>JALAZF010000308.1:0-2610954 GCA_022829125.1 Lathyrus tuberosus | reverse complement strand
TAGAATTGCCAAAATAAGGACAAGACTCCAATTTTGGATTGGAGCATTCAATGGAAGCATCAAGGTGGCATGGACTGAGCCATTCTCAACTGAATTCAGTCAAGACTTATCCAAGACCAAGGGAACCACAACCCTGTGCCCTAACCTCTAGTCAATGGCTAGAGGAGACTTGGATTTCCATTGGACAACATTGGCCAAACCTCTGCTGCAGTTGCCATTCACTGTGGATCCCAAAACAAACTTGCTCTACTATAAATAGAGCTCATTTGTGCTCAGTTTGAGTACACCAAAGCCATCAAATAGATGCTTTCCTTAAAACCTCTTTCTCTTGGCAAAAATGCCTTCTTTAGCAAGGCAACTTTGAGTTTTTGAGCTTGAGAGCTTTTCCATCACAATCAATCACACACACACCTCACGTATATCATATGTAAGTTGTGCAAACTATCACAAGTGACCTGTAATCACAAAATCACAAAGTCACCTCTCAAAACCTCAAAATAGGTCTTTTGTGCATTTTTCAAGCCATGTCTTGATTCAGTCACTTTCCAAACCAGATAAAACCTCAAACACACTCCAAATATCATCCTTGAACTGTCCCAAATGGTTTCATACATCTAGAACACCATTTGAGAGAGTTGTTATTTTGGTCACTTTTAACCCCTTTTGCAAGAAAGGGACTGTTTGTGTTTTTGCAGGTACCAGCCAATTCCAATCATCCTAAAAGCTTCTAAGGGATCATTTGAGTGTGTCTAAAGCATCAAATCATTTCTGGAACAAGAAGCTTGACAGATTGCACAAAAGCTCCAAAATCTCAAAAAAAGAGGTAAGCCTCACAACTTGGAATCTTTGAATCATGCAATGCTTTGAAGTCCACTGATCATATACATCTCATACATGTTGTATATGTTGTGTTTGAGCTAATTCACCATGTAATCCATGCCTGTACCAAGTTGTAGCATAGAAAATGCAATTATAGGTCATTTTCAAAACCACTATCGGGTTTTGAGGAGGGAGTGTGATCTGAAAAAACTACCACCACCATTGGATTCCTTGTGAAATTCTGGTCCAGATGCATATAAATTTTGTCTCAAACCATTAAGAATTGAGAAAGTTATGACCTTCACGTTTCTGAGCCAAAACTTGCCAAATCTTGCCTTGGGCCAGGCCTAAAACCAAGGCATGCCTTGTATATTTGTTGTTTTGTTTCAAACAATGGATGTATCACCACCCCAGTGGTAAGGCGCGCGCCTTGTAACCTTGAGGTCTTGGGTTCGAACCCCACCCATGCCATTTTGTGTTTTTTCACATTTTGTCTTTTTTTCCAATATTTTCATGTTTTATTAATTAATTGGAAAATTAATAACTCTTTCAATTTTAATTATTTTTTATTGGTTCTTTTTGCAAAAAATCACAAAAATGTTGAAATATTTTATTCCACAAAAAAATTAAGTTTATATTATTTATTTAATATAATTAGTATTTTTGTGAATAAATTCATTTTTAATTTGTTTTTAAACATTTTAAAATGAATATTCATCTTGAAAAATCAAGACCAAATGAGTTTTAATATCTCTTGTGATTTATACCTCATTTTTCAAACCTTAAACAAAAATCACAAGTGGTTTATTCAAACCTATTTGGTATTTTTCATTGATTTTCTTTAAATATTTACTTTTAAAGAATAAAATTAGGGTTTCTTTGATTTTCACTCAAACAAATCATTTCCAAACACTCATGGGCCTCTAATAGAGTGTAAGACCCAACCCCTTTTTTGTAAAATACCAAAATAGTGGGCCTCACTTATTGTATAAGTCCCACTGTATTTTCAAAAATCTCGGCGCTATCGCCAATTCAAAATCAAACCAACTAGGCCTACCCTCGAGTAGTAAGACCCATTTCATTTCTTAAAACCATCTTGGGCCTCTAATAGAGTTTAAGACCCAATCCCCTTTTAACCAAAAACAAATTTGGGCCTCACATATTGTATAAGTCCCTCTGTATTAAAAGAAAATCTCGGCGCGATCGCCATTTTAAACGAAAAATCATCTGGGCATACCCTCGTGTTATAAGCCCCACTCTTTTTCTTTAAACCTTTTGTGGCCTCTATTAGAGTGTAAGACCTATCCCTTTGTACAGAAAACCTTTTTGGGCCTCAGTCACTTGTATAAGTCCCTCTGTACAAATTTAAACAATGCGATCACTGATAAAACCCTGGGCCTCTCCTTGAGCTGTAAGCCCCAAATCTTTCTTTTTTAAAGCACTTTCTCCTTTGATTTTGAAATATACTGTTGTTTTTGATCTTTCTTTATTGAACAACTAACCAAACAGCATGGAAGCTCTACAACCGAGTAAGTGTTTATATGCTTTCATTTACCGCTTTCATATACATATAACTGTATTGTGGGGCTGTTTCGCTGTAAGTATTCTTTCATAAACTCATATCAACTGTGTAATAATAGTATAGATATTTAGAGTTTCCCCGGTAACTACGTTTAGCATTAAGCCCATTGATCACTCTTAGAAATAGTCTAAACTAGATCCCCATAGGATTACCAGACGCAGTCTTCCCTCCTCTTGGGGTTAAACAATATGGAGACATGAAAGGCAGCATTCTCGATGAACCCTTTCATAGACTGTCACCTTTAGAAGTTGTCAAAGAAACTCTATTCCCCAGAGATGATCTCTTCTCCGTGAATGGTATCTCTTGAGTTTCTTCCAAATTCTCGAACTTTCCTGGCTTGATCTATTCTCTGTGAATAGCCTGTCTTGAACTTCTCGGGGTTTGGGGACCCAGCGGCTTCTTAAAAGCATCGGCCTCCTCTTGGGCATTGTTCAAGGACCCACAGGTTTCCTAAAAGCATTCCCGCCTCCTCTTAGGCGTTGTACAAGGACCTGTCGGCTTCTTAGAAGTATTCACAGCCTCCTCTTAGGCTTCATATAATGACTTCTTCCTCTAGGAATGATAGCCTCCTCTTGGGCTTCATACAAGGACCGATCAACTTCTTAAAAGTTTCTAGCCTCCTCTTGGGCTTCGTACAAATTGTCCCGACGACCTTCTAGAGGTATAGGAACAGAAATCAGTTATCTTAATAGAGCTGTCTTTCTAAGAGTCTACTACTGTTTCTCAAAGCATAATATAAAAGATGAAACTCTAGACTTGGACAGTCTAAAACCCTTGAGTCCCAAAGACGTTCTCAAGCACCCTTCAAGAATAGGAAGGAACCCCGTAGACTCAGACAGTCTCAATACCCTTCGGATTTCCCATTTCCTCAAAGAAAAGGAAATATCCCTGATCCTCGAATCAAAATCCTTGAGTACAGCATTACTCATATAAGAACTGATTTTCTCTTTAAATCAACATACTGGACCTGTCACTCAACTGAAACAACACCATAGCCTCCTCTTGGGCTTTGTACAATGATTCTCCCCAGCGGAGCTAACAATAGCCTCCATCTCGGGCTTCGTACGAGATAGAAAAACACTCTCTTGTTGAGTATAAAAGATTCCCTTGGTGAGTCACCATCTTTAGCCTCCATCTCGGGCTTTATACGAGATACCAAAAGACTCTATCGTCGAGTCAAAACCTTTTAGCCTCTCTCTCGGGCTTTGTACGAGACACATATTAGCCTCCTCTTAGGCTTTGTATAAGAAAACCACTGGTTAATCCAATCAACCTTTTAGCATCAAGGCTGTGCCTCGTTCACAGTAAACAAACATCAACAACTCCTTCCCCTTCATCTAATTGCTGTAAGCGGCAAGCCTCTGGATCATCTACATCCATCCCACTGTCCCTCTTTTGGTATGAGAAATTCCTAAGGAAAGATGGCATTGCTCTACACTGAGTTAAAGTCTTCTCCTTCAGGTTGGAACCCCCCTATAAAGGAAATTATGGCATTGCCGGATTCACCAATCCCGGTTAAAGTAATTCTCCTTTATAAACAGTTGTGACAAACAAACCTCTTTAGAGATGACAAATTCTCTCTAAAGACAAACCTTTTTAGCTTCACATCTTGGGCTTTGAACAAAATACAAACTACTTTTAGCTTCACATCTTGGGCTTTGAACAAGATACAAACTACCTTCAGCTTCACATCTTGGGCTTTTAACAAGATACAAACCACCTTTAGCTTCACGTCTTGGGCTTTGAACAAGACACCAAAACACCATTTCCTCCCTTAGAATAGGAGGAACTACGATCGCTCTGATTTCCCTGTTCCGGTAAACGGGAATACGTAGGCATAAGATTGAAAGAAAAACTTAGCGAGCACACTAAACAAAAACCCAAAATTCCATACTTTCATACATCCGTCGTAACATCTTAAACCTCCCACCCATCGACCGAACACCACTTTTAAAAAAATAAACCTAATAGAGACCCCGAATCTTTGTAGCATCTGTAAACCAACAGTTTTGACTGTTTAACCTCAGTTTGCAAGCAGGGTTAATTTGAGACATCTATTTCCCTTCTTTCATCAGCTTCAATAGGATAAAAAATGAATCGAGCTGTAGATACCAAAGAGCGGTAGTGCTTCGCAACCACATCCAAAATCGCTCGCTACAGATAGTCCCTGTTGGGACAACCGTTGGTCAGGCTTATGAGGTAAGAACTCTGTTGGGGATGTCATATGAAACATGGTCTCTAACACAGCTGATCCTTCATTCAGGCGTATTGGCTTAGAAGGAATCCTTTGATTCTGCACTTTGTAGCTCGGTCGCCTTTGGGGAAGCGATCGATGTTCTTTCGATGTTTAACATTCAAAAGAAATTGCTATCTTTATTTTAAAAAGCAGAAAAATTTTGACAAGTAAATTCATTTTTGTTTTATTTCAAGAATCGTTGATCATGTTAAAATGACATCATTCTGTAAAGTTAAAACAAATAAGAATTGCAAACAAAAGCACAAGGGCTTAAATTTTATTGATAGGATGGAAATCAGCCAAGCACGTGATTCCATAGAGTATTTACAAAGTTAGAAAATGGTAATTTAAGGGAAAAGGGCTACATCGAAACATAACGACCACTATCCTTCTACCAACTTTGAATTCGGGACATCCTGAGCTTCTGTCGAAGATGACCTTGACTGGAATTTTCTTTTGATGGATGGCATTACTGCTGAGGAGTTGAACTGATCAGATGTAGTCACTTTCCATTATCCCTAACTTTTGCCTGGATTGTACTTTTGAGATTTCCAATCCATCGGGATGATTTTTTTTTGTCGCTAATTTTTGCCTGGACCGCCCTTTCGGGTTTTCAATCCACCGAGACATTTTTTTTTTAGTTTAGGCAAAGTATTTCTTGACTACGTCAACATTCGTGGGGTAGGCAAATTCCTCTCCATCCATGGTCGCAAGTCTCAAGGCGCCGCCTGAGAAAGCTTTCTTGACCACATAGGGGCCGTCATAATTCGGAGTCCATTTGCCCCGAGAATCAGTGAGAAATGATTGTATCTTTTTAAGCACAAGGTATCCTTTCCTGAAGATGTGAGGTCTGACCTTTTTGTTAAATGCCTTCTTCATTCTCTGTTGATACAACTGACCGTGGCATAGAGCCGTTATTCTCTTTTCTTCGATCATATTTAGTTCATCGTGTCTGCTTTGACACCATTCATCCTCGGTTAGCTAAGCTTCCATCAATACCCAAATTGATGGGATCTCTACTTCTAACGGGAGCACAGCCTCCATGCCATATACTAGAGAGAAAGGGGTTGCCCCTGTTGAAGTACGGACATATGTGTGATAACCATGAAGAGCAAAGGGTAGCATTTCATGCCAGTCTTTATAGGTTATAACCATCTTTTGAACGATCTTCTTGATGTTCCTGTTATTCGCTTCTACCACTCCGTTCATCTTGGTTCGGTAGGGAGATGAGTTATGGTGTTCGATCTTGAACTCTGCGCACAACTCTTTCATCATCTTATTGTTCAAGTTAGATTCATCATCTGTAATGATCTGGCTCGGAACACCATAATGGCAAATGATATTGTTTTGATAAATCGGACCACCACTTGTCTGGTTACATTGGTGTATGATGCTGCTTCGACCCACTTGGTGAAGTAGTCAATGGCGACCTGAATGAACCGATGTCCGTTCGAAGCCTTGGGCTCAATCATGCCAATCATGTCGATTCCCCATATGGAAAAAGGCCACGGGGAAGAGAGAACTTTGAGATATGTTGGCGGTACATGAATTTTGTCTGAGTATATCTGACACTTGTGACACTTCCTCATGTACTTGTAGTAGTCGGATTCCATGGTCAACCAGTAGTACCCTTCTCTTAGAATTTTTCTCGCCATTGTGTGTCCGTTGGCATGAGTGCCAAAGGATCCTTCATGAATTTCTTTCATTAGCATGTCTACTTCTGGTCTGTCTACGCATCAGAGCAGGACCATGTCGAAATTTATCTTATAAAGTGTATCACCGCACAGGAAGAAGCTGCCAGCCAGTCTTCTGAGGGTTTTCCTGTCCTTCCTTAGTGCCCTAGGTGGGTACTTTTGTTTCTGAAGGAAGCATTTGATATCGTAATACCAAGGTTTGTCGTCTATGACTGCTTCAATCGTGAAGATGTAAGCGGGTCGTTCAAGGCGCATTATGTCAATCTTAGGTAGGTCGTTCCATTGACCTACACTAATCATGGAAGAGAAAGTGGCTAATGCAGCAGCCATGTGATTCTCTTCACGAGGGATATGATGAAACTCGATTCTGTTGAAGAAGGGTAACAACCTTCATGCGTAATCCTTGTAAGGGATCAATCCTGATTGGTATGTGTTCTAATCTCCTTTGATCTGATTGATAACCAGGGCTGAGTCGCCATATACATCCAAGTTCTTGATCCTTAAGTCGATCGTTTCTTCGAGACCCATGATACAAGCTTCGTATTCGGCCTCGTTGTTCGTGCACTTGAACCTAAGTCTGGCAGTGAAAGGAATGTGGGTACCCTGAGGGGTGACAATGATTGCCCCAATTCCGTTTCCGTAATGATTGACGACTTCGTCAAAGATAAGTCCCCATTGAGAACCTGGTTCTGGCCCTTCACTGGGTAGCAGTTCATCGCAGTCCTTCATTTTTAGATACATGACATCTTCGTATGGGAAGTCAAACACGATTGATTTCTGATCGTCAATCGGTTAATGAGCCAAATGATCGACTAAAATAATTTGTTTGACGACTTTCTGAGCATGGTATTCGATGTCGTATTCCGATAACAACATCTGCCAACTGGCGATTCTTCCCGTGAGAGCAGGTTTTTCAAAGACGTACTTGATTGGATCCATTCCAGAGATTAACCAAGTAGTGTGACGAATCATATACTGGCGAAGACGTTTGGCTGCCCAAGCCAGAGTACAGCAAGTTTTCTCAAGCATAGTGTACCGAGTCTCGCAGTCGGTGAATTTCTTGCTCAGATAGTAAATGGCAGACTCTTTCCTTTTGGTTTCGTCTTGTTGGCCAAGTACACAACCCATTGAGTCTTCCAAGATTGTTAGGTAGATAATCAGTGGTCTTCCCTCCACTGGAGGTAATCGAATCGGCAGGTTCAACAGGTATTCCTTGATACTGTCGAAGGCAGTTTGATAGTCCTCTGTCCAAACGCAGTCCTGGTTCTTTTTAAGTAATTTGAAGATCGGCGCACACATTGCGGTCATGAGGAATATGAATCTGGAGATGTAGTTCAAACGTCTCAGGAATCCTCTGACTTGTTTTTCAGTCTTTCGAGAAGGAATTTCTTGAATGGCCTTGACCTTGTCAGGATCAACCTCAATTCCTTTCTGGCTGACGATAAACCCCGGGAGTTTTCCTGAACGGACACCAAAGGTGCACTTGTTGGGATTCAAGCAGAGTTTGTACTTTCTCAGCCGCTCGAAGAGTTTTGACAGGTGGGTCACATGCTCCTCTTCTGTCTTAGATTTGGCAATCATATCATCGACATATACCTCAATTTTCTTATGTATCATGTCATGAAAAAGAGTAGTCATGGCCCTTTGATAGGTTTCCCCAGCGTTCTTCTACCCGAATGACATTACCTTGTAACAAATGGTACCCCATGGGGTAATGAACGAAGTTTTCTCCATATCTTTCGGCGCCATTTTGATTTGATTATAGCCCGAGAATCCGTCCATGAAGGAGAAAACTTTGAACTTTGTTGTACTGTCTACCAGCATGTCAATGTGTGGTAAAGGAAAGTCATCCTTTGGACTAGCCTTATTTAGATCTCTGTAATCTACACACATTCTGACTTTTCCGTCCTTTTTCGGAACGGGTACGATGTTGATTAACCATTGAGGATATTCTGATGTGGCGAGGAAACCTGCATCAATCTGTTTTTGTACCTCCTCTTTGATTTTGATGGCCATGTCCGGGTGAGTCCGTCTCAACCTTTGCTTTACTGGCGGACATTCTGACCTTAACGGTAAATGATGCTCCAAGATGCTGGTATCCAACCCTGGCATGTCCTGATAGGACCAAGCAAACACATCGAGAAATTCTCTGAGAAGCTTTGTCAAACTCTCTTTGGCATTTGGACTGAGCAGTGCCCCAATCCTGATTTCTTTTCTCTCTTTTTTCGAACCCAAGTTGACCATTTCCAATGGCTCTTTGTGAGGTTCAATGGACCTTTCCTCTTGTCTGAGTAATTGGGAGATCTCTTCTGGAATTTCGTCATTAACTTCTTCTTCAGCCCCAAATACCGGGAACTCAAAGTCGGGTGAAGGCATCGAATCGTATGTTTCAACGAGGTTTAAAACAAGCAATCTGCATGACGTGATGATTCGTGTTTAGAAGAGATATAGAGAAGGCAAACGTGTGCGCAGTGTTTTTCTGAAAACTGCTTGTTTTTATTATTGAGTTGTTTTTTAGGATTACCATTTTTTGAGAAAAGCGAAAAGAGAAAACAGCAATTAATGCAGAAATTACAGAACGACGTTATTTTATTCATGAACAAGTCGATTCTTGAAACTACAGCCCTATAAAACAAAACTCTGTCGCTTTGGGCGAAGCAAAGAGGGATATTTACAGAAAGCGAGCCCTATCAAAACATTCGTTTCACCTGGGCAGGGTGAAAGGTTAAGATAAAGACGACAATTACTTTGACTTATGAACGATCTTCGGAACATCGACAGCAACCGATTGGCCGCGAACTCCTCGGTGAATCACAAAGTCTGGTACCTTCTTTCTTGGCTTGTCCTCAGAAATAACGTTGATTTCTGGCGGAGCTGGATCATTGGAATCTGTCTCCCAGGCAGAGTTATCGTAGGAGGATTCCTCAATTATATTTTGTATAGTATTTGTGCTCTCATGCAAATCTCCCCATCCAGTTAGCTGGATGTCTTCGAGCCTGATACGAGAGATCTCAGGAGCAGTGTACTTGACCATATAGTCGTATTTTCCACTTGGTTATCCTAAGGTGTCCCACACTTCTGTGGAACTGGAGGAGTCATCTCTCTCGATGACGTTGACCTCAGGGAAAGCATAATTGATGAATTCTAGTTCGGAAAGCTTTGCCAATTCATTGTCGTACTGGATATTTTCTGAATGACCTGAGTGTTGATCCCATGACATGGTGGGGACACAGGCATTCTGTTCAGTGATGCTCAGCTGATTTTCATTGTTCGGCTTATTTTCTTGCCCCAAGTCTCCTAGGTACGGCTACCAAATAGGCAGGCCATCCATTGGGCCATAATAGTCGTGGTCAAAGTTTTCCTTCATCAGAGTGTCTTCCTCTAATGAGTTTGGTGGAGCATGGTATCCTTCCGGATCACAATCTCCATATATCATTTCGACGTTTGACCTGGGTATAAATCTCGGACTCTGTGCGGGATAGTAAAATGGCGTAGGCACCTCTTCCTGAGACATATAGCCGTCCTCGTTAAGATAGGACTTCCATTCCTCATCTGTATCGGAGGGATCCTCCTCGTTGATAGTATGGACTGTTTGAGGCACTGGGTGAAGGAAACCTCCACTGTGGAAGAAATCCTGAATGGGATGAAGACTTTCATCGTTAGCAGCTGTCTGGGTGCAGGTTGCAGAAAAACCAAGACCCTTCTTTGCTTTATTATCGGTAGGAATGACAAGATGTCCCCATCCTTTTGCACTGTTATTTACGATCACTTCGAGAGCATCTTTGTATGAGGAAATCGAGGTTCCTTTCTCTAATTGATTCTTATTACTCACCGAAAGTGCTTGGAACTGAGTCCCAACAACCTCCTCGGGTTCTACACAAGTAGATAATGACAGGTTACTCACAATCAAGGCTTGTTCTCCACAGACCAAGACGAGTTGACCGTTCTTGACGAACTTCAGTTTTTGGTGCAGCGTCGAAGTGACTGCCCCAGCCTGGTGTATCCAAGGTCTTCCTAATAAACAACTGTACGCTGCCCGGACGTCCATGACCTGGAAAGTGATTAGGAAAGTGTGAGGACCGATAGTTATGGGAAGGTCGACTTCGCCGATAACTGCTTTCCGAGACCCGTCAAAGGCCTTGATGATGACCTCACTGCCCCTCACCGGGGATCCTTTAAATGATAGTCGCATTAAAGTGGACTTCGGCATAACGTTGATGGCCGATCCAGTGTCTACCAGTACGCTGGCTAAAGCATCGTCCTGGCAGTTAACTGTGATGTTGAGCGCCATGTTGTGACTTTTTCCCCCCTCTGGAAAATCCTCATCACTGAATCCTAAGTTGTTGCAGGAAGTGATGTTAGAGATGATGCTATAGAATTGTCGTATTGACACATCCTGTTCCACAAAGGCCTGCTCTAAGACTTTCTGTAAAGCCTCTTTGTGGGCTTCAGAACTGAGTAAAAGTGATAACACAGAGATCTTTGAAGGAGTTTGTAACAGCTGATCAACAATGTTGTATTCACTCCTTTGGATGAGCTTCAGCATCTCATCATTATTTTTTGAAAGGTCGGGATTACTGGATTGACTGACTGGTGGAACAGGAGCTTCTGTCTGAAATTCCTTTTCTTTGTTAAGTTCTCTAACTCCTCTGTTGAAGATTCGACCACTCCGTGTTACTCGACTGATGTCTGCAATATTCACGACAGAGGGTAATGGAATTTCCTTTCCATTCTTAATTATTGTTGCACTGTATTTGTAAGGGATCGCCTTAGCTGATTCATACGGTAATGGTCCTGGCATATAGATCACTACAAGAGCCTTCTGATTTTTCTGACTGTTATAAGCAACTTCAATCAGTTCCTGGCTAGGAACCTTTGATTCGTCCAGTAGAGGGATGATGGTATAAACATCCTTGTTCTGTTGATGATCAGAGATTATGACAACGTCTCTAATTTGATCAGCGAAGTAATTCGGCGTCCAGTCGATTGGCTCGGAACTCGGACAGGGGTGAATCTCTTTATGATCCAACTGACCTTGAAGGGCTGCTCGCACGAGGTAACATCCTTGGTTATTTTCTGAGCAGACTCTACAGCATTCATAGTTATGTGGTGGCACCTGGCCACGGCCGCTTTGAATACAGTGTAACCTTACTAGGTCGGTTTCCATAGATCGGACATCCTAACTTTGACGCCGAGTAGGGTTTCCATTAAGCACACTGATTTGTTGCGTGTCTTCATCCTGATAGATTGGAAGCCACCAGTGGTTTAATAAGTGTTGTAAAGTTCTCTGAATGAGAGCGCACCCTTGGTTACTCTCATTGCATACTTTACAGTTCAGATAATCGTGAGAAGTGAGAAAACCGAGCTGGACCTGCCTGGCATGTAACTCTACCAAGCTGGTATTCATCAGACGAATATCAAATATTTGAATCATGTTAATCTGATAAGGATTTCTATCATGGTAGTCCTGGATCTACCAAAGATCCATCTGACGCTGGAGGGCCTCTTGTACAAAAGAGAATCCCTGTTTGTTTACCGAGCAAGTCAGACAGGAATTGTAATCGTGCCACGGCAAATTATGGTACTGGCTTTTCCTTGAGTGCATCGCCACCAAGTTTACATTCATTGCACGGATGTCGTGGTTCTGAATGATGTCGGAATTCGTATAGGTCATGTTGACCCCACAAACTCGATGCTCTTAGATCCATCCGAGATCCAATTGTTCATGTAGAGCTGATTGCACCATAGAACATCCTTGATTGTTTTTAGAGCAAATATCACACTGGTGATAATTATGAGGTGGCATATGGCCATATCCACTCTGTCTATAATGCATCTTGACCAAGTTGGCCCTTAACAAGAGTACATCGTGAATTTGATAGGTGTTGTTGGACTCTCCCTCTATCAAATTGACTGCAGCTTTCTCGTGTTGAGGCAGCGGGTTTGTGAGAACATTAGGATTCGTATCTTTGAAAGATAAGACCCCGCTCCTAACAAGCTTTTGTACATCGGATTTGAAACTGAGACAGTTTTCTATGTTATGCCCTGGTCCTCCTTGATGGTAAGGGCAAGTCTGATCCGTTTTGAACCAAAAAGGCGGATTTTCCGGTACTATAAGAGGGGACTTAGTTTGAACGTGCCCCTTGACCAGTAATAATGGAAGAAACTCTGTGTACAACATGGGTATAGGGTCAAACCCTAACGGTCGCGTTGTACAGTTGTTGTTGTACTGAGGACGAGCCTGTTGAAGAGGTTGTTGTGTCCTTTGCTGATATTGCTGTTGATTAGGTTGGCTCTGTACAACTTGAGGTTGATACGTAGGAATAGGCGCCGAGTTGATAGCAGGAGTTACAGCTGCTACTGGTTGATATCGTCGCAATGCTTTCCGAGAGAGATATTCCCAATATCCTGCTCTTTTTTCTCAAGGAGAGCACTACGGCATCGGTTTGTACTACTTGATGATCCAGTGTCTTTAACCAAACGTCCTTCTCGGACGGCTTCCTCAAGACGAACTCCCATGCCCACCATCTTGGTGAAGTCACTGGGCGCACTGGCAACCATTCTATCGTAGTAAAATGACCTCAAGGTCTTTAAGAAGATCTTTGTCATCTCTTTTTCCTCAAGAGGTGGACAAATCTGGCCAGCAATTTCACGCCATCTCTGAGCGTATTATTTAAAGGTTTCCTTGTCCTTTTGTGACATTGATCTGAGTTGATCTCTGTCCGGTGTTGTCGCTCCCGAGATTTTCATCCTAGTACAAACGCGAAAGTGGCACCGAAACAGAGTCGCCAACAAGGTGTATTTATCCCAAGAGAGGGAAAGAAAACACCGCATAAACCTGAGGGAAAGGATAGAGCATGGTCTTGTGACCAAGAGAAAGGGTAAGGGAGTCGGTTACGCGAGAGGAAGGTATTAGCACCCTCTCGCGTCCATCGTACCCGATGGGATCCACGCTTGCTTGTTCGATCAAAGGGTGATAGAAAAGGATACTGGGAAAGGAACTGCAAAAGGAAAAGGAAAAAGATAGAGAAAAAGAAACAAATGTAGGGAAAATAAAAGAAGTGCTCGAATGGGCCCTACCCCACTGCCTACGTATCTCATAGGGAGCATGAGAATCAGAGCGACGTAGTTCCCCTCACTAGGGATGGTTTGTTTGTGTTTTTTAAGGAACGGCTAACGTTCTAGCTCAGGTGTTGCAGGCTCGCTGGTCCGAGTGCGTTACCATCTTGCAAGAGAACGAGAAGAAGCACGTTCGTACGTTGAGAGTGAATGATGGTGAGAAAAGAATTCCCGAA
This sequence comes from Lathyrus tuberosus, assembly GCA_022829125.1. Lineage (NCBI taxonomy): Eukaryota > Viridiplantae > Streptophyta > Magnoliopsida > Fabales > Fabaceae > Lathyrus > Lathyrus tuberosus. Next base: position 2,597,328 of record JALAZF010000308.1, on the reverse strand, counting down.
GGAAAGACGTTATTGTTTGTTTTTTGTCTTTTAAGAGTTTTTTCCATTTGTTTGCATATGATAGTGTATCTAAATCTTAGTCATTGGAATATGTACATTCTCACATTCCAAGATGGAATGAGTAAGAAAGCACACTAAGGGTGAAGAAGACCCCCACACTTATTTCCAATTATCAAGGTTCAAACACACTAGCATACTTGTGTTTATTAAGTGTTTTTGTTGATTATGAAATGAAGAAGTGTTTTTTATTCATTTGTACCTTTAACAAGTATTGCATTTAAGTCCCTCATACAAGATCAAATGTTTAACACATTGACCCAAGATGGACTATATGTTACACATTCTAAGATTATAAGAGAAGACCCCTTATAATCTTTTCTTTATATGAAAGGCCTAAATGCAATAAATGCCTACCTTTATTAGATATTTTGAATTTTTCTTTGAGATGAGAAAAGAGACTCAAAGGAGGAGAAAGGTAAAAATCTATATGGACTAAGACTCAATCCTAGTTGATTAGTCAAGGGGAGTGATCCTAATGGTTTGTGAGGTTTAAACCTAAAGTCTAAAGAAAGAATGAATTAAACAATTCACTTCTAAAGTAGAAGATGAATTGTAATTCAAAAGGGAAAGTGATGAGTTATTAAAAGAAAGCACATAAGTTGTTAACAAAACACAAGATGGAATTGTAAAAGAGAAAGGATAGAAGTTTGAATGTGGATTCCTTATCCACATTCAATTGCAACTTACCAAAGCCCCTACATGGTTAGTGAACATGTACAAAAAGTATAAGAAGCAAAAGAACACTTAATGCACCATAAAGATCAAAAGAATGAGAGGAAAGATCAAATCCTATGAGTCACAACCAGAATGTGCATCATATGGAAAACAAATGATTATCATCAAGCAAGTTCAAGTGATCAACCAACAATCATCATCCATGGCATTAGAACATGCTATCATAAGAAAATGGAGATGAAAAATGAAAAGAAATGAAAGAAACATGCATAAAGGGAACATGTAATCCAAGGATCAGAATTGAAATGAAATGAAAAAAGGTTCACAAACATCTCACAAGTATTCATGAAGCAACTATCAAGACATTCAAGAGGTAATAGGAGAAGTAGACTTGAAATGGAAGTTCAAAAGAAAGGATGCATACCAATACATGCTAAGGATGCACAAAGTTCAAAGGTAAATGAATATGCAAAGATGATCTATAATGTGTACCTATGATCTATAATGTCAAATGAATAGTTCACAAAATAGGCAAATGATCATGCAAGTATGCACAAAAGCAATCATGTAAACATGCACAAAGATTACAAGGATATGACATGTTATTATGCTTCAAATGAAATGTTTTAAACAAAAATCAAATGGGTTCATGAAAATTATTCAAGCATAATTTTGGGATACACAAATCAGAAATGAATCACATACCAAAGTAGCATGCAAAATTCAAGGCAAAATGCCTTCATACAAAGCATTTAGGTCAAATTGGATGCACATGCAAAGTATTACAAAAATGAACACCAAGACATGTCATAAAATGTCCTAAAAAATCAAATAAAAATTATATGGCATACTTCAAGGTATTAATGACTCAATGCAAAAAGAAGCAAAGCAAAACCATTTTTGATGATCAAGAACAAAAATGAACAAAATCATGTATCATCAATGGAATGCACACAAATGAAAAATTCAAAGAAAATATGTAACCGGGGCAAAAATGTCATAAAATCATAAAATAAAATCATAAAAAATCTTCTAAATGTCTTAATGATGTTCATGAATTTTTATGGAATTTTATGATGCTATTTGGTATTTTTAAAAATTAAAAAGCAAACATGTAGAAAATGAAGAAAATAAAATAAAATGGAAAGAGGAATGGGGGTGCAAGCGTAGCAATCCATCAGTTCAAAAATGTTTGGGCCTTGGAACAGGGAGGTGTAAAAAGCAATCTGGCTTAAGTCCAATTACGCACAATACCAAATAACTAGCATGCTCACTCAGTCAACAAAATTGACTCACGCGTGACCATTGGATTAAGTCAAGTCCACAGGCAAGTCAAAGTAATGAAAATCAATGCACGCACATGAAAGTCCACACACCATACCATGTACCACACCACACGAAGTTCACTCTGATTAAAAATAAAACATGTGTGAGACATGTGACGTTTTTATGCGTTGTCATCACAAAAGCCACACGATGATGAACATCCAACGGTCCACGTTCAAACTGCAAATAAAACCCTAAAAAAGATCACCGGCCGGAGAGGGACCTCCGGTCACCTTCTCCGGCGAGAACCACCACCTGCAACCCTCACATGTTCACCAAAACACACAAATCGCATACCAAATTGAAGCTAAGCTCATGTAGATCAAGAATATGCTCATAAAAACGACAAAACATGCACACATAGCAAGAACAGAGGAGATGAACTTGTGCCCTAAGTTTTGCAACTACGCCTTTAGAAGGCCTATCAACTAGCCGGAGTTAGGAATGCTTCTATTAAGCTCATATCAACATGAAAACAACAAATTAAACCATAAAAACGCCAGAGCAAAGTTTGAGAGTTTGGAACCTGAACTTGTAGCTTTTGAAGATTCTTGAGAAAACCAGAGACTACACTTGTTCTTCAACCTTGGAGCCTCCAAATCAAGCAAAATAAATGCTGATGTAACTTGTTATCTTGAGCAGAGAGGTTCAATGCTGAAATACACTTGAAGCAAACTTGAGAATTGTGATGAAATCTCCTTCAATCATGTGCCATTGATGATGATGAAGATGAAGTATCGTGTACTTTGAGAAGAAGTTTGGAGATTGTTGGTGAAAAAGTGAGAGAATCAGAGACAAAGTAGTGAGAGCTTTGAGATGAAAACGAGAAAAATGAAATTGAAATGAGAAATGTGAGTGAGGTTGCCATTTATAGTGTGGGTTAACCAAGGTTAAATTGAGTGAGTTAGAGTGAGTCAAGGTGGTTAAACTGAGTCATCCCTAACTAACTGAGTCAAGTTAGTTAGGGAGAGCAATGATATGGTAGTGGTAGCTCATGACAAACTATGGTGGAGGTGAAATGGCACGGCTGGTTATATTACCAACTTGTTCTACAAGCTTCAAACTTTCCACTTCTATGCATGAATGAAACACGTGACATGGTGAGTATAAAAGGTGTTTGGTTAAATGAAGCAAAGGTTGGAGAGTGAGCAATGCACGGGCAAGCTGGTAAAACAACAACAACATTCATTTGGTTTTTTTCTAGTTTTTTATGGAAGTTGAGAACAATGGAGATAGGGTGGTTTGATAATGAAATTCTCTCTACTCCATGGGTGGTTTAGTGTGTTTTTGGAGTCATTTGAAGGAGGGAATGTAATACTACAAGTTTGGTTTGAAATTTGGGTTGAAATAATGCTTGGAAAAGGTTGAAAAATGACTTGAAACACAAAGGTTTGGAAACTAGTTATGGGCGAGGAAATGAGGTTGGTTGGCAAGGTGACATGACATGGATTTTCAGCATGATCATAGCAACTTGGACTCACCATATCTACTTTATAGCTTGATCAAATTAACTTTTGCCCAACATGAAACTTGAAGAGGACACTACAAGGAACATTTTTTATGTTGACGAGTTTTGCAAATGAAGCCTCTAACCATGAGAAAAATAGGTGTACATTTGGCCCACCAACTGTTTGCAAAAAGGACATGCGCGTGACCTGGGAATCCTTGGTCATGACCTAGTTTTGAACCTACTTTGCCCAAACTTTGGTCAATCATATCTCACTCAATTTTTATCCAATGGAGATGTTCTACACATGGATTTGAAGCTTGAAACAAGATCTTTTGTTGTGGCCGAGTGGAATTTTCATTTGAGGTCCCAATTTTGAATGGCCTTGGTTCAAACTCTGATGCAAAATGGTCCAAAATTACTATTTTTGGAAACCCTACTTCTTCCAAAAATGGCAACTTTCCACATCTTGATTTTTTTATGATTCCTTTGGAGTTTCTTGATCAAATTTTGTACATTGGTCACATATAACATGAATTTCATGAATTTGGCCTCAAAAAGTTAAGAGTTGACTTTTTCCTCTGATTATTTGACTTGACCCCAAATTTCCTAATTTTTTATCTTTCTCCCAATTGAACCACTTCTAAAACCAATTGAGAGGCAATTTTCTACACCCATACACTTAAGGACATATAGAATACCATGACAACAAGTTTTATCCAAAAAATCAGAGATTCCCTGATTTTATTAGAAACCCTAGTTTTGGCCCCCTCTGGTTAGGAGGGAAAAGTGCAGTCTTCAATTTCAAATTCCTCAGAGTATGTTGTGTACCCTCCCTCTTAAAGGATGATGAGATATGCCATTTTAGGGTGACTTTGGATCAATGAGCTATCTCTTCTGAGGGTTTTCCTTCAGTTTTTGAACCTCTTGCATGCTGAAGTATGTATTGTTTCAATCTCCCATTGGATCTCACTTCCTTGAGATTGTGGATGATCAATTGAGATAGTGTGAGACATGAGAGACCTCTTGGCTTGCCTTGAGGCAACTTGATTGACCTTTTTATTCTTTTAATGATCCCTTGATTGTCCACCTTCCACCTGATCACATGCCTTGATGGTAAGAGGGATGCTATGCTTCATTTTTCTATGTTAAAGATGCAATGCTATGCTAATGAGGTGGATATGATATGATAAATGATAATGCTATGCTATGATGACAAAAAGGGAGAGCAAATTTTGGGGTATTACAGGTGCCATGTCTAAATTGTATTTATATTGCTGAACGAAGGCAGCGCCAAGATCTCTGAATGTGCCGATTGTGCCGCGGTTTAACCCCATGTACCATTTTAATGCGGCACCGGTTAAACTATCCTGAAAGTAGTGAATTAGTAGCTCCTGGTTCTTTGTCTGAGCTGACATTCGCCGAGCGTACATCACTAAATGGCTTTGAGGGCAAGAGTTACCCTTGTACTTTCCAAAGTCGGGTACCTGTAACTTGTGCGGAACTTTCACATTGGGGACCAAGCAAAGGTCTGCGGCATCCATTCCAAACAAATCCTGGCCACGAAGGGCCTACAGTTCTTTCTGCATTTCCAAGAACTGTTCCTGGAACTCATTCATTCTATTGAACATGTTGTCATTTCCACCAGAAGGTATCTGTGGAATCTGTCCTTCTGGGACAGTGCATACCCCGGGTGGTGGTATAGTCATTATGGTCGAGAATCTCGGCGTCTCCCAAAGTTAGCAACCTTCAGGAGTTGTTATTATGCCCCTGGCATCTTCGCTTTCCCGAAGTTTGTAACCATCAGGCCCAGCGGCTCCTGCTGCGGTTCCCTGATCCTCAGCGATCGGCAGAACATATCCTTCCGGGATATAGTTAATAGGCATGCCCCAGGGACGATTTTTCGGCATCTTGTACCTAGGATCATACTTCTCCACTATGGGCGTAGATGTGATCTCCGAGATCACAGTCCTTTGTTGTTGCATTTGAGCCTCTGCTAGAGCTTACATGTGGTTATGAAGCTTTCTCAGATCCTCTTTCAGAGTGTCGATCTCTTCTCTCAACTCTCTGTTCTCTTCCTCGAGATCATCCATCTTTTTCTGACGATTGGCCCGAGTATTGTACGAATGAGATAGTTTGACTCTAGAATCGAGACACAAACGTAAGATTCGTAGGTAAGAAGAATGCGTTTACGCGAGAATGATTGATATGCAATGATTATATTAATTGTATGTTCTTGTTTATTAAAAGTAAACTTCGACAATTGGATTGCAAATATCAAACAGTGGGGAAACCCCGTTTTATTGAATTCAAAGATTGCGGAAACGGAATTATAATAGATTACAAAATGCTGAAAAAGGAAATCTAAACTAATGGATCCCGAGTCCTCTCTGAGGAGAACTCGGGTGTTGGTTCTGGTACTTTCCTTTTCTTTGACCGGGGCTCTTGGGCCATTGCCGGGTTGTCATTCCTTTGCCAAGTGAAAGGAGTGAGCAAATTCCTTTAGTCATCTTGATTCTCTACAGTATGCTGCTCTAAAATCTCAATCAGAGCATCTTTTTCTCTTAGTAGCTGCTGTATTTTCTTACACTCCACATTGAGAATATGGTACTTGTTCCTCCAAGATCTCTTCTCCTGTTGAACTTTGCTGAGAGTAACCTAAAGCTTTTCAGTCTCTGACATGAAATAAAGGGCAGAGTCCCTTATTGGAAGAACTTCCTGGTGAGGATAAGACTCCACCGAGACACAGTCTGGTTTTCCTAGAGACTCTCGTCTTTTCCTATGAACGTGTTTCCAGGCATGCACTATTTCCATCTTTAGTGCCCTGTCATTTTCTCCTTCCTTGAAGAAAAGACCTTCCAGGTGAGCATTACGCGGGACATGCCTCATTGGGTATCCGAATTGACGACGAACTAAAATTGGATGATAATTGATTCCTCCCTTAGTTCCTATAACGGGTACATTTGGGAAATTTCCACAATGGTCAATGATTCCGATCCCGTCGTAGATTCGATTGTACCAATCGATGTCAGAGTTGGTGAGAGACATGATTCTCTGCGACCAACGTAAAGTATTCTTTTGATCCCAAAATGCAGCAGACTTGGGCAAATGGGAAGTGAACCATTTGTAAAGCAGGGGTACAGAGCACGTGCTCATTCCTCCGTTGTATAAATTCCTTAAGTGTACCGAATGATACACATCTGCGAGTAAGGTCGGTACAGGGTTTCCGATCAGGAAAATCTTAATGGCGTTGATATCTACAAAGTTATCGATGTTGGGAAACAAAAATAACCCGTAGGTGAGCAAAACAAAGATGCTCTCGAAAGCGGCCACGTTCCCTATACTAGCAAAGTACAGAGCTTTCTTTGTCAAGAACTGGGCTGGCAAACCTTGGATGCCACCCTTAGTGGTCATGTGAGTCCTGACTTCTGACTCGTCCAAATAAATTGCTCGTGCAATGGTTTGACCCTTTGGAATTTCTTCCAGTCCAGAAAAGGGATCCTGATCAATGATAGGAAGATCAGTCAAGTGAGAATACTCCTCCAGCATTGGTGCTAGCTAATAATCCGGGAATGTGAAACAGTGATAGACCGGATCGTAGAACTGGATTAGTGTGGACAGGATTCCTTCGATTACATGGACCTTTAACAAGGACAGCAATCCTCCGTACTTGGCTCTGAAAGCCTCGTGGTTGGTGATCATTCTCGCCAAACCTCTCGAATCCTCTATCTTTGGAACCTTGAAGGTGTACTTATGAGTTTTCCTTCTACCGAAATCCATTAGCGCAATCTCCTTTCTCTGACATTTGCAATCATTGTCTTAGTTTAATTTGAAAAAGAGAGACTAGAAGAGAAGATTTTCTTTTGTTTTAATGTTTTTTAAATGAATGCATGAATGTAGCACACAAAAACATAGAAAAAACATGGGGTCAAAGGGTCGGTGTCATGAAGTTAAGGCTCTACCCCCCCCCCCCCCTAAAGGTTTATACTGGTGATTTTTTGTACCTGTCCGCAAAATCATTGACCCCTCTTGGGATGACAACAACAAGTAGATCGCCAGTGAGCTGATGTATCCTAGAAGGATCTCAAATGAGGGTAGTATCGCATGACAACTATTCCTAATAGCTTCCGCACTACAAAATGGCTTAAGTCTGCTAAAAACCTCAGCTTCTCAGATAAACCAGTCGACCACACTACTTTCAAAAACCGAAGTCATATAGGCAATGTATCTGCAAAGGGAGTCTCCACTGCGTTTGATGGTCGATCGGGGGCTCTTAACTAGAATTCACTCCCAGTAAGATTACCCGCATTGCCATCACCTATCTTAGGTGTATACTCAATCTTTCCTCATGCGGCATCACACGCATTCCCATTTAGAAGAAAAATAAACACAGGTATCAATTAGGAAAAGCAATATATATTTGTCTTAATCATCCTAGATCTCTAGTCATATGATCCTATACAGACAATGACTCCCCAGCAGAGCTGTCATTTCTGTGACATGAATTTAGGGTTTCGTCCCTTGGGAAAGCAGGAAAGAATGCCTCCGACTGTGGTCGCCACTCTGTTGTGGCACTATCTAAGGTTTCTACCTAATAAATAAGGAGGGAACAAGATCATATAATGATTCTCCCCAGCAGAGTCGCCATTTTTTCTTGGCAGCTTTCAGACTTAAGGTTTCACCCAGAGAGATAAGAAGAACAAGATGCCCTGAAGGCCCCACGGTGGACGCCATTTTTCTGTAGCGAGCGATTTTTTGGACATAGTTCTCAAGCACTATCGTTCTGGGGTACTACAGTTCGATTCATTTTTTATCCTATTAAGCTGACTAAGGAAAGGAAATATATGTCTCCAATTAACCCTGCTTGCATACTGAGTTTAAACAGATGCCTGTTGGTTTCCAGATGCGATTTATATTGTGGGCCTCTCTCTACTTATTTTGTTAAGAATGAAATGACGGGACTATTCATGGGGATTTTGGATAGGTACTGGATTTTGAGTTTTTGATTAGTATGTTTGCTAAGATTTTTCAATCTTATGCCTACGTATTCCCGTTTAATGAAACAGGGAAATCAGAGCGATCGTAGTTCCTCCTATTCTTTGGGAGGAAAAAGGTCATTTTGGTGTCTTGTTCAAAGCCCAAGACGTGAAGCTAAAGGTGGTTTGTATCTTGTTCAAAGCCCAAGATGTGAAGCTGAAGGGTCTATTTGTATCTTGTTCGAAGCCCAAGATGTGAAGCTGAAGGGTTTTGACTTTAGAGAGAATTTGTCATCTCTAAAGAGGGGTATTTGGTCTGTTTGTCACGACTGTTGGGTGACTGATTATAAAGGAAAATTACTTTAATTGGGATATGTGAATCCAGCAATGCCATAATTTCCTTTATAGGGGATTTTTAACCTGAAGGAGAAGACTTTAACTCAGTGTAGAGCAATGCTATCTTTCCTTAGGAATTTCTCATGTTAAAAGAGGGACAATGGCGTGGATGTAAATAATCCAGAGGCTTGCCGCTTACAGCTGTTATATGGGGGGAAAAGGAGTTGTTGATGTTTGTATGCTGTGAACGAGGCACTGATTTTGATTCTAAAAGGTTGATTGCCTCAACCGAGGTTTCCTTATACAAAGCCTAAGAGGAGGCTATTGACCCAACAAGAGGGTGGTTTTATATATGTGTCTCGTACGAAGCCCAAGATGGAGGTTAAAAGGTTTGACTCAACAAGAGAGTGATTTTGTATGTGTCTTGTACGAAGCCAGAGACGGAGGCTAAAAATGTTTGACTCAACAAGAGAGTCTTTTATACTCAACAAGAGAGTGTTTTCTATCTCGTACGAAGCCTGAGATGGAGGCTAAAGGGGTTTGACTCAACATGAGAGTCTTTTATACTCAACAAGAGAGTGTTTTCTATCTCGTACGAAGCCCGAGATGGAGGCTAAAGAGGTTTGACTCATCAAGAGAGTCTGAAAAGGTTAACTCCACTAGGGAGAATCATTGTACAAAGCCCAAGAGGAGGCTAACTGTGCTGGTGACTGTCTCAGTTTAGTGACAGGTCCAGTATGTTGGATAAATAAAAAATCAGTTCTTATATGGGTAATGTTGTGCTTAGGGATTGATCAGAGGATCAGGGTTATTTCCCGTTCTTTAAGGAAATGGGAAATCCAAAGGGTATTAAGATTGTCCAAGTCTATTGGTGTTTTGAGAAATTGATTCTCGGATAAGTGAATGATCTTTATATGATGCCCAAGAGAAGGCTAGTATGTTAAGGGATGAAGGTCAACCTATTAACTGGTCTGACACTTGACTTAGAAAGACAGCTCTAGCAAATTGATGACTAGGTTCTGTTCCTATACCTGTAGAGTTCTCTGGGTCCTTGTACTAAGTCCAAGAGAAGGCATGAGAACTTCTAAGAAGCCAAAGGGTCCTTGTACAATGCCCAAGAGGAGGCGGGGATGCTTTTAAGAAGCCCGTGGGTCCCTAAACCCCGAGAAATTCAAGACATGTTATTCACAGAGAAAAGATCAAGCCAGGAAAGTCCGAGAATTTGGAAGAAACTCAAGAGATGCTATTCACGGAGAATAGATCAACTCTGGGGAGTAGAGTCTCTTTGACAATTTCTAAGGGCGACAGTCTGAGAAAGGGTTCACCGAGAATGCTTCCTTTCACGTCTCCATATTGTTTAACCCCAAGAGGAGGGAAGACTGTATCTGGAAATCCTATGGGGATCTAGTTTTGTTTGTATTTAAGAGTGACCAACAGGGCTTTACCTAGTGCTAGACGTAGTTGCCGGGGAAAACTCTAAATAACTATACTAGTATTACACAGTTTATATTTGACGAGTATATAAAAGTTTGTGAAATAAGACTTACAGTGAGCAGCCCCACAATACAGTTATATATATGAAAGCAGATAAATGAAAGCGGGTAAACACTTACTCGGTTGTAGAGCTTCCATGCTGTTTTGTTAGTTGTTCAACAAAGAAAGCTTTGATAACAATATGATATTCAAAATCAAAGGAGAAAGTGCTTTGAAAAGATTGTTGGGGCTTACAGCTCAAGGAGAGGCCCGAGGTTTTATCGCTGATGGCACTATTGTTTTGAATTTGTACAGAGGGACTTATACAAGTGACTGAGGCCCAAAAGGTTTTTTGTACAAAGGGATAGGTCTTACACTCTCTCAAGAGGCCCAAAGGTTTATCTTTATACAAGTGGTGGGGCTTACAGCTCAAGGAGAGGCCCAAAGTTTTTGTTTAAAAATGGTGATTATGCCGAGGTTTTTGAAAACGCAGTGGGTCTTATACAATGACTGAGGCCCAAAATGGTTGGTTTTCAAAGGGGATTGGGTCTTACACTCTATTAGAGGCCCAAAGTTTTTGAAAAAGTTTGATGAGGGTTGAATTAATCAAAAACCCTAATTTGTTTTCAAAATGTATTTTAATTGAATAAAAAATTCAATTAAATGATCAAAATTGTTAAACATGTGGAAAACATATTGTGATCTTGGATTAATGTTTCAAAAATCAGGTTTTGATTCACAAAATGTTTGGGAATCACTAAAATTTGAAAAATCAAGAAGGAGAAAATATTTTAAATGTCAAAAACAATTAAAGTATTAATTCTTTACAAAAATATCAAGTATATGAAATAAATAATATTTTTGGGATTTTTTGGGAAAATATTAAAATTCAGAATCATTTTGGTGAATTATTAAAAAAAGAATCAACTCAAAATCATTAAAATTCAGAGAGAAATTAATTTTTGAATCAATTAAATAAAATCACAAAATTCAAATATTTGAATTTTCAAAAATGGCGCCAAGAACATGGCAAGAACACGCGTCATCCTCTGTTTCTGCAGATTTGCGTTTTCTATCCAATCTCACAGAATACTTGATGATAACATGCAATCTACATATCAATCTACTCGTTTTCACCTCACGATCATGTCTATGGTCTTTAATTTCATTTATTTTAAGCATGGAATAAGAAATCAAAGAGAAACCTCAAGAACCCTAAAATATGCATGAAGGTTCAGAAATTCCATACACGATTCAAACAAAGCAATTGATTGAGGGAAAACACTCCATGCATGATTATGAACATATGGCCAAATTATTGTGCAGCAAAAAATGCATGGATCATAGAGTTAGAAGAGCTCATGCTTACCTCTTGCAGCTGGTGATCGTGTTTTGTGTTAGAGGTATTGCAGCTTGGTTCCAAGGATATGGACAGCTTCCCTAGGTGCTATGGAGTTTGTCTGGATGCTTGGAGTGGATTGAATTGAGCTGGAACTTGATTTGGCACCCCAACTGCAAATCTGTCAAAGGATTGTGCAGATGGCTAGTGATTTTGTGATTTTGGTGTTCCAGATGTTATATGAGTGTTTGGATCACTTCTATATAATGTTTATGAGGTGTGTGTGTGATTGGTTTGGTTGGAATAGCTCTCAAACTCAAAACCCGATAGTGACTTGCTTTGGAAGGAAATTTTGGAGTGAAGAAGGAGATTTTGAGGAAAGCATCTGTTTGATGGCTTTGGTGTACTCAAACTGATCACAAATGAGCTTTATTTATAGTAGAGCAAGTTTGTTTTGCAAGGATTAGTGAATGGCAACTGCTGCATAGGTTTGGCCAATGTTGACCAATGAGAATCCAAGTCTCCTCTAGCCATTGACTAGAGGTTAGGACACAGGCTGCTGGTTCCCTTGGTCTTGGATAAGTCTTGACTGAATTCAGTTGGGAATGGCTCAGTCCATGCCACCTTGGTGCATCCATTAAATACTCCAATCCAAAATTGGAGTCTTGTCCCTCTTTTAGGCATTTCTAGGTTTGGCATGCTATTTTTGGTTCCTAAGACTTGGGAGGCTTGGGATCAGAGTTGGTTCCTCCTTGGTCCCCCTTGAGGTGTTCAGATGGATAGAGTTGCTTGCCCTTTGCAAAATTTGAGTAAATCGAGCAAAACTCCCAAATCTGCCTTGCCATGACAGTTTGCAGCAAGGCATATTGGCATTGTCATATCTCATGGCTCAAGTGGAATTTGATGGAGTTCTTAGCCATTTTGGAAAGCCCTCATATGATACAACAAATGTTTGATCATAGTTGGTTTTGATAATTTTTTGATCCAAGTGAAAAATGCCCCTACATTTGGAAAAAAGTGAAGGCAGATTCTGACTTAGTGAAAACTTCACTAAGTGTTGGAAAAAAGTGACATTTTCACTTTTTGTGATTTTGATCATTCCATAACTTAAAATCCATGAGGAATTGGAATGAGTTGTGTTTGGAACTTTTGTAGAGTGCCATGAGAGCTACAAATCTAGCTTTGGATGGGGAAAAATGGCCTTGTGGTTTAGGAGTTATGATCCTCCAAAGTTGGTACCCTAGCCACTTTGTTCCATAACTTAGAAAAATTTCTAAGTTTTTATGGTTACCCATTTTACAAGTTATCCCACTTTTCTTGATTTTTCTTGATGAATGATGATTCCAATCACACATTAACATCATTTTAGGGTTAAAGAACCATAATTGTGAAAAATCTCAAAAAGTCAAAGTTGACTTTTGTGCACAGTTGACTTTTTGTCTGATGAATTCCAAACTATGCGATCCTCTATGAAATCAAGTCCTTGACCTAAATCAAACTTGATGGATTGATTTTATAGGTGTTATAGGGTGTATTGAATCATGTCCCAAGGTTTGGGAGCATGCCTGGGTCAAAAGTCAAAGATACAGTTGACTTTTCCCGCGAAACCCTAATTGTGGTTCTGATGAAATTGAAACTTGTTGCCCAAGCTTCTTAGACCAATCCATTGTTGCAAATGGATCAATATGGTGCGTTAGGGACCCTCAATTCATTTCTTAAGGTCTTGGCTCATGATTTGTCCCAAAAGTCAACTTAGGGGTGAATTAGGTCAAGAAACCCTAATTCCTGATTTTTAGTGAATGCATCCCCTGAGGCTAAATTGACTTGATGATTGGGTCCATGAGGTTCCATGGAGTACATTAGGTTATTCTTTGAAGCATTGGCTCATGCCCTGAGGAAAAGTTCCATCTGGAGGCCTTGGTCGACCAAAACCCTAATTTGGTGACACTGGCGATCTTGAGGCTTGATCCACCTAGAAGGGAGCAGCCTTGTGCTTAATCCTTGAAGCGGGAGTCCTCTTGATCCTTTGTGGATGTTTGAGAGGTTAGACAAGTTGAAGATCATGTCATTTCTTGATTGATCCTTTGTCTAAGGCTCAGAGAGGGCTTGAAACCCTAATTTTTTATAGTAGTAAATGCTCACCCATCTTTGGGGAGACTGATGAGGCATGAAGGTTCCTCCATATTGTGATGATGATTTTCCCAATGATGGGAAATCTTAGTGGTCAAAATTTGGGGTATGACAGTCCTCCGTACTTAGATCTGAAAGCATCAGGGTTAGTGATCATCCTTGCCAACCTTCTCAAATCCTCTAGTTTCGGAACCTTGAAGGTGTACTTGTGAATCTTCCTTCTACCGAAATCCATGACGCAATCTTTCTTTCTGACATTTACAATCATTGTCTTAGTTTAATTTGAAAAAGAGAGACTAGAAGAGAAAATTTTTCTTTGTTTAAAGTTTTTTAAATGAAATGAATGCATGAATGCAGCACACAAAAATATAGAAAAAACATGGGGTCAAAGGTTCGGTGGCATGAAGTCATGGCTCTACCCATCCCCAAAGGTTGTACTGGTGAATTTTTGTACCTGTCTTTAAAATCATTGACCACTCTTGGGATAACAACAGCAGACTGGTTCACCCGAGCGAGCTGCAGTATCTTAGAGTAATCTCAAATGAGGGTAGTATCGCGTGACAACTATTTTCGATAGCTTCCGCACTACAAAATAGTAACATGGTCTCAGCCTACTAAATCCTCAGTTTCATGGATACCACAATCGAACAAACTGCTTTCAACAACTGAAGTCGTTTAGACATTGAATCCGCAAAGGGTATCTCCACTGATTCGATGGTCGACCGGGGTCTCTTATTTGGGAGTCACTCCCTGTAAGATTACCCGTCTTGTGCCATCACTTATCTTAGGTGTCACTCAAACTTTCCAGATGCGGCATCACCTGCAGTCCCATTAGCAGAAAAATAAACACGGATATCTATTAGGAAAAGCGATATATATATTCATTCCTAAAACTAACATCCTAGACCTCTTAAGAGCTATTGTCTATAATCCTAACAGATCAAAGACGTCCATAGCAGAGTCGCCATTTCACTGTAGCGAGCGATTTTTGTCGGTGACGCGACCACCTTATCGTTGGTTTTTCTCCTCACCGCAATGAGGAGGAGTGGGGTGTTACTTTCTGATTTCTTATTTATCCCGTGAAGCTGGAAGGGAAAGGGAAGTTATCTAAAACTAACCTTGCGCGTGCATGTTTAACTGAACAAATGCTTAAAAGAGATTAGGGGTCCGGGGTCAGGTTATACAATGGGGGGTTGTCAACTACCCATCCTATATGTGGTTAGCCACAGGATATTAGCTTTAGGTTTCGCTTTGTACTTGATAGTGTTTATCCGTTAATGGGTTGCGAAAGTTTCTTGGGAAATATGAGTGAGATGATGTTGATGTTCGGGGTTCCCGATGTTTTTGGTAAGGTACTAGACTTGATGTGTGAAGGTACTGGACCTAGAGTTTTTTATTAGTATGCTCGCTAATATTTCACAATCTTATGCCTACGTATTCCCGTTTAAACGAAATAGGGAAATCAGAGCAATCGTAGTTCCTCCTATTCTAAGGGAGGAAAAAGATGTTTTGGTGTCTTGTTCGAAGCCCAAGATTGAAGCTAAAAGGTTTTGACTGAGAGAGAATTTGTCACCTCTAAAGAGGGATTGTTGATTTTTGTGTGCCATGATCAAAGCCCAAGGTTGAAGCTAAGAGGTTGATTGAGTCCACTGGGGAAATCCTTACCCAAAGCCTAAGAGGAGGCTGGATAAGATTGACTCAACAAGAGAGTGTATATATTAGTGTCTTGTACAAAGCCCAAGATTGAGGCTAAAAAGAGACTGACTCTTTGGGGATATCATTATACAAAGCCTAAGAGGAGGCTGGAAGTTTGACTTTTCAGGGGAAAATGTTCTATCTGTCTTGTACAAAGCCTAAGACAGAGGCTAAAATGGATTTTGACTCCGTCGGGGAGGTTTGTGTGTGTCTTGTACAAAGCCCAAGATTGAGGCTGAAATGAGTTTGACCCTGCGGGAGAGTATCATCTGTCTTGTACAAAGCCCAAGATTGAGGCTGAAAAGAATTTGACTCTGCTTGGGAAATCATTCCTCAAAGCCTAAAAGAAGGCTGGGAGGAAATGACTTCGCTGGGGAAGATATTTGTCCCAAGCTTAAGAGATGAAGATTTATATCTTGTACAAAGCCCAAGATTGAGGCTAAAAGGGTTTGACTCAACAAGAGAGTCTGAAAGGGTGATTGACTCAACAAGAGAGTCTTGAAAGTTTATTGACTCAACAAGAGAGTCTTGAAAAGTGATGGACTCAATAAGAGAGTCGGAAAAGGTGATTGACTCAACAAGAGAGTTTGAAATTTGAATGACCCAACAAGAGAGTCTGAAAACGTTAGGTCCACTGGGGAGAATCATTGTACAAAGCCTAAGAGGAGGCTAAATATGCTGAGGAAAGATCATCATACAAAGCCTAAGAGGAGGCTATCTTTCTGCTGGGGATTATTGAGATCCCTAGGCAGGTCCAAGTGGGGAATCAACTCTAGATGAGGGTTCCAAAAGAGTTGAGGTATCAGAGACCTTGAGATTCTGATTTGGGATAGTGTTATCTGACGATAAACTAACCTTGGTTGGTGATTTTTTAGGAGAGAGACTGGGTTTAGAACCCATGGGTTTTAACTCTGCTGGAGATTGATCCAGAGTGTCCGGGGTTTCTTCTATGTTTGTAGGGAACTTGAGAATGTCTTTGAGACTCAAGAGGATTAGACTGTCCAAGTCTATTGGTGTAGAAGAGTTTTATCTTTTGTATGATGCCCAAGAGGAGGCGGGTGTTTTAAGGGATGGGAGTCAACCCTAAATTGGTCAGAGGTTTGACACTGGAAAGACTGCTCTAGCAAAGAATGACTAAGTTATGTCTTATACCTTTAAGAGGTCGTCAGGGTCCTTGTATTAAGCCCAAGAGAAGGCATGAGAACTTCTAAGAAGCTGAAGGGTCCTTGTACAAAGCCCAAGAGGAGGCGGGGATACTTTTAGGAAGCCTATGGGTCTCAAACCAAGAGAAGTTCAAGAAATGCTATTCACCGAGAATAGATCATTTAGTGAAAGTTTGAAGGTTTGAAGAAACTTAAGAGATGTTATTCACCGAGAATAGATCAACTCTGGGGAGTAGAATTTCTTTGACAATTTCTAAAGTGACAACCTGAGAAAAGGTTCATGAAGAATACTGCCTTTCTCTTTGTTCCATATTGTTTAAGCCCAAGAGAAGGCAAGACTGTATCTGGAAATCCTACGGGGGATCTAGTTTTGACTGTATGTAAGAGCGACCAACAGGGCTTTACTTAGTTCTAGACCTAGTTGCCGGGGAAAACTCTAAATAACTATACTAGTACATATACAGTTGATATATGACAAGTATTTAAAAGGGTATGAAAGAAGACTTATCGTGCGCAACTTCCCACAATACAGTTATATTTCTATGAAAGCGAGTAAATGAAAGTTGTTTAAAACTTACAGGTGAGCAAGCTTCCATGCTGTATTGTTAGTTATTCGAAGAAATTAAAGAAAGTTTTGATAACAACATATATATATATTTGAACCTAAATCAAAGGAAAAGTTATTTTAAAAAGATTGTTGGGGCTTATACTCAAGGAGAGGCCCAAGGTTTAACAGTGATTGCACCGTTGTTTTGAAAATCGTATCGGGACTTATACAACGACCGAGGCTCAAAGAGGTTTTCTGTACAGAGGGATGGGTCTTACAACTTAAGGAGAGGCTCAGAGAGTTTGAAAATTAATAAAGATGGGTCGTATAGCTCAAGGAGAAACCCAGTTGATTTTGTTAAAAAGGCGACGATCGCGTCGAACTTCTGAAAATATACTGAGAGACTTATACAATGACTGAGGTCCAAAATTGTTTATGTACAACAAGGGTTGGGTCTTACACTCTATTAGAGGCCCAAAGATATTTTGAAAGAAAAGAAATGAGACTTACAACACAAGGGTAGGCCCAATGAAAGATAGTGATCGCACCGTCGTTTTGAGAATTGCAGAGGGACTTATACAATGACTGAGGCCCAAAGAGGTTTTGGTTAAAATGGGATTGGGTCTTACACTCTATTAGAGACCCATGAGTGTTTGAAAATTTAAAATCGGGAAGAAACCCTAATTTTTTAATAAAAATGGTATTTTTCAAAGGTAATTTAAATAATAAATGATAAAATATCAATTATATTCAAAAACAAGTTGTACACTTTGGAAAATATTTTGGAAAATCAAGTTTAATCATATGAAAGCTTAAAATCCAATTAATTTTGAAAGATCATAGTGAGAATTCAATTTAAAAATTGTTCAAAAACAATTAAAATGAAATTAATTACAAATATTCTAATTATATTAAATAAATAATATAAATTGGATTTTTTTGTGGAATAAAATATTTTAACATTTTTGTGATTTTTTTCAAAAAGAACCAATAAAAAATAATTAAAATTGAGAGAGAAATTAATTTTCCAAATCATTTAAAATAATATGACAAATATTTAAAAAAAAAAAGGAAAAAGTGTTAAAAAAGGGTCTGGGGCGAGGGGGGTTCGTACCCCAGACCTCTAGGTTGCAGCGCGCGCCTTCTACCACTGGGGTGGTGATACATTCGTCTATCAAAACCACCCCATGAATACATAAGGGGTGCCTTGTTTTAGGCCTGGCCAAGGCAAGGCAAGGCAAGATTTTGGACCAAAAACGTAAAGGCTGTAACTTTCTCATTTCTCCATGGATTGGGACAAAATTTAGGTCTATCCTGCCTAGAATTTCACAAGGAATCCAATGGTGGTGATGGTTTTTTAGATGAGGTCCCTATTTTAAAACTCGATAGTGGTTTTGAAATAGGCCTATAGTTGTGTTAGTTCTTGGATTGGCTAGAATTTTGGTAAAACAAAGTTGTTCAATGTTGATGTCACATGGGTGATGTCTTAACATTGAGTCTTAACATTGAGTCTTAACATTGGATAATGTTAAGTGTTTAAGTTGTTGAAGTTTTGAAGTCTGATGTCACATGCGATGTCATGTGTAACATCCCAAAATTTGCCCTACCTTTTTCTGGCTTATGTTTCTTTGCATTTCTTGCATTAGCATTTGTGCATAGCATTGGTTCTTAGCATGGGATCAAGGTACTTGGTTCATCTCAAAGGAGTCTCAAGCCTCAAGGTGGTTTGAGGAGTTCATCATATCTTCATAAGGTCAAGAATGGCAAAGGATTTCAAGTGAATCTTTCCCTCCTAACCAGAGGGACCAAATTAGGGTTTTGGTTTCAAAAGGGCTTCTTGTTGAACTTTGTGGATTCAAGCATGCTCTCATGGGTTTCATATGCTCACAAGTGCTCATGGAGGAAGACTTGACTAGTGGTTCATTGTGGAAGATGTTCAGTGGATCAGTTACTTGTGAAGTAAGCAAAAGCAACTGTAAGAGGGAAAGTCAACCATGGAATTTTGAGGTCCTCTTCATGATTTTTAAGGTCTTATGCCCTCATATGGTCCTCAAATGTCAAGATTCATGTCATTCATCAAGAATCAAGAGTTTGTACAAAAGTTACTAAATTTGAAAAATGACCTATAATGAGAAGTTTCCATTTTTGGCAAGTTTTTACACTACATTCAACTTGACTTTTCATCATCAAAGAAGCTTCAAATGAATTTTACTCAAACATGAAAGTTGAAGATCATTCTCTCCCCTTTCTAAAAAGTACTAGAACATGTTCATACCTTTTGTAGAACTCAAGTTATGGCTAAGGCAAGGCAAGGTGCATTTTGAGGTTTTCCACATGTACCAATTTTCCACCATTTGCATTTTCATCCAAAACGACTTGTAATCACTTCAATTGCTTCAATTTATATTGTAACATCAAAGTACAAGCCATGAGCACCAATTTTGACCCTTGTTTCATGCCAAACCGTGACGTATACATGGTGTATTTAACAAATAAACAATTTGCAAGTTGATCCAAATCTCATTATCCAAGCAAATTCAAGGCCCAATTGTTTTTGAAAAGTGATCAGTAAGTCAAGTGTGAGGTATCCATCATGAAAAGCATGAAGGTGCACGAATAAATTAAGGGATTGAACATAAATTGCAAAATTGCAAAACCACTCAAAACTCACTAATCAGGGGTTTAATTAATTGCTAATCATGATGAGAGGTCTAATGGAGAGTATATAAGCTTACTCACACGCACAAAGCTAGGTCATGCACCCTCATTTGCTCAGAATCCATTTTCACCTCCAAACTTTTCTCTCTTCGAATCTCTCTTCTCTTGAGAGTTTTTGAAGTTTTCTTTGCACATTATTGATCAGTGTGGTGAGAGGAACAAGAATCTACCATTTGTTTTAGCTTAGAGTGAGGATTTCATCAAGTTCGTGTTCAAGTTGTTCAAGTTCAAAACCTTAGATAAAGCCAATTTCAAGCCTCTATTTGCATTTATTTTGCAAATATAACTCAAAAGAGGAAGATCTGCAGCTTTTGGAAGGAGTTCTTAGTGTATTTTGAGCTCTACAGTTTCCAGGTTAGCATACTTTTCATGATCATGTAACTTGTTTTTCTTGCATGCAAAATGATCTATGATGTTCACTGATGATACTGATCTATTTAGTTTTGAGTTTGGACGTGTGGATTGTTTGAATTTTGAGATTTAAGTTTTTAGATCCAAACTTATTCTGTTCGATTTGGCTTGTGTGTTGGTTGTTTGTGAAAACTAATTGCATATATGAGATCCTTGTGAAATTCTGATTAATTTGATGTACTCATGAGCCATTTCTGGTAATTTTATGGTTGGTGCTCACCGGAGAAGGTGGTCGGAGCTAGGGCTCCGCCACCTGGTATGTTTTCTGGCCGGTGAGGGTTTCATAGGTGGAAGATGCAATCCCCCCGTTCATTGCTTTGATCCAACGGTCCTGAGTGTGCCAGATCTTTTAGGTTCTTATTTCAATTTGTGATATGCGTGTGTGTCAATCTATGATATTTACCATGTGCATTAAATCTGGACCTTTGATCTTGGATGCTTTTAAGATCCATTGACTTGTTCACATGCGTTGGGTTCATCTGATGATCATGATTATGCCAACACATTAAAAAATCATGGGTCCCTCACGTGCTTTTATTTTTTAAATCTGACCACTTGTATGTGTGTGCGTGCATGGTTGCTATGGTAGTTGTATGATCTTGCCTGTTGATCTTGATTACTGTGTACTTCTGTTGACCTGATTGCATGTGTTGGATCAATCATATGGTTATGATTGAGTCTGATATTTGACTGGGTTCCATGTGTTTCATGTTTGACTTCGCTCTTGGACTTTTTGACTAAGGCCTGCTATTCCCACCCCCTGTTCAGCCCATTTTATGTATTGAACGTGTTTCCCTTGCTGTTTGCACCCCCTGGCTTTTATTTTCATTTTATTTTATTTTATTGTTGCATTTTCATTTTTTATTTTTAAAATTAGTTAAATGCATCCAAAAATCACCAAAAAAATTATGAATCATCCTTAGGGTTTTATAAAATTTTTCAAAATTTTATTTTCCATTTTTATTTTTATTTTTTGCCTCTGATTTAATTGTTTAATTAATTTCTTTTTGGATTGTTTCATATATGCACACCCTGCCTTGTTGATTTTTGTTCTCATCATCTATACATGATTTGCATCTCATTCTTTTTGCATTTGTTATAGGACATGTTGAAGTTCCTAAAAATATTTTTCTCATATTTTTAAACTCTTTGCATATTGCATTTTAGTCCCTCTCTTTTGCATATTGATGTCATGTTTCTTATGTGATCTTTGCTCATTTGTTTGAGGTGCTTAACTTGTGAATTTTTGTGAGATATTTTGACATGTGATTGACTTCTGACTTAGGTTATTTGAGTTTTAATCTCACAATTTTTTAGTGTCATTTGATATATGTTTGTTTATTTGTGCTTAAATGACTTATGCATGACTATATCTTGACACCACTTTACAAAAGTTGATTTGCCATGCCTATTTGCTTGAGTTTCTTCTTGATTCTTTGTATGTGCATTTGATATGATGTTTACCCCTGGTTGAGGTCCTTTGAGACTTATTTTTGCAATTTATGAATCATGTTTGGCATGTGCTAAGTGTTTGGACTTTGAGTTTCCTTTTGTGGACTTTCTTTGGTGCATATTGTTTCATGCTTTGATCTTCTTTTGCACATGAGAATTGTTGATGATGGTATGATCTTGGTTCTGACTTGCTTTCATCTTCATCTTATTTTTTCTCATTTCATCTTTACATGATGTTCATTGGTGCTTAATTGTGCATTTCATATAAGTATGCTTGCATTCTTTCATGATTACCTTTGCATGCTAACTTGAGATGTTTTGCATGATCTTTGAGACTTGTTTAGTGATGTGAGTTAGATGTACTTGATATGATGTGCTTGCTGCCCTATCTTGTTTCTTATCTTATGCTTCTCTTTCTCTTTCTTTTCTTTCACTCTCTTCCTCCCATGAATCTCAAGACTTGTTTAAGTCTTGGATTCTCTCCCTTTAGAGCTACCTAGTCCAACTTCATTTTTGATTAAGCTTGGAGTAGGATTAGCATTAGGTTTTAGGTAGTCGTCCTTCCTAAGCCTCACTAACCCTAGGTCATCCATGCATGATAACATTAGGACTCTTAGTTTCCCTTTAGAGTTTCCTTTGTGTCTTCTCTCTTCTCATCTCAAAACTTCTTGAAAACACTTAATAAAGATAAAGTGTATTGTGCACGAGCCTTAAGCGTGGGGAATGAGAAATGAGGGGCTTCCTCTCATCTTTCTAGAGTGCTTAGCGAGCGTCCTGTCTTGGGACGATTCGTTAAGTATTCGTCCATGTGCCCTAGACTTTGGTGCAATGCAAGTTATGAACTAACTTAAAACACTTCTGTCTAAAAAACACAAAAACAAATTCAAATGTTTTTATCCTTCGGGATTGTTTGGTTCTAACCCATTTTCAGAAAAGAGCACGTTACCTTCCGTCTAAGTCACAAACAGGCATCGACCCTAACTGCCGGACGCGAATCTAACGTCGCTCATAAAAAACACTTACCCATCCGTGGTCATACCCACGAACTACATTAGCTCTGATTAATCTCTCTCGTCCGATTGAGGATATGTAGGCACAAGACAGCGATTGTCTTGGCGAGCAACCTTCCCCCACAGTTCCTGTCCGAACTACGTTGATTCTGACTTTCCCATTGCACTGAGGGAGTACGTAGGCCTAGGGCATCGAATATGTCCTACCGAGTCCGTCTTAGTCACCCCCATCCCCGTTTTCTCTTGTTCAGCCATAGATAGTATGACAACTCACCCTCCGTTTAGACAACAAGCGTGGATCCCATCGAGTACGATGGATGCGTGGGGTTCTAACACCTTCCCCTCGCATAACCGACTCCCGAACCCGGACTATGGTTGCGATGACCATGTCTTTCCCCCTTTCTCTTCAGGTTTATGCAGTGTTTCCTTTCCCTCTCTCTCAGGATAAATACACATTGCTGGCGACTCTGTGCTTTCTGCGCCACTCTCGCGTTTGTACCATTGGATGCGAATCTTTCGGGAGCGACAGCTGGCGACTCTGTTGGGGATTCTGGTTGACCTCTTGCTGGTCCATCCCCTTTAGCGAGTCGATCCTAGCGCTTGTTTGTTTCGTTGGGTGTTTATTTGTTATGCTTTATTATGTTGTATATTACTGTTTTACTGCTTTTATTACATTGTATTTCATTTTATTACTGTCATGCTGGATATTGCTGTATTGTGCTGGCTGGTTTCTGTTTGGCAGGTTGGGTTGTTCTGAGAGATAAGCCCAATACCCAGGCTTGAGTACACCCTAGGACTAGAGTGGAGAGTAGTGGGACCTACGTGCCATCTTGGTGCGTTTGTGTGTTCACGAAATTCACAACCAGACGAGGCTATCTTGGGACGCATTCTGACGTGTGTGTCTTGCGCATGTTAGGGTGTTGATCTAGAGAGTTGTCGACTCTGGTGACCGTTTCTCCGATACCTCAGTTGCGCCTCTCCTCCCGACCTGTGATAATGGCAGACCAGAAATGGCAAACCCATTACACTTGTCGATCCGAGGACCCAATGCTGAGGGACTCGCATAGGATGACCTTATTTTTTAGGGGAATCAGTTGAGGCCTCCTCGATTGGTGATGATGCCAAACCAAAAATGGTGAACGTATCATCATTTCTCGACCTGAGAGCCCGGGATATTGAGGATCCTCGCCTTTCTAGAACCCTCATGTGAGATGGGATGGGTGTTTGCAGGCTTGCAGGAAACCGAAACCTCCAACCTACCCGATTTTCTGGATTTCTCATCAGTGTTTGATTATCTGGGTTTCTGGTTATCTTAGTGGTTCGGTATTCTAGAATTCTGGTTTTCTGGGTTGTGGTTCTCGTTCAGTTAATAGCACAGTACATCCAGCAGTGATGCCTTGATCCCATGCTTGCATGTGCATATCATTTTTCTTGCATTCTAACATGTTTGATATTTTTCAGGGCTTGCATCTTACTCTTGATTCTGGTTTTCTGAGGTTGCCTTAACATGGATGTCCAGAGAAAGAAGACTGTTGCTTATTCGTTCCCAGGCCCGACCTTGATGTTGATTCACAAGATGATTAGTATGGCTGGTCCCATAGTTCGTACAGAGTTCGGTGGAGAGTATGGGAGACTTCTGAAGTTTGTCTACAGTATCTCCAAGTATGAGAAGGATGTCATTCATACACTTCTTCAGTTCTATGATCCGTCTTTGTGTTGCTTCACTTTCCCAGACTATATCTTGGCTCCAACGTTGGACGAGTTCTCATTTATTTTGGGAATCCCCATCAGGCATGACATAGTTTTCTTTTCTGAAGAATGCCCCGGGATAAAAGAAATGGCCACTGCTCTTCATATTGGTGAGTCCGCTCTGAGCAATAATATTGTGGAGAAACAAGGAGCTAAGGGTTTCTTATTGAAGTTCTTGTTTGATCAAGCTTGCATACATGTTAAGGATAGGAATTGGACTGCTTTCCAAGTTATTTTGGCTATGTGCATCTAAGGGATTGTCCTGTTTCCCAATGTTCCTGATCTGGTGGATATGCATGCTTTCAGGATCTTTATTTCAAAGAATCCTATACCTACCTTGCTAGGTGATGTGTATCACTCAGTCCACTACAAGAATGAAAATAGGTGTGGAAAAACTGTGAGTTGTTGTGCACCACTCTTATCTACTTGGTTTCTGAGTCATCTCCCCGAAGCTGGCGCTTTCGTTGATACGAGAGATTCTCTGAAGTGGTCAAAGAGGTTAATGGGCTTGACTGCTGACAACATTGTTTGGTTCAACCATGACTTGCTAGGAATGGAGATTATTTACAAGTGCGGAGAGTTCCCTAATGTACCCTTGATAGGGAGAAGAGGTGGAATTAACTATAATCCTTCCCTTGTTATCAGGCAGTTTGGTTATCCTTTGAGAGGTCCACCTGAAGAGCGAGATATCAGAGAGTCCTTGTTTTTCAATGGTACTGAGGATCAAGAGATGATAAGGAAGATTGTGAATGCTTGGAAGCAGGTGACCAAGAAGGGAAAAACTTCATTCGGGAAATGTAATAACCGGGCTTGCCCTTCCTATGAAGAGTGGATTAAGAAAAGAGCAGAAGAGGAGCTTCTTCCTTTCCCGGTGGAACCACCTTTGTATCCTTTGATGATCGAGGCTCCCACGACTGTTGATATAGAGGAGTATGATAAGTTATGGGCTGAGAAGGAGAAACTCCAAGAGGAGAATCGTGAGCTAGACAGAGAGGTTGGCCAGTTAAAGCATGAAAAAGGTGAAGTTATCCATGCTGCCAGGTTGAAATCAGAACTTTTGGCTGTGAAGGAGGAAGAATTGTCTAAAGAAGCCACAGCCAGAGAGAAAGTGGCTCAAGCATTGAAAAGTGTTAGCAAGGTCCTTTTGTCCAAAAAGAAAGAGTTAGCTTATGCTATGTCAAGAATTTACAGGTTCAGTGACCATCGGAATACAGCAATTACGGCCAACGGGTTGAAAGAGGACAAGTATCTGGAACAGATTAAAGGTTTGAAGACAGAGCTTCAAAAAAAGGATAAGGAGATTTTATCAGGGATCTTTGAGAGGAGAGCAGTTGAGGAAAAGCTCAAGGAAACCATGGTAGATATGGAATAGCTGAAGATCTAAGCTGAAGTGAAAAGAGCCAGAAGCGAAGGTCCAAGTTCAGGTGGAGCTTCTGGAGAAGATGATTGGGAATTGCATAGTCGTTATTTAACAGGGATCTTGCACAGGAGGGATCTTTTAATTCAGGAGTTGATTCAGAGACCAGAGCATCCTAATACCAAGAAGCTTCTCAAGGAAGTGCAGAATTGGTGCAAAAAGAATGAAGAATGGGGAATTCTAGCATGGCTAAGTCTTGATGATATGCCTTAGTTTCCTTGCTTCTATTTTCTTTGTATTTCCGGGATCACCGCCAGGCTTGTTGGTCGGGGTCTTTGTTTATGCTTATTCAGATTTGTGTTGTAACAGATGCTTATTCTCTTTATATGATCAGGAATTCAGTTCTCTTCTGTTGTTAAAACTGGAATCAAGGGATAGATCGCCTTGATAATGTTCATACATGTTTGCATTTGCATTTGCATGATCATAATCATTTTTGCATAACATGTTTATCTCTGGTCTTCTTATGTTCTCCTTTCTTCAGACAGGATTGCCGACCAACGTATTCATCGGTATTCTACTCAGCCTGTGATAACCAGAGGATAGCCATGGAACAACTCCGTGCAGAGGTGACTGAAATGAAGATTCAGATGAGGCAATTTGGGGAAGATATGTTGGTCATGTCCCAAGAACAGAAATTGCTAAGAGAGGAAGTCAATCAGATGGAGGACTCAGATGGGCCTGGTCATGGAAATCTTGGATAAGGTGTTAGAGAAGGAAAATAGTCATGTGCTCGCTTCCACAACAGAGGTCCATACTCCTCCTATCTCTATGGGATTTGCTCTAGATCGTAGATTTCCTCGTGAATCTCTTCCACAAATTGAAGTTTCAGAGCTTTCTCATCAGCAATCACTTCCTTCTCCCCAAGAGGATCCTAAGTCAGAGGGGCCTAAGAGGAAGTTTGATCCCATTCCAATGTCGTATGCGCAGTTGCTTTCTTATTTGCTCGAGCTTAAACTAGTCGAACGTGTTAGTTTGGGACCTCTTTCCACAAAGATTCCTCTGGGACCCAATGCTAATGCTAGATGTGAGTTCCACTCTGGGGCACCTGGTCACAATGTTGAGAATTGTACAAGGTTCAAGCATAAGGTCCAAGAACTCATTGATTCAGGGGCAATAAAGTTCTCATCAGAAGTGGAGACTCCTCCCCTCTTTGCAGGATCCACCTCATGTCATGGACTTTCTCCATAACCTTTTGCTGCAGAAGCGCTACGTCAGCAACCTTTGTTTGTGCCTCAGCCAAATGTGGAAAGGAAAGTGCAAGTGCAGGTGAGGCGCCCAAATCAGCATCGACAGCAGAATTATCAGCAGCAGGGGCAACCGAGACCAAGAAGGCCCAAGAGGATATTGGATCCTATTCCTATCCCTTATAGTCAGTTGTTTGCTCGTCTGCTCAAGAACTCTCTGATTCAAACGAGGAGTACCACGCCGGTACCGTACCCTATTCCTCTGGATTATGACATGAATGCTAGGTGCGAGTTCCACTCAGGAACGTTTGGGCATACAATTGATAATTGTAATGTATTCTAGCACAAGATGCAAGACTTGATCGACTCAAAGGTCATCACGCCAGATGGTACCCCTTTGGATTGAAGCTTCTTTGTCAGAGTAAGCACCAGATTGTAAGAGCATCATCAGAAGCAATAAGTCCAAACGGAGTCAAGTCTCCTCAACAATGGCAATTATCAGCTTCCTTTACTGCATTTTCATATGTAGCTTTCCTTCGTTTGTTTAAACATTGTCTGCATGTAAAAACTTGTTTGTGTTTGAATGTTGATTTTAATGCAATGATGTGTTGTTCCTGAAGTATCTTACTTTTATGCACTCATGTCATGTTTATATGCACTGCAATACCAACCTTTCTTGTCTAGAACTCTTGAGGGAGGATGACGAAATAAGGATGCAGATTTCTAATGGTACGCTTTTGGATAAAACCCTGTTAAGGATGTACAGGCATTGTTTCCAATTCACAAACACTGGAGAGATAAGGAGATAGACCTTTGTCAACCCCTTTGAGCCTAGTAGTAGGAGTTCTTTCTGAAAACGAAAAACCCTCAATTTTAACCCAGGGGCAGGGTAGGCGTTAGTTAGTTCGACTAAGTGTTCAACTTTCAGAAGGAGTGTACATCCGAGGATCCATTACCTTCCACTCCACTATCAAGAGGTTAAGAGGTGTAGAACCACAATGGTTACTCCTCACCAACCGAAGAGTGAAACAGTCACAGCCCTTTCAAACAAGTCAGGCAAAACGGTGTCACACGACTTGTTCAAAAAAAAAAGAGAAAAAAAAGAGAAAAAGAAAAAGCCTGCTAAGTCGAAAAACTTGAAAGCAAGTGACTTAGGCAAAAGTTAAGGCATCCCGCTGGACTTCAAAATTGAAAACTCAAAAGAGTCAGTCCAGGCAAAAATTAGGGAACAAAAAGCAAAAGAATGAAAAAGCGAAAAGCCAAAAGGATTACAAAGAAAATCCTCGAAAAGAACAAAGTCGTGTGACTATAGACACAAAAGACAAAAAGGGGCGACTGTTAGTCCAAAACCTCGTCAGGTGTCGAATCACCAGTTGCATGGATTCCCTAGAAATCAAGAAACCTTTTGAGAGACGATCGCTTGTGTCAAATTAGCTGAACATAGGACTGGAGAATATCATGAAGAGTGGGTGGGTACCAATAAACTTTGAGCCATAAATCCTTTTTTTCTTAAACCGCGAACCAGGCCACGCTACAACCCTTAAAAGTCCTAATTGAAACAGGGTTTAGTCTGAAGGCGTACTTCAACGAGATAGCGTTCCTGACTCCCATGAGTTATGCTAATAAGATCTTTGTTGGTGTTGCATGTGCGTATTGCTTTCCTTTCAAAAATAAGTGTCGTAACTCGGTTGTGTGACATATTTTCAATAAGGACTTCAAGATTAACATATGTGTTGCATTTGAATAATCATTCTCAGAATAAACATTTTTTGCTTGCATACATTTGTTTGACATCAAATAAGCTTACACGATGAACATCAGTCGAGAAGCTTAAACTGGCCAAGTTGAGGTGCCTGAGACTCCAGAGGACATGTTGCTGAAAGATTATGGGGAAGAAGGCGTTCCCAGCCGTTTGTGTTAAGATGTAACCAATCTGGGACAATCACACCGGGAAATCTCTTCAAAATGTAGCCAAGCTGGGGCATTCAAGTTGAGAAGGTCTTTTCAGAGTACAATCAACCATGGGGCATTCATGTTGAGAAAATTTCTTCGAACTGGGGCAATTATGTCGAGATCCGATAAACCTCTCCACAAGCGTGTAAACTGGGGCAATCACGTCGAGATTCGGTAAATCTATCGAAGACTAGTCGGTCAGAGACAAATGTACTGCAAGGCTTGTACTGGGGCAGGTCACTTCAAGGGCGTGAGAAGTTTTTCCCTTCAGAACACAATCAATCAGTAGCACCTCTGCAAGGTTCAAAATATCGTGGCAGAACATTTCAGGTCATTACGAACCCTCTCGAGATGGTTTACTTCATGAATCATGAAGTATGGGACAGTTATATCCAGACCAGATACATCTCTAAGAGTTTGAAAACCCTGGGGCATTGTTGAACGCCAGGTTTTCTGTAAAATCCTCTTAAGATGATTGCTTCAAGTAGACCCTATGGTCTGGGGCAAGGTGGAGGGTTAAAAGAACTGTGTTCCGCTCTTAACTATCAATATACAGAAACTTGAAGCACTGAGTTGTTCCCAGTGTGGGACTTTTGGAGTCTTTTCCCTCCAGCAAAGAGCCAGAGGGTATCTTTTTCCAGCAAGGTGTGGGAATTGTTATTCTTCCTCAAGCAGAGAATTGTCCTATGTTCGAAAAGGGTTTTTATGAAGGTTTCTTATCTCTAGCAGTACATATGGAATCCTCACTCTCAGCAAGGTAAGACGATAGAATATCGTCAAGAAGAAGATGAGGAGTCAGAGTGTTCTCTTCCTCAACGGTCAGATCTAGTCATCTCAAGTAATTCAAAGTCCAATCTTAATTGGTACTTCCTCAGTAGAGCTACTATCTTCGACATCAGAAAGTCCATCCTCCTCAGCAGGTTATTGTTTCCCCAACAAGAGACTTACACAATATATTCTTGGGACAAAGGAGTTATTTTCCCCATAGGATCTGAGCACTCGGCTAGTCAACAAATGTTTTTCTCACTAGCCACTGTATGAGTTAATCCCCTTTGGATGGGTAAGCTCGATGTTATCCGCTAGCAGGGTGAATGTCAGCATCTACCATTCCCCAAGCAGGTTTGCTGATCATGACCAGTATTCCCCAGTAGTGTAAAAGTACTAATATTCCCCGACAGGGTAAAGGTAAGAGCATCTCCCAAGCAGGTTCAAAATTATTGACTTGTCTCCCCAGGCAGAGTTTGGCGGTGATCCTCTCAGTGGTTTGTTCAAACAGCTATCCCCAGCAGGTCTTAAGTCTAATTGTTATTAGCATCTTTTCAGATCCAGGTAGAAGTCAGTTGGTAATTCTCAGCGGAGAGAATCTCTCTTTGGGTTCCATTTCCAATATTCGTTCATGGCCATCCCAACAGAGTGGGTTTTCCCTCGGAGCTTTCATCTCCAGCAGAATTTGTGATCAATGTCTTCCTCAGCAGAGTGAAGTCTTTCTCAGCAGGGTCTCTTATTTCGGAGGACAATTTATTTTGTCGTCCCCGGTGGAGTTTGCCTTCTCCTTCAGTATTTATTTTGCTGAGGCACCTCTTTTGCATTGCATAAGCATTCTTACATGGCATCCTCCCAAACACGTAGCATTTCCATTTCGTATGGAGCATTACGCCATAGAAAAATTCAAACATATGCATTTGAAGCATAAGCCAGGTTTGATTTCCTTACCAGTTCCTTTCCCAAGCAGAAAGTAACAAAGTCAGGAGATTTTGTTCAAGCATTGCACCGCAACTAGTGGATTCGTCCTCCTTACGCTCCCCCTACAGAGTTGCCTATTTAGATTTCTCTTATCCCCAGCGGAGTCATCTTTGTAGATCTTTTGATTCTACTAATCTTTGGAAGAGCGATTTCGGTCGGTCTTTCTTTTCGAGTTCGCTTTCGGTCGTACTCGTTTGTTGTTGAAAGTCCGTTTTCGGCCGGTCTTTCTTTTCGAGTTCGCTTTCGGTCATCCTCGTAATCTTTGTTATTTCATTATCCCCAGTAGAAGTATCCCATGTGGTTTGTCCTCTCTTTGAAATTCCGTTTTCGGTCGGTCTATCTTTTCGAGTTTGCTTTCGGTCGTGCTCGTTCTTTCCTTTTAAGTCCGCTTTCGGTCGTACTTGTTTGCCTTTGTATCTCCACTGAGTCCGCTTTCGGTCGTACTCATGTGGTTGTCGAAAGAGCGCTTTCGGTCGGTCTTTCTTTTCGGGTCCGCTTTCGATCGTACTCGTTTGTTCTCATATCTCCAGTGAGTCCGCTTTCGGTCGTACTCATGTGGTTGTCGAAAGAGCGCTTTCGGTCGGTCTTTCTTTTCGAGTCCGCTTTCGGTCGTACTTATGTGGTTTGTCGAAAGAGCGGTCTCGGTCGGTCTTTCCTTTTCGAGTCCGCTTTCGGTCGTACTCGTCTATCCTTTTCGAGTCCGCTTTCGGTCGTACTCGTTTGTTGTTGAAATTCCGCCTTCGGTCGGTCTTTCTTTTAGAGTCCGCTTTCGGTGGTATTCGTTTATTGTTAAAATTCTGCCTTCAGTCGGTCTTTCTTTTCGAGTCCGCTTTCGGTCGTACTCGTTTGTTGTTGAAATTCCGCCTTCGGTCGGTCTTTCTTTTCGAGTCCGCTTTTGGTCGTATTCGTTTGTTGTTAAAATTCCGCCTTCAGTCGGTCTTTCTTTTCGAGTCCGCTTTCGGTCGTACTCGTTTGTTGTTGAGATTCCGCTTTCGGTTGGTATTTCTTTTCGAGTCCGCTCTCGGTCGTGCTTGTATTATTTTGTTTCTCCCTAGCGTAGTCTGCCTTCGGTCAGTCTACCTTTTCGAGTTCGTCTTCGGCCGTCCTCGTTAGCACTTCATTTTGTATCTCTCCACAGGTTGCAAATTTCCGGGTTTTTTTGGTATTCAATCCCCCTGTATCCCGGTTGTCTGAAAGTCGTTGCTTCCACACCCTCGGATCCAAGGAGATTGAATAGGGACAGCTGTAACACCCCAAAATTTGCCCTATTTTTTTCTGGCTTATGCTTCTTTGCATTTCTTGCATTAGCATTTGTGCATAGCATTGGTTCTTAGCATGGGATCAAGGTACTTGGTTCATCTCAAAGGAGTCTCAAGCCTCAAGGTGGTTTGAGGAGTTCATCATATCTTCATAAGGTCAAGAATGGCAAAGGATTTCAAGTGAATCTTTCCCTCCTAACCAGAGGGACCAAATTAGGGTTTTGGTTTCAAAAGGGCTTCTTGTTGAACTTTGTGGATTCAAGCATGCTCTCATGGGTTTCATATGCTCACAAGTGCTCATGGAGGAAGACTTGACTAGTGGTTCATTGTGGAAGATGTTCAGTGGATCAGTTTCTTGTGAAGTAAGCAAAAGTCAACTGTAAGGAGGAAAGTCAACCATGGAATTTTGAGGTCCTCTTCATGATTTTTAAGGTCTTATGCCCTCATATGGTCCTAAAATGTCAAGATTCATGTCATTCATCAAGAATCAAGAGTTTGTGCAAAAGTTACTAAATTTGGAAAATGACCTATAATGAGAAGTTTCCATTTTTGGCAAGTTTTTACACTACATTCAACTTGACTTTTCATCATCAAAGAAGCTTCAAATGAATTTTACTCAAACATGAAAGTTGAAGATCATTCTCTCCCCTTTCCAAAAAGTACTAGAACATGTTCATACCTTTTGTAGAACTCAAGTTATGGCTAAGGCAAGGCAAGGTGCATTTTGAGGTTTTCCACATGTACCAATTTTCCACCATTTTCATTTTCATCCAAAAGGACTTGTAATCACTTCAATTGCTTCAAGTCATATTGTACCATCAAAGTACAAGCCATGAGCACCAATTTTGACCCTTGTTTCATGCCAAACCGTGACGTATACATGGTGTATTTAACAAATAAACAATTTGCAAGTTGATCCAAATCTCATTATCCAAGCAAATTCAAGGCCCAATTGTTTTTGAAAAGTGATCAGCAAGTCAAGTGTGAGGTATCCATCATGAAAAGCATGAAGGTGCACGAATAAATTAAGGGATTGAACACAAATTGCAAAATTGCAAAACCACTCAAAACTCACTAATCAGGGGTTTAATCAATTGCTAATCATGATGAGAGGTCTAATGGAGAGTATATAAGCTTACTCACACGCACAAAGCTAGGTCATGCGCCCTCATTTGCTCAGAATCCATTTTCACCTCCAAACTTTTCTCTCTTCGAATCTCTCTTCTCTTGAGAGTTTTTGAAGTTTTCTTTGCACATTATTGATCAGTGTGGTGAGAGTAACAAGAATCTACCATTGGTTTGAGCTTAGAGTGAGGATTTC
Source organism: Lathyrus tuberosus (assembly GCA_022829125.1). Taxonomy (NCBI): domain Eukaryota; kingdom Viridiplantae; phylum Streptophyta; class Magnoliopsida; order Fabales; family Fabaceae; genus Lathyrus; species Lathyrus tuberosus. The sequence continues at coordinate 2,563,941 of JALAZF010000308.1, read as the reverse complement.
ATCAAGTTCGTGTTCAAGTTGCTCAAGTTCAAAACCTTAGATCAGGCCAATTTCAAGCCTCTATTTGCATTTATTTGGCAAATAGAGCTCAAAAGAGGAATATCTGCAGCTTTTGGAAGAAGTTCTTAGTGTATTTTGAGTTCTACAGTTTCCAGGTTAGCATACTTTTCATGATCATGTAACTTATTTTTCTTGCATGCAAAATGATTTATGATATTCACTGATGATGCTGATCTATTTAGTTTTGAGTTTGGACGTGTGGATTGTTTGAATTTTGAGATATAAGTTTTTAGATCCAAACTTATTCTGTTCGATTTGGCTTGTGTGTTGGTTGTTTGTGAAAACTAATTGCATATTTGAGATCCTCGTGAAATTCTGATTAATTTGATGTACTCATGAGCCATTTCTGGTAATTTTATGGTTGGTGTTCACCGGAGAAGGTGACCGGAGCTAGGGCTCCGGCACCTGGTATGTTTTCAGGCCGGTGAGGGTTTCAGAGGTGGAAGATGCAATCCCACCGTTCATTACTTTGATCCAACGATCCTGAGTGTGCCAGATCTTTTATGTTCTTATTTCAATTTGTGATATGCGTGTGTGTCAATCCATTATATTTACCATGTGCATTAAATCTGGACCTTTGATCTTGCATGCTTTTAAGATCCATTGACTTGTTCACATGCGTTGGATTCATCTGATGATCATGATTATGCCAACACATTAAAAAATCAGGTGTCCCTCACGTGCTTTTATTTTTTAAATCTGACCACTTGTATGTGTGTGCGTGCATGGTTGCTATGGTGGTTGTATGATCTTGCCTGTTGATCTTGATTACTGTGTACTTCTGTTGACCTGATTGCATGCGTTGGATCAATCCTATGGTTATGATTGAGTCTGATATTTGACTGGGTTCCATGTGTTTCATGTTTGACTTTGGTCTTGGACTTTTTGACTTGGGCCTACTATTCCCACCCCCTGTTCAGCCCATTTGATGTATTGAACGTGTTTCCCTTGCTGTTTGCATCCCCTGGCTTTTATTTTCATTTTATTTTATTTAAATGTTGCATTTTCATTTTTGATTTTTAAAATTAGTTAAATGCATCCAAAAATCACCAAAAAAAATCATGAATCATCCTTAGGGTTTTATAAAATTTTGGAAAATTTTATTTTCCATTTTTATTTTTATTTTGTGCCTCTGATTTAATTGTTTAATTAATTTCTTTTTGGATTGTTTCATATATGCACATCCTGCCTTGTTGATTTTTGTTCTCATCATCTATACATGATTTGCATCTCATTCTTTTCGCATTTGTTAGAGGATGTGTTGAGGTTCCTAAAAATATTTTTCTCATATTTTTAAACTCTTTGCATATTGCATTTTAGTCGCTCTCTTTTGCATATTGATGTCATGTTTCTTATGTGATATTTTTCTCATTTGTTTGAGGTGCTTAACTTGTGAATTTTTGTGAGATCTTTTGACATGTGATTGACTTCTGACTTAGGTCATTTGAGTTTTAATCTCACAATTTTTGAGTGTCATTTGATATATGTTTGTTTATTTGTGCTTAAATGACTTATGCATGACTATATCTTGACACCTCTTTACACAAGTTGATTTGCCATGCCTATTTGCTTGAGTTTCTTCTTGATTCTTTGTATGTGCATTTGATATGATGTTTACCCCTGGTTGAGATCCTTTGAGACTTATTTTTGCAATTTATGAATCATGTTTGGCATGTGCTAAGTGTTTGGACTTTGAGTTTCCTTTTGTGGACTTTCTTTGGTGCATATTGTTTCATGCTTTGATCTTCTTTTGCACATGAGAATTGTTGATGATGGTATGATCTTGGTTTTGACTTGCTTTCATCTTCATCTTATTTTTTCTCATTTCATCTTTACATGATGTTCATTGATGCTTAATTGTGCTTTTCATATAAGTATGCTTGCATTCTTTCATGATTACCTTTGCATGCTAACTTGAGATGTTTTGCATGATCTTTGAGACTTGTTTAGTGATGTGAGTTGGATGTACTTGATATGATGTGCTTGCTGTCCTATCTTGTTTCTTATCTCATCCTTCTCTTTCTCTTTCTTTTCTTTCACTCTCTTTCTCCCATGAATCTCAAGACTTGTTTAAGTCTTGGATTCTCTCCCTTTAGAGCTACCTAGTCCAACTTAATTTTTGATTAAGCTTGGAGTAGGATTAGCATTAGGTTTTAGGTAGTCGTCATTCCTAAGCCTCACTAACCCTAGGTCATCCATGCATGATAACATTAGGACTCTTAGTTTCCCTTTAGAGTTTCCTTTGTGTCTTCTCTCTTCTCATCTCAAAACTTCTTGAAAACACTTAATAAAGATAAAGTGTATTGCGCACGAGCCTTAAACGTTGGGAATGAGAAATGAAGGGCTTCTTCTAATCTTTCTAGAGTGCTTAGCGAGCGTCCTATCTTGGGACGATTCGTTAAGTATTCGTCCCTGTGCCCTAGACTTTGGTGCAATGCAAGTTATGAACTAACTTAAAACACTTCTGTCTAAAAAACACAAAAATAAATTCAAATCTTTTTATCCTTCGGGATTGTTTGGTTCCAACCCATTTTCAGAAAAGAGCACGTTACCTTCCGTCTAAGTCGCAAATAGGCATCGACCCTAGCTGCCGGACGCGAATCTAACGTCGCTCATAAAAAACACTTACCCATCCGTGGTCATACCCACGAACTACATTAGCTCTGATTCCTCTCTCTCATCCGATTGAGGATATGTAGGCACAAGACAGCGATTGTCTTGGCGAGCAACCTTCCCCCACAGTTCCCATCCGAACTACGTTGACTCTGACTTTCCCATTGCACTGAGGGAGTACGTAGGCCTAGGGCATCAAATATGTCCTACCGAGTCCGTCTTAGTCACCCCCATCCCCGTTTTCTTTTGGTCAGCCATAGACAGTAGGACATTTCACCCTCCGTTTAGACAACAAGCATGGATCCCATCGAGTACGATGGATGCGTGGGGTTCTAACACCTTCCCCTCGCATAACCGACTCCCGAACCCGGACTATGGTTGCGATGACCATGTCTTTCCCCCTTTCTCTTCAGGTTTATGCAGTGTATCCTTTCCCTCTCTCGGGATAAATACACATTGCTGGCGACTATGTGCTTTCTGCGCCACTCTCGCGTTTGTACCGTTGGATGCGAATCTTTCGGGAGCGACATCATGATATCAGATATACAGATCATTAAAACATCAGGTTTGAGATGTTTTTAGGGTTAAGCGTATTAGCTGGATTTTGGGAGAGCTGTTAGAGTTATTGGATGCGAATATCTTGGAGGAGATATTTTCTGTTGCAAACAGATTTGATGCAGATTTGCAAGAGTGTTTAAAGGCTGAAGATTTAAGAAGATTTTGAGAGAAAATCTGTTTTGAAGATTTAGTTTTAAATAACAAATCAGGTTAGATATTGTAGCAGGTCCAAGCCCACATCAAATAGCTATATAAAGCGCATCAATCCTGAAGGAAAAGTAACGAAGAAAGAGAGCTAAAAACTGAGAGTCGTTTGTGTCTTCGTGTATGTGTTGTAAACCATTCTAGTGTGAATTGCTATTGTTGTTTTGAGTTGTTCTTGATCAAATCTGTGAAGCAGAATCAAGTTGTGTTTTTCAAAGTGTGTGATCTTTGAATTATATAACTGAAGTGATTTAGGGATTGAGTAGTGTTCTCATACCTAAGTGGTCTCTTAGGTAGAAGGTTCATTAAGTAGTGATTAAGTTTAGGAGATGTCAACTGGGTTGTTGAGTCTGTAAATTAATTCTACTGATAGTGAAATTCATCCCTGGTTTGGTAGCCCCCAGAGTAAGTTGTTTAACTGAACTGGGTGAACAATTCTTTGTGTCTTTTCTGTTGTGTTATATTGTCCATTGCAGAGTGTGTTGTTGTGACATCACACGTAACATCACATATCTGGTACCAGAATTTCAATTGGTATCAGAGCAGGCATCCTGCTCTGCATCTGGGTGAGATCTAGGGCTGATACTTTCTGGTAAAGATGGACAAGGAAGTTGGTGGATTTGTGAATAGACCCCCTATTTTGGATGGCTCTAATTATGATTATTGGAAACCAAGGATGGTTACCTTCTTGAAGTCCTTGGACAGAGGGCTTGGAAGGTTGTGTTAAAAGAGTGGAAGCACCCTGTTATTACTGATAAAGAAGGAAACACCAAGCTGAAACCTGAAGAAGAGTGGACCAAGGAAGAGGATGAGCTAGCACTTGGCAATTCTAAGGCCTTGAATGCCATCTTTAATGGGATTGATAAAAACATCTTCAGGCTGGTAAACACTTGTGAAGTGGCAAAGGATGCTTGGGACATTTTAAAGACTACTCATGAAGGAACTTCAAGGGTTAAGATGTCAAGACTTTAACTTCTGACATCAAAGTTTGAAAGGCTAAAAATGAAGGAAGATGAAACTATTCATGATTTTCACATGAATATTCTTGAGCTGTCCAATGCATCTAGTGCTCTTGGAGAGAAGATGACTGAAGAAAAACTGGTGAGGAAAATTCTTAGATCCCTTCCCAAGAGATATAAGATGAAGGTGACTGCAATTGAAGAAGCTCAAGACATCAGCAAAATGAGAGTTGATGAGCTAATTGGATCTCTTCAAACTTTTGAGTTAGGGTTGAATGAAGAGGAACCTGAAAAGAAGACCAAGAGTATAACCTTGGTATCTAATACTTAAGAAGAGGAGAAAGGGAATGGTGTTGAATCTCAGGAGGAGCTATCTCAGGCTATTGTTCTGATGGGAAGACAGTTTAACAAGGTGTTTAAGAGGATGAATAGAAACTACAAACCTAATGATAAGAACATCTCCTCTGACATCAGCAAGTCAAAAGAAAAGGATGAAGAGAAGACTGCTCAAGACAAAGGGATTCAATGCTTTGAGTGTGAAGGTTATGGGCATGTCAAGAAAGAATGTCCTACATTCCTTAAGAAGCAGAAGAAGGGCATGACCGTTTCCTGGTCTGATATTGACAGTGAAAGTGAAGAAGAGTTAGCCAAGCATGTCAGAGCATTGACAGGGACATGTATGTCTGATGGAGAATCAAGTGACGAGGAACTGACTTTTGAGGAGTTAGCAGCCTCCTATCAAGAGCTATGTCTGAGGAGTGCAGAGGTTTGTCAAGAAAGTGAGAAACAAAAGAAACAAATTGTTTAGCTTGAGACTATTAAAGCTGATCTTGAAAATGAAGTCTTGTTGGTTAAATCTCAACTTGATCAAATGACAAAATCTGTTAGAATGTTGAACAGTGGATTTGATACTCTTGATAAGATCCTTCAGGCAGAAAAGGTAGCAGGAGACAAATCTGCTGAAGCTAGTACTTTAGGAACCTAAACGGACATGTCTCAACCAATGTCTCAACATAACAAAAAGAGACATAATCCTAAACCCAATCAGGTTGCTCACCAACAGCCTCAAAATGTTGGGAAAAGGTATGCTCATGGTCCTCATCAAAAGAAGGTTCATACTTCTGGAGCTAGGCAGTATATGCCTCCTCAATACCATAGGAGCATGCAGGCTTCTAGGTTTAACATGTTCCATCAGATGTCTCAACATCATGGGAATATGTATGGCTTTGGATATAATAATGATGTGCCTCATTTTTATGGTAGAAGGAAGTCACATCATCATAGAAGACAGCCTAAAAGACAGAATCCTCACTACAGAAGATAGGCAAACTATGGAAGAAGACAGCACCAGTACTATGGATGGCAGCCACAGCAGTTTCATCATCAAGGTGGCAGGAAGTTTAACAACTTCAGAGAAGAGAGAGTAAGGTGCTTCTATTGTGGAAGATTTGGTCATATGCAGTTTTCTTGCTTTAAACTGCATGGATATACCAAATCTTTCCCTCAACCTAGACAGAAGGAGAACAGGACTAAGGTTGTTAAACAATGGGTTCCTAAAGCTGAGGTTACATGTCTATTGGTTCACACATCATATAGACATTTTGCTAAGGATGGATGGTACTTTGACAGTGGATGTTCAAAGCATATGACTGGGTCCAAAAATCATTTGGTGGAGATCAATTCTTGCTCCTCAAATGATGTTACTTTTGGTAATGGAGAGAAAGGGGAGGTAAAAGGAGTTGGAAAATTGAAGTGTCATGATGGACCTGATCTTGACAATGTGCTTCTTGTCAAAGGTTTGAGTGCTAATTTGATTAGCATAAGTCAGCTTTGTGATGAAGGACACAAGGTCAGCTACACTAAGGATGAGTGTTTGGTGACTAATGAGAAGAATGAGGTAGTTATGAAGGGAGTCAGATCTAGAGATAATTGCTATCAATGGGTACCTCAAGAGTTCAGCTCATCAAGTGATGTTGAGGATGATGTTATGACATCTGACTGTGACATCAGAAGGATCACCAAACAACCTAGTGTTATGCAATTGTTCACAGGAAATCTTGAGGAACCTAAGGTCATAGAGGATGATCACTCAGATATGAAGAGTAATGACGATTTCTCTGAAGATATGGGTGCTGGTAGTGGTGATCTTAAGAAGTTTTGGAAGCATGATGATAAGCAGACTGATAACTCACAAGACAACCATCACAGGTTGGCAATCTCTGTTTTGGAAGATGGAGATGTTGGAGTTAAGGTTGAAACATCTCCTAGCCTTAAAATAAATAAGAATGTTGAAGTGGTTGATCTGTCTGACAATGAGCTGATTGCAAAAGTAGTTCCTGGGGTTGCTAAAAGACTGAAATCAAGGAAAGGGAAAGCTATTGAGTCACCTCCAAAGGACATCTCTCATATGAAGAAAGTTGTTGTTGTTAGAACTTCTGAGAAAATTCAAAAGGCTTCACTAGATAACATTCCTTTGCATTTCATAAAAAGGTGGAAGTATGTTTTTCAAAGAGGGCTTAATCTGGAAAAAGAATTTGGTAAAGATGCTCTGAATATGATTAAGTTTGCTAGGCTGATGGAAACTGGTCCTAATTTTTACAAGTGCTATGAGAGACTTGTCAATGAATTCAATTCTGTTGACATTGCTGATAGAAGAAGTGAGAGAGATGAATGTGAGTTGAAGGATACAGACATATATGCAAAAATTTGGTTCCTAAAGGGAAAATTATCTGCTGGGCGTATTAGTATTAATTATGTCATCGTTCTCAAGATGGCTGCTGCAAAATTGGTCCTCATTAATCACAAAACAACTATTTTTTATGGACTAGAGAAGTCTCTTTATGAGAATAGATCTAAGAAGAATTACAATCATGGATTAGGGACTGAGCTTATAGGTTATGGTAATGCAAAGTACATAGCAGCAGGGAGTAGTTGCTCTCAACTTGTTTGGATGAAGCAACTGTTGACTAAAAACAATGTCAAGCAAGATGTTATGACATTGCACTGTGATATGAGTATCTCCAAGAATCATATTCAAAACAGTAAGGTAAAGCATATTGATATAAAGGACTTGGTTGAAGATAAGGTGGCTTTGGAACATGTGGCTACTGAAAAGAAATTAGCAGATATTTGTACTGAGTTCTTAGATGTAAACCAATTTAATAGTTTAAAATTGGGGAGTTGCATATATAAGGATTAGTTGGAAGATGTGTTAGGTTGCAGTTGTCTTATGTGTGTGATTAAAGATAACAATTATTCAACTGCAGAAAGTTTACAAGATTGGAAGTATTAGTTCATCTAAAGCTTTAAACATAGAGTTTTGTTTCTTCTTCTTATTCAATTTGTCCCAACCTTCTGAGTTTTTAAATGTAATCCAGTCCTCATCACCATCTCCTTCATCGGAATCATATTGTTGCACTGGAGGTTTCTTGATGGTCTTCATCCTTGTCTCAGATGTTTTGCCTATTCTTGTTGCTCCTGAAGAAGTTCCAGATGTTGTCTGTGTTTTGCTCTTCTTCTTCAGTGGATCTGGTTTCTTGTCCTCCTGCTTGAGGTTCTTTGTTGCATCTTTGGAGTTTGACTGGCTCATTCTTGGTTGCTGTGTGGTGCTGCTAGAAAGAAGAAGGCTTGTTTTATAATGCAAACAAGGAGCATTGTTTGTATCGCCTGACCAGTCAAGGTGTTGGAACTTGTTTTTTTTTGGGAAAGCTTGGTGTTTGACTGTGTCATTTATTATGATAGGACATTGTGTTTGGTGATTGTCCAATTGTGGCTAAAAAGGGGGAGAGTTGGCCTATCCTTTGTGTGTAGAGTGTGACCTATCTCAGTTCTGGTGTGGTGCAGATGTTGAGGGGGAGTGTGCATGTTGAACAGCTATTTATGCTGGTTCTGGTTTTGAGGGGGAGTTTGCCCTTTGTTGATAGGTGTTGTGCAGCATTTTGAAGTGGGAGCTGTTTGTTTTAAAAAATTTATCCGCTGCTGAAGTCTCTGATGTTGCAGAGATTGTTTTAGCCAAAATTAGCCAAAGGGGGAGATTGTTAGTTCTTGGATTGGCTAGAATTTTGGTAAAACAAAGTTGTTCAATGTTGATGTCACATGGGTGATGTCTTAACATTGAGTCTTAACATTGGATAATGTTAAGTGTTTAAGTTGTTGAAGATTTGAAGTCTGATGTCACATGCGATGTCATGACATCAGATATGCAGATCATTAAAACATCAGGTTTGAGACGTTTTTAGGGTTAAGCGTATTAGATGGATTTTTGGGAGAGTTGTTAGAGTTATTGGATGCGAATATCTTGGAGGAGATATTTTCTGTTGCAAACAGATTTGATGCAGATTTGTAGGAGTGTTTAAAGGCTGAAGATTTAAGAAGATTTTGAGAGAAAATCTGTTTTGAAGATTCAGTTTTAAATAACAAATCAAGTTAGATATTGTAGCAGGTCCAACCCCAAATCAAATAGCTATATAAAGCGCATCAATCCTGAAGGAAAAGTAACGAAGAAAGAGAGCTAAAGACTGAGAGTCGTTTGTGTCTTCGTGTATGTGTTGTAAACCATTCTAGTGTGAATTGGTGTTGTTATTTTGAGTTGTTCTTGATCAAATCTGTGAAGCAGAATCAAGTTGTGTTTTTCAAAGTGTGTGATCTTTGAATTATATCACTGAAGTGATTTAGGGATTAAGTAGTGTTCTCATATCTAAGTGGTCTCTTAGGTAGAAGGTTCATTAAGTAGTGATTAAGTTTAGGAGATGTAAACTGGGTTGTTGAGTCTGTAAATTAATTCTACTGATAGTGAAATTCATCCCTGGCTTGGTAGCCCTTAGAGTAAGTTGTTTAACTGAACTGGGTGAACAATTCTTTGTGTCTTTTCTGTTGTGTTATATTGTCCATTGCAGAGTGTGTTGTTGTGACATCACACGTAACATCACATATCTGGTACCAGAATTTCAAATTGCATTTTCTATACTAACACTTGGTATAGGCAAGAATTACATGGCAAATTGGTTCAAACACAACATATATAACATGTATGAGATGTTTATGATAAGTGGACTTCAAAGCAATGCATATTTTAAAGAGTTCAAGTGATGATGCACTTACCTCTTGGAGCTCCTTATGCTATCTGTCAACCTCCTTGTGCCAAAAGTAATTTGATGCTTTGAACACTCTCAATTGGTCCCTTAGAAGCTTTTAGATGGTTAGAACCAGCTGGAATCCTCATGAACAAGTTTGAGCTCTTTCTTGCAAAAGGGGCAAAAGTGACCAATATGGCAACTCTCTCAAATGGTGTTCCAGATGTGGGGGACCATTTGGGACAGTTCAAGGATGATATTTGGAGTGCGTTTGAGGTTTTATCTGGTTTTGAAAGTGAATGAATCAAGACATAGCTTGAAAAATGTAAAAAAGTCTAATTTTGAGGTTTTGAGAGGGGACTTTATGATTTTGGTGTTACAGGTCACATATGAGAGTTTGGACAGCTTAGATATGACATATTGGATGTGTTTGGATCATGAGCTGTGATGAAATTACTATTTAACTCAAAAACTCATAGGTACCTTGCAAAAGAAGGCATTTTGGCCTAAAGAGAGGGATTTTGAGGAAAGCATCAGTTTGGAGGCTTTGGTGTACTCAAACTGAGTACAAATGAGCTCTATTTATAGTAGAGCAAGTTTGTTTTGCAAGCAATAGTGAATGCTGGCAGCAGCAGGCATTTGGCCAATGTTATGCAAAAGGAATCTCAAGTCTCCTCTAGCCATTGACTTGAGATTAGAGCACATGCTTTGTAGCTTTGGTTCAGAGATAAACTTGGACTGAATTCAGTTGGAATAGGCTCAGTTCATGCCACCTTGGTACATCCATTGAATGCTTGGAAACAAAATTGGAGTCTTGGCCTCTTTTAGGCTTTTTAGGTTTGGCATGGCTACTTGTAGATTCTTGGACTTTGGAGGCTTGGAGATCAGATCATCCCCCTTGGATTTGATCCTCTGATGTGTCCAAATTAATGACAAGGCTTGGATTTGCTCAATTTTTCCAAATCGAGCAAAATGCCAAAATCTGCCAAAATCTGCCTTGTAAACCAGTTCAGGATGCCATGTTCCAAGGGTTGTATCTCCTTGCTCAAATGGAATTTGGAGATGATCTGGTACTTGTTGGAAAGCCCTCATGGCATATTTTAACTTTGATGTTTACCCCTAGACCTGGTTTGACTTGGATCAAAGTGAAAACTGCCCCTACATTTTGGAAAAAGTAAGGCAGCTTTTGACTTAGTGAAAATTTCACCAAGTGTTGGAAAAATGCCATTTTCATGTTTTCAGCCATTTTGATCATTCCATAACTTAAAATCCATGGAGAATTGGAATGAGATGTAGTTGACACTTTTAAAGTATGCCATGAGAGCTACAAATCCAGCTTTGGACCATCCAAAATGGTTGCTTGGATCTCAAGTTATGGTCCTTGGAAGTTGGTACGTTATCCACTTTATTCCATAACTTAGAAAAATTCTAAGTTTTTTATGGTTACCCCTTTTACAAGTTAACTCGCTTTCTTTGATTTTTCTTGATGAATGATGATTCAAATCACATATTAACATTGTTTTAGGGTCAAAGAAGCATAATTGTGAAAAATTCCAAAAAGTCAAACTTGATTTTGTGCACAGTTGAGTTTTTATCGGATGAAATCCAAATTGTGCGATCCTTTGTGAAATCAAGTCCTTGACCTAAATCAAACCTAATGGATATGTTCCATAGGTGTTATAGGGTGTATTGAATCATGTCCCAAGGTTTGGGGGCATGTCTTGGTCAAAAGTCAAAGGTACAGTTGACTTTTCCTTCGAAACCCTAATTGTGGTCCTGATGAAATTGAAACTTGTGGATCAAGCTTCTTGGATCAATCCATTGTTGCAAATGGATCAATGTAGTGTATTGGAGACCCTCAAACCATGTCTTGAGGTCTTGGCTTATGTTTTGTCCCCAAAAGTCAAATTAGGGGTGAATTAGGTCAAGAAACCCTAATTCCTGATTTTTGGGTAAATGCATCCCCTGGGGTTAAATTGACTTGATGATTGGGTCCATGAGGTCCCTTAGAGTATCTTGAGTTGTGCTTTGAAGCATTGGCTCATGCCCAGAGGAAAATTTCCATCTGGAAGCCTCAGTCGACCAAAACCCTAATTTGGTGACACTGGCGATCTTGAGGCTTAATCCACTTGGAATGTTGCAACCTTGTGTGCTTGATTCTTGTTGTGGGAGTCCTCTTGATCCTTTATAGGGGTTTCAAGAGTTTAGACAAGTTGAAGATCAGTTCATTCCTTGATTGATCCTTTGTCTAAGTGCTCTGAGAAGGCTCAAAACCCTAATTCTTGATTTTTAGTGAATGCCCAACCATCTTTGAGGAGATTGATGAGACATGAAAGTACCTCCATATTGTGATAATGATTAGCACAATGATGGGAAATCTTGATGGTCAAAATTTGAGGTATGACAATATTTTCTAATTCTTTTAGAGGATGCTGTTGTATTGATGGTGGTTCTCGTTTCCTAACTCTAGCATAGTACTCATGGTATTTTTTTTGTGCTCCTTAAATATATTTCCTTTTAAAAAAACACAAATTTGTATTTTTTATTACTCATTGGGATCTAATCAGAAACATAAGAAAGAAGACACATCGTATACTTATAGTTGAATTAAATAGTCTACACATATAGTTTGGGTGAAATTAACGTATATTTTGAGTTGATACTTATACTTGAATTAATCTTGATTCTATAAAATGCTTACCTATATTATAGTATTTTTCAATAGTATGTTTCTTACTTCATGTACTTATTCTTTTTTTGTTAATAATATGTACTTCTTTTTATTGTAGCTAACTCAATTTTTTATTTAAATAATATCAATTTTTAAAAAATTAAACTCAAAGACGGGTGACAGTTAGAATGTGAAAATCATTTAATAAAGAATGATGAAGTGCTCAAACAACACAATTGAGAATTTAATTTGAATAATAAGCCTAAAATTAAAATTCTTAAAACTAAGATTTACCTATAAAAGAAACAACAAAACAATCAAGCATAAACTTATTCACTACCATTTGAATTGTGGTAAAATCCAAAACGAACATCGAGTGTCACTATTACAACCTGGAAAATTCTTGCGCATGCTTCCATCTTTTATATTATAGAATATTTTATTATGAAATGGTAAATTGAGTTGGTCAAAAGGCATTTTGGAAAACACGAAGCTGGCACAGAAATTGAGTTTGCTTCACCAACAAATAAAACATTGTCTTCTAAACTTTCAAGCTCTGAGAGTGATGTACTTGGTACTTCTAGATCCAATTCCACTTTGTACGTAATGAACCTAACGGATACAATCATTTTTACCATCCATAGATCTCCCTTTAATGATATAGAAAAATAAATGTGACGAAAAGGTTTAGAATTGTCTTCAATTAAAACTTTTAGAGTTATCTTCTCAATATCAGGTTTGTTTGCATAATCAAGATGGAAGGTTGAAAGGGTACGTCGAGTTGCAGCATATACCAGACCTTTATAAAATATAACATCAATGAAATCCTTATGATATGTATTTACATAAGTCCAAAACTTTTGGTCTCCTTTCATGAAAGCAACATATCTACAAGCATCGTAAATTGCAAAAACCACATAAGAATTAGGGTTTGTTATAGGGTTAGAAGACAAAGAAATCTTCTTAATCTTATAGAGCCATGGTACATTAATGGAAGCTATATCCTTAAAAGGATTGAGTAGAATAATAGTTTTAGCCCTACAATTCACTTCTGCCAGCCAACCATGGCTACACCCATAATAAGATTTGTTGTAGAGAGTATAGGGTAATAAGGAGCTATTAATTTTGGTAGCTGGAATTCCATACAAATGCCTTAGGTTTTCTTTTCTTTTCATTTCTTCTAAAATATTCGGAATGAATAACACGGTGGCGTCTAGGGCGAGGTTTCAATCGAATGCTTCACCGGTGTACCACTCAACTTTACCGTTAGATTAAATAAGTCTTATATGATGTTATTAGTCCTGCTGTATTAGATTGAATCTCTCATATCATCCCACCACATTTCTCTCTACTTTAGTAAATTTCACTATCTCAACTGCTTGCATAACACGGTTGTATCAGCCCCTCTCTCATAAATCTCAACAAACCAAGTTGGATAACTTCCTCTATCTGCCACTTATTATTGTCTTACTGCAAAATGTAGTTTTTTAATTTAACAATCTCTCTTTTTAATAAATTAAATATTTAACGTAGGATTACTATTTAAAAATTAGTTAATTTTTGTAGGATTTGAATTTTTTTGTAGGATTTGAATTGGGTATTTGCAAGAACTTTTTAACCCAGATATATTGCTGAACATAATACATTGATTTATAATTCATGAAACCCTTTTAAGATGGATAATAAAATAGAACCTAACATCATTTATATACTCACAAATCTTATCAAATTTTTTCATTCCAAATCTTTAGTAAATATTTTTTTCGAAGATTCCTAAAAAAATCAATCACAGTGATATAGTTGTGAAAGAAGACTGGATGATTATGAAAAATAAAGCAAAAAAGAAAAGGAGTAAATATTTATGATTAAGGAGCATAGTGGTGGTTGAGAGCGTGAAAAAAAAACTGAAAAAAAAAAAGAAATAAAGAAAGAGAGAATTATTATGTGTGAGTAGTACATTATAACATATTGTAGAACGTTTTAATCCGATGGTTACTTTTTATGATTCACCATGAACCATTTGGGTGATAGTTCACCTTAGTTGCAACCGAATAACATGGGTAACACATTATTTCTAAATTTATGGCTGTGATTGATGGTCAAGCCTTGCAATTGATTGCCAAATCTTGCATACAACTCCAAACCAAATATGATCAATACGTTCTTCAAGCTTGTCAAGAATCAAACTGAGAGCAAGCGCTTCTAAATTGGCTCAATCTGGTTCTATTATAATTAAAAGAAGAATTTTGTATGAATGAACAATGATGATGATGTTAATAGTTTTTTTTCAATGGTAAAATAATAAACATCCTATATTGAGTAAAATAGTTATTGATAAAAACAAGTTTGAATTTATTTTATCAAAGATAAAATTATCCATCCATAAACAACACAAATTATCTAATACTATATTCAATATTTTAAATAAATTAATACAATTGAAAAAATAAATCATATTATGAATAGGGAGTAACAATTTCATCTTTGGTTTGATCCAACTATTGATTTTCATAATTACACACTTCTTTTGAATGAAAAACAATTATTGTAAGTAACCCTAAGAATACTTCAACAACTCATGTTAACAAACAGACAAGAAAGCACAAACTACGACACTAAGGAAAATATCACATGAAAACATAATCTCTTTTGTTTTTAGTGAGTACAACAAGAAACAAGAAATAACATAATCAAATATTTTCAATTGAAATCTTCGTGATTGCCCCTTGCGCTTAGGTTTTTACGGTGGTTTAAAGTCCTAGTATTAGGACTAGGGACCTCCGAGTGGATTCTTGGGTGCAAAAATGACAAAATCTGCAGTTGGAGATTGGGTGGAGATTCCGCAGAAAAAGAATAATACGAAGGAAAAGGTTAAGTTTTCGGTGTGGATGGCGAAAAAAGGAAAGGCGATTGAAGAAGAAGGAACAATTTCATCTTTCTTTTTCACTAAATTCCTAGAGGCTTATGATGCGAATGATATGTTTCATGTTTTCAAAGAATTTGGGCTAGTCACAAAAGTTTTTATTCCACAATGTAGGAATAAACGTGGAAAACGTTATGTATTTGCCCGTTTTAGGAAGGTATCGAACATGAGAATTATGGCGGCCCGATCAGATAATATCTTTATCAATGGAAAGAAAATTCATGCGAAATTACCAAGGTTTCACAAGATGGATAGTAAAACAAATCAAAATACAAACAAGGAAGGGCTGCTTGGGTGAATGAAGTTAAACGCAAAGTCCCAGATCAAGGGGATAGTATTAGAACGATGAAGACGTATACAGAGGTGGTGGGCCTGCAATTAAATCAAGGCTAGAATTGGTACAAGACATTAAAAGAGTTAATTGGAAAGACGGAAGGAGACGTTTGAATGAACCAGATCCTAGGTTTGCTCATTTACAATTTAACATTAATAAAAAGGATATGGCAAGATTTGAAAGGGCATTCGTAGGAGTGGTGGAGAAATCGGGATCCACATATAACATTCAAAGTGCTCTGCAAACAGAAGGTTATTTCCATATTAAAGCAAGTATTTTAGGAGAAAACTTATGCCTCTTAGAAGAAGACAAAGAAGGAGATGTCAAGCCTATGATTGAGGAAGACAATGAGTGGGTCTCATGCCGGTTCACAGATATCCACCCATGTATGTCAGATGATGTCGACAACGAGAGACTTACATGGATGAGATTTACGGATTACCATGTCATGCTTGGAGCGTGGAGTTCTTCAGATTCATCTCAAGCACGGTTGGGGAATTCATATGTCATGTTAATGTGAAAGCCAACCATCATCGACGTTGGCATGCCATAAGGGTAATCCCTATTATTCATTGGCATTAAAAAAAGAAACAAAGGTCTTGTAACTGTAGGGTTGAAAAGGGATTTCCCTGGCTACGGTGGGGGTGTTATCCCATGCGATGATATTGGTGAAACTGAGGTTGACGATATCGTCGGAGCAGTTGTTCTAACAAGCATTGAAATAACTGTCTCTTCAATCCTTCGCTCTGACTGGTTGTTCTACTACATTTTGAGGATTATTATGTGAATTAGGATTACCCATAGAAGGGCGCGTCATTTTTTGTAAAGATTTTCCACTTCTTAAACACATACGAAAATTTCATAACAAATTCATGTACGCAAAAGACTTTTATAAAAGAAAACTACAATGTCTATGAAAGATAAAAAGTTTTAGCATAGGTCGTACCGGGCGTGCCAATTATTTTACAATGACATTTGGTAAACAAGCATTATTCTCTTATTCAAGGTTACTTACTGGATCTACCAGATAATCCTATGCCATATTGCTAAAAGCTTTCTTATAGTTTTGGGTAGAAAAATGAAGGATTTAGACTTGGTCAAAATGCTTAAGTAAAGATAATGAAAAAAATAGTAGATTGTTTTGGAAATGTAAGGAATTTCGACAATGCTTAAAAAAGGTAAACTTTGTAAAAAGCGAATGTAAAGTGACAATGAAATTAATAGAAGAATGAAAGAAAATTTGCAAAGAAGATAAAATGAAGTAAAAGATTTTTCATTTGAAAAAAATGGTGTTTCAAAAATCATACATTTTTCTAAGTGATATTCGTTTCTCTCTACGCGGGGTACTTTGAGTTTTTTTGAGTTTTGTAGTGAAATCAAAACAACACCCCGAATCATAATGCAAGAACTCCTATTTATAAATGTGTAAAATAACTGTTTCGTAATGTTCTTCTTCACATCATTCGCCACGTAGATCTCTGCATGTTTTTTGCTTTTGAAAAGTCTTTCACGTGTTCCTTCCGATAAAACTGAAAAATAGTTACTCGCTTTGAACTAACAAATCTTCGCGCCAAAACAATTGTTGGTCGACTTGTCTTGCGGCATAGAAATCTTGAGCAACACTTTCGTCGAAGTGCTGGACGAAATATTTCCTTTTAGAAAAATGCTAAGTCCCAATCTTTATCTCTCATCTTGAGACTTCAACTTCTTTAACGAAAACAACATGTCAAAAATGTCCATTTAAACTCCCAAATTTTTCCGAATCTTCTCATTATGCTGAGATTTTTGATCCTATTGAAAATCCCAGCTAACAATTTGTAACCCCACAATCTAATATATTTTTTGTAGTGAAGTGTGATGTTGAACTTAAGTGATGTGGCATGTCACGTCTGCTTCTCTGCCAGTCTATCAGTGATACGTGTACGGCCAGTGACATGAAAAAGCTTGCACGTGGCGTGCCACGTCAGCTTCCGTTAGAGAAAATAGACGGCAAAGACCAAAATTGTGTACAAAAAGCTTTATGAGGACCATTATTCGAAAAAAAAATTTATAGGAATTAAAATTGAATTATGAGTTATTTATAAGGACTCCTAACATATTTAAACCTAAAATTCATTTTGAATTTCAAAATAAACTCCACCATAAATTAACTTAATTATCATTAAGCTCAAACAATCATCACATTAGAGCACCTTTAAAAAAAAGTCAAATTAATATTTACCTGAGTCATATTTAATAGAACCATAAATTAATGTAACAGGTAAAAGCAATTAGAATACTTCATGCATTTTAACATTAGGAAGCATGTCAACATGTTTGAAAATGGTTTAGACAAGACTCGTGCATCAAGAAAAGATATGTATGCATCAAAAATTCTTTTTTGTGTGAAAAACACTCTACAGGTCGACACATACGATTATAGGTCGACCTATAGAAGAATTTTTTCAACTACAGGTCGAGACATACGATGCATAGGTCGGCACATGTGCTATAATATTGAAGCGCGTAGCTTCTATTTCATGTGCTACCTATACAGGTCGACACATAACATGTATAGGTCGACACATGACATATATAAATCGACCTATAGATAAAAATATCTTGAAAAATTGCATTTGTTTCCATTCCTTTTGCATTCCTTTTACTTCTTACTTTCTCTCTCTCTCTCTCTCTCTCTCTCTCTCTCTCTCTCTCTCACATACACACACACACACACACATATATATATATATATATATATATATATATATATTTGCTACATGTATTACTCTTTTTCAATGATTTTGGTAAAATCATAAACGAAACCTAGAACATACTAAGAGTCGTCATCATCTTCAACCTTGGTTTTATGCATACACACAAACAAAGTACACATAATCATTCATTATTTTGGTGCCATCTAGAATCAAGTTGAAAAGATCCAATTTAGCTTGTGGTATTGTAAATTGAGTTGAGATCTTATGGGGGTTTTAAATAAGAAAACTAAGGTGGGATTTTCCTTCAAGGTCAAAGTGTTGATTTGAAGGTTTTGGACAAGATTACTCAAGTTTGGATTCAATCGAGTGAAGGCTTTGAAGGGATGCAATTCTTGCAAAGGAGTAGCGTGAGATAGTGGATCATCTTGGTAAATCTTGGGTTACAACAGGTTGCAATTAGGATTCAATCGGGTGAAGGATTTGAAGGGTTGCGGTTCTTACAAAGGATTAGCGTGAGACGGTGAATCGAATTAGCAATGTTGGGTGAGTTGATAAAGCTTGAATCAGGGGAAGAGAAATTTCTAGAATCAACATCAAGCTTAGGGTTTGTTTGGTTGCATTGCTACATTTCTCTTTTAAAAATATTATTGCAAAGTAAGGTTAATTTCATGAACTCAATTTGTATTCGAATTGAGGGCAGACGTACCCATAGCGAGGCCGATTAGGGAACTTCCTAAACAAATCCTTATGTGCTCTCTCTCTCTCTCTCTCCCTCTCTCTTTTACATTTCGTTTGCAAATTATCATGTTCATCAGTTGTGTGATAAATTTGTTTGGTGATTTCTTTTGAAAAGCATTTTGTTGAATTGATCACAATCATTTTGATTGTGATTGGATTTGAAGATCAACAAAATTATACAAAATCTCAAACATAATCGATTTCACAAAAAGTGTTCGATAAATTATTTCAATTGTATTTTTGTTTGATTTATCATTGGAAATAGAATTTCTTGCTAAGTTGCTTTCTAGTAATTATGATTAAATCCTATTGATTAAAGTTATTTATCATTATCTCCGATTTGTTTTCACATACGCACATTCGAGCTTTTCGACAGCGGTTTCGGTTTAGACGAATTGATCCAAGTTACTTCCACTAGCCAAACATTATAAAATTATTTTCATATATAAATTTTTTGGGGATCTATTCACCCGCCCCTCTAGATAAGTTGCCTTCATCTAACAGATTCCACCGATTTCTTGAGCAATGCACTGTACAAAGATTGAGAAGATCTACTGCCATGTTTGTAGGCTTCCATACAACACTACCAAGGTCAACCTGAAGAGAAGAACCTCCTTCTTTTCACTAGAATTTGTCATTACCAATGACAACAACCACAATCTTGCAAGCTTCATGAAAATCTTTACCAATTCTTCAAGAACGATTAGATTCAAGACACGTATCCCTTAACAATTACAAATCTCCGTGATCAAGAACTGAAATCAAAACTAGAGGCTGAAAATGAAAGATAATCTATATGCAAGAGTTTTTTTAGTTTTCAAAAATGAGAGGTTGTTGATTTCACAAAATCACAATGTTGATTATGAAATTGCTTACTTGAAAATAAGGTGACAACATGAATTTATATGTGCTGGAGATTATGCACAAAATAGGTTAAAATTTCATGTGATTTGAGTTAACTAAGCAAGTAGAATGAAACAAGATCAACTTAATAAAATTGACCCATTTTCCTGTGATTCAAGTCAGTTAAAGTCGTTATTCAAGTAATTAAGATTCATGATTCGAGTCATGTATAAGCCTTGACTCGAGTCACATAAGTTAGAATTAAATTTGGAACAAATTATTGCTTATAATCACTCCAACTAAGCTTCATCTAAAGTGATGGTCTTATTTTCACAATTCCTCTAACATAAGATATCAAAGAGAAAGAATATGTTTATGCAACAAAACATTCTTGATTGTGATGGTAGTTTTTGTACGTTGTATGTTAGGCCTTTAGAGTCTGTTTTCACTTGTTTTTTAATTAACCTTCTGTCTGGTGGAAAACTTATTGCATATGTTTTTTTGGTAGCTTGGGAGATTTGTTGTCTTGTCGAGAAATACTATCTTGCTTTTTGAGTTTTTTTTTTTACTTCCTAGAGGATTTGGCAAGGGTTAAGGTTATTTTATCGTGATTTGGCATTCAGTGGTATTAACTACTTAGAAATCACATAATGACTTGATTTTTAATATTAAATCAATAAACAAGGAGGATAAGGAAGATAAAATCATATCTCTTGCTTAAAAATGTTATTTTGGTAGGTCACAGATTTACTCATGATCATTTTCTACTTAGCTTTAGAATATTATTATCTATTTGAGTTCATAGTGGTTCGAAAGTTTTCTTATAGTTTTGGGTAGAAAAATGAAGGATTTAGACTTGGTTGAAATGTTTGTGTAAAGATAATGAAAAAAAGGGTAGATTGTTTGGAAATGTAAGTGTAAGTTCCTGGATTGGCTGGAATTTTGGTAAAACAACAAGGTGTTCAATGTTGATGTCATGGTGTTGATGTTGCAACATTGAATCTTAGTACTGGGCTGTACTAAGTTGTGAAGGTTAACAATGTTTGATGAGTCTTAGTATTGGGCTGTACTAAGTTGTGAGGGTTAACAATGTTTGATGTCATGGGCTTGATGTCACAACATTGTGCTTAACACTTGGCTGTGTTAAGTTGTTTAAGTGGATGTCTGATGTCACATGGCGATGTTGTGACATTAGATCTGCAGAATTAACAACAGCAGGATATGTTATTAGGGCACGCGTATTAGCTGGAATTGTGGAGAGTGGTTGACTCATTTGATGAGAATATCTTGGGATAGATATTTTTTGTTACATGGGAGATTTGATTGCAGGTCTGTTAGAGAATTAAAAGGTTGAAGATTTAAAAAGATTTTGGGGATAAAATCTGTTTTGAAGATTCAGTTTTAATTAACAAATCTGATCAAATGTTGTGACAAGTCCAAGCCCAATTCAAGGAGTTATATAAAGCGCACAAGACCAAAGGAAAAAGTAAAGAAATACGGGGAGAAGATCAAGAGCAGAGGCTGAGTGTCTTGAGTATTTTGTACAAGGTGTATAACCAGAATTCTAGGGTGAATTGCTGTGTCGTATTATGTCCTCTCTAAAGCTGTGAAGCAAAGAGAGTTGTATTACTTGATCAAAGCTGTGAAGCAGAATCAAGAGTTCTCAAAGAGGTTGTTCTTTGAGTGGTTTTAGGGATTGAGTAGTGTTCTCATATCTAAGTGGTTTCTTAGGTAGAAAGTCACTAGTAGGAATTAAGATTAGGAGATTGTCAACTAGGTTGTTGAGTCTGTAATTTAATTCTACAAGTAGTGAAATTCATCCCTGGCTTGGTAGCCCCCAGATGTAGGTAGTTAGACCGAACTGGGTGAACAAATCATTGTGTTGATTTATTTACTGTTATTGCTGTCCATTGTACAGAGTGTGTTGTTGTGACATCGCACCTTAACATCACACGTCTGGTACCAGAATTTCAATTGGTATCAGAGCACGCATCCTGTCTGGCTCTGGGTGAGATCTGGAGAAGATACTTTCTGGTGTGAAGATGGACAAAGAGGTTGGAGGATTTGTCAACAGACCCCCTATATTGGATGGCTCAAACTATAAGTATTGGAAGCCTAGAATGACTATTTTCTTAAAGTCATTGGACAGCAGAGCTTGGAAGGCTGTCATTAAAGAATGGAAAGCTCCTGTGGTGTTTGAAAAAGATGATGCTGGAAAAGATAAAGAGGACACCTCAAAGCTAAAGCCGGAAGAAGAATGAACCAAGGAAGAAGATGAGCTTGCCTTTGGAAATTCCAAAGCTTTAAATGCAATCTTCAATGGAGTGGATAAGAATATTTTCAGGTTAATTAATACCTGTGAGGTTGCTAAGAAAGCATGGGATATTTTGAAGGCCACTCATGAAGGAACACCTAGAGTTAAGATGTCAAGACTTCAGCTTCTAACATCGAAGTTTGAGAGTCTGAAGATGAAGGAAGAGGAGACTATCCATGACTTCCATATGAGTGTGCTTGAGCTGGCTAATGCATCCAGTGCCCTTGGAGAAAAGATGTCAGAAGAAAAGCTTGTAAGGAAAATCCTGAGGTCTCTTCCTAAGAAGTACAAGATGAAGGTAACTGCCATTGAAGAATCACAAGACATCAGCAAGATGAGGGTTGATGAGCTCATTAGATCTCTTCAAACTTTTGAGCTTGGTTTGAATGAGGAAGAACCTGAAAAGAAGCCCAAAAGTATAGCCTTGGTTTCCACTCCTACAGAAGTTAAGAAAGTTACAGATGATGAGTCTCAGGAGGATCTGTCTCAAGCCATAGTTATGTTGGGAAGACAGTTCAACAAAGTGTTCAAGAGGATGAACAATAACTCCAGGCCTAATGTCAGGAACATCTCTTCTGACAACAGCAAGGCAAAAGAGAAGAATGAAAAGAAGACTGCCCAAGATAAAGGAGTTCAGTGCCTTGAATGTGAAGGGTATGGACATGTCAAGAAAGAGTATCCCACATTCTTGAAGAAGCAGAAGAAGGGCATGACAGTTTCCTGGTCTGACTCTGATAGTGAAAGTGAAATTGAGTCAGCAAAGCATGTTACAGCTTTGACAGGAATTATTGAACCTGATGATGATAGTGATGGAGAAGTCACTTATGATGAGCTAGCTTCAACCTACAAAGAGTTGTGCTTAAAGAGTGTTGAACTATGTCAGGAGAGGAATCAACAGAAGAAACAGATTGCTCAGCTAGAGAATGACAAAGCTGAATTGGAAAAAGAAGTCTTATGTGTCAAAGCTCATCTTAATCATATGACTAAATCTGTTAGAATGTTGAAAAGTGGGACAACCACTCTTGACAAGATACTACAGTCAGAAAAAGCTGCTGGAGATAAAGCTGGGATAAGTTATGTGGCTGAGGACAAGGGAACTTCAGAAGGAAGCACTTCAGGTTCAAAGAAGGAAGTGTCCCAACTTTCGTCTCAACATCAGCCAAAGAAGCAGGATCCTACCCCTAAGAAAGCTGATGGTCCTAAGAAGATTGAGAAGAAGACTGGTCCCTATCAGAAGAGAAAGCAGCCACAGGGAACTAGTCAGTATATGCCCCCTCAATACCATGAGAGCATGCAAGCTGCTAAGTTCAAACAGCACATGTCTCATCAGATGTCTCAACATCAGGACAACTGGTATGGTTATGGGTATGGATACACCAATGCTGTTCCTTATGTATATGGAAGAAGAAATCCACACCATCATGGGAGACAATCCAGGAAACAGCATTCTCAGCCGTCTTATGGGAGAAGATATCAACAGAATAGATGGCAGGGGAGTTATGGTAGGAGGATACCACATTATGGATGGCAGCCTAAGCAATCTCATCATGGCAGAAGATTCAGAGATGAAAGGGTGAAATGCTTTTATTGTGGAAGGTTTGGACATATGCAGTACTCTTGCTACAAGCTGCATGGATACCCTCAGCCTCAAAACAGATGGAGAGAGTACAGGCCCAAAGTTGTTAAACAATAGGTACCTAAGGAGAAGGTGAAGTGCTTATTGGCTCACATGGCTGACAAAGAGTTTAAAGAAGGAACATGGTATTTTGACAGTGGGTGTTCCAAACACATGTCTGGATATAGATCCATGTTTGCTGAATTTAGCCCTTGCCCCTCTCTTGAAGTTATTTTTGGTAAGGGGAATAAAGGAGTTGTTGAAGGTATTGGAAAAGTACAAGGACCTGAACTTGACAATGTCTATCTTGTCAATGGTTTGAATGCAAATCTGATAAGCATTAGCCAATTATGTGATGATGGTTACTTAGTCAGCTATACTAAAGATAAATGTGTTGTAACTAATGAGAAGGGTGCGGCTGTAATGACTGGGGCAAGATCTAAAGACAATTGCTATCAGTGGATTCCTCAAACTGAAAGCCAGTCTGGTGATGATGAAGTCAATGATGTAACATTAGATGGTGACATCAAGTGTGAAAGTATGGTGAAAAGTCAATCTGGGTTAATGACTTATGGTGCTGGTACTCCTAAGATTGATGATGTGTTAAAAGCCAACTTGAGTAGTCAGTTATATGAGCAAGATGAAGGAGTCAATAATGCTGATGGAAGGATCAAAAGCTGTGACCTTAGGAAGTGTTGGGAGCTGAATACTTACAAGGCCAAGAAAGATGACAACCTGACTAATGACTCCTATAGTTCAGAAGAAAAATTTCACAAATTGACAATCTGTAGGTTGGTAGATGCAGATGCTAGAGCTAATGTTAAAATATCTCAAGTCAAGAAAGGTACTTCTATCCTTAAAATAAAGAAGAGTGATGATGAACTAATTGCAAAAGTGGTTCATAGGGTTGCTAAACGACTGAAATCAAGGAAGAGGAAAGCTATTGAGTCACCTCCAAAGATGAGAACTGATAAGCAGAAGATCTATGTGGATGGTACTACAAAATCCAGGAGTAAAGTGTTCATCTCTTCCAGAAATAGGAAAATCAGAGATAAGTATGATGAAAATGTCCAGGATATCTCTCAAATAAAGGAAGCCGTTGGTGTTAGAACTTCTGAGAAAATTCAAAAGGCCATACTAGATAACATTCCTGTGCTTTTCATAAAATGGTGGAAGTATGTTCTGGAAAAAGAATTTGGTATAAATACTCTGGATATGGTTGAGTTTGCTAGGATATGGTTCCGAGAGGGTGTGGGAACTTATGGTATTCAGGTGTGTATGGATAAGTTGCTCTGACTGTGTTTTATTGGGAGCTTCTTGAAGGACTTCTCTGTGCAATGAGTCCTTTGAATGGTGATGAGAAGCTGATGTCCCAAAAGATGTTATAACATCATGTCTGCTGGTGGTTAGATCTGGAAGATGATTAAGATTGGACATGTGGAGTTGAATGCTCTAGCATTTTGGTCAGAAGAAGTGGAGATTATGGTCATGTGTTTAAGCATGACTACTGTCTTTGAAGACATCACCAGTTTCAACAACTACTGGTGGATGTAAGGAAAGAGGAAGTGTGATCTCTTGAAGACACTGGATCTCAGTAAAGCTTATAAGTAAGCTGAGAATTTGTGGAGTTTATGACACAGTGTTGAGTTTGGATTATTTTGCTGATAGTAAATCCAGTAGTGGAGCATATGTAATACCCTAGTGTCAAGAGTATCCTTGGTGAAGGATGTCTTTGTTCTGGATCTGAAGCTTAGTGCTTACATTATATCTAAAGAGCATCTACATAGTCATACGGGAGAATGATGAAGTAGAAGGTTTGCCTTGGATGGTGAAGATGAATTGTATGATAGCCCTTGGTGAAAGGGACAGTGGTACCAAAATGCATGTAAATGTGCTCAAATGTTCATCTCCATCTAGAGCATTTGTTAATCTTGACAGGGGAAGTATTTGTCTATGGATTTTGCAGCAAAGGTACATATATTGTGAAGATTGCATGTTGATCAAGATTATGGAGATTGGTTGAATCTTATGAGGATATAATGTCAGATAGCATGCTATGACATCAGGCTGTTGGTTCATATTAAGGCAGTACAATTATCAGCAAAGCAATAGAAAAGTACTGTAAAGAATTTTGTAGAGTTACAGAAAAATCTAAAATATGATTGGAGTTTTATTAGATATTTGAAGATACAAGGTTAAACTACATCCTCATGCCAATCACCTGCATCCAGAAATGCCTTCCAATCTGCATCCCATTCATCTTCTAAAGGCTGTTTTTGAGCAGTATGGTTCTTACCAGGCTTCATAGTTGTCACTGAAGTCCTGCCAGTTTTTGTTGCTCCTGAAGAAGGACCTGATGTCGTCTGAGATTTGACCTTCTTCATCAGAGGTTCTGGATTTTTATCCTCATGCTTGAGTTTCTTGGTTGATACTTTGGAGCTTGATTGACTCATGCTTTATTGGAGTGTTGTGCTGAGCAAAGGAGAAAGAGTGGTTTTATAATGGTTTTTCTAAAGCATTGTTTGTATCGCCAGTCTAGTCAAAAGTGTTGGAATGTGGTTTTGACCATGTCTTTAATAATGTCAGAACATTGTGTTTGGAGATTGCATAGATCTTGTTGCTACTAACAGTATGGCTTGTATTATGTCGCATGTGATGAAGTGTAGGTCATATGAATTGGCATAATTTGTCTAATTATGGCTAAAAAGGGGGAGAGTTAAAAATTGCCACGAAGAGAGTAATGGATGCAAGTTAAAAATTGCCACGAAGAGAGTAATTGTTGCTGCTAAAAGTAAAAGGTGTTGATGCAGTTATTGAGGGGGAGTTTAGAGTTATTGAGGGGGAGTTTAGACTGAGCTGCTAGTGAAGATATCATAGCATTTGAAGAGTGCAGCCAGGCAGACATCAAGGGGGAGAAGTGCTGCACATTGTGAGCTACTGAACAGCTGTGATGCTGGTTCATGTTTTTGAGAGGGAGCACCAATTGGCTGTTGTCAATAATGAAGATGGTGCTGCAGCAGATCAAGGGATGAAGACTATGAAGATTGTCAAACTGCTGCTGATAAAGAGTTCAAATTACTGAAGATTTTCCGCTGCTGAAGACTCTGAGGGTTCAGAGGGTGTTTTAGCCAAAATTAGCCAAAGGGGGAGATTGTAAGTTCCTGGATTGGCTGGAATTTTGGTAAAACAACAAGGTGTTCAATGTTGATGACATGGTGTTGATGTTGCAACATTGAATCTTAGTACTGGGCTGTACTAAGTTGTGAGGGTTAACAATGTTTGATGTCATGGGCTTGATGTCACAACATTGTGCTTAACACTGGGCTGTGTTAAGTTGTTTAAGTGGATGTCTGATGTCACATGGCGATGTTGTGACATTAGATCTGTAGAATTAACAACAGCAGGATATGTTATTAGGGCACGCGTATTAGCTGGAATTGTGGAGAGTGGTTGACTCATTGGATGAGAATATCTTGGGATAGATATTTTCTGTTACATGGGAGATTTGATTGCAGGTCTGTTGGAGAATTAAAAGGTTGAAGATTTAAAAAGATTTTGGGGATAAAATCTGTTTTGAAGATTCAGTTTTAATTAACAAATCTGATCAAATGTTGTGACAAGTCCAAGCCCAATTCAAGGAGTTATATAAAGCGCACAAGACCAAAGGAAAAAGTACAGAAATACGGGGAGAAGATCAAGAGCAGAGGCTGAGTGTCTTGAGTATTTTGTACAAGGTGTATAACCAGAATTATAGGGTGAATTGTTGTGTCGTATTCTGTCCTCTCTAAAGCTGTGAATCAAAGAGAGTTGTATTACTTGATCAAAGCTGTGAAGCAGAATCAAGAGTTCTCAAAGAGGTTGTTCTTTGAGTGGTTTTAGGGATTGAGTAGTGTTCTCATATCTAAGTGGTTTCTTAGGTAGAAAGTCACTAGTAGGAATTAAGATTAGGAGATTGTCAACTGGGTTGTTGAGTCTGTAATTTAATTCTACAAGTAGTGAAATTCATCCCTGGCTTGGTAGCCCCCAGATGTAGGTAGTTAGACCGAACTGGGTGAACAAATCATTGTGTTGATTTATTTACTGTTATTGTTGTCCATTGTACAGAGTGTGTTGTTGTGACATCGCACCTTAACATCACACGTCTGGTACCAGAATTTCAATAAGAAATTTCAATAATGCTTAAAAAAGGTAAACTTTGCAAAAGCGCATGTAATGTGACAATGAAATTAATAGAACAACGAAAGCAAATTTGCAAAGAAGATAAAATGAAGTAAAAGACTTTGCATTTGAAAAAAAAAATAGTGTTTTAGAAATCATACATTTTGCTAAGTGAAACTTGTTTCTATCTACGCTGAGTATTTTGAGTTTTTTTAGTTTTGTAGTGAAATCAAAAGAACACCCCAAATCATAATGCAAGAACTCCTATTTATACAAATGTAAAATAATTGTTTCATAATGCTCTTCTTAGCATTTGCCACGTAGATTTCTGCATGTTTTTTCATTTCTGAAAAGTCTTCCACGTGTTACTTTGAATAAATTTGAAAAACACTTACTCGCTTTAAACTAACACTTCTTCACACCAGAACACTTGCTGGTCGACGTGTCTTACTTACGTTAAATTATTTGTTCTATAATTTTTGTCAATAGAGATCGTTTCTTGACATTTTTCTTTTGTCACATACATTATATTATATTAGGGTCTTATATAACATATAGTATACATGCAATGCAATTGTGCATGTTACTATAATGCCGTCAATGACCTTATGTAAATATGTAATAAGCAGGTACCATAGGAATGAATGATTTTGTAGTCTTTTGACTACAAACGTTTCCAACTTTTCCGTGGCATGGAGTTCTACATAAATGGTTGGTTCTGTCTAGAGATTAAACAATGGTTAAGGTATGTATATGTTTCTTGTAGATTAAACAAGATTTAGATATTTTTTAAAGATTTTTTTTTGAAAAAGAAAAATGGAAAATATATATTTACAATTATTTTTTCAATCTTAGTTTTATCATTATTAATTATACTACTTTAAAGTTTGAACATATATTTTATGAGTATTTTTTACTCTAGTTTTATGACTAGTTTACATTTATGACTTTCAATCTTTATTGCTTTAAGTTTGTCCAAGTCTATTCTAAAAATTGGTCCAAGTCAAATCAATTTTCTTTTTTACTCTAAATTTAAAGCTAATTGACTTCTTAATTTAAAGCTTCTAAACCAAACATTATTGAGTTTAATGATTTTCTTAACCTCCTCAAATCTCACAAAGCCAAACATGTGTCGAATCTTCTAGAAAGGGACAGCTAATAAACAGCTAAGGTTGTTTGTTAGAAGAAACGGTTAAGGTTGTTTGTTAGAATTGTAAGAGACTGATAGAGTGTGTAAAACTTTAAGCGATATATACTATATAACCGAAGAAACTATTATCACTTTTACATTCATTCTCTATCATAAACAAGAGAGTCTTTCAGTCACAAACTTTCACGTTCAGTTTTTCTTTCTCTCTTCAAAGAAACATCATGGCTGGATCCCAGATTGTGCAGTTACAGTTTGGTAAAAGAGGAAACAGGATTGGTGCAAACTTCTGGGAAACTTTGTGTGTAGAGCATGGCGTTTCAAGCAGTGGCGGTTTTTTGAATGCTAGCGACGAACAAAGGGAAAAGTTGGATGTCTACTTTAAGGAAGTTAGCTCTGGTTTTGCACTTCCCCGATGCGTTATGGTGGAGCCACTTTCCAACTTTGACAGTTGGTCTCATGCATCGCTATTTTGCAATTCTGTGCTTCGACCTACCGGATATGCTGATGACACACATACCTTTGAAGAATTGCTCAGAAACCATGTTGAAAGCTATGATAGTCTCTCAGGTATTTCTTTAATTTCTTTGTTCACATGTCTTTTATAGCATGCTTTGTCTATTTGATCCAGTTTTTGTCACATCTTGATAATAATAATAATATTTGATCGGTCCACGGAATCATAATTAGTGCAGTGATGTTGTATCATAATTAATGCAGTGATGTAGTATGCTTAATACTTTTTGATTTTGTTCTAATCCGAACTAGTTAATGCAGTATGTATGTTAACATGGTATATAATACTTTTTGATTTTGTTCTTATCCGAACTACTTTTTGATTTCGTAGGCTTTCAAATTGTTAATAATATTGGCGAGGATGTGATGTCAAACTTGGGTGGTAAAATACTTGAAGTGTTAGACGATTATTATCAAGACAAGACAAAGGTGGCATTCGCTGTGTTTCCGGGTTTTTCAAATGCCGATGTTCAAGAGCACCCTTTAAAGGGTGTCTTGTGTTTGGAGAGACTAACCAAGCTTATGGATGGGGTTGTTTGCTTTAGGAGTGAAGGTAGATTATCTTCTGTTGTTATATATGCACTGTGTTCTGTGATTGCATATTGATTTTTGATACACTTCTTTTGATGTTTAACTATATAGATGATGAAGCCATTGCCAAATTCATGGCTAATATAACATCTTGTTGGAGATTTCCTAGTACCAGTTTTCCAAACTTCAGCCTTGGTGACTTGTTGAATCATCTTCAATGGGGTCCCAAAGAGTATAAAAAGATCTTCTTCCTAGGTGGCTCATCTACTGGTAATTCTGTAGAAAAACTTTTCAAAGAGCTTATTGCTTCTCCTCATTCATTGACCAACACTGATGAAGAAATAACAGGAAAATATTTGAAACTGTTCTCTCTTGTGAGAGGAACAACAACTCAGGATCAAATTTCAAATAGCATGAATAAATTGATTTCTACACATCCTTATCACTTTGTGAATGATTTTTCACATGAGTTTCAAATTTCTGGTATGGAGCATGCTGCTACTTCTACTTCTACTTTTACTTCTAGCTTCTCCAATACTTACCTTGCACATTCAACTTCGGTGGTCAAGTTATTCAACGAGTTAGAAAGTCAAGTGGAAGCAACTGGAGGCTACCCTTTGGCTAACAAGTATAGGGATGCACATTCAAACCTAATTGATATCGTTCAACAGTATTCCTATTGCCTTGATGACTACACTGGAGTTGAATATGTAGATGAATAGTGCTCTTTTTCTATCTCAGTTTTGTTTTGGATTCTAATGAATTTGTAATGAATTCATTTTCTATATCGGTTTTTGTTTTGGATTGTAATGAATTGAATGAATTCATTTTCTATATGTTTTTTTGAATGGTTTCGACTCAAATAATAGTAGACTAGTAGTTCTTTCACTATTTTTTTTTTTTTGCTGATACTACTAGTACTACCATGATGATTTACACATGCATTAGTACTACAACTAAATACTCTACTAAATAGAGACCTGACTTATGATTATAAAATTCCGCAACCAAAGCTCTAACACACGTGCCAACATTCCACCAACACAGTCTTTTAATAAATAATTTCTAATTTAAACCTTCGTAATAACTTAACTTCAAATATATTTTTTAATAAATCATTTCTAATTTAACCCTTCATAATATACTAGTAGCATTCTTACAACTTAACTTCAAATATATTTTTTAATAAATCATTTCTAATTTAAACCTTCATAATATACTAGTAGCATTCTTACAACTTAACTTCAAATATATTTTTTAATAAATCATTTCTAATTTAAACCTTCATAATATACTAGTAGCATTCTTACAACTTAACTTCAAATATATTTTTTAATAAATCATTTCTAATTTAAACCTTCATAATATACTAGTAGCATTCTTACAACTTAACTTCAAATATATTTTTTAATAAATCATTTCTAATGTAACCCTTCATAATATACTAGTAGCTGAAAGCACCTATGGTTTGACAAAATTTTGGTAAAACAGATTGGTGATAAAGATGAATAAATCTGACCATAAACAAAGATGTCGAAGAAGATGTCTCAACCTGAAGACACGACATCCTGGACTGATATACCGATTTAGCAGGTTTTTAGATCAGTAACAAATCTGCCAAGATTTAATGCGCATGGATCAAGGACCAAAGATATGAAGTCCAAGACTGCTGAAGACTATATAAGAAGACTTAGACCAAGGGCTTAGATATACCTTTTGTAACCTAGTTCTCTTGTGTAAAAATAAGGGTTTAGGGTTTTGAGAGTCTTTGGCTCTCTAGGTTTGTAAGTCTCCCTTTGTATCGTTTGATGCACTGTGGTAGACATAGGTATCACACAGATCCATAAGCCTTTAGGTATTGGATTGTGTATTGTTCTTGGATGAAGCTTTGAAGGAAATCCAAGTTAGCTTGTTGGTCAAGTATGCTTGACAGAAGTCTGTATTAACAGGGATGGTTTAGATATCATAGATTGTGATTAGGGGAAGTGAGTGGTGATTCTCATATCAAAGTAGATGTCTTTGATAAAGATTTCATTGGGTAGTGATTAGGAGATAAAGTTGTAAACTGGGGAGTGTCGCTCCCGAAAGATTCGCATCCAACGGTACAAACGCGAGAGTGGCGCAAAAGAACACAGAGTCGCCAGCAAAGTGTATTTATCCCAAGAGAGGGAAAGGAAACACTGCATAAACCTGAAGGAAGGGAAAGAACATGGTCTCACGACCAAGAGAACGGGTACGGGAGTCGGTTACGCGAAGGGAAGGTGTTAGCACCCAACACGTCCATCGTACTCGATGGGATCCACGCTTGTTGTCTGCATCAAAGGGTGTCGTCATCTGGAACTCCACTGCTACTGGACCGGCGGAAAGAACGAGAACGGAAAGAAACGAAGAAACAAATGTAGGGAAAATAAAAGAAGTGCTCGCATGGGCCCTACCCCACTGCCTACGTATCTCATCGGGAGCATGAGAATCAGAGCGACGTAGTTCCCCTCACTAGGGGTGGATTGTATTTTTAGGGAACGGCTTACGTTCTAGCTCAGGTGTTGCAGCTCGCTGAATCGAGACTTAGGCGTTACCGTCTTGCGAGAGAACGAGTAGGAGCACGTTCGTACGTTGAGAGTGAGTGAGATGAGAAAAGAATTCCCGAAGGAAAGACGTTGTTGTTTGTTTGGAGTTTTTTAGACAGAAATGTTTTTTAGTTAGCTTGTAACTTGTATTGCACCAAAGTCTATCGTGCGGGAACGAGTGAATCGCATGGTCGCCCCCAAATGGAACGTATGCTAAACACTCTAGAAGAGGAGGGGGGACCCCTCGTTCTTCATTTCCTACATTTAAGACTCGGACGTAATACTCGTTAACTTTTATTACGTGTTTTGAAGAAGTTTTGAGATGAGAAGAGAGAAGACACAAAGGAAACTCTAAAGGGATACTAAGAGTCCTAATGTTATCATGCATGGAGATCCTAGGGTTAGTGAAGTTTAGGAGAGAAGCAACTACCTAAGACCTAATGCTAATCCTACTCCAAGCTTAATCAGAAATTAAGTTGGACTAGGTAGCTCTAAGGGGGAAGGAATCCAAGACTTAATCAAGTCTTGAGATTCATGGGGTGAGAAAGAGTGAAAGAGAAGAAGAAAAAAGAGAAAAATAAGATGAGAAGCAAGATGGGGCAGCAAGTACATCATGTCCAACTCAAGTCAATCAATATGTTTCAAAGATCAAACAAACACCTCTCAAACACACAAGTGAAAGCACACAAGAAAGGATGCAAGTAAACTTGAATTAAGATTCACAAATTCACACACTAAGGCCTCATACAAAGATAACATGAACAATATAAGATGAAAGTGAAACCAAGTCAGAATTTAATTCACATCATGATCATCCAATACAAACATGCAAGAATGTTTCATATTATGATGCATTATGAGCCAAAGAAACCACAAAACCAATGATGATGATATGCATCACATAATTCAAACCATGAAGACAAAGTGAGATGAAAACCAAGCAATGAACTCAAGGGGCAGTAGCATACACATTAACATCATGCCAAGATCAAACTCAAGTCATACAAGATTAATCACCAAGCAACACATCCAAAGCGTGTATCAAAATTTATCAAAGCAACCATTTACTATTCATGCAAGCAAGCAAAGAAACATGTGAAGCAAGGAGTGAGAACATGTCACATAGAGCACCTTAAACCAAGAGGGTCAGAACCTCTAGCATGTCATACAAATCAAACAAAAGGTTTCATTCATGAATGGATTCACACAAAGAAGCAATCACAAGATTAGGTTGAGCATTCCACAAAGTTCAAGTCCAAAACAACATCCACTTAGAAAATCAAGAACAAATTGGAAAATGATCAAATGAGTATGATTCCAAAGCCACAAGTAACCTCAAACAGAATGTGATCATACCATAAAAACATCCTAAGCATCATTCCATTACAAGTAAACAAATGCACTCAAACTAGGTCAAGTGTCTAAGCATGCCTCAACCAAATTCAAACCACAAGTGAAAATCAACAAAAAATAGCAAAGTGGTCCAATAAATTCCTAAAAAAAAAAAATCAAAGGCAAGTTTAAACATCCAATTAACAAGTACAAAAGAATCGGAACAGAACTAGATCAATAGCATGCTCAAAAGAGCTTCACAAGATAAGGTATGCAAGTGATCGTGTATGAATCGAGGAGCATCAAAAATCACATGAAAAACAATTAAAGGTGATCACCAAGGCAGCAAGATAACATTCAAACATTTCTCATCCACATGTCAATACAAGGAAAAAAAATCGGCTCAAGAAGGCACGGCAAAGTCATCAAACATGAGTATTAATCACAAGGGCTAACATGAAAGACACTTTGGAAAAGAAAATCAGAATTAATTATTAAAACAAATGGAAAATAAAAATAAAATTCATAGAAAATTAAATAAGACATTAAAATACGTTCATGAATTTTTTTGGATTTTTTTGATAAAATAAAGTATTTTTTAATAATTAAAAAAGGTAACGAAAATAAAAAAAGAAAATAAAAAGTAAGTGTTAACATGGAGGGTGCATTAGTAATGGAAACAAAGAAGCTACGAGTTGGGCCGGAACAGGGGGGTGCAAGGAGAAATTTCGGAGGCCCATGAAGAGAAGTCACATGTTCAGAATTTATTTTATGAAAAGAAACAATTGGAATAAGTTGTAACAAGTGTTATGTAGACTAGATATCAATAGGTCACTTTTTTTTTAAGACACTAAAAGACAAAATAAAACACCAACCAACCAAACGCCGCCACGCGTCCTTCTTCTTCCTTTCTCATGCAAAAATGCAGCAATATAACATGTAAAAATGCAGAATTTCGGATTTCCAACAAGAGCAACCATCAAACTTCAAATCTCCATAACTCACTCAATTCTCAACGAAATCAAACGAAATTTAAACCAAAATTGAAGTACAAAGAACAAGGATCATCATTGTACCATTAGTTTCTCAAAATACACAATTAAACACAAAGAAAAATGGATCCAAAGTCATGAGTTCAACATGATTTCAAGTATTCAACAAATTCAACGAACTCAGATTCAAACAAACAAACAAATGCCATCATTTCAGGCTCCTCCAGATGCATGATCAAGATTAACACATTTAGATCTACATGATGATGGATCAAAAGTTTGAGGAAAGTTTACCTAGTGGAGGCAAGTCCACTGCTTCTTTAATGCTTCAAACAAGATCACTAAAAGCTGCAGAATACCTCCTTGAACCTTGTAGATTATGAATCGAGACTCAAATTACTCAGAATGTAGCTACAATTTCTCTACCAGATCCAAGTTAGTGATGAAGAAATATGAAGTTGCAGAACCTCCAATGGTGGATTCAGATGGTGATTCTTGTAAACAGAAGCAAGATAATGCTTGATGTATGATGATTCAGCCAAAGAAAACTCAAAATCTCTCAGGAATTGCAGGATTCGAAAATGAGAAGTTGAGAGAAAAGTTGATTCAGATCTGAAAAGTGTGGTGAATCCGAATGAATTTTTGGAGTGAGTTAGCTTAAATATGGTGCACTTAGGGTTGGAAATTGGTTTGGCAACAAAGCAGAGGATTGAAACTTGGTTGTTGTGGTTTGGAGCAAAGAAATGAGAAATGGCACATGTGTGAGGTAGGTTCGGGTAAGCTCTTGGCAAGGGTGGTTTTTG
Source organism: Lathyrus tuberosus (assembly GCA_022829125.1). Taxonomy (NCBI): domain Eukaryota; kingdom Viridiplantae; phylum Streptophyta; class Magnoliopsida; order Fabales; family Fabaceae; genus Lathyrus; species Lathyrus tuberosus. The sequence continues at coordinate 2,528,295 of JALAZF010000308.1, read as the reverse complement.
CTTTGGATTTTGGAGTTGGAATGAGGTGAGAAGCTTGTGATGTGAGCTGGACAAAAGAGGACGTGCTGAGCAAGTTTTTTTTCTCATTGTACAATTCATTTTTTGCAAATATTTTGAAATTGGTCATGTGCATAGCATGTGTGCTTAGCCATTTTTAGCAAAAATGAATTGTGGGACCAAGAGAAAATCACATGATAATGTGCACATCAGCTTTGGTACGATTCCACAAGCTCTTGGTCATGAATTTGAAAAGCACTACAACCTCCATGGAAGCCATTTTGACAAGCTATTACTTGGTGTACAAAGATCCATATCCTACAAACTTGGTACCAAATGAAAGTATGGAATGCGATGAGCAAGTTTGGTGTCCAAAACAATTTGAAATAATGCCTATACAATCATGCAAAATCCCCTTGAAATCGTGTCCACAAACTGGTCCAAAGACTTAGAGAAAAATTCTAAGTGTTGGAATTTTCGCAAGTTGTAAGTGTCTCACTTTAATCAACCATAACTTGATGTATAATGATTCAAATGAAGTAAACTCGGACCCTTTGGAAAGGTGAGATTTCACTCTACAATTCTTATGTTAGAAGTTTCTCAATCCAAGGCTTGGAAGTCATCCAAAAGTGAGCATGAACAGGAGTGCACCAAACTGTCCAAGAACAACTTAGAAAAAAATCCAAGTTTTCAAGTTTTTACAACTTAAAACCTCCATCTTTGAAACATCATAACTCTCTCAAAAATGATCCAAATGGGACAAACTTTATATGGTTAGAAAGTTTGGAACAAGCTCTACAACTTTCATGTTTAAAGGAAATTGAAATTAGGCTTGTATCATGATGGAAATTGGCTTGGAAGATGGCTGAATTCATGTTAGAACTTTCCCAAAATAGCAACTTCTTAAAAACCTAGATTTCCAAAAATAGCAAGTTTTCCACATTTTTGATTTTTCATGAATCCTTGAACATTTCTTGATTAAATCTTGTCCATGGACCATATTTGACCTGAGAATCATGATGTTGACCTCAAAAAGTCAGGAGTTGACTTTTTCACTGCCCAATTGACTTTATTCCCAATTCTCCTGATTTTGAAATTTCTGATCAATTGAAAACCTTCTGAAGCAAATTGATGGGCAATCTTCTATCCCTAGACACTTGAGGCTATAAGGAATACCATGAAATCGAGTCTTGTCCCAAAAATCAGAAATAGACTGATTCTATAGGAAACCCTAGTTTTGGCTCCTCTGGTTAGGAGAAATCAGCACATCCTCCAAATTCAAATTCCTCTGAGTATGATGTGTGTCATGTCCACCAATGATGATAAGTGCCATTTGGAGATGATAAACAATCAAAGAGCTTGCTCATTTGAGGGTTAAATCTCAGAATCTCCAAAACCCTAATTTAAAAAAAAACCAAGTTAGGAGAGTGTGATCCCTCTGAAATCTCTTGCCAATTCTCATCTTATGAAGATATAATGAACTCCATGAACCACCTTGAAGCTTGAGACTTGAGAATATGGACCAAGTACCTTGATCCCATGCTAAAAACCAAATGCTATGCACAATGCAAGTGCAAGAAATGAAAAGAAACATAAGCCAGTTAAGGTTAGAAAAAGGTAGGGCAAATTTTGGGGTGTAACAGCTGCCCCTATTCAAACTTCTTGGATCCGAGAGTACGGAAGCAACGGCTTTCGGACAATCGGGATACAGGGAGATTGAATACCAAGAGAACCTGGAAATTTGCAACCTGTGGGGATGATGAAAAAGAGTTGTTTACGAGGACGGCCGCAGACGAACTCGAAAAGGGTAGACCAACCGAAGGTGGACTACGCTGGGGGATATAAAGGATAAGAGACCATGCCGCAGGTGGACTCAAAAAGAAAGACCAAGCCGCAGGTGGACTTTCAAAGAAAGACTATGCCGAAGGTAGACTTTCAAACAAAGGATATGAGACCATGCCGCAGGTGGGCTCAAAAAGAAAGACCAAGCCGCAGGTGGACTTTCAAAGAAAGACTATGCCGAAGGTAGACTTTCAAACAAAGGATATGAGACCATGCCGCAGGTGGGCTCAAAAAGAAAGACCAAGCCGCAGGTGGACTTTCAAAGAAAGACTATGCCGAAGGTAGACTTTCAAACAAAGGATATGAGACCATGCCGCAGGTGGGCTCAAAAAGAAAGACCAAGCCGCAGGTGGACTTTCAAAGAAAGACTATGCCGAGGGTAGACTTTCAAACAAAGGATATGAGACCATGCCGCAGGTGGGCTCAAAAAGAAAGACCAAGCCGCAGGTGGACTTTCAAAGAAAGACTATGCCGAAGGTAGACTTTCAAACAAAGGATATGAGACCATGCCGCAGGTGGGCTCAAAAAGAAAGACCAAGCCGCAGGTGGACTTTCAAAGAAAGACTATGCCGAAGGTAGACTTTCAAACAAAGGATATGAGACCATGCCGCAGGTGGGCTCAAAAAGAAAGACCAAGCCGCAGGTGGACTTTCAAAGAAAGACTATGCCGAAGGTAGACTTTTAAACAAAGGATATGAGACCATGCTGCAGGTGGGCTCAAAAAGAAAGACCAAGCCGCAGGTGGACTTTCAAAGAAAGACTATTCCGAAGGTAGACTTTCAAACAAAGGATATGAGACCATGCCGCAGGTGGGCTCAAAAAGAAAGACCAAGCCGCAGGTGGACTTTCAAAGAAAGACTATGCCGAAGGTAGACTTTCAAACAAAGGATATGAGACCATGCCGCAGGTGGGCTCAAAAAGAAAGACCAAGCCACAGGTGGACTTTCAAAGAAAGACTATGCCGAAGGTAGACTTTCAAACAAAGAAATGTAGAATCGACAGCTCTACAAAGATGACTCCGCCAGGGAAAAGAGAAATCTAGACAGACAACTCTGCCGGGGGAAGTATAAGAAAGATCAACAAGAAGGACGAATCCACTGGTTGCGGTGTAATGTTAAACAACATCTCCTGAATTACGTTACTTTCTGCTGGGGAAAGAAACCGACAAAGGCTAACAAACCTGGCTTATGCTTCGAATGCATATGTTTGAATTTTGCCGTAATGCTCCACACGAAGTGGAAATGCTACGCATTTGGGAGGATGCCATCCAAAGAAAATGCTCATTCAATGCAAAAGAGGCGTCTCAGCAAAATAAATGCTGAAGACCAAGGCAGCCCCGCTGGGGATGGCAAACTAAATTGCCACTGAAATCAAGGAAATCTCATTGAGGAAAACTTCGCCCTGCCGGGGAAGATCACAATCACCAATTCTGCTGGAGATAAACGAAACTCCGAAAGACGACCCTCTCTGTTGGGGATGGATACTGAGAGTAGAGATTCCTCCACTGGGGATCACTAAATACTTCAGAGCCTGGATTCAAAACCTGCTGGGGATACCAACGCCAATAAACTCTGCTTGGGGATCACCCGCTGAGGAGAGGTGAGCCAAACCACCGCTCTGGCTGGGGCAAACCTCTTATCTTGCTGAGGAGGACGATCCTCAACACCTCTGCTTAGGGGATTACTTCTCCATACTCTGCTGAGGAAAACGATCCTCGATACTGAGGAAACGAGTCAATAATACTGAACCTGCTTGGCGATGTTACTGAACTCAACCTGCTACTGAGAGACACCTGCAGCTTCACCCTGTTGGGGAATATCATTCACTATTATCGAGCCTGCTTGGTGATTGACGACATCAACTCTGCTAGGAGATACCATCAAGCCTACTCATCTGTTGGGAATCAGATCACATCGTTGCTGATGAGAAGAAGACATTTTCTGACTAGCCGAGGAAAATGGTTGCTCAGACTCTGTGGGGAAATAACATCTCTGCCCAAAGAAGGTATTCCGTCAATATTTTGCTGGGGAAATGATCCTCTGTACTCTGATGAGGAAGAGTAATAAACTGCTGAGGACGATCAGACTTCAAAGCTGGGGAGAGCTCTACTGGGGAAGCACTCCTGTCATCCTGCAAAACCAACAGAAAGGTCTACATGCAAGATAATTACATTGATTATCACCATAGTAACTGTCGTCTAAGCAATTACCAAGGTTTTCCAACTTGTTCCACAGAGCTCAACATTTTAGCATGTAATGTTTTTATCAGAAATATCGGACATTTTCACAAACAAAACAGGTAAAACAGAAAATAAAAGCTCTTTGACTGAAATGCAAACTTTATTGAATGAATTGGCCTGTAAATAGGCATTTACATCTGAAAGCAATTCCTGGAAAGAGGTAATTGCACAAAAAGTAAAAGAAAATACACATGTCGGCAATGTGGGGAACAGACATCCACCATGACTCGACTCAGCTATAACCCATATGACTCGTTTATCCGCAGATACTTTGGCCTTTGAAAAGACTGACTGGACTGATTCCTTTCCTTCGAATTTTCCAAGTGTGATCAGCAATCACAGATCGAACGCGGATCGTAGTCTTTGCTTCTAAATCCCTAACTTTTGCCTGGATCGCCCTTTTCGGGTTTTCAATCCACCGGGATACCCATTTTTGCCAAAGTTGCCTTTTCAGGTTTTCAACCTTGCGGGTTTATTTCTTTTTCTTTTTATCCCTAATTTTTGCCCGAACCTTTTCTTTTTATGGTTCACCAGGATGCCCCATTTTTGCCTGAACCTTCTTTTTATGTTCAGCGGGTCTTTTTTATGCAAAGTATTTTTTGACTACATCCGCGTTCACAGGGGACGTAAAATCTTCACCATCCATAGTCGAGAGTAATAAGGCTCCACCAGAGAAAACCTGTCTTACTACATATGGCCCTTCGTAATTCGGAGTCCACTTGCCCCTGTGATCTGTTTGAGGAGGGATGATCCCTTTCAGAACTAATTCACCAGCTTGAAAACACCGAGGACGCACTTTCTGATCAAAGGCTTTCTTCATCCTGCTCTGATACAACCGACCATGCGCAATGGCTTTCAGTCTCTTCTCTTCGATGAGGTTCAGTTCATTCAGCCGGGAACGCACCCACTCAGCTTCATCAAGCTTCACGTCTGTCAGAATTCTCAAGGAAGGAATCTCAACTTCTAATGGCAGGACTGCTTCCATACCATACACCAGTGAGAAAGGAGTTGCCCCAGTTGATGTGCGTACCGAAGTACGATAACCATGCAAAGCATAAAGCAATATCTCATGCCAATCTTTGTATGTTACTACCATCTTCTGCACAATCTTCTTTATGTTCTTATTAGCCGCTTCAACAGCCCCATTCATCTTCGGGCGATAGGGAGAAGAATTGTGATGCTCGATCTTAAAGCTCTGGCATAGCTCCTTCATCATCTTATTGTTCAAATTTGAACCATTATCAGTAATGATTCTCTCCGGGACTCCATACCGGCAGATGATGTCCTTCTTAATAAACCGGGCTACCACTTGTCTGGTGACGTTGGCATACGAGGCTGCTTCCACCCACTTCGTGAAGTAATCAATGGCAACCAGAATGAAACGATGCCCGTTGGAAGCAGTCGGCTCAATCTTTCCAATCATATCAATGCCCCACATAGCAAAGGGCCAGGGTGACGACAAGACATTCAGAGGAGTAGGCGGTACGTGCACCTTGTCAGCATAAATCTGGCATTTATGACATTTCCGAGCGTATTTGAAACAATCAGACTCCATAGTCATCCAGTAATACCCCGCTCTCAACAATTTTCTTGCCATAGCATGCCCATTGGCATGAGTGCCGAAGGAACCTTCGTGAACCTCTTCCATTAGCAGGCTTGCCTCTTGTTCATCAACACAACGTAGCAAGACCATGTCAAAGTTTCTCTTGTACAGCACATCGTCTTTGTTCAAAAAGAAGTTTCCTGATAACCTCCTCAATGTCTTCTTATCTTTGGAAGATGCCCCAGCTGGGTACTCCTGACTCTTCAAGAAGACTTTGATGTCATGATACCAAGGCTTGTCATCTGAAACCCCTTCAACCGCAAATACAAAAGCAGGCCTGTCCAAGCGCATGATTCTGATTGAAGGGGCCTCATTCCAGAGATTCACCTTATACATTGATGATAACGTTGCCAACGCGTCAGCCATCTGATTCTCTATCCGGGGAATGCGATGGAAGTCTACTCTGTCAAAGAAAGGTAACAACCTTCTGGCATAGTTGTTATATGGAACAAGATTTGCTTGACGAGTCTCCCATTCACCTGTAATCTGATTAACCACCAACGCAGAATCACCATAAACATCGAGGTTCTTGATCCTCAAATCAATTGCTTCTTCTAACCCCATGATGCATGCTTCATACTCCGCCTCATTGTTGGTGCATATGAACGCTAATCGGGCAGTAAAAGGTATATGAGAACCTTTTGGAGTTGTAATGACTGCCCCGATCCCGTTACCATATGAATTAACAGCCCCATCAAAAACCAACTTCCATTGAGATCCAATCTCAGGTCCTTCATCAGGTAAAGGCTCTTCACAATCCTTCATCTTCAGATACATGATATGCTCGTCCGGAAATTCAAACCTCATCGGTTGATAATCCTCGATTGGCTGTTCAGCAAGATATTCTGACAGAACACTTCCCTTAATGGCTTTTTGGGAAACATACTGAATATCGTATTCTGTCAGAACCATCTGCCAATGGGCTATCCTGCCAGAAAGTGCTTGCTTTTCAAACACGTACTTGATCGGATCCATCTTCGAAATCAACAGGGTTGTATGGTTTAACATATACTGCCTCAAACGCTTAGCGGCCCAAGCGAGTGCACAACATGTTTTCTCCAACATCGAGTACCTCGACTCGCAATCAGTAAACTTCTTACTCAGATAGTAGATGGCATGCTCTTTTCTACCTGACTCGTCCTGTTGACCGAGCACACAACCCAATGAATTCTCAAGAACCGTGAGATACATAATCAAAGGTCGCCCTGGCACTGGAGGTATAAGGACCGGAGGTTCCTGCAAGTATTCTTTAATCTTTTCAAACGCCTTTTGACAATTTTCGTTCCACCTGACCACTTGATCCTTCTTTAACAATTTGAAGATGGGTTCACACGTGGCTGTGAGGTGCGAGATGAATCTAGCAATGTAGTTTAATCTCCCCAAGAAACCACGAACCTCTTTTTCTGTTTTCGGTACAGGCATTTCTTGTATGGCTTTTACCTTTGCAGGATCAACCTCGATACCTTTTTCGCTAACAATGAACCCCAACAATTTTCCTGATCTCACCCCAAAGGTGCACTTGTTTGGATTCAACCTCAGTCTGAACTTCCTTAACCTTTCAAATAGCTTCTGAAGATTCACCAGATGTTCCTCTTCCGTCTGTGACTTTGCAATCATGTCATCAACATAGACTTCAATCTCTTTGTGAATCATATCATGAAAGAGAGTCACCATCGCCCGCTGGTAAGTTGCCCCTGCATTTTTCAATCCAAAGGGCATCACCTTGTAGCAGAAAGTTCCCCACGGTGTTATGAATGTTGTCTTCTCCATGTCCTCTGGGGCCATTTTGATTTGGTTATACCCAGAGAAGCCATCCATGAAGGAAAACACAGAATACTGAGCAGTATTATCAACTAACACGTCAATGTGAGGGAGCGGGAAATCATCCTTTGGGCTTGCTCTGTTCAAATCCCTGTAATCAACACACATTCGTACCTTCCCATCCTTCTTAGGTACAGGCACGATGTTAGCAACCCATGGAGGATAATTTGTTACGGCAAGAAAACCGGCATCTAGCTGTTTCTGAACCTCTTCCTTGATCTTGACAGACATCTCTGGTTTAGTTCTTCTCAACTTTTGCTTGACCGGAGCACAACCTTCCTTGAGTGGTAGCCGATGTACGACAATATCAGTATCGAGCCCAGGCATGTCTTGGTAAGACCAGGCGAAGATATCCACATACTCATGAAGCATTTCAATCAATCTTCCCTTGACACTGTCTTCCAATGCAGCCCCTACTCTTACTTCCTTTCTGGCGTCCTCGGTTCCCAGATTCACAATCTCAACTTCCTCCTGATGAGGTAGGATGACTCGCTCCTCTTGCTTCAGCAATCTGGCAAATTCTTCGGGCAGTTCACAATCTTCGTCAGCCTCTTCTTCAGCCTGATAGATTGGATTGTCAAAGTCATACCGAGCTATAGCTGAGTCATGATCGGTGTCATCTGAACAAAAAGACCTGCAATGATTTATGAGGGATGTTTTATTATGATGCAACAAAAGAAACACATTGCCATTTTGATGTGGGTTTTTAATGCATAAAAATAAAAACAGAAAGACAGAGATCAAAATATTTGAGTGTGAAAAGTCCTTTATTAATGATAAAGCCAAAACATGCAACAGCTAAAGCCCTACAAACAAAATCACTACGCCTTGGGCAGAGCGCAGGATTAGCATAAGAGGAAAACAAAAGCAATTACTCAAAGCCTGTCACTTGGATGACTCTCTCGGAAGACCAGTTGCTTAAACTCTGACCAGGGTTACAGGGACGGATCCATTCATCCATATCACAGTCACTATCTCCTTCATTCTCAATGGCGTTGACCCTATCGAAGAAAACACCGGCGCTAGTGAAACGGACTAGGCCATAAAATTTGAGAGGATCCTCATCTCTCCTGGATGGCTTGTATCCCAATCCATAGGTATCCTTCTTTTTCTGAACTTCAACCACCTGGCCCCACCTTTGTGAGCTTCCAGCTTCCACCACGGCTTTGGCGTCCCTTAACGAAGACATGGAACCCTCAGGTTGATTTGCCACCGCAGGCTGCTCAATAGCCTTAGACTGGACAACTTCTTCGGAAATCTTCACCTTTTCAAATCCCTGGCATAACGTCTCATGGATTTCACCATCCACTTCCACGTATTTGAAGGTTGATAGCTGACTGATCAATATATCTTCCTCTCCGCATACTGTCACCACATGCCCATCAACCATATACTTCAGTTTCTGATGCAGAGTAGACGTTACTGCCCCAGCACTATGGATCCAAGGGCGACCCAACAAACAACTATAGGTAGGCTGGATATCCATTATGTAAAAAGTGGTATTAAAAATCTCCGGACCCACCTTGATTGGCAGAACTAACTCTCCAAAAACCGACCTCTTGGAGCCGTCAAAAGCACGCACCACCAAGTCACTCGGCGTACAAATCAGCCCACGAGTATCCAACTTCATCAAAGCTTTCTTTGGCAGTACGTTCAAAGAGGACCCGGTATCAACTAACACATGTGACATTAAGGAACCACGACATTCCACTGAAATGTGCAACGCGTTGTTGTGATTTCTTCCAGCTGGAGTCAAATCCAAATTGGTAAAACCCAAACCATTACCGGCATTCACGTGAGCCACGACCCCTTCTAACTGATTGACAGATATCTCCTGCGGTACATAAGCCATGTTCAAAACCCTCAGCAATGCATTCCGGTGCGCCTCAGAGCACAATAGTAAAGATAAGATGGAGATCTTCGATGGAGTTTGGTGAAGTTGATCAACAACTTTGTAATCGCTTTTTCTGATCAATCTCATGAACTCCTCTGCGTCTTCTGAAAAAGTATCCCCACCTGGCTTTGTCATAGAAGTATCTGTTTCCTGCCTTTGTACAGACTCATCCATTATCTTTTTACCTCTGTCTTGCTTCGAACTCTCACCTTGGTCCTCGGACGGAATAAAGACTCTACCACTCCTAGTGATAGCATCAGTCTCAGCTTTAACCTCTGAACTAGAACCCACTGGCGAAGTATTCAACAGCTCTTGCTTTTGTCCATTGACAAACACCTCTGCACCGTAATTCCACGGAATGGCCTTAGAACCCTCGTACGGAACGGGTCCAGCCCTCGTGATAATGACTGGAGGTGGTCTTGCTGGACCAGAAATAGTAATTGTTTTGAATGGAATAGTGATAGTGGCAACCTTTTCACTAACAACCCCTTCTCGCTGATTACCTCTGTCAAACTGTAACCAACCCTCATCAATCATATTCTGAATACCCCTCTTCAACGAGTCACAACCATTAACCCTTGTCAAGCATTCGGAGCAATCTTCACCACAACCCGGATGAACACCACCTTTCAACAACCTGCTCTTGACCACAGCCAACAGAGTCTTCAGATTTTCAACATCCAGGATCAAATTCAAAGCTTCCTCTTCCTCCATTATTGCATTTACCCTCGGTCCATTGTGATTAGGCATCGGATTTTGCACAACATTGGGCCCATCATTGGCAAAGTTGATAGCTTTGGAATCCACAAGATCTTGAACTGTGTGCTTAAAAGCTTTACAGTCCTCGATGTAGTGTCCGGGTGCCCCAGAGTGAAAGTCACAGTGGGCGTTAGGGTTATAACCCGGAGGTGGATTACCAGTGGGAGGAGCTAGAGTTCTCTTTTGTACCAGTTGTAACTGTAGCAGATGTTGAAACAGCTGAGGATAAGGTAGAGGGGGAGTATCAAAATGCCTGTTCGGCTTAGACCTTGGCTGATACTGACGCGGAGCCTGCCCCTGATTAGCATTGTTCCCCTGTTGTTGTGGTGGAGGTAACGTTGCTGGGATGGTTACCGATGCTACTTGTTGACTGTTATTCTGACGCTGTTTACCTTTTCCCCTGTAAGATGATACAGCGTTGGCTTCTCCTTTCTTCTTATAATTATCAAACGGCTTCTTTCCTTGTTCTGAGGAAAATCCATCACTACTAGAGACCTTTCCAGTCTTAATTCCGGCCTCTATCTTCTGCCCGATCGCAATCACATCTGCAAACTTGCCCTGAGAACAAGGCAAGAGCTTCTCAAAATAGTGCTTCAGCAGTGTATCCATGAACATATCCAACATCTCTTTCTCCAGCATTGGTGGCTGCACTCTAGCCGCCAATTCACGCCACCTTTGCGCGTATTCTTTGAAGCTCTCATCATTCTTCTGAGACATGCTCAATAGCTGAGTTCTGTTGGGAGCCATGTCTGTATTATACTGGTAATGTCTGATAAAAGCAGCAGCTAAATCTCTCCAAGTACGAACATCTCTGCTTTCCAGTCCCATGTACCATTCCAAGGACGCGCCAGACAGGCTGTCCTGGAAAAAGTGCATCATTAGCTTTTCGTCCTTGGCGTGAGCAGCCATCTTCCTGGTATAAGCCTTGATGTGAGTTCTAGGGCAAGTAGAACCATTGTACTTCTCTAGGGTAGGGATCTGAATCTTGTGCGGAATTACAATATCAGGGACCAACCCTAGGTCATCCAAATCTATCCCCAAATCATCCTGTTTCGCCACTCCCTTCAATTGAGCTTCAATCAAGCGGATCCTCTCATCACTAACCACAGGAAGGGCAGCATCTAAACTCCTGACTGAGAACACATCATCCTGTTGGTCATCAAAGCGATGTCCTGGAATAGCCCGAACGGTACTTCCCTCTCCAACCACTGTAGGGATACCACCTTGTCCACCAGCACCAAGAATAGGAATGTTGTTACCAGCACCACCTCCACCCGGAGGAACAATACGATTAAGAAGGCCACCATGCAAGATACCATTCTCGTCAACCTGTGACACCAACGGCTGTACTAGAGTTCTGAACTCATTCTGACTCTGCATCATACCCTGCATCATCTCCCTAAACTGATCGATGCGAGCTTGCATTGCTGCCATATCTGCTTGAACCTTGTCCATTACTCTACTCTGATTAAGCCTGGTAGAGTAACGATGAGTTGGCTGATCAATCCTGACTGAAAGAAAGAGAGAGCATAAGAAAACTAGAGAAACCAAGATAACCTGCAATGAAAAAATGATCATGATTATGCAAATGCAAATGCAAACATGTTTGTATATTCGCAAGGCGATCCACCCCTTGATCCCAGTTTAAAGATAAAATAGGATGAAACTGCTGCTTATATATAAATCAGAGTGAACCACTGTCAGAACTTACAGCCCAAAGTAACATAAATAACCTGAAAACCAAAAGCACAGGTCCCAGCCAACAATTCTGGTGGTGACCCAAAATACAAAGAAAGGACAAAGTACAAACTACTGAGTAGAACTCCCTTCAAGGATCTTGCACTATATGAGGACCAATGCCTGAGCTAGAGCACTCCCACTTAGGCTTCTTCACTCCTGCTTGTATTTTCAGCTCTTCCATGGTTGTTATGGCTTCTTTGAGCCGTTCCTCGACTGCGTGTCTTTGGAACGTCCCTGACAAGATCTCCTCGTCCTTCTTCTTGATCTTCAACTTCAGACTCTCAATCTGTTCCAAATACTTATCCTCCTTCTGCTTGTTGGTCGTGATTGCAGTATCCCGGTAAGCATTGAACCTATGAATCTTCGCCCAAGCCTTGGCTAAATCATCCTTCTTGGACTTGAGAGTCTTACAAACACCTTTTAAAGTTTGTCCTACCTTCTTCCTAGCTGCTATCTCTTCATCCAGCTCCTTCTCTTTCTCGGCGAGACGTTCTGTCTTCAGCTTGGCGATATGAACAGCCTCACCCCGCTCATGTTTCAACTGATAGATTTCCTTTTGCAACTCACGGTTCTCCTCTCGAATTTTCTCTTTTTCAGCCCATAATTTGTTATACTTCTCCATCTCAATCATGGTTGGAGGTTCAATCAGCAACGGGTAAGATGGAGGCTCCCTGCAGAATGGCAAAAGTACACTCTCTACTCTGCTCTGAATCCAGCCTTCATAATCAGGAAAAGCTTTGTTGTTACATTTTCCGAAGGAAGTCTTCCCTTTCTTATGGCGATCTCTCCAAGCGTTTGCGGCTTCTTTCAACACTTCCAGATTGGCTTCCTCACCCAAAAATAGAGATTCTTGTACATCCTGGTCTCTTGGCGGCTCTTTCAAGGCGTACCCAAATTGCCTAATGGTAAGAATGGGGTTGTAGTTAATTCCCCCCTTTCTTCCTATTAAAGGTACGTTTGGGTAACCTCCGCAACTGATCAGGATCTCCTGGCCCAACAAATCACGATTGATCCAAATCAAGTTGTCAGCCCTTAACCCCATTAATCTCTTGGCCCAATCTAAAGTTCCTTTAGTGTCTTCGAATGCCCCAGATTTGGGAAGACGGTCGGCAAACCACTTATAGAAAATTGAAGCACAACAATAAAGGGGTCCACCTCTCCTTTTCTCGTTCTTATAGTGCATTGAATAATACAGATCCCCAAGCAAGGTAGGTACCGGATTCTTCATGGTGAATATCCGGATAGCATGCGCATCTACAAAATCCTTCACATTAGGGAATAACGCCGTTCCATAAACACACATAGCCAGAATTGCATTGAACACCGACCAGCACTTAGCCTTAGCACAAGCAGCAGCCTGTTCAATCAAAAACTTCGTGTGAAAACCTTGATAACCCCCTTTACTAGCAATATTTTTCTTCAACAGTGGCTGATCCAAACGCAAAGCAGCAGCAACCTTTTCCAGATCAGGAAACTCCTTAGAAGGATAGAAGGGAACTCCTTCCTTGACTGAAACATCCAGAATAAGAGCAAATTCTTCCAACGTAGGAGCCAGAAGATAATCAGCAAACAGAAAACATCGAAGTTGAGGGTCGTAGAACTGCGCCAGAGTGTGCAGAGCCCTGAACTCATAGTTGGTAACATTCCGGGCGAAACTCAGAATCCTCCCATATTCTCCTCTGAAATCTGCCAATACCTCAGGTTTTGCCAAAGCCGAGATCTTGTGCACAGCATCTAGATGAAGCTCTGGGAACTTATACAGGATGATGTTCTTTCTTTCTTCAGTGCTAATACTCATCATGGACAATCTTCAGACAACCGGAATCAAAGTTAGGATGCAACCCTACAAATGAACAAACATGTCAGAATGCAAAAAGATGATGCAAAATGCAGGCATGGGATCAAGGCATCCAAAATGCTCAAGCTGTTGCTGTTCTGCTGACTGAATAAGACCCGGAAAACCAGAAACCCAGAAATCCAGAATAACAATCCAACCAAACCATCAGAATATCAGGATAATAGCAGCACACAGATGAGAAACTCAGAAACCAGGTAGGTTGGAGGTCTCGGTTACCTGCAAACCTGCAAACACCCATCCCCTCTCACATGTGGGTTCTAAAAAAAGCGAGGATCATCAATATCCCGGGCTCTCAGGTCGAGAAATGATGATACGTTCACCATTTCTGGTTTGGCATCATCACCAATCGAGGAGGCCTCAACTGATTCCCCTCAAAAGAAAACACCCTATGGCAAGTCTTCAGTTTCGGCACTGAGGTCGAGAAGTAATAGTACATTCATCCTTCTGGGTACAGTACTATCACCAATCGAGGAGTGCTTCCACTGATTCTTTTCCAAAAGGAAACCCTATAGCAAGTTCCCAGCATTGGGTCCTCGGATCGAGAGTGTGCAATGGGTTTGCCACAGAAAGTGGGCTGCCACTGTCACATCTCGGGAGGAGTGCCGCAACTGAGTCCTCGGGAAACGGTCGCCAGAGTCGACAGTTTTCTAGATTACATCCCATCATCTGCCCCAAATGGACAGGACAGAATATTACCAAGAAAACCTCGTCTGGATGTGGAGTTTTCATGTATACTTCGTCTGGCCAAATGCCAAACAAGTCACACTACTTTCCACGCTAATCATAGGTGTATGCTCAAGCCTTGGTATTGGGCTTCTCTCTCATGAATCCAGCCCACCCTACAAACAGAAAAACCAGCAGCAGAACAGTACAGCAATGTCCAGAATGACAGTAATGAAATGCAATGCAATGCAATAAAGAGCTATAAATACAGTAAAGTAAATAAGACAGTAAGTACAGTAATATACAACAAAGCAAAGCATCATAAAACAAACACCCAACGAAAACAAACAGACAAGCGCTAGGATTGACTCGCTAAAGGGGAAGGACCAGCATAGGTCAACCAGTGCTTCCCCAGCAGAGTCGCCAGCTGTCGCTCCCGAAAGATTCGCATCCAACGGTACAAACGCGAGAGTGGCGCAAAAGAACACAGAGTCGCCAGCAAAGTGTATTTATCCCAAGAGAGGGAAAGGAAACACTGCATAAACCTGAAGGAAGGGAAAGAACATGGTCTCACAACCAAGAGAACGGGTACGGGAGTCGGTTACGCGAAGGGAAGGTGTTAGCACCCAACACGTCCATCGTACTCGATGGGATCCACGCTTGTTGTCTGCATCAAAGGGTGTCGTCATCTGGAACTCCACTGCTACTGGACCGGCGGAAAGAACGAGAACGGAAAGAAACGAAGAAACAAATGTAGGGAAAATAAAAGAAGTGCTCGCATGGGCCCTACCCCACTGCCTACGTATCTCATCGGGAGCATGAGAATCAGAGCGACGTAGTTCCCCTCACTAGGGGTGGATTGTATTTTTAGGGAACGGCTTACGTTCTAGCTCAGGTGTTGCAGCTCGCTGAATCGAGACTTAGGCGTTACCGTCTTGCGAGAGAACGAGTAGGAGCACGTTCGTACGTTGAGAGTGAGTGAGATGAGAAAAGAATTCCCGAAGGAAAGACGTTGTTGTTTGTTTGGAGTTTTTTAGACAGAAATGTTTTTTAGTTAGCTTGTAACTTGTATTGCACCAAAGTCTATCGTGCGGGAACGAGTGAATCGCATGGTCGCCCCCAAATGGAACGTATGCTAAACACTCTAGAAGAGGAGGGGGGACCCCTCGTTCTTCATTTCCTACATTTAAGGCTCGGACGTAATACTCGTTAACTTTTATTACGTGTTTTGAAGAAGTTTTGAGATGAGAAGAGAGAAGACACAAAGGAAACTCTAAAGGGATACTAAGAGTCCTAATGTTATCATGCATGGAGATCCTAGGGTTAGTGAAGTTTAGGAGAGAAGCAACTACCTAAGACCTAATGCTAATCCTACTCCAAGCTTAATCAGAAATTAAGTTGGACTAGGTAGCTCTAAGGGGGAAGGAATCCAAGACTTAATCAAGTCTTGAGATTCATGGGGTGAGAAAGAGTGAAAGAGAAGAAGAAAAAAGAGAAAAATAAGATGAGAAGCAAGATGGGGCAGCAAGTACATCATGTCCAACTCAAGTCAATCAATATGTTTCAAAGATCAAACAAACACCTCTCAAACACACAAGTGAAAGCACACAAGAAAGGATGCAAGTAAACTTGAATTAAGATTCACAAATTCACACACTAAGGCCTCATACAAAGATAACATGAACAATATAAGATGAAAGTGAAACCAAGTCAGAATTTAATTCACATCATGATCATCCAATACAAACATGCAAGAATGTTTCATATTATGATGCATTATGAGCCAAAGAAACCACAAAACCAATGATGATGATATGCATCACATAATTCAAACCATGAAGACAAAGTGAGATGAAAACCAAGCAATGAACTCAAGGGGCAGTAGCATACACATTAACATCATGCCAAGATCAAACTCAAGTCATACAAGATTAATCACCAAGCAACACATCCAAAGCGTGTATCAAAATTTATCAAAGCAACCACTTACTATTCATGCAAGCAAGCAAAGAAACATGTGAAGCAAGGAGTGAGAACATGTCACATAGAGCACCTTAAACCAAGAGGGTCAGAACCTCTAGCATGTCATACAAATCAAACAAAAGGTTTCATTCATGAATGGATTCACACAAAGAAGCAATCACAAGATTAGGTTGAGCATTCCACAAAGTTCAAGTCCAAAACAACATCCACTTAGAAAATCAAGAACAAATTGGAAAATGATCAAATGAGTATGATTCCAAAGCCACAAGTAACCTCAAACAGAATGTGATCATACCATAAAAACATCCTAAGCATCATTCCATTACAAGTAAACAAATGCACTCAAACTAGGTCAAGTGTCTAAGCATGCCTCAACCAAATTCAAACCACAAGTGAAAATCAACAAAAAATAGCAAAGTGGTCCAATAAATTCCTAAAAAAAAAAAATCAAAGGCAAGTTTAAACATCCAATTAACAAGTACAAAAGAATCGGAACAGAACTAGATCAATAGCATGCTCAAAAGAGCTTCACAAGATAAGGTATGCAAGTGATCGTGTATGAATCGAGGAGCATCAAAAATCACATGAAAAACAATTAAAGGTGATCACCAAGGCAGCAAGATAACATTCAAACATTTCTCATCCACATGTCAATACAAGGAAAAAAAATCGGCTCAAGAAGGCACGGCAAAGTCATCAAACATGAGTATTAATCACAAGGGCTAACATGAAAGACACTTTGGAAAAGAAAATCAGAATTAATTATTAAAACAAATGGAAAATAAAAATAAAATTCATAGAAAATTAAATAAGACATTAAAATACGTTCATGAATTTTTTTGGATTTTTTTGATAAAATAAAGTATTTTTTAATAATTAAAAAAGGTAACGAAAATAAAAAAAGAAAATAAAAAGTAAGTGTTAACATGGAGGGTGCATTAGTAATGGAAACAAAGAAGCTACGAGTTGGGCCGGAACAGGGGGGTGCAAGGAGAAATTTCGGAGGCCCATGAAGAGAAGTCACATGTTCAGAATTTATTTTATGAAAAGAAACAATTGGAATAAGTTGTAACAAGTGTTATGTAGACTAGATATCAATAGGTCACTTTTTTTTTAAGACACTAAAAGACAAAATAAAACACCAACCAACCAAACGCCGCCACGCGTCCTTCTTCTTCCTTTCTCATGCAAAAATGCAGCAATATAACATGTAAAAATGCAGAATTTCGGATTTCCAACAAGAGCAACCATCAAACTTCAAATCTCCATAACTCACTCAATTCTCAACGAAATCAAACGAAATTTAAACCAAAATTGAAGTACAAAGAACAAGGATCATCATTGTACCATTAGTTTCTCAAAATACACAATTAAACACAAAGAAAAATGGATCCAAAGTCATGAGTTCAACATGATTTCAAGTATTCAACAAATTCAACGAACTCAGATTCAAACAAACAAACAAATGCCATCATTTCAGGCTCCTCCAGATGCATGATCAAGATTAACACATTTAGATCTACATGATGATGGATCAAAAGTTTGAGGAAAGTTTACCTAGTGGAGGCAAGTCCACTGCTTCTTTAATGCTTCAAACAAGATCACTAAAAGCTGCAGAATACCTCCTTGAACCTTGTAGATTATGAATCGAGACTCAAATTACTCAGAATGTAGCTACAATTTCTCTACCAGATCCGAGTTAGTGATGAAGAAATATGAAGTTGCAGAACCTCCAATGGTGGATTCAGATGGTGATTCTTGTAAACAGAAGCAAGATAATGCTTGATGTATGATGATTCAGCCAAAGAAAACTCAAAATCTCTCAGGAATTGCAGGATTCGAAAATGAGAAGTTGAGAGAAAAGTTGATTCAGATCTGAAAAGTGTGGTGAATCCGAATGAATTTTTGGAGTGAGTTAGCTTAAATATGGTGCACTTAGGGTTGGAAATTGGTTTGGCAACAAAGCAGAGGATTCAAACTTGGTTGTTGTGGTTTGGAGCAAAGAAATGAGAAATGGCACATGTGTGAGGTAGGTTCGGGTAAGCTCTTGGCAAGGGTGGTTTTTGCTTTGGATTTTGGAGTTGGAATGAGGTGAGAAGCTTGTGATGTGAGCTGGACAAAAGAGGACGTGCTGAGCAAGTTTTTTTTCTCATTGTACAATTCATTTTTGGCAAATATTTTGAAATTGGTCATGTGCATAGCATGTGTGCTTAGCCATTTTTAGCAAAAATGAATTGTGGGACCAAGAGAAAATCACATGATAATGTGCACATCAGCTTTGGTACAATTCCACAAGCTCTTGGTCATGAATTTGAAAAGCACTACAACCTCCATGGAAGCCATTTTGACAAGCTATTACTTGGTGTACAAAGATCCATATCTTACAAACTTGGTACCAAATGAAAGTATGGAATGCGATGAGCAAGTTTGGTGTCCAAAACAATTTGAAATAATGCCTATACAATCATGCAAAATCCCCTTGAAATCGTGTCCACAAACTGGTCCAAAGACTTAGAGAAAAATTCTAAGTGTTGGAATTTTCGCAAGTTGTAAGTGTCTCACTTTAATCAACCATAACTTGATGTATAATGATTCAAATGAAGTAAACTCGGACCCTTTGGAAAGGTGAGATTTCACTCTACAATTCTTATGTTAGAAGTTTCTCAATCCAAGGCTTGGAAGTCATCCAAAAATGAGCATGAACAGGAGTGCACCAAACTGTCCAAGAACAACTTAGAAAAAAATCCAAGTTTTCAAGTTTTTACAACTTAAAACCTCCATCTTTGAAACATCATAACTCTCTCAAAAATGATCCAAATGGGACAAACTTTATATGGTTAGAAAGTTTGGAACAAGCTCTACAACTTTCATGTTTAAAGGAAATTGAAATTAGGCTTGTATCATGATGGAAATTGGCTTGGAAGATGGCTGAATTCATGTTAGAACTTTCCCAAAATAGCAACTTCTTAAAAACCTAGATTTCCAAAAATAGCAAGTTTTCCACATTTTTGATTTTTCATGAATCCTTGAACATTTCTTGATTAAATCTTGTCCATGGACCATATTTGACCTGAGAATCATGATGTTGACCTCAAAAAGTCAGGAGTTGACTTTTTCACTGCCCAATTGACTTTATTCCCAATTCTCCTGATTTTGAAATTTCTGATCAATTGAAAACCTTCTGAAGCAAATTGATGGGCAATCTTCTATCCCTAGACACTTGAGGCTATAAGGAATACCATGAAATCAAGTCTTGTCCCAAAAATCAGAAATAGACTGATTCTATAGGAAACCCTAGTTTTGGCTCCTCTGGTTAGGAGAAATCAGCACATCCTCCAAATTCAAATTCCTCTGAGTATGATGTGTGTCATGTCCACCAATGATGATAAGTGCCATTTGGAGATGATAAACAATCAAAGAGCTTGCTCATTTGAGGGTTAAATCTCAGAATCTCCAAAACCCTAATTTTAAAAAAAACCAAGTTAGGAGAGTGTGATCCCTCTGAAATCTCTTGCCAATTCTGATCTTATGAAGATATAATGAACTCCATGAACCACCTTGAAGCTTGAGACTTGAGAATATGGACCAAGTACCTTGATCCCATGCTAAAAACCAAATGCCATGCACAATGCAAGTGCAAGAAATGAAAAGAAACATAAGCCAGTTAAGGTTAGAAAAAGGTAGGGCAAATTTTGGGGTGTAACAGGGAGTTTAGCTTTATGATAATACTACAGATAGTGGAGTCTTCTTCCTGGATTGGTATCCCCCAGATGTAGGTGAGTTGCGCCGAACTGGGTTAATAATTATTGTGCTCTTTTATCATTCTGCAGATTTACATGTTCTGTTATTGTTCTTAATTAACATGTTGGAACAGAGGTCTAAACATCTGTCTGTCTGCAGCTACTGATGTTTTTGGGAAATCAGTCTGCTATTTCTGTTCCTTGTTTAAATGATTATGCAGAACAATGTCTTGACATGTGTGAGGACATCTGTTGTCTGCAATGCCAGAATTTCAATTGGTATCAGAGCAGGCATCCTGTCTGGTTCTGGATGAGATCTTTGGGAGATACTTTATGGCGTTTAAACAAGGAGGAGTTTTGAAGATCAGATTAATCAACTCAAACATACTCAAGGGTATTAATGGATGAGATGAAAGTTCTGGATCGAAGGTAACAACCCGGTGGTTGTTCATGTTGCTGAGGAGGTTCTACAACAACTGCAGGAGAAGTGGCTAGTTCTCTTGTCGGGGTGTTTTATAAGATGTTCTGACATCTTATTAGGGCAAGTTGAATTTGTTCCTTGGTGGTTCCGCTGCATATGTTTCTGATGGAAGAGCTATGAAATTATGGGATTCTGGAGTTGTTACTGAAGACAGATGGTGGAAGACACTACAAAAAACGCGCTTGATTTGCGGGGGTTTTATACCCATTTTGAGGGGGTTTCTGACCTCCATAGAATATTTTGCGGGATTTATTAAAACCTCCGGAGATACGATTCCCATAGTATATATGTGGGGTTATGACTAACTGCTGGTACCAAACTGCAGGGGTTATTTTCCGGGGCTTTTAAACCCCCTCAGTATATAGAGTTTAATTTGAGGCAATCTTCAACCTCCTTTAACACCATATTAATAAAAGTTTTTATTTATTTTTTAAATTATTCTATGGGAGTTTGAAACCTCCACAATAAATGACAGATTTTATTTTTTATCGATTTTTTTTGTCAATCTATTACTTTTAAATAATTATATTAAAAAATTTATATGCGTCTTTATGTTTTGTTTGAAAATTTTTGTACCCTGCATTTTTAAATTATAGTATTTGTTATCAACTATTAAATATAATCGTAATACTAAATAATTTTAAAAATAAATAAGTAATATAACATAAATCTAGTTAAAATGGAACCATACAATCCAAATTTACGATATCATCTTCAATTTAAGATGATAATAATGTGTAATTCAAAACATCCAATGTTATATTAAATGGGACAATTCAACACAAATTCAAAATAGTCTAACATAATTTTTCATCTAATCCAACACTAATTCAAAATAGTCTAACATAATTTTTTATCTAATCCAACACAAATTCAAAATAATCTAACATAAGTTTTCATCTAAAGAGTCAACATAAAGAAAACATAGCATTAATATCGATCTTGTTCAATCTACTTGATAAAACACACATCAAATGTTGCTACCATCACAAGATCCTCTTGGAATCAACGGCGAATTAGGCTCACTTGCAACATCACTTGGCTGAAATTATAAACGAAACAATCAATTAGATAAAATATTTAACTAATAATTTAGGCATTAAACATTGTTATCAAAATGTATACTTTTTAAAATAATTATGTAAAA
This sequence comes from Lathyrus tuberosus, assembly GCA_022829125.1. NCBI lineage: Eukaryota > Viridiplantae > Streptophyta > Magnoliopsida > Fabales > Fabaceae > Lathyrus > Lathyrus tuberosus. Next base: position 2,506,528 of record JALAZF010000308.1, on the reverse strand, counting down.
TAAATATGCAAAATTTTGTTATTAATGAATTAGTAAAATTGATAGATAAGAAACAAAACTTACATTTGACAAACCCAAGATATCAGCCACTTGATTAGGAATCTTTCCTTCTTTCATCATAATATATGCTTTAAATGCTGCCATATTGTTTTGAAGTTGAGATTCCAAATTCATGTATTTCTCTTGCCAAAAGTTAGATGATGATGTAGCACCACTTGTTGAAGAATTACTCAAGTTTGAAAGTCTAACTCCATTATTTCTAAATGTATTGGTAGGAGCTGCTCTGATACCCATGCTTCTCACTCTTCCAGAATGCTCGGGCCCAAAGACTCTACCGACAACATTATTAGGAGAAATTAGAGATTCATCAACACTGCTCTGTGTCAAACCCACTTCAATGTGTTCCTATCAGTATACAAGACCGCCATGTTAAAAACTATAGTATAAAAAAGATCCAAAAATGCAACCTTACAATAATAAAAATTAAACTCATGAATAATGAAAATGGATCTTACAATAGACTCATGAAGAAATCATTACTCCTAATTCATTACAGTAGATTCATTAACTATTAAACCTTCAACTTACAAACTCTAATTTAGTATCAAACTATAATTTGCAATATTATTACAGTAGACTCAAATTTCATTTGCAAAACTATAATTTGGAAACTGTTACAGTAAGTTAGAAAATAATGATACTATAATTTGCAAAACTGTTACAGTAAGTTAGAAACTGTAATGTATCAAGCTATAATTTTTACGGAAGGGGAACAGTTTGATACTAAAAAGTTGCAAGACAAAATGCGGGTATAACTATCTAGTATTTTTCAGCCACTGCATTCTCTTATGACTACTGTATGATTGCCATGACTCATAGTCAGAGACATGTCTTCTTCAAGGGTTTCTCTTCATTCATGTGAGGTGGTTGACAGTGGGACCAAGCGGCCAGACAACAATATCCACAATCTGAACACAATGTGCACCCAACAACCTTCCACCACCTCCCAAAAACAAACCATAAGGTCTATCCGGCGCACCGCCATAAACTTCCATAACATACTATTTCTTAGCAAACAAGGCAGTGAAAATAATCCCCCATGTTCCACAACCACCGTGAAGTTGAGCTGCTTCAAGATGATCATCGTAATGAAACTTATCAGCCAACATATTGCATCCAATCAAAACCCAAGCAGCAACAAAACCGCTAATAACAGCAGCCCATGGATCAACAACAGAACAACCTGCGGTTATAGCAGCAAAACCACCCAAAAGACCATTACACACATCAGTAACATTCAAATGACCAGTTTGCATGTGTTTACCAAACAACGTAGTCAATGCTGCAGTGCATCCAGCTACGTTGTTGTCACTGCTGTTCTTCCTATAGCACTCCATTGATCATATGAATTACCACTTTCACCGTATATTTTCAAGATGCTAAGAAAAGAACCAGGGTTAAAGTCGTACCAACCAAACCATAACAAGAATGTTCCCATAACAACCAAAGTACCACTATGTCCTCTCTTGGAAACAACCCTACCTTCATTATCAAATCTACCTATTCTTGGTCCTTCAATGAAAGCACCCAAAAACTCAGCAATAACACCAACTAAATGAACAACACCGCAACCAGCAAAATCGATAACACCAGAACCAAACAAGAGATTCTCAAATCTAACAAGACTACCCCAACCATCACTAGACCAAAACCAATGAGCAACTATTGGATAAACCAAACCGGTAAGAAAAGACGAATATATCAAATAAGAAATAAATTGTGTTCTTTCAGTAATAGATCCACTAGTGATTCCCGCAGCAGCGATTGCGAAAGCCCGTTGATACAGAAAGAATCTGTAATCAAAAGACTGAGAAGGAAAATCGCTTAAACCTAAAATGTTTATCGATGAATGGTTTATTTCTAAACAAAATTAAAATCAAAACTTAATCGAGCTCGCGTAACTAATAACCCTAAATTCCTAAATCAAACCTCTTATATATATCTCATTGAAATTAAACCCTTTTACTATTCTGTAATGTTTTAATTGAAATTGGGAAAAGAGAATATCATATTTCTACGAGGGTTTTGCAAACAAAATGTTAAAGATTGAGAGAAACTCTAACTATAACAAAGAAAAGATAAAGAAGGATAAGTTAACCTTAATGAGGAAGACGACCGGAGAGTATATGAATTTGTTAGCTGCTGACAAAAATGGAATGGGAACAGAATCGTTGTTAGTCTCGTAAGAAGCAGTTGTGGGACGAAGGTGGTGTTGTGAGAAGCGCACCTGGAACTGAAGTGTTTTTTACTCTTAGTCTCTTTTAATTTCAAAAGTAATATTTTATATGTTTTATAATTAAGTTTATAATCATATTATACATTATAATAATTAATAATTAATATAAATTAAAAACAAGTCCCGCCAATTTTTTAAAAACAATTCTGCCGCGAAAAGATTTAATTTAATCAATCTTAATTAAAAAAGTGCACAAAGAGCATAAATTGGAGTAAAAAATGCACCAAGATTACGGGGGTTTCAAACCCCCACAAATTGCTCTAATATTTTCCCCATTAAATAGAGAACATCAATTTTTATTCTAATTTGAAGGGGTTTTTGAAACCCGCCTCAAAAAAACCGCCGCTATCAAGCGCGTTTTTTGTAGTGAGATCTCAATCGTCGGCCTTTATATGTGAAGATATCTGCATCTTTTTATTCCAAAGTCGGGAGCGATGGAATGAAGAGAGTTGTTGGAAGATGTCTGTTATGGTGACTTGGTACTTGGAAGCTTGATTCCATAGTGCAGTTTGAAGTCAGTTGAAGATGAGGGGAGTTGAGTTTAGGTTTATCAAGTTCTTGCTCTGGGAGTTTGATAAATGATTGATCGGCTAAGTTGTCAAAGATACTTGAGAATTCTCTCAAGTTCACTCATAAAGGCGTCTCAGTCGTGCATTTGGAGTCTTCTAGTTATTCTTCTGACTAGAGGGTGTTTCTCTGAAACACAAACTTGAAGAAAGTGGAGGTAATTTATTTTCACCATCCAAAACAGCAAGGAAGGATTCATATCTCTTAATCCTAAGGGTGGATCCAATCTGAATGGAGTTTTTAGAACTGTTGAGGTAAATAGGGTTCGTTCAGAGAGAATCTTAATTACCTGAGTCAAGGGTGGCAGCCTTGGTATCTCAACACGGTTTGTCAAAGGAGATACTTGCAAAAGATTGAATACTTGATAAGTGTTCATGAAGTGATCTGGTGGAGTATGGCTTCAACAGTGAAACATGATTATTGAAAGTGAAGTTCAAGATTGCTAATGTTCAACATGATGTTGGAACATCTCTTCATCTGGTTTGTGCAGAATCATGGGAGGGGTACTGCATAAGCTTTTGGATATATTAGGTATTGACCTAAGAATCTGCTTCAGTGTGGTGTAGCAGAAGCGTCTGATCTCTGGAGAGTTTCCTGGCAAGAAACTGGTCTAGACAATGGTGACGTGGAAGATGAAGAAGAAGACATCATAATCTTGATGGATAGTTCTTGGATCAGTTTATTTCTGATCTAGGAGTATTGGAGTGCAGCAGGTGTGTTTGAGTTGTTACTAGAAGTATCTGGTGTTTATCTGGAAAGTGTCCTGGCAAGAGACTTGTCCATAATGGAGTTCTGGTGATGACACAACTTGGATCAATTTATTTTTGATCTAGGTACTTAGGAGCATGGGATCTTGCTCATCTTGAAGGTTGAGGTTAAGTGGCAGTTATCTCTGACTTTTTATAGACTGCTCTACTCAAGGAAAGTGGCATTCTTTGGTATGGCTATGGTGTAGTCTATGACTACTTCTCTTCTAAAGATTCAGACGTGGCAGGTGTGATTTCCTTGGAGCTTTAAAGCAGTTATTCATCAAGGTGTGACCTTGAATGGAATACCTGTGATAAGATTAAGCAGGATGAAGGTTGTCTACTCAAACTTGGTTGTTGAATCAAGTCTATGAGAGCATGGAACTCTGGTTCTGTTAAAGGGAAGAGGTTCTTCTAAGTGGCAGAAGGAGGAGCTGAATTCAGCAGCTGGATGTCGTATCAGAATGTTCTAACATCAAGCTTAACATCAGCATCTCAGCTGGTGATATGGAACATCAGTTTAAAGATAAGTTGATCTACAGGAGAATGGAAGTTATGGATGCTTCAAAAAGGTCTATCTCATGCAGTTTGCGGGAGCTGTGGATGGAGAAGATGTTACATGATTAAGGCTTGGTGGATCCAAGATGTCTTGCTATGGAGCAAGTAGTTCATGTAACTTGAATATCAGATTTCATTGGTGGATCAGTGTATCTTGTGGGAGTTCTGAAAAAGGGTGAGATCAATCAAAAGATGGCATTTGGTTGGTTTCTTATTTGAATTCAAGAAGGATGAGGCAAACAAAAGTGGCATTTGGGAGTTCTCATATGTGGATTCAAGAAATCAAGATAATCAAACTGTGGCATTTGATTACTCTTGAGGAATGTCTTGGAACAAATCACTCTTGGGCAGAGGGGTGGTTGAGCATGCATTGATTTTTTTTCTATCTTGGAGCTCGTGGCAAAAGTTCTCAGATTATGGAAGAGTACCTTCTTTTGGTGGATGAAAGTTTATTTCTCTCTTTGGTTTTCTGGAGTTCTTATTGATCAAGCTGTTGGCACATTGTTGTTTGAAGATTTTCAGAATGGATTACTATGCAGATAGTAAGTCCAGTGGTGGAGCATATCTAGAACTATATTGATTGGTTTCTATGATATGTGAAGGATGTCCTAACTGATGTTAGAACATCTTCTGGGTTAGTTATCCTTGGAGAAGGATTCTAAGTTCTGTGAGGAACTTGTTACTTACATCGTGTCTAAGAAGTATCTACCTTGTTATACGGGAGAATGATGGAGTAGAAGAGATGTCTTGGAAGTCTGATGTGAAGGTTTTGGTAAGATTGTAGTGGATCACGGGTTGATTGCATGAAGGTCTGGATTCTTATGTGTTCAGAATATGGAAGGGGATGTTCACCAGGAGATTTAAAAGTATTCCAGGTTATCATACGGGAGAATGATAAAGGAATGACTGTCTTGGATTATGGGGTGTCTATCAAATTTATTGGCTTTGCTAAGGTCAGTGGAAAAGCTTGTGGAGGGGATACTGCCCCTGCTACAAGTCATGCTAGAAAAAAGCGGATCAGTTTGGTAAGCTGAGAAGTTCTGGAGCATGTATACGATATCTGACATCGTTGATAAGATAACAAACTAAGAGGTATGGTATCTCTTTGAGGAATGTGGAGCATTCCATATCAATTGGATTTTATCTCAAGGAACATGGAGGTCTATACATGATAATTTAAGAGGAATTCATGTGGTGTATAGATGGGTTCAAGAAGAGAGGGATCAATGGAGCTTTGGTCTTAATCCAAGAGTTTGTTGACTTAGGATGGTGATCCTAATGTGATCTCACGGGAAGCATGATAGTGTTCATGTGTGAGTGATTATTGTTTCTTGTTAGAAGAAGCAATAAGTTCAGTTGATGATTGTGTTCAGCAGGTAGGTTAGACAGAGGGTGCGCTCTTGAAGACATGAAGATGCGTCTTATGTTTTCCATTCATTAACATAAGTGTTCATTGGAGGAACACTGGTTATCTTAGATATGGGGAGTTGCTCCTTGATCAAAGATGTATTACTGCAAGGGTGCATTCTGAATCCAGTCTATTTGGAGATCAAGCAAACTGTGATTATTTTGAAGATGAGATATCAAGAAGGATGCCTTGACATTGCTCTGCTGCTGCAGAGTGTGGGGGTATTGATCAATATAGAATTTTTTAGTAGACAATGTCTGACATGAGGTCAGGACATTGTTAAGAACATGCTTTTAAAAGTAATTGGTCTTTTGGTCGGTATGCCTTGAATAGTAGAGAACATGCGCGTGCAAAATAGGTTCATCGTTACTTGCATTATTGTTGGATGCTTTCCTTGAAGAAGAAACAGTCAAAGCATTCTTGGCCGGTGGGCATTGGTTTTTGGTAAAGTAACAATTATTGTGTTCTTTTATCATTCTGTAGATTTACATGTTCTGTTATTGTTCTTAATAAACATGTTGGAACAGAGGTCTAAACATCTGCTGTCTGCAGCTACTGATGTTTTTGGGAAATCAGTCTCCTATTCCGGTTCCTTGTTTAAATGATTATGCAGAACAATGTCTTGACATGTGTGAGGACATCTACTGTCTGCAATGCCAGAATTTCAATTGGTATTAGAGCAGGCATCCTGTCTGGTTCTGGATGAGATTTTTGGGAGATATTTTATGGCGTTTAAAAAAGGAGGAGTTTTGAAGATTAAATCAATCAACTCAAACATACTCAAGGGTATTAATGGATGAGATGAAAGTTCTGGATCGAAGGTAACAACCCGGTGGTTGTTCATGTTGCTGAGGAGGTTCTACAACAACTGCAGGAGAAGCTAGTTCTCTTGTTGGGGTGTCTTATAAGATGTTCTGACATCTTATTAGGGCAAGTTGAATTTGTTCCTTGGTGGTTCCGCTGCATATGTTTCTGACGGAAGAGCTATGGAATTATGGGATTCTGGAGTTGTTACTGAAGACAGATGGTGGAATATCTCAATCGCCGGCCTCTATATGTGAAGATATCTGCATCTTTTTATTCTAAAGTCGGGAGTGATGGAATGAAGAGAGTTGTTGGAAGATTTCTGTTATGGTGACTTGGTACTTGGAAGCTTGATTCCATGGTGCAGCTTGAAGTCAGTTGAAGAGGAGGGGAGTTGAGTTTAGGTTTATCAAGTTCTTGCTCTGGGAGTTTGATAAATTATTGATCGGCTAAGTTGTCAAAGATACTTGAGAATTCTCTCAAGTCCACTCATAAAGGCGTCTCAGTCGTGCATCTGGAGTATTCTAGTTATTCTTCTGACTAGAGGGTGTTTCTGTGAAACACAAACTTGAAGAAAGTGGAGGTGATTTATTTTCACCATCCAAAACAGCAAGGAATGATTCATCTCTCTTAATCCTAAGGGTGGATCCAATCAGAATGGAGATTTTAGAACTGTTGAGGTAAATAGGGTTCGTTTAGAGAGAATCTTAATTACTTGAGTCAAGGGTGGCAGCCTTGGTATCTCAACACGGTTTGTCAAATAAGATACTTGCAAAAGATTGAATACTTGATAAGTGTTCATGAAGTGATCTGGTGGAGTATGGCTTCAACAGTGAAATAGGATTATTGGACAAGGATTTAAGATCAATTGCTATTTGTGTTACTCACAAGTATTTAATCGATTATCCTTGAAAATGAAGTTCAAGATTGCTAATGATCATGGGAGGGGTACTGCATAAGCTTTTGGATCTATTAAGTATTGACCTAAGAATCTGCTTCAGTGTGGTGTAGCAGAAGCGTCTGATCTCTGGAGAGTTTCCTGGCAAGAAACTGGTCTAGACAATGGTGACATGGAAGATGAAGAAGAAGACATCATAATCTTGATGGGTAGTTCTTGGATCAGTTTATTTCTGATCTAGGAGTATTGGAGTGCAGTAGGTGTGTTCGAGTTGTTACTAGAAGCATCTGGTGTTTATCTGGAAAGTGTCCTGGCAAGAGACTTGTCCTGAATAGTGTGTTGGTGATGGCACAACTTGGATCAATTTATTTTTGATCTAGGTACTTAGGAGCATGGGATCTTGCTCATGTTGAAGGTCAAGGTTAAGTGGCAGTTATCTCTGACTTTCTACAGACTGATCTACTCATGGAAAGTGGCATTCTTTGGTATGGCTATGGTGTAGTCTATGACTACTTCTCTTCTAAAGATTCAAATATATTTTTTAATAAATCATTTCTAATTTACACCTTCATAATATACTAGTAGCATTCTTACAACTTAACTTCAAATATATTTTTTAATAAATCATTTCTAATTTAACCCTTCATAATATACTAGTAGCATTCTTACAACTTAACTTCAAATATATTTTTTAATAAATCATTTCTAATTTAAACCTTCATAATATACTAGTAGCATTCTTACAACTTAACTTCAAATATATTTTTTAATAAATCATTTCTAATTTAACCCTTCATAATATACTAGTAGCATTCTTACAACTTAACTTCAAATAAATCTTTTAATAAATCATTTCTAATTTAAACCTTCATAATATACTAGTAGCATTCTTACAACTTAACTTTAAATATATTTTTTAATAAATCATTTCTAATTTAAACCTTCATAATATACTAGTAACATTCTTACAACTTAACTTCAAATAAATTTTTTAATAAATCATTTCTAATTTAAACCTTCATAATATACTAGTAGCATTCTTACAACTTAACTTCAAATATATTTTTTAATAAATCATTTCTAATTTAAACCTTCATAATATACTAGTAGCATTCTTACAACAAAAACTTCAAATAAATAAGGTTAAAGACTAAATTATTAACTAAAGAAAAAGGTTAAATACTAAATAATTAACTAATGGTTAGTCTTTGCCTCTTCTCATTTGACATGTTAGTAGACATGCTACAAATTAGAAGCAAGAGGTGGTGGAGTTGACAAAAAATGGAAAAAAAAAATTGGAAGCAAGAGGTGGTGTAGTTGACAAAAAATGGAAAAAGGAGTTTTTACCGACGTGAGGGAATCCCTTGCGCCTGACGTGTTTTCAGCATGACCTGTCAAACTAATGACAAAAAAGAAGCGTTGGATGGGAGGTAACTCGTTAATTTTAAGCTGTTTTTTTGTTTGTTTTGCAGAATTTACTTTTCTTGTATTCAAAACCATCCACAAGAGGAATTAGCTACTCAAGAAGAATCTTGTCAGGAAGATCCATAGCGTTCTTAATAAACTTGTGTGTGGCTGTTTTTTTCCTTCAGATTTACAAACTTTAATTTTAGCATTGAACACATGACACAAGAAAAGAACAAAAAGAAGTGACTTCATCCTTTTGGTGATGGTAATCGTTGAAGATGTTGAGTTAACTATCATCCTTTTGGTGATAGCCAGCTTTGTTATGTTCACTAATATCCTATTGGTATCAACAATCTTTGCAGTTTTGAGCCTACTGTCATCCTTTCGGTGTCAGTAACCTCTGTCGTTGTGATTTCATCATCGTTCTTTTGTCGATGACAACCTTTGCAAGTTTTTCAGTGTCCACTCGAGGGTCGATATTGATCTGCTATCTTGCTTCCCAAACATTTTTCTTTCTTTTCAAGCAAATTTAGAGTCTTCTTCATATCTAATTGACTTCTACCTTAAAAGAATGAACACTGTGGCGCTTCATCTTACTAGGTTTAAGCAAATTAGATAAGGGCATCTGTCATACCCCAAATTTGTCCTACCTGTATAATATTGCCTTCATTTATGTTTCCATCTACTAACCATTATTCAAAATTCCAAAAAGTATGTTGCTTCTGCTTTCATTTTCTTATTGTCTAAACTCAAGTTGTTGCGAGGTTGAATTGGGGTTCAGGCAAGACTATCAAGTAAGATGTGTGTGTAGTATTGATTGAAGTTCAATGGGTTTTGACCTAATCTTGGTCAGGCAAAAGTTTGTTTCATGATCAAGGTCAGGGTGTGCATAATTCAAGTGATTTGTGTTTGAGGTTCCAATAAGGGTTTTTGTGCCAGCTCAAATCATCTGATTGAAGTCAAGTTGTAGAGCCATCAAAATTCAAGGCATGAGGTCCATATTTTAAATCATTTACAAGACTTGATTATGTGGTTCTTATGCTAGTCATTAAACCAAGGAGAAGTAAAGTTTGTTGTTCATTTCAAGGATCTAATTTCAAGGCAAAGTCGAGATTGATTCATGGAAGTTCTTTTCATTCAAGGCATGACTACTAACACAAGACATTATCATGTAAATCCCATCTAAGGTTCAATTTAGTGTTAATTCATTTTTGGGTCCTGATTTCAAGAGGTCATCATTCACTTGGTTTCATGTCAAGATTAGTTAAGATTATCCCATCATAATTCAAGAATCAAATATGGAGTATGTAAAGTCCAAGTCTATTCTACAAGACTTTTAAAGTCCATATCATTTTACAATAAAAGCCCATTACATGATTTTATACAAGGCCCGTGCTATTTTTTAAGTCTACATTACAAGTGATGTTTGCCAAAAAGAGAAGAATCAAGTTATGTTGTCAAAGTTGCAAAACAAAAATAAAGCATCAACATTACATATTATAAGTCGTTCCAAGACCACATCAATGCATTATACTACTTTACTAAGACCATGATAATACCCAAGCCATTACCATATGAAATTCCAGCCAAACAATGATAACAACAAGCCACGAAACTTGCCATTCTAAGCCATCCTTGAGCCATTACCTTTCCACGCCAAAAGCCTTTACACTTCACACAATATCACTGTCATACCCTAATTTTTACCCCCTAAGATTCCACATCATTTGCATAACATTCATCATTACATATGTATGTGTCTTTATGCATCACTAACTCATTACAAATATAAGATATGTGCGTTTGCTTGCTTTACAAGTTAGGTTGTCCAACAAGGGCTTAAGCAGATGAATTATCAAAGGATGTGCATCATATTCAACATCTCAAAACCCTTATTCATCCATGAAGATCAAGGGTTTCCCTCCATCAAAAATCAAGTACAAGATTGCATCATTTCAACCTTATCAAGCCTCATGATCCTCAGTGCATTAAAATTAGGGTTTTGATCCAATCACGCTTACAACTGACTTTTTCATCTGAGGATGATTCTCATACTTCAAGATATGATTCAAGGACCTTAAATGTACCTTTGGAGTCCATCCATAATGTTCGAATAGCCCAAGGGTTTGATTTCATTGAAGAACACAAAATTCAAGTTCATCTGATGAAAAGTCAACCACTGATCAAAGTCAAGTTTGACTTTTGACTTTTTTGGTCAAACATGGGTTCCTCAAGTCAAGAATGATGATAATATGTGATTTGGATCATGATTGATCGAGAGAAATCAAGAAAAGTGAGGTTACTTGCAAAAATGGCAACAATGGAGAAATTAAAAATTTTCTAAGTCATGAAATACAATGATTTTTGCTCATCTTGCCAAGGCCATAACTTACAATCCAATTAACCATTTTCTTTGCTCCAAAGACCAAATTAAAGAGCTTGTTACATACTACAACTTTGTTCTTGAGGATGAATTCCCAAAAAGTGCATAGATTGAGAGATATGGGGCCATGAAGTTGGAGGTTCTACACTTTTGAGTTTGGACACTTAGAAAATTTTTCACACAAATCTGCCTTGTGTCGGAGCCAACTTTGAGGCCATTTTTCTCCATGATCCACATTGATTCAAGACAAACCTTGAAAATCAAACTTGAAGTATGTTATCTCAGTTTTCCAAAGAGTCCAAGAACATCCATTTATCTTACTTGAGCAAGAAGTTATGAATTTCACAATAGACATTGATGTAACTGTTTTTGCAAGACAAATTCTACACATTTTGGTGCCACACGATTTTGTGGATGGCTTTTGGTGACTTTTCAATCCTTATTTCTTCACAAGATCACCATCAAAATCATAATACACCATTTTCTCTGCAAGATCATACAAGAATTTCCAAAATTCTATCCCTTTGCATGTGAAGAATCATTCCAAAAAGCTAGGAACTTAAGTTTTGTCCTCTAGCATTAAAGTGCAATAGTTAATTGATCAAAAACCACCACAATATGTCAAAGAATGATCAAAACACCAAGGATCAAGATGCAATATGATATAATCAAGCTCAAAAGATCAGAATTTGAGCCCTGTGAGGAATAACCTATGCGTACCTTAGCCCTCAAGTAATAGGTACATGTCATTACTCTTTGGGTAATAGCATGTATCCTAATCCAAAGTTTCTCACAAATATCTGAAACATTTTCCTATAAATAGGGTTCAATTCCTTCATTCAAATCACACCAAAACATAGCAAAGAGCTTGTTTTCTCATATTCCTCTTCTTTCCAAATTTTTCAAGTCTCAAAGGAGTGAAAACTTGAATTATCAATTCAAGGCCATTTCCCTTCAAACCAGTGATCAAAACACTTCACATACACTATGTAGAAGTGATCTAAACACTTATCCACCAACTGTAACATCAGAATCACCAAGTCCATATCCCCATTTGCTCAAGCTGCTGATTGAGTTAGCCAGGGAGTTTTAAGAGGTTTCAAACCAATTCAAGCATTACAACACACTCCTTGGAGGTCAAGGAAGTTGTTGGCATCAAGAAATTGCATATGTAACAACTCTATTAAAGAATTTGATTCTCACTTGCAAGGTAAATTGCTCTAAACTGAACTCTATGATTCATACATCATACATGATTATTTGAGTTACCAACATGTTTCTGGTAATGTAAGGATCATTTCCCCTATCTCAATTGCTTTGTAGCTGTTACATATATAATTCCATATCAAAATTTGCATTTAGGGTTCATAAGAGTTTCAGATTTATTTATTTTGATACACTGTATATAAATAAAATTCAATTACACCATAGAATTCTTTGTTAAATTTCCAACAACTTTGGTCTTTACATCTTTCAATTTGGTTGAGAAATGAAGATTTTGGAAAATAAAAAATGGATGAAGAAGATGAAGCTCGTGGAAGAAGATGAGCATGGTCATGGCGCCATTTTCCAATATTAAATAAATTTTTAATATATTTGTCATACCCCAAATTTTGACCACTAAGATTCCCATCATTGTGTAAATCCTCATCACAACATGGATGTACCTTTATGCCTCATCAATCTCCTCAAGGAATTGTTGAGCATTCACCACAATCAAAATTAGGGTTTCAAGCCCACTCTGAGTGCTTAGACAAAGGATCAATCAAGGAATAACATGATCTTTAACTTGTCTAAACCTCTCAAACATCCACAATGGATCAAGAGGACTCCCACTTCAAGGATTAAGCACAAGGTTGCTCCCTTCTAGATGGATCAAGCCTCAAGATCGCCAGTGTCACCAAATTAGGGTTTTGGTCGACCAGGGCCTCCAGATGGAAATTTTGATCTAGGCATAAGCCAAAGATCCAAAACATAACCTGATATGCTCCATGGAACCTCATAAACCCAATCATTAAGTCAATCTTGCCTCAGGGGATGCATTCATAAAAAATTAGGAATTAGGGTTTCTTGACCTAATTCACCACTCAGTTGACTTTTGGGACAAATTATGAACCAAGACCTCAAGACATGATTTGAGGGTCTCTAATGCACTACATTAATCCATTTACAACAATGGATTGATCCAAGAAGCTTGAGCAACAGTCTCAATTTCATCATAGCCACAATTAGGGTTTCGCGAGAAAAGTCAACTGTAGCTTTGACTTTTGACCAGGACATGCTCCCAAGCCCTAATACATGATTCAACATACCCTATAACACCCATGGAACATGTCCATCAAGTTTGATTTAGGTCAAGGACATGATTTCCTAAAGAATTGCACAGTTTGGAATTCATCTGACAAAAAGTCAACTGTGCACAAAAGTCAACTTTGACTTTTTGAGATTTTTCACAAAAATGGATTTTTAATCCTAAAATGATGTTAATGTATGATTTGAATCATCATTCATCAAGAAAAATCAAAGAAAATGGGATAACTTGTAAAAGGGGTAACCATAAAAACTTAGAAAATTTTCTAAGTTATGAAAAAAAGTGACAAGGGTACCAACTTTGGAGGATCATAACTCCTAAACCACAAAGCCATGTTTTTCCCATCCAAAGCTTGATTTGTAGATCTCATTGCCCTCTACAAAAGCTTCATACTGACCTATGTCCAAATTCCTCATGGATTTTGAGTTATGGAGTGATCAAAATCAAGAAAAGTCACTTTGTTCCAACACTTAGTGAAAATTTCACTAAGTCAGATTTTGCCTTTCTTTTTTAAATGTAGGGACATTTTTCACTTTGATCCAAAAAGTATCAAAACCAAATATGATCAAATAGTTGTTGTATCATATAAGAGCTTTCCAAAATGGCCAAGAACATCACCAAATTCAACTTGAGCCATGAGATATGACATTGGCAAGTTGCCTTGCTGAAATTTGCCAAGGCAAGGCAGATTTTTGCACTTTTGGTCGATTTGCCAAAATCATCCAATTCCAAGCCTTGCCCTCACCTTGGACACATCTCAGGATTGAATCTAAAGGGGACAATAACTGAGCCAAGCCTCCAAAGTCCTTGGAACAAGAAATAGCATGCTAAACCTAGAATTGCCCAAAATAGGGACAAGACTCCAATTTTGGATTGGAGCATTCAATGGAAACACCAAGGTGGCATGGACTGAGCCATTAGCAACTGAATTTAGTCAAGACTTATCCAAGACCAAGGGGACCAGCAGCCTGTGTCCTAACCTCTAGTCAATGGCTAGAGGAGACTTGGATTTTCATTTGCCAACATTGGCTAAACCTACTCAGCAGTTGCCATTCATTCCTTGCAAAATAAACTTGCTCTACTATAAATAGAGCTCAATTGTGATCAGTTTAAGTACACCAAAGGCCTACAACACTTGCCTTTCTCAAATCCACTTCTCACTCTCAAAAATTCCTTTCTTAGTAAGTCACTATCGAGTTTTTCATTAGAGAGCAATTCCACTCAAACCAATCACACACACACACACACACCTCATATACATCATATGTGAGCTGATCAAACACTTTAACAACATCTGGAACACTGATTTCTCAGAATCACCAGTCAATTGCTCAAGGTTTTAACCAAGTTGCAGTTGAGATGCCATGAAGTGATCCAGCCAATTTCCATCAAGTCCAAGCATTCAAACACACTCCATAGGGTGTAGGGAAGTTGTTCAGATCATCACAATTCATCTGCAACACCTCCTACTCAGAAATCAATTTGCTCTTGCTGTCACGACCTAGAGGTAAGCCTAAACTTGGTCATCTCTCAATCTATGCATATTTCCTCGCACAATACTTTTGCCAAATGTTCATAATCATGCATGGAATGTTTCCCCTTAAGTAATTGCTTTGTTTGAATTGTGTATCAAAAATCCCAGCCTTCATGCAGAAATTAGGGTTCTTGAGGATTTTTCGTGATTTCTTATTTTATGCTTAATTTAAATGAAATTAATTGCCATAGACATGATCGTGAGGTTGAAACGAGTTGATTGGTATGTGGATTGCATGATATGATCAAGTATTCAGTGAGATTGGATAGAAAATGCAAATCTGGGAAAAACTGAAAAACGCGCGTGTTCTTCAGCTGTTCTTGGCGCCATTTCTCTCAAATTCAAATATTTGAATTTTGTGATTTTATTTAATTGATTCAAAAATTAATTTCTCTCCGAGTTTTAATGATTTTGAGTTGATTCTTTTTTTAATAATTCACAAAAATGTTAAAATATTTTATTTTCTGAAAAAATCCCAAAAATATTATTTATTTCATATAATTGATATTTTTGCAAAGAATTAATATTTTAATTATTTTTTGACATTTTGAATATTTTTTCCACCTTGATTTTCCAACTTTTAATGCCTTCTAATTATTTTGTAGGTCAATACTTAATTTTTGAAGCATTAATCCAAGATCACAATTTGTTTTCCATATGTTAAACAATTTTGATCATTTTAATTGAAGTTTTATTCAATTAAAACACATTTTGAAAACAAATTAGGGTTTTTAATTAATTCAACCCTCATAAATCATTTTCAAAACACTTTGGGCCTCTATTAGAGTGTAAGACCCAACCCCTTTGAAAACCAAGTCATTTTTGGGCCTCAGTCTTTGTATAAGACCCCCGGTGTTTTCAAAATCTCGGCGCGATCGCCATTTCAGAAAAATAAACTCTGGGCCTACCCTCGAGTAGTAAGACCCATTTATTTTCTTTAAACACTTTTGGGCCTCTATTAGAGTGTAAGACCTAACCCCTTTGAAAACCAAGTCATTTTTGGGCCTCAGTCTTTGCATAAGACCCCCGGTGTTTTCAAAATCTCGGCGCGATCGCCATTTCAGAAAAATAAACCTTGGGCCTACCCTCGAGTAGTAAGACCCATTTCTTTTCTTTAAACCTTTTTTGGGCCTCTATTAGAGTGTAAGACCCAACCCTTTGTAAATACAACCTATTTTGGGCCTCACTTATTGTATAAGTCCCGTTGTATTTCAAAAAGTTCAGTGCGATCATCGTCCGTTGAAAAACAAACTCTGGGCCTCTCATCGAGCTATAAGACCCATTCAAAACTTTTGGGCCTCTAATAAAGTGTAAGACCCAATCCCCTTTTAACCAAAAACAAACTTTGGGCCTCAGATTTTGTATAAGCCCCTTTGCGTTAAAAGAAAATCTCGGCGCGATCGCCATTTTAAACGAAAAATCATCTGGGCCTACCCTCGTGTTATAAGCCCCACTCTTTTTTCTTTAAACTTTTTGGGCCTCTTGAGAGAGTGTAAGACCCATCCCTTTGTACAGAAAACAATTTTTGGGCCTCAGTCACTCGTATAAGTCCCTCTGTACAAATTCAACAGTGCGCTAACTAATAAAACCCTGGGCCTCTCCTTGAGCTGTAAGCCCCAAATCTTTCTTTTTCAAAGCACTTTCTCCTTTGATTTTGAAATATACTGTTGTTTTCAATCTTTCTTTGTTGAACAACTAACCAAACAGCATGGAAGCTCTATAATCGAGTAAGTGTTTATACACTTTCATTTACCGCTTTCATATACATATATAACTGTATTGTGGGGCTGTTTCGCTATAAGTCTTCTTTCATAAACTCAAATCAACTGTGTAATAATAGTATAGATATTTAGAGTTTCCCCGGCAACTACGTCTAGCATTAAGCCCGTTGATCACTCTTAAATAGTCAAAACTAGATCCCCATAGGATTACACGACACAGTCTTCCCTCCTCTTGGGGTTAAACAATATCGAGACATGAAAGGCAGCATTCTTGGTGAACCCTTTCATAGACTGTCACTCGTAGAAGTTGTCAAAGAAACTCTACTCCCCAGAGATGATCTCTTCTCCGTGAATTGCATCTCTTAAGTTTCTTCCAAATTCTCGAACTTTCCTGACTTGATCTATTCTTTGTGAATAGCCTGTCTTGAACTTCTCGGGGTTTGGGGACCCACAGGCATCTTAAAAGCACTTGTCAAGAAAATCTATTCCCCAGAGATGATCTCTTCTCCGTGAATTGCATCTCTTGAGTTTCTTCCAAATTCTCGAACTTTCCTGGCTTGATCTATTCTTTGTGAATAGTCTGTCTTGAATTTCTCGGGGTTTGGGGACCCACAGGCTTCCTAAAAGCATCCCCGCCTCCTCTTGGGCGTTGAACAAGGACCCGTCGGCTTCTTAGAAGTATTCACTGCCTCCTCTTAGGCTTCGTATAAATGATTTCTTCCTTCGGGAATGATAACCTCCTCTTGGGCTTCATACAAGGACCAATCGGCTTCTTAAAAGTTTCCAGCCTCCTCTTGGGCTTCGTACAAATTGTCCCGACGACCTCCTAAAGGTATAGGAACAGAAATCAGTCATATTAATAGAACAGTCTTTCCAAGAGTCTACTACTGTTTCTCAAAGCATAGTACGAAAGATGAAACTCTAGACTTGGACAGTCAAATTTCCTTGACTCTCAAAGACATTTTCAAGCACCCTTCAAGAATAGGAAGGAACCCCGTAGACTCGGACAGTCTCAATACCCTTTGGATTTCCCATTTCCTTAAAGAAAAGGAAATAACTCTGATCCTCTAAACCAATCCATGAGTGCAAACATTACTCATATAAGAACTGATTTTCTCTTTAAATCATCATACTGGACCTGTCACTCAACTGAAACGGCACCATAGCCTCTCTCTTGGGCTTTATACAATGATTCTCCCCAGCGGAGCTAACAAATAGCCTCCATCTCGGGCTTCGTACGAGATACAAAATCACTCTCTTGTTGAGTATAAAAGACTCTCTTATTGAGTCACAATCCTTTTAGCCTCCGTCTTGGGCTTTGTACAAGACACAAATCACTCCCTTGTTGAGTATAAAACTTTTAGCCTTCATCTCGGGCTTCGTACGAGATACCATAAAAGACTCTCTTATTGAGTCAACTCCCTTTTAGCCTCCTCTTAGGCTTTGTATAAGGAAAACCTTTTAGCCTCCTCTTAGGCTTTGTATAAGAAAACCACTGGTTGATCCAATCAACCTTTTAGTATCAAAGTTGTGCCTCGCTCACAGTACACAAACATCAACAACTCCTTCCCTTTCATCTAATCGCTGTAAGCGGCAAGCCTCTGGATTATTTACATCCACGTCACTGTCCCTCTTCTAGCATGAGAAATTCCTAAGGAAAGATGGCATTGCTCTAAACTAAGTTAAAGTCTTCTCCTTCAGGTTGGAAATCCCCTATAAAGGAAATTATGGCATTGCCGGATTCACAAATCCCGGTTAAAGTAATTCTCCTTTATAAACAGTTGTGACATACAAACCCTTCTTTAGAGATGACAAATTCTCTCTAAAGTCAAACTCTTTTAGCTTCATATCTTGGGCTTCGAACAAGATACAAATAGACCATTCAGCTTCACATCTTGGGCTTTGAAAAAGATACAAACTACCTTTCGCTTCACGTCTTGGGCTTTGAACAAGACACCAAAACACCATTTCCTCCCGTAGAATAGGAGGAACTACGATTGCTCTGATTTCCCTGTTTCGGTAAACGGGAATACATAGGCATAAGATTGAAAGAAAAATCTTAGCGAGCACCCTAAACAAAAACCCAAAATCCCATACTTTCATACATCCGTCTTAACATTTCAACTGACAGCCTAAAACTTTTTTTAACAAAATAACCTAGGAGAAACCCCGAATCTTTGTAGCATATATAAACCAACAGTTTTGACTATTTAACCTCAGTATGCAAGCAGGGTTAGTTGGAGACATCTATTTCCCTTCCTTCATCAGCTTCAATAGGATAAAAAATGAATCGAGCTGTAGTACCAGAGCGATCGTGCTTCACAACCACATCCAAAAATCACTCGCTACAGAAGAATGGTGACTCTGCTGGGGAAAGCGAGATCTTGTTCTCTTCACATCTCTTAGGTAGAAACCTTAAAAAAATTCTCTTTCTTTCTTTCTTTCTTTTCTGGGATAGGACTTTTTGTTGACTTCGCTAGGATCTTAGGTCAAAACCTTTAAGTTGGGAAGAATACTACAGAATGGCATCTCCGCCGGGGAGCCATTTTCTGTCAGGAACATAAGATTCGTAGCTCTTTAAAGTCTAGGACTTTAGGACAAATATATATACTGCTTTTCCTAATTGCTATACGTGTTTATTTTTCTGCTAATGGGAATGCGTGTGATGCTGCGTGTGGAAAGATTGAGTATACACTTAAGATAAGTGATGGAGATGAGGTCGACCATCAACCTCAGTGGAGGCTTCCCAATGCAACCCATTCCCTCTCATAGGCAATGGGCCGATTGTGACGTCTGAGAAGCTGAGGAGCCAACCCTTTTGTAGTGCGAAAACTATCGGAAATAGTTGTCACGCGATACTACCCTCATTTGAGGCTGATGATCTATTCTCAGTGAATAGCATTTACTCTAAGATTTCATACAGCTCGCTGGCGATCTGCTTACTGTTTGTTATCCTGGGAGGAGCTGATGATTTTGAGTACAGGTACAAAAAATCACCTTAGTATAAACCTTTGGGGATGGGTAGAGCCTTGACTCCATGACAACGACCCTTTGACCCCATGTTTTTTCTATGTTTTTGTGTGCTGCATTCATGCATTCATTTAAAAAAACATTAAAACATTAAAAAAAAAAATTCTCTTCTAGTCTCTCTGTCTTTTCAAAATAAACTAAGACTGTGATTGCAAATATCAAAGAAAAGGATTGCGCTAATGGATTTCGGTAGAAGAAGA
The DNA here is from genome assembly GCA_022829125.1 of Lathyrus tuberosus. Taxonomy (NCBI): domain Eukaryota; kingdom Viridiplantae; phylum Streptophyta; class Magnoliopsida; order Fabales; family Fabaceae; genus Lathyrus; species Lathyrus tuberosus. The sequence continues at coordinate 2,486,665 of JALAZF010000308.1, read as the reverse complement.
ACTCATAAGTACACCTTCAGGATTCCAAAACTAGAGGATTTAAGAGGTTTGGCGAGGATGGTCACAAACCAAGAGGCTTTCAGAGCCAAGTACGGAGGTTTGCTATCTATGCTAAGAGTCCATGTGATTGAGGGAATCATGGATGCGCTCATTCAGTTCTACGATCCGGTCTATCACTGTTTCACATTCCCGGATTACCAGCTAGCATCAACGCTGGAGGAATATTCTCATCTGATTGATTTACACATCACTGATCGAGCTCCATTTTTTGGACTGGAAGAAATTCCAAAGATCAGACCATTGCAAGAGCAATTCATTTGGACGAGTCTGAGGTCAGGACTCACATGACCACTAAGGGTGGCATACAAGGTTTGCCAGCCCAGTTCTTGACAAAGAAAGCCCTGTACTTCGCCAGTATCGGGAACGTGACTGCTTTTGAAAGCATCTTTGTTTTACTCACCTACGGGTTATTTTTGTTGCCCAACATTAATAACTTCGTCGATATCAATTCCATTAAGGTTTTTCTCATTGGAAACCCTGTGCCAACTTTGTACGCAGATGCGTATCATTCTGTACACTTGGGAAATTTGTACAGCGGAGGGGAGATCACATGCTGTGTACCTCTACTATATAAATGGTTCATCTCCCATTTGCCTAAGTCTGCTGCTTTTTGGGATCACAAGAGTGCCTTACGTTGGTCGCAGAAAATCATGTCCCTCACCAACTCTGACATTGATTGGTGTAATAGGATTTATGATGGGATCAGGATCATTGACCGTTGTGGAAACTTCCCCAACGTACCCCTTATATTAACTAAGGGAGGAATCAATTACCATCTAGTTCTCGTCCGTCGTCAATTTGGATACCCGATGAGACACGTCCCACGGGGTGTTCATCTGGAAGGTCTTTTCTTCAAGGAAGGAGAAAGTCACAGAGCACTAAAGACGGAAATAGTGCACGCTTGGAAACATGTTCATAAGAAAGGACGGGAGTCTCTAGGAAAACCGGACTGTGTCTCGGTGGAGCCTTATCTCCACTAGGTACAAACTAGAGCTCTCAAGCTAAATATGCCTTATCCTCGTCATGGAGTTCTTCCACCGAGGGAGTCTGTCATGTACTTCATGACTGAGACTAAAAGGCTCCAGGTTACTCTTAACAAAGTTCAATGGGAGAGGAGGTCTTGGAAGAACAAGTACCGCACCCTCAACGTGGAGTGCATCAAAATACATCAACTACTGAAAGATAAGGATGCTCTGATTGAAATTTTGGAGAAACATGCTGTAGAGAATCAAGATGACTAAAGGAATTTACTCGCTCCTTTCACCTGGCAAAGGAATGACAACCCGACAATGGCCCAAGAGCCCCGGTCAAAGAAAAGGAAAGTATCAGAATCAGCACCCGATTTCTCTTCAGAGAGGACTCAAGACCCATTAGCTTAGGTTTCTATTTCTGCACCTTGTAATCTACTGTATTTCCATTTCTGTAATCTTTTGAATTCAATAAAAAGGGGTTCCCCCCACTGTTTGATATTTGCAATCTAATTGTCGAAGTTTATTTTGATTAAACCAAAAAACAATTAATATAATCATTGCATTCATCATTCTCACATCGCGTATTCTTCTTACCTATGAATCTCACGTTTGTGTCTCGGTGCTAGAGTCAAACTGTCTCATTCGTACAATACTCGGGCCAATCGTTAGAAAAAGATGGATGATCTTGAGGAAGAAAACAGAGAGTTGAAAGAAGAGATCGACGCTCTGAGAGAGGATATGAGAAAGCTATGTAACGACATGCAAGCCATGACAGAAGCTCAGCTACAAAGGACTATGATCTCAGAGATCACCCCAACGCCCATAGTGGAGAAGTATGATCCTAGGTATCAAATGCCGAAAGATCGTCCTTGGGGCATGCCTGTTAACTATATCCCGGAAGGATATGTTCCGCCGATCACTGAAGATCAGGGAATCACAACAGATGCCGCTGGGCCTGAAGGTTACAAACTTCGGGAAAGCGAAGATGCCAGGGGCATACTAAAGACTCCTGAAGGTTATAAACTTCGGGAAACGCCAAGATTCACTGCCGTAGTCACGATACCACCCCCTGTGGTGCACAATGTCCCGGAAGGACAGATTCCACCGATACCTTCTGGTAAGAAGGAAACTATGTTCGATAGAATGGATGAATTCCAGGAACAATTCCTGGAAATGCAAAATTAACTGCAAGCCATCCGCGGTCAGGATCTATTTGGAAAGAACGCCGCAGACCTCTGTCTGGTCCCCAATGTGAAAGTTCCGCACAAATTTCAAGTGCCCGACATTTTCAAAAATACAAGGGTAACTCTTGCCCTCAGAGCCATCTGTTGATGTACGTTCGGTAAATGTCAGCTCAAATAGAGAATCAGGACCTACTGATTCACTACTTTTAGGATAGTTTAATCGGTGGCGCATTAAAATGGTACATGGGTTTAAACCGTGCTATGATTAGCACATTCAGAGATCTTGGAACTGCCTTCGTCCAATAATACAAATACAATTTGGACATGGCACCAGACAGAGATCAACTCAGATCAATGTCACAAAAGGACAAGGAAACCTTTAAGGAATACGCTCAGAGATGGCGCGAAATTGCCGCTCAGATCTGTCCACCTCTTGAGGAAAAAGAGATGACAAAGATCTTCTTAAAGACCTTAAGCTCATTTTACTATGATAGAATGGTTGCCAGTGCGCCCAGTGATTTCACCGAGATGGTGGGCATGGGAGTTTGTCTTGAGGAAGCCGTCCGAGAAGGACGTTTGGTAAAAGACGCTGGATCATCGAGTAGTACAAAACGATACGGTAGTGCTTTCCCTAAGAAAAAAGAGCAATATATTGAGAATATCTCTCTCGAAAAGCAAAGGCGACGGTATCAACCGGTAGCAGCTGTAACTCCTGCTATCAGCCCTGCACTTATTCCTACGTATCAACCTCAGGTTGCACAGAGCCAACCTAATCAGCAAAGGACACAACAGCCTCTTCAGCAGGCTCGTCCTCCATATAATAACAACCGTACAACATGACCATCAGGGTTTGATCCTAGACCCATGTTGTACGCAGAGCTATTTCCGTTACTACTGGCCAAGGGGCACATCTAGACTAAGTCTCCACTTACAGTACCAGAAAATCTGCCTTTTTGGTTTAAAGCGGATCAGACATGCCCTTATCATCAAGGAGGATCAGGGCATAACATAGAGAACTGTCTCAATTTCAAATCCGACATGAAAAAGCTTGTTAGGAGCGAGCTCTTATCTTTCAAAGATACGGATCCTAATGTTCTCACGAACCCGCTGCCTCAACATGAGAAAGCTGCAGTCAACCTGATTGAGAAAGAACTTAATAATGTCTATCAAATTCACGATGTACTCTTGTTGAGGACCAATCTGGTCAAGATGCATTGTAGACAGAGTGGGTACGGCCATGTGCCATCTCATAATTATCAACAATGTGATATCTGCTCTAAAAACAATCGAGGATGTTCTGTGGTGCAAGCAGCCCTACAGGAACAGATGGATCTCGGATGGATCCAAGAACACCGAGTTCATGGAGTTAACATGATCTATACGAATTCTAACGTCATTCAAAACCACGATATCCGTGCGATGAATGTCAACCTGGTGGCAATGAACTCAAGGCAAAGCCAATATCATAATCTGTCGTGGCACGATTATAGTTCTTGTCTGACTTGCTCGGTAAACAAATAGGGATGCTCTTTCATACAAGAGGCCCTCCAGCGTCAGATGGATCTAGGTTGGATCCAAGACTACCAATATAGGAATCCCTATCAGATCAATATGGTTCAGATCTTCGATATTCGCTTGATGAATACCAACTTGGTAGAGTTGCATGCTGAGCAGGTCCGACTCAGATTCCTGATATCACATAATTATCACAGCTGTAAAGCGGGTTGCGAAAACGATCAGGGATGTGACCTTATCCAGGAGGCACTTCAGCACTTGTTAAATCATTGGTGTATGCCAATCTACATGGATGAAGATACTCAGCAAATTAGTATCAATAACAGAAACCCCACTCGGCGTCAAAGTCAGGATGTCCGACTCGTGGAAGCTAACCTAGTGAGGTTACACTGCATTCAAAGCGGGCGTGGCCAGGTGCCACCACACAATTATGAACGTTGTGGAGTCTGTTCGGAAAATAACCAAGGGTGCTACCTTGTGCGAGCAGCTCTCTAGAGGCAGGTGGATCGTGGAGAGATCCGCCCATATCTAGGTTCCAGACCCATCAATTGGTCGCCGAACTACCTTGCTAATCAAATTAAGGACGTTGTCATCATCTCTGATCATTAGAGGACCAGGAATGTTTTTGCCATTATCCCTCTGCTTGACGAATCAAGAGTCCCCAACCAGGAACGGATCGAGATTATGTACGATGGTCAGAAAAACCAGAAGGTTCCCATAGTCATCTATCTACCGGGACCACTACCGTATGAATCAGCTAAGGCAATCCCTTACAAATACGGTGCAACGATAATTGAAAATGGAAAGGAAATTCCATTACCCTCCGTCGGGAATATTGCAGACATCAATCGAGTAACACAGAGTGGTAGAATCTTTAACAGAGGAGTTGGAGAATCCAACAAAGAAAAGGAACTTCAGACAGAAGCTCCCGATCCATCAGTCGGTCAGTCCAGTAATCCCGACCTTTCGAAAAACAATGATGAGATGCTAAAGCTCATCCAAAGGAGTGAATACAACATTGTTGATCAACTGTTACAAACTCCCTCAAAGATCTCGGTATTATCACTGTTACTCAGTTCAGAAGCGCACAGGGAGGCTCTACAGAAAGTCTTGGAGCAAGCCTTTATGGAACAGGATGTAACAATCAGACAGTTTTATAGCATTGTCTCTAACATCACTTCCTGCAATAACTTGGGATTTAGTGATGAGGAATTACCTAAAGAAGGTCACCGTCATAACATGGCACTCAATATTACAGTCAACTTCCAGGACAATGCTTTAACCAGCGTACTGATAGACACAGGTTCAGCCCTGAATGTTATGCCGAAGTCCACTTTGATGCAACTATCATTCAAAGGCCCTCCGATGAGAACCAGCGAGGTCATCATCAAAGCGTTCGACGGATCCAGAAAAACAGTTATCGGCGAAGTTGATCTTCCCATAACTATTGGTCCTCACACTTTCCAAGTCACTTTCCAGGTCATGGACATCTGGGCAACGTACAGTTGTTTATTAGGAAGACCTTGGATACACCAGGCTGGAGCGGTTACTTCAACCCTCCACCAAAAGCTAAAGTTCATCCAGAACGGCCAACTCATCACAGTCTATGGGGAACAGGCCTTGCTCGTCAGCAATTTATCGTCATCCACTTATGTGGAACCAAAAGGGATAATCGGAACCCAGTTCCAAGCACTTTCGCTACACAAGGACGATTAATCTGGAGGAGGAACTTCGATTTCCTCATACAAAGATGCTATTAAAGCGGTCGAGAATACCAATACAACAGGATGGGAACAGCTTGTCATTCCTACTAGCAATACAACAAAGAAGGGACTTGGTTTTTCTGCAATCTGTACCCGGATAGCTGCTAACGATGAAAGTCTTCATCCCATTCAGAACTTCTTTCACAGTGGAGGGTTCCTTCACCCAGTGCCTCAGGCAATCCATGCTATTAATGAGGAGGATTCCTCCGACATGGATGAAGGATGGAAGTCCTATCTTAACGAGGACGGTTATATGTCTCAGGAAGAGGTGCCTACGCCATTTTACTATCCCGCACAGAGTCCGAGATTTATACCATGGTCAGATGTCGAAATGATATACGGAGGTTGTGATCCAGAAGGATGTCGTTCTCCGCCAAATTCATTAGAGGAGGACACTCTGATGAAAGACAACTTTGACCACAATTACTATGGCTCGATGGATGGCCTGCCAATGTGGCAGCCTTACCCAGGAGAGTTGAGGCCAGAAAGTCAGCCGAGTAATGAAACTCAGCTAAGCATCATTTAACAGAATACCTGTGTCCCCACCATGTCATGGGATCAACACTCAGGTCATTCAGAAACTACTCAACATGACGATGAATTTGCAACGTTTGCAGGACTGGAATTCATCAATTATGCTTTTCCCGAGGTCAACGTCATTGAGAGGGATGACTCCTCCAGTGCCAAAGAAGTGTGGGACACCTTGGGACAACCAAGTGGAAAATACGACTATATGGTTAAGTACACCGCTCCCGAAAGCTCTCGTATCAGGCTCGAAGATATCCAGCCAACTGGATGGGGAGATACAGCTAAGAGCACAAATGCTATGCAAAGTGCAACAGAGGAATTCTCCTACGACAACTCTGCCTGGGAGACAGATTCCAATGATCCTGCTCCACCAGAAATCAGCGTCATTTCTGAAGACAAATCGAGGAAGGTACCAGACTTTATGATTCACCGAGGAGTTCGCCGCCAGTGGGTCGTTGTTGATGCTCCGAAGGTCGTTCGCCAATCAAAGTAATTGCCATCTTTAACCTTTCACCCCGCCCAGGTGAAACAGATGTTTTGATAGGGCTCGCTTTCTGTAAATTTTCCCTCTTCGCTTCGCCCAAAGCGACAGAGTTTTGTTTTATAGGGCTGTAGTTTCAAGAATCGACTTGTTCATTAATAAAATAACGTCGTTCTGTAATTTCCGCATTAATTGTTGTTTTCTCTTTTTGCTTTTTCTCAGAAAATGGTAATCCTAAAAAACAATTCAATAATAAAAACAAGCAGTAATAAGAAAAATACACTGCACACTTTTGCATTCTCTCTATCTCTTCTAAACACGAATCATCACGTCATGCATATTGCTTGTTTTAAACCCCGTTGAAACATATGATCCGATGCCTTCTCCCAACTTTGAGTTCCCGGTATTTGAGGCTGAAGAAGAAGTTGACAACGAAATTCCAGAAGAGATCTCCCGATTACTAAGACAAGAGGAAAGGTCCATTGAACCTCACAAAGAGCCGTTGGAAACGGTCAACTTGGGTTTGGAAAAAGAGAGAAAATAAATCAGGATTGGGGCACTCTCAGTCCAACTGCCAAAGAGAGTTTGATAAAGCTTCTCAAAGAATTCCCCGATGTGTTTGCTTGGTCCTATAAGGACATGCCAGGGTTGGATACCAGCATCGTGGAACATCACTTACCGTTAAAATCAGAATGTCCGCCAGTAAAGCAGAGGTTGAGACGGACTCACCCGGACATGGCCATCAAGATCAAAGAGGATGTACAGAAACAGATTGACGCGGGTTTCCTCGCTACATCTGAATATCCTCAATGGTTAGCCAACATAGTACCTGTTCCGAAAAAGGACGGAAATGTCAGAATGTGTGTCGATTACAGGGACCTGAACAAGGCAAGTCCAAAGGACGACTTTCCTTTACCGAACATTGACATGCTGGTAGACAGTACAACAAAGTTCAAAGTTTTCTCCTTCATGGATGGATTCTCGGGCTATAACCTGATCAAGATGGCGCCGAAAGACATGGAGAAAACTTCGTTCATTACCTCATGGGGTACCTTTTGTTACAAGGTAATGCCGTTCGGTTTGAAGAACGGCAGGGCAACCTATCAAAGGGCCATGACTACTCTGTTTCATGACATGATACACAAAGAAATCGAGGTATATGTCGATGACATGATTGCCAAATCTAAAACAGAGGAAGAGCATGTGACCCACCTGTCGAAACTATTCAAGCGTCTGAGAAAGTACAAACTCCGCTTGAATCCCAACAAATGCACCTTCGGTGTCTGTTCAGGGAAACTTTTAGGGTTCATCGTCAGCCAGAAAGGAATTGAGGTTGATCCTGACAAGGTCAAGGCCATTCAAGAAATGCCTTCTTAGAAAACTGAAAAACAAGTCAGGGGATTCCTGGGACGTTTGAACTACATCTCCAGATTTATATTCCTCATGACCGCCACATGTGCGTCGATTTTCAAATTACTCAAAAAGAACCAGGATTACGTTTGGACAGAAGATTGCCAAACCGCCTTCGACAGTATTAAGGAATATCTGTTGAATCCTCCGATTCTATCACCTCCAGTGGAAGGAAGACCACTGATCATCTACCTCACAGTCTTGGAAGACTCAATGGGGTGTGTACTTGGCCAACAAGATGAAACCAAAAGGAAAGAGTCTGCCATTTACTATCTAAGCAAGAAGTTCACTGACTGTGAAACTCGGTATACGATGCTTGAGAAAACTTGCTGTGCTTTGGCTTGGGCAGCTAAACGTCTTCGCCAATACATGATTCGTCACACTACTTGGTTGGTCTCCGAGATGGACCCAATCAAGTATGTATTTGAAAAACCTGCTCTCACGGGAAGGATTGCCTGTTGGCAGATGTTGTTATCAGAATATGACATAAAGTACCATGCTCAGAAAGCTGTTAAAGGAAGTATTTTAGCCGATCATTTGGCTCATCAACCGATTGACGATCAAGAATCAATCGGGTTTGACTTCCCAGGTGAAGATGTCATGTATTTAAAAATGAAAGATTGCGATGAACCGCTACCCAGTGAAGGGCGAGAACCAGGTTCTCAGTGGGGACTAATCTTTGACGGAGCAGTTAATCATTATGGAAACAGAATTGGGGTAATAATTGTTACCTCTCAGGGTACCCACATTCCTTTCACCGCTCGACTTACGTTCAAATGTACAAACAATGAGGCCGAATACGAAGCTTGTATTATGGGTCTCGAAGAAGCGATTGATTTGAGGATCAAGAACTTGGACGTATACGACGACTCAGCCCTGGTTATCAATCAGATTAAAGGGGATTAGAACACATACCAATCAGGACTGATTCCTTATAAAGATTACGCAAGAAGGCTGTTACCATTCTTCAACCGAATCGAGTTTCATCATATCCCTCATGATGAGAATCACATGGCTGATGCATTAGCCACTCTCTCTTCCATGATTAGTGTAGGTCAATGGAATGACATACCTAAGATCGACATTATGCGCCTTGAAAGGCCCGCTTACATCTTCACGATTGAAGCAGTCATAGATGACAAACCTTGGTATCACGATATCAAATGCTTCCTTCAAAAACAAGAGTACCCACCTGGGGCACTAAGAAAGGATAGAAAGACCCTCAAAAGACTAGCAGGTAGTTTCTTCTTGAGTGGGGATACCCTCAATAAGAGGAATTTTGATATGGTTTTGCTTCAGTGCATCGACAGACCAGAGGAAGACATGCTGATAAAAGAAATTCATAAAGAATCCTTTGGCACTCATGCCAACGGACACACAATGGCGAGAAAAATTCTAAGAGCAGGGTACTATTGGTTGACAATGGAATCCGGCTGCTACAAGTACATGAGGAGGTGTCACAAGTGTCAGATATACTCCAACAAAATTCATGTACCGCCAACGCATCTCAAAGTTCTTTCTTCCCCATGGCCTTTTTCCATATGGGGAATCGACATGATCAGGTTGATTGAGCCCAAAGCTTCAAACGGACATCGGTTCATCCTTGTAGCCATTGATTACTTCACCAAGTGGGTCGAAGCAGCATCGTACGCTAATGTAACCCGACAAGTAGTGGTCCGATTTATCAAAAACAATATCATCTGCCATTATGGTGTTTCGAGCCAGATCATTACTGATAATGGATCTAACTTGAACAATAAGATGATGAAAGAGTTGTGCGCCGAGTTTAAGATCGAGCACCATAACTCATCTCCCTACCGACCCAAGATGAACGGAGCGGTAGAAGCGGCTAACAAGAACGTCAAGAAGATCGTTCAAAAGATGGTTGTAACCTACAAAGACTGGCACGAAATACTACCCTTTTCTCTTCACAGTTATCGTACATCTGTCCGCACTTCAACAGGGGCAACCCCTTTCTCTCTAGTATATGGCATGGAGGCAGTGCTCCCCATAGAAGTAGAGATCCCATCAATCCGGGTATTGATGGAAGCTAAGCTGACAGAAGCTGAATGGTGTCAAAGTCGATACGACGAACTGAATCTGATCGAAGAAAGGCGAATCACAGCTCTATGCCACGGTCAGTTGTATCAGCAAAGAATGAAGAGGGCGTTCGACAAAAAGGTCCAACCTCGCCTCTTCAGGAAAGGAGACCTTGTGCTCAAGAAGATACAATCATTTCTCACTGATTCTCGGGGCAAATGGTCTCTGAATTATGACGGCCCTTATGTGGTCACGAAAGCTTTCTCAGGCGGCGCCTTGAGACTTGCAACCATGGACGGAGAGGAATTTGCCTACCCCACGAACGTTGATGTAGTCAAGAAATACTTCGCCTAAACTAAAAAAAAAACGTCTTGGTGGATTGAAAACCCGAAAGGGCGGTCCAGGCAAAAGTTAGAGACATAATCAAAAATCATCCCGATGGATTGGAAATCTCAAAGTACAATCCAGGCAAAAGCTAGGGATAATAGCAAGTAACTACGTCCAACTAAGGGGCAAATCCCTCAGCAGCAGTTATGCCATCCATCAGGAAAATTCCAGTCAAGGTCATCTTCGACGGAAGCTCAGGATGCCCAGAATTCAAAGTTGGTAGGAGGATAGTGGTCATTATGTTTCAACGTAGCCCTTTTCCCTGTAAATTAGCATTTTCTAGCTTTGTATATACTCTTTGGAATCACGCGTTTGGCTGATCTCCATCTTATCCATAAAAGTTGAGCCCTTGTGCTTTTGTTTGTAATTCTCATTTGTTTTAGCTTTACAGAACGACATTTTAACATGCTAAACGATTATTGAAATAAAACAAAAATGAATTTAATTGTAAAACTTTTTATGCTTTTAAAATAAAGATGACAATTTCTTTTGACTGTTGAACATCAAAAGAGCATCAACCGCTTCTCCAGAAGTAAGCGAACTTCAAAGTGTAGAATCAAAGTACTCCTTCTACGCCAGTGCGCCTGAATGAAGGATCAATAGTGTCGGATGCAACTAATCCATCTGACATCTTCGGTAGAGTCTTTATCTCCTAAGCCCGATTAACAGTATTCCCCGCAAGGATTATCTCTCCTAAGCAAGGCAGAATTGCTATCGTGAACAAGTGATACTTTACATCTCCCACTGTGGTCGAGTATCCCGTCATGTTCATCCATTAGTCTATATGTCGCGTCAGTTATGTCAGCATAAACATACATACATCATGCATTGTTGATTTGCATTCGCATTCGCATTGTATCATTGTCACTCTAGTCGGTCTTATCCCCTAGTGATAAAAGTCCTCTCAATCGAGTTGTCGTTTCTTTCCTCGTCAGGAAGTGTTGCGTCTGAACAATCTCTCTTCTCCAGTTTATTTCTGGATGGAAGTTGGCTCCTCGACCACTTTGATAACTTGAACCTCTGAAAAACCAGAGAGCCCTCAGTCAACATCACTCTTCGCCATTGAAGATGATATCCTTGCTTTCCCGGATTAAGGAAAATCCCTAGAGAAAGCCCCTTAAATCAGAGATTTGGTGGTACAGCAGTTTTTCTTCGAAAAAAATCACTGATGAAAAGGTCATCGGCGCCTCAAAATTGGATCCCATCATATGGCATTTCTCCGGGAAGATCCAGAGAAAAGTATGATGTAATATCCCCAAGCGTGAAAGCAGTCTCTCAAGGGACTCGCATTCCCCAAATAGAGTCAACAAATGGCATCTCCAACAGAGAAGTTTGTACACCTCTACAACTCAGACGATTGGGTTCCCCAGCAAGTCTGACATCGAAACTTTTTCCATCAAATGACATCTCCCCAGGAAAATTCGGTGAGAAGTTTAAGGAAAACCGCTACGCATAGCGTCCCTTGTCAATTAAGTTTATTGACAAAAGAAACTAAGACCAGTTCCTTGGTAGGAAACCAGGATTGAGGGGAAGTTTAAATCAGAAACTAAGACCAGTTCCTTGGTAGGAAACCAGGATCGAGGGGAAGTTTAAATCAGAAACTAAGACCAGTTCCTTGGTAGGAAACCAGGATCGAGAGGAGGTTTAAATCAGAAACTAAGACCAGTTCATTGGTAGGAAACCAGGATCGAGGGGAAGTTTATTTCAGAAACTGAGACCAGTTCATTGGTAGGAAACCAGGATTGAGGGGAAGTTTATTTTAGAAACTAAGACCAGTTCCTTGGTAGGAAACCAAGATCGATGGGAAGTTTATTTCAGAAACTAAGACCAGTTCCTTGGCTGAAGACCAGGATCGAGGGGAAGTTTACCTTTTCTAAACATCATTGCTTAGCGAAAGAAGATGAATGTGTAAATTACCATTCATAGACGCCGTCAAAATTTTGGATATTCCGATATTTAATCCTATTGCACCCCGATTGCCCGAATACCTTCGTCATTCACACCTTCGGGTCCAAGAAGATTAAATAGGGGCATCTATCATACCCCAAATTTTGACCACTAAGATTCCCATCATTGTGTAAATCCTCATCACAACATGGATGTACCTTTATGCCTCATCAATCTCCTCAAGGAATTATTGAGCATCCACCACAATCAAAATTAGGGTTTCAAGCCCACTCAGAGTGCTTAGACAAAGGATCAATCAAGGAATGACATGATCTTCAACTTTTCTAAACCTCTCAAACATCCACAATGGATCAAGAGGACTCCCACTTCAAGGATTAAGCACAAGGTTGCTCCCTTCTAGATGGATCAAGCCTCAAGATCCCCAATGTCACCAAATTAGGGTTTTGGTCGACCAGGGCCTCCAGATGGAAATTTTCATCTGGGCATAAGCCAAAGATCCAAAACATAACCTAATATGCTCCATGGAACCTCATAATACCAATCATTAAGTCAATCTTGCCTCAGGGGATGCATTCATCAAAAATCAGGAATTAGGGTTTCTTGACCTAATTCACCCCTAAGTTGACTTTTGGGACAAATTATGAACCAAGACCTCAAGACATGATTTGAGGGTCTCTAATTCACTACATTGATCCATTTGCAACAATGGATTGATCCAAGAAGCTTGAGCAACAAGTCTCAATTTCATCAGAGCCACAATTAGGGTTTCGCTAGATAAGTCAACTGTAGCTTTGACTTTTGACCAGGACATGCTCCCAAGCCCTAAGACATGATTCAACATACCCTATAACACCCATGGAACATGTCCATCAAGTTTGATTTAGGTCAAGGACATGATTTCCTGAAGAATTGCACAGTTTGGAATTCATCTGACAAAAAGTCAACTGTGCACAAAAGTCAACTTGGACTTTTTGAGATTTTTCACAAAAATGGATTTTTAACCCTAAAATGATGTTAATGTATGATTTGAATCATCATTCATCAAGAAAAATCAAAGAAAATGGGATAACTTGTAAAAGGGGTAACCATAAAAACTTAGAAAATTTTCTAAGTTATGAAAAAAAGTGACAAGGGTACCAACTTTGGAGGATCATAACTCCTAAACCACAAAGCCATTTTTTTCCATCCAAAGCTTGATTTGTAGATCTCATTGCCCTCTACAAAAGCTTCATACTGACCTATGTCCAAATTCCTCATGTATTTTGAGTTATGGAGTGATCAAAATCAAGAAAAGTCACTTTGTTCCAACACTTAGTGAAAATTTCACTAAGTCAGATTTTGCCTTTCTTTTTTCCAAATGTAGGGACATTTTTCACTTGGATCCAAAAAGTATCAAAACCAAATATGATCAAACAGTTGTTGTGTCATATAAGAGCTTTCCAAAATGGCCAAGAACATCACCAAATTCAACTTGAGCCATGAGATATGACATTGGCAAGTTGCCTTGTTGAAATCTGCCAAGGCAAGGCAGATTTTTGAACTTTTGGTCGATTTACCAAAATCAGCCAATTCCAAGCCTTGTCATCACCTTGGACACATCTGAGGATTGAATCTAAAGGGGACAATCACTGAGCCAAGCCTCCAAAGTCCTTGGAACAAGAAATAGCATGCTAAACCTAGAATTGCCCAAAATAGGGACAAGACTCCAATTTTGGATTGGAGCATTCAATGGAAGTACCAAGGTGGCATGGACTGAGCCATTAGCAACTAAATTCAGTCAAGACTTATCCAAGACCAAGGGGACCCGCAACCTGTGTCCTAACCTCTAGTTAATGGCCAGAGGAGACTTGGATTTTCATTTGCCAACATTGGCCAAACCTACTCAGCAGTTGCCATTCACTATTCCTTGCAAAACAAACTTGCTCTACTATAAATAGAGCTCAATTGTGATTAGTTTAAGTACACCAAAGGCCTACAACATTTGCCTTTCTCAAAATCCACTTCTCACTCTAAAAAATGCCTTTCTTAGCAAGTCACTATCGGATTTTTCATTAGAGAGCAATTCCACTCAAACCAATCACACACACACCTCATATACATCATATGTGAGCTGATCAAACACTTAAACAAGATCTGGAACACTGATTTCTCAGAATCACCAGTCAATTGCTCAAGGTTTAAACCAAGTTGCAGTTGAGATGCCATGAAGTGATCCAACCAATTTCCATCAAGTCCAAGCATTCAAACACACTCCATAGGGTGTAGGGAAGCTGTTCAGATCATCACAATTCATCTGTAACACCTCCTACTCAGAAATCAATTTTCTCTTGCTCTCACGACCTAGAGGTAAGCCTAAACTTGGTCATCTCTCAATCTATGCATATTTCCTCGTACAATACTTTTGCCAAATGTTCATAATCATGCATGGAATGTTTCCCCTTAAGTAATTGCTTTGTTTGAATCGTGTATCAAAAATCCCAGCCTTCATGCAGAATTTAGGGTTCTTGAGGATTTTTCGTGATTTCTTGTTTTATGCTTAATTTAAATGAAATTAATTGCCATAGACATGATCGTGAGGTTGAAACGAGTTGATTGGTATGTGGATTGCATGATATGATCAAGTATTCAGTGAGATTGGATAGAAAATGTAAATCTGGGCAAAACTGAAAAACGCACGTGTTCTTCAGCTGTTCTTGGCGCCATTTCTCTCAAATTCAAATATTTGAATTTTGTGATTTTATTTAATTGATTCAAAAATTAATTTCTCTCTGAGTTTTAATGATTTTGAGTTGATTCCTTTTTTAATAATTCACAAAAATGTTAAAATATTTTATTTTCCCAAAAAATCCCAAAAATATTATTTATTTCATATAATTGATATTTTTGCAAAGAATTAATATTTTAATTGTTTTTTGACATTTTGAATATTTTTTCCACCTTGATTTTGCAACTTTTAATGCCTTATAATTATTTTGTAGGTCAATACTTAATTTTTGAAGCATTAATCCAAGATCACAATTTGTTTTCCATATGTTAAACAATTTTGATCATTTTAATTGAATTTTTATTCAATTAAAACACATTTTGAAAACAAATTAGGGTTTTTGATTAATTCAACCCTCATAAATCATTTTCAAAACACTTTGGGCCTCTATTAGAGTGTAAGACCCAACCCCTTTGAAAACCAAGTCATTTTTGGGCCTCAGTCTTTGTGTAAGACCCCTGGTGTTTTCAAAATCTCGGTGTGATCGCCATTTCAGAAAAATAAACTCTGGGCCTACCCTGAGTAGTAAGACCCATTTCTTTTATTTAAACCTTTTTTGGGCCTCTATTAGAGTGTTAGACCCAACCCTTTGTAAATACAACCTATTTTGGGCCTCACTTATTGTATAAGTCCCGTTGTATTTCAAAAAGTTCAGTGCGATCATCGTCCGTTGAAAAACAAACTCTGGGCCTCTCCTCGAGCTATAAGACCCATTCAAAACTTTTGGGCCTCTAATAGAGTGTAAGACCCAATTCCCTTTTAACCAAAAACAAACTTTGGGCCTCAAATATTGTATAAGCCCCTTTGCGTTAAAAGAAAATCTCGGCGCGATCGCCATTTTAAACGAAAAATCATCTGGGCCTACCCTCGTGTTATAAGCCCCACTCTTTTTTATTTAAACTTTTTGGGCCTCTTGAGAGAGTGTAAGACCCATCCCTTTGTACAGAAAACAATTTTTGGGCCTCAGTCACTCGTATAAGTCCCTCTGTACAAATTCAATAGTGCGCTCACTAATAAAACCCTGGGTCTCTCCTTGAGCTGTAAGCCCCAAAATTTTCTTTTTCAAAGCACTTTCTCCTTTGATTTTGAAATATACTGTTGTTTTCAATCTTTCTTTGTTGAACAACTAACCAAACAGTATTGAAGCTCTACAACCGAGTAAGTTTTTATACACTTTCATTTACCACTTTCATATACATATAACTGTATTGTGGGGCTGTTTCGCTGTAAGTCTTGTTTCATAAACTCATATCAACTGTGTAATAATAGTATAGATATTTAGAGTTTCTCCGGCAACTACGTCTAGCATTAAGCCCGTTGATCACTCTTAAATAGTCAAAACTAGATCCCCATAGGATTACCAGACACAGTCTTCCCTCCTATTGGGGTTAATCAATATGGAGACATGAAAGGCAGCATTCTCGATGAACCCTTTCATAGACTGTCACTCGTAGAAGTTGTCAAAGAAACTCTACTCCCCAGAGATGACTCTTCTCCGTGAATTGCATCTCTTGAGTTTCTTCCAAATTCTCGAACTTTCATGGCTTGATCTATTCTTTGTGAATAGCCTGTCTTGCACTTCTCGGAGTTTGGGGACCCACAGGCTTCTTAAAAGAAGTTGTCAAGAAACTCTATTCCCCAGAGATGATCTCTTCTCCGTGAATTGCATCTCTTAAGTTTCTTCCAAATTCTCGAACTTTCCTGGCTTGATCTATTCTTTGTGAATAGTCTGTCTTGAATTTCTCGGGGTTTGGGGACCCAC
This sequence comes from Lathyrus tuberosus, assembly GCA_022829125.1. NCBI lineage: Eukaryota > Viridiplantae > Streptophyta > Magnoliopsida > Fabales > Fabaceae > Lathyrus > Lathyrus tuberosus. The sequence goes on along the minus strand of JALAZF010000308.1, from coordinate 2,469,892 downwards.
ACGCTTCCTTAAAGCATCCCCGCCTCCTCTTGGGCGTTGTATAAGGACCTGTCGGCTTCTTAGAAGTATTCACATCCTCCTCTTAGGCTTCGTATAAATGATTTCTTCCTCCGGGAATGATAGCCTCCTCTTGCGCTTCATACAAGGACCAATCGACTTCTTAAAAGTTTCCAGCCTCCTCTTGGGCTTCGTACAAATTGTCCCGACGACCTCCTAAAGGTATAGGAACAGAAATCAGTCATCTTAATAGAACAGTCTTTCCAAGAGTCTACTACTGTTTCTCAAAGCATAGTACGAAAGATGAAACTCTAGACTTGGACAATCTAATTTCCTTGAGTCTCAAAGACATTTTCAAGCACCCTTCAAGAATAGGAAGGAACCCCGTAGACTCAGACAGTCTCAATACCCTTTGGATTTCCCATTTCCTTAAAGAACAGGAAATAACCCCGATCCTCGAAACCAATCCATGAGTGCAAACATTACTCATATAAGAACTGATTTTCTCTTTAAATCAACATACTGGACCTGTCACTCAACTGAAACAGCACCATAGCCTCTCTCTTGGGCTTTATACAATGATTCTCCCCAGCGGAGCTAACAATTAGCCTCCATCTCGGGCTTCGTACGAGATACAAAATCAATCTCTTGTTGAGTATAAAAGACTCTCTTGTTGAGTCACAATCCTTTTAGCCTCCGTCTTGGGCTTTGTACAAGACACAAATCACTCCCTTGTTGAGTATAAAACTTTTAGCCTTCATCTTGGGCTTCGTACGAAATACCATAAAAGACTCTCTTGTTGAGTCAACTCCCTTTTAGCCTCCTCTTAGGCTTTGTATAAGGAAAACCTTTTCGCCTCCTCTTAGGCTTTGTATAAGAAAACCACTGGTTGATCCAATCAACCTTTTAGCATCAAAGTTGTGCCTCGCTCACAGTACACAAACATCAACAACTCCTTCCCTTTCATCTAATCGCTGTAAGCGGCAAGCCTCTGGATTATTTACATCCACGCCACTGTCCCTCTTCTAGCATGAGAAATTCCTAAGGAAAGATGACATTGCTCTAAACTGAGTTAAAGTCTTCTCCTTCAGGTTGGAAATCCCCTATAAAGGAAATTATGGCATTGCCGGATTCACAAATCCTGGTTAAAGTAAGTCTCCTTTATAAACAGTTGTGACATACAAACCCCTCTTTAGAGATGACAAATTCTCTCTAAAGTCAAACTCTTTTAGCTTCATATCTTGGGCTTCGAACAAGATACAAATAGACCCTTCAGCTTCACATCTTGGGCTTTGAACAAGATACAAACTACCTTTCGCTTCACGTCTTGGGCTTTGAACAAGACACCAAAACACCATTTCCTCCCGTAGAATAGGAGGAACTACGATCGCTCTGATTTCCCTGTTTCGGTAAACGGGAATACGTAGGCATAAGATTGAAAGAAAAATCTTAGCGAGCACCCTAAACAAAAACCCAAAATCCCATACTTTCATACATCCGTCCTAACATTTCAACTGACAGCCTAAAACATTTTTTTTAACAAAATAACCTAGGAGAGACCCCGAATCTTTGTAGCATCTGTAAACCAATAGTTTTGACTGTTTAACCTCAGTATGCAAGCAGGGTTAGTTGGAGACATCTATTTCCCTCCCTTCATCAGCTTCAATAGGATAAAAAATGAATCGACCTGTAGTACCAGCGCGATCGTGCTTCGCAACCACATCCAAAAATCACCCGCTACAATATTATTATTTTGTTACAAGTTACTAACGACTTGGTCATTGCGCCATAATGGTTAATGGCTTGGTTTGGAGTGTGTTATGTGTATAAGGTCTGAGGTTCGAATCCCCCTCGCCCCAGACCTTTTGATGTTTTTTTAAAAGTTTTTCAAACTTGAAATTTCATATATTATTTACACTGCACGTTACTTTTCACCACGCAAGCACATGGCCTGGTGGTAAGGCTTTTATCCTACAGGCCCAAGGGAGCGAGCTCAAGCCTTGATGGGAGCATTCCCTTATTTTTTACCAGTATTTTTTATGGTTTTCTTCACAACTTCATCCAATTATTTCACCAAGCAAAATTATTTATTTTGAGCCATTTTTTTTGCACACTTTCATTTATCTTATATATTTTGAGAATCCATCAAAGAATCCCAAAAGTAATATTTATTTTTGTCATTTTTATTAGGTTGAAAACCAGTGATTTTTAAGTATTTTTCATACCTTTTCATGATTCCTTTTGATTATGGTCATAATATACTTTGTCTACGTCTTGTTTAATGTACATAATATGTTGTCTTGACTTATACACCATTCATATACCATGATTAAATGTTATTTCTTTTGAAAAATACTTTGATTATTTGATTATTAGTTGAAACCTTAGGGTTTTGTTCAACTAATCTTTTGAAAAACATCTTGAAACATGACTAGAGCTTCCACTTGAGTTTGGATTCCGCAAAGCCCTTGATTCAACCATGTTTAAATGTCTTTTTCATGTGCTTATATTCATAAATTTCCATTAGGGTTTTATTCACCCTTTGCTATATTCATCTGATCCTTGATTCACCTTGAATATATGGCTTGCTTGAACTTATTTGTGATTGCTTCTATTGATCAAATCTTTTCTCACATATTCAAGTATTTCCTTCATAAACTCTCACCATGATGAACATATCTACTTGTCTGGTGTTCATTCACATGTTGATATACCCTGCTTGATCACATTCATGTTCATTTCATCCTTGATAACTACATTTGTTTAAAAGCTTAATCAATTTTGTCATGTTAAGTTTCTCTAGACATTTGTGTGTTATAACACTTGTATTCATACAACTGCTGCATTTCAATACTCATCCTTAAGTTTAGACTCAGTTCAAACTTTAGGATCCTCTTCAAACTATGACTCAATTAATACCCTAGGATTCCTTTTGAGGTTCTCAACTTCAATAAAACCTTAGGATTCCCCTTGAATTTTTCAACTTCATTCAGACCTCAAACTTCAAATCAAACCATAGCACCTTGTGGCTTTAAACCCCAAACTTCAAGTCAAACCCTAGCCAGCCTTTGGCTTCAAACTCAAACTTTTCCCCCCAGAGATGAGACATGAGTCATCTTTGTTGAAGATATGTCTCTCCTATTCCCCACAACATAAATCAAACATTTTAAACCTTTTTCCATTTAAGTGATGTAAGCGGCACACTTGTTGATTCAAAATTCAAGCTGAAGCCCTTCTCTTATCATGGTACAAAAACACTTCTTTCATTTAAGTGATATAAGTGACACACTTGTTTATTCTATATCCAAGTCAAGGTCCTTGTCTTAGTATGCAAAGACTCATTTAGAGAAAGATGTGGCATTGCTTTGGATTTTCTACATCCAAGTTTAAAGCTTCTTCCCTTATTAACTTTTTTCTAAAAATGTTTATGGTGAATAGGTGAGATATCTCCCTTAAGATGACAACTTGTCTCTTCTCTCAAACCCAACAAACCCAATTCCACCCATTAGTAGGTGGAACTACGAGCGCTCTGATTTCTCAAATTCCTTTTGAGAATACGTAGACATAAGATTGCGAGATCTTAGCGAGCATAATAATAAATAAAACCTTTAGGTTCCTACACCTTTATCTTAGTTTATTTCAACATACCCTACAAAAACAACAAAAACATTTCTTATTCTTATCCCTCACTCAAAACAGACAACAAATCCCCAATACACAACAGATAACTTAATCCTTAGTAATACAAATATATACAAGAGGTTCCTATAGGATACTATAGATACTTAGGGTGCTAGTATCTTCCCTTAGTATAACCAACCCCTGATTCCCGATCTCTTATTGCATTGTTTTACATTGCACCACTCACGGGTTTATTTATATTTTTCCCTTTCCCTCTTTTTGGGATAAATTAAAAGTTCACATGTGAGGCGACCTCGAAAATCGCTTGTACAGAAAAATGGCGACTTCACTAGGGACTTAGGGATTTCATCCCCCCTAAAAGAGTTAAGCTTATCTTGTATATATTTGTGATTTTTATTGTTGATATTATTTGCTTACTGTTGTATTCATCATGTTTGTTGGGTTTTCTTTTGTTGATCTCTTTGAGTGAGACAAATCCTAACCCGGATTTGAGTATACATAAATAAGATAGGACGTTGATATAATCAAAAGTTACATGTCTGGAGTAATCCTACGTACGAGTGACATATGATATAATCACACTCAGTGGAGGCCCCTTTGGAATTACTGATGCCATTGCGAGTAGTCGTAATGTCATTACTTTTTCCGATTAGGAGCTTGAGAAACTGAGGACTTTAGTATCCCTTTACCCTACTTGGCCTTTTTAGGATGTAGGGCAGTGATTATCCAGGTGTAGACCTGAGGTAGTTATCATGCAATACTACACTTAGACGAGTTTCTCTTTCAAATATTATTAGCCCGCATGAGTAGTCATGCAAGCTAATAATATCCGAAAGATGGACCTATGACTCTGGGAACCATGTTAGAACATGTTCTACATGTACAATGAACCCATAATACATATTCTCTTGGTTTGGTTAGACCCATGACTCCATGCTCGTGACATCAAACCCTTGAACACATGTTTGTTAATTTGTATGTGTGTGCATCCATACATTCATACATTCATTCAAACATCATTTTAACCAAAAAATTTCAAGGAACTTAAAACCTTTTATGGCAAATATCATAGGTTTTAAACATGGATTTTGGGAAAAGAAATACCAAGAAGTACAACTTCAAGGATCCTGATATAATAGAATTGAGAAAGTTAGGTCGTCTGATCTCTTGTCCAGAGGATTTTCGAAGAAGTTATGGAGGGCTCTTAGGTATTCTAATGACCAATGTTGAAGAAGGAATTCTTGACACCCTTGTACAATTCTATGATCCTCTCTACCACTGTTTCAGATTTCCGGATTATCAACTTACACCCACTTTGGAAGAATATTTATATTGGACTAATCTACCATTATTAAACAAGATTCCTTTCAATGGCTTAGAGGAAATTCCTAAGTACTCAATTATTGCAAAGGTCCTTCATTTGGATATTTCAAATGTGAAAGACAACTTCACTTCCAAAGGAGGAATCAAAGGGTTAACTTCCAAATTTCTGATATAGAAAGCTACAGAGTTGGCTAAAGCCAAAAGTATGAGTGCCTTTGAAGCTATCTTTGCACTACTCATCTATGGTCTTATACTATTTTCAAACATCAACCACTATGTTGATCTTAATTCCATCCAGATATTTTTAAGTGGTAACCCAGTACCTACTTTACCAGTCATGTGTTGTGCACCTTTGTTGTAAAGATGGTTCAAGTCACACTTACTAAGAACCAGACTCTTTGTTGAAAATCTAGACAAACTCAGATGGTCTCAGAGGCTTATGTCTCTCACTCATACTAATATAAATTGGTATGACCCAGCTTATGACAAAGGAGTTATCATTGACAGTTGTGAAGAATTCCCAATGTACCCCTTCTTGGTATACATGTAGGGATTAACTACAACCCCGTTCTTGCAAGACGTCAGTTTGGGTACCCCTTGAAAGACAAACCTAGCAGTCTCTTGGTGTCACGTTTCTTCTACCTTAATGCGGGTGGAAATCCAGATTTAAAAAAGGCAGTTATAAAGGCTTGGCGCACCATTCATAAAAAGAGAAAAGATCAGTTGGAAAAGAAAAACTGTGTTGCTTTCAAGCCATACACTCAGTGGGTCAATACTAGAGCTTGTGGACTCAAGATGCCTTATCCTCTTGAGAGACCTTCACAACCTTTCACTGATTTATCCTCTACCACCCCTATTGAGAATAGGGAAGAATATCAAGAACTCTTAACCAGGATGAAGCTAGAAAGAGACACTTGGGAAGATAAATTCCATACTTCAAGGGCTGAGAGAAGAGAGTTAAAGAGGCAACTGAATGAAAAAGATGACTTGATAGAAATCTTGGAGCAGAATGCTGAAGAAAGACAGGAAGAGCAAGAGAATTTATTTTTCTCTGGTCATATTCCTCCTACCTCAGGTGCTTGGAAGAAGATCGTCGATCAGCTTACAATGGAAAATACATGAATGAAGAGGCAGAAGAAAAAGCAACAACGAGGGGTTGGATCTTCATTAACAAGATTTCCTTAGGACCCATGGGCTTAGCTTTGTCATCTTTGTTTTAGATCTTTTTGAAGTTGTACTTTCATTGTTGTAATCCTTTAAGTACATTACATAAAATAAGATCTTTTTAGTTATTTAAAGTGATATCCATTTTAATGATATTTGCAACATAATTGTTAAAGTTCCTTGTAAACAAAGTCATTTGCGTTTGCACATCATACATCATTCAATCATTTTGCATTACAAGAAACTTACACATGTTCTCACTTTGAAGCCAAACTGTCTCATTCATATAATACTCGGGCCAGTCATCATAAGAAGATGGACGGACTTGAGCAGGAAAATAAGGAACTTAGATATGAGTTCACCACTCTAAAGGACAATATAGAAAGGCTCAGCAACATGATAGAAGCAATAACGATTGCTCAGAATCATCCATCAACTCCAATTCAAAGGACCGCCATCTCGGAAATTTTCTCCTCACCCGTCACTATCACACCTGTTGCCATTCCGCAATATACCATGCCTACCGGCTATCGTTGGGGCATGCCTTTCAACTTTATACTAGAGGGTTACAAACCTCTGGCTCTTGAAGCTTCAAGAGTCACATTAGTCATGTCAGTACCACCTCCTGTGGTGCATACTAATCCATACATCGAAGAACAAATCTTCCATGCTCCTCCAAGTGGAACTATGGGAGTATATGAAAGATGGGATGAATTCCAAGATCGGTTCTTAACTATGCAGAAAGAGATTAAAGCTCTAGAATGACAAGACTTGTTTGGAAAGAACACATCTGACCTATGTTTGGTTCCAAATGTCAAAATACCACTCAAATTCAAGGTGTCCGACTTTGAAAAATACAAGGTAAATTCTTGCCCTCAGAGTCACTTAGTTATGTATGCAGGAAAGATGTTTATGCAGACAGACAATCATCAGCTGCTGATCCATTACTTTCAGGATGGTTTGACCGGTGCCGCACTCAACTGGTACATGGGATTAGACAATGCGAAGATCCAGACTTTGAACGATCTTGGCGAAACCTTCGTAAAAAAATACAAATACAACCTAGATATGGCTCCTGACAGAGATCAACTTAGGGCTATGTAGCAGAGGGAAAAAGAAACTTTCAAAGAGTATGCTCAGAGATGGCGTGAAGTCGCCGCCCAGATTTGACCTCCCTTCGAGGAAAAGGAAATGAAAAAGATTTACTTGAAAACTCTGAGTTCCTTCTATTATGATCGTATGATTTCTAGTGCGCCTAATGACTTTACTGAAATGGTAAACATGAGAGTGCGACTGGAGGAAGCAGTCCGAGAGGGACGGTTGACCAAAGAGGCAGAATCATCTAAGAAACATGGAAGTGGGTTCCAAAAGAAAACGGAACAAGACGTCAGCAATTTGTTACAAAGCCAGTCAAGACGAAGATATCAACAACGACAGATAACAACCTTGTCTCCTGTTATCAACTCAGCGCCAGCCCCGGCCTACCAGCCACAAATCTCTCAGAATCTACAAAATCAGCAACAACATCAACATCAATAACAACAACTACAATATCAGCAAAGGCAACAACAACCTCTATAGAAGACTCACCCGTAATACAACAACAACAACAATCGTATTCAAAGGTCACCTGGTTTTGATCCCATACAAATGACATACACAGAGTTGTTCCCAGCATTCTTGTCAAAAGGTCATATTCAAACCAAGTCTCCTCCTGTTCTCCCAAAAGACCCTCCTTATTGGTTCAAAGCTGACTAGTTTTTCCCCTATCACTAGGGAGCACCCGGTCATGGTATCGAAAAATGTTTTAGCTTCAAGGCTGATGTTCAAAGACTTATCAGGAATGGAATTTTCTCTTTCAAAGACGCTAATCCAAATGTTCAAGTAAACCCACTACCTCAACATGGAAGAGCTTCTGTCAACATGGTCTATGGATGCCCGGGAAGCTATAAGATCTATGACATCCGCTTATTAAATAGGAACTTGGTGAAAATGCATACAGGACATTGCAGGTGGGGTCTTGTAGATCCACATGATTATGCATCATGTAGAGTTTGTTCTATAAATAATCAAGGAAGCTACTTTGTACAAGCAGCTCTACAAGAACAAATGGACCAAGGTTGGATTCAGGAATACAGAATGAGGGATTGCCAACCAATCAATATGGTACAAGGTTGTCCTGGAGAATATGTAGTTTATAACATCAGCTATATGAGGGAGTCACTAGTCAAATTTCACAAATGCTTGTGCGGACTTGATTACTTTGGTCCTAATCACCATGATCATGCAGCTTGCAGAAAATGCCGCAGAAGCCGATGTGTGTTGTCTTCTTATCCAAAATGAGATTCAAGGATTGCTAGACCAAAGAACCATCATAGTCTTCCATGAAAGGGAACCCATTGATTATGGAGCTGATGAGGATGTTTATACCATAACTCCTCAATTTAATGAACATGGACACGTGGAAATTCCTTTTGATAGTAGAAGGATTCCTAGTGTTCTCAAGCTTGAACCAATAGAGATCACCTATGATAGTGGGAAGATCACCGTGACTCCTTTGGTCATTTATTTACCAGGTCCAGTTCCGTACAAATCTGAGAAAGCCTTACCTTACAAGTACGGTGCTACCATGTTTGAAGATGGGATGGAGGTGCCCTTATCATCAATTGTCAACATCGTTGATGTGAGCCGAGTCACCAGAAGTGGTTGTGTGTTCAACAAAGAAGCTAAGGATGTGATTGTAAGAAAGGAGAAGCAAGTTGAGAATCCTTTTGAACAAATTGGTTAATCAAGTGACACCAATCAGATAAAGGATAATGATGAAGTTTTAAAACTGATCAGAAAAAGTGAGTACAACATTGTGGATCAGTTGTTAAACACGCCTTCCAAAATATCCATACTATCCCTTTTAATGAGTTCTGAGGCTCATAGGGAAGCTCTAAAGAAAGTCTTGGAGCAAGCTTTTGTAAACCACGATGTAACAGTGGGTCAATTCGGCAATATTGTTGCTAACATTACCATTTGCAATAACTTGAGCTTCTGCGACAAAGATCTCCCAAAAGAGGGGATAAATCATAACATGGCACTAAACATCTTGATCAATTACATGAACGACGCCTTGTCAAGTATATTGGTGGACATTGGTGCGTCACTGAATGTCATGCCAAAATCAACTCTTACAAGGTTATCCTTTCAATACGCTCTTATGAGGGGCAGTGGAATTATCGTCAAAGCCTTTGATGGATCCAAGAAGATAGTTATTGGTGAAGTTGATCTCCCCATAACTATTGGCCCTCATACATTTCAAATTACCTTCCAAGTGATGGATATCCATGCGGCGTACAGTTGTTTATTGGGTCGTCCTTGGTTCCATGAAGCAGGAGCAGTCACTTCAACCCTACATCAAAAGCTGAAGTTTGTGAAAAATGACAAGTTGGTTACCGTATGTGGTGAACGGGCTTTGATTGTAAGCAATATGAAATTATGGCATAGCAGACAGCAGATGTCCTAACACATGTCAAGACATTGTTCTACATAATTATTTAAACAAAGAACAGAACATCAGACTGATACCTTGAATATCAGTAGCTGCAGAATCACAGATGTTGCGACATCTTTTCCAACATGTTAATCAAAACTGAATTGTAAATTACAGAATGATAAATAACACAGAACATGATGACCCAGTTCGGTGCAACTCACCTATCTAGGAAGAAGAATTCACTATCAGTAGTATAGTTTTATGTAAACAACCTCAGGTTTACAGGAAGCACCCACGCTAACCTATCACTACCCAATGAAGACTTTATCATTAGAAGTCGCATCTAATTGATAAGAGAAACCCATCTCACTCCCTAAATCACAACCTGTGATTATCTAACAGTTAATAACTCATAATTGTATCATTCCTATAGAAAGACACCCCTTCCAATACAAAGTTCAGTCAAGCATCCTTGACTAACAAGTTAACTTGGATTTGCTTAAAAGCTTCGTCCAAGAACAATACACGATTCATTACCTACGGGTTTCTAAATCTGCACAAGTACCTATGTCTACCACACTGCATCAAATTGATACTGAGGGAGACTTACAAGAAAAACCTACGACTCTCAAAACCCTAAACCCTATTTTAGAAAATAGGATTCCTAAGTCTATGTCGTCCTCTCTCTCTCTCTCTCTCTCTCTCTCTCTCTCTCTCTCTCTCTCTCTCTCTCTCTTCTGCATTAGGTCTTGGTATTCTTTTATAGCCTTCTATTGCTTTGGGCTTCAAATCTTCTGTTAGCTGATTCCTTGATCCATGTTCTGATTGCTCCTTAAATCTTGCAACTGATCTGTAAACATCCTGCTGTTAGTAACAAACACGATGTCCTAACATCGTGTTGGGACATCTTATCTGGCATGTCTTTTTTTAGCAGGACTCCTCTTTGTTGTTGCAACATCTTATGCAACAACTTGTTTTACCAAAATTTGTTCAAATATTTAGAGTCTTCAATCTCCCCCTTTTGACAAATTTTGGCTAAAACTCCTTTTGCACAATAATCCCAGGATGCTCCTTTGAGAGTAGAAAGTCCCAAAATCATTTCAGCCAGCAGCTTACACTCTTCTCATGAGGAAGCAAACTACTACTCTGGGAACTCAGAACACAGGACACGACTGTGTTTCTAACTCAGACCACAGGACACGAGGAAAGATTCAGAACATGAGGTTAACTTGAAACTCAGACAAAATGTCAGAATATTCTGTCCAACACCCTTGCAACCCAGCTACCAGGACAGACTCAACCCCTGTACTCTTCTCCCCCCTTTTTAGCCAAAAATTGACAACCATGTTCAAGACAGAACCAAGCCCAGTTTGAATAGACCCAAAATCTGATAAATCCCATGAATACTTAACACAACAAAGGTACAACCTAAGTTACGAAGAAGCCAATAACCCCCTTTATATACCCGAGTAAATTCCATAGGATGTAACGAACCACTGAAAATGACCTCAGTCAATTCAAGACAAACATTAAAAGAGGAATGAAACTTCCAAAAAAATGTGCACCGACCAAACTCTTTTGACTGTTTCTTCTTTCAAGGGGAACCGTCCAAGAAATGTGCATGTTTCAAGACACGTGTTTAACACATGTTCTACCAGCTACTTTCTCTCCATCGTCCAAATCAGCTAATTTAAGGTTTCCTAAATAATTTCCTGACGCCTTGTCAGACTTTGTCTAGTCCACCTGAAGCATAGTCACTTTCCAGCCAGAAAACCAAGAATAACTGACCAAGATGTTAAGACAATTCTTCAAACATCTCCTAGTTAGCAGCAAAGACTCTTCAAAGATCTACTTCTGCAGAGAAAAATAAATTCTCCCAGAAACAGACCAAGACAGTTTCCAAGATACTTGTACCAGTAGTGCAATGTCACGACATCTCGTCTGACATATCAACCTCACCTGAGGCAGTCTATCACAAGCTGTTTGAAACCACAAACAATCTTGATAGGCAATCTCCACCACTGCATCCATAAATCCATAACAGAAGTCTAACTCCCCCTGTCGTAGATAACCAGTGCTCCTTTGCAAGAAGAACACCCTAAATGAATGGAAAACATAAGACACATCTTCATGTCTTCAAGAGCGCACTCTCTGTTCAACACACCTACTAAACGCATTCACCTAATGCTTGACCCTTAAGCAAGCCATGTAACACATCAGTACACTTCACAGATAGAAGTTCTCCCCCTATCTTTCTCAACAGATGCTTCTTCAGCAAGAACCACCCAAATCCACTACATGATATCCCATGACAACTTCATGATCATATAGTTAGAGTACCAGGAATGCATCCTTGCACCACAACACAAACTCTTGGATTGAGATCAAAGCTCCATTGATCCCTCTCGTCCAAAAACCATCCATACACCACATGAATTCCTCCTGAATTCTCATGTATAGATCTCCTTGTTCCCTGAGATACAACCCAATTGAATCTGAATGCTTCACATTCCTCAAAGAGATGCACAGGGCCCCTTAGTTTGCTAGCTAACCCAGATGTTCTTCACACTTGAAGGAAATCAACCACATGCTCTAGAAATCTTCATCTTATTTGCTCCACAAGCACCAAACTGATCCACTTCCAACATGTCCCATTCGCATCAGACTTCCAAGACAATCCTTTACCCATCATTCTCCCGTATGACAAGATAAATACCTCTTAGACAAGATGTGAGTGTCAAGTTCCACACTTAGAACTTAGAATCCTACTCCAAGGATAACTAACCCAGAAAATGTTCTAACATCAGTTAGGACATTCTGCACATATCATAGACACCAATCAACATAGTTCTAGATATGCTCCACCACTGGACTTACTATCTGCATAGTAATCCATTCTGAAGATCTTCAAACAACACTGCGCCACCAGCTTGATCAACAAGAACTCCAGTAACCAAAGAGAGAAATAAACTCTCATCCACCAAAATAAAGTACTCTTCCATAATCTGAGAACTTCTGCCACAAGCTCCAAGATAGAAAAGAATCAATACCTCCTCAAGTCTTCAACTAACTACCCTTCTGCCCAAGAGTAATTTGATCCAAGACACTCCTCAAGAGTAATCAAATGCCACAATTTGATTACCTTGATTTTTCTTAAATCCACATATGAAAGCTACCAAATGCCACTTTTGATTGCCTCATCCTTCTTGAATTCAAATATGAAACCAACCAAATGCCACCTTTTGATTGACCTCACCCTTCTTTAGAACTCCCACAAGATACACTGATCCACCAATGGAATCTGATCTTCAAGTTACATGAACTACTTGCTCCATACCAAGACATCTTGGATCCACCAAACCTTAGACATGTAACATATTCTCCATCCACAGCTCCCGCAAACTGCATGAGATAGACCTTTTTGAAGCATCCATAACTTCCATTCTCCTGTAGATCAACTTATCTTGAACTGATGTGCCACTCTACCAGCTGAGATCCTGATGCTAAGCTTGATGTCAGAACATTCTGATATGACGTCCAACTGCTGAATTTAGCTCTTCCTTCTGCCCCTTAGAATAACCTCCCCCCTTTAACAGAACCAGAGTTCCATGCTCTCATAGACTTGATTCAACAACCAAGTTTGAGTAGACAACCTCCATCCTGCTTGATTATGTCACAAGTATTCCATTCAAGCTCACACCTTGATGAATATCTGCTTTACAACTTCAAAGAATTCACACCTACCACATCTGAATCTTCAGAAGAAAAGTAGTCATAGACTATACCATAACCACACCAAATAATGCCACTTTCCTTAGTAGAGTAGTTTGTAGAAAGCCAGAGATAACTGCCACTTAACCTTGACCTCCAAGATGAGCAAGATCCCATGCTCCTAAGTACCTAGATCAGAAATAAACTGATCCAAGCTATGCTACCACCAGCACTCTATTCCTCCTAGACCGGAAATAAACTGATCCAAGAAATAACCATCAACATTATGATGTCTTCATCATCATCTTCAACAACGCCATTGTCCATAACAGTTTCTTTCCAGGAAACTCTCCAGAGATCACATGCTTCTATTACACCAGACTGAAGCAGATTCTTAGGTCAACACCCAATACGAAAACAGATGCTAAAGCGTATGCAGTACCCCTCCCATGATTCTGCACAAACTCTGATGATGAGATGTTCCAACATCTTGTTGAACATCAACAATATTGATTTTCAAGGATAATCAATTAAATTCTTGTGAATTCCACAAATAGCAGTTGATATTAAATCCTTGTCCAATAATCCTTCTTCATTGTTGTAGCTAGGCTCCAACATATCACTTCATGAATACTTATCAAGTATTCAATATTTTGCAAGTATCTTATTTGACAAACAATGTTGAGATTCCAAGGATGCCACCCTTGACTCAAGTAACTAAGATTCTCTCTGAACGAACCCTATTTACCTCAACAGTTCTGAAAACTCCATTTAGATTGGATCCACCCTTAGGATTAAGAGAGAAGAATCCTTCCTTGCTGTTTTGGATGGTCAAAATAAATCACCTCCACTTTCTTCAGATTTGTGTTTCACAGAAACACCTTCTAGTCAGAAGAATAACTAGAAGACTCCAGATGCACGACTGAGACGCCTTTATGAGTGTACTTGAGAGAATTCTCAAGTATCTTTGTCAACTTAGCCGATCAATAATTTATCAAATCCCTAGAGCAAGAACTTGATAAACCTGTTCTCAACTCCCTCCTCTTTAACTGACTTCAAACTGCACCATGGAACCAAGCTTCCAAGTACCAAGTCACCATAACAAATATCTTCCAACAACTCTCTCCACTCCATCGCTCCCGACTTTGGAATAAAAAGATACAGATATCTTCACATATAGAGGTCGGCGATTGAGATCTTCCACCATCTGTCTTCAGTAAAAACTCCAGAATCCCATAATTCTAGAGCTCTTCCATCAGAAACATATGCAGCGGAACCACCAAGGAACACATTCAACTTGCCCTAATAAGATGTCAGAACATCTTATAAGACACCCTAACAAGAGAACTAGCGACTTCTCCTGCAGTTGTTGTAGAACCTCCTCAGCAACATGAACAACCTCCGGGTTGTTACCTTTGATCCAGAACATCCATCCCATCCATTAATACTCTTGAGTATGTCTGAGTTGATTGATCTGATCTCCAAAGCTCCTCCTTGTTTAAATGCCAGAAATTATCTCCCAAAGATCTCATCCAGAAACAGACAGGATGCCTGCTCTGATACCAATTGAAATTCTGGCATAGCAGATAGCAGATGTTATAACACATGTCAAGACATTGTTCTGCATAATTATTTAAACAAAGAACAGAACAATAGACTGATACCTTGAATATCAGTAGCTGTAGAATCACAGATGTTACGACATCTGTTCCAACATGTTAATCAAAACTGAACTGTAAATTGCAGAATGATAAACAACACAGAATATGATGATCCAGTTTGGTGCAACTCACCTACATCTGGGGGATACCAATCCAGGAAAAAGAATTCACTATCAGTAGTATAGTTTTATGTAAACAATCTCAGGTTTACAGGAAGCACCCACGCTAACCTATCACTACCCAATGAAGACTTTATCATTAGAAGTCACATCTAATTGATAAGAGAAACCCATCTCACTCGCCAAATCACAACCTGTGATTATCTAACAGTTAATACCTCATAACTGTATCATTCCTATTGAAAGACACCCCTTCCAATACAAAGTTCAGTTAAGCATCCTTGACTAATAAGTTAACTTGGATTTGCTTAAAAGCTTTATCCAAGAACAATACACGATTCATTACCTACGGGTTTCTGAATCTGTACAAGTACCTATGTTTACCATACTGCATCAAATCGATACAGAGGGAGACTTACAAGAGAAACCTACGACTCTCAAAACCCTAAACCCTACTTTACAAAATAGGATTCCTAAGTCTATGTCGTCCTCTCTCTCTCTCTCTCTCTCTCTCTCTCTCTCTCTCTCTCTCTTCTGCATTCGGTCTTGGTCTTCTTTTATAGCCTTCTGCTGCTTTGGGCTTCAAATCTTCTGTTACCTGATTCGTTGATCCATGTTCTGATTGCTCCTTAAATCTTGCAACTGATCTGTAAACATCCTGCTGTTAGTAACAGACACGATGTCCTAACATCGTTTTGGGACATCTTATCTAACATGTCTTCTTTTAGCAGGATTCCTCTTTGTTGTTGGAACATCTTGTACAACAACTTGTTTTACCAAAATTTGTTCAAATATTTAGAGTCTTCACAGTCTGTCATCATTTTCTTACTTGGAACCCGAAGAGGTCATTGGAAATCAATTCCAGGCACTTTCTGTAAGTAATGAAGATAGTAAGAGAAAAGGGGCATCCATTTCTTCTTACAAAGATACAGTTCGAGTGGTGGAAAGTGGTACCACTAAAGGGTAGTGTTGCGGCGAGAATCGGATATCAAGCTATTAGTTAACTTGAATCACAAAACATTGAATTTCACCACCGAGCTTTGATTTATCCAAAGGAAAGGGTAAAGATCGAAGAAAACCCTAAGTGCGCTATATGAGGACACAACTAAGAGATCGGGGGTTCGGGGGTTGGTTATAATAAGGGAAGGTATTAGCACCCTAAGTATCTGTAGCACTCTACAAGAGCCTCTTGTTTGTATTGTGTTATGTTATGTTTTCTTGCTAAGGAAATCTGCTAAGGGTAAAGGTAAGGACCTATGGTGAAGACCAAGGTGCTAAAGGTAAAGACCTAATGGCATGGATGAAGACCAATGGTAAAGACCAAGGTTCTAAGGGTGAAGGTAAAAACCTATGGGTATGTATACTAAGTATGCTCGCCAAGACGTCGCATCTTGTGCCTACGTATCCTAACTAAAGAATCAGAGCAACCGTAGTTCACCTAACTAAAGGTGAGGAACCATTGACTATGGCCAAAGTTCCAAGGGGAATGAGTATGATACTCATATAGAGTTAAAGAACTCTCTAAGTCTAAGTTAAAAAGGGCAAGTGAATACTCATGATGATGAGAATCACATAGTGTTTTAAGAACTCTAATCCTATTTCAAAGTTTAAGGGGGGTAAATGGCTCTAATAAGGCCAAAAGGGAGAGGGACATCATTATGATGATGCTCACATAAAGTTGAAGAACTCTAGGTGGATCCTAAGTCATGAGGTATATGGCTCTAATGAGGCCAATGGGGAAGTGAGCAACTATGATGATAGTGCTCACAAGAGGGGAACCTAAATAGGTCAAAGGGAGAAGTGGCTCTAATGAGGCCAAGGGATTTGATCCTAATGAGGATGAGAGATGGCTTTAATGAGGCCAAGGGTGGAAGATGTCTCTAATGAGGCCAAGATGGTAAACGAGCTATCTATGACTTTGAGGTCAACGGAGAGTCTTTCCTTTGGAAGGAAAGGAACAAAGAGGGTTAAGGACGATAGCTAAAGAGCTAGTCTCACTTGGGGGAAAACTTAAAGAAGTTCAAGATAACAAGCATTATTTAAGCATGATGTAAATATGGGCATGGTAACAACCAAGGCAAAGCATATGAATGTAACAACACTCAATGGTCAAGATTATTTCAAAAGAGTTTAAGGTAACAAACAAAATCTTCACATGGGGGGAATACATACTATGGTGACAACCAAAGAATATATGAAACAAAAGGTGTCACAACACCTAAACAAGCAATGAACTAAGTTCTCATGGTATGAATTCAAACATGAATAAAGTTCAACAAGGAGGAGGTAACAACCAACAAGCTTATAAGCATACATGTGTAACAACAATCATGTAAACAGAAGGTAAACACACCAAAGATATCATGTGAACAAGTTTGAACATGTGGACAAGTAGGTAACAACCATGCAAGGGCATTTGGGGTTTAAACATGCATTTGAAGGGGGTGACAACATCATAAAGTTCTTGCATTCAAAGATTACAATCCAAGACATATAAACACTTAAGAATAACTCAAACATGGTATCAAAGATTCAAGGTATACATGTGCACATGCTTGGTTAAACAATCTCATGTTAAAAGGGTAAATGATCCAATAAGATCTCATGGTATGAACAAGGTATATGCAAAGACTTTCACATGCAAACAACACATTTAAACATCATGGTATCATGGTGAATTAATGACATACAATGTTACAACATCCCACAGGGTTCAAGCAACATGCTTTAGGTTTCAAACAATCAAAGCAAATCAAGAAATCATGGCAAAAGAAACAAAGAAACAAAGAAGTTTTCATAAAAAACCCTAAAAAGATCCTTTACTTTCAACACTTACAAATGTCTCATAAATAAACATTTTGGACAATTTATTTTCACCATAAAAAAATAGACATTTCAATGAACAATTTGCAAAAAGAATGGGTCAAAAAGGATAAAAATTGAGCAAGTTATGATCAATTGGAATCAAGGTACAAACCCTAAAAAAATAAATGAAACAAGTACTAAAAAGAAAGGGAAATGTCCCACATGGGTGTTGAACCCACACCCTTGGATATTCAGCCACAAAATACTCACCAACGGAGTTGTGTGTGCATGGTGAAATAATGATGTAAACACATAATAAAATATCAAGGCAAGTGGAAAATCAGAAAAAAAAAGAGCAAAAGGGTTTATCCGCAGGATCGAACCCAGGACAAACAAGGCGAAGGGAAAGGCATGTCAAGGTTTCTACCACTGGGGTGGCTATTACATCCAAACATAATACGCCTTCAATACATTATATTTTCAAATAACATCAAATGGCCAAATCAGCACCCAGTCAGCGCCATGTCACGCTGACTGGATTCCCACTCACTCTTCTTCTTCTTCCTCACTCCCTCACTCGTGCCATAACTTTATCATCACACACCCAGATTTTTCAGCAACTATATCTCACTCATCTTCCAACCATTTCTCAAGAAATAAAGATCAAAGTTAGTGTACTTTTCACAAGGAACAACAATATGATATTACCTTCAACTAGCAGCAACCATATGATTCACAAATCCTCACACAACAATATGGTACCAAAAACAAAACAAGCATGTTACAACACACATCACTCTCAATAAAACAAATAAACTATCATTCAAATACAACAAGCAACAAGCATACTACATCTTCAACATTCAAAAAGCAACATTAAAATGCATGAACATGTGAGTGCAAGGTCAGAATCTTACCTCTTGGAGCTAGTTCCAAGGGCTCTTTCAAAAGCTAATGTTGATGGAAAATACACATCTTTGAGACCTTGTTGAGCTCTGGAGAGGAGATGCAGATGGTTGGTAGCTTTGGAAGATGCCTCAAAAGTGAAACCCGATCCTTCTTGCAAAGTGGAGTGTAAAAATGGTGGATGGTGCTTGAGGAATTACAGAACTTTTCCAGGTGTTGGAATGAGTTCTAATGGATGTATATAGGTGGTTTGTGGAGTAGGTTTATGAAATGCACGAGCAAAAAATCTTGGTGCAGAGGTTTTGCAAAAATGCAAGAAGTGAGAGAATGGTAAATTTCAGAGAGTATCAGCCTTTGTTTTGGGTGATCCTGGTGTGTTTTGGACTGAGGATTGATCCTCTATTTATAGGAGAAGTGAGAGACTTGAGGTATGGGCAGAAATCATAAATTTCCAAACTTGCCCTATCTTGCAATTTTTCTTTCGTGCAAGCTGTATGATGAGTCAAGGGCATTCCAACATTCTAGCAAATGGTCAGGAATAGGGTTTGCACTGTTGATATGTGTTGATGGGATTGGAACAAGGCTCCATGCTGTAAGAAAAATGGAGTGATCATGCTTTCATGGAAAAGTTTCTCTCTCATGCATCCATTTGCCTCAACTTGACATAAACTAATATATTTTGAGTTCGCAACTTTCATTTTCGTGGCAGAGGTCCGAGTTACACTAATCTTGTCTTTAAACATCAGAATTGTGAGAGTTTTGGTGATTAGGAGTGGTTATGCATCATTATGCACATGTTGGAATCTTGTATTTCAAGAAATGGACACCAAACTTCTCTTCTTCGAATCTCTCAGCTCCCTCCATGGATTGGGAAGTTCTAGTACTTTTTGGAAAGACCTAAATGTCCTCTATAACTTTCATGTTCAAGAATTTTCCAAATTCTCAAAGGATCTTAGTGAAAAGTGGACTTGAAGTTGGCTGAAATTTAGGGCAAAATGTAGTGAAAATTCACTAAGTCTTTAATTGCCTTGAACTTCCAATTCTCCTAACTTAAAAACCAAGCCTCATTTGGATAAGGACCCTCTAATGTGTTTTGAAGTTCATGATGAGAGCTTCAATTTGAGCTTTGAGTCACAAAAATTGGATGTGTGGTTTGAAAGTTATGACTCTTCAAAGTTTGCACAAGGAGTGAATTCTTCCACACTTAGAAAAATTTATGAACCAAACCTTGCCCTTTTTGCAAGAAACCTTTCAAATGGTGATTTCTCATGCTCTAACTCAAGAATCAAGCATTTCTTAATGGAATGTAGTTTGAATGTTTCATCTTGGGCCAAGATACCAAAAGCCAAAGGTTTGACTTTGTCAGATGAAAAATTAGGTCAAATGAATTCCACAATGCGATCCTCAATGAATTTGTAACTTTGAACTTCTTCAATACTTTAGATGAGTTCCAAGGATGTTTATGAACACAATGGATCATGTCCCATGGATTGGGATCATGATTTGACCATGAATTAGGGCACAATCGACTTTCCCCTGAAGGAAACCCTAATCTGGGGCCAGATGAATCTGAGGCTCATTGTACCTGTGATGGGAGCCAAAGAAAATTGATTTCTTATTTATTATGACCTCTTGGATGTATGTGAGCTTAATTGGTTGATGAACCAATCAAGGCATTGACTGATCACACCAAGGTCCCTTGCAATTCTTTTGGTTAAAACCCTAATTCCACAACTCTTGATTTGATGGTCTCTTTTTGATTTCCCCTTGATCCAACCATATGAGCTCATGGCATATGACTGGAGAAGCTCATGATTAGTCTTCAAGACCAAATGGTTGAACTTTGGGGCCTCAGTTGGCTTTCTTGAACAGATGACTTCAAACAACAATCTCAATCAACTGGTGAACACTTGTGATGGTTGTATGGAGCCAAAAAGTGTCTTAGGAGACTTTGAAACATGTGAGAACTTGGCTTAATGACCCTGTCATCTTTCTTGTGCAAACCCTAACTTTCACATAAAAGAAAAAACTAGCAATATATGATGGTTAGTTAACAATGCATAGATGATTGAAACCTAAATGTAAGTGCAAGATGTTATGATATCTAAGGGGTAAAATTTGTGGTATAACAGTTGCCCCTATTTGAATAGCTTTACCAGATGGCACGAGAGATGAAAATCCTCGGGAAATCAAGGTGAAAGGTATTTAAATATAGACAACCAAAAATTTTTCCCTTAGATGGAATGCACATGATAAGGACATGTAACAGACATGCAAATACTGACATGCCATGAACTTCTAGTATGATGATATGATGCCATGAGGGTGCAAAATGCAGATAAAACAAGACACCAAAGACAAATAGCAAACACCCACAGGCGAGCATCACTGGGGAGGAACAAAGGTTTAGCATCCACTAGCAAGACCTACTGGGGATGTAGGTTAACAACCACCAGAAGGGACTCACTAGGGAGCGACTAAGAAAACACTGGGATAAGAACACAAAGGTGGGGGAACCCACAAGTCTTCATTGGAGATAAGAGTCAGAGGGATATTCTCCACTGGGGATGGATCTAGGGAGAAGGACGACAGGTTCAGATATGACCGGACGACATCGGGGACAATAAAAGGGGAAGACACACTCTTTACTAGAGATGAAACTAGAAAGAAGGCATGATCTCCACTGGGGATCAATTTGAATAAAAGGAAAGACACTCAACAAAAGATTTTATAAGGATTTCTTATACTGAAGAGTTCAAACGGGATCTTAAAGAAAAGCCAGAAAAGACAGAGACGAACACAAACTCTGCGTGCGCCAAATGATGATAATCACAAGGACTTTCAAATAGAGTTAGTAATGACCAATCTCAAAATGCCAATAAAGATGGGACGTACGATGCTGATTATGAACAGACTTCCGACAAATGCCAGTGAACACTGGACTTTCACAGGGATATTGGTGACGACCAAACCCTCTGCTGGGAATAAGATTAAAGTGCCAATAATGATTGGACTTGGAAATAATATGCTAGTAAACACTAGACTTTAACGATATCGATGAAGACCGATATAAAAACATGCCAGTAAATACTGGACTTAGACACCAATTATGATTGGATAAAAAGCATGCCAGTAAACACTGGACTTTAACGATATCGATGAAGACCGATATTGAAACAATGCCAATAATGACTGGACTTGAGACATATACTTAAGACTGACCAATTAAGATTAGATTTTGAACATTACCAGTAAATACTGGACTTCAACGATACCGATCATGATCGATATTTAAAACATGTCAGTGAATACTGGACTTGAGGCCCACAGTTAATATTGTTGACTTCCGAGGTAATGCCAGTGAATACTGGACTTAGAATACCGAAGAAAAATAGGTCCTTAAACAATGCCTGTAAACACTGGACTTTGGGTACCTGATAATAATCGAACCTTCAAGCAATTCCAGTAATCACCGGACTTTACAATACCGAGGCTGTTTGGATTTAAAATATGCCAGTAAACACTGGACTTTCACAATATCGATGAAGACCGATATTAAAAAAATTCCAGTACAGACTGGGCTTAGACACCAATAATGATTGGATAAAAGCATGCCAGTAAATACTGGACTTTATGACATCGATGAAGACCGATATTAAAACAATGCCAGTAAACACTGGACTTTAACAAATACCAATAATGATTAGCCTGAAGACATAGGTTAAACATCAGATCGACCATTACCAAGGTTGCATAGTGATGACTAAACTTCCTGGGGAATAGGGATAATAAACAAATTTGACGTACGCAGGTGAAAACCAGACACAAGCAGGACACGGATAACGATCCACGAACTCAAGAGGATACCTAACCTGAGCAAGTTAAAGGTAAAGGGGGTAAAGACCCACAAGAAAGACACACCTAATGCAACAATGCACGATGATATGGTATGATGCGAATTCTCAATGACATGCAAGAGACGATTCCGACAAGAGACGACAGACTGGGGAAAAGGGGGAATGGATAACATATCCACTGCAAAGAGTCTCACTGAATCTGAAGAGAACAACCTCTCGAGAACAAATAGGGAACATTCTTCTTTCACCTGAGGAGGTAAATATTTTCCACTTTCAACAAACATCTGTGGAAGATACTGGGGAGAAATCCTTTGTATCACGGTAGTCAGTCATTACTGAAGTGTCCAATCCAAGAAACATTGTCAATTTGAAAATTGCTTCAATGGGGAATCATACCCCAGATTGGTTTAACAGTGCTTCCGTCACAACGAGAGTCACTTGGGGAATGGCATGTGAATTTATCGAATCATCCCAAAAGCCAAAGTAAATTATGTTTCCATTGTGTTTTCTCAAAAGATTTGTTTTTACTTCAAAATTTTCCGCTTTCAAAACCATTATAAAAAAATAAGTGATGTTTTGCATAACAAGGAAAAATTATAGACATGATGAATATCAAACAAAGAATGGTCCAAAATCTGATTTCATTAGAAGGATAACTTGCCAATGGCAAAGTTCCATGGAACATTACAATTAGAAAAATGGCAATAGGAAAAGGGTTACATTGTATTCAACGACCACTACTATCCCTAATGACTAAGAGTCCTCCAAAACCTCGCTGCTGATGAGAGTGAGTAAGCTTGAACTTCGTCTTGAATTCCTTGGTATGGGTGACAACCCTTTCTGACTCAGTGAAACACCTTTTGTCCCTAACTTTTTCTTGGACCGCCCTTTCGGGTTTTCAGTCCACCGGGACGCTCTTTTTTTGCTTAGGTTGCCCTTTCGGGTTTTCAACGTAGCGAGCTCTTCTCTTTTTTATTTAATCCCTAACTTTTTGCCCGAGTCTCCTTCATAGGTTATGACCCACCGGGATACCCTTTTTTTTGCCGAAGTCGTCATTTCTGGTTTTTGACTTAGCGGGCTTTTTAGGCGTAATATATTCTTACTGAGTCAGCATTCACAGGGTGTGAGAGTTGTTCACCATCCATTGTTGTAAGAATTAGGGAACCTCCTGAGAACACTGTTTTTACCACAAATGGGCCTTCATAATTAGGCGCCCATTTTCCATGTACATCTCTTTGAGATGGCAAGATCCTTTTGAGTACGAGTTCTCCTTCACAGAATTCACGAACACGGACCTTCTTATCAAATGTCATTTTCATCCTCTGTTGATACAAATGACCATGACACATGTCAGTAAGTCATTTCTCATCAATGAGGTTTAGCTGATCATATCTTTCTTGGACCCACTCTGCTTCATAAAGCTTGGTTACCATCATAATTCTCAAAGACGATATCTCTACTTCAATGGGAAGAACATCATCTATCCCATACACCAGAGAAAAGGGGGTTGCCCCAGTCGAAGTCCGAACCGAAGTTCTATACCTATGCAAGGCAACAGGTAACATCTCATGCCAATCCTTATAAGTCTTGACAATTTTCTGCAGGATCTTTTTGATGTTTTTGTTAGCAGCTTCGATAGCTCCATTCATCTTTGGACGGTAAGGTGAAGAGTTATGGTGCTCAATCTTGAAATTGTCACATAACTCCTTCATTGTCTTGTTGTTTAGATTGGTTCCATTGTTCGTTATGATCCTGTTTGGAATCCCATAACGACAGATGATCTGATTCTTGATAAAACGGGCAACCACTTGCTTGGTTACGTTGGTGTAGGAGGCAGCTTCGGCCCACTTTGTGAAATAATCAATAGCCAATAAGATGAACCGATGACCGTTGGAAGTTTTTGGCTCTATAGCCCCAATTATATCAATGCCCCACATAGAAAATGACCAAGGTGATGACAAAACATTCAACAATGTAGGAGGTACATGCACCTTGTCAGCATAGATCTGGCACTTATGACATTTTCTGGCGTATTGGATGCAATCAGTTTCCATAGTCAACCAATAATATCCAGCCCTCAAGATCTTCTTAACCATGGCATGCCCATTGGCGTGAGTGCCAAATGATCCTTCGTGAATGTCATGAATTAACAGACATGCTTCTCGTTTATCAACACATCTTAGACAAACCATGTCATGATTCCTTTTGTAGAGCACATCGTTACTGAGGAAAAACTTGGACGCCAATCTTCTCAAAGTTTTCTTGTCAAGAGCAGAAGCATTAGCAGGATACTCTTGATTTTTAAGATAGTTTATGATGTCGTGAAACCATGGTTTCCCATCCACCTCTTCTTCAATCAACTGGCAATAGGCTGGTTCAATTTTGCACTCGATTCTGATCAGTGGCGCTTCATTAACAAATATGGCCTTCCACATTGAAGCTAACATGGATAGAGCATCAGCTATATGGTTTTCTAATCGCGGGACATGACGGAAAGTGATCTCATCAAAGTATTGGATCATCTCCACAATATAAGCACGGTACGGGACCAACTTCTCGTCTCTAGTTTCCCATTTGCCTTTGACTTGATAAATAACCAGAGCAGAATCTCTGCTGACTTCCAAAATCTTAATTCTGAGGTCAATAGCTGCTTCCAACCCTAGAATGCATGCTTCATATTCAGTGATGTTGTTTGTGCATTCAAAGCAGAGTCTTGCTGTGAACGGGGTATAACCACCATCAGGGTTTATCAACATAGCACCTACACCATGTCCATTATAGTTAGAAGAACCATCAAACATCATTTTCCACCGGGAACCAGGTTCAGGGCCTTCATCAGGGCCTAGCTCTTCACAATCCTTCTTTATCAACATAATATCCTCATCTGGGAAATCAAATTTGAGAGGCTCATAGTCTTCTACAGGCTGATCTGCGAGGTAATCTGCTAAGATACTTCCCTTGATGGACTTCTGAGTGATGTACTGAATATCATTTTCTGATAAGAGCATGTGCCAACGGGAAAGTCTTCCGGTTTGAGCAGGCTTTTCAAAGATATACTTTATTGGATCCATTTTTGAGATCAACAAAGTAGTATGACATATCAAGTACTGCCTCAAACATTTCGCGGCCCATGCTAAAGCACAACAGGTTTTTTCTAGTAGTGAGTAGCGACTTTCGCAATCAGTAAACTTTTTGCTTAAGTAATAGATGGCATGCTCCTTGCGCCCAAATTCATCATGTTGGCCCAAAACACAACCCATTGATCCTTCCAATATAGTCATATACATAAAGAGGGGCCTTCATGGAACAGGTGGGACCTAGATCGGTGGTTCTTGCAAATAACTCTTGAGTTTGTCAAAGGCCTGCTGGCAGTCAAAATTCCACTCTACAGCTTGGTCTTTGCGAAGCAACTTGAAGATCGGTTCACAAGTGAGAGTCATGTTGGAGATAAACCTGGAGATATAATTTAAACGACCAAGAAAACCTCTTACTTGAGACTCAGTCTGTGGAGCTGGCATCTCTTGAATAGCTCACACTTTGTCAGGGTCTACCTCAATTCCTTGTTGACTAACAATAAAACCGAGTAGCTTTCCTGATCTGACACCAAAGGTACATTTAGCAGGGTTCAATTTTAATTGATACTTCTGGAGTCTTTTGAATACTTTCAGAAGGTGATCCAAATGGTCCTCCTCATTTTGGGATTTAGCAATCATATCATCAACATATACCTCAATTTCCTTATGTATCATGTCATGGAACAGAGTCACCATAGCTCTCTGATAGGTTTCCCCTGCGTTTTTCAAACCAAAGGGCATGACTTTGTAGCAGTAAGTTCCCCAAGGGGTGATGAACGTAGTCTTGTCCATGTCGGCAGGATCCATTCTGATCTAATTGTAACCAGAGAAACCATCCATAAAGGAGAAAACTGTAAAACGGGCCGTATTATCCACAAGAGTGTCGATATGCGGCAATGGGAAATCGTCCTTTGGTCTGGCTTTGTTGAGATCCCTATAATCCACACACATTCGCACCTTACCATTCTTCTTCATCACGGGCAAAATGTTGGCCACCCATTCAGGATACTTTGAGACTGCCAGGAATCCTGCATCAAGTTGTCGCTTGACCTCATCTCTGATCTTGAGAGCCATGTCAGGTCTACTTCTTTGGAGTTTCTATTTCACTAGTGGGCATTCAGGCTTGAGAGGTAGTTTATGAACTACAATATCTGTATCCAAACTAGGCATGTCCTGATAAGACCATGCAAACACATCCACATACTCTTCAACAAGCTTCACTAACCGTTGTCTGACTTCTGCCCCAAGCATTTCCCCTATCTTGACTTCCTTCTTGTCTTCATCGGTACCAAGATTGATGGTGTCAATTTCTTCCTCATGTGGCTGAAGAGCCATGTACTTGTACTCACACATTCTTGCCAACTCACCCAGGACCTCATAATCTTCCTCTTCCTCATCCCCAGCTTGATAAATGGGTGAATCAAAGTAAATAGTGAAAGTAGGGTCATCGAATACAACAGGTTTGTGGCTGATTCTGCGTGATGGAGGGACTTATTTTATTAAAATGCACAAAATTAGATGCAAGAAGAAAAAGTTTTTGGTAGTTCTGAAAATATTTGCCATTTTTCCTTAAGAGCAAAAACAGTAAACAAAGACAAAAGAGTTTTAACAAAACAACATATTCATTTATTAATAAGAGTTGGGCACGACAATGGAATTGAAAACAAACAGGGATCTTAATAGCCTCCCAATTGTCTAGTGCGGCGTCACACTGAAAAACCAGATGGCTGATGTCCTCGTCTTCTTCGCCCCTATCACTGCGTTGACTTAGTGTCCTTTGCTGACAAACATTTCTTGGATCGTCCATGGTCGTGGTGTTAAAGAAGCTGCTTTGCCACGAGTTGGTTTGTAACCCAACCCTTGGTATCTCTTTCTCTCTTGGACTTCAATGACTTTTCCCTAACCCTCAGGGACACCTACTTTCAGGGCAGATTGCATACTTTTGAAGGAAGCAAAGGATGGACTACTCGGGACCACCGGTTCTTCAACGTCTATCATAACAGCATTGGCTATCTCAAGATCTTAGAAATAAGTTTCCAAAGTGTAGCGAGCGACTTTAGACATGGTACTTAAGCACTGTCGCTCTGGGGTACTACATGTCGATTCATTTTTTATCCTATTGAAGCTGACTAAGGAAGGGAAATAGATGTCTCCAATTAACCCTGCTTGCATACTGAGTTTGAACAGCATTCTGTTAGGTTACAGATGCGATTAAGATGTGGGTCCCTCTTCGGCTTATTTTGTTAAAATCAGAATGTCTGGATCATTTGCGAGGTTTTTGGTAAAATGTCAGGATTTGGTGCTTTTGGGTTGATATATGAAGGTATGGTATTTGGGATTTTTGATGAGTATGCTTGCTAAGATTTTTCAATCTTATGCCTACGTATTCCCGTTTGACGAAACAGGGAAATCAGAGCGATTGTAGTTTCTCCTATTCTATGGGAGGAAAAAGTGTTTTCGTGTCTTGTTCAAAGCCCAAGACGTGAAGCTAAAAGTGGTTTGTATCTTGTTCAAAGCCCAAGATGTGAAGCTGAAGGGTCTATTTGTATCTTGTTCGAAGCCCTAAAGGGTCTTGGCTTTAGAGAGAATTTGTCATCTCTAAAGAGGAGTTGTTGATGTTTGTATACTGTGAGCAAGGCACAAGTTTGATGCTAAAAGGTTGATTAGCTAAACCGGGGTTTTCTTTATACAAAACCTAAGAGGAGGCTATTGACCCAACAAAAGGGGGGTGTTTTTATGTGTCTCGTACGAAGCCCGAGATAGAGGCTAAAGGGTTTTGACTCAACAAGAGAGTCTTGAACAGATGTTTGACTCAACAAGAGAGTCTGGAGGTTGTTTAACTTAATGAGAGAGTCTTTTTATACTCAACAAGAGAGTGTTTTCTATCTCGTAGGAAGCCCGAGATGGAGGAGACTGAAAGGAGATTGACTCAACAAGAGAGTCTTTTATACTCAACAAGAGAGTGATTTTGGATCTCGTACAAAGCCCGAGATAGAGGCTAAAGAGGTTTGTGATCGACTCAACAAGAGAGTCTTGACCAGGTGATTGACTCAACAAGAGAGTTTTTTGTACTCAACAAGAGAGTGTTTTTATCTGTCTTATACGAAGCCTAAGACGGAGGCTAAAAGAGGGGTTTTACTCAACAAGAGAGTCTTTTATACTCAACAAGAGAGTGTGGGGAGAATCATTGTACAAAGCCCAAGAGGAGGCCAAAAGGTGTGTCGACCCAACAAGAGGATCTTTTATACTCAACAAGAGAGTGTTTTTGTATCTCGTACGAAGCCTGAGATGGAGGCTAAAAGGGAATTTGTCTCAACAAGAGATTCTTCTATACTCAACAAGAGAGTGTTTTTGTATCTCGTACGAAGCCCGAGATGGAGGCTAAAGAGAGATTTTGACTCAACAAGAGAGTCTTTTATACTCAACAAGAGAGTGTTTTTGTATCTCGTACGAAGCCCGAGATGGAGGCTAAAGAGGTTGGTGACTGTTTCGGTTGTGTGACAGGTCCAGTATGTCATAAAAGAGACAATCAGTTCTTATAAAGAGACTGATTCCAGGTGGGGTTGTACTTTGGTACTGATCAATAGAGCGGGGTTATTTCCTGTTCTTTAAGGAAATGAGAAATCCAAAGGGTATTGAGACCATTCAAGTCTATTGGTGTTTGAGAAGTAGATTCTCAGATAGCGAAGGCATGTTGTATGATGCCTGCAAGAAGGCTGGAATGTTAAGAGATGAAGGTCTAGACTCTTTTGAAAGACTGTTCTATTAAGATGACTAGTTTCTATTCCTATACCTTTAAGAGGTCGTCGGGACAATTTGTACAAAGCCCAAGAGAATGCAGAAAAACTTTTAAGAAGCCGAAGGGACAATTTGTACGAAGCCCAAGAGGAGGCTATCTTCGTTGAGGAAGAATCATTATACAAAGCCTAAGAGGAGGCTGTGAAAACTTATAAGAAGCCGACGGGTCCTTGTACAATGCCCAAGAGGAGGCGAGGATGCTTTTAAGAAACCTGTGGGTCCCAAACCCCGAGAAGTTCAAGACAGGCTATTCACAGAGAATAGATCAAGCCAGGAAAATATGAGAATTTGGAAGAAACTCAAGAGATGCCATTCACAGTGAAAAGATCATCTCTGGGGAGTTAGAGCTTCTTTGACAATTTCTACAGAGGATAGCCTAAGAGAAGACTGTATCTAGTGCTCCTATAGGGGATCTAGTCTTGCCTATTTTTAAGAGTGATCAACGAGGCTTCACCTAGTGCTAGACGTAGTTGCCGGGAAGACTCTAAATAGATATACTAGTATTACACGGTATATAAAGTATGTGAAGGAAGACTTACAGTGAGCAGCCCCACAATACAGTTATATATATATGAAAGCGGATAAAGAAAGCGGGTAAACACTTACTCGGTTGTAGACCTTCCATGCTATTTGGTTATTTGTTCAACAAAGAAAGCTTTGATAACAATATTATATTCAAAATCAAAGGAGAAAGGGCTTCGAAGAGATTCTTGGGGCTTACAGCTCAAGGAGAGGCCCAAGGTTTTATCAGTGATTGCACTGTTGTTTGAATTTATACAGAGGGACTTATACAACTGACTGAGGCCCAAAAAGGTTTTCTGTACAAAGGGATGGGTCTTACACTCTCTCAAGAGGCCCAAAAGTTGATTTTTATACAAGTGGTGGGGTTTACAGCTCAAGTAGAGGCCCAAGGATTTGTTTTGAAATGTTGATCGCGCCGAGATTTTCTTTTAACGCAGAGGGACTTATACAATATCTGAGGCCTAAAAAGGTTTTGGTTAAAAGGGGGTTGGGTCTTACACTCTATTAGGGGCCCAAAGGGTGTTTTGAATGAGATATGGGGCTTACAACTCAAGGAGAGGCACAGGGTTAAAAACAACACCGTTATTTTGAAAACTATACCGGGACTTATACAATGACTGAGGCCAAAAAAGTTTTAGGTACAAAGGGGGATTGGGTCTTACACTCTATTCGAGGCCCAAGGATGTTTTGAATGGGTCTTATAGCTCGAGGAGAGGCCCAAGGTTATTTGTTTGAAAACAGTGATCGCGCCGGGGTTTTTGAAAATACAGTGGGTCTTATACAAGGACTGAGGCCCAAAAACTTTTGGTTTTCAAAAGGGGTTGGGTCTTACACTCTATTAGAGGCCCAAAAGTGTTTTTAAAAGGTTTGATGAGGGTTGAATTAATCAAAACCCTAATTTGTTTTCCAAATGTATTTTAATTGAATAAAAAATTCAATTAAAATGATCAAAATTGTTTAACATGTGGAAAACAAATTGTGATCTTGGATTAATGTTTCAAAAATCAAGTTTTGACCTACAAAATGATTAGAAATCAATTAAGTTTGGAAAATCAAGGGAGAAAAAATATTTCAAATGTTAAAAATAAATAAAACATTAATTCTTTGCAAAAATATCAAATATATGAAATAAGTAATATTTTTGGGATTTTTTGGTAAAATAAAATATTTTAACATTTTTGTGAATTATTAAAAAAAGAATCAACTCAAAATCATTAAAACTCAGAGAGAAATTAATTTTTGAATCAATTAAATAATATCACAAAATTCAAATATTCAAATATTTGAAAAAGGGTGCCAAGAACACGCGCCCTTCCTCTGCTTCCGCAGATTTGCATTTTCTATCCAATCTCACTGAATACTTGATTATATCATGCAATCTACATATCAATCTACTCCTTTCAACGTCACGATCATGTCTATGGTCTTTAATTTCATTTATTTTAAACATGGAATAAGAAATCAAAGAGAAACCTCAAGAATCCTAAATTCTGCATGAAGGTTCATAAATTCTACACACGATTCAAACAAAGCAATTGATTGAGGGAAAACACTCTATGCATGATTATGAACATATGACCAAATTATTGTGCAGCAAAAAATGCATGGATCATAGAGTTATAAGAGTTCATGCTTACCTCTTGCAGCTGGTGATCGTGTTTTGGGTTAGAGGTGTGACAACTAGGTTCCAATGATCTGGATAGCTTCCCTAGGTGCCATGGAGTGTGTCTGGATGCTTGGAGTGAATGGAAATGATCTGGAACTGGTTGTGGTACCCCAACTGCAAATCTGTCAAAGGCTTGAGCAATTGGCTGGTGATTTTGTGATTTTGGTGTTCCAGATGTTATGTGAGTGTTTGGATCACTTCTATATGATGTTTATGAGGTGTGTGTGTGATTGGTTTGATTGGAATTGCTCTCAAACTCAAAACCCGATAGTGACTTGTTTTGGAAGGCAATTTTGGAGTGAAAGAAGAGATTTTGAGGAAAGCATCTGTTTGATGGCTTTGGTGTACTCAAACTGATCACAAATGAGCTCTATTTATAGTAGAGCTAGTTTTTTTGCAAGGAATAGTGAATGGCAACTGCTACATAGGTTTGGCCAATGTTGAGCAATGAGAATCCAAGTCTCCTCTAGCCATTAACTAGAGGTTAGGGCACAGGCTGCTGGTTCCCTTGGTCTTGGATAAGTCTTGACTAAATTCAGTTGGAAATGGCTCAATCCATGCCACCTTGGAGCATCCATTGAATGCTCCAAAACAAAATTGGAGTCTTGTCCCCTATTTAGGCATTTCTAGGTTTAGCATGCTATTTTTGGTTCCAAAGACTTGGGAGGCTTGGGATCAGAGTTGGTTCCTCCTTGGTCCCCCCTTGAGGTGTTTAGATGGATAGAGTTGCTTGCTCTTTGCAAAATTTGGGCAAATCGAGCAAAACTCCAAAATCTGCCTTGCCATGACAGTTTTCAGCAAGGCATATTGGCATGGTCATATGTCATGGCTCAAGTGGAATTTGATGGAGTTCTTGGCCATTTTGGAAAGCCCTTATATGATACAACAACTGTTTGATCATAGTTGGTTTTTATACTTTTTGAATCCAAGTGAAAAATCCCCCTACATTTGGAAAAAAGTGAAGGCAGATTGTGACTTAGTGAAATTTTCACTAAGTGTTGGAAAAAAGTGCCATTTTCACTTTTTGTGATTTTGATCATTCCATAACTTAAAATCCATGAGGAATTGGAATGAGTTTTGTTTGAAGCTTTTGTAGAGGGCAATGAGAGCTACAAATCCAGCTTTGGATGGGGAAAAATGGCCTTGTGGTTTAGGAGTTATGATCCTTCAAAGTTGGTACCCTTGCCACTTTATTCCATAACTTAGAAAATTTCTAAGTTTTTTATGGTTACCCCTTTTACAAGTTATCCAACTTTTCTTAATTTTTCTTGATGAACGATGATTCCAATCACACATTAAAATCATTTTTGGGTCAAAGAACCATAATTGTGAAAAATCTTAAAAAGTCAAAGTTGACTTTTGTGCACAGTTGACTTTTTGTCAGATGAATTCCAAACTGTGCGATCCTCTGTGAAATCAAGTCCTTGACCTAAATCAAACTTGATGGATTGATTTCATAGGTGTTATAGGGTGTATTGAATCATGTCCCAATGTTTGGGAGCATGCCTGGGTCAAATGTCAAAGGCACAATTGACTTTTTCCCGCGAAACCCTAACTGTGGTACTGATGAACTTGAAACTTATTGCTCAAGCTTCTTGGATCAATCTATTGTTGCAAATGGATCAATGTTGTATGTTGGAGACCCTCAAATCTTCCCTTGAGGTCTTGGCTCATGATTTGTCATAAAAGTCAACTTAGGGGTGAAATAGGTCAAGAAACCCTAATTCCCGATTTTTGATGAATGCATCCCCTAAAACCAAATTGACTTGATGATTGGGTCCATGAGGTTCCATTAAGCATTTTAGGTTATGCTTTGAAGCATTGGCTCATTCCCAGAGGAAAATTTCCATCTGGAGGCCCCAGTCGACTAAAACCCTAATCTGGTGACACTGGCGATCTTGAGGCTTGATCCACTTAGAATGCTGCAACCTTGTGCTTGATTCTTGCTGTGGGAGTCCTCTTGATCCATTGGAGATATTTGAGAGGTTAGACAAGTTGAAAATCATGTCAATTCTTTATCGATCCCTTGTCTAAGAGCTCTGAGAGGGCCTGAAACCCTAAGTTTGATTGTAGTGGATGCTCACCTATCTTTGGGGAGACTAATGAGGCATGAGGATTCACCCATATTGTGGTGATGATTTACACAATGATGGGAAATCTTAGTGGTCAAAATTTGGGGTATGACAGATGCCCCTATTTAATCTTCTTGGACCCGAAGGTTTGAATGGCGAAGGTATTCGGGCATTCGGGGTGCAAGATGATTAAATATCGGAATACGCGAAATTTTGACGGTGGTTATGAATGGCAGTTCACGCATCCTTCTTCTTTTGCTAAGCAATGATGCTTAGAAAAGATAAACTTCCCCTCGGTCCTGGCCTTCAGCCAAGGAACTCGTCTCAGTTTCTGAAGTAAACTTCCCCTTGATCCTTGTTACCTACCAAGGAACTGGTCTAAGTTTTTTAAATTAAACTTCCCTCGATCCTGGTTTCTTACCCAGTAACTGGTCTAAGTTTCTGAAATAAACTTCCCCTCGATCCTGGTTTCCTACCAAGGAACTGGTCTAAGTTTCTGAAATAAACTTCCCCTCGATCCTGGTTTCTTACCAAGGAACTGGTCTCAGTTTCTTTTGTTAATAAACTTTATTGACAAGGGACGCTATTGTAGCGGTTTTCCTCAAACTTCTCGCCGATTTTTCCTGGGGAGATGCCATTTGATGGAAAATATTTTATGTCAGAGTTGCTGGGGGAACCCAGTCGTCTGAGTTGTAGAGGGGTACAAACTTCTATGTTGGAGATGCCATTTGTCGACTCTATCGGGAAAACGAGTCTCTTGAGAGACTATTTTTGCTTGGGGATATTACATCATACTTTTCTCGGAGACCTTCTCGGAGAAATGCCATATGATGTGATCCAATTTTGAGGTGCCGATGACCTTTTTGTCAGCGGATTTTTCGGAGAAAAACTGTCGTATTGTCGAATTTCTGATTACGAGGCTTTCTCTGGGAATTTTCCTTAATTCGGGGAAGCGAAGATATCATCTTCACTGGCGAAGAGTGACGTTTGTTAAGGATTCTCTGGTTTTTCAGAGGTTCAAGTTATCAAAGTGGTCAAGGACCAATTCTAATCCAGAAATAAACTGGAGGAGAGATTGTTCAGACACGACATTTCCTGACGAGGAAAGAACTGGCAACTCGATTGAGATGACTATTATCACTAGGGGATAAGACCGACTAGAGTGATAGTGATGCACTATGAATGCAAATGCAAATAAATAATGCATGATGTATGTATGTTTATGCTGACAAAACTGACACGACATACAGACTAGTATATGAACACGACTGGATACTCGGTCACAATGGGAGATGAAAAGTATCAATGGTTCATGATAGCAATTCTGCCTTGCTTAGGAGAAATAGTCCATGCGGGGACAACTGTTGGTCGGGCTTAGGAGGTAAGAACTCTGCCGGGGATATCAGATGAAACATGGTCTCTGACACAATTGATCCTTCGTTCAGGTGCACTGGTTTAGAAGGAGTACATTGATTCTGCACTTTGAGGCTCGAACACCTTTGGAGACGCAATAGATGTTCTTTTGATATTCAACAGTCAAAAGAAATTGCCATCTTTATTTTAAAGCAGAACAAATTTTAACAAGTAAATTCATTTTTGTTTTATTTCAAGAACCGTTGATCATGTTAAAACGTCGTTCTGTAAAGCTAAAACAAATAAGAATTGCAAACAAAAGCACAAGGGCTCAAATTTTATTGATAGGAAGGAAATCAGCCAAGCGCGAGATTCCATAGAGTATTTACAAAGTTTGAAAATGGTAATTTAAGGGAAGAGGGCTACATTGAAACATAACGACCGCTATCCTTCTACCAACTTTGAATTCGGGACATCCTGCGCTTCCGTCGAAGATGACCTTGACTGGAGTCTTTCTGATGGACGACGTAACTGTTGCTGAGGGACTTGCCTCTGTTGGACATACTTACTTGCCCTTATCCCTAATTTTTGCCTGGATTGTACTGTGAGATTTCCAATCCACCGGGATGATTTTTTATTATGTCTCTAATTTTTTCCTGGACCGCCCTTTCAGGTTTTCAATCCACCGAGACGTTTTTTTTTTAGTTTAGGTGAAGTATTTCTTGACTACGTCAACATTTGTGGGGTAGGAAAATTCCTCTCCATCCATGGTTGCGAGTCTCAAGGCACCGCCTGAGAAATCTTTCTTGACCACATAGGGGCCATCGTAATTCGGAGTCCATTTGCCCCGGGAATCAGTGAGGAATGATTGTATCTTCTTAAGCACAAGGTCTCCTTTCCTGAAGACGCGAGGTCAGACCCTTTTGTCAAACACCTTCTTCATTCTTTGCTGACACAATTGACCGTGACATAGCGCCGTCATTCGTTTCTCTTTGACCAGATTGAGTTCGTCGTGTCGACTTTGACAACATTTAGCCTCTGTAAGCTTGGCTTCCATCAATACCCAGATTGATGGGATCTCTACTTCTATGGGGAGCACTGCTTCCATGCCATATACTAGAGAGAAAGGGGTTACCCCTGTTGAAGTGCGGACAGATGTGTGATAACCGTGAAGAGCAAAGAGTAGCATCTCGTGCCAATCTTTTTAGGTTACAACCATCTTTTGAACGATCCTCTTGATGTTCTTATTAGCTGCTTCTACCATTCCGTTAATCTTGGGTCGGTAGGGAGATGAGTTATGGTGTTCGATCTTGAACTCGGCGCACAACTCTTTCATCATCTTGTTGTTCAAGTTAGATCCATTATCAGTAATGATCTGTCTAGGAACACCATAACGACAGATGATATTGTTTTTGATAAATCAGACCACCACTTGTCGGGTTACATTGGGGTACGATGCTACTTCGACCCACTTGGTGAAGTAGTAAATGGCGACCAGAATGAACCGATATCCGTTTGAAGCCTTGGGTTCGATCATGCCAATCATGTCGATTCCCCATATGGAAAAAGGCCATGGGGAAGAAAGAACTTTAAGATGGGTTGGCGGTACATGAATTTTGTCGGAGTATATTTGACACTTGTGACACCTCCTCATGTACTTGTAGCAGTCGGACTCCATGGTCAACTAGTAGTACCCTGCTCTCATAATTTTTCTCGCCATTGTGTGTCCGTTGGCATGAGTGCCAAAGGATCCTTCGCGAATTTATTTTATCAGCATGTCTGCTTCAGGTCTGTCTACACATCGGAGCAAGACCATGTCAAAATTTCTCTTATAGAGTGCATCACCGCTCAGGAAGAAACTGCCAGCCAGCCTTCTGAGGGTTTTTCTGTCCTTCCTTAGTGCCCCAGGTGGGTATTCTTGTTTCTGAAGTAAGCATTTGATATCGTGATACCAAGGTTCATCGTCGATGACTGCTTCGATTGTGAAGATCTAAGCAGGCTGTTCAAGGCGCATTATGTCGACCTTAGGTAAGTCATTCCATTGACCTACACTAATCATGGAAGAGAGAGTGGCTAATGCATCAGCCATGTGGTCCTCCTCACGACGAATGCGATGAAACTCGATTCTGCTGAAGAAGGGTAACAATCTTCTCGCATAATCTTTGTAAGGAATTAGTCCTGATTGGTATGTGTTCTAATCTCCTTTGATTTGATTGATAACCAGGGCTGAGTCGCCATAAACATCCAAGTTTTTGATCCTTAAGTCGATCGCTTCTTCGAGACCCATAATACAGGCTTCGTATTCGGCCTCATTGTTTGTACACTTGAATGTCAGTCGGGCTGTGAAAGGAATGTGGGTACCCTGAGGTGTTATGATGATTTCCCCAATTCCGTTTCCATAATGATTGATAGCTCCGTCAAAGCTTAGTCCCCACTGGGAACCTGGTTCTGGCCCTTCACTGGGTAGTGTAACGCCCCAGTTTTTGCCAGTTTTATTGTATTGAGTCTTTTTGGATTATTTTATTATTATTTTATTCTAATTTCGACTTTTATATGAAAATATGTTATTTTCGGCGGGAATATATTTTATCGCGTTTTGGGAACGTTTGCGAGATATTTGAGTGTGGGGGTATTTTGGACATTTCACATTTAATTTCACTAAGTTAGTAAGAAAAGAAAAGAAAAATAGAAATAGAAAGAATAGAAAGAAAAAGAGAGAAAAGAAAAGTAGAGAAGAAGAAAAGAGAAGAGAAAGAAGAAAAGAGAGGAAAAACTTGTGAAGGAAGAAATCAATCTCCCGACTTTCTAGAACACGATTAAATCGGGTAAGGGTGCGAAACTCGGTTATTATATTGATTGTGTATGATTATGTATGTTTTGTGTGGATGTTTTGGTTGGTTTTCCATATGTTTCCGTTTATGCCGTATTGAACGAAATCGATAGAAACCGATGATTTTACGGTCGAAAAGTCGTATAAATACATGTGTTGGTTGGTTATATGTATGTGAACTGCTGTTTAAAGTTTCATGAAGTTTGGTTATGTTTTGGTTAGTTTTCGTTATGTTTCCGTTGTTTTGTCCGTTTAGGTCGAATTGTAGGAAATCGATAAAAATCGATGTTTTCACAGTTAGAATTCGAAATAAATTACGTAGTTGTATCGAGTAAGGTTAGGTCGTCGTATAGCGTGCTTTTTATTCGATTTGAAGATGTTTGAAAATTCTGGTTTTTGAAAGGTTGAAATTTAATCGAAAAATCGAACGTCGTAGAAATTTCGTTTATGTGTTCTAAATTGTTCTTATGTATTTGGTGGTTGCGCGTATATGTTTCTTTCGATGAAAATGTTCGATTTAGTCGAGTTTACGGGTACTTGGAAAAATGACAGCAAAGGTGTATTTTGAGAAAATCTGATTTTTGGGAAAAACAGGGCTATGAATCGATTCATAACAGCTATGTATCGATACGAAATGGTTTATGTATCGATACATAACCCCTATGAATCGATGCATACTGTGAAAATTGGGAAAAACAGCATTTTTACTACAGCATGTGTCGACACATGCGAGCTATGTATCGATACATAAGGTCTTTTTGTATCGATACATAAAGCCTATGTATCGATACATACTGTGCTAAACCATAAATTCTGGTTTGTCGGGGAAACTTCGGAAATTCATATCTCTTGAACCGTAAGTCGGTTTTAACCCCCGTTTGAAGCGTTGGAAAGCTAACGAGATGTTCTTTCTAGGAAAAATAGTTTTGGGGTCTGAAATTGGTCCAATCGGTACAGTTTTTACGAACCGTTTCGTAGTGTCGGGCGTCCGGTTTACGTTTTCGCATTATTTTGAAATATTCATATCTTGTTAACCGTTTATCGTATTTAAGAGTTCTTTATACCGAATCGAAGCTGTCGATGAGTACTTTTTGATGATGATAGAAAATATTAGTTTTGGCCGACTTTTAGCCGACTTTTTCGGAAAACCGAATAATGGAATTTTGAGTTATTTTTCAATATTGTAAGACATATTATGATATGTTATGAGATGGCTTGTGTGATGATTCTTTGATGGGAATTTGATGTTGTGGATTGGTATATT
The DNA here is from genome assembly GCA_022829125.1 of Lathyrus tuberosus. Taxonomy (NCBI): domain Eukaryota; kingdom Viridiplantae; phylum Streptophyta; class Magnoliopsida; order Fabales; family Fabaceae; genus Lathyrus; species Lathyrus tuberosus. The sequence continues at coordinate 2,430,647 of JALAZF010000308.1, read as the reverse complement.
GGTGTTTGTGGCCATTTTGGGCAATTGTGTGCATTACTTTATATGTACTTGAAATACATGATTATTGTTAATGCATGAGCATTTGATGTTGGCATGAGTCATTAATGTGTCAAGTATCATGATATGCATTCTTGCATTGGAAGATTCATAGATGAATCAGTTTTATCGTCTTACGCCCTGAAATAATGGTAGAAGCGATTAATCACAAATGATTGTGCGCCCTGAAATAGTGGACTATGGCAATCGGATTGTGCGCCTTGAAATAGTGGTCGAAAGCAATCCATAAACGTCGTACGCCCTGAAATAATGGTTTATAGCGACGGGGAACATCGTAGGCCCGACGGGGAGTTACTCTATGTAACGAGCGATGATTCCAAGAGTTCCTGGGGGACTAATGAATTACAAGGTTGGATTGGTACCGCATGCGTAGAGTCGTTGTGTCGGTCTCTGTGCATTTGCATAATTCATTACATGAATGTTTATGTGTTGAATTTTGAGAAGGATTTGTTATGCATTGTGTTAATGTATATGCTTATGTGATTGATGTGTGAAATGGGTTTAATATGTCTTGTGTTGTTTACAAGTATCGTATTTGTGTGGTGAGAATAATTGTGCATATTTTGCTAAGTGTTTTATAATGATATGCAATTATATTATAATCCTGTTTCTCACCCTTCTGCTGTGGTTTAATGCTGTAATGGCATTGCAGATTAGACGCTGGATGTCTTTTGCGAAGATTAGTGTCTTCGTCTTTTTGTCGTTCCGTCGGCTCTGATATGTAACACGGGTAGTCGGGGTTCGAGTGTAGATGTTTCTTTTAGCTTGTATATAGTGGCCTTGTATGAACATGTATATGACAAACTTATCTTTTGTGATTGACATCAGTTATGGATGTTCCGCTTTAATTCTGTAACTGAACGATGATATTTTGGAACTGAGTTCCTATGTTTATATGACTATCAGGTTGTTATATATCTATATGAGCAAGTTTGTTTTAGTTCACGTTGGTGTGACATCTCTGTTTATATCTAAATGACTTAATCTTTGCTCTGATGTTTTATTATAAGATTAGTTTATTCCGTTTTTGTACGGGGTATAGAAGGGGTGTTACATTAAGTGGTATCAGAGCCAATGTCTGTTTGGTCTGTCCGACCGTGTCTTTGTGTCGTTGTTGGACTGTTGCACTCTGTTGAGTGGTTGTTTAACCATAATTTGCTATCATTGGGAATGTTCAGATTATGGCGGGAAGACGCGATGCTGCTATGACTGCGGCCATGCAAGCTATGGCGCAAGCGATGCAGAATTTACCCAATGCTGCGGCGGACGAGGAATCGCGTAGTATGGATAAGTTTCAGAAGAATGATCCACCGAGCTTCAAGGGTACTCATGATCCTGAGGGAGCACAGATTTGGCTGAAGAAGATTGAGAAGATCTTCCGTTTCATTAGGTGTTCCGAGGATCAGAAGGTGCAGTTTGGTACTCATATGTTGGAAAAGGAGGCTGAGGACTGGTGGGCGAATGCTTCTCAGAGGTTTGAGGAGGATGAGATAGTGGTTACATGGGCTGTGTTCAAAGATGCTTTTCTTGAAAAGTATTTTCCGGAAGATGAGAGAGGTAAAAAGGAAATTGAATTTCTTGAACTGAAGCAGGATAATTCCTCTGTTGCGGATTATGCTGCTAAGTTTGAGGAACTGGTGAAGTTTTGTCCCAATTATAATACGGCTGGTTCGGAGAGGTCTAAGTGTTTGAAATTTGTGAATGGCTTGAGGCCAGAAATCAAGCAAGGTATCGGTTATCAGGAGATAAGACAGTTTTCAGTGTTGGTGAACAAGAGTCGGATTTTTGATGAGGATAGCAAAGCGCGTGCTACTCATTACAAGAATCTGAATGATAAGAAAGGAAAGGGGCAGTTCAGAGGTAGGCCTTATGCTACCCCTGTGTAATACCCCAAAATTTGCTCTCCCTTTTGTCATCATAGCATGGCATTATCATTTATCATATCATATCTACCTCATTAGCATTACATTGCATTTAACATAGAAAGATGAAGCATGGCATCCTTCTTACCATTAGGGCATGTGGTCAGGTGGGAGGTGGACAATCAAGGAATCATTCAAAGCACAAAAGGTCAATCAAGTTGGCTCTAGGCAAGCCAAGAGGTCTCTCATGTATCATACTATCTCAATTGATCATCCAAAACCTCAAGAAAGTGAAATCCAAGGGGAGATTGAAGCACTACATCTTTCACTATGCAAGAGGTTCAAAAATTGAAGGAAAACCCTCAAAAGAGATAGCTCATTGATCCAAAATCATCCTCAAATGGTATATCTCATCATCCTTTAAGAGGATACACAACATACTCTGAGGAATTTGAAATTGAAGACTGCACATTTTTCTCCTAGGAGGTGGGCACCAAAACTAGGGTTTCCCATTAAATCAGGGAATCTTTGATTTTTTGGACAAAACTTGATGTCATGGTATTCTACATGTTCTTAAGTGTATGTGTATGGAGAATGGCATCTCAATTGGTTTTAGAAGTGGTTCAATTGGAAGAAAGATAAAAAATCAGGAAATTTGGGGCCAAGTCAAATAATCAGGGGAAAAAGTCAACTCTTGAATTTTTGAGCCCAAAATCATGAAATTCATGTTATATGTGACCAATGTACAAAATTTGATCAAGAAACTCCAAAGGAATCATGAAAAAATCAAGATGTGGAAAGTTGCCATTTTTGGATGAAGTAGGGTTACTAAAAATAGCAAGTTTTGGCCATTTTGCATCATAATTGGAACCAAGGCCATTCAAAATTAAAGCATCAAATGAAAATTCCACTCTGCCTCAATGAAAGATCTTGCTTTAAGCTTCAAATCCATGGGTATAACATCTCCATTAGACAAAAATTGAGGGAGATATGATTAATCAAAGTTGGAGGAAAGTAGGCCAAAAACCATGTCTTGACCAAGCTTGGCCAGGTCTGCGCGCAGTCATTTTCTCAAACAGTTGGTGAGCAAGATGTGTAGATCAATTACTCATGGTTAAAGGTTTCAAATGAAAAATCTTGCAACATCAAAGTTGTTCCCCTATGTAAGATCTTCAAGATTGATGTTCATGGATTTTTCATTTGATCAAAGGATAAGGAGTTATGATGGCTCAAAGATTGGTCAATGCAACTGAAAATCCATGCCAAGCATGCCTTGCCAACCAACCTCATTATCTCGCCCATGCACCAGTTGGTGTTTCTTCTGTTACAAGCCACATTTGGCCATGTTCCAAACTTCAATTCAACCAACTTTCAACACCAATATTGTTCCCTAATGTATCATCTTTCTAATGCCACCAACATTGGATTGTTTCATTCATTGACAAGTGAGAAATTCCTCCTCAAACACTTGCTGTCACAATGAAGATTTGCTGCATAATTTTGGTTCAAACACACATCAAGTACATGACAGAAGTCCTATGTGTGCTGCTCTATTCTTTGCTTCATTTGGCCAAACACATTTCACATTATGCATACGAGCTTGAGCCTTGCATGAAAGAGGAAGTGAGAAACTTGCACCACAAGATTCCTGTTGCTACATCAGAACAACATAACATCACTTTCCTTCTCCTACACACCACCATAACTCCATGAACCTCACCCTCACTCTAACAGAACTTCCCCAACTCGTGCCATTAACCACCTAACTCAGTTAGTTAACTCAAACTCAGTTAACTAACTCAGTTTAACTAGAGTTCTAACTGTTAACTGAACTGGTTGGGAGTTAACCTTGGATATATAAGCTGAAACTCTCACAATTTCAGGGGAGGATTCTCATTTTTCACTCTCACTCCAAATTGCTCTCACTTTTCTCTCAGAGTTCTCTCCATTCTCTCTCTGATTTCACACGAGTTCTTCACACGTTCTCACCTTGATCTTCATCAATTGTTCATCATCAAGCACTTCTGATCAAGAACAAGCTGAAGTAAGAGCAAGCTATCGAGAGCAGCAACTTCTCCAATTGGAATCTCAGTTCATTGTCTTCAAAATCCAAAGGTTCAGAGCATTTATTTTGCTCTTAGGAAGCTCAAGATCAATCTCTCATCTCTGGTTTTCTGTTGATTCAAGAGTTCTCCAATTTCAGGTTTCAAAATTTCTCAAACTTTAATTGCACGATTTTATCCTGTTTTGACTTGTTGATGTGTTGTTTGAGCTTATTAGAAGCTATGTGAAGCTGGCTAGTTGATAGAGCTCTTTAGGAGCTTAGAACTGAAAATTAGGGCAAATTTATCCTCTTCGATTCTCCTTATTCATGCTTGATCTATGAATTTTCTTGTTGGATCTGTGTTCCTCATGAGCTTAGCTTTCGTTTGGTATATGGCTTGTGAATTTCTGGAGAAAATGTGAGTTGCAGGTGGTGGCTGCTGGCCGGAGAAGATGACCGGAGGTCATCTCCGGCCGGTGACTTTAACTGTTAGGGTTTATGTGTGTTTTAATCCTGTCCGTTCATGTTTTCTGATCGTGTGATCCTTGTCTTGCCAGCACATTAAAAATCACATGCTCCTCACGTGTATCTTTTCTGAATTCATTTAAACACGTTGTAGTGTAGTGCATGGTAACTTGTGTGTGTCCTCACGCATGTGCATTGATCCTGATTACTTTGACCACGCATTGACCTTGACTTGATCCATTGGCTGAGAATGAGTCAATTCCTGTTGACTGAAGTGCATGATTGTTATTGTGTTATGCGCTGAATTGGACCTTATTCAGATTGATAATCGCACCTCCCAGTTTTAAGGCCCAAATGATTTTGAACTGTCCAATTGCTATGTTCATACCCCCCTGCATTTTGCATTTATTTTTTCATTTTTATTTCTTTCTACACGTTTGATTTCTAATTTTTAAAAATACCAAAACATATTGGAAAATTCTACAAAAATTCATGTGTATTCTTAAAACATTTAGGAAATTTTTCATGATTTTATTTTCTGATTTTATGACCATTTTGCCCCTGTTCCATTATTTCTTTTGAATTTCCATTTGTATGCATACTTAATGTGACATATGATTTTGTGCATTTTTGTTCTTGATCATAAAAAATGATTTTGATGCCTTTCTTTTTGCATTGTGGTCACAATATGTTGAGGTATGTTTGAGATTTATGAGATGATTTTTAAGTCTTTTTTGGATGACTTTTGATGTGTTGCTTTGAGCATGAATGCATGAAACTTCCATGAGACTTTGACCTAATTGTTGAGTGACTTTGGTTCTGATTCATTGCTTGTGGACTTGATATGTTAATGGCATGTGTTTAAGGTGTTTTATTGGTGAAAGTCATAATTTTTGAAGCATGTTTGCTATTTGTTTGAAGCATGAAGTTTAACTTGTTCATTTTGTGAATGCATGCCTCATGTTTGGTTTGCTTGATCATGAAGGCACTTGTGCCATGAGTTGTGGTTTTGTTTGAGGATGTATAGCATGTTAATTGACTTCTGATTGTGACATTTGGGTTTCATCTTTGCATGTTTGAGGTTTATTTTGCACCTTAAGTCATTTGTTTCACAAGTATGAACCACATTCACATCACTTCACCTTTTCTTCTTTGCTTCTTGTTGGATTGAGATTTTGTTTGCATGATTTGGTATGCTCATGTAGGATAACATTAGGTTGTGTAAATATGAGTTACATTCTGACTTGGAAGCATGTATAGCATTTAATCTCATTTTACTTTGTTTGTCAACTTGTTTGAATTTGATTTGTTCATTATACTTTCTTACTTTACTTGTAAGTGATTGTGCTAACCATGTAGGGGCTTCGGTAAGTTTCAATTGAGTGTGGATAAGGAATCCACATTCAACTTCTATCCTTTCTCTTTTACAATTCCATTTGGTGTTTTGCTAAGCACTTATGTGCTTTCTTTTAATAACTCATTACTTTCCCTTTTTGAATTACAATTCATCTTCTACTTTGGAAGTGAATTGTTTAATTCTTTCTTTCTTTAGACTTTAGGTTGAAACCTCACAAACCTTTAGGATCACTCTCTTTAATCTTCAATTAGGATTGAGTCTTAGTCCATATAGGTTTTACCTTTTCTCCTCTCTTGAGTCTCTTTTCTCATCTCAAAGAAAATTCAAAACATATAATAAAGGTAGGCATTTATTGCATTTAGGCCTTTCATATAAAGAAAAGATTATAAGGGGTCTTCTCTTGTAATCTTAGAATGTGTAGCATATAGCCCATCTTGGGTCAATGTGTTAAACATTTGATCTTGTATGAGGGACTTAAATGCAATACTTGTTGAAGGTGCAAATAATAAAAAACACTTCTTCACTTCATAATCAACAAAACACTTAATAAACACAAGTATGCTAGTGTGTTTGAACCTTGACAATTGGAACTGAGTGTGGGGGTCTTCTTCACTCTCAGTGTGCTTTCTTACCCATTCCATCTTGGAATGTTAGAATGTACACATTCCAATAACTAAGATTTGGATACACTATCGTATGCAAACAAATGGGAAAAACTCTTAAAAGACAAAAACAAACAATAACGTCTTTCCTTCGGGAATTCTTTTCTCACCTCATTCACTCTCAACGCACGAACGCGCTCCTACTCGTTCTCTTGCAAGATGGTAACGCACTCGGACCAGCGAGCCTGCAACACCTGAGCTAGAACGTCAGCCGTTCCTTAAAAAACACAAACAATCCACCCCTAGTGAGGGGAACTACGTCGCTCTGATTCTCATGCTCCCGATGAGATACGTAGGCAGTGGGGTAGGGCCCATGCGAGCACTTCTTTTATTTTCCCTACATTTGTTTCTCGTTCCTTTTCCAGTTCTCTTTTCGTTCCTTTTCCAGTATCATTTTCTATCACCCTTTGATCGAGACAAGCAAGCGTGGATCCCATCGGGTACGATGGACGCGAGGGGGTGCTAATACCTTCCTCTCGCGTAACCGACTCCCGAACCCAGTTCTTTTGGTCGTAAGACCATGCTTTTCCTTTCCTTCAGGTTTACGCGGTGTTTCCTTTCCCTCTCTTGGGATAAATACACATTGCTGGCGACTCTGTTCGGTGCCACTTTCGCGTTTGTACTAGGATGAAAATCCCGGGAGCGACAGCTGGCGACTCTGCTGGGGACGAACCCAGAATCTCTGGTTTCCTTAGCGAGTCAATCCTAGCGCTTGTTTGCTTTTCTTTCATTGGGTGTTTTCTGTTGTGCTTTATTTTGCTGTTTATTTACTTTACAGTATTTACTGCATTTTAGCATTACATATCATATATTATATTGTGCTGCACTGTTTTGTCTGTTTGGCGGGATGGGATTTCTGAGAGATAAGCCCATTACACAGGCTTGAGTATACACTTAGAATTAGAGTGGAGAGTAGTGGGACCTACGTGCCGTTTGGAGTGCGTTGGGTGTTCACGAAATTCACAGCTAGACGAGGCTATCTTGGGACACGTCGTGGCATGCGCATCTTGCGTATTCCAGGATGTAGATCTAGAGAGCTGTCGACTCTAGTGACCGATCATGAGGACCTTAGTGGAAATATCCCTCTTTAGTGGTGACAATGGCAGACCACATTCTGTGGCAAACCCATTCGCACCCGAGGGCCCACTTTGGAACTTGCATAGGATGACCTTTATTTTCTAAGGGGAGTCAGTGGACGACCTCTTTGATTGGCATAGCATTGTATCCTACGGGCTGAATGTGCTATTGCTTCTCAAACCTCCGAAGCTGACAAGCCTTATTTTCTAAGAACCACATGTGAGTATGGGCGGGATGTTTACAGGTTTGCAGGAAACCCAGCCTCCTACCTACCTTACTTGTGATTCTATGACAATTTCAGACATTGTATCCTATGGCAGTGATTTAAGTGTTCATCTCAGATATTGCCAGATTCAGTACAGAGACACAGTGCACACAGTTCAATACAGACACCGACACTTGATTACCTGATCACATGCCCTTTTGCATTGCATTATCATATCATAACAGTTATGTTTGTCATTTTCAGGTGCATAATACATTTCTGATTCCAATCCATGGGTTCGACAGAGATCGTTGCCGAGAGAAAGAACAATGTGTCTTACAAGTTTCCAGATCCTGTCTTGGATTCATTGCTCAAAGTTATAGATATGGCTGGTCCGGGTATTCTTGATAGGTTTCAGAAGAGTTACGGGAATTTGGTTGGGATGGTCCGTACAATCACCAAGTATGAACATGATGCCTTGCACACTCTGCTGCAGTTCTACGAGCCTTCGTTGAGGTGCTTTCTTTTTTCAGATTACATTCTGATGCCAACACTGGAAGAATTCTCATTTATTTTGGGAATTCCGATCACGTCGGTAATACCATTCTTCTCTGGTAGTTCTCCCAGCGTAAAAGAAATTGCTGCTGCTTTACAAATGGATCAGGCGGTGATAAAGAGTGGTGTGAGCAGTAAAAATGGAGTTAGCGGATTTCATTTAGAATTTCTGTCTGGACAGGCCCAAGAGGCTGCAAGTGCTAAAAATTGGACGGTTTACAATTCCATTCTGGCTCTCTGCATATATGGCCTAGTTTTCTTTCCCAATCAGCAAGACTTTGTGGATATGCAAGCGACAAGAGTTTTCGTTCTTAAAAATCCAGTCCCTACTTTGTTAGGAGATTTTTATCATTCCGTGCACTATAAGAATGAGAAAAGAAGGGGAGGATCTGTCAGTTGTTGTACTCCACTGCTGAGTCATTGGTTTTTCAAACATTTGCCTCAGACAGGTGCCTTTGTGGAAACCAAAGATGTGGCGAAATGGTCTAAACGATTGATGAGTTTAACTGCTGATAACATTGTATGGTTTGATCACCGGTTATTGAGAATAGAGCTTGTCACAAGATGCGGAAATTTTCCAAATGTGCCTTTGATTGGCAGAAAAGGAGGGATCAATTATAATCCAGTTTTGGCCATCCGACAGTTTGGATATGCTTCCAGGGATCCTCCTACAGAGCAAGATGTGGAAGAATCTTTATTCTTTACAGGAACTAAAGATGCGAAGGTGGTAGAAGTAGTGAATGCTTGGAAAGATAAGCACAAAATTGGAAAAGCAGTTTTTGGAAAAGGAGATTGTAGATCTTATCCTGAATATGACAGGTGGATTGAGACAAAAGTAAAGGAATTGCTTTTACCCTTTTCAAGGGGACCTCTTTTATGTTCAGCACAGCCAGAACAACCCACTATGGTGGCTATTGAAGAATGTGAGAAGTGGAAGAAAATGGTCAGAGAGTTGCAGATAGAGAATTCTGGAATGAGCAGATGTCTTCAGAAAGCTCTAGCTGACAACAAAGAGTTGGAAAAGAGAGCCTTGAAAGCGGAAAAAACCTTGGCTGACAAAGAGGAAGATTTTGATGACCGAGCTCGGTACTTTCGGAAACTTACTTTGGGAGCAGATGACACTAGTCAGGCTCACAAGATTACAAAACAGGCTTTAGCCCGAAGCAAGGATTCATTAGCTCAACTTCGTCAAGCTTGGGATGAAGTCAGAATTGAAAATGCCGAGTTAAAGGATCAGTCGAAGACTAAAGACGAGGAGCTTAAAAAGGCGCATGAGCAGAGAAGAAAGTATCGGGAAAGCCTCGGTAAGAGTCAAGAACAGCTAGAAGAAGCTAGAGGTGAGCTGAGGAATACCAAGAAAGAGCTTGAAGAAGTCATAATAGAAAGGGAGATACTCAAGACGCAAGCCGGCATAAAGAGACACAAAGGAGTGTGTGATGACGAAGCTCTGATGCTGCATATGGGTTCTTTAATTGAAGCTCTTGAGAAAAGGGATGTCTTGATCAAAGAGATGATCGAAAAGCCGAATCACCAGCGTACCCGTATACTTTTTGAGGAAATCAAGTATTCAAGTGATAAGCTGAAGGATGTGGAATTGTCAGACTGATGTTCTTTTCCTTATATTTTGTTGTTAATGGTTACCATCAGGCTTGTTGATGGATCCATTTTTCCTTGTATTGCATTTGCGGATGAGCCTTTCTTAAATGTACTTGAATACTTTGTTGAATGAGTATGAGCAGTTTTATTCAGAATTTTTCCTTATCAGATAGCTGCACACAAGCACATGACCACAATACGTCTCTTTATATCACGATTTCTGGTCTTCAGATTTCTGTGGTTTGGATTGGAATCAGGGTATAAAGCACCTCGGAAATGACAAACATAGCATTGCATGGCATTGCATATCATTTTGCATTTTTGTTACTTGCTTTTCAGGTATTCGTTGCAGGGTCTCTAACCTTTATTTGGTTTCAGGCAGTATAGCTGAGAATTATATTCACCGATATTCGACGCGAAGGAATCAAGTAAGAATCATGGATCAAATGCAGAAGGATTTGGCTGAGGTGAGGGCCCAATTGGGGCATTTTATGGGGGACATTCAGGCACTGTCCCGAGGTCAGGAACTATTGAGGGAGGAAGTCAACCAGATGAAGATTCAAATGGGCCTGGTCATGGAAATTTTGAATAAGGTGTTAAAAAAGGAAAATGATCATGTGCCAGCTTCCACAACAGAGGTCTCTACTCCTCCCATCTCTTTGGGATATGCTCTAGATCATGGATTGCTTCGTGAATCTCCTCTGAAAGCTAAAGGTTCAGAGCTCTCTCATCAGCAGTCACTTCCTAATTTTCAAGAGGATCCTAAGTCAGAGGGGCCTAAGAGGAAGTTCGATCCCATTCCGATTTCGTATGCGCAATTGCTTTCTTACTTGCTCGAGCTCAAGCTGGTTGAGTGTGTTAGTTTGGGACCATTGCCCACGAAGATTCCTCTGGGACCTAATGCTAAGGCTAGATGTGAGTTCCATTCTGGGGCACCTGGTCACAATGTTGAGAATTGTACCAGGTTCAAGCATAAAGTCCAGGAGCTAATTGATTCAGGGGCAATCAAGTTTGCATCAGTTGGTGCTGGTAAACCAAGTGATGTCACTCCCATTGTTGCAAGGGAACTGAGGACTCTCTCCTTTTCCAAAGGGTATACCTCGCGTCAGGGATCTCTTCCACAACCCTGTGTTGCAGAAGACCTATGTCAGCAACCCTTATTTGTGCCTCAGCCGAATGCAGAAAGGAAAGTGCAAGGCCAGGTTGGGCGCCCGAACCAGCAGCAGCAAGATTATCAGCAGCGGAGGCTACTCAGACCAAGGAAGCCCAAGAGGACATTTGATCCTATTCCTGTTCCGTACAGTCAGTTGTTGGCTCGTTTGCTCAAAAGTTCGCAAATCCAGCTGAGAAGGGCCATGCCCGTGCCATACCCCATTCCTCCGGACTATGACATGAGTGTTAGCTGTGAGTTCCATTCAGGAACATTTGGGCACACACTTGATAACTGTAATGTGTTCCAGCACAAGGTGCAGGATTTGATTGACTCAAAGGTTATCACCCCAGACGGTACCCCACAAGGTGAAGCTTCTGTACCATGGTGAGTGCTCAAAGTTACAAGAACATCACCAGAAGTGGTCAGTCTAGACGGAGCCAAGCCTCCTCAACAACGACAATCTTTATTTTCCTTGCTGCATTTTCATATGTAGTCTTTATTTGTTCGTTCAGACATTGTTCGCATGTTAAAATTTGTTTGTATTTGGTATGAGGATTTTAATGCAATGAATATGTTTTCTTGAAGAATTTCATTTGTGTTTACTCATTTAATGCTAATGTGTACTGCAATACCATTTTTCTTGCTCAAACTCTATGAGGGAGAATGATGATCTGAAAACGCAAAAATCTCTGATTGTGTGCTTTTGGATAAAACCCTGTTGAGGATGTACAGGCATTGATTCAAATCCCCAAACACTGGAGATATAAGGGAGATAGACCCTCGTTAACCCCTTTGAGCCTTGAAGTAGGAGTTTCTTTCATACGAAAAAAAAACCCTCACATTTAACCCAGGGGCAGGGTAGACGTCAGTTAATTTGACCGAGCGTTCAAATTTCAAAAGGAGTGTGCATCTGAGGATCCATTACCTTCTATTCCACCGTCAAGAGGTCAAGAGATGTGAAACCACAATGGTTATCCATCAACAATCAAAAAGTGAGGCAGTCACAACCCTTTCAACAAAGTCAAGACAAGCCAGTGTCACACGATTTGTTCAAGAAAAAGGAAAAAGAATAAAGAAAAAAAAAAAAAAAAAAAAAAAAAAATGAATGAAAAATGAAAAAAGCCCGCTAAGTTGAAACTTGAAAACAAGCAACTTAGGCAAAAGTTAGGGCATCCCGCTGGACTCTGAAATTAAAGATTCAAAAGAATCAGTCCAGGCAAAAAATTAGGGATCAAAAAAGCAAAAGAATGTGAAAGCGAAAAACAAAAGGATTACAAAAGAAAATCCTCGAGCAAGAACAAAGTCGTGTGACTATGGACAAAAGACAAAGGGGTGACTGTCAATCCAAAGCCTCATTAGGTGTCAAACCATCAGTATCATGGTTTCCTTAAAGATCACAAAATCTTTTTGAGAGGCGAACGCTTGTGCAAATTAGCTGAACGTAGGACTGGAGAACATCACGAAGAGTGGGTGGGCACCAATAAACTTTGAGCCATAAATCCTTTTTTCTCAAAACCGTGAACCAGGCCCCGTTACAACCCTCAAAAGTCCTAATTGAAACAGGGTTATTTCAAAGGCATACTACCAAGAGATAGCGTTCCTGACTCCTATCAGTTGTGCTAAAAGATCTTTGTTGGTGTTGCATGTGCATTGCATTATTTCTTTCAAAAATTAATGTCGTATCCTAACCCGTGATTCGCTCACAAAAGGGTTTGCTACATCTTTTTAGTAAAACTTCGAGATTAACATGTTGTGTTGCATTAGAATTTTCATTCTCAGAATAAAACATTTTCTGCTTGCATACATTTGTTTGACATCAAAAGAAGTTTACATATGGAAATTCAGTCCAGAAGCTTAATCTTGTCGAGTTGAGGATCCTGAAACTCCCGAAGGGCAGTCACGTCCAGTGGTACCTCCTCAGGAAACTTTGTTGAGCAGGAGCTTTCCCAACAAGTTGTGTTAAGACGTAGTCGATCCGGGGCAGTCACGTCGAATCATCTCTTTAAGGTGTAGCCGGTCTGAGCCAATTACGTCGAGAAATCTTTTTAGAGTTCAGCCAAACTGGGGCAAAACCACTTCAAGGGTCATACTGAGGCAAGCTATACCAAGAGCACGAGAAGTTAGCCCATCCAAACGACTAATCAGCCTATCCAGAGTTCAGAATACTGGGACAGAATATCCCACGGTGGTAAGAGATTCTTCATGGATCTTTTCAAGGTGAATTCCTCTGTAGTCCATACGGTCTGGGGAAGTTACGTCGAGATCCAACGAATCTCTACAAGAGTTTGAAGACACTGAAGCATTGAGCTTGCCAAGTCTTCTGTAAAATCCTCATGCGATGATTTCTTCTAAGTAATCCATGCGGTCTGGGGCAGTTACGGCGAGATCCAACGAATCTCTACGAGAGTTTGAGGACATTGAGGCATTTTGAATGTCAAGTCTTCTGTAAAATCCTCTTGGGACAATTTCTTCCGGTGGACCATGTTGGTTTGGGACAAGTGAAGAAAAACAGTTGGTCACGCATATGCAGTCAATCAGCCAAAAGGAGTGAAACTAAGGGGCATTCCAACCCAAGGCATTTTTGGTCCCCGTCTTCAGTAGGCTTCATTAATAATGTTCTCCAGCAAGAGATTGCATGCAAACCTTTCTCCCCAACAAGTGGTGGTTCAGAGTTAGATTTTCTCAGTTGCAGAAGTCATATCTCGCACGGGGTATACGTGCATATCCTTTGCTTGCAGGTAGCAGCCTCATACTAGGCTCAAAGGCAAAATTGAAGCCTTTGCGAGATCACGGGATCAGGTCTTCTAGACGAGTAATCACTTACTTCCATGCAGAAGACTGGGGCAATCATGTTCGAGAAAGGTGGTCACCCTTTTGTCACAATGTTCACTGATTAAGTCCATCATTCGGTCGACGGTCGGTCACAATGATTCGATATCAACGAATTGAGCTCAACTGGGTATCGTGGTATCTTATTAAGTCGATTCTCTCATACAGTACTTCCAACAGCTACAAGCTTTTCTGTGTCGATAACGGTCACAGGTTCCCCAAAAGGGTGGTCTCGTCGACACCGAAACTGATGGTCATTGTCCCCAGCGAAGTCACAAGAGTTGGAAGAGGCTAGATCTTCTGTAAAATCCTCTTATGACATCCGCTTCGGGGACAAATTGTTGGTTTTCTTAAGCATGGGGCATGTTGTTTCCCCAGCATGAAGTGTTGATCACCCCCCAGTAGAGTTTGATGGTCATTATCCCCAGCGAAGTCGCAGGAGTTCGAAGAAGCTAAATCTTCTGTAAAAACCTCTTATGACATCCTCTTCGGGGACAAATTGTTTGGTTCCCCAGCATGAAGTGTTGATCATCCCCAGTAGAGTTTGAGGACAGTTGGTCTTCTGTAAAATCCTCTCAAAAGGCATTCCCCAACACGAGACGCTTTAAAGCAGTTTTCTCCAGCAGAGTTTGTTATAAACCCGTCATCCCTAACGGAATTGTCTAAAGGGAAGCTCGCCTAACATGGGGCATTGTAGTACTTATCCTAAGCTCGACAGTCACATTCTTCAGCAGACTACTGTGGATTTGCTTTGGGTTTCCCCAACAGATCTCTAAGGACTCTTTCTAGCAAGTTGCAGTGGAATGTTCTAACCAGGATTTGCATATCCCTGGCAGAGTAGCCCTGATACCCAGCAAGATCGTATCTCTGGCCATGGTATCCCCACAGAGGTCAGCATCGAATCTTGTCAGCAACTTCCAGCTGAGTTGTTGTTCTCTCCGCAGAGGTTTATCAGATCGACAGAATCTATTCCTCAACAAGGATGGTACAGCCTTTCCCCAGCCGGGTCAGAAGGTTGATAATCCCTATAAAGGATCTTGGGTTGAATAAATCCCCAAGCAGAGTTTTAATGATTGTTCTTCCCCAGCAGGACGTCATTTAAAAATTCTCAATCCCAGCGGAGTTGCTGTGACCAGAATCCAGCCCCAAACAGGTGAAGTAATTCCTGGCAGAATCTTCACTCTCCTCATATCTCAAAGTCCAATTTATTTTTGGCAAACTTGATAATTTGAAGCAGACGAATTGTTTATTCATCCTCTAGCAGAGACATTATCCTTTCAGGAGTCTCCGAGAACAAAACATTGATTTTCGATCCTCAGCAGAGTCGGCAGAGATGTCTGACGTAGATGCAGAGAGTAATTCAATTTTCAAATTCTTAAAGTCCAACAGTGGAGTGGCAAAAGTCCGTCTTCGGGTGGCAAAAGTCCAACAGTGGATTGGCAAAAGTCCATCTTCGGGTGGCAAAGCAGCTTAAAGTCCAACAGTGGATTGGCAAAAGTCCGTCTTCGGGTGGCAAAAGTCCAACAGTGGATTGGCGAAAGGTCCATCTAAGGGTGGCAAATTCTTAAAGTCCAACAGTGGATTGGCGAAAGGTCCATCTAAGGGTGGCAAATTCTTAAAGTCCAACAGTGGATTGGCAAAAGTCCGTCTTCGGGTGGCAAAAGTCCAACAGTGGATTGGCAAAAGTCCGTCTTCGGGTGGCAAAAGTCCAACAGTGGATTGGCAAAAGTCCGTCTTCGGGTGGCAAAAGTCCAACAGTGGATTGGCAAAAGTCCATCTTCGGGTGGCAAAGCAGCTAAAAGTCCAACAGTGGATTGGCAAAAGTCCGTCTTTGGGTGGCAAAAGTCCAACAGTGGATTGGCGAAAGGTCCATCTAAGGGTGGCAAATTCTTAAAGTCCAACAGTGGATTGGCAAAAGTCCGTCTTCGGGTGGCAAAAGTCCAACAGTGGATTGGCAAAAGTCCGTCTTCGGGTGGCAAAAGTCCAACAGTGGATTGGCAAAAGTCCGTCTTCGGGTGGCAAAAGTCCAACAGTGGATTGGCAAAAGTCCATCTTCGGGTGGCAAAGCAGCTAAAAGTCCAACAGTGGATTGGCAAAAGTCCGTCTTCGGGTGGCAAAAGTCCAACAGTGGATTGGCGAAAGGTCCATCTAAGGGTGGCAAATTCTTAAAGTCCAACAGTGGATTGGCAAAAGTCCGTCTTCGGGTGGCAAAAGTCCAACAGTGGATTGGCAAAAGTCCGTCTTCGGTTGGCAAAAGTCCAACAGTGGATTGGCAAAAGTCCGTCTTCGGGTGGCAAAAGTCCAACAGTGGATTGGCAAAAGTCCGTCTTCGGGTGGCACGAAGCTGCAAAGTCCACCAGTAGCGTGGCAAGCCAGTAGTCGTCTGGCGTCGTTCAAAAGACGTTATCAAAGTCCACCAGTAGTGTGGCAGGCCAGTAGTCGTCTGGAATTGCATAAAAGACATTATTAAAGTCCACCAGCAGTGTGGCAAGCCAGTAGTCGTCTGGCGTCGTTCAAAAGACAGATCTCTCCGACGTTTCATCGAAGATTCAATCCAGCAGTCTCGTTGGGTTTATATCCCTTTTATTCTTCATCATCCAGAGCAAATTTTTGGTTATATTTGGTATTCAATCACTATATACCTTGAAAGTCCGAAAGCAATTGCTTTCAGGCATTCAGGTCTACAGCGCTTGAATAGGGGCAGCTGTAATACCCCAAAATTTGCTCTCCCTTTTGTCATCATAGCATGGCATTATCATTTATCATATCATATCTACCTCATTAGCATTACATTGCATTTAACATAGAAAGATGAAGCATGGCATCCTTCTTACCATTAGGGCATGTGGTCAGGTGGGAGGTGGACAATCAAGGAATCATTCAAAGCACAAAAGGTCAATCAAGTTGGCTCTAGGCAAGCCAAGAGGTCTCTCATGTATCATACTATCTCAATTGATCATCCAAAACCTCAAGAAAGTGAAATCCAAGGGGAGATTGAAGCACTACATCTTTCACTATGCAAGAGGTTCAAAAATTGAAGGAAAACCCTCAAAAGAGATAGCTCATTGATCCAAAATCATCCTCAAATGGTATATCTCATCATCCTTTAAGAGGATACACAACATACTCTGAGGAATTTGAAATTGAAGACTGCACATTTTTCTCCTAGGAGGTGGGCACCAAAACTAGGGTTTCCCATTAAATCAGGGAATCTTTGATTTTTTGGACAAAACTTGATGTCATGGTATTCTACATGTTCTTAAGTGTATGTGTATGGAGAATGGCATCTCAATTGGTTTTAGAAGTGGTTCAATTGGAAGAAAGATAAAAAATCAGGAAATTTGGGGCCAAGTCAAATAATCAGGGGAAAAAGTCAACTCTTGAATTTTTGAGCCCAAAATCATGAAATTCATGTTATATGTGACCAATGTACAAAATTTGATCAAGAAACTCCAAAGGAATCATGAAAAAATCAAGATGTGGAAAGTTGCCATTTTTGGATGAAGTAGGGTTACTAAAAATAGCAAGTTTTGGCCATTTTGCATCATAATTGGAACCAAGGCCATTCAAAATTAAAGCATCAAATGAAAATTCCACTCTGCCTCAATGAAAGATCTTGCTTTAAGCTTCAAATCCATGGGTATAACATCTCCATTAGACAAAAATTGAGGGAGATATGATTAATCAAAGTTGGAGGAAAGTAGGCCAAAAACCATGTCTTGACCAAGCTTGGCCAGGTCTGCGCGCAGTCATTTTCTCAAACAGTTGGTGAGCAAGATGTGTAGATCAATTACTCATGGTTAAAGGTTTCAAATGAAAAATCTTGCAACATCAAAGTTGTTCCCCTATGTAAGATCTTCAAGATTGATGTTCATGGATTTTTCATTTGATCAAAGGATAAGGAGTTATGATGGCTCAAAGATTGGTCAATGCAACTGAAAATCCATGCCAAGCATGCCTTGCCAACCAACCTCATTATCTCGCCCATGCACCAGTTGGTGTTTCTTCTGTTACAAGCCACATTTGGCCATGTTCCAAACTTCAATTCAACTAACTTTCAACACCAATATTGTTCCCTAATGTATCATCTTTCTAATGCCACCAACATTGGATTGTTTCATTCATTGACAAGTGAGAAATTCCTCCTCAAACACTTGCTGTCACAATGAAGATTTGCTGCATAATTTTGGTTCAAACACACATCAAGTACATGACAGAAGTCCTATGTGTGCTGCTCTATTCTTTGCTTCATTTGGCCAAACACATTTCACATTATGCATACGAGCTTGAGCCTTGCATGAAAGAGGAAGTGAGAAACTTGCACCACAAGATTCCTGTTGCTACATCAGAACAACATAACATCACTTTCCTTCTCCTACACACCACCATAACTCCATGAACCTCACCCTCACTCTAACAGAACTTCCCCAACTCGTGCCATTAACCACCTAACTCAGTTAGTTAACTCAAACTCAGTTAACTAACTCAGTTTAACTAGAGTTCTAACTGTTAACTGAACTGGTTGGGAGTTAACCTTGGATATATAAGCTGAAACTCTCACAATTTCAGGGGAGGATTCTCATTTTTCACTCTCACTCCAAATTGCTCTCACTTTTCTCTCAGAGTTCTCTCCATTCTCTCTCTGATTTCACACGAGTTCTTCACACGTTCTCACCTTGATCTTCATCAATTGTTCATCATCAAGCACTTCTGATCAAGAACAAGCTGAAGTAAGAGCAAGCTATCGAGAGCAGCAACTTCTCCAATTGGAATCTCAGTTCATTGTCTTCAAAATCCAAAGGTTCAGAGCATTTATTTTGCTCTTAGGAAGCTCAAGATCAATCTCTCATCTCTGGTTTTCTGTTGATTCAAGAGTTCTCCAATTTCAGGTTTCAAAATTTCTCAAACTTTAATTGCACGATTTTATCCTGTTTTGACTTGTTGATGTGTTGTTTGAGCTTATTAGAAGCTATGTGAAGCTGGCTAGTTGATAGAGCTCTTTAGGAGCTTAGAACTGAAAATTAGGGCAAATTTATCCTCTTCGATTCTCCTTATTCATGCTTGATCTATGAATTTTCTTGTTGGATCTGTGTTCCTCATGAGCTTAGCTTTCGTTTGGTATATGGCTTGTGAATTTCTGGAGAAAATGTGAGTTGCAGGTGGTGGCTGCTGGCCGGAGAAGATGACCGGAGGTCATCTCCGGCCGGTGACTTTAACTGTTAGGGTTTATGTGTGTTTTAATCCTGTCCGTTCATGTTTTCTGATCGTGTGATCCTTGTCTTGCCAGCACATTAAAAATCACATGCTCCTCACGTGTATCTTTTCTGAATTCATTTAAACACGTTGTAGTGTAGTGCATGGTAACTTGTGTGTGTCCTCACGCATGTGCATTGATCCTGATTACTTTGACCACGCATTGACCTTGACTTGATCCATTGGCTGAGAATGAGTCAATTCCTGTTGACTGAAGTGCATGATTGTTATTGTGTTATGCGCTGAATTGGACCTTATTCAGATTGATAATCGCACCTCCCAGTTTTAAGGCCCAAATGATTTTGAACTGTCCAATTGCTATGTTCATACCCCCCTGCATTTTGCATTTATTTTTTCATTTTTATTTCTTTCTACACGTTTGATTTCTAATTTTTAAAAATACCAAAACATATTGGAAAATTCTACAAAAATTCATGTGTATTCTTAAAACATTTAGGAAATTTTTCATGATTTTATTTTCTGATTTTATGACCATTTTGCCCCTGTTCCATTATTTCTTTTGAATTTCCATTTGTATGCATACTTAATGTGACATATGATTTTGTGCATTTTTGTTCTTGATCATAAAAAATGATTTTGATGCCTTTCTTTTTGCATTGTGGTCACAATATGTTGAGGTATGTTTGAGATTTATGAGATGATTTTTAAGTCTTTTTTGGATGACTTTTGATGTGTTGCTTTGAGCATGAATGCATGAAACTTCCATGAGACTTTGACCTAATTGTTGAGTGACTTTGGTTCTGATTCATTGCTTGTGGACTTGATATGTTAATGGCATGTGTTTAAGGTGTTTTATTGGTGAAAGTCATAATTTTTGAAGCATGTTTGCTATTTGTTTGAAGCATGAAGTTTAACTTGTTCATTTTGTGAATGCATGCCTCATGTTTGGTTTGCTTGATCATGAAGGCACTTGTGCCATGAGTTGTGGTTTTGTTTGAGGATGTATAGCATGTTAATTGACTTCTGATTGTGACATTTGGGTTTCATCTTTGCATGTTTGAGGTTTATTTTGCACCTTAAGTCATTTGTTTCACAAGTATGAACCACATTCACATCACTTCACCTTTTCTTCTTTGCTTCTTGTTGGATTGAGATTTTGTTTGCATGATTTGGTATGCTCATGTAGGATAACATTAGGTTGTGTAAATATGAGTTACATTCTGACTTGGAAGCATGTATAGCATTTAATCTCGTTTTACTTTGTTTGTCAACTTGTTTGAATTTGATTTGTTCATTATACTTTCTTACTTTACTTGTAAGTGATTGTGCTAACCATGTAGGGGCTTCGGTAAGTTTCAATTGAGTGTGGATAAGGAATCCACATTCAACTTCTATCCTTTCTCTTTTACAATTCCATTTGGTGTTTTGCTAAGCACTTATGTGCTTTCTTTTAATAACTCATTACTTTCCCTTTTTGAATTACAATTCATCTTCTACTTTGGAAGTGAATGGTTTAATTCTTTCTTTCTTTAGACTTTAGGTTGAAACCTCACAAACCTTTAGGATCACTCTCTTTAATCTTCAATTAGGATTGAGTCTTAGTCCATATAGGTTTTACCTTTTCTCCTCTCTTGAGTCTCTTTTCTCATCTCAAAGAAAATTCAAAACATATAATAAAGGTAGGCATTTATTGCATTTAGGCCTTTCATATAAAGAAAAGATTATAAGGGGTCTTCTCTTGTAATCTTAGAATGTGTAGCATATAGCCCATCTTGGGTCAATGTGTTAAACATTTGATCTTGTATGAGGGACTTAAATGCAATACTTGTTGAAGGTGCAAATAATAAAAAACACTTCTTCACTTCATAATCAACAAAACACTTAATAAACACAAGTATGCTAGTGTGTTTGAACCTTGACAATTGGAACTGAGTGTGGGGGTCTTCTTCACTCTCAGTGTGCTTTCTTACCCATTCCATCTTGGAATGTTAGAATGTACACATTCCAATAACTAAGATTTGGATACACTATCGTATGCAAACAAATGGGAAAAACTCTTAAAAGACAAAAACAAACAATAACGTCTTTCCTTCGGGAATTCTTTTCTCACCTCATTCACTCTCAACGCACGAACGCGCTCCTACTCGTTCTCTTGCAAGATGGTAACGCACTCGGACCAGCGAGCCTGCAACACCTGAGCTAGAACGTCAGCCGTTCCTTAAAAAACACAAACAATCCACCCCTAGTGAGGGGAACTACGTCGCTCTGATTCTCATGCTCCCGATGAGATACGTAGGCAGTGGGGTAGGGCTCATGCGAGCACTTCTTTTATTTTCCCTACATTTGTTTCTCGTTCCTTTTCCAGTTCTCTTTTCGTTCCTTTTCCAGTATCATTTTCTATCACCCTTTGATCGAGACAAGCAAGCGTGGATCCCATCGGGTACGATGGACGCGAGGGGGTGCTAATACCTTCCTCTCGCGTAACCGACTCCCGAACCCAGTTCTTTTGGTCGTAAGACCATGCTTTTCCTTTCCTTCAGGTTTACGCGGTGTTTCCTTTCCCTCTCTTGGGATAAATACACATTGCTGGCGACTCTGTTCGGTGCCACTTTCGCGTTTGTACTAGGATGAAAATCCCGGGAGCGACACCCTGTTGATAAAGGGAAACAGAAGTTTACTTTTGATAGGAAGCCTAGTGGTGGAGGAATGAATTCTGCTGTGAAATGTTACAATTGTGGTGGTTTAGGTCATCGTATATCGGAATGTAAGAGGAATATGAATAATGTGGATAAGTGTGCTAATTGTGGTTTGAAGGGTCATGTGGCTGCTGATTGTAGGAGGAAGAATGGGGTTACATGTTATAATTGTTGGGAAGTTGGCCATGTTAGTACGAGGTGCACGAAACCGAAGCAAGCTCAACCTAGAGGGAAAGTATTTGCATTGGCGGGAGCTCAGCCTACTAATGCAGATCGTTTGATCAGAGGTACTTGTTTTATTAATAGTAATCTTTTAATTGCTATTATTGATACTGGAGCGACTCATTCGTTTATTTCGATTGATTGTGCGAAACGTTTGAATTTGGTGTTGTCTAAGATGGGTGGAGAGATGGTTATCGATACTCCAGCTTCGGGGTCGGTAACTACTTCTTTCGTTTGTTTAAGTTGTCCTTTGACAATTTTTGGTAGAGATTTTGTGATGGACTTGGTATGTTTGCCATTGAAGGGTTTGGATGTGATTCTGGGAATGAACTGGTTAGAGTTCAATCGTGTTCATCTTGATTGTTATCTTAAGCGGGTGAGATTTCCTTCTCTTGAAGAAGAAAGGGAATCTGGTTTCTTATCTACCAAAGAGTTGAAGAAACTTTTGGCGGAGGAAGCTCAGTTGTTTGGATTGTTTGCATCGTTGTCTGTGGAGAGTCAAGTTGCAATTGGAAGTTTTCCTGTTGTGTGTGATTTTCAGGAGGTGTTTCCGGATGATTTTTCAGATGTGCCGCCAGAAAGAGAGGTGGAGTTTTCTATAGACCTAGTTCCTGGTACTAAACCTGTATCTATGGCACCATATCGGATGTCAGCATCTGAGTTGGTGGAGTTGAAAAGACAATTGAATGAGTTGTTGGAAAAGAGGTTTGTAAGGCCTAGTGTATCACCTTGGGGTGCTCCTGTTTTGTTGGTCAAAAAGAAAGATGGAAGTATGCGTTTGTGTATCGATTATCGGCAGTTGAATAAAGTGACGATTAAGAACAAGTATCCACTTCCAAGGATCGATGACTTGATGGATCAACTAGTGGGTGCAAGTGTGTTTAGTAAGATTGATTTGAGGTCAGGATACCATCAGATTCGGGTTAAAGAGGAGGATATTCAGAAGACGGCCTTTAGGACACGATACGGACATTACGAGTTTTCTGTGATGCCGTTCGGGGTTTCTAATGCGCCGGGTGTGTTTATGGAGTATATGAATCGTATATTCCATGAGCATTTAGATCATTTTGTTGTTGTTTTTATTGATGACATTTTGATTTATTCTAAGTCTCAGGAAGAACATGCGGAGCATTTGCGAATTGTGTTGCAGATTCTGAAGGAGAAGAGACTTTTTGCTAAGTTGTCCAAGTGTGAGTTCTGGTTGTCAGAAGTGAGTTTTCTTGGGCATGTGATTTCAGGTAATGGTATTGCTGTGGATCCATCCAAAGTAGAGGCTGTTCTACAATGGGAGGCTCCTAGATCTGTTACTGAAATTCGAAGTTTTCTGGGTTTAGCTGGATATTACCGGAGGTTTATCGAAGGTTTTTCCAAGTTGGCACTTCCGTTGACCCAACTGACTTGTAAGGGTAAGGCATTTATTTGGGATATTCAATGTGAAGAGAGTTTCAACGAGCTGAAGAAGAGATTGACTACAGCTCCGATTTTGATCTTACCGAATCCTAATGAATCATTTGTTGTGTATTGTGATGCATCTCTAATTGGTCTAGGTGGTGTTCTGATGCAAGATGGTAAGGTGGTTGCTTATGCTTCGAGGCAGTTACGAGTTCATGAGAAGAATTACCCTACTCACGATTTGGAATTAGCTGCGATGGTTTTTGTATTAAAGGTTAAGAGGCAAGGAGATTGCACTTGTGAAAGTGGCGTGGGGAGGCGCTGCTGAGGGCAATTTGACTTGGGAATTGGAAAGTCGGATGCGGGAGTCGTATCCGGAGTTGTTTGTATCAGGTATTATTTTCGAGGACGAAAATTTCTAAGTGGGGGAGAGTTGTAACGCCCCAGTTTTTGCCAGTTTTATTGTATTGAGTCTTTTTGGATTATTTTATTATTATTTTATTCTAATTTCGACTTTTATATGAAAATATGTTATTTTCGTCGGGAATATATTTTATCGCGTTTTGGGAACGTTTGCGAGATATTTGAGTGTGGGGGTATTTTGGACATTTCACATTTAATTTCACTAAGTTAGTAAGAAAAGAAAAGAAAAATAGAAATAGAAAGAATAGAAAGAAAAAGAGAGAAAAGAAAAGTAGAGAAGAAGAAAAGAGAAGAGAAAGAAGAAAAGAGAGGAAAAACTTGTGAAGGAAGAAATCAATCTCCCGACTTTCTAGAACACGATTAAATCGGGTAAGGGTGCGAAACTCGGTTATTATATTGATTGTGTATGATTATGTATGTTTTGTGTGGATGTTTTGGTTGGTTTTCCATATGTTTCCGTTTATGCCGTATTGAACAAAATCGATAGAAACCGATGATTTTACGGTCGAAAAGTCGTATAAATACATGTGTTGGTTGGTTATATGTATGTGAACTGCTGTTTAAAGTTTCATGAAGTTTGGTTATGTTTTGGTTAGTTTTCGTTATGTTTCCGTTGTTTTGTCCGTTTAGGTCGAATTGTAGGAAATCGATAAAAATCGATGTTTTCACGGTTAGAATTCGAAATAAATTACGTAGTTGTATCGAGTAAGGTTAGGTCGTCGTATAGCGTGCTTTTTATTCGATTTGAAGATGTTTGAAAATTCTGGTTTTTGAAAGGTTGAAATTTAATCGAAAAATCGAACGTCGTAGAAATTTCGTTTATGTGTTCTAAATTGTTCTTATGTATTTGGTGGTTGCGCGTATATGTTTGTTTCGATGAAAATGTTCGATTTAGTCGAGTTTACGGGTACTTGGAAAAATGACAGCAAAGGTGTATTTTGAGAAAATCTGATTTTTGGGAAAAACAGGGCTATGAATCGATTCATAACAGCTATGTATCGATACGAAATGGTTTATGTATCGATACATAACCCCTATGAATCGATGCATACTGTGAAAATTGGGAAAAACAGCATTTTTACTACAGCATGTGTCGACACATGCGAGCTATGTATCGATACATAAGGTCTTTTTGTATCGATACATAAAGCCTATGTATCGATACATACTGTGCTAAACCATAAATTCTGGTTTGTCGGGGAAACTTCGGAAATTCATATCTCTTGAACCGTAAGTCGGTTTTAACCCCCGTTTGAAGCGTTGGAAAGCTAACGAGATGTTCTTTCTAGGAAAAATAGTTTTGGGGTCTGAAATTGGTCCAATCGGTACAGTTTTTACGAACCGTTTCGTAGTGTCGGGCGTCCGGTTTACGTTTTCGCATTATTTTGAAATATTCATATCTTGTTAACCGTTTATCGTATTTAAGAGTTCTTTATACCGAATCGAAGCTGTCGATGAGTACTTTTTGATGATGATAGAAAATATTAGTTTTGGCCGACTTTTAGCCGACTTTTTCAGAAAACCGAATAATGGAATTTTGAGTTATTTTTCAATATTGTAAGACATATTATGATATGTTATGAGATGGCTTGTGTGATGATTCTTTGATGGGAATTTGATGTTGTGGATTGGTATATTGGTGTTTGTGGCCATTTTGGGCAATTGTGTGCATTACTTTATATGTACTTGAAATACATGATTATTGTTAATGCATGAGCATTTGATGTTGGCATGAGTCATTAATGTGTCAAGTATCATGATATGCATTCTTGCATTGGAAGATTCATAGATGAATCAGTTTTATCGTCTTACGCCCTGAAATAATGGTAGAAGCGATTAATCACAAATGATTGTGCGCCCTGAAATAGTGGACTATGGCAATCGGATTGTGCGCCTTGAAATAGTGGTCGAAAGCAATCCATAAACGTCGTACGCCCTGAAATAATGGTTTATAGCGACGGGGAACATCCTAGGCCCGACGGGGAGTTACTCTATGTAACGAGCGATGATTCCAAGAGTTCCTGGGGGACTAATGAATTACAAGGTTGGATTGGTACCGCATGCGTAGAGTCGTTGTGTCGGTCTCTGTGCATTTGCATAATTCATTACATGAATGTTTATGTGTTGAATTTTGAGAAGGATTTGTTATGCATTGTGTTAATGTATATGCTTATGTGATTGATGTGTGAAATGGGTTTAATATGTCTTGTGTTGTTTACAAGTATCGTATTTGTGGGGTGAGAATAATTGTGCATATTTTGCTAAGTGTTTTATAATGATATGCAATTATATTATAATCCTGTTTCTCACCCTTCTGCTGTGGTTTAATGCTGTAATGGCATTGCAGATTAGACGCTGGAGGTCTTTTGCGAAGATTAGTGTCTTCGTCTTTTTGTCGTTCCGTCGGCTCTGATATGTAACACGGGTAGTCGGGGTTCGAGTGTAGATGTTTCTTTTAGCTTGTATATAGTGGCCTTGTATGAACATGTATATGACAAACTTATCTTTTGTGATTGACATCAGTTATGGATGTTCCGCTTTAATTCTGTAACTGAACGATGATATTTTGGAACTGAGTTCCTATGTTTATATGACTATCAGGTTGTTATATATCTATATGAGCAAGTTTGTTTTAGTTCACGTTGGTGTGACATCTCTGTTTATATCTAAATGACTTAATCTTTGCTCTGATGTTTTATTATAAGATTAGTTTATTCCGTTTTTGTACGGGGTATAGAAGGGGTGTTACAGGTAGCGGTTCATCGCAATCTTTCATTTTCAAATACATGACATCTTCGTCTGGGAAGTCAAACCCGATTGATCCTTGGTCGTCAATCGGTTGATGAGCCAAATGATCAGCTAAAGTACTTCCCTTAACGGCTTTCTGAGTGTGGTATTCGATGTCGTATTCTGATAATAGCATCTGCCAACGGGCAATCCTTCCCGTGGGAGCAGGTTTTTCGAAGACGTACTTGATCGGATCCATTTCAGAGATTAACCAAGTAGTGTGACGAATCATGTACTGGCGCAGACGTTTGGCTGCCCAAGCCAAAGCGCAACAAGTTTTCTCAAGCATAGTGTACCGAGTCTCGCAGTCGGTGAATTTCTTGCTCAAATAGTAAATGGCTGACTCTTTCCTTTTGGTTTCGTCTTGTTGGCCAAGTACACAACCCATGGAGTTTTCCAAGACTGTCAAGTAGATGATCAGTGATCTTCCTTTCACTGGAGGTGATAGAATCAGAGGGTTCAACAGGTATTCCTTGATACTGTCAAGGGGGTTTGGTAGTCTTCTGTCCAAACGCAGTCCTGGTTCTTTTTTAGTAATTTGAAAATCGGTGTGCATGTCGCAGTCATGAGGAATATGAATCTGGAGATATAGTTTAAACGTCTCAAGAATCCTCTGACTTGTTTTTCCGTTTTTGGAGAAGGCACCCTAAGAGTTTCCCTGAATGGACACCGAAGGTGCACTTATTGGGATTCAAGCGCAGTTTGTATTTCCTCAACCGCTCGAATAGTTTTGACAGGTGTGTCACATGCTCCTCCTCTGTTTAGATTTGGCAATCATATCATCGACATATACCTCAATTTCCTTGTGTATCATGTCATGAAATAGAGTAGTCATGGCCCTTTGATAGGTTACCCCGATGTTCTTCAAACCGAACGACATTACCTTGTAACAAAAGGTACCCCATGGGGTAATAAAGGAAGTTTTCTCCATGTCTTTCGGCGCCATTTTAATTTGATTATAGCCCGAGAATCCATCCATGAAGGAGAAAACTTTGAACTTTGCTGTACTGTCAACCAGCATGTCAATGTGTGGTAAAGGAAAGTCATCCTTTGGACTAGCCTTGTTTAGATCTCGGTAGTCGACACATATTCTGACCTTTCCGTCCTTTCTCAGAACAGGTACTATGTTGGCTAACCATTAAGGATATTCTGATGTGGCGAGGAAGCCTGCGTCAATCTGTTTCTGTACCTCCTCTTTGATTTTGATGGCCATGTCCGAGTGAGTCCGTCTCAACCTCTGTTTTACCGGCGGACATTCCGATCTTAACGGTAAATGATGTTCCACGATGCTGGTATCTAACCCTGGCATATCCTGACAGGACCAAGTGAATACATCGGGAAACTCTTTGAGAAGCTTTTTCAAACTTTCTTTGGCAGTTGGACTGAGTAGTGCCCCAATCCTGATTTCTTTTCTCTCTTTTTCCGAGCCCAAGTTGACCGTTTCCAGCAGCTCTTTGTGAGGTTCAATGGACCTTTCCTCTTGTCTGAGTAGTCGGGAGATCTCTTCTGGAATTTCGTCGTCAACTTCTTCTTCAGCCCCAAATACCGGGAATTCCGAGTTGGGAGAAGGCATCGGATCGTATGTTTCAACGGGGTTTAAAACAAGCAATCTGCATGACGATATGATTTGTGTTTAGAAGAGATAGAGAAAATGCAAGAGTGTGTGCAGTGTATTTTTTTGACTGCTTGTTTTTATTATTTGTTGTTTTTTAGGATTACCATTTTCTGAAAAAGCAAAAAGAGAAAACAGCAATTAATGCGGAAATTACAGAACGACGTTATTTTATTTATGAACAAGTCGGTTTTTAAAACTACAACCCTATAAAACAAAACTCTGTCGCTTTGGGCAAAGCGAAGAGGGATATTTACAGAAAGTGAGTCCTATCAAAACATCCGTTTCACCTGGGCAGGGTGAAAGGTTAAAGACGACAATTACTTTGACTTATGAACAATCTTCAGAACATCGACTGCAACCCATTGGCGGCAAACTCCTCGGTGAATCACAAAGTCTGGTACCTTCCTTGATTTGTCTTCAGAAATAACGCTGATTTCTGGTGGAGCAGGATCATTGGAATCTGTCTCCTAGGCAAAGTTATCGTAGGAGGATTCCTCAGTTGTATTTTTCATAATATTTGTGCTCTCAGGAAAATCTCCCCATCCAGTTGGCTGGAAGTCCTCGAGCCTGATACAAGAGCTCTCAGGAGCAATGTACTTGACCATATAGTCGTATTTTCCACATGGTTGTCCCAAGGTGTCCCACACTTCTGTGGATCTGGAGGAGTCATACCTCTCGATGACGTTGACCTCGGGAAAAGCATAGTTAACGAATTCTAGTCCAACAAGCTTTGCCAATTCATTGTCATACTGTATATTTTCTGAATGACCTGAGTAATGATCCCATGACATGGGGGGGACGCAGGTATTCTGTTCAATGATGCTTAGCTGATTTTCATTGTTAGGCTGATTTTCTTGCCCCAAGTTTCCTGGGTACGACTGCCAGATAGGCAGGCCATCCATCGGGCCATAATATTCGTGGTCAAAGTTATCCTTCATTAGAGTGTCCTCCTCTAATGAATTTGGCAGAGCACGGCATCCTTCCGGATCACAACCTCCGTATATCATTTCAACGTCTAACCTGGGTATAAATCTCAGACTCTGTGCGGGATAGCAAAATGGCGTAGACACCTCTTCCTGAGACATATAACCGTCCTCGTTAAGATAGGACTTCCATTCCTCATCCGTATAGGAGGGATCCTCCTTGTTGATAGTCTGGACTGTTTGAGGCACTGGGTGAAGGAAACCTCCATTGTGGAAGAAATCCTGAATGGGATGAAAACTTTCATCGTTAGTAGCTGTCTGGGTACAGGTTGCAAAAAAACCAAGACCCTTCTTCATTTTGTTATCAGTAGGAATGACAAGCTATCCCTATCCTTTTGCATCGCTATTTTCAATTGTCTCGATGGCATCTTTGTATGAGAAAATAGAGATTCCTTTCTCTGATTGATTCTCATTGCTCACCGAAAGTGCTTGGAACTGAGTCCCAACAACCTCCTCGGGTTCTACACAAGTAGATAATGATAAGTTACTCACGAGCAAGGCTTGTTCTCCACAAACCGTGATGAGTTGATCGTTCTTGACGAACTTCAGTTTCTGGTGCAGTGTCGAAGTGACTGCCCCAGCCTGGTGTATCCAAGGTCTTCCTAATAAGCAGCTATATGCTGCCCGGACGTCCATGACCTGGAATGTAATTAGGAAAGTGTGAGGACCGATAGTTATGGGAAGGTTGACTTCGCCAATAACTGCTTTTCGGGATCTGTCAAAGGCTTTGACGATGACCTCACTGCCCCTCATTGGGGATCCTTTGAATGATAGTCGCATTAAAGTGGACTTTGGCATAACGTTGATGGTCGATCTTGTATCTACCAGTACGCTGGCTAAAGCATCGTCCTGGCAATTAATTGTGATATTTAGCGCCATGTTATGACTTTTGCCTCCTTTTGGCAAGTCCTCATCACTGAACCCTAAGTTGTTGCAGAAAGTGATGTTAGAGATGATGCTATCGAACTATCGTATTGACACATCCTGTTCCACAAAGGCCTGCTCTAAGACTTTCTGTAGAGCCTCTCTATGGGCTTCAGAACTGAGTAAAAGCGATATCACTGAGATCTTTGAAGGAGTTTGTAACAGCTGATCAACAATGTTGTATTCACTCCTTTGGATTAGCTTCAACATCTCATCATTGTTTTTCAAAAGGTCAGGATTACTGGATTGACCGACTGGTGGATCAGGAGCTTCTGTCTGAAGTTCCTTTTCTTTGTTAGGTTCTCCAACTCCTCGGTTGAAGATCCGACTACTCCGTGTTACTCGACTAATGTCTGCAATGTTTACGACTGAGGGTAATGGAATTTCCTTTCCATTCTCGATTATTGTCGCACCGTATTTGTAAGGGATCGCCTTAGCTGATTCATAAGGTAATGGTCCTGGCAGATAGATAACTACAGGAGCCTTCTGATTTTTCTGACTGTCATAAGTAACTTCAATCAGCTCCTAGCTAGGAACTTTTGATTCGTCCAGTAGAGGGATGATGGTATAAACATCCTTGTTCTGTTGATGATTAGAGATTATGACAACATCTCTGATTTGATCAACGAAGTAGTCTGGGGCCCAGTCGATTGGCTCGGAACCCGGGCATGGGTGAATCTCTCTACGATCCAACTGACCTTGAAGAGCTGCCCGCACAAGGTAGCATCCTTGGTTATTTCCTGAGCAGACGCTACAACGTTCATAGTTTTGTGGTGGCACCTGGCCATGCCCGCTTTGGATGCAGTGTAACCTTACTAGTTCAGTTCCCATAGATCGGGCATCCTGACTTTGACGTCTAGTAGGGTTCCCGTTAGTCACACTGATTTGTTGCGTGTGTTCGTCTAGATAGATCGGAAGCCACCAATGGTTTAACAAGTGTTGTAAAGTTCTTTAAACGAGAGCGCACCCTTGGTTACTCTCACAACATCCTTTGCAGCTTTGATAATTATGAGAAGTGAGAAAACCAAGTTGAACCTGCCTGGCGTGTAGCTCCACCAAGCTGGTGTTCATCAAACGGATATCAAAGATTTGGATCATGTTGATCTGATAAGGATTTTTATCATGGTAGTCCTGGATCCACCCAAGATCCATCTGACGCTGGAGGGCCTCTTGTATGAAAGAGCATCCCTGTTTATTTACCGAGCAAGTCAGACAGGAATTGTAATCATGTCGCAGCAGATTATGATACTGGCTTTTCCTGGAGTGCATCGCCACCAAGTTGACATTCATTGCACGGATGTCATGGTTCTGAATAATGTTGGAATTCGTATAGGTCATGCTGACTCCACGAACTCGATGCTCTTGGATCCATCCGAGATCCAATTGTTCCTGTAGAGCTGATTGCACCACATAACATCCCTGATTGTTCTTAGAGTAGATATCACACTGGTGATAATTATGAGGTGGCACATGGCCATATCCACTCTGTCTACAATGCATCTTGACCAAATTGGCTCTTAATAAGAGTACATCATGAATTTGATAGCTGTCGTTAGACTCTCCTTCTATCAAGTTGACTGCAGCTTTCTCGTGTTGAGGCAGCGGGTTTGTGAGAACATTCAGATTCGTATCTTTTAAGGATAAGACCCCGCTCCTAACAAGTTTTTGCACGTCGCATTTGAAACTGAGATAATTCTCTATGTTATGCCCTGGTCCTCCTTGATGGTAAGGACATGTCTGATCCGTTTTGAACCAAAAAGGCGGATTTTCCGGTACTGTAAGAGGAGACCTGGTTTAGACATGCCCCTTGACCAGTAGTAACAGAAACAGCTCTGCGTACAACATGGGTATAAGATCAAACCCTTGTGGTCGTGTTGCACGGTTGTTGTTGTACGGAGGATGAGCCTGCTGAAGAGGCTGTTGTGTCCTTTGCTGATATTGCTGTTGATTAGGTTGCCTCTGCGCAACCTGAGGTTGATATGTAGAAACAGGTGCAGGGATGATAGTAGGAGTTACAACTGCTACTGGTTGGTAACGTCGCCTTTGCTTTTCGAGAGAGATATTCCCAATATCCTGCTCTTTTTTCTTAGGGAGAGCACTACCGTATATTTTTGTACTACTTGATGATCCAGCGTCTTTTGCCAAACGTCCTTCTCGGACGGCTTCCTCAAGACGAACTCCCATGCCCACCATCTCGGTGAAGTCACTGGGCGCACTGGCAACCATTCTATCATAGTAAAATGAGCTTAAGGTTTTCAAGAAGATCTTTGTCATCTCCTTTTCCTCAAGAGGCGGAGAAATCTGAGCGGCGATTTCACGCCATCTCTAAGCATACTCTTTAAAGGTTTCTTAATCCTTTTGTGACATCGATCTGAGTTGATCTATGTCCGGTGCCATGTCCAAGTTGTATTTATATTGTTGAACGAAGGCGGCGCCAAGATCTCTGAATGTGCCAATTGTGGCGTGGTTTAAATCCATGTACCATTTTAATACGGCACCGATTAAACTATCCTGAAAGTAATGGATCAGCAGATCCTGATTCTTTGTCTGAGCTGAATCCGCCGAGCGTACATCACCAAATGGCTCTGAGGGCCAGAGTTACCCTTGTACTTTTCAAAGTCGGGCACTTGGAATTTGTGCGGGACTTTCACATTGGGGACCAAGCAGAGGTCCGCGGCGTCCTTTCCAAATAAATCCTGACCGCGAAGAGCCTGCAGTTCTTTCTGCATTTCTAGGAACTTTTCCTGGAATTCATTCATTCTGTCGAACATGCAGTCGTTTCCACTAGAAGGTATCTGGGGAATCTGTCCTTCCGGGACAGTGTGTACCACGGGTGGTGGTATAGTCATTATGGCCAAGACTCTCGGTGCCTCCCGAAGTTTGTAACCTTCAGGAGTTGCTGTCATGCCCCTGGCATCTTCGCTTTCCTGAAGTTTGTAACCTTCAGGCCTAGCTGTTCCTGCTGCGGTTCCCTGATCCTCAGCAATCGATGGAACATATCCTTCCAGAATATAGTTGAATGGCATGCCCCAGGGACTATCTTTCGGCATTTTGTACCTAGGATCATACTTCTCCACTATGGGCGTTGATGTGATCTCTGAGATCACATTCCGTTGTTGTTGCATCTGAGCTTCTGCTAGAGCTTGCATGTCGTTATGAAGCTTTCTCAAATCCTCTTTCAGAGTGTCAATCTCTTCTCTCAACTCTCTATTCTCTTCCTCGAGATCATCCATCTTTTTCTGACGATTGGCCCGAGTATTGTACGAATGAGACAGTTTGACTCTAGAATCGAGACACAAACTTGAGATTCGTAGGTAAGAAGAATGCGTTTACGCAAGATGATGAATGATATGCAATGATTATATTAATTGTATGTTTTTGTTTATTCAAAGTAAACTCCGACAATTAGATTTCAAACATCAAACAGTGGGGAAACCCCGTTTTATTGAATTCAAAGGATTGCGGAAATGGGAATACAGTAGATTACAAAGTGCTGAAAAAGGAAATCTAAACTAATGGATCCTGAGTCCTCTCTGAAGAGAGCTCAAGTGCTGGTTCTGGTACTTTCCTTTTCATTGACCGGGGCTCTTGGGCCGTTGTCGGGTTGTCATTCCTTTGACAAGTGAAAGGAGCGAGCAAATTTCTTTGGTCATCCTGATTCTCTACAGCATGTTGCTCTAAAATCTCAATCAGAGCATCTTTTTCTCTTAACAGCTGCTGTATTTTTTTACATTCTACATTGAGAATACGGTACTTGTTCCTCCAAGACCTCTTCTTCTGCTGAACTTTGCTGAGAGTAACTTGAAGCTTTTCCGTCTCAGACATAAAATAAAAGGCAGAGTCCCTTAATGGAAGAACTTCCTGATGAGGGTAAGGCATCCTCAGCTTGAGAGCTCTAGTTTGTACCCAGTGGAGATAAGGTTCCACCGAGACACAATCTGGTTTTCCTAGAGACTCTTGTCCTTTCCTATGAACGTGTTTCCAAACATGCACTATTTCTGTTTTTAGCGCCCTGTCATTTTCTCCTTCCTTGAAGAAAAGACCTTCCAGATGAGTATTCCGTGGGACGTGCCTCATTGGGTATCCAAATTGACGACGAACGAGAATTGGATTATAGTTAATTCCTCCCTTAGTTCCTATAAGGGGTACATTTAGGAAATTTCCACAACGGTCAATGATTCTGATCCCATCGTAGATTCGATTGTACTAATCGATGTCAGAGTTGGTAAGAGACATGATTCTCTGTGACCAACGTAAAGTACTCTTATGATCCCAAAAAGCAGCAGGCTTGGGCAAGTGGGAAGTGAACCATTTGTATAGCAGGGGTACACAACTTGTGATCATTCCTCTACTATACAATTTCCTAATGTGTACAGAATGATAAGCATCTACGAGCAAGGTCGGTATAGGGTTTCCAATCAGAAAAACCTTAATGGCATTGATATCAACGAAGTTATCAATGTTGGGAAACAGAAAAAACCCGTAGGTGAGCAGAACAAAGACGCTCTCGAAAGCAGACACGTTCCCTATACTAGCAAATTACAGCGCTTTCTTTACCAGAAATTGAGCTGGTAAACCTTGGATTCCACCCTTAATGGTCATGTGAGTCCTGACTTCTGACTCATCCAAATAGATTGCTCTTGCAATGGTTTGATCCTTTGGAATTTCTTCCAGTCCAGAAAAGGGAGCTTGGTCAGTGATGGGTAAATAAGTCAGGGGAGAGTACTCCTCCAGTGTTGGTGCTAGCTGATAATCCGGGAATGTGAAACAGTGATAGACCATATCGTAGAACTGAATCAGTGTAGAAAGGATTCCTTCAATTACATGGACCCTTAACAGGGACAACAATCCTCTGTACTTAGCTCAGAAAGTATCAGGGTTGGTGATCATCCTTGCCAACACTCTTAAATCCTATAACTTTGGAACCTTGAAGGTGTACTTATGAGTTTTCCTTCTACCGAAATCCATTAGCGCAATCTCCTTTCTCTCTGACATTTGTAATCATTGTCTTAGTTTAATTTGAAAAAGAGAGACTAGAAGAGAAGATTTTTTCTATTTTAATGTTTTTCAAATGAATGTATGAATGCAGCACACAAAAACATAGAAAAAACATGGGGTCAAAGGGTCGGTGTCATGAAGTCAAGGCTCTACCCACTCCAAAGGTTTATACTGGTGATTTTTTGTACCTGTCCGCAAAATCATTGACCCCTCTGGGATAACAACAGCAAGCGGATTGCCAGCGAGCCGATGTACCCTGGAGTGATCTCAGATGACGGTAGTATCGCGTGACAACTATTTCCGATAGCTTCCGTACTACAAAATGGCTTAAGTCTGCTAAAAACCCCAACTTCCCAGATAACCCAGTCGACCACACTACTTTCAACAATCGAAGTCGTATATGCAATGTATCTGCAAAGGGAGTCTCCACTGAGTTTAATGGTCGATCGGGGGCTCTTAACTGGAATTCACTCCTAGTAAGATTACCCGCATTGCCATCACCTATCTTAGGTGTATACTCAATCTTTCCACATGCGGCATCACACGCATTCCCATTAGCAGAAAAATAAACACAGATATCAATTAGGAAAAGTAGTATATATATTTGTCTTAATCATCCTAGACCTCTAGTCTTATGATCCTAGCAGACAATGACTCACCAGCAGAGTCGCCATTTCTGTGAACTTTGAATTTTATAGAAGAAAGAAGGATCGTCCCTAGCGAAGTTGCCCTTTCTATGGCATTTCTGAACTTAAGGTTTCTACCGAAGGTTGAGAAGAAGAGGAAGTAATCCCCACGGTGGGCGCCATTCTTCTATAGCGATCGATTTTGGACGTGGTTCTTAAGCACTGTCGCTCTGGGGTACTACAGGTCGATTCATTTTTTATCCTATTGAAGCTGACTAAGCAAGGGAAATAAATGTCTCCAATTAACCCTGCTTGCATACTGAGTTTGAACAGTAGTCTGTTAGGTTACATATGCGATTAAGATGTGGGTCCCTCTTCGGCTTATTTTGTTAAAATCAGAATGTCTGGATCATTTGCGAGGTTTTTGGTAAGATGTTAGGATTTGGTGCTTTTGGGTTGATATATGAAGGTATGGGATTTGGGGTTTTTGATGAGTATGCTCGCTAATATTTTTCAATCTTATGCCTACGTATTCCCGTTTGACGAAACAGGGAAATCAGAGAGATCGTAGTTCCTCCTATTCTATGGGAGGAAAAAGTGTTTTGGTGTCTTGTTCAAAGCCCAAGACGTGAAGCTAAAAGTGGTTTGTATCTTGTTCAAAGCCCAAGATGTGAATCTGAAGGGTCTATTTGTATCTTGTTCGAAGCCCAAGATATGAAGCTAAAGGGTCTTGGCTTTAGAGAGAATTTGTCATCTCTAAAGAGGAGTTGTTGATGTTTGTATACTGTGAGCAAGGAACATGTTTGATGCTAAAAGGTTGATCGGCTCAACCGGGGTTTTCTTTATACAAAGCCTAAGAGGAGGCTATTGACCCAACAAAATGGGGGTGTTTTTATGTGTCTTGTACGAATCCCGAGATAGAGGCTAAAGGGTTTTGACTCAACAAGAGAGTCTTCAACAGATGATTGACTCAACAAGAGAGCCTGGAGGTTGTTTGACTTAATGAGAGAGTCTTTTTATACTCAACAAGAGAGTTTTTTCTATCTCGTACGAAGCCCGAGATAGAGGATGAAAGGAGATTGACTCAACAAGAGAGTCTTTTATACTCAACAAGAGAGTGATTTTAGATCTCGTACAAAGCCCCAGATAGAGGCTAAAGAGGTTTGTGATCGACTCAATAAGAGAGTCGTGGCCAGGTGATTGACTCAACAAGAGAGTTTTTTATACTCAACAAGAGAGTATTTTTATCTGTCTTATACGAAGCCTATGATGGAGGCTAAAAGAAGGGTTTGACTCAACAAGAGAGTCTTTTATACTCAACAAGAGAGTGTGGGAAGAATCATTGTACAAAGCCCAAGAGGAGGCCAAAAGGTGTGTTGACCCAACAAGAGGATCTTTTATACTCAACAAGAGAGTGTTTTTGTATCTCGTACAAAGCCTGAGATGGAGGCTAAAAGGGAATTTGACTCAACAAGAGAGTCTTTTATACTCAACAAGAGAGTGTTTTTGTATCTCGTACGAAGCCCGAGATGGAGGCTAAAGAGGAATTTTGACTCAACAAGAGAGTCTTTTATACTCAACAGGAGAGTGTTTTTGTATGTTGTTCGAAGCCCGAGATGTAGGCTAAAAAGGTTGGTGACTGTTTCGGTTGAGTGACAGGTCCAGTATGACATAAAAGAGAAAATCAGTTCTTATAAAGAGACTGATTCCAGGTGGGGTTGTACTTTGGTACTGATCAACTGACCTGGGTTATTTCCTGTTCTTTAAGGAAATGAGAAATCCAAAGGGGATTGAGACCATTCAAGTCTACTGGTGTTTGAGAAGTAGATTCTCAGATAGCGAAGGCATGTTGTATGATGCCTGAATGAAGGCTGGAATGTTAAGGGATGAAGGTCTAGACTCTTTTGAAAGACTGTTCTATTGAGATGACTAGTTTCTGTTCCTATACCTTTAAGAGGCCGTCGGGACAATTTGTACAAAGCCCAAGAGAAGGCAGAAAAACTTTTAAGAAGCCGAAGGGACAATTTGTACGAAGCCCAAGAGGAGGCTATCTTCACTGAGGAAGAATCATTATACAAAGCCTAAAAGGAGGCTGTGAAAACTTATAAGAAGCCGATGGGTCCTTGTACAGCGCCCTAGAGGAGGCAGGGATGCTTTTATGAAGCCTGTGGGTCCCCAAACCCCGAGAAGTTCAAGACATGCTATTCACAGAGAATAGATCAAGCCAGGAAAATCTGAGAATTTGGAAGAAACTCAAGAGATGCCATTCACGGAGAAAAGATCATCTCTAGGGACTTAAAGTTTCTTTGACAATTTCTACAGAGGACAGTCGAAGAGAAGACTATATCTGGTACTCCTATAGGGGATCTAGTCTTGTCTATTTTTAAGAGTGATCAACGGGTCTTCACTTAGTGCTAGACGTAGTTGCCGAGGAATACTCTAAATAGCTATACTAGTATTACACGGTATATAAAGTATGTGAAAGAAGACTTACAGTGAGAAGCCCCACAATACAGTTATATATATATATGAAAGCGGATAAAGAAAGCGGGTAAACACTTACTCGGTTGTAGAGCTTCCATGCTGTTTGGTTAGTTGTTCAACAAAGAAAGCTTTGATAACAATATTATATTCAAAATCAAAGGAGAAAGTGCTTTGAAGATATTGTTGGGGCTTACAGCTCAAGGAGAGGCCCAAGGTTTTATCAGTGATTGCACTGTTGTTTGAATTTATACAGAGGGACTTATACAAGTGACTGAGGCCCAAAAAGGTTTTCTGTACAAAGGGACGGGTCTTACACTCTCTCAAGAGGCCCAAAAGTTTATTTTTATACAAGTGGTGGGTCTTACAGCTCAAGGAGATGCCCAAGGATTTATTTTGAAATGGCGATCGTGCCGAGATTTTCTTTTAACGCAGAGGGACTTATACAATATCTGAGGCCCAAAAAGGTTTTGGTTAAAAGGGGGTTGGGTCTTACACTCTATTAGGGGCCCAAAGGGTGTTTTGAATGAGATATGGGGCTTACAACTCAAGGAGAGGACCAGGGTTAAAAACAATGATCGCACCGTTATTTTGAAAACTATACTGAGACTTATACAATGACTGAGGCCCAAAAAGTTTTTGGTACAAAGGGGGATTGGGTCTTACACTCTATTAGAGGCCCAAGGATGTTTTGAATGGGTCTTATAGCTCGAGGAGAGGCCCAAGGTTATTTGTTTGAAAACGGCGATCGCGCCGAGGTTTTTGAAAACATAGTGGATCATATACAATGACTGAGGCCTAAAAAGTTTTGGTTTTCAAAAGGGGTTGGGTCTTACACTGTATTAGAGGCCCAAAAGTGTTTTAAAAGGTTTGATGAGGGTTGAATTAATCAAAACCCTAATTTGTTTTCCAAATGTATTTTAATTGAATAAAAAATTCAATTAAAATGATCAAAATTGTTTAACATGTGGAAAACAAATTGTGATCTTGGATTAATATTTCAAAAATCAAGTTTTGACCTACAAAATGATTAGAAATCAATTAAGTTTGGAAAATCAAGGGAGAAAAAATATTTCAAATGTTAAAAACAAATAAAACATTAATTCTTTGCAAAAATATCAAATATATGAAATAAGTAATATTTTTGGGATTTTTTGGTAAAATAGAATATTTTAACATTTTTGTGAATTATTAAAAAAAGAATCAAGTCAAAATCATTAGAACTTAGAGAGAAATTAATTTTTGAATCAATTAAATAATATCACAAAATTCAAGTATTCAAATATTTGAAAAAGGGCGCTAAGAACATGGCAAGAACACGCGCCCTTCCTCTGTTTCTGCATATTTGCGTTTTTTATTCAATCTCACTGAATACTTGATTATATCATGCAATCTACATATCAATCTACTCGTTTCAACCTCACGATCATGTCTATGGTCTTTAATTTCATTTATTTTAAACATGGAATAAGAAATCAAAGAGAAACCTCAAGAACCCTAAATTTTACATGAAGGTTCAGAAATTCTACACACGATTCAAATAAAGCAGTTGATTGAGGGAAAACACTCTATGCATGATTATGAACATATGACCAAATTATTGTGCAACAAAAAATGCATGGATCATAGAGTTAGAAGAGTTCATGCTTACCTCTTGCAGCTGGTAATCGTGTTTTGGGTTAGAGGTGTTACAGCTAGGTTCCAATGATCTGGATAGCTTCCCTAGGTGCCATGGAGTGTGTCTGGATGCTTGGAGTGAATGGAAATGATCTGGAACTGATTGTGGTACCCCAACTACAAATCTGTCAAAAGCTTGAGCAATTGGATGGTGATTTTGTGATTTTTGTGTTCCAAATGTTATGTGAGTGTTTGAATCACTTCTATATGATGTTTATGAGGTGTGTGTGTGTGTGTGTGATTGGTTTGATTGTAATTGCTCTCAAACTCAAAACCCGATAGTGACTTGCTTTGGAAGGTAATTTTGGAGTGAAAGAAGAGATTTTGAGGAAAGCATCTGTTTGATGGCTTTGGTATACTCAAACTGATCACAAATGAGCTCTATTTATATTAGAGCAAGTTTGTTTTGCAAGGAATAGTGAATGGCAACTGCTGCATAGGTTTGGCCAATGTTGAGCAATGAGAATCCAAGTCTTCTCTAGCCATTGACTAGAGGTTATGGCACAGGCTGCTGGTTCCCTTGGTCTTGGATAAGTCTTGACTGAATTCAGTTGGAAATGGCTCAGTCCATACCACCTTGGTGCATCCATTGAATGCTCCAAAACAAAATTGGAGTCTTGTCCCCTCTTTAGGCATTTCTAAATTTAGCATGCTATTTTTGGTTCTAAAGACTTGGGAGGCTTGGGATCAGAGTTGGTTCCTCCTTGGTCCCCCCTTGAGGTGTTCAGATGGATAGAGTTGCTTTCTCTTTGCAAAATTTGGGCAAATCAAGCAAAACTCCAAAATCTGTCTTGCCATGACAATTTTCAGCAAGGCATATTGGCATGGCATATCTCATGGCTCAAGTGGAATTTGATGGAGTTCTTGGCCATTTTGGAAAGCCCTTATATGATACAACTACTGTTTGATCATAGTTGGTTTTGATACTTTTTGAATCCAAGTGAGAAATCCCCCTACATTTGGAAAAAAGTGAAAGCAGATTCTGACTTAGTGAAATTTTCACTAAGTGTTGGAAAAAAAGTGTCATTTTCACTTTTTATGATTTTGATCATTCCATAACTTAAAATCCATGAGGAATTGGAATGATTTCTGTTTGAAGCTTTTGTAGAGGGCAATGAGAGCTACAAATCCAGCTTTGGATGGGGAAAAATGGCCTTGTGGTTTAGGAGTTATGATCCTTCAAAGTTGGTACCCTTGCCACTTTATTCCATAACTTAGAAAATTTCTAAGTTTTTTATGGTTACCCATTTTACAATTTATCCAACTTTTCTTGATTTTTCTTGATGAATGATGATTCCAATCACACCTTAACATCATTTTAGGGTCAAAGAACCATAATTGTGAAAAATCTCAAAAAGTCAAAGTTGACTTTTGTGCACAGTTGACTTTTTGTCAAATGAATTCCAAACTGTGTGATCCTCTGTGAAATCAAGTCCTTGACCTAAATCAAAATTGATGGATTGATTTCATAGGTGTTATAGGGTGTATTGAATCATGTCCCAAGGATTGGGAGCATGCCTGGGTCAAAAGTCAAAGGCACAGTTGACTTTTTCCCGCGAAACCCTAACTTTGGTACTGATGAACTTGAAACTTGTTGCTCAAGCTTCTTGGATCAATCTATTGTTGCAAATGGATCAATGTGGTATGTTGGAGACCCTCAAATCTTCCCTTGAGGTCTTGGCTTATGATTTGTCCCAAAAGTCAACTTAGGGGTGAAATAGGTCAAGAAACCCTAATTCCTGATTTTTGATGAATGCATCCCCTAAAGCCAAATTGACTTGATGATTGGGTCCATGAGGTTCCATTGAGCATTTTAGGTTATTCTTTGAAGCATTGGCTCATGCCCAGAGGAAAATTTCCATCTGGAGGCCCCAGTCGACCAAAACCCTAATCTGGTGACACTGGCGAACTTGAGGCTTGATCCACTTAGAATGCTGCAACCTTGTGCTTGATTATTGCTGTGGGAGTCCTCTTGATCCATTGGAGATATTTGAGAGGTTATACAAGTTGAAAATCATGTCAATTCTTGAATGATCCCTTGTCTAAGAGCTCTGAGAGGGCATGAAACCCTAAGTTTGATTGTAGTAGATGCTCACCTATCTTTGGGGAGACTAATGAGGTATGAGGATTCACCCATATTGTGGTGATGATTTGCACAATGATGGGAAATCTTAGTGGTCAAAATTTGGGGTATGACACAAAGCATCTTCATCAGCCTCAATGTAGAGAAAAGAGGACAAGTTACTGACCATCAGATCTTCTTCACCATGTATAATCACTAGTTTTTCACCAACCACAAATTTCATCTTTTGGTGCAAGGTTGAAGTTACAACACCAACTCCATGGATCCAAGGCCTTCCAAGTAGGCAACTATAGGCATGGTTAATATCCAACACTTGAAAAATGATATTGAAAACATGTGGGCCAATCAGAATTGGTAACTCAATCTCAACCATTACAGACCTTCTTGAACCATCAAAAGCTTTGACGACTAGAGAGGTAGGCTTCATTTCAGCTCCCTTATAAGCCAACATTTCAAGAGTTCTTTTTGGTAAAATATTCAAAGAGGAGCCTGTGTCCACAAGAACTCTTGCCAAAGTGTCTTCTTAGCATTTCATAGATACATGTAAAGCGAGGTTGTGCTCTCGACCCCCCTTGGGAAATTCTTCATTTCTGAAGCTGAGACTATTGCAGGTAGTGATATTAGCAATGACGCTGTCAAACTGACCGACATTGATGTCTCGAGCAACATGGGCTTGAGCCAATATTTTTTGTAAGGCAGCACGATAAGTAGGCGAGTTCAACAACAAGGACAAAATTAAGATCTTTGAGGGAGTTTGGTGAAGCTGATCCACCACCCTATAGTCACTTCTCTTAATGATTCTCAGAAATTCAGCATCCTCTTCACTAGTAACCACTTCATTTTCTTTATCCTTAGCAGGTACAGGAGCAACAGTCTCTTTAGGCATAATTCCTTTGAAGAGAGGAGTATAGATTCTACCACTTCGGGTCATCTTCCCAGTCTCAGAAATATTTGTCACTTCTTCACTAGTGGTTCCCACCTCTTTCCTGGGAACCACCTCTTCATTAGTAGTTCCCACCTCTTTCCTTGGAACCACCTCTTCATATCTTTTGTTAACCATAGTATCCTCATACCTCCATGGCACAACATTGAAATTCCTGAAATAGAACAAAACAGGTTGTCGGATGTTTCTTGGTCTTGACTGATTAGCAGCAGAAGCAGCAACAAGCTCTGATGTACTGAAAACTGGCCTTGGTTTA
The DNA here is from genome assembly GCA_022829125.1 of Lathyrus tuberosus. Taxonomy (NCBI): domain Eukaryota; kingdom Viridiplantae; phylum Streptophyta; class Magnoliopsida; order Fabales; family Fabaceae; genus Lathyrus; species Lathyrus tuberosus. Next base: position 2,387,465 of record JALAZF010000308.1, on the reverse strand, counting down.
TTGAAGACAGGGACCACTGAACCAGACCTCGACGTATTGAAAACAAGCACTTTCTCTTTTGACTCAGGCAAATTGAAAACATGCTCAATCACTGCAACTTCCTATTTCTTTATCTTACTGAATACTTGTAGGAAACCTTCATCAATTAAACTCTGATTTTTCTTTTGAAATAACTGACATCCTCTGAAATTGGCATCACACTCTTCACAGTTATCATGGCTAACTTTCACCAACCCAGCTTCAAACAATTTGGAATGGAAAATCCTGACAGGAGTTTTAATCTTTGATGCATCCATTATCAATACCTCATCATTCTCATCTTCAATATCATTTGTAGACCCATGAGTAGGCAACAAATTACTTTTCACATTTGGTTGATTATCTGCAAAGGATAGAACCTTCTTTTCCATCAAGACCTTCACAACGTATTTCAGAGCAAGGCATCCTTCTAGGTCATGACCGGCTGCGCCTTGGTGAACGCACAGTTGACATTAGGATTGTGGAATTGCATGGCTTTTTCTGAAGGTGGGCCCATAGGTCTCGTGACAATTAAACCTTATTGAACCAAAGAGGGATAAAGTTCTGTGTAGGTCATCGGAATGGGTGGAAATGAAGGTTTGACCCCTTGTCTTCTGTAGGGAGCATTTGATGGAGAAGCTTGTGGCCTCTGTTGTTGTTGTTAGAAACCTGGAGCACTGGGTGCTTGCTGATAATTAGGTTGTTGTTGGTATACCGGTACCTTCTGCGCGAACTGATGATTAAAATTTAGGGTTATAGCTGCCACATAATGTTGTGGGGAAAACTGCATTGGATAGATTGATTGTTAAGCAAAATTTAGATTTGACTGATATTCATAAACCGGTTGTCTCCACAGTGGATTCTTCTTCCTACCTGTCATAATGGCATTGGTTTCCCCTTCCTTCTTCTTGTGGAAGTTGCTTGGAGGTTTCTTGAAATTGGTACTGCTTGAACTGTTGGAAGAACTGATCACTTTTCCACTTTTTAGCCCAGCTTCTACCTTTACACCCACGATAACAATGTCAGCAAAGTTGGCGGTAACACTGCTAATCATTCTTTCATAAAATTCTGGTTTCACGGTGTCCACGAACCAGTCAGCGAGTTCCTTCTCAGATAATTGAGGTTCTACTTGGGAAGCAGTCTCCCTCCAACCTTGGGCGTATTCTTTGAAAGATTCAGAATTGTTTTGAGACATGCTTAACAGTTGCCTTCGGTCAGGGGCCAAATCCATATCGTACTTGTAATGCTTCACAAAAGCATTCGACAAGTCTTGAAAATTATGGATTCTGGATTGGTCTAAGCTCATGTACCATTTTGCAGAAGCTCCCTTCAAACTATCCTAGAAATAATGGATCATTAACTTGTCGTTATACACATACGCCGCCATCCTTCGGTAATACATGATCAAGTGTGACTTTGGGCATGTCGCACCTGAGTACAGGTCAAAGCTTGGAGTTTAAAATTTTGGAGGAATCACTAAGCCAGAATCTAAACACATATCTCTAGTGCCAGTACTAAAGATATTACTTCCTTCCATCGCCCACATTTTTCTCTAGATAGTCTCCACACTTTCTTTTAATCTTTCATGGCGTTCGTCCCCCTCTTCAGACATTTCGGGGTAGTCATAAACTAGCTGTAGATTGTGAAAAATAGGATGTACTTGAGTATGCACCGCTGGTGGAGAAAAATTCGGGATAACTTGGGGATTTTCATTTCCCAAAGGAACAGCCTGTTGAGTAGTCATGGCAATTGGTGGTGGCACAAAACCAGGCGGCAACCCAAATGGTGGCAAGAGACCAGAGTTGACATTTGCAGCAGGCTCCATGGCTTGAGTGACAATTTCAGAGACCACGGTGGTCTGAGTATCCATCTTTTCTCTAATAACCTGTAAGGCTTCCATAATCTGCCCCATACTTCCTCGTAGATCATTCAACTCGTTGTTGACTCAATCCATCTCAAAGTCGTGTTCAGACATTCTCTGACGAGCTTGGGCTTGCGTGTTGTATCGGCGTCTAAGATTCAGTGTGATGGTTTCTAAAGAGAGGTCCATAGAATGAGACACGACAAAAAGGAAAACACATGTTATGACATGAAATGATGCAAAATGCAAATGTAGATGCAAGCAAAATTATCAAGGAACTAAAAGTTTACAAACATTGTAGATAAAAGGATATTCTCAAAACAAGCTCTTCATTAGCAAATTTGCAAATATTACAACATAGGCGGTACACCTTCAAAGTTTATTACATAAGCAAAATAGAAAATACAACATAAAAGGAAACTAGAGATCAAATCCACTGGCAGACGGTCCTTTCCTTCAGCTTTATCAAGGGACAACTCTTCCAGCGCTTTCTTCAGCTTCAGCTCTTCATTTGTAGGTGGCTTATGATGCGGATAAGGCATCCTCATCACAAGAGCTATTTCACGGGACCATTCCAAGTAAGCTTCAGTGACAGTACAATCAGGATTCCCCATCGCAGTCCATCTTTGCCTGTTTATGCAACGCCAGGCGCGCGCAACTTTGAGCATGAACTCGGGATTTTCTCCTTCTTCAAGAAAAAGCCTCTTCAGATTGCCAAGATCAGGTATCTCCTCTATTGGGTGACCAAGTTGTCGGCGAGCAAGGACGGGGTTATAATTGATGCATCCCTTTCTTCCTATAAGAGGTATATTGGGGAAACTCCCACAACTATGAATCATGAGAATCCCTCCATAGATTAGGTTATACCACTTGATGTCGGCGTGGGTAAGCTCCATGAGCCTCTTGGACCAAATAGTACTGTCTTCCACATCCCAAAAGGTTGCGGTCCTTGGTAGGTGCGAAATAAACCACCTATAAAGGAGAGTAATACAATAAACAATCTGTCCTCCATCTCGTATGTACGTTGAGTGAATGGCATGATAAGTATCAGCCAACAGAGTGGGAACTGGGTTCCTGAGCAAAAATATTTAAAAAGCATTGACGTTGACGAAGTCCTTAGCATTGGGAAACAAAAACAATCCATAAGCTATCAAAGTGAAACTGGACTAAAATAGTACATCATTCTTCCTATGAGCGAAGTAACGGGCCTTCTCGAACAATAACTGAGCGGGTAATCTAGAAAATCCCCCTTTGACAGTTTTGTGGGCTTGAATGTCAGACAGCCTTAGCCTTGTTCCTCTTGCAATGTCTTTTGCACTGAGCTCATCTTCTAATCCAGAGAATAGAGGTGAATCATTGACAGGGAGACCCATCAAGGCAGAGTATTCCTCCAAGGTCGGCATTAACTGGTAATCTGGAAGCACAAAGCAATGATAGAGAGGATGGTAGAGTTGAACCAAAGTCTCTAGCAGTCCTTCAACCCTTTGGAGCCTCAACAATGATAGAACTCTTCCATACTTCATTGAGAAAGCTACTGGATCTTCAATTAAATCTTCTAGTTCCTTCAGATGTTCAACATTGGGAATCATGAAGGTGTACGGCCAAGTTCCTTTCTTTCTAGAATCCATCTCTACAAAGTCTGCAAAATGAAATTAGTTCCTTGATAGGTTAACAAAAATGCAAGATGCAATGCGGATGCAATTGGTTTTAAGGAACTCAAGAGAGACAATTTCAAAATAAGCTTCACTTCATTAAATATTGAGAAAAGTTACAACTTTCAAGGTACATTTCAAAAAGCTCAAAATACAAAGAGATAAAAAGCAACAGTTAGGCCTAAAAAGCAACCCTATCTGGAAATGCTCTGCTCCACGCATCCTCTTCTATCTCTTCAGCTTGTCATTCTCTTAAATCAGCTAGTCAACAGTCCTTTTCCAAGTGCCAGATGTCGGAGGAATACTTGCATACTCGTGAGTTCTAGAAGTGGGTTGCATGCTAGAGAAAAATAAATTCTCTCGCGCCACGGGTCTGTCAATCACACGTCTCTCGAGCCATTCAATCAAATCGTCTTTCTCTTTCATCTATTTTTTTCATCTCCATCTGTTCAGCATAGATGGCGTGGTACTTCCCTTCCCACGTGTCATGCGCTCAATAGGAATGATAGAGGGTGATACAACAGTAGGCTGTGGAGGTCTCTTAGGGAGATACAACATCTTAAGATCACGAGCTCGAGATCGAACCCATCAAAGAAAAGGTTCCAAGGCCACACAGTTTCTCTTTCCCAAATTATTCTTAGTTCTTTTGTGGAGCTTTCCCCAAGCATGTAAGACTTGGTTCTTAGTTTCTGTACGGGCTTCCTCATTAAGATAAAAGAAACCGGACAAAAGGATACTCTTAGGCTTTTCTTCCATAGGGAATCCAAACTGACATCTAGCAAGAATAGGGTTGTAGCTAATCCCACCTCAGACACCAAGAAGCGGAACATTGGGGAACGGGCCACAACTATTAATGATGACTCCTTTGTCATAAGCTAGATCGTACCAAAAGATATTAGTATGGGTAAGAGATATGATTCTCTGAGACCAATGAAGTTTGTCTGGATTATCGTAGAAGTGTTATGTTCGAGGCAAATGCATCACAAACCACTTGTAAAGCAGAGGTGCACAACATGAAATGGTACCCTTTCCTTGGAGAGTTCTGTGATGGATAGAGTGATAAGTATCACCAAGCAATGTAGGTACAGGGTTTCCACTTATAAATATCCGAATGACGTTGATATCAACAAACTCCTCAACATTAGCAAACAAAACCAAACCATAGACGAGGAGTGCAAAGATTGCTTCAAAGGCATTCATACTGTTCATTTTAGCTAGGTAGAAGGCTTTATCAAACAAGAACTTGGAAGGTAGACCATTGATCCCATTCTTGGTGGTGAGGTGAGGTTTGACTTTAGACATCTCTAAGTGGATAGAATCAGCAATTTCCTTTGGTGAAGGAACCTTCTCTTGACCACTGAAAGGCTCTTGTTCTTTCACAGGTAGACCAACCCAATAAGAATACTCCTCCAATGTCGGAACAAGTTGGTAGTCGTGAAAGGTGAAGCAATGGTAAAGAGGGTCATAAAAATGCACCAACGTGTCGAGAACACCATCTTCCATCTTGGTTCTGAGGATACCAATCAATCTTTCATAACACTTTCTGAAGTCTTCTGGGCAAGATACGAAGGCTGCTAGCTTTTTCAACTCCACCAAATTGGGCTTCTTGAAATTGTACTTCTTAGTTTTCCTTTTCTCAATATCCATGATTCCTCTGATTCACAAAAGGAAAAGACGATTGAGTTCCTTAAAACCAACAATGGATGCAATGAGATGTATGCAATGCATAAAACACATAAGCACAAACACAAGCATATGTACACATAATCAAAGCACACAAGTCCTAGGCTTAGGGGTCTCATGTGTGGATCCATGGTCTACCCATCCCAAAAAGGTGTGTACTATGAGTTTATCAACAGTAGAACAGGGTTCTAAAAGTTCTCAGAGTCATAGATAAATCTTTTGGATATTATCGGCTTACGTGACTACTCACGCGGGTTAATAATGTTCTTAAGATGAACTCGTCTGAGTGTAGTATCGCGTATCAATCATTTGGGACTACTCCCTCATAGCCATCGCACCACGTCCTAAAAAGGCCAAGTGGGGTAAAGGTAACTATGGTCCTCAGTCTCACGGACTCCCAGGTCGGAAAGAGTGACATCAATGCGACTACTCACATCAGACATTAATAATCCAAAAAGGGGCCTCAACTGAGCATGGTCATCATATGCCAAACTTGTTAGGACTACTCCCAACAACTGACTATTGATTACACCATAATCCTATCATATGTGTTCTCAAGTCCGTGTTAGGACTTATCTCACCACTCAAAAGTATTACCCTACCAAACAGAAGAACCCAAACGGACATACAGATATATATAGATATGTACATATATACAAGAAAAACATATAAATATCACAAATAAAGCAAGGTGGGCTTAACCCTCTATTATTTGTGTCCCGAGTGAAGTCTCCATTTCTGTTGCGGTAAGAATCGGATATCAAGCTATTAGTTAACTTGAATCACAAAACATTGAATTTTACCACCGAGCTTTGATTTATCCAAAGGAAAGGGTAAAGATCGAAGAAAACCCTAAGTGCGCTATGTGAAGACACATCTAAGAGATCGGGGGTTCGGGGGTTGGTTATACTAAGGGAAGGTATTAGCACCCTAAGTATCTGTAGTACTCTACAAGAGCCTCTTGCTTGTATTATGTTATGTTTTGTTTGCTTGCTAAGGAAATCTGCTAAGGGTAAAGGTAAGGACCTATGGTGAAGACCAAGGTGCTAAAGGTAAAGACCTAATGGCAAGGATGAAGACCAATGGTAAAGACCAAGGTTCTAAGGGTGAAGGTAAAGACCTATGGGTATGTATACTAAGTATGCTCTCCAAGACGTCACATCTTGTGCCTACGTATCCTGACTAAAGAATCAGAGCAACCGTAGTTCACCTAACTAAAGGTGAGGAACCATTGACTATGGCCAATGTTCCAAGGGGAATGAGTATGATACTCATATAGAGTTAAAAACTCTCTAAGTCTAAGTTAAAAAGGGCAAGTGAATACTCATGATGATGAGAATCACATAGAGTTTTAAGAACTTTAATCCTATTTCTAAGTTTAAGAGGGTAAATGGCTCTAATAAGGCCAAAAGGGAGAGGGACATCATTATGATGATGCTCACATAGAATTGAAGAACTCTAGGTGGATCCTAAGTCATGAGGTATATGGCTCTAATGAGGCCAAGGGGGAAGTGAGCAACTATGATGATAGTGCTCACAAGAGGGGAACCTAAATAGGTTAAAGGGAGAAGTGGCTCTAATGAGGCCAAGGGATTTGATCCTAATGAGGATGAGAGATGGCTCTAATGAGGCCAAGGGTGGAAGATGGCTCTAATGAGGCCAAGATGGTAAACAAGCTATCTATGACTTTGAGGTCAACAGAGAGTCTTTCCTTTGGAAGGAAAGGAACAAAGAGGGTTAAGGAGGATAGCTAAAGAGCTAGTCTCACTTGGGGGAAAACTTAAAGAAGTTCAAGATAACAAGCATTATTTAAGCATGATGCAAATATGGGCATGGTAACAACCAAGGCAAAGCATATGAATGTAACAACACTCAATGGTCAAGATTATTTCAAAAGAGTTTAAGGTAACAAACAAAATCTTCACATGGGGGGAATACATACTATGGTGACAACCAAAGAATATATGAAACAAAAGGTGTCACAACACCTAAACAAGCAATGAACTAAGTTCTCATGGTATGAATTCAAACATGAATAAAGTTCAACAAGGAGGAGGTAACAACCAACAAGCTTATAAGCATACATGTGTAACAACAATCATGTAAACAGAAGGTAAACACACCAAAGATATCATGTCAACAAGTTTGAACATGTGGACAAGTAGGTAACAACCATGCAAGGGCATTTGGGGTTTAAACATGCATTTGAAGGGGGTGACAACATCATAAAGTTCTTGCATTCAAAGATTACAATCCAAGACATATAAACACTTAAGAATAACTTAAACATGGTATCAAAGATTCAAGGTATACATGTGCACATGCTTGGTTAAACAATCTCATGTTAAAAGGGTAAATGATCCAATAAGATCTCATGGTATGAACAAGGTATATGCAAAGACTTTCACATGCAAACAACACATTTAAACATCACGGTATCATGGTGAATTAATGACATACAATGTTACAACATCCCACAGGGTTCAAGCAACATGCTTTAGGTTTCAAACAATCAAAGCAAATCAAGAAATCATGGCAAAAGAAACAAAGAAACAAATAATTTTTCATAAAAAACCATAAAAATATCCTTTACTTTCAACACTTACAAATGTATCATAAATAAACGTTTTGGACAATTTCTTTTCACCATAAAAAAATAGACATTTCAATGAACAATTTGCAAAAAGAATGGGTCAAAAAGGATAAAAATGCGCAAGTTATGATCAATTGGAATCAAGGTACAAACCAAACAAAATAAATGAAACAAGTACTAAAGAGAAATGGAAATCCAAATGGGTGTTGAACCCACGCCCTTGGATATTCAGCCACAAAATACTCACCAATGGAGCTGTGTGTGCGTGGTGAAATAATGATGTAAACACATAATAAAATGAAATTCTGGTATCAGATATGTGATGTCAAGTGAGATGTCACAACATCAATATCTTCTATATGAACAAGACAATAAAGATAACAACACTTAAAAGCAAAAAGGAACACAGAGAATTGTTCACCCAGTTCGGTCTAATAACCTACGTCTGGGGGCTACCAAGCCAGGGAGGAAATTCACTATTAGTAGTATTAATTCATAGACTCTACAATCAACACACAAGTTGACAATCTATTCACTTAATCACTACCCAATGACACTTCTACCTAAGACACTCTTAGATATGAGACACCTCTCACTCCCCCTCAATCACAACAGTGATGACAATAGAAAAATTACAAATATTAGAAGGTCACACTTCAATGACAATACTTGATCTTGCTTAAAAGCTTCAATCAAGAACAAACACTCGTGCTTAAAAGCTTAGAGTGGACAACGTACAACTCAATTAATCAGTCCAATTCAAGCATCTGAAAGATGAATGAATGGCTCACAAGTAACAGACGAAAACACAAACCCTAACAGTTGACACTCAGTCTTTAATCTCTAGCCTTCATATCTTCCAAGTAGGGTTGAGTCTCCTTTAAATAGAAACAGATTCTTGGGCTTGGGCTCTGAGAAAAACTCAGATTTGATGCACAATAAAAATAGATTTTATCTTCAAATCTTTTCGCCCTAAATACAGAAACAAACGATTGCATCTGAATAAATCTTCTCCAAGAATTTCGCCTGCAATCTCTCAAACAGAATCTCTCAAATCATAACAATTAACACGCAGCCCTAAAGAAAACAACAGACTGAACATGATGTTCTGTCATCAGATGTTAAGACATCAGTCTTGACATCATGCACAAACACTGCAATACCAAACAACACACCACATGCAGAATGTTAGAAGCACATGTTAAGACATCTGACATGACATCTTAAACAACCACATTGTTTTACCAAAATTGCTGCCAATAACAGAACTAACAATCTCCCCCTTTGGCTAATTTTGGCTAAAACAGTATCAGCACACATCAGAGATACCTGCAGCAGAAACACATCATAATCACATAACACTAACATTCAGCAGCAGCAGAAACACCAATCAAAACTCAAACTCCCCCTCAAGCCAAGAAACCATAAACATGAAGAAACGAAAAAACACAAGAAGGGGGGTTGAATTGGAGTTTTTTAAAAATTAATGCAAAGGACACAATGGTTATCCTGGTTCGATTGAACTCAATCTACTCCAGTCCACCCGCCAAGGTGATTTCGCCTCTCTCTTGAGGACTTAATCCACTAATCAGTTACGATTACACAATTTCAGTAACAACCGTCACTCTTCTTGAGGTTTAACCACAACTTGGTTTTCTCAAGGAATAAAAAAATAAAAACAAGTGCTTCTAGTAAGCTTTATCACAACCGTGATTTTTACACACTGTTTTATCAAAATGTAAATCAAAATACAAGAGCAAGTGAAATTGAAGAATTGTGGACAGTATGAGCTCACAAAGGTGCTTTGGTCATCTGCAGGGACTCCTTTAAATAGATGAGAAGATTTGATCCGTTGGAGACGCGTGAACTATTTTTGGAGAGGATAATAATGCTAATTAATGCTCTTTCCAAAAATACAGATTCAATCCGTTACTTTGAGATTCTCATAAACGAGAAGGATAGCGTATCAGAGTCTACGTTGAATCATCAGAGTTTCTGGCTTGATACAGCTTTGGTGCTGAAGCGCTAGACATCCGTCATCATAACTTAGGCTGATGCTTCCAAATCAGAGCTTCGCTTTGATTAGAACTTCGCTTTAAACTTCGCTCAGATTGAATCTTCTGATACGTCTGTTTCAGAACTTCTTTGAGATACTTCTATATCAGAACTCTTTATATTAGAACTTTCCTACATATCATAAACAATGAAATTAGGAGCATCAAGTTCTAAAATATCAAGTTCTAAAATAATAAGTGTTTGTTATCATCAAAACTATTAGGAATATAGAATCAATTCTTGTTCTAACAATCTCCCCCTTTTTGATGATGACAAAAACTCATATTTTGATAAATAATTTTAAAGGGTATTGAGGTTAGAAGACTCCCCCTGGGTTGAACATTTCCTTGAAAAATAATTTAATTTAAGATATCCAAGAGATTCTGATTGCCAGTTACCTGCTTGCTTAACACAGTAGAAACAGAAATTAAAATGTTCAAAATGTTCGAGACAAAGTCCTGGTACACTGTTATGGTTCAAAATATTCTACGTTCTCCCCCTTTGTCATTAATCAAAAAGCGAAAAGATACAAGAGAACAATTAAAAGAAGATAATGACAGAAGATAAAATGCAACAAAACAGAAAAAAATTAAGGTTGAGGAGCAGGAGGAAGTCTTGTGAACAATGCTTCCAGAAGGCCTTTGATCTGATTAGCGGATTCTTCTTGCTTGCCAAGCATTCCTTTAACTTCTGCGTTTGTCTCGTCCTGTTTGTCCAATCTCTTTCTAACTTCTTCATTCTCTTTCTTCAACTCATCCAGAGTTTTCAGCACAAGAACAGATGAAGAAGGTTCTTCAGAAGTTACCAAATCCTCAGAGCTTTTTGCAGACACTTCCTTTGGAGGGGCTTCAGGTGATTTATCTTCCACTTCAGTAATAACCAGAGTTTGATGCTCAGAGTTTTGTGCATGAGGTTCTGAATCCATAGGAGCTTTCCAGCCTAGAGGAAGAATGGGTTTCTTTTCCCAGAATCTTAGAACCTGCTCATGGAAGATCTTCATATGGTCACAGAAGTTCTGTTGGGCTATGTCATAGCTCAGTTCCTTTATTTTCTGAGCTTCAGAGTTAAACCACTTTCTGAATTGGGTCCAAAGATAGTCAGAGGCAGCTGGATTCAGATTTTCCGAACAACCCTACTTTAGAAATTTGATCCATTCCTGCATTTCTGCCTCGAATGCCAATAAAGAGTTATCAACATCTGATTTGGATAGAGATGGGTTTGGTTTAGGAATGGCTATTTTATGAGAGGTTGAGGCGAGCTTGTCTAGAGCTTCTAGGTCAATTATGGTTCTGAGAGGATCATCTGTGACATTTGTTAGAGGAGAGTCAGAGATGAGGATAGGTGAGTTAGGTGATGTAAATTCTGGAGAGGTTTGTGGGGGACTGGTGAAATTTGGTGGAGGTTGAAAGAAGTTGAGAGGGTAGTTGATACCAGGTATAGAAGTGTCAGGATGTTGAGTTTGATGTTCTAATTCTGGTTGGGAAAAAGTGAAGAGAGGTTCATGACCAATGTCTGACAGAACTTGAGCAAGTTCTGGTTGTGGTTCAATAAAATCAGAAGGAGTGGGGTCAATGTCAATGTCAAAATCCTCAAGAGTTTGTGGTGATGGTGGTGGATTTTGGGTTTGAGATGATGGTGGTGAATTTTCAGAGGGTTTAGGAGACGATGGGTTTTCAGATGTTGATACCATTATGGATTCGACGATAGAAATGAAAGCGGAGTTACCTTTCTTCTTAGCAGCTTTAGCAACTTTTGGAGTTTTCTGAGGAGTTCCTTCAGAGGTTTTCCTTTTTCTTGAGGCTCTGGGGGCAACTTCTAGAGGTGCTTGCCTGAGCTGTTGCAGAGAAACTTCTGGTAGGGTACCATCAGCTTTACATGCATCCAAATATCTGAGGACAATTTCTGGATGAGTATCTGATGAGAAAAGAGGAAAATCTTTCAGAGGAATTTTTCTGGTGGTGATGACTTCCTTAGAGATTAGAGTTGGATCCTTCTTGATGGTATCAATGATTTTCATCTTCTTGAGATTCTTTGCATTGAGAGGTCTTCCGGCAATAGTTTCTAGATCAGAGATTTCCCGAGCTTCAGTTAAGTGATCTATCAGCTTATTCTCTGTAAGAATATCTGATATAAGTCTACCTAGAGGAATCCAATCTCTCTTGGTTCTTTCATCTTCTCTAGTTTCTTTGACACTATTCTTCAGATGATTGAATAAGCAGTAGGGAAGATTCGCTTTGGTAAAAGTGGAGATGAGGTACAGGAGATACTGTTGATCGTTGTTGATGTAGTCAGACGAGCTTGAAGGTTTCCTATGATAGATGCACCCAAGAATGATTCTGGCCCAAATTCTGTGATGATCTTTTAGGTCTTTGATTTTGTTGGAGTGTTGACCGGAGGTGAAGATTTCTTTTGAGATAGTATTAAGATCAGTGCCCTTTTCCATCTCACTGCATCTGATTCCTGATCCATCATGATCAATCAGCTTACCAATAAGATCTTCAGTGATGACAACTTTCTTTCCCATAACATACGAGATTACTTGATGTTTTGAGACCGATGCAAAAATCCAGAATTCCTTAACAAGTTGGGGAAAAACTGGACCCATTAAGCGATTGAAGTATTTGTTCCATCCTTGAAACTCAATCTCAGGAGTAAGGTCATACCCATTGTCTTTCATGCTTTCAAAATCGACGATGAGCTCACAGAGAACTTCAAGAGAGGCAAAAGGGGTGAGGAGAGTTCTTGAGGGCTCAACGTACCTTTCTCCAATGACTTGGTCAGCTGATTCTTGAGACATTGCTTGTTGAGAGCTAGAGGCCATTGTTCACAGACTTAGGGTTTTGGGAACACAGAAACAAGAAATGTAAATAATATGGAGAAGACGAAAGAGAGCAAATGAGTGATAGTGAGCGTGTGAGGGTGTTAGAAGTGGCATTTATATATAAGAGAGACCAAGACTTAAATAGCTATTAAAAACAATAACATCATGATTAATAGTCGTAATGATTTATGATAAGGGAGATAGCGTGAGAAATTTTTGGAACAGTTACCGATGTGACTTGGCGCCTCAATATGTCAACACAGACATTTCAGTTTTCCAGAGTTTGACACGCGTTCATCATCAAAGAAAATCTGGAGCGTAGGTTGACACGTGTTTGCTAGAGTGAACTTAACGATCTATCCTTGAAATGAAAAGTTCAGATCTTCTGAATAGATTCTGATGCAATTTTTCTTCTCACTTCTGAAGAATTATTGGTCAGATGTTCACAAAAGAAAAGAAGTTCTGAGAGTTAAAAATATAGAAATTACGTTTTCATTCTGGACATAATTCCATACAGAGATTTTTCAGAATGAAATTAAATCTATCTTCAGCAAGGGGTTTGGTGAAAACATCAGCCCATTGATGGTCTGTGTCTATAAATTTTAAACAAAGAATTCCCTTCTGAGTATAGTCCCTAATGAAATGATGTTTGATTTCTATATGTTTAGCCCTAGAATGCATAATAGGATTTTTTGAAAGACAAATGGCAGAAGTATTGTCACAGAGGATAGTGATGTTACTCTCGTAAATGTGAAAGTCTTCAAGCTGATTCTTCATCCAGAGCATCTGAGTACTGCATCCAGCTGCAGCTATGTATTCAGCTTCAGCAGTTGATAGTGCAATGGTGGATTGTCTTTTGCTGGACCAAGAGATTAGGTTGTCTCCCAGAAACTGGCAGCTTCCAGAGGTACTTTTTCTTTCTATTCTGTCTCCAGCAAAGTCAGCGTCACAGTATCCTACCAATTTGTATTCTCTGGACTTTCTATAGCAAAGACCAAGATTAGTAGTACCTTTCAGATATCTGAAAATTCGCTTAACAGCTGTTAAGTGAGATTCTCTAGGATCTGATTGAAATCTAGCACAAAGGCAAACGTTATAGAGAATATCAGGTCTTGAAGCAGTTAAATAAAGGAGAGAACCAATCATACCTCTGTAGATCTTCTGTTCTACTTTCTTACTTACCTCATCTTTTTCCAGAATACATGTGGGATGCATATGAGTTTTTGAAGGCTTACTTTCTGACATTTCAAATTTCTTCAGAAGGTCTCTGACATACTTGCTTTGATGTATGTAAGTTCCTTCTGGAGTTTGGTTGATTTGAATTCCCAAGAAGAACTTGAGTTCTCCCATTAAGCTCATTTCAAACTCTGCCTGCATAGTCTTAGCAAATTCTTGCCCCAAGGAGCTTTTAGTGGATCCAAAAATTATATCGTCTACGTATATCTGACAGATCAGAATGTGATTTTTAAATGACTTACAGAATAAAGTTGTGTCCACCTTCCCTCTGGTAAAATCATTTTCTAAGAGAAAGTTACTTAGTCTCTCATACCAAGCTCTGGGAGCTTGTTTTAGACCGTATAACGATTTCTTAAGTTTATAAACATATTCTGGATGTTTTGTGTTTTCAAAGCCAGGTGGTTGATGCACGTAAACTTCTTCATCAATGTAACCATTTAAAAACGCACTTTTGACATCCATCTGATAGAGAGTGATGTCATTATTTACAGCATATGAAATTAAAAGTCTGATAGATTCTAACCTTGCGACTGGAGCAAAAGTTTCTGTATAGTCTATCCCTTCTTCCTGACTATAACCTTGTGCAACCAGTCGTGCTTTGTTTCTGACAACTTCTCCCTGTTCATTTAGTTTGTTTCTGAAGGCCCATTTGGTTCCAATGATGTTGAAGCCTTTGGGTTTATGAACTAGATCCCAAACGTCGTTTCTGGTGAACTGATTCAGTTCTTCCTGCATTGCGAGGATCCAATCATTGTCTGTGAGTGCTTCGTCAATTGTAGTGGGTTCTATCAGAGAGACTAATCCCACTAGAGATTCTTCCGTCTTTTTGAATGAGGATCTTGTTCTGATTGGGTCATCCTTCTTTCCCAGAACTTTGTCTTCGGGATGAGTTAGAGAACTTCTGGACAGTCTTTTCTGGATGGGTTCTTCAGAATTAGAGTTTCCTTCTGTTTTGCTCGCCAGTTTTTCTGATGATCTGGTTTCAGTGCCTGTTATTTGAACTTCTATTTCTGTAAGAGATTCATCATGCTTTGGCTTTTGAAGGCCAAGCTTATCATCAAATTTGACACAAATGGATTCTACCACACTTCGTGTTTCTGTGTTATATACTCTGTATCCTTTTGAACGTTCAGAGTATCCTAACATGAAACATTTTTGTGCCTTAGAATCAAACTTGTTCAGAGGATCATTAGTGTTTAAGATAAAGCATGTACATCCAAAAGGATGGAAGTAAGAAATGTTGGGCTTTCTGTTCTTCCACAACTCATATGGAGTCTTTTCCAGAATAGGTCTTATAGAGATTCTATTCTGAATGTAACACGCTGTATTAACTGCTTCTTCCCAAAAGTGTTTAGCCATGTTAGTCTCATTGATCATGGTTCTGGCCATTTCTTGTAGAGTTCTATTCTTGCGCTCTACAACTCCATTTTATTGTGGAGTTCTAGGACAAGAAAAATCATGAGAAATGCCATTTTCATTAAAAAATGTTTCTAGATTTTTGTTTTCAAATTCCCCACCATGATCACTTCTGACTTTTACAATTCTAAACTCTTTTTCATTCTGAATTTGGTTGCAGAAAGTAGAGAATACAGAGTGTGACTCGTCCTTGTGTTTTAAGAACTTTACCCATGTCCATCTGCTATAGTCATCTACGATCACTAATCCATACTTCTTGCCACTGATGGATGCAGTTTTTACTGGTCCAAACAGAACTATATGAAGAAGTTCTAATGGTCGGGAGGTAGAAACAACATTTTTTGGTTTGAAAGAGGGTTTTGAAAACTTGCCTTTTTGACATGCTTCACACAGAACGTCTGAGCTGAACTTCAGATTAGGAAGTCCTCTGACCAGATTGAGTTTGTTAATCTGAGATATTCTTCTCATACTAACATGCCCCAATCTTCTGTGCCAGACCCATTGCTCGTCGTCAGCAGACAGAAGACATTTTACATTCTGACTTTTTAGTTCAGAAAGTTTTATTTTGTAAATGTTGTTCTTTCTCTTTCCATTAAAGAGGATTGTTCCATCTTTCTGACTAACTGCATTGCAGGACTTTTGATTGAAGATTATATCATAACCGTTATCACTTAATTGACTTATGGATAACAAGTTATGCATTAATCCTTCTACTAATAAGACATTAGATATAGAGGGTAAAGTACCATTACCTATGGTTCCAGAGCCAATGATTTTACCTTTCTGATTGCCTCCGAAACCTACATATCCTCCAGCTTTAAGTTCCAGGCTTTGGAACATATGCTTTCTTCCCGTCATGTGTCGCGAGCATCCAGAGTCCAGGTACCATGACTGGTGTTTCAATCTTGCTGTCAAAGACATCTGCAACATATAGGATTTTATCCTTAGGTACCCACATCTCTTTGGGTCCTTGTTTGTTAGTGTTCACAGAGTTCTGATTGAATTTTGGTTTCTCAATAGAATTTGAATAAGATTCACTGGTGTATTTAATATCATGTGTGTGTCCATATGTGAAGTGAGAGTTCAAAGGAGCATATTTTATGATCATATCATCAACACGTTTGGGTTTATACGGAGCTTCTCCTCTAGGATTGACATAACCTATGCCCTTTCTCCCATTTCTACTAACTCCATAGATCATTGAAGCCATTTTGCTTCTGTCTATGTTTTTAGCTAGAAATTTTTGAAAGTTATAGTCGTAATGTTTTAAAATATTATCAGAACTACTGGAAACTTCTGAATCAGATTGTTTCTGAGATTTTTCAAAAGAGTTGAGTTTTGAAACAGTTTCTTTTAATTCAGAATTTTCTGCTTTTAGCTTTCTGTTCTCTTCAGACTCAGATACCAGATCATGTTTCAGATTCTTATATTTGAGCTGAAGTTTCTGATAGTTTTCAAGAATTTCTGACAAACTTTCTTCTAATTGAGATCTAGAAAAGTTAGAGAATACCTCTTTAGTTTCTGACTCAGAGTCTGATTCTGATAAGTTTGAATCATCTGATATGTTGGCCATTAGGACAATGTTCGCGTGTTCATTTTCTGATTCGGATTCTGCTTCAGAGGATTCCGAGTCATCCCAGGTAGCCATAAGACTTTTCTTTCTTTCCTTGTTAAACTTTTTATTTGGCTTTTCTTTCTGCAGCTTAGGACAGTCACTTTTGTAGTGTCCAGGTTCCTTGCATTCGTAACACACTACCTCTTTGTTTCTAGACTTTTTGTGTCCAGAGGATGGTTCAGAATGACTGCTTGATCTTCTAGAGTTTCAGAATTTTCGTTGCCTATTTTTCCATAGTTGTTGTATTCTTCTAGAAAGGAGTGATAGTTCATCTTCTTCTGAGGAGCCACCAGAGCTTTCTTCTTCTGCCTGAAAAGCTTTAGTTTCAGATTTATATTTAGATTTAAGAGCAATAGACTTACCTTTCTTCTGGGGTTCATCTTCTTCTAGTTCTATCTCGTGACTTCTTAAAGAGCTGATCAGTTCTTCAAGAGATATTTCGTTGAGGTTCTTGGAGAGTTTTAGTGTTGTGACCATGGGTCTCCATACTTTTGGTAAGCTCCTGATGATTTTCTTGACATGATCTGATGTTGAGTACCCTTTATTCAGAACTTTTAGTCCAGCAACTAGAATTTGAAACCTTGAGAACATTTTCTCAATTGTTTCATCTTCTTCCATTTTGAAGGCTTCATACTTCTGGATGAGTGCCAGAGCTTTAGTCTCTTTGACTTGAGAGTTGCCTTCATGCGTCATTCTCAGAGAATCAAATATGTGTTTGGCTGATTCTCGGTTAGTGATCTTCTCATATTCTGTGTGGGAGATTGCGCTGAGGAGAATCGTTCTGGCCTTGTGATGATTTCTGAAATCTTTCTTCTGTTGATCAGTCATGGTTTTCCTTTCAATCTTCTGACCATCTTTTCCGACAGGGTGAGTCTAACCATCTGTTACCATATCCCAGAGATCACCGTCATGAGCCAGAAAGAAACTTTCGATTAGATCTTTCCAGTAATCAAAGTTTTCTCCGTCAAACACCGGTGGTTTGCCACTGATTTTGTCGTTGTAGTTCTGAACGGATTCCGCCATAGTGCTTTTTCGTGAAGGATCTTTTATCTGACACGGTTAAGTGTTAGCACCCAGAACCAGGCGCTCTGATGCCAATTGAAGAAACGAAAAAACACAAGAAGGGGGGTTGAATTGGAGTTTTTTAAAAATTAATGCAAAGGACACAATGGTTATCCTGGTTCGATTGAACTCAATCTACTCCAGTCCACCCGCCAAGGTGATTTCGCCTCTCTCTTGAGGACTTAATCCACTAATCAGTTACGATTACACAATTTCAGTAACAACCGTCACTCTTCTTGAGGTTTAACCACAACTTGGTTTTCTCAAGGAATAAAAAAAATAAAAACAAGTGCTTCTAGTAAGCTTTATCACAACCTTGATTTTTACACACTGTTTTATCAAAATGTAAATCAAAATACAAGAGCAAGTGAAATTGAAGAATTGTGGACAGTATGAGCTCACAAAGGTGCTTTGGTCATCTGCAGGGACTCCTTTAAATAGATGAGAAGATTTGATCCGTTGGAGACGCGTGAACTATTTTTGGAGAGGATAATAATGCTAATTAATGCTCTTTCCAAAAATACAGATTTAATCCGTTACTTTGAGATTCTCATAAACGAGAAGGATAGCGTATCAGAGTCTACGTTGAATCATCAGAGTTTCTGGCTTGATACAACTTTGGTGCTGAAGCGCTAGACATCCGTCATCAGAACTTAGGCTGATGCTTCCAAATCAGAGCTTCGCTTTGATTAGAACTTCGCTTTAAACTTCGCTCAGATTGAATCTTCTGATACGTCTGTTTCAGAACTTCTTTGAGATACTTCTATATCAGAACTCTTTGTATTAGAACTTTCCTACATATCATAAACAATGAAATTAGGAGCATCAAGTTCTAAAATATCAAGTTCTAAAATAATAAGTGTTTGTTATCATCAAAACTATTAGGAATGTAGAATCAATTCTTGTTCTAACAAAACACACTTCCTTCAAGAAAACCAGCAACAACTTCAAGAAAACCAGCTGCAGCACACAACTCAACTCTACAAAGCTACTCAAAAACTAGAGGCTACTCTCCCCCTTTTTAGCCATAATTGGCCAAAAGAACACTAGTCAGCAAGCCCAATGTTCTGACACTTAGTCAAACATGGTCAAATTCCAAGAAAAACTGTTCAAACTTAGCTTGAAAAGAGTGACACAATACTCAACAGAGAGAGGTGCACAGACACCAAACAACTTTGACTAACCAGGCGATACAAACAAGGGTTTCCATTTGAATTATAAAAGCTACACCAAGCTGCTTCTTCCTACAGCCAAACTGAGAAGGAACCCTGAGTCAGTCCTCCAAGACAGTTGAAACACACAAGGGTCAATTGAAGCAAGACCGGAAGAACAAGGGCACACAACCAAAGGAGACGAAGTCCAAAGAAATGCCAATAGGTGGATCATCTACAGGGGCAACAAGGACAGGAAGAAGAACAGAAACAAGGATGAAGACCATAAAGAGGGCTCAAGTGCAACTACATGATTCTGAGGATGAAGCAGATGAAGATTCTGAGGATGAAGCATAAAGAGGGCTATCAACAGTTTTCCTCCTTCCTCTTTGACAAATAATGTCTTGTCAAATCCTCATTTTCTGTAACCATTCAGAGCCAAGAATTTAGTAAGCCTGTCATACCAAGCTCTAGGTGCCTGCTTTAATCCATAAAGAGCTTTCCTCAGTTTGTAGACATGGTTGGGAAATGTTGGATCAACAAACCCCTTGGGTTGATCTACATAAACTTTTTCATTTAAGTACCCATTCAAGAAAGCACTCTTTACATCCATCTAGAATAACTTGAATTTGAGGTAACAAGCCACACCTAAGAGTAACCTGATAGATTCTAGTCTGGCCACAGGAGCAAAAGTCTCATCAAAATCAATTCCTTCTACCTGAGTGTAACCTTGGGCAACCAGTCTAGCCTTATTTCTGGTGACCACACCTTGTTCATCAGATTTATTCTTGTAAACCCACTTCCCATACCCCAAATTTTGACCACTAAGATTCCTCATCATCACAATATGGATGAACCATTAGTCTCCCCAAAGACAGGTGAGCATCCACTACAATCAAAATTAGGGTTTCAAGCCCTATCAGAGTTCTTAGACAAAGGATCAATCAAGGAATGACATGATCTTCAACTTGTCTAACCTCTCAAACATCCAAAATGGATCAAAAGGACTCCCACTTCAAGGATTAAGCACAAGGTTGCTCCCTTCTAGGTGGATTAAGCCTCAAGATCGCCAGTGTCACTAAATTAGGGTTTTGATCGACCAGGGCCTCCAGTTGGAAATTTTCCTCTGGGCATAGGCCAATGCTTCAAAGAATAACCTAATATACTCCATGGAACCTCATGGACCCATGTATCAAGTTAATTTGACCTCAGGGGATGCATACATCAAAAATCAGGAATTAGGGTTTCTTGACCTAATTCACCCCTAAGTTGACTTTTAGGACAAATCATGAGCCAAGACCTCAAGAGAGGATTTGAGGGTCTCTAATACACCACATTGATCCATTTTCAACAATGGATTGATCCAAGAAGCTTGAGCAACAAGTCTCAATTTCATCAGTACCACAGTTAGGGTTTTGAGGAAAAAGTCAACTGTAGCTTTGACTTTTGACCAGGACATGCTCCCAAGCCCTAAGACATGATTCAATATACCCTATAACACTCATGAAACATGTCCATCAAGTTTTATTTAGGTCAAGGACATGATTTCCTAAAGGATTGCACAGTTTGGAATTCATTGGATAAAAAGTCAACTGCGCAGAAAAGTCAACTTTGACTTTTTGAGATTTTTCACAAAAATGGATTTTTAACCCTAAAATGATGTTAATGTATGATTTGAATCATCATTCATCAAGAAAAATCAAAGAAAGTGGGATAACTTGTAAAAGGGGTAACCATAAAAACTTAGAAAATTTTCTAAGTTATGAACAAAGTGGCAAGGGTACCAACTTTGGAGGATCATAACTCATAAACCACAAAGCCATTTCTCCCCATCCAAAGCTTGATTTGTAGATCTCATGGCCCTCTACAAAAACTTCAACTAGACCTCATTCCAATTCTTCATGGATTTTGAGTTATGGATTGATCAAAATCACAAAAAGTGAAAATGTCACTTTTTTCCAACACTTAGTGAAATTTTCACTAAGTCAGAATCTGCCTTCACTTTTTTCCAAATGTAGAGACATTTTTCCCTTGGATCCAAAAAGTATCAAAACCAAATATGATCAAACAGTTGTTGTATCATATAAGGGCTTTCCAAAATGGCCAAGAACATCACCAAATTCAACTTGAGCCATGAGATATGACATTGGCAAGTTGCCTTGCTGAAAACTGCCAAGGCAACGCAGAATTTTGCATTTTTGGTCGATTTACCAAAGTCATCAAATTTCAAGCCTTGTCATCATCTTGGGCACATCTGAGGATCAAATCTAAAGGGGACAATCACTGAGCCAAGCCTCAAAAGTTCTTGGAACAAGAAGTAGCATGCCAAACCTAGAATTGCCTAAAAGAGGGACAAGACTCCAATTTTGGATTGGAACATTTAATAGATGCTTAGAGGTGGCATGGACTGACACATTTGCAATTGAATTCAGTCAAGATTCCTTAAACAAGTAGGGAGCCAAAGCTCTGTGCTCTAACCACTAGTCAATGGCTAGAGGAGACTTGGATTTTCATTTTCCAACATTGGCCAAACCTCTGCTGCAGTTGCCATTCACTATTGATCCCAAAACAAACTTGCTCTACTATAAATAGAGCTCATTTGTGCTCAGTTTGAGTACACCAAAGCCATCAAACAGATGCTTTCCTCAAAATCCCTTTCTCTAGGCAAAAATACCTTCTTTAGCAAGGTAACTCTTAGTTTTTGAGTTTGAGAGCCTTTTCAATCAAACCAATCACACACACACACCTCATAAACATCATATGTAGTTGATCCAAACTCTCACAAGTGACCTGTAATCACAAAATCACCAAGTCACCTCTCAAAATCTCAAAATAGGCTTTTTGTGCATTTTTCAAGCCATGTCTTGATTCAGTCACTTTCCAAACCAGATAAAACCTCAAACACACTCCAAATATCATCCTTGAATTGTCCCAAATGGTTCCCCCCATCTGGAACACCATTTGAGAGAGTTGTTATTTTGGTCACTTTTAACCCCTTTTGCAAGAAAGGGACAGTTTGTGTTTTTGCAGGTACCAGCTGATTCCAATCATCCTAAAAGCTTCTAAGGGATCATTTGAGTGTGTCTAAAGCATCAAATCATTTCTGGAACAAGAGGCTTGACAGATTGCACAAAAACTCCAAAAAGCTCAAAAAGAGGTAAGCCTCGTGACTTGAACTTTCCAAAATATGCAATGCTTTGAAGTCCACTGATCATGCACACCTCATACATGTTATATATGTTGTGTTTGAACTAATTGATCATGTAATTAATGCTTGTATCAAAGTGTAGCATAGAACATGCAATTATAGGCCTTTTTCAAAACCACTATCGGGTTTTGAGGAGGGAGTGTGATCTGAAAAAACTACCACCACCATTGGATTCCTTGTCAAATTCTGGTCCAGATGCATATAAATTTTGTCTCAAACCATTAAGAATTGAGAAAGTTATGACCTTCACGTTTCTGAGCCAAAGCTTGCCTTGCCTTGCTTTGGGCCAGGCCTAAAACCAAGGCATGACTTGTATATTTGTGTTTTCACTCAAAACAATGGATGTATCACCACCCCAGTGGTAAGGCGCGTGCCTTGTGACCTTGAGGTCATGGGTTCAAACCCCACCCATGCCATTTTGTCTTTTTTCACATTTTGCCATTTTTTCCAATATTTTCATGTTTTATTAATTAATTGGAAAATTATTAACTCACTCAATTTTAATTATTTTTTATTGGTTCTTTTTGAAAAAAATCAAAAAAATGTTGAAATATTTTATTCCACAAAAAAATTAAGTTTATATTATTTATTTAATATAATTAGTATTTTTGTGAATAAATTCATTTTTATTTGTTTTTAAACATTTTAAAATGAACATTCATCTTGAAAAATCAAGACCAAATGAGTTTTAATATCTCTTGTGATTAAAAATTCATTTTTCAAACCTTAAACAAAATTCACAAGTGGTTTATTCAAATTCATTTGATATTTTTCATTGATTTTCTTTTAATATTTACTTTCAAAAGAAAACAAATTAGGGTTTCTTTGATTTTCACTGTTACAAATCATTTTCAAACACTCATGGACCTCTATTAGAGTGTAAGACCAAATCCCCTTTTAACCAAAACAATTTTGGGCCTCAGATATTGTATAAGTCCCTCTGCGTTAAAAGAAAAGTTCGGCGCAATCGTCGCCCGTTTAAAATTAAACCATCTGGGCCTCTCCTCGAGCTATAAGACCCATTCAAAACTTTTGGGCCTCTATTAGAGTGTAAGACCCAACCCCTTTTGAAAACCAAATTATCTTGGGCCTCAGTCATTGTATAAGACCCACTACGTTTTCAAAAATCTCGGCGCGATCGCCATTTCAAACGAAAAATCATATGGGCCTACCCTCGTGTTATAAGCCCCACTCTTTTTCTGTAAACCTTTTGGGCCTCTTGAGAGAGTGTAAGACCCATCCCTTTGTACAGAGAATCTTTCTCGGACCCCAGTCACTTGTATAAGTCCCTCTGTACAAAACGATAGTGCGATCACTGATAAAAACCTGGGCCTCTCCTTGAGCTGTAAACCCCAATCTTTAATTTCAAAGCACTTTCTCCTTTGATCTTGAATATACTGTTCTTTTCAATCTTTCTTTGTTGAACAACTAACCAAACAGCATGGAAGCTCTACAACCGAGTAAGTGGTTATATGCTTTCTTTATCCGCTTTCATATACATATAATTGTATTGTGGGGCTGTTTCACTGTAAGTCTTCTTTCATAAACTCATATCGACTGTGTAATAATAGTATAGATATTTAGAGTTTCCCCGGCAACTACGTCTAGCACTAAGCCCTGTTGATTACTCTTAAAATAGACAAAACTAGATCCCCATAGGATTACCAGATACAGTCTTCACTCCTCTTGGGGTTAAACAATATGGAGACGTGAAAGGCAGCATTCTCGGTGAACCCTTTCACAGACTGTCACCTTTAGAATTCGTCAAAGAAACTCTATTCCCCAAAGATGATCTTTTCTCCGTGAATGGCATCTCTTGAGTTTCTTCCAAATTCTCAAACTTTCCTGGCTTGATCTATTCTCTGTGAATAGTCTGTCTTGAATTTCTCGGGGTTTGGGGACCCACAGGATTCTTAAAAGCATCCTCGCCTCCTCTTGGGCATTGTACAAGGACCAGCCGACTTCTTAGAAGTATTCACAGCCTCCTCTTAGGCTTTGTATAAATGATTTCTTCCTCCAGGAATGATAGCCTCTTCTTGGGCTTCGTAAAAATTGTCCCTCGGCTTCTTAAAAGTTTCCAGCCTCCTCTTAGGCTTCGTACAAATTATCCCGACGACCTCCTAGAGGTATAGGAACAGAAATTAGTCATCTTAATAGAATAGTCTTTCAAAAAGTCTAGATCTTGCTACTACTGTTTCTTAAACGTAGTACAAAAGATGAAACTCTAGACTTGGACAGTCTAATTCCCTTGAGTCTCAAAGACATTCTCAAGTTCCTTTCAAAACTAGGAGATGAAACCAGTAGACTCGGACAGTCTCAATACCCTTTGGATTTCCCATTTCCTTAAAGAACAGGAAATAACCCTAATCCTCGAATCAAATCCCTGTGTGCAAACAGTACTCATATAAGAACTGATTTTCTCTTTAAATCAGCATACTGGACCTGTCCCTCAACTGAAACAGTAACCCTTGCCTCCTCTTGGGCTTTGTACAATGATTCTCCCCAGCGGAGTTAACCTTTTCGCACTTTCTTGTTGAGTCATGCCCTTTAGCCCCTATCTCGGGCTTCGTACGAGATACAAAATCACTCTCTTGCTGAGTATAAAAGACTCTCTTGTTGAGTCAACCTTTAGCCTCCGTGTTGGGCTTCGTACAAGACACATCTACAAAGACTCTCTTGTTGAGTCATCCCTTTTAGCCTCCATCTCGGGCTTCATACGAGATACAAAACACTCTCTTGTTGAGTCAACCCTTTTAGCCTCTCTCTCGGGCTTTGTACGAGACACACAAAAATACCCTCTTGTTGGGTCAATAGCCTCCTCTTAGGCTTTGTATAAGAAAACCCCGGTTGAACCAATCAACCTTTTAGCATCAAAGCTGTGCCTCGTTCACAGTAAACAAACATCAACAACTCCATTTCCCTCATCTAATTTCTGTAAGCGGCAAGCCTCTGGATCATCTACATCCATGCCACTGTCCCTCTTTTAGCATGAGAAATTCCTAAGGAAAGATGGTATTGCTCTACACTGATTTAAAGTCTTCTCCTTCAGGTCAAAAACCCTTATAAAGGAAATTATGGCATTTCTGGATTCACATATCCCAGTTAAAGTAATCCTCCTTTATAAACCAGTCACCCAACAGTTGTGACAAGCAGACCCTCTTTAGAGATGACAAATTCTCTCTAAAGACGAAACTTTTAGCTTCACATCTTAGGCTTTGAACAAGATACAAATAGACTCTTTAGCTTCACATCTTGGGCTTTGAACAAGATATAAACCACCTTTTCAGCTTCACGTCTTGGGCTTTGAACAAGACACCAAAACACCATTTCCTGAACTATGATCGCTCTGATTTCCCTGTTTCGGTAAACGGGAATACGTAGGCATAAGATTGAAAGAAAAATCTTAGCGAGCATACTCAACAAAAACCCACAATCCCATACATCAATTAAAAAGTATCAGTCCTAACCCCCTACCCATGAACATTCCCGGTGTTCCATTCTAAACAAAGAAAGAAGAAATAGGCCCACTTCCATATCGCATCCGTAACCTAACAGACCGCTGTTTAAACTCGGTATGCAAGCAGGGTTAATTGGAGACATCTATTTCCCTTTCTTCTGTAATACCCCAAATTTTGACCACTTAGTTTTCCCATCATTGTGAAAATCATCATCACAATATGGATGTACCTTTATGCTTCATCAGTCTCCCCAAAGATGGGTGAGCATCCAATACAATCAAAATTAGGGTTTCAAGCCCTCTCTGAGTGCTTAGACAAAGGATCAATAAAGGAATGACATGATCTTCAACTTGTCTAATCTCTCAAACATCCACAATGGATCAAAAAGGACTCCCACTTCAAGGATTAAGCACAAGGCTGCTCCCTTCTAGGTGGATCAAGTCTCAAGATCGACAGTATCACCAAATTAGGGTTTTGGTCGACCATGTAATACCCCAAAATTTGCTCTCCCCTTTTGGCATCATAGCATGGCATTATCATTTATCATATCATATCCATCTCATTAGCATTGCATTGCATTTAACATAGAAAAATGAAGCATGGCATCCTTCTTACCATCAGGGCATGTGGTCAGGTGGGAGATGGACAATCAAGAGATCATTCAAAGCACAAAAAGGTCAGTCAAGTTGCCTCAAGGCAAGCCAAGAAGCCTTTCATGTCTCATACTATCTCAATTGATCATCCACAACCTCAAGGATAAGAGATACAATGGGAGATTGAAGCATTACATCTTTCACTATGCAAGAGGTTCAAAAAATGAAGGAAAACCCTCAAAAGAGATAGCTCATTGATCCAAAATCATCCTCAAATGGCATATATCATCATCCTTTAAGAGGATACACAACATACTCTGAGGAATTTGAAATTGAAGACTGCACTTTTTCCTCCTAACCAGAAGGGGCTGAAATTAGGGTTTCCAATTAAATCAGGGTATCTCTGATTTTTTGGACAAAACTTGATGTCATGGTATTCCATATGTCCCTAAGTGTATGTATGTGGAAAATTACATCTCAATTGGTTCTAGAAGTGGTTCAATTGGAAGAAAGATCAAGAATCAGAGAAATTGGGGCAAAGTCAAATAATCAGAGGAAAAAGTCAACTCTTGACTTTTTGAGGCCAAATTCATAAAATTCATGTTATATGTGTCCAATGTGCAAAATTTGGTCAAGAAACTCCAAAGGAATCATGAAAAAATCAAGATGTGGAAAGTTGCCATTTTTGGGTGAAGTAGGGTTACTAAAAATAGTAAGTTTTGGCCATTTTGCATCAGAGTTTGAGCCAAGGCCATTTAAAATTGGGGCATCAAATGAAAATTCCACTCAGCCACAACAAAAGGTCTTGCTTTAAGCTTCAAATCCATGTGTAGAACATCTCCATTGGATAAAAATTGAGTGAGATATGAGTGGCCAAAGTTTGAGTAAAGTAGGTTCAAAACTAGGTCATGACCAAGTATCTTCAGGTCACGCGCGTGTCATTTCTACAAACAGTTGGTGTGCCATATATTCGCCTATTTTTCTCATGGTTAAAGGCCTCAAATGAAAAACTTGTCAACATCAATATTGTTCCTTGCAATGCCCTCTTCAATGTTCATGTTGGGCAAAATTTCATCTGATCAAGTTATGATGGAGAAATAGTGGCCTCAAGTCATGGTAATCATGCTGAAAATCCAGGTGCCAAGATGCCTTGTCAACCAACCAGTTGCCACGCCCTTCTATCAGTTCCAAATGTGGATGTTATAAGTCATTTTGCAACTTATTTCAAGCCTCATTCCAATTCATTTTTCATACCAAACATGTTCTACTATGATCCCTCTTTCTAATGATCACAAAGCCTCATCAAATTATTCACAATACATGGAGAATTTCCTTCTCAAACTTGCTTGTTTTCATTGGTTCCAACTGTCATAAAATCAGAAAAAACAAGTGTTGTTGTTGTTGTTATTTCAAAGTGTATGCACATATCCCACACCTTATGACACTTTGCCTTTTCAGAACTAACATTGTCCTTGCTTGCACGTGCTGCTCAGGCTCATTACATGGAAGTGGAAAGAATGAAACTTGTAGAGCAAGTTTATGTTGCTGCAGCTCACACACGAGTTTACCACCACCACTGATCCTTTGTAATCCACCCTAGCTCGCCATAGATCATCATCACTATATCACAGCTCGTCCCCTAACTAACTTGACTCAGTTAGTTAGGATGGACTCACCTAAATCACTTCAACTCAGTTAACCAACTTAGGTTAACCATGGTTAGCTCACACTATAAATCAAATCCTCACTCTCAATTTTCATTTTCAGCTTCATTTTTTCACTCTCCCTCTCCAATACTTCAAACTTTTTCTCTCAATCTCTTTGTTTTCTCTCTGACTGCACTCCATTTTCACCATCTCCTTTCACATTTCGCCTCCATCATCTTCATTGTTTCATTCTGGATCAAGAATAAGAGCATACACATCCAAGTAATCAAGTTCAGTTTCAAGAGATTGGAATTTTCAGTGTGATTCTCTGCACGATTTCAAGATTCTCAAGCCTTTATTTGGCCAAGAGTAGCTCAAAGAAGAAGCACGATTCTCTGGTTTTTTGTTTAACTCCAGTTTGCAGCATTTTCAGGTTTCATCATCTCAACCTTTTCTGGCATGATTTAGAGTTTGTTTAGCTTATTTTGTTGATATGAGCTCACTAGGAGCATTTGAACTCCGGCTAGTTGATAGAGCTTCTTAGAAGCTTAGATCCAAAAAATTAGGGCAATTTGTGTGTGCTTGTTTCTTGCTGTATGTGAATAGTTTGATGATTTCATTGGTGGATTTGGAACGTGTGTGACTTCCTCTTCATTTTGGTATAACATTTGTGAAATTCTGGAGAATTGGAGGTTGCAGACGGTGGTAGTTCGCCGGAGAAGGTGACCGGAGGTCCCTCTCCGGCCGGTGTTCTTGTGTTAGGGTTTTGTTCTCAGTTTGAACGTGGACCATTGGATGTTCACCATCGTGTGGCTTATGTGATGACAGCACATTAAAATTCATGTGCATGTCACGTGTGATTTTCTGAATTTATTTTTAAACATTGTGTGGTATGGTACATGGTAGTGTGTATGGACATTCAAGTGTGCGCGTTGATCTTAATTACTTTGACTATAGCTTGACTATGACTTGATCCAACGGCTTGTATGGTTTTTGACTTGGTTTGACTGAATTCCATGATAGTTAGGGTGTTATGCGCACTTATTGGACCTAATCAGATTGCTACCCACACCCCCATGTTTTCAAGCCCAATTAATTTGAACTGCATGATTGTTATGTTCACACCTCCCCTTCCCTTTGCATTTCATTTTATTTTTCTATTTTTATACACGTTTACTTTTTAATTTTTAAAAATATCAAACCTCATCATAAAATTCCACAAAAATTCATGAGCATCATTAAAACATTTAGAAAATTTTTCATGATTTTATTTTCTGATTTTATGACCTTTTTGCCTCTGCTCCATAATTTTCTTTGAATTTCTTTGGTGTGTATTCTTAATATGGTACATGATATTGTTTAATTTTGTTCTTGACCATAAAAAATTGTTTTGATGCTCTTCTTTTTGCATTGAGTCATTATCATCTTGAGGTATGTTAAGTGATTTTTATTTGATTTTTTAGGTCAGTTTTATGGCATGTTTGGTGTTCACTTTTGTGCTACTTTGTATGATATGTCTATGTGACCTAAGTGCATTGTTTGACATCATTTTGCCTTGGTTCTTTGCATGCTACTTTGATATGTGATTCATCTCTGATTAGTGAACTTCAATACCATGTTTTCATAATTTTCATGAGGCCATTTGATTTTTGTTTGATGCATTTCATTTAAAGCATTATAACATGTTATATCATTGTAATCTTTTGTGCATGTTTACATGTTTTCTTTTGTACATAATGGCATGATCATTTGCATATTTGGTGAACCATTCACTTGACATTATAGGTCATTGGTACATATTATATGTCATCCTTGCATGTTGACTTTCATTTAAACCTTGTGCACCTTTAACATGTGGTGTTTGTACTTGTGTTTTCTTTTGAACTTCCATTTCAATTCTACTTCTTCTATTACTTCTTAAATGCTTTGATGTGTCATGCATGAATACTTGTGAGATGTTTGTGAATCATTTTTCATTTCATTTCAATTCTGATCCATGGATTACATGTTCCATTTGTGCATATTTCTTCTTTTCTCTTTCATCTTTCATTCTTCCTTTTCTTATGATATCATGTTCTAATGTCATGGAGGATGTTTGTTGCCTATCCACTTGAGTTTGATTGATAATGATCATTTGTTTTCCATGTGATGTACATTCTGGTTGTGGTTATAGGATTTGATTTCTCATTTAATTCTTTTGAGTTTTATGGTGCATTACATGTTCTTTTACTTCTTATAATTCTTGTACATGTTTACTAACCATGTAGGGGCTTTGGTAAGTTGCAATTGAGTGTGGATAAGGAATCCATATTCAACTTCTATCCTTTCTCTTTTACAATTCCATTTTATGTTTTGTTAAGCACTTATATGCTTTCTTTTAATAACTCATTACTTTCCCTTTTTGAATTACAATTCATCTTCTACTTTAGAAGTGAATTGTTTAATTCTTTCTTTCTTTAGACTTTAGGTTGAAACCTCACAAACCATTAGGATCACTCCCTTTAATCTTCAATTAGGATTGAGTCTTAGTCCATATAGGTTTTACCTTTTCTCCTCTCTTGAGTCTCTCTTCTCATCTCTCAAAGAAAATTCAAAACATATAATAAAGGTAGACACTTATTGCATTTAGGCCTTTCATATAAAGAAAAGATTATAAGGGGTCTTCTCTTGTAATCTTAGAATGTGTAGCATATAGCCCATCTTGGGTCAATGTGTTAAACATTTGATCTTGTATGAGGGACTTAAATGCAATACTTGTTGAAAGCATAAATAATAAAACACTTCTTCATTTCTTAATCAACAAAAACACTTAATAAACGCAAGTATGCTAGTGTGTTTGAACCTTGACAATTGAAACTAAGTGTGGGGGTCTTCTTCATATTTAGTGTACTTTCTTACTCATTCCATCTTGGAATGTGAGAAGGTACACATTCCAAGGACTAAGATTTGGATACACTATCATATGCAAACAAATAACAAAACACTTCTTTCTAAAAGACAAAAACAAACAATAACATCTTTCCTTCGGGAATTCTTTTCTCACCTCATTCACTCTTAGCGTACGAACGCGCTTCTACTCGTTCTCTTGCAAGATGGTAACGCACTCGGACCAGCGAGCCTGCAACACCAGAGCTAGAACGTAAGCCGTTCTCTAAAAAACACAAACAATTCATCCCTAGTGAGGGGAACTACGTCGCTCTGATTCTCATGCTCCCGATGAGATACGTAGGCAGTGGGGTAGGGCCCATGCGAGCACTTCTTTTATTTTCCCTACATTTGTTTCTCTTTCCTTTTCCATTCTTTCTCTTTTCTTTCTTTCAGTTCCTTTTCCGGTATTCTTTTCTTACACCCTTTGATCGAGACAAGCAAGCGTGGATCCCATCGGGTACGATGGACGCATGGGGGTGCTAATACCTTCCTCACGCGTAACCGACTCCCGAACCCAGTTCTCTTGGTCGTAAGACCATGCTTTTCCTTTCTCTCAGGTTTACGCGGTGTTTCCTTTCCCTCTCTTGGGATAAATACACATTGCTGGCGACTCTGTTCGGTGCCACTATCGCGTTTGTACTTGGATGAAAATCCCGGGAGCGACAGCTGGCGACTCTGCTGGGGACCGAACCCAGAATCTCTGGTTTCCTTAGCGAGTTAATCCTAGCGCTTGTTTATTTTTTCATTGGGTGTTTACTGTTGTGGTATATGTTGCTGTTTATTTATTTTACTGCATTTACTGCATTTTAGCATCACATATCATATATTATATTGTGTTGCACTGCTTTGTCTGTTTGGCGGGATGGGATTTCTGAGAGATAAGCCCATTACACAGGCTTGAGTATACACTTAGAATTAGAGTGGAGAGTAGTGGGACCTACGTGCCGTTTGGAGTGCGTTGGGTGTTCACGAAATTCACAGCTAGACGAGGCTATCTTGGGACACGTCGTGGCATGCGCATCTTGCGTATTCCAGGATGTAGATCTAGAGAGCTGTCGACTCTAGTGACCGATCATGAGGACCTTAGTGGAAACATCCTTCTTTAGTGGTGACAATGGCAGACCACATTCTGTGGCAAACCCATTCGCACCCGAGGGCCCACTTTGGAACTTGCATAGGATGACTTTTATTTTTTTCTAAGGGGAGTCAGTGGACGACCTCTTTGATTGGCATAGCATTGTATCCTACGGGCTGAATGTGCTATTGCTTCTCAAACCTCCGAAGCTGACAAGCCTTATTTTCTAAGAACCACATGTGAGCATGGGCGGGATGTTTACAGGTTTGCAGGAAACCCAGCCTCCTACCTACCTTACTTGTGATTCTATGAGGATTTCAGACATTGTATCCTATGATAGTGATTTGAGTGTTCATTTCAGATATTGCCAGATTCAGTACAGAGACACAGTGCACACAGTTCAATACAGACACCGACACTTGATTACCTGATCACATGCCCTTTTGCATTGCATTATCATATCATAACAGTTATGTTTGTCATTTTCAGGTGCATAATACATTTCTGATTCCAATCCATGGGTTCAACAGAGATCGTTGCCGAGAGAAAGAACAATGTGTCTTACAAGTTTCCAGATCCTGTCTTGGATTCATTGCTCAAAGTTATAGATATGGCTGGTCCGGGTATTCTTGATAGGTTTCAGAAGAGCTACGGGAATTTGGTTGGGATGGTCCGTACAATCACCAAGTATGAACATGATGCTTTGCACACTCTGCTGCAGTTCTACGAGCCTTCGTTGAGGTGCTTTCTTTTTTCAGATTACATTTTGATGCCAACACTGGAAGAATTCTCATTTATTTTGGGAATTCCGATCACGTCGACAATACCATTCTTCTCTGGTAGTTCTCCCAGCGTAAAAGAAATTGCTGCTGCTTTACAAATGGATCAGGCAGTGATAAAGAGTGGTGTGAGCAGTAAAAATGGAGTTAGCGGATTTCATTTAGAATTTCTGTCTGGACAGGCCCAAGAGGCTGCAAGTGCTAAAAATTGGACGGTTTACAATTCCATTCTGGCTCTCTGCATATATGGCCTAGTTTTCTTTCCCAATCAGCAAGACTTTGTGGATATGAAAGCGACAAGAGTTTTCGTTCTTAAAAATCTAGTCCCTACTTTGTTAGGAGATTTTTATCATTCCGTGCACTATAAGAATGAGAAAAGGAGGGGAGGATCTGTTAGTTGTTGTACTCCACTGCTGAGTCATTGGTTTTTCAAACATTTGCCTCAGACAGGTGCCTTTGTGGAAACCAAAGATGTGGCGAAATGGTCTAAACGATTGATGAGTTTAACTGCTGATAACATTGTATGGTTTGACCACCGGTTATTGAGAACAGAGCTTGTCACAAGATGCGGAAATTTTCCAAATGTGCCTTTGATTGGCAGAAAAGGAGGGATCAATTATAATCCAGTTTTGGCCATCCGACAGTTTGGGTATGCTTCCAGGGATCCTCCTACAGAGCAAGATGTGGAAGAATCTTTATTTTTTACAGGAACTAAAGATGCGAAGGTGGTAGAAGTAGTGAATGCTTGGAAAGATAAGCACAAAATTGGAAAAGCAGTTTTTGGAAAAGGAGATTGTAGATCTTATCCTGAATATGACAGGTGGATTGAGACGAAAGTAAAGGAATTGCTTTTACCCTTTTCAAGGGGACCTCTTTTATGTTCAGTACAGCCAGAACAACCCACTATGGTGGCTATTGAAGAATGTGAGAAGTGGAAGAAAATGGTCAGAGAGTTGCAGATAGAGAATTCTGGAATGAGCAGATGTCTTCAGAAAGCTCTAGCTGACAACAAAGAGTTGGAAAAGAGAGCCTTGAAAGCGGAAAAAACCTTGGCTGACAAAGAGGAAGATTTTGATGACCGAGCTCGGTACTTTCGGAAACTTACTTTGGGAGCAGATGACACTAGTCAGGCTCACAAGATTACAAAACAGGCTTTAGCCCGAAGCAAGGATTCATTAGCTCAACTTCGTCAAGCTTGGGATGAAGTCAGAATTGAAAATGCCGAGTTAAAGGATCAGTCGAAGACTAAAGACGAGGAGCTTAAAAAGGCACATGAGCAGAGGAGAAAGTATCGGGAAAGTCTCGATAAAAGTCAAGAACAGTTAGAAGAAGTTAGAAGCCAGTTGAAGAATACCAAGAAAGAGCTTGAAGAAGCCATGATAGAAAGAGAGATACTCAAGACGCAAGCTGGCATAAAGAGACACAAAGGAGTGCATGATGACGAAGCTCTTATGCTGCATATGGGTTCTTTAACTGAAGCTCTTGAGAAAAGGGATGTCTTGATCAAAGAAATGATTGAAAAGCCGAATCACCAGCGTACCCGTATACTTTTTGAGGAGATCAAATACTCAAGTGATAAGCTGAAGGATGTGGAATTGTCAGATTGATGTTCTTTTCCCTGTATTTTGTTGTTAATGGCTACCATCAGGCTTGTTGATGGATCCATTTTTCCTTGTGTCGCATTTGCGGTTGAACCTTTCTTAAATGTACTTGAATACTTCGTTGAATGAGTATGAGCAGTTTTATTCATAATTATTCCTTATCAGATAGTTGCACACAAGCACATGACCACGACACGTCTCTCTATATCACGATTTCTGGTCTTCAGATTTCTGTGGTTGGATTGGAATCAGGGTGCAAAGCACTTTGGAAATGATAAGCATGGCATTGCATGGCATTGCATATCATTTTGCATTTTTGTTACTTGCTTTTCAGGTACTCGATGCAGGGTCTCTAACCTTTATTTGGTTTCAGGCAGTATAGCTGAGAATCATATTCACCGATATTCGACGCGAAGGAATCAAGTAAGAATCATGGATCAAGTGCAAAGTGATTTGGCTGAAATGAGGGCGCGTATGGACCAGTTCATGACCCTCATGACTGGCATGGCGCAAAATCAGGAGAGATTGAGACTTCTGGTCGAGCGTCCAGACAATGGGCCCGAAGGTGATCAGCATGACAATTCACAGGGACATGGCATTCCACCTCCCGGTGGCAACCCTCCTCCTGGTGGTAACAATCGGGGTAATGGAAATGGTAGGCATGCTGGTGTTACTCTTGAAGATACTCTGGAAGACCAATTTACTCTGCTGGATGCTGATGTGGGTAATCAAGGGGATCGAAGGTATGATGAGTTAGCAGAGAAGATCAGGGCCATAGAATGCAAGAACTCTATGGGTATTGATGTTACCAGCTTGGGGTTGGTCTCAGGAGTCAGAATTCCCCCTAAATTCAAGCCTCCCACTTTTGATAAGTATCACGGCAATGCGTGTCCCCAAACGCATCTTCAAGCTTACTTTGGGAAGATTTCAGCCCATACGGATGACGAGAAGCTATGGATGCACTATTTTCAGGACAGTCTGGCTGGGGCATCCTTGACCTGGTATATGAAGTTGAATAGAGCTGCTGTGAAGAATTGGAAAGATCTGGCAGAAGCGTTCCTGAAGCAATACCAGTATAATATTGACATGGCGCCCAACCGCACTCAATTGCAGGGGTTGTCACAAAATGCCAAGGAGAGTTTCAAAGAATATGCACAGAGGTGGAGGGAAATGGCTGCCCAGGTTCAACCTCCCTTGTCAGACAGAGAAATGGCAGATATGTTCATGGGCACCTTGCAAGGGGCCTATCTTGATAG
This sequence comes from Lathyrus tuberosus, assembly GCA_022829125.1. Taxonomy (NCBI): domain Eukaryota; kingdom Viridiplantae; phylum Streptophyta; class Magnoliopsida; order Fabales; family Fabaceae; genus Lathyrus; species Lathyrus tuberosus. The sequence continues at coordinate 2,351,758 of JALAZF010000308.1, read as the reverse complement.
ATTAGCTGCTTGTCCGTCAACTGGATTTGCTGATATTGTGGTTGCGGGAGAAAGAATAGAAAGTCTGTTAAAGCTTGGAAAGATCCAGGATGTGAGTGGGGCTGGCTCTTCGGGGACGAAGAAACCGTTTGCTAGTAACCAGAAAAGAAGAGAAGGTGATACGAATGCTGTGTTTAGAGGACGAGGCAGAGGGCGTTCTCAAGCTTATTATCAGGTAGATGCCGTAACAATCCCCACACCGTCTGTTCAGAAACAACAACCCCAACAACAAGTTCAACAGCAACAACCTTTTTTTCAGCAAAGATCTAGGCAGAGGGATCGTAAGATGGATCCTCTCCCTATGACTTATGCCGCGCTGTTGCCCCGGCTACTCGAGTTAAAGTTGGTAGAACTCCGTACTATGAAAGCTCCGGTTGCTGGAAACCTGCCACCTAACTTCGATGCTAATGCTCGTTGTGAGTTCCACTCAGGTGCTCAGGGGCACTCCATTGAAAAATGCTGGGCTTTCCATCATAAAGTACAAGATTTGATTGATGCTAAAGCCATCAATTTCTCTCCCGCTCCTAATATTACTCAGCATCCCATGCCTGATCATAGTGCAGCAAATGTGTACGCTATTGAAGATGGGAGGAGATTGAATCTGGTGACAGATATCCATCAAGTGAAAACTTCTTTGTTGGTTGTAAAAGATCGTTTATTGAAGGGACAGGTGTTCCCGGGCTGTAATCAAGATTGCTCTGAGTGTATGAATCAGGAGAACGGCTGTGATAAGTTGAAGATGGGTTTACAGAATCTGATCGATGAAGGATGTCTACAGTTCGACAGAGTCGTGAAAGACACTGATGAGATATCAACCGTGACCATCTATTACACTCCCGCTGAGATTCAAATGCCGGTCAATGCAGTTCCCGTGGCGAGTGTTGCGCCAGAAAGGCCCAGTCCTGTCACTATCACGGTGCCAGGACCAATTCCGTTCACGTCTACGAAGGCTATCCCATGGCACTATGGGGCAGATGTATATTACGAAGGTAAAAAGCAGGAAGTTGAGTCGTCAGTCAGCCCAAATATTGATAACGTAGGGGGTGTAGGGGGTTTTACAAGGAGTGGAAGGTTGTTCGCTCCCCAAACCTTGAGAAGTGATAAAGAGGCAGAAGCCGCAGCAAAGGCTAAAGGTAAACAGGTGGTTGAAAATGTGCCTACACCTGAAGCAGAGACAAAGATTACTTTTGATAAGGAAATGGAAGAATTTATGAAGATAATCAAGAAAAGCGATTATAAGATTGTGGACCAACTGAATCAGACCTCTTCAAAGATTTCAATCTTGTCACTATTGATGTGCTCTGATGCGCACCGGCAGGCGTTGTTGAAAGTATTGAAGAGTGCATACGTGCCACAAGAAATTACTGTTAATCAGCTCGAGGGCGTAATCTCCAATGTTAATGTTAGCCATGGCTTGGGCTTTACAAGTAGAGATTTGACTATTGAAGGAAGAAACCATAATAAGGCTTTGCATATCACGATGGAGTGTAAGGGCGCAGTGTTATCTCATGTACTGGTAGACACTGGTTCATCACTCAATGTCTTGCCCAAGAAGGCATTAATGAAGCTGGAAGTTGATGGTTTGATCTTAAGGCCTAGTGAATTGGTGGTCAGAGCATTCGATGGAACTAGACGATCTGTGTTTGGTGAGGTGGAATTGCCCGTACAAATTGGACCACAGGTATTCAAATCCACGTTCCATGTAATGGACATACAACCTGCATATAGCTGCCTATTGGGGCGCCCTTGGATTCACGGAGTCGGGGCTGTTACTTCTACTCTACATCAAAAGCTGAAGTATGAGTTTGAAGGGCAGGTTGTGACGGTGTGTGGGGAAGAAGACATCTTTGTGAGTCACTTGTCCACGTTCAAGTACATTGAAATGGATGGGGAAATTCATGAGATGTTGTGCCAATCATTTGAAGCAGTCAATATTGACGATGCACCTGAGTCTTCTTCTGTACCAGTTGGGGCCGGTACCTCCATTTCATCTTACAAACAAGCTGTCGAAGTCGTCAGGGCAGGCAACGCCCAAGGTTGGGGCAGGTTGATAGAGACCCCAATGAAGGAAGACAAATTTGGTATTGGTTATCATCCCTCTACAACTTCAGATGCGGGGAGCAGGGGACCCATTACTTTCAATAGTGGGGGAATTATCTACACGGACCAGTCTTGTGCAGCCACAGAGGATAGTGTTGACAGTAATTGTGACCTGGACAACTGGGTACGCCCTCATGCTCCGGGACAACAAGTGCAAAACTGGTCCGTTGAAGAAGTCATTCGGGTTACTCTTCAGACAGAGTAATTTTTCTTTGTTTTTTTTCTAACCATAATGCATGTCAAAATCTTGCGCTCTGCCCAAGGCGTACAGATTCATTTGTAGGGCCACCATGGTTGCATTTGCAATGTTTAATCATTAATAAAGGACGTTTTGCAATCAAATTTTGTTCTCTGTCTTTCAGTTTTTATTTTTGCACAAAAAATAAAATGGCAATGTTTCATTTTCTTTTGTTTTGCTTAAAATAAATTCTAAAATAAGGCATGAACCCGTTCATGCAGACTTGATCCTCCGGATACCACTGATAACGATTTTGATATGACTATGTATGACTTTGACAATCCGATTTATCAAGCTGAAGAAAGGGATGAGAAAGATTGTGAACTCTCTGAAGAACTGGCCAGATTGTTGAAACAAGAGGAAAGGGTCATCCAACCTCACCAGGAGACTGTAGAAATCATCAATATTGGTACCAAGGACGCCAAGAAAGAGATCAGGATTGGTGCCAGCTTGCAAGCAGATGTGAAGCAAACTTTGACGGAAATGTTGCGCGAGTATGTTGACATCTTCGCCTGGTCGTATCAAGACATGCCGGGGTTGGATACGGATATTGTCGTGCACAGGCTGCCATTAAGAGAAGAATGTCCGCCAGTCAAACAGAAACTTCGTCGGACTCACCCCGACATGGCTTTAAAGATTAAGGAGGAAGTCCAGAAGCAGTGAGATGCTGGTTTTCTTGCTGTGACAAAGTATCCTCCATGGGTAGCTAACATCGTGCCAGTACCGAAGAAAGATGGAAAAGTGAGAATGTGTGTGGATTATCGAGATCTTAATAAAGCTAGCCCGAAAGATGATTTTCCACTACCTCATATTGATGTGCTGGTCGATAATACAGCTCAGTTTTCAGTGTTCTCTTTTATGGACGGTTTCTCCGGGTACAACCAGATCAAGATGGCACCTGAAGATATGGAGAAGACCACGTTCATTACTCCGTGGGGTACATATTGTTATAAAGTAATGCCTTTCGGGTTGAAAAACGCAGGGGCAACATACCAGCGGGCGATGGTGACATTGTTTCATGACTTGATTCATAAGGAGATCGAATGTTATGTAGATGATATGATTGCCAAGTCGAGAACAGAAGAGGAACATCTGATTAACCTGAAAAAGTTGTTTGAAAGGTTGAGAAAGTTCCGTCTAAGATTAAATCCAAACAAGTGCACGTTTGGGGTACGTTCTGGAAAGTTACTGGGTTTCATTGTGAGCGAAAGAGGAATCGAGGTTGATCCTGCCAAGGTGAAAGCAATACAAGAAATGCCTGAACCGAGAACAGAAAAAGAGGTTCGTGGTTTCTTGGGTAGATTGAACTACATTGCAAGGTTCATATCTCACCTAACAGCCACGTGTGAACCAATATTTAAATTGTTAAGGAAAGATCAAACGGTCAGGTGGAATGACGATTGCCAATTGGCATTCGATAAGATAAAAGAATACTTGCAGGAACCTCCGATTCTAATGCCTCCAGTTGAAGGGAGACCGCTGATAATGTATCTGACAGTGCTTGAAGGTTCCATGGGTTGTGTTCTCGGTCAACATGACGAGACAGGTAGGAAGGAGCATGCTATCTACTACCTGAGCAAAAAGTTCAATGATTGTGAGTCCCGATACTCGATGCTTGAAAAGACATGTTGTGCGCTTGCATGGGCCACTAAGCGATTGAGGCAATATATGGTTAGGCACACAACCTTGTTGATTTCAAAAATGGATCCTATCAAGTACATTTTCGAGAAACCAGCATTGACAGGCAGAGTTGCACGGTGGCAAATGGTCTTGACAGAGTATGACATTCAGTACACTTCACAAAAGGCCATCAAAGGAAGTATCTTGTCCGACTATCTTGCGCAACAGCCGATTGATGATTACCAACCCATGAAGTTTGACTTCCCTGATGAGGACATCATGTTTCTCAAAGCTAAAGACTGCGAGGAACCACTTCCGGAGGAGGGGCCAGACCCTGAATCCAAATGGAGTCTGATGTTTGATGGGGCTGTCAATATGAATGGGTGCGGAGTTGGAGCAGTTCTTATCACGCCGGAAGGTGTTCATATGCCTTTCACTGCCCGAATAACTTTCGGATGCACCAACAATGAAGCAGAGTACGAAGCTTGTATAATGGGGATCGAGGAGGCGGTTAATCTACGGATTAAGACCCTTGATATATTTGGTGATTCAGCTTTGGTAATCAATCAAGTGAAAGGGAGTTGGTACACGCACCAAGCAAATCTAGTGCCGTATAGAGATTATACAAGGAGATTGCTGACGTTTTTCACAACAGTGAAACTGTACCATATTCCTCGAGATGAGAATAGGTTCGCTGATGCCTTGGCCACTTTGTCTTCCATGATCAAAGTGCAAGGATGGAACCATGTACCTAAGATTGAGGTATCCCGCCTTGACAGACCAGCATTTGTGTTTGCGGTCGATGCAGCGTCTGATGACAAGCCATGGTTTTATGACATTAAGTGTTTCTTGAAAAGTCAAGAGTACCCGCCCGGGGCATCGTCCAAAGACAGGAAGACGTTGAGAAGGTTAGCCGGTAGTTTCTTCTTGAACAAAGATGGCGTGCTGTATAAAAGAAATTTTGACACGGTCCTGCTTAGATGTGTGGATAGACATGAAGCAGACTTGTTGATGATTGAAGTGCACGAAGGCTCTTTCGGTACCCATGCCGGAGGACATGCAATGGCTAAAAAGTTGTTAAGATCGGGATATTATTGGTTGACTATGGAGTCAGATTGTTGCAAATATGCCCGCAAATGCCATAAATGCCAGATCTATGCAGACAAGGTGCATGTGCCTCCAAATCCGTTGAGTATCATGTCGTCGCCTTGGCCGTTTGCCATGTGGGGCATTGATATGATCGGAAAGATTGAGCCTACAGCTTCCAATGGTCATCGTTTCATCTTGGTGGCAATTGATTACTTCACCAAATGGGTTGAAGCCGCATCCTATGCCAATGTTACAAAACAAGTGGTCGCTCGTTTCTTAAAACGGGATATCATTTGCAGATATGGAGTTCCCGAAAGAATCATTACTGATAATGGTTCTAATTTGAACAATAAGATGATGGCTGAGTTATGCCGGGACTTCAAAATCGAACATCACAATTCTTCTCCGTACCGCCCAAAGATGAATGGCGCGGTCGAAGCGGCCAACAAAAATATCAAGAAGATTGTGCAGAAGATGGTTGTCACGTACAAAGATTGGCATGAGATGTTACCATTTGCTTTGCATGGGTATCGAACGTCGGTACGCACGTCCACTGGGGCAACCCCATTCTCACTTGTATATGGTATGGAGGCAGTGCTACCGATTGAAGTAGAGATTCCGTCCCTCAGAGTTATGATGGATGTTAAGCTAGATGAAGCTGAATGGGTACGAGCCAGATTTGATCAGTTGAGCCTTATTGAGGAAAAGCGATTGGCGGCTGTATGCCATGGGCAACTATATCAGCGCAGAATGAAACAGGCATTTGACTAGAAGGTGCGTCCTCGGGTTTATAAAGTCAGAGATGTGGTACTCAAAAGGATCCTTCCTCCCAATACAGATCACAGGGGCAAATGGACTCCTAATTATGAAGGTCCATTCGTGGTTAAAAAGGTCTTTTCGGGCGGAGCTTTATTGCTTACAACCATGGATGGCGAAGACTTTTCATCCCCTGTCAACTCGGACGTAGTCAAAAAATACTTCGCATGAATAGACCCGCTGGATAATAAGAATAAAAAAATCCAGGCAAAAAAGGGCATCCCGGCGAACCAAAAACAGAATAAGGTTCGGGCAAAAATTAGGGATATAATTGAAAAAAATTTGTACACCCGGTAAGTTGAAAACCCGAAAGGGCAACTTAGGCAAAAAAGGGTATCCTGGTGGATCAAAAACCTGAAAGGGCGGTCCACACAAAAGAGGGATTTAAGCGAATGACTACGGTTTGAGTTATCTGTACCCCATTATCGTTTGAACAACTGACGTTCTGAAAGATAGGGATTGGTCTGATCGTTTCTCAGAAGGCAAGGTCGGGGAGTTTTGAAGACATACTGGTCATAACAGAATGGAAACTCAGTGGAATTCCGTTTTCACATTGCCATTAGGATAGTTTCTTTTCTCAATTTTCAGCGATCACCTCTTTCCAGGGATTGCTTCCAGATGTAATTGCCTATTCTGGGCTCTCAGTCAATAAATTGAATTTCAATAAAGAGCTTTCTATTTTTGTTTTATTGCTTTGTTTGCAAAAACGTCCTAATTTTTGATAAAACATTGCATTTGAAAACATGGCAGCCTTGCAATAACATGCGCAGAAAAAACATTTGAAATTACTTCGAATGTTGAATACTCCCGGATGGTGGATTCTAGCCACGCAATATTCGGGGCATGTGGGCATATTCTTTTGTTGCAGGTAGCAGGTGCAGATGATTTTAAGCACAAGACCAGCAATAAATCACCCCACGCAAAGGACTGGGGCAATTACGGGTAAGGAGGTTTGCGTTCATCGCTCGGTCGACGGTCGTTCGTAACGGTTCGATATCATTGAATTAAGTTCAACTGGGTACCGTTGTATCTTATTAAGTCGATTCTCTCATACAGTACTTCCAATAACTACAAGCTTTTCTGTGTCGATAACGGTCACAGGTTCCCCAAAAGAGTGGTCTCGTCGACACCGAAACTGATGGTCATTATCCCCAGCGAAGTCACAAGAGTTTGAAGAGGCTAAATCTTCTGTAAAATCCTCTTATGACATCCTTTTCGGGGACGAATTGTTGTTTTGTCCAAGCATGGGGCATGATTGTTTCCCCAGCATGAAGTGTTGATCATCCCCAGTAGAGTTTGAGGACAGTTGGTCTTCTGTAAAATCCTCTCAAAAGGCATTCCCCAACACGAGACACTTTAAAGCAGTTTTCTCCAGCAGAGTTTGTTATAAACTCGTCATCCCCAACGGAATTGTCTAAAGGAAAGCTCGCCTAACATGGGGCATTGTAGTACTTATCCTAAGCTCGACAGTCATATTCCTCAGCAGACTACCGTGGATTTGCTTTGGGTTTCCCCAGCAGATCTCTAAGGACTCTTTCCCAACAAGTTGCAGTGGAATGGTATAACCAGGTTTTGTATGTCCCCGGCAGAGTAACCCTGATTCCCCGGCAAGATCGTACCTCTGGTCATTGTATTCCCCACAGAGGTCAGCATCGAATCTTGTCAGCAATACTCCCCAGCTGAGTTGTTGTTCTCCCCGCAGAGGTTTATAAGATCGGCAGAATCTATTCCTCAACAAGGATGGCACAGTCTTTCCCCAGCCGGGTCAGAAGGTTGATAACCCCTACAAAGGGTCTTGGATTGGATAGATCCTCAAGTAGAGTTTTTATGACTCTTCCTCCCTAGCAAGACGCCATGCAAAGAAATTCTCATCCCCAGCGGAATCACTGTGACCAGAATTCATTCCCCCAGCAGATGAAGTGATTCCTGGTAGATTTATTATTCTTCAAGTCCAATTTATTTTTGGCGAACTTGACAATTCGAAGCAGACGGATTGTTCATTTATTCTCCCACAGAGATATTATCCTCTCAGGAATCTCTAAAGTCAAGTCATTGATCATTGTTCCTCAGCAAAGCCGACAGAGATATCTGACACGGATGCAGAGTGTAATCCGTTATTGGAATATTCCAAAAGTCCAACAGTGGATTGGCAAAAGTCCGTCTTCGGGTGGCAAAAGTCCAACAGTGGATTGGCAAAAGTCCGTCTTCGGGTGGCAAAAGTCCAACAGTGGATTGGCGAAAGGTCCATCTAAGGTTGGCATATTCCAAAAGTCCAACAGTGGATTGGCGAAAGGTCCATCTAAGGGTGGCATATTCCAAAAGTCCAACAGTGGATTGGCGAAAAGTCCATCTTCGGGTGGCAAAGCAGCTAAAAGTCCAACAGTGGATTGGCAAAAGTCCGTCTTCGGGTGGCAAAAGTCCAACAGTGGATTGGCGAAAGGTCCATCTAAGGGTGGCATATTCCAAAAGTCCAACAGTGGATTGGCGAAAGGTCCATCTAAAGGTGGCATATTCCAAAAGTCCAACAGTGGATTGGCAAAAGTCCGTCTTCGGGTGGCACGAAGCTGCAAAGTCCACCAGTAGCGTGGCAGGCTAGTAGTCGTCTGGAGTTGCATAAAAGACATTATTAAAGTCCACCAATAGCGTGGCAAGCCAGTAGTCGTCTGGCGTCGTTCAAAAGACGTTATCAAAGTCCACCAGTAGTGTGGCAGGCCAGTAGTCGTCTGGAATTGCATAAAAGACATTATTAAAGTCCACCAGCAGCGTGGCAAGCCAGTAGTCGTCTGGCGTCGTTCAAAAGACAGATCTCTCCGACGTTTCATCGAAGATTCAATCCAGCAGTCTCGTTGGGTTTATATCCCTTTTATTCTTCATCATCCAGAGCAAATTTTTGGTTATATTTGGTATTCAATCACTATATACCTTGAAAGTCCGAAAGCAATTGCTTTCAGGCATTTAGGTCTACAGCGCTTGAATAGGGGCAGCTGTAATACCCCAAAATTTGCTCTCCCCTTTTGGCATCATAGCATGGCATTATCATTTATCATATCATATCCATCTCATTAGCATTGCATTGCATTTAACATAGAAAAATGAAGCATGGCATCCTTCTTACCATCAGGGCATGTGGTCAGGTGGGAGATGGACAATCAAGAGATCATTCAAAGCACAAAAAGGTCAGTCAAGTTGCCTCAAGGCAAGCCAAGAAGCATTTCATGTCTCATACTATCTCAATTGATTATCCACAACCTCAAGGATAAGAGATACAATGGGAGATTGAAGCATTACATCTTTCACTATGCAAGAGGTTCAAAAAATGAAGGAAAACCCTCAAAAGAGATAGCTCATTGATCCAAAATCATCCTCAAATGGCATATATCATCATCCTTTAAGAGGATACACAACATACTCTGAGGAATTTGAAATTGAAGACTGCACTTTTTCCTCCTAACCAGAAGGGGCTGAAATTAGGGTTTCCAATTAAATCAGGGTATCTCTGATTTTTTGGACAAAACTTGATGTCATGGTATTCCATATGTCCCTAAGTGTATGTATGTGGAAAATTACATCTCAATTGGTTCTAGAAGTGGTTCAATTGGAAGAAAGATCAAGAATCAGAGAAATTGGGGCAAAGTCAAATAATCAGAGGAAAAAGTCAACTCTTGACTTTTTGAGGCCAAATTCATAAAATTCATGTTATATGTGTCCAATGTGCAAAATTTGGTCAAGAAACTCCAAAGGAATCATGAAAAAATCAAGATGTGGAAAGTTGCCATTTTTGGGTGAAGTAGGGTTACTAAAAATAGTAAGTTTTGGCCATTTTGCATCAGAGTTTGAGCCAAGGCCATTTAAAATTGGGGCATCAAATGAAAATTCCACTCAGCCACAACAAAAGGTCTTGCTTTAAGCTTCAAATCCATGTGTAGAACATCTCCATTGGATAAAAATTGAGTGAGATATGAGTGGCCAAAGTTTGAGTAAAGTAGGTTCAAAACTAGGTCATGACCAAGTATCTTCAGGTCACGCGCGTGTCATTTCTACAAACAGTTGGTGTGCCATATATTCGCCTATTTTTCTCATGGTTAAAGGCCTCAAATGAAAAACTTGTCAACATCAATATTGTTCCTTGCAATGCCCTCTTCAATGTTCATGTTGGGCAAAATTTCATCTGATCAAGTTATGATGGAGAAATAGTGGCCTCAAGTCATGGTAATCATGCTGAAAATCCAGGTGCCAAGATGCCTTGTCAACCAACCAGTTGCCACGCCCTTCTATCAGTTCCAAATGTGGATGTTATAAGTCATTTTGCAACTTATTTCAAGCCTCATTTCAATTCATTTTTCATACCAAACATGTTCTACTATGATCCCTCTTTCTAATGATCACAAAGCCTCATCAAATTATTCACAATACATGGAGAATTTCCTTCTCAAACTTGCTTGTTTTCATTGGTTCCAACTGTCATAAAATCAGAAAAAACAAGTGTTGTTGTTGTTGTTATTTCAAAGTGTATGCACATATCCCACACCTTATGACACTTTGCCTTTTCAGAACTAACATTGTCCTTGCTTGCACGTGCTGCTCAGGCTCATTACATGGAAGTGGAAAGAATGAAACTTGTAGAGCAAGTTTATGTTGCTGCAGCTCACACACGAGTTTACCACCACCACTGATCCTTTGTAATCCACCCTAGCTCGCCATAGATCATCATCACTATATCACAGCTCGTCCCCTAACTAACTTGACTCAGTTAGTTAGGATGGACTCACCTAAATCACTTCAACTCAGTTAACCAACTCAGGTTAACCATGGTTAGCTCACACTATAAATCAAATCCTCACTCTTAATTTTCATTTTCAGCTTCATTTTTTCACTCTCCCTCTCCAATACTTCAAACTTTTTCTCTCAATCTCTTTGTTTTCTCTCTGACTGCACTCCATTTTCGCCATCTCCTTTCACATTTCGCCTCCATCATCTTCATTGTTTCATTCTGGATCAAGAATAAGAGCATACACATCCAAGTAATCAAGTTCAGTTTCAAGAGATTGGAATTTTCAGTGTGATTCTCTGCACGATTTCAAGATTCTCAAGCCTTTATTTGGCCAAGAGTAGCTCAAAGAAGAAGCACGATTCTCTGGTTTTTTGTTTAACTCCAGTTTGCAGCATTTTCAGGTTTCATCATCTCAAACTTTTCTGGCATGATTTAGAGTTTGTTTAGCTTATTTTGTTGATATGAGCTCACTAGGAGCATTTGAACTCCGGCTAGTTGATAGAGCTTCTTAGAAGCTTAGATCCAAAAAATTAGGGCAATTTGTGTGTGCTTGTTTCTTGCTGTATGTGAATAGTTTGATGATTTCATTGGTGGATTTGGAACGTGTGTGACTTCCTCTTCATTTTGGTATAACATTTGTGAAATTCTGGAGAATTGGAGGTTGCAGACGGTGGTAGTTCGCCGGAGAAGGTGACCGGAGGTCCCTCTCCGGCCGGTGTTCTTGTGTTAGGGTTTTGTTCTCAGTTTGAACGTGGACCATTGGATGTTCACCATCGTGTGGCTTATGTGATGACAGCACATTAAAATTCATGTGCATGTCACGTGTGATTTTCTGAATTTATTTTTAAACATTGTGTGGTATGGTACATGGTAGTGTGTATGGACATTCAAGTGTGCGCGTTGATCTTAATTACTTTGACTATAGCTTGACTATGACTTGATCCAACGGCTTGTATGGTTTTTGACTTGGTTTGACTGAATTCCATGATAGTTAGGGTGTTATGCGCACTTATTGGACCTAATCAGATTGCTACCCACACCCCCATGTTTTCAAGCCCAATTAATTTGAACTGCATGATTGCTATGTTCACACCTCCCCTTCCCTTTGCATTTCATTTTATTTTTCTATTTTTATACACGTTTAATTTTTAATTTTTAAAAATATCAAACCTCATCATAAAATTCCACAAAAATTCATGAGCATCACTAAAACATTTATAAAATTTTTCATGATTTTATGACCTTTTTGCCCCTGCTCCATAATTTTCTTTGAATTTCTTTGGTGTGTATTCTTAATATGGTACATGATATTGTTTAATTTTGTTCTTGACCATAAAAAATTTTTTTGATGCTCTTCTTTTTGTATTGAGTCATTATCATCTTGAGGTATGTTAAGTGATTTTTATTTGATTTTTTAGGTCAGTTTTATGGCATGTTTAGTGTTCACTTTTGTGCTACTTTGTATGATATGTCTATGTGACCTAAGTGCATTGTTTGACATCATTTTGCCTTGGTTCTTTGCATGCTACTTTGATATGTGATTCATCTCTGATTAGTGAACTTCAATACCATGTTTTCATAATTTTCATGAGGCCATTTGATTTTTGTTTGATGCATTTCATTTAAAGCATTATAACATGTTATATCATTGTAATCTTTTGTGCATGTTTACATGTTTTCTTTTGTACATAATGGCATGATCATTTGCATATTTGGTGAACCATTCACTTGACATTATAGGTCATTGGTACATATTATATGTCATCCTTGCATGTTGACTTTCATTTAAACCTTGTGCACCTTTAACATGTGGTGTTTGTACTTGTGTTTTCTTTTGAACTTCCATTTCAATTCTACTTCTTCTATTACTTCTTAAATGCTTTGATGTGTCATGCATGAATACTTGTGAGATGTTTGTGAATCATTTTTCATTTCATTTCAATTCTGATCCATGGATTACATGTTCCATTTGTGCATATTTCTTCTTTTCTCTTTCATCTTTCATTCTTCCTTTTCTTATGATATCATGTTCTAATGTCATGGAGGATGTTTGTTGCCTATCCACTTGAGTTTGATTGATAATGATCATTTGTTTTCCATGTGATGTACATTCTGGTTGTGGTTATAGGATTTGATTTCTCATTTAATTCTTTTGAGTTTTATGGTGCATTACATGTTCTTTTACTTCTTATAATTCTTGTACATGTTTACTAACCATGTAGGGGCTTTGGTAAGTTGCAATTGAGTGTGGATAAGGAATCCATATTCAACTTCTATCCTTTCTCTTTTACAATTCCATTTTATGTTTTGTTAAGCACTTATGTGCTTTCTTTTAATAACTCATTACTTTCCCTTTTTGAATTACAATTCATCTTCTACTTTAGAAGTGAATTGTTTAATTCTTTCTTTCTTTAGACTTTAGGTTGAAACCTCACAAACCATTAGGATCACTCCCTTTAATCTTCAATTAGGATTGAGTCTTAGTCCATATAGGTTTTACCTTTTCTCCTCTCTTGAGTCTCTCTTCTCATCTCTCAAAGAAAATTCAAAACATATAATAAAGGTAGACACTTATTGCATTTAGGCCTTTCATATAAAGAAAAGATTATAAGGGGTCTTCTCTTGTAATCTTAGAATGTGTAGCATATAGCCCATCTTGGGTCAATGTGTTAAACATTTGATCTTGTATGAGGGACTTAAATGCAATACTTGTTGAAAGCATAAATAATAAAACACTTCTTCATTTCTTAATCAACAAAAACACTTAATAAACGCAAGTATGCTAGTGTGTTTGAACCTTGACAATTGAAACTAAGTGTGGGGGTCTTCTTCATATTTAGTGTACTTTCTTACTCATTCCATCTTGGAATGTGAGAAGGTACACATTCCAAGGACTAAGATTTGGATACACTATCATATGCAAACAAATAACAAAACACTTCTTTCTAAAAGACAAAAACAAACAATAACATCTTTCCTTCGGGAATTCTTTTCTCACCTCATTCACTCTTAGCGTACGAACGCGCTTCTACTCGTTCTCTTGCAAGATGGTAACGCACTCGGACCAGCGAGCCTGCAACACCAGAGCTAGAACGTAAGCCGTTCTCTAAAAAACACAAACAATTCATCCCTAGTGAGGGGAACTACGTCGCTCTGATTCTCATGCTCCCGATGAGATACGTAGGCAGTGGGGTAGGGCCCATGCGAGCACTTCTTTTATTTTCCCTACATTTGTTTCTCTTTCCTTTTCCATTCTTTCTCTTTTCTTTCTTTCAGTTCCTTTTCCGGTATTCTTTTCTTACACCCTTTGATCGAGACAAGCAAGCGTGGATCCCATCGGGTACGATGGACGCATGGGGGTGCTAATACCTTCCTCACGCGTAACCGACTCCCGAACCCAGTTCTCTTGGTCGTAAGACCATGCTTTTCCTTTCTCTCAGGTTTACGCGGTGTTTACTTTCCCTCTCTTGGGATAAATACACATTGCTGGCGACTCTGTTCGGTGCCACTATCGCGTTTGTACTTGGATGAAAATCCCGGGAGCGACAGACCAGGGCCTCCAGATGGAAATTTTCATCTGGGCACAAGGCAATGATCCAAAACATAACCTAATATGCTTCATGGAACCTCATGAACCCATGCATCAAGTTAATTTTGCCTCAGGGGATGCATTCATCAAAAATCAGGAATTAGGGTTTCTTGACCTAATTCACCCCTAAGTTGACTTTTGGGACAAACCATGAGCCAAAACCTCAAGAGATGATTTGAGGGTCTCTAATATACCATATTGATCCATTTGGGATAATGGATTAATCCAAGAAGTTTGAGCAACAAGTCTCAATTCCATCTGCACCACAATTAGGGTTTTAAGAGAAAAGTCAACTGTAACTTTGACTTTTGACCAGGACATGCTCCCAAACCCTAATACATGATTGAATATACCCTATGACACCCATGGAACATGTCCATCAAGTTTGATTTAGGTCAAGGACATGATTTCCTGAAGAATTGCACAGTTTGGAATTTATCTGATAAAAAGTCAACTGTGCACAAAAGTCAACTTTGACTTTTTGAGATTTTTCACCAAAATGGATTTTTAACCCTAAAATGATGTTAATGTATGATTTGAATCATCATTCATCAAGAAAAATCAAGAAAAGTGAGATAACTTGTAAAAGGGGTAACCATAAAACTTAGAAATTTTTCTAAGTTAAAAATAAAGTGGCAAAGGTACCAACTTTGGAGGACCATAACTCCTAAACCACAAGGCCGTTTTTTCTCATCCAAAGATGGATTTGTAGCCCTCATTATCACCTACAAAAACTTCAACTACAATTCATTCCAATTCATTAAGGATTTTGAGTTATGGAGTGATCAAAGTGGCTGAAAAGTGAAAATGTCAGTTTTTCCAACACTTAGTGAAATTTTCACTAAGTCAGATTCTGCCTCACTTTTTGCCAAATGTAGGGGGATTTTTCACTTGGAATCAAAAGAGATCAAAACCAAACTTGTTCAAACAGTTGTTGTATCATGTAAGAGCTTTCCAAAATGGCCAAGAACATTGCCAAATTCAACCTACACCATGAGATACAACATTGACAAGTTGCCTTGCTGAAATCTGTCAAAGCAAGGCAGAATTTGCATTTTGGCTCGATTTGCCAAAATCAGCCAAATTCAATTGCTCCAATCCACTTGGACACCTCAGAGGATTGAATCCAAAGGGGACAATCACTGAGCCAAGCCTCCAAAGTCCATGGAACAAGAAATAGCATGTTGAACCTAGAATGGCCAAAATAGGGACAAGACTTCAAATTTGGAATGAGGCATTCAATGGAACCATCAAGGTGGCATGGACTGAGCCATTCTCATCTGAAATCAGTCAAGACTTATCCAAGACCAAGGGGACCAAAGCTCTGTGCCCTAACCTCTAGTCAATGGCTAGAGGAGACTTGGATTCTCATTTGCCAACATTGGCCAAACCTACTTACCAGCTGCCATGCACTATTCCTTGCAAAACAAACTTGCTCTACTATAAATAGAGCTCAATTGTGGTCAGTTTAAGTAAACCAAAGCCATCTAACAGATGCTTTCCTCAAAATCTCTTTCTCTTGGCAAAAATGCCTTTCTTAGCAAGGTAGCTATCGGGTTTTGAGTTTGAGAGCAATTCTGCACCAACCAATCACTCACACACCTCACATACATCACATATGAGCTGATCAAACACTCACATAACATCTGGAGCATCAAAATCTCAAAATCACTTGCCATCCACACAAGTTTGAAGTGAAGTTGCAGCTGAGATGCCATAAACTGATCCAGTCCATTTCAATTCAATCCAAGTGTTCAAACACAATCCATATGGTGTAGGGAAGCTGTCCAGATCATCACAACTTGTCTGTAACACCTCCAACCCAAAATCACATCTGCTCTTGCTGTCACGACTTGGAGGTAAGCCTAAACTTGGGCATCTCTCAATCTATGCATATTTCCTCGCACAATAATTTGGCCATATGTTCATAATCATGCATGGAATGTTTTCCCTCAATTAATTGCATTGTTTGAATCGTGTATCAAAAATCCTAGCCTTCATGCAAAAATTAGGGTTCTTGAGGTCTCTTCGTGATTTCTTGTTGTATGTTTAATTTAAATGAAATTAAAGTACATAGACATGATCGTGAGGTTGAGACGAGCATAATGATATGTGGATTGTATGATATGATTACGTATTCATGGAGATTGGATAGAAAATGCAAATTTGGGCAAACTGAAAAACGCGCGTGTTCTTGGTGTTGTTCTTGGCGCCATTTTCATAAATTCAAATATTTGAATTTTGTGATTTTGTTTAATTGATTCAAAAATTAATTTCTCTCTGAGTTTTAATGATTTTGAGTTGATTCTTTTTTTAATAATTCACAAAAATGTTAAAATATTTTATTTTCCCAAAAAATCCCAAAAATATTATTTATTTCATATAATTGATATTTTTGCAAAGAATTAATATTTTCATTGTTTTTGGCATTTTAAATATTTTTTCTACATTGATTTTGCAACTTTTAATGCTTTCTAATTATTTTGTAGGTCAATACTTAATTTTTGAAGCATTAATCCAAGATCACAATTTGTTTTCCATGTGTTAAACAATTTTTGATCATTTTAATTGAATTTTTATTCAATTAAATACATTTTGAAAACAAATTAGGGTTTTGGATTAATTCAACCCTCATAAATCATTTTCAAAACTTTTTGGGCCTCTTGAGAGAGTGTAAGACCCATCCCCCCTTGTACAAAAACTTCTTGGGCCTCATCCATTGTATAAGTCCCTCTGTACAAGTAAACGGCGCGATCGTCGCCCGTTTAAAAATAAAAATCATCTGGGCCTTTCCTTGAGCTATAAGACCCATTCAAAACACTTTGGGCCTCTATTAGAGTGTAAGACCCAATCCCCCTTTTAACCAAAACATTTTGGGCCTCACTTATTGTATAAGTCCCTCTGCGTTAAAAGAAAACCTCGGCGCGATCGCCATTTTTTAAACGAAAAATCATTTGGGCCTACCCTCGTGTTACAAGCCCCACTCTTTTCTTTAAACCTTTTTGGGCCTCTTGAGAGAGTGTAAGACCCATCCCTTTGTACAGAAAACCTTTTTGGGCCCCAGTCACTTGTATAAGTCCCGCTGTACACAGTCAAACAGTGCGCTCACTGATAAAACCCTGAGCCTCTCCTTGAGCTGTAAGCCCCAAATCTTTCTTTTTCAAAGCACTTTCTCCTTTGATTTTGAATATATTGTTGTTTTCATTCTTTCTTTGTTGAACAACTAACCAAACAGCATGGAAGCACTCCAACCGAGTAAGTGGTTATCGCTTTCATTTACTGCTTTCATATATATATAAACTGTATTGTGGGGCTGCTCACTGTAAGTCTCCTTTCATAAACTCATATCTACTGTGTAATAATAGTATAGATATTTCGAGTTTCCCCGGCTACTACTTCTAGAACTAGGTGACGCCGTTTCGTTTATTCGTAGAAATAGACGCCTAGATCCCCAATTGGAGCACCAGATACAGTCTTCTCTTCGGCTGTCCTCCTTAGGAATCGTCAAGAAGCTCAACTCCCCAAGATGAATGTATTCTCCGTGAATGGCATCTTTGAGTTTCTTCCAAATTCTCGAACTTTCCTGACTTGATCTATTCCTTGTGGATAGCTTGCCTTGAATGTCTCGGGGTTTGGGTACCCACTACGGTCATAATCTTGGACCTTAACTAAGGAACCCTCTTTAAAAGGTTAAAAGTCGCTGGATAGTAAACCTCGCACGTTTACTAGTGGTTTTTATCTTTAAAAGAGTTATCTCTCCTAACGGAAAGGAGATGATAAGACCCACGGGCTTCTTAAAAGCATCGGCCTCCTCTTGGGCATTATTCAAGGACACTACGGCTTCTTAGAAGTATTCACAGCCTCCTCTTAGGCTTCGTATAATGATTTCTTCCTCCGGGAATGATAGCCTTCTCTTGGGCTTCGTACAAGGACCCGTCGGCTTCTTAAAAGTTTCCAGCCTGCTCTTGGGCTTCGTACAAATTGTCCCGACGACCTCCTAGAGGTATAGGAACAGAGCCTAGTCATCCTCGTAGAACAGTCCTTTCATAGAGTCTACTACTGTTTCTCATAGCGTAGTACAAAAGATAAAACTCTAGACACGGACAGTCTAACTTCCTTGAGTCTCAAAGACATTCTCAAGCACCCTTCGTTAAATAGGAAGGAAACCCGCAGACTCGGACAGTCTCGACACCCTTTGGATTTCCTGTTTCCTCAAAGAGAAGGAAATATCCCTGATCCTCAAATCAAACCCCTGGGTACAGTGTTACTCATATAAGAACTGATTTTCTCTTTTAAAATCAGTATATTGGATCTGTCACTCAACTGAAACAGTTACAATAGCCTCCACCTCGGGCTTCGTACGAGATACCAAAAATTCTCCCCAGTGGAGTCAAAACAACCTTTTCGCCTCTCTCTCGGGCTTTGTACGAGATACAAAAACACTCTCTTACTAAGTATAAAAGATTCTCCAACTGAGTTAACTCTTTGCTAGCCTCCTCTTAGGCTTTGTATAACGATATGCCCCACTGGGTCGAACCCTTTTAGCCTCTTTCTCGGGCTTTGTACGAGACACAAATTAGCCTCTTCTTAGGCTTTGTATAATGATTTTCCTAGCGGAAATTAGCCTCTTCTTAGGCTTTGTATAAGAAAACCACTGGTTAATCCAATTAACCTTTTAGCATCAAAGCTGTGCCTCGTTCACAGTACACAAACATCAACAACTCCTTCATCTAATCGCTGTAAGCGGCAAGCCTCTAAATCATCTACATCCATGCCACTGTCCCTCTTTTAGCATGAGAAATTCCTAAGGAAAGATGGCATTGCTCTACACTGAGTTAAAGTCTTCTCCTTCAGGTTAAAACCCTTTCTTCGGAAATTATGGCATTGCTCGGATCCGCATATCCCAGTTAAAGTAATTCTCCTTCTCCCCTCTTTAGAGATGACAAATTCTCTCTAAAGTCGAGGTCTTTCAGCTTCACGTCTTGGGCCTTGAACAAGACATAAATAGACCTTTCAGCTTCACATCTTGGGCTTTGAACAAGATATAAACCACCTTTCGCTTCACGTCTTGGGCTTTGAACAAGACACCAAAACACCAATTTCCTCCCATAGAATAGGAGGAACTACGAACGTTCTGATTTCCCTGTTTCGGTAAACGGGAATACGTAGGCATAAGATCGAAAGAAAAGATCTTAGCGAGCGCAATCAACAAAAAACCCAAATCCCATATCTCAGTCAATCAAAAGCAGTAATTCAAAAGCATCAGTCCTAACATCCTAATCCTTGTTCCCCGTCAGAAACCCTTTGCCTAGATTAAAAGAAAGAAAACCGTATTGGCGAAAATACAAATAACCAGTACAAAGACCCCCCACATTGATAGCATCCGTAACCTAACAGACCACTGTTTAAACTCAGTATGCAAAGCAGGGTTAATTGGAGACATCTATTTCCCTTCCTTATTCAGCTCACAATAGGATAAAAAATGAATCGACCTGTAGTTTTAAGCTCAAACCGCAGAGAGCGACCAACGCTTAAGAACCGCGTCCAAAATCGCTCGCTACACCTTCATCATCTTCAATAGGATAAAAAATGAATCGACCTGTAGTACCCCCAAAAGAGCGACAGTGCTTAAGAAACACGTCCAGTTTCGCTCGCTACAGAAAAGTGGCGCCCACCGTGGGGCGAAGTCTTTGATTTTATTTCTTTCTTTCTTAAAGTAAAAGCCTTTGACAAGTTATTTTATGACGGTTTCATCGGGGGATGTCGTTATTGTTAGGATCGGCCTTCACTAGGATCTTAGGTCAAAACCTTTAAATTGTGAAGGAACCACAAAGTGGCGCCTCCGCCGGGAAGCCATTTTCTGTTCGGAACACAAAATTCATAGCTCTTAAAAGTCTAGGACATTAGGAAAAATATATATACTGCTTTTCTTAATTGATATATGTGTTTATTTTTCTGCTAATGGGAGTGCGTGTGATACCGCATGTGGAAAGATTGAGTATACACCTAGGGAAAAAACCCCTTTAGTGGTGCGGAAGCTATCGGAAATAGTTGTCACGCGATACCACCCTCTTCTGAGGACTCTTCGAAAAAACACCACCTAGAACGGTTCCCGGCCCGCTGGTGTTTTTCTCGACAAGAGTTGATGATGTTGAGAGACAGGTACAAAAATCACTAGTATAAACCTTTGGGACGGGTAGAGCCTTGACTCCATGACACCGACCCTTTGACCCCATCTTTTTTCTATGTTTTTGTGTGCTGCATTCATGCATTCATTTAAAAAACATTACATCAAAGAAAATCTTCTCTTCTAGTCTCTCCTTTTTTCAAATTAAACTAAGACAATGATTGCAAATGTCAGAGAAAAAGACTGCGCTCATGGATTTTGGTAGAAGGAGAACTCATAAGTACACTTTCAAGGTTCCAAAGTTAGAGGATTTGAGAGGTTTGGCGAGAATGGTCACTAAACTTGAAGCTTTCAGAGCCAAGTACGGAGGTCTGCTACCTCTGTTAAGGGTCCAAGTAATTGAAAGAATCATGGATGCACTCGTTCAGTTCTACGATCCGGTCTATCACTGTTTCACATTCCCGGATTATCAACTAGCACCAACATTGGAGGAGTATTCTCATCTGATCGATTGACACATCACTGATCGAGCTCCTTTTTTTGGACTCGAAGAAATTCCAAAGGATCAGACCATTGCAAGAGTAATTTATTTGGACGAGTCAGAGGTCAGGACTCACATGACGACTAGGGAACGTGACTGCTTTTGAAAGCATCTTTGTCTTACTCACTTACGGGTTATTTCTATTTCCCAACATCAATAACTTTGTCGATATCAACTCCATTAAGGTTTTTCTCATTGGAAACCCTGTGCCAACTTTGTTCGCAAACGCATATCATTCTGTACACTTAGGGAATTTGTACAACAGAGGGGAGATCACATGTTGTGTACCTCTGCTATAAAAATGGTTTATCTCCCATTTGCCTAAGTCAGCTGCTTTTTGGGATCAAAAGAATACTTTACGTTGATCGCAGAGAATCACGTCTCATACCAACTCTGACATAGATTGGTACAATAGGATTTATGAGGGAATCAGGATCATTGACCGTTGTGGAAACTTCCCCAACGTACCCCTCATAGGAACTAAGGGAGAAATCAATTACCATCCAGTATTGGTTCGTCGTCAATTTGGATACCCGATGAGGCATGTCCCGCGGAATACTCCTCTGGAAGGTCTTTTCTTCAAAAAAGGAGAAAATGACAGAGCACTAAAGATGGAAATAGTGCACGCTTGGAAATATATTCACAAGAAAGGATGAGAGTCTCTAGGAAAACCAGACTGTGTCTCAATGGAGCCTTACCTCCACTAGGTACAAACTAGAGCTCTCAAGCTAAAGATGCCTTATCCTCGTCACGGAGTTCTTCCGCCAAGGGAGTCTGTCATGTACTTCATGACTGAAATGGAAAAACTCCAGGTTACTCTCAACAAAGTTCAGCGGGAGAGGAGGTCTTGGAAGAACAAGTACCGCACCCTCAATGTGGAGTGTATCAAAATACATCAACTACTGAAGGATAAAGATGCCCTGATTGAAATTTTGGAGCAGCATGCTGTGGATAATCAGGATGACCAAAGGAATTTGCTTGCTCCTTTCACCTGGCAAAGGAATGACGACCCGACAACGGCCCAAGAGCCCCGGTCCAAGAAAAGGAAAGTACCAGAATCAACACCCGATTTCTCCTCAGAGAGGACACGAGACCCCTTAGCTTAGGTTTCTATTTCCGCACCTTGTAATCTACTGTATTTATATTTTCGCAATCCTTTGAATTCAATAAAATGGGGTTTCCCCACTGTTTGATATTTGCAATCTAATTGTCGAAGTTTATTTTGATTAAACCAAAAAACAATTAATATAATCATTGCATTCATCATTCTCACGTCACGTATTCTTCTTACCTACGAATCTCATGTTTGTGTCTCGATTCTAGAGTCAAACTGTCTCATTCGTACAATACTCGGGCCAATCGTCAGAAAAAGATGGATGATCTTGAAGAAGAGAACAGAGAGTTGAAAGAAGAGATCGACGCTCTGAGAGAGGATATGAGAAAGCTTTGTAACGAGATGCAAGCCATGGCAGAAGCTCAGCTACAAAGAACTGTGATCTCAGAGGTCACCTCAACACCCATAGTGGAGAAGCATGATCCTAGGTACAAAATGCCGAAAGATCGTCCCTGTGGCATGCCTGTTAACTATATCCCGGAAGGATATGTTCCGCCAATCACTGGAGATCCGGAAACTTCAGCAGAAGCCGCTGGGCCTGAAGGTTACAAACTTCGGGAAAGCGAAGATGCCAGAGGCAAATTGAGGACTCCTGAAGGTTACAAACTTCGGGAAACGCCAAGATTCACGGTCGTAATCACGGTACCACCCCCTGTGGTGCACACTGTCACGGAAGGACAAATTCCACAGATACCTTCTGGTAGAAAGGAAATTATGTTCGACAGGATGGACGAGTTCCAGGAACAGTTCCTGGAGATGCAAAAGGAACTGGAAGCCATCCGCGGTCAAGATTTATTTGGAAAGGACGCCGCAGACCTTTGTCTGGTCCCCAATGTGAAAGTTTCGCATAAGTTCCAAGTGCCCGACTTTGAAAAATACAAGGGTAACTCTTGCCCTCAGAGTCACTTGGTAATGTATGCTCGGCGAATGTCGGCTCAGGCAGAGAATCAGGACCTACTGATTCATTACTTCCAAGATAGTTTAACCGGTGCCGCACTTAAATGGTACATGGGTTTAAACCGTGCTACGATTAGCACTTTCGGAGATCTTGGCACTGCCTTCGTCCAACAATATAAATACAATTTGGACATGCACCAGAAAGAGATCAACTCAGATCAATGTCGCAAAAGGACAAAGAAACCTTTAAGGAATACGCTCA
Organism: Lathyrus tuberosus; assembly: GCA_022829125.1. Classification (NCBI taxonomy): domain Eukaryota; kingdom Viridiplantae; phylum Streptophyta; class Magnoliopsida; order Fabales; family Fabaceae; genus Lathyrus; species Lathyrus tuberosus. The sequence goes on along the minus strand of JALAZF010000308.1, from coordinate 2,328,555 downwards.
GAGATGGCGTGAAATTGCTGCTCAAATTTGTTCACCTCTTGAGGAAAAGAGATGACTAAAATCTTCTTAAAGACCTTAAGCTCATTGTACTATGACAGAAAGGTTGCCAGTGCGCCCAGTGACTTCACTTAAATGGTCGGTATGGGAGTTCGTCTTGAGGAAGCCGTTCGAGAAGGATGTCTGGTCAAAGACACTGGATCATCAAGTAGTACAAAGCGATACGGTAGTGATCTCCCTAAGAAAAAAGAGCAAGATATTGGGAATATCTCTCTCGGAAAGCAAAGGAGACGTTATCAACCAGTAGCAGTTGTGACTCCTGCTATTAACCCCGCGCCTATTCCTATGTATCAACCTCAGGTTGTGCAGAGCCAACCTAATCAACAGCAATTTCAGCAAAGGACACAACAGCCTCTTCAGCAAGCTCGTCCTCCATAGAACAACAACCGTACAACGCGGTCACCGGGATTTGATCCTATCCCCGTATCATATGCAGAACTATTTCCGTTACTACTGGCCAAGGGGCACATCTAGACTAAATCCCTTCTTGCAGTACCGAAAAATCTGCCTTTTTGGTTTAAGGTGGACCAAACATGCCCTTATCATCAAGGAAGACCAGGGCATAACATAAAGAACTGTCTCAGTTTTAAATCTTACGTGCAAAGGCTTGTTAGGAACGGGGTCTTATCTTTCAAAGATACGAATTCGAATTTTCTCACGAACCCGCTGCCTCAACATGAGAAAGCTGCAGTCAACCTGATAGAGGGAGAGTCTAACAATGTCTATCAAATTCATGATGTACTCTTATTAAGGACCAATCTGGTCAAGATGCATTGTAGACAGAGTGGGTATGGCCATGTGCCACCTCATAATTATCACCAGTGTGATATCTGCTCTAAAAACGATCAGGGATGTTCTGTGGTGCAATCAGCTTTACAGGAACAGATGGATCTCGGATGGATCCAAGAGTACCGAGTTCGTGGAGTTAACATGGTCTATACGAATTCCAACGTTATTCAAAACCACGACATCCATGCGATGAATGTCAACCTAGTGGCATTGCACTCAAGGTAAAGCCAGTATCATAATCTGCCACGGCACGATTACAGTTCTTGTCTGACTTGCTCAGTAAACGATCAGGGATGCTCTTTTGTACAGGAGGCCCTCCAGCGTTAGATGGATCTTGGATGGATCCAGGACTACCATGATAAGAACCACTATCAGATCAACATGGTTCAGATCTTCGATATTTGCTTAATGAATACCAACCTGGTAGAGTTACATGCTGATCAGGTCCGACTCGGGTTCCTGATTTCACATAACTATCAAAGCTGTAAGGCGGGTTGCGAAAACAATCAAGGTTGTGCCCTTGTCCAGGAGGCGCTTCAGCACTTACTAAATCACTGGTGGATGCCAATCTATATGGATGAAGATACTCAACAAATTAGTATCAATAACAGGAACCCTACTCGGCGTCAAATTCAGGATGTACGATCTGTGGAAGCTAACCTAGTGAGGTTACATTGCATTCAAAGCAGGCGTGGCCAGGTGCCTCCACACAACTACGAACGTTGTAGAGTCTGTTCAGAAGATAACCAAGGGTGCTACCTTGTGCGAGCAACTCTTCAGGGTCAGGTGGATAGTAGAGAGATTCGCCCATATCCAGGTTCCGGACCAATCAACTGGGCGCCGGACTACCTCGCTGATCAAATTGAGGATGTTGTCGTAATCTCCGATCATGAGAGGAACAGGGATGTTTGTACCATCATTCCTCTACTTGATGAAATGAGAGTTCCCAACCAGGAACGAGTTCAAATTACTTACGACAGTCAGAAAAATCAGAAGGCTCCCATAGTCATCTATCTACCGGGACCACTACCGTATGAATCAACTAAGCCAATCCCTTACAAATACGGCGCGACGATAATTGAAAATGGAAAGGAAATTCCATTACCCTCCTTCGTGAATATCACAGACGTCAGTCGTGTAACACGGAGCAGTAGAATCTTCAACCGAGGAGTTAGAGAATTTAACAAAGAAAAGGAACCTCAGACAGAAGTTCCCAATCCACCGGTCGGTCAGCCCAGTAATCCCGACCTTTCGAAAAACAATGATGAGATGCTAAAGCTCATCCAAAGGAGTGAGTACAACATTATTGATCAGCTATTACAAACTCCTTCAAAGATCTCTATGTTGTCACTTTTACTCAGTTCAGAAGCGCACAGGGAGGCTCTACAGAAAGTCTTGGAGCAAGCCTTTGTAGAACAGGATGTAACAATCAGACAGTTCGATAACATTGTCTTTAACATCACTTCCTGCAATAACTTGGGATTTAGTGATGAGGAATTACCTGAAGAAGGTCACTATCATAACATGGCGCTCAACATTACAGTCAACTGCCAGGACGATGCTTTAGCCAGCGTACTGGTAGACACAGGGTCAGCCCTGAATGTCATGTCGAAGTCCACTTTGATGCAATTATCCTTCAAAGGACCCCCGATGAGAACCAGTGAGGTCGTCGTCAAAGCATTCGACGGGTCCAGAAAAACGGTTATCGGCGAAGTCGACATTCCCATAACTATTGGTCCTCACACTTTCCAAGTCACTTTCCAGGTCATGGAAATCCGGGCAACGTACAGTTGTTTATTAGGAAGACCTTGGATACATCAGGCTGGGGCGGTCACCTCGACCCTCCACCAAAAGTTAAAGTTCGTCCAAAACAACCAGCTCGTCACGGTCTGTGGAGAGCAAGCCTTGCTCGTGAGTAACTTATCATCAGTTACTTGTGTAGAACCCGAGGAGGTTATTGGAAATCAGTTCCAAGCACTGTCGGTGAGCAAGGACAATCAATCCGAAGAGGGAACTTCCATTTCCTCATACAAAGACGCTATCAAAGTGGTCGAGAGTACCAATATAACAGGATGAGGACAGCTAGTCATTCCTACTGACAATAAAACAAAGAAGGGTCTTGGTTTTTCTACAACCTGTACCCAGAAAGCTACTACCAGCGATGAAAGTCTTCATCCCATTCGAGACTTCTTCCACAGTGGAGGTATCCTTCACCCAGTGCCTCAAGAAGTGCATACCATCAATAAAGATGATTCCTCTGATGTGGAGGAAGAATGGGAGTCCTATCTTAACGAGGACGATTATATGTCTCAGGACGAAACGCAGACTCCATTTTGCTTTCCTGCACAGAGCCCGAGATTTATACCAAGGTCAGATGTCAAAATGATGTATGGAGATTGCGATCCGGAAGGATTCCGTGCTCCACCAAACTCATTAGAGGAAGACACTCCGATGAAAGACAACTTTGACCTCAACTATCATGGCCCGATGGATGGCCTGCCATTGTGGCAGCCTTACCCAGGAGACTTGGGGCAAGAGAATCAGCCGAACAATGAAAATCAGCTGAGCATCATTGAACAGAATACCTGTGTCCCCACCATGTCATGGGATCAACACCCAGGGTATCCTGAAAATACCCCGCACGACGATGAATTTGCAATGTTCGCAGGATTAAAGTTCATCAACTATGCTTTTCCTGAGGTCAACGTCATCGAGAGAGATGACTCCTGCAGTTCCAAAGAAGTATGGGACACCTTGGGATAACCGAGTGGTAAGTTCGACTACTTCGTCAAGTACACCGCTCCCGAAAGCTCTCGTATCAGGCTCGAAGACATCCAGCCAACTGGATGGGGAGATCTACTTGAGAGCACAAATGCTATGCAAAAGGCAACAGAGGAATCCTCCTACGACAATTTTGCCTGGGAGACAGATTCCAATGATCCTGCTCCACCAGAAATCAGCGTCATTTCTGAAGACAAATCAAGGAAGGTGCTAAACTTTGTGATTCACCGAGGAGTTCGCCGCCAATGGGTTGTTGTCGATGTTCCGAAGATTGTTCATAAGTCAAAGTAATTGCCATCTTTAACCTTTCACCCTGCCCAAGTGAAACGGATTTTTTGATAGGGCTCGCTTTCTGTAAATTTTCCCTCTTCGCTTTGCCCAAAGCGACAGAGTTTTTATTTTATAGGGCTGTAGTTTCAAGAATCGACTTGTTCATTAATAAAATAACGTCGTTCTGTAATTTCTGCGTTAATTGCTGTTTTCTCTTTTTGCTTTTCTCAGAAAATGGTAATCCTAAAAAACATCTCAAATAATAAAAACAAGCAGTAAAAGAAATACACTGCACACACTTGCATTTTCTCTATCTGTTCTAAACACGAATCATCATATTATGAAGATTGCTTGTCTTAAACCCCGTTGAAACATATGATCCGATGCCTTCTCCCGACTTTGAGTTCCCGGTATTTGGGGTTGAAGAAGAAGTTGACGACGAAATTCCAGAAGAGATCTCCCGACTACTCAGACAAGAGGAAAGGTCCATTGAAACGGTAAACTTAGGTTCGGAAAAAGAGAGAAAAGAAATCAGGATTGGGGAACTTCTCAGTCCAACTGCCAGAGAGGGTTTGTTAAAGCTTCTTAAAGAATTCCCCAATGTATTCGCTTGGTCCTATCAGGATATGCCAGGGTTGGATACCAGCATCATGGAACACCATTTACCATTGAGATCGGAATGTCCGCTAGTAAAACAAAGGTTGAGACGAACTCATCCAGACATGGCCATCAAAATCAAAGAGGAGGTACAGAAACAGATTGACGCAGGTTTCCTCGCTACATCAGAATATCCTCAATGGTTAGCCAACATCGTACCCGTTTTGAAAAAGGACGGAAAAGTCAGAATGTGTGTCGATTATAGAGATTTAAACAAGGCTAGTCCAAAGGACGACTTTCCCTTGCCGCACATTGACATGCTGGTAGACAGTACAACAAAATTCAAAGTTTTCTCCTTCATGGATGGATTCTCGGGCTATAATCAGATCAAAATGGCGTCGAAAGACATGGAGAAAACTTCGTTCATTACCCCATGGGGTACCTTTTGTTACAAGGTAATGTCATTCGGTTTGAAGAACGCTGGGGCAACCTATCAATGGGCCATGACTACTCTTTTTCATGACATGATCCACAAAGAAATCGAGGTATATGTCAATGATATGATTGCAAAATCTAGAACAGTAGAGGAGCATGCGACCCACCTGTCAAAACTATTTGAGCGGTTGAGAAAGTACAAACTCCCCTTGAATCCCAACAAGTGCACCTTTGGTGTCCATTCAGGGAAACTCTTAGGGTTCATCGTCAGCCAGGAAGGAATTGAGGTTGATCCTGACAAGGTCAAGGCCATTCAAGAAATGCCTTCTCCGAAGACTGAAAAACAAGTCAGAGGATTCCTGGGACGTTTGAACTACATCTCCAGATTCATATTCCTCATGACCGTGACATGTGCGCCGATTTTGAAATTACTCAAAAAGAATCAGGACTGCGTTTGGACAGAAGATTGTCAAATTGCTTTCGACGGTATCAAGGAATATTTGTTGAACCCACCGATTCTATCCACTCCAGTGGAATGAAGACCACCGACTATTTACTTAACAGTCTTGGAAGACTCAATGGGGTGTGTACTTGGCCAACAAGACGAAACCAAAAGGAAGGAGTCGGCCATCTACTATTTGAGCAAGAAATTCACCGACTGTGAAACTCGGTACACGATGCTCGAGAAAACTTGCTGCGCTTTGGCTTGGGCAGCCAAACGTCTGCGCCAGTACATGATTCGTCACACTACTTGGTTAATCTCCAAAATGGATCCAATCAAGCACGTCTTCGAAAAACTTGATCTCACGGGAAGGATTGCCCGTTGGCAGATGTTACTATCAGAATATGACATAGAGTACCACGCTCAGAAAGCTGTTAAGGGGAGTTTTTTAGCCGATCATTTGGCTCATCAGTCGATTGACGATCAAGAATCAATCGGTTTTGACTTCCCAGACGAAGATGTCATGTATCTAAAAATGAAAGATTGCGATGAACCGCTACCCAGTGAAGGGCCAAAACCAGGTTCCTAATGGGGACTTATTTTTGGCGGCGCTGTCAATCATTACGGAAATGGAATTGGGGCAATTATCATAACACCTCAGGGTACCCACATTCCTTTCACTGCCAGACTTACGTTCAAGTGCACAAACAATGAGGCCGAATACGAAGCTTGTATTATGGGTCTCGAAGAAGCGATCGACTTAAGGATCAAGAACTTGGACGTATATGGCGACTTAGCCCTGGTTATCAATCAGATCAAAGGAGATTGGAACACATACCAATTAGGATTGATCCCTTATAAAGATTACACGAGAAGGTCGTTACCCTTCTTCAACAAGATCGAGTTTCATCACATCCCTCGTAATGAGAATCACATGGCTAACGCTTTAGCCACTCTCTCTTCCATGATTAGCGTAGGTCAATGGAATGGCATACCTAAGATCTACATAATGCGCCTTGAGCGGCCCGCTTACCTCTTCGCGATTGAAGCAGTCATAGACGACAAACATTGGTATCACGATATCAAATGCTTCCTTCAGAAACGAGAGTACCCACATGGGGCGTCTAGAAAGGACAAAAAAACCCTCAGAAGGCTGGAAGGCAGTTTCTTCTTAAGCGGTGATACACTCTATAAGAGAAATTTTGACATGGTCTTGTTCCGATGCGTAGATAGACCAGAAGCAGACATGCTGATAAAAGAAATTCACGAAGGGTCCTTTGGCACTCATGCCAATGGACACACAATGGCGAGGAAAATTCTAAGAGCGGGGTACTATTGGTTGACCATGGAATTTGACTGCTACAAGTACACGAGGAGATGTCACAAGTGTCAGATATACTCCAACAAAATCCATGTACCGCCAACACATCTCAAAGTTCTTTCTTCCCCATGGCCTTTTTCCATATGGGGAATCGACATGATTGGCATGATTGAGCCCAAGGCTTCAAACGGACATCGGTTCATCCTGGTAGCCATTGATTACTTCACCAAGTGGGTCGAAGCAGCGTCATACGCTAATGTAACCCGACAAGTGGTGGTCCTATTTATAAAAAACAATATCATCTGCCGTTATGGTGTTCCCAGACAGATCATTACCGATAATGGATCTAACTTGAACAATAAGATGATGAAGGAGTTGTGCGCAGAGTTCAAGATCGAACACCATAACTCATCTCCCTACCGACCTAAGATGAACGGAGCGGTAGAAGCTGCTAACAAGAACATCAAGAAGATTGTTCAAAAGATGGTTGTAACCTACAAAGATTGGCACGAGATGCTACCATTTGGTCTTCACGGTTATCGCACATCCGTCCTTACTTCAACAGGGGCAACCCATTTCTCTCTAGTATATGGCATGGAAGCAGTGCTCCTCATAGAAGTAGAGATCCCGTCAATCCGGGTATTGATGGAAGCTAAGCTTACAGAGGCTGAATGGTGTCAAAGTCGACACGATGAACTCAATCTGATCGAAGAAAAGAGAATAACGACACTATGCCACGGTCAGTTATATCAACAGAGAATGAAGAAGACCTTTGACAAAAAGGTCCGACCTCGCATCTTCAGGAAATGAGATCTCGTGCTCAAGAAAATACAATCATTTCTCACTGATTCTCGGGACAAGTGGACTCCGAATTATGATGGCCCCTATGTGGTCAAGAAAGCTTTCTCAGGTGGTGCCTTGAGACTTGCAACCATGGACGGAGAGGAATTTGCCTACCCCACAAATGTTGATGTAGTCAAGAAATACTTCGCCTAAAAAAAATAAAAAAAAACGTCTCGGTGGATTGAAAACCCGAAAGGGCGGTCCAGGCAAAAATTAGAGACATGATCAATAGTCAACCCGGTGGATTGGAAATCTCAGAGTACAATCCAGGCAAAAATTAGGGATAATGGCAAGTAACTACGTTCAACAAAGGGGCAAATCCCTCAGCAGCAGTTACGTCGTCCATCAGAAAACTCGAATCAAGGCCATCTTCGGCAGAAGCTCAGGATGTCCAGAATTCAAAGTTGGTAGAAGGATAGCAGCCGTCATGTTTCAATGTAGCCCTTTTTCCCTTAAATTACCATTTTCTAAACTTTGTAAATACTCTATGGAATCACGCGCTTGGCTGATTTCCATCCTATCAATAAAATTTGAGCCCTTGTGCTTTTGTTTATAATTCTCATTTGTTTTAGCTTTATAGAACGACATTTTAACATGATCAACGATTCTTGAAACAAAACAAAAATGAATTTACTTGTAAAACTTTTCTGCTTTAAACTAAAGATGGCAATTTCTTTTGACTATTGAGCATCGAAAGAACGTCGCTCACTACTCCAGAAATAGACGAGCTTCGAAGTTCATAATTGAAGTACACCTTTTAAGCCAATGCGCCTGAATGAAGGATCAGCTGTATCAGATGCGGCTTTCCCATCTGATACCCTCGGCCGAGTTCTTATCTCCTAAGCCCGACCAACAGCATTCCCCGCGGGGACTATCTCTCCTAAGCAAGGCAGAATTGCTACTTTTGGATCAACGGTACGACTTCGCCTCGCGATGGCCGAGTATCCCGTCATGTTCATCTTTTAGTCTGTATGTCACGTCAGTTTTGTCAGCATATACATACATACATCATGCATTCTATTTGCATTCTCATTCATATTGCATCACTATCACTCTAGTCGGTCTTATCCCTTGTGATAACTGTCTTCTCAGTCGAGTTGTGAGTTTTTTCCTCGATTAGGAAATGTTGCGTCTGAACATTCTCTCTCCCCCAGTTTATTTCTAGATTGAAGTTGGGTCCTTGACCACTTTGATAACTTGAACCTCTGAAAGACCAGAGAACCTTCAACCTATGTCACTCTTCGCCATTGAAGAGGACATCCTTGCTTTCCCGGATTAAGGAAAATCCCCAGAGAAAGCCTCTTAAGTAGAGATTCGGCAGTACAGCAGTTTTTCTTCAAAAACCCACTGATGAAAAGGTCATCAGCACCTCAAAATTGGATCCCATCATATGGCATTTCTCCGGGAAGACCTCGAGAAAAGTATGATGTAACACCTCCAAGCAGAAAGCAGTCTCTCAAGAGACTCGTTTTCCCCAGTAGGGTCGGCAAATGGCGTCTCCAAACAGTGAAGTTTGTACACCTGTACAACTCAGACGATTGGGTTCCCCAGCAAGTCTGACATCATTCTTTTTCCCATCAAATGGCGTCTCCCAAGGAAAATTCGGCGAGAAGTTTGAGGAAAATCTCTACGAATAGCGTCCCTTGTCAAATAAAGTTTATTGACAAAAGAAACTAAGACTAGTTCCTTGGTAGGAAACCAGGATCGAAGGGAAGTTTATATCAGAAACTAAGACCAGTTCCTTGGTACGAAACTAGGATCGAGGGCAAGTTCATATCAGAAACTTAGACCAGTTCCTTGGTAGGAAGCCAGGATTGAGGGGAAGTTTATTTCAGAAACTTAGACCAGTTCCTTGGTAGGAAACCAGGATCGAGGGGAAGTTTATTTCAGAAACTAAGACCAGTTCCTTGGCTGGAAACCAGGATCGAGGGGAAGTTTACCTTTTCTAAGCGTCATTGCTTAACAAAAGAAGATGAATGTGCAAGCTACCATTCATAACCACCATCAAAATTTTGGGTATTCCGATATTTAATCCTCTTGCACCCTGAATGCCCGAATACCTTCTCCATTCGCACCTTCGGGTCCAAGAAGATTAAATTGGGGAATCTGTCATACCCCAAACTTTGACCACTAAGATTTCCCAACATTGTACAAATCATCATCACAATATGGATGAACCATTAGTCTCCCCAAAGATGGGTGACTAATCAAAATTAGGGTTTCAAGCCCTATCAGAGTTCTTAGACAAAGGATCAATCAAGGAATGACATGATCTTAAACTTGTCTAAACTCTCAAACATCCACAATGGATCAAAAGGACTCCCACTTCAAGGATTAAGCACAAGGTTACTCCCTTCTAGGTGGATCAAGCCTCAAGATAGCCAGTGTCACCAAATTAGGGTTTTGATCGACCAGGGCCTCCAGTTGGAAATTTTTCTCTGGGCATGGGCCAATGCTTCAAATCATAAAATAATATACTCCATGGAACCTCATGGACCCAAGTATCAATTCAATTTGACCTCAAGGGATGCATACATCAAAAATCAGGAATTAGGGTTTCTTGACCTAATTCACCCCTACGTTGACTTTTGGGACAAATCATGAGCCAATACCTCAAGAGAGGATTTGAGGGTCTCTAAAACACCACATTGATCCATTTGCAACAATGGATTGATCCAAGAAGCTTGAGCAACAAGTCTCAATTTCATCAGTACCACAGTTAGGGTTTTGAGGAAAAGGTCAACTATAGTTTTGACTTTTGACCAGGACATGCTCCCAAGCCCTTAGACATGATTCAATATACCTTATAACACCCATGAAACATGTCCATCAAGTTTGATTTAGGTCAAGGACATGATTTCCTAAAGGATTGCACAGTTTGGAATTCATCGAATAAAAAGTCAACTGTGCACAAAAGTCAACTTTGACTTTTTGAGATTTTTCACAAAAATGGATTTTTAACCCTAAAATGATGTTAATGAATGATTTGAATCATCATTCATCAAGAAAAATCAAAGAAAGTGGGATAACTTGTAAAAGGGGTAACCATAAAAACTTAGAAAATTTTCTAAGTTATGAACAAAGTGGCAAGGGTACCAACTTTGGAGGATCATAACTCCTAAACCACAAAGCCATTTCTCCCCATCCAAAGCTTGATTTGTAGATCTCATGGCCCTCTACAAAAACTTCAACTGGACCTCATTCCAATTCTTCATGGATTTTGAGTTATGGATTGATCAAAATCACAAAAAGTGAAAATGTCACTTTTTTCCAACACTTAGTGAAATTTTCACTAAGTCAGAATCTGTCTTCACTTTTTTCCAAATGTAGAGACATTTTTCCCTTGGATCCAAAAAGTATCAAAACCAAATATGATCAAACAGTTGTTGTATCATATAAGGGCTTTCCAAAATGGCCAAGAACATCACCAAATTCAACTTGAGCCATGAGATATGACATTGGCAAGTTGCCTTGCTAAAAACTGCCAAGGCAACGCAGAATTTTGCATTTTTGGTCGATTTACCAAAGTCATCCAATTTCAAGCCTTGTCATCATCTTGGGCACATCTGAGGATCAAATCTAAAGGGGACAATCACTGAGCCAAGCCTCCAAAGTTCTTGGAACAAGAAGTAGCATGCCAAACCTAGAATTGCCTAAAAGAGGGACAAGACTCCAATTTTGGATTGGAGCATTTAATAGATGCTTAGAGGTGGCATGGACTGACACATTTGCAACTGAATTCAGTCAAGATTCCTCCAACAAGTAGGGAGCCAAAGCTCTGTGCTCTAACCTCTAGTCAATGGCTAGAGGAGACTTGGATTTTCATTTTCCAACATTGGTCAAACCTCTGCTGCAGTTGCCATTCACTATTGATCCCAAAACAAACTTGCTCTACTATAAATAGAGCTCATTTGTGCTCAGTTTGAGTACACCAATGCCATCAAACAGATGCTTTCCTCAAAATCCCTTTCTCTAGGCAAAAATACCATCTTTAGCAAGGTAACTCCGAGTTTTTGAGTTTGAGAGCTTTTTCAATCAAACCAATCACACACACACCTCATAAACATCATATGTAGGTGATCCAAACTCTCACAAGTCACATGTAATCACAAAATCACAAAGTCACCTCTCAAAACCTCAAAATAGGCTTTTTGTGCATTTTTCAAGGCATGTCTTGATTCAGTCAATTTCCAAACCAGATAAAACCTCAAACACACTCCAAATATCATCCTTGAACTATCCCAAATGGTTCCCCCCATCTGGAACATCATTTGAGAGAGTTGTTATTTTGGTCACTTTTAACCTCTTTTGCAAGAAAGGGCCAATTTGTGTTTTTGCAGGTACCAGCTGATTCCAATCATCCTAAAAGCTTCTAAGGGATCACTTGAGTGTGTCTAAAGCATCAAATCATTTCTGGAACAAGAGGCTTGACAAATTGCACAAAAACTCCAAAAAGCTCAAAAAGAGGTAAGCCTCATGACTTGAACTTTCCAAAATATGCAATGCTTTGAAGTCCACTGATCATGCACACCTCATACATGTTATATATGTTGTGTTTGAACCAATTGATCGTGTAATTCATGTCTGTATCAAAGTGTAGCATAGAACATGCAAGTATAGGCCTTTTTCAAAACCACTATCGGGTTTTGAGGAAGGAGTGTGATCTGAAAAAACTACCACCACCATTGGATTCCTTGTGAAATTCTGGTCCAGATGCATATAAATTTTGTCTCAAACCATTAAAAATTGAGAAAGTTATGACCTTCACGTTTCTGAGCCAAAGTTTGCCTTGCCTTGCCTTGGGCCAGGCCTAAAACCAAGGCATGACTTGTATATTTGTGTTTTCACTCAAAACAATGGATGTATCACCATCCCAGTGGTAAGGCGCGCGCCTTGTGACCTTGAGGTCGTGGGTTCAAACCCCACCCATGCCATTTTGTGTTTTTTTCACATTTTGCCATTTTTTCCAATATTTTCATGTTTTATTAATTAATTGGAAAATTAATAACTCACTCAATTTTAATTATTTTTTATTGGTTCTTTTTACAAAAAATCACAAAAATGTTGAAATATTTAATTGCACAAAAAAATTAAGTTTATGTTATTTATTTAATATAATTAGTATTTTTGTGAATAAATTCATTTTATTTGTTTTTAAACATTTTAAAATGAACATTCATCTTGAAAAATCAAGACCAAATGAGTTTTAATATCTCTTATGATTACAAATTCATTTTTCAAACCTTAAACAAAAATAACAAGTGGTTTATTCAAATTCATTTGATATTTTCATTGATTTTCTTTTAATATTTACTTTTAAAAGAAAACAAATTAGGGTTTCTTTGATTTTCACCCTCACAAATCATTTTCAAACACTCATGGGCCTCTATTAGAGTGTAAGACCCAATACCCATTTAACCAAAACAATTTTGGGCCTCAGATATTGTATAAGTCCCTCTGCGTTAAAAGAAATGTTCGGCACAATCGTCGCCTGTTTAAAAATAAACCATCTGGGCCTCTCCTCGAGCTATAAGACCCATTCAAAACTTTTGGGCCTCTATTAGAGTGTAAGACCCAACCCCTTTTGAAAAACAAATTATCTTGGGCCTCAGTCATTGTATAAGACCCACTACGTTTTCAAAAATCTCGGCGCGATCGCCATTTCAAACGAAAAATCATATGGGCCTACCCTCGTGTTATAAGCCCCACTCTTTTTCTTTAAACCTTTTGGGCCTCTTGAGAGAGTGTAAGACCCATCCCTTTGTACATAGAATCTTTCTCGTGCCTCAGTCACTTGTATAAGTCCCTCTGTACAAAACGATAGTGCAATCACTGATAAAAATTTGGGCCTCTCCTTGAGCTGTAAGCCCCAATCTTTCATTTCAAAGCACTTTCTCCTTTGATCTTGAATATACTATTGTTTTCAATCTTCCTTTGTTGAACAACTAACCAAACAGCATGGAAGCTCTATAACCGAGTAAGTGGTTATATGCTTTCTTTATCCGCTTTCATATACATATAACTGTATTGTGGGGCTGTTTCACTGTAAGTCTTCTTTCATAAACTCATATCGACTGTGTAATAATAGTATAGATATTTAGAGTTTCCCCGGCAACTACGTCTAGCACTAAGCCCTGTTGATTACTCTTAAAATATACAAAACTAGATCCCCATATGATTACCAGATACAGTTTTCCCTCCTCTTGGGGTTAAACAATATGGAGACGTGAAAGGCAGCATTCTCGGTGAACCCTTTCACAGACTGTCACCTTTAGAAATCGTCAAAGAAACTCTATTCCCCAGAGATGATCTTTTCTCCGTGAATGCCATCTCTTGAGTTTCTTCCAAATTCTCGAACTTTCCTGGCGTGATCTATTCTCTGTGAATAGCCTGTCTTGAATTTCTCGGGGTTTGGGGACCCACAGGCTTCTTAAAAGCATCCTCTCCTCCTCTTGGGCATTGTACAAGGACCCGTCGGCTTCTTAGAAGTATTCACAGCCTCCTCTTAGGATTCATATAAATGATTTCTTCCTCCGGGAATGATAGCCTCCTCTTGGGCTTCGTACAAATTGTCCCTCGGCTTCTTAAAAGTTTCCAGCCTCCTCTTGGGCTTCGTACAAATTGTCCCGACGACCTCCTAGAGGTATAGGAACAGAAATTAGTCATCTTAATAGAATAGTCTTTCAAAAAGTCTAGATCTTGCTACTGCTGTTTCTTAAACATAGTACAAAAGATGAAACTCTAGACTTGGACAGTCTAATTCCCTTGAGTCTCAAAGACATTCTCAAGTTCCTTTCAAAACTAGGAGATGAAACCCGTAGACTCGGACAGTCTCAATACCCTTTGGATTTCCCATTTCCTTAAAGAACAGGAAATAACCCTGATCCTCGAATCAAATCCCTGAGTGCAAACAGTACTCATATAAGAACCGATTTTCTCTTTAAATCAGCATACTGGACCTGTCACTCAACTGAAACAGTAACCCTAGCCTCCTCTTGGGCTTTGTACAATGATTCTCCCCAGCAGAGTTAACCTTTTTAGACTCTCTTGTTGAGTCATCCCCTTTAGCCTCTATCTCGGGCTTCATACGAGATACAAAATCACTCTCTTGCTGAGTATAAAAGACTCTCTTGTTGAGTCAACCTTTAGCCTCCGTGTTGGGGTTCGTACAAGACACATCTACAAAGACTCTCTTGTTGAGTCATCCCTTTTAGCCTCCATCTCGGGCTTCGTACAAGATACAAAGCACTCTCTTATTGAGTTAACCCTTTTAGCCTCTCTCTCGGGCTTTGTACGAGACACACAAAAACACCCTCTTGTTGGGTCAATAGCCTCCTCTTAGACTTTGTATAAGAAAACCCCGGTTGAACCAATCAACCTTTTAGCATCAAAGTTGTGCCTCGTTCACCGTAAACAAACATCAACAACTCCTTTTCCCTCATCTAATTGCTGTAAGCGGCAAGCCTCTGGATCATCTACATCCATGCCACTGTCCCTCTTTTAGCATGAGAAATTCCTAAGGAAAGATGGCATTGCTCTACACTGAGTTAAAGTCTTCTCGTTCAGGTCAAAAACCCTTATAAAGGAAATTATGGCATTGCTGGATTCACATATCCCAGTTAAAGTAATCCTCCTTTATAAACCAGTCACCCAACAGTTGTGACAAGCAGACCCTCTTTAGAGATGACAAATTCTCTCTAAAGACGAAACTTTTAGGTTCACATCTTGGGCTTTGAACAAGATACAAATAGACTCTTTAGCTTCACATCTTGGGCTTTGGACAAGATATAAACCACCTTTTCAGCTTCACGTCTTGGGCTTTGAACAAGAAACCAAAACACCATTTCCTCCCATAGAATAGGAGGAACTACGATCGCTCTGATTTCCCTGTTTCGGTAAACGGGAATACGTAGGCATAAGATTGAAAGAAAAATCTTAGCGAGCACACTCAACAAAAACCCACAATCCCATACATTAATTAAAAAGTATCAGTCCTAACCCCCTACCCATGAACATTCCTGGTGTTCCGTTCTAAACAAAGAAATAAGAAAGAGGCCCCACTTCCATATCGCATTCGTAACCTAACAGACCGCTGTTTAAACTCGGTATGCAAGCAGGGTTAATTGGAGACATCTATTTCCCTTCCTTCATCAGCTTCAATAGGATAAAAAAATGAATCGACCTGTAGTACCCCCAAAAGAGCGACAGTGCTTAAGAAACACGTCCAGTTTCGCTCGCTACACCACTTGGTGCCAATCACATTTATTCCATCATGCCTTGATACCAGATCCCACACTTCGTTCCTTTTGAATTGTCCCAGCTCTTCTTGCATGGCATTAATCCAAAATTCATCTTTCAAGGCTTCTTTAACATTTTTGGGCTTAATTTTGGATACAAAGCAAGAATTTGATACAACTTCTCTTGACCTAGAGGTAACTCCTGAGTTTGGATCACCTATGATAAGCTCTTTTGGGTGGTCTTTTTGCACTCTGATGGATGGTCCCTTGTTAGGCTGCTCTTGTTCAGGTTCAGCAGCAGTAGGGCTGGGATTTACACTTCTGTCTTCAGCTTCTATTGATACATCATCAACAAATGTTCCAACATCATCCAGGACATCAGCATCTTCCTTCATTCCATACCCATCAACAACTACATTTATAGATTCCATCACGACTCTGGTTCTGGAGTTGAATACCCTATAAGCTCTGCTGTTTGTAGAGTATCCCAAAAAGATTCCCTCATCACTTTTAGGATCCATTTTCCTCCTTTGTTCATGATCTGACAAAATATAACATTTACTTCCAAAGACATGAAAGTACTTCACACTTGGTTTTCTACCCTTCCACAGCTCATACAAGGTAGCTGAAGTACCTCTTCTCAAGGTCACTCTGTTGTGAATGTAGCAGGCAGTATTCATAGCTTCAGCCCAGAAATGGTAAGGAAGCTTTTTGGCATGAATCATTGCTCTAGCATATTCTTGAATGGTTCTGTTCTTCCTTTCAACAACTCCATTTTGCTGAGGGGTAATAGGTGAAGAAAACTCATGACTGATGCCTTCAGTAGAACAATATTCAGCAAACTTGCTATTTTCAAACTCTCTCCCATGATCACTTTTTATTCTGATGACATTGCTTTCCTTTTCTCTTTGGAGTCTTTGACAGAGATCTTTAAACACATCAAACACTTCTGTTTTGTCTTTGATAAAATTCACCCAAGTGTACCTGGAATAATCATCCACAACTACATAAGCATATTTCTTCCCACCTAGACTTTCCACCTGCATAGGCCCCATTAAGTCCATATGAAGAAGTTCCAACACTTTAGAAGTAGTGGGATGTTGAAGCTTTTGATGTGACATCTTGGTTTGCTTCCCTATCTGACAGTCTCCACAAACTCTTCCTTCATCAATTTTGAGCTCTAGGATTCCTCTTACTGCTTCTGTAGATATGATCCTCTTCATTCCCTTCAGATGTAGATGTCCCAACTTTTGATGCCATACTTTGACTTCATCTTCTTTTGCAAGAACACATGTGGAGGAACTTGAGTCTTGTGACACCCATAGGTAACAGTTGTCCTTAGACCTAGCACCCTTCATGATAACTTCACCTTTCTCATTTGTGACAATGCACTCAGTTTTGGTAAAATTAACTAAGATTCCTTGATCACATAGTTGACTAATACTGATCAAATTTGTTGTCAATCCCTTGACTAGCAGTACATCATCAAGTCTAGGTTCACCTTCACAATTCAGCTTTCCCACACCTTTGATTTCTCCTTTGACACCATCACCAAAAGTCACATGGCCAGAAGAATGAAGTTTAACATCCACCAACAAATTCTTCACTCCTGTCATGTTTCTTGAACAGCCACTATCAAACTACAAGTCTTCTTTAGTGGAGACTCTAAGAGAAGTATGAGCTATCAAGCTGACAACATCAGTTTTGTAGACCCATTGCTTCTTTTTCTTGATGACTTGATTACCTTTATGAATGGCCTATCTGGGTGCACAATTAAGAACACTCTTAGGATACCCATGTAACTTATAACAGAAAGCCTTTATGTGTACAAAGCTCCCACAATGATGGCATCTCCAGCGCCTGAATTTCTTCCTAGAGGGAGTCCTGTCAGGATGTTTCAACATCTATTTCAACATCACTGGCTTGGAACTAGGAATAACATCATTTGAAGCAGATCCACTGTTGAACCCCAACCCACTTTTGTCTCCTGCAGTTCTTTCAACATTAAGAATCTTGTCTAGAACATCAGTTCCACTATTCAGCATTCTGATAGACTTGGACATAGATTTAAGTTTAGAGTTCAGCATAGATACTTCACTTCCAGCTTGGCAATGGTTTCCAAATTCTCTGTCTTTTCAGCCTTGAGTTGAGCAATAATCTTCTTCTGCCTCTCCCCTTCTTGATAGGCTTCTTCACTTTTAATGCATATCTCTCTATAAGAATTAGTCAGCTCATCATATGTACTCTCTTCATCCCTAGAATCATCATCAGATATATACCTCCCAGTCAATACCCTAACATGCTTGGCAGTCTCTTCATCTTGCTCACTTTCATATCAGACCAGGACGCAGATAAGCCCTTTTCCTGCTTCTTAAGATATGTAGGGCATTCAGCTCTGATGTGACCATAACCCTCACAGCCATGACATTGGATTCCTTTGTCATTATTAGGCTTTTCCTCAGTTCTTATTTTCCTCATCTGATCCCCTAACTTGTTGATGTCAAATGTGATGTTCTTGACATTAGGTTTATAGCTCCTGTCCATTCTTTTCAACACCTTATTAAATTGTCTTCTCAGCAGAACAATGGCATTGGATAGCTCCTCCTGAGTTTCAGGACCATACTCTTCCTCATCATCTTCTGTACTAGACACCAAAGCTATGCTTATGACCTTCTTTTCAGATCTGTCATTCAACCCTAATTCAAATGTCTGAAGTGACCCAATCAATTCATCTACCCTCATCTGGCTGATGTCTTGAGCTTCCTCTATAGCAGTCACCTTCATATCAAATCTCTTGGGGAGAGATCTGAGAATTTTTCTCACCAGCTTCTCATCAGACATCCTCTCTCCTAGAGCACTAGAAGCATTTGACAGTTCAAGTATATTCATGTGAAAGTCATGAATGGTCTCTTCATCTTTCATCCTCAAACTTTCAAACTTTCTTGTTAGCATCTGAAGTCTTGACATCTTGACCTTGGAAGTTCCTTCATGAGTTGTTTTCAGGATATCCTAAGCCTCCTTAGACACTTCACATGTGTTGACCAGCCAGAAAATGTTCTTGTCAATACCATTAAATAAGGCATTCAAAGCCTTAGAATTTCCAAGAGCAAGTTCATCTTCTTCCTTGGTCCAATCTTCTTCAGGTTTTAGTTTTGACTGGCCATCTTTTCCCACAATGACAGGATGTTTCCATCCTTTCAAAACAGCCTTCCAAGCCCTGCTGTCTAAAGACTTCAAAAAAGTAACCATGCGAGGTTTCCAATAGTCATAATTTGATCCATCTAGAATATGGGGTCTATTCACAAATCCACCACTCTCCTTGTCCATTGCACCAGAAAGTAACAACCCTAGATCTCACCCAGATACAAAGCAGGATGTCTGCTCTGATACCAATTGAAATTCTGGTATCAAATATGTGATGTCAAGTGAGATGTCACAACATCAATATCTACTATATGAACAAGACAATAGAGATAACAGCACTTAAAAGCAAAAAGGAACATAGAGAATTGTTCACCCAGTTCGGTCTAACAACCTACGTCTGGGGGCTACCAAGCCAGGAAGGAAATTCACTATTAGTAGTATTAATTCATAGACCCTACAATCAACACACAAGTTGACAATCTATTCACTTAATCACTACCCAATGACACTTCTACCTAAGACACTCTTAGATATGAGACACCTCTCACTCCCCCTCAATCACAGCAGTGATAACAATAGAAAAATTACAAATATTAGAAGATCACACTTCAATGACAATACTTGATCTTGCTTAAAAGCTTCAATCAAGAACAAACACTCGTGCTTAAAAACTTAGAGTGGACAACATACAACTCAATTAATCAGTCCAATTCAAGCATCTGAAAGATGAATGAATGGCTCACAAATAAAAGATGAAAACACAAACCCTAACACTTGACACTCAGTCTTTAATCTCTAGTCTTCATATCTTCCAAGTAGGGTTGAGTCTCCTTTAAATAGAAACAGATTCTTGGGCTTGGGCTCTGAGAAAAACTCAGATTTGATGCACAATAAAAACAGATTTTATCTTCAAATCTTTTTTCCATAAATACAAAAACAAATGATTGCATATGAATAAATCTTCTCCAAGAATTTCGCCTGCAATCTCTCAAACAGAATCTCTCAAGTCATAACAATTAACATGCAACCCTAAAGAAAACAACAGACTGAACATGATGTTCTGTCATCAGATGTTAAGACATCAGTCTTGACATCATGTACAAACACTGCAATACCAAACAACACACCACATGCAGAATGTTAGAAGCACATGTTAAGACATCTGACATTACATCTTGAACAACCCTATTGTTTTACCAAAATTGCTGCCAATAACATAACTAACATAAAATATCAAGGCAAGTGGAAAATCAGGAAAAAAAAAGCAAAAGGGTTGATCCGCAAGATCGAACCCAGGACAGGCATGGCGAAGGGAAAGGCATGGCAATGTTTCTACCACTGGGGTGGCTATTACATCCAAACATAATACGCCTTCAATACATTATATTTTAAAACAACATCAAATGGCCAAATCAGCACCCAATCAGCGCCATGTCACGCTGACTGGATTCCCACTCACTCTTCTTCTTATTCCTCACTCCCTCGCTCGTGCCCTAACTTCATCATCTTACACCCAGATTTTTCAGCAACTATATCTCACTCATCTTCCAACCATTTCTCAAGAAATAAAGATTAAAGTTGGAGTACTTTTCACAAGGAACAACAATATGATATTACCTTCAACTAACAACAACCATATGATTCACAAATCATCACACAACAGCATGGTACCAAAAACAAAACAAGCATGCTACAACACGCATCACTCTCAATAAAACAAATAAACTATCATTCAAATACAACAAGCAGCAAGTATACTACATCTTCAACATTCAAAAAGCAACATTAAAATGCATGAACATATGAGTGCAAGGTCAGAATCTTACCTCTTGGAGCTAGTTCCAAGGACTCTTTCAAAAGCTAATGTTGATGGAAAATACACATCTCTGGGACCTTGTTGAGCTTTGGAGAGGAGATGCAGATGGTTGGTAGCTTTGGAAGATGCCTCAAAAGTGAAACCCGATCCTTCTTGCAAAGTGGAGTCTAAAACTGGTGGATGGTGCTTGAGGAGTTACAGAACTTTTCCAGGTGTTGGAATGAGTTCTAATGGATGTATATAGGTGGTTTATGAAGTAGGTTTGTGAAATACACGAGCAAAAACTCTTGGTGCAGAGGTTTTGCAAAAATGCAAGAAGTGAGAGAATGGTGAATTGCAGGGAGTATCAACCTTTGTTTAGGGTGATCCTGGTGTGTTTTAGACTAAGGATTAATCCTCTATTTATAGGAGAAGTGAGATACTTAAGGTATGGGCAGAAATCACAATTTGCCAAACTTGCCCTTTCTTGCAACTTTTCTTTCGTGCAAGTTGTATGCTGAGTCAAGGGCATTCCAACACTCTAGCAAATGGCCAGGAATAGGGTTTGCACTGTTGATGTGTGGTGATGGGATTGGAACAAGGCTCCATGTTGTAAGAAAAATGGAGTGATCATGCTTTCATGGAAAAGTTTCTCTCTCATGCATCCACTTGCCTCAACTTGACATAAACTAATATATTTTGAGTTTGCAACTTGCATTTTCGTGGCTGAGTGTAGCGAGCAATTTTCGTCGGTGACGCAACCACCTTATCGCTGGTTCTTCTCCTGGCAATGAGGAGGAATGGGTACTACTTTCTGATTTCTTATTTATCCCATGAAGCTGGAAGGGAAAGGGAAGCTATCTAAAACTAACCTTGCACGCGGATGTTTAACTGAACAAACGCTTTAAAGAGATTCGGGGAGTCAGGGTCAAGTTATACAATGGGTAGTTGTCAATTACCCATCCTATATGTGGTTATCCACAGGATATTAGCTTTAGGTATCGCTTTGTAATTGACGGTGTTTATCTGCTGATGGGTTGGGTAAGTGTCTGGGGAAGTATGAGAGAGTTTTGATGATGTGGGAAGGTACAGGACCTAGGGTTTTTGATTAGTATGCTCGCTAAGATTTCGCAATCTTATGCCTACGTATTCCCGTTTAAACGAAACAGGGAAATTAGAGCAATCGTAGTTCCTCCTATTCTAAGGGAGGAAAAAGATGTTTTGGTGTCTTGTTCAAAGCTCAAGATTGAAGCTAAAAGGTTTGACTGAGAGAGAACTTGTCATCTCTAAAAGAGGGATTGTTGATTTTTGTGTGCCTTGACTAAAGCACAAGGTTGATGCTAAGAGGTTCATTGACTTCACTATGGAAGTCCTTGTCCAAAGTCTGGATAAGACTGACTCAACAAGAGAGTGTTTGTATGTCGGTATCTTGTACAAAGCCCAAGATTGAGGCAAAAAAGAGACTGACTCTTTGGGGATATCATTATACAAAGCCTAAGAGGAGGCTGAAAGTTTGACTCCGTGGGAGAGTACTATCTGTCTTGTACAAAGCCCAAGATTGAGGCTAAAAGGGAAATTTAACTGACTTTGGTGAGGATATTTTTTGTGTATCTTGTACAAAGCCCAAGATGGAGGCTAAAAGTTTGACTCTCATTGGGGAAGATCATTCCTCAAAGCCTAGGGGAAGGCTGGGAGGAAATGGCTCTGCTTGGGAAGATATCTGTCCCAGGCTCAAGAGAGGGAGATTTATGTCTTGTACAAAGCCCAAGATAGAGGCTAAAAGGGTTTGACTCAACAAGAGAGTGTTTTTATCTGTCTTGTACGAAGCCCAAGATTGAGGCTAAAAGGGTTGACTCAACAAGAGAGCACTAAAAGGTGATTGACTCAACAAGAGAGTCTGAAAGTTAATTGACTCAACAAGAGAGTCTAAAAAGTGATTGAATCAACAAGAGAGTCTGAAAAGTGATTGACTCAACAAGAGAGTCTGAAAAGTGATTAACTCAACAAGAGAGCCTGAAAAGGTTAGCTCCGTTGGGGAGAATAATTTGTACAATGCCCAAGAGGAGGATGACTTTTGCCTGGGATTATTGAGATCCCGAGGCAGGTCCAAGTAGGGAATCAACTCTTGCTGAGGTTTATAGAAGAGTCGTGGTATCAAAGACCTTGAGGTTCTGATACGGGTGGTAAACTGACCCTAGTTGGGGAACTCTCATGAGAGAGATCGCGTTTCTGCTGGAGATTGATCCAGAGTGACTGGAGTTTCTTCCTATGTTTGTAAGGAACTTGAGAATGTCTTTGAGACTCAAGGTTAGACTTTCCAACTCTACTAAAAGAGTTTTATCTTTTGTATGATGCCCAAGAGGAGGCACAGGCATTAAGGGATGAGAATCAACTCTAAATTGACCAGAGTTTTGACACTGGAAAGTCTGCTCTAGCAAAGGATGACTAAGTTCTGTCTTATACCTTTAAGAGGTCGTCAGGGTCCTTGTATTAAGCCCAAGAGAAGGCATGAGAACTTCTAAGATGCCGAAGTGTCCTTGTACAACGCCCAAGAGGAGGCGGGGATGCTTTTGGGAAGCCTGTGGGTCCCAAACCAAGAGAAGTTCAAGAAATGCAATTCACAGAGAAGAGATCATTTCAGGAAAGTTCGAGGTTTGAAGAAACTCAAAAGATGTCAATCACTGAGAAAAGATCATCTCTAGGGAGTTGAGTTTCTTTGACAATTTCTAGGGGTGACAGTCTGAGAAAAGGTTCATCAAGAATACTGCATTTCTCTTTGTTCCATATTGTTTAACCCCAAGAGAAGGGAAGACTTTATCTGGAATCCTATGGGGATCTAGTTTTGTTTGTATTTAAGAGTGACCAACATGGCTTTACCTAGTTCTAGACCTAGTTGTCGGGGAAAACTCTAGATAACTATACTAGTATATATACAGTTGATATATGACAAGTATTTTAAAAGGGTATGAAGAAGACTAATCATGCGCCTCTTCCCACAATACAGTTATATATATATATATATATATATATGACGTGTATTTAAAAGAATGAAAGAAGATTAACCATGCGCAACTTCCCACAATACAGTTATGTATATGAAAGCAGATAAAAGAAAGGGGATAAACACTTACCCGTTGTAGAGCTTCCATGTTGTTTTGTTTGTTGTTCAACAAAGAAATTAAAGAAAGTTTTGATAACAACTATATATTTGGATTCAAAATCAAAGAAGAAAGTATTTTGAACAGAGATTGGGGCTTACAACTCAAGGAAAGGCCCACATTTTAACAGTGATCGCACCGTGGTTTTGAATTTATATAGGGACTTATACAAGTGACTGAGGCCCAAAAAAGGTTTTTTGTATAAAGGGATGGGTCTTACACTCTCTTAAGAGGCCCAACGAGTTTGAAAATGAATAAAGATGGGTCTTATAGCTCAAAGAGAAGCCCAGAGATTATTTTTGTACAAGTGATGGGGCTTACAACTCAGAGAGAGGCCTAAATTATTTTGGTTTTCAAGAGGGGTTGGGTCTTACACTTTATTAGAGGCCCAAAGTATTTAAAGAAAAGAAATGGGACTTATAACACGAGGGTAGGCCCAGATGATTTGATTTTGAACTGGCGATCGCGCCGAGATTTTTCTTTTAACGCAGAGGGACCTATACAATATCTGAGGCCCAAAAAAGGTTTTGGTTAAAAGGGGATTGGGTCTTACACTCTATTAGAGGCCCATGAGTGTTTGAAAATGATTTGTTAGGGTGAAAAATCAAAGAAACCCTAATTTCATTTTTTCTTTTAAAAGTAATCCTTTTAAAAAATGAACAAAATGACAAAAATACCAAATAAGTCTAAATAAACTACTTGTGATTTTTGGTTAAGGTTTGAAAAATGAGGTTTTAATCACAAGAAGATTTAGGGCTCATTTGATTTTGATTTTCAAGATGAATATTCATTTTTAAAAGGTTTAAAAACAATAAATATGAATTTATTTACAAAAATATCAACTATATTAAATAATTAATATAAATCTGATTTTTTTGTTGGATAAAATATTTCAACATTTTTGTGATTTTTTGCAAAAAGAACCAATAAAAAATAATTAAAATTGAAAGAGTTATTAATTTTCCAAATCATTTAAAAATAACATGAAAAATAATAAAAAGTGGAAAAAAGTGGTAAAAAGAGGATCTGGGGCGAGGGGGATTCAAACCCCAGACCTCTTGGGTGCAGCGCACGCCTCTTACCATTGGGGTGGTGATACATCCGTGTATCAAAACCACCCCATGAATATATGAGGCATGCCTTGTTTTTGGCCTGGCCAAGGCAAGGCAACGCAAGATTTTGGCAAAAAACGTGAAGCTTGTAACTTTCTCATTTCTCCATGGATTGGGACAAAATTTAGGTCTATCCTGCCTAGAATTTCACAAGGAATCCAATGGTGGTGGTGGTTTTTTCAGATGAGGCTCCTATTTCAAAACCCGATAGTGTTCTTGAAATAGGCCTATAATTGCATTTTCTATGCTATCACTTGTTACAGGCATGAATTACATGAAGAATTGGTTCGAACACAACATATATAATATGTATGAGATGTGCATGATCAGTGGACTTCAAAGCAATGCATATTTCAAAGAGTTCAAGTTGTGATGCTTACTTCTTTAGGAGCTTTTTGGACAATCTGTCAAGTGCTTTGTTCCAGAAATAATTTGATGCTTTGGACACCCTCAAATGATCCCTTAGAAGCTTTTAGAATGTTTGGAACCAACTGGAATCCTCAGGAACAAGTTTGAGCTCTTTCTTGCAAAAGGGGCAAAAGTGACCAATATAGCAACTCTTTCAAATGGTGTTCCAGATGTGGGGAACCATTTGGGACAGTTCAAGGATGATATTTGGAGTGTGTTTGAGGTCTTATCTGGTTTTGAAAGTGACTGAATCAAGACATGGCTTGAAAAGTGTAAAAAAGTCCAATTTTGAGGTTTTTAGAGGGGACTTTGTGGTTTTGGTGTTACAGGTCACTTGTGAGAGTTTGAACAACTTAGATATGACATATTGGATTTGTTTGGATCATGAGCTGTGATGGAAATGCTCTCTAACTCGAAAACTCAGAGTTACCTTGCAAAAGAAGGCATTTTGGCTTAGAGAAATGGATTTTGAGGAAAGCAAGTGTTGTAGTGCTTTGGAGTACTTAAACTGAGCACAAATGAGCTCTATTTATAGTAGAGCAAGTTTGTTTTGCAAGCAATAGTGAATGGCAACTGCAGCAGCTCATTGTCCAATTGCATCACTTTGGAATCTTAAGTCTCCTCTAGCCATTGACTAGAGGTTAGAGCACAGGCCTATGGTCTCTTGGTTCAGGGATAAGGCTTGACTGAAGAGTTCATTTTTGCTCTGATACATGCCACCTCTAAGCATCCATTGAATGCCTCAAAACAAAATTGGAGTCTCGAGGCATCTTTAGCTTTTAGGGGTGCCAAACCTATATGTAGTTCCAAAGACTTGGGAGGCTTATGGACCAGTGTTTGTTCCTCATTGGTCTCCCCCTGAGGTGTGCAGATGGATAAACTTGTTTGTCATTTGCACAATTTAGCCAAATCGAGCCCTAGTGCCCAATCTGCCTTGCCAAGACAGTTTGCAGCAAGGCATATTACAGTCATCATAACTCTTAGCTTAAATGGAATTTGATGGAGTTCTTAGACATTTTGGAAAGCTGATATATCCTATTTCATCATGATTTCCAACTTTGGTTTTGATCTAACTTGAATTACATTGAAAACTGCCTCTACTTTTGGGAAAAAATAAGGCATATTCTGACTTAGTGAAATTTTCACTAAGTGTTGGAAAAATGTCACTTTTGTGTTTTCAGCCATTTTGATCACTCTATAACTTAAAATACATGAGGAATTTGAATGAGTTGTAGTTGACACTTATAAAGTATGCCATGAGATCTATAAATCCATCTTTGGATCATTCAAAATGGTTGCTTGGATCTCAAGTTATGATCCTCGGAAGTTGGTACCCTAGCCACTTTGTTTCATAACTTAGAAAAATTCTAAGTTTTTATGGTTACCCCTTTTGCAAGTTAGCTCACTTTCTTTGGTTTTTCTTGATGAATGATGATTCCAATCACACATTAACATCATTTTAGGGTCAAGGAACCATAATTGTGAAAAATCTCAAAAAGTCAAAGTTTAACTTTTGTGCATAGTTGACTTTTTATCAGATGAATTCCAAAATGTGCGATCCTTAGTGAAATCAAGTTTTTGACCTAAATCAAACTGGATGGATATGTTCCATAGGTGTTATAGGGTGTATTGAATCATGTACCAAGGTTTGGGAGCATGTCTGGGTCAAAAGTCAAAAGTACAGTTGACTTTTTCCTCGAAACCCTAATTGTGGTCCTGATGAAATTGAAGCTTATGGATCAAGCTTCTTGGATCAATCCATTGTTGAAAATGGATCAATATGGTGTTTTAGAGACCCTCAAATCATGTATTGAGGTCTTGGCTCATGTTTTGTCCCAAAAGTCAACTTAGGGGTGAATTAGGTCAAGAAACCCTAATTCCTGAATTTTGATGAATGCTTCCCCTGAGGTTAAATTGACTTGATGATTGGGTTCATGATGTCCCTTGTAGAATCTTAAGTTGTGCTTTGAAGCATTGGCTCATGCCCAGATGAAAATTTCCATCTAGAGGTCCTGGTCGACCAAAACCATAATTTGGTGACACTGGCGATCTTGAGGCTTGATCCACCTGGAATGTTGCAACTTTGTGCTTCATCCCTGATGTGTGAGTCCCCCTGATCCTTTGTGGATGTTTAAGAGGCTAGACAAGTTGAAGATCATGTCATTTCTTGATTGATCCTTTGTCTAAGTGTTCTGAGAGGGCTCAAAACCTTAACTCTTGATTGTAGAGAATGCCTAACAATTCCTGGGAGATTGATGAGGCATAAAGGTACATCCATATTGTGATGATGATTTGCACAATGATGGGAAATCTTAGCGGTCGAAATTTGGGGTATGACAGATGCCCCTATTTAATCTTCTTGGACCCGAAGGTGTGAATGGCGAAGGTATTCGGGCATTCGGGGTGCAAGAAGATTAAATATCGGAATACCCGAAATTTTGATAGTGGTTATGAATGGCAGTTTGCATTCATCTTCTTTTGCTAAGCGTTGATACTTAGAAAAGGTAAAACTTTCCCTCGATCCCGGTTTCCTACCAAGGAACTGGTCTTAGTTTCCTGAAATAAACCTCCCCTCGATCCTGGTATCCTACCAAGGATCTGGTCTAAGTTTCCTGAAATAAACTTCCCCTCGATCCTGGTTTCCTACTAAGGAACTGGTCTAAGTTTCTGATGTAAACTTCCCCTCGATCCTGGTTGCCTACCAAGGATCTGGTCTAAGTTTCTTTTGTCAATAAACTTTCTTGACAAGGGACACTATTTGTAGCGGTCTTCCTCAAACTTCTCGCCGAATTTTCCTGGGGAGATGCCATTTGATGGAAAAAGATTGGATGTCAGACTTGCTGGGGAACCCATTCGTCTAAGGGGTAGAGGTGTTCAAACTTATCCATTGGAGACGCCATTTGTTGGCTCTACTGGGGAAAACGAGTCTCTTGAGAGACTGCTTTTTGTTTTAGGATATTATATCACACTTTTCTTTGAGATCTTTCTCAGAGAAATGCCATGCGATGTGATCCATTGTGGAGGGGCTTTCTCTGGGGATTTTCCCTAATCCGAGAAAGCGGAGATATCATCTTCAATGGTGAAGAGTGACGTTTGTCGAAAGTTCTCTGGCTTTTCAGAGGTTCAAGTTATCAAAGTGGTCGAGGACCATCTCTAATCCAGATATGATTCACTTCCTGACGAGGACAGAACTGACAATTCGATTGATAAGAGGACTTTTATCACTTGGGAATAAGACTGACCAGAGTGATAGTGATGCAATATGAATATGAATGTAAATCAATAATGCATGATGTATGTACGTTTATGCTGACAAAACTGACGCAACATACAGGCTAATAGATGAACACGAATAAATACTTGGCCACTGCGGGGGACGAAGAGTATCACGGGTCCAAGATAGCAATTCTGCCTTACTTATGAGAGATAATCCCTGTGGGGAACTATGTTGGTCGGACTTAGGAGGTAAGAACTCTGCTGGGGATGTCAGATGAAACATGGTATCCGACACGGTTGATCCTTCATTCAGGTGTACTGGTTTAGAAGGAGTACTTTGATTCTGCACTTTAAGGTTCAATTACTTTCGGAGAAGTGATCGATGTTCTTTCGATATTCAACAGTCAAAAGAAATTGCCATCATTATTTTAAAACCAGAAAAATTTTGACAAGTAAATTCGTTTTTCTTTTATTTCAAGAATCATTAATCATGTTAAAATGTCGTTCTGTAAAGCTAAAACAAATAAGAATTGCAAACAAAAGCACTAGGGCTCAAATTCTATTGATAAGATGGAAATCAGCCAAACGCGTGTTTCCAAAGAGTATTTACAAAGTTAGAAAATGGTAATTTAAGGGAAAAGGGCTATATTGAAACATAACGACCGCTATCCTTCTACCAACTTTGAATCCTAGACATCCTGAGCTTCCGTCGAAGATGACCTTAACTGGATTTTTCCTGACGAATGGCATGACTGCTGCTGAGGGATTTACCCCTTTGTTGAACATAGTTACTTGCCATTAATCCCTAATTTTTGCTTGGATTGTACTTTGAGATTTCTAATCCATCGGGATGATTTTTTATCATGTCTCTAATTTTTTCCTGGACCGCCCTTTCGGGTTTTCAATCCACCGAGACTCTTTTTTATTATTATTATTTTTTATTTAGGCGAAGTATTTCTTGACTA
Source organism: Lathyrus tuberosus (assembly GCA_022829125.1). Classification (NCBI taxonomy): domain Eukaryota; kingdom Viridiplantae; phylum Streptophyta; class Magnoliopsida; order Fabales; family Fabaceae; genus Lathyrus; species Lathyrus tuberosus. The sequence goes on along the minus strand of JALAZF010000308.1, from coordinate 2,298,985 downwards.
CGTCAACATTTGTGGGGTAGGCAAATTCCTCTCCATCCATGGTTGCGAGTCTCAAGGCACCGCCTGAGAAGGCTTTCCTGACCACATAAGGGCCATCATAGTTTGGGGTCCATTTGCTCCGGGAATCAGTGAGAAATGATTGTATCTTCTTGAGCACGAGGTCTCCTTTCCTAAAGACGCGAGGTCAGACCTTTTTGTCGAACGCCCTCTTCATTCTTTACTGATACAACTGACCATGGCATAGTGCTGTTATTCATTTTTCTTCGATCAGATTCAATTCATCGTGTTGACTTTGACACCATTTAGCTTCTGTTAGCTTAGCTTCCATTAATACCCGGATTGATGGGATCTCTACCTCTATGGGGAGTACTGCCTCCATGCCATATACTAGAGAGAAAGGGGTTGCCCCTGTTGAAGTGCGGACAGACGTGCGATAACCGTGAAGAGCAAATGGTAGCATCTCGTGCCAGTCTCTGTAGGTTACAACCATCTTTTGAACGATCTTTTTGATGTTCTTGTTAGTCGCTTCTACCGCTCCGTTCATCTTGGGTCGGTAGGGAGATGAGTTATGGTGTTCGATCTTGAACTCAGCGCACAACTCTTTCATCATCTTATTGTTCAAGTTTGATCCATTGTCAGTAATGATCTGCCTTGGAATGCCATAACGGCAGATGAGATTGTTTTTGATAAAGCGGACCACTACTTGCCGGGTTACATTGGGGTATGACGCTGCTTCGACCCACTTGGTGAAGTAATCAATGGCTACCAGGATGAACCGGTGTCCATTTGAAGCTTTGGGTTCGATCATGCCAATCATGTCGATTCCCCATATGGAAAAAGGCCATGGGGAAGAGAGAACTTTGAGATGCGTCGGTGATACATGGATCTTGTCTGAGTATATCTGACACTTGTGACATCACCTCATGTACTTGTAGCAATCGGATTCCATGGTCAACCAATATTACCCTGCTCTCAGAATTTTTCCCGCCATTGTATGTCCATTGGCATGAGTGCCAAAGGATCCTTCGTGAATTTCTTTTATCAGCATGTTTGCTTCTGGTCTGTCTACACATCGAAGTAAGACCATGTTGAAATTTCTCTTATAGAGTGTATCACCGCTCAGGAAGAAGCTACCTGCCAGCCTTCTGAGGGTCTTTCTGTTATTTCTGGATGCCCCGAGTGGGTACTCCTGTTTCTGAAGGAAGCATTTGATATCGTGATACCAAGGTTTGTCGTCTATGACTGCTTCAATCGTGAAGATGTAAGCAGGCCTTTCAAGGCACATTATGTCAATCTTAGGTATGTCACTCCATTGACCTACACTAATCACGGAAGAGAGAGTGGCTAATGCATCAGCCATGTGATTCTCTTTACTAGGGATATGATGAAACTCGACTCTGTTGAATAAGGGTAACAACCTTCTCGCGTAATCTTTGTAAGGAATCAATCCTTATTGGTATGTGTTCTAATCTCCTTTGATCTGATTGATAACCAGGGTTGAGTCACCGTATACATCCAAGTTCTTGATCCTTAAGTCGATCGCTTCTTCTAGACCCATGATACAAGCTTCGTATTCGGCCTCGTTATTTGTACACTTGAATGTCAGTCGGGCAGTGAAAGGAATGTGGGTACCCTGAGGTGTTATGATGATTGCCCCAATTTCGTTTCCATAATGAGTAACAGCTCCGTCAAAGATAAGTCCCTATTGGGAACCTGGTTCTGGCCCTTCACTGGGTAGCGGTTCATCGCAATCTTTCATTTTCAAATACACGACATCTTCGTCTGGGAAGTCAAACCCGACTGATTCCTGATCGTCAATCACTTGATGAGCCAAATGTTCGGCTAAAATACTTCCCTTGACAGCTTTTTGAGCATGGTACTCGATGTCGTATTCCGATAACAACATCTGCCAACGGGAGATCCTTCCCATGAGAATAGGCTTTTCAAAGACATACTTGATTGGATCCATTTCTGAGATTAACCAAGTAGTGTGACGAATCATATACTGGCGAAGACGTTTGGCTGCCCAGGCCAAAGCACAACAAGTTTTCTCAAGCATAGTGTACCGAGTCTCGCAGTCGGTGAATTTCTTGCTCAAATAGTAAATGGCTGACTCTTTCCTTTTGGTTTCGTCTTGTTGGCCAAGTGCACAACCCATTGAGTCTTCTAAGACTGTTAGGTAGAATCAGCGGTCTTCCTTCCACTGGAGGTGATAGAATCAATGGGTTCAATAGATATTCCTTGATACTGTCGAAGGCGGTTTGGCAGTCTTCTGTCCAAACGCAGTCCTAATTCTTTTTGAGTAATTTGAAGATTGGCACACATGTCGCAGTCATTAAGAATATGAATCTGGAAATGTAGTTCGGACGTCCCAGGAACCCTCTGACTTGCTTTTCAGTTCTTGGAGAAGGCATTTCTTGAATGACCTTGACTTTGTCAGGATCAACCTCAATTCCTTTCCGGCTTGTCATACCCCAAATTTTGACCACTAAGATTTTCCCATCATTGTGTAAATCATCATCACAATATGGATGAACCATCATGCCTCATCAGTCTCCCCAAAGATGGGTGAGCATTCACTACAAACAAGATTAGGGTCTCAAGCCCTCTTAGAGCTTTTAGACAAAGGGTCAATCAAGAATTGACATGATCTTTAACTTGTCTATCCTCTCAAACATCCACAATGGATCAAGAGGACTCCCACAACAAGAATCAAACACAAGGTTGCAGCATTCTAAGTGGATCAAGCCTCAAGATCGCCAGTGTCACCAAATTAGGGTTTGGACGACCAGGGCCTCCAGATGGAAATTTTCCTCTAGGCACGAGCCAATGCTTCAAAGCACAACTGAAGATACTCCATGGGACATCATAAACCCAATCATCAAGTCAATTTTGCCTCAGGGGATGCATTCACAAAAAATCAGGAATTAGGGTTTCTTGACCTAATTCACCCCTAAGTTGACTTTTGGGACCAAACATGAGCCAGGACCTCAAGAGAGGATTTGAGGGTCTCTAATACACTACATTGATCCATTTGCAACAATGGATTGATCCAAGAAGCTTGATCAACAAGTTTCAAATTCATCAGAACCACATTTAGGGTATCGCGAGAAAAAGTCAACTGTGTCTTTGACTTTTGACCCAGACATGCTCCCAAACCTTGGGACATGATTCAATATACCCTATAACACCTATGAAATCAACCCATTAAGTTTGATTTAGGTCAAGGACTTGATTTCATAGAGGATAGCGCAGTTTGGAATTCATTTGATAAAAAGACAACTGTGCCCAAAAGTCAAAGTTTGATTTGAATCATCATTCATCAAGAAAAATCAAGAAAAGTGGGATAACTTGTAAAAGGGGTAACCATAAAAAACTTAGAAATTTTCTAAGTTATGGAACAAAGTGGCTAGGGTACCAACTTCCAAGGATCATAACTTGAGATCCAAGCAACCATTTGGGTTGATCCAAAGATGGATTTGTAGCTCTCATGGCACTCTACAAAAGCATCAACTACACCTCATTCCAATTCCTCATGGATTTCAAGTTATGGAATGACCAAAATCACAAAAAGTGAAAATGTCACTTTTTTCCAACACTTAGTGAAATTTTCACTAAGTCAGGATCTGCCTTCACTTTTTTCCAAATGTAGGGGCATTTTTCACTTGGATCCAAAAAGCATCAAGACAAACTCTGATCACACATGTGTTGTATCATATAAGAGCTTTCCAAAATGGCCAAGAACTCCATGAAACTCCACTTAAACCATGAGATATAACAATGACAATGTGCCTTGCTGCAAACTGTCATGGCAAGGCAGATTTGTGCATTTTGCTCGATTTGAGCAAATTTTGCAAATGACAAACAAGTTTATCCATCTGAACACCTCAGGGGGAGACCAAGGAGGGGCAAACACTAATCCATCAGCCTCCCAAGTCCTTGAAACTAAAAGTAGCATGCCAACCCTAAAAAACCCTAAAGAGGGGACAAGACTCCAATTTTGGTTTGGAGCATTTAATGGATGCACCAAGGTGGCATGAACTGAGCCCTTTCCAACTGAATTCTGTCAAGACATATCCAAGAACTATGGAACCAGCAGCCTGTGCTCTAACCTCTAGTCAATGGCTAGAGGAGACTTGGATTCCTATTGATCAACATTGGCCAAACTTCTGCAGCAGTTGCCATTCACTATTGCTTGCAAAACAAACTTGATCTACTTTAAATAGAGCTCATTTGTGATCAGTTTGAGTACACCAAAGCCATCAAACAGATGCTTTCTTCAAAATCACCTTCTCACTTCCAAATTTACCTTCCAAAGCAAGTCACTATCGGGTTTTGAGTTTGAGAGCTATTCCAACCAAACCAATCACTCACACACACACACCTCATAAACATCATATAGAAGTGATCCAAACACTCACATAACATCTGGAACACCTGATTCTCAAAATCACCAGCCAACTGCTCAAGGTTTTAACCAAGTTGCAGTTGGGGTACCATCTTCAGTTCCAGCTTGTCTCAAACCATTCCAAGCACTCAGGCACATCACTTGGCACCTAGGGGAGCCATCCACATCATTGGAACCTAGCTGTAACACCTCCAACACAAAACACGATCACCAGCTACAAGAGGTAAGCATGAGCTCTTCTAACTCTATGATCCATGCATTTTTTGCTGCACAATAATTTGGCCATATGTTCATAATCATGCATAGAGTGTTTTACCTCAATCAATTGCTTTGTTTGAATCATGTATGGAATTTCTGAGCCTTCATGCAAATTTTAGGGTTCTTGAGGTTTCTCTTTGATTTCTTATTCCATGCTTAAAATAAATGAAATTAAAGACCATATATATGATCTTGAGGTAAAAACGAGCAGATTGCATGATATATCAAGTATTCAGTGAGATTGGATAGAAAATGCAAATCTGCAGAAACAGAGGGTGGCGCGTGTTCTTGCCATGTTCTTGGCGCCCTTTTTGAAAATTCAAATATTTGAACTTTGTGATTTTATTTAATTGATTCAAAAATTAATTTCTCTCTGAGTTTTAATGATTTTGAGTTGATTCTTTTTTTAATAATTCACAAAAATGTTAAAATATTTTATTTTAATAAAAAAATCCCAAAAATGTTATTTATTTCATATATTTGATATTTTTGCAAAGAATTAATGTTTTATTTGTTTTTAACATTTGAAATATTTTTTCTCCCTTGATTTTCCAAACTTAATTGGTTTCCAATCATTTTGTGGATATAAACATGATTTTTCAAACATTAATCCAAGCTCACAATTTTTTTTCACACATGTTTAACAATTTTGATCATTTTAATTGAATTTTTATTCAATTAAAATATATTTTGAAAACAAGTTAGGGTTTTGATTAATTCAACCCTCATCAAACTTTTTCAAACACTTTGGGCCTCTAATAGAGTGTAAGACCCAGCCCCTTTGTAAACCCAAAACATTTTTGGGCCTCAGTCATTGTATAAGACCCACTGTATTTTAAAAAATCTCGGCGCGATCGCCATTTCAAAACGAAAAATCTCGACCCAACAATCTTTTCAAAGCACTTTCTCCTTTGATTTTAAATATAATATTTTTATCAAAGTTTTCTTTGTTGAACAACTAACAAAACAGCATGGAAGCTCTACAACGGGTAAGTGTTTATCCGCTTTCATTTATCGCTTTCGTATGTATATAACTGTATTGTGGGGCTGCTTCACTATAAGTCTTCTTTCACATCCTTTATATACTTGTCAAATATCCACTGTGTAATACTAGTATAGCTATTTAGAGTTTTCCCCGACAACTACGTCTAGAACTAGGTAAAGCATGTTGGTCACTCTTAAATACAAACAAAACTAGATCCCCCATAGGATTACCAGATACAGTCTTCCCTCCTCTTAGGGTTAAATAATATGGAAACGTGAAAGGCAGCCTTCTCGGTGAACCCTTTCTCAGACTGTCACTCTTAGAAATTGTCAAAGAAACTCTACTCCCCAGAGTTGATATATTCTCCGTGAATAGCATCTCTTGAGTTTCTTCCAAATCCTTGAACTTTCCTGGCTTGATCTATTCTCTGTGAATAGCATGTCTTGAATTTCTCTTGGTTTGGGGACCCACAGGCTTCCTAAAAGCATCCCCGCCTCCTCTTGGGCGTTGTACAAGGACCCTTCGGCTTCTTAGAAGTTCTCATGCCTTCTCTTGGGCTTAATACAAGGACCCTGACGACGTCTTAAAGACATAAGACAGAACTTAGTCATCCTTTGTTAGAGCACTCTTTCCAGCGTCAAACCTCTGGCCATTTTTAGGGTTGATACTCATCCCTTAATGCCCGTGCCTCCTTTTGGGCATTGTACAAAAGATAAAACTCTAGACTTGGACAGTCTAAACCCCTTGAGTCTCAAAGACATACTCAAGTTCCTTCCAAATGTAGGAAAAAACCCTGATCACTCAGAAACCCAGTCTCTCTCATGAGAGTTACCCACACTTGGTCCTGCCTATGGATCTAATCCTCAGCAGTAAGATAGCCTCCTCTTGGGCTTTGTACAAATGACTCTCCCCTAGCGGAGCTAACCTTTTCTGACTCTCTTGTTGAGTATAAAGGACTCTTGTTGAGTCAAACTTTTAGCCTCCGTCTTAGGCTTCGTATAAGACAGACTAAAACACTCTCTTGTTAAGTATAATAGACTCTCTTGTTGAGTCAATTCCCTTTTAGCCTCTATCTCGGGCTTCGTACGAGACACAAATACACTCTCTTGTTGAGTATAAAGGACTCTCTTGTTGAGTCGATCTCCTTTTAGCCTCTATCTCGGGCTTCGTACGAGACAGTAAAACACTCTCTTGTTGAGTATAAAAGACTCTCTTGTTGAGTCACTTCCCTTTTAGCCTCCATCTCGGGTTTCGTACGAGACACTAAATCACTCTCTTGTTGAGTATAAAAGACTCTCTTGTTGAGTCAAACCTTTTTTAGCTTTCGTCTTAGGCTTCATATAAGACAGATAAAAGTACTCACTTGTTGAGTCAAACCTTTTAGCCTCTGTCTTGGGCTTCGTACAAGACACATAAAAGCACTCTCTTGTTGAGTCAGTCACTTGTTAGCACTCTCTTGTTGATTCAACCCTTTTAGCCTCTATCTCGGGCTTCGTACGAGACAACAAATAAAAGACACCCTCTTGTTGGGTTAATCGCCTCCTCTTAGGCTTTGTATAAGGAAACCTCGGTTGAGTCAATCAACCTTTTAGCGTCAAATTGGTGCTTTGTTCACAACATACAAACATCAACAACTCCTCTTTAGAGATGACAAATTCTCTCTAAACCCTTTACCTTCAAATCTTGGGCTTTGAACAAGACACTAAAACAACCTTTTTCCTCCCATAGAATAGGAGGAACTACGATCGCTCTGATTTCCCTATTTCGTTAAACGGGAATACGTAGGCATAAGATTGAAAAATCTTAGCGAGCACACTAATCAAAAAACCAAAACCCAGTATCTCCATCAAATCAACCCAAAAGCATCAAACCTAAACACATTACCAAAAAGCTCACCAATAGTCCAAACACCGTGTTTTTAGGCGAAATAACCAAAGAGGGGCCCACGTCTACATAGCATCTGTAAACCAACAGTTTTGACTGTTTAACCTCAGTTTGCGAGCAGGGTTAATTGGAGACATCTATTTCCCTTCCTTAATCAGCTTAACAGGATAAAAAATGAATCGAACTGTAGTACCCGAGCGATAGTGCTTAAGGACCACAAAAATCTCGCTTCAGAAAAAATGGTGCCCACCGTGGGGCCCGATTCTCTTTCTTGCAATCTTAGGTAGAAAACCCTGAGTTCACAAAGTATCATAGAAATGGCGACTCTGTTGGGGACTAATTGTCTGTTAGGATCATAAGACTAGAGGTCTAGGATGATTAAGACAAATATATATACTGTTTTTCCTAATTGATATCTGTGTTTATTTTTCTGCTAATAGGAATGCGTGTGATGCCGCATGTGGAAAGATTGAGTATACACCTAAGATAGGTGATGGCAATACGGGTAATCTTACGGGGAGTGAATCCCAGTTAAGAGTCCCCAGTCGACCATCAAACTCAGTGGAGACTCCCTTTGCAGATACATTGCCTATACGACTTCAGTTGTTGAAAGTAGTGTGGTCAACTGGGTTATCTGAGAAGCTGAAGTTTTTAGTAGCTGAAACCATTTTGTAGTGCGGAAGCTATCAGAAATAGTTGTCACACGATACTACCCTCAATTGAGATCACTCTAGAATACATCAGCTCGCTGGCGATCCGCTTACTGTTGTTATCCCAAGAGGGATCAATGATTTTGCGGACAGGTACAAAAATCACCAGTATAAACCTTTGGGGGAGGGGGGGGGGTAGAGCCTTGACTTCATGGCACCGACCCTTTGACCCCATGTTTTTTCTATGTTTTTGTGTGCTGCATTCATACATTCATTTAAAAAACATTAAAATAAAAGAAAATCTTCTCTTCTAGTCTCTCTCTTTTCAAATTAAACTGAGACAATGATTGCAAATGTCAGATAAAGAGATTGCGTTATGGATTTCGGTAGAAGGAAAACTCACAAGTACACCTTCAAGGTTCCAAAGTTAGAGGATTTAAGAGGTTTGGCGAGGATGATCACCAACCCCGAGGCTTTCAGAGCCAAGTATGGAGGACTGCTGTCTCTGTTAAGGGTCCATGTAATTGAGGGTATCCTGTCCACACTAATTCAGTTCTACGATCCGGTCTATCACTGTTTCACATTCCCGGATTATCAGGTAGCACCAACACTGGAGGAGTATCCTCACCTGACTGATTTACATATCACTGATCAAGCTCCCTTTCTGGACTAGAAGAAATTCCAAAAGATCAAACCATTGCAAGAGCAATTTATTTGGACGAGTCAGAAGTCAGGACTCACATGACCACTAAGGGTGGCATCCAAGGTTTACCAGCCCGATTTTTTATAAAGAAAGCCTTGTACTTTTCCAGTATAGGGGACGTGGCCGCTTTCGAGAGCATCTTTGTTTTGCTCACCTACGGTTATTTTTGTTTCCTAACATTGATAACTTTGTAGATATCAATGCCATTAAGATATGTTTGATTGGAAATCCTGTACCAACCTTACTCACAGATGCGTATCATTCGGTGCACTTAAGGAATTTATACAGCGGAGGAATGATCACATGCTGCGTACCCCTGCTATACAAATGGTTCATTTCCCATTTGCCCAAGTCTGCTGCTTTTTGGGATCAAAAGAATACTTTACGTTGGTCGCAGAGAATAATGTCTCTTACCAACTCTGACATCGATTGGTACAATCGAATCTATGACGGGATCAGGATCATTGACCGTTGTGGAAATTTCCCAAATGTACCCCTTATAGGAACTAAGGGAGGAATCAACTATCATTCGGTGTTAGTCTGTCATCAATTTGGATGCCCAATGAGGGATGTCCCGCAGAGTGCTCATCTGGAAGGTCTTTTCTTCAAGGAAGGAGAAAATGACAGGGCACTAAAGACAGAAATAGTACATGCTTGGAAACATGTTCACAGAAAAGGAAGAGAGTCTCTAGGAAAACCAGACTGTGTCTCGGTGGAGCCTTATCTCCACTGGGTACAAACTAGATCTCTCAAGCTGAGGATGCCTTACCCTCATCAGGAAGTTCTTCCGTTAAGGGACTCTGTCCTTTATTTCATGTCCGACACGAAAAAACTTTAAGTTACTCTCAACAAAGTTCAACAGGAGAGGAGGTCTTGGAGGAACAAGTACCGTATTCTCAATGTAGAGTGTAAGAAACTACAACAGCTATTGAAAGATAAGGATGCTCTGATTGAGATTTTAGAGCAACATGCTGTAGAGAATCAAGAAGGCCAAAGGAATTTGCTCGCTTCTTTCACTTGGCAAAGAGATGACAACCCGACAACGGCTGAAGAGCCCCGGTTAAAGAAAAGGAAAGCACCAGAACCAGCACCTGAGCTCTCCTCAGAGAGGACTCAGGATCCATTAGTTTAGACATTTCCTTTTTCAGCACTTTGTAATCTACTGTATTTCCATTTCCGCAATCTTTGAATTCAATAAAACGGGGTTTCCCCACTGTATGATATTTTCAATCCAAATTGTTGATGTTTCTTTTGATTAAACAAAAATAGTTAATATAATCATTGCATATCATTCATCATTCTCACATAAACACATTCTTCTTCCCTACGAATCTGACGTTTGTGTCTCGGGTCTAGAGTCAAACTGTCTCATTCGTACAATACTCGGGCCAATCGACAAAAGAAGATGGATGATCTCGAGGAAGAGAACAGAGGGTTGAGAGAAGAGATCGTCACCCAGAAAGAAGATCTGAGAAGGCTTCATAATGACATGCAAGCTCTAGCAGAAGCTCGGATGCAACAACAATGGATTGTGATCTCCGTGACCACATCAACGCCCATAGTGGAGAAGTTTGATCCTAGGTACAAAATGCCGAAAGATAGTACCTGGGGCATGCCACTCAACTATATCCCGGAAGGATATATCCCACTGATCTTGGAAGATCTGGAAAACGCAGCAGGAACCACTGGGCCTGAAGGTTACAAACTTCGGGAAAGCGAATATGCCAGGGGCATGACAACAACTCCTGAAGGTTACAAACTTCGGGAGGCACCAAGAGTCTCAGCCATGATGACTATACCACCACCCGTGGTACACACTGTCCCAGAAGGACAGATTCCACAGATACTGTTTGGTGGAAACGAAAGTATGTTCGACAGAATGAATGAGTTCCAGGAACAATTCCTAGAGGTGCAGAAAGAACTGCAAGCCATTCGTGGTCAGGATCTATTTGGAAAAGACGCCGCAGACCTTTGTTTGGTCCCCAATGTGAAAGTTCCGCACAAGTTCCAAGTGCCCAATTTTGAAAAGAACAAGGGTAACTCTTGTCCTCAAAGTCATTTAGTGATGTACGCTCGGCGAATGTCAGCTCAGACAAAGAACCAGGAGCTACTGATTCACTAATTTCAGGATAGTTTAACCGGTGCCGCACTCAAATGGTACATGGGTTTAAACTGCACTAAGATCGCTACTTTCAGAGATCTTGGTGCTGCCTTCGTTCAGCAGTATAAGTATAACCTGGACATGGCACCAGACAGAGATCAACTCAGATCGATGTCACAAAAGAACAAGGAAACCTTTAAGGAGTACGCTCAGAGATGGCGTGAAATTTCCGCCCAGATTTGTCCACCTCTTGAGGAAAAAGAGATGATAAAGATCTTCTTGAAAACCTTAAGCTCATTTTACTATGACAGAATGGTTGCCAGTGCGCCCAGTGACTTCACCGAGATGGTGGGCATGGGAGTTCGTCTTGAGGAAGCCGTCCGAGAAGGACGTCTGGTTAAAGACGCCGGATCATCAAGTAGCACGAAACAATACGGTAGTGCTCTCCCTAAGAAAAAAGAGCAGGATATTGGGAATATCTCTCTCGGAAAGCAAAGACGACGTTACCAACCAGTAACAGCTGTAACTCCTGCTATCAACCCTGCGCCTGTTCCTACGTATCAACCTCAGGTTACACAAAGCCAACCGAATCAATAACCATATCAGCAAAGGACACAATAGCCTCTTCAGTAGGCTTGTCCTCAGTACAACAATAACCGTACAACGCGACCACCAGGGTTCGACCCTATACCAATGTTGTCTGCATAACTGTTTCCGTTACTACTGGTCAAGGGGCATGTCCAAACCAGGTCTCCCCTTACAGTACCGGAAAATCCGGCTTTTTGGTTCAAAGCGGATCAGACTAGTCCTTACCATCAAAGAGGATCAGGGCATAACATAGAAAACTATCTCAGTTTCAAATCCGACGTACAAAAACTTGTTAGGAGCGGGGTCTTATCTTTCAAAGATACGAATCCAAATGTTCTCATGAACCCGTTGCCTCAACACGAGAAAGCTGCGGTCAATTTGATAGAGGGAGAGTCTAACGACAGCTATCAAATTCATGATGTACTCTTATTAAGGACCAATCTGGTCAAGATGCATCACAGACAGAGCGGGTATGGCCATATACCACCTCACAACTATCATCAGTGTGATATCTGCTCTAAAGACAATCAAGGATGTTTTGTGGTGCAATCAGCTCTACAGGAACAATTGGATCTTGGATGGATCCAAGAACACCGAATTCGTGGGGTTAACATGACTTATACGAATTCCAACATCATTCAAAGCCACGACATATGTGCGATGAATGTCAACTTAGTGGCAACGCACTCAAGGCAAAGCCAACATCATGATCTGCCATGGCCCAATTATGATTCCTGTCTGATTTGCTTGGTAAACAATCAGGGATGCTCTTTTGTACAAGAGGCCCTCCAGCGTCAGATGGATCTTGGGTGGATCCAGGACTACCATGATAAAAATATTTATCAGATTAATATGATTCAAATCTTTGATATTCGCTTGATGAATGCCAGCTTGGTAGAATTACACGCTAAGCAAGTTCAGCTCAGTTTTCTAACTTCACATAATTATCAGAACTGTAAAGGATGTTGTGAGAGTGACCAGGGATGTACTCTCGTTCAAAGAACTTTACAACACTTGCTAAACCACTGGTGGCTTCCGATCTATATGGACGAAGACACACAACAAGTCATTGTGGTTAACGGAAACCCTACTAGGCATCAAAGTCAGGATGCTCGATCAATGGAAATAGACCTAGTGAGGTTACACTGTATTCAAAGCGGATGTGGCCAGGTACCACCACATAACTATGAACGCTGTAGAGTTTTCTCGGAAAATAACCAAGGATGTTACCTCGTGCGAGCAGCCCTTCAAGGTCAGTTGAACCGCAAAGAGATTCACCCATACCCAGTTTCGGGGTCCATTAACTGGACGCCAGACTACTTCGCTGATCAAATCAAAGATATGGTTGTAATATCTGATCCTGAGAGGACCAAGGATGTTTGTACCATCATCCCTCAACTGGAAGAATCAAAGGTTCTTAGCCAAGAACTGATTGAAGTTACCTACGCAGTCAGAAAAATCAGAAGGCTCCTGTAGTTATCTATCTACCAGGACCATTACCGTATGAAACAGCTAAGGCGATCCCTTACAAATACGGTGCAACAACAATTGAGAATGGAAAGGAAATTCCCGTACCCTCCATCGTGAATATTGCAAACATCAGTCGAGTAACACGGAGCGGTCGAATCTTCAACCGAGGAGTTGGAGAACCTAACAAATAAAAGGAACTTCAGACAGAAGTTCCTGATCAACCAGTCGGTCAATCCAGTGATCCCGACCTTTCAAAGAACAATGATGAGATGTTGAAGCTCATCCAGAGGAGTGAATACAACATTGTTGATCAGTTGTTGCAAACTTCTTCAAAGATCTCTGTGCTATCACTTTTACTCAGTTCCGAAGCCCACAGAGAGGCTCTACAGAAAGTCTTAGAGCATGCCTTTGTGGAACAGAATGTGTCAATACGACAGTTCGATAGTATCATCTCTAACATCACTTCCTGCAACAACTTAGGGTTCAGTGATGAGGATTTTCCAGAGGAAGGAAAAAGTCACAACATGGCGCTCAACATCACAGTTAACTGCCAGGACGATGCTTTAGCCAGCGTACTGGTAGATACCGATCGGCCATCAACATTATGCCAAAGTCCACTTTAATGCGACTATCATTCAAAGGATCCCCGATGAGGGGCAGTGAGGTCATCGTCAAAGCCTTTGACGGATCTCGAAAAACAGTTATCGGCGAAGTCAACCTTCCCATAACTATCGGTCCTCACACTTTCCTAATCACTTTCTAGGTCATGGACATTTGGGCAGCGTACATCTGTTTATTAGGAAGACATTGGATACACCAGGCTGGGGCAGTCACTTCGACACTGCACCAGAAACTGAAGTTCGTCAAGAACGATCAACTCGTCACGGTCTGTGGAGAACAAGCCTTGATCGTGAGTAACCTGTCATTATCTACTTGTATAGAACCCGAGGAGATTGTTGGGACTCAGTTCCAAGCACTTTCGGTGAGCAATGAGAATCAATCAGAGAAAGGAACCTCTATTTCCTCGTACAGAGATTCTCTCAAAGTGATCAAAAGTAACAGTGCAAAAGGATGGGGATAGCTTTTCATTCCTATTGATAACAAAACAAAGAAGGGTCTTGGTTTTTAAATGACCTGTACCCAGACTGCTACTAACGATGAAAGTTTTCATCCCATTCAGGACTTCTTCCACAAAGGAGACTTCTTCCACAAAACAAAGGAGGACTTCTTCCACGATGGAGGTTTCCTTCACCCAGTGACTCAAGAAGTACATACCATTAACAAAGGAGATTCCTCTGATACAGATGGAGAATGGAAGTCCTAACTTAACGAGGACGACTATATGTCTCAGGAAGAGGTGCCTACGCCATTTTGCTATCCCGCACAGAGTCCGAGATTTATACCAAGGTCAGATGTCAGAATGATATACGGAGATTGTGATCCGAAAGGATGTCGTGCTCCACCAAACTCATTAGAGGAGGACAACCCAATGAAATACAACTTTGACCACGACTATTATGGCCCAATGGATGGCCTGCCTATCTGGAAGCCGTATCCAGGAGACGTGGGGCAAGAAAATCAGTCGAATAATGAAAATCAGTTGAGCATCATTGAATAGAATACCTGTGTCCCCACTATGTCATGGGACCAACACTCAGGTCATTCAGAAAATATAGCATACGACGATGAATTGGCAAAGCTTGCGGGACTAGAATTCATTAACTATGCTTTTTCGGAGGTCAACGTCATCGAGAGAGATGACTCCTCAAGTTCCACAGAAGCATGGGACACCCGAGGACAACCAAGTGGAAAATACGACTATATGGTCAAGTGCACTGCTCCTGAGAGTTCTCGTATCAGGCTCGGACACATCCAGCCAACTGGATGGGGAGATCCACCTGAGAACACAAAAGCTATACAAGATACAACAGACAAGTTTGTCTACGACAACTCTGCATGGGAGAGAGATTCCAATGATCCTGCTCCGCCAAAAATCAGCGTTATTTCTGAAGACAAATCTAGGAAGGTACCAGACTTTGTGATTCACCGAGGAGTTCGCCGCCAATGGGTTGTTGTCGATGTTCCGAAGATTGCTCATAAGTCAAAGTAATTCCCGTCTTTAACCTTTCACCCTGCCCAGGTGAAACGGATGTTTTGATAGGGCTCACTTTATGTAAATGTCCCTCTTCCCTTCGCCCAAAGAGATAGAGTTTTGTTTTATAGGGCTGTAGTTTCAAGAATCGACTTGTTCATAAATAAAATAACGTCATTCTGTAAATTTCGTATTTGTTGTTGTTTTCTCTTTTCGCTTTTTCAGAAAATAGTAATCCTAAAAAACAACTTGTAGCGAGCGATTTTGGACGCGGTTTTTAAGCGCGGCCGCTCTCTGTGGTTAAGTTTACTACAGGTCGATTCATTTTTTATCCTATTGTGAGCTGAATAAGGAAGGGAAATAGATGTCTCCAATTAACCATGCTTGCATACTGAGTTTAAACAGAGGCCTGTTAGGTTACGGATGCGATCAATGTGGTGGGGCCTTTGTATTGGTTATTTGTATTTTCGCCAATACTGATTTCTCTCGGGGATTTTGTTAGGATACTGCTTCAGATTATGACATATGGGAATATGGGATTTAGGGTTTTTGTTTAGTGTGCTCGCTAAGATCTTTTCTTTCGATCTTATGCCTACGTATTCCCGTTTACCGAAACAGGGAAATCAGAGCGTTCGTAGTTCCTCCTATTCTATGGGAGGAAATGGTATTTGGTGTCTTGTTCAAAGCCCAAGACGTGAAGCGAAAGGTGGTTTGTATCTTGTTCAAAGCCCAAGATGTGAAGCTGAAGGTGGTTTGTATCTTGTTCAAAGCCCAAGATATGAAGCTGAAAAGTCTATTTGTATCTTGTTCAAAACCCAAGATGTGAAGCTGAAGGGGTTATCTTTAGAGAGAATTTGTCATCTCTAAAGAGAGGGGTTGTATGTCACAACTGTTTATAAAGGAGAATTACTTTAACCGGGATGTGTGAATCCGACAATGCCATAATTTCCTTTATAGGGGATTTTAACCTGAAGGAGAAGACTTTAACTCAGTGTAGAGGAATGCTATCTTTCCTTAGGAATTTCTCATGCTAAAAGAGGGACAGTGGCATGGATATAGATAATCCAGAGGCTTGCCGCTTACAGCGATTAGATGGAAGGGGAAGGAGTTGTTGATGTTTGTGTACTGTGAACGAGGCACAACTTTGATGCTAAAAGGTTGATTGGATCAACCAGTGGTTTTCTTATACAAAACCTAAGAGGAGGCTAATATGTGTCTCGTACAAAGCCTGAGAGAGAGGCTAAAAGGTTTTGACTCGACGATTGAGTCTTTTGGTATCTCGTATATAGCCCGAGATGAAGGCTATTTGAATCAACAAGAGAGTTTTTTGGTATCCCGTACAAAGCCCGAGATGGAGGCTAAAATTTGTTTGGCTCAATAAGAACCTTTATGTATCTCATATAAAGCCCGAGATGGAGACGAAATGGGTGATTGACTCAATGAGTGAGTCTCGTATGTGTCTCTTACAAAGCCCGAGAGAGAGGCTAAACGTTGTTTGACTCCGTTGGGGAGAATCATTGTACAAAGCCCAATAGGAGGCTGTTATGTCTGTTTCAGTTGAGTGACAGGTCCAATATACTAATTTTGAAAGAGAAAATAAGTTCTTATATTAGCAACACTGTACTCAAGGATTTGATTCGAGGATCTGGGTTATTCCTGTTCTTTAAGGAAGTGGGAAATCCAAAGGGTATTGAGACTGTCCGAGTCTACGGGTTTTCTTCCTATTTAATGAAGGGGTCACTTGAGAATGTCTTCGAGACTCAAGGAGATTAGACTGTCCAAGTCTAGAGTTTCATCTTTTGTACTATGCTTTGAGAAACAGTAGTAGACTCTTTGAAAGGACTGTTCTATGCAGATGATTAAGTTCTGTTCCTATACCTTTAGGAGGTCGTCGGGACAATTTGTATGAAGCCCAAGAGGAGGCTGGAAGCTTTTAAGAAGCCGACCGTTCCTTGTACGAAGCCCAAGAGAAGGCTATCATTCCCGGAGGAAGAGATCATTATATGAAGCCTAAGAGGAGGCTGTGAAGACTTTTAAGAAGCCGATATGTCCTTGTACTAAGCCCAAGAGGAGGCGAGGTTGCTTTTAGGAAGCCTGTGGGTCCTTGTACGATGCCCAAGAGGAGGCCAATGCTTTTAAGAAGCCCGTGGGTCCCTAAACCCCGAGAAATTAAAGACAGGCTATTCGCAAGGAATAGATCAAGCCAGGAAAGTTCGAGAATTTGGAAAAAACTCAAAGATGCCATTCACGGAGAATACATTCATCTCTGGGAGTAGAGTTTCTTGAAAATTCCTAATGAGGACAGCCGAAGAGAAGAATGTATTTGGTGATCCTATTGGGGATCTAGTTGTCTATTTCTATGAATAAACGAAACGGCGTCACCTAGTTCTAGACGTATTTGCCGGGGAAACTCGAAATATCTATGCTATTATTACACAGTTGATATGAGTTTATGAAAGAAGACTTACAGTGAAACAGCCCCACAATACAGTTATATGTATATGAAAGCGGTAAATGAAAGCAATAACCACTTACTCGGTTGTAGAGCTTCCATGCTATTTGGTTAGTTGTTCAACAAAGAAAGATTGAAAACAACAGTATATTTCAAAATCAAAGGAGAAAGTGCTTTAAAAAAGAAAGATTTGGGGCTTACAGCTCAAGGAGAGGCCCAGGGTTTTATCAGTGAGCGCACTGTTTAAATTTGTAAAGAGGGACTTATACAAGTGATTGTGGCCCAAAATGGTTTTCTATACAAAGGGATGGGTCTTACACTCTCTCAAGAGGCCCAAAAGTTTTTAAAAGAGTGAGAGTGAGGCTTATAACACGAGGGTAGGCCCAGATGATTTTTTGTTTAAAAATGGCGATCGCACCGAGATTTTCTTTTAACGCGAAGGGGCTTATACAATATCTGAGGCCCAAAAGGTTTTGGTTAAAAGGGGATTGGGTCTTACACTCTAATAGAGGTCCAACAGGTTTTGAATGGGTCTTATAGCTCGAGGAGAGGCCCAAGGTTATTTTTTCAACTGGCGACGATCGCGTCGTTTGTTTTTGACGGTATCGGGACTTATACAATACACTGAGGCCCAAAAATGAGTTGGTCAAAAAAAGATTGGGTCTTACACTCTATTAAAGGCCCAAAAGTTTTTGACAATGATTTGTTTGAGTGAAAATCAAAGAAACCCTAATTTTATTCTTTAAAAGTAAATATTTAAAGAAAATCAATGAAAAATACCAAATAGGTTTGAATAAACCACTTGTGATTTTTGTTTAAGGTTTGAAAAATGAAGTATAAATTACAAGATATATTAAAACTCATTTGGTCTTGATTTTTCAAGATGGATATTCATTTTAAAATGTTTAAAAACAAATAAAATGAATTTATTCACAAAAATACTAATTATATTAAATAAATAATATAAACTCAATTTTTTTGTGGAATAAAATATTTCAACATTTTTGTGATTTTTTGTAAAAAGAACCAATAAAAAATAATTAAAATTGAAAGAGTTATTAATTTTCCAATTAATTAATAAACCATGAAAATATTGGAAAAAATGGCAAAATGTGAAAAAACACAAAATGGCATAGGCGGGGTTTGAACCCAAGACCTCAAGGTTACAAGGCGCGCGCCTTGCCACTGGGGTGGTGATACATCCATTGTTTGAAACAAAACAACAAATATACAAGTCATGCCTTGGTTTTAGGCCTGGCCCAAGGCAAGCTTTGGCAAGTTTTGCCTCAGAAACGTGAAGGTCATAACTTTCTCAATTCTTAATGGTTTGAGACAAAATTTATATGCATCTGGACCAGAATTTCATAAGGAATCCAATGGTGGTGGTAGTTTTTTCATATCACACTCCCTCCTCAAAACCCGATAGTGGTTTTGAAAATGACCTATAATTGCATTTTCTATGCTACAACTTGGTACAAGCATGGATTACTTGGTGAATTAGCTCAAACACAACATATACAACATGTATGAGATGTTTATGATTAGTGGACTTCAAATCATTGAATGATTCAAAGATTCCAAGTTGTGAGGCTTACCTTTTTTTTTGAGATTTTGGAGCTTTTGTGCAATCTGTCAAACCTCTTGTTCCAGAAATGATTTGATGCTTTAAACACACTCAAATGATCCCTTAGAAGCTTTTAGGATGATTGGAATTGACTGGTACCTGCAAAAACACAAACAGTCCCTTTCTTGCAAAAGGGGTTAAAAGTGACCAAAATAGCAACTCTCTCAAATGGTGTTCCAGATGGGGGGAACCATTTGGGACAGTTCAAGGATGATATTTGGAGTGTGTTTGAGGTTTTATCTGGTTTGGAAAGTGACTGAATCAAGACATGGCTTGAAAAACGCAAAAAAGCCTATTTTGAGGTTTTGAGAGGTGACTTTGTGATTTTGTGATTACAGGTCACTTGTGATAGTTTGCACAGCTTACATATGACATATATGAGGTGTGTGTGTGATTGATTGTGATGGAAAAGCTCTCAAGCTCAAAAACTCAAAGTTGCCTTGCTAAAGAAGGCATTTTTGCCAAGAGAAAGAGGTTTTGAGGAAAGCATCTGTTTGATGGCTTTGGTGTACTCAAACTAATCACAATTGAGCTCTATTTATAGTAGAGTAAGTTTTTTTTGGGATCCACAATGAATGGCAACTGCAGCAGAGGTTTGGCCAATGTTGTCCAATGGAAATCCAAGTCTCCTCTAGCCATTGACTAGAGGTTAGGGCACAAGGTTGTGGTTCCCTTGGTCTTGGATAAGTCTTGTCTGAATTCAGTTGAGAATGGCTTAGTCCATGCCACCTTGATGCTTCCATTGAATGCTCCAATCCAAAATTAGAGTCTTGTCCCTATTTTGGCAATTCTAGGTTCAACATGCTATTTCTTGTTCCAAAGACTTTGGAGGCTTGGGTCAGTGACTGTCCCCTTTAGATTCGATCCTCAAAGGTGTCCAAGTGGATAGGAGCATTTGGATTTGGCTGATTTTGGCAAATCGACCAAAAGTGCAAAATTTGTCTTGCCTTGGCAGATTTCAGCAAGGCAACTTGCCAATGTCATATCTCATGACTCAAATTGAATTTGGTAATGTTCTTGGCCATTTTGGAAAGCCCTTACATGATACAACAACTATTTGAACATGTTTGGTTTTGATCTCTTTTGAATCCAAGTGCAAAATCCCCCTACATTTGGCAAAAAGTAGGGTAAAATATGACTTAGTGAAATTTTCACAAAGTGTTGGAACAAAGTGACTTTTCTTGATTTTGATCACTCCATAACTCAAAATCCATGAGGAATTTGGGCATAGGTCAGTATGAAGCTTTTGTAGAGGGAAATGAGATCTACTAATAAAGCTTTGAATGGGGCACAATGGCCTTGTGGTTTAGGAGTTATGGTCCTCCAAAGTTGGCACATTAGTGTCACTTTTTCCATAACTTAGAAATTTTTCTAAGTTTTTATGGTTACCCCTTTTACAAGTTATCCCACTTTCTTTGATTTTTCTTGATGAATGATGATTAAAATCATACATTAACATCATTTTAGGGTTAAAAATCCATTTTGGTGAAAAATCTCAAAAAGTCAAAGTTGACTTTTGTGCACAGTTGACTTTTTATCAGATGAATTCCAAACTGTGCAATCCTTTATGAAATCATGTTCTTGACCTAAATCAAACTTGATGGACATGTTCCATGGGTGTCATAGGGTATATTGAATCATGTCTTAGGGCTTGGGAGCATGTCCTGGTCAAAAGTCAAAGTTACAGTTGACTTTCCTCGCAAAACCCTAATAGTGGTGCAGATGAAATTGAAATTTGTTGCTCAAACTTCTTGGATCAATCCATTGTTCCAAATGGATCAATATAGTATATTAGAGACCCTCAAACCCTCTCTTGAGTTCTTGGCTCATGATTTTCCCTAAAAGTCAACTTAGGGGTGAATTAGGTCAAGAAACCCTAATTCCTGATTTTTGATGAATGCATCCCCTGAGGCAAAATTGACTTGATGATTGGGTTTATGATGTCCCTTGGAGCATCATAGGTTATGTCTTGAAGCATTGGCTCATGCCCAGAGGAGAATTTCCATCTGGAGGCCCTGGTTGACCAAAACCCTAATTTGGTGACACTGGCGATCTTGGGGCTTGACCCACTTAAAAGGAAGCAGCCTTGTGCTTAATCCTTGAAGCGGGAGTCCTCTTGATCCATTGTGGATGTTTGAGAGATTAGACAAGTTGAAGATCATGTCATTCCTTGATTGATCATTTGCCTAAAGGCTCTGAGAGGGCTTGAAACCCTACGCTTGATTGTAGTGAATGCTCAACGATTCCTTGAGGAGATTGATGAGGCACAAAGATACATCCATATTGTGATGATGATTTACACAATGATGGGAAACTAGGTGGTCAAAATTTGGGGTATTACAGATGCCCCTATTTAATCTTCTTGGACACGAAGGTGTGAATGACGAAGGTATTCGGGCATTCGGGGTGCAAGAGGATTAAATATCGGAATATCCAAAATTTTGATGGTGGTTATGAATGGTAGCGCACGCATTCATCTTCTTTTGCTAAGCAATGATGCTTAGAAAAGGTAAAACTTCCCCTCGATCCTGGTCTTCAGCCAAGGAACTGGTCTCAGTTTCTGATATAAACTTCCCCTCGATCCTGGTTTCCTACCAAGGAACTGGTCTTAGTTTCTGATATAAACTTCCCCTTGATCCTGGTTTCCTACCAAGGAACTGGTCTCAGTTTCTGATTTAAACTTCCCCTCGATCCTAGTTTCCTACCAAGGAACTGGTCTAAGTTTCTTTTTTAAACTTCCCCTCGATCCTGGTTTCCTA
Source organism: Lathyrus tuberosus (assembly GCA_022829125.1). Taxonomy (NCBI): domain Eukaryota; kingdom Viridiplantae; phylum Streptophyta; class Magnoliopsida; order Fabales; family Fabaceae; genus Lathyrus; species Lathyrus tuberosus. Next base: position 2,277,011 of record JALAZF010000308.1, on the reverse strand, counting down.
CCAAGGAACTGGTCTCGGTTTCTTTTGTCAATAAACTTTATTGACAAGGGACGCTTTCCTCAAACTTCTCGCCGAATTTTCCTGGAGAGATGCCATTTGACGGAAAAACTTTTGATGTCAGACTTGCTGGGGAACCCAGTCGTCTGAGTTGTAGAGTTGCACAAACTTCTCTGTTAGAGACGCCATTTATTTCTACTGGGGAAAAGCAGGTCTCTTGGGAGACTGCTGTCGCTTGGGATCTTACATCATACTTTTCTCGGGATCTTCCCAGAGAAATGCCATATGATGGGGTCCAATTTTTAGGTGGTGATGACCTTTTCATCAACAATCTTTTCGGAGCGAAACTGGCGTACTGCCGAATCTCTGATTACGAGGCTTTCTCTGTGGATTTTCCTTAATCTGGGAATGCAAGGATATCATCTTCAATGGCGAAGAGTGATGTTGACTGAGGGCTCTCTGATGTTTTAGAGGTTCAAGTTATCAAAGTGGTCCAGAGCCTATCTCCAATTTAGAAATAGCTGGAGGTGAGATTGTTCGGGCGCCGCGCTTCTTGACGAGACAAGAACTGATAACTCATTGAGAGGACTGTTACCACTACGGGACAAGACCGACTGGAGTGATAGTGATGCAATATGAAATGTGAATGCAAATCAATAATGCATGATGTATGTATGTATATGTTGACAAAACTGACACGACATACAAACTGACGGGTGAACACGACTGGATACTCGGCCATCGTGGGGCGAAGAAGTACCGTTGGTTCAGAATAGCAATTCCACCTTACTTAGGAGAGATAGTCCCTGTTGGGAGCTATGTTGGTCGGGTTTAGGAGATAAGAACTCGGCCGAGGGTATCAGATGGGAAAACCGCATCTCATACAGTTGATACTTCGTTCAGGCGTACTGGCCTAGAAGGAGTACTTTGATTCTGCACTTCGAGGTTCGATTACTTCTGGAGAAGCGGTCGATGTTCCTTTGATGTTCAACAGTCAAAAGAAATTGCCGTCTTTATTAAAAAGCAGAAAAAGTTTTAACAAGTAAATTCATTTTTGTTTTATTTCAAGAATCGTTAATCATGTTTACAACGTCGTTCTGTAAAGCTAAAACAAATAAGAATTACAAACAAAAGCACAAAGGCTCAAATTTTATTGATAAGACGGAGATCAGCCAAACGCGTGATTCCAAAGAGTAATTACAAAGTTAGAAAATGGTAATTTACAGGGAAAAGGGCTACGTTGAAACATAACGACCATTATCCTTCTACCAACTTTGAATTCGGGGCATCCTGAGCTTCTGTAGAAGATGACCTTGGCTGGAGTTTTCTGACAGATGATGTAACTGCTGCTGCCGAGGGATTTGCCTCTGTTGAACATAGTTACTTGCCACTATCCCTAATTTTTGCCGGGATTGTACTATGATGTTTCCAATCCATCGGGATGATTTTTTTTCTGTCTCTAACTTTTGCCTGGACCGCCCTTTCGGGTTTTCAATCCACCGAGACGTTTTTTTTTTTTAGTTTAGGCGAAGTATTTCTTGACTACATCAACATTCGTGGGGTAGGCAAATTCCTCTCCATCCATGGTTGCAAGTCTCAAGGCGCCGCCTGAGAAAGCTTTCGTGACCACATAGGGGCCATCATAATTCGGGGTCCATTTACCCCGAGAGTCAGTGAGAAATGATTGTATCTTCTTGAGCGCGAGGTCTCCTCTTCTGAAGACACGAGGTCGGACCTTTTTGTCGAACGCCTTCTTGATTCTCTGTTGATACAGCTGACCATGGCATAGTGCCGTGATTCTCATCTCTTCGATCAGGTTTAATTCTTCGTGTCGACTTTGACACCATTCAGCTTCTGAAAGCTTAGCTTCCATCAATACCCGGATTGATGGGATCTCTACTTCTATGGGGAGAACTGCCTCCATGCCATATACTAGAGAGAAAGGGGTTGCCCCTGTTGAAGTGCGGACAATTGTTTGATAACCATGAAGAGCAAAGGGTAGCATCTTGTGCCAGTCTTTGTAGGTTACAACCATCTTTCGAACGATCTTCTTGATGTTCTTATTAGCCGCTTCTACCGCTCCGTTCATCTTTGGTCGGTAGGGAGATGAGTTATGGTGTTCAATCTTGAACTCTGTGCACAACTCTTTCATCATCTTGTTGTTCAAGTTGGATCCATTATCAGTAATGATCTGGCTCGGAACACCATAACGGCAGATGAGATTGTTTTTGATAAATCGGACCACCACTTGTCGGGTTACATTAGTGTACGACGCTGCTTCGACCCACTTGGTGAAATAGTCAATGGCTACCAGGATGAACCGATGTCCGTTTGAAGGCTTAGGTTCAATCAAGCCAATCATGTCGATTCCCCATATGGAAAAAGGCCACGGGGAAGAAAGAACTTTGAGATGTGATGGCGGTACATGAATTTTGTCGGAGTATATCTGACACTTGTGACACCTCCTCATGTACTTGTAGCAGTCGGATTCCATTGTCAACCAATAGTACCCTTCTCTCAGAATTTTTCTCGCCATTGTGTGTCCGTTGGCATGAGTGCCAAAGGATCCTTCATGAATTTCTTTCATAAGCATGTCTGCTTCTGGTCTGTCGACGCATCGGAGCAAGACCATGTCAAAATTCCGCTTATAAAGTGTGTCACCGCTCAGGAAGAAGCTTCCAACCAATCTTCTGAGGGTTTTCCTGTCTTTTCGGAGTGCCCCAGATGTGTACTCTTGTTTCTAAAGGAAGCATTTGATATCGTGATACCAAGGTTTGTCGTCAATGACTGCTTCAATCATGAAGATGTAAGCGGCCATTTCAAGGCGCGTTATGTCGATCTTAGGCACGTCATTCCGTTGACCTACACTAATCATGGAAGAGAGGGTGGCTAAAGCGTCAGCCATGTGATTCTCCTCATGAGGGATATGATGAAACTCGACTCTGTTGAAGAAGGGTAACAACCTTCTTGCATAGTCCTTGTAAGGAATCAATCCTGATTGGTATGTGTTCCAATCTCCTTTAATCTGATTGATAACCCGGGCTTAGTCGCCGTATACGTCCAAGTTTTTGATCCTTAAATCAATTGCTTCCTCGAGACCTATAATACAAGCTTCGTATTCGGCCTCATTGTTGGTACACTTGAACGTAAGTCTAGCGGTGAAAGGAATGTGGGTACCCTGAGGGGTAACAATTATTGCCCCAGTTCCGTTTCCGTAATGATTGACTACTCCGTCAAAGATAAGTCCCCATTTGGAACCTGGTTCTGGCCCTTCACTGGGTAGCGGTTCATCGCAGTCTTTCATCTTTAGATACATGACATCTTCGTCTGGGAAGTCAAACCCGATTGATTCTTGATCGTCAATCGGTTGATGAGCCAAATGATTGGCTAAAATACTTCCTTTAACGACTTTTTGAGCGTGGTACTCTATGTCATATTCTGATAACAGCATCTGCCAACGGGCAATCCTTCGCGTGAGAGCAGGTTTTTCGAAAATGTATTTGATTGTATCCATTTCGGAGACCAACCAAGTAGTATGACGAATCATGTACTGGCGAAGACGTTTGGCTGCCCAAGCCAAAGCACAACAAGTTTTCTCAAGCATCGTATACCGAGTTTCGCAGTCGGTGAATTTCTTGCTTAGATAATAGATGGCAGACTCTTTCCTTTTGGTTTCGTCTTGTTGGCCAAGTACACATCCCATTGAGTCCTCTAGAACTGTGAGGTAAATGATCAGTGGTCTTCCTTCCATTGGAGGTAATAGAATCGGAGGTTTCAACAGATATTCCATGATACTGTCGAAGGCGGTTTGGCAATCTTCTGACCAAACGCAATCCTGGTTCTTTTTGAGTAACTTGAAAATCGGCGCACAGGTCGCGGTCATAAGGAATATGAATCTGGAGATGTAGTTCAAACGTCCCAGGAATCCTCTGATTTGTTTTTCAGTTTTCGGAGAAGGAATTTCTTGAATGGCCTTGACCTTGTCAGGATCAACCTCAATTCCTTTCTGGCTGACGATGAACCCTAGTAGTTTCCCTGAACGGACACCGAAGGTGCACTTGTTGGGATTCAAGCGGAGCATGAATTTTCTTAGACGTTCGAACAATTTTGACAGATGTTCAACGTGCTCACTCTCTGTTTTTGATTTTGCAATCATATCATCGACATATACCACGATTTCCTTGTGTATCATGTCATGAAATAGAGTAGTCATGGCCCTTTGATAGGTTGCCCCAGCGTTCTTCAAACCGAACGACATTACCTTGTAACAAAAGGTACCCCATGGGGTGATGAACGAAGTTTTCTTCATGTCTTTCGGCGCCATTTTGATCTGGTTATACCCCGAGAATCCATCCATGAAGGAGAAAACTTTGAACTTTGTTGTGCTGTCTACCGGCATGTCAATGTGTGGTAAAGGAAAGTCGTCCTTTGGACTAGCCTTGTTCAGATCCCTGTAATCGACACACATTCTGACCTTTCCGTCCTTTTTGGGAACGGGTACGATGTTGGCTAACCATTGAGGATATTCAGACGTGGCGAGGAAACCTGCGTCAATCTGTTTCTGTACTTCCTCTTTGATTTTGATGGCCATGTCCGGGTGAGTGCGTCTTAACCTTTGCTTTACTGGTGGACATTCCAATCTTAACGGTAAGTGATGTTCCACGATGCTGGTATCCAACCCTGGCATATCCTGATAGGACCAAGCGAATACATTGGGAAATTCTCTGAGAAGCTTTATCAAACTCTCTTTGGCCGTTGGACTGAGCAGTGCCTCAATCCTGATTTCTTTTCTCTCTTTTTCTGAACCCAAGTTTACCGTTTCCAACAGTTCTTTGTGAGGGTCAATGGACCTTTCCTCTTGTCTGAATAATTGGGAGATCTCTTCTGGAATTTCGTCGTCATTTTCTTCTTCAGCCTCGAATACCGGGAACTCAAAGTTGGGAGAAGGCATCGGATCGTATGTTTCAACGGGGTTTAAAACAAGCAATCTGCATGAAGTGATGATTCGTGTTTCAGAAGAGATAAAGAAAAATGCAAGTGCGTGCAGTGTTTTATTTTACTGCTTGTTTTTATTTTTTATTGTTTTTTTAGGATTACCATTTTCTGAAAAAGCAAAAAGAGAAAACATCAATTAATGCGGAAATTATAGAACGACGTTATTTTATTAATGAACAAGTCGATCCTTGAAACTACAGCCCTATAAAACAAAACTCTGTAGCTTCGGGCAAAGCGAAGAGGGAAATTTACAGAAAGCGAGCACTATCAAAACATCCGTTTCACCTGGGCAGGGTGAAAGGTTAAAAGATGGAAATTACTTTGGCTGATGAACAACCTTCGGAACCTCGATGGCAACCCATTGGCGGCGAACTCCTCGGTGAATCACAAAGTCTGGCACCTTCCTTGATTTGTCTTCAGAAATAACGCTGATTTCTGGTGGAGCAGGATCATTGGAATCTGTCTCCCAGGCAGAATTGTCGTAGGAGAATTCCTTAGTTGTATTTTGCATAGTATTTGTGCTCTCAGCTGTATCTCCCCATCCAGTAGGCTGGTTGTCTTCGAGCCTGATATGAGAGCTTTTGGGAGCGGTGTACTTGACCATATAGTCGTACCTTCCACTCGGTTGTCCCAGAGCATCCCAAACTTCTTTGGAACTGGAGGAGTCATCCCTCTCGATGACATTAACCTCAGGAAAATCATAGTTGATGAATTCGAGTCCTGCAAACGTTGTGAATTCATCTTCATGTTGAGTAGTTTCTGAATGACCTGAATGTTGATCCCAAGGCATGGTGGGGACACAGGCATTCTGTTCATTGACGGTCAGCTGATTTTCATTGTTCGGCTGACTCTCTTGCCCCAAGTTTCCTGGGTAAGGCTGCCACATTAGCAGACCATCCATTGGGCCATAGTAATTGTGGTCAAAGTTGTCTTTCATCAGAGTGTCCTCCTCTAATGAATTTGGCGGAGCACGACATCCTTCCGGATCACAATCTCCATATGTCATTTCGACATCTGATCTTGGTATAAATCTCGGACTCTGTGCGGGATAGAAAAATGGTATAGGCACCTCCTCCTGAGACATATAACCGTCCTCGTTAAGGTATGACTTCCATTCTTCATCTGTGTCAAAGGGATCTTCCTCATTGATAGCATGTATTGCTTGAGACACTGAGTGAAGGAAACCTCCACTGTGGAAGAAGTTTTGAAGGGGATGAATACTTTCATCGTTGGCAGCTGTCCGGGTACAGGTTGCAGAAAAACCAAGACCCTTCTTTGTTTTATTGTCAATAGGAATGACAAGCTGTCCCCATCCTTTTGTATCGGTACTCTCGACCGCTTTGATAGCATCGTTGTATGAAGAAATCAAAGTTCCTTCTTTGAACTAATTGTTCTTGCTCACCGACAGTGCTTGGAACTGTGTTCCAATAACCTCCTCAGGTTCTATACCAGTAGATGATGACAAGTTACTCACAAGCAAGGCTTGTTCCCCACAAACCATGACAAGTTGATCGTTCTTGACGAACTTTAGCTTTTGGTGGAGGGTTGAAGTAACCGCTCCAGCCTGATGTATCCAAGGTCTTCCTAATAAACAACTGTACGTTGCCCGGATGTCCATGACCTGGAAAGTGACTTGGAAAGTGTGAGGACCGATAGTTATGGGAAGGTTAACTTTGCCGATAACCGCTTTTCTGGATCCGTCGAATGCCTTGACGACAACCTCGCTGATTCTCATCGGAGGGCCTTTGAATGATAATTGCATCAAAGTGGACTTCGGCATAACATTCAGGGCTGACCCTGTGTCTACCAGAATGCTGGCTAAAGCATCATCCTGGCAGTTAATTGTGATAATGAGCGCCATGTTGTGACGACGACCCTCTTCAGGTAATTCCTCATCACTAAATCCCAAATTGTTGCAGGAAGTGATGTTAGAGACAATGCTATCGAACTGTCTGATTGTTACATCTTGTTCCACAAAGGCTTGCTCCAAGACTTTCTGTAGAGCCTCCCTATGCGCTTCTGAATTGAGTAACAGTGATAACACATAGATCTTTGAAGGAGTTTGTAACAATTGATCAACAATGTTGTATTCACTCCTTTGGATGAGCTTTAGCATCTCATCATCATTTTTCGAAAGGTCAGGATTACTGGATTGACTGACTGGTAGATCAGGAGCTTCCGTCTGAAGTTCCTTTTCTTTGTTAAGTTCCCCAACCCCTCGGTTGAAGATTCTACCACTCCGCGTTACTCGACTGATGTCTGCAATATTCACGACGGAGGGTAATGGAATTTCCTTTCCATTTTCAATTGTTGTTGCACCGTATTTGTAAGGGATAACCTTAGTTGATTCATACGGTAATGGTCCCGGTAGATAAATGACTACGGGAGCCTTCTGATTTTTCTGACCATCATAAGTAATCTCGATCCGTTCCCAGTTGGGAACTTTAGATTCGTCAAGTAGAGGGATAATGGCAAAAACATCCTTGGTCCTGTGATGACCAGAGATGACGACAACGTCCTTAACTTGATCGGTAAGGTAGTCCGGTGTCCAATTGATGGGTCCAGAACCCGGATATGGACGAATCTCTCCACGATCCACCTGCCCCTGGAGAGCTGCTCTCACAAGGTAACACCCTTGGTTACTTTCCGAACAGACGCTACAACGGTCATAATTGTGTGGTGGCACCTGGCCACGCCCACTTTGAATACAATGTAACCTCACTAGGTTAGCTTCCACTGATCGGACATCCTGACTCTGACGTCGAGTAGGATTCCTGTTACTGATACTAATTTGCTGAGTATCTTTATCCATATAAATTGGCATCCACCAGTGATTTACAAGTGCTGAAGTGCCTCCTGGACAAGGGTACAACCTCGATCGTTTTCGCAACCCGCTTTACAGCTTTGATAGTCATGTGATATTAGGAATCTGAGTCGGACCTGTTCAGCATGTAACTCTACTAACTTGGTATTCATCATGCAAATATCAAAGATTTGAACCATATTGATCTGATAAGCATTCCTATCATGGTAGTCTTAGATCCATCCAAGATCCATCTGACGCTGGAGGGCCTCTTATATGAAAGAGCATCCCTGTTTGTTTACCGAGCAAGTCAGACAGGAACTGTAATCGTGCCGCGGCAGATTATGATACTGGCGTTGCCTTGAGTGCATCACCACCAAGTTGGCATTCATCGCACGGATGTCGTGGTTTTGCATGATGTTGGAATTCGTGTAAACCATGTTAACTCCATGAACTCGGTGCTCTTGGATCCATCCGAGAGCCATCTGTTCCTGCAGAGCTGCTTGCACCACAGAACATCCCTGGTTGTTTTTAGAGAAGACATCACACTGATGATAGTTATGAGGTGGCACATGGCCATATCTACTCTGTCTACAATGCATCTTGACCAGATTGGTCTTTAACAAGAGTACATCGTGAATTTGATAGACATTGTTAGTCTCTCCTTCTATCAAATTGACTGCAGCCTTCTCGTGTTGAGGCAGCGGGTTCGTAAGAACATTGGGATTCGTATCTTTGAAGGATAAGACCCCGCTCCTAACAAGTTTTTGCACGTCGAACTTGAAATTGAGACAAGTCTCTATGTTATGCCTTGGACCTCCTTGATAATAAGGGCATGTTTGATCCACCTTAAACCAGAAAGGCGGATTTTTCGGTACTGTAAGAGGAGACTTAGTCTGAATGTGCCCCTTGGCTAGCAGTAATGGAAACAGCTCTGCGTACGATACGGGTATAGGATCAAATCCTGGTGGCCGCGTTGTACGGTTGTTGTTGTATTGGGGACGAGCCTGCTGAAGAGGCTGTTGTGTCCTTTGCTGATCAGGTTGGCTCTGCGCAACCTGAGGTTGATTCGTTGGAATAGGCGCAGTGTTGATAGCAGGATTTACAGCTGCTACCGGCTGATAACGTCGCCTTTGCTTTCCGAGAGAGATATTCCTAATATCTTGCTCTTTTTTCTTAGGGAGAGCACTACCGTATTTTTTAGTACCGCTCGTCGATCCAGTGTCTTTTACCAAACGTCCTTCTCGGACGGCTTCCTCAAGACGTACGCCCATGCCCACCATCTCGGTGAAATCACTGGGTCCACTGGCAACCATTCGGTCATAGTAAAATGAGCTTAAGGTCTTTAAGAAGATCTTTGTCATCTCTTTTTCCTCAAGAGGCAGACAAATTTGAGCGGCAATTTCACGCCACCTTTGAGCATACTCCTTAAAGGTTTCCTTGTCCTTTTGTGACATCGATCTGAGTTGATCTCTGTCTGGTGCCATGTCCAAATTGTATTTGTATTGTTGGACGAAGGCAGTGCCAAGATCTCTGAATGTACTAATCGTAGTACGGTTTAAACCCATGTACCATTTGAGTGCGGCACCGGTTAAACTATCCTGGAAGTAGTGAATCAGTAGGTCCTGATTCTCCGTCTGAGCTGACATCCGCCGAGCGTACATCACCAGATGGCTTTGAGGGTAAGAGTTACCCTTGTATTTTTGAAAGTCTGGCACTTGGAATTTGTGCGGAACTTTCACATTGGGGACCAAGCAGAGGTCTGCGGCGTCCTTTCCAAATAAATCCTGACCGCGAATGGCTTGCAGTTCCTTCTGCATTTCCAGGAACTGCTCCTAGAATTCACCCATTTTATCGAACATAGTTTCCTTTTTACCAGAAGGTATCTGTGGAATCTGTCCTTCCAGGACAGTGTGCACCACATGGGGTGGTACAGTGACTACGGCAGTGAATCTTGGCGTTTCCCGAAGTTTGTAACCTTCAGGAGTCTTCAGTATGCCCCTGGCATCTTCGCTTTCCCGAAGTTTGTAACCTTCAGGCCCAGCGGCTTCTGTTATAATTCCCCGATCTTCAATGATCGGCGGAACATATCCTTCCGGGATATAGTTAACAGGCATGCCCCAGGGACGATCTTTCGGCATTTGATACCTATGATCATACTTCTCCACTATGGGCATTGAGGTGATCTCTGAGATCACAGTCCTTTGTAGCTGAGCTTCTGCCATGGCTTGCATGTCGTTACGAAGCTTTCTCATATCCTCTCTCAGAGCGTCGATCTCTTCTTTCAACTCTCTGTTTTCTTCCTCAAGATCATCCATCTTTTTCTGACGATTGGCCCGAGTATTGTACGAATGAGACAGTTTGACTCTAGAATCGAGACACAAACGTGAGATTCGTAGGGAAGAAGGATACGTGATGTGAGAATGATGAATGCAATAATTATACTAATTATTTTTTGGTTTAATCAAAATAAACTTCGACAATTAGATTGCAAATATCAAACAGTGGGGAAACCCCTTTTTATTGAATTCAAAGGATTACAGAAATGAAAATATAGTAGATTACAAGGTGCAGAAACAGAAACCTAAGCTAATGGGTCCCGAGTCCTCTTTGAAGAGAAATCGGGTACTGATTCTGGTACTTTCCTTTTCTTTGACCGGGGCTCTTGGGCCGTTGTCGGGTTGTCATTCCTTTGCCAAGTGAAAGGAGTGAGCAAATTCCTTTGGTCATCTTGATTCTCTACAGCATGTTGCTCCAAAATTTCAATCAGAGCATCTTTCTCTTTTAGTAATTGCTGTATTTTGATGCACTCTACGTCGAGGGTGCGGTACTTGTTCTTCCAAGACCTTCTCTCCTTTTGAACTTTGTTGAGAGTAACCTGAAGCTTTTCAGTTTCCATCATGAAGTACATGACAGATTCCCTCGGCGGAAGAAATTCGTAACGAGGATAAGGCATCTTCAGCTTGAGAGCTCTAGTTTGTACCCAATGGAGATAAGGCTCCACCGAGACACAATCCGGTTTTCCTAGAGACTCTCGTCCTTTCTTATGAACGTGTTTCCAAGCGTACACTATTTCCGTCTTTAGTGCTCTATCATTTTCTCCTTCCTTGAAGAAAAGACCTTCCAAATGAACACTCCATGGGACGTGCCTCATCGGGTATCCAAATTGACGACGAACCAATAACGGATGATAATTGATTCTTCCCTTAGTTCCTATAAGGGGTACGTTGGGGAAGTTTCCACAACGATCAATGATTCTGATTCCATCATTGATCCTATTACACCAATCTATATCAGAGTTGGTGAGGGACATGATCTTCTGCGACCAACGTAAGGCACTCTTACAATCCCAAAAAGCAGCAGACTTGGGCAAGTGGGAGATAAACCATTTGTAAAGCAAAGGTACACAACATGTGATCTCCCCTCCGCTGTACAAATTTCCCAAGTGTACAGAATGATATACATCTGCGAGCAAAGTCGGCACAGGATTTCAAATGAGAAAAACCTTAATGGAGTTAATATCGACGAAGTTATTGATGTTGGGAAACAAAAATAACCCGTAGGTGAGCAAGACAAAGATGCTTTCAAAAGCAGTCACGTTTCCTATACTGGCAAAATACAGGGCTTTCTTTGTCAAGAACTGGGCTGGCAAACCTTGGATGCCACCCTTAGCGGTCATGTGAGTCCTGACCTCAGACTCGTCCAAATGAGTTGCTCTTGCAATAGTCTGATTCTTTGGAATTTCTTCCAGTCCAGAAAATGGAGCTTGATCAGTAATGTGTAGATCAGTCAGATGAGAATATTCCTCCAGCGTTGGTGCGAGCTGGTAATCCGGGAATGTGAAACAGTGATAAACCGGATCGTAGAATTGTACGAGTGCGTCCATGATTCCCTCAATCACATGGACTCTTAACAGTGGTAGCAAACCTCCGTGTTTGGCTCTGAAAGCCTCTTGGTTTGTGACCATCCTTGCTAACCTTCTCAAATCCTCTAGTTTTGGAACCTTGAAGGTATACCTATGGGTTCTCCTTCTACCGAAATCCATTAACGCGATCCTTTTCTCTGATATTTGCAATCACAGTCTTAGTTTGATTTGAAAAACAGAGAGACTAGAAGAGAAATTTTTTTGAATGTTTCAATGTTTTTTAAATGAATGCATGAATGGAGCACACAAAAACATAGAAAAAACATGGGGTCAAAGGGTCGTTGTCATGAAGTCAAGGCTCTACCCATCCCCAAAGGTTTATACTAGGGTGATATTTATACCTGTACTCATTTTCATCAGCTCTTCCCAGGAAAGCAAAACAACAAGCGGATCACCAGCGAGTTGTAGAGCAATCTTAGAGTAAGTGCCATTCACCGAGAATAGATCACCAGCCTCAAATGAGGGTAGTATCGCGTAACAACTATTCCCGATAGTTTCCGCACTACAAAAGGGTTTGGCTCCTCAGCTTCTCAGACATCACAATCGGCCCATTGTCTAGGTGAGAGAATGGGTTGCATTGGTCAGCCTCCACTGAGGTTGATGGTCGACCTCGTCGCCATCACTTATCTTAAGTGTATACTCAATCTTTCCACATGCGGCATCACACGCATTCCCATTAACAGAAAAATAAACATGTATAGCAATTAGGAAAAGCAGTATATATATTTGTCCTAATCATCCTAGACCTTTAAAGCTATGAATCCTAAGTTCCTAACAGAAATGGGTTCCTCGGCAGAAGCCCCAATCTGTGGTTTTCACATAAGTGAAGAGAAAAAAGGTTAAGGATCTGGCCCCACGGTGGGCGCCATTTTTCTGTAGCGAGCAATTTTGGACGCAGTTCTTAAGCGCAATCGCTCTCTATGGTTGAGTTTACTACAGGTCGATTCATTTTTTATCCTATTGTGAGCTGAATAAGGAAGGGAAATAGATGTCTCCAATTAACCCTGCTTGCATACTGAGTTTAAACAGCGGTCTGTTAGGTTACGGATGTGATCAATGTGGTGGGGCCTTTGTATTGGTTATTTGTATTTTCGCCAATACTGATTTCTCTCTGGGATTTTGTTAGGATACTGCTTCAGATTATGACATATGGGAATACGGGATTTAGGGTTTTTGTTTAGTATGCTCGCTAAGATCTTTTCTTTTGATCTTATGCCTACGTATTCCCGTTTACCGAAACAGGGAAATCAGAGCGCTCATAGTTCCTCCTATTTTATGGGAGGAAATGGTATTTGGTGTCTTGTTCAAAGCCCAAGACGTGAAGCGAAAGGTGGTTTGTATCCTGTTCAAAGTCCAAGATGTGAAGCTGAAGGTGGTTTGTATCTTGTTCAAAGCCCAAGATATGAAGCTGAAAAGTCTATTTGTATCTTGTTCAAATCCCAAGATGTGAAGCTGAAGGGGTTGTCTTTAGAGAGAATTTGTCATCTCTAAAGAGGGGGGTTGTATGTCACAACTGTTTATAAAGGAGAATTACTTTAACTGGCATGTGTGAATCCGACAATGCCATAATTTCCTTTATAGGGGATTTTAACCTGAAGGAGAAGACTTTAACTCAGTGTAGAGCAATGCTATCTTTCCTTAGGAATTTCTCATGCTAAAAGAGGGACAGTGGCATGGATATAGATAATCCAGAGGCTTGCCACTTACAGCGATTAGATGGAAGGGGAAGGAGTTGTTGATGTTTGTGTACTGTGAACGAGGCACAACTTTGATGCTAAAATGTTGATTGGATCAACCAGTGGTTTTCTTATACAAAGCCTAAGAGGAGGCTAATATGTGTCTCGTACAAAGCCCGAGAGAGAGGCTAAAAGGTTTTGACTCGACGATGGAGTCTTTTGGTATCCCGTATAAAGCCCGAGATGAAGGCTATTTGACTCAACAAGAGAGTTTTTCGGTATCCCGTACAAAGCCCGAGATGGAGGCTAAAATTTGTTTGGCTCAATAAGAACCTTTTTGTATCTCGTATAAAGCCCGAGATGGAGGCGAAAGGGGTGATTGAATCAATGAGGGAGTCTCTTATGTGTCTCGTACAAAGCCCGAGAGAGAGGCTAAACGTTGTTTGACTCCGCTAGGGAGAATCATTGTACAAAGCCCAAGAGGAGGCTGTTATGGCTGTTTCAGTTGAGTGACAGGTCCAGTATACTGATTTTGAAAGAGAAAATCAGTTCTTATATGAGCAACACTGTACTCAAGGATTTGATTCGAGGATCCGGGTTATTCCTGTTCTTTAAGGAAGTGGGAAATCCGAAGGGTATTGAGACTGTCTGAGTCTACGAGTTTTCTTCCTATTTAACAAAGGGGTCACTTGAGAATGTGTTCGAGACTCAAGGAGATTAGACTGTCCAAGTCTAGAGTTTCATCTTTTGTACTATGCTTTGAGAAACAGTAGTAGACTCTTTGAAAGGACTGTTCTATGCAGATGATTAAGTTCTGTTCCTATACCTTTACGAGGTCGTCGGGACAATTTGTATGAAGCCCAAGAGGAGGCTGGAAGCTTTTAAGAAGCCGACCGGTCCTTGTACGAAGCCCAAGAGAAGGCTATCATTCCCGGAGGAAGAGATCATTATACGAAGCCTAAGAGGAGGCTGTGAAGACTTTTAAGAAGCCGACGGGTCCTTGTACTAAGCCCAAGAGGAGGTGAGGTTGCTTTTAGGAAGCCTGTGGGTCCTTGTACGATGCCCAAGAGGAGGCCGATGCTTTTAAGAAGCCCGTGGGTCCCTAAACCCCGAGAAATTCAAGACAGGCTATTCGCAAGGAATAGATCAAGCCAGGAAAGTTCGAGAATTTGGAAGAAACTCAAAGATGCCATTCACGGAGAATACATTCATCTCTGGGAGTAGAGTTTCTTGACAATTCCTAATGAGGACAGCCGAAGAAAAGACTGTATCTGGTGATCCTATTGGGGATCTAGTTGTCTATTTCTACGAATAAACGAAACGGCGTCACCTAGTTCTAGACATATTTTTCGGGGAAACTTGAAATATCTATACTATTATTACACAGTTGATACAAGTTTATGAAAGAAGACTTATAGTGAAACAGCCCCACAATACAGTTATATGTATATGAAAGCGGTAAATGAAAGCAATAACCACTTACTCGGTTGTAGAGCTTCCATGCTGTTTGGTTAGTTGTTCAACAAAGAAAGATTGAAAACAACAGTATATTTCAAAATCAAAGGAGAAAGTGCTTTGAAAAAGAAAGATTTGGGGCTTACAGCTCAAGGAGAGGCCCAGGGTTTTATCAGTGAGCGCACTGTTTAAATTTGTACAGAGGGACTTATACAAGTGACTGTGGCCCAAAATGGTTTTCTGTACAAAGGGATGGGTCTTACACTCTCTCAAGTGGCCCAAAAGTTTTTAAAAGAGTGAGAGTGGGGCTTATAACACGAGGGTAGGCCCAGATGATTTTTCGTTTAAAAATGGCGATCGCGCAGAGATTTTCTTTTAACGCGAAGCGGCTTATACAATATCTGAGGCCCAAAAGGTTTTGGTTAAAAGGGGATTGGGTCTTACACTCTAATAGAGGCCCAACAGGTTTTGAATGGGTCTTATAGCTCGAGGAGAGGCCCAAGGTTATTTTTTCAACTGGCGACGATCGCGCCGTTTGTTTTTTACGGTATCGGGACTTATACAATACACTGAGGCCCAAAAATGAGTTGGTCAAAAAAGGATTGGGTCTTACACTCTATTAGAGGCCCAAAAGTTTTTGACAATGATTTGTTTGAGTGAAAATCAAAGAAACCCTAATTTTATTTATTAAAAGTAAATATTTAAAGAAAATCAATGAAAAATACCAAATAGGTTTGAATAAACCACTTGTGATTTTTGTTTAAGGTTTGAAAAATGAGGTATAAATCACTAGAGATATTAAAACTCATTTGGTCTTGATTTTTCAAGATGGATATTCATTTTAAAATGTTTAAAAACAAATAAAATGAATTTATTCACAAAAATACTAATTATATTAAATAAATAATATAAACTCAATTTTTTTGTGGAATAAAATATTTCAACATTTTTGTGATTTTTTGCAAAAAGAAAAAATAAAAAATAATTAAAATTGAAAGAGTTATTAATTTTCCAATTAATTAATAAACCATGAAAATATTGGAAAAAATGGCAAAATGTGAAAAAACAAAAAATGACATAGGTGGGGTTTGAACCCAAGACCTCAAGGTTACAAGGCGCGCGCCTTACCACTAGGGTGGTGATACATCCATTGTTTGAAACAAAACAACAAATATACAAGTCATGCCTTGGTTTTAGGCTTGGCCCAAGGCAAGCTTTGGCAAGTTTTGGCTCAGAAATGTGAAGGTCATAACTTTCTCAATTCTTAATGGTTTGAGACAAAATTTATATGCATCTGGATCAGAATTTCATAAGGAATCCAATGGTGGTGGTAGTTTTTTCCAGAAATAATTTGATGCTTTAGACACACTCAAATGATCCCTTAGAAGCTTTTAGGATGATTGGAATTGACTGGTACCTGCAAAAACACAAACAGTCCCTTTCTTGCAAAAGGGGTTAAAAGTGACCAAAATAGCAACTCTCTCAAATGGTGTTCCAGATGGGGGGAACCATTTGGGACAGTTCAAGGATGATATTTGGAGTGTGTTTGAGGTTTTATCTAGTTTGGAAAGTGACTGAATCAAGACATGGCTTGAAAAATGCAAAAAAAAAAACCTATTTTGAGGTTTTGAGAGGTGACTTTGTGATTTTGTGATTACAGGTCACTTGTGATAGTTTGCACAGCTTACATATGATATATATGAGGTGTGTGTGTGTGATTGATTGTGATGGAAAAGCTCTCAAGCTCAAAAACTCAAAGTTGCCTTGCTAAAGAAGGCATTTTTGCCAAGAGAAAGAGGTTTTGAGGAAAGCTGTTATTTCCTTGGTTTTATGGTTGGCATTATTTTTCTAAAACTCATGTAGCAGCAGACGTTGAATGAAGATGTCTAAAAATATGTTTCATTACTCTTTGTTCAACATGTCTATGAAGATGTTCCATGGCAGCTCATAGGACATCGCATTGTGAAGTCAGTTTTTAATGCAGATTCTGTTACTATGATTTGTAACTGAATATTCTGTGAATATTTGGTTATCCTATGTGGCATCCAAAGCTTTTTTAGATTAAGGTTACTTGTTGGTTTTCGGATTTGCTGCTGTTTCTAATTATGGAGACATAATAGGAAACTTTGGATTGAAGACCTATTTTATTGGAGTTAATTTTGCAGATTTGTGAGCAGCCTAATTGCTGCATTTTTGAAGCCCAATTCAGTCCATATTTCAAGCTATAAATAGACTGATGTAAACCTAGTTTTAGGTGTCGAACTTACATGTATTTTTAGGGTTGTGTGCTTGTGTTTTGTGAGCCTAACTAGTATCATATGATAACAGTATAAGGACTGTAGTGTAAGTTGTGTAAGGTTGCTCATAAGCTTTTAAGTATTGAGTAGCTGTGTGTTAATTCTCATAAGCTGTGAAGTATTGAGAATTTGTGTTTCGACCATTGTTACTTGTCTTGTAAGGAACCAGTCACGGGTTGTGATTGAAGAGGGATTTGAGGAGGGCCTCATACCTAGGGGAGTCTTAGGTAGAAGTCATAGGAAGGGTAGTGATTAAGTGAGCTGATTGAACCGGGTGTGGTTATCAGTGAATTGATACTATCGAATATTGATTTCATCCCTGGCTTGGTAGCCCCCAGATGTAGGATAGTTGGATCCGAACTGGGTTAACAATTTCTGGTGTTCTTTACATTTTCTGCACACTTTTATTTTGAACTTGTTCATTGTTGTTGTATATCAGTGTCTCGACATCTCGATAGGACATCTGATATATAGGCCTGAATTTCAATTGGCATCAAGAGCAGGCACCCTTTGTTGTTTCTGGGTGAGATTCAGGGAAGGTACTTTCTAGTACAATGGACAAGGATGGAGGAGCTCTGAATAAACCACCTCTGCTGGATGGTTCTAACTATGAGTATTGGAAACCTAGGATGATAGCTTTCATCAAGTCCATGGATGATCAAGCATGGAAAGCTGTTCTCAAAGGTTGGGAGCCTCCAAAGGTAAGAGATGGAGAAGGAAATCTTACTGATGTTCTGAAGGAAGAGGAGGACTGGGATGATGCTGACTACAAAGGATCTGTTGGAAATTCTAAAGCCATGAATGCATTGTTCAATGGTGTCAACAGAAATATCTTCAGGCTGATTGAGCATTGTACTATTGCCAAAGAGGCTTGGCAGGTATTGAAAGTTGCTCATGAAGGGACCTCAAAGGTGAAAATGTCAAAGCTTCAGCTTCTCACTAGCAAGTTTGAGAGTTTGAAGATGAAAGAGGATGAGAGCATTCATGATTTTCATATGAACATTATTGAAATAGCTAATGCCTCTAGTGCTTTAGGAGAAAAGATGTCTGACAGCAAGCTGGTCAGGAAGATTCTCAGGTCTCTTCTTAGGAGATTTGATATGAAGGTTACTGCTATAGAGGAAGCTCAGGACATTGACAAGATAAAGGTGGATGAGCTTATGGGATCACTCCAAACTTTTGAGTTAGGATTCAGTGAAAAATCTGAAAAGAAGAAGAGTATAGCATTTATGTCGAATGCTGATGACTCAGATGATGAAGGAGAACTGGTCAAAGATGAAGATGTGTCCAAAGAACTAGTGTTGCTTGGAAGACAATTTAATAAAGTGTTGAAAAGGATGGACTGGAAGTCAAGAGAAAATGTTCGAAACAAGTCTCTCGACATCAACAAAGACTAGGAAGGAGGCAGAAAATCCAGAACTAAAGAATACTCTAATCAAGGGAAGAGAGTGCAATGCTATGAACGTGAAGGATTTGGGCACGTAAAAACTGAGTGTCCCACTTATCTCAAAAGACAGAAGAAGGGATTATCTGTGACATAGTCAGAAGATGATTCTGAAACTGACACTGATGAGAAATCTGCAAAGTTGGTGATAGCATTAACAGGAGTATGTGAATCAGATGAAGAATCTGAAGAGCTTACTTTTGAAGAGCTGGCTATCTCTTATAAGAAGTTGTGCATTGAACATGAAGAAGTATGTCAGCAGAAAGAAGAACTAGCATGTGCCATTGTTCATTTAGAAGCTGAGAATACTGAGTATATGTCTACTATAGTTGATCTACAAAGTGAAGTAAATGTGTTGAATTCAAAACTGGACAACATGATCAAAAATGTCAGAATGTTGAATAGGAGTTCGGATGTACTTGATGAAATTCTGAAGTCAGGAAGAGATGCTGGAAATGTCAGTGGTATTGGATTTAAAGGTACAAATGAATTAGATGAAGGAAAGAAATCTGAGGAAGTACTCGTTCAAGATAAGAGAAGTTTGAAGATGTTGAATAACATGCTGCAACATCCTCCCAGACATCAGAAGAAGTTCATAAAGAAAAAGAATCAAAGATGGACATGCTACCATTGTGGGAAGTTTGGTCATATAAAAGCTTTTTGCTACAAGCTACATGGTTATCCCAAACCCATGCAACAATATAGTAAGAAGAAGAGCAGGGTTGAAACAAAAAGGATATGGACTTCAAAGGATTTTGAAAAGGAACATAGGGACTACAATTCTTTCAGAGTCTCTACAGATGAAAAATGGTTCTTTGATAGTGGGTGTTCTCGACATATGACTGGTATTAGTAGATATATGTCACATGTTAAGTATCATGCTCCTAATGAGGTGACTTTTGGTAATGGATCAAAAGGAAAAGTGCTTAGTGTTGGAAGAGTGGATTGTCCAGGACAGCCAAGTCTGGAAGAAGTATTGCTTGTTGAAGGGTTAGATACTAACCTAATAAGCATAAGCCAGTTGTGTGATCAAGGTCTTAGGGTCATCTTTACAAACTACGAATGTTTAATAATGGATGAAAAGAATTTTGTTGTTATGAAAGGTGAAAGAACCTCAGAGGATTGCTATTTGTGGAAAGCTGAAAGCACTATTATGGAAGTGTTAAATCAAAGAACTTGTGAATGGCACGTGTATAAGGACCCATTTCCAAAACTTATAAATAGCCCAGCTAACACATTCCAACTTCAATCCTACAGTGCAAAACCTTCATCTGACCTATTCTTTCAAAACTCTTCTCCGCTAGGGTTTGCTCTTACTCTCCTCAATACTACTTTTTGTGATCAACTAAACATGTCTCAACATCCTAACTCTGATTCCATGCACGGCTCCCCTGATAACACTGGTTCTCCATGAATCAATACTGGAGATGAAGATCATTGCAGATGATAAACCTCTCTGACCTAGTACTCGACATTGCTCCGTTGAAAGTTATGCCGGCTGACCCAAAAGGCAACCAGCAAGCTTCTCACACAATGAATGTCAACATTCCAGGTAAGAAATCTAAACCCTTCTCACCTAAGAAGAAAGTCCACTCCATGACCAGTTTGTATGCTAACCAAGTAAGCCCTAAGAAAGACGTGGCTGAAAAGGGATCTAAATCAGGCATAGTTGAGAAGCGGAAGGGTACTAAATCTTGTGATTCCACTGATGATGATGTTGTCAGAAAGGATAAGGAAATTAGAAGGGTTGTTGCCTCGATTCTGAGTGGAATTAAGGCAAATGTCGAGTCTAATGCTCCAACATCAGTGACAGAAAATATCAATAGCAGCCCTACTAATAGGACGGATGGTGATGTTTCCATGCATGTGGACCGTGAGAAAAGAAGTAAAAGGAAAGCTGATGTAAGGACTGACGATGTTATTAATGTTGATGACCTCACTTCTGATGAGGAACCTATTGCTAGAATGCTGAGAAGAATTCAGAGAAGAAGAGGAAAAAATGTAATAAGTGAAGGCTCCAAGTCTTCGAAATTGCGTGGTAAATCTGGAGGTGGGGAAAGAAAAGTTCAAGCAGGGCCGCCTAAGCAATGGAGCAAGGTTGTAGTGCCCACTAAGAAAAGAAAAATTGCTGATCAAAGTGATTCTGACTATGAAGTTGAAACAGATGTCCAGGACATCATTGGTATAAAAAACTCCACCTGCAAGAAGGCTTCTACTGAAAGCTCTATGAGAAATACAGATAGATGGAAAATTGTTGATCAAAGAAGGATTGCTCTGGAGAGAGAGTTGGGGAAGGACTTCGAAAAGTATAAAGAAATAGTGGAGCTCATTGCTGCGGCTGGATTGATGAGAACAGTGTCCAAGTTAGGACCCTGCTATGGAAATCTAGTCAAAGAATTTGTGGTAAATATGTCTGAAGAGTGTGACGAGAACAGGGGAAACAATCCCAGACAAGTATGTGTAAGAGGAGAAGCTGTCACTTTTTCACCTGAAATTATCAACAACTGTCTGGGCAGGAGTAATGAACCTCAACCTGAGTTAGAGGTTACTGATAATACTGTTTGCAAGGAGATAACAGATGGCTGTATGAGACATTGGCCAAATGCAAAGAAGCTGTCGTCTGGTAAAATAAGTGTCAAATATGCCATCCTCCACAGGATTGCCGTGGTAAATTGGGTTCCTACAAATCACACATCTACTATCTCATATACACTTGGCAGATTCATATATGCTATAGGGAAGGAGATTTCCTTTGATTTTGGATCATACATCTTTGAGCAGATCTTGAAACAAGCTAGCTCACCTGATGTCAAGATGCCTATTGGTTTCCCTTCCTTGATCTGTGGTATTATTCTAGAACAATGTCCTAATCTTGTGTTGAGGGGTGACACTGCACTAAAAAGGAAACCTCCTCTGTCCCTTCACTACAAGCTACTGGGTGGAGCACATGTCCCAGACATTGTTGGGACATTTACACAGACTCCTGGTCCTGCTAATCTTGATGATGAAGCCATTGCTCAGTTGCAAGAAACCTGCAAGGATCTGGAAGAATCCATCAGGAGAGATACAGCAAGGAAGACAAAGCTCGAGCAGCTGATTAAAGCCTTGGTTGAAAAGAGAAATGCTGCTAAATATCAAGAGCTGACTGAAGATGATGGACAAGGTGAATCTACTGAGTCTGATAGAGGAAGTGTCCAGCAGTCTGATGATTCCGGTTCTGAGAATGGTGCCTCTGAATTTGAAGGTGAAAGTGATGAGGTTGCTGATGAAGAGGACAGTGCTGATTAACCAGGCTATCTGCAAGTTTATCTTCTGTTTTATTTTTTTCTTCTGCAAGTTTTTCTTTCCTTTTAGACAACTTAATTCTGGTTTGGTGTTGAACAATATAATGCTATGTGATTTGGTTACATTTGTCTATGACCTCTCTTTTTGTCATATTTGTGGCTAAAAAGGGGGAGTAGTAAGTGTGAGGGGGAGCAACTTGTTATGTGCTTGTGCTGTTGTAGGTAGAGTGTGTGTGCTGCAGATGGATGGTGTGTTGCTGCTGTTGAGGGGGAGTTTTGTGCAGATGGATGGTGTGTTGCTGCTGTTGAGGGGGAGTTTTGCTAGTTTACTATGATGAGTGTTCTTGTGGTACTGTGTGTTTTTATGCAGCTGAAGGGGAGTGCTGCTATGCTGGATTTGTTTGTGGTTTTTTGTGATACTGAGTGTGTTTGAGTGTTTTTTTTCGCTGCTGATACTGATGGTGTTTAAGTGTGTGTGGAGTTTTAGCCAAAAATAAGCCAAAGGGGGAGATTGTTATTTCCTTGGTTTTATGGTTGGTATTATTTTGCTAAAACTCATGTAGCAGTAGACGTTGAATGAAGAAGTCTAAAAATATGTTTCATTACTCTTTGTTCAACATGTCGTATGAAGATGTTCCATGGCAGCTCATAGGACATCGCGTTGTGAAGTCAGTTTTTAATGCAGATTCTGTTACTATGATTTGTAACTGAATATTCTGTGAATATTTGGTTATCCTATGTGGCATCCAAAGCTTTTTTAGATTAAGGTTACTTGTTGGTTTTCGGATTTGCTGCTGTTTCTAATTATGGAGACATAATAGGAAACTTTGGATTGAAGACCTATTTTATTGGAGTTAATTTTGCAGATTTGTGAGCAGCCTAATTGCTGCATTTTTGAAGCCCAATTCAGTCCATATTTCAAGCTATAAATAGACTGATGTAAACCTAGTTTTAGGTGTCGAACTTACATGTATTTTTAGGGTTGTGTGCTTGTGTTTTGTGAGCCTAACTAGTATCATATGATAACAGTATAAGGACTGTAGTGTAAGTTGTGTAAGGTTGCTCATAAGCTTTTAAGTATTGAGTAGCTGTGTGTTAATTCTCATAAGCTGTGAAGTATTGAGAATTTGTGTTTCGACCATTGTTACTTGTCTTGTAAGGAACCAGTCACGGGTTGTGATTGAAGAGGGATTTGAGGAGGGCCTCATACCTAGGGGAGTCTTAGGTAGAAGTCATAGGAAGGGTAGTGATTAAGTGAGCTGATTGAACCGGGTGTGGTTATCAGTGAATTGATACTATCGAATATTGATTTCATCCCTGGCTTGGTAGCCCCCAGATGTAGGATAGTTGGATCCGAACTGGGTTAACAATTTCTGGTGTTCTTTACATTTTCTGCACACTTTTATTTTGAACTTGTTCATTGTTGTTGTATATCAGTGTCTCGACATCTCGATAGGACATCTGATATATAGGCCTGAATTTCAATTGGCATCAAGAGCAGGCACCCTTTGTTGTTTCTGGGTGAGATTCAGGGAAGGTACTTTCTAGTACAATGGACAAGGATGGAGGAGCTCTGAATAAACCACCTCTGCTGGATGGTTCTAACTATGAGTATTGGAAACCTAGGATGATAGCTTTCATCAAGTCCATGGATGATCAAGCATGGAAAGCTGTTCTCAAAGGTTGGGAGCCTCCAAAGGTAAGAGATGGAGAAGGAAATCTTACTGATGTTCTGAAGGAAGAGGAGGACTGGGATGATGCTGACTACAAAGGATCTGTTGGAAATTCTAAAGCCATGAATGCATTGTTCAATGGTGTCAACAGAAATATCTTCAGGCTGATTGAGCATTGTACTATTGCCAAAGAGGCTTGGCAGGTATTGAAAGTTGCTCATGAAGGGACCTCAAAGGTGAAAATGTCAAAGCTTCAGCTTCTCACTAGCAAGTTTGAGAGTTTGAAGATGAAAGAGGATGAGAGCATTCATGATTTTCATATGAACATTATTGAAATAGCTAATGCCTCTAGTGCTTTAGGAGAAAAGATGTCTGACAGCAAGCTGGTCAGGAAGATTCTCAGGTCTCTTCTTAGGAGATTTGATATGAAGGTTACTGCTATAGAGGAAGCTCAGGACATTGACAAGATAAAGGTGGATGAGCTTATGGGATCACTCCAAACTTTTGAGTTAGGATTCAGTGAAAAATCTGAAAAGAAGAAGAGTATAGCATTTATGTCGAATGCTGATGACTCAGATGATGAAGGAGAACTGGTCAAAGATGAAGATGTGTCCAAAGAACTAGTGTTGCTTGGAAGACAATTTAATAAAGTGTTGAAAAGGATGGACTGGAAGTCAAGAGAAAATGTTCGAAACAAGTCTCTCGACATCAACAAAGACTAGGAAGGAGGCAGAAAATCCAGAACTAAAGAATACTCTAATCAAGGGAAGAGAGTGCAATGCTATGAACGTGAAGGATTTGGGCACGTAAAAACTGAGTGTCCCACTTATCTCAAAAGACAGAAGAAGGGATTATCTGTGACATAGTCAGAAGATGATTCTGAAACTGACACTGATGAGAAATCTGCAAAGTTGGTGATAGCATTAACAGGAGTATGTGAATCAGATGAAGAATCTGAAGAGCTTACTTTTGAAGAGCTGGCTATCTCTTATAAGAAGTTGTGCATTGAACATGAAGAAGTATGTCAGCAGAAAGAAGAACTAGCATGTGCCATTGTTCATTTAGAAGCTGAGAATACTGAGTATATGTCTACTATAGTTGATCTACAAAGTGAAGTAAATGTGTTGAATTCAAAACTGGACAACATGATCAAAAATGTCAGAATGTTGAATAGGAGTTCGGATGTACTTGATGAAATTCTGAAGTCAGGAAGAGATGCTGGAAATGTCAGTGGTATTGGATTTAAAGGTACAAATGAATTAGATGAAGGAAAGAAATCTGAGGAAGTACTCGTTCAAGATAAGAGAAGTTTGAAGATGTTGAATAACATGCTGCAACATCCTCCCAGACATCAGAAGAAGTTCATAAAGAAAAAGAATCAAAGATGGACATGCTACCATTGTGGGAAGTTTGGTCATATAAAAGCTTTTTGCTACAAGCTACATGGTTATCCCAAACCCATGCAACAATATAGTAAGAAGAAGAGCAGGGTTGAAACAAAAAGGATATGGACTTCAAAGGATTTTGAAAAGGAACATAGGGACTACAATTCTTTCAGAGTCTCTACAGATGAAAAATGGTTCTTTGATAGTGGGTGTTCTCGACATATGACTGGTATTAGTAGATATATGTCACATGTTAAGTATCATGCTCCTAATGAGGTGACTTTTGGTAATGGATCAAAAGGAAAAGTGCTTAGTGTTGGAAGAGTGGATTGTCCAGGACAGCCAAGTCTGGAAGAAGTATTGCTTGTTGAAGGGTTAGATACTAACCTAATAAGCATAAGCCAGTTGTGTGATCAAGGTCTTAGGGTCATCTTTACAAACTACGAATGTTTAATAATGGATGAAAAGAATTTTGTTGTTATGAAAGGTGAAAGAACCTCAGAGGATTGCTATTTGTGGAAAGCTGAAAGCACTATTATGGAAGTGTTAAATCAAAGAACTTGTGAATGGCACGTGTATAAGGACCCATTTCCAAAACTTATAAATAGCCCAGCTAACACATTCCAACTTCAATCCTACAGTGCAAAAACTTCATCTGACCTATTCTTTCAAAACTCTTCTCCGCTAGGGTTTGCTCTTACTCTCCTCAATACTACTTTTTGTGATCAACTAAACATGTCTCAACATCCTAACTCTGATTCCATGCACGGCTCCCCTGATAACACTGGTTCTCCATGAATCAATACTGGAGATGAAGATCATTGCAGATGATAAACCTCTCTGACATAGTACTCGACATTGCTCCGTTGAAAGTTATGCCGGCTGACCCAAAAGGCAACCAGCAAGCTTCTCACACAATGAATGTCAACATTCCAGGTAAGAAATCTAAACCCTTCTCACCTAAGAAGAAAGTCCACTCCATGACCAGTTTGTATGCTAACCAAGTAAGCCCTAAGAAAGACGTGGCTGAAAAGGGATCTAAATCAGGCATAGTTGAGAAGCGGAAGGGTACTAAATCTTGTGATTCCACTGATGATGATGTTGTCAGAAAGGATAAGGAAATTAGAAGGGTTGTTGCCTCGATTCTGAGTGGAATTAAGGCAAATGTCGAGTCTAATGCTCCAACATCAGTGACAGAAAATATCAATAGCAGCCCTACTAATAGGACGGATGGTGATGTTTCCATGCATGTGGACCGTGAGAAAAGAAGTAAAAGGAAAGCTGATGTAAGGACTGACGATGTTATTAATGTTGATGACCTCACTTCTGATGAGGAACCTATTGCTAGAATGCTGAGAAGAATTCAGAGAAGAAGAGGAAAAAATGTAATAAGTGAAGGCTCCAAGTCTTCGAAATTGCGTGGTAAATCTGGAGGTGGGGAAAGAAAAGTTCAAGCAGGGCCGCCTAAGCAATGGAGCAAGGTTGTAGTGCCCACTAAGAAAAGAAAAATTGCTGATCAAAGTGATTCTGACTATGAAGTTGAAACAGATGTCCAGGACATCATTGGTATAAAAAACTCCACCTGCAAGAAGGCTTCTACTGAAAGCTCTATGAGAAATACAGATAGATGGAAAATTGTTGATCAAAGAAGGATTGCTCTGGAGAGAGAGTTGGGGAAGGACTTCGAAAAGTATAAAGAAATAGTGGAGCTCATTGCTGCGGCTGGATTGATGAGAACAGTGTCCAAGTTAGGACCCTGCTATGGAAATCTAGTCAAAGAATTTGTGGTAAATATGTCTGAAGAGTGTGACGAGAACAGGGGAAACAATCCCAGACAAGTATGTGTAAGAGGAGAAGCTGTCACTTTTTCACCTGAAATTATCAACAACTGTCTGGGCAGGAGTAATGAACCTCAACCTGAGTTAGAGGTTACTGATAATACTGTTTGCAAGGAGATAACAGATGGCTGTATGAGACATTGGCCAAATGCAAAGAAGCTGTCGTCTGGTAAAATAAGTGTCAAATATGCCATCCTCCACAGGATTGCCGTGGTAAATTGGGTTCCTACAAATCACACATCTACTATCTCATATACACTTGGCAGATTCATATATGCTATAGGGAAGGAGATTTCCTTTGATTTTGGATCATACATCTTTGAGCAGATCTTGAAACAAGCTAGCTCACCTGATGTCAAGATGCCTATTGGTTTCCCTTCCTTGATCTGTGGTATTATTCTAGAACAATGTCCTAATCTTGTGTTGAGGGGTGACACTGCACTAAAAAGGAAACCTCCTCTGTCCCTTCACTACAAGCTACTGGGTGGAGCACATGTCCCAGACATTGTTGGGACATCTACACAGACTCCTGGTCCTGCTAATCTTGATGATGAAGCCATTGCTCAGTTGCAAGAAACCTGCAAGGATCTGGAAGAATCCATCAGGAGAGATACAGCAAGGAAGACAAAGCTCGAGCAGCTGATTAAAGCCTTGGTTGAAAAGAGAAATGCTGCTAAATATCAAGAGCTGACTGAAGATGATGGACAAGGTGAATCTACTGAGTCTGATAGAGGAAGTGTCCAGCAGTCTGATGATTCCGGTTCTGAGAATGGTGCCTCTGAATTTGAAGGTGAAAGTGATGAGGTTGCTGATGAAGAGGACAGTGCTGATTAACCAGGCTATCTGCAAGTTTATCTTCTGTTTTATTTTTTTCTTCTGCAAGTTTTTCTTTCCTTTTAGACAACTTAATTCTGGTTTGGTGTTGAACAATATAATGCTATGTGATTTGGTTACATTTGTCTATGACCTCTCTTTTTGTCATATTTGTGGCTAAAAAGGGGGAGTAGTAAGTGTGAGGGGGAGCAACTTGTTATGTGCTTGTGCTGTTGTAGGTAGAGTGTGTGTGCTGCAGATGGATGGTGTGTTGCTGCTGTTGAGGGGGAGTTTTGTGCAGATGGATTGTGTGTTGCTGCTGTTGAGGGGGAGTTTTGCTAGTTTACTATGATGAGTGTTCTTGTGGTACTGTGTGTTTTTATGCAGCTGAAGGGGAGTGCTGCTATGCTGGATTTGTTTGTGGTTTTTTGTGATACTGAGTGTGTTTGAGTGTTTTTTTTCGCTGCTGATACTGATGGTGTTTAAGTGTGTGTGGAGTTTTAGCCAAAAATAAGCCAAAGGGGGAGATTGTTATTTCCTTGGTTTTATGGTTGGTATTATTTTGCTAAAACTCATGTAGCAGTAGACGTTGAATGAAGAAGTCTAAAAATATGTTTCATTACTCTTTGTTCAACATGTCGTATGAAGATGTTCCATGGCAGCTCATAGGACATCGCGTTGTGAAGTCAGTTTTTAATGCAGATTCTGTTACTATGATTTGTAACTGAATATTCTGTGAATATTTGGTTATCCTATGTGGCATCCAAAGCTTTTTTAGATTAAGGTTACTTGTTGGTTTTCGGATTTGCTGCTGTTTCTAATTATGGAGACATAATAGGAAACTTTGGATTGAAGACCTATTTTATTGGAGTTAATTTTGCAGATTTGTGAGCAGCCTAATTGCTGCATTTTTGAAGCCCAATTCAGTCCATATTTCAAGCTATAAATAGACTGATGTAAACCTAGTTTTAGGTGTCGAACTTACATGTATTTTTAGGGTTGTGTGCTTGTGTTTTGTGAGCCTAACTAGTATCATATGATAACAGTATAAGGACTGTAGTGTAAGTTGTGTAAGGTTGCTCATAAGCTTTTAAGTATTGAGTAGCTGTGTGTTAATTCTCATAAGCTGTGAAGTATTGAGAATTTGTGTTTCGACCATTGTTACTTGTCTTGTAAGGAACCAGTCACGGGTTGTGATTGAAGAGGGATTTGAGGAGGGCCTCATACCTAGGGGAGTCTTAGGTAGAAGTCATAGGAAGGGTAGTGATTAAGTGAGCTGATTGAACCGGGTGTGGTTATCAGTGAATTGATACTATCGAATATTGATTTCACCCCTGGCTTGGTAGCCCCCAGATGTAGGATAGTTGGATCCGAACTGGGTTAACAATTTCTGGTGTTCTTTACATTTTCTGCACACTTTTATTTTGAACTTGTTCATTGTTGTTGTATATCAGTGTCTCGACATCTCGATAGGACATCTGATTTATAGGCCAGAATTTCAAAAGCATTTGTTTGATGGCTTTGGTGTACTCAAACTGATCACAATTGAACTCTATTTATAGTAGAGCAAGTTTGTTTTGGGATCCACAGTGAATGGCAACTGCAGCAGAGGTTTGGCCAATGTTGTCCAATGGAAATCCAAGTCTCCTCTAGCCATTGACTAGAGGTTAGGGCATAGGGTTGTGGTTCCCTTGGTCTTGGATAAGTCTTGACTGAATTCAGTTGAGAATGGCTCAGTCCATGCCACCTTGATGCTTCCATTGAATGCTCCAATCCAAAATTGGAGTCTTGTCCCTATTTTGGCAATTCTAGGTTCAACATGCTATTTCTTGTTCCAAAGACTTTGGAGGCTTGGCTCAGTGATTGTCCCCTTTAGATTCAATCCTCAGAGGTATCCAGGTGGATAGGAGCATTTGGATTTGGATGATTTTGGCAAATCGACTAAAAGTGCAAAATCTGCCTTGCCTTGGCAGATTTCAGCAAGGCAACTTGCCAATGTCATATCTCATGACTTAAATTGAATTTGGTAATGTTCTTGGCCATTTTGGAAAGCCCTTACATGATACAACAACTGTTTGAACATGTTAGGTTTTGATCTCTTTTGAATCCAAGTGAAAAATCCCCCTACATTTGGCAAAAAGTAGGGTAATGAGATCTCTTTTGAAATTTTCACTAAGTGTTGGAACAAAGTGACTTTTCTTGATTTTGATCACTCCATAACTCAAAATCCATGAGGAATTTGGACATAGGTCAGTATGAAGCTTTTGTAGAGGGAAATGAGATCTACAAATCAAGCTTTGAATGAGGCACAATGGCCTTGTGGTTTAGGAGTTATGGTCCTCCAAAGTTGGCACATTAGTGTCACTTTTTCCATAACTTAGAAATTTTTCTAAGTTTTTATGGTTACCCCTTTTACAAGTTATCCCACTTTCTTTGATTTTTCTTGATGAATGATGATTCAAATCATACATTAACATCATTTTAGGGTTAAAAATCCATTTTGGTGAAAAATCTCAAAAAGTCAAAGTTGACTTTTGTGCACAGTTGACTTTTTATCAGATGAATTCCAAACTGTGCAATCCTTTATGAAATCATGTCCTTGACCTAAATCAAACTTGATGGACATGTTCCATGGGTGTCATAGGGTATATTGAATCATGTCTTAGGGCTTGGGAGCATGTCCTGGTCAAAAGTCAAAGTTACAGTTGACTTTCCTCGCGAAACCCTAATTGTGGTGCAGATGAAATTGAAACTTGTTGCTCAAACTTCTTGGATCAATCCAATGTTCCAAATGGATCAGTATAGTATATTAGAGACCCTCAAACCCTCTCTTGAGGTCTTGGCTCATGATTTGCCCTAAAAGTCAACTTAGGGATGAATTAGGTCAAGAAACCCTAATTCCTGATTTTTGATGAATGCATCCCCTGAGGAAAAATTGACTTGATGATTGGGTTTATGATGTCCCTTGGAGCATCATAGGTTATGCCTTGAAGCACTGGCTCATGCCCAGAGGAGAATTTCCATCTGGAGGCCCTGGTTGACCAAAATCCTAATTTGGTGACACTGGCGATCTTGGGGCTTGACCCACTTAAAAGGAAGCAGCCTTGTGCTTAATCCTTGAAGTGGGAGTCCTCTTGATCCATTGTGGATGTTTGAGAGATTAGACAAGTTGAAGATTATGTCGTTCCTTGATTGATCATTTGCCTAAAGGCTCTGAGAGGGCTTGAAACCCTAAGCTTGATTGTAGTGAATGCTCAACAATTCCTTGAGGAGATTGATGAGGTACAAAGGTACATCCATATTGTGATGATGATTTACACAATGATGGGAAACTAGGTGGTCAAAATTTGGGGTATTACAGATGCCCCTATTTAATCTTCTTGGACACGAAGGTGTGAATGACAAAGGTATTCGGGCATTCGGGGTGCAAGAGGATTAAATATCGGAATATCTGAAATTTTGATGGTGGTTATGAATGGTAGCGCACGCATTCATCTTCTTTTGCTAAGCAATGATGCTTAGAAAAGGTAAAACTTCCCCTCGATCCTGGTCTTCAGCCAAGGAACTGGTCTCAGTTTCTGATATAAACTTCCCCTCGATCCTGGTTTCCTACCAAGGAACTGGTCTTAGTTTCTGATATAAACTTCCCCTCGATCCTGGTTTCCTACCAAGGAACTAGTCTAAGTTTCTGAAATCTAAGACAGAAGAGGAGCATGTGACCCACCTGTCAAAATTATTCGAGCGGTTGAGAAAGTACAAACTCTGCTTGAATCCCAATAAGTACACATTCGGTGTCTGTTCAGGGAAACTCTTAGGGTTCATCGTCAGCCAGAAAGGAATTGAGATTGATCCTGACAAAGTCAAGGCCATTCAAGAAATGCCTGCTCCAAAAACTGAAAAACAAGTCAGAGGATTCGTGGGACGTTTGAACTACATTTCCCGATTCATATTCCTCATGACCGCCACATGTGCGCCAATTTTCAAATTACTCAAAAAGAACCAGGACTGCATTTGGACAGAGGATTGCCAAACCGCCTTCGACAATATTAAGGAATACCTGTTGAATCCACCGATTCTGTCACCTCCAGTGGAAGGAAGACCACTGATCATCTACCTTACAGTCCTAGAGGACTCAATGGGTTGTGTACTTGGCCAACAAGGTAAAACGAAAAGGAAAGAGTCTGCCATCTACTATCTGAGCAAGAAATTCACCGACTGCGAGACTCGGTACACTATGCTTGAGAAAAATTGCTGTGCTCTGGCTTGGGCAGCCAAACGTCTTCGCCAGTATATGATTCGTCACACTACTTGGTTAGTCTCCAAAATGGATCCAATTAAGTATGTATTTGAAAAACCTGCTCTCACGGGAAGAATTGCCCGTTGGAAGATGTTGTTATCAGAATATGACATAGAGTACCATGCTCAAAAAGTCGTAAAAGGGAGTATTTTAGTCGATCATTTGGCTCATCAACCGATTGACAATCAGGAATCAATCGGGTTTGACTTCCCAGACGAAGATGTCATGTATTTAAAAATGAAAGATTGCGATGAACCGCTACCCAGTTAAGGGCCAGACCAGGTTCCCAATGGGGACTAATTTTTGACGGAGCTGTCAATCATTACGGAAGCGGAATTGGGGCAATCATCATAACCCCTCAGGGTACCCACATTCCTTTCACTACCAGATTGACATTTAAGTGTACAAACAACGAGGCCGAATATGAAGCTTGTATCATGGGTCTCGAGGAAACGAACGACTTAAGGATCAAAAACTTGGATGTATACGACGACTCAGCCCTTGTTATCAATTAGATCAAAGGGGATTGGAACACATACTAATCAGGATTGATTCCTTACAAAAACTACGTGAGAAGGTTGTTACACTTCTTCAATAGAATCGAGTTTCACCACATCCCTCGTGAAGAGAATCACATGGCTGATGCATTAGCCACTCTCTCTTCCATGATTAGTGAAGGTTAATGGAACGACGTACCTAAGATAGACATAATGCACCTTGAAAGGCCCGCTTATATCTTCACAATTGAAGCAGTCATAGACGACAAACCTTGGTATCACGA
This sequence comes from Lathyrus tuberosus, assembly GCA_022829125.1. Lineage (NCBI taxonomy): Eukaryota > Viridiplantae > Streptophyta > Magnoliopsida > Fabales > Fabaceae > Lathyrus > Lathyrus tuberosus. The sequence continues at coordinate 2,244,348 of JALAZF010000308.1, read as the reverse complement.
TATCAAGTGCTTCCTTCAGAAACAAGAGTACCCACCTGGGGAACTAAGAAAAGACAGAAAGACTCTCAGAAGATTGGCAGGCAGCTTCTTTCTGGGTAGTGATCATTTTATAAGAGAAACTTTGACATGGTCTTGCTCCGATGCGTAGACAGACCAGAAGTAAACATGTTGCTAAAAGAAATTCATGAAGGATCCTTTGGCACTCATGCCAACGGACACACAATGGCGAGAAAAATTCTGAGAGCAGGGTACTACTGGTTGACCATGGAATTCGATTGCTACAAGTACATGAGGAAGTGTCACAAGTGTCAGATATACTCAGACAAGATCCATGTACCGCCAACGCATCTCAAAGTTCTTTCTCCCCATGGCCTTTTTCCATATGGGGAATCGACATGATTGGCATGATTGAACCTAAATCTTCAAATGGACATCGGTTCATCCTGGTAGCCATTGACTACTTCACCAAGTGGGTCGAAGCAGCGTCATACACCAATGTAACCCGACAAGTCGTGGTCCGCTTTATCAAAAACAATCTCATATGCCGTTATGGTGTTCCAAGCCAGATCATTACTGATAATGGATCTAACTTGAACAATAAGATGATGAAAGAGTTGTGTGCTGAGTTCAAGATCGAACACCATAACTCATCTCCCTACCGACCTAAGATGAACGGAGCGGTAGAAGCGGCTAACAAGAACATCAAGAAGATTGTTCAAAATATGGTTGTAACCTATAAAGACTGGCATGAAATGCTGCCTTTTGCTCTTCACGGTTATCGCACATCTGTCCGCACTTCAACAGGGGCAACCCCTTTCTCTCTAGTATATGGCATGGAAGCAGTGCTCCCCATCGAAGTAGAGATCCCATCAATCCGGGTATTGATGGAAGATAAGCTTACAAAAGCTGAATGGTGTCAATGTCGACACAACGAACTAAATCTGATCGAAGAAAAGAGAATAACGGCACTATGCCACGGTCAGTTGTATCAATAGAGAATGAAGAAGGCGTTTGACAAAAAGGTTCGACCTCGCGTCTTCAGGAAAGGAGACCTTGTGCTAAAAAAGATACAATCATTTCTCACTGATTCTCGGGGCAAGTGGACTCCGAATTATGACGGCCCCTATGTGGTCAAGAAAACTTTCTCAGGCGGTGCCTTGAGACTTGCAACCATGGATGGAGAAGAATTTGCCTACCCCACAAATGTTGACGTAGTCAAGAAATACTTCGCCTAAACCAAAAAAAAAAACGTCTCGGTGGATTAAAAACCCGAAAGGGCGGTCCAGCAAAAAATTAGAGACATGATCAAAAATCATCCCGGTGGATTGGAAATCTCAAAGTACAATCTAGGAAAAAATTAGGGATAATGGCAAGTAACTATGTTCAAAGGGGAAAATCCCTCAGCAGCAGTCATGCCATCCATCAGAAAACTCCAGTCAAGGTCATCTTCGACAGTAGCTCAGGATGTCCCGAATTCAAAGTTGGTAGAAGGATAGTGGTCATTATGTTTCAATGTAGCCATTTTCCCTTAAATTACCATTTTCTAAAATTTGTAAATACTCTATGGAATCACGCGTTCGGCTGATTTCCATCCTATCAATAAAATTTGAGCCCTTGTGCTTTTGTTTTCAATTCTTATTTATTTTAGCTTTACAGAACGACATTTTAATATGATTAACGATTCTTGAAATGAAACAAAAATGTATTTACTTGTCAAATTTTTCTGCTTTTAAAATAAAGACGACAATTCTTTTGACTGTCGAACATCGAAAGAACGTCGATCGCTTCTCCAAAGGTGTCCGAGCTTCAAAGTGTAGAATCAAAGTAATCCTTCTAAACCAGCACGCCTGAATGAAGGATCAGCTATGTCAGATGCGAATACTCCATCTGACACCCCCGACAGAGTTCTTACCTCCTAAGCCCGACCAACGGTTGTTCCCCGTAGGGACTATTTCTCCTAAGCAAGGCAGAATTGCTATCGTGAACCAGTCGTGTTCATCTACTAGTCTGTATGTCGCGTCAATTTTGTCAGCATAAACATACATACATCATGCATTATTGATTCACATTCATATTGCATCATTATCACTCTGGTCAGTCTTATCCCCAAGTGATAAAAGTCCTCTCAATCAAGTTGTCAGTTCTTTCCTCGTCAGGAAATATTGCGTCTGAACAATCTCTCTCCTCAAGTTTATTTCTGGATTAGAATTGGCCCTTGACCACTTTGATAACTTGAACCTCTGAAAGATCAGAAAACGTTCGACAAACATCACTCTTCGCCATTGAAGATGATATTTTCGCTTTCCCGGATTCAGGAAAATCCCCAGAAAAAGCCTCTTAATCAGAGATTCGACAATAAAGCAGTTTTTCTCCTAAAAATCCGCTGACGAAAAGGTCATCAGCACCTCAAAATTGGATCACATCATATGGTATTTCTCCGAGAAGATCTCCAAGAAAAGTATGATGTAATATCCCCAAGCGGAAGCAATCTCTCAAGAGACTCGTTTTCCCCGATAGAGTCGACAAATGGCGTCTCCAACAGTGAAGTTTGTACACCTCTACAACTCAGACGACTGGGTTTCCCAGCAACTCTGACATCAAAATTTTTTCTATCAAATGGCATCTCCCTAGAAAAAATTGGCGAGAAGTTTGAGGAAAACCGCTACACATAGCGTCCCTTGTCAAGAAAGTTTATTGACAAAAGAAACTTAGACCAATCCCTTGGTAGGAAACTAAGATCGAGGGGAAGTTTATTTCAGAAACTTAGACCAGTTCCTTGGTAGGAAACCAGGATCGAATGGAAGTTTACATCAGAAACTTAGACCAGTTCCTTGGTAGGAAACCAGGATCGAGGGGAAGTTTATTTCAAAAGAAAACTGAGACCAGTTCCTTGGTAGGAAACCAGGATCGAGGGGAAGTTTACATCAGAAACTTAGACCAGTTCCTTGGTAGGAAACCGGGATCGAGGGGAAGTTTACATCAGAAACTTAGACCAGTTCCTTGGTAGGAAACCAGGATCGAGGGGAAGTTTATATCAGAAACTTAGACCAGTTCCTTGGCTGAAAACCAGGATCGAGGGGAAGTTTTTACCTTTTCTAAGCATTATTGCTTAGCAAAAGAAGATGAATGCGTAAGCTACCATTCATAACCACCATCAAAATTTCGGGTATTCCGATATTTAATCATCGTGCACCCCGAATGCCCGAATACCTTCGCCATTCACATCTTCGGGTCCAAGAAGATTAAATAGGGGCATCTGTCATACCCCAAATTTTGACCACTAACATTTCCCATCATTGTGTAAATCATCATCACAATATGGATGAACCATCATGCCTTATCAGTCTCCCCAAAGATGGGTGAGCATTCACTACAACAAGATTAGGGTCCAAAGCCCTCTTAGAGCTTTTAGATAAAGGGTCAATCAAGAATTGACATGATCTTCAACTATTCTAACCTCTCAAACATCCACAATGGATCAATAGGACTCCCATAGCAAGAATCAAGCACAAGGTTGCAGCATTCTAAGTGGATCAAGCCTCAAGATCGCCAGTGTCACCAAATTAGGGTTTGGTCGACCAGAGCCTCCAGATGGAAAGTTTCCTCTGGGCATGAGCCAATGCTTCAAATCACAACCTAATATACTCCATGGGACATCATAAACCCAATCATGAAGTCAATTTTGCCTCAGGGGATGCATTCACAAAAAATCAGGAATTAGGGTTTCTTGACCTAATTCACCCCTAAGTTGACTTTTGGGACCAAACATGAGACAAGACCTCAAGAGAGGATTTGAGGGTCTCTAATACACTACATTGATCCATTTGGATTAATGGATTGATCCAAGAAGCTTGATCAACAAGTTTCAAATTCATCAGAACCACATTTAGGGTTTCGCGAGAAAAAGTCAACTGTGTCTTTGACTTTTGACCCAGGCATGCTCCCAAACCTTGGGACATGATTCAATACACCCTATAACACCTATAAAATCAATCCATCAAGTTTGATTTAGGTCAAGGACTTGATTTCATAGAGGATCGCACAGTTTGGAATTCATCTGATAAAAAGTCAATTGTGCCCAAAAGTCAAAGTTTGACTTTTTGATTTTTTGATCAATTGTAATTCCCTAAACCTAAAATGATGTTAATGTGTGATTTGAATCATCATTCATCAAGAAAAATCAAGAAAAGTGGGATAACTTGTAAAAGGGGTAACCATAAAAAACTTAGAAATTTTCTACGTTATGGAACAAAGTGGCTAGGGTACCAACTTCTAAGGATTATAACTTGAGATCCAAGCAACCATTTGGACTGATCCAAAGATGGATTTGTAGCTCTCATGGCACTCTACAAAAGCTTCAACTACACCTCATTCCAATTCCTCGTGGATTTCAAGTTATGCAATGACCAAAATCACAAAAAGTGAAAATGCCACTTTTTTCCAACACTTGGTGAAATTTTCACTAAGTCAGAATCTGCCTTCACTTTTTCCAAATGTAGGGGCATTATTGACTTGGATCCAAAAAGCATCAAGACAAACTATGATCACACATGTGTTGTATCATATAAGAGCTTTCCAAAATGGCTAAGAACTCCATGAAACTCCACTTAAACCATGAGATATGACAATGACAATGTGCCTTGCTGCAAACTTTCATGGCAAAGCAGATTTGTGCATTTTGCTCGATTTGAGCAAATTTTGCAAATGACAAACAAGTTTATCCATCTGAACACCTCAGGGGGAGACCAAAGAGGGACAAACACTGATCCATCAGCCTCCTAAGTCCTTGGAACCAAAAGTAGCATGCCAAACCTAAAAAACCCTAAAGAGGGGACAAGACTCCAATTTTAGTTTGGAGCATTTAATGGATGCATCAAGGTGGCATGGACTGAGCCCTTTCCAACTGAATTCAGTCAAGACATATCCAAGAACTAGGGAACCAGCAGCCTGTGCTCTAACCTCTAGTCAATGGCAAGAGGAGACTTGGATTCCTATTGATCAACATTGGCCAAACTTCTGCAGCAGTTGCCATTCACTATTGCTTGCAAAACAAACTTGCTCTCACTTCCAAATTTTCCTTCCAAAGCAAGTCACTATCGGGTTTTGAGTTTGAGAGCTATTGCAACCAAACCAATCACACACACACCTCATAAACATCATATAGAAGTGATCCAAACACTCACATAACATCTGGAACACCAGATCCTCAAAATCACCAGCCAACTGCTCAAGGTTTTAACCAAGTTGCAGTTGGGGTACCATCTTCAGTTCCAGCTTGTTTCAAAGCATTCCAAGCACGCGGGCACATCACTTGGCACCTAGGGAAGTTATCCACATCATTGGAACCTAGCTGTAACACCTCTAACACAAAACACGATCACCAGCTGCAAGAGGTAAGCATGAGCTCTTCTAACTCTATGATCCATGCATTTTTTGCTGCACAATAATTTGGCCATATGTTCATAATCATGCATAGAGTGTTTTCCCTCAATCAATTGCTTTGTTTGAATCGTGTATGGAATTTCTGAGCCTTCATGCAAATTTTAGGGTTCTTGAGGTTTCTCTTTGATTTCTTATTCCATGCTTAAAATAAATGAAATTAAATACCACAGACATGATCGTGAGGTAAAAACGAGCAGATTGATATGTAGATTGCATGATATAATCAAGTATTCAGTGAGATTGGATAGAAACTGCAAATCTGCAGAAACAGAGGGTGGTGCGTGTTCTTGCCATGTTCTTGGCGCCCTTTTTGAAAATTCAAATATTTGAATTTTGTGATTTTATTTAATTGATTCAAAAATTTATTTCTCTCTGAGTTTTAATATTTTGAGTTGATTCTTTTTTTAATAATTCACAAAAATGTTAAAATATTTTATTTTACCAAAAAATCCCAAAAATGCTATTTATTTCATATATTTGATATTTTTACAAAGAATTAATGTTTTATTTGTTTTTAACATTTGAAATATTTTTTCTCCCTTTATTTTCCAAACTTAATTGGTTTCCAATCATTTTGAGAATATAAACATCATATTTAAAACATTAATCCAAGATCACAATTTTTTTTCCACACATGTTTAACAATTTTGATCATTTTAATTGAATTTTTATTCAATTAAAATATATTTTGAAAACAAATTAGGGTTTTGATTAATTCAACCCTCATCAAACTTTTTCAAACACTTTGGGCCTCTAATAGAGAGTAAAACCCAACCCCTTTGAAAACCCAAAACATTTTTGGTCCTCAGTCATTGTATAAGACCCACTGCGTTTTCAAAAATCTCGGCGCGATCGCCATTTCAAAACGAAAAAACTTTTGGGCCTACCTTCGTGTTATAAGTCCCATTTCATTTCTTTAAAACACTTGGGTCTCTAATAGAGTGTAAAACCTAATCCCCTTTTAACCAAAACCTTTTTGGGCCTAACATATTGTATAAGTCCCTCTGTGTTAAAAGAAAAAAACCTCGGCACAATCGCCAGCTCAAAACAAAATTCTGGGCCTCTCCTTGAGCTGTAAGCCCCATCACTGATACAAAAACACTTGGGCCTCTAATAGAGTGTAAGACCCAATCCCCTTGTACATAAAAACAATTTTGGGCCTCACATATTATATAAGTCCTTCTGTACAGTTTTCAAAACAGCAGTGCGATCATCGTTAAAACCTTGGGCCTCTCCTTGAGCTGTAAGTCCTAACAATCTTTTCAAAGCACTTTCTCCATTGATTTTGAATATAATATCGCTATCAAAGTTTTTTTTTGTTGAACAACTAACAAAACAGCATGGAAGCTCTACAACGGGTAAGTGTTTATCCGCTTTCATTTATCGCTTTCGTATGTATATAACTGTATTGTGGAGCTGCTTCACTGTAAGTCTTCTTTCACATCCTTTATATACTTGTCAAATATCCACTGTGTAATACTAGTATAGTTATTTAGAGTTTTCCCCGACAACTACGTCTAGAACTAGGTAAAGCCTGTTGGTCACTTTTAAATACAAACAAAACTAGATCCCCTATAGGACTACCAGATACAATCTTCCCTCCTCTTGGGGTTAAACAATATGGAAACGTGAAAGGCAGCATTCTCGGTGAACCCTTTCTCAGATTGTCACTCTTAGAAATTGTCAAAGAAACTCTACTGCCCAGAGTTTATCTATTCTCCGTGAATAGAATCTCTTGAGTTTCTTCCAAATCCTTGAACTTTCATGACTTGATCTATTCTCTGTGAATAGCATGTCTTGAATTTCTCTTGGTTTGGGGACCCACAGGCTTCCTAAAAGCATCCCCGCCTCCTCTTGGGCGTTGTACAAGGACCCTTCGGCTTCTTAGAAGTTCTCATGCCTTCTCTTGGGCTTAATACAAGGACCCTGACAACCTCTTAAAGGGATAAGACAGAACTTAGTCATCCTTTGTTAGAGCAGTCTTTCCAGCGTCAAACCTCCAGCCATTTTTAGGGTTGATACTCATCCCTTAATGCCCGTGCCTCCTCTTGGGCATTGTACAAAAGATAAAACTCTAGATTTGGACAATCTAAACCCCTTAAGTCTCAAAGACATTCTCAAGTTCCTTCCAAACGTAGGAAAAAACCTTGATCACTCAGAAACCCAGTCTCTCTCATGAGAGTTACCCACACTTGGTCCTGCCTATGGATCTAATCCTCAGCAGTAAGATAGCCTCCTCTTGGGCTTTGTACAAATGACTCTCCCCTAGCGGATCTAACTTTTTCAGACTCTCTTATTGAGTATAAAGGACACTCTTGTTGAGTCAAACTTTTAGCCTCCGTCTTAGGCTTCGTATAAGACAGACTAAAACACTCTCTTGTTGAGTATAAAAGACTCTCTTGTTGAGTCAATACCCTTTTAGCCTCTATCTCGGGATTCGTACGAGACAACAAATAAAAGACACCCTCTTGTTGGGTCAATCGCCTCCTCTTAGGCTATGTATAAGGAAACCTCGGTTGAGTCAATCAACCTTTTAGCGTCAAATTGGTGCTTTGTTCACAACATACAAACATCAACAACTCATCTTTAGAGATGACAAATTCTCTCTAAACCCTTTAGCTTCACATCTTGGGCTTTGAACAAGATACAAATCACCTTTAGCTTCACGTCTTGGGCTTTGAACAAGACACCAAAATAACCTTTTTCCTCCCATAGAATAGGAGGAACTACGATCGTTCTGATTTCCCTGTTTCGTTAAACGGGAATACGTAGGCATAAGATTGAAAAATCTTAGCGAGCACACTAATTAAAAAACCAAAACCCAATATCTCCATCAAATCAACCCAAAAGCATCAAACTTAAACACATTACCAAAAACCTAACCAATAGTCCAGACACCGTGTTCTTAGGCAAAATAACCAAAGAGGGGCCCACGTCTACATAGCATCTGTAAAACAACAGTTTTGACTGTTTAACCTCAGTTTGCGAGCAGGGTTAATTGGAGACATCTATTTCCCTTCCTTAATCAGCTTATCAGGATAAAAAATGAATCGAACTGTAGTACCCGAGCGATAATGCTTCAATACCACAAAAATCGCGCTACACGGCTGACGATGAACCCTAGCAGTTTCCCTGAGCGGACATCGAATGTGCCCTTGTTGGGATTCAAGCGGAGTTTGTACTTTCTTAGACGCTCGAATAGTTTTGAAAAGTGGGTCACATGCTCCTCCTCTGTCTTAGATTTTGCAATCATATCATCGACATATACCTCGATTTCTTTGTGTATCATGTCATGAAACAGAATAGTCATGGCCCTTTGATATGTTGCCCCGACGTTCTTCAAGCCGAACGACATTACCTTATAACAAAAAGTGCCCCATGGGGTGATGAAAGAAGTTTTCTCCATATCTTTCGGCGCCATTTTTATCTGATTGTAGCCCGAGAATCCATCCATGAAGGAGAATACTTTGAACTTTGTTGTACTGCCTATCAGCATGTCAATGTGTGGTAAGGGAAAGTCATCCTTTGGACTGGCCTTGTTTAGATCCCTATAATCTACACACATTCTAATCTTTCCGTCCTTTTTTAGAACAGGTAATATGTTGGCTAACCATTGAGGATATTCTGATGTGGCGAGGAAACCCGCGTTAATCTGTTTTTGTACTTCCTCTTTGATTTTGATGGACATGTCCGGGTGAGTCCTTCTCAACCTTTGTTTCACCGGCGGACATTCCGATCTTAACGGTAGATGATGTTCCACGATGCTGGTATCCAACCCTGGCATATCCTGATAGGACCAAGCGAATACATCGGAAAATTCTTTGAGAAACTTTATCAAACTTTCTTTAACAATCGGAATGAGCAGTGCCCCAATCTTGATTTCCTTGCTCTCTTTTCCTAAACCTAAGTTGACCGTTTCCAACGACTCTTTGTAAGGTTCAATGGACCTTTCCTCTTGTCTGAGTAATCGGGAGATCTCCTCTGGAATTTCTTTGTCATTTTCTTCTTCAGCCCCAAATACCGGGAATTCAAAGTTGGGAGAAGGCATTGGATCGTATGTTTCAATGGGGTTTAAAACAAGCAATCTGCATGACGTGATGATTTGTGTTTAGAAGAGATAGAGAGAATGCAAGAGTGTGTGCAGTGTATTTTCTAAAAATTGCTTGTTTTTATTTTTTGTTGTTTTTTAGAATTACCATTTTCTGAAAAAGCGAAAAGAGAAAACAACAATAAATGTGGAAATTACATAACGACGTTATTTTATTTATGATCTTGTCGATTCTTGAAACTACAGCCCTATAAAACAAAACTCTATCGCTTTGGGCAAAGCGAAGAGGTACACTTACAGAAAGTGAGCCCTATCAAAACATCCGTTTCACCTGGGCAAGGTGAAAGGTTAAGGTAAAGACGACAATTACTTAGACTTATGAACAACTTTCGGAACATTGAATGCAACCCATTAGCGCGAACTCCTCGGTGAATCATAAAGTCGGGTACCTTCTTTCTCAGCTTGTCTTCAGAAATAACGCTAATTTCTGGTGGAGCAGGATCATTGGAATCTGTCTCCCAGGGAGAGTTGTCGTAGGAGAATTCCTCAGCTGTATCTTGCACAGTGTTTGTACTCTCAGGTATATCTCCCAATCCAGTTGGTTAGATGTCTTCGAGCCTGATACGAGAGCTTTCAGGAGCGGTGTACTTGACCATGAAGTCGTATTTGCCACTTAGTTGTCCTAAGGTGTCCCAAACTTCTTTGGAACTGGAGGAGTCACCTCTTTCAATGACGTTGACCTCAGGAAAGGCGTAGTTGATAAACTCTAGTCCGGAAAGCTTTGCCAATTCATCGTTGTGCTGGATATTTTCAAAATGCCCTGAGTAATGACCCCATGACATGGTGGGGACGCATGTATTCATTTCAATAATACTCAGTTGATATGCATCGTTCGGCTAATTCTCTTGCCCCAAGTCTCCTGGGTACGGCTGCCACATTGGCAGGCCACCCATTGGACCATAATAGTCGTGGTCAAAGTTGTGTTTCATCGGAGTGTCCTCCTCCAATGAGTTTGGTGGAGCACGACATCCTTCCGGATCATAATCTCCGTATATCATTTCGACATTTGACCTTGGTATAAATCTCGGACTCTATGCGGGATAGCAAAATGGCGTAGGCACCTCTTCCTGAGACATATAACCGTCCTTGTTAAGATAGGACTTCCATTCTTCATCGGTATCGGAAGAATCGCCCTCGTTGATGGTATGGACTTCTTGAGACACTGGGTGAAGGAAACCTCCACTGTAGAAGAAGTTCTGAATGGGATGAAGACTTTCATCGTTTATAGCTGTCTGGGTATAGGTTGAAGAAAAACCAAGACCCTTCTTTGTTTTGTTATTAGTAGGGATGACAAGTTGTCCCCATCCTTTGGCATTGTTACTTTTGATCACCTCGAGAGAATCTTTATACGAGGAAATCAAAGTTCCTTTCTCTGATTGATTGTCATTGCTCACTGAAAGTGCTTGGAACTAAGTTCCAACAACCTCCTTTGGTTCTACACAAGTGGATGACGATAAGTTACTCACGATCAAGGCTTTCTCCCCGCAGACTGTGACGAGTTAGTCATTCTTGACGAACTTCAGCTTCTGGTGAAGTGTCGAAGTGACTGCCCCAGCTTCGTGTATCCAAGGTCTTCCTAACAAACATCTGTATGCTGCCCAGATGTTCATGACCGGGAAAGTGACTTGGAAAGTGTGAGGACCGATATCTATGGGAAGGTCGACTTCGTCGATAACTTTTTTTCGGGATCCATCAAATGCTTTGACGATGACCTCACTGCCTCTCATCGGAGATCCCTTAAATGATAGTTACATTAAATTAGACTTCGGCATAACATTTAGATTTGATCCGGTATCTACCAGTACGCTGGCTAATGCATCGTCCTGACAGTTGACTGTGATATTGAGCGCCATATTATGATTTGGGCCCTCTTTCGATAGTTCCTCATCACTGAAACCGAAGTTGTTGCAGGAAGTGATGTTAGAGACGATGCTGTCGAATTTCCTTATCGACACATCTTGTTCCACAAAGGCCTGCTCTAAGACTTTCTGTAGAGCTTCCCTGTGAGCTTCGGAACTGAGTAAAAGAGACAACACTGATATTTTTGAAGGATTTTGCAACAATTGATTGACAATGTTGTATTCACTCTTTTGGATGAGCTTCAGCATCTCATCGTTGTTATTTGAAAGGTCGGGATCACTGGACTGACCGACTGGTTGATCAGGAACTTCTGTTTGAGGTTCCTTTTCTTTGGTAGGTTCTCCAACTCCTCGGTTGAAGATTCGACCGCTCCGTGTTACTCGACTGATGTCTGTAATATTCACGACGGAGGGTAATGGAGTTTCCTTTCCATTCTCAATTGTTGTGGCACCGTATTTGTAAGGGATAGCCTTAGTTAATTCATACGGTAGTGGTCCCGGCAGATAGATAACTACAAGAGCCTTTTACTTTTTCCGACCATTGTAAGTGATTGGAATCTGTTCCTGGTTAGGAACTTTTCTACTGCCCAAGGGAATTCTTGATTCGCTAAGTAGGGGGATGATTGCACAAACATCTTTGGTCCTCTTATGATCAGAGATTATGACGGCGACTTTGATTTGATCAGTGAAATAGTCTGGCATCAAGTTGATTGACCCAGAACTTGGACACGGTCGAATCTCTTTGTGATCCAATCGACTCTGAAGGGCTGTTCGTACGAGGTAACATCCTTGATTATCTTCCGAGCAAACTCTACAACGTTCATAGTTGTGTGGTGGCACCTGGCCACGTCCTCTTTGAATGCAGTGTAACCTCGCTAGGTCTGTTTCCATTGACCGGACATCCTGACTTTGATGCCGAGTAGGGTTCCCATTAGTCATGCTGACTTGTTGTGTGTCTTCGTCCATATAGATCGGAAGCCACCAATGGTTTAACAAGTTTTGCAAAGTTCTCTGAACGAGGGCACATCCTTGGTTATTCCCATGACATACTTTGCAGTTCTGATAATCATACGAAGTCAGAAAACCGAGTTGGACTTGTGTAGCGTGTAACTCCACCAAGCTGGTATTCATCAAGAGAATATCCAAAATTTGAATCATATTCACTTGATAATGACTTCTATCGAGGTAATCCTGAATCCATCCAAGATCCATCTGACGCTGGAGGGCCTCTTGTATAAAAGAGCATCCCTGATTGTTTACCGAGCAGACCAGACAGGAATCGTAATCGTGTCGTGGAAGATTGTGATGTTGGCTTTGCCTTGAGTGCATTGCCACCAAGTTGACATTCATTGCTAGAATGTTGTGATTCTGAATGATGTTGGAATTCAAATAAGTCATGTTGACCTCACAAATTCGGTGATCCTGGATCCATCCGAGATCCAATTGTTCCTGTAGTGCTGATTGCACCACAGAACATCCTTGATCGTTTTTAGAGCAATATCACACTGGCGGCGATGCATTTTGACCAGGTTGGCCCTCAATAAAAGTACATCATGAATTTGATAGCTGTGGTTAGACTCTCCCTCTATCAAATTAACTGTAGCTCTCTCGTGTTGAGGCAGCGGGTTTGTCTGAGCGTTTGGATTTGTATCCTTGAAGGATAAAACCCCGCTCCTAACAAGCTTTTGTACATCGGATTTGAAGCCGAGATAATTTTCTATGTTATGCCCCGATCCTCCTTGATGATAAGGGCAAGTCTGGTCTGCTTTGAACCAAAAAGGCAGATTTTTCGGTACTTTAAGAGGAGACCTGGTCTGGACAGCCCCTTGACCAGTAGTAGTGGTAACAGTTCGGCGTACAACATTGGTATAGGGCCAAACCCTGGTGGTCGTGTTGTACGGTTGTTGTTGTTGTACGGTGGACGAGCCTGCTGAAGAGGCTGTTGTGTCCTTTGTTGAAATTGTGTGAATTAGGTTGGCTTTGAGCAACCTAAGGTTGATACGTAGGAACAGGCGTAGGGTTGATAGCAGGAGTTACAACTGCTACTGGTTGGTATCGTCGCCTTTGCTTTCCGAGAGAGATATTGCCAATATCTTGCTCTTTTTTCTTAGGGAGAGCACTACCGTATCTATTAGTACTTCTAGATGGTCCAACATCCTTTACTAAACGTCCTTCTCTGACCGCTTCCTAAAGACGAACTCCCATGCCGACCATCTCAGTGAAGTCACTGGGCGCACTAGCGACCATTCTGTCGTAGTAAAATGAGCTCAAGGTTTTCAAGAAGATATTTGTGATCTCTTTTTCCTCAAGAGGTGGACAAATCTAGGCAGCAATTTCATGCCATCTCTGAGCTTACTCCTTAAAGGTTTTCTTGTCTTTTGTGACATAGCTCGAAGCTGATCTCTGTCAGGTGCCATGTCTAGGTTATACTTATACTACTGAATAAAGGCAGCGCCAAGATCTCTGAAAGTGACGATCTTAGTGTGTTTTAAACCCATGTACCATTTGAGTGCGGCATCGGTTAAACTATCTTGAAAATAGTGGATCAATAGTTGTTGGTTTTTAGTCTGCGTTGACATCCTCCGAGCGTACATCACCAGATGGCTTTGAGGGCAAGAGTTACCCTTGTACTTTTCAAATTCGGGCACCTTGAATTTGTGTGGAACTTTCACATTGGGGACCAAACAAAGGTCTGCGGCGTCCTTTCCAAATAGATCCTGATCGCGAATGGCTTGTAGTTCCTTCTGCATTTCCAAAAACTATTCCTGGAATTCCCTCATTCTCTCGAACATACTTTCGTTTCCACCAGAAGGTATATGGGAAATCTGTCCTTCCGGGACAATGTGTACCAAGGGTGGTGGTACTGTCATCATGGCGGTAACTCTTGGTGCTTCCCGAAGTTTGTAACCTTCAGGAGTTGTTGTCATGCCCCTAGCATCTTCGTTTTCCCAAAGTTTGTAACCTTAAGGCCCAGCGGATCCTGATGTAGTTTCTGGATCTTCCGTGATCGGCGGAATATATCCTTCCAGGATATAGTTAATAGGCATGCCCCAAGGATGATCTTTAGGCATTTTATATCGAGGATCAGGCTTTTCCACTATGGGCGTTGATGTGATCTCTGAGATCACAATCCTTTGTTGTTGCATCTGAGCTTCTGCCAGAGCTTGTAAGTCGTTGTGAAGCTTTCTAAGATCTTCTTTCAGAGTGTCGATTTCTTTTCTCAATTCTCTGTTCTCTTCCTCGAGATCATCCATTTTCTTTTGTCAATTGGCCCGAGTATTGTACGAATGAGACAGTTTTGCTCTAGAATCGAGACACAAACGTGAGATTCGCATGGAAGAAGAATGTGTTATGTGAGTATGATGAATGATATGCAATGATTATATTTAATTATTATTTTTTTGTTTAATCAAAATAAACTTCGACAATTGGATTGCAAATATCAAACAATGGGGAAGACCTCGTTTTATTGAATTCAAAGATTGCGGAAATGGAAATACAGTAGATTACAAAGTTCTGTAAAAGGAAATGTCTAAACTTATGGATCCTGAGTCCTCTCTGAAGAGAGCTCAGGTGCTGGTGCGGATACTTTCCTTTTCTTTAACCGGGGCTCTTGAGCCGTTGTCGGGTTGTCATTTCTTTGCCAGGTGAAAGGAGCAAGCAAATTCCTTTGGTCTTCTTGATTTTCTATAGCATGTTGCTCTAAAATCTCAATCAGATCATCTTTTTCTTTTAACAGTTGTTGTATTTTCTTACACTCCACATTGAGAATACGATACTTGTTCTTCCAAGACCTCTTCTCCTGTTGAACTCTGTTGAGAGTAACCTGAAGTTTTTCCGTATCAGACATAAAGTAAAGGGCAGATTCCCTTAATGGAAGAACTTCCTGACGAGGGTAAGGCATCCTCAGCTTGAGAGCTCTAGTTTGTACCCAGTGGAGATAAGGTTCCATAGTGACATAATCCGGTTTTCCTAAAGACTCTCTTCCTTTCCTGTGAATGTGTTTCCAGGCATACACTATTTCTCTCTTTAGTGCCCTGTCATTTTCTCCTTCCTTGAAGAAAAGACCTTCCAGATGAACATTACGCGGGACATGTCTCATCGGGTATCCAAATTGACGACGAACCAATACTGGATGATAATTGATTCCTCCTTTAATTCCTATGAGGGGTACATTAGGGAAGTTTCCACAATGGTCAATGATTCTTATCCCATCATAGATCTGATTGTACCAATCGATGTTAGAGTTGGTAAGAGACATGATTCTTTGCGACCAACGTAAAGTATTCTTAGGATCCCAAAATGCAGCAGACTTGGGCAAGTGGGAAATAAACCATTTGTATAGCAGGGGTACACAACATGTGATTATTCCCCCACTATACAAATTCCTTAAATGTACAGAATGATAAGCATCTGTGAGCAAGGTCGGTACAGGGTTTCCAATCAGAAAAGCCTTAATGGCATTGATATCCACGAAATTATCAATGTTGGGAAACAGAAATAACCCGTAGGTGAGCAAAACAAAGACGCTCTCAAAAGCGGCCACGTTTCCTATACTAGCAAAGTACAAAGCCTTCTTTATCAAAACTTGGCTGGCAAACCCTGGATTCCACCCTTAATGGTCATGTGAGTCCTGACTTATGACTCGTCCAAATAGATTGCTCTTACAATGGTTTGATCCTTTGGAATTTCTTCCAGTCCAGAAAAGGGAGCTTGATCAGTAATGGGTAAATCAGTCAGATGAGAGTACTCCTCCAGCGTTGGTGCTAGCTGATAATTCAGGAATGTGAAACAGTGATAGACTGGATCGTAGAACTGAATGAGCGAAGCTAGGATTCCTTCAATTACATGGACCCTTAACAGAGACAGCAGTCCTCCGTATTTAGCTCTAAAAGCCTCAGGGTTGGTGATCATCCTTGCCAACCCTCTCAAATCCTCTAATTTTGGAACCTTGAAGGTGTACTTGTGAGTTTTACTTCTACTGAAAGCCATAACGCAGTCTCCTTTCTCTGATATTCGCAATCATTGTCTTAGTTTAATTTGAAAAAGAGAGACTAGAAGAGAAGATTTTTTTTAAATGTTTTTTAGATGAAATGAATGCATGAATGCAGCACACAAAAACATAGAAAAAACATGGGGTCAAAGGTTCGGTGTCATGAAGTCAAGGCTCTACCCATCCCCAAAGGTTTATGCTGGTGATTTTTTGTACCTGCCCTTCAAATCACTGACCCCTCTTGGGATAACAAAAACAGGCTGGAATCACCCGAATGAGCTGATGTATCTTAGAGTAATCTCAAATGAGGGGAGTATCGCGTGACAACTATTTCTGATAGCTTCTGCACTAAAAAATAGTAACATGGTTTCAGTCTACTAAAATCCTCAGCTTCTCAGATAACTAAATCGAACAATCTGCTTTCAACAACCGAAGTCATATAGGCATTGAATCCGCAAAGAGTATCTCCACTGATTCGATGGTCGACCGGGACCTCTTATTTGGGAGTCACTCCCTGGAAGATTACCCATATAGTGCCATCACTTATCTTAGGTGTATACTCAATCGTTCCAGATGCGACTTCACTCGCAGTCCCATTAGCAGAAAAATAAACACAGATATCAATTAGGAAAAGCGATATATATATATATATATATATATATATATATATATATATATTTATCCTAAAACTAACATCCTAGACTTAAAAGCTATAGCCTATAATCCTAACAGTCAATGAGTCCCCAGCAGAGTCGCCATTTTTCTGTGGAAAATGGGGATGATGATGACTAAGGTAAAACAGATCATACAGTGACTCCCCAGTAGAGTCTCCATTTTACTGTGGAAAATGGGGACGATGATGACTAAGGTAAAACAGATCATACAGTGACTCCCCAGTAGAGTCACCATTTTACTGTGGAAAATATGGACGATGATGACTAAGGTAAAACAGATCATACAGTGACTCCCCAGCAGAGTCGCCATTTTTCTGTAGCGAGCGATCTTCGTCGGTGACGCGACCACCTTATCGCTGGTTCTTCTCCTCGCAATGAGGAGGAATGGGTGCTACTTTCTGATTTCTTATTTATCCCATGAAGCTGGAAGGGAAAGGGGAGCTATCTAAAACTAACCTTGCACGCGAATGTTTAACTGAACAAACGCTTTAAAGAGATTCGGGGAGTCGGGGTCAGGTTATACAATGGGTAGTTGTCAATTACCCATCCTATATGTGGTTATCCACAGGATACTAGCTTTAGGTATCGCTTTGTAATTGATGGTGTTTATCTGCTGATGGGTTGAGAAAGTTTCTTGGGAAGTATGAGAGAGTTTTGATGATGTGGGAAGGTACTGGACCTAGGGTTTTTTATTAGTATGCTCGCTAAGATTTCGCAATCTTATGCCTACGTATTCCCGTTTAAACAAAACAGGGAAATCAGAGCAATCGTAGTTCCTCTTATTCTAAGGGAGGAAAAAGATGTTTTGGTGTCTTATTCAAAGCTCAAGATTGAAGCTAAAAGGTTTGAGTGAGAGAGAACTTGCCATCTCTAAAAGAGGGATTGTTGATTTTTGTGTGCCTTGATCAAAGCACAAGGTTGATGCTAAGAGGTTGATTGACTTCACTAGGGAAGTCCTTGTCCAAAGTCTAGATAAGACTGACTCAACAAGAGAATGTCTGTATGTCGGTATCTTGTACAAAGCTCAAGATTGAGGCAAAAAAGAGACTGACACTTTAGGGATATGATTATACAAAGCCTAAGAGGAGGCTGAAAGTTTGACTCTGTGGGAGAGTATTATCTATCTTGTACAAAGCCCAAGATTGAGGCTAAAAGGGAAATTTAACTAACCCTGGTGAGGATATTTTTTGTGTATCTTGTACAAAGCCCAAGATGGAGGCTGAAAGTTTGACTCTTATTGGGGAAGATCATTCCTCAAAACCTAGGGGAAGGCAGGGAGGAAATGACTCTGCTTGGGAAGATATATGTCCCAAGCTCAAGAGAGGGAGATTTATGTCTTGTACAAAGCCCAAGATAGAGTCAAAAAGGGTTTGACTCAACAAGAGAGTGTTTTTATCTGTCTTGTACGGAGCCCAAGATTGAGGCTAAAAGGGTTGACTCAACAAGAGAGCACTAAAAGGTGATTGACTCAATAAGAGAGTCTGAAAGTTGATTGACTCAACAAGAGAGTCTAAAAAGTGATTGAATCAACAAGAGAGTCTGAAAAGTGATTGACTCAACAAGAGAGTCTGAAAAGTGATTGACTCAACAAGAGAGTCTGAAAAGGTTAGCTCCGCTGGGGAGAATCATTTGTACAAAGCCCAAGAGGAGGCTGAATTTTGCCTGGGATTATTAAGATCCCGAGGCAGGTCCAAGTGGGGAATCAACTCTTGTTGAGGTTTACAGAAGAGTTGTGGTGTCATAGACCTTGAGGTTCTGATACGGGTGGTGAACTGACTTTGGTTAGGGAACTCTCATATGAGAGATCGGGTTTCTGCTGAAGATTGATCCAGAGTGACTGGAGTTTCTTCCTATGTTTGTAAGGAACTTGAGAATGTCTTTGAGACTCAAGGTTAGACTTTCCAAGTCTACTGAAAGAGTTTTATCTTTTGTATGATGTCTAAGAGGAGGCACGAGCATTAAGGGATGAGAATCAACCCTAAATTGACCAGAGTTTTGACACTAGAAAGACTGCTCTAACAAAGGATGACTAAGTTATGTCTTATACCTTTAAGAGGTCGTCAGAGTCCTTGTACTAAGCCCGAGAGAAGGCATGAGAACTTCTAAGAAACCGAAGTGTCCTTGTACAACGCCCAAGAGGAGGCAGGATGCTTTTAGGAAGCATGTGGGTCCTAAACCAAGAGAAGTTCAAGAAATGCAATTCACAGAGAAGAGATAATTTCAGGAAAGTTTGAGGTTTGAAGAAACTCAAGAGATGCCATTCACTGAGAAAAGATCATCTCTGGGGAGTAGTGTTTCTTTGAAAATTTCTAGGGGTGACAGTCTGAGAAAAGGTTCACCGAGAATACTGCCTTTCTCTTTGTTCCATATTGTTTAACCCCAAGAGAAGGGAAGACTGTATCTGGAATCCTATGGGGATCTAGTTTTGTTTGTATTTAAGAGTAACCAACAGGGCGGGCTTTACGTAGTTCTAGACCTAGTTGCTGGGGAAAACTCTAAATAACTATACTAGTATATATACAGTTGATATATGACAAGTATTTTAAAAGGGTATGAAAGAAGACTAACCATGCGCCGCTTCCCACAATTTAGTTATATATATATATATATATATATATATATATATATATATATATATATATATATATATATATATATATATGACGTGTATTTAAAAGAATGAAAGAAGACTAACCATGCGCAGCTTCCCACAATACATTTATGCATATGAAATCAGATAAAAGAAAGCGGATAAACACTTACCCGTTGTAGAGCTTTCATGCTGTTTTGTTAGTTGTTCAACAAAGAAATTAAAGAAAGTTTTGATAACAACTATATATTTGGATTCAAAATCAAAGGAGAAAGTATTTTGAACAGAGATTGAGGCTTACAACTCAAGGAGAGACCCACATTTTAACAGTGATCGCACCGTGGTTTTGAATTTATACAGGGACTTATACAAGTGACTGAGGCCCAAAAAAGGT
This sequence comes from Lathyrus tuberosus, assembly GCA_022829125.1. NCBI lineage: Eukaryota > Viridiplantae > Streptophyta > Magnoliopsida > Fabales > Fabaceae > Lathyrus > Lathyrus tuberosus. Next base: position 2,224,288 of record JALAZF010000308.1, on the reverse strand, counting down.
TTTATGTACAAAGGGATGGGTCTTACACTCTCTTAAGAGGCCCAAAGAGTTTGAAAATGAATAAAGATGGGTCTTATAGCTCAAAGAGAAGCCCAGAGATTATTTTTGTACAAGTGATGGGGCTTACAACTCAGAGAGAGGCCCAAATTATATTGGTTTTCAAGAGGGGTTGGGTCTTACACTCTATCAGAGGCCCAAAGTATTTAAAGAAAAGAAATGGGACTTATAACACGAGGGTAGGCCCAGATGATTTGATTTTCAACTGGCGATCGCGCCGAGATTTTTCTTTTAACGCAGAGGGACTTATACAATATTTGAGGCCCAAAAAAGGTTTTGGTTAAAAGGGGATTGGGTCATAGACTCTATTAGAGGCCCATTAGTGTTTGAAAATGATTTGTTAGGGTGAAAAATCAAAGAAACCCTAATTTCATTTTTTCTTTTAAAAGTAATCCTTTTAAAAAATGAATAAAATGACAAAAATACCAAATAAGTCTAAATAAACTACTTGTGATTTTTGGTTAAGGTTTGAAAAATGAGGGTTTAATCACAAGATGATTTAGGGCTCATTTGATTTTGATTTTCAAGATGAATATTCATTTTTAAAAGGTTTAAAAACAATAAAAATGAATTTATTTACAAAAATATCAACTATATTAAATAATTAATATAAATCTGATTTTTTTGTGGGATAAAATATTTCAACATTTTTGTATTTTTTGGAAAAAGAATCAATCAAAAATAATTAAAATTGAGAGAGTTATTAATTTTCCAAATCATTTAAAAATAACATGAAAAATAATAAAAAGTGGAAAAAAGTGGTAAAAAGAGGATATGGGGCGAGGGGGATTCGAACCCCAGACCTCTTGGGTGTAGCGCGCGCCTCCTACCACTGAGGTGGTGATACATTCGTGTATCAAAACCACCCCATGAATATATGAGGCATGCCTTGTTTTTGGCCTGGCCAAGGCAAGGCAAGGCAAGATTTTGGCCAAAAACGCGAAGCTTGTAACTTTCTCATTTCTCCATGGATTGGGACAAAATTTAGGTTTATCCTTCCTAGAATTTCACAAGGAATCCAATGGTGGTGGTGGTTTTTTCTGATGAGGCTCCTATTTCAAAACCCGATAGTGTTCTTGAAATAGGCCTATAATTGCATTTTCTATGCTATCTCTTGTTACAGACATGAATTACATGATGAATTGGTTCAAACACAACATATATAACATGTATGAGATGTGCATGATCAGTGGACTTCAAAGCAATGCATATTTCAAAGAGTTCAAGTTGTGATGCTTGTAATACCCCAAAATTTGCTCTCCCTTTTTGTCATCTTAGCATAGCATTATCATCTATCATATCATATCCATCTCATTAGCATTGCATTGCATTTAACATAGAAAAATGAAGCATAACATTCCTCTTACCATCAAGGCATGTGATCAGGTGGAAGGTGGATAATCAAGGGATCATTCAAAGCTCAAAAAGGTCAATCAAGTTGCCTCAAGGCAAGCCAAGAGTCTCTCATGTCTCATACCATCTCAATTGATCATCCACAATCTCAAGAAGGTGAGATCCAATAGGAGATTAAAGCCCTACATCTTTCATCATGCAAGAGGTTCAAAAACTGAAGGAAAACCCTCAAGAGAGATAGCTCATTGATCCAAAATCATCCTCAAATGGCATATCCCATCATCCTTTAAAAGGGTGCACAACATACTCTGAGGAATTTGAAATTGAAGACTGCACTTTTCCCTCCTAACCAGAGGAGGTCAAAATTAGGGTTTCTAATAAAATCAGGATATCTTTGATTTTTTGGACAAAACTTGAGGTCATGGTATTATATATGTTCTTAAGTGTATGCATGTGGAAAATCACCTCTCAATTGGTTTTAGAAGTGGTTCAATTGGAAGAAAAATAAAAAATCAGAGAAATTGGGGCCAAGTCAAATAATCAGAGGAAAAAGTCAACTCTTGACTTTTTGAGGCCAAATTCATAAAATTCATGTTATATGTGTCCGATGTACAAAATTTGATCAAGAAAATCCAAAGGAATCATAAAAAATCAAGAGGTGGAAAGTTGCCATTTTTGGAAGAAGAAGGGTTACTAAAAATAGCAAGTTTTGGCCATTTTGCATCAGAGTTTGAACCAAGGTCATTTAAAATTGAAGCGCCAAATGAAAATTCCACTCGGCCACAACAAAAGATCTTGTTTTAAGCTTCACATCCATATGTGGAACATCTCCATTGGATAAAAATTGAGTGATATATGATTGATCAAAGTTTGAGCAGAGTAGGTTCAAAACTAGGTCATGACCAAGAACTTTCAGGTCATGCGCGCATCATTTCCTCAAACAGTTGGTGGGCCAAATGTACACCTATTTTTCTCAATTATAAAGGCTTCATTTGCAAAACTTGTCAACATCAAAAATGTTCCTTGTAATGTCCTCTTCAAGTTTCATGTTGGGCAAAATTTGGTTTGATCAAGCTATGAGGTAGATATAATGGTCTCAAGATATGGTGATCTTGCTGAAAACTTCATGCCAAGAGGCATTGCCAGTCAACCTCATTTCCTTGCCCCTAACCAGTTTTCAAACTTGTGTATTATGAGTCATTTTGCAACCTCTTCCAAGCATCATTTCAACTCAAATTTCAAACCAAACTTGTATCATTACATCCCCTCTTTCAAATGAATCCAAAAACTCATCCAACCATTCACTAAGTAGAGAGATTTCCACTTGCAAATCACCATGAGTGACATTGATGCATTAACAGTGGTGCACGATTTTTGGTTCACACACACCACAAACACTTCATCACATCAGCTTTCCACATTAAACCAAACTCACATGACTTACACCTTGCACACTTGCCTTGGCATACATGAGAATGGAAAGAAACAAACTTGCTGAGCAAGTTTCTGCTACAACCAGCCGTGCCTTCATTTTCTTTTCACCTCCACCATAGCATATCATGAGTTGCCATCACCATACCATTGCTCTCCCTAACTAACTTGACTCAGTTAGTTAGGGATGACTCACCCAAACCACCATGACTCAGCTGACTCACTCAGTTTAACCATGGTTAGCTCACCTTATAAATAAAAACTTCACTCTCAAATTTCATTCCTAACTTCATTTTCTCACATTCAACTCAGAAACTCTCTCCATTCTCTCTCAATTCCTCCACATTGCAACTGATTTTCGAGCTCCATTTCATTCATCTTCCTCATCTTCATCTCAGAATCTCTCTGATTCTCTCTCCATTTTCATCACATTGCAACTGTTTTGAAGCTTGGATCTCAACTCTCCTCCACTGAAGCATCATCCATTCTTTGCATCTAAGCCTTTATTTGGCCAAAAGAAGCTCAAAGAAGAAGCAACATCTCTGGTTTTCTGAAGAACACATCAAGATCATAAATCTTCAGGTACGAATTTCTTCCATTATAGACATAATGTGAAGATGTTATCAGGTTCTTGATGCTTCCTATAAGCTCAAGAACTTGTCTGGCTAGTTGATAGGCCTTTAGAGGCATAGTTGAAATGCTAGGGCAAATATTCCTCTGTTCGATTCTCTCCTGTCATGAATATTTTGTATGTTTTATCACCGGATTCATGCTCTACATAAGCTCAGCTTCATTTTGGTATCATATTTGTGTATCTCCGGCCGGTGGTCTTTGGTTAGGGTTTTGTTTGCAGTTTAAATCATAGTCGTTGATGTGTTCCAATCGTGTGGTAAGGAGCGTGCCAACACATTAAAATGCACATGCACCTCACGTGTCTTATTTCTGAATTCAATTAATCAATGTGTGGTGCAGTGCATGGTAGTGTGCGTGGACATTCATGTGAGTGCGTTGGATCCAAATACTTTGACTTGCTGGTTGACTTGACCTGATCCAATGGTGATCATTTGTTTGACTCATGTTGACTGAGTGTACATGTTAATTAGTGTGGATTGCGCAGACTTGGACCTAGACCAATTTGATATTCGCACCTCCCTTTTCCAAAGCCCAATGATTTTGAACTGATTAATTACTATGTTCACACCCCCATTCACATTTACATTCCATTTTATTTTATTCTTTTTTACACGTTTGCTTTTCATTTTTTAAAAATACCAAATGGAATTATAAAATTCCAAAAAAATTCATGAGCATCATTAAAACATTTAGAAAATTTTTCATGATTTTATTTCTTGATTTTATGACCTTTTTGCCCCTATTCCATGATTTTCTTTGATTTTCTTTTGTGTGCATTCTTAATGTGGTACATGATTTTGTTTAATTTTGTTCTTGATCATTAAAAATAATTTTGATGCTTTTCTTTTTGTAGTGAGTCATTAACATCTTGAATTATGATAAGTGATTTTTATTTGATTTTTTAGGTCATGTTATGGCATGTTTTGATGTTCATCTTTGCATTACTTTGCACGTGCTTTAAATTTGACTTAAGTGCATTGTATAAAGCCTTTTTGCCTTGATTTTTTTACATGATACTTTGATATGTGATTCATCTCTGATTTGTGAACCTCAATATCATGTTTTCATAATTTTCATGAACTCATTTGATTTTTTGTTTAAAACATTTCATTTGAAGCATTACAACATGTCATATCCTTGTAATCTTTGTGCATGTTTACATGATTGCTTTTGTGCATACTTGCATGATCATTTGCCTACTTTGTGAACCATTCATTTGACATTATAGGTCATTGGTACATGTTATGTGTCATTATTGCATGTTCACTTTCATTTCAACTTTGTGTGTCCTTAATATGAAGTACTTGTGTTTTCTTTTGAATTTCCATTTCATTTCTTCTTCTATTGCTTCTTGAATGGCTTAATGTGTTATGCATGAACACTTGTGAGATGTTTGTGAATCATTTTTCATTTCATTTCAATTCTGATCCTTAGATTACATGTTCCATTCATGATTGTTTGTTTATTTCTTTTCATCTTTCATTCTCCCTTTTCTTATGGTAGCATGTTCTAATGTCATGGATGATGTTTGTTGCCTATCCATTTGGACTTGCATGATAATGATCATTTGTTTTCCATGTGATGTACATTCTGGTTGTGATATTAGGATTTGATTTCTCATCTATTTCTTTTGATATTTATGGTGCATTAAGTGTTCTTTTGCTTCTTATACTTCTTATACTTGTTTACTAACCATGTAGGGGCTTTGGTAAGTTACAATTGAGTGTGGATAAGGAATACACATTCAAATTTCCTTCCATCTCTTTTACAATTCCATTTTGTGTTTTGTTAAGCACTTATGTGCTTTCTTTTAATAACTCATCACTTTCCCTTTTTGAATTACAATTCATCTTCTACTTTGGAAGTGAATTGTTTAATTCATTTTTTCTTTAGACTTTAGGTTTTGAAACCTCACAAACCTTAGGATCACTCCCTTAACTAATCAATTAGGATTGAGTCTTAGTCCATATATATTTTTACCTTTATCCTCTCTTGAGTCTCTTTTCTCATCTCAAAGAAAATTCAAAAAAATATAATAAAGGTAGGCATTTATTGCATTTAGGCCTTTCATATAAAGAAAAGGTTATAAGGGGTCTTCTCTTATAATTTTAGAATGTGTAGCATATAGCCCATCTTGGGTCAATATGTTAAACATTTGATCTTGTATGAGGGACTTAAATGCAATACTTGTTGAAGGTACAAATAATAAAAACACTTCTTCATCTCTTAATCAACAAAAACACTTAATAAACACAAGTATGCTAGTGTGTTTGAACCTTAACAATTGGAACTAGGTGTGGGGGACTTCTTCACATTTAGTGTGCTTTCTTACCCATTCCATCTTGGAATGTGAGAATGTACACATTCCAATGACTAAGATTCAGATACACTATCATATGCAAACAAATGAAAAAACTCTTAAAAGACAAAACAAACAATAACGTCTTTCCTTCGGGAACTCTTTTCTCACCTCACTCATTCTCGACGTACGAACGTGCTTCCTACTCGTTCTCTTGCAAGATGGTAACGCACTCGGACCAGCGAGCCTGCAACACCTGAGCCAGAACGTTAGCCGTTCCCTAAAAAAACACAAACAAACTATCCCTAGTGAGGGGAACTACGTCGCTCTGATTCTCATGCTCCTGATGAGATACGTAGGCAGTGGGGTAGGGCCCATGAGAGCACTTCTTTTATTTTCCCTACATTTGTTTCTCGTTCCTTTTCCATTCTGTCTCATTTCTTTCTTTCAGTTCCTTTTCCAGTATTCTTTTCTATCACCCTTTGATCGAGACAAGCAAGCGTGGATCCCATCGGGTACGATGGACGCGTGGGGGTGCTAATACCTTCCCTGCGCGTTACCGACTCCCGAACCCAGTTTCTCTTGGTCGCAAGACCATGCTCTTTCCTTCCTTCAGGTTTATGCGGTGTTTCCTTTCCCTCTCTTGGGATAAATACACATTGCTGGCGACTCTGTTCGGTGCCACTTTCGCGTTTGTACTAGGATGAAAATCCCGGGAGCGACAATGCTTACCTCTTTAGGAGCTTTTTGGGAAATCTGTCAAGTGCTTTGTTCCAGAAACAATTTGATGCTTTGGACACCCTCAAATGCTCCCTTAGAAGCTTTTAGAATGGTTGGAACCAACTGGAATCCTTAGGAACAAGTTTGAGCTCTTTCTTGCAAAAGGGGCAAAAGTGACCAATATAGCAACTCTCTCAAATGGTGTTCCAGATATGGGGAACCATTTGGGACAATTCAAGGATGATATTTGGAGTGTGTTTGAGGTCTTATCTGGTTTTGAAAGTGACTGAATCAAGACATGGCTTGAAAAGTGCAAAAAAGTCCAATTTTGAGGTTTTGAGAGGGGACTTTGTGATTTTGGTGTTACAGGTCACTTATGAGAGTTTGGACAGCTTAGATATGACATATTGGATATGTTTGGATTATGAGCTGTGATGGAAATGCTCTCTAACTAAAAAACTTAGAGTTACCTTGCAAAAGAAGGCATTTTGGCCTAGAGAAATGGATTTTGAAGAAAGCAAGTGTTGTAGTGCTTTGGTGTACTCAAACTAAGCACAAATGAGCTCTATTTATAGTAGAGCAAGTTTGTTTTGCAAGCAAAAATGAATGGCAACTGCAGCAGCTCATTGCCCAATTGCATCACTTTGGAATCTTAAGTCTCCTCTAGCCATTGACTAGAGGTTAGAGCACAGGCATATGGTCTCTTGGTTCAGGGATAAGGCTTGACTGAAGTGTTCATTTTTGCTATGATACATGCCACCTCTAAGCATCCATTGAATGCCTCAAAACAAAATTGGAGTCTTGAGGCATCTTTAGCTTTTAGGAGTGCCAAACCTATATGTAGTTCCAAAGACTTGGGAGGCTTATGGACCAGTGTTTGTTCCTCATTGGTCTCCCCCTGAGGTGTGCAGATGGATAAACTTGTTTGTCATTTGCACAATTTAGCCAAATCGAGCCCTAGTGCCCAATCTGCCTTACCAAGACAGTTTGCAGCAAGGCATATTGCAGTCATCATAACTCTTAGCTCAGATGGAATTTGATGGAGTTCTTGGACATTTTGGAAAGCTGATATATCCTATTTCATCATGATTTCCAACTTTGGTTTTGATCCAACTTGAATTACATTGAAAACTGCCTCTACTTTTGGGAAAAAATAAGGCAGATTCTGACTTAGTGAAAATTTCACTAAGTGTTGGAAAAATGTCACTTTTGTGTTTTCAGCCATTTTGATCACTCCATAACTTAAAATCTATGAGGAATTGGAATGAGCTGTAGTTGACATTTTTAAAGTATGCCATGAGATATACAAATCCATCTTTGGATCATTGAAAATGGTTGCTTGGATCTCAAGTTATGATCCTTGGAAGTTGGTACCCTAGCCACTTTGTTTCATAACTTAGAAAAATTCTAAGTTTTAATGGTTACCCCTTTTGCAAGTTAGCTCACTTTCTTTGGTTTTTCTTGATGAATGATGATTCCAATCACACATTAACATCATTTTAGGGTCAAGGAACCATAATTGTGAAAAATCTTAAAAAGTCAAGGTTTGACTATTGTGCACAGTTGACTTTTTATCTGATGAATTCCAAACTGTGTGATCCTTGGTGAAATCAAGTTTTTGACCTAAATCAAACTTGATGGATATGTTCCATAGGTGTTATAGGGTGTATTGAATCATGTCCCAAGGTTTGGGAGCATGTCTGGGTCAAAAGTCAAAAGTACAGTTGGCTTTTTCCTCGAAACCCTAATTGTGGTCCTGATGAAATTGAAGCTTGTGGATCAAGCTTCTTGGATCAATCCATTGTTGAAAATGGATCAATATGGTGTGTTAGAGACCCTCAAATCATGTATTAAGGTCTTGGCTCATGTTTTGTCCCAAAAGTCAACTTAGGGGTGAATTAGGTCAAGAAACCCTAATTCCTGATTTTTTATGAATGCTTCCCCTGAGGTTAAATTGACTTGATGATTGGGTTCATGATGTTCCTTGGAGCATCTTAAGTTGTGCTTTGAAGCATTGGATCATGCCCAGATGAAAATTTCGATCTGGAGGCCCTGGTCGACCAAAACCCTAATTTGGTGACACTGGCGATCTTGAGGCTTGTTCTACCTGGAATGTTGCAACTTTGTGCTTGATCCCTGATGTGGGAGTCCTCCTGATCCTTTGTGGATGTTTAAGAGGCTAGACAAGTTGAAGATCATGTCATTTCTTGATTGATCCTTTGTCTAAGTGTTCTGAGAGGGCTAAAAACCCTAACTCTTGATAGTAGAGAATGCCTAACAATTCCTGAGGAGATTGAGGAGGCATAAAGGTCCATCCATATTGTGATGATGATTTGCTCAATGATGGGAAATCTTAGTGGTCAAAATTTGGGGTATGACACAAAGGTCAAAGTTACACTAATCTTGTCTTTAAACATCATAATTGTGAGAGTTTTGGTGATTAGGAGTGGTTATGCATCATTATGCGCATGTTGGAATCTTGTATTTCAAGATATGGACACCAAACTTCTCTTCTTCGAATCTCTCAGCTCCCTCCATGGATTGGGGAGTTCTAGTACTTTTTGGAAAGCCCTAAATGTCCTCTAAAATTTTCATGTTCAAGAATTTTCCAAATTCTCAAAGGATCTTAGTGAAAAGTGGACTTGAAGTTGGCTGAAATTTAGGGCAAAATGTAGTGAAAATTCACTAACTCTTTAATTGCCTTGAACTTCCAAGTCTCCTAACTTAAAAACCAAGCCTCATTTGGATAAGGACCCTCTAATATGTTTTGAATTTCATGATGAGAGCTTCAATTTGAGCTTTGAGTCACAAAAATTGGATGTGTGGTTTGAAAGTTATGACTCTTCAAAGTTTGCACAAGGAGTAAATTCTTCCACACTTAGAAAAATTTATGAACCAAACCTTGCCCATTTTTGCAATAAACCTTTAAAATGGTGATTTCTCATGCTCTAACTCAAGAATCAAACATGTCTTGATGGAATATAGTTTGACTGTTTCAACTTGGGCCAAGATATCAAAAGCCAAAGGTTTGACTTTGTCAGATGAAAAATTAGGTCAAATGAATTCCATAATGCGATCCTCAATGAATTTGTAACTTTGAACTTCTTCAATATTTTAGATGAGTTCCAAGGATGTTTATGAACACAATGGATCATGTCCCATGGTTTGGGATCATGCTTTGACCATGAATTAGGGCACAGTCGACTTTCCCCTGAAGGAAACCCTAATCTGGGGCCAGATGAATCTAAGGCTCATTGTACCTGTGATGGGAGCCAAACACACTTAATTTCTTGTTGATTATGACCTCTTGGATGTATGTGAGCTCAATTTGTTAATGAACCAATCAAGGCATTGACTGATCACACCAAGGTCCCTTGCAATTCTTCAGGTTAAAACCCTAATTCCACAACTCTTGATTTGATGGTCTCTTTTTGATTTCCCATTGATCCAACCATATGAGCTCATGGCATATGACTAGAGAACCTCATGATTAGTCTTCAAGACCAAATGGTTGAACTTTGGAGCCTCAGTTGGCTTTCTTGAACAGATGATTTCAAACAACAATCTCAATCAACTGGTGAACACTTGTGATGGTAGTATGGAGCCAAGGAGTGTCTTAAGAGACTTTGAAACACGTGAGAACTTGGCTTAATGACCCTGTCATCTTTCTTGTGCAAACCCTAGCTTTCACATAAAAGAACAAACTAGCAAGATATGATGGTTAGTTAACAATGCATAGATGATTGAAACCTAAATGTAAGTGCAAGATGTTATGACATCTAAGGGATAAAATTTGGGGTATAACAGGTAGGGACAGGTTGTGATTCCTACTGATAACAAGACAAGAGGAGGCCTCGATTTTTCTCCAGTATTCACAAAAGCTGCAAGAAAGAATGAACTCATCCGTCCCCTTCAAGATATTTTCTGCAGCGAGGGTTTTATCCACCCTATTCCTCAAGAGGTTGACACCATTGATGGAGATGACTCTGAAGACGATCCCTCAGATCCTGAAGAAGAATGAAAGTCTTAACTTAACGATTCTGGATATATATCGCAAGAGGAGGCACATACTCCATTGTACTCTCCTCAGGAGAAATTCGAGGGTGTACTTAAGTCAGATAACGAGATGGTTGTTGAAAATTACAACACTAAGAAACGTCTTGCTCGCCCTGTTCAAACAAAAAAGGATACTGTTGGGAGAGATACTTTTGGCTACGTCCTGGAAAACCCTAAGGATGATTCATCTATTCCTCCAGAAGTCTAGGAGTCTTACTTGGAAACTTTTGAGTATGATAGTCAGCCAGAAGATGCCTACATACCATTCTATACTCCTCAACCCGTCGAGAAGGCAGTTGAAGACCACCTTTTTTATACATCTGCAAAGATTGTTGAATGAGATTTTATTCATTCTACTATACGAGAAGTAAATGTCATAACTGAAGACAGTTCTAAAAAGGATCCATCCACATACGTAGCGGCTTCTAGAGCTCTACAAAGGCTACCAGATCATCCTTGGAGCATGCCACACAAATTCATATGAGCTGCTACAGTTCCCACTGATCTACCTGCCAAAGAAAAACCTAAGAAAGTGAAGAAGTTTTCCAAATACAAAGTTGTATTCCATATGCCAAAAATAGATGAGTGGGAACCTTACTTAGGAGATCCCGAATACATGTCACCGGAGGACGCATATGTACTATTCCACACTCTGCGATCCGCCAAAAAGGCATCTAAAGACATCCTTTCTGATATATCTGCAAAGATTAAAGATTCTATTGACCTGACTCCTCCAGAAGGAAGTACCATTGTTTAAGACAATCCTGGGGGGGATTCACAAGGCTTCGTGACGCATGGAAGAGTTTCTCAAAATTGGATAACTATTGATGTTCCAATTGTTGTTCACATGTCTAAGTAATGTTTTGTCTTTGTTTTGTCCTCTCGCCCTGCCCAAGGCGAGATATGTGTTATAGGACCCCATTTTTAATATTTCCTATTTGCTCTGGCCAAGGAAAAATATTTGTTTATCGGGATTTTGTTTCAAGAAATAATCGATCAATAATAAAGATGTTGTTTTCAATTCCTTGCTATTGTTTTACTTTTTGCTTTTTCGAAAAATGGTAACCTAAAAAACAAAAAAATGATAAACACTTTCAGTGTCTGCACGCACTCTGCATTTATCTATTTTTCTAAAATCCAGCAATCAATCATATGTGTAGATTAAACATCAAAAACCCCATTGAAAAACATGACCCTATGCCCTCTCCCAACTTTGAGTTCCCAGTATTTGAAGCTGAAGATAAAGAAGAGGAAGAAATTTCGGATGAAATTTCCCGACTGCTTAAGCAGGAAGAAGCCTCCATTCAGTCATACAAAGAGCAGATAGAGGTGATCAACCTCGGTTCCGAAGAAGATAGAAAAGAGGTCAAGATTGGGGCACTTCTTAGTCCAATTGTTAAAATAAAAATGGTAGAACTTCTCAAAGAATTCCCATATGTGTTTGCTTGGTCCTACCAAAATATGCCAGGGTTGGACATTGATATTGTGGAACACCACTTACCGTTAAAGCCAGAATGTCCGCCAATCAAGCAGAAGTTGAGAAGAGCTCGCCTAGATATGGCCATCAAAATTAAAGAAGAAGTGCAGAAGCAAATTGACGCAGGGTTCCTTGCCACGTCATAATACCTTTAGTGGTTAGCCAACATAGTGCCTGTTCCGAAAAAGGAAGAAAAAGTTAGAATGTGTGTGGACTACCGAGACTTAAACAAAGTTAGTCCAAAAGATGACTTTCCATTACCATGTATTGACATGTTGGTCGACAGCACCGCAAAATTCAAAGTATTCTCTTTCATGGGCCGATTCTCCAAATATAATCAAATTAGAATGGCACCTAAAGACATGGAAAGAAACCTCATTCATTACACCATGGGGAACATTTAGCTATAAAGTGATGCCTTTTGGTCTTTAGAATGCGGGTGCAACCTACCAAAGAGCCATGACAACTCTTTTCCACGACATGATGCACAAAGAAATTGAAGTATATGTCGATGCCATAATTGCTACGTCCAGAACTGAAGAAGAACATGTGGAGTATTTGTTGAAGTTATTCCAGCGTTTGAGGAAATACAAACTCCGCTTGAATCCTAACAAGTGTACCTTTGGTGTTCGTTCAGGGAAGCTCTTGGGTTTCATTGTCAGCCAAAAGGGAATTGAAGTTGATCTTGATAAAGTCAAAGCCATTCAGGAAATGCTAGCACCCAAAACTGAGAAGCAAGTAAGAGGATTTCTGGGTCGTTTAAACTACATCTCCAATTTTATCTCTCATATGACCGCTACTTGTGGGCCGATATTCAAACTTATTCAAAAAGACCAGAGCTGTATATGGACAGAAGATTGCCAGAAGGCCTTTGAAAGCATCAAAGAATATCTACTTGAGCCTTCTATCTTGATCCCTCTAGTGGAAGGAAAACCTTTGATCATATACTTAACCTTATTGGAAGATTCCATGGGTTGTATGCTTGGCAAGCAAGATGAAACTAAGAAAAAAGAGCATGCCATTTATTACTTGAGTAGGAAATTCACAGACTGTGAATCTCGTTACATTGTACTTGAAAAACCTGATGTGCCTTGGCTTGGGCTACTAAGAGTCTCCGTCACTACATGATTTGTCATACTACTTGGTTGATCTCCAAAATGGACCCGATCAAGTACATCTTTGAAAAAACCGCTTTAATTGGAAGGATTGCTCGCTGGCAGATGCTGTTGTTAGAGTATTATATTGAATACCATGCTCAAAAAGTCATCAAGGGGAGTATTCTAGTTGATCATTTGGCTCACCAACCAATTGATGACTATGAATCTATCAAATTTGAATTCCCAGATGAAGATGTAATGTATATGAAGATGAAAGATTGTGATGAACCATTGCTAGACGAAGGTCCAGAGCCAAAATTCCGTTGGGGTTTAATATTCGATGGAGCTGTCAACGTTTACGGAAACAGAATTGGGGCAATCATTGTTACACTCCAAGGTACCCATATTCCTTTCACCACAAGGTTGACATTCAAATGCACAAATAATGAAGCTGAATATGAGGCCTATATCACGGAACTCGAAGAAGCCATTGATTTAAAGATCAAAATTCTGGATGTATATGGAGACTCAACTTTGGTCATAAATCAGATCAAATGTGAATAGGAAACACATAAACCCGGATTGATTCCTTACAAAGACTATGCAAGAAGGTTGTTACCTTTCTTCAATAAAGTTGAGTTTCATCACATTCCTCGTGAGGAAAATAATATGCCTGATGCACTAGCTACATTATCCTCCATGATTATTGTGAATCGATGGAACGATGTACCTAAAATTGATGTTATGCGCCTTGATAGGCCCACTCACGTGTTTATCATGGAAGGGGTTGTTGATGACAAACCATGGTACCATGACATCAAGTGCTTCCTTCAAAAACAAAAATACCCGCTTGAGGCGTCAAAGAAAGATAGGAAGACCCTCAGAAGACTGGATGGCAACTTCTTCTTGAATGATGATGTGCTATACAAGAGAAACTTCGACATGGTCTTGCTCAGATGCGTGGATAGACACGAAGCAGACATGTTAATAGAAGAAATTAATGAAGGCTCTTTTGGTACTCATGCCAATGGGCAAGCAATGACAAAGAAAATATTAAGAGCAGAATACTATTGGCTGCCAATGGAATCTGATTGCTGCAAATATGTCTAGAAGTGTCACAAATGTCAGATTTATGCCGACAAAATTCATGTATCGCCGACTCTTCTCAATATTCTCTCCTTTCTATCGCCTTTCTCTATGTGGGAATTGACATGATTGGCATGATTGAACCCAAAGCTTCCAACGAACATCGTTTCATCCCAGTGACCATTGATTACTTCACAAAATGGGTTGAAGCAACATCATATGCCAATGTAACTAAGCAAGTGGTGGTCCGGTTTATCAAGAACAATCTCATCTGCCGTTATGGTGTTCCGAAAAAGATCATTACTAATAATGGATCGAACTTGAACAAAAAATGATGAAGGAATTATATGCTGAATTCAAGATTGAACACCATAAATCTTCTCTCTACCGACCTAAGATGAATGGAGCTGTTGAAGCAGCTAACAAAAATATCAAAAAGATCGTCTAGAAGATGGTAGTAACCTACAAATATTGGCATGAGATGCTACCATTTTCTCTTCATGGATATCGTACATCCATTCGTACTTCAACAGGGGCAACCCCTTTCTCTTTGGTATACGGCATGGAAGCAGTGCTCCCCATAGAGGTGGAAATCCCATCAATGAGAGTCTTGATGGAAGCTAAATTGACAGAGGCTGAATGGTGTCAAAGCAGATACGATGAGCTGAACTTGATCGAAGAAAAAAGAATGATAGCTCTATGTCATGGTCAGCTATATCAACAAATAATGAAGAAAGTTTTCGAAGAAAAGGTTCGACCTCATGTATTCAGAGAAGGTGACCTTGTGCTTAAGAAAATTCAATCATTCCTTACTGATTCTAGGGGTAAGTGGACTCCTAATTATTGTGGCCCATATGTTGTTAAGAGAGTCTTCTCAGGCGGTGCTTTAATTCTCGCAACTATGGATGAGGAAGAGTTTACTAGTCCTACAAATGTCGATACAGTCAAGAAATACTTCGCCTGACAAAAAGAAAAGAACCACTCGCTAAGTTGAAAACCCAAAAGGGTGGCTTATGCAAAAAGGAGCGTCTTGATGGATTGAAAACCCGAAAGGGCGATCCAGGAAAAAATTTGAGACATAAACATAATATAATCCTTCCAGTAGATTGAAAACCTGAAAAGGCAATCTAGGCAAAAGTTAGGGAATAAGGCAAGTAACTACATCGGAACCAATTAGATCATCTAGAAAAGTTGCATCTTTCAAAGAGTCCTCAATCAAGACCACCTTTGCCGGAAGCTCAAAGAACATTGGAAATTCAAAGTTGTTAGGGAGAATTCGGTCATTATATTTTAATGTAGCCCTATCGCTTTAATTATCATTTCCCCACTTTGTAATAATCCATGGAATCACGCTATTTGCAGGTTACCATTCTATCAATAAAATTTGAGCTTTTGCCCATCTGTTTGCAACTCTTGTTTTATTTACATGCAAAATGACATTTTTACTTTGATAAAAATTCTTGAAACAAAAAGTTAAAATTTTTCTTTTTTGCTCTTTAAAATACTTGTGTTTACTTTCCTTTGATTTGTGAACATAAGAAGGAATATCAACATCTGCTCCAAGAACGATTAAACCTCGAAATACAGGATCGAATGTTCTTGTGATTTGCCTTGAAAGGTATCTCCAAAATGATGGATCTTTAACTCCGTCCACACCTTGATATGTTGGACATACAATCCCGTATCTCCGGTGAAAATTTGGACCCGATGCTCTCTAGTAAAGAATTAAACCTGATATCCCCCAGTTGAGTTTTTGAATGCAAGCTGAGTATGATTCTCTTTCCCTGGCAGAACGCAGAGTTACTTTATCCCAAGTTGAACAAGATAATGAGTTTAGAATATTGTTTGGGTTCTTTACCCAAGTAAATTATCTTCCTCTTCCTAGAGAGACTTAAGCCTTACAAAAGGACTTTGTTCCATTGATGGCTCTCTTTGTTTACCTCCAATGATATTTCCAGGAGACTGGCTGAGTACCCGGTCACATTGTGATATTTATTTCATCGCACGTTTCATCAGTTTTGTCAGCATAAATTCATATCATGCATATATCATGCATAGTTGAATCCATATCCATGTTCATAGTGTGTTTGTCGATAATGTTTACTTCATTCAACTTGGTTGTGTTTATCCTTGAGTGATATGTTTCCTCTCTCCAATATAGTGGTCACCCATAGGCAGAAAGTGTATATCCTTTCTAACTCTCCACTAAGTTTAATCCTCATGGAAGTTTTGATTTAGTTCTCCTTTCCACACTTGGATATGATAAATCCCCAGTTCGAGTTCATTCCTCACTGGTTAGCGTCTTGTTTGACAGTATCTCTCCAACATATTCCTGGATTGAGTTGGTCTTTTGACCATTTTGATAAATTGAACCTATGAATTAAAAGGCCATTTATTTTGCGCCTTTTAAATGGTTTATGAAATTCTGGTTAAGTAGATCACTAAGATGTTAGACAGGATGTCGTGACACTTGATCTCTGCTTCTCACAAGGATTAAGGAAGAACAGAAACAAACAGCAGAAAAAAAAAAAACAACACACAGAAATTTTTTACCCAGTTCGGTGATCAACAACACCTACGTCTAGGGGATACCAAGCCAGGAATGAAATCAACTAAGTAGAATTGGTTCTAAGCTAAACTCCAACGTTTTGCAACTTAGCACCTAGAAAGTACCCTTCCTAGAATTCTACCTAAGACACTCCTAGGTATGAGACCCTTCTCAATTCCCTTCCAATCACAGCAGTGACTGAAAATATTACAACTCAATAAACTGTCCTTCTCCGATATTCAAACAATACAAGAGAGGCTCACAAAAGTACAAACCCTAGTACTCTATGACATATGCAATATTCAATCACTATACTAGGTTAAGTCCATCCTATTTATACTGCAAAACAGAACTGGACTTAGGCTTCAAAAATGCAGCAATTTTGCTCTATAGAATCTGCAACCTATTCTTTTCTTCAATCCCAAGTTTCCAAAAATGTCTCCTTGCATGGAAACCGCATATTCCTTTTAGAATCAGAATCTCTGATTCCTCAATCTCAGATGTCACCTGGGATCAAGTCATATTCCAATCACACCTGGAACAAAAATACAGTTATTCCGAAACTGTAATAGACAAAGATGTCGAATCCACCTGAACCTGCAGTTAGTTCATCATGTCAGGACATCTTGTCCAACATCTTTCTGCTAAGTTAGTTTTACCAAAATTGATGCCAACCTCAAAGGCTTGGACTCATCAATCTCCCCTTTTGGCAGATTTTGGCTAAAACTAACTTTAATTAACCTATATAAGCATATCAGGGAGATCATCATCCGAACAGCAGCGGAAACACAACATTGTCTCCCCCTCAATCAGTACCTCCTGTTGAAGATGGTTGGTTTATACCTGAGTGAATCACACACTCAAAGATACAACAGAGTCGCCACCGAACTTTACTTAGTCCCGAAGGACAGGGAAAATATCGATAAAACCCAAGGGGAAGAGAAACGGGAACGGGGGTCGGTTATGCGAAAGGAAGGTACTAGAACCTTACGCATCCATCGTACTCGACGGGAACCATTTTGCTTGCTTCTAGGCTTGGATGGGTTATCTATCTAAAGGCTTCTAGCTAAAAGAAGGAGAGAGAAGAAAAAGGGAAGGAAGAAAGAAAGAAAGTGAGAGGAGTGCTCGCGGAGGATTAGGGTCCTCGTGCCTACCTACCCTCATAGTGCAATGAGGAAGTCAGAGCGCTGTAGTTCAAAGGAACCAAGGAAAAGAAGGGGGAATGGAAGAAGGTGGAAGGGTGGAAGTATGCTCTCCAAGATCATAGCGATCTCGTGCCTATGTATCATACATTCGAATGAATGCAGAATCAGAGCTTCCGTAGTTCGGGGATCTAAGACGGAAAAAAGAAAGGGAAAACGGTGTCAAAACCAAGAGCAAAAGAAGGAAACTCCGCTGGGGATTCCAAAGAAATGGTGTCAAAACCAAGAAAGAAATACAAAAAGGAAATACAAAAGTTGTACTGAGAATAACGTGCAAGAATGGTGTCGAAACCAAGGAAAGGAAACGATCAAAAGGAATAGAAGAGACTCCACTGAGGAAAAAGAGGACAAAGAAACGCGCTAGGGACCAGAGGGTAAGCGACCCTACTGGGGGAATAAGAAAAGGGATGGTGTCAAAACCAAGAGAAAAAGGAAACTCGGTATGTTAACTGACTGGCAGTGGTTAACCGAAGAGGTAAGAACTATGGTGGGGATAAAGGTTTTAACATATAGACTGTGATTAACCAGAAGAGATAGTACTAAACCAAAAGAAGGTGTTTGACTCTGAAGGGGTTTTGGTATATCAACTAATAATAGTGGTTAACCAAAGAAGAGGGTGTGGAACCAAACAAAGGTCGTGACCCAAAGGACGGGTGTGGGACCAAGCGAAGGTCGTGACCCAAAGGGGATGCCAGTACCGACTGAACAAACAGTACTTGACCAACCAAGGGGTATTGAACCGAAAGGGGTTGCTAACCGCTGAGGGATCGGTGTTAACAGAGGAACTATGGTTAACCGAAAGAAAATGAGTGATTAACCAAGAGAAGGTGACTAACTCGAAAAGGGTCAGTGTTTTAACAGACAAGCTATGGTTAACTGAAAAAACGGGTAATTAACCAAGAGAAGATGATTAACCCAAGAGAAAACTCAGTGTGTTAACAGATAAACTGTGGTTAACTGAGAAGGAGTGCAAATTGGTGTTTTAACTGACAGGCAGTGGTTAACCAAACAAAGGGGGAAGAACCAATAGGGGGTTGTGAACTCCGAAAGGGTTTGGGTGTTTAACAGGAAGACTGTGATTAACCAAAACGAAAGGAATTGAGACTCTTCTGGGGAATCAAAAGACGATGATCGACCACAAGAAAAGAATAGGGTATTGAAACAAAGAGAGTTTTCTAACCCAAAGACAATGATCTTAACCAAGAATGCGGTGATTGATCAAAAGAGATCGCAAGAGATAGGAGTGTTCAAGGATCGACTCGACTGGGGGAAAGATACACCACCTAACCCAAGCACAGAGTCATTCGTCCCTTACCTGAAGTAGTCAGAATGAGAGTAGGAATTCTCCCTTCTCTAACACACAAGGTGTAGTGTAAAAGTTGAAACGGACAGCAAAACAGCTCCAAGTTGTATAGTGCTCCAGTGACGTGTGAAAGCTCTGACTCCGTGGGGAAGAGAGAAAGCTCTAAAGGAAGCCTAAAGAGAAGCGCCAACGGGACGATTAATAATCGAAACCAAGTTTCAATTAATTAATCAAAAGGGAGGAATATGATAATAACTTTCCAACATGAATTGAAAAATTATTAAAGTAAAGGGTGTATTATTGATTGTACAAGATTAAGCTTATCCTTTGAGGAGTAAACTTAATGCAAAATAATGAGTGAAAATGCAAAATAGTACCAAATGACATTTAGAATGCATCACAAATCAAGTATCATGTGATCAAAGAAACATGCAAGAATGGTCATGTTCACAGCATGCCAAGAATATGAACAAATTAAATAATCAAAATCGTGCATCAAAAATCCATGAATATGTTTCAAACAGAAGTTAAATGACACTTAAAACATCCATAAGAAAGCATGGCAAACACACTTGAAAAAGCATGAAAATGGCCTTCTGGTTCAGTGTTAATCTATTAACACTTTTGTACTGCAAAGTGTTAATCAATTAACACCTGCAGAAATGTAGATTTTTGCTGAAAAATGTTGTGTTAATCGATTAACACTTTGCAGTTCAAAAGTGTTAATCGATTAACACTGCTGCAGTGGCAGAAAATTGATTTTTCAAAAGCTCTTTTGGCCACTTATTGATTGTGCAATCACTCCAGTGCTAGGGCAAACAATTGTGCACGAAAAATCAAGTAAAACAACAGCAAATGATCAACAATGGAATCAATTAAATCATCAAGATCATGGATTAAGCAATGGCATAATCAATTCACACACAAAAAAAAGCATCGAAACTACATCGCGAATGATACGAAAAAGTTCGAAACAATAAAAATGAATGAGATCTACCAACCTACAAGGCTGAGATGTGCCTTTGTAATTATTGCAAAGTGATCTTGATGCAGATAATCAAAGAAAACCAGAGGAATCTTCAATTATAGCCGAATTATACCGAAACCGAGCAAATTGCGACGAAGCTCCGAAATACAAATTATAACCGTTGAATCTTGAAAAAAATACTTGCGATGAATCCAAAAGCTTATGAAACTCCAGAAATCCAAGTATAATTGCAAGATTAAGAAAGTTAAGCTCAAGAAATAATCACCTTCAATGTAGAAGTGATCATTCTTTAATGGTGAAGAGCTATGGTGAGGTTTGGGAAGAAAATGTAGTTGAAGAAGAAGAAGTTGCAGAAGAATTATGAGAGAATGTGAGAGAATTCAAAGTGAAGTGTGAGAAATTTGTGTGAAAATGATTGATCCCTTGAAAAGTGAGTGAAGGTTTGTTTATATAGACTTTTGGTTTGGAATGTAAGAGGTTTGGAATTAGGCTAGGAGTTAGCTTTGGGTGGTTTGGAATTAGGCTAGGAGTTAGTTACACTTGACTCACCGAGTCAAGCGGTTAACTCGGTTAGTTAGGATCAACTCGGTAACAATCCCAATGTGAGCTCCAACATCCAAAGGTTAACATGCTTGGAAACCAAGGAACATGGTGCATTTATTTGAAAATGATGCATGGGAATAAATGTTGGTGAATTCTTGAAGAGTCCAGAACATTCCACATCCTACTCTACCAATGTAGAATCTCAAGATGTGGAGGGAAAGTTGCTGTCTTGAAAAAGCAGTAAATTCTGCAAAATTTGCACGTGTTAATCGATTAACACATTTGCACTGCAAATGGTTAATCGATTAACCAGGTCAAATTTCACCAAATTTGCCTGAAAAATGGTGTTGTGGCCACGGTTCCGATTTTCAACCTCTTCCTTTGATGAATAGGCATATAAACCCTTATTTTGTGCTTGTTTTGATGATGTGATGACTTTGTGAGGATGCGATTAATCGGGCTTAGAAAACCTGAATATTCCTGCAACAAAACCATAGAGAAAAAAGTGTGAATGCGTATGCAAGCGATGCGAATGCACATGCTTATGCAAAAGGTAAAAAGGGAGGTCAAATTTCGGGTTACGACAGCTGCCAATATTTAATCCTCTTAGACCTGAATATTCGAATTGTGCCAAATTTTTGATGATTTGAGGTAGAAGGGGATTAAATAAAAGAGTAGGTCGAAAATTTGGCAGACGGTGACAAAAAGAAGAGTTTTGAGTGTGTTTAAAGTTTGGCTGAATATCTGCTAAGGAGATGGATCAGGCTAAAAGAAAGGGAGTATGCTTGATGCATATGCCATGTATGTGTTCTACATGATGCTTGATATCATGCAATGCAAAGGTGCAAGTCAAGGTATTGCGCAGTGGTTAGGAAGAGATTGCAGCAAAACGAACTCGACATCCTCGGCTGGGGAGAAGACCCACAGATGAAGACGGCTTGCTGGAGAAAAGTCCACAATGGGTGACAACTCTGCAGGGAAGAAACTGAGACATATTAGATTTCTATGTTATCACCGTTGACACTGTTGGAGATGAGAGGACCAGGTCAATCCCTTCATCATGACTGCCTCTGCTGGGAGAACGAACGTAGAAAACTACTACTGACTCTGCTGCAGGGGATTTACCAAGGTCTGGAGAATCTTCTCTGCTTGTGGATGACAAAAACCAAGTTGTACCGCTGATGGAGCGTGACAGTTCCAACATGCTGGAAATGATGCACAACCCGTGCCGGGGAAAAAGGACAATCGTCTCCTTTCGGGGCACATCATGACAACTTTGCTGGAGACCCTATGTGTCTGTTGGGGAAATGGAAGGTAACTAACCATTCCAGAGAACCATAATGGAGATTGCTGGGGAAATGATGGCTCTGTTGAGGAAACAACAAATTCTCCACAGAACCATCACGGTGCTGGTCTGTCATTAGGCTTGCCAATGGATATTTCCGATTATCCTGCATGAATCACCAGTAATATATGCGATGCATAATGCTTTCTCCATTGATTTAGCTTTTTATTGTTCTCAACGCTTTATAGTATTATATGATCACAAATAATCGTTTATTTTGCAAACAAAATTCTAAAAAGAAAACGGTTGAGAAAACAAATGATTTATTTTATTGATTGTGAAAAATATGTACATAAGTTGTGTACAAGGATGCAAAAATCCTTGATGAGGAAATTTTTAATAAAATTGAAAAACAAATGTAAATGGAAAAGGGAAATCATGTTTTGCATTGATTACAACATTGGCTACCATCCACTGTAAGTCTAGGTTCCAACGCCTTGCACTAGTTGTTGATGATTTGACTGCTCTGTTACCTTTTGAGGTCCAGCTATGACGAAGAGAGGCTCAAGTGTTTCACAGTCAAATGCCTTTATCCCTAATTTTTGCCTGGACGTATTTTCTATTTTTTTTTCATCCACCGGGATACCCATTTTTGCCTAAGTCTCCCTTTCGGGTTTTCAACTTAGCGGGCTGTTATTATTATTTTTTTCATTGTCCCTAACTTTTGCATGGACATTTCTTTTTTTTGGTCCATCGGGACGCCCATTTTTACCTAGATTGTCCTTGCGGATGTCAATCTAGCGGGCTCTTTATCCATTTTTTTCAGGAATAATATTTTTTGACTGCATCGGAGTTCACGGGCGATGAAGCTCCTCCCCATCCATGGTTGTGAGGATCAGGGCTCCGCCTGAGAAGGCCTTCTTGACAACGAAAGGTCATTCATAATTGGGAGTCCACTTGCCGCGTGGATCCGAGTGAACAGGTGAATATCTCTTGAGCACGAGTTCGCCTTCACGGAACGTTCAAGGGAGAACTTTCTTGTCAAAAGCTCGCTTGAGGCATCTTTGATACAATTGACCATGACAAACAGCTGTAAGGTGCTTCTCTTCGATGAGATTCAGCTGGTTATATCTGGATTGAACCCATTCAGCTTGATCTAGACCTGCTTCCATGATGACTCTGAGCAAAGGAATTTCAACTTCAATGGGAAGAACGGCCTCCATACCATACACTAGCGAATACGGAGTTGCCCCGGTAAAAGTGCGGACTGAAGTTCTGTAGCCATGTAGTGCAAATGGAAGCATTTCATGCCAATCCTTGTATGTCTTGACCATTTTCTGGACAATCCTCTTGATGTTTTTGTTTGCTGCTTCGACGGCACCATTCATCTTAGGCCGATATGGTGAAGAGTTGTGGTGCTCGATCTTGAATTCTTCACACAACTCCTTCACCATCTTATTGTTTGGGTTGCTTGCATTGTCTGTGATAATGTTTCTAGGAATGCCATAGCAAAAAATTATCTATTTCTTGATAAATCTGGTAACCACTTGATGTGTGGCATTTTCATAAGAAGCAACTTCAACCCACTTGGTGAAGTAGGCGATAGTAACTAGAATGAATCGATGACCATTGGAAGCCTTCGTCTCGATGATTCCAATCATATCTATACCCCACATAGAGAATGGCCAAGGCGAAGTCAAAACATTCAATGGAGTTGGAGGCACATGGATCTTGTCTCCGTAGATTTGGCACTTGTGACATCTTTTGGCAAATTTGTAACAATCTACCTCCATTGTTGTCCAGTAATACCCAGCTCGAAGGATCTTTTTTGCCATAGCAGGACCTTTAGCATGTACACCCTCGCAGCCCTCATGTATGGACCTTATGATCGTGTTTGCTTCGTGTCTATCCACGCATCTGAGCAACACGGAATCATAATTCCTCTTGTACAATATACCACCACTTAAGAAGAATTTGGCACAGAGCCACCTAAGAGCTTTCTTGTCAGTGATAGTGATACCCTCGAGATATTCTTGTTTTTCCATATATCTCTTAATGTCGTCGAACCAAGGCTTGTCATCAAACTCATCCTTGATTGCTAAATAGTGAACTGGTTCGTCCAAATGATCAATGCGAATAGAAGGAGCTTCATTCTTCTACTTGACTTTGAACATGGATGCTAGAGTGGCAAGTGCATCAACTAGTTGATTTTCCTCCCTAGGGATATGATGAAAAGAGATCTCATCAAAATACGGAATCAACTTCGCAATGTGTTGTTGGTACGGAACCAACTTGGAATCCCGAGTCACAAAGTTCCCTCTGACTTGGCCGATGACCAAAGTAGAATCTCCATATACCTCAAGAATCTTGATTCTCATGTCAATTGCCGCTTCAATACCATAGATACATACTTCGTATTCAGCCATATTGTTGGTACATGCAAAGCATAACCTGGCAGTGAAGGGAAGGTGAAAACCTGTTGGATAGATGAGGATAACACAACTTCCACGACCTTTAGTATTAGAGGCCCCATCGAACACGAACTTCCATCGCGCCCCTGGTTCGGGTCCTATGTCAGGGTCTGGAGTCTCATAGTCTCTGATGAACAGAACATCCTCATCGGGAAAGTCAAACTTCATTTGTTTATAACCCTCTACAGGTTGATGAGCAAGGTAGTCAGACAAGACGCTCCCTTTTATTGCTTTCTGGGTAACATATTGGCTATCATACTCAGTTAACAGCATCTGCCACCGAGCAATCCTTCTAGAGACGGCAGGCTTTTCAAATATGTACTTTATCAGATCCATTTTGGATATCAATAAAGTAGTATGGAAAATTATGTATTGTCTTAGGTGTCGACCAGCCCAGACTAGAGCACAACAAGTTTTCTCTAATAGTGAGTATCTGGTCTCACAATCAGTGAACTTCTTGCTCTGATAGTAAATTGCATGTTCTTTTCTGCCAATGTCATCATGTTGACCCAATACACATCCCATTGATTCATCGAGAACGGTGAGATACATGATTAATGGCCTACCCGGAACCGACGGTACCAAGATCGGTGGTTTTTGCAAGTATTGTTTTATTTTGTCAAATGCTTCTTGACAATCATTATTCCATTCGACCGATTGATTTTTTCTTAGCAATTTGAACATCGGTTCACAGGTAGCCGTCAAGTGGGAAATGAATTTGGAGATGTAATTAAGTCTACCCAGAAAGCCACAGACTTCTTTTTCTGTTTTGGGAGGTGGCATGTTTTGAATTGCCCGAACCTTGTCAGGATTAACTTCAATGCCCTTCTGACTCACAATAAAGCCCAACAATTTACCAGATCGAACTCAGAAGGTACACTTCGCAGAATTCAACCGCAGTCTAAACTTTCGGAGTCTGTCAAATAGTTTCTTTAGATGAACCAGGTGATCATCTTCTATTTTGGGTTTGGCAATCATATCGTCCACGCAAACCTCAATCTCTTTATGGATCATATCGTGAAAGAGGTTTGTCATGGCAGGTTGGTATGTTGCACCTGCATTCTTCAAACCGAATGGCATGACTTTGTAACAGCATGTACCCCATGGCGTGATGAAAGTAGTCTTCTCTATATCATATGGGGACATCTTGATCTGATTGTATCCTGAGAAACCGTCCATAAACGAAAAGACAAAGAACTGCGTTGTGTTATCTACCAAGACATCAATATGAGGCAGAGGAAAATCATCTTTCGAGCTTGCCTTGTTGAGATCTCGATAATCCACACACATTCTGACTTTCCCATCCTTCTTTGGAACCGGGACGATGTTTGCAATCCATTCAGGATATTCAGAAGTGGCTAGAAACCCAACATAAAGCTATTTCTTCACCTCTTCTCTGATTTTAAGTGCCATGTCAGGTCTAGTCTTCCTTAGTTTCTGCTTGACAAGAGGACATCTGGGCATGAGTGGCAAGTGATGCTCAATGATGTTGGTATCCAACCCAGGCATATCTTGATAAGTGTCATACCCCAAGTTTTGACCACCAAGATTTTCCATCATTGTGCAAATCATCATCACAATATGGATGAACCATCATGCCTCATCAATCTCCTCAAAGATGGTTGAGCATTCACTATAATCAAAGATTAGGGTTTTGAGCCCTCTCATAGCACTTAGACAAGGATCAATCAAGAAATGACATGATCTTCAAATTGTCTAGCCTCTCAAACACACATAAAGGATCAATAGGACTCCCACATCAAGAATTAAGCACAAGGTTGTAGCATAGCAAGTGGATCAAGCCTCAAGATCGCCAGTGTCACCAAATTAGGGTTTTGGTCAACTGAGGCCTCCAGATGAGAATTTCCATCTGGGCATGAGCCGATGCCTCAATGTATGGTCCTATAATCTCAAAAGGATATTAAGAGCCCACCCACAATTGCAAAAATCACCTTGAAGGTCCATCTATCAAAGAGTCAGGAATTAGGGTTTTGACCTAATTCAACCCTTGAGTTAACTTGTGAAGTGAGGCATGGCTTGAAGTTCCAAAATGAACTTCAAGTACCTCAAATACATCATATTGACATGTTTACAAGATTTGATTAACTCAAAGAACTCAAGTTATAAACCACAAGAACTCAAAACCATCTGATCACAAATTAGGGTTTCTGATGGAAAAAGTCAACCCTACACTTGACTATTGACCTACCCTTGATCTCAAACCTTGGGGAGGGGTCCAAGACATTCCTAAATACCCTTGGAGGTCATCCATGAAGTTTAATTAAACCCAAGGATTTATTTCACAAAAGGATCACAAAGTCAAAATTTCATCTGATGAAAAAGTCAATTGTACAAAAATCCAAGTTTGACTTTTTGGATTTTTTGGTCAACCAAGATTCCTTAACCCTAAAACAATGTTAATATGTGATTTGAATCATCATTCATCAAGAAAAATCAAAGAAAGTGAGTTAACTTGTAAAAGGGGGTAACCATAAAAAACTTAGAATTTTTCTAAGTTATGGAACAAAGTGGCTAGAGTACCAACTTCCAAGGACCATAACTTGAGATCCAAGCAACCATTTTGGGTGATCCAAAGCTGGATTTGTAGGTCTTGCTACACTCTAAAAAAGCTTCAACTACATTAAGTTCCAATTCTTCATGGATTTTTAGTTATGGAGTGATCAGAATGGCTGAAAACATGAAAATGACACTTTTCCAAGTTACCAGCCCTGAACATCAATGTTCATGAGGTTTTTTCAATTGGATCGAAATAGTTTCAAGACAAACTATGATCACACATGTGCTGTATCATATGAGGGCTTTCTAATGAGCCCAAGAACATGAGAAAACTCCACCTGAGCTAGAGGTTATGACAGCTGCAACATGCCTTGCGGCAAACTGTTTTTGCAAGGCAGATTTGTGACTTAGTGCTCGAATTGATCAATTTGGGCAAATTCAAGCATGGTTATCCATCTGCACACCTCAAGGGGGGAACAACCAAGGGACCAACACTGATCCATCAGCCTCACAAGTCCATGAATCTATGTTTAGGCATGTCATCCCTAAAATTCAAGATGCTTCAAATATTCAATTTTGTTTCAAAGCATTTAACAAATGCATAGAGGTGGCATTCATCAAGACAATGTTATCCAAGTTCAGTCAAGACTTATCTCTAAACCAAAGAACCTTAGGCCTGTGCTCTAACCTCAAGTCAATGGCTAGAAGAGACTTGAGATTCCATTTGATCATAATTGGCCAAAGGCCTGCTGCAGTTGCCACACACTGTTGCTTGCAAAACCAACTTGACACACTATAAATAGGCCTCAATTGTGATCAGTTTGAGTACACCAAAGCACCCAAACTGATGCTTTCCTTAAAATCTCCCTTTCACTCCAATTTTGCGTTCTAACTCAAGTCACTATCAGGTTTTGAGTTTGAGAGCAATTCCAACCAAACCAATCACACACACACACACACACCTCATAAACATCATGTATGAGTGATCCATAACACAAAATCACATATGGAACATCAAATTCACAAAATCACCAGCCAATTGCTCAAGTTCTTGACAGATTTGCAGTTGAGGTACCACAACCAGTTCCAGATGATTTCCATTCATTCCAAGCATTCAAACACACTCCTTGGCACCTAAGGAAGTTGTCCAGATCATTGGAACCTAGCTGTAACACCTCCATCACCAAACTCAATCACCAGCTGCAAGAGGTAAGCATGAACCCTTCAAACTCTATGTTCCATGCATCATATATGAATTTGTGAGTTACCATCTTGTTCCTGCATGTATATAGAGTGATAACCCTCAATCAATTGCCATGAATCGACCGTGTATGGAATTTCATTGTGTTCATGCTGAAATTAGGGTTCTTGAGGTTTTCTTCTGATTTCTCACTCAATACTTAATATAAATGCAATTAATCTATATGGTTGTGATCCTTGTTCAAAAAACGAACAAGATTGGTGTTTGAATCGTACAAAACCATTGAGAAATCATGGAGAAAAGTGAGAAAATGAAAATCTGAAAAAACAGAGAGCGCAGGCAAGAACCAAGTGTTCTTGGCGCCATAATTCAAAATTTTGAATTTTTGTTATTTTTGTTAATTGATTCAAAAATTAACTTCTCACTGAATTTTAATGTTTTTGAATTGATTCCTTTTCTCAAAATTCACTAAAATGTTTAAATATTTTATTTTGCAAAAAAAATCCAATTTATATTATTTATTTAATATAGTTAGAATTTTTGTAATTAATTTCATTTTTATTTGTTTTTAAACATTTTTAAATGGAATTCCCACTTTGATCTTTTAAAACCAATTGAATTTCAAACTCTCATGTAATTAAACATGATTTTTCAAAATATTTTTCAAAGTGTACAACTTATTTTTTTAATATATTTGGTATTTTATATCATTTTTTCATTTAATTTCCTTTGAAAAATAACATTTTATTTAAAATTAGGGTTTTCTCTCGATTTTAAATTTTCAAACATCTTTGGGCCTCTAATAGAGTGTATGACCCATCCCTTGTCAAATATAATAAATTTGGGCCTCAATCATTGTATAAGTCCCACTGTGTTTCTAAAACCGCGGTGCAATCATCGCCTTTTAAACAAAATCATTTTGGGCCTCCTTTGTGTTGTAAGTCCCATCTTTCTTTTTTCAAACTTTTTTGGGCCTCTGATAGAGTGTAAGACCCAATCCTTTGTAAATACAAACCTTTTTGGGCCTCAGATGTTGTATTAGTCCCACTGTATTTTCAAAATCACGGCGCAACCGTCGCCTTTTAAAACAAAATCATCTGGGCCTCCCCTCGTGTTGTAAGTCCCATCTTTCTTTTTAAAAACATCTTTGGGCCTCTTGAAAGAGTGTAAGACCCAAACCCTTTTGTAAGTAAACCTCTTTGGGCCTCAGTCGTTGTATAAGTCCCGATACGATCTTCAAAACAACGGTGCGATCACTGTTAAACCTTGGGCCTCTCCTTGAGTATAAGCCCCAATAATCTTTTCAAAAACCACTTCTCTTTTGATTTAGATTCAAATATACAGTTGTTATCAAAACTTTCTTTAATTTCTTTGAACAACTGACGATACAACATGGAAGTTTGCTCACCTGTAAGTTTTTATCAGCTTTCTTTTACGCTTTTATACATATATAATTGTATTATGGGAAGCTGCTCCCCTGTAAGTCCTTCTTTCATATCCTTTTAAATACTTGTCATATATCAAATGTATATATACTAGTATATTTGTTTAGAGTTTTCCCCGGCAACTAGGTCTAATACTAGGTAAAGCCAGTTGGTCACTCTTTCATACAGTCAAAACTAGATCCCCATAGGATTTCCAGATACAGTCTTGCCTTCTCTTGGGCTTAAACAATATGGAACAAAGAGAAAAGCATTATTCTTCGTGAAACTTTTCTCAGACTGTCACTATTAGAAATTGTCAAAGAAATTCTATTCCCCAGAGGTGATCTATTCTCGGTGAATAACATCTCTTGAATTTCTTCAAACCTCAAAACTATTCATTAAATGATCTATTCTCGGTGAATAAGATTTCTTGAACTTTTCTTTGGTTTGGTACCCACAGGCTTCCTAAAAGCATCCCCGCCTCCTCTTAGGCTTTGTACAAGGACCCTCCGGCTTCTTAGAAGTTCTCATGCCTTCTCTTGGGTTTGATACAAGGACCCTGAAGACCTCTTAAAGGTATAAGACAGAACTTAGTCATCCTTTGATAGAGCAGTCTTTCCAGTGTCAAAACATCAAACCATTTTATGGTTGATACTCAACCCTTACCTGCCTCCTCTTGGGCATCGTACAAAGATAAACTCTTCCACACCAGTAGACTTGGACCGTCTAAATCTCCTCTTGAGTCTCAAAGACATTCTCAAGTTCCCTACAAACATAGGGGAAACACTGGTCATTATAATAAATCTCTAGTAGAGCTAAAACCCATGGGTTCTAAAACCCAGTCTTTCTCCTAAATTTCCCCAGCCAGGGTCAGTTTATCATCAGTATAACAATATCCCAAATCAGAACCTCAAGGCATCTAATATCTCAACTCTTCTGTAAACCCTCAGCAAGAGTTGATTCCCCAATTTGGACCTGCCTCTGGATCTCAATAATCCTCAGCAGAAGCCAGCCTCCTCTTAGGCTTTGTATAGTGACTTTCCTCAGCAGAAGTTAGCCTCCTCTTGGGCTTTATATAATGATTCTCCCCAGCAGGGCTAACCTTTTCAGACTCTCTTGTTGAGTCAATCAAATTTCAAGTCTCTCTTGTTGAGTCAATCATCTTTTCAGACTCTCTTGTTGAATCAATGAACTGTCAGACTCTTTTGTTGAGTCAATCACCTTTCAGCACTCTCTTGTTGAGTCAACCTTTTAGCCTCAATCTTGGGCTTTGTATAAGACACCATATAAATTTCCTAAGCAGAGTCAATCCTCTTTTCAGCCTCAATCTTGGGCTTTGTACAAGACAAATAATACTCTCCAGCAGAGTCAAACTCATTTCAGCCTCAATCTTGGGCTTCATACAAGACACCTAAAATATCCTCAGCCGAGTCAGTAAAGTCTCATTTTAGCCTCAATCTTGGGCTTTGTACAAGACAGATAAAGATTTCTTTCCCACAGAGTCAGTTTTCTTTTAGCCTCAATCTTGGGCTTTGTACAAGACAGACAAAGTATTTCCCCGGAAAAGTCAAACTTTTAGCCTCTTCTTAGGCTTTGTATAATGACATCCCCAAATAGTCAGTCTCTTTTAGCCTCAATCTTGGGCTTTGTATAATACACAGATAAACACTCTCTTGTTGAGTCAGTCATTTCTAGCCTCCTCTTACGCTTTGTATAAGGACTTCCTTAGTAGAGTCAATCAACCTCTTAGCTTCAATCTTGGGCTTTGAACGAGACATAAATTAACCTTTTAGCTTCAATCATGGGCTTTGAACAAGACACCAAAATATCTTTTTCCTCCCTTAGAATAGGAGGAACTACGATTGCTCTGATTTCCCTGTTTCATTTAAATGGGAATACGTAGGCATAAGATTGCGAAATCTTAGCGAGCATACTAATCAAAAACTCTAGGTCCAGTACCTTCATACCAATCAAAACTGAGGTCCAGTACCTCACCAAAATCACCAAAAACTCACTTTCTCTCTCATATTTCCCAAGAAATTTTCCCAACCTATTAACGGATAAACACCATCAAGTACAAAGCAGAACCTATTGCTAACAACCTGTGGATAACCACATATAGGATGGGTAATTGACAACTCCCCATTGTATAACCTGACCCCGAACCCCCCAATCTCTTTAAGCGTTTATTCGGTTAAACATTCGCGTGCAAGGTTAGTTTTAGATAGCTTCCCTTTCCCTTCCAGCTTCATGAGATAAATAAGAAATTAGAAAGTAGCACCCCCTCCTCTTCATTGAGGAGAAAACCCAAATTCCGCGATAAGGTGGTCTCGTCATCGACAAAAATCGCGCGCTACAATAAGACCAGGCGAAGATATCAACGCACTCTTTCAATAACTTGACCAACTCGAAGTGTACATGCTTAGCGAGGGACGAGCCTATGTTGACTTCTCTTACGACCTCTTCGGTACCAAGATTAATAACTTCCACTGGCTCTTTGTGTGGCTGAATCTCTCTCTGCTCATGCTCAAGGAGCCTGGCTAGTTCAACCGGTAATTCACAATCCTCCTCACCATCTTCTTCGGCTTGGTTAATTGGAATCCCAGAATTACAACGGATGTTTGCCATGTTGTTATCAATGCGTTTATTAGTTCTGCATGTTTATGAATATGTTTAGAATGAGCTATTTAAAAAATGAAAATAAAAGAAACTTTTGCCATTTGTTTGTGAAAGAGTAAAATAAAGAAAGGAAATAGAGCATGATTTTGAATGCAAAAAAACCTTTTATTTATTGATCACATAATATTGCAAAAGTGTGAGGCCCTTTACAAGCTATCCACTCATCTCGGGCGAGGACGAGGGAATGAGAAAGCAAAATGCATTACATGTTTGTTGGAAAAACCACAGGAATCATGGTAGATGTCCAATTGTTTACCTTGAAACCCGGTGGGCACTTGCGCACAAAGCTTGAAACCTGGTTGCTAGGACCAACATCATCAATAACTGCCACGATATCACCCATTTGAAAACCCGTGTTGTTGAACTTTATCAAGTTGCACTGCTTATGACCAAGTGAGCTAGATTATCGACCAGGACGGTAACCCAATCCAAATCGATTATGCTTTTCAAGCACATCAATCACATGCCCACATTCTGGCAAGGCACCTTTCTCGATGGTCTCTTTAGCACTCTTGGTGGATGCTAAGGTCATTTGTGGTGATCTAATTTAACCAGTTGAAGTAGAGCTGACATCTCCGAACTCGAGACACTGCAACGACACCTCAGCTATGCCTTCCTCGGTCTCGACATATAAGAAAGATGATAACTCGCTTACAATCAGATCCTCTTCACCACAGATGATGACTAGCTGATCGTCAAACCTAAATTTCAATTTCTGATGTAAAGTGGATGTAGTTGCCCCTGCGGCGTGAATCCACGGAAGACCCAATAGGCAACTGTATGTGGGATTGATATCCATCACTTGGAAAGTAATAGTGAACAAATGTGGTCCAACCTTGATGGGTAAATCCACTTCTCTATAACTTGCCTTCGAGAACCGTCGAATGCTCTGACAACCAAGGCGCCCGGATTCATCTCGCTTCCTTCTACCAGTAACTGACTCAATGTGCCCTTAGGCATCACATTGAGGGAAGAACCGGTATCCACTAGGACACGAGATAACAGGATATTTGTGCAGGTTACGGATATGTGCAGAGCTTTATTATGGACAACTCCTTCAGGAGGCAATTCTGATTCATTAAAGGCCAAGTATCTCATTACTGTTATGTTAGCCACTACATCATCGAATTCGACAACGGATATATCATGCATCACATGGGCAGCATTCAAAACTTTTAACAAAGCTGATCTGTGCGCGGAAGAGCTCATAAGTAAGGACAAGATTGAGATCCTCGAGGGTGTCTGCCCCAGCTGATCCATAATTTTAAAGTCACTTTTCTTAATCAACTTTAGGAACTCTTAATCATCAAGTGTCTCTTTGTTCTTTGAAATATCCTCAGACGGGATAGTTGGCACTGGAATTGTGGTAGATGCCCCTTGTTGAACAACAGGGGTTGCAGAGGCGGTTGTATCTGTGGGAGAAACAACAGTTGGAACCTAAACAGGCTTTGTAATGACCTGCGGAGCAAACACACGTCCACTACGAGTCATACCTCCAGCGGCTGTAACATTCACAATCTCAGACTCAACAAACCTTATCTCTTGTCCAGAGAACACATTTGACCCATACCTCCAAGGTACCTCCTTGGAATTCTGATATGGAAACGGCTTTGGCGGGCAAATAACAATAGGTTGCACCTTCTTCTTAGGAGATTCAATAGGAACCTTCCTATAGACGATGGTGAATGGCTCGATAATAGAACTTCTTTAAAAGGCTTAGATCTGGCAAATTGAACTTCACCTCGGTTCATCAAAATCAGGACACAACCCTTCAGCTCCCGACACTGGTTGAGATTATTGTCACAAATCTGACACTTACCATGCAGCCCTTTCAACAGCCCATGCTCATTCAATTTCTTGAAAATCACAGTCATCGGGGTCTTTACCTCGTCAACATCCATGATCAATTCAGCCCTTGAATTATCCTCAACCATGTTTATTGCAGGTCCACCGTGATTCGGCAATGGATTATCCTGAATGTTAGGACCTTCCTCAGCAAAAGTCTAAATCTTCCGATCAATGAGTTCCTGAACCTTAGTTTTGAAAACAAAACAGTCTTCTGTCGCATGTCCTATGTATCCAGCATGATAAGCACATGACACATTTGGACTATGCTTTGGGCCAAATGGAGGAATTGCAGGTGCAATCTCCTTGGGAACCCCTTGGTGAACCAAGTAAGGAAACAATTCAGTGTACGACACCAGAATTCTATCGAAATTTGGACGCTTACGATTTCCTTGATTGTTGTTGTTCTGACGATTTTAATTCTGCTGATTTTTGTTGTTCTGTTGAGTCTGTTGTTGACGTTGTGGTTGTTGCTGATTCTGAGCATTCTGAACTGGTTGTTGAGGATGATATTGATACGGAGGTTGTTGATATTGTGCAGCAGCAATGTATGGATATGGATAGTATGGCATGGGAGCCATGAGAGCTTGATACTGAGGAGAAACTTGAGTTGTCACAGCGTTGGCTTCACCTTCCTTTTTCTTCGACTGACTGTCCTAAGACTTTCTGGAGGCCGGCTACTGGGAAGCAGCTCCAGGAATCTTTCCAGTCTTCAACCCATTCTCGATTCGTTCACCAATTGTTACAATATCAGCAAAGTTCGATGATGAACTACCCACCATTTTCTCATAGAAGGATCCTTGCAATGTACCCATAAAGATATCAACCAACTCGTTGTCGAAGAGAGCAGGTCGCACACGAGATGCCATCTCACGCCATCTTTGCGCATACTCTTTGAATGTTTCAGCTGAGCGCTGAGACTGGTTTTGCAGCTGTAATCTGGTAGGCACCAGATTAAGATTATATTTGTATTATTTTAAGAATGCTTCAGACAGATCCCTCCAAGTACGAATTTTGATGCGTTCTAAACTCATGTACCAATCCAATGAAGCATCGGACAAGCTATCTTGAAAACAATGAACTAGCAATTCATCATTATCAATATAGGATGCCATCTTCCTACAATACATAGTGATATGGCTTCGCGGGCAACTCAAACCTTTATACTTTGGAAGCTCAGGTAACATGAATTTCTACGGCAATACGACATTCAGAACCAAACATAAATCCTTGGCCTCCAAGCCAAAAGAAGAAAACCCTTCAATAGATCTGATACGGCCTTCCAACAACTTGTAGTCCGCAGGTCTACTCTGATTAGTGGGCCTGACAAGAATCTGAGGATTTGGCAGGTGAGATGCGGCCGGAGCGTGCACTTGCGGAGTAGCAAACTGAGAAGGATATACCAATCCCTGATTAACCATCTGATCAGCATTCTGACCCATCTGAACACCAAATGGATAGTTCGGAGGAGGTACCATGGCAGCTGAGGATGCCCCAGGGTAGAACATTCCTGGATGAACATTCTGAATAGTAGTTTGAGTAGCTTGAGATGAAACCGGAATCTGAAAAGGAGGACCCCTATACACATGCTCTTCTTCATCGGGAGTTTCAATGTCAGTCAACCCAGGAGTCTGACGAGTCTGAATCTGTGGATTCTCATGATCATCGCTCACCATTGGAGGTGGAACTGGAGTAGGCATACCCCACGGATATGCAGCAGCATTCCCATTAGGCATGGGCACAACAAAAGGCTTATATGGTACGAAGGCACTACTATTATTCGCAATTTGAGGAGTGTAACTCAGAGGCATGCCCCAAGGAAAAGCAACAGGCATCTTGTTCAAACTAGACGGAGAATTTGATGGATAACACCAATCTGATTCACAGGCTCAATTGGCACTTCAATAGTAGCAGGAGAAGGAACAACATTAAGAATAGTTGTGACAACAGGAGAAGCAGTCACAACAGGAGTGACGACAGTCGCATCAGTAGCAGTTGCAATAATAGAAGTAGCAGCAGCGACGTCCTTCTGAGCACGAAGGAGTTCCATAATGACATCAATGTTGGTCTAAAACTGATCCATCCGACCTTGGAATTGAGCCAGAGTTTCCTTATAAGCAGTGTTCTCAACTTCAAAATCAGCCATGATTCTGGATTTGCTTGAGCGAGTGAAATACCGATGTCGAGTCGTCGTCTTGCTACAAGCGGAAGACGAACAAAGATAAGCAATGGTTTTCCGGATGAAGGTATGTGCATAAGTGTGCAAATGAATGCATGCAAAAATAAAGTTTTAAAATCCAGGAATTCTTAAACTTATCTTTGTCACTAATCATAAAGCATATAAGTAAATGTGCAAAAGATAAAGCTGGCAAGCAACTTCATTCATTCAACAATAAAGGAAAGAAGTACAAGTCAAATATGAATCAAATATCTGCCTTTTGGGCTACAACAAAATCCGCATGGATCCTATCAAAGACTACCCTGCAAACAGACAAGAAATGGAAAACAGCCCAAGGAATTTGGTGCGGCAATACATTAGCATATGCATCCCTCAACAACCCAGGAAAGTCCTTAAGTGCGTGCTCAGCAAATCTGGCTAGACGGTCGTGCCTCTCACTCCAATATTTCTCATCCTTTATGAGGTTGCGCAGCAAAGAATGGTTAGGTCCCTGAAGCATATCCTGAAGAAAGGCCTCTTTCTGATCCAAGAGGTTTTGTAGATGACGACTTTGTTGCTCCCAATGAGTGCTCTCTATATTGAGCTGACTGATCTGCTCTCGGCTCTGATGTGCTTGATCCTACATCTTCTGAATCTCACTGAAGACTTCGTCGAGCTTAGCTTGACACTGAGAAAAGTCCTTTGCCAACTGATTAGCACGGTCTTGCTCATTTTGCCACTTTGTCTTGTACTCGGATAACTTCCCTCGAAGCTCATCAAGTTGCTTCTTGTAGCTCAACTCATCCTTGTAGGCTTGATACTGGGTATCAGCAATTTGTCTTTTCTTTGAAGCAAGTCCCTCATAAGTACTCTTCAAAGCATCACCCACTTTCCTTCGCTTGTGCTGTTCAACCTCCACCTCTTTGAGCATGCGCTCGCGCTTCTGGTGGAGCTCAATCTGTATGCTATCATTATCAGAAGTCACTCTATCAAGGTTGAGACGAAGATCAGCATTCTCCTTCTTCAACATCTCAATAGTCAGCTTGAGTTGGTCGACCTCAGATGGAGGAACGATGGCAAGTTCAGGAGGCTTGGCATTCATAGAGGGCTCAAAAGAAAATGGCAACAAGATCTCTTTGACGCGCTTTTTGACCCAAAATGTGTAAGCTTCCTTGGCTATGCAATTTTTATTACCCAAATCGGCTCTTCCTTCAAGATGAATCTGAGTCCAAGCGACACTAAACCTCTTCAGCAATCCCATGTCATCAACCCCTTCATGAAAGATAAACTCTTCCACTACCTCAGGATCTGGCTTGGCAACCATAGGATATCCCAACTGTCGGAAGGCAAGTCTCGGATTGTAGTTAATTCCGCCCTTTGTACCTAAGAGAGGTACATTGGAGAATTTCCCACAATGAAGAATGATCTTAGTATCGTCGAAGACTCGAGAATACCAAGAAATGTCATCAGCAGTAAGAGACATGATTCATTGAGACCACTTGAGATTACCCTTATTCTCAAAAAAGGGGCCCTTCTGTGGAAGGCGAGACATGAATAATCGGTACAGCAGAGGAGCACAACAGACAATGGTTCCCTTCTTCTTTTCATTCCTAGAATGAATAGAATGGTAGGTATCAGCAAGAAGCGTCGGAACAGGGTTCTTGGATAAGAAAATATTGATGGCAGCCTGATCTACAAAATCCTCCATGTTCGAAAACAAGACAATCCCATATATCAGCAAAGCAAGAACGACGTTGAAAGCCTTCCAGTTTCCATCCTTAGCAAAAGAAGTGGCCTTGTCAACTAAGAACTTCTAAGAAAGCCCTCGAATACCTTTCCCTTTGGTCTTGAGGTTATCTTCCACATCCTTCTTACTAATGCAAAGAGCATCAGCAATAAGGGGAAACTTCGGACAACCACTAGTGTAAACAAAAGGAACCTGTTTCTTGATCTCAACCCCCAGAATATAAGCATACTCCTCGAGTGTAGGTGCTAACTGATAATTCTGAAAAGTGAAGCACCTAAGTGGCGGGTCATAGAACTGAACCAGAGTATGAATGGCAGTGATATTCAGTTCAGTATTGAGGATGGACAACAAATTACCATAAGTATCCTTGAAAACCCCTCTGTTATCTTCAACCACACGGGATGCTAAACCTCTCAAAGTACTCAGCTTAGGCTCCACAAACTTGTAGCTAAAGATGCCTCGGCAACCAGTACTCATCTCTACGATAGAGCCAACAAAGGATAAGTCTTTGAAAACCTGTAAATGCACATGCAAAAATTAATTTACATGATGAAATGATATGCAACACAAGCAACAAGAAGCCAACACTGTCTGAACAATCGAATCTGAATAATCCAGATATCTACATATAATTCTATGTCGGTGCAAAATCTGATATGCGTGAGAGAACAAAGGTATGAAGTGGCTTGGTTTCCTGCAAAAACCCATCCCCCTCACAAGTGCAATCTAGACACAACAAGGTCGTCCCTAGAAAGGTCGCCCAAACCATAGGACTCAGAATGAAAACCCCC
This sequence comes from Lathyrus tuberosus, assembly GCA_022829125.1. Lineage (NCBI taxonomy): Eukaryota > Viridiplantae > Streptophyta > Magnoliopsida > Fabales > Fabaceae > Lathyrus > Lathyrus tuberosus. The sequence continues at coordinate 2,185,377 of JALAZF010000308.1, read as the reverse complement.
CGCCGTAGTGAATTCTCACAGGACGGAAGTATTCTCAAGCGAATCACGATCTGGGATGTGGCTCTCGTGGTAACCCAACGCGCGAAATGTAGGCCTCACGATTATCCACGTTCTAGCCTATGTGTATACTAAGCCCGATGTTAGGACTTTTCTCTCCAATAATATCTACCCATCCCAACAACAGCAAAATATAGCAGATATCCAGAATATGTAGCATATGAATATTCAAAGCAGTCAAGAAATACAATAAATAAACATAAAGCTAGGCAAAGCAAAGCGTAAAGATAAAGCTAGTAAACCGCAAAAGATAAACACCCAAACAAGCAAGAAAAGCAAACAAAACTAGGCGAGACCCTAACCTGCAAGAGCAAGGACTCCCCAGCAGAGTCACCAGCTGAAGATGGATGGTTTATACTTGAGTGAATCGCACACTCAAAGATACAACAGAGTCGCCATCGAACTTTATTTAGTCCCGAAGGACAGGGAAAATATCGATAAAACCAAAGGGGAAGAGAAACGGGAACTGGGGTCGATTATGCGAAAGGAAGGTACTAGCACCTTACGCATTCGTCATACTCGACGGGAACTAATTCGCTTGCTTCTAGGCTTGGATGGGTTGTCTATCTAAAGGCTTCTAGCTAACAGAATGAGAGAGAAGAAAAAGGGAAGAAAGAAAGAAAGAAAGTGAGAGGAGTGCTCGCGGAGGATTATGGCCCTCGTGCCTACGTACCCTCATAGTGCAATGAGGAAGTCAGAGCGCCGTAGTTGAAAGAAACCAGGGAAAAGAAGGGGGAATGGAAAAAGGTGGAAGGGTGGAAGTGTGCTCACCAAGATCATCGCGATCTCGTGCCTACGTATCATACATTCGAATGAATGTAGAATCAGAGCTTCCGTAGTTCGGGGAACTAAGACGAAAAAAAGAAAGGGAAAACAGTGTCAAAACCAAGAGCAAAAGAAGGAAACTCCGCTGGGGATTCCAAAGAAATGGTGTCAAAACCAAGAAAGAAATGAAAAAAGGTAATACAAAAGCTGTACTGAGAATAACGTGCAAGAGTGGTGTCGAAACCAAGGAAAGGAAAGGATCAAAAGGAACAGAAGAGACTCCACTGGGGAAAAAAAGGACAAAGAAACGCGCTAGGGACCAGAGGGTAAGCGACCCTACTGGGGGAATAAGCAAAGGGATGGTGTCAAAACCAAGAGAAAAAGGAAACTCAGTATGTTAACTGACTGGTAGTGGTTAACCGAAGAGGTAAGAACTCTGGTGGGGATAAAGGTTTTAACAGATAGACTGTGATTAACCAGAAGAGAGAGTACTGAACCAAAAGAAGGTGTTTGACTCTGAAGTGGTTTTGGTATATTAACTGATAACATGGTTAACCAAAGAAGAGGGTGTGGAACCAAACAGAGGTTGTGACCCAAAGGAAGGGTGTGGGACCAAGCGAAGGTCTTGACCCAAAGGGGATGTCAGTACCAACTGAACAAACAGTACTTGACCAACAAAGGGGTATTGAACCAAAAGGGGTTGCTAACCGTTGAGGGATCGGTGTTAACAGAGGAATTGTGGTTAATAGAAATAAAATGAGTGATTAACCAAGAGAAGGTGATTAACTCAAAAAGGCTCAGTGTTTTAACAGACAAGCTGTGGTTATCTGAAAAAATAGGTGATTAACCAAGAGAAGGTGATTAACCCAAGAGAAAACTTAGTGTGTTAATAGATAAACTGTGGTTAACTGAGAAGGAGTGCAAATTGGTGTTTTAACTGACAGGCAGTGGTTAACCAAACAATGGGAGAACAACCAAGAGGGGGTTGTGTACTCCGAAAGGGTTTCGATGTTTAACAGGAAGACTGTGATTAACCAAAACGAAAGGAATTGAGGCTCTTCTGGGGAATCAAAGACGGTGATCGACCACAAGAAAAGAATAGGGTATTGAAACAAAGATAGTTTGCTAACCCAAAGACAATGATCTTAACCAAGAATGCGGTGATTGATCAAAAGAGATTGCAAGAGATAGGAGTGTTCAAGGATCTACTCGACTGGGGGGATGATACACTACCGCTTGAGGATAGAGGTGACTAAGCCAAGCACATGGTCATTCGTCCCCTTCCTGAAGTAGTTAGAATGAGAGTAGGAATTCTCCCTTCTCATCCCTTCTCTAACACATAAGGTGTAGTGCAAAAGCTGAAACGGACAGCAAAACAGCTCCAAGCCGTACAGTGCTCCAGTGATGCGTGAAAGCTCTGACTCTGCGGGGAAGAGAGAATACTCTAAAGGAAGCCTAAAGAGAAGCGCGAACGAGACGATTAATAATCGAAACCAAGTTTCGATTAATTAATCAAAAGGGAGGAATATGCTACTAACTTTCCAACATGAATTGAAAAATTATTAAAGCAAAGGGTGTATTATTGATTGTACAAGATTAAGCTTATCCTTTGAGGAGTAAACTTAATGCAAAATAATGAGTGAAAATGCAAAACAGTACCAAATGACATTTAGAATGCATCACAAATCAAGTATCATGTGATCAAAGAAACATGCAAGAATGGTCATGTTCACACCATGCCAAGACTATGAACAAATTGAATAATCGAAATCGTGCATCGAAAATCCATGAATATGTTTCAAACAGAAGTTAAATGACACTTAAAACATCCATAAAAATCAAGCACATCAATCCATGGAAGTTAGAGGAAGAAAGCATGGAAAACACACTTGAAAAAGCATGAAAATGGCCATCTGGTTCAGTGTTAATCGATTAACACTTTTGCACTTGATAAGTGCAAATTGTACCTATTTGTGTAAATAAGTTTTGTTGCACTTATCGTTATTTTGTGTTAAAATTGGTTGAATAAACCCCACTTTATGTGTAAATACGTTTACTTTACGTTTTCGTGTGTATATTGCGTTTTCTTGTATATATCGTTGAGTTTAATTGATTTTGTCTCATTTTTGTAGGTAACTAATAAAGTCCATCTTGCCATATTCTTTTAGAGCATCTAATAAGCTTTCCAGCGCTTCCGACCGTGCGTAAATCGGTGCTACGGTGCAGAAGTTGTGGTCAAATAAGGGGCTGTTTTTCTGTCATGTTCGCTTAGCGAGTGTGACAGCGAATGTTCGCTTAGCGAAGGCTGGCGAAGGTCCCACCGAAGGAGGCCAGAAAGAGGCAGAGGAGAAAGAGACCTAAGTTCGCTTCGCGAGCGTCCTGGCGAGCATTCGCTAGGCGAATAAAACGTTCGCTTAGCAAACTTCTGAAGAAAGCAAGGGGCGGTTTAACTATTCAGAGGCACTTTAAGTGTCATTTTCGTGCATTCGCCTAGCGAGCAGTGCCGATTTTGAAATGTATATAATTCATTTTAGTCACTTTTTATGTTATGGTTTTGGGGATTCTTGTTCCTAATTCCATCAAACTTCATTTTTCATTGGGGAGCTTAGAAAACAACTGTGGAGCATGCATACGGATGAACCGGGGTGGATTGATCGTCGACCGGCTCTGACAATCCGCGAGAAGTTTGGTTCATTCCTCTTTTTCTTTGTGTTTTTCTTTATGGTTGGGTTATGTATTTGTATTTGCTGTAAACTCATGTATATTTGTCGCCCATGGCGTTATATGAAACTTGCTTTACAAATCTCTATTGGTGATTGTCTCTAATTTTTGCTTTATGTGCGGGGTTTGGGTTGCGTTAGAGATAACCGTCACAAACTTCGATTAGGGATGATTGTCTGTTAGTTTCTAGATTCTAGAGATAGATTTAGGGCTAACAATCTTCAATAGGCGTCGAAACTTAATGCCTCCATGCCTTGAGCTAGCGTACGAAAGTATCTGCAATGGTAACACGGTTGTTCTCTCAACTTTGCGTTAGACATAACCTGTGTTGTGAGCGATGTTGGGTGATATTGAGGAGTATTGTAGGTCGAGTATAACTGGTCGGTAATTTTAAGTTTGTGAGGAGTCGATTATGTGCACGCCTGATAAGTTTCTTGTCTCTAAAGAATGATTTGTTTTATGTTTTAATATTTACTTTTCTGTTCTATGTTTAAACCATTTTAATCCAAACTCATTAACGCAAGAGATTGTCGAACGACATTCTTTCCCTCGAACCGATCTCTGTGGACACGACATAAATCCCAGAGGGAATTCTTTCGAAAATAAATATTTTTACTGCTTGCCCTATTCTGCAATCAACAGCACTGCAAAGTGTTAATTGATTAACACCTGCAGAAACGTAGATTTTTGCTGAAAAATGTTGTGTTAATTGATTAACACTTTGCAATTCAAAAGTGTTAATCGATTAACACTGCTGCAGTGGCAGAAAATTGATTTTTCAAAAGCTCTTTTGGCCACTTATTGATTGTGCAATCACTCCAATGCTAGGGCAAACAATTGTGCATGAAAAATCAAGTTAAACATTAGCAAATGATCAACAATGGAATCAATTAAATCATCAAGATCATGGATCAAGCAATGGCATAATCAATTCACACACAAAAAAAAGCATCGAAACTACATTGCGAATGATACGAAAAAGTTCAAAACAATAAAAATGAATGAGATCTACCAACCTACAAGGCTGAGATGTGCCTTGGTAATTGTTGCAAAGTGATCTTGATGCAAATAATCAAAGAAAACCAGAGGAATCTTCAATTATAGTCGAATCATACCGAAACCGAGAAAATTGCGACGAAGCTCCGAAATACAAATTATAACCATTGAATCTTGAAAAAAATACTTGCGATGAATCCAAAAGCATATGAAACTCAGAAATCCAAGTATAATTGCAAGATGAAGAAAGTTAAGCTCAAGAAATAATCACCTCCAATGTAGAAGTGACTATTCTTCAATGATGAAGAGCTATGGTGAGGTTTGGGAAGAAAATGTAGATGAAGAAGAATAAGTTGCAGAAGAATTTTGAGAGAATGTGAGAGAATTGAGAGTGAAGTGTGAGAAATTTGTGTGAAAATGATTGATCCCTTGAAAAGTGAGTGAAGGTTTGTTTATATATACTTTTGGTTTGGAATGTAAGAGGTTTGTAATTAGGCTAGGAGTTATCTTTGGGTGGTTTGGAATTAGGCTAGGAGTTAGTTACACTTGACTCACCGAGTCAAGCGGTTAACTCGGTTAGTTAGGATCAACTCGGTAACAATCCCAATGTGAGCTCCAACATCCAAAGGTTAACATGCTTGGAAACCAAGGAACATGGTGCACTTATTTGAAAATGATGCATGGGAATAATGTAGGTGAATTCTTGAAGAGTCCAGAACATTCCACATGCTACTAGACCAATGTAGAATCTCAAGATGTGGAGGGAAAGTTGATGTCTTGAAAAAGCAGCAAATTCTGCAAATTTGCACGTGTTAATCGATTAACACATTTGAACTGCAAATGGTTAATCGATTAACCAGGTCTAATTTCCCCAAATTTACCTGAAAAATGGTGTTGTGGCCACAATTCCGATTTTCAACCTCTTCCTTTGATGAATATGCATAGAAATCCTTATTTTGTGCTTGTTTTGATGATGTGATGACTTTGTGAGGATGCGATTAATCGGGCTTAGAAAACCTGAATATTCCTGCAACAAAACCATAGAGAAAAAAGTGTGAATGCGTATGCCACCGATGCAAATGCACATGCTTATGCAAAAGGCAAAAATGGAGGTCAAATTTCGGGTTACGACACCTACAAGCAGTACAGATCTACTCCCCCTCAGTGGTTAGTAGAATATCAACAATGGTTAGTGATGTTAGTATTTCTTGCCGTTTTTAGCCACAATATGACAAATGCAGAAGGACTAACTCAGAAACCAATTAAATAGTTCATAGCAATTAAATTACACACCCAACAAAAGTAAAAAATATCCTGGGCATTCAGCCCTTACACAACCAAAAGTAAAAACTTAAATGTAAAGAAAAGAAAAGATAACTATCAAAAATCATCTTCTATTTCCTCATCATCTTCTTCTTCTCCTGCACTTCTACCAGAACCATTATCAGCATCTTCTTCACCTGCATCACAGTTCTCCTCAGTAGCCATTGCAGCATCTCCAGCAGTGACTCTAGTGTCCTTGATCTGCTCAGGAGATAAGGCTTGTATCAATCTTTCTAGCTTCTCCTTTCTGGAAGTGTTGACCTTGATAATATCATCAAGCTCTTTGCAGGTTGCCTTCAGCTGAACAATGGTGTCCTCCTCTGAGGATGTAGCTGCAGATGTTGGAGTAGATGTTGAGGAAATATCTGAGACATGCTTTCCAGCAAACATCTTATGATGTAGAGATGGAAACCAAATTGGTAGCTTAACAGCTGAAGAGACGGTTTGTTTCAGAATTTGATCAAAGATATATTCTCCAAAATCAAAAGGCTTTCCCTTTCCAACAGTATAGATAAACTTTTCAAGCCCGATTGAAATAGTTGAAGTGTGATTAGTAGGGACCCAGTTCATAGTACCGATCCTATGAAGAATGGCATATTTAACACTTAGCTTCCCAGCTGATAGTTTCTCTTTGCTGGACCAATTCCTCATAGTGTTCCCAGTAATTTCCCTACAAATTTGATCATCTGAATCTTCAATTTCAGCCTGAGGACATTCAGGTTTGCTAAGGTACTTGTTGATCTCAGCAGGAGAAAATTTCACAACATTTCCCCTAACATACACCTTTAAGTAGTCCTCACTTTTTTTATCATTGCATCCTTCTGGAATGTTTACAATAAACTCTTTAACCAGCTGCTATAACACGAGTCAAAGTGAGAGACGGTCTTTAACACCCCAACTTCTTTAATCAATTTCATCGCTTCTTCACACTGGAGGGTATTATGTCCCAGTTCTCTCTCCAAAGCAATTCTTCTGTGATAAACATGCTTCCACCTGTTAACACTTACAACATCATGAAAGGAGATGTTGTCCATGGGAGCTTTAGGGAGTGTGGCAGCTGTCTTCTTAGAGGCTGGTTTCTTTATGACACTCTGTCCATCCTTAGTGGCATCATAGTCTGATTCATTTTTAGACTCTGCCTTCCTTTACTTGGTTCCAACAGCAACCTTGCTCCAGGGCCTATGGGGTCCAACTGTGGATTTCTTAGTTTGCTTGTTAGAGATGTCCACATCTTTATCTTTCCTCCTTCTTAATCGTTCAGACACACTAGGCTTGAGGCTTGCTGCAATGACTTCATCATCAGAGGGCAAATAATCTAAGTTGATAATTTTGTCAGCCTGTTCTGAAGCCCTTTGTGTAGATGAAGATGTTTCATTATTTGTCTCAACATTTTTAACTACAGAGTTAGTAAGGGTGTGCAGATTACCTTCTGACACTTCATCATCATCTCCTCTTTTGTCAGCATTTCTCTTAGTCACATCCGGATCCTAAGGTGAGTTGGGTGGCATAATATGTGCAAGGGGTCTGGTGATTCCAGCAACACTCATTCTATCCCCCCTGACTTATGAGTCTCTATACTATTTTATCAATCCTTTCATCTATGTTGAACCTTTCTATTCCTTTCCTAGGACTAACGAAAGCCTCAGAGGTATTCGAAGGGTTACCTGGTTGGATAGTTTTTGATCTTCTAATCGGAAGTTTGTCCATTTTGCATGGCATGATTGCAAGCGGAGCAACATCAATTACATCTTCACCGTGTAGCTCCTTAGGCTTTGACCTAGAATTAGATGTCGCTGCAGAGTCCTTCTTGGTTGCTCGTGTTGGTGATTGTTGTTGAGATATCTTCACATAAACACGGTATGCCTGTTCTTCAATCTGAAGGATGAACGAGTTCGAGAGGATTAGAACAGAGTGAGGGTATGTATTATTGAAATAGTTTTGGGTGAATTGATTTTCAAACCGTACGAACCCTTGAATAGTGTTCCCACAAACTAAGTAAAACCCTAATTTGTCCTTCTGAATTTTTCTTTGCACTTCTGTAACACCTGAGGAGTTCAAGATTTCGCAGCCGGATGTCATGACATCTAGTATGACATTATGGCATAGCAAAACACTTTCAGTTCCAATGATCTAAAGATAATCATCTTTAGCACTTGTTTCATTGGTTTCTATGATTGAGTCTGTTGTGACAACATAAGAGCATCTATTTCCAGCAATTTCCCTAATCATGGAGGCCATTTGAAGAATATTCTCAATCCTTGTGATATTTTAAAGTTATATTCTCCTATGTGTCATTTTGGTTAATCTTCCAATGTTAGGATCTGAGGATGGTTTCTGATGTTTCTCCATCTGCAAGGCAATCCATACATAACAGTTGTTCCTTGATCTGACACCTTTCATGATAACTCTATCTTTATCATCCACAATTCGACATTCAGATCTGGTGAAATTGACCTTTAGACCTTGGTCACAAAGCTGACCGATGCTAATCAAATTAGCAGTTAATCCCTTGACAAGCAGGACATTGTCTAGTCTAGGATTCCCAGCGTGATCCAATCTTCTGACTCCTCTAATCTTTCCCTTGGATCCATCTCCAAGAGAGACATAGTTGGAGGAATGAGGCTATATATCCACCAGGTAGTTCTTGACACCAGTCTTGTGTGTTGAACATCCACTATCGAAGTACCACTTTTCTTCAGTGTACTCCTCTTGAGAAGAATGGGCTACCAGAACCATAGACTCATTCTTGGAATTCCTTCTCTTTCCAATGCTCCTACCTTTAGGATATCCATGTAGCTTGTAGCAATAGCGTTTAATGTGGCTATACTTTCCACAATGATGACATTTCCAGTCTTGTCTCCTCTGATGTCTATAATGATGTTGAGACATTCTATTTGACATTGTCTGTTTTCTTTTGATCTGATTGAGACTGCATTCTAGATTTCTTTTCTTACTTGGCATTTCTCGATCATTGTAACCAAGTCCTCTGACATCTCCAGCATTCCTCCCAACTTGAAGAATTTCATCTAGTAAATCAGAACTGCTGTTGAGCATCCTAACATTTTTTGTCACATTTTCAAGCTTGGAGTTTAGCACAACAACTTCCTCCTCAAGATCAGATATAACACCAAGATGGTTTGCTCTTTCAGCCTCAAGGAGCATAATAATCTTGTGTTGCCCTTCTCCTAGCTGGCATATTTCAACACATCTCTTGTAAAGCTCCTTGAAGGATTTGATTAGATCATTATAGGATAGATCACTAATCTCTGATTCTATATCAGAATCAAATATTCCTGTAAGAGCAGAAACTTGTTTAGGTGATTCTCCATCACTTGCAGACTCATCTTCAGACCAGGATGTAATTTGTCATTTCTTCTCTCTCTTCAGAAAGGTAGGACACTCATATCTGATGTGTCCATATCCCTCACACTCATAGCATTTGATCCCTTTTCTTTTGTCATCCTTTTCTTCATACTTAGAGTTTCTTCCAAGGTTATTTCTTTTATAGTTGTTGAATGATTGAGGCTTAGTATTGGATCTTGATTCCCCTTCATTTTCTTCAGCAATTGTCCGTACTGCTTTCCCAGAAACACTACAGCCTTAGACATCACTTCATTGGAGTTTGTCTTTCCTTCATCATGATCTGACACCAAGGCTAAGCTTTTCTTTTTCTTAGATTTTTCATTCAGTCACATTTCAAAAGTTTGTAGAGAACCCATGAGTTCATCCACTTTCAAGGTGTTTATATCTTGAGCCTCTTCGATGGCTGTCACCTTCACGTCGAACCTTTTAGAAAGGGGCCTCAAAATCTTCTGGACAAGCTTTGCTTCTGGAATTTTTTCTCCAAGGTCATTTGAAGTATTTGCAATGTCTACAATATTCATATGAAATTCTTGAATACTCTCATCTTCCTTCATTCTCAAATTCTCAAACTTAGAGGTGAGAAGTTGAAGCCTTACGGATTTAACATGAGAGGTTCCTTCATGAGCGGTCTTCAAGATTTCCCAGGCATCCTTTGCCACAGTGCAATTTTTTATGAGTCTGAAGATGTTTTTGTCCACACCATTGAACAAGGCACTCAAGCCTTAGAGTTACCTTAAGCAAGTTTATCATCTTCATCATCCCAGTCTTCCTCAGGTTTTAGCTCACCAGTGAGCTTCCCATCGTTGTCTTTGATTTTAGGTGGATCCCACCCTTTAACTACAGATTTCCAAGCTTTACCATCCATTGACTTGATAAACGCCACCATGCGCACTTTCCAATATTCATAATTGGAACCATCAAGTATATGTGGTCTATTCAGAGTCCCTCCTTCTTTATCCATCTAACCAGAAAGTATCGTCCCTGAATCTCACCCAGATACAGAGCAGGATGCCTGCTCTGATACCAATTGAAATTCTGGTTAAGCAGATCACTAAGATGTCAGACAGGATGTCGTGACACTTGATCTCTGCTTCTCACAAGGATTAAGGAAGAACAAAAACAAACAGCAGAAAGAAAATAACACACAGAAATTGTTAACCCAGCTTGGTGATCAACAGCACCTACGTCTGGGGGATACCAAGCCAGGAATGAAATCAACTAGGTAGAATTGGTTCTAAGCTAAACTCCAACGTTTACAACTTAGTGTCATACCCCAAATTTTGACCACTAAGATTTCCCATCATTGTGTAAATCATAACCACAATATGGGTGAATGCTCATACCTCATCAGTCTCCCCAAGGATGGGTGAGCATTCACTACTATCAAAAATTAGGGTTTCAAGCCCTCTTAAAGATTTAGACAAAGGATCAATCAAGAATTGATATGATCTTTAACTTGTCTAACCTCTCAAATATCCCCAATGGATCAAGAGGACTCCCACTTCAAGGATTAAACACAAGGCTGCTCCCTTCTAGGTGGATCAAGCCTCAAGATCGCCAGTATCACCAAATTAGGGTTTGGTCGACCAGGGCCTCCAGGTGGAAATTTTCCTCTGGGCATGAGCCAATGCTTCAAAGCATAACCTAAAATGCTCAATGGAACCTCATGGACCCAATCATAGTGTCAATTTGGCTTTAGGAGATGCATTCATAAAAAATCAGGAATTAGGGTTTTTTGACCTAATTCACCCCTAAGTTGACTTTTGGGACAAATCATGAGCCAAGACCTCAAGGGAAGATTTGAGGGTATCCAATATACCACATTGATCCATTTGCAACAATGGATTGATCCAGGAAGCTTGATCAACAAGTTTCAATTTCATCTGAACCATAGTTAGGGTTTCGCGGGAAAAGTCAACTATAGCTTTGACTTTTGACCAGGACATGCTCCCAAACCCTAGGACATGATCCAATACACCCTATAACACCTATGAAATTAATCCATCAAGTTTGATTTAGGTCAAGGACTTGATTTCACAGAGGATCGCACAGTTTGGAATTCATCTGAATTAAAATTCAACTGTGCACAAAAGTCAACTTTGACTTTTTGAGATTTTTCATAATTATGGTTATTTCACCCTAAAATGATGTTAATGCGTGATTGGAATCATCATTCATCAAGAAAAATCAAGAAAAGTTGGATAACTTGTAAAAGGGGTAACCATAAAAAACATAGAAATTTTCTAAGTTATGGAATAAAGTGGCAAGGGTACCAACTTTGGAGGATCATAACTCCTAAACTACAAGGCCATTTTTCCCCATTCAAAGCTGGATTTGTAGATCTCATTATCCTCTACAAAAGCTCCAAACTGAACTCATTCCAATTCCTCATGGATTTTAAGTTATGGAATGATCAAAATCACAAAAAGTGAAAATGCTACTTTTTTCCAACACTTAGTGAAATTTTCACTAAGTCAGAATCTACCTTCACTTTTTTCCAAATGTAGGGGCATTTTTGACTTGGATCCAAAAAGTATCAAAACCAATTATGATCAAACAGTTGTTGTCTCATATAAGGGCTTTCCAAAATGGCCAATAACTCAATCAAATTCCACTTGAGCCATGAGATATGACAATGGCAATATGCCTTGCTGAAAACTGTCAAGGCTAGGCAGATTTGTGCATTTAGCTCGATTTGCTCAAATTTTGCAAAAGGGAAGCAACTCTATCCATCTGAACACGTCAAGGGGGGACCAAGGAGGAACCAACTCTGATCCCAAGCCTCCCAAGTCTTTGGAACCAAAAATAGCATGCCAAACCTAGAAATGCCTAAAAGAGGGACAAGGCTCCAATTTTGGATTGGAGCATTTAATGGATGCACCAAGGTGGCATGGACTGAGCCATTTCTAACTGAATTCAGTCAAGACTTATCCAAGACCAAGGGAACCAGCAGCTTGTGCCCTAACCTCTAGTCAATGGCTTGAGGAGACTTGGATTCTCATTGCTCAACATTGGCCAAACCTATGCAGCAGTTGCCATTCACTATTCCTTGCAAAACAAACTTGATCTACTATAAATATAGCTCATTTGTGATCAGTTTGAGTACACCAAAGCCATCAAACAGATGCTTTCCTCAAAATCACCTTCTCACTTCCAAATTTGCCTTCCAAAGCAAGCCACTATCGGCTTTTGAGTTTGAGAGCAATTCCAACCAAACCAATCACACACACACACCTCATAAACATCATATAGAAGTGATCCAAACACTTAAATAACATCTGGAACACTGATTTCTCAGAATCACCAGCTAGCTGCTCAAGGTTTTAACCAAGTTGCAGTTGGGATACCATCTTCAGTTCCAGCTTGTTTCAAACCATTCCAAGCACTCAGGCACATCACTTGGCACCTAGGGAAGCTATCCACATCATTGGAACCTAGTTGTAACACCTCTAACATAAAACACGATCACCAGCTGCAAGAGGTAAGCATGAACTCTTCTAACTCTATGATCCATGCATTTTTTGCTGCACAATAATTTGGCCATATGTTCATAATCATGCATGGAGTGTTTTCCCTCAATCAATTGCTTTGTTTGAATCGTGTGTGGAATTTCTGAACCTTCATGCAAAATTTAGGGTTCTTGAGGTTTCTCTTTGATTTCTTATTCCATGTTTAAAATAAATGAAATTAAAGACCAGAGACATGATCGTGAGGTCGAAACGAGTAGATTGATATGTAGATTGCATGATATAATCAAGTATTCAGTGAGCTTGGATAGAAAACTCAAATATGCAGAAACAGAGGAAGGGCGCGTGTTCTTGCCATGTTCTTGGTGCCCTTTTTCAAAAATTTGAATATTTGAATTTTGTGATTTTATTTAATTGATTCCAAAATTAATTTCTCTCTGAGTTTTAATGATTTTGAATTGATTCTTTTTTTAATAATTCACAAAAATGTTAAAATATTTTATTTTACCAAAACTATTATTTATTTCATATAATTGATATTTTTGCAAAGAATTAATATTTTAATTGTTTTTAACATTTAAAATATTTTTTCCTTCTTGATTTTGCAAATTTTAGTGATTTCCAATCATTTTGTGGATCAAAACATAATTTTTGAAACATTAATCCAAGATCACAATTTGTTTTCCACATGTTAAACAATTTTGCTCATTTTAATTGAATTTTTTATTCAATTAAAATACATTTTGAGAACAAATTAGGGTTTTTGATTAATTCAACCCTCATCAAACTATTTTCAAACTCTTTGGGCCTCTAATAGAGTGTAAGACCCAATCCCCCTTTGTACCTAAAACTTTTTGGGGCTCAGTCATTGTATAAGTCCCAGTACAGTTTTCAAAATAACGGTGTGATCGTTGTTTTTAACCCTGGGCCTCTCCTTGAGTTGTAAGCCCCATATCTTGTATAAAACACCCTTTGGGCCTCTAATAGAGTGTAATACCCAACTCCCTTTTAACCAAAACCTTTTTTGGCCTCAGATATTGTATAAGTCCCTCTGCGTTAAAAGAAAATCTCTGCGCGATCGCCATTTCAAAACAAATCCCTGGGCCTCTCCTTGAGCTGTAAGCCCCACCACTTGTATAAAAATAAACTTTTGGGCCTCTTGAGAGAGTGTAAGACCCATCCCTTTGTACAGAAAACCTTTTTGGGCCTCAGTCACTTGTATAAGTCCCTGTACAAATTTAAAACAACAGTGCAATCACTGATAAAACCTTGGGCCTCTCCATGAACTATAAGCCCCAACAAATCTTTTCAAAGCACTTTCTCCTTTGATTTTGAATATAATATTGTTATCAAAGCTTTGTTTGTTGAACAACTAACCAAACAGCATGGAAGCTCTACAACCGAGTAAGTGTTTACCCGCTTTCTTTATCCGCTTTCATATATATATATAACTGTATTGTGGGGCTGCTCATTGTAAGTCTTCTTTCACATACTTTATATACCGTCTAATACTAGTATAGCTATTTAGAGTATTCCTTAGCAACTACGTCTAGCACTAGGTAAATCCCCGTTAATCACTCTTAAAAATAGACAAGACTAGATCCCCTATAGGAGCACCAGATACAGTCTTCTCTTCGGTTATCCTCTGTAGAAATTGTCAAAGAAACTCTAATTCCCCAGAGATGATCTTTTCTCCGTGAATGGCATCTCTTGAGTTTCTTCCAAATTCTCGGACTTTCCTGGCTTGATCTATTCTCTGTGAATAGCATGTCTTGAACTTCTCGGGGTTTGGGGACCCACAGGCTTCTTAAAAGCATCCCACCTCCTCTTGGGCGTTGTACAAGGACCCGTCGGCTTCTTATAAGTTTTCACAGCCTCCTTTTAGGCTTTGTATAATGGTTCTTCCTCAGCGAAGATAGCCTTCTCTTGGGCTTCGTACAAATTGTCCCTTCGGCTTCTTAAACGTTTTTCTACCTTCTCTTGGGCTTTGTACAAATTGTCTCGACGGTCTCTTAAAGGTATAGGAACAAAAACTAGTCATCTTAATAGAACAGTCTTTCAAAAGAGTCTAGACCTTCATCCCTTAACCTTCCAGCCTTCATTCAGGCATCATACAACATGCCTTCGCTATCTGAGAATCTACTTCTCAAACACCAGTAGACTTGAATGGTCTCAATACCCTTTGGATTTCTCATTTCCTTGAAGAACAGGAAATAACCCTGATCTTTTGATCAGTGCCAAAGTACAACCCCACCTGGAATCAGTCTCTTTATAAGAATTGATTTTCTCTTTTATAACATACTGGACCTGTCACTCAACTGAAACAGTCACCAACCTCTCTAGCCTCCATCTCGGGCTTCGTACGAGATACAAAAACACTCTCTTGTTGAGTATAAAAGATCCTCTTATTGGGTCAACACACCTTTTGGCCTCCTCTTGGGCTTTGTACAATGATTCTCCCCACACTCTCTTGTTGAGTATAAAAGACTCTCTTGTCGAGTCAAACCCCTCTTTTAGCCTCCGTCTTAGGCTTCGTATAAGACAGATAAAAATACTCTCTTGTTGAGTATAAAAGACTCTCTTGTTGAGTCAATCACCTGGTTAAGACTCTCTTGTTGAGTCGGTCACAAACCTCTTTAGCCTCTATCTCGGGCTTTGTACGAGATCTTAAATCACTCTCTTGTTGAGTATAAAAGACTCTCTTGTTGAGTCAATCTCATTTTAACCTCCATCTCGGGCTTCGTACGAGATATAAATCACTCTCTTGTTGAGTATAAAAGGCTCTCTTGTTGAGTCAAACCACTTTCAGCCTCCATCTCGGGCTTCGTACAAGATAGAAAACACTCTCTTGTTGAGTATAAAAAGACTCTCTCATTGAGTCAAACAACCTCCAGACTCTCTTGTTAAGTCAATCATCTATTCAAGACTCTCTTGTTGAGTCAAAACCATTTAGCCTCTATCTCGGGCTTCGTACGAGACACATAAAAACACCCCCCTTGTTGGGTCAATAGCCTCCTCTTAGGCTTTGTATAAAGAAAGCCCCTGTTGAGTCAATCAACCTTTTAGCATCAAACCTGTGCCTTGCTCACAGTATACAAACATCAACAACTCCTCTTTAGAGATGACAAATTCTCTCTCATACAAACTCTTTAGCTTCACATCTTGGGCTTTGAACAAGATACATATACTCCCTTTAGCTTCACGTCTTGGGCTTTGAACAAGACACCAAAACAACCTTTTTCCTCCCAGAGAATAGAAGGAACTACGATCACTCTGATTTCCCTATTTCATCAAACGGGAATACGTAGGCATAAGATTGAAAAATCTTAGCGAGCACACTAATCAAAAACCCAAAATCCCACATCTTCACACATCAATCAAAAAGCATCAGTCCTAACATCCTATCAATAGCATAATCCCGTCACACTGTGTTCTTAACAAAATAAGCAGAGAGAGGCCCCACTTCCACATAGCATCTATAACCTAACAGACCGTTGTTCAAACTCAGTATGCAAGCAGGGTTAATTGGAGACATCTATTTCCCTTCCTTCATCAGCTTCAATAGGATAAAAAATGAATCGACCTGTAGTACCCCAGAGCGGCAGTGCTTAAGAACCACGTCCAAAAATCGCTCGCTATAGAAAAATGGCGCCCACCGTGGGGCCTTCTTCTCTTTCTTATAATCTTCAGTGGAAACCTTTAAATTCAACAAGTATCACAGAAATGGCGACTCTGCTGGGGAGTCATTGTCTGTTAGGATCATAAGACTAGAGGTCTAGGATGATTAAGACAAATATATATATTGCTTTTCCTAATTGATATCTATGTTTATTTTTCTGCTAATGGGAATGCGTGTGATGCCGCATGTGGAAAGATTGAGTATACACCTAAGATAGGTGATGGCAATGCGGGTAATCTTACTGGGAGTGAATTCCAGTTAAGAGCCCCCGATCGACCATCAAACTCAATGGAGACTCCCTTTGCAGATACATTGCCTATACGACTTCGGTTGTTGAAAGTGGTGTGGTCGACTGGGTTATCTGAGAAGCTGAGGTTTTTAGCAGACTTAAGCCATTTTGTAGTGCGGAAGCTATCGGAAATAGTTGTCACACGATACTACCCTCATCTGAGATCACTCTAGGGAACATCAGGTCGCTCGCGATCCGCTTGCTATTGTTATCCCAGAAGGGTCAAGATTTTGCGGACAGGTACAAAAAATCACCAGTATAAACCTTTGTGGGGGGAGGGGGGGGGGGGGGTAGAGCCTTGACTTCATGACACCGAACCTTTGACCCCATGTTTTTTCTATGATTTTGTGTGCTGCATTCATATATTCATTTAAAAAACATTAAAACAAAAAAAAATCTTCTCTTCTAGTCTCTCTTTTTCAAACTAAACTAAGACAATGATTGCAAACGTCAGAGAAAGGAGATTGCGCTGATGGATTTCGGTAGAAGGAAAACTCATAAGTACACCTTCAAGGTTCCAAAGTTAGAGGATTTGAGAGGCTTGGCGAGAATGATCACCAACCACGAGGCTTTCAGAGCCAAGTATGGAGGACTACTGTCTCTATTAAGGGTTCATGTAATCGAAGGAATCATGTCCACGCTAATCCAGTTCTACGATCCGGTTTATCACTGTTTCACATTCCCGGATTATCAGCTAGCACCAACGCTGGAGGAGTACTCTCACCTGACTGACCTGTATATCACTGATCAAGCTCCCTTTTCTGGACTGGAAGAAATTCCAAAGGATCAAACCATTGCAAGAGAAATTTATTTGGATGAGTCAAAAGTCAGGACTCACATCACCACTAAGGGTGGCATCCAGGGTTTTCCAGCCCAGTTCTTGACAAAGAAAGCCCTGTACTTTGCTAGTATAGGGAACGTGGCCGCTTTCGAGAGCATCTTTGTTTTGCTCACCTACGGGTTATTTTTGTTTCCCAACATTGATAACTTCGTAGATATCAATTCCATTAAGATTTTCCTGATTGGAAACCCCATACCGACCCTGCTCGCAGATGCGTATCATTCGGTGCACCTAAGGAATCTATACATCGGAGGAATGATCACGTGCTGTGTACCCCTACTTTACAAATGGTTCACTTCCCATTTGCCCAAGTCTGCTACATTTTGGGATCAAAAGAATACTTTACGTTGGTCGTAGAGAATCAGTCTCTTACCAACTCTGACATCGATTGGTACAATCGAATCTACGACGGAATCAGAATCATTAACCGTTGTGGAAATTTCCCAAATGTACCCCTTATAGGAACTAAGGGAGGAATCAACTATAATCCAATTCTCGTTCGTCGTCAATTTGGATACCCAATGAGGCACGTCCCACGGAATGCTCATCTAGAAGGTCTTTTCTTCAAGGAAGGAGAAAATGACAGGGCACTAAAGACAAAAATAGTGCATGCTTGGAAACACGTTCATAGGAAAGGACGAGAGTCTCTAGGAAAACCAGACTGTGTCTCGGTGGAACCTTATCTCCACTGGGTACAAACTAGAGCTCTCAAGCTGAGGATGCCTTACCCTCGTCAAGAAGTTCTTCCATTAAGGGACTCTGTCCTTTATTTTATGTCTGAGACGGAAAAGCTTCAGGTTACTGTCAGCAAAGTTCAGCAGGAGAAGAGGTCTTGGAGGAACAAGTACCGTATTCTCAATGTAGAATGCAAAAAAATACAGCAGCTGTTAAGAGAAAAAGATGCTCTGATTGAAATTTTAGAACAACATGCTGTGGAAAATCAGGATGACCAAAGGAATTTGCTCGCTCCTTTCACTTGGAAAATGAATGACAACCCGACAACGGTTGAAGAGCCCTGGTCAAAGAAAAGGAAAGCACCAGAACCAGCACTTGAGCTCTCTTCAGAGAGGAATCAGGATCCATTAGTTTAGATTTCCTTTTTCAGCACTTTGTAATCTACTGTACTTCCATTTCCGCAATTCTTTGAATTCAATAAAACGTAGTCTCCCCACTGTTTGATGTTTACAATCTAATTGTTGGAGTTTACTTTGAATAAAAAAACATACAATTAATATAATCATTGCATATCATTCATCATTCTTGCGTAAACGCATTCTTCTTACCTATGAATCTCACGTTTGTGTCTCGATTCTAGAGTCAAACTGTCTTATTCGTACAATACTCGGGCCAATCGTCAGAAAAAGATGGATGATCTCGAGGAAGAGAATAGAGAGTTGAGAGAAGAGATTGACACTCTGAAAGAGGATCTGAGAAAGCTTCATAACGACATGCAAGCCCTAGCAGAACCTCAAATGCAGCAGCAAAGGACTGTGATCTCAGAGATCACATCAACGCCCATAGTGGAAATGTATGATCCTAGGTACAAAATGCCGAAAGATCGTCCTTGGGGCATGCCACCCAACTATATCCCAGAAGGATATGTTCCGCCGATCGTTGAGGATCAAGGAACCGTAGCAGGAACCGCTGGGCCTGAAGGTTACAAACTTCGGGAAAGCGAAGATGTCAGGGGCATGACAGCAACTCCTGAAGGTTACAAACTTCGGGAGGCACCGAGAGTCTCGGCCATAATGACTATACCACCACCCGTGGTACACACTGTCCCAGAAGGACAGATTCCACATATACCTTATGGTGGAAACGACATCATATTCGATAGAATGAATGAATTCCAGGAACAGTTCCTGGAAATGCAGAAAGAACTGCAAGCCTTTCGCGGTCATGAGTTATTTGGAAAGGACGCCGCGGACCTCTGCTTGGTCCCTAATGTGAAAGTTCCTCATAAGTTCCAGGTGCCCGACTTTGAAAAGTACAAGGGTAACTCTTGCCCTCAGAGCCATTTAGTGATGTACGCTCGGCGAATGTCAGCTCAGACAAAGAACCAAGTGCTACTAATTCACTACTTTCAGGATAGTTTAATCGGTGCCGCATTAAAATGGTACATGGGTTTAAACCGCGCTACGATCGGCACGTTCAGAGATCTTGGCGCCGCCTTCGTTCAACAATATAAGTACAATTTGGACATGGCACCAGACAGAGATCAACTCAGATCGATGTCACAAAAGGACAAAGAAACCTTTAAGGAGTACGCTCAGAGATGGCGTGAAATTTACGCACAGATTTCTCCACCTCTTGAGGAAAAGGAGATGACAAAGATCTTCTTGAAAACCTTAAGCTCATTTTACTACGATAGAATGGTTGCCAGTGCGCCCAGTGATTTCACCGAGATGGTGGGCATGGGAGTTCGTCTTGAGGAAGCAGTCTGAGAAGGACGTTTAGTTAAAGACGCTGGATCATCAAGTAGTACAAAATGATACGGTAGTGCTCTCCCTAAGAAAAAAAAGTAGGATATTGGGAATATCTCTCTCGGGAAGCAAAGGCGACGTTACCAACCAGTAGCAGCTGTAACTCCTGCTATCAACCCTGCGCCTGTTCCTACGTATCAACCTCATGTTGCGCAGAGCCAACCTAATCAACTGCAATATCAGCAAAGGACACATCAGCCTCTTCAGCAGGCTCGTCCTCCGTACGACAACAACCGTGCAACACGACCACCAGGGTTTGATCCTATACCGATGTTGTACGCAGAACTATTTCCATTACTACTGGTCAAGGGGCATGTCCAAACCAGGTCTCCTCTTACAGTACAGGAAAATCTGCCTTTCCGGTTCAAAGCGGATCAGACTTGTCCTTATCATCAAGGAGGACCAGGGCATAACATAGAGAACTGTCTCAGTTTCAAATCTGACGTACAAAAGCTTGTTAGGAGCTGGGTCTTATCTTTCAAAGATACGAATCCGAATGTTCTCACGAACCCGCTTCCTCAACACGAAAAAGCTGCAGTTAATTTGATAGAGGGAGAGTCTAACAACAGCTATCAAATTCATGATGTACTCTTATTAAGAGCCAATTTGGTCAAGATGCATTGTAGACAGAGTGGATATGGCCATGTGCCACCTCAAAATTATCACCAGTGTGATATCTGCTCTAAAAACAATCAAGGATGTTCTGTGGTGTAATCTGCTCTACAGGAACAATTGGATCTCGGATGGATCCAACAACACCGAATTCGCGGAGTCAACATGACCTATACGAATTCCAACATCATCCAGAATCACAACATCCATGCAATGGATGTCAACTTGGTGGCGATGTACTCCAGGCAAAGCCAGTATCATAATCTGCCGCGACATGATTACAATTCCTGTCTGACTTGCTCGGTAAACAAACAGGGATGCTCTTTCTTACAAGAGGCCCTCCAGCGTCAGATAGATCTTGGGTGGATCCAGGACTACCATGATAAAAATCCTTATCAGATAAACATGATCCAAATCTTTAATATCTGTTTGATGAACACCAGCATGGTGGAGTTACAAGCCAGGCAGGTTCAACTTGGTTTTCTCACTTCTCATAGTTATCAAAGCTGCAAAGGATGTTGTGAGAGTAACCAAGGGTGCGCTCTCGTTCAAAGAACTTTACAACACTTGTTAAACCACTGGTGGCTTCTGATCTATTTAGACGAAGACACGCAACAAATCAGTGTGACTAACGGGAACCCTACTAGAAGTCAAAGTCAGGATGCCCGATCTATGGGAACTGACCTAGTAAGGTTACACTGCATCCAAAGCGAGCGTGGCCAGGTGCCACCACACAACTATGAACGCTGTAGCGTCTGCTCAGGAAATAACCAAGGATGTTACCTTGTGCGGGCAACTCTTCAAGGTCAGGTGGATCGTGGAGAGATTCGCCCATGTCCGGGTCCCGATCCAATCGACTGGATGCCGGACTACTTCGCTGATCAAATCAGAGACGTTGTCATAATCTCTGATCATCAATAGAACAAGGATGTTTGTACCATCATCCCTCTACTTGACGATTCAAAAGTTCCTAGCCAGGAACTGATTGAAGTTACTTATGACAGTCAGAAAAATCAGAAGGCTCCTGTAGTTATCTATCTACCGAGACCATTACCGTATGAATCAGCTAAGGCGATCCCTTACAAATACGGTGCAACGATAATTAAGAATGGAAAGGAAATTCCATTACCCTTCGTCGTAAACATTGCAGACATCAGTCAAGTAACACGGAGCGGTCGAATCTTCAACCGAGGACTTGGAGAATCTAACAAAGAAATGGAACTTCAGACAGAAGCTCCTGATCCACCAGTCGGTCAATCTAGTAATCCCGACCTTTCGAAAAACGATGATGAGATGCTGAAGCTCATCCAAAGGAGTGAATATAACATTGTTGATCAGCTGTTACAAACTCCTTCAAAGATCTATGCGCTATCACTTTTACTCAGTTCCGAAGACCACAGGGAGGCTCTACAGAAAGTCTTAGAGCAGGCCTTTGTGGAACAGGATGTGTCAATACGACAGTTCGATAGCATCATCTTTAACATCACTTCCTGTAACAACTTAGGATTCAGTGATGAGGACTTGCCAGAGGAAGGCAAAGGCCACAACATGGCGCTCAATATCACAGTTAACTGCCAGGACGATGCTTTAGCCAGCGTACTGGTAGACACAGGATCACCCATCAACATTATGCTAAAGTCCACTTTAATTCGACTATCATTCAAAGGATCCCCGATGAGGGGCAGTGAGGTTATCGTCAAAGCCTTTGACAGATCTCAGAAAGCAGTTGTTGGCGAATTCGACCTTCCCATTACTATCGGTCCTCACACTTTCCTAATCACTTTCTAGGTCATGGACGTCCGGGCAGCATATAGCTGCTTATTAGGAAGACCTTGGATACACCAGGCTGGGGCAGTCACTTCGACACTGCACCAGAAACTGAAGTTCGTCAATAACGATCAACTCATCATGGTCTGTGGAGAACAAGGCTTGATCTTGAGTAACTTATCATTATCTACTTGTGTAGAACCCGAGGAGGTTGTTGGGACTCAGTTCCAAGCACTTTCGGTGAGCAATGAGAATCAATCAGAGAAAGGAACCTTTATTTTATCATACAAAGATGCCCTCGAGGAAATTGAAAATAACAATACAAAAGGATGGGGATAGCTTGTCATTTCTACTGATAACAAAACGAGGAAGGGTCTTAGTTTTTCTGCAACCTGTACCCAGACAGCTGCTAACGATGAAAGTTTTCATCCCATTCAGGATTTCTTCCACAGTGGAGGTTTCCTTCACCCAATGCCTCAAACAGTCCATACTATCAACGAGGAGGATCCCTCCGATACGGATGAGGAATGGAAGTCCTATCTTAACGAGGACGGTTATATGTCTCAGGAAGAGGTGCATACGCCATTTTTCTATCCCACACAGAGTTCGAGATTTATACCCAGGTCAGACGTCAAAATGATATACAGAGGTTGTGATCCGGAAGGATGCCGTGCTCCACCAAACTCATTAGAGGAGGACACTCTAATGAAGGACAACTTTGACCATGACTATTATGGCCCGATGGATGGCCCGATGGATGGCCTGCCTATCTGGCAGCCGTACCCAGGAGATTCGGGGCAGGAAAATCAGCCGAACAAAGAAAATCAGCTGAGCATCATTGAACAGAATATCTGCGTCCCCACCATGTCACGGGATCATTACTCAGGTCATTCAGAAAATATCAAGTATGACGATGAATTAGCAAAGCTTGCCGGACTAGAATTCGTCAACTATGCTTTTCCTGAGGTCAACGTCATCGAGAAGGATGACTCCTCCAGTTCCAAAGAAGTGTGGGACACCTTGGAATAACCAAGTGGAAAATACGACTATATGGTCATGTACACTGCTCCTGAAAGCTCTCGTATCAGGCTCGAAGACAACCAACCAACTGGATGGGGAGATTTGCCTGAGAGAACAAATACTATGCAAAATACAAATGAGGAATCCTCCTACGACAACTCTGCCTGGGAGACAGATTTCAATGATCCTGCTCCACCAGAAATCAGCGTTATTTTCGAAGACAAATCAAGGAAGGTACCAGACTTTGTGATTCACCGAGGAGTTCGCCGCCAATGGGTTGCTGTCGATGCCCCGAAGATTGTTCATAAGTCAAAGTAATTGCCGTCTTTAACCTTTCACCCTGCCCAAGTGAAACGGATGTTTTGATAGGGCTCGTTTTCTTTAAATTTTCCCTCTTCGCTTGGCCCAAAGCGACAGAGTTTTGTTTTATAGGGCTGTAGTTTCAAGAATCGACTTGTTCATTAATAAAATAACGTCGTTCTGTAATTTCCGCATTAATTGATGTTTTCTCTTTTTGCTTTTCTTAGAAAATGGTAATCCTAAAAAACAAATAATAATAAACAAGCATTTTTTCAAAAAAAAAATACACTGTACACACTTTTGCATTCTCTCTATCTCTTCTAAAAAACAATCATCACGTCATGCAGATTGCTTGTTTTAAACCCCGTTGAAACATACGATCCAATGCCTTCTCCTAACTTTGAGTTCCCGGTATTTGGGGCTGAAGAAGAAGGTGACAACGAAATTCCAGAAGAGATCTCCTGACTAATCGGACAGGAGGAAAGGTCCATTTAACCTCACAAAGAGCCGTTGGAAACAGTCAACTTAGGTTCGAAAAAAGAGAGAAAAGAAATCAGGATTAGGGCACTGCTCAGTCCAACTGCCAAAGAGAGTTTGACAAAGCTTCTCAATGAATTTCCCGATGTATTCGCTTGGTCCTATCAGGATATGCTAGGGTTGGATACCAGCATTATGGAACATCATTTACCGTTAAGATCAGAATGTCCGCCAGTAAAACAAAGGTTGAGACGGACTCACCCGGACATGGCCATCAAAATCAAAGAGGAGGTACAAAAACAGATTGGCGCAGGTTTCCTCGCCACATCAGAATATCCTCAATGGTTAGCCATCATAGTACCCGTTCCAAAAAAGGACGGAAAAGTCAGAATGTGTGTAGACTACAGGGATCTAAACAAGGCCAGTCCAAAGGACGACTTCCCTTTACCACACATTGACATGTTGGTAGACAGTACAGCAAAGTTCAAAGTTTTCTCCTTCACGGATGGATTCTTGGGCTATAATCAGATAAAAATGGCGCTGAAAGACATGGAGAAAACTCTGTTCATTTCCCCATGGGGTATCTTTTGTTACAAGGTGATGTCGTTCGGTTTGAAGAACGCCGGGGCAACCTATCAAAGGGCAATGACTACTCTGTTTCATGACATGATACGCAAAGAAATCGAGGTATATGTCGATGACATGATTGCCAAATCTAAAACAGAGGAGGAGCATATGACCCACCTGTCAAAACTATTCGAGCGGCTGAGAAAGTACAAACTCTGCTTGAATCCTAACAAATGCACCTTCGGTGTCCGTTCAGGGAAACTTTTAGGGTTCATCGTCAGCCAGAAAGGAATTGAGGTTGATCCTGACAAGGTCAAGGCCATTCAGGAAATGCCTTTTCTAAAAACTGAAAAACAAGTCAGAGGATTCCTGGGACGTCTGAATTACATCTCCAGATTCATATTCCTCATGACCGCGACATATGCGTCGAATTTCAAATTACTCAAAAAGAAACAGGACTGCGTTTGGAAAGATGACTGCAAAACCGCCTTCGACAGTATTAAGGAATACCTGTTGAACCCACCAATTCTATCACCTCCAGTGGAAGGAAGACCACAGATCATCTACCTCACAATCATGGAAGACTCCATGGGCTGTGTACTTGGCCAACAAGACGAAACCAAAAGGAAAGAGTCTGCCATTTACTATCTGAGCAAGAAATACACCGACTGCGAGACTCGGTACACTATGCTCGAAAAAACTTGTTGTGCTCTGGCTTGGGCAGCCAAACGTCTTCGCCAGTATATGATTCGTCACACTACTTGTTTAATCTCTAAAATGGATCCAATCAAGTACGTCTTTGAAAAGCCTGCTCTCACGGGAAGGATTGCCCGTTGGCAGATGTTGTTATCAGAATACGACATCGAGTACCACGCTCAGAAAGCCGTTAAAGGGAGTATTTTAGCCGATCATTTGGCTCATCAACCGATTGACGATCAAGAATCAATCGAGTTTGACTTCCCAGACAAAGATGTCATGTATTTGAAAATGAAAGACTGCAATGAACCGCTACCCAGTGAAGGGCTAGAACCAGGTTCTCAATGGGGCCTTATTTTTGACAGAGCTGTCAACCATTACAGACACGGAATTGGGGCAATTATCATAACCCCTCAGGGTACCCAGTCAAGTGCACAAACAACGAGGCCGAATACGAAGCTTGTATCATGGGTCTCGAAGAAGCGATCTACTTAAGGATTAAAAACTTGGACGTATATGGCGACTCAGCTCTGGTCATCAATCAGATCAAAGGAGATTGGAACACATACCAATCAGGACTGATTCCTTACAAAGATTACGCGAGAAGGTTGTTACCCTTCTTCACCAGAATCGAGTTTCATCACATCCCTCGTGATGAGAATCACATGGCTGATGCATTAGCCACTCTATCTTCCATGATTAGCGTAGGTCAATGGACTGACCTACCTAAGATCGACATAATGCGCCTTGAAAGGCCCGTTTACATCTTCACGATTGAAGCAGTCATAGACGACAAACCTTGGTATCACGATATCAAATGCTTCCTTCAGAAACAAGAGTACCCACCTGGGGCATCCATGAAAGACAGAAAGACCCTCAGAAGGCTGGATGGCAGCTTCTTTCTGAGCGGTGATACACTCTACAAGAGAAATTTCGACATGGTCTTGCTCCGATGTGTAGACAGACCAGAAGCAGACATGCTGATAAAAGAAATTCACGCAGGATCCTTTGGCACTCATGCCAACGGACACACAATGGCGAGAAAAATTATGAGAGCAGAGTACTACTGGTTGACCATGGAATCCGACTGCTACAAGTACATGAGGAAGTGTCAGAAGTGTCAGATATACTCCGACAAGATCCATGTACCGCCAACACATCTCAAAGTTCTCTCTTCCACTTGGACTTTTTCCATATGGGGAATCGACATGATTGGCATGATTGAACCCAAGGCTTCGATCGGACATCGGTTCATCCTGGTCGCCATTGACTATTTCACCGAGTGGGTCGAAGCAGCGTCATACGCCAATGTGACCCGACAAGTGGTCGTCCGATTTATCAAAAATAATCTCATCTGCCGTTATGGTGTTCCTAGCCAAATCATTACTGATAATGGATCTAACTTGAACAATAAGATGATGAAAAAGTTGTGCGCAGAGTTCAAGATCGAACACCATAACTCATCTCCCTGCCGACCTAAGATGAACGGAGCGGTAGAAGTGGCTAACAAGAACATCAAGAAGATTGTTCAAAAGATGGTTGTAACCTACAAAGATTGGCACGAGATGCTACCCTTTGGTTTTCACGGTTATCGCACATCTGTCCGCACTTCAACAGGGAACACCCCTTTGTCTCTAGTATATGGTATGGAAGTTGTGCTCCCTATCGATGTAGAGATCCCATCAATCCGGGTATTGATGGAAGCTAAGTGTTGTACCCCAAATTTTGACCCCTTAGATGTCATAACATCTTTTGCATGAGCATCATAGATCAATTACCTATGCATTGTTAACTAACCATTTTATCAGTTTTTGTTTGTTTTGTTTCACTTGTAAATCAGGGTTTGTTTCAGGAGACCTCCTCTCCTCAATAATCCAATGTGATTTGTTTTCATCACAAGTTCTTCAAGGACCCGACAAGGTCATCAGGACAAGGGTCTGTGTGGTGTGGTTCGAGATTCAGTGGAAGTTTGACTTAATCTTGGTCAACAAGTGGTTTGTATCAGTATCAGGTTATCAGGCTGTGGCAGAGGTTCTGAATTAGGGTTTTTGGTCCTCATCCAGTCATTTGTTTCATGAGTGTGCACTCAAGGCACGAGGATTAGGGTTTCTCACCCTTGGAGTTTATGGTTGACAAATATCGTTCAGTTGTGTCTCCAAAGGTTAGCTGGTTCATGGTGTGTACAGTATTGTTTCAGTTCAATTGAGGTTGTAGAGCCATCAGTGAGGTTAAAGCAGTCAGTACATTTCAAGTTGTGCGCAAGTGTTTGGTCATGTAATTCAGGATTTGTGGCAGTTAAGTTTAATGGACAAGTGCATTTGTGGAGTTTTAAGTGTTGTGGTGGTGTGTTACCTTTACCATTATCCATTCCCGTAACCGTCTTTTATCCACTTTGTTATTTACCCATTTCTCATAATCCATTTCTAAACCATTTTCAATTATCCACATTTTATTACAATTATCCATTTTAAAATCCAATTCATTTTATCCATTTAATCATTTTTCTATTCCATAACCTTTTATCTACTTTCTCCATATCCACTTTCCTAATCCATTATCTAAACTAAACCATTATCCATTTTATCCATAATATCCATTATTCACATTTCTAATTTATTAATCCATTCATATCCATGTTTCCATATCATTTATCAATTAACCTTTTTTTTTTAATTTATTTTGGATATTACATTTCACAAATTTCCAACTCATTATCCATTTTATTTATTTTTTTCACAACCAATGTCAAAAAAATTCAAAAAAATATAATACAAAGATCAATGTACAAAAGCCCATTTACGAGAGTCCATGGTTCGAAAAAAAAGAGAGGAAAAGTTACACAAAAAAGATCAGTGTACAAAAGCCCATTTACGAGAGTCCATGGTTCCAAAAAAAAAAAGAGGAAAAGTTACACAAAAAAAAAACTCTGTCGTATCAAAACTCCATACACACCACAACCATCCAAATTTCATACCTCTCCACTCCCAAAATTCTGCTACTACCCTGCTATAAGCAACCACAACTCAATGCCACAAGCCTGCAATGTTTCCTGCTATGAAAATAACCCATCAACAATATAGGACAAACTTGATGTACCTAGAAACTTAACCAAGAAGTTTTGTTTTCGGTTAAAAGAAAAGAGAGCAAAGAGCTTAAAGGAGGGAGCTCTAAACCGTCGGGCTCAGAAAACCAACAAAACCCTCAATCTTCATTAAAAACCCATAACAACAAAAAAACTGACATCAAAAACTATTCAAAAACAGTAACCTCATACCACCAACTACCGCCTCTTCCAACTTTCATGCTCACTCCAACATCTCTTCAATCCTAATTAAAAACCACCCTTTCTCTTCATCAATAGCAAAACCATTCTATGAACATCTCCTCAAGACTCCTCGCCTCCAACCGTTCCAAACTCAACGGCCACCATTCCCTCTGTTTCAAATAAGGCCATGAAAACTAAAACCAGACGCTATCATCATCACCATTAAACAACGACCCACCTCCTTCAAACCCAAACCACCTTTAATTGATTCTTCATCAAACCACAAAATCAAACCTTCAGCCAATCTTAAATCGATGGCAACCCAAAAAGAGAGTAAGATGAAATAGATACTAATAGAGCGATTGAAAAACCAAATCAATGCAAACCTGAACCGATCGAGAATCAAAAAAGACCGAGATTGACGAGAGGAAGCAGTTCGCGCGAGGGAGGAAAGGTCGTAACGATATGACCCTTTTTTTCTTCTTCTTTTCGACTCGTTTTGCGTTGAGGATGTGTTTGTTTTTCAAGTCTGGTTTTAAAAAGTAAGGGATTCTGATGGTTGTAGTGTTGAAACAGGGTGTTGCCATACTTTTTTTTCCATGTTTTTATTTATTCTGATTTTTAATAGGTTTGTGATGAGAACGCGGGGCTCTGTGAAGCCCACGTTAGATTTACTCTTTGCACACTGCATCCAACGTATCCCCTAGAAAGTGGATAATGGGATTTTGAGCCCACGTATGAATCTTCAGCGCCCCTCATTCTCTTCTTGTCCCTCCTATTGTTTTTTTAAATCAATTTTTCACTTTTATTTCTTAGTAATTAATTGATTCTGTTTTTTAATATTCTCATGTCAATCTATTCCAATTCAATTTTTTTTATTCTTTATTAAGGCCTATGATATAAAGAAATCACAATTATTGTTTATTTATCGGAACCTATAAAATTGTGATAAGTATGAGGCCCACATTTTATTTTATTTGTGGTCAATGAAAATCTAAATCTTTATTTAGATGAGACCGATTTTATTTTCATTTCGAGTCCATTTTCTTTTATTTGGGCCTATGATATTAAAAAGCCACGATTTTTATTGATTTACTTTACTAAAAAAATCGTGATGACTATGAGGCCGTTTTTGTTTATTTTATCAGTCAATGAAAATCTAATTAAAAAGGTATTCGATTTAGCGATATAAAATCCTTATTTAGATGAGACCGGCTTTATTCTCACTTTGAGTCCATTTTCTTTTATTTGAGCCAATGATATTACAAAAATCATGACTTGGTTGATTTATTCAAAATGACAAAAGTCTTGATATGTATGAGGCTCATTTCTTTATTTTTGTTGGTCCATGAGAGTTTAATTAAAAGATTATTGGTTTTACCAATTTAAAATCTTGATTTAGACTAGACCGACTTTATGTTTTATTTCGATCTCAGTTTTATTGTTGTTGGTCAATGAAAATCTAATCTAGAGGTTTTCGATTTATCGATCTAAATCCTTAGTTAGATGAGACCGACTTTATTTCCGCTTTGGGCCCATTCTTCTTTATTTTTGGGCCAATGATATATAAAAAAATCTTGATTTATTGATTTTATTCAAATTACTAAAAATCTTGATAAATATGAGGCCATATTTCATTTTTATGTTATCGGTCAATGAAAGTCAAATATCATTAGATTATCGATTTTTTTGATTAAATTTTGATTAAGACGAGACCATTTCGATTTCATTTCAATTTCCGTTTCATTAAACAATTTTCAATTTCAAACCATTTCACAAATTATTTTCAACTTATGAATCAAACCTCGATCAAGCATCGAGTGACTTTAAAAATCGAATGTTAGAATCTGCTTCTAAATAAATTCGAAAGAAGAGGACCGTTAGAATCTAGCATTCTAGCAGAAACCTCGAACGATTGGTCTCAAGTCTCGCACTTTGGGGTAGCCATTCATTCATTCTTTCGCTCCTCAAAATACCTTTAATTAATTTGGACAAATAAGAGCCGTCAAGATCTAGCATCATGACACAACTCTTCGAACAATTGATTTTCATCAAGCGTTCATTTTCTATCAAATAACTTTCATATCAATTCGGACAAATAAGGACCGTTAAGATCTATCATCTTGACATAACCCTTTTGAGCCTTTTTTATCATCAAAAGCTCGTTGTCCTCAAAACAATCTTAATCATAACTCGGACGAATAAGAGCCGTCAAGATCTAGCATTTTGGCACAACTCTTGAACCATTGATCACTATCAATGCTCATTGTCCATCAAATACTTTCATTATCAACTTGAATGAATAAGAGACGTTAGAGTCTAGCACTCTAGCATAATTCTTTGAACTTTTTCTCAAACGTTCGCCAGTCAATTAACATACCTCAACCAACAACCCGTAGTAATCAGAACTACGGATGCTCTGATTTCTCATTCTTCAATGAGAATACGTAGGCACAAGAACCCTAATTCTTGGCGAGCCACCTTTCACTTTTTTCCGCCTTCCATCTTTTGTCATCCCTTATCTTTGTCGATCGTCATCTCAAGAATCCATCCTTCTTTAAGAATATCAATACTTCAAAGTATATCAAATCTTTTTTCGAAATAAACTTGAAAGAAAAGGATTGTTAGAATCTAGCATTCTAGCATAACCCTTCGAAAGATTGGTCTCGGGTCTTGCACATTGAGGTAGCCAATCATTTCTTTCTTTCATACTTAAAACACTTAATAACAATTTGGACTAAGAGATGTTAGAGTCTAGCACTCTAGCACAACTCTTTGAACCATTGATCTTTATCAATGTTCGTTGTCCAACAAACAATTTTCTCAAACTAATCTTGAATGATAGAGAGTGTTAGAGTTCAACACTTTAGCATAAACTCTTTGATCATTTGATGATCATCATTCTTAAAACACATCCGATCATACTCAAAACTCCATTTTATGGACAGATCTTGATTTTCATCAAGAAACCAAAGCATCTTCAACCCTTGACCTCAAAGTCATAAGGTACCTACTCTTCCCTTTGGACCTCATAGCCATTCAATCTCATCACAACTTAGAATTAGAGAGTTCTTTAACTCTATGTGAGTATCGTAATCATGAATACTCATTCCCCTTGGAACTTTGACCATAGTCAATGGTTCCTCTTTCACCCTTAGTTAGGTGAACTACGATTGCTCTGATTCCATCCTCCTAAGGATACGTAGGCACGAGACTGCAAGGTCTTTGCGAGCACCCTAGTAATAAAACCTCTTTAGGTTCTCTCTCCTTTAACAATAATCGTTTACCTTCTTTTCCCATTAAGTAGAAGATTAGATACCAACCTTAAGCTAACACTCTTTTAACCCTAACTAGACAGTTCCCGTTGAGTACAACGGGCGTGAGGGGTGCTAATACCTTCCCCTTGCGTAACCGACTCCCGAACTCAGACAATGGTTGCAATGACCATTTCTTATCCTTTCTTTTAGGGGTTTTATTCGATATTTCCCTTTCCTTCCATGGAATAAATAAAGATCGATGGCGACTCTGTTAAGTCCATCTCGCGGGCGTGCGATTGCGCTTCGCGAGGTCATTCTCATTTTTAGAGGTACGACAGATGGCGACTCTGCTGGGGAATGACTTTTGTCTAAAGTGAGTCCAGCCTAGTTTAGTTAGGTTTTCATATGTGTGTTTAGCTTTTGTTTATTTCTCTTTCTTCTTTATTATATGTTTTATTGCTCTTGCTTTATTGCTTTTTTTTATATATCTCTGTATATCCATGTGTGGGCTTTGGGGATTTAATATCTTGATAAAAGCTCTACACCCGAGTTTTGGAAAAAGCAGAGAGTAAACATAAGTTTAGATTTGGTAGTTAGTAGTGTTAGACTACGAGGACAAGCTCCTTGTAGCAACTAACATGAAGGCTCCTCTAGAGTAGACCTGTTTGTAGATCTCGTTATAAAATAGCTAGCCTGTTGCATAACGCTGATTCATGAAGGGTCCATGACTCTAGGTCCCCGTTTAGAACCAGTTCTATTTCGGTGGTTGCCTAATATTGTACTTCAAGGACATCTCCTTGCTCCAACCAATATGAAAACCCCAATCAGAAGATATCTTTTCGTCACTCTCGTTGTAAAATGGCTAGCTCATTTCATAACGTTGATACGACTAAGGTCCGTGAATCTGAAACCCTGACCAAAAACCTAGAAACTATCATGTGAGTGGGTTTAAGGGTAAATTACCGTAGAACCGTCTTTTAGGAGGCCTACCACTTAGGGAATTGTGAGGTGTTTACCTTATCCCAAACCTTTTCCGTGCATTCATGAGACCTCTAAACCAAGGACTTGTGTGCTTCGTTGTGTGTACATATACCTGTGTTTTTGTGTTTGCGCATTGCATACATCTCATTGCATCCATTGTTGGTTTCAAGGAATTCAAAATTTCATTTCCTTTTCAAAAGATCAACAGAGCTTGGATCTTAAAAACAAAACTCCTCAGTTTTTCCACAAAGTTTTTTGCAACTCGCCTTTGAGTTCCTTGAAACTATTTGGCTTGCATTAGCATTGCATATGCATTTGCATTGCATTTGCATTTCTCTGCCTTGAGTCGCATCCGTCCTTTGTCTGTAACCCAGGTGGCTTCCTGAAGCCATCATTGGACTTGAAGTAGCTTTTGAAGTTGTCCTTTTCAGACTCGTTCGTTGTGACCACCATGCTGGGGCACAGAGGCATTCAGCTGAAGACTTAGGGTACTCAAAAGCCAGGTTCAGACTTTGTTTGACTTTGATATGTTCTCATTCACGCCTCAAGGCGTCCAAATCAGTAAACTTTCGCCTAATCAGGCAGGTTCATCAGACTCTGAGGTGGAAGAATTTTCTGAGAGTATGTGTGAAGATGATTCTCAAGCAGATCTCGACAATCAACTCTGAAGATGACTATCTCAGCTTGGCAGGTGTAATACCCCAAAATTTGCCCTCTCTTTCCTCATATCTTTTAGCATGAGCTTTCATTGCATTGCATTGCATTCAAGCATAGAAAAATAAAGCATCAAGCATTTAGCATTGCATCTTGCATAAGGGCATGTGATCAGGTGGTTCTCTAAGGTGTTGATCATCCAAAGAAGAAGACCAAGTGTTTCTCACAAGCTTCAAAGACCTCTTACATCATGTATCATCTCCAATTGATCTCACAAGTCATGGAAAGAGGAGAATTCATCAAGAAGATTGGACAGTGCATGATCTCTTATACAAGGCAGTCAAAAGTTGGGATCTGACCCCCAAACGAGCAAGCTCTTTGATTCTTTATCATCTCCAAGTGGCACATGACATCATTGGTGGACATGATACACATCATATTCAGAGGAATTTGAATTTGGAGAATGTGCTATCTCCTCCTAACTAGAGGGTACCAAAATCAGGGTTGGCTTTAAAATCAGTTTATTTCTGATTTTTTGGGCAAGGCTTGATCTCATGGTATCCCTTATGTCCTCAAGTGTCTAGGGATGGAAGATTGCCCATCAATTTGTTTCAGAAGGTTTTCAATTGATCAGAAATTTCAAAATCAGGAGAATTGGGAATAAAGTCAACTGTGCAGTGGAAAAGTCAACCCTTGACTTTTTGAGGTCAACATCTCGATTTTCAAGTCAAATGTGATCATTGCTGAAGATTTGACCAAGAAAATCCAAGAGGTTCATCAAAAATCAAGAAATGTGAGAAGTTGCCATATTTGGAATAGTAGGGTTTCCAAAAATAGTAAGTTTTGGCCATTTTAGCACCTCTATTTGAGTCTAGTTTTCTCAATTTTAAAGCATCAAGTCAAAAATCCACCAGGCCACAACAAAAGATCTTGTTTCAAGCTTCAAATCCATATAAAGAACTCCTCCATTGGATCAAAATTGAGTGAGTTATGATCCATCAAAGTTTGACAAAACTAGGGCAAAAATCAAGTCATGGCAAGGCAATTTCAAGTCACCCGGCCATAATTTCATCAAACATGTGGCGTGCCAAATGTCAAGCCAATTTTCTCCATCAAGAAAGCTTCAAATGAAAAAATTTTGAACATCAAAGTTGTTCATTGCTATGTCCTCTTCAACTTTGATGTCAAAATTTTTTTCATTTGAACAAGTTATCATAGAGATATCAAGGCTCAAAGAGGAATGGTTCATGCTGAATTTTTCATGGGCCATGCTGCCATGCACGTTTTGCCATGATATGCCCACGGGGCCAGCTTGTTTTTTTGGATTTCTTTGTTGATTTTAAGTGTGTTAGAGACCTTTTCTCATCAAGATTCAAATACCAAAGTTGTTATATCATGTGTAGGCTTTCCAAAGAGTATAAGCATTCCTCATTTCATGTAGTATTACTTAACTTATGGTTGCTTAAAGTCCAAGGTTCTCATTGATGTTTTTCAATGGTATTTCTTGCAATATGATGAGATAACAAGGTCACATGAATTTTAGTTCTTTTGTTGTGCCATTTCTTTTGCCAAAATGGGCTAAACATTTTCCATGTACCATACATAATACATGTGGGCACTTCACCAAAAGAGGAAATGTGAATTTTGAATTTTAAACTTGCTCAGCAAGTAGAATCATTGCCAGCTCACCTCACACGAATTTTACACCATCATCCAACCCTAAACAAATGCACATGGCTTTGGTTCCAAGCCTACATCCAAACCACCACCTTTCATGTACAATTTTCATCTTTCTCTCTCCCAAAGCAAAAAACAAAACCACAAGCCTCTTGCTTCGTTTCCACTCCTCATTCATACCCTAAGAATCATCTCTCTATAAATAGAGACACATTCCACCTCATTTGACAAGCTTGGAGAGCAAAAGAAATTCTGTCGAAATATTGTCTAACACCTCTGGTTTTTTATCTATTGTGAGCTGTACAAGCAACCATAACAAGAGTTATCTACCCAGACATTAAGTAGGAAGTGTGAGGAAGCCATAGAAAAAAGAACCAGACCAAACGGAGTCCTGAGGAAGGAGAACGGATCTCGTCTTTGAAGCACGTTCCTCACGGCGGTGTCGGTAACTTCGTGAGCTTTCTCAATTTTTTTGATGTTATTATGCTTATCTCATTCTCATGATTCCAAATCTATGTTTATTTTTCATTTTTATGCCTAAAATTCTTATAGCTAGCTTGTTTATGTTTTGATGCATTTTGAGTTTGTGTGAATATCTTGAAAGTTGGTTCGTATGAGCATAAACCGGTGTCATTTTTGGATTCTACGCGAAAAACTGAGGGGGGGGGGGGGGTGTCCCGGTTCTTCCATTTCCGGCCAGACCAGCCGCCGCCGGCGGTGGCCGGCCGGACCGGCGTGGTGCTGCATTTCTCCATTCCAGCCACTATTCACGTGAAGTTTGCATGGGTTTTATGAGGAAGATGATGAGGTGGTGCCTCATCATTGGTTTATTGGTTTTTTTATTTTATTTTTTTGTTTCTATTTTGTCTTTTATGATTTAAAAAAAAATGACCAATTGATGGGTGATTCACATGTTATACGTTACAGCTTTTGTTCCATTTCTTTTTATGTTTTTGTTTTTTATTTTATTTTTTATTTTATTTTTTTTTTCTGGTGATTTTACATGGGCCTTGAGCCCGGTTTCTATCCACACCCCCTCACGGCCCAATTTATGTTTTTGCTTTCTAAATACACACCCTTTTTTATACACTTATTTTTTTTATTTTCCCATTCTATTTTCGTTTTATTTTTAATTATTAAAAATATTTATTTTTATTAAAAAATTCCAAAAAAATTCATGAACGAATTTTAATGTCTTATTTAATTTTATATGAATTTTATTTTCATTTTCCATTTATTTTCGTAATTAATTCCGATTTTATTTTTCAAAGTGTCTTCCATGTTTACCCTTGTGATTAGTGCTTATGTTTGATGATCTTTTCATGCCTTATTGAGCTGGTCTTTTTGCCATGTTTTGTCACTTAATTGGGGAATGTTTTAATGTCATGTTGCTGCCTTGGTGAGCACTTTTGTTTGCTTTTCATGTGATTTTTGATGCCCCTCGATCATTGCTCGGTTATGTGCATATCTTGACTCGTAGAACACCTTTGAACATGTTCTTGAGCTAATTCTGTTCCAATCTTTTTACACATGTTAATTGGATGTTTAAGATTGCCTTGGATTATTTTTTGGGAATTTATTGAACCACTTTGCTATTTTTGGTTGATTTTTACTTGTGGCTTGAAGTTCATTGAAGCATGCTTAGACACTTGACCTAGTTGGAGTGCTTTTGTTTACTTGTATTTGATTGATGCTTGAAGTGATTATATGGTGTGATCCTATTCTGTTTGAGCATGTTTATGGCTTTGGAATCATCTTCATTGATTCATTTTCTAATTTGATCTTGATTTTCTAAATTAATGTTTGTTTTGACTTGAATTTTGTGGTATGTTTGACTTAATCATGTGCAATGCTCCTTTGTATGAAACAACCAATGCATGAGGCCTTTTGTTTGACTTGTATGACATGCTTTAGATTCTGACCCTCTTGGTTTAAGGTGCTTTATGTGACATGTCCTCACTCTTTGCTTCACATGTCCTTTGGTTTGCTTGCATGGATGATAAGTGGATGTCTTGTCTAATTTTGATGCATGTTTGGAATGTGTTGTTTGATGATTCATCTTGTGTGACTTGAGTTTGATCTTAGTATGTTGTTGATGCATATGCTACTGCCCTCTTGAGTTCATTACTTGGTTTTCACTTCACATGTTCATTTTGGGATGATTTGTATGATGCATGTCATTATCAAATGTTTTGTTGCTTCTTTGGCTCATAATGCATCATGATGTGAGATACTTTTGTGTGTTTGAATTGATAGATCATGAGATGTCTTAAGTTCTGACTTGGATTCATGTTCATCTTATTTTGTCCATTTCATCTTTGTGTAAAGTTCGTTGATGCTTAATTGTACTTCTTATGCAAGTTTACTTGCATCTTTTCTTGTGTGCTTTCACTTGTGTACTTGAGATGTGCTTGTGTGATTTTTGAAGCATGTTTTATGATGTGATTTGGATATGATGATTATGATGTGCTTGCTGCCCTATCTTTGTATCTTATCTCTCTTCTTCTTTTCTTCTCTTTCACTCTTTCACATCCCATGAATCTCAAGACTTGTTCAAGTCTTGGATTCTTTTCCCCTTAGAGCTACCTAGTCCAACTTAATTTTTGATTAAGTTTGGAGTAGGATTAGCATTAGGTTTTAGCTAGGCTTCCTCTTTCAAACCTCACTAACCATAGGACCTCCATGCATGATAACGTTAGGACCCTTAGTTTCCCTTTAGAGTTTCCTTTGCGTTTTCTCTTCTCATCTTCAAACAAAAAGTAAAAAATATTAATAAAGGAAAACAAACATTGTATTTAGGCCTTTCATGCAAGAACAAGATAGTGAGGGATCTTCTCTCGTTTTCTTGGAATGTTTAGCGTGCGTCCCATCTCGGGTCGTTATGCGAGGCATTCGATCTTACATGAGGGACTTAAATACAATGCGCGTTACAAAACACAAAACAATCAAAACACTTCTTTCTAAAAGACAAAAACAAACAATAACGTCTTTTCCTTCGGGAATTATTTTCTCATCTCACTCACTCTTAACGTACGAACGTGCTCCTACTCGTTCTCTCGCAAGATGGTAACGCACTCGGACCGGCGAGCCTGCAACACCTGAGCTAGAACGTAAGCCGTTCTCTAAAAAACACAAACAACTTTTCCCTAGTTAGGGGAACTACGTCGCTCTGATTCTCATGCTCCCGATGAGATACGTAGGCAGTGGGGTAGGGCCCATTCGAGCACTTTTTTTATTTTCCCTACATTTGTTTCTTTTTCTTTCTCTTTTCTTTTCCGTTCCTTTCCCTTTCCAGTAGCAGTGGAGCTCCAGACGACGACACCCTTTGATCGAGACAAGCAAGCGTGGATCCCATCGGGTACGATGGACGCGAGGGGGTGCTAATACCTTCCTCTCGCGTAACCGACTCCCGAACCCAGTTCTCTTGGTCGCAAGACCATGCTCTTTCCTTTCCCTTCAGGTTTATGCGGTGTTTCCTTTCCCTCTCATGGGATAAATACACATTGCTGGCGACTCTATTTCAGTGCCACTTTCGCGTTTGTACTAGGATGAAAATCCCGGGAGCGACAGCAGGTTAAGAAGGAAATTTCAATTCCCTAAAGCTGGTAATTATTTGGCTGTTTAGCATTTTTGTTGTATTTTCTTTGCATGTTTGAATTATATTTGCTTATAAGCATTGTTGTACTATCAAATTGGCAAGGTTAATGAATTATTTATGCATCTTTTGATTAAGTCCATTCGTATTCACTCATTCTCTTTCTTTTACTGTCATAAAACAAAACAAAAAAAAACAGACCAATTTTTTTTCTTTTCTCCAAACTATTGTTCAAGCAAAGATTGGGGAGGATGACGAAAACATTACATCCCTAATAGTTGTGGTATGCTTTCGATTAAACCTTGACGAGGATGTAAGGCATTGTTTCAATTCCCAAACACTGGAGAAATAAGGAAGATAATCCCTCGTTAACCCTTCGAGCCTAGAAGTAGGAGTTTTCTTTCTTTATACAAAAAACCCTTAAAATCTCAACCTTGGGGCAGGGTAGTTCTCAGTTTAACTCGGTTATGCATTCGAATGCAAGCACTTCATGCAAGACACCAGTCAGCTCTCTCAAATCAAATGAGTTAGCGTTTTATTCCTCCAAACAGCAAATAAGGAAGGATCGTTGAAAAATCCTTAATCAAAGAATGAGCCGTGTCCCTTTCAAGGCAAAAGCCAAGAAAGATGGGAAGCCCAGAACTTTGCCTTATACAAAAAGAATTTGTACAACAGTCAAAAAAGGAGTTCCAAAGCAACAATCAAACAAAAAGGATGTCCTAACCACAAACAAAGAGAGGTATCGTGACCTCAATCAAATCAGAAGAAGAGGTATCGTGACCTCAACCGGCAAAGACAAGGAGAAGTGTTAAAGTCTCAAAGATTAACCAAATTCTGCGAGGGAGTACTGACTATCCAAGGTGTCTAAATCATCATCAATAATCATCAGCTCGTTCCTAGTCTGTAGGAACCTGAATGTATAGCTTAAGTTAACTGAGCTTAGGATTGGAGTTCATCACGAAGATGGGGTGGGTACCAAACAAACTTCGAGCCTTTATCTTTGTTTCATAAAACCGTGAACCAAGCCACGTTACAACCCTTAAAAGACCTAATTGAGGTAAGGTTGTTTTGAAAGCATATTACAGCAAGGTTGAGTAACCTGACTCCTAATGATCTTTGCTAATCGCAAAATCTGTCATTCTGTAAATGACTAGATTCACGTTATTTTTTATTTATTCATTCCACTGTGTGTTTCATCAATAAACTTTGTTTTCAAAAGCTTGCATGAATTTTTGCACTGAAATTGCCAATTTAAAATGAACAATACTTGTTTACAAAACAATTCAATATCAAGGAATCCCGACAAATGCAATCAGCTAGGGAATTGGACTTGATAAAGGAATCGTAGTCAGGGGCAACCAAGTGTGAGGGTTTGCCACTCCGTCATCCCAAGAGTTGGTGAATCAGGGGCGGAACTCTGCAATTCAGAATACTGGAACAAGTCTTCTCTAGGTCATCTTATGACAAGTGTGGACTCCAGTGACCCAGCAGCAGGGACAACTTTGTTCCCAGTCGTTTCTACTACAGTTTGAGTATTACGAATATAGTTGAACTGGGGCAATCATGTCTAAGTTCATTTCTTTTCAAAAGTTTCAAGACATTGAAGCATCTGGTATATCAATTCTTCTGTAAAATCATTTTGATGACTTACCCTCACCTATCAGTTAATCAGAGGCAGTCAAGTCGAGATTCGGTAAATCTCTAAAAGGCCAATCATTCTGGGGCATCTCTTCCCCAGTTGTCAACAACTATTCTGAAGAAAGTCCAAAGGCTTTGTTGTGCAAACGCCGTTAATCTGGGGTAGTTAAACTGAGATCTCTCCAAGAGTTTGAAGATATTGAAACACCTTGTGTGCCAATTCTTCTATAAAATCCTCTTGTTATCGTCTTCCGACAAACCATATAGCCTGGGGCAGATAATATTTGAAGATGATAATTACGCCAGTAGGACGCAGAACTACTTTGTTCTTGTGATATTCCTTGCTAGCTCCCAGTAAGCTATTATTTAAGCTAATCTTGACAAATTTTCCTCAGATTCTCCTCCAACAAAGAGATCAAGCTCATAATGGAAATCCTCATGATGTTATGCCACAGGTGGGATACTCTTTTCACCAGTGAAGTTGTTTCTTCTTCTTCATCCCCAGTATTGGTCCAATCTGTTGAGTTTGGGCTGGGTATCCTTGTCAAGACGTTTTCTTTGTCTTCAGTTTCGCTTGTCTGTTTTGTCAGCATAAGCATAAGCATTGCATAAGCACTCATATGCATTGCATTTTTTGCATGTCTGCTTCCTCTTCTGGTGTTTATCTCCCCAAGTGACTGGGTTTGTCTATTCTCTCTAATAGAAAGTCAGCCCTAGGCATAAAGTGCCCATCCTTTTCTGAATTCCCCACAGAGTTTGATTCTCGTGGATGATGGTTGGTTCAGTTATCTTTTCCACATTTGGATAAGATAAATCCCCATTTGAGTTTTTTCCTCAATTGGAGTCTTGTATGACCGTTTCTTTCTAGCTTGTTCCTAGATTGAACTTTGGTCCCTGGCAGGTGTGATTTTTAACCCATCTTTGATGTGCCTTTATTTTGCATCGTTTCTCGCAAGAAGCATCTTTCACAGACCCTCATTCAGGACAAGATTATTTCTCCGACATTATTGTGACATCATCATATCTTTGAAGCAGCAATCTCTTGAAGAAGCTTAGCAATCTCGTATAAGCAGCTTATCTATCTCTGGTACTATTCAACCCCTTCGCAACCGTAATTGGGTATTCCCCAGGAAATCTTATCTTTAATTACGCACCCCGATACTAACCTATCAAATACTATACCTTTATTGGAGCCCATTTCTTGGTTCTATTTCCAATAAGGTTTCTTTTTCCAAAGTGCCAATCGGTCATGCTTGAACCTGTTGTTCCATCACTTTGGATGTCTTTTCCCAGTGAAGACCGTTTTTCGGTTCAACCTTCATTGCGGATCCTTTCTAGAATGTCATCTAGTCGCGTTTATCCTTGATGATCAATCATTCTAGATACTTTGTTGGAGCCCATTTTTGGTTCTATCTCCAACAAGGTTACTTCTAAAGAGCCAACCGGTCATACTTGAAACTGTTGTTCCATCACTTTAGAGGTTACTTCTAAAGAGCCAACCGGTCATACTTGAACCCGTTGTTCCATCACTTTAGAGGTGTTTCTAGGATGTCATTTAGTCATGTTTTGACTTGATGATCAATCATCCTAGATACTTTATTGGGGCCCATTTCTGGGTTCAATCTCCAATAAGGTTCTTTTTTTTTCAAAGTGCCAACCGGTCATACTTGAACCTGTTGTTCCATCACTTTGGATGTCTTTTCCCAGTGAAGACCGTTTTTCGGTTCAACATTCATTGCGGATCCTTTCTAGAATGTCATCTAGTTGCGTTTAGCCTTGATGATCAATCATTTTAGATACCTTTATTGGAGCCCATTTCTTGGTTCTATCTCCAATGACGTTACCTTTATGGCTCCTACCGGTTTTCCTTCATGAAGCAGATTATGTGTTATCTCAACCAACTCTTATTTGAGTACCAGAGTTTATTCCTGACTCATTAACCATGTTCCCATTTAAACCCCAGCTCTTTATGCAGGAGTCCCCAGAGAAGTCAGCTGTTAGACGACAGAATTCTTAGTCACTAAAGTTGTTATTGGTCTTTGAATACAATAACTTCGTCATTTTCATCTGATTCTTGGAGGCGGAAAAGTTTTAAGAAAACACAAAGATAAACTAGGTTCTACTCTAGTATCAAGATGTTTTATGGGATTAAGTTGGTACAGGAAGAGTTAGCAGTACTGTATTTTTGGCACGGATCTGCCATCTCCAGAGAAAAGAAGATTGCCCCGGTTATCCTTGATGTTTGGGTTTCAGGGTGTTGGCTTGTGTTATCCTTTCTTCTTTCCTATTTTGCGTCGTTCACGTCGTTCCTAGCATATAGCTAAGCATATGCATCATGCCCTAGCATCTTTGCATCCTTGTGCTTTGTTTTGCTTGTGGTCTTTTGTTATGCCTGTCTTTATTTCTCCAGTGAAGTAAAGACATTCCCGGTTTGCTTTGTGTCGTGCTTGTTCGGTCTTAACCTTTGCGCGCCTGTTTTGAATCTTTAAACCTTTTGCTGTTCCCCAAGAAGTTTAACATTAAAATTTTGTAATATTGTTCTCGTTTGAATCGTGTCAAACTTGAACTTGGACTTTGTTTGAATCGTGTCAAGCATTGTCTTCTGGTTTTAAAACCGTTCTTGTTCGAATCGTGTCGGACATTGAACCCTTACCTTGGTTTTTTTGAAAACTTGCTTTAAGATAAGCTTCTTGGAACAAATTTCTTCAACCTTATAAGACTCCTAGTTGGTGCGCAGGGTTTGTCTCTGTCCTCCTGGCCTTTCTCTGAAGATCCTATTTTGAAATCTTCAGTATAGGATCCCCAGGAAGTCTTTGCTTGGTTTTCTGTCTCTCCTGGACTGATCCCCAGTGATCAAGTTTTTCTTTCTGGTTTCGTGCCCAGGAAGAGTGTGGGTTTGTTTTGTCCCCAGTAGTCTATCTCCCCGGATCTTTCGCCAGTGAAGTTTGTCTGTGGTCTTTTCCCTAGTG
The DNA here is from genome assembly GCA_022829125.1 of Lathyrus tuberosus. Classification (NCBI taxonomy): domain Eukaryota; kingdom Viridiplantae; phylum Streptophyta; class Magnoliopsida; order Fabales; family Fabaceae; genus Lathyrus; species Lathyrus tuberosus. The sequence continues at coordinate 2,141,918 of JALAZF010000308.1, read as the reverse complement.
TTTCTTTGGAGTCTCCCCGGTGGGTCTCTTTTGTTGGTTGGCTTGTATCCCCAGTGAGTGTTTCTCATGGATACTAACCTTCCTCCTTCCCCAGTGAAGCTCATCTTTTTGCTTCCTGTTTGTCTTTTGGTGTCTCGTTGTGTCTGCATCTTTGCATCTTCTTAGCATCATGTTTGTTGCATTGCATGTTTGTGCATCTGAGGGCAAAATTTTTGGTTATCTATATTTAAATATCTTTCACTGTTGATTACATGAGGATCTTCATCTCTCATGTCATCAGGTGAAGATATTTAAATAGGGGCAACTGTTGTACCCCAAATTTTACCCTCATTTTTCTGCTAAAGTTGATGTTATATTTATTTTAATATCTTTATCTGTCTTTATTTTAATTTATATTCAATGTGGCCTATTTTTATTTCATTTATATTTAAGCTGTTTTATTTTTATTAATCTTGATTTTATTTAATTTTAATAATTAGTTTTAATTAATTAGATTAATTATTCATTTAGTTTATGTTTCTAACTAATTTTAATTTAGAATATTAATTAGTTTATTATTATTTTTATTAATCATATTATTAAAAAGAAACATTATCCATTTTATCTATTTTCATATCCGAGCAAAATTTTCATTCAAATATAAAACCAAAGTCATTTTCATTACAATTGGGAAGCCAATTTCTTGCGTGGCCCATTATGTGAAAACAAATACAAAAATACAAGAGTTGTTGTGAGAAGTGGTGGTGACCTTCATCCAAAACCGTACGTACGAGACATCTGCTACTCAATGACAACATGCCATAAAACCTCAGAACCTTGCTGCCATGATAATGACTATTCGTAACGTTAACCTGCGTATCTCCAACGGACAATTCAAATAAAATTGAAGAGCAAGTTCTTTTTTTTCAAAGGTTATATAACAGAGCAGTAGCAATGTGAGTAAGGGGGGGGGGGGGGGGGAGAAAGAAACACACAGAAGGAGAAGAGGGTTGAACCTTTGAAACTCTCTAAACAAATTCTGAACCTACCATCTTTTTTTGATGAGATCATTCTCCCCCCTTATCTTTTTGTTTTTAAAAAGAGAGAGAGCTTGACAGCACTCATGTAATAACCAAACAACTCTTCACACTTCCACCTTTAAAACCAAAGCACTTCTCAAAACCGCACGATATCACACCACCTTGACGGTTTCTTCAACGCCAACAACACAGCCATCTACCGCCACCAAAATACAACCTAACACCTCCTTTCACCACACACTTGCTTCAACAAGTTCAACAGAACCGAACTCGCTTCGACGTTTATTTCTTTCCGTTTAGACAACTTCGTTCAAGAACCATAAACTACATAGCTAGTACGCAAGAATACTCGCCGACAACAAATTTGCGACAACATCGTGGTGCTTCCTTCTTCAACAACTCTTTTGACGGTCACGATGTTTCCAGCTCAACTATAGTGTTCATCTGTTGTAGTAGAGGTATTTCTCAACTGGGAGATTACAAGGTTGGTATATCATCACAAGGGTGTGCAAGAGAGAGCTAGTTTGAAGTGAATCTAAAAACTCACGTTAAAGAGGCAGTGCGCGTGAGGTAAGTATCCCTCTTCCTCTTTTCCTTATTTAGTGTCGTCATATCCATGTATGTGTGACCTCTTTGCTGTTAATATATCTGCACCTGTTGAAGTTTGAAACGACATTATGTTTGTCGTCGATCACGCTATGTCATGAGCACCTTGCTTTCATTTTGGTTATATCCATGCTTGAGATAATATCATGATTTGTTCAAGAGGATAGGATGGCTTCACAGCCTTTTTTAAGAAACCTTGCTTCATAAGTGTTTGGTTGAGGTTAACAACATATAGGTTTGTTTGAATCCTGTTAGTGATAGGTTTTGTCTTTACGTTCAAGGTTTTGTGCCCGCGTATAGACTCGTGATCATCGTGCTGTTAGCTTGTTTCTTTTATTCAAGCCAGTTACGGAGGGTGGTGTGCATACATTTGAGTCTGAAGCACACCGTGGCACTGTTAACTCCGGTCGATTTCGATCGTGTGTTTTAGGTCCATCTCTCCCTAACTTTAGTGTCTATCTTGGTGTGTTTAAGGGTTCATAAGATAATCTATTATGTGTTGGTGTACAAGGTGAAAATAATGAAGATGAAGAAGAGAATATATTATATTGAATGACGGCTACAAAAGGATAAAAGGATACAAAATGATTGGAATGACAACTACCCTATTTATAAGCTAAAATTAGGGTTACCAAAAGCAACAATAAAATACTAAAATACCCTCTAACAAACTTAATGACTAAGTTTGTGAATATAAAATAAAATATAAATTATTATTCTAATACCATCCCTTAATTTATATTTCCTCAAAACTAACAACTCCAATTCCATCCCTTAAGCGAAGGAATTGATCAGTCTTGATAGCCTTCGTCAGAACATTTGCCAACTGCTTCTGGGTACTACAGTGCAGAACTTCTAACACTCCATTCTGAACTTGACTTCTCAGATAGTGATACTTTGTCTCAATATGCTTGCTTCTCCCATGCAACACTGGGTTTCTGGCAAGGTTGATCGCAGACTTGTTATCAATCATCAGCTTCAGAGGCTTGTCAACTTTGATCTTCAGATCTTCCAGCAAGTTCAGAATCCACACAGCTTGACATGCAGTAACAGCGCCTGCAATGTATTCAGCTTCACAGGTTGATAGCGCAACAACAGGTTGTTTCTTAGAACTCCAAGAAATAGGACCTCCCAGAAACTTGAACAAGTATCCAGAAGTACTTCTTCTATCAACTCTGTCTCCACACCAATCAGAATCTGAATAACTCAGAAGTTCTGATTCAATCTTCCTTCCAGAACTCAGAAGTTCTGATTCAATCTTTCTTCCAGAAGGGAACAGCACTCCATACTTCAGAGTTCCCTTGATATACCTTAGAATCCTGACAGCAGCTTGGTAATGGGACCACTTAGGTTTACTCATGAATCTACTAACCATTCCAACTGCATAGCAAATATCAGGTCTGGTATTACACAAATACCTCAGAGAACCAACCAACTGTTTGAAGGTTGTAGCATCCACATCCTCACCATCAGAATCAGAATCTAATTTCTGATTTGTATCTGCAGGTGTGATAGCAGCCTTACAATTCTGCAGCTTAAATCTCTTCAGAAGTTCTCGTTCATACTTCAGCTGATGCAAAATGATACCTTTCTCAGAATATCTGAACTCCATCCCTAGAAAGTATGTCATTTTCCCGAGATCAGTCATTTCAAACTCATTCATCAGCACCTTCTTGAACTTAGCTAATTCTTGTTCAGAACTTCCGGTCAACAGTATGTCATCAACATACAAACACACCAGAATCATATTTCCTTCAGAAATATGCTGAACATAAACACCGTATTCCATCTCACATTTCTGAAACCCTAGCTTCTTGAAAAATGAATCGATCTTCTGATTCCAAGCTCTGGGCGCTTGCTTCAATCCATACAGAGCTTTATGTAATCTGTACACCATCCCTTCCTGATTCTCTTTCACAAATCCAGGAGGTTGTGACACATAAACTTCTTCTTCTAATGGACCGTTCAGAAATGCAGATTTCACATCTAAATGCATCAGAGGCCAATTCCTGTTAGCAGCTATTGCAATCACCAATCTGATTGTTTCATGTCTCGCTACAGGTGCAAACACTTCAGAATAATCCAGCCCAGGTTTCTGTAGAAATCCTCTTGCTACCAACCTCGCTTTGTATTTGCCAATTGATCCATCTGGCTTTAGCTTCTGCTTGAAAACCCATCTGACGCTGATGGCTTTCTTGTCCTTTGGAAGTTCTGTCAGCTTCCAAGTCTTGTTTCTTTCTATGGCCTCAAGTTCTTCTTTCATGGCCTTTAGCCAGAACTTCTGCTTGAGAGCATCTTCTGTACTTACGGGTTCAGAGTCTACTAACATGGCACATTGAATAATTTCACCTTCAGAATCTACTTCAGTGTCTTGCAACATGTCAAACTCTTCAAATCTTCTTGGAATGTTTCTGATTCTCTGTGGCCTCTGACCTCGTTCAGAACTTTGTTCAGATGCTTGAACCTCAGAAGTTCTAACCTCAGAAGTTTCTCCTTCAGAACCTCTTGCTTCAGGAGTTGGACTTCCTCCAGAACTTTGACCACCTTCAGAGTCTGGCATATTCCCAGAATCTGAATCACCACCAGAATCTTGATCATCATCAGAATCTGGATCATCAGAATCACCTTCATCTTCTGAGTCTTCTTCAGAGTCAGAATCACCATCAGCTTCAGAAATTCTTATTTCTGACCTTTCTTCAGAAGTTCTAACATCAGGATTAGATTGAGACTTATCCCAATTCCAAACTTCTGATTCCTTCACAATAACATCTCTGCTGAACTCAACTTTATTAGTTTCTGGACAATAAAGCTTGTACGCACCCGTACTGTGGTACCCCACCAGTAACATTACTTTGCTTCTATCATCCAACTTCTGTCTTCTAGCTTCTGGAACATGTTTGTAACAAACAGAACCAAAAACCTTCAGATGACTAACACTTTGCTTTTCTCCCGTCCACTTCTGAATAGGAACTATTTCCTTCAGCTTCTTCGTTGGACATCTGTTGAGCACATATGCTGCGGTTGCAACAGCTTCTCCCCAGAAGTTCTGAGGAAGCTTCTTCTCCTTCAGCATGCTTCTCACCATATCAAGCAAAGTACGATTTCTTCTTTCAGCAAGACCATTGTGTTGAGGAGTGTAAGGAGCAGTAACCTCATGCTCAATTCCATTCTCCTCACAGAACTTCTGAAACTCTTTGGAGTTATACTCACCCCCACCATCGGTTCTGAGAATCTTCAGAGTCTGACCACTCTGATTCTGAACCTTCATTCGGAACTTCTTGAATTCACCAAACACCTCGTGTTTGAACTTAATAAGGGATACCCATATCATTCTTGTGAATTCATCAACAAATGACACGAAGTATTTATTCCCTCCGAACGATTCTACTGGAAATGGACCACACACATCAGAATGTACTACTCCCAAGACATGTTTTGCTCTTGGAGCAACTTCTGATGCAAATGGCAATCTTGGTTGCTTTTCTTCCATGCACACTCTGCATGACTTCTCAGGCTTCTTAATTGTAGGAATTCCATGTACCAGCTTCTTCGAATTCAGATGTTCTAAGCTTCTGAAATTCAGATGACCAAATCTTCTGTGCCACAGCTCACTTTCTTTCACAACACTTGTTGCACTAAGACATTCAGAATCAGAAGTTCTGACATTCACTTTGAATGTTCTATTCCTTCCTTGTTCTGACTCCATAATCAACTTCTGATTACAGTCATACAGCTTCAGAAGATTGTCCTTCATGGTAACTGAAAAACCTTTCTCAATTAATTGTCCCACACTCATCAGATTGCTTTTGATGCCAGGTACATACCACACATTCTGAATCAATGCTGTTTTCCCATTGTTCAGAACAACTCTGACATTTCCCATACCTTCAGCGTTAAGATATTTGTCATCAGCACATCTGATCTTTGTCCTCTTCTCAGAATCAAAATCAACCAGCCATTTCTTATTTCCAGTAAGATGATTTGAGCAGCCAGTGTCCATATACCACCAGTCTGTCAAATTCTGATCATCAGATTCAGAAGCCATCAGTAGCACAGATTCATCATCAGAACTTCTGGCTATATTTGCTTCTTCTGACTTCCTTTCTTTGTTTGACCAACAATCTCTAGCAAAGTGACCAAACTTCTTGCAACAGTAACATTGGATCTTCTTCTTGTCATACTTCTCTTTTCCCTTCTGAGCATTCTTTTGCCTATCAGAAGTTGAGGTTTCTGACTTCTGACCACCATCAGATCTTCTCCTGGCTTCTGACCACGGCTGCTTCTGATGCTTCTTATCAAAAACTGCTTTCAGAGCCTGCTGCTCTACTTCCCTTTCAGAAGTTCTCTCAGTCAGACGCAACTCTTGCGCTTCTAGACTGCTTTGCAGCTCTTCAATTCTCATGGTGCTCAGATCTTTAGAATGTTCTATTGCTACCACAATGTAATCAAACTGAGGAGTAAGAGATCTCAATACCTTCTCAATGATTACTTGTTCAGAAAGAGTTTCTCCACACGCCTTCATCTCATTAGTGATCAGAATCACTCTGGAGATGTACTCAGAAACTTTCTCATTGTTCTTCATGTTCTGATTCTCGTACTGCTTACGTAGAGACTGAAGCTTCACCTTCTTCACTGATGCGTCACCACCGTAACATCTGACCAGTGTGTCCCACGCCGCCTTTGCCGTCGTAGAATCTGCAATTTTCTCAAACACATTCGCATCCACACACTGATGGATGTAGAACAATGCTTTCTGATCTTTCTTCCTTGTATCCTTCTGCGCGTTCTTCTGCTCCTCCGTCGCATCTGCTGCTACCGGAACATAACCTTCGGTGACAAGATCTAGAACATCTTGAGCACCGAACAGTACACGCATTTGAATCATCCAACGATTCCAGTTTTTGCCATCAAATACTGGGAGCTTGGTGTTCATTCCGCCGCCGCCGTTCATCATCTTCAACCTTGTACAGTACACTCAGAATCTCACCGCACACAGTGTTTCCCAACCCACAGAATCACAAATTTATGATTCCGATCAGAACTTCGTTCAAGATTCAACACAAATCAAGAACAAAATTCAATCACACAAGAAAAAACCTCACGTTTTCACTCGTGTTTCCCGTTGATCCTAACCGGAGCTCTAGATACCAATTGTTGGTGTACAAGGTGAAAATAATGAAGATGAAGAAGAGAATATATTATATTGAATGACGGCTACAAAAGGATAAAAGGATACAAAATGATTGGAATGACAACTACCCTATTTATAAGCTAAAATTAGGGTTACCAAAAGCAACAATAAAATACTAAAATACCCTCTAACAAACTTAATGACTAAGTTTGTGAATATAAAATAAAATATAAATTATTATTCTAATATTATGGAGCTATTCTGAGGAAGATGATCACGAAATACCTGAACAAGATGAGGACGTATATCCAACTGAATGCTCTATCCGTCGTCATCTATTTGGATTTATGTTGGTGCACTGTTATTTGGTGATTGATTCCAGTTTGCATACCATTATACCTAGACTTTCCCGTCTGCGTTTTTATTTACTGTTTGGAATGTAGTTTTGGAGCAGTTTTGTTCTTCGCCTGGAACACCACGGTTGAGGCTTTGCGTCGTGTTTTTTTGGTTTGGAGTTCGAGCTTGGGAATGGTTGAATAAGAGTAGGATGCACCGCATTTTCTTATCTGTTAAATCACAATCTTTTGTTGCTTTTGGTTTCACGTGAATGGAGGAAGGCATGACAACATGTGATTGGCCAGCAAATTGTTTTGTCCTCTTGTGAATTAAAGTTTTTAATGACCAATAGATGTGAGTTTACTAGCATGTGAGAGCGTTTTAATATTTTGTCTTCCATCTGAAGATCATTTCATTTCGCTTGTTTTGGTTTAAGTATTTTCAGGGGTGGCATATACAACGGATGTATAGCCACCCCAGTGGTAAACCTTGCGCCTTGTAACTTTGGGGTCTGGGGTTCGAATCCCCCTCGCCCCAGACTCCATTTTATATTTTTTTTTCCTTTTCAGTTCTTTCCTTTGGACATGGGCCTGCGCAAATCACTATTTCCACCCCCATTTCTGGCCCATTTCAAACTCCTTTGCATTTTTAAACTAGCCCAAATTACTTCAGCACCCCCCCTGTGTATTTGTTTCCTTTTCTATTTCAAATATTTTCTTTCCAAAACTTTTTTTATTTTATTTATTTTATTTAAAATATTTTATTTATTTCAAAAAAACTCCAAAAAATATTTTAATTAGCAATTTATTTCTTAATTGTTTATTTAAGCATTATTATTAATATGTGATTTATCTCTTAAATGTTAATTGTCTATATAATTAATATGCGAATTATTTCTTAATTATCGCTTGCCTATCTAAGCTTAATAATTGATATGTGATTCATTTCCAATTGTTTCTTAATTATTCAAGCTTAAATTGTTTCTTAATTGGATAATTGTTGGCTTTGTAAATCATCCTTATTGATTATTTAAGTGTTTATTTCCCTAATACTTATTTAAATCTTGAACTAATTTATCCATGTTTAAATTCATTATGTGTTTGACTTGGATGTGTGAATTTTATTCTTCTTTAAATATCTTCCTTCATTAATATCATTCTCTTTATCTTGTGAGTGTTCTTTATGTTTGTCTTCCTTAAGATTGAAACATATTGATATGTCTTTGTTTACATGTTTCTATAATGATCATGTCCATCTTATCCATACTTTATCATGAAGCATCTTGCCATCCTTATGCTTGTGTTGCTTTGTATCAATGTTTTAGCTTTTATCATGTCTTTATTTATTGTTATATTATCCTACAACTGTTTATCCCCCATTCCAAAGGAAGATGAACTTGGTTGACTCCTAAGTCATTGACCTCCCGCCTTAACCTAAGTAACCTCTTAGGAGAAACTTTATTTCTTGGCCTCATCAGAGCCATAGAAATTACAATTAGCTTTAGGAAGAGAGTTCTTAAACTCTTAGTGATATTCATCATAATGAATCATCACTTTCCCCTACTGACTAAAACATAACATAGGTCCATTACAATTAGATTTAGAGAGTTCTTAAACTCTACAATGAGCTTGTACTCATTTCCCCTCTGAATATTGACAATAGTCAATCATTCAGTAGAAGTAGAACTACGCATACTCTGATTCTATTCCCGAGGATACGTAGGCGTAAGGTGCGATGCCTTATCGAGTATATTTAGATACTAACCCCTAGGGTTTCAACCTTCAGCATAGAACCTTTAGCAAACATAACTTAACACAAACTAAACAAGAGGTTCCTGTAGAGTACTACGGACGTTTAGGGTGCTAATACCTTCCCTAGGCGTAACCAACCCCCGAACCATAGATCTTCCCCTTTAGGTTTTTCTAACGATCTTGAACCTTTCCTTTGGATAAATCAAACTCGGTTGTAAAAGAAAATGATGTAAATTAATTAATAATTTGTTATCCGATTTTCACCGCAACACCCAGTTAAAGTAAATCTCCTTTATAACCGGTCACCCAACTGTTGTGACAAACGGACCCCTTTAGAGATGAAAAATTCTCTCTAAAGGTGAAACCCTTTAGCTTCATATCTTGTGCTTTAAACAAGATACAAATAGACTCTTCAGCTTCACATCTTGGGCTTTGAACAAGATACAAACAAATAACCTTCAGCTTCACAACTTCGGCTTCGAACAAGATACAAATCACCTTTTGCTTCACGTCTTGGGCTTTGAACAAGACACCAAAACACGATTTCCTCCCATGAACTATGATCGCTCTGATTTCCCTGTTTCGGTAAACGGGAATACGTAGGCATAAGATTGAAAGAAAAATATTAGCGAGCACACTAATCAAAAAAACCCAAAATCCCGTACCTTCACACATCAATCAAAAAGCATCAGTCCTAACATCCTGCCAATAGCATAATTCCATCATTTCATCCCGTCATTTCAGCCTTAACAAAGTAAGAAGAATGAGCCCCCACTTCCATATAGCATCCGTAACTTACCAGGCCGCTGTTTAAACTCAGTATGCAAGCAGGGTTAGTTGGAGACATCTATTTCCCTTCCTTCATCAACTTCAATAGGATAAAAAATAAATTAACCTGTAGTCCCCCCAAAGAGCGATAGTGCTTAAGAACCACGTCCAAAATCGCTCGCTACAGAAAAGTGGCGCCCACCGTGGGGCCCTTCAAAGGATCTTGTCTCTCTTATGTCTCTGGTTGAAATCTTTTCTTAGGATAAGTCCTTGGGTTCACAGGGTACCACCGAATGAAGGTTCCGTCGGGGAATGTCATTATTGCTAGGATCGGCCCTCACTAGGATCTTAGGTCAAAAACCTTTAAATTGGGAAGGAGCCACAGAATGGCGACTCCGCCGGGGAGCCATTTTCTGTCAGGAACATAGGATTCATAGCTCTTAAAAAGTCTAGGACATTAGGACAAATATATATACTGCTTTTCCTAATTGATATCTGTGTTTATTTTTCTGCTAATGGGAATGCGTGTGATGCCGCATGTAGAAAGATTGAGTATACACCTAGGAAAATACTTTTTTAGTAGTGCAGAAATGGCTGTTACACGATACTACCCTCTTCTGAGATTCTTCGAAATTACATCACCTAGCACGGTTCCCGGCCCGCTGATGTAATCTCGACAAGGATTAATGATTTTGAGAGACAGGTACAAAAATCACTAGTATAAACCTTTGGGATGGGTAGAGCCTTTACTTCATGACAACGACCCTTTGACCCCATGTTTTTTCTATGTTTTTGTGTGCTGCATTCATGCATTCATTTTGAAAACATTAAACAAAAAAAAATTTCTCTTCTAGTCTCTCTTTTTCAAATTAAACTGAGACAATGATTGCAAATACCGAAGAGAAAGGAGATTGCACTAATGGATTTCGGTAGAAGGAAAACTCATAAGTATACCTTCAAAGTTCCAAAACTAGAGGATTTGAGAGGATTAAAAAGGATGATCACTAACCCTGACGCTTTCAGAGCCAAGTACGGAGGTCTGCTACCTCTGTTAAGGGTCCAAGTAATTGAAAGAATCATGGATGCACTCATTCAATTTTACAATCTGGTATATCACTATTTCACATTCCCGGATTACCAGCTCGCACCAACGCTGGAGGAGTATTCTCATCTGACTGATTTACATATCACTGATCGAGCTCCATTTTCTGGACTGGAAGAAATTCCAAAGGATCAGACCATTGCAAGAGCAATTTATTTGGATAAGTCAGAAGTCAAGACTCACATTACCACCAAAGGAGGAATCTCAGGTTTACCAGCCAAGTTTCTGGTAAAGAACGCTCTATACTTTGCTAGTGTAGGGAACATGGCCGCTTTCGAGAGCATCTCTGTTTTGCTCACCTACGGGTTATTTTTGTTTCCCATCATCGATAACTTTGTAGATATCAACTCCATTAAGGTTTTTCACATTGGAAACCTTGTACCAACCCTGCTCACAGATGCGTATCATTTTGTACACTTAGGAAATTTGTACAACGGAGGGATGATCACATGTTATATAAATGGTTTATTTCCCATTTGCCTAAGTTTGCCGCTTTTTGGGATCATAAGAGTGTCTTACGTTGGTCACAGAAAATCATGTCCCTTACCAACTCTGACGTAGATTGGTGCAATAGGATTTATGACGGGATCAGAATCATTAATCATTTTGGAAACTTCCCTAACATACCCCTCATAGGAACTAAGGGAGGAATCAATTACCATCCGGTTTTAGCTCGTCGTCAATTTGGATACCCGATGAGGCATGTCCCGCGTAATGCTCATCTGGAAGGTCTTTTCTTCAAAGAAGGAGAAAATGACAGGGCACTGAAGATGGATATAGTGCACACTTGGAAACATGTTCATAAGAAAGGACGGGAGTCTCTAGGAAAACCGGACTGTGTCTCGGTGGAGCCTTATCTCCACTGGGTACAAACTAGAGCTCTCAAGCTAAAGATGCCTTATTCTCGTCACGGAGTTCTTCCACCAAGGGAATCTGTCATGTACTTCATGATTGAAACGGAAAAACTTCAGGTTACTCTCAACAAAGTTCAACAGGAGAGGAGGTTTTGGAAGAACAAGTACTGCATTCTCAATGTGGAAAGTACCAAAATATAACAACTACTGAAAGATAAGGATGCTCTAATTGAGATTTTGGAGCAACATGCTGTAAAAAATCAGGATGACCAAAGGAATTTGCTCGCTTCTTTCACTTGGTAAAGGAATGACAACCCGACGACGGCCCAAGATCCCTGGTCCAAGAAAAGAAAAGTGCCAGAATCAGCACCCGAATTCTCCTCAGAGAGGACTCGGGACCCATTAGCTTAGGTTTCTGTTTCCGCACCTTGTAATTTACCATATTTCCATTTCCGCAATCCTTTGAATTCAATAAAACAGGGTTCCCCCACTGTTTGGTATTTGCAATCTAATTGTCTAAGTTTATTTTAATTAAACCTAAAAACAATTAATATAATCATTGCATTCATCATTTTCACGTTTCGTATTCTTCTTACCTACGAATCTCACGTTTGTGTCTCGGTTCTAGAGTCAAACTGTCTCATTCGTATAATACTCGGGCCAATCGTCAGAAAAATATGGATGATCTCGAGGAAGAGAACAGAGAGTTGAAAGAAGAAATCGACGCTCTGAGAGAGGATATGAGAAAGCTTCGTAACGACATGCAAGCCATGGCAGAAGCTCAGCTACAAAGGACTGTGATCTCAAAGATCACCTCAACGCCCATAGTGGAAAAGTATGATCCTAGGTACAGGATGCCGAAAGATCATCCCTGGGGTATGCCGCCCAACTATATCCCGAAAGGATATATTCCGCCGATCACTGGAGATCCGAAATCTTTAACAGGAGCCGCTGGGCTGAAGGTTACAAACTTCGGGAAAGCGAAGATGCCAGGGGCATACCAATAACTCCTGAAGGTTACAAACTTCAGGAAGCGCCAAGATTCACTGCCGTAGTAACGGTACCACCCCCTGTGGTGCACACTGTCCCGAAAGGACAGATTCCACAGATACCTTCTGGTAGAAAGGAAACTATGTTTGACAGAATGGACGAGTTCCAGGAACGATTCTTGGAAATGCAGAAGGAACTGCAAGCTATTCACGGTCAGGATTTATTTGGAAAGGACGCCGCCGATCTCTACTTAGTCCCCAATGTGAAAGTCCCGCACAAGTTCCAGGTGCCCGATTTTGAAAAGTACAAGGGTAACTCTTGCCCTCAAATCCATTCGGTGATGTACGCTCGGCGAATGTCAGCTCAGACAGAGAATCAGGATCTATTGATTCACTACTTTCAGGATAGTTTAACCGGTGCCGCATTAAAGTGGTACATGGGTTTAAACCGCACCACGATCAGCACTTTCAGAGATCTTGGCACTGCCTTCGTCCAACAATATAAATACAATCTGGACATGGCACCAGACATAGATCAACTCAGATCAATGTCGCAGAAGGACAAGGAAACCTTTAAGGAGTACGTTCAGAGATGGCGCGAAATTGCCGCTCAAATTTGTCCACCTCTTGAGGAAAAAGAGATGACAAAGATTTTCTTAAAAACTTTGAGCTCATTTTACTATGACAGAATGGTCGCCAGTGCGCCCAGTGACTTCACCGAAATGGTAGGCATGGGAGTTCGTCTTGAGGAAGCTGTTCGAGAGGGACGTCTGGTTAGAGACACTGGATCAGCAAGCGGTACTAAGAAATACGGTAGTGCTCTCCCTAAGAAAAAAGAGCAAGATATTGGGAATATCTCTAGCGAAAAGCAAAGGCGTCGGTACCAACCGGTAGCAGCTGTAACTCCTGCTATCAACCCCGCGCCTACGTATCAACCTCAGGTTGCGCAGAGCCAACCTAATCAACAGCAATTTCAGCAAAGGACACAACAGCCTCTCCAGCTGGTTCTTCCTCCGTACAACGACAACCGTACAACGCGGCCACCAGGATTTGATCCTATACCCGTATCGTACGCAGAACTATTTTCGTTACTGCTGGTCAAAGGGCACGTCCAGACCAAGGCTCCTCTTACAGTACCGGAAAATCCGCCTTTTTGGTTTAAGGTGGATCAGACTTGCCCTTATCATCAAGGAGGACCAGGGCATAATATAGAGAACTGTCTCAGTTTTAAATCTGACGTGCAAAAGCTTGTTAGGAGCGGGGTCTTATCTTCCAAAGATACAAATATGAATGTTCTCACAAACCCGCTGCCTCAACACGAGAAAGCTGTCGTCAATCTGATAGAGGGAGAGTCTAACAACATCTATCAAATTCACGATGTACTCTTATTGAGGGCCAATTTGGTTAAGATGCATTGTAGACAGAGTGGATATGGCCATGTGCCACCTACTAATTATCACCAGTGTGATGTCTGCTCTAAAAGTAATCAAGGGTGTTCTATAGTGCAATCAGCTATACAGGAACAGATGGATCTCGAATGTATCCAGGAACACCGAGTTCGTGGGGTTAACATGGTCTATACGAATTCCAACATCATTCAGAACCACGACATCCGTGCAATGAATCTCAACTTGGTGGCGATGCACTCAAGGCAAAGCCAGTATCATAATCTGTCGTGGCATGAGTATAATTCCTGTCTGACTTGCTCAGTAAACAATCATGGATGTTCTTTTGTACAAAAGGCCCTCCAGCGTTAGATGGATCTTGGATGGATCCAATACTACCATGGTAGGAATCATTATCAGATCATCATGATTCAAATCTTCGATATTCGCTTGATGAATATCAGCCTGGTGGAGTTACACGCTACGCAAGTCCAACTCGGTTTTCTCACTTCACATGATTATCAGGGCTGTAAAGCGGGTTGCGAAAACGATCAAGGTTGTGCCCTTGTCCAGGAAACACTTCAGCACTTGTTAAACCACTGGTGGCTTCCAATCTATATGGACGAAGACACCCAGCAAATTAGTATCACTAACGGAAATCCTACTAGATATCAAAGTCAGGATGTTCGGTCGATGGAAACAAACCTCGTCAGGTTACACTATATTCAAAGCGGACGTGGCCAGGTGCCACTACACAACTATGAGCGGTGTGGAGTTTGCTCAGTGGATAATCAAGGATGGTACCTCGTGCGAGCAGCCCTTCAAAGTCAGTTGGACCGCAAAGAGATTCAACCATGCTCAGGTTCTGGATCAGTCAACTACCTCGCTGATCAAATCAAGGACGTTGTCATAATCTCTGATCATCAGAGGGCTAGGGATGTTTGTGCCATCATCCCTCTACTTGACGAATCGAGAGTTCCCAACTGGGAACAGATCGAAATTACGTACGACAGTCGAGTACGGGAAGGAAATTCTGTTACCCTCTGTCGTGAATATTGTAGACATCAGTCGAGTAACACGGAGTGGTCGAATCTTCAACAGAGGAGTTGGAGAACCTAACAGAGAAAAGGAACTTCAGATAGAAGTTCCCAATCCACCAGTCGGTCAATCCAGTGATCCCGGCCTTTCAAAAAACAATGATGAGATGCTGAAGCTCATCCAAAGGAGTGAATACAACATTGTTGATCAACTGTTACAGACTCCTTCAAAATATTTAGTATTATCACTGTTACTTAGTTCAGAAGCACACAGGAAGGCTCTACAGAAAGTCTTGGTGCAAGCCTTTGTGGAACAGGATGTAACAATACGACAGTTCAATAGCATTGTCTCTAACATCACTTCCTGCAATAACTCGGGATTTAGTGATGAGGAATTACCTGAAAAAGGCCGCCGTCATAACATGGCGCTCAATATTACAGTCAACTGCCAGGACGATGCTTTAGCCAGCATACTGGTAGACACAGGGTCAGCCCTGAATGTTATGCCGAAGTCCACCTTGATGCAATTATTATTCAAAGGCCCGCCGATGAGAACCAGCGAGGTCATCGTCAAAGCATTTGACGGATCCAGATAAAAGGTTATCGCCGAAGTCAACCTTCCCATAACTATCGGTCCTCACACTTTCCAAGTCACTTTCCAGGTCATGGACATCCGGACAACGTACAGTTGTTTATTCGGAAGACCTTGGATACATCAAGCTGGGGTGGTCACTTCAACCCTCCACCAAAAGCTAAAGTTCGTCCAGAACGACCAGCTCGTCACAGTCTGTGGAGAACAGGCCTTGCTCGTAAGCAATTTATCGTCATCCACTTATGTAGAACCGGAGGGGGAAATTGGAACTTAGTTCCAAGCGCTTTCGCTACACAATGACAATCAATTCGAAGGGGGAACTTCGATTTCCTCGTACAAAGATGCTATCAAAGCGGTTGAGAGTGCCAATACAACAGGATGAGGGCGGCTTGTCATTCCTACTGACAATAAAACAAAGAAGGGTCTTGGTTTTTCTGCAACATGTACCCGGACATCTGTTAACAATGAAAGTCTTCATCCCATTCATAACTTCTTCCACAGCGGAGGCTTCCTTCAACCAGTGACTCAAGAGGTGCATACCATCAATAAAGATGATTCATCCGATACAGAGGAAGAATAGAGGTCCTATCTCAATGAGAACGGTTATATGTCTCAGGACAAAACGCATACTCCTTTTTGCTTTCCTACACAGAGTCCGAGATTTATACTCCGGTCGGATGTCGAAACGATATATGGAGATTGTGATCCGGAGGGATGTCGTGCTCCGCCAAACTCATTAGAGGAGGACACTCTGATGAAAGACAACTTCGACCACAGCTATTATAGCCCGATGGATGGCCTGCCAATGTGGAAGCCTTACCCAGGAGACTTGGGCCAAGAAAATCAGCCGAACAATGAAAATCAGCTGAGCATCATTGAAAAGAATACCTGCGTCCCCACCATGTCATAGGATCAACACTCAGGTCATTCAGAACATATCCAGCATGACGACGAATTCGCAAACTTTGCAGGACTAGAATTCATCAACTATGCCTTTCCTGAGGTCAACGTCATCGAGAAGGATTACTCCTCCAGTTCCAAAGAAGTGTGGGACACCTTGGGATAACCAAGTGGAAAATTCAATTTCATGGTCAAATACACCGCTCCTGAAAGCTCTCGTATCAGGCTCGAAGACATCCAGCCAACTGGATGGGGAGATACAGCTGAGAGTACAAGTGCTATGCAAAATACAACTGAGGAATCCTCCTACGACAACTCTTCCTGGGAGACAGATCCCAATGATCCTGCTCCACCAGAAATCAGTGTCATTTCTGAAGACAAATCAAGGAAGGTATCAGACTTTGTGATTCACCGAGGAGTTCGCCGCCAATGGGTTGCTGTGATGTCCCGAAAATTGTTCATAAGTCAAAGTAATTACCGTCTTTAACCTTTCACCCTGCCCAGGTGAAACGGATTTTTTGATAGGGCTCGCTTTCTGTAAATTTTCCCTCTTGGCTTCGCCTAAAGCGACAAAGTTTTTTTTTATAGGGTTGTAGTTTCAAGAATCGACTTGTTCATTAATAAAATAACGTCGTTATGTAATTTCCACATTAATTGCTCTTTTCTCTTTTTGCTTTTCTTAGAAAATGGTAATCCTAAAAAACAACTCAATAATAAAAACAAGTAGTTTTTCAAAAAAAAATATACACTGCACGCACTTTTGCATTCTCTATCTCTTCTAAAAATAAATCATCACGTCATGCGGACTGCTTGTTTTAAACCCCGTTGAAACATACGATCCAATGCCTTCTCCCAACTTTGAATTCCCAGTATTTGGGGCTGGAGAAGAAGATGACAACGAAATTCCAGAAGAGATCTCCCGACTACTCAGACAAGAGGAAAGGTCCATTGAACCTCACAAAGAGCCGTTGGAAACGGTAAACTTGGGTTCGGAGGAAGAGAGAAAAGAGGTCAGGATTGGGGCACTGCTCAGTCCAACTGCCAAAGAGAGTTTGACAAAGCTTCTCAAAGATTTTCCCGATGTATTCGCTTGGTCCTATCAGGATATGCCAGGGTTGGATACCAGCATCGTGGAACATCATTTACCGTTAAGATCGGAATGTCCGCCAGTAAAACAAAGGTTGAGAAGGACTCACCCGGACATGGCCATCAAAATCCAAGAGGAAGTACAGAAACAGATTGATGCGGGCTTCCTCACTACATCAGAATATCCTCAATGGTTAGCCAACATTGTACCCGTTCCGAAAAAGGACGGAAAGGTCAGAATGTGTGTCGACTACAGAAATCTAACCAAGGCTAGTCCAAAGGACAACTTTCCTTTACCACACGTTGACATGCTGGTAGACAGTACAGCAAAGTTCAAAGTCTTCTCCTTTATGGATGGATTCTCGGGCTATAATCAGATTAAAATGGCGCCGAAAGACATGGAGAAAACTCCGTTCATTACCCCATGGGGTACCTTTTGTTACAAAGTAATGTCGTTCAGTTAGAAAAATGCTGGGGCAACCTCTCAAAGGGCCATGACTACTCTGTTTCATGACATGATACACAAGGAAATCGAGGTATATGTCGATGATATGATTGCCAAATCTAAAATAGAAGAGGAGCATGTGACCCACCTGTCAAAGCTATTCGAGCGTCTGAGAAAATACAAACTCCGCTTGAATCCCAACAAGTGCACCTTTGGTGTCCGTTCAGGGAAACTTTTAGGGTTCATCGTCAGCCAAAAAGGAATTGAGGTTGATCCTGACAAGGTCAAGGCCATTCAAGAAATGCCTTATCCGAAAACTAAAAAACAAGTCAGAGGATTCCTGGGACGTTTGTACTACATCTCCAGATTCATATTCCTCATGACCGCGACATGTGCGCCGATTTTCAAATTACTTAAAAAGAACCAGGACTGCGTTTGGACAGAAGACTGTCAAACCGCCTTCGATAGTATTAAGGAATATCTGTTGAATCCTCTGATTATGTCACCTCCAATGGAAGGAAGACCACTAATCATCTACCTCACAGTCCTAGAGGACTCAATGGGTTGTGTACTTGGCCAACAAGATGAAACCAAAATGAAAGAGTTTGCCATTTACTATCTGAGCAAGAAGTTTACGGACTGTGAAACTCGGTACACTATGCTCGAGAAAACTTGTTGTGCACTGGCTTGGGCAACCAAACGTCTTAGCCAGTACATGATTCGTCACACTACTTGGTTGGTCTCCAAAATGGATTCAATCAAGTATGTATTTGAAAAACCCGCTCTTACGGGAAGGATTGCCCGTTGGCAGATGTTGCTATCAGAATATGACATTGAATACTATGCTCAGAAAGCCGTTAAAGGAAGTATTTTAGCCGATCATTTGGCTCATCAACCGATTAACGATCAGGAATCAGTCGGGTTTGACTTCCCAGACGAAGATTTCATGTACTTGAAAATGAAAGATTGCGATGAACCGCTACCCAGTGAAGGGCCAGAACCAGGTTCCCAATGGGGACTAATCTTTGACGCAGCTGTCAATCATTACGAAAATGGAATTGGGGCAATCATTGTTACCCCTCAGGGTACCCACATTCCTTTCACCACCAGACTTACGTTCAAGTGTACAAACAACGAGGCCGAATATGAAGCTTGTATTATGGGTCTCAAGGAAGCAATCGATTTAAGGATCAAAAACTTGGATGTATATGGCGACTCAGCCCTGCTTATCAATCAAATCAAAGGAGATTGGAACACATACAAATCAGGATTGATTCCTTACAAAGATTACGCAAGAAGGTTGTTACCCTTCTTCAACAGAATCGAGTTTCATCACATCCCTCGTGAAGAGAACCACATGGCTGATGCCTTAGCCACTCTCTCTTCCATGATCAGTGTAGGTCAATGGAATGAACTACCTAAGTTAGACATAATGCACCTTGAACGGCCCGCTTATATCTTCACAATTGAAGTTGTCATAGACGACAAACCTTGGTATCATGATATCAAACGTTTTCTTCAGAAACAAGAGTACCCACCTGGGGCACTAAGGAAGGACAGGAAAACCCTCAGAAGGCTGGCTGGCGGCTTCTTTCTGAGCGGTGATACACTCTATAAAAGAAATTTTGATATGGTCTTGCTCTGATGCGTAGACAGACCAGAAGCAGGCATGCTGATGAAAGAAATTCACGAAGGATCCTTTGGCACTCATGCCAACGGACACACAATGGCGAGAAAAATTCTAAGAGCAGGGTACTATTGGTTGACCATGGAATCCGACTGCTACAAGTACATGAGGAAGTGTCACAAGTGTCAGATATACTCAGACAAAATCCATGTACCGCCAACGCATCTCAAAGTTCTCGCTTCCCCATGGCCTTTTTCTATATGGGGAATCGACATGATTGGCATGATTGAACCCAAGTCTTCGAACGGACATCGGTTCATCCTGGTAGTCATTGATTACTTCACCAAATGGGTCGAAGCAGCATCATACGCCAATATAACCCTACAGGTGGTGTTCCGATTTATCAAAAACAATATCATCTGCCGTTATGGTGTTCCGAGCCAGATCATTACTGATAATGGATCTAACTTTAACAATAAGATGATGAAAGAGTTATGCGCAGAGTTCAAAATCGAACACCATAACTCATCTCCCTACCGACCAAAGATGAACGGCGCGGTAGAAGCGGCTAACAAGAACATCATGAGCATTGTTCAAAAGATGGTTATAACCTATAAAGATTGGCACGAGATGCTACCCTTTTCTCTTCACGGTTATCGTACATCTGTCCGCACTTCAACAGGGGCAACCCCTTTTTCTCTAGTATATGGCATGGAAGCAGTGCTCCCAAAAGAAGTAGAGATCTCATCAATCTGGGTATTGATGGAAGCTAAGCTTACGGAAGCTGCATGGTGTCAAAGTCGACACGACGAACTGAATCTGATCGAAGAGAAGCGAATGACGGATTTGTGTCATGGTCAGTTGTATCAACAAAGAATGAAGAAGGCGTTCGACAAAAAGGTCTGACCTCGTGTCTTCAGGAAAGGAGACCTCGTGCTCAAAAGGATATAATCATTCCTCACTGATTCTCGAGGCAAATGAACTCCGAATTATGACGGCCCCTATGTGGTCAAGAAAGCTTTCTCATGCGGCGCCTTCAGACTTGCAACCATGGACGGAGAGGAATTTTCCTACCCCACGAATGTTGATGTAGTCAAGAAATACTTCGCCTAAATATAAAAAAAAAAACAAAAACAAAGTCTCGCTGGATTGAAAACCTGAAAGGGCGGTCCAGGCAAAAATTAGAGACATAATCAAAAATCATCCCGATGGATTGGAAACATCAAAGTACAATCCAGGAAAAAATTAGGGATTAATGGCAAGTAACTATGTCCAACAGAGGCGAGTCCCTCAGCAGCAGTTACGCCATCCATCAGAAAACTCCAGTGAAGGTCATCTTCGACGAAGGCTCAGGATGTCCAGAATTCAAAGTTGAAGGATAATGGTCATTACGTTTCAATGTAGCCCTTTTCCATTAAATTACCATTTTCTAAACTTTGTAAATACTCTATGGAATCACGCGGTTGGCTGATTTCCATCCTATCAATAAAATTTGAGCCCTTGTCCTTTTGTTTGCCATTCTTATTTGTTTTAGCTTACATAACGACATTTTTAACATGATCAACGATTCTTGAAATAAAACAAAAATGAATTTACTTGTCAAACTTTTTCTGCTTTTAAAATAGAGATGGCAATTTCTTTTGACTGTTGAACATCGAAAGAACATCGATCGCTTCTCCAGAAGTAATCGAACCTCAAAGTGCAGAATCAAAGTACTCATTCTAAACCAGTGCGCCTGAACGAAGGATTAGTTATGACAGATGCGAATACTCCGTCTGACATCTCCGGCAGAGTTCTTATCTCCTAAGCCCGACCAACGGTTTTCCCCACAGGGACTATCTCTCCTAAGCAAGGCAGAATTGCTATCTTGAACGAATGGTGCTTTTTCGTCCCCAACAGTGTCCGAGTATCCAGTCGTGTTCATCCACTAGTCTGTGTGTCGCGTCAGTTTTGTCAGCATAGATATACGTACATCATGCATTATTGATTTACATTCATAGTCATATTGCATCACTATCACTCTAGTCGGTCTTACCCCCTGGTGATAAAAGTCCTCTCAATCGAGTTGTCAGTTATTTTCTCGTCAGGAAACGCCTCATCTGAGCGATCTCTCCTCTAGTTTATTTCTGGGATGGAGAAGGCCCTTGACCACTTTGATAACTTGAACCTCTAAAAAACCAGAGAACCCTCAGCCAATGTCACTCTTCGCCATTGAAGATGATGTCCTCGCTTTCCCGGATTAAGGAAAATCCCTAGCGAAAGCCTCTCAACTAAAGACTTTCGACAGCACATTGGTTCTTCTCTCCAGAAAGTCAATATCAACAAAGTCATCGGCACCTCAAAATTGGGGTACATCATATGGCATTTCTCTGAGAAGATCTCGAGAAAAGTATGATGTAATATCCCTAAGCGACAACCGTCTCTCAAGAGACTCGCTTTCCCCGGTAGAATCGACAAATGGCGTCTCCAACAGAGAAGTTTGTTCCTTTCTACCATCAAAACATTTTCTGTCAAATGGCATCTCCCCAGGAAAATTCGGTGAGAAGTTTGAGGGAAACCGCTACGCATAATGTCCCTTGTCAATAAAGTTTATTGGTAAAAGAAATTGAGACCAGATCCTCGGTAGGAAACTAGGATCGGGGTGAAGTTCATTTCAGAAATTGAGACCAGATCCTTGGTAGGAAACCAGGATCGAGGGAAAGTTTATTTCAGCAACTGAGACCAGATCCTCGGTAGGAAACCAAGATTGAGGGGAAGTTTATTTCAGCAACTGAGACCAGATCCTCGGTAGGAAACCGGGATCGAGGGGAAGTTTATTTCAGCAACTGAGACTAAATCCTCAGTAGGAAACCAGGATCGAGGGGAAGTTCATTTCAGAAACTGAGACCAGTTCCTTGGCTGACGACCAGGATCGAGGGGAAGTTTACCTTTTCTAAGAATTATTGCTTAGTAAAAGAAGTTGAATGCGCCAACTACCGTTCATAGCAAACCATCAAAATTTCGGGTATTCCGATATTTAATCCTCTTGCACCCCGAATGCTCGAATACCTTCGCCATTCACACCTTCGGGTCCAAGAAGATTAAATAGGGGCATCTGTCATACCCCAAATTTTGACCACTAAGATTTCCCATCATTATGCAAATCATCATCACAATATGGGTGTACTTACATGCCTCATCAATCTCCTCAGGAATTGTTGAGCATTCACTGTAATCAGAACTTAGGGTTTTGAGCTCTCTCAGAGCTCTTAGATAAATGATCAATCAAGAAATGACATGATTTTCAACTTGTCTAACCTCTCAAACATCTACAAAGGATCAAGAGGACTCCACATCAAGGATCAAGAACAAGGTTGCAACATTCTAGGTGGATCAGGCCTCAAGATCGCCAGTGTCACCAAATTAGGGTTTTGGTCGACCAGGGCCTCCAGATGGAAATTTTCCTCTGGGCATGAGCCAATGCTTCAAATCATATCCTAAAATACTCCATGGAACATCATGAACCCAATCATCAAGTCAATTTAGGCTTTAGGGAAAGCATTCATCAAATATCAGGAATTTAGGGTTTCTTGACCTAATTCACCCCTAAGTTGACTTTTGGGACAAATCATGAGCAAAGACCTCAAGAGATGATTTGAGGGTCCCTAACACACCCCATTGATCCATTTGCGATCCAAGAAGCTTGATTCCCAAGTTTCAAGTTCATCTGAACCACAGTTAGGGTTTCGCGAGAAAAGTCAACTGTATCTTTGACTTTTGACCAAGACATGCTCCTAAGCCCTAAGACATGATTCAATATACCCTATAACACCCATGGAACATGTCCATCAAGTTTGATTTAGGCCAAGGACATGATTTCCTGAAGGATTGCACAGTTTGGAATTAATTTGATAAAAAGTCAACTGTGCACAAAAGTCAACTTTGACTTTTTGAGATTTTTCACAAAAATGGTTTTTTAACGCTAAAATGATGTTAATGTATGATTGGAATCATCATTCATCAATAAAAATAAGAAAAGTGGGATAACTTGTAAAAGGGGTAACCATAAAAAACTTAGAAAATTTTCTAAGTTATGAACAAAGTGGCAAAGGTACCAACTTTGGAGGATCATAACTCCTAAACCACAAAGCCATTTTTCCCCATCCAAAGCTGGATTTGTAGCCCTCATGGCCCTCTACAAAAGCTTCAACTACACCTCATTCCAATTCATTATGGATTTTGAGTTATGGAATGATCAAAATGGATGAAAACATGAAATGTCACTTTTAGTGAAATTTTTACTATGTCAGAATCTGCCTTCACTTTTTTCCAAATGTAGGGACATTTTTCACTTGGATCCAAAAAGCATCAAAACCAATTGTGATCAAACAGTTGTTGTATCATATAAGGGCTTTCCAAAATGGCCAAGAACATCACCAAAGTCCACTTGAGCCATGAGATATAACAAGGGCAATATGCCTTGCTGAAAACTGCCAAGGCTAGGCAGAATTGTGCATTTTTGCTCGATTTGGAAAAATCAGCTAATTCCAAGCCTTGTCATCATCTTGGACACATCTGAGGATCAAATCCAAAGGGGACAAACACTGAGCCAAGCCTCAAAAGTCCTTGGAACAAGAAGTAGCATGCCAAACCTAGAAATCCCTAAAAGAGGGACAAGACTCCAATTTTGGATTGGAGCATTTAATGGATGCTTAGAGGTGGCATGGACTGACACATTTGCAACTGAATTCAGTCAAGAATGATCTAATAACTGGGGAACCAAAGGCCTGTGCTCTAACCTCTAGTCAATGGCTAGAGGAGACTTGGCTTCCCATTGATCAACATTGGCCAAACCTCTGCTGTGGTTGCCATTCACTATTGATCCTAAAACAAACTTACTCTACTATAAATAGAGCTCATTTGTGCTCAGTTTGAGTACACCAAAGCCATCAAACAGATGCTTTCCTCAAAATCTCTTTCTCTTGGCAAAAATGCCTTCTTTAGCAAGGTAACTCTGAGTTTTTGAGTTAGAGAGCAATTCCAACCAAACCAATCACACACACACCTCATATATGTCATGTATAAGCTGTCCAAACTCTCAAAAGTGACCTGTAATCCTTAAATCATAAAGTCACCTCTCAAAACCTCAAAATAGTACTTTCGTGCCTTTTTCAAGCCATGTCTTGATTCAGTCACTTTCCAAACCAGATAAAACCTCAAACGCACTCCAAATAACATCCTTGAATTGTCCCAAATGGTTCCCCCCATCTGGAACACCATTTGAGAGAGTTGCTATTTTGGCCATTTTAACCCATTTTGCAAGAAAGGGCCAGTTTGTATTTTTGCAGGTTCCAACTGATTCTACTCACCCTAAAAGCTTCTAAGGGATCATTTGAGAGTGTCCAAAGCATCAAACCACTTCTAGAACAAGAGGCTTGACAGATTGCACAAAAACTCCAAAAAACTCAAAAGGAGGTAAGCCTCATGACTTGAACTTTCCAAAATATGCATTGTTTTGAGGTCCACTGATCATGCATCTCTTATATATGTCATATGTGTTGTGTTTGAACCAATTCATCATGTAATTCATGCCTGTACCAAATTGTAGCATAGAAAATACAATTATAGGACTATTTCAAAACCCCTATCGGATTTTGAGAAGGGATTATGATCTGAGAAAAATACCAGCACCATTGGATTCCTTGTTAAATTCTGGGCCAGATGCATATAAATTTTGTCCCCAAACATGGAGAAATGAGAAAGTTATGCACCTTCCCGTTTCTTGCCAAAACTTGCCTTGCCTTGCCTTGGGCCAGGCCAAAAACAAGGCATGCCTTGTATATATGTTGGTTTGTTTCAATCAACGGATGTATCACCACCCCAGTGGTAAGGTGCGCGCCTTATAACCTTGAGGTCGTGGGTTCAAACCCCACCCATGCCGTTTTGTATTTTCTCACATTTTTGCTATTTTTTCCTATATTTTCATGTTTTGTTAATTAATTGGAAAAATAATAACTCTTTCAATTTTAATTATTTATGATTGGTTCTTTTTGCAAAAAAACACAAAAATGTTAAAATATTTTATTCCACAAAAAAATTAAGTTTATATCAGTTATTTAATATAATTAGTATTTTTGTGAATAAATTCCTTTTTTTAATTGTTTTTAAACATTTAAAAGTGAATGTTCATATTAAAAATCAACACCAAATAGGTTTTAATTCATCTTGTTATTAAAATCTCATTTTTAAAATTTAAAACAAAAATTACAAGTTATTTATTCAAACTTATTTGGCATTTTCATCATTTTTTTTAATTTTCTTTGAATAATTACATTAAAAAAAATGATGAAATTAGGGTTTTGTTGATTTTCACCCTAACAAACTTTTTCAAACACTCATGGGCCTATAATAGAGTGTAAGACCCAATCCCTTTGTAAATACCAAAATTTTGGGCCTCAGTCACTTGTATAAGTCCCACTGTATTTTCAAAAACCCCGGCGCGATCGTCGTTTTCAAAACAAATTACTTTCGGCCTCTCCTTGAGTTGTAGGCCCCATCTTTTCTTTTAAAACAACACTTTGGGCCTCTAATAAAGTGTAAGACCCAACCCCCTTTGAAAACAAAATTTTTTGGGCCTCAGTCATTGTATAAGACCCACGGTGTTTCCATACTTCGGCGCGATCATCGCCCATTTAAAACAAACCCTGGGCCTCTAATAGAGTGTAAGACTCAATCCCCTTTTAACTAAAACAACTTTGGTCCTCAGATATTGTATAAGTCCCTCTGTGTTTAAAGAAAACCTTGGCGCGATCGCCAGTTGAAAAATCAAACCTCTGGGCCTCTCCTTGAGCTGTAAGCCCCAACAATCTTTTCAAAGCACTTTCTCCTTTGATTTTATATATAATATTGTTATCAAAGCTTTCTTTTTTGAACAACTAACAATAGCATGGAAGCTCTATAACCGAGTAAGTGTTTACCCACTTTCATTTACCGCTTTCATATATATATATATATATATATATATATATATATATATATATATATATATATATATATATATATATTGTGGGGCTGTTTCACTATAAGTCTTCTTTCATAAACTCATATCAACTGTGTAATAATAGTATAGATATTTAGAGTTTCCCCGGCAACTACGTCTAGAACTAGACAAAACCTCGCCCCCTTTACATCAACATTAGATAACTAGATCTAAGGAATTTCCCCGTGAACGGTTCATATACAGAAGGACATTGTTCCATGTGAAACCCCTTCTGGAACTGTTCACCAGCCTCCTCTTGGGCTTAGTGCAAGGACCCGCAGGCTTCCTAAAAGCATCCCCGCCTCCTCTTGGGCGTTGTACAAGGACCCGTCGGCTTCTTAGAAGTTTTCACAGCCTCCTCTTAGGCTTCGTATAATGATTCTTCATCCAGGAAGATAGCCTCCTCTTGGGCTTCGTACAAATTATCCCTCGGCTTCTTAAAAGTTTCCAGCCTCCTCTTGGGCTTTGTACAAATTGTCCCGACGACCTCCTAGAGGTATAGGAGAAAAAATTAGTCATCTTAATAGAACAGTCTTTCAAAGAGTCTAGATCTCACCGCTACTGTTTCTTAAGCATAGTACAAAAGATAAAACTCGTAGACTCGGACAGTCTCAATACCCCTTTTGATTTCCCAGGAGATAACCCTGATCCTCTAATCAAATCCATGAGTATAACATTACTCACATAAGAACTGATTTTCTCTTTTATCCAATACTGGACCTGTCACTCAACTGAAACAGCCTTTTAGCCTCCTCTTGGGCTTTGTACAATGATTCTCCCCAGCGGAGCTAAACCTTTCAGCCTCCATCTCGGGCTTCGTACGAGATACAAAAAGACTCTCTTGTTGAGTCAACCAACCTTCTTTAGCCTCCATCTCGGGCTTTGTACGAGATACAAAACACTCTCTTGTTGAGTATAAAAGACTCTCTTGATGAGTCAAACACCTTTAGCCTCCATCTCGGGCTTTGTAAGAGATACAAATCACTCTCTTGATGAGTCAAACATCTTTAGCCTCCGTCTCGGGCTTCATACGAGACATCAAATCACTCTCTTGTTGAGTATAAAAGTCTCTCTCGTTGAGTCAAACCCCTTTAGCTTCCGTCTTGGGCTTTGTACAGGAAACACAAAAAGACTCTCTTGTTGAGTCAAAACCCTTTTAGCCTCAATCTTGGGCTTTGTACAAGACATAAAGAACATTTTCCCCAGAAAGTCAGCCGTTTAGCCTCCTCTTAGGCTTTGTATAAGGAAACCCCGGTTGAGACAATCAACCTTTTAGCATCAAATCATGCTTTGATCACAACATACAAACATCAACAACTCATTTCCACCCCATCTAATTGCTGTAAGCGGCAAGCCTCTGGATTATTTACATCCACGCCACTATCCCTCTTTTAGCATGAGAAATTCCTAAGGAAAGATGGCATTGCTCTAAACTGAGTTAAAGTCTTCTCCTTCAGGTTGAAAATCCCCTATAAAGGAAATTATGGCATTGTTGGATTCACATATCCCAGTTAAAGTAATTCTCCTTTATAACCGGTCACCCAACTGTTGTGACAAACGGACCCCTTTAGAGATGACAAATTCTCTCTAAATTCTCTCTAAAGGTGAAATCCTTTAGCTTCATATCTTGGGCTTTAAACAAGATACAAATAGACTCTTCAGCTTCACATCTTGGGCTTTGAACAAGATACAAACAAATAACCTTCAGCTTCACATCTTGGGCTTCGAACAAGATACAAATCACCTTTAGCTTCACGTCTTGGGCTTTGAACAAGACACCAAAACACCATTTCCTCCCATAGAATAGGAGGAACTACGATCACTCTGATTTCCCTGTTTCGGTAAACGGGAATACGTAGGCATAAGATTGAAAGAAAAATCTTAGCGAGCACACTAATAAAAAAAACCCAAAATCCCGTACCTTCACACATCAATCGAAAAGCATCAGTCCTAACATCCTGCCAATAGCATAATCCCGTCATGTCATCCCGTCATTTCAGCCTTAACAAAGTAAGAAGAATGAGCCCCCACTTTCATATAGCATCTGTAACTTAACAGACCGCTGTTTAAACTCAGTATGCAAGCAGGGTTAGTTGGAGACATCTATTTCCCTTCCTTCATCAGCTTCAATAGGATAAAAAATGAATCGACCTGTAGTCCCCCCAAAGAGCGACAATGCTTAAGAACCACATCCAAAATCGCTCGCTACACCACCTCCAGTGTTGAATGATGATCCTGAGAATCTTCAGGTTCAAACTCATCAAACTTCTAGGTTGGTTGACACTGAAACTCCTGATAAAGAAGAGCATTGTATAGAGGTCCTCCTATTCATGTTCCGTTTTCATCTCATGCTGCTCAAACCACTGTTCAGAATGTTCATCCTGGGATGTTCTATCCTGGGGCATCTTCCTCAGCTGTTGGGGTACCTCCTCCAAATCATCCGTATGGTGTTCTGATGGGACAGAATGCTGGTCAGATGATTAATTCGGGTTTGCTATATCCTTCTCAGTTTGCTACTCCGCAAGTGAATGCTCCTGCCGCTTCTCAGCTGCCAAATCCTCAGGTTCTTGTCAGGCCTGTTAATCAAAGTAGATATGTTGACTACAAGTTATTGGAAGACCGTATCAGAGCTATTGAAGGGTTTTCTGCTTTTGGCATGGAGGCCAAAGATTTGTGTTTAGTTCCAAATGTTGTGTTGCCGCAGAAATTCAAGATACCTGATTTGCCAAAGTATAAAGGTTTAAGTTGCCCGCATAGTCACATCACTATGTACTGCTGGAAGATGGCATCCCATATTGATAATGATAATTTCTCGTTCATTGTTTTCAAGATAGTTTGTCTGGGGCTTCATTGGATTGGTACATGGGCTTGGAGCGCAGTAAAATCCATACTTGGAGGGATCTATCTGAAGTGTTCGTGAAACAATACAAATATAACCTTGATCTGGCGCCAACTAGATTGCAATTGCAGAATCAGTCTCAGCGCTCAGCTGAAACGTTCAAGGAGTATGCACAAAGATGGCGTGAGATGGCATCTCGTGTGCGACCGGCTCTCTCTGACAATGAGTTGGTTGACATCTTTATGGGTACCTTACAAGGATCTTACTCTGAGAAAATGGTGGGTAGTTCTTCGTCGAACTTCACTGATGTTGTAACGATTGGTGAACGGATTGAAAATGGTTTGAGGACTGGAAAGATTCCCGGAGCTGCTTCCCAGCAGCCGACCACTCGGAAATCTCAGAACAGTCAGTCCAAAAAAAAGGATGGTGAAGCCAACACTATGACAGCTCAAGTTTCTCCTCAGTATCAAGCTCCCATGGATCCTATGCCGTATTATCCATATCCATACATTGTTGCTGCTCACTATCAACAACCTCCATATCAGTATGATCCACAACAACCAATTCAGAATGCTCAGAATCAGCAACAGACTCAACAGAACAAAAATCAGCAGAATCAGAACCGTCAGAACAACAACAATCAAGGAAACCGTAAGCGTCCGAATTTCGACAAAATTCCGGTGTCATACACGGAATTGTTTCTTTACTTGGTTCACCAAGGGGAAATTGTCCCCAAACAGATTACGCCTGTAATTCCTCCATTTGGCCCGAAGCATAATCCAAATGCGTCCTGTGTTTTTCATGCTGGATACATAGGACATGCAACAGAGGACTATTTTGTTTTCAAAACCAAAGTTCAGGAACTCATTGATAAGAAGGTTCTGACTTTCGCCGAGGAAGAACCTAACATTCAGAATAATCTGTTGCCAAATCACGGTGGACCTTTAGTTAACATGATTGGGGATAGTTCAAGGGCTGAATTGATCATGGATGTCGATGAAGTAAAGACTCCGATGGTTGTGGTTTTCAAAAGGTTGAATGAACACGGGCTGTTGAAAGGATTGCATGGTAAGTGTCAGATTTGTGACGATAATCCTAACCAGTGTCGAAGGCTGAAGGGTTGTGTTCAGATTCTGATGAACCGTGGCGAAGTGCAATTTTCCAGATCTAAACCTGTTGAGGAAGTTGCTGCCATTGAGCCGTTCACCATTGTCTATAGGAAGGTTCCAGTTGAATCCCCTAAGCAGAAGAAGGTGCAGCCCATCGTTGTTTGTCCGCCGAAGCCGTTTCCGTATCAGAATTCTAAGGAGGTACCTTGGAAATATGGGTCTACTGTGTTTTCTGGAGGTCAAGAGATAAGGTTCGCCGAATCTGAGATCGTGAATGTTACAGCCGGTGGAGGTATGACTCGTAGTGGACGAGTGTTCGCTTTGAAGGTCACTACAAAGCCTATGAAAATTCCAACCGTTGTTCCTCCCAAGGAAACACCTGCATCTGCAACCCCTGTTGTTCAACAAGGGGCGTCATCTACTGCCATTCCAGTACCGAATATCCCTTTCGAGGATGTTTCAAAGAGCAAAGAGACCCTTGATGATCAAGAGTTCCTTAAGTTGATCAAGAAAAGTGACTTTAAAATTCTGGATCAGCTGGGTCAGACTCCCTCGAGGATCCCAATTTTGTCCTTACTTATGAGTTCACCTGCGCACAGATTAGCATTGTTGAAAGTCTTGAACAGTGCTCATGTCATGCAAGATATATCTGTCGTCGAGTTTGATGATGTAGTGGCCAACATAACTGCAAGTCGGTATTTGGGTTTTAATGATTCAGAATTACCTCTGAAGGAACTGTCCACAATAAAGCGCTGCACATATCTGCAACCTGCACAGATACCCTGTTATCTCGTGTTCTAGTGGATATCGGTTCTTCCCTCAATGTGATGCCTAAGGGAAAATTAAATCAATTACTGGTGGAGGGAAACGAGATGAGACCAAGTGCCTTAGTTGTCAAAGCCTTTGACGGGTCTCAAAGGCAAGACATTGGAGAAGTGGACTTACACATCAATATTGGACCGTATTTGTTTACCATTACCTTCCAGGTGATGGATATCAATCCTGCGTAGAGTTGCCTACTGGGTCGTCCATGGATCCATGCCGCAGGGGAAGTTACTTCCACTTTGCATCAGAAGTTGAAATTCATGGTTGATGATCAGCTTGTCATCGTCTGTGGTGAAGAGGATTTGATTGTAAGTGAGTTATCATCTTTTAGATACGACGAGATCGAGGAAGGCATAACTGAGGTGCCATTGCAGTGTCTTGAGTTCGAAGATGTCAGCTCTGCTTCAACTAGTCAAAGTAGGTCACCACGATGGACTTTAGCGTCCACTAAAAGTGCTAAGGATACTATCCAGAAAGGTGCTTTGTCCGGCTGGGGGCATGTGATTGATGTGGTTGAGAAGCATAATCGTTTTGGATTGGGTTATCGTCCTGGTCGTCAATCTAGTTCCTCTGGTCAAAAGCAATGCAACTTAATCAAGTTCAATAGCGCGGGTTTCCAGCAAGGTGACATCGTGGCAGCTAATGATGATGCTGGTCCCAGTAATTAGACTTCAAGCTTTGTGCGCAAGTGTCCGCCGAGTTTAAAGCTCAACAATTGGACGTCTATCGTGATTCCTGTGGTTTTCCCATATAGCATGTAATGCATTTTGCTTTCTCATTCCCTCGTCCTCGCCCGAGACGAGTGGATAGCTTGTAAAAGGCCTCACGCTTTTGCAATATTATGTGATCAATAAATAAAAGTTTTTGCATTCAAAATCATGCTCTATTTTCTTTCTTTATTTTACTTTTTCACAAATAAATGGTAAAAGTTTCTTTTTCTTTTCACTTTTCAAAATAGCTCATTCTATTTATAAACATGCAGAAATAATAAAAGCATTGATAACAACATGGCAAACATCCATTGTAATTCTGGAATTCCAATTAACCAAGCCGAAGAGGATGGTGAGGAAGATTGTGAATTACCGGCTGAACTAGCAAGGCTCCTTGAGCACGAGTGTAGAGAGATTCAGCCACACAAAGAGCCAGTGGAAGTTGTCAATCTTGGTACTGATGAGGTCAGAAGAGAAGTCAAGGTTGGTGCATCTCTTGCAAAGCATGTACACCCCGAGTTGGTCAAGTTGTTGAAAGAGTATGTTAATATATTCGCCTGGTCCTATCAAGATATGCCTGGGTTGGATACCAACATCGTTGAACATCACTTACCACTTAAGCCCGAATGTCCTCCTGTCAAGCAGAAACTCAGAAGGACCAGACCCGACATGGCACTCAAAATTAGAGAAGAGGTAAAGAAGCAGCTTGATGCTGGGTTCCTAGCCACTTCCGAATATCCTGAATGGATTGCCAATATCGTCCCAGTTCCTAAGAAAGATGGGAAGGTCAGAATGTGTGTGGATTATCGAGATCTCAACAAGGTAAGCCCGAAGGAGGATTTTCCTTTGCCTCATATTGATGTCTTGGTAGACAACACAGCGCAGTTCTCTGTCTTTTATTTTATGGACGATTTCTCAAAATATAATCAGATCAAGATGTCCCCAACTAATATGGAGAAGACTACTTTCATCACGCCGTGGGGTACATATTGCTACAAGGTCATGCCATTCGGTCTAAAGAATGTAGGGGCAACATACCAACGTTCCATGACAACCCTCTTTCACGATATGATTCATAAAGAGATCGAGGTTTATGTGGACGATATGATTGCCAAGTCCAAAACTGAGGATGATCACCTGGTTCATCTGAAGAAACTGTTTGACAGACGCCGAAAGTTTATATTGCGGTTGAATCCTGCGAAGTACACCTTCGGAGTTCGATCTGGTAAACTGTTGAGCTTTATCGTGAGTCAGAAGGGCATTGAAGTTAATCCTGATAAGGTTCGGGAAATTTAGAACATTCCTCCTCCCAAAACAGAAAAAGAAGTCTGTGGCTTTCTGGGCAGACTCAATTACATTTCAAGGTTCATTTCCCATTTGACGGCTACCTGTGAACCGATGTTCAAATTACTAAGAAAAAATCAATCGATTGAATGGAATAATGATTGTCAGGAAGCATTTGACAAAATAAAACAATACTTGTAAGAACCACCGATCTTAGTACCACCGGTTCCTGGTAGGCCTTTAATCATGTATCTCACTGTTCTTGATGAATCAATGGGATGTGTATTGGGTCAACATGATGACAGTGGCAGAAAAGAACATGCAATATACTATCTGAGCAAGAAGTTCACTGATTGTGAGACCAAATACACACTCTTAGAGAAAACTTGATGTGCTCTGGTCTGGGTTGCTCGACACCTACGACAATACATGATTTACCATACTACTTTGTTGATATCCAAAATGGATCCGATAAAGTACATATTTGAAAAGCCTGCTGTCTCTGGAAGGATTGCTCGGTGGCAGATGCTGTTAACCGAATATGATATCCAACATGTTACCCAGAAAGCAATAAAAGGGAGTGTCTTGTCTGACTACCTTGCCCATCAACCTGTAGAGGGTTATCAATAGATGAAGTTTGACTTTCCCGATGAGGATGTTCTGTTCATAAGAGATTATGAGACTCCAGACCCTAACATAGGACCCGAACCAGGGGTGCGATGGACGCTTGTGTTCGATGGTGCCTCCAATTCTAAAGGTCGTGGAATCGGTGATATCCTCATCTCTCCAACAGGTTTTCACCTTCCCTTCACTGCCAGATTATGCTTCGCATGCACCAACAATATGGCTGAATACGAAGAACGTATCTACAGTATTGAAGCGGCTATCAACAGGAGAATCAAGATTCTTAAGGTCTATGGAGATTCTGCCTTGGTCATCGGTCAAGTCAGAGGGAATTTTGTGACTCGGGATTCCAAACTGGTTCCGTACCAACAACACATTGTGAAGTTGATTCCTTACTTTGATGAGATTTCTTTTCATCATATCCCCAGAGAGGAAATTCAACTAGCTGATGCTCTTGCCACTCTACCATCCATGTTCAAGGTCAAGTGGAAGAATGAAGCTCCTCATATCCGCATTGATCACTAGAACGAACCAGTACACTGTTTAGCAATCGAGGAAGAGCCTGATGACAAGCCTTGGTTCTACGACATTAAAAGATATCTGGAAAAATAGGAATATCCCGAGGATATCACTATCACTGATAAGAAAGCTCTTAGGCGGCTCTGTGCCAAATTCTTCTTAAGTGGTGGTATATTGTACAAGAGGAATTATGATTCCGTGTTGCTCAGATGCGTGGATAGACATGAAGCAAACACGATCATAAGGTCCATACATGAGGGATGCGAGGGTGTACATGCTAAAGGTCCTACTATGGCCAAGAAGATCCTTCGGGCTGGGTATTACTGGACGATAATGGAGGTAGATTGTTACAACTTTGCCAAAAGATGTCACAAATGCCAAATCTACGGAGACAAGATCCATGTGCCTCCTACTCCATTGAATGTTTTGACTTCACCTTGGCCATTCTCCATGTGGGGTATAGATATGATTGGAATGATCGAGCCGAAGGCTTCCAACAGTCATCGATTCATTCTGGTTGCTATCGACTACTTCACCAAGTGGGTTGAAGCTGCTTCCTATGCAAACGTTACACGACAAGTGGTTGCCAGATTTATTAAGAAAGAGATAATCTGTCGTTATGGCATTCCTAGCAACATTATCACAGACAATGTAAGCAACTTGAATAACAATATGATGAAGGAGTTGTGTCAAGAATTTAAGATCGAGCACCACAACTCTTCGCCATACCGGCCCAAGAGGAATGGCGTCGTTGAAGCAGCAAACAAAAACATTAAGGGGATTGTCCAGAAAATGGTCAAGACTTACAAGGATTGGCATGAAATGCTTCCCTTTGCACTGCATGGATACCGAACTTCAGTTCGCACTTCTACTGGGACAACTCCGTATTCGTTTGTGTATGGTATGGAGGCGGTTCTACCCATTGAAGTCGAAATTCCTTCGCTCAGAGTCATCATGGAAGCAGGTCTTGACGAAGCTGAATGGGTTCAATCCAGATACGACCAGTTGAATCTCATCGAAGAGAAGCGCCTTACAGCCGTTTGTCATGGTCAATTGTATCAGAGATGCCTCAAGCGAGCATTTAACAAGAAGGTTCTTCCTCGAACATTCTATGAAGACGAATTTGTGCTCAAGAGATATTCACCTGTTCACTCGGATCCACGAGGCAAATGGACTCCCAACTATGAAGGACCCTTTGTTGTTAAGAAGGCCTTCTCAGGCGGAGCCCTAATCCTCACCACCATGGATGGGGAGGAGTTACCGTTGCCCGTGAACTCCGATACAGTCAAAAAATATTATACCTGAAAAAAAATGGATAAGAGTCCGCTAGATTGACATCCGCAAGGACAATCTAGGCAAAAATGGACGTCCCGATGGACCAAAAAAAGAGA
Source organism: Lathyrus tuberosus (assembly GCA_022829125.1). Lineage (NCBI taxonomy): Eukaryota > Viridiplantae > Streptophyta > Magnoliopsida > Fabales > Fabaceae > Lathyrus > Lathyrus tuberosus. Next base: position 2,105,971 of record JALAZF010000308.1, on the reverse strand, counting down.
TGTCCCTGCAAAAGTTAGGGATAGTAGAAAAAAAACAATAATAGCCTGCTAAGTTGAAAGCCCGAAAGGGCAACTTAGGCAAAAATGGGTATCCCGTTGGACGAAAAAAAATAATATAAAAACATGTCCAGACAAAAATTAGGGATAAAGGCATTGACTGTGAACACTTGAGCCTCTCTTCATCGCAACTAGACCTCAGACGGTAACAGAATATTCCAATCATCATCAACAGGTGCAAGGCGTTGGAACCTAGACTTACAGGGGATGGTGGCCAATGTTGTAATCAATGCAATGCATGATTTCCCTTTGCCATTTACACTTATTTTTCAATTTTATTGCAAAATTCCTCATCAAGGATTTTGTATCCTTGTACACACTTTATGTACAAAATTTTACATTCAATAAAATGCATTCTTTGTTATCTCAATTTGTTTTCATTCCAGTATTTTGTTTGCAAAATAAACAATTATTTACGATCACATAATACTATAAAGCATTGAGAACAATAAAAAGTTGAATCAATCGAGAAAGCATTATGCATTGCATGTGTTACTGGTAATTCCTACAGGATAATTGGTAATATCCATTGGTAAGCCTAACGCCTGACCAGCAGTGTGATGGTTCTATGAAGAAGTTGTTGTTGCCTCAACAGTTCCTCAGCAGGGTCATCATTCTCCCCGGCAAGCACCATTATGATTTGTCGAAAAGCTTGTTTGTTTACATATCTTTTCTTCGACAGATTTGTAATGCCTCTAGGCAGGTTGGTGAAGTGTTCCCAGTAAAGACACGTTGCTCTTTTCCCCAGCAAGGGTTGTACATCCTCTCCAGTAATTTGAAACTATTTGTCTCTAGCAGCAGTGGGTTCTCCTCAGCAAAGTCAACATGATTTGGAAAGCTGGATTTCCCCACACAGAGCCAGTCTTGGCAGAAAGGATCAAATTTGATCCCCAACAGGGATAACCATGGTGACTTAGAAACCTGAGGTGTTCTCGGTTTATTTCCCCGGCAGAATCATCATCCTTTGTGAACTCTCTTCTCCAGCAGAGTTTGTCTTCATCTGCGGGTCCTCTCCCCAACCGAGGGTGTCAAAGTCGTTTTGCTATGATTTTTTGCCTAACCACTTCACATTATGCCTTACCTTGCGCCTTTGCATTGCATTGTATCAAGCATCATGTAGAAACGCATACATAGCATATGCATCGATCATATTCCCTCTCTTTATCCTGACTTATCTCCCAGCAGATTTTTCAGCCAACTTTGCACTTATCTATCCTTTCTTAACACTCTTCTTTTGTCGCCATCGACCAAATTCTCGAGCTACTCTTTTATTTAATCCCCTTTTACCTCGAATCATCGAAAGGCTAGTGCAATTCGTACATTCAGGTCCAAGCAGATTAAATAGGGGCAGCTGTCGTAACCCGAGATTTGACCTCCCTCTTTTGCCTTTTGCATAAGCATGCGCATTCGCATTGTTAGCATACGTATTCGCACTTTTGTCCGTGTGTTTCTTGTTGCAGAATATTCAGGTTTTCCAAGCCCGATTAATCGCATCCTCTCAAGATTATTTCATCGTCAAAACAAGCTTAAAATAAAGGTTTCTATGCCTACTCATCAAATCAAGAGGTAGAAAATCGGAACCGAGACTCGAGTATCACTTCCTAAGCAATTTGGGCAAAAATTGACTGAAGTAACTGGTTAACACCTGGTGAGTAACCAGTTACTCAGCGCAAATTTGTAGTTCCTGCTGCCTTTTTGGGACAGCAACCATGCACTCTCTTTGGTCATTGATTCTACTTGATTCTAGCAGTGTGTGGAATATTCTAGACATCTCTAGACATTTCAAGACTGTCCAAGTGCATTTATTCCAATGCTTCACTCTAATTCAAGTGCACCATGTTCCTTATTTTTCAAGCAATGTGAATCCTTGGATGTTGGAGTTCACCTTGAGATTGGCACCGAGTTGGGTCTAACTAACCGAGTTAACCACCTTGACTCAGTGAGTCAAGTGTAACTAACTCCAACCCAAACTCGAAACCTCCCAAAGCTAAGTCCAAAGCTAGCTCCAAACCTCTCATATTCCAAACCTAAAGTCTATATAAACTCACCTTCACTCATTTTCAAGGACCTTCAACCATTTTTGCAAAATTTCACTCTCAATTCTCTCACATTCTCTCTGATTTTTCTGCTACATCTTCATCTTCATCCCAATTCTCTTCCAAAACCTCACCAAAGCTCATTTCTACTTTGAAGGATAATCACTTTTACATCAAATGTGATTATTTCTTGAGCTCAACCTTCATCAATTTTGCAATTCTACTTGGATTTCTGGAGTTATTTCAGCTTGTGGAATTATCTCAAGTATTTGCTTCCACATTCAACGGTTCGAATTCGCATTATGGAGCTTTATCGTATTTTGCTAGATTTTGACACGTTTCGTCACCGAATTGAAGATTCCTCTGGTTTTCTTTAATTTTCTGCATTAAGAATACTTTGCAACAATTACCAAGGCACATCTCTGCCTTGTAGGTTGGTAGATCTATCTTTGCTAACTATTTCGATCATTTTTGCGCATTTACGATGTAATTTCAATCGTTTTCGGTTCGATTTGTTACGCATTTGCTTGATCTTTAATCTCCATGATTGTTGCTTGTGATGTGGGTTAATTGCACTTACATGATGTAATTTTCATGCACAAATTCTTGATCTAGCATGTATTGGTTGGTATAAGTGATTAAGTGCTGAAAATCACTTTTGGAAAGTTGTTTTTTCTGTTATTTTTGCCACTGTCACAGTGGTAACCAGTTAACACATGGTGAGTAACCGGTTACTCAGTGTATTTTTCACCAAAATACGTAAGTTTGCAAGCAAGTAACCGGTTAACGCATGTTGAGTAACCGGTTACCACTGTACAGAATGGCCATTTTCTTGCATTTTCAAGCTTGTTTGCCATGCTTTCTTCATTTTAACTTCCATTGATTGTCATGCTTGATTTTATGGATGTTTTAAATGTCATTTCACTTCTGGTTGAGGTATATTCATGAACTTTTGTTGCACACTTTCAATTATTCAAATTGTTCATGTTTTGGCATCATGTGAATATAATCATTCTTGCATTCCACTTTGATCACTTAACATGACTTTGTGTTGCATATTTGTTGATCATTTGGTACTGTTTTGTACTCCTTTCCTTGGTTTTGCATTAAGTTTCATTCTTCATGGATGAGCTTAATTTTGTATAATCAATAATTCCCCCTTTTGCCTTAATGATTTTTCATCCCCTTTGGAAAATTATTGGTATAGCTTTCCCTTTGGTTAATTGATCGAAACCATGTTTCGATTAGTTGATCCTTCCTTTTCCTCTCTTTTGGCTTCCTTTAGAGCTTTCTCTCTCGATTCCCCGTGGAGTTGGAGTTTCACGCTGCGCCTTGCATCGGAGCACTGTACAATTGAAGTTGTTACGTTGTCCATTTCTCCACGCAGGAGCACTGTACAAATTGAAGCTGTTACGCTGTTCGTTTCTCCACGCAGGAGCACTGTACAAATTGGACCTGTTACGCTGTCTATTTCCTTTTCCGCACTATACTTTGAGTGCTAGAGAATGAATGAGAGGGGAGCTATCCTACCCTCATTCTGACTTTTTCTTGGGAAAGGGCGTTTGCCCTCTCGCTGAGAATAGTCACCTCTATCCTTAAACTGTAGTGTACCTCCATCCTCGGTTGAGTTGATCCCTGATCACTTTTATCTTTTTCAATCTCTCCTTGGATCAATCACCATTTCTCTTGGTTAAAGATCATTGTCTCTTGGGTTAGCACCCAACTCTTACCCTACTCTTTTCTTGCAATCATTGTTCTTTTGATTCCCCTGGGGAGTCTCTTTCCTCTTTCTTCGGTTAAACACAGTTTTCCTGTTATATACCGAAACTCATGTAGAGTTCGTGAACTTCTTCTGGTTCTTCTCCCTTTTGTTTGGTTAATCACCGTCTGTCAGTTAAAACACCAATATTTGGCTATTTTCTCAGTTAACCACAGTCCGTCTGCTAAAATACTGAGTTTCCCCAGGTTAATCACATTTTCTCGGTTAATCACCCTTTTTCTTCAGTTAACCACAGTCCGTCTGTTAAAATACTGAATCCCCTTTTTGAGTTAATCACCTTCTTTTGGTTAATCACTCATTTTTCTCGGTTAATCACAGTTCTCCTGTTAAAACCGAACCCCACAGTTGGCAACCTTTATTGGTTCGAATACTTGCACCCTTGGGCTAGTAACCTCTTTTGGTTCAATACCCTTTCTTCGTTGGTCAAGTGTTGTTTGTTCAGTCAATACCAACACCCTTTTTGGGTTATGACCTTCGATCGGTCCCACACCCGTTCTTCTGGTTAACCACAATTTTCTCTGTAAAAACCAATGCTTCTCTACCCCCCCCCCCCCCCAGAGTTGCAGTCCTTTCTTTCTTCTGTTAATCACTGTTTATCAGTTAATATACCGATGCCCCTTCAGAGTCAAGCACCTTCTCTTGGTTCAGTACTCTCTCTCTTAGTTTATCACAGTCCGTCTGTTTGGCACCGTCCTTCTTTTCCCCGCCAGGGTCCTACTCTCTTTCTTCGGTTAACCACTGCCGGCCAGTTAATACACCGAGTCTCCCTTTTCTCCTGGTTTTCACCACTATCCCTTTAGTTGGATCCCCAGCGGATTCTTTTCTAAACCCTTTGCTCTTACTTTCTTGGTTTCAACACCAATTTCTTTCTGTTATCCCCAGCGGAGTTTCTTCCCTTCTTGGTTTTGACACCATTCTTCTCCTAGTCTCTTGTGCAATTGCTCTTACTGCATGGTATTCCCCAATAGAGTTTTTCTTTCACTCTTGCTCTTGGTTTTGACACCACTTCTTTTGTTTTCCTGTTTCTTTCTTGTTTTGTTTTCCGTTTAGTTCCCCGAACTACGGAATCCCTGATTCTGTATTCTTTCGAATGTCGGATACGTAGGCACGAGACGCGATGTCTTGGCGAGCTCACTTCCACCCTTCTTTCCTTCTCCCTTTCTTCCTTCTTTTCTGTCCCTTGGTTCCATGAACTACGACGCTCTGATTTCCTCATTGCACTATGAGGGTACGTAGGCACGAGGGCCACAATCCTCCGTGAGTACTTTCTTTCTTTTCTTTCTTTTTCCCCTTTCTCTCTCTCTCCTCTTCTCTTAGCTAGAAGCCTTTATATAGATAACCCATCCAAGCCTAGGAGCAAGAGAAATGGTTCCCGTTGAGTATGACGGATGCGTTAGGTGCTAGTACCTTCCTTTCGCATAACCAACCCCCCGTTCCCGTTTCTCTTCCCCTTGGATTTTATCGATATTTTCCATGTCCTTTGGGACTAAATAAAGCTCGGTGGTGACTCTGTTGTTATCTTTGAGTGTGCGATTCACTCAGGATGTAAACCAGCCATCTTCACACAGCTATCAAATTCATGATGTACTCTTATTGGGAACTAACCTGGTCAAGATGCATTGTAGATAGAGCAGATACGGTCATGTACCATCTCACAACTATCACCGGTGTGATATCTGCTCGAAAAACAATCAAGGGTGTTCTGTGGTGCAATCAGCTCTACAAGAACAGATGGACCTTGGATGGATCCAAGATTACCGAATTCGTGAAGTCAACATGACTTATACAAATTCCAACATCATTCAGAACCACAACATTCTGGCAATGAATGTCAACTTGGTGGCAATACACTCAAGGCAAAGCCAACATCATGATCTGCCACGACACGATTACGATTCATGTCCTATCTGCTCAATAAACGATCAGGGATGCTCTTTTGTACAAGAGGCCCTCCAGCATCAGATGGAGCTTAGATGGATTCAGGATTACTGTGATAGAAGTCATTATCAAATGAATATGATTCAAATCTTTGATATTCGCTTGATGAATACCAGCTTGGTGGAGTTACACGCTACACAAGTCTAGCTCAGTTTTCTGACTTCGCATGATTATCAGAACTGTAAAGTATGTCGTGAGAACGACCAAGGATGTGCGCTCGTTTAAAGGAATCTGCAACACTTGTTAAACCACTTGTGGCTTCCGATCTATCTAGATGAAGACACACAACAAGTTAGCATGATTAACAGGAACCCTACTAGGCATCAAAGTCAGGATGTTCGATCAATGGAAACAGATCTAGTGAGGTTACACTGCATACAAAGCGGACTTGACCGGGTCCCACCACACAACTATAAGTGCTGTAGAGTTTGCTCAGAGGATAATCAAGGATGCTACCTCGTGCGAGCAGCCCTTCAAAGTCAGTTGGACCACAAAGAGATTCAACCGTGTTTAGGCTCTGGTTTAATTAACGTGATGCCCAACTATCATCCTAATCGAGGCAAAGATGTTGTCTTAATCCCTACATGAGAAATGGCCAAAGATGTGTGCACCATAATCCCTCTACTCCATGAATCAAGAGTTCCTCTCGATGGTGGAAGGATTCTCAACCTCGAACCAATTAAGGCCGACTATGATGGTCAAAAAAATCAAAAGATTCTCGTGGTTATCTATCTGCCAGGACCAGTACCGTACAAGTCCGATAAAGTTATCCCTTACAAATACGGTGCAACAACAATTAAGAATGGAAAGGAAACTCCATTACCCTCCGTCGTGAACATTACAGATATCAGTCGGGTAACACGGAGCGGTCGAATCTTCAACCGAGAAGTTGGAGAACCCATCAAAGAAAAGGAACCTCAAACAGAAGTTCCTAATCAACCAATTGGTCAGTTCAGTGATCCCGACCTTTCAAAGAACAACAATGAGATGCTAAAGCTCATCCAGAAGAGTGAATACAACATTGTTGATCAACTGTTGCAAACTCCTTCAAAAATCTCAGTGTTATCTCTTTTACTCAGTTCTGAAGCTCATAGGGAAGCTCTACAGAAAGTCCTAGAGAAAACCTTTGTGGAACAGGATGTAATAATAAGATAGTTCGATAGCATCATCTCCATCATCACTTCCTGCAACAACTTAGGATTCAGTGATGAAGAACTGCCGGAAGAGGGCCAAAGTCACAACATGGTACTCAATATTACAGTCAACTGCCAGGACGATGCTTTAGCTAGTGTACTGGTAGACACCGGGTCAGCTCTAAATGTTATGCCAAAGTCTACTCTAATGCGATTATCATACCAAGGATATCTGATGAGAGGCAGTGAGGTCATCATCAAAGCCTTTAACGTATCCCGGAAAATAGTTATCGGCGAAGTCGACCTTCCCATAACTATCGGTCCTCACACATTCCAAGTCACTTTCCAGGTCATGGACATCCGGACAGCATACAGATGTTTGTTAGGAAGACCTTGGATACACGAGGCTGGGTCAGTCACTTCGACACTTCACCAGAAGCTAAAGTTCGTCAAGAATGACTAACTAGTCACAGTCTATGGAGAGCAAGCCTTGATCGTGAGCAACTTATCGTCATCCACTTGTGTAAAACCAGAGGAGGTTGTAGGAACCCAGTTCCAAGCACTTTCACTGAGCAATAACAACCAATCAGAAAAAGGAACTTCGATTTCTTTGTACAAAGATGCTCTCAAAGTGATCAAAAGTAACAACTCAAAAGGATGGGGACAGCTTGTCATTCCTACTAACAACAAGACGAAGAAAGATCTTGGTTTTTCTTCAAATTGTACCCAGACGGCTACTAACAATGAAAGTCTTCATCCCATTCAGAACTTCTTCCATAGTGGAGGTTACCTTCACCCAGTGTCTCAAGAAGTACATACCATCAACGAGGGTGATTCCTCCGATACAGATGAAGAGTGGAAGTCCTATCTTAACGAGGACGGTTATAAGTCTCAAGGAAAGGTGCCTACGCCATTTTGCTATCCCGCACAGAGTCCGAGATATATACCAAGAGCAGATGTCAAGATGATATACAAAGATTTTGATTCGGAAGGATGTTGTGCTCCACCTAACTCATTAGAGGAGGACACTCTGATGAAAGACAACTTTGACCACGACTATTATGGCCGATTGGATGGCCTGCCTATCTGGCAGCAGTACCCAGGAGACTCGGGGAAAAAGAGTCAGCTGAACGATGCATATTAGCTGAGCATCATTGAAAAGAATACCTGCGTCCCCACCAAATCATGGGATCATCACTCAGGGCATTCAGAAAATATCGAGCACAACGATGAATTCGCAAAGATTGCAGGATAAGAGTTCCTTAACTATGCTTTTCCTGAGGTCAACGTCATCGAAAGGGATGACTCCTCCAGTTCCAAAGAAGTGTGGGACACCTTAGGACAACCGAGTGGCAAATTCGACTTCATGGTCAAGTACACCACTCCGGAAAGCTCTCGTATCAGGCTTGAAGACATCCGACCAACTAAATGGGGAGATCCACCTGAGAGTACAAACACTATGCAAGATACAGCTAAAGAATCCTCCTACGACAACTCTGCCTGGGAGACAGATTCCAACGATCCTGCTCCACCAGAAATCAACGTTATTTCTGAAGACAAGCCAAGAAAGAAGGTACCAGACTTTGTGATTCACCGAGGAGTTCGCCGCCAATGGGTTGCTGTCAACGTTCTGAAAGTTGTTCATAAGTCTAAGTAATTGTCGTCTTTATCTTAACCTTTCACCTCACCCAAGTGAAACGGATGTTTTGATAGGGCTCACTTTCTGTAAATGTATCTCTTCGCTTCGCCCAAAGCGACAGAGTTTTGTTTTATAGGGTTGTAGTTTCAAGAATCGACAAGATCATAAATAAAATAACGTCATTCTGTAATTTCTGCATTTATTACTGTTTTCTCTTTTCGCTTTTTCAGAAAATGGTAATCCTAAAAACAACTCAAATAATAAAAACAAGCATTTTTCAAAAATTACACTACACACACTCTTGCATTCTCTCTATCTCTTCTAAAACAAAGCATCACGTCATGCAGATTACTTGTTTTAAACCCCATTAAAACATATGATCCAATGCCTTCTCCCAACTTTGAATTCCCGGTATTTGAGGTTGAAGAAGAAAATGACAAAGAAATTCCCGAAGAGATCTCCCAATTACTCAGACAAGAGGAAAGGTCCATTGAACCTCACAAAGAGTCGTTGGAAACGGTCATATTGGGTTCAGAAGAAGAGAGAAAAGAAGTTTGACTGTCAAAGAAGGGTTGATAAAGTTTCTCAAAGAGTTTCCCGATGTATTCGCTTGGTCCTATCAGGATATGCCAGGGTTGGATACCAGCATCGTGGAACATTATCTACCGTTGAGATCAGAATGTTCGCCGGTAAAACAAAGACTAAGACGGACTCATCCGGACATGGCCATCAAAATCAAAGAGGAAGTACAGAAACAGATTGACGCGGGTTTCCTCGCCACATCAGAATATCCTCAATGGCTAGCCAACATAGTACCAGTTTCGAAAAAGGATGGAAAGGTCAGAATGTGAGTAGACTACAGGGATCTGAACAAAGCCAGTCCAAAGGATGACTTTCCCTTACCGAACATTGACATGCTGGTAGACAGTACAACAAAGTTCAAAGTATTCTCCTTCATGGATGGATTCTCGGGCTATAATCAAATCAAAATGGCGCCAAAATACATGGAGAAAACTTCATTCATCACCCCATGGGGCACCTTTTGTTACAAGGTAATGTCGTTCGGTTTGAAGAACGCCGGGGTAACCTATCAACGGGCCATGACTACTCTGTTTCATGACATGATGCACAAATAGATAGAAGTATATGTCGATGACATGATTACTAAATCTAAAACAGAAGAGGAGCATGTGACCCACTTATCAAAGTTATTCGAGCGGTTGAGAAAGTAAAAACTCTGCTTGAATTCCAATAAGTGCACATTCGGTGTCCGTTCAGGAAAACTGCTAGGGTTCATCGTCAGCCAGAAAGGAATTGAGGTTGATCCTGACAAGGTCAAGGCCATCCAAGAAATGTCTTCTCAAAAGACTAAAAAACAAGTCAGGGGACTCCTGGGACGTCTGAACTACATTTCTCGATTTATATTCCTCATGACCGCGACATTTGAGCCAATCTTTAAATTACTCAAAAAGAATCAGGATTTTGTTTGGACAAAAGAATGTCAAACTGCCTTCGACAGTATCAAGGAATACCTGTTGAACCCACTGATTCTGTCACCTCCAGTGGAAGGAAGACCACTGATCATCTACCTAACAGTCTTGGAAGACTCAATGGGTTGTGTACTTGGCAACAGGACAAAACAAAAAGAAAAGAATCGGCCATTTACTATTTGAGCAAGAAATTCACCGACTGCGAGACTCGGTACACTATGCTTGAGAAAACTTGTTGTGCTCTGGCTTGGGCAGCCAAACGTCTTCGTCATTATATGATTTGTCACACTACTTGGTTAAACTCTGAAATGGATCCAATCAAGTACGTCTTTGAAAAACCTACTCTCACGGGAAGGATTGCCCATTGGCAGATGTTGTTTTCAGAATACGACATCGAGTACCATGCTCAAAAAGCCGTCAAAGGAAGTATCTTAGTCAATTATTTGGCTCATCAACCGATTGACGATCAAGAATCAGTCGGATTTGACTTCCTAGACGAAGATGTTATGTACTTAAAAATGAAAGATTGTGATGAACCGCTACCCAGTGAAGGGCCAGAATCAGTTTCCCAATGGGACTAATCTTTGACGAAGCTATCAATCATTATGGAAACGGAATTGGGGCAATCATCATAACACCTCAGGGTACCCACATTCCATTCACCACCCGACTGACATTCAAGTGTACTAACAATGAGGCCGAATACGAAGCTTGTATCATGGGTCTCGAAGAAGCGATTGACCTAAGGGTTAAGAACTTGGATGTATATGGCGACTCAGTCCTGGTTATCAATCAGATCAAAGGAGATTGGAATACATACCAATCAGGACTGATTCCTTACAAAGACTACTCGAGAAGGTTGTTACCATTCTTCAACAGAATCGAGTTTCATCACATCCCTCGTGAAGAGAATCACATGGCTGATGCATTAGCTAATCTCTCTTCCATGATTAGTGTAGGTCATTGGAATGAAATACCTAAGATTGACATAATGCGCCTTGAACGGCCCGCCTACATCTTCATAATTGAAGCAGTCATAGACGACAAACCTTGGTATCATGATATCAAATGCTTCCTTCAAAAACAGGAATACCCACCTGGGGCAGTAAGAAAAGACAAAAAACCCCTCAAAAGACTAGCAGGCATTTTCTTCCTGAGCAGTGATACACTCTATAAGAGAAACTTCGACATGGTCTTACTTCGATGCATAGACAGACCAGAAGCAAACCTGCTGATGAAAGAAATTCACGAGGGATCATTTGGCACTCATGCCAACAGACACACAATGGCGAGAAAAATTCTAAGAGCAAGGTACTATTGGTTAACCATGGAATCCGATTGCTACAAGTACATGAGGAGATGTCACAAGTGTTAGATATACTCAGACAAAATCCATGTACCGCCAACATATCTCAAAGTTCTTTCTTCCCCATGGCCTTTTTCCATTGGCCTGATTGAACCCAAGGCTTCGAACGGACATCGGTTCATCCTGGTAGCCATTGATTACTTCACCAAGTGGGTCAAAGCAGCGTCATACGCCAACGTAACCCGACAAATGGTGGTCCGATTTATCAAAAAAAATCTCATCCGTCGTTATGGTGTTCCAAGCCAGATCATTACTGATAACGGCTCTAACTTGAACAATAAGATTATGAAGGAGTTGTACGCTAAGTTCAAGATCGAACACCATAACTCATCTCCCTACCGACCCAAGATGAACGGAGCGGTAGAAGCGGCTAACAAGAACATCAAAAAGATTGTTCAAAAGATGGTTGTAACCTACAAAGACTAGCACGAGATGCTACCCTTTGCTCTTCACGGTTATCGTACATCTGTCCGCACTTCAATAGGGGCAACCGCTTTCTCTCTAGTATATGGCATGGAAGCAGTGCTTCCCATAGAAGTAGAGATCCCATCAATCTGGGTATTGATGGAAGCTAAGCTAACAGAGGCTGAGTGGTGTCAAAGTCGACAATATGAACTGAATCAGATCGAAGAAAGGCAAATAACGGCTCTATGCCATTGTCAGTTGTATCAGCAAAGAATGAAGAAGGTGTTTGACAAAAAGGTCCGACCTCGCATCTTCAGGAAAGGAGACCTTGTGCTCAAAAAGATACAATTATTTGTCACTGATTCCCGAGGCAAGTAGACTCCGAATTATGACGGCCCCTATGTGGTCAAGAAAGCCTTCTCAGGCGGCGCCTTGAGACTCGCAACCATGGATGGAGAGGAATTTTCCTACCCCACAAATGTTGATGTAGTCAAGAAATACTTCGCCTAAATAAATAAAACGTCTCGGTGGATTGAAAACCCGAAAAGGCGGTCCAGGCAAAAATTAGAGACATAGTCAAAAATCATCTCGGTGGATTGGAAACCTCAAAGTACAATCCAGGAAAAAGTTAGGGATAATGGCAAGTAACTACGTCCAACAAAGAGGTAAATCCCCCAGCAGCAGCAATGCCATCCATCAGAAAAAACTCCAGTCAAGGTCATCTTCGACAGAAGCTCAGGATGTCCAGAATTCAAAGTTGGTAGAAGGATAGCGGTCGTTATGTTTCAATGTAGCCCTTTTCCCTTAAATTACCATTTTCTAACTTTGTAAATACTTTATGGAATCACGCGCTTGGCTGATTTCTATCCTATCAATAAAATTTGAGCCCTAGTGCTTTTGTTTGCAATTCTTATTTGTTTTAACTTTACAGAACGACATTTTAATATGATCAACGATTCTTGAAATAAAACAAAAATGAATTTACTTGTCAAAATTTTTCTTCTTTTAAAATAAAGATGGCAATTTCTTTTGACTGTTGAACATCGATCGCTTCTCCAGAAGTAATCAAACCTCAAAGTGCAGAATTAAGGTACTCATTCTAAGCCAGTACGCCTGAATGAAGGACCAGCTGTGTCAGAAACCATGTTTCATCTGACAACCCCGGCAGAGTTCTTATCTCCTAAGCCCGACCAACGGTTTTCCCCATAGGGAATATCTCTTCTAAGCAAGACAGAATTGCTATTTTGGACCAAAGGGTACCTCCTCGTTCCCCTGCAGTGGCCGAGTATCCAGTCATGTTCATCCACTAGTCTGTATCGTGTCAGTTTTGTCAGCATAAACATACATACATCATGCATTATTGATTTACATTCATATTCATATTGCATCGTTATCACTCTAATCGGTCTTATCCCCTAGTGATAAAAGTTCTCTCAATCGAGTTGTCAGTTCTTTCCTCGTTAGGAAATGTTGCGTCTGAACAATCTCTCCTCTAGTTTATTTCTGGGATGGAGACGGTCTTCGACCACCTTGATAACTTGAACCTCAGAAAGGCAAGAAGACATTCGACAAACGTCACTCTTCTCCATTGAAGATGATATCTTCTCTTTCCCGGATTAAGGAAAATCCCCGGAGAAAGCCTCTTCATCAAAGATTCGGCAATACAGCAAGTCTGACACCAAAACTTTTCCCATCAAATAGCATCTCCCCAGAAAAATTCAGCGAGAAGTTTGAGGAAAACCGCTACAAATAGCGTCCCTTGTCAAGAAATTTTATTGACAAAAGAAACTGAGACCAGTTCCTTGGCTGAAGACCAGGATCGAGGGGAAGTTTATATCAAAAACTGAGACCAGTTCCTTGGTAGGAAACTAGGATCGAGGGGAAGTTTATATCAGAAACTGAGACCAGTTCCTTGGGTGAAAACCAGGATCGAGGGGAAGTTTATATCAGAAACTGAGACCAGTTCCTTGGTAGGAAACCAGGATCGAGGAGAAGTTTATATCAAAAACTGAGACTAGTTCCTTGGCTGAAAACCAGGATCGAGGGGAAGTTTATATCAGAAACTGAGACCAGTTCCTTGGCTGAAGACCAGGATCGAGGGGAAGTTTATATTAGAAACTGAGACCAGTTCCTTGGTAGGAAACTAGGATTGAGGGGAAGTTTATATCAGAAACTGAGACTAGTTCCTTGGCTGAAGACCAGGATCGAGGGGAAGTTTATTTTAGAAACAGAGACCAGTTCCGCGGCTGAAGGCTAGGATCGAGGGGAAGTTTTTACCTTTTCTGAGCATCATTGCTTAGCAAAATAAGATGGACGGGCAAACTGCCATTCATAACCACTGTTAAAATTTTGGATATTCTGATATTTAATCCTCTTGCACCCCGAATGCCAGAATACCTTCGCTATTCACACCTTCGGGTCCAAGAAAATTAAATAGGGGCATCTGTCATACCCCAAATTTTGACCACCAAGATTTCCCATCATTGTGCAAATCATCATCACAATATGGAGGTACTTTCATGTCTCATCAATCTCCTCAACGGTGGTTGAGCATTCACTACAAATCAAGAATTAGGGTTTTGAGCCCTCTCAGAGCACTTAGACAAAGGATCAATCAAGGAATGACATGATCTTCAACTTGTATAAACTCTTGAAACCCCTATAAAGGATCAAGAGGACTCCCACATCAAGAATCAAGCACAAGGTTGCAACATTCCAAGTGGATTTAGCCTCAAGATTGCCAGTGTCACCAAATTAGGGTTTTGGTCGACTGAGGCCTCCAGATGGAAATTTTCCTCTGGGCATGAGCCAATGCTTCAAAGCACAACTCAAGATACTCCAAGGGACCTCATGGACCCAATCATCAAGTCAATTTAACCCCAGGGGATGCATTTACCCAAAAATCAGGAATTAGGGTTTCTTGACCTAATTCACCCCTAAGTTGACTTTTGGGGACAAAACATGAGCCAAGACCTCAAGACATAGTTTGAGGGTCTCCAATACACTATATTGATTTATTTTCAACAATGGATTGATCCAAGAAGCTTGATCCACAAGTTTCAATTTCACCAGGACCACAATTAGGGTTTCGAGGGAAAAGTCAACTGTACCTTTGACTTTTGACCAAGACATGCCCCCAAACCTTGGGACATGATTCAATACACCCTATAACACCTTTGGAACATATCCATTAGGTTTGATTTAGGTCAAGGACTTGATTTCACAAAGGATCGAACAGTTTGGATTTCATCCGATAAAAAGTCAACTGTGCACAAAATCAAGTTTGACTTTTTGGAATTTTTCACAATTATGGTTCTTTGATCCTAAAACAATGTTAATATGTGATTTGAATCATCATTCACCAAGAAAAATCAAATAAAGTGAGTTAACTTGTAAAAGGGGTAACCAAAAAAAACTTAGAATTTTTCTAAGTTTTGGAACAAAGTGGCTAGGGTACCAACTTCCAAGGACCATAACTTGAGATCCAAGCAACCATTTTGGATGGTCCAAAGCTGGATTTGCAGCTCTCATGGCATACATTAAAAGTGTCAACTACATCTCATTCCAATTCTCCATGGAATTTAAGTTATGAAATGATCAAAATGGCTAAAAACATGAAAATGGCATTTTTCCAACACTTAGTGAAATTTTCACTAAGTCAAAATCTGCCTTACTTTTTCCAAAATGTAGGGGCAGTTTTCACTTCGTTCCAAGTCAAACCAGGTCTAGGGGTAAACATCAAAGTTAAAATATGCCATGAGGGCTTTCCAACAAGTACCAGATCATCTCCAAATTCTATTTGAGCAAGGAGATACAACCCTTGGAACATGGCATCCTGAACTGGTTTACAAGGCAGATTTTGGCAGATTTTGGCATTTTGATCGATTTGGCAAAATTGAGCAAATCCAAGCCTTGTCACCAATTTGGACACATCAGAGGATCAAATCCAAGGGGGGTGATCTGAACTCCAAGCCTCCAAAGTCCAAGAATCTACAAGTAGCCATGCCAAACCTAAAAAGCCTAAAAGAGGCCAAGACTCCAATTTTGTTTCCAAGCATTCAATGGATGCACCAAGGTGGCACGAACTGAGCCTATTCCAACTGAATTCAGTCCAAGTTTATCTCTGAATCAAAGCTACAAAGCCTGTGCTCTAATCTCAAGTCAATGGCTAGAGGAGACTTGAGATTCCTTTTGCATAACATTGGCCAAAGGCCTGCTGCATCCGCCATTCACTATTTCTTGCAAAACAAACTTGCTCTACTATAAATAGAGCTCATTTGTGCTCAGTTTGAGTGCACCAAAGCCTCCAAACTGATGCTTTCCTCAAAATACCTCTCTTTAGGCCAAAATGCCTTCTTTTGCAAGGTACCTATGACTTTTTGAGTTAGAGAGTAATTCCATCACAGCTCATGATCCAAACACATCCAATATGTCATATCTAAGCTGTCCAAACTCTCATATGTGACCTGTAACACCAAAACCACAAAGTCCCCTCTCAAAACCTCAAAATTGGGCTTTTTTACATTTTTCAAGCCATGTCTTGATTCTGTCACTTTCAAAACCAGATAAAACCTCAAACACACTCCATATATCATCCTTGAAATGTCCCAAATGGTTCCCCACGTCTGGAACACCATTTGAGAGAGTTTCCATATTGGTCATTTTTGCCCCTTTTGCAAGAAAGAGCTCAAACTTGTTCCTGAGGATTCCAGCTAGTTCTAACCATTCTAAAAGCTTCTAAGGGATAAATTGAGAGTGTTCAAAGCATCAAATTACTTCTGGCACAAGGAGCTTGACAGATAGCATAAGGAGCTCCAAGAGGTAAGTGCATCATCACTTGAACTCTTTAAAATATGCATTGCTTTGAAGTCCACTGATCATAAACATCTCATACATGTTATATATGTTGTGTTTGAACCAATTTGCCATGTAATTCTTGCATGTACCATGTGTTAGTATAGAAAATACAATTATAGGGCTATTTCAAAACCACTATCGGGTTTTAAAATAGGGACCTCATTTGAAAAAACAATCACCACCATTGGATTGCTTGTGAAATTCTAGGCAGGATAGACCTAAATTTGTCCCAATCCATGGAGAAATGAGAAAGTTACAGCCTTTACGTTTTTTGTCCAAAACCTTGCCTTGCCTTGCCTTGGCCAAGCCTAAAACAAGGCACCCCTTATGTATTCATGGGGTGGTTTTGATACACGTATGTATCACCACCCCAGTGGTAGAAGGCGCGTGCTGCAACCTAGAGGTCTGGGGTTCGAATCCCCCTCGCCCCAGACCATTTTTTAACACTTTTTCCTTTTTTTTAATATTTGTCATATTATTTTAAATGATTTGGAAAATTAATTTCTCTCTCAATTTTAATTATTTTTTATTGGTTCTTTTTGCAAAAAATCACAAAAATGTTAAAATATTTTATTCCACAAAAAGATCCAATTTATATTATTTATTTAATATAATTAGAATTTTAATAATTAATTTCATTTTAATTGTTTTTTAACATTTTTTAAATGGAATACTCACTTTGATCTTTCAAAATTAATTGGATTTTAAGCTTTCATATGATTAAACTTGATTTTCCAAAATATTTTCCAAAGTGTACAACTTGTTTTTGAATATAATTGATATTTCATCATTTATTATTTAAATTACCTTTGAATAATACCATTTTTATTCAAAAATTAGGGTTTCTTCGTGATTTTAAATTTTCATACACTCATGGGCCTCTAATAGAGTGTAAGAGACAATCCCCTTTTAACCAAAACCTCTTTGGGCCTCAGTTATTGTATAAGTCCCTCTGTGATAAAAAAAATCTCGGTGCGATCGCCATTTCAAACGAAAATCATTTGGGCCTACCCTTGTGTTGTAAGTCCCATTTATTTTCTCTTAAAAATATATTTGGGCCTCTAATAGAGTGTAAGACCCAACCCCTTTGTAAATAAACAATTTTTGGCCTCAGTCATTGTATATGTCCCTCTATAATTCTCAAAACGACAGTGCGATCACTGTCTTTCATTGGGCCTACCCTTGTGTTGTAAGTCCCATTTCTTTTCTTTCAAAATATCTTTGGGCCTATATATCAACTGTATATGTACTAGTATAGTTATTTAGAGTTTTCCCCGGCAACTAGGTCTAGAACTAAGTAAACCCCTGTTGGTCGCTCTTAAATACAGTCAAAACTAGATCCCCCATAGGATTTCCAGATACAGTCTTGCCTTCTCTTGGGCTTAAATAATATGGAACAAAGAGAAAGGCAATATTCTTCGTGAACCTTTTTTCAGGCTGTCACTTTAGAAATTGTCAAAGAAATTCTACTCCCCAGAGTTGATCTATTCTCGGTGAATAGAATCGCTTGAGTTTCTTTAAACCTTCGAACTCTCACTAAATGATCTATTCTCGGTGAATAGCATTTCTTGAACTTCTCTTGGTTTGGGACCCATAGGCTTCCTAAAAGCATCCCCGCCTCTTCTTGGGCTTTGTACAAGGACCCTCCGGCTTCTTAGAAGTTCTCATGCCTTCTCTTGGGCTTAATACAAGAACCCTGACGACCTCTTAAAGGTATAAGACAGAACTTAGTCATCCTTTGCTAGAGCAGTCTTTCCAGTGTTAAACCTCTGACCAATTTAGGGTTGACTCTCATCCCTTAAAACACCCGCCTCCTCTTGGGTAACATACAAAAGATAAAACTGTTTTACACCAGTAGACTTGGACAGTCTAATCCCCTTGAGTCTCAAAGACATTCTCAAGTTCCCTACAAACATAGGAGAAACCCAGGACACTCTGAATCAATCTCCAGCAGAGTTAAAACTTATGGGTTCTAAACCCAGTCTCTCTCCTAAAAAATCCCCAACCAGGGTTTGTTTATCGTCAGATAACACTATCCCAAATCAGAACCTCAAGGTCTCTGATACCTCAACTCTTCTGTAATCCTTAGCAAGAGTTGGTTCCCTACTTGGACCTGCCTCAGGATCTCAACAATCCTCAGCAGAAAGATAGCCTCCTCTTAGGCTTTGTGTAATGACCTTTCCTCAGCGCAGTCAGCCTCCTTTTGGGCTTTGTACAATGATTCTCCCCAACGAAGCTAACCTTTTTAGACTCTCTTGTTGAGTCAATCACCTCTTATACTCTCTTGTTGAGTCAATCACCTTTTAGACTCTCTTGTTGAGTTAATCAACTTTCAGACTCTCTTGTTGAGTCAACCCTTTTAGCCTCAATCTTGGGCTTTGTACAAGATAGATAAAAATAATCTCTTGTTGAGTCAATCTTTTCTAGCCTCATCTTAGGCTTGGTATAAAGATTTCCCCTAGCAGGAGCTAGCCTCCTCCCAAGTTGTGTAGAATAATTTCTCCAGCTTGTTCAGCCACAATCATGGGCTTGGTATAGGACAGATAAGAGCACTCTCTTATTGAGTCAAACCCTTTTAGCCTCAATCTTGGGCTTTGTACAAGACATAAATCTTCATCTCTTAAGCTTGGGACGGATATCTTCCCCAGTGAAGCCATTTCCTCCCAGCCTCCTTTTAGGCTTTGAGGAATGATTTCCCAAGCAGAGTCAAACTCTTTTCAGCCTCAATCTTGGGCTTTGTATAAGACAGATGATACTCTCCCGCAGAGTCAAACTCATTTCAGCCTCAATCTTGGGCTTTGTACATGACACATACAAACCTCCCCGACGGAGTCAAAATCCCTTTTAGCTTCAGTCTTGGGCTTTGTACAAGACAGATAGAACATATTCCCCAGAAAATTCGAACTTCCAGCCTCCTCTTAGGCATTGTATAATGATATCCCCAAAGAGTCAGTCTCTTTTTAGCCTCAATCTTGGGCTTTGTACAAGACACTAATATATACACTCTCTTGTTGAGTCAGTCTTATCCAGCCTCCTCTTAGGCTTTGGGTAAGGATTTCCCCAGTGGAGTCAATCAACCTCTTAGCTTCAACCTTGGGCTTTGATCAAGGCACACAAAAATCAACAATCCCTCTTTAGAGGTGACAAATTCTCTCTCAGTCAAAACCTTTTAGCTTCAATCTTGGGCTTCGAACAAGACACCAAAACATCTTTTTCTTCCCTTAGAATAAGAGGGACTATTATTGCTCTAATTTCCCTATTTCGTTTAAACGGGAATACATATGCATAAGATTGCGAAATCTTAGCGAGCATACCAATCAAAAAACTCTAGGTCCAGTACCTTCACACATCAGGTCTAGTACCTTACCAAAAACATCGGGAACCCCGAACATCAACATCAACTCACTCATATTTCCCAAGAAACTTTCCCAACCCATTAACGGATAAACACTATCAAGTACAAAGTGAAACCTAAAGCTAATATCCTGTGGATAACCACATATAGGATGGGTAATTGACAACTCTCTATTGTATAACCTGGCCCCGGACCCCCAATCTCTTTTAAGCGTTTATTTAGTTAAACATTCGCGTGCAAGGTTAGTTTTAGATAGCTTTCATTTCCCTTCCAGCTTCACGGGATAAATAAGAAATCAGAAAGTAGAACCCCACTCCTCCTCATTGCGGTGAGGAGAAAAAACAGCGATAAGGTGGTCGTGTCACCGACAAAAATCGCTCGCTACACCCCCTTTTGTACATAAATAATATTGGGCCTCAGTTATTGTATGAGTCCCGATACGTTTTTCAAAACAGCAGTGCAATCACTGTAATTGTTGGGCCTCTCCTTGAGCTGTACGCCCCACCTCTTGTACAAAAATAAATCTTGGGCCTCTCCTTGAATTGTAAGCCCCAATCTGTTCAAAATAACTTCCCTTTTGATTTAGGTTCAAATTTATAGTTGTTATCAAAACTTTCTTTGATTTCTTGAACAACTAACAATACAACTGTTACTATGGAAGCTTGCTCACCTGTAAGTTTTAAACAGATTTCTTTTAAATACTTGCATATATATATATATATATATATATATATATATATATATATATATATATATATATATATATATTTGTTTGTGCTGGAAGCTTGCTCACCTGTAAGTCCTTCTACCCTCTCTTTTACATACAGTCTATATATATCTGTATATATATCTCTGTATCTTATCTGCTTAGAGTTTTCCCCGGCAATTAGGTCTAGGAAAAGATAAATCCAGTGGTCGCTCTTTCAACAAAGTTAAAACTAGATCCCCATAGGATTTCCAGATACAGTCTTTGTAACGCCCCGGTTTTTGTTAGATTTATTTAATCGAGTCGATTTAATTATTTTTGTCTTTTTATTATTTTATTATTGGTTTTTTTATTTGGTAAATGTGTTATGTTTATCGTTAGTATATTTTATCGCGTCCGAGAGCGTTTGCGAGAAAATTGAGTGTAGGGGTATTTTGGTCTTTTTGGCTTGGTTGGTTATTGTTTTTCATAAAATAGAAAATAGAGAGAAAAGAAACAAAAGAAGGAAAAGAGAAAGGAAAGAAGAAAAAGAGGAAAAACTTGGAGTGTAAGAAATCGAATCAATCGACACTTCGAAGCACGATTAATCGAGTAAGGGTGTGAAACTCGATTATCTTATCATTGTGTATGAATATGTATGTGTGTGTTTGAAGTCTACTTGTCTTTCCATAGTTTTAAATTCTAGGTTGGAAATGAGAAAATGATTGGGAATCGATGTTTTCGCGGTTGGAATGTGATATAAATGTTGTAGGATACTTGTTGTTATGATTGTGGTATGTTTTAGTGGTTATGTTATGGTTTGGAAGTGATTTTGGTTGAAGGAATATTGTTTTTGGACCCATAACAGCGCTGTAGAATTTCTGAGTTTTCCATGGTTCGTCTAGCGAACCTGGGGAGAAGCGAAAGCGAATGATTTTCGAGGGTTCGCCTAGCGAACCCGTCAGCGAATGTTCGCCAACGACGTTCGCCTAGCGAACTTTGTATCTTTTCAGTTCTGTTTGGTGCTACCTTGGTTCGCCCAGAGGTTTGCGAAGCGAACGGCAAGGCGAAGGTTCGACAAGGAGTTCGCCTAGCGAACTTTGTGTCTGTTTATGGTTTCGCCTAGACATTCTCCTAGCGAAGGTGGTAGCGAATTCTCGCTAGAAGGTTCGCCTAGCGAACATGACAGTTTGTGCAGTTTTGTTTCCTTCATAACTTTTGATCCGTAGCTCGGATCGAGGCGCAGTCGGATGCGTTGGGAAGCTAATGAAATGTTCTTTCTTATAAAAAAAATGGTTTTGAGATTAGTGGCCGATTTAATTGTGTCGGGAATTTGGAAATTTGTCATTTTGTCGACTTTTATCGTCGTAATTGTGTGCGATTGATTTGTAATCATGCGATATGTTTTTGGATATATAACGTATGACTTGCGTGCTGTTATATGATGTGAATGCATGTAATGAAATGTTGTGATGATGGTTTGTGGCCTAAGGGCAAGTAAATGCATTGTGTTGTGTTTGATTGTATATGCATGATTATGGATGTTGGAATGGTTCACAAGGTGGTATATACGTATGCATTTGATTGTCATGAGTCATTGTATGCCAAGCATCATGATATGCATTCTTGTGATGTCGTGTGCCCTAGTGGGTGTGAGTGACGAAACGATTCTAGAGGGAATCTGTTGTAACGGTCGTGTGCCTTATACAAAGAGGACCTAAAGCGACTTTATAGACGATCCTGTGCCTTATACAAAGAGGACCTAAAGCGATCGGATCATGTGCCTTATACAAAGAGGACCTAAAGCGATCCATAAACGTCGTGTGCCTTATACAAAGAGGACCTAAAGCGACGGGAAACATCGTTTGCCCGAAGGGGAGTTACACTAAGTAACAAGCGATGATTCCAATAATTCCTGAGTGAATTAATGATGAGAATGATGGATGGATTGGTACCGCATTTACATAGAGCCGTTGTGTCGGTCTCTGTGCATTTACATAAGTCATGAATGGATTGATTATGTGTGGGTTTTGTGAATGGAATTGATGAGTTGATATATATATATATATATATATATATATATATATTGGTGATGAATTTGTTGAGCATGATTGATATGCCTTTGTGATGGATGTGTGAGATATGAATTGTGTTGTTTTGTATTTGATTTATGGTGTAAGTTGCGGTGAGAATGTTTTACATTGTGTATTTTGTGTTGTTACATAATTGTATGCAACTATATTATAATTGTGTTTCTCACCCTTCTGCTGTTTTGAATGCTCTATGAGGCATTGCAGATTAGATGCTGGAGATCTTTTTGTGAAGATTATGTCCTCATTCTTTTGTCGGTCGGCTCTGATATGTAGCACCGGGTAGTCGGGGAGATCGTTGTGTGATTTATGTGTATATGTATATATATCTTTTTGGATTGTACATGTATGACTCTGTGTATAACAGACAAACTTCTATGTTTATATATATGAGATTTCAGTTGCAGATTTTCCGCTTTTATTTTGTATCTGAATAGTGGGTGATAGGAACTGAGTTCCTCTGCTTATGTTGCTACCTGATTGTTGCATATCTATTTGAGTAGGTTATTTTATTTCATCATTTTGATGTGACGCTCCTGTCTATGCCATGAATGTTTTAATTATACTCTGATTATCTGTTATCGCCTTTAATTGCTCGGGTTATAGATTGGGGGTGTTACATTAAGTGGTATCAGAGCCAGTTTGTGTCAGTCCGTGTCGGTCATTGTGACCAAGTTGTTTATTGTGCGACATTTGTGTTGGGTGAGCTGTTTGTTTAACCATAGTTACTGTTATTGGATATGAACAGAATATGGTTGGTGGGAATGATGAGTTTAGGAAGAACAAACCGCATGTCTTCAAAGGAAGACATGATCCTGATGGTGCTCAGATTTGGTTTAAGGAGATTGAAAGAATCTTTCGAGTGATGGACTGTGCTGAGGAACATAAGGTGAGACTGGGTACTCACATGTTGCAGGAGGAGGCTGATGATTAATGGGTTAGTGCGCGTCACGTGTGGGAAGCTACAGGTGAGGTGGTCACTTGGGCTTTGTTTAGCAGTGAGTTTTTGAGGAAGTATTTTCCGGAAGATGTAAAAGGAAAGAAAGAGATAGAGTTCTTGGAGTTGAAACAGGGTAATATGTCTGTTATTGATTACACTGCTAAGTTTGTGGAGCTTGTTCAGTTTTATCCACATTATGCTGAAGCAACTGCGGAGTTTTCCTAATGTGTGAAGTTTGAGAACGGGTTGCGTCCCGAGATCAAACAGGCAGTTGGTTATCGAAGAATTAGGAGCTTTTCAGATTTGGTGGATTGCTGCAGAATTTATGAGGAGGATAGTAAAGCTCGTTCTATTCATTATAAGAGTGTGAACGAAAGGAAAGGAAAGCAACCGTTTTGTGGTGGTCCTTATGTGTCACCAGCTGACAAGCGAAAGCAAAGGGCTAATTCTGATAAAAGGCTAAGTGGGGGAGGTATGTCTAATCCTCTGAGATGTTTTAGGTGTGGTGACTTAGGACATCGTCTGTTTGAATGTAGAAAGGATATGAGGAAGTGTTCCAATTGTGGAGGTTTAGGACATGTCGCAGCTGATTGTAAGAGGAATGTGGTGAAGTGTTTCAACTGTGGTGAACCCGGTCATGTTAGTACAAAGTGTCCGAAACCAAAGTGTCATACCCCAAATTTTGACCACTATGATTTCCCATCATTGTGTAAATCATCATCACAATATGGATGAACCTTTAGTCTCCCCAAAGATGGGTGAATATTCACTACTATCAAAATTAGGGTTTCAAGCCCTCTCAGAGCTTCTAGACAAAGGATCAACCAAGGAATGACATGATCCTCAACTTGTCTAGACCTCTCAAGTATATACTAAGGATCAATAGGACTCCCACTTCAAGGATTAAGCACAAGGTTGCTCCCTTCTAGGTGGATCAAGCTTCAAGATCGCCAGTGTCACCAAATTAGGGTTTTGGTCGACCAGGGCCTCCAGATGGAAATTTTCCTCTGGGCATGAGCCAATGCTTCAAAACATATCCCAAGATACTTCAAGGGACCTCATGGACCCAATCATAAAGTCAATTTAACCTCAGGGGATGCATACATCAAAAATCAGGAATTAGGGTTTCTTGACCTAATTTACCCTAAGTTGACTTTTGGGACAAATCATGAACCAAGACCTCAAGACATGATTTGAGGGTCTCCAATACACTACATTGATCCATTTTCAACAATGGATTGATCCAAGAAGCTTGAGCATCAAGTTTCAATTTCATCTGAACCACATTTAGGGTTTCACGGGAAAAGTCAACTGTAACTTTGACTTTTGACCAGGACATGCTCCCAAGCCTTAAGACATGATTAAATATCCTCTATACCATCCATATAACATGTACATCAAGTTTTATTTAGGTCAAGGACATGATTTCCTGAAGAATTGCACAGTTTGGAATTCATTTGATAAAAGTCAACTGTGCACAAAAGTCAACTTTGACTTTTTGAGAATTTTCACTAAAATGGATTTTTAACCCTAAAATGATGTTAATGTATGATTTGAATCATCATTCATCAAGAAAAATCAAGAAAAGTTGGATAACTTGTAAAAGGGGTAACCATAAAAACTTAGAAATTTTTCTAAGTTAAAAATAAAGTGGCTAGGGTACCAACTTTGGAGGATCATAACTCCTAAACCACAAAGCCATTTTCTCCCATCCAAAGCTTGATTTGTAGATCTCATTTCCCTCTACAAAAGCTTCATACTGACCTATGTCCAAATTCCTCATGGATTTTGAGTTATGGAGTGATCAAAATCAAGAAAAGTCACTTTGTTCCAACACTTAGTGAAAATTTCACTAAGTCAGATTTTGCCTTACTTTTTTCCAAATGTCGGGACATTTTTCACTTGGATTCAAAAAGTATCAAAACCAAATATGATCAAACAGTTGTTGTATCATATAAGGGCTTTCCAAAATGGCCAAGAACATTACCAAATTCAATTTGAGCCATGAGATATAACATTGGCAAGTTGCCTTGTTGAAATCTGTCAAGGCAAGACAGATTTTGCACTTTTACTCGATTTGCCAAAATTGTGCAAATCCAAACACTCCTATCCACTTGGACACCTCTGAGGATTGAATCTAAAGGGGACAATCACTGAGTCAAGCCTCCAAAGTCTTTGGAACAAGAAATAGCATGTTGAACCTAGAATTGCCAAAATAGGGACAAGACTCCAATTTTGGATTGGAGCATTCAATGGAAGCATCAAGGTGGCATGGACTAAGCCATTCTCAACCGAATTCAGTCAAGACTTATCCAAGACCAAGGGAACCACAACCCTGTGCCCTAACCTCTAGTCAATGACTAGAGGAGACTTGGATTTCCATTGGACAACATTGGCCAAACCTCTGCTGCAGTTGCCATTCACTGTGGATATCAAAACAAACTTGCTCTACTATAAATAGAGCTCATTTTTGCTCAGTTTGAGTACACCAAAGCCATCAAACAGATGCTTTCCTCAAAACCTCTTTCTCTTGGCAAAAATGCCTTCTTTAGCAAGGCAACTTTGAGTTTTTGAGCTTGAGAGCTTTTCCATCACAATCAATCACACACACACCTCACATATATCATATGTAAGCTGTACAAACTATCACAAGTGACCTGTAATCACAAAATCACAAAGCCACCTCTCAAAACCTCAAAATAGGTCTTTTGTACATTTTTCAAGCCATGTCTTGATTCAGTCACTTTGCAAACTAGATAAAACCTTAAACACACTCCAAATATCATCCTTGAACTGTCCCAAATGGTTTCATACATCTGGAACACCATTTGACAGAGTTGCTATTTTGGTCACTTTTAACCCCTTTTGCAAGAAAGGGACTGTTTGTGTTTTTGCAGGTACCAGCCAATTCCAATCATCTTAAAAGCTTCTAAGGGATCATTTGAGTGTGTCTAAAGCATCGAATCATTTCTGGAACAAGAAGTTTGACAGATTGCACAAAAGCTCCAAAATCTCAAAAAAAGAGGTAAGCCTCACAACTTGGAATCTTTAAATCATGCAATGCTTTGAAGTCCATTAATCATATACATCTCATACATGTTGTATATGTTGTGTTTGAGCTAATTCACCATGTAATCCATGCCTGTACCAAGATGTAGCATAGAAAATGCAATTATAGGCCATTTTCAAAACCACTATCGGGTTGTGAGGAGTGAGTGTGATCTGAAAAAACTATCACCACCATTGGATTCCTTGTAAAATTCTGGTCCAAATGCATATAAATTTTGTCTCAAACCATTAAGAATTGAGAAAGTTATGACCTTCACGTTTCTGAGCCAAAACTTGCCAAATCTTGCCTTGGGTCAGGCCTAAAACCAAGTCATTCCTTGTATATTTGTTGTTTTGTTTCAAACAATGGATGTATCACCACCCCAGTGGTAAGACGCGCACCTTGTAACCTTGAGGTCTTGGGTTCAAACCCCACCCATGCCATTTTGTGTTTTTTTCACATTTTGCCATTTTTTCCAATATTTTCATGTTTTATTAATTAATTGGAAAATTAATAACTCTTTCAATTTTAATTATTTTTTATTGGTTCTTTTTGCAAAAAATCACAAAAATGTTGAAATATTTTATTCCACAAAAAAATTAAGTTTATATTATTTATTTAATATAATTAGTATTTTTGTGAATAAATTCATTTTTTTTTGTTTTTAAACATTTTAAAATGAATATTCATCTTGAAAAATCAAGACCAAATGAGTTTTAATATCTCTTGTGAATTATACCTCATTTTTCAAACCTTAAACAAAAATCACAAGTGGTTTATTCAAACCTATTTGGTATTTTTCATTGATTTTCTTTAAATATTTACTTTTAAAGAATAAAATTAGGGTTTCTTTGATTTTCACTCAAACAAATCATTTCCGAACACTCATGGGCCTCTAATAGAGTGTAAGACCCAACCCCTTTTTTTGTAAAATACCAAAATAGTGGGCCTCACTTATTGTATAAGTCCCACTGTATTTTCAAAAATCTCGGCGCAATCGCCAATTCAAAATCAAACCAACTGGGCCTACCCTCGAGTAGTAAGACCCATTTCGTTTCTTAAAACCATCTTGGGCCTCTAATAGAGTGTAATACCCAATCCCCTTTTAACCAAAACAAATTTGGGCCTCACATATTGTATAGGTCCCTCTGTGTTAAAAGAAAATCTCGGCGCGATCGCCATTTTAAACGAAAAATCATCTGGGCCTACCCTCGTGTTATAAGCCCCACTTTTTTTCTTTAAACCTATTGGGCCTCTATTAGAGTGTAAGACCCATCCCTTTGTAACAAAAACAATTTTTGGGCCTCAGTCACTTGTATAAGTCCCTCTGTACAAATTCAACAATGCGCTCACTGATAAAACCCTGGGCCTCTCCTTGAGCTGTAAGCCCCAAATCTTTCTTTTTTAAAGCACTTTCTCCTTTGATTTTGAAATATACTGTTGTTTTCGATCTTTCTTTGTTGAACAACTAACCAAACAGCATGGAAGCTCTACAACCGAGTAAGTGTTTACATGGTTTCATTTACCGCTTTCATATACATATAATTGTATTATGGGGCTGTTTCGCTGTAAGTCTTCTTTCATAAACTCATATCAACTGTGTAATAATAGTATAGATATTTAGAGTTTCCCCGACAACTACGTTTAGCATTAAGCCCGTTGATCACTCTTAGAAATAGTCTAAACTAGATCCCCATAGGATTACCAGACACAGTTTTCCCTCCTCTTGGGGTTAAACAATATGGAGATATGAAAGGAAGCATTCTCGGTGAACCCTTTCATAGACTGTCACCTTTAGAAGTTGTCAAAGAAACTCTATTCCCCAGAGATGATCTCTTCTCCACGAATGGCATCTCTTGAGTTTCTTCCAAATTCTCGAACTTTCCTGGCTTGATCTATTCCTCGTGAATAGGCTGTCTTGAACTTCTCGAGGTTTGGGGACCCACAGGCTTCTTAAAAGAACTTGTCAAGAAACTCTACTCCCCAGAGATGATCTTTTCTCCGTGAATGGCATCTCTTGAGTTTCTTCCAAATTCTCGAACTGCCTGCCTTGATCTATTCCTCGTGAATAGCCTGTCTTGAATTTCTCAGGGTTTAGAGACCCAACGGCTTCTTAAAAGCATCGGCCTCCTCTTGAGCACTGTTCAAGGACCCACAGGCTTCCTAAAAGCATCCCCGCCTCCTCTTGGGCATTGTACAAGGACCCGTCGGCTTCTTAGAAGTATTCACAGCCTCCTCTTAGGCTTCATATAATGACTTCTTCCTCCGGGAATGATAGCCTCCTCTTGGGCTTCATACAAGGACCGATCGGCTTCTTAAAAGTTTCCAGCCTCCTCTTGGGCTTCGTACAAATTGTCCCGACGACCTCCTAGAGGTATAGGAACAGAAATCAGTCATCTTAATAGAGCTGTTTTTCTAAGAGTCTACTACTATTTCTCAAAGCATAGTACAAAAGATGAAACTCTAGACTTGGAAAGTCTAAAACCCTTGAGTCCCAATGACGTTCTCAAGCACCCTTCAAGAATAGGAAGGAACCCCGTAGACTCGGACAGTCCCAATACCCTTCGGATTTCCCATTTCCTTAAAGAAAAGGAAATATCCCTGATCCTCGAATCAAAATCCTTAAGTACAGCATTACTCATATAAGAATTGATTTTCTCTTTAAATCAGCATACTGGACCTGTCACTCAACTGAACCAGCACCATAGCCTCCTCTTGGGCTTTGTACAATGATTCTCCCCAGCGGAGCTAACAATAGCCTCCATCTCGGGCTTCGTACGAGATACAAAAAAAACTCTCTTGTTGAGTCACAATCCTTTTTAGCCTCCATCTCGGGCTTCGTACGAGATACAAAAACACTCTCTTGTTGAGTATAAAAGATTCCCTTGGTGAGTCACCATCTTTAGCCTCCATCTCGGGATTTATACTAGATACCAAAAGACTCCATCGTCGAGTCAAAACCTTTTAGCCTCTCTCTCGGGCTTTGTACGAGACACATATTAGCCTCCTCTTAGGCTTTGTAAAAGAAAACCACTGGTTGATCCAATCAACCTTTTAGCATCAAAGTTGTGACTCATTCACAGTACACAAACATCAACAACTCCTTCCCCTTCATCTAATCGCTGTAAGCGGCAAGCCTCTGGATCATCTACATCCATGCCACTGTCCCTCTTTTAGCATGAGAAATTCCTAAGGAAAGATAGCATTGCTCTACACTGAGTTAAAGTCTTTTCCTTCAGGTTGGAACCCCCTATAAAGGAAATTATGGCATTACCGGATTCACATATCCCGGTTAAAGTAATTCTCCTTTATAAACAGTTGTGACAAATAAAACCCTTTAGAGATGACAAATTCTCTCTGAAGACAACACCCTTTTTGCTTCACATCTTGGGCTTCAAACAAGATACAAATAGACCCTGCAGCTTCAAATCTTGGGCTTTGAACAAGATACAAACCACCTTTAGCTTCACGTCTTGGGCTTTGAATAAGACACCAAAACTCCATTTCCTCCCTTAGAATAGGAGGAACTACGATCGCTTTTATTTCCCTGTTCCGGTAAACGGGAATACGTAGGCATAAGATTGAAAGAAAAATCTTAGCGAGCACACTAAACAAAAACCCAAAATCCCATACTTTCATACATCCGTCCTAACATCTTAAACCTCCCACCCATCGACCGAACACTACTTTAAAAAAATAAACCTAATAGAGACCCCAAATCTTTGTAGCATCTGTAAACCAACAGTTTTGACTGTTTAACCTCAGTTTGCAATCAGGATTAATTTGAGACATCTATTTCCCTTCCTTCATCAGCTTCAATAGGATAAAAAATGAATCGAGCTGTAGATACCAAAGAGCAATAGTGCTTCGCAACCACATCCAAAATCGCTCGCTACACAAAGCAAGCTCAAGCTGGTGGGAAAGTATTTGCATTGGCAGGAACTCAGACTACTAGTGCAGATCGTCTGATCATAGGTACTTGTTTTATTAATAATACGCCTTTAGTTGCTATTATTGATACCGGAGCGACTCATTCGTTTATTTCGTCTGAGTATGTGCAGCGTTTGAATCTTTTGTTGTCATCGATGTATGGAGAGATGGTTATCGATACTCCAGCAATGGGGTCGGTAACTACTTCTTTGGTTTGTTTAAGTTGTCCTTTGACCATTTATGGTAAGGATTTTGAGATGGATTTGGTGTGTCTATCATTGGAGGGTTTAGATGTGGTTGTGGGAATGAATTGGTTGCAGTTCAATCAAGTTCATATTGATTGTTATCATAAGTTGGTAAGATTTCCTTCTCTTGAAGAAGACGAGGAATCGAGTTTCTTATCTACCAAAGAGTTGAAGAAACTTTTGGCGGATGAAGCTCAGTTGTTCGGGTTGTTCGCATCGTTGACCGTGGATACTCAAGTTGTAATTGATGTGTTCCCAGTCGTGTGTGATTTTCCAGAGGTGTTTCCGGAGGATATTTCTGATGTGCCGCCAAAGAGAGAGGTGGAGTTTTCTATAGATCTAGTTCCTGGTACTAGACCTATATCTATGGCACCATATCGTATGTCGGCATCTGAGTTGGTTGAGTTGAAGAAACAGTTGAATGAATTGTTAGAGAAGAGGTTTGTGAGGCCGAGTGTATTGCCTTGGGGTACTCTAGTTTTATTGGTGAAGAAGAGAGATGGAAGTATGCGATTGTGTATTGATTATCGCCAGCTGAATAAGGTGACGATTAAGAATAAGTATCCTCTTCCGAGAATTGATGATCTGATGGACTAGTTGCTAGGTGCGTGTGTGTTTAGTAAGATTGATTTGAGGTCAGGTTATCATCAGATTAGAGTGAAAGAGGAAGATATTCAGAAGAGGGCTTTTAGGACACGATACGGACATTACGAATATTCTGTGATGTCGTTCGGGGTTTCTAATGCGCCGAGAGTGTTTATGGAGTATATGAATCGTATTTTCCATGAGCATTTGGATCAATTTGTTGTTGTGTTTATTGATGACATCTTGATTTATTCTAAGTCTCGGGAGGAACATGTGGAGCATTTGCGTATTGTATTGCAAATTTTGAAGGAAAAGAAACTTTATGCCAAGTTATCCAAGTGTGAGTTCTGGTTGTCAGAAGTGAGTTTTCTTGGGCATGTGATTTCAGGTAATGGTATTGCTGTGGATCCATCTAAAGTAGATGCAATTCAACAATGGGAGGCTCCTAGATCGGTTACCAAAATTAGAAGCTTTTTGGGTTTAGCTGGATATTATCAAAGATTCATTGAAGGCTTTTCCAAGTTAGCACTTCCTTTGACCCAGCTGACTTGTAAAGGTAAAGCGTTTATTTGGGATATTCAGTGTGAGGAAAGTTTTAGTGAGCTGAAGAGAAGATTGACTACAGCTTCGATTTTGATCTTACCGAATCCTAGTGAACCGTTTGTGGTGTATTGTGATGCGTCTTTGATTGGTTTAGGTGGAGTGTTGATGCAGGAAGGTAAGGTGGTGGCTTATGCTTCGAGGCAATTGAGGGTTCATGAGAAAAACTACCTTACTCATGATTTGGAATTAGCGGCGGTGGTTTTTGTATTGAAAATTTGGAGGCATTATCTCTACGGTGCAAGATTTTAAGTCTTTAGTGATCATAAGAGTTTGAAATACTTGTTTGATCAGAAAGAGTTGAATATGAGGCAACGGAGATGGTTGGAATTTTTGAAGGACTACGATTTTAGCTTGAATTACCATCCTGGTAAAGCTAATGTGGTAGCCGATGCGTTAAGCCGGAAATCTTTGCATATGTCTGCTTTGATGGTTAAAGAGTGGGAACTTTTGGAAGAATTTAGAGATTTGAGTTTGGTGTGTGAATTGACATCTGATGGCGTGAGGCTTGGTATGTTAAAGGTTACTAATGATTTTCTGTTGACCGTTAGCGAGAAACAGAAGCTGGATGTGAAATTTGTTAATTTGATGACGGTTGGAGATAAAGGTGTGGATGGTGACTTTAAAGTGGATGATCAGGGTGTTTTTAGATTCCGTGGTAGAATTTGTATTCCTGATGATTCGGAATTGAAAAATATGATTTTAGAGGAAGGGCACCGGAGTAATTTGAGTATACATCTGGGAGCTAATAAGATGTATCAAGATTTGAAGAAGATCTTTTGGTGGTCCGGATTGAAGAGGGATGTGGCTCAGTTTGTTTATGCGTGTTTGACGTGTCAGAAGTCAAAGGTAGAACATCAGAAGCCTAGTGGATTTTTGTAACCGTTGGATATTCCCGAGTGGAAATGGGACAGCATTTCTATGGATTTTGTGACAGGATGGCCGAATACACAGAGGGGACATAATGCCATTTGGGTGATTGTGGATAGGCTGACTAAATCGGCACATTTCATTCCGATTGACATCAGTTTTTCTCTGGAGAAGTTGGTTGAAATTTATATCTGTGTGATTATGAAGCTACATGGTGTTCCGTTGTGTATTGTTTCAGATCGAGATCCGAGGTTTACTTCCAGATTTTGGGAAAGTTTGCAAAAGGCGTTAGGTTCCAAGTTGAGATTGAGTTCGGCTTATCATCCGCAGACGGATGGTCAGACCGAGAGAACTATCCAGTCGTTGGAAGATTTGTTAAGAGCTTGTGTTCTTGAGCAAGGTGGTACTTGGGATAGTTATCTTTCGTTGGTGGAATTCACGTATAACAACAGTTTCCATTCGAGTATTGGAATGGTACCTTTTGAAGCGTTGTATGGAAGAACATGTCGAACACCTTTGTGTTGGCATGAATCTGGTGAGAGTTCGGTGGTTGGACCGGAGTTAATTCAACAAACTACGGAAAAGGTGAAACTTATTCGTGAGAAGATGAAGGCTTCTCAGAGTAGGCAAAAGAGTTATCATGATCGAAAGAGGAAAGATCTTGAGTTTCAAGAAGGCGATCATGTATTTTTGAGAGTTACACCGGTGACGGGCGTTGGTCGTGCATTGAAGCCGAAGAAGATTACTTCTCGGTTTATTGGTCCTTATCAGATATCCACAAGAGTGGGTGTTGTGGCTTATCGGGTGGCGTTGCCACCGAATCTTTCGAATTTGTATGATGTGTTCCATGTTTCACAGCTTCAGAAGTATGTTCCGAATCTGTCGCATGTGATTCCAATGGATGAGGTTGAGGTAAGGGAGAACCTTACAGTTAAGGCATTACCGATGAGGGTTTTGGATCACGAGTTGAAGCAGTTAAGAGGCAAGGATATTGCGCTTGTGAAAGTAGCGTGGGGAGGCGCTGCTGAGGGAAATTTCACTTGGGAGTTGGAGAGTCGGATGCGGAAATCGTATCTGGAGTTGTTCGTCTCAGGTAATATTTTCGAGGACGAAAATTTCTAAGTGGGGGAGAGTTGTAACGCCCCGGTTTTTGTTAGATTTATTTAATCAAGTCGATTTAATTATCTTTGTCTTTATATTATTTTATTCTTGGTTTTTTTATTTGGTAATTGTGTTATGTTTATCGTTAGTATGTTTTATCGCGTCTGAGAGCGTTTGCGAGAAAATTGAGTGTAGGGGTATTTTGGTCTGTTTGGCTTAGTTGGTTATTGTTTTTCATAAAATAGAAAATAGAGAGAAAAGAAAGAAAAGAAGGAAAAGAGAAAGGAAAGAAGAAAAAGAGGAAAGACTTGGAGTGTAAGAAATCGAATCAATCGACACTTCGAAGCACGATTAATCGGGTAAGGGTGTGAAACTCGATTATCTTATCATTGTGTATGAATATGTATGTGTGTGTTTGGAGTCTACTTGTCTTTCCATAGTTTTCAATTCTAGGTTGAAAATGAGAAAATGATTGGGAATCGATGTTTTCGCGGTTGGAATGTGATATAAATATTGTAGGATACTTGTTGTTATGATTGTGGTATGTTTTAGTGGTTATGTTATGGTTTGGAAGTGACTTTGGTTGAAGGAATATTGTTTTGGGACCTATAACAGCGCTGCAGAATTTCTGAGTTTTCCATGGTTCGCCTAGCAAACCTGGGGCAAAGCGAAAGAGAATGATTTTTTAGGGTTCGCCTAGCGAACCCGTCAGCGAATGTTCGCCAACGACGTTCGCCTAGCGAACTTTGTATCTTTTCAGTTCTATTTGGTGCTGCCTTGGTTCTCCCAGAGGTTCGCGAAGCAAACGGCAAGGCGAAGGTTCGCCAAGGAGTTCGCCTAGCAATCTTTGTGTCTGTTTTGGTCTGTTTGTGGTTTCGCCTAGACATTCGCCTAGCGAAGGTGGTAGCGAATTCTCGCTAGAAGGTTCGCCTAGCGAACATGACAGTTTGTGCAATTTTGTTTCCTTCATAACTTTTGATCCGTAGCTCGGATCGAGGCGCGGTCGGATGCGTTGGGAAGCTAATGAAATGTTCTTTCTTATAAAAAACGGTTTTGAGATTAGTGGCCGATTTAATTGTGTCGGGAATTTGGAAATGTGTCGTTTTGTCGACTTTTATCGTCGTAATTGTGTGCGATTGATGTGTAATTATGCGATATGTTTTTTGATATATAACCTATGACTTGTGTGCTGTTATATGATGTGAATGCATGTAATGAAATGTTGAGATGATGGTTTGTGGCCTAAGGGCAAGTAAATGCATTGTGTTGTGTTTGATTGTATATGCATGAATATGGATGTTGGAATGGTTCACATGGTGGTATATATGTATGCATTTGATTCTCATGAGTCATTGTATGCCAAGCATCATGATATGCATTCTTGTGATGTCGTGTGCCCTAGTGGGTGTGAGCGACGAAACGATTCCAGAGGGAATCTGCTGTAACGGTCGTGTGCCTTATACAAAGAGGACCTAAAGCGATGTTATAGACGATCGTGTGCCTTATACAAAGAGGACCTAAAGCAATCGGATCGTGTGCCTTATACAAAGAGGACCTAAAGTGAACCATAAACATCGTGTGCCTTATACAAAGAGGACCTAAAACGACGGGGAATATTGTTTTCCCGACGGGGAGTTACACTAAGTAACAAGCGATGATTCCAATAATTCCTGAGTGAATTAATGATGAGAATGATGGATGGATTGGTACTGCATTTGCATAGAGTTGTTGTGTCGGTCTCTGTACATTTACATAAGTCATGAATGGATTGATTATGTGTGGGATTTGTGAATGGAATTGATGAGTTGATATATATATATATATATATATATATATATATATATATATATATATTGGTGATGAATTTATTGAGCATGATTGATTTGCCTTTGTGATGGATGTGTGAGATATGAATTGTGTTGTTTTGTATTTGATTTATGGTGTAAGTTGCGGTGAGAATGTTTTACATTGTGTATTTTGTGTTGTTACATAATTGTATGCAACTATATTATAATTGTGTTTCTCACCCTTCTGTTGTTTTGAATGCTCTATGAGGCATTGCAGATTAGATGCTGAAGGTCTTTTTGTGAAGATTATGTCCTCATTCTTTTGTCGGTCGGCTCTGATATATAGCACCGGGTAGTCGGGGAGATCGTTGTGTAATTTATGTGTATATGTATATATATCTTTTTGGATTGTACATGTATGACTCTGTGTATGACTGACAAACTTCTATGTTTATATATATGAGATTTTAGTTGCAGATTTTCCGCTTTTATTCTGTATCTGAATAGTGGGTGATAGGAACTGAGTTCCTCTGCTTATGTTGCTACCTGATTGTTGCATATCTATTTGAGCAGGTTATTTTATTTCATCATTTTGATGTGACACTCCCGTCTATGCCATGAATGTTTTAATTATACTCTGATTATCTTTTATCGCCTTTACTTGCTCGGGTTATAGATTGGGGGTGTTACAGTCTTGCCTCCTCTTGGGCTTATACAATATGGAACAAAGAGAAAGGCATTATTCTTCGTGAAACTTTTCTCAGACTGTCACTATTAGAAATTGTCAAAGAAATTCCATTCCCCAGAGATGAATTATTCTCGGTGAAACTTCTCTCGAATTTCTTCAAACCTTAGAACTGTTCACTAAATGAATTATTCTCGGTGAAACTTTTCTTGAACTTTTCTTTGGTTTGGGACCCACGGGCTTCCTAAAAGCATTCCCTTCCTCCTCTTGGGCATTGTACAAGGACCCTCCGGCCTCTTAAAGGTTCTCATGCCTCCTCTTGGGCTTAGTACAAGGACCTGAAGACCTCTTAAAGGTATAGGAACAGAACCTAGTCATCCTTTGTTAGAGCAGTCTTTCTAATGAATCTAAACCTCTGACCATTTAAGGGTTGATTCTCATCCCTTAAAACACCTACCTCCTCTTGGGCATCATACAAAGATAAACCCAGTAGACTTGGACAGTCTCATCCCCTCTTGGATCTCAAAGACATTCTCAAGTTCCTTACAAACACCGGAGAAACCCTGATCATCCGATCAATCTCCAGCTGAGTTAAAACCCCCATAGGTTCTATAACTCTTCACTCTCGATTTTCCCCCAGCTAGGGTCGAAAGGCTATCAATAAACCCTTTATTAGAACCACAAGGCATCTGATATCTCAACTTTTTATGTAATCTCCAGCAAGAGTTGATTCCTCACTTTAGGACCTGTCTCTGGATCTCAATAATCCTCAACAGAAGTCAGCCTCCTCTTAGGCTTTGTATAATGATTCTTCATTTGTCCTTCCTCGGAAAAGCCAGCCTCCTCTTAGGATTTGTATAATGATTTTCCCTCAGCGGATTCAACCTCAATCTTGGGCTTTGTACAAGACAGATAAAAAACACTCTCTTATTGAGTCAGATAAAAAACACTCTCTTATTGAGTCAGTCATCCTCTTTTCAGCCTCAATCTTGGGCTTTGTACAAGATAGATAAACACTCTCTTGTTGAGTCAATCCCCTTTCAAAAGCACTTTCTTATTGAGACAACCTTTTTTCATCACTCCTTTCAGACTCTCTTATTAAGTCGATCACCTTAAAACACTCTCTTGTTGAGTCAAAACACTCTCTTGTTGAGTCAATCACCTTTCAGTACTCTCTTGTTGAGCCAATCATCTTTCAAAACTCTCTTATTGAGTCAGATAATTAAAACACTCTCTTGTTGAGTCAAAACACTCTCTTTTTGAGTCAATCACCTTTCAGTACTCTCTTGTTGAGTCAATCATCTTTCAAAACTCTCTTGTTGAGTCAGATAATAAAAACACTCTCTTGTTGAGTCGACCCTCTTTTCATACTCGCCAGTAGAGTCAATCTCTTTTCAGCATCCTCTTAGGCTTTGTATAATGATCCTTCCTCAGTAGAGATAGCCTCAATCTTGGGCTTTGTACAAGACACCTAAAAATATCATCAACTAAGCCAGTCAATCATCTTTTAGCCTCAATCTTGGGCTTTGTACAAGACACATATAAACTTTCTCCAGTAAAAATCAAATTCCCTTTAATTCTGTATAAATATATCCTCAACGGAGTCAATCTCTCCCAGCCTTCGTTTAGGCCTTGTGAATTAATCTCCCCAAGCAGAGTTAATCCTTTTAGCCTCAATCTTAGGCTTTGTACAAGACAGATAAAAACTTCTCTTCTCCCAAAGTCAGTTTCTTTTAGCCTCAATCTTGGGCTTTGTACAAGACACCCACAAATATTCCCCAGCAGAATCAATTTCTCCCAGCCTCCTCTTAGGCTTTGTATAATGATATTCCCCAAAAGAGTCAGTCTCTTTTTCAGCCTTAATCTTGTGCTTTGTACAAGACAGATATAACTCCCTAGCCGAGTCAACCATTTAGCTTCAACCTTGGGCTTTGATCAAGGCACATAAAATTCAAAATCCCCTCAGAGAAAATCAAAAACCTCTCTGTAGGAAGACATTTCTCTGTACATCACTCTCAAAACAAAAAATCAAAATAAACTCCTCTTTCATCTAATTGTTGTAAGCGGCAAGCCTCTAGATTATTTACATCCACGCTATTGTCCCTCTCTTAGCATGAAAGATTCCTAAGGAAAAATGGCATTGCTCAACACTGAGTTAAAGTTTTCTCCTTCAGGACAAATCCCTCATAAAGGAAATTATGGCATTGCTGGATTCTCATATCCCAGTTAAAGTAATCCTCCTTTATAATCAGTCACCCAACAGTTGTGATAAACAGACGAAATGTCTCCCTTTAGAGATGACAAATTCTCTCTAAGTTAAACCTTTTAGCTTCAATCTTGGGCTTTGAACAAGACACAAAAAACCTTTTAGCTTCAATATTGGGATTTGAACAAGACACAAATACTCCTTTAGCTTCAATCTTGGGCTTTGAATAAGACACAAAAATATATTTCCTCCCATAGAGAGGGAACTACGATTGCTCTGATTTCCCTGTTTATCTTTAACGGGAATACGTAGGCATAAGATTGCGAAATCTTAGCGAGCACACCAAATCAAAAACTTTAGGTCCAGTACCTTCACACCAAATCAAAAACTTTAGGTTTCATACCTAACCAAAAACATCGGAACAAACTCAAAATCAACAAAAACTCTCTCTCTCTCAACACTCCCAAAGGAGAAACTTTCCCAATTAACAAACAAACACCAGTAACTAGTAAGTAGAAAGCAGTTATGATTGCCAACGACCTGTGGATAACCACATATAGGATGGGTAATTGACAACTCCCTATTGTATAACCTGACACCGGACTCCCCGGTCTCTTTAAGCATTTGTTCAGTTAAACATTTGCGTGCAAGGTTAGTTTTAGATAGCTTCCCATTCCTTTCCAGCTCACAGGATAAATAAGAAATCAGAAAGTAGCACACAATCCCTACCATTACGGTGAGGAAACCCATGGAGATAAAGCGGTCGCGTCACAGACAAAAATCGCACGCTACAGAAAAATGGCGACTCTGCTGGGGAGTCATTTTGTTTGTCTAGGACTAGGATAGAATTCCTAAAGAGGTCTAGGTTGTTAGCAATCATACTATATATTATATACAATATTATATATATATATATATATATATATATATATATATATATATTTATACTGCTTTTCCTACTTGATATCCGTGTTTATTTTTCTGCCAATGGGAATACGAGTGATGTCGCGTCTGGAAATTTTGAGAGAAACCTAAGATAAGGGGTGGCAAAGACGAGGGAAACTTGTAAGGAGTAAATCCCGAACAAGCGAACCTGATAGACCACCAAATCAGGTGAGGACCCGTAGGATTCAGCCTACTGATCACAGTCATTGTTGAAAGCAGAGTTTTCCTAATGCAGCGCCTATGATCCTGAGGATTTAGTAGGCTTTAAACTTATGACCACTTGGTAGTGCGGTAACTATCGGGAATAGTTGTCACGCGATACTACACTCAAATGAGATTACCCTAGGATACTACAGCTCGCTCGAGTGACCCAGCTTGTTGTTGTTATCTCTAGGGGGTCAATGATTTTGGGAACCTTAAGATCCGTTCTACAGGTACAAAAATTGACCAGAATACAACCTTTGGGAATGGGTAGAGCCATGACTCCATGCTCATGACGCTGAACCTTTCAACCCATGTTTTTTTTATATTTTTGTGTGATGCATTCATACATTCATCTAAAAAACTTTTAAACAAAGAAAAATCTTCTCTTCTTATCTCTCCTTTTTTCAATTAAACTAAAACAATAATTGCAAATATCAGAGAGAAAGATTGCGTTATGGATTTCGGTAGAAGAAAGACGCACAAGTACACCTTTAAGGCTCCGAAGCTAGAGGATTTAAGGGGGCTGGCAAGAATGATTACCAACCCTGATGCTTTCAGAGCTAAGCATGTAGGACTGCTGTCTCTTTTAAGGGTCCCCATGGTTGAAGGAATCCTGTCTACACTGATTCAATTTTACGATCCGGTCTATCACTGCTTCACATTCCCGGATTACCAACTAGTGCCAACGTTGGAAGAGTACTCTCATCTGACTGATCTACCTATCACCAATCGAGCTCCTTTTTATGGACTGGAAGAAATTCCAAAGGATCAGGTCATTCCGAGAGCCATTTGTTTGGACGAAACAGAAATTCGGGCTCACATGACCACCAAAGGAGGAATCCAAGGTTTACCAGCCAAGTTCCTGGTAGAGAAAGCCCTGTACTTTGCTAGTATAGGGAACGTGACTGCTTTCAAGGACGTCTTTATTCTGCTTAGATACGGGTTATTCCTTTTTCCTAACGTAGACAACTTCGTTGACACCAACGCGGTTAAGATATTTCTAATTGGAAACCCCGTACCAACTCTGCTCGCAGACAGTTATCATTCTGTACACTTAAGGAACTTGTACAGCGGAGGAATGATCACATGCTATGTACCCTTGCTTTACAAATGGTTCTCTCCCATTTACCCAAGTCTGCTGCTTTTTGGGATCACAAGAGTACTCTACGTTGGTCGCAAAGGATTATGTCTCTTACCAACTCTGACATAGATTGGTATGATAGGATTTATAAGGGAATATAAGTCATTGACAGTTATGGAAATTTCCATAACGTACCCCTCATTGGAACTAAAGGAGGAATCAACTATCATCTAATCTTAGTTCGCCATCAACACGGATACTCGATGAAGCATATCCCACATAATGTTCATCTGGAAGGTCTTTTCTTCAAGGAAGGAGAAAATGACACTGCACTAAAGAAGGAAATAGTGCACGCCTGACAACATGTTCACAAGAAAGAAAGAGAGTCTCTAGGAAGACCTAATTGTACCTCCATGGAGCTTTATCTCCACTGGGTGCAAACTAGAGCTCTCAAGCTGAGGATACCTTACCCTCGCCAAGAGGTTTTTCCGTTAAAGGAATCTGTCCTTTATTTCATGTCTGACACGGAAAAACTCCAGGTAGCTCTCAACAAAGTTCAACGTGAGAGGAGCTCTTGGAAAAACAAGTACCGAACCCTCAACGTGGAGTGTACCAAGATT
Source organism: Lathyrus tuberosus (assembly GCA_022829125.1). Taxonomy (NCBI): domain Eukaryota; kingdom Viridiplantae; phylum Streptophyta; class Magnoliopsida; order Fabales; family Fabaceae; genus Lathyrus; species Lathyrus tuberosus. The sequence continues at coordinate 2,064,292 of JALAZF010000308.1, read as the reverse complement.
TAGGAACTGTTAAAAGAAAAGGATGCTTTAATTAAGATATTAGAGCAACATGCGGTAGAGAATCAATAAGACCGAAGAAGTTTGCTCACTCCTTTCACTTGGCAAAGGACTTGCAACCCGACAACGGCTAAAGAGCCCCGGTCAAAGAAAATGAAGATACCAGCACCAGCATCTGAGCTCTCTTCAGAGAGGACTCAGGATCCTCAAGCTTAGCTATTTTCCTTACAACACTTTGTGAAATACTGTATTTCCCTTTCCGCAATCTTTGAATTCAATAAAACGGGTATCTCCCACTGTATGATATTTGTAATCTATTTGTTGAAGTTTTTTTTATTAAAGCTAAAAAATATATAACTTTGCATATCATTCATCATTCTCATATAACGCGTCTTCTTATCTTCGAATCTCACGTTCGCGTCATGGTTATAGATAGTCAAGTTGTCGCATTCATACAATACTCGGGCCAATCGACAAAAGAAAATGGACGATCTCGAGGAAGAGAACAGAGAGCTAAGAGAAGAAATCGACGCTCTGAAGGAAAGTTTGGAAAAACTTCACAATGACATGTAATCCCTGGCAGCAGCTCAGGAGCAACGTCAGCAAAAGACTGTAATCTCGGAGATTACATCTACGCCCATCAGAGAGACGCAGGAGAATCATCCTCGGTACAACATGTCTAAGGGTCGGCCCTGGGGCATGCCTATCAACTTCATCCCTGAAGGATACATCCCGCCAGTCACTGAAGACCAAGAAACTGCAGCAAGAACCGCTAGGCCTGAAGGTTACAAACTTTGGGAAAGTGATGATGCAAGGTTTACGACAGCAACACCTGAAGGTTACAAACTTAAGGACATTGAAGCTCCAAGAGTCACCGCAATAATGACCATACCACAACCTGTGGTACACTCTGTTCCAGAAGGACAGATTCCACAGACCATTCCTGTTGGAAACAACGACATGTACGAAAGAATGAATGAGTTCTAAGAACAATTCTTGGAGATGCAGAAGGAACTGCATGCCATTCGCGGTCAGGATTTATTTGGAAAGGACGCCGCAGACCTCTGTTTGGTTCCTAATGTAAAGATACCACACAAATTCAAGGTGCATGACTTTGAAAAGTACAAAGGCAACTCTTGCCCTCAAAGTCATTTGGTGATGTACGCTCGAAAGATGTCAACTCAGATAGAAAATCAATAGCTACTGATCCATTATTTTCAAGACAGCTTAGCCGATGCTGCACTTAAATGGTACATGGGTTTAAACTGCACCAAGATCGTTACTTTCAGAGATCCTGGGGCAGCCTTCGTTCAACAATATAAGTATAACTTGGACATGGCACCGGACAGAGATCAACTCAGAGTGATGTCGCAAAAGGACAAAGAAACTTTCAAAGAGTATGCTCAGAGATGGCGAGAAATTGTCGCCCAGATTTGTCCCCCTCTTAAGGAAAAAGAGATGACAAAGATCTTTTTAAAAACCTTAAGCTCATTCTACTATGACCGAATGGTTGCAAGTGCGCCCAGCGACTTCACTGAGATGGTGAACATGGGAGTACGCCTTGAGGAAGCAGTCTGAGAAGGACGATTGGTTAAAAGTACAGAACCGTCAAGCAGTACTAAGAGGTACGGTAGTGCTTTCCCAAAGAAAAAAGGGCAAGATATTGGAAATATCTCTCTTAGAAAGCAAAGGCGAAGGTATCAACAAGTAGCGGCTGTAACTCCCGCTATCAACCTTGTGCCGACTCCAACGTATCAACCTCAAGTTGCTCAGAGCCAACCAAGTCAACAACAATACTAGCAAAGGGCACAACAGCCTCTTCAGCAGGCTCGTCCACAGTACAACAATAATCGTATGACACGACCATTAGGATTCGACACTATACCGATGTTGTACGCAGAACTGTTTCCACTTCTACTGGCCAAGGGGCACGTCCAAACCAGGTCTCCAATTATAGTACCAGAAAATCCGCCCTTTTGGTTCAAAGTGGATCAAACTTGCCCTTGCCATCAAGGAGGACCAGGGCACAACATTGAGAACTGTATCAGTTTCAAATCTGATGTACAGAAGCTTGTCAGGAATGGGGTCCTATCTTTCAAAGATACCAATCCGAACGTTCAGACGAACCCGTTGCCACAACTGAAAATACTGCAGTAAATTTGATAGAGGGAGAGTTTAACCACAGTTATCAAATTCGCGATGTACTCCTCTTGGGAACCAATTTGGTTAGGATGCATTGCAGATAGAGCGGGTACAGTCATGTACCACGTCACAATTATCACAAGTGTGATATCTGCTCATAGGATAATTAGGGATGTTCTGTAGTTCAAGAAACTCTACAAGAACAGATGGATCTCGGATGGATCCAAGATCACCGAGTCCGTGAGGTCAACATGACTTATTCAAATCCCAACATTATTCAGAACCACAACATTTGTGCGATGAATGTCAACTTAGTGGCGATGCATTCAAGGCAAAGTCAATACCATGATCTGCCACGGCATGATTACAATGCCTGTCCGATCTGCTCAACAAGCAATCAGGGATGCTCTTTTGTGAAAGAGGCCCTCCAACGTCAGATGGATCTTGGATGGATCCAGGATTACCATGATAGATGTAGCCATGAAGTCAATATGATTCAAATCTTTGACATACGTTTGATGAATACCAGTCTGGTAGAGCTACACGCTAAGCAAGTCAGGCTCGGCTTTCTGGCTTCACATGATTATCAAAACTGTGAACGATGCCTTGAAAATGATCAAGGGTGTGCACTTGTCCAAAGAACACTTCAACACTTGATGGACCACTCGTGGCTTTCGATTTATTTGGATGAAGCTACACAGTAGATCAGTATAACTGACGGGAATCCTACTAGGCATCAAATTTAGGATGTCCGCTCGATGGAAACAGATCTAGTAAAGCTACACTGCATACAAAGCGGACGTGGCCGGGTGCCACTCCATAACTATGAGCGCTGTAGAGTTTGTTCAGAGAATAACCAAGGATGCTACCTCGTACGAGCAGATCTTCAAAGACAGTTGGATCACAAAGAAATACGACCATGCTCAAGTTCTGAGTCAACCAACGTGATGCCAGACTATTTTCTTAATCAAACCAAAGACGTTGTCGTAATCTTCGATTATGGACAGAACAAAGATGTTTGTGCTATAATCCCTTTACTCGATGAATCAAGAATTCCTATGGACAGTAGAAAAGTTCCCAACCAGGAACCGATTGAAGTTGCCTATAACGGTCGAAAGAATCAGAAGGCTCCTGTGGTTATCTACTTGCCAGGTCTGATACCGTAAAAATCAGACAAGGCTATCCCTTACAAGTACGGTGCGACAACCATCGAAAATGGAAAAAAAACTCCATTACCCTCCGTTGTCAACATTACCGACATCAGTCGAGTAACAAGGAGCGGCCGAATCTTCAATAGAGGAGTTGGAGAACCCACCAAAGAAAAGGAACCTCCAACACAAGTTCCTAATCAGCAAATCGGGCAATCCAGTAATCCCGAACTTACAAAGGACAACGATGAGATGCTGAAGCTCATCCAGAGAAGCGAGTACAACATTGTAGACCAACTGTTGCAAACTCCATCAAAAATCTCTATGTTGTCACTCCTTCTCGGTTCTGAAGCTCACAGGGAAGCTTTGCAGAAAGTATTGGACCAAGCTTTCGTAGAATAAGATGTGACGGTGAAACAGTTTGACACCATCATTTCCAACATCACTTCCTGCAACAATTTAGGATTCAGTGATGAAGAACTGCCGGAAGAAGGCAAGAGTCACAACATGGCGCTTAACATTACAGTCAACTGCCAAGACGATGCTCTAGCCAGTGTACTGGTAGACACAGGATAAGCTTTAAATGTTATGCCAAAATCCACTCTGATGCGACTATCATTTCAAGGATCCCCGATGAGGGGCAGCGAGGTCATCGTTAAAGCCTTTGATGGATCCAGAAAAATAGTTATCAGCGAAGTCGATCTTTCCATAACTACCGGTCCTCACACTTTTCAAGTCACTTTCCAGGTCATGGACATCCGAGCAACCTACAACTGTTTATTAGGAAGACCTTGGATACACGAGGTTGGGGCAGTCACTTTGACACTTTACCAAAAGTTAAAGTTCGTCAAGAATAACAAGCTAGTCACAGTCTGTGGAGAGCAAGCTTTAATCGTACGCAACTTATCATTATCTCCCTGTGTAGAACCCGAGGAGGTTATTGGAACCCAGTTTCAAGCACTGTCAATGAATGATGAGAATCGACCAGAAAAAGGGACGTCGATTTCCTCATACAAAGATGCTCTTAAAGTGATCAAGAGTAACGATGCAAAAGGATGGTGACAGCTCATAATTCCTACGGATAACAAGACAAAGAAAGGTCTTGGTTTCTCCTCAGCCTGTACCCAAACTACCAAGAAAAATGAAAGTTTTCATCCTATTCAAGACTTCTTCCACAATGGAGGCTTCCTCCACCCAGTGTCTCAAGAAGTACACACCATCAATGAGGGTGACTCCTCTGATACAGATGAAGAGTGGAAGTCCTATCTCAATGAGGACGGTTATATGTCTCAGGAAGAGGCACATACGTCATTCTGCTATCCCACAAGAGTTTGAGATATATACCAAGATCAGATGTCAAAATGATATATGGGGATTGTGATCCGGAAGGATGTCGTGCTCCGCCTAACTCATTAGAGGAGGACACTCCGATGAAAGACAACTTCGACTATGACTATTTTGACCCAATGGATGACTTGCCTATCTGGCAACCGTACCCAGAAGACTTGGGGCAAAAGAGTCAACCCAACGACGCTTATCAGTTGAGCATCATTGCAAAGAATACATGTGTCCCCACAGAGTCATGGGATCATTACTCAGGACATTCAGAAGATATCCAGCACAACGATGAATCTGCAGAGATTACAGGACAAGAATTCATCAACTATACTTTTCTTGAGGTCAACGTCATTGAGAAAGATGACTCGTTCACTCCCACATAAATATGGGACACCTTAGGACAGCCGAGTGGCAAGTACGACTTCCTGGTCAAGTACACCGCTCCTGAAAGCTCTCGTATCAGGCTTGAAGACATCCAGCCAACTGGATGGGGAGATACGCCTAAGAGTGAAAACACTATGCAAGATACAACTGAAGAATCCTCCTATGATAACTCTGCATGGGAAGAGGACTCCAACGATCCTGCTCCATCAGAAATCAGCGTCATTTCTGAGGACAAACCAAGAAAGAAGGTACCAGACTTTGTGATTCAGCGAGGAGTTCACCGCCAATGGGTTGCAGTCGATTTCCTAAAAGTCGTCCACAAGTCTAAGTAATTGCCATCTTTGTTTTAACCTTTCACCCTGCCCAGGTGAAACGGATATTTTAATAGGGCACACGTTTCTGTAAATGTCCCTCTTCGCTTTGCCCAAAGCGACAGAGTTTTGTTTTATAGGGCTGCGTTTCAAGAATCGACAAATCATAAATAAAATAAACGCCGTTCTGTAATTTCCGCATTTCTAGGGGTGTGCAAAATATCCGGTTGTGATGCTCAAATCCATAACCAAATCCAAGTCTATTTTAAATATCCGGATATAATTTAATGGTTATTAACCGGTTTAGTGTTTAATGGTTTTGGCTATCCATTCATATAATTCGGATATAATTAAATGGTTATTAACCGGTTAAATTTTTTTGGATTCAGTTATAATCCGGTTATTATCCAACATCCAAACTTTTTAATTTTTAAAATAAAAAAAAAAATTGAATATTTTTTTTAAAACTGGATTTTTTAAAAAAATCCGGTTATATAACCATAACCAAATTTATAACTGGTTTTATAACCGGTTTTGGTTAAAATGTAGTTTTGCTTATAAATCTAAACCATTTAAATGGTTTTAAAATGGTTATGGTTTGATTTCTAAAAATAACCAACCATGCACTCCCTTATGCATTTTATTGTTGTTTTCACTTTTCGTTTTTTCAGAAAATGGTAACCCTAAAACGAAACAAAATAAAAACAAGCATTTTTCAGAAAATGCACTGCACACACTCTTGCATTCTCTCTATATCTTCTAAAAAATGAATCATCACGTCTTGCAGATTGCTTGCTTTAAACCCCGTTGAAACACGCGATCAAATGCCTTCTCCCAACTTTGAATTCTCGGTATTTAGAGTTGAATAAGAAGAGTATGCAGAAATTCTAGAAGAGTTCTCCTGACTACTCAGGTAAGAGGAAAGGTCCATCGAGCCTCACAAGGAGCCGTTGGAAATGATCAACTTGGGATCAGAAGAAGAAAAGAAAGAAGTCAAGATTGGGGCACTGCTCAGTCCGGCTGTCAAAGAAAGTTTGATAAAACTTCTCAAAGAGTTTCCCGATGTATTTTCTTGGTCCTATCAGGACATGCCGGGGTTGGATACCAGCATCGTGGAACATCATCTACCGTTGAAATCAGAATGTCTGTCAGTAAAACAAAAGTTGAGACGCACTCACTCGGATATGGCTATCAAAATCAAAGACGAAATGCAGAGACAGATTGATGCCGGTTTCCTCGCCACCTCAGAATATCCTCAATGGTTACCCAACATAGTGTCAGTTCCGAAAAAGGACGGAAGGGTCAAAATGTGTGTAGACTACAGGGATCTGAACAAAGAAAATCCAAAGGACGACTTCCCCTACCACACATTGACATGCTGGTGGACAGTACAGCAAAGTTCAAAGTCTTCTCCTTCATGGATGGATTCTCTGGCTATAATCAAATCAAAATGGCGCCGAAAGACATGGAGAAAACTTCATTCATCACCCCATGGGGAACTTTTTGTTACAAGGTAATGCCGTTCGGTTTGAAGAACGTCGGGGTAACCTATCAAAGGGTCATGACTACTCTAGTTCACGACATGATGCACAAAGAAATTGAGGAATATGTCGATGATATGATTTCCATATCTAAAACAGAAGAGGAGCATGTGACCCACTTGTCAAAGCTATTCGAGCGTCTGAGGAAATACAAACTCCGCTTGAATCCCAACAAATGCACATTCGGTGTTCGCTCGAGAAAACTGTTAGGATTCATCGTTAGCCAAAAGGGAATTGAGGTTGATCCTGACAAGGTCAAGGCCATTCAAGAAATGCCTTCGCCAAAGACTGAGAAACAAGTCAGAGGATTTTTTGGACGTCTAAATTACATATCAAGATTCATATCTCTCATGACCGCGACATGCGAGCCAATCTTCAAACTACTCAAAAAGAATCAAGACTGTGTATGGACAGAAGATTGCCAAAAAGCCTTCAACAGTATCAAAGAGTATCTGTTGAATCCACCTATTTTATCTCCTCCAATGGAGGGAAGACCACTGATCATATACCTAACAGTCTTGGAAGACTCTATGGGTTGTGTACTTAGCCAACAAGACGAAACCAAAAGAAAAGAGTCCGCCATTTACTATTTAAGCAAGAAATTCACCGAATGCGAGACTCGGTACACTATGCTTGAGAAAACTTGTTGTGCTTTGGCTTGGGCAGCCAAACGTCTTCGCCAGTATATGATTCGTCACACTACTTGGTTAATCTCCGAAATGGATCCGATCAAGTATGTCTTTGAGGAATCTGCTCTCACGGGAAGGATTGCCCGTTGGCAGATGTTGTTATCAGAGTACGACATCGAGTACCATGCTCAAAAAGTCATCAAAGGAAGTATTTTAGCCGATTATTTGGCTCACCAACCGATTGAAGATCAGGAATCAGTCGAATTTGACTTCCCAGACGAAGATGTCATGTATTTGAAAATGAAAGATTGCGATGAACCGCTACCTAGTGAAGGGCCAGAACCAGGTTCCCAATGGGGACTTATCTTTGACGGAGCTATCAACATATACAGAAATGGAATTGGGGCAATCATCATAACACCTTAGGGTACCCATATTCCTTTCACTGCCTGACTGACATTCAAGTGCACAAACAACGAGGTCGAATACGAAGCTTGTATCATGGGTCTTGAAGAAGCGATCGACTTAAGGATCAAGAAATTGGATGTGTATGGAGACTCAGCCCTGGTTATCAATCAGATTAAAGGAGATTGGAACACATACCAATCAGGATTGATTCTATACAAAGATTACGCGAGAAGGTTGTTACCATTCTTCAACAGAGTCGAGTTTCATCATATCCCTCATGAAGAAAATCACATGGTTGATGCACTAGCCACTCTCTCTTCCATGATTGATGTTCATCATTAGAATTACGTACAGAATATTGACATGATGCGCCTAGAACAGCCCGCATACATCTTCAAGATTGAAGCAGTCATAGACGATAAACCTTGGTATCACGATATCAAATGCTTCCTTTAGAAAAAAAAAAAGAACCCGCCTGGGGCATGCAGGAAGGACAGGAAAACCCTCAGAAGACTGGCAGGTAACTTCTTCCTGAGTGGTGACACTCTCTACAAGAGAAACTTTGACATGGTCTTGCTCTGATGCATAGACAGAACAGAAGCAAACTTACTGATGAAAGAAATTCACGAAGGATCCTTTGGCACTCATGCCAATGGACACACAATGTCCAGAAAAATTCTAAGAGCATGGTACTATTGGTTGACAATGGAATCCGATTGCTACAAGTACATGAGGAGATGTCACAAGTGTCAGATATACTAAGAAAAAATCCATGTACTGCCAATGCATCTCAAAGTTCTTTCTTCTCCATGGCCTTTTTCTATATGGGGAATCGACATGATTGGAATGATCGAACCCAAGGCTTCAAACGGACATCGATTTATCCTGGTAGCCATTGACTGCTTCACCAAGTGGGTTGAAGCAGCATCGTACACCAATGTAACTCGATAAGTCGTGGTCCGTTTTTATCAAAAACAATCTCATCTGCCATTATGGTGTTCCGAGCCAGATCATTACTGATAATGGATCTAACTTGAACAATAAGATGATGAAAGAGTTATGCACTGAGTTCAAGATCGAACACCTTAACTCATCTCCCTGCCGACCTAAGATGAACGGCGCGGTAGAAGCAGGTAACAAGAACATCAAGAAGATCGTTCAAAAGATGGTTGTAACCTACAGAGACTGGCACGAGATGCTACCCTTTGCTCTTCACAGTTATCGCACATCTGTCCGCACTTCAACAGGGGCAACCCCTTTCTCTCTAGTATATGGCATAGAGGCGGTACTCCCCATAAAAGTAGAGATCCCATCCATTAAGGTATTGATGGAAGCTAAGCTCACAGAAGCTGAATGGTGTCAAAATCGACACGATAAACTGAATCTGATCGAAGAAAAATGAATAACGGCTCTGTGCCATGGTCAGTTGTATCAGCAAAGAATGAAGAAAGCGTTTGACAAAAAAGTCTGACCTCGCGTCTTCAGGAAATGAGACCTCGTGCTCAAGAAGATACAATCATTTCTCACTGATTCCTGGTGCAAATGGACTCCGAACTATGACGGCCCCTACTTGGTCAAGAATGTTGACGTAGTCAAGAAATACTTCACCTAAATTAAAAATAAAAATAAAAAGAAACGTCTCGGTGGATTGAAAAACCGAAAGGGCGGTCCAGGAAAAAGTTAGAGACATAATCAAAATCATAAAAAATCATCTTGATGGATTGGAAACCTCAAAAGTCAATCCAGGAAAAAGTTAGGGATTCATGGCAAGTAACTACGTCTGACAAGGTTAAATCCCCAGCAGTCATGCCATCCATCAGAAAAACTTCAAGACAAAGTCATCTTCGACAGAAGCTCTAGATGTCCAGAATTCAAAGTTGGTAAAAGGATAACGGTCGTTATACTTCAACGTAGCCCTTTTCCCTTAAATTACCATTTTCTAAACTTTGTAAATACTCTATGGGATCACGTGTTTGGCTGATTTCCATCCTATCAATAAAATTTGAGCCCTAGTGCTTTTGTTTACAATTCTTATTTGTTTTAGCTTTACAAAATGACATTTTAACATGATCAATGATTCTTCAAATAAAACAAAAAACGAATTTACTTGTCAAAATTGTTCTGCTTTTAAAATAAAGATGGCAATTCCTTTTGACTGATAAACCCGAAAGGAACATCGAGGGTTTCTCCGAAGATGGTTGAACCTCAAAGTGCAGAATCAAAGTACTCCTTCTAAACCAGTGTGCCTGATTGAAGGATCGACTGTTTCAGATGCGAATGTCCCATCTGATATCCATGGCAGAGTTCTTACCTCTTAAGTCCGACCAGCGTTTTTGTCACCCCCGGCAGGGACTATCTCTCCTAGGCAAGGCAGGAATGCTATCTTAAACCATTGATACTTCTTCGTCCCCAGCAGTGGCCGAGTATCCAGTCGTGTTCATCCACTAGTCTGTATGTCGTGTCAGTTTTATCAGCATAAACATACATACATTATGCATATTTGATCACATTCATAATCATATCGCATTTCTATCACGCTAGTCGGTCTCGTTCCCAAGTGATAAGAGTCCTCTCAATCGAGTTGTCAGTCCTTTCCTCGTCAGAAAATGTACCGTCTGAGCAATCTCTCCCCCAGTTTATTTCTGGATTGGAGACGTTCTTTGACCACTTTGATAACTTGAACCTCTGAAAGGCAAGAAGACATTCAACAAACGTCACTCTTCACCATTGAAGATGATATCTTCGCTTTCCCGAATTAAGGAAAATCCCCAGAGAAAGACTCTCGACCGAAGACTCTCAGCAACACATTGGTTTTTCTCTCCAGAAAGTCAATGTTAATGAAGTCATCAGCACCTCAAAATTGGATTGCATCACATGGCATTTCTCCAAAAAATATTTTGAAGAAAAGTATGATGTAATATCCCCAAGCGAAAAGCAGTCTCTCAAGAGATTTGTTTTTCCTAGTAGAGTCAACAAATGGCATCTCCAACAGAGAAGTTTGCACACCTCTACAACTCAGATAAATGGGTACCCCCAGTAAGTCTGACCTTAAACCTTTTCGGTCGAATGGCATCTTCCTAGTAAAACTCGGCGAGAAGTTTGATGAAGACCGCTGCACATAGCATTCCTTGTCAAGGAAGGAACTTAACAAGAAGAAACTGAGACCAGTTCCTTGGCTGAAGACCAGGATCGAAGGGAAGTTTATTTTAGAAACTGAGACCAATTCCTTGGATGAAGACCAGGATTGAGGGGAAGTTTATTTCAGAAACTGAGACCAGTTCCTTGGCTGAAGACCAGGATCGAGGGAAAGTTTTTACCCTTTTCTAAGTATCATTGCTTAGCAAAAGAAGATGGATGAGCAAACTACCATTCATAACCACTATCAAAATTTTGGGTATTCCGAAATTTAATCCTCTTACACCCCGAATGCCCGAATACCTTTGCCATTCACACCTTCGGGTCCAAGAAGATTAAATAGGGGCATCTGTCATACCCCAAATTTTGACCACCAAGATTCCCTATCATTGTGAGGATCATTACCACAATATGTAAATGCCGTCATGCCTCATCAATCTCCTCGAGGATTGTTGAGCATTCTCTACAATCAAGAACCAGGGTTTTTGAGCCCTCTCAGGATACTTAGACAAAGGATCAATTAAGGAATGACATGATCTTCAACTTGTCTAACCTCTTAAAACATCCACAAGGGATCAAGTGGAATCGGACATCAAGAAACAAGCACAAAGTTGCCACATTCCAAGTGTTTTGAGCATCGAAACACCCGGTGTCGCCAAATTAGGGTTTTGGACGACTGGGACCTCCTGAGTGAAATTTTCACAAGAGGATGAGCCAAGACTTCAACATGTGACTCAATATGCTCAAAATAACCCTAAGGAGCCATTTACAAAGTCAAAAAACCCTCAGAGGATGCATTCCCCAAAAATCGGGAATTAGGGTTTTACGCGCCGAACCGCTCCGGAGCCAAAAGTCAAAACATGACTTTTTTGGTAAAAATGATCCTTAAGATTCATATTTTCATAAAATGTGACTTATAATGTCATTTGAACAAGAATTGATCAAGAAATCATGATAACTTGTAAAAGGGGTAACCTTGAAAAATTGGAAAATTTTCTAAGTTACTAAATTTGAGTGATTTTGGTACCAACTTCCAAGGACCATAACTTGTGATCCAAGTAGCCATTTTGAGTGATCCAAAGCTCGATTTGTAGGTCTTGCTACACTCTGCAAAAGCTTCAACTACCTCAAACCCTAATTCTTCATGGATTTTAAGTTATGGAGTGATCAAAATGACAAAAATGAAGAAAATGACACTTTTTCAACACTTAGTGAAAATCTGCCTAAGTTACTAGCCTTGGACATCAATGTTCATGAGGTTTTTTAGTTGGATTCAAATAGTTTAAAGACAAAATATGATCACACATATGTTGTATCATATGAGGGCTTTCTAAAAAGCACAAGAGCCTCCCATAACTAAAACTGAGCAAGGAGATATAATCCCCTCAAAATCACCATTTCCAACTGTCCTAAGCAAGGAAGAATTTGGCATTTTGCTCGATTTGGCAAAATCAGACAAATCCAAGCCTTGTCATCCACTTGGACACATCAGAGGATGAGATCAAATGGGAATGATCTGATCCCCAAGCCTCCCAAGTCCAAGAATCTACATTAGGCTTGTCATCCCTAAAAAGGCCAAAAAGTGCCAAGACTCCAATTTTGTTTCGATGCATTCAATGGATGCATCAAGGTGGCATAAACTGAGGCAAACTTAACTGAATGAGTCAAGCCTTATCTTTGAACCAAAAGACCATAGGCCTATGTGTTGCGGTGAAAATCGGATAACAAGCTATTAATTAACTTGCATCATATTTCTTTTACAACCGACTTTGATTTATCCAACAGAAAGGTTCAAGATCGTTAGAAAAACCTAAAGGGGGGAGATCTAAAGTTCGGGGGTTGGTTATATTAAGGGAAGGTATTAGCACCCTTAATATCCATAGTACTCTACGGGAACCTCTTGTTTTAAATTGTGTTACGTTATGTTTGCTTGCTAAGGATTCTATGCTAAAGGTTGAAACCTTAGGGGTTAGTATCTAAGTATACTCGACAAAGCATCGCACCTTATCCTCGGGTGTAGAATCAGAGTATGCGTAGTTCTACTAATTAATGAAATTTTGACTATGGTCAAAGTTCAAAGAGGGAAAATGAGTGCAAGCTCATTCTAGAGTTTAAGAACTCTCTAATTCTAAGTTATAATGATCCTATGATTATGTTTTAGTCAGTAGGGAAAATGAGTATTCATTAGGATGAATATCACCAAGAGTGTAAGAACTCTCTTCTAAGGTTAGTTATAACTTATTGGCTCTTAGGAGGCCAAGAAGTGAAAGTCATCTCCTATGAGGCTACTAAGGTAAGATGGGGGCTATGACTTTAAGAGTCAATATTAATCACCTTCCTTTGGAATAGGGGGAAAGATAATAGTTGATAAGATACTAAAAGATAACAAGCTAACAATTCAAATAAGATGATGCAATAATACATGAATAAATTTATGAGATGAAATAAAGTCAAGATATTAATGCAAAGTGGAATCATACATGTATCAGACAAGGATCAATTATGATATGTAGACATAACATAGTATGATGAATAAGAAAGTGGAACAAAGACCCTAATAAACATTTATGATCTTATCATGCATAAAGGCCTCAAAAATTAACATTTTTACTAATTTCTTTTAATATTTGAAAAATAGATTTAATTAGAAAAATATAGCAAAAAGAATGGGATAAAAAGGATAAAAATCAAACAAGTTATGACATTTTAAAAATTGAGCATAAATTTAAAAATAAAGAAAAACAACAAGTGACAAAAATATAAGGAAATGGTGCATCTAGGACTTGAACTCAGGTCCACTCGCCTGCAGCTCAAAACTCACACCACCAGGCCAAGGCGCGCATTTGGAAGTGTAATGGGAACATAAGTATATATATTAAAACAAGCGCAACTCAGTAAAATAAATAAAAGGATTGGGGCGAGGGGGATTCGAACCCCAGTCCTTAAGGGTTCATGATACGTAAGAGTTAAGAGTCTTGCCACTGGGGTGGCTGTTACATCTGGTATGTAACGCCCCCCTAAAATACTTAAACTTTGATGCGCATTGGATTCCAAAGATAGCAAACAACAAGCAAACAAAACACTGCCCACAACTTACAACCAAACATTCATCAATCAGCAGGTAATAAGCAGACCAACTTTAAAATGAGCACCAAACGTAATCGATTCCAAAATAATCAACAAAGTATGAGCAAGGATAGGCATATCTTAATCATGGAAATTTGAGCTTGCATAACAAGTCATCGGTCATAGAACATAGCAAAGGCAAACAAACACCAAGGGACTAGTGAAAACAAGATAAGCAGCAAATTTCAATTTTAACAAATGAACCAAGTACTAATTATGACTACATATGTGTTTCAAATGTTAAACTTAGATTCACAGAGTTACACATGTAAAGGGACATGACAAACATAGCCTCCAGGGCAGATTCAGCAGAAGTTCAGATCCACAAAAGTTTAGCATAAAACAAGTTTGGACACAAGTTAATTATTGGCTTAAGCATGCTATGATGAACATGATGACAGATGGAATATCAGTAGCATTTTATACAAACAATATTCTAAACAAACAACAGATAGGTAGGTTAGCTGAGTCAAACATCTAGACAGTGCAAAAGTCAAAACAAGAATCCTATAAACCTTCAGTTAAAAAACAAAATCAACATTGTGATGTCTTAAACACATTGACTGAAAACCAAAACAAACAGCACATACATAGCAATCTCAAAGTATCAATAAATAGAAACAAATTCATTTCATGAATCCAACCAAAAGGGAAACAGTTGAGCATACTCGAACAGCACATTGGTAAACTATATGAGCAAATGAATAGCACAGTGCATAACAGGAGGTATACATTCATTGACACCTACTTTAGACACAGGGTACAAAGTAGGAAAATAGCTTAGAGCAAGATATAAATGGTTACCAAACATCTGGTTCTTTCCAAAAGCATTTTAACCAAACCATGATTCCTACACATGTTGGAGGATCCATCACATTTGAGCATAAACAAAGTAAAGTGATATTAACATTTCTCAATCAAAATGATAAGGCCAGCAGGGTGACCTTCTAAACAAAATAAACTTGGAAAACATATTTGCTAACTCAAGTACATCAGCAATAGATATGAAATAAGACATAGCTTCAAGTCAAAATAACCTCTACATGTCTAATGAACAAGCAGTAGCAACTTCATGACATTACCACAAGAAAGCAAATGTACATCATGTCAATGAAGAGCAACATCTAATTATGAACATACAGATAACACAGGGCATACATAAATAGGATTCAAATGTAATACATGATCATGACAAGAATGCTATTAAATGAACATGATAAATAAGAATGAAAAGAGAATGATACCAACTGAAGCTTTGTCTATGACTTTCAAGTGTGCAGGCTACTTCTTCTTCCACAGTAAACTCAAAAATCACTACTCACTTAGCTTGCTCGAGACTTGGAATATTTGAGTGTTTTTTGAGAAAATTGTTGATGTTGATGAACTAAACCTAAGCCTCTTTATATAGGCAATGATATTGGGTCGGGTCAAGAGAATTCCAACCTTCAAATGTTGGAGGTTAGGGTTTTGGAATTGAAACTTCATATGTTGAACTCAAAGGGACAAACGCTCCCTCTCTGATCATGTGCAGATGTTGCAGGGTTGAATCAACAAAATAGGCCTTGCTTCTTGGTTCTCTTCTATGGAAAGCGATATAGGTATAGAGAAAGGAAATCGAAAGCGACATTGCTCTGGCTGGTTCGCAGGGTGTGCAGAGTTGAGCTGAGAATGGAAAGCTTCGTGATTGCTTTGTACAAGTTAATTCTTGAGAGCTTGAAGGGGAAACTCTTGGGTGAATTCGAGATTGAAAATGCGCCAAGTTTGTAATTTGAAATGAGCTTGAAGAATTGAAGATGTTTGGAATCGTTTGGAATTATTTTCTTCTGATACAAAACACACACGACCAAGGAAGAAGGAAGTGTTTCAAAACCACGTGCCAAGCTCCTATTGGACATTGCCTAGTGTTGAAAAGTCAAAGGAACCGAGCTGGTCTCTTATTGGCTGATAGCACAGCTCATCCTCAAATTATAACTCTCACAAATTGATTAAATGGACCAATTGAATTGCAACATGTACGCGGATAAGTCTTTTTCTTTTTCTTAAATGAAATAAAAAGGTTAATGATAGTAGTAATTAATTAAGGCTAATTTAACTAAATTAAAATTAAATTACAAGAGATAATTAAATTAAAAATGCAAAATTAAATTAAAAATGAAAAATTAAATTAAATTAATTGATGATTAATTAAAATTAATAAAAATAAAACAATTTAAAAATAAAAATTAGAAATAAACCACCTTAAAATTAAATTAAGATAAAATCAATAAAATAAAAACTATTAAAATAAATGCTACATTAGAATAAAACAAATAAAAATAATAAAATGGAAATTAAAATAAAATACAGAGAAAAATAAATCACACAACATTTAACAAAAAGATGAGGGTAAAATTTGGGGTACAACACTATGCTCTAACCTCAAGTCAATGGCTAGAGGGGACTTGAGATTCCATTTTATCACAATTGGTCACATGCCTGCTGCAGTTGCCACACACTATTGCTGCCAAAACAAACTTAACACACTATAAATAGAGCTCATTTGTGCTCAGTTCAAGTACACCAAAGCACCACAACTGATGCTTTCCTCAAAATCTCCCTTTCACTCCAATTTTGCCTTCTAACTCAAGTCACTATCGGGTTTTGAGATTGAGAGTGATTCCAACCAAACCAATCACACACACACACACCTCATAAACATCATGTATGAGTGATCCATAACACAAAATCACATCTGGAACATCAAATTCACAAAATCACCAGCCAACTGCTCAAGTTCTTGACAAAGTTGCAGTTGAGGTGCCATATCAAGTTCCAGCTCATTTCAATCCACTCTAAGCATTCAAACACGTTCCTTGGCACCTAAGGAAGTTGTCCTGATCATTGGAACCTAGCTGCAATACCTCCATCACCAAGCTCGATCACCAGCTGCAAGAGGTAAGCCTGAACCCTTCAAACTCTATGATCCATGTATCATGAATGAATTTTTGAGTTACCATCTTGTTTAGGCATGTATGTAGAGTGATAACCCTCAATCAATTGCCACGAATCCATCGTGTATGGAATTTCATTGTGTTCATGTTGAAATTAGGGTTCTTGAGGTTTTCTGTTGATTTCTTCCTCCATACTTAATATAAATGCAATTAAACTATATGATTGTGATCCATGTTCAAAAACGAACAAGATTGGTACATGAATCGTGCAAAACCATTGAGAAATCATGGAGAAAAGTGAGAAAATGCAAAATCTGCAGAAATAGGGTGCGCGCCTGTTCTTCCTTGACTGTTGGCGCCCTTTTTCAAATTTTTGAATATTTGAATATTTTGATTTTTTTGTTAATTAATTCAAAAATTAATTTCTCTCTGAATATCTGTGTTTTTGAGTTGATTCTTTTTTCCAAAATTCACAAAAATGTTTAAATATTTTAATTTACAAAAAAAAATCAATTTATATTATTTTTTTAATAAAGTTAGAATTTTTGTAATTAATTTCATTTTATTTGTTTTTTAATATTTTAAAATGAAATTCCCACCTTGATTTTTCAAAACCAAATGAATTTCAAGCTTTCATGTGATTAAACATGATTTTTCAAAGTTTACAACTTGTTTTTAAATATATTTGTTATTTTATATCATTTTTTATTTAATTTCCTTTGAAAATTATATATTTTAAATTGAAAATTAGGGTTTCCTCTAAATTTTGATTTTTCAAATATTTTAAAAACACTCATGGGCCTCTAATATAGTGTAAGATCCAATCCTTTGTAAATACAAACCATTTTGGGCCTCAGTTATTGTATAAGTCTCGATACGATTGTCAAAATAACGGTGCGATCACTGTTATTCCATGGGTCTCTCCCTGAGTTGTAAGCCCTATATTTTTTGTATAAAATCATTTTTGGGCCTCTAATAGAGTGTAAGTCCCAACCCTTTTTGTACATAAACCATTTTGGGCATCAGTTATTGTATAAGTCCCACTAGAATTTCAAAAGTCTCGGAGTGATCGCCTGTTTAAAACAAAAGTCAACTGGGCCTACCCTCGTGTTGTAAGTCCTATTTTCTTTTCTTTAAATCATTTTTGGGCCTCTTGAAAGAGTGTAATACCCAACCCCCTTTTGTACATAAATAATATTGGGCCTCGGTTATTGTATAAGTCTCGATACGATTTTCAAAACAGCAGTGCGATCACTGTAATTGTTGGGCCTCTCCTTGAGCTGTAAGCCCCACCTCTTGTACAAAAATAAACATTGGGCCTCTCCTTGAGTTGTAAGCCCTAATCTATTCAAAACAACTTCCCTTTTGATTTAGGTTCAAATTTATAGTTGTTATCAAAACTTTCTTTGATTTCTTGAACAACTAACAATACAGCTGTTACTATGGAAGCTTGCTCACCTGTAAGTTTTAAACAGCTTTCTTTTAAATAATTGCACATATATATATTTGTTTGTGCTGGAAGCTTGCTCACCTGTAAGTCCTTCTACCCTCTCTTTTACATACAGTATATATATATCTGTATATATATGTCTGTTTATTATCTGCATAGAGTTTTCCCCGACAATTAGGTCTAGGAATAGATAAAGCCAGTGGTCGCTCTTTTAACAAAGTCAAAACTAGATCCCCATAGGATTTCCAGATACAGTCTTGCCTCCTCTTGGGCTTATACAATATGGAACAAAGAGAAAGGCATTATTCTTCGTGAAACTTTTCTCAGACTGTCAATATTAGAAATTATCAAAGAAATTCTATTCCCCAGAGATGAGTTATTCTCGGTGAAACTTCTCTCGAATTTCTTCAAACCTTAGAACTGTTCACTAAATGAATTATTCTCTGTAAAACTTTTCTTGAACTTTTCTTTGGTTTGGGATCCACGGACGTTGTACAAGGACCCTCCGGCCTCTTAAAGGTTCTCATGCCTCCTCTTAGGCTTAGTACAAGGACCCGAAGACCTCTTAAAGGTATACGAACAGAACCTAGTCATCCTTTGTTAGAGCAGTCTTTCTAATGAGTCTAAACCTCTGACCATTTAAGGGTTGATTCTCATCCCTTAAAATACCTGCCTCCTCTTGGGCATCATACAAAGATAAACCCAGTAGACTTGGACAGTCTCATCCCCTCTTGGATCTCAAAGACATTCTCAAGTTCCTTACAAACACCAGAGAAACCCTGATCATCTGATCAATCTCCAGCTGAGTTAAAACCCCCATAGGTTCTATAACTCTTCACTCTCGATTTTCCCCCAGCCAAGGTCAAAAGGCTATATATAAACCCTTTATCAAAACCTCAAGGCATCTGATATTTCAACTTTTCTGTAATCTCTAGCAAGAGTTGATTCCTCACTTTAGGACCTGTCTCTGGATCTCAATAATCCTCAGCAGAAGTCAGCCTCCTCTTAGGCTTTGTATAATGATTCTTCCTTTGTCCTTCCTCAGCAAAGCTAGCCTCCTCTTAGGATTTGTATAATGATTTTCCCTCAGCGGATTCAGCCTCAATCTTGGGCTTTGTACAAGACAGATAAAAAACACTCTCTTGTTGAGTCAGATAAAAAACACTCTCTTGTTGAGTCAGTCATCCTCTTTTCAGCCTTAATCTTGGGCTTTGTACAAGACAGATAAACACTCTCTTGTAGAGTCGATCTCCTTTCAAAAGCACTCTCTTATTGAGACAACCTTCTTTCATCACTCCTTTCAGACTCTCTTGTTGAGTCGATCACCTTAAAACACTCTCTTGTTGAGTCAAAACACTTTCTTGTTGAGTCAATCACCTTTCAGTACTCTCTTGTTGAGTCAATCATCTTTCAAAACTCTCTTGTTAAGTCAGATAAAAGAACACTCTCTTGTTGAGTCAAAACACTCTCTTGTTGAGTCAATCACCTTTCAGTACTCTCTTGTTGAGTCAATCATCTTTCAAAACTCTCTTGTTGAGTCAGATAATAAAAACACTCTCTTGTTGATTCGACCCTCTTTTCATACTCGCCAGCAGAGTCAATCTCTTTTCAGCCTCCTCTTAGGCTTTGTATAATGATCCTTCCTCAGTAAAGATAGCCTCAATCTTGGGCTTTGTACAAGACACCTAAAAATATCATCAGCTAAGCCAGTCAATCATCTTTTAGCCTCAATCTTGGGCTTTGTACAAGACACATATAAACTTTCTCCAGTAAAAATCAAATTCCTTTTAACTCTATATAAATATATCCTCAACAGAGTCAATCCCTCCCAGCCTTCTTTTAGGCCTTGTGAAATAATCTCCCCAAGCAGAGTTAATCCTTTTAGCCTCAATCTTAGGCTTTGTACAAGACAGATAAAAACTTCTCTTCTCCCAGAGTCAGTTTCTTTTAGCCTCAATCTTGGGCTTTGTACAGGACACCCAAAAATATTCCCCAGCGGAATCAATTTCTCCCAGCCTCCTCTTAGACTTTGTATAATGATATTACCCAAAAGAGTTAGCCTCTTTTTCAACCTCAATCTTGGGCTTTGTACAAGACAGATAAAACTCCCTAGCCGAGTCAACCTTTTAGCTTCAACCTTGGGCTTTGATCAAGGCACATAAAAGTCAAAATTCCCTCAGAGAAAATCAAAAACCTCTCTGTAGGAAGACATTTCTCTATACATCACTCTCAAAACAAAAAATCAAAATAAACTCCTCTTTCATCTAATTGCTGTAAGCGGCAAGCCTCTAGATTATTTACATCCACGCTATTGTCCCTCTCAGAGCATGAAAGACTTCAAAGGAAAAATGGCATTGCTCAACACTGAGTTAAAGTTTTCTCCTTCAAGACAAATCTCTCATAAAGGAAATTATGGCATTGCGGGATTCTCATATCCCAGTTAAAGTAATCCTCCTTTATAATCAGTCACCCAACAGTTGTGATAAACAGACGAAATGTCTCCCTTTAGAGATGACAAATTCTCTCTAAGTCAAACCTTTTAGCTTCAATCTTGCGCTTTGAACAAGACACAAAAAACCTTTTAACTTCAATCTTGGGCTTTGAACAAGACACAAATACTCCTTTAGCTTCAATCTTGGGCTTTGAAAAGACACAAAAATATCTTTCCTCCCATAGAGAAAGAACTACGATTGCTCTGATTTCCCTGTTTATCTTTAATGGGAATACGTAGGCATAAGATTGCGAAATCTTAGCGAGCACACCAAATCAAAAACTCTAGGTCCAATACCTTCACACCAAATAAAAAACTTTAGGTTTCATACCTTACCAAAAACATCGGAACAAACCCGAAATCAACAAAAACTCTCTCTCTCTCTCAACACTCCAAAAGGAGAAACTTTCCCAATTGATAAACAAACACCAGTAACCAGTAAGTAGAAAGCAGTTATGATTGTCAACGACCTGTGGATAACCACATATAGGATGGGTAATTGACAACTCCCCATTGTATAACCTGACCCCGGACTCCCCGATCTCTTTAAGCATTTGTTCAGTTA
This sequence comes from Lathyrus tuberosus, assembly GCA_022829125.1. Classification (NCBI taxonomy): domain Eukaryota; kingdom Viridiplantae; phylum Streptophyta; class Magnoliopsida; order Fabales; family Fabaceae; genus Lathyrus; species Lathyrus tuberosus. The sequence goes on along the minus strand of JALAZF010000308.1, from coordinate 2,042,697 downwards.
AACATTTGTGTGCAAGGTTAGTTTTAGATAGCTTCCCATTCCTTTCTAGCTCACAGGATAAATAAGAAATCAGAAAGTAGCACCCAATCCCTACCATTGCGGTGAGGAAGCCCATGGCGATAAGGTGGTCGCGTCACCGACAAAGCACGCTACAGATGTAAGTTGCACACTTGTTGATTCAAAATCCAAGCTGGAGTCCTTCTCTTATCATGGTACAAAAACACTTCTTTCATTTAAGTGATATAAGTGACACACTTGTTGATTCTATATCCAAGTCAAGGTCCTTCTCTTAGTATGTAAAGACTCATTTAAAGTAAGATGTGGCATTGCTCTGGATTTTCTACATCCAAGTTTAAAGCTTCTTCCCTTATTATCTTCTTTCTCAAAATGCTTGTGGTGAATATGTGAGATATCTCCCTTAAGATGACAACTTATCTCTTCTCTCAAACCCAACAAACCCAATTCTAACCATTAGTAGATGGAACTACGCGCACTCTGATTTCTCAACTTTCATTTGAGAATACGTATGCATAAGAGTGTGAGATCTTAGCGAGCACAATAATAAATTAAAACTTTAGGTTCCTACACCTCTATCTTAGTTTATTTCAACATACCCTACAAAAACAACAAAAACATTTCCCATTCTTATCCCTCACTCAAAACAGTCAACAAATCCCCAATACATAGCTGATGACTTAATCAACAGTAACACAAATATACACCAGAGATTCCTATAGGATACTATTGATACTTAGGGTGCTAGTACCTTCCCTTAGTATAACCAACCCCCGATTCCCGATCTCTTATTGTATTGTTTTACATTGCACCACTCACGTGTTTATTTAGATTTTTTCCCCTTCCCTTTGAGATAAATTAAAAGTTCGCATGTGAGGCGACCTCGAAAATATCTTGTACAATCACGCCATACACGAATTCCATCTTCAACCAGCTTTTCGAGTAGCCAAACTATCACAATTGCCATGCCATGATCACACGCACTTGGTAAAAAAAAGCCCAGCCTTCTTGCAGCGCATACAAACCTAAAGCCAAAACACTGCATCAAGCCTCCAAGCATGAGCCAAATAATATCAAGCCAAACAAGCAATGCATTGAGCAAGCTCATGAGCGAAACCTCCAGCTGCAACATGCACCAAGCCTCTCACACGTACAACAAAAGCACGTCACAAAATACTACAGCCTGTAAAACAAATCAAAACGTACGCACTGCAAAACGAATTGTAACATTCCAAAACACAAAACCATGACGTCCAAAACGCAGTAGCAGCACCCAATTCACTCCTAAAATTATCTTATAAATATAACTTCTTCCTCACTCCAATTTCCAAGCTCAAAACGCCCAAGTTACACTGTTGTAATTTCATCTTCACCCAACTTTCTCCACAACTCCACAATAAACCTTCAAATCTTAACACCACAAACCTTCAATCAATAACAACAAACCAATATACACCCAAAACGAAATCAAAACCTAGAAATCACGATTCACACAAACCAAACGAAGAACCAAAACAATAAAGATATGGAGTAGAATCGTGAGAGTGAATCGAAGCATGGCAAACGAAATCACGAAGCCAAAGGGAAAGGTTTGGATTAACACGCCGCAGTTGTTCTTCTTCTATTCATTTCTTCTTGACCTTGGCTCTTTTATATTAATTTGTTATGATGTTGGTTTTGTTTTAAGAAGGGAAATAACATTGCCTTGGGGTCAATGGTTTGGTTTTGTAAAGGGTGATAAAAAACCCATGTTTCATTTTTGTCTTAACACATTTCTTGTTTTGGATCCGTGCCCTGTTTTGGATGGTGGGCTTTTAAGCCCACGTGAAGAATTTATTGGCACACACCCTTGTATTCTCAGCGCCTCCTGTCTTTTTCTCTCTTCACTTTTTTTTCTCTGTCTTTATTATTTGGTTTTTCTCTTTTAATTATTTTCTATAATTTTTTCTTCTAATAAACTTTGTTTGATTTTATGAACCCATACCCTAACTCCTTTTGGTTTCATCTTGTTTATTTAGTTGTTTATATCATTATTTTCTTTTCATTTTAATTTCTTTATCTTATTTTGGTCAATGAATATCTTAATATAATAGATTATTGATTGTTGAAGATGTTTAACCTTCATTATTTCAAATATGTAGGGAATGACCATTTGGATCATTCTTCATACTTTGGGATAGTAATAGGTTACATTTGATTAATCGATGGAAGTTCTTGATTAAGATGAGACCGTTCTCTTTTTCTTTTCGTGTAGCACGATTTTAGGAGAACGATCTACATATCATTTCTCTATCGTGTTTTAACACAAATATTGTTATTAACCGGCCACCCTAGTGATCTTCCTCATAGATTATGCTACATTGCTTAACATAGCGCTAAATTGGTCCCGATTCGAAAAAGTGATCATCCGATCAATGACAATTAACAACTAACATCTAACTTTAATTTCCGCTCTTTATCTTTCCGTCATTTACTTTTCCGCAACTTGTATCATTGTTCATATATTGTCTTTATCTCATTGTTCATGTATCCATTGTCATCTTATTCATCTTTGTTCATATCATTCAAAAAAACACAAAAACATGATAAAAGATCAAAACCCTAAAAAACTTTCAAGCTTGGACTATGGTTACTATCCTTAGCATCATGAATTTTGGACCTGGTACAAAAACCCTAGCAAAGGAGCTTTGTATTGAACTTCTCTATTCTTGTATTTCTTTTATCTTAGGACACCATTGCACATCATTCATAGCTTACTCTTGGACTTTCTTACAATGAGACTTATTCGATCAATTACTTCTAGTTGGTCGCTTAAAAGACTAGCCCCACTTTGCTAGTACGCGTTTAGTTTATCATTTGGGTTGTGTGCTTATTGTTTATTCCATCCCCATTTGAGAAAATGTATCCTCACTCTCATGACGTGTAATAACTTTACCGCTTTCTCCTTGCTTTCTAGTTGTTTAGGCTTTTCCTAATTCAAGGATAAAATCAATCACACTCTTTTCAAAAAAGACAAGTAAGCTTGATCCAATTTCAAGCATTTTCATAATAAAACCAATTCAATAGGGTTTCCATTACCATCAACCTCTTAACAAATCACACTCCATTTGCATTCACCCTTTGTAAGTCGATTGCCTTTGGCATCGCCATCATCCTACCCGTTCACCAAAACATTTTCATAATCAATCCAACAAACCCTTGATCCAACATGAAGCGACTTTTTCTTAAGCAAATTCAAAACATAATAAGATACAATTAGGATTGTGCGCCACGAGCCTTAAGTGGTGGAGAAGGGGTGAGAATGGAGATTCCCTACACTCATTCTGATTATTTTGACACAAGACATTCGACTTGGTTGCTCGAAATAACTGCCTTTACCCATAGTCTTTAGTGCAATCCTAATCAAGAACAAACTCTTCAAAAATCATAAAAACAACATCAACTCATCAAAATTATCTTTTTGCGCCTTAGGGCCTTACTTCGAAAATCCTTTTTCAAGGTAAAATCAACCAACAAACAATTATTTTTTTAGGCTGAACTACGAAGCTTTAACTTCCTCATTGCACCATGAGGGTATGTAGGCACGAGGCCAATGCCGAGGCGAGCCCCCTAATAAAAAACATCCCTTTTCCCTTTAGCAGATAAACCCTTAGATAAACGACACCCTTTCATGCATAGACAACCTAGATGGTTCCCGTTGAGCACAACGGATGTTAGGGGTGCTAATACCTTTCCCTTGCATAATCAATTTCCGAACCCCGACAATGGTTACGACGACCTTGTCCTATCCTTTTTCCGATTCCGTAGGTTTTCTCGATATTTTCCCTTTCCCTCTTTTGGGAATAAATAAATTTTGGTGGCGACTCTTCTGTCAGTCTAATCCGCAAGCGTTTCTCACGAGGTCGCGTTCTCTCTCTTTTTTGAGGTGCGACTGATTGGTGACTCTGCTAGGGAATATTTCTCCCCTAAGAAAGTGAAGCCTAGTCTAGGATTTCTTCGCATGTTTGGGTGTTTATCTATATGCTTTATCCTATTTTATTTATTGCCTTTTGCACTAAATATTTGTATCTTATCTACCGTGGTGTGGATTTTCTTCTTGAAAACCTTAAGGGAAAGGCTCTTTACCCGAGTTTAGAGTGCAAAAACATAAGATATGAGAGGTTGAGTAGTATGGGGGAACCGAGGAGTTCTCCTCGTGTCGTGTGATACGAGAACCTCGCTTAGAGTAGATTCTAATAAGAATGTTGGAGAGCGTCAAGTTCTTGGTGTGGATGACCAACATTTTCATTGGGATCCATAACTCTAAGGACCTTTTAGAACTTTGAACCATTTGCCAAACTAGGATTGATGGTCACGTAGTATGGGTCACCGAGGAGTTCTCCTCGTGTCATTCGATACGAAGATCTCACTCAGAATGGACTTTCTTGGTGGAGTCGTTTGCCTGACAATCACTGACATACGCAATGATAATTAAAGAAGTCCATGACTCTGAGACCCTTGTCTAGAACCCAATGTCGATGATCTCATAGTATGGGGCACCGAGGAGCTCTCCTCGCGTCATTCGATACGAAGAACTCACCCAGAAGATATTTATATGATGGAGTCATCAACCGTCATGCTCATGTCGTGTCTGATGTACAGTCATGTGGATTCAGGACATTGGGGTCCCCTTTTTAACTCTAGATCCTACCTGGTGAGATTCTTGCGATGAGAGCAGTCAACCTTATCCTTCATCCTTAGTTCGAACTTATGAGATCATGTACCTGTGATCCTGGAATCTTGCATTTGCATTGAATCCATACATGTCATAGCATCGCATTTTCAAAAATTTGCATTGCATATGCATCAATTGTGCATCTTGCATTTCATTCCAAAAACAGAAACTCATTTCACCTTCCTTTGTCTACAGTAAATCAAGCTGATTCCTCGACACCAGTACGCAACTCGAGCTAACACCAGACGAATGATGGATCAGATTCAACAAGAGCAAGCTGCTTTCTGAGAGGAAATGGACTCTATCAAAAGCAGGATCGATCAGATTTTAGAGATAATCACAGCTCTGGACAGAAGAGAAGATGAATTACGTGACACTGCTGCCGCAAAGAACAATGTTCCTATGCAAGAATCCACTTCTCACTCAAGGCCTTTAGTTCCTGTTCCTAATCCTATAATTTATGGAATGCCTCTGAACTTCACTCCTGCAGTTAAATAAGCCACTACTCAACCAATTCCTACATCTAGAGTTACTGTTGGAGCTATCCCGCAAGTTCAACCTGCTGTTACTCAGATTTCCATTCCTCATGCTGAAGAGGATTTGCAAGATGAGTATGAGATGCAAAACTGTCATATTGCTATTCCAATTGCTAATCATACTGCTGCTCAGGATTCTGAAGCCATCAAAATGTGTCGTGATCTAGCTGGAAAAACTCTGAGTCATGGAAAGGCACAACCCGACTTCTTTGAGTGCCTTAGAGATGTGCTTGGTGCCAGATGTCGTGATTCCTCCCAAGTTCAAGGTGCTAGAATTACTAAAGTATAAGGGTCTCAACTATCCCAACATTCATATAAAGATGTACTACTGAAAGATGGCTGCCTACGCCATGGATGAAAAGCTCATGATTCATTGTTTCCAAGATAGCTTGTCTGGAGCGTCTCTAGAATGGTACATGCAACTGAAGTGTAGCAGTGAGCGTACTTGGGCTGAGTTGGTTGAAGCTTTTGTTAAGAAATACAAATACAACACATACCTGGCTCTGAATCATACTCAACTCCAGAGCATGCCTCAAAAGGACAATGAATCCTTTAAAGATTACGCGCAATGCTGGAGAGAGTTAGCTGCAAGGGTCCAACCGCCACTAGTTGATCGTGAATTGGTCGACATCTTCATGGGTACCTTGCAAGGGAAATACTATGAAAATCTGATTAGCAGTGTGTCTTCAGGATTCTCTGGCATGGTGATCATTGGTGAGAGAATTGAATAAGGCTTAAAAAGTGGAAAGATACAAGGAAGTTCTAGCAGCCAGGCTGGAGTAAAGAAGCCTTTCAATGGATTCAAGAAAAAGGAAGGCGAAACAAATGCTATTTCCTCTCAGAAGGGAAAAGCACAACAGAGGGCACCTGCTCTAATCCCTTACTTTCAGTACCCGTATGTTGCAGTTGTGAATATGCTCCTGTGCCTTATTAGCAAGTTATTCCAGCTCCAATTCGTACTCAAATACCTCAACAACGTGCTCTTCAGCAACATGCTCCGCAACAACGTCACCTAATTGTCATCCCCTAAATTTTAACCCGAAGATCCCACTTATCATTTACATTTTACACAAACAAGATCACATTTGGTTCTCCCCTTCTCATCCTTTGGGGCTTTGCTTTTAAGATCATCAAGCACCCTTTTGTGTGTATTTTATCTTTATGTTTATATTCTTATTGTTTAACTAACCACTAATCAAAATGCAAAAATATGTCTTGTTTCTTTAAGCTTTATGCAAGGTAGAGCATTTCATCAAAAGCACCATGCTTGGTTCCTCAACTAGGGTTTTGATCCCTCAAGTCAAAGTGTGATCATCCATTAACTCCCAAGGACTAATTTCTTAAGATATGGCTTCTAATATCAAGGTACACATTCTCAAGCAAAATCCTATATCATTTTGAGCAAGAGTACCTCAAGGTTGTGTATCTTGGTTCTCAAGAAATTCAAAGGTTCATGTGTTTATTTCCATGCCTTCTTCAACAAGTTATCTCATGCATTGGTCAATTTAATCAAAGGACATTCAAGGACATCTCATTTTGGGTCCATATGATCATCCATGTACCTTGAAGTGAAATAAAATCTTAAGTAAACAAGTTGAATCAAGAAGGTTTGACAAAAAAGTCAACATTTTCAAATCAAAGTTCCAAGGACTACAACTCCTTCAATTCTCCATATTTTTTAGTACTTCTTTTTGCATATGACTCTTCTGAACATCCTCCACAACTTCTCTTTACATAATAAGAGCCAATTATGCTTGGAGGACCGTCAAAAGTTTGAAGACATTATAGGTCATTTGTGGACTTAGTGCAATTTGAACTATTTTTAAGTGACTTTTTCTCAACTCTCAAGGATCACAACTTCTTTAATTTTTATCCTTTGATTCTGATTCTTTTTACACAATATTATTTACAAGGCCCTCTACAAGTTTGCTTCAATGATCAAGATCAAATTATGCTTGGAAGGCCTTGGAATTTTTTAGAACATTATAAGTCATTTTCTGCCTCAGAGACGTAGAATTTTTCTTATGATGACCAGTTTTTCATGCCAACTTCAACACACCATAACTTTCTCCTCAGATGTCCAAATGAAACCTTTCTTGGCATATCTTAAACTAGGCCATGAGGACTACACAATGCAAGAAGAATGGTGGAAAAAGCCTCTTGAGTAGGATGCCCCATCATGGTGAACATGGTGACTTGAAACTGAAGAAATCTCCATGGTTAGATTTTTTATTCATTCTAATTCCAATTAAAGTTTAATTTTGTGCCTAATCAAGTTTAGCAAGTATCCAGAAGTTGTTTAGCACTTGTAACACAAGTTAAAGTGGAGTTTTGATGCTCTCCAAGTCACACATTTCTCACCCATGGTTGCACATGGAATCACATGAATTGAGCATCATTTGGCACGTATTAGATCAGAATTACACTCCCTATAAATAGAGCACCATATTCCATTCATTTCCCAAGCTTTTGAGAGCCAAAAACACCCTGCCCAGATCACACTTCAATCCTCCATTTGTGAGATTTCGTTTTCATATCTAAAGGGCTTCTCAACATAATCTCTCACATTCAATCACTTAATCGTTCTTCTCTGAAGCTGACGGAACAATAATCAAGGTCTGAGGTGCTCTGAATTGCTTACACGACTTGCTCTCCGATTTGCTCATTTCACATCTCTTCGAACAGGTAGTTAGAAGCATATGTTTGCTTCAAATTTGATACCACAATGTAGTCCTTAGTGTGCTGATGGTTTCTGGGTCCTCCATTTTTTTGATTGATGCATTTACCATTCATATTTTTTGAAAATTAGTTTTGCATTCTTCTTCAAAATTCCCTTCATACAGTGATCATAAATTTATTTTGAGGCTATTGTTGAATGCGTTCCAATGAGACAGTTCTAATGGTATAGGTCTTATGGCATATCTTTACCATTTATGGATTCTCCGATGGAGGCTCACCGGATAAATGTCCTCCTCATCTATGTTTGTTTTGTTTTTAAAATGGATCATGTGTGTGTTAGAGCAAGAGTTGTCTCTACAAGTCATCTCTATGTTTTGATGATAACAATAGTATTGGTGAAAGAACCATTTTATGTTCTAATGTGTGTTGTGTACAGAACATAATCATAGAAAATATCAGATCCAACAAGCACCAGCCAGGCGTGCGTAATTGATTATATGCGAAGTTACTATGTGTGACACAAGTCACAAGAAGCAAGTATGCTTCTGTATCTGATCATAATCAGTCAGATCCAAGGATGTCGATATTGCTGTTGCAATGCTCTTGTGGATGCTCTCTGAGAGTGGTTATGATTCTGAAGATAGCGAAGCTTCTGAAGAAATAATCTTCAAGAGAACCGAAGTGCTGAAGATTCCAATGACTTGAAGTTCTGAAGGCTGAAGGCTTTGAAGACCAAGTGTAGAAAGACTCTGAAGACTTATGTGTTCTGAAGATTACAGTTCTAAAGGTCAAGTGCTGAAGACTCTGAAGACAGATTCCTAATGGACAAGCTCTGAAGATTCTGAAGACTTGAAGCAGTAAAGATAACGGGTTTCAAGACAAGTGGTGAAGCTCTGAAGACAGATTCCTAATGGACAAGTTCTGAGGACGAAAGACTTGAAAGATCTGAAGACCCTGTTATAAAGTCTCTACTCATCCTTCAATTAATTACCATCAGAAGCCTCTGAAGATTTGAAGACAAATGTTACCGTTGGCAATGATTGTACACCGAACTAAAAGACCTATCCCATCACTTCTTCTATAGTAAAAAGAAGATATGGTTGTACAACTTTAATCATTGCATAACGACTCTTTTCAAACGGCCAAAAGCTATTCAACGACTATAATTTACTTGGCTATTTAAAGGAAAGGAGTATGCGCTTCTAAAGGTGTCGATGTGATGATAGTCGCAACGATCAGTTATCGTTGTTACACTAAACATTCAAAGCTATCACCATTAACGCACGACCATTGTTGTTGAAGCTCAAAGAACATCATTCAACACAACAACAATCAATTGGAACAGAAGCTGTTGATGAAGAAGACAACATTGCAAATCTGTCAAGTCATCAACCATCTTCGTTTGAGCTACATTGAAGATCTGAAGCAAGGAGTTGTTGCTTGAAGCTTGCTCAACAAAGAAGACAAAGAAGAAGAAGATCTACAAGATGTCATCAACTATCAAATCAATATACATCTTTGTAGAATAAAAAGAGATAGCAAGGAGTTGTTGCTCATATCTTGCTAGAACACTGAGTGTTCATTTGTACTTAAAATTAGGAGTTATCTGCTTGTTTAGAAGCATCATTGTAATCTCCAGAACAACTAATTCTATGTGAATTAGGATTCCTCAAGTGATCAGTGTGATCGGAGACTTGAGAAGACAATGGCTTGGTGTCATTGTGGGAAATCCTAAAATATGTTCAATGATAGTCATATCTCAAAGAGGATCAATTATGGATCAGACTCTTGTGAGATCACTGATGGAACTCATTGAAAATCCTGGAAGAATGGTCAGTAAACATTATATTCATTAGGTTGAATCCCTGAACATTTAGCTGTGAAATCCTGATAGTAGATCTTGCGAGATTGGAACCTATTAGGTCAATGTTCATTATATTCATTAAGTTGAATCCATGAGCGGTTCATTGTGTGTTAGTCACAGCTCCGGTTGTGCAGGTTGTTAGTCACCGGCGTTAGCCCGTGCACCTGTAATCGAGATTGATTATAATGGATTAAGTCCTTGTGTTCAAGGCGAAGTCACCTTGGAAGGGTGGACTGGATTAGCTTGAGAGTTGCTCAGGTGAACCAGGATATATCGTGTGTTCTTTATTCGTGTTATGCTTTAAGTTATTATTTATGTTTCTGTATTATTTATCAGAACCTTACATAAGCAAGTTAGAACCTTACAACTTAACTTTGATAAGCTTCTGCACTGCAAGTTCTGAATCAAACTTATTTTATTCAGACTCTTCTTGTTACTTATGCCTTATGCAGTACAAGATCTGAATGATGCATCTCGAGTCAGAGTCTCTCAACGAACTCTGATATACTCTTAGCGCAATAACTAAAATGAGGTGAAAATTGAGTAAGAGTTAAAACACAATTCAAACCCCCCTTTCTTGTGTCTTTCTCGCACCTTCAACTGTGTCTGCTATGTGCATGTTATGTGGTAGTTTAAACAGTTTTTGGTCTAAGTTGTTGTACTCGTGTCAGTTTGTCCTTAAATGATCTAAGTCTGAAAAATTGCTAAAACTGTGTCTGTGAACCGTCTTAACTAATGAAGTATCTTCCTCTTCTATTAGATGTTCATAATCTTAATAACAAGTCTTTCTCATGCTCATCACTACTCAAAATTGAAATTAAACAAATCAAAATCTGACATGCATTAAAAGTAAATAGATTTTATTTAAATCTCATATACATATATCTTTTGAAAGACATATGAAAGACTTTGAGTGGCTCAAGAAACCACCATCATTAAAATACATCAGCCACATTTTCCCCTCACAGAAGAGTAGTTATTACCCATTACCGATTAATATTTCCCCATTAAATTAGGTAACTGCTCCGTTTTCCTTTCCCATACATCTACACCCTTTAGTATACCCTAGGCAATCATGACTTACCTAGGAAATAGTAAACACAAATCTTTGGTATCGATTCAGTCATCACTCTTCACTCTCACTCACTTATAAATAGTAGGAATTTTTCTTCACCTTCTTCCATCCTCAAACCTAAATTATCATCCTCCTAAAACCTTTATTTGAACTACAACAAAGATGGTGGCTTCTCAGAGGACTGGCCCAACCTTTTTAGGAAGAAAAGAAAATTTAGAAGTTATTTCTGAGAAAAGACCTAACCTATCTCGTCTCAAAGATGATGGTTTGGAAATAATAAGGAGCATGCAAGCTCAGTCTTGGCATAGCTACTACTCTCTACTAAATGGTCCCATCTTTCCAGACCTTGTCAAGGAATTCTGGAATTTTGTAAGGATCAGTAATGACGGGAATACTATCTGGTTTGAAGTCTATTTTCACCCCATCGCTATCTTTGTCTCCTCAATAGAGAAAATCACTAGATGTGTCTCCTTCGGAGTCACGATTGATGACTATCAATTTGATTTAAGCATGGTGGAGAGGTGCAAGATTCTGTTTGAAGATTCAGTTCCTTATGAACCGAACAACCCTGAGAAGCTTCTTCCTTCTCCCAAAACCTGGTTCAAATTCTCCTTAACCAACCTTCGTCCTCGTGCAACTGCTAGAGGCACTCTAACGCATGATGACAGAATCTTTATCTTCCTCCTAACGCATCATGTTACGATAGACCTTCCCAAAACCATTTTTAACCATTTGAGACACTCTATCAAAGTCTCAAGACATCTGATGCATTCTTACCTTCCTTATGGAAGGATATTATCTGAAATAATGCTAAAAGAAAAGGCCTGGGAATTGATAAGCAGGCTTGGACCTGGACCTTCACCGGCCGAAACAAGATGTGAAAGAGTGGACAATGTTGATGATTTTGATGATTAAGTTTTTAAACCTTGATGTCCTTCCAGTCGTTGTCATGTTTAGATAAAATTATCGTTTTGTGTTGTTTTGTGTTAATAATTCTATCTCATTCTCTATATGGTTCCAAATCAATTAATCAATGAAAATGATTAAGTTTGATTTCTGAAGATGTTATTATCACTAAAATTGTTCATTATCACATTTATGCTCAAACACTCTAAACTTTTTGATGATGTCAAAAAGGGGGAGAGAAATAGAAATATGATTTTGATAGAATGCAAAACTCAAACAAGTAAAAATCAATGATAATGCGTTTACCACTAACGTTTGTTGTTTGATGTTTAAACCGAGGAACTCTAAACAAGTTCACTAGGCATTCTCATAACAGGTTAAAATAAGAAAGAAGAACTCGGTTAGAAGTTCTTATGAACTGTCTGTTCATATGATCGAAGTTGTACACTTCGTGAACATGTGTTCAGAATCAGATTTACCCAGTACTGTTCAGAAGTTGAGAACCTTCTGAAAGTCAAAGTTATTGTGATTCTCGTTTCACTTGGTTCAGAAGTTGTAAGTTGTCTGAGAGTATGATACTCAGAACATAAGAATCAGAAGAAGAAAAAGCTCTGAAAGTAGTTAAGGCAAAAGTCTACATTCCAAGATGCTCTTCAGAAGAACTAAGCAAATCAGAAGTCGAAGGCTGTCTGAAAATCTGGATTAAAGATCCAAGAAGAAGAATTTTTTATTTTCACCAAGAATCCAATTGAGAAGAAAATGATTTGGTATCAGGCTAAATCTACACTTGGTAATCAGACTCAGTATATAAAGATTGGTATCAGACTCAGTCTGTAGTGATATCAATCAGAGCTAAGCGGTGAAATGCTTTCAAATACCTTCATTGGTATTAATTTCAGCACACTAAGAGAATACCTTTCAGTTGGTATTAAACTCAACCTACTTTGATCAAGAATTAAGCCTTGATGAACCTATGAGTTGTGACAGTAACAAGGTTCTGAGATGAAGGCATGTGTTCAAAGTCAAACTCTGAAAATTCATGATCTTGTTGGTGATTTAAAATTAATATATCTGAATTATGATTCTGAAGATCCCAATATCTGACTTATGGAAACTAAGGGGAGACTACCCAGAAGATTCAAATGTTAAAATCTATAATCTTCATAAAGTCTGAAACTCAGGAGGAGTTTCTTAAAAACAGTGCCTGTCTTTGATAAATAGCGAGGCTATGTTATTAAAAAAGAACTGTTCTTTCTCAATACTAAAATGTATCTGCTGAAAAGTAGAAAATGCTTCAGATGTCTCTGAAGATTATGAGCTCTGATACGACGTACAAAGGAACTAAGTTCTAAAGATCTGAAGACGAAGGTTCTGATGAACTAGTCCAGATGCTGAAGACTTTTAAAGACAAGATATAGAAGTATTCCTTTTCTATTCTTTGTTCTGGCAACTCAAATTGTTATTTTGTGAGTATTTGAATCAGATAAGATTCTAGATGCTCACAAATAAAATTTTGGGGTTAACACATTCAGGGGGAGTTGTTGTTCCAGATTTTGAATATGTTATGTTTGGTGATTACCTTGTATAAAATGTTCAATCAAAATACATAGTTTTGTCATTATCAAAAAGGGGGAGATTGTTAGAGCAAGAGTTGTCTCTGCAAGTCATCTCTATGTTTTGATGATAACATTAGTATTGGTGAAAGAACCATTTTATATTCTAATGTGTGTTGTGTGGAGATCATAATCATAGAAAATATCAGATCCAACATGCACCAGCCAGGCGTGTGTAATTGATTATATGCGAAGTTACTATGTGTGACATAAGTCGCAAGAAGCAAGTATGCTTCTGTATCTGATCATAATCAGTCAGATCCAAGGATGCCGATATTGTTGTTGCAATGCTCTTGTGGATGCTCTCTGAAAGTGGTTATGATTCTGAAGATAGCGAAGCTTCTGAAGAGATAATCTTCTAGAGAACCGAAGTGCTGAAGATTCCAATGACTTGAAGTTCTAAAGGCTGAAGGCTCTGAAGACCAAGTACAGAAAGACTCTGAAGACTTATGTGTTCTGAAGATTACGGTTCTAAAGGTCAAGTGCTAAAGACGCTGAAGAAAGATTCCTAATGGACAAGCTCTGAAGATTCTGAAGACTTGAAGCAGTAAAGATAACGGGTTTCAAAACAAGTGCTGAAGCTCTGAAGACAGATTCCTAATGGACAAGTTCTGAGGACGGAAGACTTGAAAGATCCGAAGACCCTGTTATAAAGTCTCTACTCATGCTTCAATTTATTACTATCAGAAGCCTCTGAAGATTTGAAGACAAATGTTACCGTTGGCAATGACTGTACACCGAACTAAAAGACCTATCCCATCACTTCTTCTAGAGTAAAAAGAAGACATGGCTGTACAACTTTAATCATGGCATAACGACTCTTTTCAAATGGCCAAAAGCTCTTCAACGGCTATAATTTATTTGGCTATTTGAAGGAAAGGAGTATGCACTTCTGAAGGTGTCGATGTGATGATAGTCGTAACGATCAGTTATCATTGTTACACTAAACATTCAAAGCTATCACCATTAACACACGACCATTGTTGTTGAATCTCAAAGATCATCATTCAACACAACAACAATCAATTGGAACAGAAGCTGTTGTTGAAGAAGACAACATTGCAAATCCGTCAAGTCATTAACCATCTTCGTTTGAGCTACATTGAAGATCTGAAGCAAGGAGTTGTTGCTTGAAGCTTGCTCAACAAAGAAGACGAAGAAGAAGAAGATCTACAAGATGTCATCAACTGTCAAATCAATATACATCTTTGTAGAATAAAAAGAGATAGCAAGGAGCTGCTGCTCATATCTGGCTAGAACACTGAGTGTTCATTTGTACTTAAAATTAGGAGTTATCTGCTTGTTAAGAAGCATCATTGTAATCTCCAGAACAACTAATTCTATGTGAATTAGGATTCCTAAAGTGATAAGTGTGATCGGAGACTTGAAAAGACAATGGCTTGGTGTCATTGTGGGAAATCCTGAAATATGGTCAATGATAGTCATATCTCAAAGAGGACCAATTGTGGATCAGACTCTTGTGAGATCACTGATGGAACTTATTGAAAATCCTGGAAGAATGGTCATTAAACATTATATTCGTTAGGTCGAATCCCTTAACGTTTAGCTGTGAAATCCTGATAGTAGATCTTACGAGATTGGAACCTATTAGGTCAATGTTCGTTATATTCATTAAGTTGAATCCCTGAACGGTTCATTGTGTGTTAGTCACAACTGCGGTTGTGCAGGTTCTTAGTCACTGGCGTTAGCCCGTGCATCAGTAATCGAGATTGATTATAGTGGATTAAGTCCTTGTGTTCAAGGCGAAATCACCTTGGAAGGGTGGACTGGATTAGCTTGAGAGTTGCTCAGGTGAACCAGGATATATCGTGTGTTCTTTACTCGTGTTATGCTTTAAGTCATTGTTTATGTTTCAGTATTATTTATCAGAACCTCACATAAGCAAGTCAGAACCTTACAACTTAACTCTGATAAGCTTCCGCACTGCAAGTTCTAAATCAAACATATTTTATTCAGACTCTTCTTTTTACTTATGCCTTATGCAGTACAAGATCTGAATGATGCATCTCGAGTCAGAGTCTCTCAACGAACTCTGATATACTCTTAGCGCAATAACTAAAATGAGGTAAAAATTGAGTAAGAGTCAAAACACAATTCAAACCCCCATTTCTTGTGTCTTTCTCGCACCTTCAGTGTGTGCCTTCATTTAAGGTACATCGTGTTTCTCATGATGTGGACCTTCTGATCTCATTTAATGAGATATGATGGTTTAGCGCGTTTTTAATCTCAGCCATCTGATCAGATCAACGACTCTTGTTTTTTCCAGCATTTTATTTTATTTTCTTTGTGTTCTTTTTTCCATTTAATTTCAAAAAATCATAAAAAATAGTTCTATTGACTTTTTTAATTCCAATTTTTTCCATAGTCTCATAAAAATATTTCCTATTTTCTGAGCATTTTTTGTGCATTTTTATTTCATCATTTAACATTTTTCAGTATTTTCTTCTTTTTGCATGTGTTTTTATTAGTTTAAAAATATTTTTATGGATTTATAAATTCTTAAAAATTTTGCATACCATTCTTGAGTTGTTTCAGACTTTCTGGATTTTTCTTGGTCATTTGTGAACTTGTTTGATGAATCTTTTGCATTTTTATTTTTATTTTCGTTTTAAAATTAATTTTAAAAATCATTTTGATGCATGTTAACTCATATTATTGCATTTTTGTGTTGGTTGACCCGTGTTGACTTCTGTTTGACTTGGATCTTGGTTGATTTGGTCAAGTTTCATCAAGCTCAATGGATCTTGGGTGTTGATGGGGTGAAAACTCTAATCCACCAAAGTGGATGATTGATCTTGATGATAGTTTGATCAATCCTCGGATTCAGTTTGTGGTTTTTGGTTTCCTTGCTGCCCTTCTTCATCTCCCTTCTTATTTTTTCTTTTGGTTGATGAAAATCTTTAACATCATGGATTGTTGATGATCAAAGATATTTGTACCTTCATTATTTCAAACATGTTGTTGAAGCGATCATTTGGATTACTCACTTCACTTTGGAGTAGTGATAGGTTGCCTTTGATCATTGATGGAAGTTTTTGATTAAGATGAGACCACTCCTCTTTTCTTTTTGTGTGGCATGCTTTAGGAGAATGATCTACATATCATTTCTCTAGCATGTATTAACACATAAATTGTTATTGACCGGCCTCAGATATGTATGACTTATACATAAGTCCAATTACGATTTCTTAACATAGCAGTAAATTTGTCCCGAATCAGAAACTAAGTCATTTTTGTAAGTGAGATTGTCAGCCTCCTATTCCCTATGGTATTGTGTGAAATAGATTGGATCTTTTGTTACCTAAGAGAGCTAGTGGCATACTTGTGGATTTAATCCAAGTTGGAGCCCTTCTCTTGGTAATGTATAAGACCATGTTTCCATGCTTATGGATGTTTAGTTGAATGTTCTCCAAAAAATGACAAATTGGCCTTCCTTCCAAATCACTAGCTTGCTAACATTTTGTTGATTTAATCTTTACTTTAAAGTCATTTATATTATACTCTTTACTTATTGAAATTTACATTATGCTTTTACTTTAGCATTTCATATCATATTATCATATTGCTTTTTTTTGCTTTGTCCACTTGGACTTGTGTTTATGCTTATGCTCTTTATATTTTGTCCATTTGAACTTTCTCTTAAAACATTAATAAATATCAAAACTCCTAAAAAACTTGGTTACTTTCATGGACTTGATGTTACTACCTTATGCATTTTCATAATAAACCCTGACTTTGTCAACTGCATTTTCAAAATCTTTTCTTTAATAAATGCTAAGACATCTTAAGCATATTCAAACCATTTCAAAATTCATAAAAACTACAAAAACTCTTTTAATAACTTTGTTCCTTTGTGAACTTTTCCTTTTAAAACTTTTCATAAAAGTTAGAAATGAGTCATTTCTATAGTTTAGATGTAAATCTTCTATCCCCGTAGTATTGATGATAATTTTTTTCTACTTGTGAGAGTTTGTGGTATACTTGTTGATCTTTATCCAAGTTGGAGCACTTCTCCTTGTGATGCAAATTTCTCATTACTTGTGGGTGATTAGTTGTATGATTGACTGAGATTCTTGTTGAATTTGGATGAGGATCAGTCTTGCATAGTCACCAAATTTGGACTCCAAAATTGTGTGCCACAAGTAATGCACAAAATCTGTCTTGGAAATCAGTTTGGGCAAGACATGTTTCAATGCTTGTAACTTCTTGCTCAAGTTGAATTAATGGGAGTTCTTGTACTCTTTGGAAAGCTTGTATATCCTACTTTAACTTTTATGTCCAACTTTGGTCTTGAATCATCATGGATCATTGTGAAAAATGGCCCTAAAGTTGGCGAAAAAGTGAAACAGATTCAGACTTGAAAATTTCACTAAGTGTTGGAAAAATGGTCAATTTCATGTTTTTGTGATTTTGATCAATCCATAACTCAAAATCCATGAGGATTTGGGATTTGAGGTAGTTGACAATTTTGAAGTATGTAATAAGAGCTTTCATTTGAGCTTTGGATGGAAGAAAAAGGTTGCTTGGATCACAAGTTATGGCCTTGCAAAGTTGGGTATAAATCACTTTTTTACATGACTTTGTGAAATTTCAAGTTTCTTATGGTTGCCCCTTTTGCAAGTAACCCCACTTTTCTTGATTTTTCTTGATTGATGATGATCAAAACCAATATTTAACATTGTTTTTTACTTAGGGAAGCCTTGTTTGTCAAGAAATTCAAAAAGTCAAACTTTGTTTTTTGGCACAGTTGACTTTTCTGTCAGATGAATTTCAAACTTTGTGGTCCTCTATGGAATCAAGTCCTTGACCTAATTCAAACCTAATGGATGGATTCCATAGGTATTTTAGAGTGTCTTGAATCATGTCCCAAGGTTTGGGATCATGTCTTGGTCAAAAGTCAAAGGCACAGTTGACTTTTCATCAAGAAACTCAAATTGGTCCAGATGAATTTGAATCCTTGTTTTGCTTATGAACCAAGTTCTTTGAATCAATCCAATCTTGTAATTAGATTAATATGAGGTATTGGAAGTCTTCAAAACACTTCTTGAGGTCTTGGCTCATGTCTTGCTCCAAAAGTCAACTTAGGGGTGAATTAGGTCAAGAAATCCTAATTCCTGATTTTTGATGAATGCATCTCCTGAGGCTAAATTGAACTTATGATTGGGTCCATGAGGTCTCTTTGAGATTCTTGGATCATGTTTTGAAGTATTGGCTCATGTCCAGATGAAAAATTTTCCCTCTAGAGGCCTTGGTCGACTAAAACCCTAATTTGGTGACACTGATGATCTTGAGGCTTGATCAGCCTGAAATGTTGTACTCTCATGCTTAATTCTTGATGTGGGAGACCTCTTGATCCTTCATGGATGTTTGAGAGGTTTGAAAAGTTGAGGATCATGTCCATTCTTGATTGATCCTTTGTCTGAGTGCTCTGAGGGGGCTCAAAACCCTCATTTTTTATTGGAGTGAATGCTTAACAATCTTTGAGAGGATTGATGAGGCATGAAGGCACATCCATACTGTAATGATGATTTGCACAATGATGGGAAATATTGTGGTCAAAATTTGGGGTATGACATTAACAAGAAAGATTCAATAGGCATCACATTCAAAGCATGAGCAAGAAACTAGGTATCTATCAACCAAAGTCATCCACAAAAGGAAACAAGTAAATACGAGGAGAAAAAGAGACAAGGTGATCATACAATGGTCAATAAAACATGAGGGTCAGAACCTCAAACAAGTTGTTTAAGTCACACAAGAGCACCAGGCATCAAGGGATCATACAAGAGAACAAACTCAAGAAACTAGGTTAAACACACACAAGTATCATGCTTAACACATCCTCAAATTGAAACCTCAATCAACAATAATTAAATGATCAAACAAATGTAGATCTAAGGCTCTAACTCATGTTAAAACAATCAAGATCAAGTATGAAAGAGATCCCAAAAATAATTGCATGAATGTATCCCCAAATCAAATCACCAAGCTCAAGTATGTCATTAATCGAGCATAAATCGAGGGACAATCAAAACCAAATAAGAAGCATCCAAGAATTCATCATCAAGGCACCAATATAGCATTCAAACATTCATCATTCATATGTCAAAACATGTTGGAAAAAATTGGCTCAAGAAGGTATTCAAAAGGCATCAAGAACACAAACTCTAGTTCAAGGCTAAAAGGGTAAAAACACCTCACAATTAATTCAAAATAAAATAGAAAAATTAAATGAAAAATAAAATAAAAATCATGAAAAATATCTCAAGACATCAAATAATCAGAAATGCATTTTTATGGATTTTTAAAATAGTTTGAACTATTAAAAATAAAATCAAATTGAAAATATAATGAAAATAATAAAAATAAAAGTGAAAAGAACAAGGAGGGTGTGGATATCAAAACAGATCAAGCCCAATCCACAAAACAAAAACCTGAAACAAAAATGCACGCGTGGAGTGCCATGTCATCCTCATTAATTGAGGTGGAAGTGAGTCATTCAGGTGAGCGAATCAGGAAACAACACACAAATGCATTTGAATTCAAAAAACTGGCGCCAAGGCCATGTAGGCTTTTCTTCAACCTAGAGACGCCTGAGCCCTAGCTCTGGTCGTCTTCTCCAGACAACCACCACCGGAGCCACCCCCAATCACCCAGAAATGAAAATTAAGACCACTACTCCACTTGTTTTTTCATGCTGAGTTCAAATCCAACAATCATTTTCACAAATAATCACTTTAACATGGTGAACTCCAAGCACGAAAAATTAACATCCAAATTGAAACTCTATCAAATCAACACAATAACCTATGCAAACATTACCTACATGTTGTAGGACTTCAGATGTACATAGTATGCATCTAAACCAGCATGGATCCTAGCATGAGAGAGTGAAAGAGTTTCCTGGTTTACCTAGTGGAATATGACCACTGCACCTTGCTATTTGCTTCAAAAACTTTAGAATCCCTTCCTCCAAACTTTAATAATGATGGATAGAGCAAAAGAATGGAGAGAAAAAATTCAGATAGAACTTGATTCGAATGAGAGAAAATTTTGAAGAAGAGAGAGCTTCAGATCTGGAACTTGGTGAGAATGGCACAGGTTTGGAGTTAAGAAGCTTTTATATGAGTGATTTAGGGTTGGAATGAAGCTTGGAAACGAAGCAAAATGGTTAGGATTTTGTTGCTTTGGTTTGGCAAATGGAATAGTTGAAAATGAAGCACATGTGTGTGGCACGGGTTCTAGAGTATTCTTGGTTTGTTCATAGCTTTGGCACGAGGTTTGGAATGAGGAAAATGAATCATGAAGTAAGTGTGAAGAGAGTGGCACATGAGGAGAGTAAGGCAAGGTTCATTGTTGTGCAAACTTCCATTTTCCAACTTTTGCAAAAAGTGGAAGTTATGGTGCCTGAAGTAAACATTAGGTATGGTACATATTTGGCTCATTTTGGAAAATGAAAGAAAAGGTATGTGTGGTGTTGGGGTTCAATGATCATATGGCAAGATAACCAATTCAAAATGTGTCAAAGATGAAGACAACATGACATGCTTAGAAGCAAATATAGGTAACCATCTTCATGTCATCATGATATGCTTAGAAGCAACATGACATGACATGCCTTAAATAATGAGATCTTGATCTTGAATGAAACTAGGAAGAAAAATGAACAACTTTCATGTTCATTGCATTTAGAATTGCAACTTGGAAGGTTAAGAAATTTGACCTTAAAGTCATGTCCAAAAATATGCCTACGGACTTGTCAAATTTTCTAAGTTATGAAGGAGTTTTGGCATCCATGTACCATCAACTTTGCAGCATCATAACTTGGGGAGTTTTGATCCAATTGAGGAGATCTTGGTATGCATGGAAAGCTTGAAGCATGAAGAACAATTCTCATGTTGAAAGAAAATTGAGTTGAAACTTGGAACCCTAACATTGAGACATCATAACTTGAGTTCTAGACATCCAAATAGAGAGTTCTTGGTATCAAATGAAATCTTGAAGAATGAGGAACAACTTTCATGTTGGAGGAAAAGTGAGATGAAACTTGGATCAACAAGAAAAATTCCATTGAAAACATGCCCTCCAAGCTGAATTTCTATACTTAGAAAAATTCTAAGTATTGAAAACATGAATCTTGATTTTTCTCAACTTTATGCCAGCATAACTTTTGATCTTTGCCTCTTTTGAAGTTGCTTTCTTCTAAAAACTTGTAGTATGTGATGTTCTCTTTAATTTAATTACAAGTTTGCCTCATTTGGATCAAGGATGAGGATGTTATGAATCTTGCAAGATAGCACCATAAACATAAACTCTTCCATACTTAAAAAAATTCTCAAAACCCTAATTTAGTAACTTCTCCTGATTTTATGATTTCTATTGATCAAACCTCATAATACCATGGATAATGACCTGAAATGCCCAAATAAGACCCAAGAACTCAAGAGTTGACTTTGGTAGGGCATCAGTTGACTTTTTTACTAGATGAATCCAATTCCTCCTTTATCCACTTAAGAACCTTCTGAAATGATTTGTTATGAACCATGAGACATGTAGAGAATCTTTGGGATGTATGCTAAGCCATAGAACATTGATTATATCAAGAAAGAAATCACAAGTAGCCTTTGCCCAAAACCCTAGCTCAGGACCACTAGGAGCTTGATCAGATGAATCTCTTGAAACCAATGAAACCCTAATCACCAGATGATTGTGAGAACTTATTGAGATGCATTGATGAGTATGAAACCTTTGTAGCTCAAGAATAACATGATGTTGAGACTATTTCCTTGCTCATTGCTTTGAGAACCATCTCCTCCTCTTGAGGACCATCAAATATACCTTGATCCCATGTCTATAACCAATGCAATGCATAAATGAAGATGCAAATGAAATGAAGCATAAGCAAAACAAAGTTAACAAAAGGGAGAGAAAATTTTGGGGTTTTACAATCCTCGACCGAAGATTTGAGCATAGTGGAATTCAAAGTTGTTAGGGAGAATAATGGTCATTGCATTTCAATGTAGTCCTTTTCCTTGTATTTACCATTTTTCAACTTTGTAATAATCTATGGAGTCACGCCATTTGCGGGCTACTATTCTTAGTAATAAATTTGAGTCTTTTAACCAATGGTTTGCTATTCTTATATTGTTTCAGTTTACGGAATTTCATTTATTTTTTATGATAATTTTCGAAACAAAAGATGAGTAAATAATCATAATTTTGAAATGAACAAAATGTTTTCCTTGATTTATGAATATAAAAGAGGAATGTCAATGGTGATTTCAAGAATGGTAAAATCTTGAAGTGTGAAGCTTAGTTCATTCCTAAGCAGAGTCTTCATTATCCCTAGCAAGGATTGTAGAATTGATCCTATTTCTTCAACAGATTTTCCTCTTTGAAGAGTTTATTTAATATCCCTAGTAGAGTTTGCTTTGTATGCATTGATTAGTGCATTTTAATGCACATTTTCTTATGTTTGTACTTAGGCATTTACTTAGTTTGTTTTGTTTATTTTATTGTTTTATTATGTTTTTATAACTAAGTCTTTGTTTGCCTTTAATCTATTTTAGCAGCATATTTTCAGCTTTAGCGGTTATTTGATATCTGTATACTGTTCGGATCATAACTGGAGCTACAAGAATCGGATTGACGTGTTCTAATAGGCGTTGGAAAGCTAAGAAAGATAGCTACAAGTTTCATGTTGAAGGAAATATCTGATTCAAAGTGAAAGATGGTCAAATTATTCGTTGAAGTCAAGACCTGAATTCTGCCTTAAGGAATATTTAGTCTTGGGTCGGGTTTTTTATGTTTTTCGACCTAGTTGGGTTAGAACCGGAATTTGTGATGCTTTCCTATACCTAGAAGTTGCACACTGTTCATATTTACCATTATTTACACATTATTCACGGATTTTCTTTGCTTTGTACGATTGTAATGGAGAACTAATTCCCGAAGGCAAATCCTACTGCTTACGGGTTCCATCGTTTTGAGGTTATTCTAATACCAATTTAATTTGATTTCTGTTCAATTCTTTTCTACGAAGTCATTTTCTTAATTTGATTGCAATCGTTTTCTTGATTCAATTGTGTTCATAGGATATAATTGATTAAATTCGATTATATGCATGTTTCTAAATTTAATTGCGTGTTACCATTTACTTAATTCGTTAACCCATCATATTCTTAACCGTTTGCTTAATTTGGTAAACAGGAACATAATTCATATGATATTGATAGCGCTTGTCTAATTGATCTAATAATTGAATAGTTTTGTTAGATTTTTTGGTTTTTTTATTTTTTTTTTTTTTGCTTGTTGATTTTCAGGGTTGCAGTGCAGTGGTAAACGTTTCAGCCTATCGGGTAAGTTTGGAAGCTGCTGTTTCGATTTGCTCCGAATTTTTTCCAGAAAATCTGAAATTTGACCCTTAAAATCGCAAATTCCTTATTTTCCTATTTTATTTGATTTATTTTCTATTTTCATATTTTCAAAAAAATCTAAAATTTTTTGTAGAGACTTATTCTAATTTGATTTGATTTTTAGTTATATTTTCATTATTTTTAGATTTTATTTTATTCGCTTTTCTATTTTTCCATTCTTTTTCTTAATAGGGACATTGTTGGTATTTTCCTAATTGTTGCTGCATTGCTGAATTAGTTCTGTGTTTTCTTTTTCTTTGTTGATTCCATAAGGTTGTTCTCTATTATGTGGAGGCATCATCGTTGTTGGCATTCCATAAGGTTGTTCTCTATTATGTGGAGGCATTGAAAAATTCATCACAAATGGCCTATGAACACCCCCTAAAGGAGGAGGAGTCATTTGAGGCATTTGGGGTCCTACTGTAGAGGCACTGGGCGCGTTTTGGGATGCCGAAAACCCTGGGATCGACCCCATTGATGATGGCATCGCTTCTGATACAGAAACTGACGCCGTATTGTCTCCTGTCGAAGAAATAGGCGTCGGGTTATTAACAATTTGATTATTAGGCGCGCTTTGATTCGCCATTCTTCTTGTTCTTGTTCTTTTTGGTCTTTCCTCGTTGTTCACGGCTAACTTGCCACTCCTTAGAATCATACAACGAAATAAAAAACTTTTCTTCTAAGAATTTGCTATAAGAACAAAAGGACCAACTAAAGTAAATGCACTAGGTCCCACTGGGCGTGCCAATTTGTTCGCTGGTGAATTTGGCGAACAACCTCTGGTTTCCTAATTTATGAAAATCAGTTTGCTAACAGGACCAACCAAACAAATCCTAGGACAAAGTGCTTTTGAAAATGTCTTTGATTTGAAAAGGAATGTATTCTTTCTGTGTTTTCTAAGGTTTCTTTTAATAGTTCTTTTTTCGACTGAAAGAACAAAGACACGATAATGGCGAAAAAGTAACTAAGGATACAATTAAACGGAAAACAAAGTAAAATTCTGAAGTAAAGAAAATGACTTGAATGTAAAGAAATGAAGGAAAGCTTGAAATTTTATTAAAATGCATAAACGTAAACTGGTGTTTCCCATACATACATTTTCCAGAACACTCGTTTCTCTCACACAGTTACTTTGAGTATTTGCGGTAATTTGTATAGAGTTTGGAACACACCTGAATCTAACACCAAGACCTCCTATTTATATACAAACGAAATAACTACCCATAATAGCTATTTCTCCTAGTGGCGACAAATGTCATTCTGCATGCATTCGCCTCCCAGATACGTTCCACGCGTCCAATTTCAAAAGTAAAACTCCCTCATGAAATTTGAAATTCAAACACCCGTCGAATGGACCGATTCTTCTTACATCGAAATTATCCTCCTTACTTGGAAAAACCCGCCAATGCTTCCCCTAAGTACCATTCGCTTTCGACTTGCCCTTTTTCATCAACAATTTTCTCATTGAAATGTCCTGTCGAATCACCCTGTCGAAATTTTCCATTTGCTTTTGAACCATTTTCCTGGCGTCGAAATTATCAACCTACACTATGCTGGTGTACCCATGATTGCCATTATTGAAAAGGGTCTTGGTATTGGTAATGTTACCTCTCTTCTGTTATTGTATTTAATTTATTAAGGTATGTTCACAATACTATTGATGATGCTGCTCATCACTTCAAGAATACTCGTGACAGTGGGCATACGCTTTACAAGTTGTTGAGGACATGAAAAATAAAGAAATTCAATAATTCATTCACAAAAGAAAGTACAGAGCGTGAATATCATTCTAAAAAGCTAGGCTGTGTGATTTAATGAGAAGCTATATTACAAGAAATACACGGTTACAGTTGCAAATTCACAGCAGACCCAAAAAAGAGGAGAAACTCATGCGACCCCACTTGATGCTACACTCACAATTACCAATTCAAGGCCACCAAACGTGTGACTCTTTACACAACGTTGTGCAAAACGCATGACCACTCCAAATTCTCATAACAGAATTACATTGCCAATACCATACTACCCTCCTCATTCACCATATAAGAAGCAAGCTGCAACGCATTTCTTTTCATCAACACCATCTCTATCCTTCTACTGCAAATACCTCACCCCTCAACAAACTTCAAAATTGAGCCAAAGAATTACTCCATCACCAGCCCTCCAATTTCCTGCAAAAACACTTAACTCAAACTCATAGAACCTGCAACAAACTTTTCACCAATTTTACAAAGCCGTGACTATTTCTTCAGACAACTTCAAGCCAGCGAACCACAAGTTCCTTCATCATCAATTCTGCAGATCTGCAACAGCAACAGAAAACACAACATCACCATTACGTCATTATCACTTGAAACTCTATAACAACAGCAAAAAGGAAAAAAGAAGAATCACAAAAATGCAGCATCAAGAAGATTCACAGACCTGCAAATCCCAATCACCAACTGCAGAAATTCCAGATTGAAGAAGCCAAGTAGAGTCGAAGCAACAGCAACAATAATAGCGCAAGATTGTAGCACGTAGAAAAGGGAAACGAGATACCTGAAGGATTTCTCTGGTTGCTTTGTTACCGTTGAAGACGCCATCGGAGCGACTCCGATTCATAATTTTTTCTGCCTTCATCATCATCCTATGAACTCTGAACTTTGATATTGTGTTGGTGTGTTGGTGCGTGCATTTGATTTCTATAATAATTTGTGTAAATCAAGTCGGTTGGATTATTGGCATGGTGGAGCGTTAAATCATTGCGATGTGGTTTATGGAGGTTGTTTCTTGTCCGACCGAAGGTTTTTGAAGCTAGAGAGGAGAGATAGGAGAGTATGGTGGTTGTTGTGGTGGTTCGAGTGAACGATACGGAGACGGAGAGGAAGAAGGTCCTGGCGCAACTTTGTTTTTATTTTCGCCGACTGTGTAGATAGCGGCAGAGCCATGGAAGATGGAGAGAGTAAGAGCGTTGATGTTGAAGAAGGTGAGAGCGGCGCCGAAAAGTGACAAGAAGAAGCAAGGTTGGAGAAGTTATGTTGAGGTTGAGAGCGTGGAGAAGAGAGTTCCGGTGGAAAGAGGAAGTTGCGACGACGCCGAAGGAGAAATAGAGTGAGGAGAGAGCGGCTGGTGATGGTGTTTGTTGATTTTATTAGGTTAAGTTGCATTTGGACCGGGCTCAGAAGCCCATTTGTTTTCATTCTAACCGCACCTCCCTAGTTTCTGTTCACACATCCCCTTGGCTGCATAAGTAAGAAGAGTCTTGGGCCAGACACCAAGGCCCACGCGCTAGGCACCTATTCACACCTCTAGAATCCATTCGCACACCCCCCCCCTGGATTCACAATATAGCCATTGGGCCTGAAACCTTAAGCCCGTCCGCCTGGAAACCTGTATATACTCCCATTTTCCTGCTGCACCCTTTGTTTGTTTTTCTTTTTGGTTTTTATTAATTGTTTGTTTAATTAGTTTAATTTTGAATTAATTTAGGATAATTAGATTAATTTTAGAATTAAACCTTAATTAGGAATATTATTTAGATTTAATTTTAGTTTAGATTTTAATTTTAGTAAATTAGAATTTAATCTTGACTTAGAACTAGAAGTTTAATTTTAGAATTAGTTTTAATTTTCGACTAACTTTTTTCTTAGAATTTACTCTTGATTTTAATTAGCATTTTAATTTTTGTGGATATTCCTGATTAATTGATAATTCTGATTCTTGATTAATTCCTGATTTTTCTCTTTGTTCTTGAATTTCTCCTAACTTGGTTTCATATTTGATTCTCTCTTTGTGATTGAGCTGTCTAGTGTTTACTTGTTGATTACCTCTGTATTCACATGCTCCCTTAAGGCTCCTAGTCTGACTTAATTTCTGATTAAGCTCGGAGTAGGATAGACATTAGGCTCTCAATCCAAGCATGCTAACAATTAGGATAGTCCCTCCTAAGCCTCACTAACCATAGGTTACCCATGCATGATAACATTAGGACTCTTAGTTTCCCTTTAGAGTTTCCTTTGGGTCTTCTCTCTTTTCATCTCAAAACTTCTTGAAAACACTTAATAAAGATAAAGTGTATTGCGCACGAGCCTTAAGCGTGGGGAATGAGAAATGAGGGGCTTCCTCTCATCTTTCTAGAGTGCTTAGCGGGCGTCCTGTCTTGGGACGATTCGTTAAGTATTCGTCCCTATGCCCTAGACTTTGGTGCAATGCAAGTTATGAACTAACTTAAAACACTTCTGTCTAAAAAACACAAAAACAAATTCAAATCTTTTTGTCCTTCGGGATTGTTTGGTTCCAGACCATTTTCAGAAAAGAGCACGTTACCTTCCGTCTGAGTCGCAAACAGGCATCGACCCTAACTGCCGGACGCGAATCTAACGTCGCTCATAAAAAACACTCACCCATCTGTGGTCGTACCCACGAACTACATTAGCTCTGATTCCTCTCTCTCGTCCGATTGAGGATATGTAGGCACAAGACAGCGATTGTCTTGGCGAGCAACCTTCCCCCACAGTTCCCGTCCGAACTGCGTTGACTCTGACTTTCCCATTGCACTGAGAGAGTACGTAGGCCTAGGGCATCAAATATGTCCTACTGAGTCCGTCTTAGTCACCCCCATACCCGTTTTCTTTTGTTCAGCCATAGATAGTAGGACAACTCACCCTCCGTTTAGACAACAAGCGTGGATCTCATCGAGTACGATGGATCCGTGGGGTGCTAACACCTTCCCCTCACATAACCGACTCCCGAACCTGGACTATGGTTGCGATGACCATGTCTTTCCCCTTTCTCTTCAGGTTTATGCCGTGTTTCCTTTCCCTCTCTCGGGATAAATACACATTGCTGGCGACTCTGTGTCTGCTGCGCCACTCTCGCGTTTGTACCGTTGGATGCGAATATTTCGGGAGCGACAGCTGGCGACTTCACTGGGGACTCTAGTTGACCTCTTGCTGGTCCATCCCCTCTTGCGAGTCTATCCTAGCGCTTGTTTGTTTTTTTCGTTGGGTGTTTATTTGTTGTGCTTTATTATGTTGTATATTACTGTTTTACAGCTTTTATTGCATTGCATTTCATTTTATTACTGTCATACTGGATATTGCTGTGTTGTGTTGGCTGGTTTCTGTTTGGCAGGTTGGGTTATTTCGTGTGATAAGCCCAATAACCAAGCTTGAGTACACCCTAGGACTAGAGTGGAGAGTAGTGGGACCTACGTGCCATCTTGGTGCGTTTGTGTGTTCAAGAAATTCACAACCAGACGAGGCTATATTGGGACGCATTCTGACGTGTGTGTCTTGCGCATTTCAGGGTGTCGATCTAGAGAGCTGTCGACTCTGGTGACCGTTTCTCTGATACCTCAGTTGCGCCTCTCCTCCCGACCTGTGATAATGGCAGACTAGAAATGGCAAACCCATTACACTTGTCGATCCGAGGACCCAATGCTGAGGGACTCGCATAGGATGACCTTATTTTTTAGGGGAATCAGTTGAGGCCTCCTCGATTGATGATGATGCCAAACCAGAAATGGTGACCGTATCATCATTTCTCGACCTGAGAGCCCGGGATACTGAGGATCCTCGGTTTTCTAGAACCCACATGTGAGAGGGGCGGGTGTTTATAGGTTTGCAGGTGACCTTGGCCTTCAACCTACCTGGTATTCTGGTTTTCCTATCAGTGTGGACTTATCAGCCTGGTATTGTGTTTTTCTTCAGAGCAGACCAGTGAACTTATTCAGTCAGCAGCACAACAGTTATTCAGAACTTGTGGAAGCTTTGATCCCATGTCTGCTGCATTCATATTGCATTGCATTTGCATCTTGCATCATTTTTGCATATCTGTCTCCGGCCTGATCAGAGAGCTCATTCATCCTTTGTCTGAACCGCAGTTGATTTCTAGACTTTCTCATCGGACTTGAATCAGCTTTTGGGGAGATCATCATGAATTCAGGGGAACAGAATCAGTTTGTAACTAGGGCAGACGTTGAGTTGATGAAGAGTCAGTTGGACCAACTTGTGGAAGCATGGCAGCCATGAATAGGGGAGAAGCCAATGTTTAGAGAACTTCTGTGATTGGGAATGTCATTCCACCTCCAGTGAACAATGTTGCTCAAGCTCAGCATGTGCGAATCCCTGCTGAGAATCAAGCTATACACGAGCACGCCATCGTCCGAGATGGGAATTCTTCTTCTCTTGATGCCACAGACTATCAAAGCTTTGCCTTCTCTGTGCCAGATTTCCATGGGGTAGTTCCAAAGATTAAACCTAAGGATCCAAGGGCCTTTGCGTTTGATGAAAGATGTCGTGTGTTGGAAGAGAAGCTTGATGCCTTAATGAAGCATGATACCCTTGATTTGGATGCTTCGGGCATGTGTTTAGTGTCTGGTCTTGTGATGCCTCCGAAATTTGAGATGCCGAATTTTGAGAAATACAAAGGGGATAGTTGTCCGAAGCTACATTTGGTGATGTTTAGCCGAAGAATGACCTCACATGTCTATAATGACAAGCTTATGATTCACTGTTTCCAGGACAGTCTGAGTGGGGCATCATTGAGTTGGTATATGCAGTTGGAAAGTGGTAGCATCCGATCATGGTCAGATCTAGCCAATGCCTTTGTAAAGCAGTACAGTTATAATCTTGACATGGCTCCTAGCCGCCTGCAGTTGCAAGGTTTATCTAAAGCGGGTAACGAATCATTCAGAGAGTATGCTCAGAGATGGAGAGAGTTAGCTGCTCCCGTTCAACCACCACTTTTGGAAAGAGAATTGGTTAATATGTTCAAGGATACTTTGCAAGGACCATACTTCGATAAGTTGATTACTGTATTAAAATTCTCTGACTTGGTAATACTTGGAGAACACGTTGAGTTCGGTATCAAATGTGGAAAAATCCAAAGCGTCTCGAAGTTCCCAGCTAATGAAAGTGGATCAGTCGTCAGTGCTCAAGAAGAATGGGAGGAAGAAAGTAATTCCATCTAGGAACATCCACCATCTCATCCTCAATATTCAGATGCATCAATTGTTCAAAGTCAGCAATCTTCTGGATCTCAGAATCAATGGTCGTACCGCCGTCAGCCGCGTCAGCACGCCCGACAAAGGCCTAGGAAGCCAGAGAGGTATTTCACTCAGTTGCCAATGTCATTCAGTCAGATGTTGCCAGATTTAATCAGAGGTGGACTTATAGTGCCAAAGGGGGTAAAGCTGGTACCTTTTCCTTATCCACCAGATTTTGATGTCAACGCCCGTTGTGACTATCATGCTGGGACACATGGGCATTCAACTGAAGACTGTAAGGTGCTCAAGAGTAAGATTCAAACACTGCTTGACTCCAACATGTTCTCATTCACGCCTCAGGGTATTCAGATCCACGATTCTCCTTCATCCAATCATGTGGGTTCATCAGTTCAGGTTATGGAAGAAGACACCGACAGTAGTGGTGCAAGTTTTTATCAGACTGACTTCGATGAGCAATTCTGAAGATGGCAAGTTCAGTAGCAAGTCAAGATTGGAAAGCCCAGTTCCCCAGAGCTGACTATCTTTTAGATCATGTCATTTCTTTGCATTTGTAGTTTCTTTTCTGTTAAAGTGCAAACTCATTTGTAAAACTCGTCTGTTTTCAGTTGATAATGATAATGAAATGAATATGCATGTTTTGAATAAATCCATCTGTGTTCACTCATATTTTCTTTATTGATATCTAACCCTTGTTTAAGCAGGATCTGAGGGAGGATGATGAAATTCAAAGACGCAGAACTTCTGATGGTATGCTTTTGGGACAAAACCCTGCTGATGATGTACAGCATTGTTTCAAATCCCTAAACACCGGAGATATAAGGAAGATAATCCCTTGTCAACCCCTTTGAGCCTAGAAGTAGGAGTTTCTTTCTAAAAATGAAAAAACCCTCAATCTTAACCTGGGGCAGGGTAGGTGTCAGTTAATTTGACCAAGCGTTCAAATTTCAAAGGAGTGTCCCATTCAAGGATCAAATCACAACGGTTATCCCTCACCAACCGAAGAGTGAGGCAGTCACATCCCTTTCAAACAAGTCAGACAAGCCAGTGTCACACGATTTGTTCAAAAAAAAAAAGAAAAAGAATCAAAAGAAAAAGAAAGCCCGCTAAGTCGAAACTTGAAAACAAGTGACTTAGGCAAAAGTTAGGGCATCCCGCTGGACTTCAAAATCGAAAATTCAAAAGGAATCAGTCCAGGCAAAAATCAGGGATATCAAAAACAAAGGAATAAAAAGTGAAAATAAGAGGAATAAAAAGAAAAATCCTCAAATAAAGAACAAGTCGTGTGTTTACAGACACCAAAGGCAAAAGGGGTGGCTGTCACTCCGAAAACCGTGTGGGTTCTTTCTATCCTCATACTATCCAATAACCTTTTTGAAAGGTGAGCGCTTGTGTCGAGCTAGCTGAACGTAGGACTGGAGAACATCAACGAGAATGGGTGGGTTAAAACAAAACTTTGAGCCTTATATCCTTTCTTTCTCAAACCGTGAACCAAGCCACGTTACAACCTTTAAAAGACCTAATTGAAGCAAGGTTGTTTCGAAAGCATACTTCGGTAAAGATCGCGTCGAACCTGACTCCTAAAAGGATCTTCTTACCATTCATGTTGGTATCAGCGACACTTTGATTAGTGATTCATTCACTATATGTCACAACTTTTCTTCCAGTGAACAGACTTGGATTTCAAAACTGTCATATGCATTGCATTAAAATTGTCATTTTCAAAACGAATTGTTTTACTTGCGAGTAAGTGCTTGATCAGGGAAGTTTCTGCAATGAAAGGATTGATCAAGATAAGATGCAAAGTGCCCGAGTACTCCGTTGAGCAGGGGCAAGTCATATCAAATGGGCAATTCATTCTAAGATTTAGCCCATCTGGGGCAATCAGGTCGAGATTCGACAAATATCTCGAAGGTCAGTCAGCTAGAGGTACTCCTTCACAGATCAGCCAGTCAAGGGCAAAATCACTTCAAGGTTGGGGCAGGTCACCCCAAAAGCAAAAGGGTTTTTCTCAGGAGAACGGTTAATCAAGATCATGGGGCAAGATATATAAGATCTTCATGAGACCTCTCAAAAACAGGTTCCTTTATGGGCTATGCTGTATCAGGGCATCTTTTGGTCATATCACATCTGCAGGGTTCATGTTGATGGTCGACACGTGACGTCCCTAGTAGAGTTTCTCTCCCCAACAGAGTAAGGGTAGAAAGTAAGTCTCCAGCAGAGGAGTAAGCTCAATGTTGTCCCCTAGCAGAGTGGATATCATAAACCGTTGTTCCCCGAGCAGAGTTGTTGGTGATGGCTGGTATTCCCCAGCAGGTTAAGGGTGTTTCCCTGACTATAGGCTAAGTTCAATGATATTCTCCAGCAGGTTCGTTATTATTGACTTCATTCCCCAAAGCAGGTGATAGTCATCTCAATGGCTTGATCAACAGTGGTTGACATCCCCACCAGATTCAAACTCCAATGGATATTGACACCTCTTCCGTAACAGATCTTTGGGGTCCATCTTCAAGGTTTATTCGTAATCCCCAACGGAGTGGGAGTTCTCTTCGGGTTTCATCTTCAGCAGTGGTTATATCAGGAAGGCCGGTCAGTGTGACTTCCTTGGCAGGGTTCGTAACCTCGGAGACAGTTCAGTTCGCCATCCCCAGCGGATTTGGCCTCTTCTCTTCAGCATTTATTTTGCTGGAGGGGTCTCTTTTGCATATCATAAGCATTTTGCATTGCATCCTCAAACACGTAGCATTTCCATTTCGTATGGAGCATTACGCCATAGAAAGAAAATTCAAACATATGCATGCGAAGCATAAGCCGGATTTGGTACCTTGTACAGAAGCCCGAATCAATTTTCAGTCAGACAATGACATATCCCCAGAGAGAATGCCAAGCCATTCCTCAGCAGATAGTTTCTTCCCGTTATCTCTATGACGATGTGTTTCGAGTTCAGGTTTCGTACATTCGGATGTTTTCAATTTTCTTCATGTCAACCCCTTGACGAGGTGTTTTCTTGGGTTTCATCTTCTTTCCGTCATCCCCATGACGATGTATTCCTATGGTGGAATTTTCATTTTCTTTCTGTTATCCCTATGACAATGTGTTTCTTGGGTTTCATCCTCTTTCTGTGATCTCCATGGCAATGTGTTCCTATGGTGGAATTTTCTTTCTGTCATCCCTATGACAAGGTGTTTCTTCGGATATGGGTTTCATCTTCTTTTTGTCATCCCTATGATATGGTGTTTCTTCGGATATGGGTTTCATCTTCTTTCTGTCATCCCTATGACAATGTGTTATCTCCATGACATGGTGTTTCTTTGGATATGGGTTTCATCTTCTTTCTGTCATCCCTATGACAATTTGTTATCTCCATGACAATGTGTCCCTTCGGTCGGGTTTTCGTTCTCTTTCTGTCATCTCTATGACAATGTGGTTCTTCGGATAAATAATCGGTGCGGTTCTGGGGTTCACTTTTCTTTCTATGGGTTTCATCTTTTTCCTGTCATCCCTATGACAATGCGTTCTCTCCGGTTAGGTTTTCTTCCCGTCAACCCTTTGAAGAGGTGTTTCTTGGGTTTCATCTTCTTCCTGTCATCCCTATGACAATGTATTATCTTCGTCAATTCCTTGACGATGTTGAGTTATCTTCCCCGCAGATTTATCTGTTTGGATTTCTCTCATCCCTAGTGAAGTTATTATCTTGGAGAAATTTCTTCGCCAGTTCCCTTTATCAGCAGGGATGGCATTTATTTTGCTAGTTCTCTTTATCAGCAGAGATAGCAATCTTTTGAAGATTTTCTTCGTCAGTTCCCTTTATCAGCAGGGATGGCATTTATTTTGCTAATTCTCTTTATCAGCAGAGATAGCAATCTTTTGAAGATTTTCTTCGTCAATTCCCTTTATCAGCAGGGATGACATTTATTTTTCTAATTCTCTTTATCAGCAGAGATAGCATTATGTTGAAGAATTTCTTTGCCAGTTCCCTTTATCAGCAGTGATGGCATTTATTTTGCTAGTTCTCTTTATCAGCAGAGATAACAATCTTTTGAAGATTTTCTTCTTCAATTCCCTTTATCAGCAGGGATGGCATTTATTTTGCTAATTCTCTTTATCAACAGAGATAGCATTATGTTGAAGAATTTCTTTGCCAGTTCCCTTTATCAGCAGGGATGACATATTTCGAGATTCCTTTGTCAGTTCTCTTTATCAGCAGAGATGACATAACCTGGGAGAGTTTGTTTCACTTTATCCCCAACATAGCTAACACTCGTCCGTGTTTATTTCAAGACATTTCAATACATCGTCTGTATTGGTTTCCAACACTCGTACGTGTTGTGATGGTGCAATATTTATTACTTGTCCCCCAGTGGAGTCGTCTCTCCTTGGCACAGTTTGCAAATTTCCGGGTTCTTTTTGTATTCAATCACCTTCTACCTTGAATGTCTGAAAGCCGTTGCTATCATCCCTTCAGGTTCAAGTTGATTGAATAGGGGCAGTTGTAACACCCCAAAATTTGCTCTACCTTTTTCTGGCTTTTGTTTCGCACTCATTTGCATCATCATTAGGTCATATTCATAATTATATCATTGCATTGGTCTCTTAAGACATGGGATCGAGGAGTTTTCTTATTATCAGTATTTTCCTATTCAGAGGTGCGTCAAGTTATGAGGTTTTCTTATCCAGAGGAATCATCAAAGGCTTTGAGTCAGGGTTTCACTGGTGTGAATCAGGGTTTGGATCCTTTTTAATATCTCAAGAGAATTGGTTCCAGGTTAAGTGCTTATTCAGTTATGATCAGGTGGAAGTTTGACTTCATCTTGGTCAAATCATCAGGAGTTTTGCTTCAAGTGCAAGTTATCCGTGTTATTGGTTTATTTCTCAGGAAATGCGCATCAAGGGTCAGTTTGTTATGTGCTGGAGGTCAAGTTATCAAGCATTGGTTCATGTGGGGTTGATTTAAAAGTCAGGATCTATGGATTTATTTTCCCAGAGATTTATTCAGACAGATTCATGTGAGGATTCACTTGATCAAAGATTCAGAGGATGTGTGATTTAGGCGTTTTGTTTCAGTGGTAGTTGTGTGCCTTTAATCGGGTGTTGTGGAAAGTCGAGAGTTGGTGTAATGTGGTTATCCTTTTTTAATATCCATCTCATTATCCATTTCATCTCATAACCATTTTCTTTATATAACCAATTTAAACCATTTATCCATCTAGATCCACATTGCAAATATCCATGTCCAATATCCAATATCCAACTTCATTTAAGTCCATTCTCTTAATCAATTTCTAAACCCTATTCAAAGTCCATTTCAAACCATATTACAAATACAAACCACAAATCCTCAAGGACATTAAGGATGCAATCAAGAGTGGAAGAGTTTGTGCTCCAATTATTTATGATGATAAAGGTGAGGAGCCGTGCTATGCTGGTGTACCCATGATTGCCATTATTGAAAAGGGTCTTGGTGTTGGTAATGTTACCTCTCTTCTATTATTGTATTTAATTTATTAAGGTATGTTCACAATACTATTGATGATGCTGCTCACCACTTCAAGAATACTCGTGACAGTGGGCCTACGCTTTACAAGTTGTTGAGGACATGAAAAATAAAGAAATTCAATAATTCATTCACAAAAGAAAGTACAGGGTGTGAATATCATTCTAAAAAGCTAGGCTGTGTGATTTAATGAGAAGCTATATTACAAGAAATACACGGTTACAGTTGCAAATTCACAGCAGACCCAAAAAAGAGGAGAAACTCACGCGACCCCACATGATGCTACACTCACAATTACCAATTCAAGGCCACCAAACGTGTGACTCTTTACACAGCGTTGTGCAAAACGCATGACCACTCCAAATTCTCATAACAGAATTACATTGCCAATACCATACTACCCTCCTCATTCACCATATAAGAAGCAAGCTGCAACGCATTTCTTTTCATCAACACCATCTCTATCCTTCTACTGCAAATACCTCACCCCTCAACAAACTTCAAAATTGAGCCAAAGAATTACTCCATCACCAGCCCTCCAATTTCCTGTAAAAACACTTAACTCAAACTCATAGAACCTGCAACAAACTTTTCACCAATTTTACAAAGCCGTGACTATTTCTTCAGCCAACTTCAAGCCAGCGAACCACAAGTTCCTTCATCATCAATTCTGCAGATCTGCAACAGCAACAGAAAACACAACATCACCATTACGTCATTATCACTTGAAACTCTATAACAACAGCAGAAAGGAAAAAAGAAGAATCACAACAATGCAGCATCAAAAAGATTCACAGACCTGCAAATTC
The DNA here is from genome assembly GCA_022829125.1 of Lathyrus tuberosus. Lineage (NCBI taxonomy): Eukaryota > Viridiplantae > Streptophyta > Magnoliopsida > Fabales > Fabaceae > Lathyrus > Lathyrus tuberosus. The sequence goes on along the minus strand of JALAZF010000308.1, from coordinate 2,005,568 downwards.
CAATCACCAACTGCAGAAATTCCAGATTGAAGAAGCCAAGTAGAGTCGAAGCAACAGCAACAATAATAGCGCAAGATTGTAGCACGTAGAAAAGGGAAACGAGATACTTGAAGGATTTCTCTGGTTGTTTTGTTACCGTCGAAGACGCCATCGGAGCGACTCCGATTCGTAAGTTTTTCTACCTTCATCATCATCCTATGAACTCTGAACTTTGATATTGTGTTGGTGTGTTGGTGCGTGCATTTGATTTCTGTAATAATTTGTGTAAATCAAGTCGGTTGGATTTTTGGCATGGTGGAGCGTTAAATCATTGCGATGTGGTTTATGGAGGTTGTTTCTTGTCCGACCGGAGGTTTTTGAAGCTAGAGAGGAGAGAACGGAGAGTATGGTGGTTGTTGTGGTGGTTCGAGTGAACGATACGGAGACGGAGAGGAAGAAGGTTCCGGCGCAACTTTGTTTTTATTTTCGGCGACTGTGTAGATAGAGGCAGAGCCATGGAAGATGGAGAGAGTAAGAGCGTTGATGTTGAAGAAGGTGAGAGCGGCGCCGGAAAGTGACAAGAAGAAGCAAGGTTGGAGTAGTTATGTTGAGGTTGAGAGCGTGGAGAAGAGAGTTTCGGTGGAAAGAGGAAGTTGCGACGACGCCGAAGGAGAAATAGAGTGAGGAGAGAGCGGCTGGTGATGGTGTTTGTTGATTTTATTAGGTTAAGTTGCATTTGGACCGGGCTCAGAAGCCCATTTGTTTTCATTCTAACCGCACCTCCCTAGTTTCTGTTCACACATCCCCTTGGCTGCATAAGTAAGAAGAGTCTTGGGCCAGACACCAAGGCCCATGCGCTAGGCACCTGTTCACACATCTAGAATCCATTCGCACACCCCCCTGGATTCACAATATAGCCATTGGGCCTGAAACCTTAAGCCCATCTTCCTGGAAACCTGTTTATACTCCCATTTTCCTGCTGCACCCTTTGTTTGTTTTTCTTTTTGGTTTTTATTAATTGTTTGTTTAATTAGTTTAATTTTGAATTAATTTAGGATAATTAGATTAATTTTAGAATTAAACCTTAATTAGGAATATTATTTAGATTTAATTTTAGTTTAGATTTTAATTTTAGTAAATTAGAATTTAATCTTGACTTAGAACTAGAAGTTTAATTTTAATTTTAATTTTAGAATTAGTTTTAATTTTCGACTAACTTTTTTCTTAGAATTTACTCTTGATTTTAATTAGCATTTTAATTTTTGTGGATATTCCTGATTAATTGATAATTCTAATTCTTGATTAATTCCTGATTTTTCTCTTTGTTCTCGAATTTCTCCTAACTTGGTTTCATATTTGATTCTCTCTTTGTGATTGAGTTGTCTAGTGTTTACTTGTTGATTACCTCTGTATTCACATGCTCCCTTAAGGCTCCTAGTCCAACTTCATTTCTGATTAAGCTCGGAGTAGGATAGACATTAGGCTCTCAATCCAAGCATGCTAACAATTAGGATAGTCCCTCCTAAGCCTCACTAACCATAGGTTACCCATGCATGTTAACATTAGGACTCTTAGTTTCCCTTTAGAGTTTCCTTTGGGTCTTCTCTCTTCTCATCTCAAAACTTCTTGAAAACACTTAATAAAGATAAAGTGTATTGCGCACGAGACTTAAGCGTGGGGAATGAGAAATGAGGGGCTTCCTCTCATCTTTCTAGAGTGCTTAGCGGGCGTCCTGTCTTGGGATGATTCGTTAAGTATTCGTCCCTATGCCCTAGACTTTGGTGCAATGCAAGTTATGAACTAACTTAAAACACTTCTGTCTAAAAAACACAAAAACAAATTCAAATCTTTTTGTCCTTCGGGATTGTTTAGTTCCAGACCATTTTCAGAAAAGAGCACGTTACCTTCCGTCTGAGTCGCAAATAGGCATCGACCCTAACTGCCGGACGCGAATCTAACGCCGCTCATAAAAACCACTCACCCATTCGTGGTCGTACCCACGAACTACATTAGCTCTGATTCCTCTCTCTCGTCCGATTGAGGATATGTAGGCACAAGACAACAATTATCTTGGCGAGCAACCTTCCCCCAGAGTTCCCGTCCGAACTATGTTGACTCTGACTTTCCCATTGCACTGAGAGAGTACGTAGGCCTAGGGCATCGAATATGTCCTATCAAGTCTGTCTTAGTCACCCCCATCCCCGTTTTCTTTTGTTCAGCCATAGATAGTAGGACAACTCACCCTCCGTTTAGACAACAAGCGTGGATCCCATCGAGTACGATGGATGCGTGGGGTGCTAACACCTTCCCCTCGCATAACAGACTCCCGAACCTGGACTATGGTTGCGATGACCATGTCTTTCCCCTTTCTCTTCAGGTTTATGCAGTGTTTCCTTTCCCTCTCTCGGGATAAATACACATTGCTGGCGACTCTGTGTCTTCTGCGCCACTCTCGCGTTTGTACCGTTGGATGTGAATCTTTCGGGAGCGACAGTTAGGGAACTGCCTAAACAAATCCTTATGTACTCCCTCCCTCTCTCTCTCCTTCTCTCTCTCTCTCTCCCTCTCTCTTACATTTTGTTTGCAAATTATCGTGTTCATCAGTTGTGTGATTAATTTGTTTGGTGATTTCTTTTGAAAAACATTTTGTTGAATTGATCACAATCATTTTTATTGTGGTTGGATTTGAAGATCAACAAAATTATACAAAATCTCAAACATAATCGATTTCACAAAAGGTGTTTGATAAATTGTTTCAATTGTGTTTTTGTTTGATTTATCATTGGAAATAGAATTGCTTGCTAAGTTGCTTTCTAGTAATTGTTATTAAATCTTATTGATTAAAGTTACTTATCATTATCTCATATTTGTTTTTGCATACACACATTCGAGCTTTTCGATAACGGTTTCGATTTAGACGAATTGATCCAAGTTACTTCTGCTAGCCAAACATTTTGAAAAACTGTTTTCATCTATAAATTTTTTTGGGGATCTATTCACCCACCCCTCTAGATAAGTTGCCTTCGTCTAACAGATCCCGCCGATTTCTTGAGCAATGAACTGTCCGAAGATTGAGAAGATCTACTGCGATGTTTGTAGGCTTCCACACAACACTACCAAGGTCAACCTAGAGAGAAGAACCTCCTTCTTTTTACTAGAATTTGTCATTACCAATGACAACAACCACAATCTTGCAAGCTTCTTGAAAAATCTTTACCAATCCTTCAAGAACGGTTAGATTCAAGACACGTATCCCTTAACAATTACAAATCTCCATGATCAAGAACTGAAATAAAAACTAGAGGCTGAAAATGAAAGATATTCTATCTGCAAGAGTTTTTTTAGTTTTAAAAAATGAGAGGTTGTTGATTTCACAAAATCATAATGTTGATTATGAAATTGCTTACTTGAAAATAAGGTGACAACATGAATTTATATGAGTTGGAGGTTATACACAAAATAGGTGAAAATGTCATGTGATTTGAGTTAACTAAGCAATTAGAATGAAACAATATCAACTTAAGAAAATTGACCCATTTTCCTGTGATTCAAGTCAGTTAAAGCCGTTATTCAAGTAATGAAGATTCATGATTTGATTCATGTATAAACCTTGACTCAAGTCAAATAAGTCAGAATCAAAATTTGGAACAAATTATGGCTTATAATTTGGAACAAATTCTGGCTTAGATCACTCCAACTAGGCTTCATCTAAAGTGGTGGTCTTATTTTCCCAATTCCTCTAACATAAGATATCAACGAGAGAGAATATGTTTATGCAACAAAACATTCTTGATTGTGATGGTAGTTTTTGTACATTGTGTGTTAGGCCTTTAGAGTCTATTTTCAGTTGTTTTTTAACCTTCTGTGTGGTGGAAAACTTATTGCATATGATTTTTTGGTAACTTGGGAGATTTGTTGTCTTGCCGAGAAATACTATCTCGCTTTTTGAGTTTATTTTTTACTTCCTAGAAGGTTTGGCAAGGGTTATAGGTAACTTTATCGTGATTTGCCATACAGTGGTGTTGACTACTTAGAAATCACATAATGACTTGATTTTTAATATTAAGCCAATAAACAAGGAGGATAAGGAAGATAAAATCATATTGCTTGCTTGGAAATGTTATTTTGGTAGGTCACAGATTTACTCATGATCATTTTCTACTTAGCTTTAGAATATTATTATCTATTTGAGTCCATAGCGGTTTGAAAGTTTTTGATCGATTCTTTGACGTTGTGATTGAAATTCTGGTATGCAAATCTCAGATGTCCTGAGAGATGTCGAGATATTGATCTCTGCTTTACTAAACAAGGAGAGGACAAGAACATTCTGATATCTCAAAGTCATAACAGTGTCATGACAGATGTTTCAACATCTGTCAAGACATATATTTTAGAACATAAGAACAGACTGAATTATACATAGAAAAATGATAAATAACACCAAGATATGATGTCCCAGTTCGGTGTACAACAACACCTACATCTGGGGGCTACCAAGCCAGGAATGAAATCCACTATCAGTAGTATTAATTCTAAGTATACAACCTCCGGTAACTTATCACTTAATTCCCTACCCAGTACAACTTCTACCTAGAAACCCATCTAGATAAGAGAAACCCATCTCAATTCCTAAATCACCTCAGTGATATCTAACAGTCACAACCTCTAGTGACTATATCAAACTGTTCAATTGAAAGACAACCATTTCAACACAATATTCAGTCAATACTCTTGACTAACACTAATACTTGAATTTGCTTAAAAGCTTCTTCCAAGAACAATATACAATTCATTACCTATAGGTTTCTGAATATGAAAAACTATGTCTACCACAATGTATCAAACCGATTCAAAGGGTAACTTACAATACAAGAAAAGCACACGACTCTTAAAACCCTAAACCCTTATTTTTGCTTTACAAAAGTCTTAACAAAGACTAGTAATTTGCCCTAGGTCTTGGTATTCCTTTTATAATATTTAGCTGTCCATGGGCTTCTAAATATCTATCTAATTATTCCTTGATCCATGTTCTGATTGCAACTTAAATCTTAGAACAGATCTGCAACAAATCTGTTGTATCAGACCAAGATGTCTAATTCTCAAGATAGGACATCTTATCCGACATGTTGTTCTTTACATATTTCTTCATGTTAGGACATCTTGTTCAACATCATATTTTACCAAAATTTAGTCAAATCTTAGAGCCTTCAATCTCCCCCTTTTGACAAATTTTAGCTAAAACTCCTTTTGCACAATAAACCTAGGAAATCAAGGAGTAGAAAGAGTAGAAAGTCCTGAAGTCATTTCAGTTGGCCTATGACGAGTTTAGCAGAAAATAATGTGACTCCTGGAAGCTTTCTTTCTTCCTGTACAGCTGTTTGGATGCTTTACACAGCACATACCACCTTTTGTATGACGTGTACCCTTTACTCTGGTGTACATGAGGAGGAAGATACAAGACACTCCCCATCAAAACCACTCCCAATTTACCATCCTCCATTATCCAGATCAAGGCTCAATGGACCAAACCCCAACTTCGGATAACTCAGAACACAAGACACAATTGTGTTCATAACTCAGATCACAAGAAACAAAAAGAAGACTCGGAACAAAAAGAATTGAGACACAGACAGAATGTTAGAACATCCTATCCAACATCCTTGCAAAACAACTGCAAAAATGTATTCAAGACACAAATGAAGATGAGTCATGTGTTGCAAGGAACAACACACAACTGAGATAGACAGACAACCTATCTCCCGCATTTTAGCCAAAAATTGATAAAAAATCCAACACAATTCCATAACCAAACAGTACTCACCCAAACTCGGATAAATGCCATAAACTCACGACACAGCAAAAACACAACCTGAGACAAAAGAAGCAAAGAGCCCATTTAAATACCCGAGAAGTTTCCTTAGGAATTAACGAGCCATTGATGTTACCAAAGATCAATTTAATGAGGACATAAATTGAGGAAGATAACTTCAACATAAATGAATGTGCACCGCCCAACTCAGTTTTAACTGTTTCTTCTTTAATGAGAATCGTCCAAAGAATATGCATGTACCGAAGAAACATGTTTTTTGCACGCCTCCTTTAAGGCACGTTTTCCACCGTCCATATAGAGCCATTTGTAAACAAACACGAGTCCTAAACAATGTCCTGACACCCAGTTAGACCTTGTCTTCTCTCTCTTGTAAACTCTAAAGCATAGTCACAGTGCCTTCCAATGAACCCCAAGCATACTCCTTTCAGCCAAAATTAGAAAAACCTGACCATGATGTCAAGATAGCATGTGTGACATCATCCATTTATCAACAAAGGCTCCCATGAACCTCATCCCAATCTACAGAGAAAAATAAATTCTCCCAGACAATATCCAATCCTATTTCTCAGGTCTCTCCTAAGAATCATGAACATAGTTGAAATAATTCAATTGCTTTTACAATTCAAACTCACAAGCAAAACTTACTAAGCTAAAGGATCAATGCACCACGGTGTCAAGATATCTTGTCTAACATTACAACCTCACATGAATCACATGAACATCTTCATGCTCATAAGTGAGAAAATACCAGGATCACAATCTTTGTACCATAACAAATAAACTCTTGGATTGAGACCAAATAACAACATTGATCACTCTCCCCCTGAACACATCCACACACTGTACAAATCCATCTTGAATCTTACAACCATAGACAACCTTGTTCTTTGAGAATAAATCCAATCAAACCTAGAATGCTCACATCCCCAAAAGAGACATACAAATTCTCTTAACTTCTTGGTTAGCCAAGATGTCATCCACACTTGGAAGACATTAAACCCCTTCTCCATATGAAGAGAGATACATCCTCAGCCTGCTTCCTTCTTAAGATTCAGCCTGATACAATCTTTTCTAGAGATACTTCCAGCAGAACCTACCATCGACTCACAGATAATTAGAATCCACACAGTCTTGACCAATAGCTCTACACCATACTTCACAATGAATAGATATAACTCTAAAGCTGAAAATCAAACTCAGTCATCCTCCAAGAATAAATAATAGCATGAATGATGTTCCAACATCATTTAAGACATCAGTCTCAATCAGAGGAGCCATGTACTTTGATTCTTGAAACACCAATCATAGGACTTACCATTTGCATAGTAATTCTTACACCTCGTTAAGGTACACATGAAGATCTTAATATGATGCACACTTGTATCGACTTAATCTTCACATGAATCAGAAAACCACTGAGGGAAATAAACTCTCATGCATCTCATGACGCTTATACCAGAAATAGAATGTGTAAACAAACTATATGATGTTAGAGACATCAATCATCCTTAAGCACCTTGGGATTTCTTCTACACGCACCAAGGCATGGAAAGAAATAGTTTCTCCTTTAAATTTCTGTCTACTACCCTTTTGCACAGACCTTCATAGAGTCAAGAACACCATCACTTGTAAGATCAAGTGTTCCAAACATGTGATGACACACATTTCTTGGACCCTAAGCAAAAGAAAAACCTCCCTTGAGCATACAAATAACTATGGTTATTTGACACATCTCCCTACAAGGATGATCAATCAGAGTTCCAGAAGAGTGGTTTTTTAATCCACCTGAGAAACTGGATCTTCCAATTCTAACTCCTCCTTGCTCCATACATAAATCTTGAAAAGCTCATCCCACCTTGAAGGATTTCTCTACCTCAACAGAACAAGAGTTCCATGTTCTCATAGACTTGAAACTTATATTCAAGTTTGAGTAAACACCATTCATCCTATTTTAAGAAAAATAACACCCAGTCTTCTGAAAAATCATCTTGATCAATTGCTTCTTTAAGTTCCTTTCTCCAATATAATCATCCATACCAGAGACTATTCTATTTGAACAGAGTATCCACAAGCAGGTTCGCACAAATATGGCTTCTTATGAGCAGAAGAATCTTCAAGATATCTGAGAAAAAGTCCTAGATATTTGATTTTGACCTCCATATAGTCTGGTTGAGATGCCTTTAACAGTCTTCCACTAGGAATTAGAACACATACTCCTATAGGAGATAATGGAACATAGCTTCTGCACCTCTATGTGCTTAGATCAGTAATAAACTGACCCAAGGAATGTTCATCAAGATGATCATGTGTTAATCTTCACCTCCACCAGCACACCTATCCATAACAAGTTTCTTGGATAAAGACTTCCTAGACTGCATACCAAATGTCTCTTCAAGTCTAATCTGAAGAAGATTCCCAACACTTTTGATCAACACACATTTGTTTAACATCCAGAGCATATGCCACAACACTCCTTTTTCCAAGAGGTTCATTCCTTGGATCAACAAGATTCTGCACACACTCTTTTAGAATGATGTTTCAACATTTGGTTGAACATCAGTTCCTTTTCCAATGAACAGATCATTGAAATTGGTTCTGAAGCCATTACCAGAATTACACAACTTGATTAGATTTAAGGACAAGATAAGGACCTTTTGAGAACTTCACAAATGATACCGACTGTATCCATTCTTCAAGACATATCAGATACATAGAATAGGTTCTTGAGTTCTTGTAACTGTCTGAAGCTGCACCTTCTGGTGTGACATTTTGACATCATCTTTCTTAAACACCAAGCAAAAGGATAATCAATTAAATACTTGTTAAGGCCACAAATAGCAATTGATTTTAAATCCCAATTCTGTATTCTTCAGTCACTAAATGTCATTAGACTCCCTTTTAGCTAGAGAATCCTAATGATGATTACAATGTTGAGACATTAGGATTAACATCCATGACACAACTTGCTTCTTGATACACAACCTCTTGACAGTTTAGTGTTCTCTTTGGTGTTCAGACTAGAAAAACCATATCCTTCTGAATCTTCTAAAAACATCTACACTGGATGAGCCCTCTACAACTGTTCAGTCCTTACAGACTCCTATTTCTTCAGGTTGACACCCCTCCTTATTCTAGCTATAAGATCAGGAATAAGACATCCATCACAACCTAAGAAGAAATCTTCAAAGCATAAATCTTCCTTAGAATACCATATTCAGACAAACTAGTAATATCCTTGGATAATCATAATCATTTTCCAAGAGTTAGAAATCTCATGTAGTTGCTCTTGAGATCAGTATAAAAAATTTCACCACAAAGATCCAATGTCATCACACTTATAAGAATGCTTTGACATTGATCAGCTTTTACTCCAGTTCCAGCCTAGTTGAATGTTAGTACAATTGTACTGACCTTCGAACAACCATACCGTTCCTTCTTTTCTATTCCAGAATAGACTGCCTTCCAAGAATTTTGATAGGGAATCCTCAAACATAGACAATCTCTTATAGGGTTGGGAGCAAAAATAAATTGCGCCTGTCTTTCTTCAATGGTATTACATTCTCAAGTCACACTTCTTAAATAAGTACCCGTGGATCTTCTTCTTGACAATCTTCTATTCTGAACTCTATTTATCAAACACATTCAGAAGTGACTTTATGAGTGGACTTAAGAGAAAACTCAAGTATCTTGGGCTACTTTAAACGTGACATAGAGTGTTTACCAAATCCATAGATCCTGAATTTGATAAACAAGACCTCAACTCAACCTTTTTCCTCCTATTACCCTTCATGGTACCTGGCTGAAATTATATTCCAAGCAACATAGGAAGATCCTTCAGGAGAAGCCAGATCACAATGCTCTCTTCTTTATATTACTCCCAACTAGTGATGGCTTGAACATCTATAGAGGCTGACACCATCTTCAACAAGCGCCAGGTAAGATGTCAGAATATCTTATAAGACAATAACATCATTATCAGCAGCAGCGGTAGAATCTTCACATAAGTATCAGTCAACCATCAGTAGTTGTCAGGCTGGATTCAAACAGCTATCATCCTAGCTTCCAATCCCATTGAATACAACAGTAATGGATGGTTAGATCATACAATCTCCTTCCTTGTTCAAAAGACCAGAAAGTATCTTCCCAAGAACTCATCCAGAAACAGAACAGGATGTCTGCTCTAATACAAATTGAAATTCTGTTATGCATATCTCAGATGTCCTGAGAGATGTCAAAACATTAATCTCTGCTTTACTAAACAAGGACAGAACAAGAACATTCTGATATCTTAAAGTCATAACAGTGTCATGACAAGATGTTTCAACATCTGTCAAGATATATATATTTTAGAGCATAAGAACAGACTGAATTATACATAACAGAATGATAAATAACACCAAGATATGATGACCCAGTTCGGTGTAAAACAACACCTACATCTAGGGGCTACCAAGCCAGTAATGAAATCCACTATCAGTAGTATTAATTCTAAGTATACAACCTCTGATAACTTATCACTTAATTCCCTACCCAGTGCAACTTCTACTTAGAAACTCATCTAGATAAGAGAAACCCATCTCAATTCCTAAATTACCTCAGTGATATCTAACAATCACAACCTCTGGTGACTGTATCAAACTGTTCAATTGAAAGACAACCCTTTCAACACAATATTCAATCAATACTCTTGACTAACACTAATACTTGAATTTGATTAAAAACTTCATCCAAGAACAATATACAATTCATTACCTACAGGTTTCTAAATATGAAAAACTATGTCTACCACAATGTATCAAACCAAAACAAAGGGTGACTTACAATACAAGAAAAACACACGACTCTCAAAACCCTAAACCCCTTATTTTTGCTTTACAAAAGTCTTAACAAGGACTAGTAGTTTGCCATAGGTCTTGGTCTTCCTTTTATAATCTTTAGTTGTCCATGGGCTTCGAAATCTCTGTCCAATCATCCCTTGATCCATGTTCTGATTGCGCCTTAAATCTTGGAACAGATCTGCAACAAACCTGCTGTATCAGACCAAGATGTCTAGTCCTCAAGATAAGACATCTTGTCCGACATGTTGTTCTTTACAGATTTCTTCATGTTAGGACATCTTGTTCAACATCATGTTTTACCAAAATTTAGTCAAATCTTAGAGCCTTCGGTGATATTTTCTAATGGTTTTTGAGGATGTTATCATATTGATGGTGGTTCCCTTTTCCTAACTCTAGCATAATACTCGTGGTATCTCTTTTTTGTGCTCTTTAAATACATTTTCTTAAAAAAACATAAATTTGTTTTTTTTATTACCCAGCGGGAACAAATCATAAACATGTAAAATCTCACATTTTAATGATTTTAAAGTCACTTTGAGATTTTACTTTAAATCAACCTCAAGTCAAAAGCATAAAATGTCTTCATTTCACTTATTTATGAAATTGATAAAAAAAACATCATGATCAAGATCAAATATAACCACAGTTTTATGCATGTTAAAAACGAATCATTTCAAACTTGATTCAGAGAAGTGCAATCATGAAGAAGACTCAATAAATCGAAATTAAATGAAAGAAGAAAGCGATAAGACAGGTAACAAAATAACCGGATATAGATCTCCTCCTGAATGAAGTAGGGACAAATTACTATAGTGAAAATTTTATGGTATATAATTTTTTGGTGGCTTGGGAGGTTTGTTGTCTTGCCGAGAAATACGACCTCACTTTTTGAGTTTTTTTTACTTCTCAGTAGGTTTGGCAAGGGTTATAAGTTACCTTATCATGATTCGTCATTAAGTGGTGTTGACTACTTAAAAAACACATAATAACTTTATTTTTAATAGTAAGCCAATAAACAAAGAGGATAAGGAAGATAAACGCATATTTCTTGCTTAAGAATATTAGTAGGTCAAAAGTTTACTCATGAACATTTTCTATTTAGCTTGAAAATATTATTATCTATTTGAGTCAATAGAGGTTCAAAAGTTTTTTTATCGATTCTTTAATGTTGTGATATTTTCTAATTCTTTTGGAGGATGCTATTGTATTGATGGTGGTTCTCAATTCCTAACTCTAGCATAATATTCATGGTATTTTTTTTGTGCTCCTTAAATATATTTCCTTTAAAAAAACATAAATTTATATTTTTTATTACTCAGTGGGATCTAATCAGAAAATAAGAAAGAAGACACATCGTATACTTATAGTTGAATTAAATAGTCTACACATATAGTTTAGGTGAAATTAACGTATATTTTGAGTTGATACTTATACTTACATTAATCTTGATTCTATAAAATGCTTACCTATGTTATAATATTTTTCAATAGTATGTTTCTTACTTCATGTACTTATTCTTTTGTTGTTAATAATATGTACTTCTTTTTTTATAGATAACTCAATTTTTTATTTAAATAATATCAATTTTTAAAAAATTAAACTCAAAGACGGTGAAAGTTAGAATGTGAAAATCATTTAATAAAGAATGATGAAGTGCTCAAACAACACAAATGGGAATTTAATTTGAATAATAAGTCTAAAATTAAAATTCTTAAAACTAAGATTTACCTATAAAAGAAATTACAACGCAAAGAAATTACAACGCAATCAAGCATAAACTTATTCATTACCATTTGAATTGTGGTAAAATCCAAATCGAACATTGAGTGTCATTATTAGAACCTGGAAAATTCGTACGCATGCTTCCATCTTTTATATTATAGATTATTTTATTATGAGAATGGTAAATTGAGTTGGTCAAAAGGCATTTTGGAAAACACGAAGCTGACACAGAAATTGAGTCAGCCTCACCAACAAACAAAACATTGTCTTCTAAACTTTCAAGCTCTAAGAGTGAAGCACTTGGTACTTCTAGATCCAGTTCGACTTTGTACGTAATGAACCTAACGGGTACAATCATTTTTACCATCCATAGATCTCCTTTTAATGATATAACAAAATAAACTTGACGAAAAGGTTTAGAATTGTCTTCAAATAAAACTTTTGGAGTTATCTTCTCAATATCAGGTCCGTTTGCATAATCAAGATTGAAGGTTGAAAGGATGCGTGGAGTTGCAGCATATACTAGACCTTTATAAAATATAACATCAATGAAATTCTTATGATCTCTATTCACATAAGTCCAAAACTTTTGGTCTCCTTTCATGAAAGCAACATATCTATAAACATCGTAAATTGCAAAAACCACATAAGAATTAGGGTTTGTTATAGGGTTAGCAGACAAAGTAATCTTCTTAATCTTATGGAGCCATGGCAGATTAATGGAAGCTATGTCCTTAAAAGGATTAAGTAGAGTAAGAGTTTTAGCCCTAAAATCCACTTGTGCCAACCAACCATGGCTACACCCATAATAAGATTTGTTGTAGAGAGTATAGGGTAATAAGGAGCTATAAATTTTGTTAGCTGGAATTCCATACAAACGCCTTATGTTTTCTTTTCTTTTCATTTCTTCAAAAATATTCGGAATGAATAGCATGGGTAACACATTATTTCTAAATTTATGGCTTTGATGGTTAAGCCTTGCAACTGATTGCCAACTCTTGCATACAACTCCAAACCAAATATGATCAATACGTTCTTCAAGCTTGTCAAGAATCAAACTGAGAGGAAGCGCTTCTAAATTGGCCCAATTTGATTCTATTATAATAAAACAAAGAATTTTGTATGAATGAACAATAATGATAATGATGTTAATAGTTTTTTTTTCAATGACAAAACAATAATCATCCTATATTGAGTAAAATAGTTATTGCTAAAAACAAGTTTGAATATATTTTATCAAAGATAAAATTATTCATCCATAAACAACACAAATTATCAAATGCTATATTCAATATTTTAAATAAATCAATACAATTAAAAAAATAAATCATATTATGAAATTCAAGAAACAAAACTATAATAAATAATAATAAAATGTAAACACAAAAAATCAAACGTACATATAGTTATAATATTGAAAATTGTATTTTAGTGAAAATAATAATAATAAAAATGATGTCAATTTAGAGGAAAAAAAAAGAAAGAAAAAAAAGTGGAAATATCATTAGTTTTAATATAAGAGATTGGTTTAAAAAAATATTTAAGGTGAACACTCTAGTACTTTTGAATTCAGTACCTTCATCCAATAAGATATTCACATTCAATTCAATGTCATATTTTTTATATATATTTTATTTAAAACTAAACTAATATCTTAAATCAATTTATATTAAAAGCATAGGTACCTAACTACTTATCATTAGTATCTAAAAATTTATCAATTTTTAATAAAAAAGAAAAAGCTTCAACGTCAATAAAAAACAATTTACTAAAAAAAAACTTAAAAAACTCTAACATGAGAGATTTTGATCTCCTCTTTCCTCTTCTCCCCCTCATAAAATATTGAAAAACAAATCATAATACATTTGCGATATTATTTTTGTTTGCTTAAAAAAAAATCATAATTCTATTTATATTTCAAATCTTAAAGTTATTATAATATTTTAATAATTATTTTAATTATTATAATATACGCTAGGAGTCAAAATGCACCATATGCGATATTTCTTGTTTAAATAACGAAAGTATATCAAAACTAACATAGCATAAAAAGTACATCAAAACTAACATAACATAAAAGTATATTGTGCGATTCTACTGTTGAAATGCAAGAGTGTGATATATTTAGATTTTTTTAAAAGAATAGAAAGAATACAAATAAAGAATCTAAAGTTTAAAAAAGAGGTACCATGTCTCTCGAGCTTTTTTGTTTGCTCTGATTCTTTTATCATCTCCATTTCCATGTCTTTCTACCTTGTTGGATTCTGCATTCTCTCATTCATATTTATAGTAGTAAATTAGGTCTAATATTTGAAGAAACAAAATATTTACATTTATGTTAATATTAATTACTAATTACTAATAGATCAAAATTAGCAATTTTATTTATATTAGTAAATTAGGTCTAATATTTGAAGAAACAAAATATTTACATTTACATTACTATTAATTACTAATTACTAATAGATCAAAATTAGCAATTTTATTTATATTAGTAAATTAGGTCTAATATTTGAAGAAACAAAATATTTACATTTACATTACTATTAATTACTAATTACTAATAGATCAAAATTAGCAATTTTTATTATGGGTTTAAAATCATGCCATAAGAGATAAAATTAAAACTAAATATTAAGCAGGGATATCGTGGTAAGTTTGCCACGTGTTATCCATAGAGGATCTTTTAACTTTTTTAAAACATTGTATCTAATAACTACTATTAAAATGATTCCACGCTGATTATCTAATTTACCCTTCTGTTTAAATCTGTAATTACACTTAATAAAAAAGATATTATGGACTTTAAATATTGTTGATGCAATATTAGCCATTTAACAATAAATGCTGCTGATGTGGCATGCTCTTATTTTTTTGATTTTATTTTCCAATTAACTTAATTGATGATAATTTAACTCTATTTTTAATTTATTATATTTTGTATAATGGAAAGTCACTTGCATAAACATAGAAGATGGTGTAAGGTTTTGGCTATTAAAAGAATCATGGTTCAAAATGTGTAAAAAATTGATCTGTTACGTGAAACATAATTAGTCCCCTCTTCCTAAGAAAATGGTAACCAATTAATTTTGGACAAAAAATAATAAAACCCCAAATCAAATATTTTTTTATTTGGTTTTTTAATCAAATCTTCTCCTAATTGGTACTTTTAACTGAAAATAAAATCAATTAAAAACAATAAAATAAATCTTTTTTTTTTTGCTTTTTTGAATCAGAAAAAAAATAATATGTTATTATTAAAAAAAGTTTCAAAATATTTTTATTGATTAGTTATTCAAAATATTATTTTTATTATTTGATTATTGATATGCAATTGATTGCATTTAATTAAATTTGATATGCAATTGATTTTTATTATTTGATTATTGATATTCGAAAAAGAAATATTTGATTCAATTTTATTATTTATTATTGATATGAAATTGATTGCATTTAATTATATTTCATTAATTATTTTTATCAAAAAGTAAGTTACGTAATAGGAAAAGACTATGGAGTAATGAAACATATATTAATGTATGCATGAAAATTGAAAAGAATTTTGTTTGAAAATAGTTATTTTATAAAAAATATTTTAGAAAAAATAATTAGGGGTATGAGTGGTGTAACGACCCAGTTTTAGTCCGTTTTATTTAATCGAGTCGTTTTGATTATTTTATTATTATATTATTTTATTTCCGACTTTTATCTGAAAATATGTTATTTTTAGTCGTGATTAGATTTTGTCGCGTTTTGGGATCGTTTGCGAGATATTTGAGTGTGAGGGTATTTTGGTCTTTTCATTTATTTTTCCTAAGTTAGTATGAATAGGAAATAGAAAGAGAGAAAATAGTAAGAAGAAAAGAAAAGAGGAGAAGAGAAAGAGAAGAGGAAAAAGGAGAAAAAGAGAGAAATCTTGGAAATCAAGATAATCGATCAACCGACTTTCTAAAACACGATTTTATCGGGTAAGGGTGCGAAACTCAATTATCTTATCATTGTGTATGATTATGTATGTGTGTGTGCATGTTGTCTTGCCTTTTTCCATAGTTTTTCGGTTATAGGTCGAAAACGCGTAAACGAGTAGAAATCGATGTTTTCACGAACGAAAATCGATACGAATCTTATAGTATGATCATGTGATATGTATGAACAATTGCTGAGGTTTGTGTTGCTGTTGGAAATCGTTTGGTTGGGAAAAATGGGGTTTTTGGGGTTATGGAACAGTGTAACACGAAGCAGAATTTTTCTGCATCTGGTGTAAAGTGTCGGGCGGTTCTCTGATTTCGCCGGGCGGTTCGTGATTTCGCCGGGCGGTTTTTTAGAGGCGCATCCTTTACACGATTCTGACTCTATAGAGTCATTTGGGGAGAATTGGTGACGCCTCTGCTTCGCCGGGCGAAGTAGCGGCGAAGGGCAAGTTCCGGGCGGTTTATGGGTTGCGCGGGGCGGTTTATAGGGTTTTTTCACATTTTTATTTTCTTTTTAATTCCATAACTTTTGATCTGATTATCCGTTTTGAACGTTCTTTATATCGTTGGAAAGCTTATGAAATGCTCTTTCTTGTAAAAATGATTTCGATATTGTTGGCCGATTAAATTATGTCTGGAATTTGAAATAGTGTCGTTTTGTCGACTTTTGCCGTTTTAATCATGTGAATTGATGTGTATCGTATAAGGAGCTATCTCTATGAATGTTGTATGACTTGTGTGCTGTGGTGAGATGAAAATGCATGAAATATATGTTGTGATGATGAATTGTGGCCTAAGGGCACGTAAATGCAATGTGTTGTATTTGATGATATATGCATGATTATGGTTGCGTATATGTGTGCATTAGAATGTCATGAGTCATTGTATGCCAAGCATCATGATATGCATTCTTGTAATGTCGTGTGCCCATGTGGGGTGTGAGTAACGGTTTGGTTCCAGAGGGAATCCGCTATAACATCGTGAGCCTTATACAAAGAGGACTGAAAACGATGAGTATAGACGATCGTGAGCCTTATACAAAGTGGACCAAAAGCGATCAGATCGTAAGCCTTATACAAAGAGGACTGAAAGCGATCCATAAACGTCGTGCGCCTTACACAAAGAGGACTGAAAGCGGCGGGGAACATCGTATGCCCGACGGGGAGTTATATTACGTAACGAGCGATGGTTCCAATAGTTCCTGAGTGAACTGGTGTTGAGATGTTGATGTCGGTACCGCATTGCATTGCATAGAGTCGTTGTGTCGGTCTCTGTGCATTTGCATAAATCATGAATATGATTGACTATGTGTGAGAATTGTGAATGAATTGATATATGTTGGTGATAATTGTATTGTGTATGATTGATATGCATTGGTGATGGATAAATGAGATATGTATGGTGTTGTGTGGCATTTGGATTCTGTTGTACGTTGTGGTGAGAATATTTATGTGTGTAATTTTGTGTTATTATATAATTATATGCAATTATATTATGATTGTGTTTCTCACCCTTCTGCTGTTTTAATGCTCTATGAGGCATTGCAGATTAGATTGCTGGAGGTCTTTTTGTGAAGCTTATGTCTTCATTCTTTTGTCGGTCGGCTCTGATATGTGGCACCGGGTAGTTAGGGAGACCGTTGGTGATTTGTGTATATATGTATATGTTTCTTTTGGGATTGTACATATATGATTGTATTTGACAGACAAACTTTTCATGATGTATATATATGATATTCAGTACAAATTTTCCGCTTTTATTCTGTATCTGAATTGTGGGTAATAGGAACTGAGTTCCTCTGTTTGTATCACTACCTGATTGTTGCATATCTTTATGAGCAGGTTTATATTTATTTGTTTCAATTGATGTGAGCCCTCGGTCTATGCCTTGAATGTTTTAATTATACTCTGATGAAATTTTGAATTTTTCTTTTATGGCTTTATGTAATTGGGGGTATAGATTGGGGGTGTTACATTAAGTGGTATCAGAGCCAGTCCGTGTCAGTTTGTGTCAGTCCTTGTAGGTGTTGGTGTTTGGGGTGAGTTGTTGTTTAACCATAGTTGCTGTTATTGGAAATGAACAGAATATGGCTGGTAGGAATGACGCTGCTTTGGCTGCTGCTATGCAAGCTATGGCTCGGGCTGTGCAGGGTGCACCTCATGTGCTGGAAATGATGAGTTCAGGAAGAATAGACCGCCTGTCTTCAAAGGGAGACACGATCCTGATGGTGCTCAGATTTGGCTTAAAGAGATAGAAAGGATCTTTCGAGTGATGGATTGTGCTGAGGACAGTAAGGTGAGACTGGGAACTCACATGTTACAGGAAGAAGCTGATGATTGGTGGGTTAGTGCGCGTCCTGTGTTAGAAGCTGAAGATGAAGAGGTGACTTGGGAATTGTTTAGCAGGGAGTTTCTGAGGAAGTATTTTCCTGAAGACGTAAGAGGGAAGAAGGAAATTGAGTTTTTGGAGTTGAAACAAGGTAATATGTCTGTTATTGATTATACTGTTAAGTTTGTGGAGCTTGTGCAGTTTTATCCTCATTATGCTGAAGCGACTGCGAAGTTTTCTAAGTGTGTGAAGTTTGAGAGCGGGTTGCGTCCTGAGATTAAACAGGCAATCGATTATCAACGGATTAGGAGGTTTTCTGATTTGGTGGAATGTTGTAGGATTTATGAAGAGGATAGTAAGGCTCGTTTTACTCACTATAAGAGTGTGAGTGAGAGGAAAGGGAAGCAACAGTTTCGTGGTGGTCCTTATGTGACACCAGCTGATAAAGGTAAACAAATGGGGAATTATGAGAGAAGGCCAAGTGGAGGAGGTATGTCTAATTCTTTGAAATGTTACAAATGTGGTGAAGTGGGGCATCATCAGTTCGAATGTAGGAAGAATTTGGAGAAGTGTTCTAATTGTGGAGGTGTAGGGCATGTCGCAGCTGATTGTAAAAGGAAGAATGTGGTAAAGTGTTTCAACTGTGGTGAAGCTGGTCACATTAGTACAAAGTGTCCGAAACCGAAGCAAGCTCTAGCGAGTGGGAAAGTATTTGCCTTAGCAGGGACTCAGACTTCAAGTGCAGACCGTCTGATCAGAGGTACTTGTTTTATTAATAGTATGCCTTAGTTGCTATTTTTGATAACGGAGCGACTCATTCGTTTATTTCGTCTGAGTGCACGAAGCGTTTGAATCTTGTGTTGTCTTTGATGGATTGAGAGATGGTTATTGATACTCCAGCAATGGGGTCAGTAACTACTTCTTTGGTTTGTTTGAGTTGTCCTTTGACCATTTATGGTAAAGACTTTGAGATGGATTTGGTGTGTTTGCCGTTGGAGGGTTTAGATGTGGTTTTGGGAATGAATTGGTTGCAATTCAATCGGGTTCATATTGATTGTTATCATAATCTAGTAAGGTTTCCTTCTCCTGAGGAAGACGAAGACTCGAGTTTCTTATCTACCAAAGAGTTGAAGAAACTTTTGGCGGATGAAGCTCAGTTGTTTGGGTTGTTTGCATCGTTGACTGCGGATAGTCAAGTTTCACTTGATGTGTTTCCTGTTGTGTGTGATTTTCCTGAAGTGTTTCCTGAGGATTATCGCCAGTTGAATAAGGTGACGATTAAGAATAAGTATCCTCTTCCGAGAATTGATGATCTGATGGATCAGTTGGTTGGTGCTTGTGTGTTTAGTAAGATTGATTTGAGGTCGGGGTATCATCAGATAAGGGTGAAAGAGGAAGATATTCAGAAGACGGCTTTTAGGACACGATATGGTCATTACGAATATTCTGTGATGCCGTTCGGGGTTTCTAATGCACCAGGTGTGTTTATGGAGTACATGAATCGTATTTTCCACGAGCATCTGGATCGTTTTGTTGTTGTGTTTATTGATGATATCTTGATTTATTCTAAGTCTCGGGAGGAGCACGCGGAGCATTTGCGTATTGTTTTGCAGGTTTTGAAGGAAAGGAAACTTTTTGCCAAGTTGTCCAAGTGTGAATTCTGGTTGTCGGAAGTGAGTTTTCTTGGTCATGTGATTTCAGGTAACGGTATTGCTGTGGATCCATCTAAAGTAGATGCAGTTCTACAATGGGAGGCTACTAGATCTGTTACTGAAATTAAAAGCTTTTTGGGTTTAGCCGGATATTATCGAAGGTTCATTGAAGGTATTTCTAAGTTAGCACTTCCTTTGACCCAGTTGACTTGCAAAGGTCAGGCGTTCGTTTGGGATATTCGGTGTGAGGAAAGTTTTAATGAGCTGAAGAGAAGATTGACGACAGCTCCGATTTTGATCTTGCCGAATCCTACCGAACCGTTTGTGGTTTATTGTGATGCGTCTTTGATTGGTTTAGGTGGAGTGTTGATGCAAGAAGGTAAGGTTGTGGCTTATGCTTCGAGGCAATTGAGGATTCATGAGAAAAATTATCCTACTCATGATCTTGAATTAGCAACTGTGGTTTTTGTGTTGAAGATTTGGAGGCATTATCGCTACGGTGCAAGATTTGAAGTCTTTAGTGATCATAAAAGTTTGAAATACTTGTTTGATCAGAAAGAGTTGAATATGAGGCAACGTAGATGGTTGGAATTTTTGAAGGACTACAACTTTGACTTGAATTACCATCCTGGTAAAGCTAACGTGGTAGCCGATGCGTTGAGCCGGAAATCGTTGCATATGTCGGTTTTGATGGTTAAAGAGTGGGAACTTTTGGAATCGTTTAGAGATTTGAGTTTGGTATGTGAAATGACGTCGGATAGCGTAAGGCTTGGAATGTTAAAGTTTACTAATGATTTTCTGTTGACCGTTAGCGAGAAACAGAAGTTGGATGCGAAATTTATGGATTTGATGACGGTTGGGGATAAAAGTGAAAATGAGGACTTTAAAGTGGATGATAATGGCGTTTTGAGGTTCCGCGGTAGAATTTGTATTCCGGATGATGCGGAGTTGAAAAAGATGATTTTGGAGGAAGGACACCGGAGTAGTTTGAGTATACATCCGGGAGCGAATAAGATGTATCAGGTTTTGAAGAAGATTTTCTGGTGGCCTGGATTAAAGAGAGATGTGGCTCAGTTTGTGTATGCGTGTTTGACTTGTCAGAAATAGAAGGTGGAACATTTGAGGCCTAGTGGTTTATTGCAGCCGTTGGATATTCCTGAGTGGAAATGGGATAGCATTTCGATGGATTTTGTGACAGGGTTGCCGAACACTCAGCGGGGACATAATGCGATTTGGGTGGTTGTGGATAGGCTGACTAAATCGACACATTTCATTCTGATTGACATCAGTTTTTCTTTGGAGAGGTTAGCGGAGATTTATATCAGTGTGATTGTCAAGTTACATGGTGTTCTGTTGAGCATTGTTTCGGATCGAGATCCAAGGTTTACCTCGAGATTTTGGGAAAGTTTACAAAAGGCTTTGGGATCTAAATTGAGGTTGAGTTCTGCTTATCATCCTCAAACGGATGGACACACCGAGAGGACGATTCAGTCGTTGGAAGATTTGTTGAGGGCTTGTGTTTTTGAACAAGGTGGTGTGTGGGATAGTTATCTTGCATTGATTGAATTCACGTACAATAACAGTTTCCATTCAAGTATTGGAATGGCACCGTTTGAAGCGTTATATGGACGAAGATGTCGAACACCGTTGTGTTGGCATGAATCTGGTGAGAGGACGGTGTTTGGACCGGAGTTGGTACAACAGACTACGGACAAGGTGAAACTTATTCGTGAGAAAATGAAGGCTTCTCAGAGTAGGCAAAAGAGTTATCATGATCGAAGGAGGAGAGATCTTGAGTTTCAAGAGGGCGATCATGTATTTTTGAGAGTTACGCCGGTAACGGGTGTTGGTCGTGCATTGAAATTGAAGAAGCTTACTTCTCGGTTTATTGGTCCTTACCAGATATCCGCGAGAGTCGGTGCTGTGGCGTATAGGGTGGCGTTGCCGCCGAGTCTGTCAAATTTGCATGATGTGTTCCATGTTTCACAGCTTTGGAAGTATGTTCCGGATCCGTCGCATGTGATTCCGATGGACGAGGATAAGGTAAGGGAGAACCTTACGGTTGAGGCATTACCAGTGAGGATTTTGGATCGCGAGGTAAAGCGGTTAAGGGGAAAGATATTGCACTTGTGAAGGTAGCGTGGGGAGGCGCTGCAGAGGGTAATTTGACTTGGGAGTTGGAGAGTTGGATGCGGGAGTCGTATCCAGAGTTGTTCGTCTCAGGTAATATTTTCGAGGACGAAAATTTCTAAGTGGGGGAGAGTTATAACGACCCAGTTTTAGTCCGTTTTATTTAATCGAGTCGTTTTGATTATTTTATTATTATATTATTTTATTTTCGACTTTTATCTGAAAATATGTTATTTTTAGTCGTGATTATATTTTGTCGCGTTTTGGGATCATTTGCGAGATATTTGAGTGTGGGGGTATTTTGGTCTTTTCATTTATTTTTCCTAAGTTAGTATGAATAGGAAATAGAAAAAGAGAAAAATAGTAAGAAGAGAAGAAAAAAGGAGAAGAGAAAGAGAAGAGGAAAAAGGAGAAAAAGAGAGAAATCTTGGAAATCAAGAGAATCGATCAACCGACTTTCTAAAACACGATTTTATCGGGTAAGGGTGCGAAACTCGATTATCTTATCATTGTGTATGATTATGTATGTGTGTGTGCATGTTGTCTTGTCTTTTTCCATAGTTTTTCGGTTATAGGTCGAAAACGCGTAAACGAGTAGAAATCGATGTTTTCACGGACGAAAATCGATACGAATCTTGTAGTATGATCATGTGATATGTATGAAAAATTGCTGAGGTTTGTGTTGCTGTTGGAAATGGTTTGGTTGGGAAAAATGGGGGTTTTTGGGGTTATGGAACAGTGTAACACGAAGCAGAATTTTTCTGCATCTGGTGTAAAGTGTCGGGCGGTTCTCTGATTTCGCCGGGCGGTTTGTGATTTCGCCGGGTGGTTTTTGAGAGGCGCAGCCTTTACACGATTCTGACTCTATTGAGTCATTTGGGGAGAATTGGTGACGCCTCTGCTTCGCCGGGCGAAGTAGCTGATCCGCGTAGACTGTATGTCTAATAATCGTGAGACTGCAAGTGCACAGTCCTGTCGCGTAGTCTTAAAAAGATATCGTATCCACAGGGACTATGAATCGATCTACCGTTATCTTAAGTTACTACGTAAATCTAAGGCTAATGATTTTTAATTGGATTAGGGGAAATGAACTTAAATCTAGATGAAATATTAATAAGCGGATATCGGTATGTATTTCGTCAAACTTAAGGTATCCGAAGTTCCACTAGCTCGTTCCTAAACTATAAAAATTCCCTTTTCAGTAAATAATATTTATTTAAAAACCTTTATCTCAAACTCTCGCTTTGTTGACTTAGATTATGCAATTAAATCCTAACGTATGCTCTCGCTATCCCGCCGGGTTTAAAAACATTTTTTGGAAACAAATAACATTTAATTGGTTTTAAAACGCTCCCGCTGTCTTTAAAAACAATGTCCAGTATCTACTATCCGGTTTAAATCTCAAACTCTCGCTTTATTGATTTTTACCTTTGATCGTTCTTACTCTCGTAATAAACTCTTGACAATTTATTAATTAGATACTAAAACCAGAAAAAGTTATTTTTAATAAAATAGTAATTTAGCCAGTTTATTTCGGATCCTTTTGTTTGCTTAATTTACATACCGATATCTAATCGGTTTAGCCAGACATATTTTTCAAAACAAAATCACAGCAATAATAATTAAACAAAGTTGCAGGCATATTATTAGATACGAAAATAAATAAAAACATATAAAATTGAAACCTGATATTGAATTGAATAAATAAATTGAAGTAGAAACTTCTAGTACCAACTTCGATCCGAATACAAATTTATTGCAGAAACTTAAAAACTAAAGCCTAAACAAATTCTGAAGCTTAGAAACAAAGTAAAGGAACAATAGATTTCCGATGTAGAAATCTATTGCAGGTTGGGTTGGGGAAGTAAAAATGAGCTCTGAAAATACTGCTGGAAAAATAACTGGTATGAAAAAGAACGAGCCAAAGAGGAGAGGTCCTTGATATTCAATCGCTGGGTATTTATGAAGCTCGTGTAACCTCTAGGTTGAGAAAATGGTGGAGGAACTTTCGTGATTCTCGTGACTCAGTAGAGAGAGAAGCTAGGAAGGGTTTAAGAAATATTCGTTCTCAACGGCTAGAAAATTAAATATTGGTTTTGGATTCGAGGAAAAAGTGGAATGGAG
This sequence comes from Lathyrus tuberosus, assembly GCA_022829125.1. NCBI lineage: Eukaryota > Viridiplantae > Streptophyta > Magnoliopsida > Fabales > Fabaceae > Lathyrus > Lathyrus tuberosus. The sequence continues at coordinate 1,980,994 of JALAZF010000308.1, read as the reverse complement.
CAATAACGGTAAGAGGCGATCGCCTCCCTTCTTCATTGGGCCTGAGGCGTGGGCCTCAATATTTTGTTTTATTTGGAGGTGGGCGCCTCCCCTTGCTGAGGCGGGGGCCTCAATAGCAAATGGGATTCTCCCCTTCACTGCGTGTGTTATTCACGTGCATCATTTTGGGTTGGGCTTCATATTCCATTTCTTTTCTTCTTTTGCACCACATCTCTTTTGTTATTTAAGCCTCCTTCCATTTCTTTGACTTTATGAATCAATTTCTTCTCAAATTTATCTTTATTTCTTCATTATTTCTCAAGCATGCATTAATAACATAAATACCTGAAACAATAGAAATACCTGCATAATACTAAAATAAAGTAAAATAATTAAAAGAAAATGATAACAATATTTATGAGAATTAAATCAAATATGCTATATAAATTCGTGTTATCAAACTCCCCTACACTTGAACCTTTGCTTGTCCTCAAGGAAACAATATCGTAAACACATGTCTGATGCAAATACATGACACAACTCAGATCATACGTGGCCGAGGGGCATATGTTAGAAAGAAGATAGTCGACTCTAACACTAATGATATAGAGATGACACAGAATCATAAAGTCATGATCAAAAACTTCCGCCCTATACAAACCAGTCCAAATCATGCTATGATAACTCAATCTAATTCTTTAGTCCTAAATTCACCCATTTTCATTCAAGCGCAATCACATTAAGCCCTTTATCCTTACACGCACATGGTAGAGTCGCCGGTTAGTGAGTATGATCCTTTTAAGCATAGAGTTCTGGCACAAATATGTGGTATACTCCTTTTATTTTCCCAATTGCAAGTTGTGGGGGATCGAACTTTAGTCCGCCCTACCAAGTTCAGTACCAGAGACTTCTGAACCAACCGACAACGAGTTTCTTTCTTAACAATTCGTAGGTTCTGCAGCTGTTGGGTTAAATGACCGGATAAGGGCCACCTAGCTTAGTTAGTGCATTCCCTATTTATAACAATAGAGCACAAATTTATTTATTATTTTGGATCATTCACTTATATTCATCGACTCTCTACTTAGTTTGTGCTTCAGACGGTGCTGACTGCTAATATAAACTACTGAAGGCTCATTTAAATACTAAAACTTAAGGTCTCGGCATCATAAGTACTTAAACTGATTCGCATATTTGGGAAGCTAAGGGTGTCAACACTGTATTAATTTTGTCGAATCGTTTTCAACTTTCCAACATCGCCCAAGCGAGCTACAGCCTATATACTTTCTAAGTATGTCACGCACTGTACCAAACTAAAAATATTATTTATTATTTTTTTTCTTATGGCTCAAGAAAATGGAGGAAACTCGACAAACACGAAAATTTTCGCAAATTAGACTTAATGAAACATAAATATGCTTTTATTGAAAGGAAATCTAATCCTATAAAAACTTAAAAAAAAAAAAGGGTAAAACGTTAAAACGTACTCCCCTACACTTAAAACTTGCATTGTCCCAAATGCAATGAAATTAGGAGAGTAACAAGGTGGAAAACAAAAATAATCACTCCCTATTGTCTCGTCCACGCGCTCTGGCTCCGCCTCTCGTTCGAGGTCGCCTACGCCTACCCTCTTCGTGGTCCTGCATGCCATCAATACGAAGGTTAAGAGCGTGCATTTCATCGTTGAAACTCGCCATTTGATGAGATAACTCCTCATAGTTGCGGTCGTTCCACTGTGCATAGTCGTGTTGATCACGCTGCATCTGTTGCATCATGGCCATCATCTCTTGGTTGTACTGATTCTGCTGCTGGATCGCCGCATAAATAGCATCGAGAGTAGCCGGAGGAGCATTTTCTTGGGGCGCTTGTGCAGCAGGCTGGGGAATTTTCGGTTGAGGATTGTTTTGATCAAATTCTTGCTCCATCTCATCTACCGGTTCATCGTTATTTCCACCTGCGGCCGCTTGTTCATTTATACCATGAACGGGAGCGTTCCCGTCATAACGCCAATTATTTCCATTTCGCACATCAGTCCTACCCGGATTGGGCAAAACTATACCTTGGACTATTCTTCTGTTAATTACCAAATTATATCTTCTATCCGCCCTCGGAGTAATCATGTGCAAATCACGACAGAATGTCACATCAAGAAATTGCTCCGGCATCATAAAATGTGCAATAGTATGAAATTCATCGGCCAATGGCAAAGCACGAGCTAAAGATGTGATTATTCCTCCAAAACAGATGGCATTAGTTCCGGTCGAATTTGCGATTGAGTGAAAGTGGTTGGGCATGAAAGGGGCTGCATTAACACGTCGCTCCATAAGTCCGCAGAAAATGAAAAACATTTCACTTTGGTTGACCTTGTGGTTGTTGGTTCTTCCAAAGATCGTGTTTGCTAAAATACGGTGAAAGTAACGGACTACTGGATTATGCAGGCATGAAGCATACAGGTCCCTCCATCCCTCTGTTGCTTCGCCGGTTAAACTTTGCCAAAGAGTGAAACCAAAATGCCACCAAGGTGCCTCCTCTTCGTCTTGATGTTCGAACTCAAAGGGTTTATAGTAAACATTTTCCCCTTGTGGAAAATGCAGAATTTCAGCTACCCTCTCTTGATCCAATGTAAATTCCCGGTTAAACAGACGGAACTGGACGATTCCGGTTGTGAAAGGATCGTCTTCAGGAGTATCGTAAGAGAAAGAACTGAGAAATTCCAATACAAGCGGTTCGAACGTAGGAACAGGATGGGTACATAGATGGTTCAGACCGGTTGTATTCAGCAACCGATCTACGCTGTCAGTCAATCCCAGTGTTTCCAAATAATCATAGTCCACATATCTTGTGGGAACAACTGAGCGTGTATAAAAACTTAAGTACCTTTCCCGTTGCTTTCCTCCATCGTTGTTACGGAACACAATAGTAGACAAATCGGGTGGTGGCCTTACTGGTCTAACTCCGCGTGGGTTAAGGCTTCTCGGAGGCATGGTGAAAATTTTTTTTTGGAAAAGAAATATGGTATGCATGAATTGGTTTGTGAGTGAAAAATAGAAATGGAAACGTGAATGTGGTGATGGTAGTAATGGTTGATGTATTATGAATTTATAGTGGAGTTTTAGAAATGGTATGAAGGAATATGGTGATAATGGATATTAATGATAATGGAAGAAGTTTCAAAAATAATAGTGAGGTAAAGAAAGAAATAAATGAGATGAGTTTGTGGTGTATTGAATGAATTAAATGAAATGAATGAGTGGACTATATAATGGAACGAAAAGATGACCAAATAAATGATTCAAATAATTCACATGGGAGACAGATAGACAGCATGACGTGGAACAGGGACAGATTCACGCGGGCGCAGGGAGACAAGCTAGTGGAGACGGGGGCCTCCTGATAAAAAAAAAATTGTGACAAGTAGCATGAGGCGGTCGCCTCCTATTACTTATAAAAGGAAAAAAAACATAGAGGCGGACGCCTCCCAATGAAAAATAATAAAATTATAAAAGGAAAAAACATAGAGGCGGACGCCTCCCAATGAAAAATAATAATAAAAAAAAAACAAAAAGATAGCACAGGCATGAGACAAAGGTTTCTTGGCAATTTCCCTGCATGAGTTTTAATTGGACCGCAAATAACATTGAGGCGTGCGCCTCCTATATTCTAAAATGAGAGAAACAAAGCATTAAGTGGGGGACGGATGTCTCATATGAGGCATGAGAATCTTCTCTGCATTTCACATGTTGCAGGTGTCTACCTATTAATTAATTAATTCAGTATAAGTTCAAACAGGTAGCATGTGTAAACAGGTTCCTACTGTGTCTATACTACAATGCTATATTATATGTCTATTCTAATCAGATTAATTGATCTGCAACAGAGTCAGGGACAGTGCTATAATAGATATCAACCAGATTTAATAAAAATAGCAACACAGTTTCATATCTGAATAATAGTCTGCATATAAATTAACACTTAACACTGATAAAAAACAGAAACAGAATAAAACGATATGAAACCAAGAGATATAGAAACTGAACTGAAATAATTTGAATGATATTGTAGGGAATTCAGAAAAATAGAAATAACTGACCAAAAATAGAAATCCTAAAATTAATATCCTGAAATAAACTCAAATATAAAATCAAAGCAGAAAAATCCTAAAGGTAAATTCCTTCCCCTACACTTAAATAAGACAATGTCCTCATTGTTAAGCTAGCCACTTTTGGAGTCTCTGTTTGGGTGAGCAATAGAGTATAAATGTTGGAACACTTCTTGAAATTGTGATACTACCGTGTTCATAAACCCATAAAAATCATTACGCATAACATCAAATTCCTCTCTTAAGCATTGACCTTCCGATTGCAAAGCGCGAATAGCGGTACCAAAATCAGTAGAAGGCATCTGATGCCTAACATTAGGTATAGTAGGTGGTGATCTAGCATCAGATTCATAAGATGATGTGGGACGAGCAGGAGTTACAATATCATGATATCCAGGAGGTGTTTCGGGATCGGATTCAGCTTCGGATATATAGTTATCAAGTGGACCATCTAAGTCAAAAACCCAGTTGCTTCTATTGTGCACACTGGTTATTGGATTTGGTAGGGTGAATTGGCGCACTACTTGGTTATTGATCAGTAATTCAAACTCATGAGGGCCTAGGTTACCAATCATTTTAGTGTTAAAGCAAAAACGGATGTTCATAGGTTGAATTCTGCCATCAGGGTTTAGGCCAATGATGGATTGATGCATTCCGACAGCATTAGCTATCATGGTGACTAATCCTCCTATTTGGATAGGTGCATGGTCGGTTTGTAGGAGATGGTCAAAGCTTGCTAACATGTAAGTAGCTCCGTTCACGGGTCAGTTTTGTGCAGCACAGAATATAATAAAGAGTTCATCACGGGATACAACTGTAATGTCTTCCGGTTTTCCAAACAAAGTATGGGCCAATATCTTGTGAAAGTATCGGAAAGCCGGGTTATGGATGTTTTCAGAATGGAACTCATTTTCTTCAGGGTCCTCATTACCAGATATTCTACCCCAAAAATAATCAAGCTCACGGTACTCAAAAAGTTCTTCTTGAGTTATAGTAAATGTGTCAATTGAGGTAGGAAACCTTAGAAGGTTGGCAAATTCTCTAATGTTATAGTGAAATTCTCTATCAAACATCCTGAACTGGATATGGCCACGTCTGAATCCCTTCCCATGGTTAGGCACATAGATTAAGGAGCTAAGGAATTCCAAGGTGAGCCGACGGTAAGTGACAAATCTCATCCGAATAGGAGCAGTTTCCCACCCTATTTGGTTCAGCAAGTAAAGAACACTCTCCCTGATACCCAGTGCGGTCATAGTACGGTCATCAGCATAAAAGGTAGGATGCATCTCTCTCTCAGCTAAACCCTCAAAGTGCTCTCTCTGAGCTCTGCCCCTGAACTTAATACCCATATAGTCTACCCGTGCCATAGTAAGTGTTAGCTGTAAGTCAGTAAACCCAATTAAGTTAGTAATAGCCACATGCCAAAAAGAGAGAAAAATAGACTAGAAAAGCAAGAAAAATAGAAATAAGAGAAAATATGATAAAAGTGCAATTTTATAAAATAAAACTAAAACTAAAACTAAAACTAATAAGTGAGTTGCCTCTCACTAAGCGCTTTGTTTAATGTCGCTAGCTCGACACAACAAAGGTTAGTTTTTAGACTCAGTGGGAATCTCTAAGAACTTAAGACTATCAGAATAGTCTCTGTTTTCGACATTGTGGTAATGTTTTAAACGCTGTCCATGTACTATAAATGGATCACTTGATTTCCCTTTAATTTCCACTGCACCACTTCGAAGAACCTTAGTGACTTCGAATGGACCTGACCACCTAGAGCGAAGTTTTCCGGGAAAAAGTTTGAGTCTGGAATTGAATAAGAGTACTACATCTCCCTCTTTAAAATCTTTCCTAGAGATGCGCTTATCATGCCATCTTTTTGTTCTTTCTTTGTATATCCTAGCATTCTCGTACGCATCTAGCCTAAGCTCTTCTAATTCATTTATATCGAGAATTCATTTTTCACCGGCGGCCGTATAACTTAAATTTAAAGTTTTAATAGCCCAATAGGCCTTATGTTCTAATTCCACCGGAAGATGACATGATTTACCATAAACAAGTTTAAAAGGAGTGGTGCCTATGGGAGTTTTGTAGGCTGTTCTATATGCCCATAAAGCTTCGTGTAGTTTTGAGGACCAGTCTTTCCTAGACGTAGCAACAGTCTGTTCCAATATTTGTTTAATTTCTCTGTTAGACACTTCCACTTGTCCACTAGTTTGTGGGTGGTAAGGTGTTGCTACGCGATGTTTGACACCATACTTGAGTAACAGTTTTTCGAGTATTCTGGATATAAAATGAGATCCACCGTCACTAATAACTAGTCTTGGTACACCAAATCTTGGAAAGATCACATTCTTGAATAGTTTAGTTACCACTCGTGTGTCATTTGTTGGAGAGGCTATAGCCTCAATCCACTTTGAAACATAATCGACAGCGACGAGTATGTATTTGTTACCGAAGAAAGATGGAAATGGTCCCATAAAGTCTATTCCCCACACATCAAAAATTTCCACTTCTAAAATGCCTTTTTGAGGCATCTCATCGCGTCTAGATATACTGCCAGTGCGTTGGCACCGGTCACAGTTTAAAACCGCGTTGTGAACGTCTTTCCATAGGCTAGGCCAATAGAGGCCGGCTTGTTAAATTTTTGCGCATGTTTTCGATGTGCTTGCATGTCCACCATAAGGGGCATCATGACAATGAGAAATTATGTTTTCCACTTCACTTTCAGGGATACATCGACGAAAGATACCGTCGGCGCCTCTTTTGAAAAGTAAGGGCTCATCCCAATAATATTGTTTTAGATCATGAAAAAACTTCTTCTTTTGTTGATAAGTCAAATCAGGTGGAAGCACTCCTGCAACTAGGTAATTGACGAAGTCAGCATACCATGGTAATACGGTCTTTGTTTGGACTGCTTCCACAACTTCGGTTGTCTCGGTTTCCTCAATTTTTACAAGGTATTCTAATGCAGTGCTTTCGGATTCTATCTGGGCCACTAGGTGCTCATAAAGAAAATCATCATTTATTGGCACCTCCTCAAGTTTAAGACCTTCCATCCTCGATAAATGGTCAGCTACTACATTCTCAGCACCTTTCTTATCCTTTATTTCCAAATCGAACTCTTGTAAAAGTAAGATCCACCTCAATAGTCTTGGTTTAGCGTCTTTTTTAGTTAATAGGTATCTTATAGCAGCGTGATCAGTGTAGATAATTATTTTTGCACCTACTAGATAGGAGCGAAATTTATCAAGCGCGAAGACCACGGCTAAGAGTTCCTTTTCGGTGGTAGCATAATTCATTTGTGCAGGGTCCAAGGTTCTACTTGCGTAGTATATGGCATGAAGCTTTTTGTCTCTTCTTTGTCCTAGGACTGCACCTACAGCGAAATCGCTTGCGTCGCACATTATTTCAAATGGTAATCTCCAATCAGGTGGTTGCATGATTGGTGCGGATATGAGGGCTGTTTTTAATTGCTCAAATGCCTTGAGGCATTTGTCATCGAAATTAAACTCAACATCTTTCATCAGGAGGTTGGTCAGAGGTTTAGAAATTTTAGAGAAATCTTTTATGAATCGTCGGTAGAAACCGGCGTGTCCCAAGAAACTTCTTATTTCTCTTACTGTCTTTGGGGGTTGGAGGTTCTCAATAACTTCAATTTTTGCTTTATCAACTTCAATCCCCTTTTCAGACACTACGTGTCCAAGTACAATTCCTTGTTTTACCATAAAATGGCATTTTTCCCAATTTAAAACGAGGTTTACTTGTACACATCTCTCCAACACCTTTTCTAGATTAGACAAGCAACCTTCAAAACTTTCTCCACATACAGAGAAGTCATCCATAAAGACTTCCATGATGTCATCTATGAAATCTGCAAAAATCGCCATCATGCATCTCTGAAATGTGGCCGGAGCATTACACAATCGAAACGGAATTCGTCGATAGGCAAAAGTGCCATAAGGACATGTGAAGGTAGTTTTTTCTTGGTTATCAGGGTGAATAGGAATTTGAAAGAATCCTGAGTAACCATCTAAGTAGCAATAATAAGAATGCTTAGCCAATCGCTCAAGCATTTGATCGATAAAAGGTAGAGGGAAATGGTCCTTCCGAGTGGCTTTATTTAATTTCCTATAATCAATGCACATTCTGGCGCCACTCACGACTCTTTCTGCTATAGCTTCGCCAGCTTTGTTCATCGTGACAATTATGCCTCCCTTCTTGGGTACGCAATGGACTGGACTTACCCATTGACTATCAGAGATTGGATATATAATTCCTACATTTAGAAGTTTGGTTACTTCGTCCTTAACTACAGTGCTCAAGATCGGGTTAATCCTTCTTTGATGCTCTCTAGAAGATTTGCAGTCTTCTTCCAACATAACGCGATGCATACAAATGGAAGGACTTATTCCTTTTAGATCAGCAATGTTGTATCCTAGAGCAGAGGGGTATTTTTTTAGAACTTGTAGAAGCTTTTCCGTCTCAACTTGTCCTAAGTCTGCGTTGATGATTACAGGTCGTTTAAGCTCGGTGTCTAGGAATTCATATCTAAGAGTCTTGGGTAATGGCTTAAGATCCACGGCTGGCTTTTTCGGGCAAGGCATGTGATTGGGCGTAAGTGCTAAGCATTCGCTCAGACTATCGTCTTGATAAGGTTCACGCCAATTGTCATCTTCAAAGATCGGAGGGATTTGGATCTTCATTATATCTGAATATGAAGTCTGTTCCATCCTTAATTCTCTTACGCACTCTTCTATAACATCGATTGCATAGCATGTATCATCTATAGCTGGTGCTTGTAAGAATTGAGTTAGAACGAATTCGACTTTCTCCTCTCCAACTTCAAATGTTAGCCTTCCTTTCTTCACATCTATTATTGCTCCGGCGGTAGCTAAGAAAGGTCTTCCTAATATAATAGGGGTTGTGGAGTCTTCTTTAATATCCATGATTATGAAATCTGTGGGAATGTAGAATTGTCCTATTCGTACTGGCACATTCTCAAGTATACCTACGGGATACTTAATAGAGCGGTCAGCTAGTTGAACAGACATTTTGGTTGGTCTTAGTTCTCCCATGTCGAGCTTTTTGCATATGGATAAAGGCATCACACTAATGCTTGCTGCTAAGTCGCATAGAGCTTTGTCTATGACGAACTTTCCAATGACACAGGGGATGGAGAAACTTCCTGGGTTTTTCAGCTTAGGAGGCATATGGTTTTGGATTATTGCGCTACACTCAGCAGTAAGTGTAACTGTTTCGTTATCCTCAATCTTTTTCTTATTCGATAAGATTTCTTTTAAGAACTTGGCATACGAGGGCATCTGGGTGATGGCTTCTGTAAACGGAATAGTGATGTTAAGTTGTTTCAGAAGTTCAACAAATTTCTTAAATTGCCCTGCGGTTTTTGCGCTAATAAGTCTTTGAGGATAAGGGATAGGAGGTCTATACGGCGGTGGAGGCACATAAGGTTTTTCTTGTTCTATGACCTCTGGTTCGTTGTTTTCCTTTTCCTTTGGTTCATCTTCCTTCTCAGTTGATTTATCTGGTTTCTGGTACATGGCTGGGTTTTCAGTCCTAGGGTTAATAGGTCCGTCCAATTCTTTTCCACTTCTTAATATAACTGCGTTTGCATGACCTTTAGGATTTAGTTGTGGCTGTCTTGGAAATGTGCCAGCTGGGGCAGCAGTAGGTGCTTGTTGTTGTGCCACTTGTGAAATTTGGGTCTCAAGCATTTTATTATGGGTGGCTAAAGCATCTACTTTGTTTCCTAATAGTTTAATCTGCTCATTCGTGTGAATGTTTTGATTCAGGAATTCTTTGTTTGTTTGAGTTTGGGTAGCTATGAAGTTTTCCATCATCAATTCAAGGTTAGATTTCCTAGGAACGTTTGGAGCGGCTACGGCTGGTTTTTGATATCCTGGCGGTACAGCAGGTGCTTGGTTAGGTGCATACAAGGCATTATTGTTCTTATAGGAAAAGTTCGGATGATTTCTCCAGCCTGGGTTATAAGTATTCGAGTATGAATTTCCTTGAGCATAATTCACCTGGTCTGTGGGCATTCCAACTAAAATTTGACATTCTGGGGCAGTGTGTCCTGGAGTTCCACATATTTCGCAATTTGGAGTTACGGCAGCCACGGTGGCTGGAGGTGTTATGGTCAAGTTGTCCAACTTTTGGTTAAGCGCGTCGACTTTAGCATTGATATGATCCAGGCCACTGATTTCGTACATCCCACTCTTTGGTTGTGACTTCTCTACTTGAGTTCGTTCACCACCCCATTGGCAATGGTTTTGAGCCATGTTTTCGATGAGGTTATAGGCATTGTTATAATCCTTGTCCATAAGTGCACCGCCAGCGGCAGCGTCAACTGTCAGTCTCATGTTATATCGAAGTCCGTGGTAGAAGGTATGAATGGTTACCCAGTTTTCTAGACCGTGGTGTGGACACATCCTCATTAAGTCTTTGAATCGCTCCCATGCTTCGTAGAGTGATTCAGACTCTTTCTGCTTAAATCCATTAATTTGTGTTCTTAGCAGAGCAGTCTTGCTTGGTGGGAAATATCGCGCTAGGAAGACTTTCTTCAACTCATTCCAAGTGGTGACAGAGTTAGCAGGCAGAGACTGGAGCCAAGCTCTGGCTCTATCCCTTAACGAGAAAGGGAAAAGACGTAGTCTTATCGCTTCTGCGCTTACGCCATTTGCCTTAACTGTGTCTGCGTATTACAGGAACACTGACAAATGCAAGTTAGGGTCCTCGGTAGGACCACCGGAAAATTGATTTTGTTGTACAGCTGACAACAATGAAGGTTTGAGTTCGAAGTTGTTTGCCTCGATGGCAGGGGCAGCAATACTGTTGTGTGGCTCATCTTGCGAAGGAATAGCGTAGAACTTGAGAGGACGAGGTTGTTCACCCATTACTGGTTCTTCGACTGCTTCAGGAATATGAGTGTGTTGGATTCGGCGTCTTAGTCGGATAAGACGTTCAGGAGAAGAATTAGGTATCTCCAAGTCTTCGCCTTGAGAGCGAGTACTTGGCATACACAAGGAAAGGATAAAAGTAAATTAGTGCCTTAGTCTCTACAGCGTAACAAAGGAGTTACGATATCGACTGAAATAGTCCCCGGCAACGGCGCCAAAAACTTGATCCGCGTAGTCTGTATGTCTAATAATCGTGAGACTGCAAGTGCACAGTCCTGTCGCGTAGTCTTAAAAAGATATCGTATCCACAGGGACTATGATTCGATCTACCGTTATCTTAAGTTACTACGTAAATCTAAGGCTAATGATTTTTAATTGGATTAGGGGAAATGAACTTAAATCTAGATGAAATATTAATAAGCGGATATCGGTATGTATTTCGTCAAACTTAAGGTATCCGAAGTTCCACTAGCTCGTTCCTAAACTATAAAAATTCCCTTTTCAGTAAATAATATTTATTTAAAAACCTTTATCTCAAACTCTCGCTTTGTTGACTTAGATTATGCAATTAAATCCTAACGTATGCTCTCGCTATCCCGCCGGGTTTAAAAACACTTTTTGGAAACAAATAACATTTAATTGGTTTTAAAACGCTCCCGCTGTCTTTAAAAACAATGTTCAGTATCTACTATCCGGTTTAAATCTCAAACTCTCGCTTTATTGATTTTTACCTTTGATCGTTCTTACTCTCGTAATAAACTCTTGACAATTTATTAATTAGATACTAAAACCAGAAAAAGTTATTTTTAATAAAATAGTAATTTAGCCAGTTTATTTCGGATCCTTTTGTTTGCTTAATTTACATACCGATATCTAATCGGTTTAGCCAGACATATTTTTCAAAACAAAATCACAGCAATAATAATTAAACAAAGTTGCAGGCATATTATTAGATACGAAAATAAATAAAAACATATAAAATTGAAACCTGATATTGAATTGAATAAATAAATTGAAGTAGAAACTTCTAGTACCAACTTCGATCCGAATACAAATTTATTGCAGAAACTTAAAAACTAAAGCCTAAACAAATTCTGAAGCTTAGAAACAAAGTAAAGGAACAATAGATTTCCGATGTAGAAATCTATTGCAGGTTGGGTTGGGGAAGTAAAAATGAGCTCTGAAAATACTGCTGGAAAAATAACTGGTATGAAAAAGAACGAGCCAAAGAGGAGAGGTCCTTGATATTCAATCGTTGGGTATTTATAAAGCTCGTGTAACCTCTAGGTTGAGAAAATGGTGGAGGAACTTTCGTGATTCTCGTGACTCAGTAGAGAGAGAAGATAGGAAGGGTTTAAGAAATATTCGTTCTCAACGGCTAGAAAATTAAATATTGGTTTTGGATTCGAGGAAAAAGTGGAATGGATCAATAACGGTAAGAGGCGATCGCCTCCCTTCTTCATTGGGCCTGAGGCGTGGGCCTCAATATTTTGTTTTATTTGGAGGTGGGCGCCTCGCCTTGCTGAGGCGGGGGCCTCAATAGCAAATGGGATTCTCCCCTTCACTGCGTGTGTTATTCACGTGCATCATTTTGGGCTGGGCTTCATATTCCATTTCTTTTCTTCTTTTGCACCACATCTCTTTTGTTATTTAAGCCTCCTTCCATTTCTTTGACTTTATGAATCAATTTCTTCTCAAATTTATCTTTATTTCTTCATTATTTCTCAAGCATGCATTAATAACATAAATACCTGAAACAATAGAAATACCTGCATAATACTAAAATAAAGTAAAATAATTAAAAGAAAATGATAACAATATTTATGAGAATTAAATCAAATATGCTATATAAATTCGTGTTATCAGTAGCGGCGAAGGGCAAGTGCCGGGCGGTTTATGGGTTGCGCCGGGTGGTTTTTAGGGTTTTTTCACCTTTTTATTTTCTTTTGAATTCCATAACTTTTGATCTGATTATCCGTTTTGAATGTTCTTTATATCGTTGGAAAGCTTATGAAATGTTCTTTCTTGTAAAAATGATTTCGAGATTGTTGGCCGATTAAATTATGTCTGGAATTTGAAATAGTGTCATTTTGTAGACTTTTGCCGTTTTAATCATGTGAATTGATGTGTATCGTATAAGGTGCTATCTCTATGAATGTTGTATGACTTGTATGCTGTGGTGAGATGAAAATGCATGAAATACATGCTGTGATGATGAATTGTAGCCTAAGGGCACGTAAATGCAATGTGTTGTATTTGATGATATATGCATGATTATGGTTGTGTATATGTGTGCATTATAATGTCATGAGTCATTGTATGCCAAGCATCATGATATGCATTCTTGTAATGTTGTGTACCCACGTGGGGTGTGAGCGACAGTTTGGTTCCAGAGGGAATCCGCTATAACATCGTGAGCCTTATACAAAGAGGACTGGAAGCGATGAGTATAGACGATCGTGAGCCTTATACAAAGAGGACCGAAAGTGATCGGATCGTGAGCCTTATACAAAGAGGACTGAAAGCGATCCATAAACGTCGTGCGCCTTATACAAAGAGGACTGAAAGCGACGGGGAACATCGTATGCCCGACGGGGAGTTACATTACGTAACGAGCGATGGTTCCAATAGTTCCTAAGTGAACTGGTGTTGAGATGTTGATGTCGGTACTGCATTGCATTGCATAGAGTCGTTGTGTCGGTCTCTGTGCATTTGCATAAATCATGAATATGATTGACTATGTGTGAGAATTGTGAATGAATTGATATATGTTGGTGATAATTGTATTGTGTATGATTGATATGCATTGGTGATGGATAAATGAGATATTTATGGTGTTGTGTGGCATTTGGATTCTGTTGTACGTTGTGGTGAGAATATTTATGTGTGTAATTTTGTGTTATTATATAATTATATGCAATTATATTATGATTGTGTTTCTCACCCTTCTGCTGTTTTAATGCTCTATGAGGCATTGCAGATTAGATTGCTGGAGGTCTTTTTGTGAAGCTTATGTCTTCATTCTTTTGTCGGTCGGCTCTGATATGGGGCACCGGGTAGTTAGGGAGACCGTTGGTGATTTGTGTATATATGTATATGTTTCTTTTGGGATTGTACATATATGATTGTATTTGACTGACAAAATTTTCATGATGTATATATATGAGATTCAGTACAGATTTTCCGCTTTTATTCTGTATCTGAATTGTGGGTAATAGGAATTGAGTTCCTCTGTTTGTATCACTACCTGATTGTTGCATATCTTTATGAGCATGTTTATGTTTATTTGTTTCAATTGATGTGAGCCCTCGGTCTATGCCGTGAATGTTTTAATTATACTCTGATGAAATTTTGAATTTTTCTTTTATGGCTTTATGTAATTGGGGGTATAGATTGGGGGTGTTACATTAAGTGGTATCAGAGCCAGTCCGTGTCAGTTTGTGTCAGTCCTTGTAGGTGTTGGTGTTTGGGGTGAGCTGTTGTTTAACCATAGTTGCTGTTATTGGAAATGAACAGAATATGGCTGGTAGGAATGACGCTGCTATGCAAGCTATGGCTCAGGCTGTGCAGGGTGCACCTCATGCTGCTGGAAATGATGAGTTCAGGAAGAATAGACCGCCTGTCTTCAAAGGGAGACACGATCCTGATGGTGCTCAGATTTGGCTTAAAGAGATAGAAAGGATCTTCCGAGTGATGGATTGTGCTGAGGACAGTAAGGTGAGACTGGGAACTCACATGTTACAGGAAGAAGCTGATGATTGGTGGGTTAGTGCGCGTCCTGTGTTAGAAGCTGAAGATGAAGAGGTGACTTGGGAATTGTTTAGCAGGGAGTTTCTGAGGAAGTATTTTCCTGAAGACGTAAGAGGGAAGAAGGAAATTAAGTTTTAGGAGTTGAAACAAGGTAATATGTCTGTTATTGATTATACTGCTAAGTTTGTGGAGCTTGTTTAGTTTTATCCTCATTATGCTGAAGCGACTGCGGAGTTTTCTAAGTGTGTGAAGTTTGAGAGCAGGTTGCGTCCTGAGATTAAACAGGCAATCGGTTATCAACGGATTAGGAGGTTTTCTGATTTGGTGGAATATTGTAGGATTTATGAAGAGGATAGTAAGGCTCGTTCTACTCACTATAAGAGTGTGAGCGAGAGGAAAGGGAAGCAACAGTTTCGTGGTGGTCCTTATGTGACACCAGCTGATAAAGGTAAACAAAGGGGGAATTAGGAGAGAAGGCCAAGTGGAAGAGGTATGTCTAATTCTTTGAAATGTTACAAATGTGGTGAAGTGGGGCATCGTCAGTTCGAATGTAGGAAGAATTTGGAGAAGTGTTCTAATTGTGGAGGTGTAGGGCATGTCGCAGCTGATTGTAAAAGGAAGAATATGGTCAAGTGTTTCAACTGTGGTGAAGCTGGTCACATTAGTACAAAGTGTCCGAAACCGAAGCAAGCTCCAGCGAGTGGGAAAGTATTTGCCTTAGTAGGGACTCAGACTTCAAGTGCAGACCGTCTGATCAGAGGTACTTGTTTTATTAATAGTACGCCTTTAGTTGCTATTATTGATACCGGAGCGACTCATTCGTTTATTTCGTGTGAGTGCGCGAAATCTTTGAATCTTGTGGTGTCTTCGATGGATGGAGAGATGGTTATTGATACTCCAGTAATGGGGTCAGTAACTACTTCTTTGGTTTGTTTGAGTTGTCCTTTGACCATTTATGGTAAAGACTTTGAGATGGATTTGGTATGTTTTCCGTTGGAGGGTTTAGATGTGGTTTTGGGAATGAATTGGTTGCAATTCAATCGGGTTCATATTGATTGTTATCATAAGCTAGTAAGGTTTCCTTCTCTTGAGGAAGACGAAGACTCGAGTTTCTTATCTACCAAAGAGTTGAAGAAACTTTTGGCGGATGAAGCTCAGTTGTTTGGGTTATTTGCATCGTTGACTGTGGATAGTCAAGTTTCACTTGATGTGTTTCCTGTTGTGTGTGATTTTCCTGAAGTGTTTCCTGAGGATATTTCAGACTTGCCGCCAGAGAGAGAGGTGGAGTTTTCATAGATCTAGTTCCTGGTACTAGACCTGTATCGATGGCACCATATCGAATATCGGCATCTGAGTTGGTTGAGTTAAAGAAGCAGTTGAACGAATTGTTGGAGAAGAGGTTTGTAAGACCTAGTGTGTCGCCTTGGGGTGCTCCAGTTTTGTTGGTGAAAAAGAAAGATGAAGTATGCGATTGTGTATTGATTATCGCCAGTTGAATAAGGTGACGATTAAGAATAAGTATCCTCTTCCGAGAATTGATGATCTGATGGATCAGTTGGTTGGTGCTTGTGTGTTTAGTAAGATTGATTTGAGGTCGGGGTATCATCAAATAAGGGTGAAAGAGGAAGATATTCAGAAGATGGCTTTTAGGACACGATACGGTCATTACGAATATTCTGTGATGCCGTTCGGGGTTTCTAATGCACCAGGTGTGTTTATGGAGTACATGAATCGTATTTTCCATGAGCATCTGGATCGTTTTGTTGTTATGTTTATTGATGATATCTTGATTTATTCTAAGTCTCGGGAGGAGCACGCGGAGCATTTGCGTATTGTTTTGCAGGTTTTGAAGGAAAGGAAACTTTTTGCCAAGTTGTCCAAGTGTGAATTCTGGTTGTCGGAAGTGAGTTTTCTTGGTCATGTGATTTCAGGTAACGGTATTGCTGTGGATCCATCTAAAATAGACACAGTTCTACAATGGGAGGCTCCTAGATCTGTTACTGAAATTAGAAGCTTTTTGGGTTTAGCCGGATATTATCGAAGGTTCATTGAAGGTTTTTCTAAGTTAGCACTTCCTTTGACCCAGTTAACTTGCAAAGGTCAAGCGTTCGTTTGGGATATTCGGTGTGAGGAAAGTTTTAATGAGCTGAAGAGAAGATTGACGACAGCTCCGATTTTGATCTTGTCGAATCCTACTGAACCGTTTGTGGTTTATTGTGATGCGTCTTTGATTGGTTTAGGTGGAGTGTTGATGCAAGAAGGTAAGGTTGTGGCTTATGCTTCGAGGCAATTGAGGATTCATGAGAAAAATTATCCTACTCATGATCTTGAATTAGCGGCTGTGGTTTTTGTGTTGAAGATTTGGAGGCATTATCTCTACGGTGCAAGATTCGAAGTCTTTTGTGATCATAAAAGTTTGAAATACTTGTTTGATCAGAAAGAGTTGAATATGAGGCAACGTAGATGGTTGGAATTTTTGAAGGACTACGACTTTGGCTTGAATTACCATCCTGGTAAAGCTAACGTGGTAGCCGATGCGTTGAGCCGGAAATCGTTGCATATGTCGGTTTTGATGGTTAAAGAGTGGGAACTTTTGGAATCGTTTAGCGATTTGAGTTTGGTATGTGAAGTGACGTCGGATAGCGTAAGGCTTGGAATGTTAAAGGTTACTAATGATTTTCTGTTGACCGTTAGCGAGAAACAGAAGTTGGATGCGAAATTTGTGGATTTGATGACGGTTGGGGATAAAAGTGAAAATGAGGAGTTTTAAGTGGACGATAATGGCGTTTTGAGGTTCCGCGGTAGAATTTGTATTCCGGATGATGCGAAGTTGAAAAAGATGATTTTGGAGGAAGGACACCTGAGTAGTTTGAGTATACATCCGGGAGCGAATAAGATGTATCAGGATTTGAAAAAGATTTTATGGTGGTCTGGATTAAAGAGAGATGTGGCTCAGTTTGTGTATGCGTGTTTGACTTGTCAGAAATCGAAGGTGGAACATTTGAGGCCTAGTGGTTTGTTGCAGCCGTTGGATATTCCTGAGTGGAAATGGGATAACATTTCGATGGATTTTGTGACAGGGTTGCCGAACACTCAGCGGGGACATAACGCGATTTGGGTGGTTGTGGATAGGCTGACTAAATCGGCACATTTCATTCCGATTGACATCAGTTTTTCTTTGGAGAGGTTAGCGGAGATTTATATTAGTGTGATTGTCAAGTTACATGGTGTTCCGTTGAGCATTGTTTCGGATCGAGATCCAAGGTTTACCTCAAGATTTTGGGAAAGTTTACAAAAGGCTTTGGGATCTAAATTGAGGTTGAGTTCTGCTTATCATCCTCAAATGGATGGACACACCGAGAGGACGATTCAGTCGTTGGAAGATTTGTTGAGGGCTTGCGTTCTTGAACAAGGTGGTGCGTGGGATAGTTATCTTGCATTGATTGAATTCACGTACAATAACAGTTTCCATTCAAGTATTGGAATGGCACTGTTAGAAGCATTATATGGACGAAGATGTTGGACACCGTTGTGTTGGCATGAATCTGGTGAGAGGACGGTGGTTGGACCAGAGTTAGTACAACAGACTACGGACAAGGTGAAACTTATTCGTGAGAAAATGAAGGCTTCTCAGAGTAGGCAAAAGAGTTATCATGATCGAAGGAGGATAGATCTTGAGTTTTAAGAGGGCGATCAAGTATTTTTTTAGAGTTACGCCGGTAACGGGTGTTGGTCGTGCATTGAAATCGAAGAAGCTTACTTCTCGGTTTATTGGTCCTTACCAGATATCCGCGAGAGTCGGTGCTGTGGCGTATAGGGTGGCGTTGCCGCCGAGTTTGTCGAATTTGCATGATGTGTTCCATGTTTCACAGCTTTGGAAGTATGTTCCGGATCCGTCGCATGTGATTCCGATAGATGAGGTTGAGGTAAGGGAGAACCTTACGGTTGAGGCATTACCAGTGAGGATTTTGGATCACGAGGTGAAGCGGTTAAGGGGCAAAGATATTGCACTTGTGAAGGTAGCGTGGGGAGGCGCTGCTGAGGGCAATTTGACTTGGGAGTTGGAGAGTCGGATGCGGGAGTCGTATCCAGAGTTGTTCGTCTCAGGTAATATTTTCGAGGACGAAAATTTCTAAGTGGGGGAGAGTTGTAACGACCCAGTTTTAGTCTGTTTTAGTTAATCAAGTCATTTTGATTATTTTATTATTGTATTATTTTATTTCCGACTTTTATATGAAAATATGTTATTTTTAGTCGTGATTATATTTTGTCGCGTTTTGGGATCGTTTGCGAGATATTTGAGTGTGGGGGTATTTTGGTCTTTTCATTTGTTTTTCCTAAGTTAGTATGAATAGGAAATAGAAAGAGAGAAAAATAGTAAGAAGAGAAGAAAAGAGGAGAAGAGAAAGAGAAGAGGAAAAAGGAGAAAAGAGAGAGAAATCTTGGAAATCAAGAGAATCGATCAACGGACTTTCTAAAACATGATTTTATCGGGTAAGGGTGCGAAACTCGATTATCTTATCATTGTGTATGATTATATATGTGTGTGTGCATGTTGTCTTGACTTTTTCCATAGTTTTTCGGTTATAGGTCAAAAACGCGTAAACGAGTAGAAATCGATCTTTTCACGGACGAAAATCGATATGAATCTTGTAGTATGATCATGTGATATATATGAACAATTGCTGAGGTTTGTGTTGCTGTTGGAAATGGTTTGGTTGGGAAAAATGGGGTTTTTGGGGTTATGGAACAGTGTAACACGAAGCAGATTTTTTTTGCATCTGGTGTAAAGTGTCGGGCGGTTCTCTGATTTCGCCGGGCAGTTCGTGATTTCGCCGGGCGGTTTTTGAGAGGCGCAACCTTTACACGATTCTGACTCTATTGAGTCATTTGAGGAGAATTGGTGACGCCTCTGCTTCGTCGGGCGAAGTAGCGGCGAAGGGCAAGTGCCGGGCGGTTTATGGGTTGCGCCGGGCGGTTTTTAGGGTTTTTTCACATTTTTATTTTCTTTTTAATTCCATAAATTTTGATCTGATTATCCGTTTTGAACGTTCTTTATATCGTTGGAAAGCTTATGAAATGTTCTTTCTTGTAAAAATGATTTCGAGATTGTTGGCCGATTAAATTATGTCTGGAATTTGAAATAGTGTTATTTTGTCGACTTTTGCCGTTTTAATCATGGGAATTGATGTGTATCGTATAAGGTGCTATCTCTATGAATGTTGTATGACTTGTGTGCTGTGGTGAGATGAAAATGCATGAAATACATGTTGTGATGATGAATTGTGGCCTAAGGGCACGTAAATGCAATGTGTTGTATTTGATGATATATGCATGATTATGGTTGCGTATATGTGTGCATTAGAATGGCATGAGTCATTTATGCCAAGCATCATGATATGCATTCTTGTAATGTCGTGTGCCCATGTGGGGTGTGAGCGACGGTTTGGTTCCAGAGGGAATCCGCTATAACATCGTGAGCCTTATACAAAGAGGACTGAAAGCGATGAGTATAGACGATCGTGAGCCTTATACAAAGAGGACCGAAAGTGATCGGATCGTGAGCCTTATACAAAGAGGACTGAAAGCAATCCATAAACGTCGTGCGCCTTATACAAAGAGGACTGAAAGCGACGGGGAACATCGTATGCCCGACGGGGAGTTACATTACGTAACGAGCGATGTTTCCAATAGTTCCTGAGTGAACTGGTGTTGAGTGTTGATGTCGGTACCGCATTGCATTGCATAGAGTCGTTGTGTCGGTCTCTGTGCATTTGCATAAATCATGAATATGATTGACTATGTGTGAGAATTGTGAATGAATTGATATATGTTGGTGATAATTGTATTGTGTATGATTGATATGCATTGGTGATGGATAAATGAGATATGTATGGTGTTGTGTGGCATTTGGATTCTGTTGTACGTTGTGGTGAGAATATTTATGTGTGTAATTTTGTGTTATTATATAATTATATGCAATTATATTATGATTGTGTTTCTCACCCTTCTGCTGTTTTAATGCTCTATGAGGCATTGCAGATTAGATTGCTGGAGGTCTTTTTGTGAAGCTTATGTCTTCATTCTTTTGTCGGTCGGCTCTGATATGGGGCACCGGGTAGTTAGGGAGACCGTTGGTGATTTGTGTGTATATGTATATGTTTCTTTTGGGATTGTACATATATGATTGTATTTGACAGACAAACTTTTCATGATGTATATATATGAGATTCAGTACAGATTTTCCGCTTTTATTCTGTATCTGAATTGTCGGTAGTAGGAACTGAGTTCCTCTGTTTGTATCACTACCTGATTGTTGCATATCTTTATGAGCAGATTTATGTTTATTTGTTTTAATTGATGTGACCCGTCTGTCTATGCCATGAATGTTTTAATTATACTCTGATGAAATTTTGAATTTTTCTTTTATAGCTTTATGTAATTAGGGGTATAGATTGGGGGTGTTACAAGTGGAATTTTTAGAATAAAATTTGACTTATTTAATTAAAAAATGATAATATTTGAAAAGTCACTTCTTTATTTGAAAAAAAATAACTAAAATTTTACTTAATATATAGTAATTAGAGTAATATTTTTAATTAAATTTTTTTTAATTATAATAGTAAAGTTGAACATATTTTTAAATTATTTTTTAGATTCACAGCTTATTTTTATAAGAAATTAATAAATATGTATTAAGTTGTATGTAAAAAATAAATGTTAAATTATTATATTTCATATAAAAATAAATGTTATAAATGTCATATAAAATTATATTTCATATGACTACTTATTATTTATATATTGGTACAAATATATAAAATTGATAATTAAAAATGTCAATTGAAATTATATGTCATATAAAATTTATTGATGTAGAAATAATAATTAAAAAATGATTTTTATGGGTTTATTTAAAAAGTATCATGAATGGGAAAAATCATACCATATATAATATTATGACATGATATAATAAAAAAGAAAATTCTTAACTCTTTCGAATTTAATATGACTTATTTTTATTTCAAATCTAATAAATAAAAGTAAATAATATTTAATATTAAACCTAATTTACCTTTAATGTTCAAAAATTTAATTTTTTAAATATGATTTTACTTTTAGTATTCAAAATTTACGTGGTTGTTGTTATTAAACTTATAAATGGACACACAGGAATAAATTACAATCATTTTTTATAAACGGGAATAAGTTATAATTATTTTTTGACGCAGAAAAAAATACTATGTTGTATTTAAAAAAATTCAAAAACTGTTTTTTAAGTTTTTTTTCTATAGAATATTTATTTTAATTAGTTAGAATATTTATTTTACTTTAATCAAATTAACTAGACATCATCAACACAATGGATACACAGATACAAGAAACTTATTAACGGGAAAATGTTTACATCATCAACACAATTATTTTTTATAAACAGAATAAGTTACAATCTTTTTTTATAAACAAGAATAAGTTTTTTTTCTATAGAATATTTATTTTAATTAGTTAGAATATTTATTTTACTTTAATCAAATTAACTATACATTAAAATAATAAATTCAATATTAATCATTAATATGTGACATTTATTTATGAACATATTTAGTTTGGCATTCTAAAAATATGAGAATAAAAATTATTTGTAATTATTTAGATCGTTATTTGAAATAAAATATATTTTGAAACTATTTGGATTTTTATAAAAAGGTTAATAAAACAAAACAAAATCAATTGAGATTTTGTAATTTTTTTAAACTTATAAAGTAACTAAAATTTATCCGAATCTTTTCAAATTAACTTTATAATTGTAATCATGATAAAAAAATGTTAAATGATAGTCATGGAAATTTAATGATAAATGGTAATCATGAAAAATGAATGATAAAAACTAAAAATTTATTGATACAATCATTTTTATAAATGCTGCTGATGTGTCATTATTTGGATTTTTTCTGGCTGTAATACTAGAGATTTGGCAATAAATGCTGCTGATGTGTTATTATTTGGATTTTTTCACACTTAAAATCTGAAATTGAAAAAAAAAAAGAAGCGGTAGGGTGATGGTCTTCCACTAACTACATTAGAAAGTTGAAAAAAAAACTCTTGGAATCCGGATTGGAAAATGGAGAGACGCATGTGTAGTTTTTAGATTATTTTGAATTAAAATTATTTGGCTATTAGTAAAATATCATCATTTGGAAAGTCACTTTGAAAAAGACATTTCACACTTCTCACTACATTGAGTAGTGAGAAGCCACTTTGATTGAAAAGATACATTAAAAACATATAATATCAATTTTGACCTTGATTCACTTGATTTGGTTGTGTTTGTGAAATCATAGAATTATCTTTTTCGAGCTTTTAAGCCTGCATGCAATGTTCCGATGGAAAAAATCCTAAGCACGTTGATGGAAATAAATTTTTAATTTAAAATATATTTATAATACAATTAAAAGTTGGGTATTATTACTAAATTTATACCTAAATTTTTGAATTTTTATTGTAGAATTGAGTTTTAAGAAAACATTAACCTAAATAAAAAAATAAATTGTAATTTAAAAAGTATATTAAATTAGAATAATATTAAAAAATTTAATACTTAGAATTATTATAGTTATTAGAGTAATATTTTTAATTTAATTTTTTTTAATCAAAATAGTAAAGTTGAACATATTTTTAAATTATTTTTTAGAGTCACAGCTTATTTTTATTAAAAATCATGTATATTTATGAAATATTAATAAAAATAACGTATTTTTTTTAGAAATATTAATAAAAATCGCCTGATTTTTATTAATATTTCTTAAAATACTTTATCAAGGAGTTAATTGACCAATTAATTCAATTAAAATCTTTTCAATAAATTAATTGACCCATTAAAATTCAATTAAACTTAAATAATAAAATTAAACTATATAATATCGATATCTTTTAAATAGCATTCAAAAGTATTTTAAGAAAAAAACTATAGGATTTTGAACAAGAATAATATAAAAATATTTTTATAAATAGACACACGGGTACAAGAAACTTATAAACGAAAAAAAGTTTACATGTCGATACAATTATTTTTTATAAACAGGAATAAGTTACAATCATTTTTTATAAACGAATGTAAGCTATAAATATTTTAATAAACGGGAAGAATTCAACTATTGATAAAATTATTTTTATAAACGAGAATAAATTACAAATATTTTTTATAAATTAACACACGGTTCAACGCGCTTATAAACGAGAAAAAGTCTACATGTTGATACACGGGTAGTGTGAACGTATCTATGAAATACCGGCGGTAGACTGGTCATTTTAATGTTTTGCTATTGTTTTATATAATTGAAGTTATAAACGGTTGTACGATTATTTATAAATACGGATCAATACTTAAAAGTTGTTGCATAATATTAGTAGATATTTGAAACTATGTGAATATTTATGGACTGCAAAATAAGTTATTCTATAAAAAATATTTTAGAAAAATAATTAGGGGTACGAGTGGAATTATTAGAATAAAATTTGACTTATTTAATTAAAAAATTATAATTATTGAAATGTCACTTCTTTATTTGAAAAAAAACTAAAATTTTACTTAAAATTACTTTTAGAATATTTATTGTAGAATTTATAAATATATATTAAATTGTTATAGAAAATTATTTGTTAAATTATATGTAAAACTATATATTAAATTGTCATTTTTAATCATACGTTAAATTATATGTAAAAATAAAATTTTAATTTAAAATATATTTATAAACGGGAATAAGTTATAAATATTTTTTTACATGTCGATACAATTATTTTTTATAAATAGGAATAAGTTACAATCATTTTCTATAAACGGAAATAAGTTATAAATATTTTTATAAACTGGAAAAATTCAACTATTGCTAAAATTATTTTTATAAACAGGAATAAACTATAAATACTTTTTATAAATTGACACACGGGTTCAACGCGCTTATATAGTCTACATGTTAATACACGGGTAGATGTGAACGTATCTATGAGATACCATCTGTAGACTAGTCATTTTAATGCCAATCTTTTTATTTTTTTTATATATTAAATCTATTAGATGCCAATTATAGACTAATCATTTGATTTTTATTTTTTCATACATTGAATTAAGTTTGATATATTTACTTATGCTATTGTAGGAATGAAAAATTCTATTAAGAACTTATTATTGTTACAACGATGAAGTACGATGTTCAAGTCAAATATTGTTTATTGAATGATATTACTATATATTTTTGAATACCATATGTAGGAAGTCTTAATTTTGTATTTGATAATTTATACGTAATATTGTTGTTGGATTTATTAACCTATTAAATTGGTTATGTGCTAAAAAATTTAGAATCTGAAAAAAATATTGCAAGATTGATAAGTGTTTTTTACAACATAGCGTGTAAATACATACAGGACCCGTGTTGTAGACCGGTCATTTTAATGTTCATATATTATATATATAAGAAGTGTTAATTTAGTATTTTGTAATTTATATATACTATTGTTGTTACATTTATCCACCTATTATATTGGTTACATTGTAAAAATTTTAAAATCTTAAAAAAATTACAAGATTGACAAGTGATTTTCGCAACGTAGCGTGTGAATACTGACAGGACCCGTGCGAACGCGCGGGTAACCCGCTAGTTAAAGTAATAAAACTATATTATTTTAAAATTTA
Organism: Lathyrus tuberosus; assembly: GCA_022829125.1. Classification (NCBI taxonomy): domain Eukaryota; kingdom Viridiplantae; phylum Streptophyta; class Magnoliopsida; order Fabales; family Fabaceae; genus Lathyrus; species Lathyrus tuberosus. The sequence continues at coordinate 1,955,553 of JALAZF010000308.1, read as the reverse complement.
ATTATTTAATAATGACGTTTAAATATATATATATATATATATATATATATATATATATATATATATATATATATATATATATATATATATATATATATAGAGAGTGTGTGTGTTGAATGCTAAACATACTTTAAATTGATCCATATTTATTAGCATTTTCAACTTTTTTGTTATGTTTTATTGGATTTACTCCATGATATCATGCTATTCTTCAATATTGTTAGTGAATATAAAAATCGACCCCGATACCCATATACCATGGCCGTAATTGTCTTTTTAGGTCCTTAGTAGTTTATCCCAGCAGTCGGCTCCGGCCTAAGCATGCTCTACGTAGGGGACCGATGAATATAAGTGAATGATCTGTATGATGTGCTTTATAGAAAATGCAACTCAGGATAGGTGACCCTCACAAGGTCACTTAACTCAATAAGTTGTAAAAATTTGAAAAACAAAGAACAAAAAAAAGGGAATAAAAAAGAGCAAAAAGTTACCCATTGTTAGTTGGTTCAGAGGTGTCTGGTGCTGGACTTGGTAGGGCGGGTTACGATCCGATCCCCCACAACTACAATAGGGTCAATAAAAGGGGTTACACCAGTTTGTGTACCAGAGCCCCTGTGTTTGAGATCAGAATCACTAACCGGTCACTTTACTATGAGTATGTACGGATAACGGGCTTAATGTGATTGCGCCGGAATGAAAAGGACCCAAGAAATGCACAAGGTAGGCCTAGGTACAGTGGGTTAGTATGGATTGATTTGCATAGGAACAAAGCTTATGTTCGTGTCTGCGAAAAAGTGTGATTACGGTATCCTTGTTTCATCTAGTTAGTACCTATCTCTTCATCCTGATTTGAACTTAGAAGCCCTTTTAGCCTGAATTATTCGTTTAAATCACTTCTTTCTGTCACGAGCCTTAGAGTGTTTTGCTTGAGGACAAGCAAAGGTTTAAGTGTGGGAGAACCGAGTTTAACCTTTAAACAAACCCTCTTATTGTCACTTATAAAAAGGCGCGCATTGCGTTAAAGTGAAAAAACCTATTTCTAAGAAATATAGTTCTAGACTTAGTTGAAAAGTATTTTGATCTGAAACTTTTAAACAAAAGAGGTTCATACGAACCGGATTTTAAACCTACAAACGCGTCCGAAAATAGTTCTAAAATCGTTTTTCTAAAGTATTAAAAATTCCTAGTTAACTGTGAAAAGCGCTGTCGCTTCCTTTGTACAGTTAAGACTAACCAAATTTATCTAAAGGTTGGATGGCTTTCGATCTTACCCAACAGAAATTAAGTGCGGAAAACTCGTGTTAAAAACCAAAATAGCCCCTAAGTGTTTCTATCGATGCATTATGCGAAATGATACTTAAACCGTGATCCTTACATTCTAACCTTTAAGATTTAGCCAGACATGGAAATGTAAACAGACATATTTAATTTTATCATGTCAAGTAAAGTCTTTTGAAATAAAAGGTTTTGAAAGTAAATAATGCGAATAAAGTAAAGCAGATGCGAGAAATAAATAAAGTAAAGCAATTACGAGAAATAAATAAAGTAAAGCGGATGCGAGAAATAAATAAAGTAAAGCGGTGCGAGAAATAAATAAAGTAAAGCGCTTAATTCATAAATAGAAACCTGCTCCAATCGGAGACTTTAACTCTGAAAACAATTGGAAAATAACTGGAAAAGGAAATGGCGGCAGGATTAACTTCCTCCAAGTGCTCCAAACTCGATTACAGACTCGATCACACAAATGTGATAACTTCCCGATGTGAGAAGATTATCACTTACAAAAAATCGATTATTTATGCCTAAGGTGTTTGCAACTAAGTTTGGATGGATTGAAATGAACAAGAAGCCTCTATTTATAGACTTAGGAAAAGGTATGAAAGGACAAGGATGCCCTCCAACTTCTTTTGGGAGGGAAAAAGTCCGTCAAAGGTGGCGCCCGCCACCCCCCTCATGGCGCCCGCCACATGAACTGGGGAAGAAAGTGGTGGAGACGTGGCAGTTGTCAGCAGTTGAGTTCCCTCCAACTTGTGGCCTACCCCATGGCGCCCGCCATGTTGGGTGCCACATGTGCAATTCCTTCAAAAGTTGGCTTTTTGCCCGATTTCCTTCATTTCTTCGTGGATGGCTCTGGAAACACCTAGAATCTGAAAACAAGACAAAATACAAGCATAATACAAGAAAACGATAATAAAAATCCTAAGAAGCATGTGCAATTCGAGTAAAAAACGCAGTGTAATTCGGTGTTATCAAGACTCTGACTTGCGATACATCATTCAGATAGTGCGATGCATAAAGCATAAGCAACAAGGAGAATTTGAATTAGTGATGCATGATGCAGACTTGCAATGCGGAAGCTTATCAGAGTTGAGTTGCAAGGTTTTGACTTGCTATGCAAGGTTCTGATAATCGATACAAAAACATAAACAATAAATCAAAGCATAAGCAAGAGTAAAGAACACACGATATATCCTGGTTCACTTGAGCAACTCTCAAGCTAGTCTAGTCCACCATTCCAAGGTGATTTCTCCTTGAGCACAAGGACTTAATCCACTATAATCAAAAACCAATTACAGATGCATGGGCTAACGTCGGTGACTAACAACCTGCACAACCGCAGCTGTGACTAACCCACAATGAACCGTTCAGTGATCCAAGTTAATGGATATAACGAACATTGACCTAATAGAATCCAATCTCCTAAGTTTAAGTACATATGAACACAAGAGTGTTCTAGCAAGATATGAGCAACAGCTCCTTGCTATCTTCAGATTCTAAAAAGATGTATGTTGATTTGACAGTTGATGTCATCTTGTAGATCTTCTTCACCTTCTTCATTGAGCAAGCTTCGAGCAATAACTCCTTGCTTCAGATCTTCAATATAGCTCAGATGATGAAGTTGTTGATGACTTGATTGTTTTCAAACAATGTCTTGGTTCATCAACTTCTGTACTTCCTGATTGTTGTTGTGTTGATAGATGATTCTTTATGTTTCAACAACAATGGTCGTGTTTACATTTTAACAGCAATAGCTGTGTTTGACGATGGTGATCTTGATCTTGAAAATCGACTTCGATGCACACGACCCACGACTTTAGAAGCACTTCCTTCTTTCCTTTATATAGCTAAGTGAAAAATAGAGTCGTTAAAGAGACGTTGGCTATTTGAAAAGATTCGTTATGCAATGATGAAAGTTGTACTGCCATATCTTTTTTTACTGTTGAGAAGTGATGGGATAGGTCTTTTTAGTACGGTGTACAGTCATTGCTAACGGTAACATTTGTCTTCATATCTTCAGAGGCTTATGATAGTATTTAGTTGAAGCATGAGTAGAGACTTTAGTTGGGTCTTCAGAATCTTAAGTCTTTAGTCTTCAGTACTTGCTCATTCCGAGTCTTGTCTTCAGAACTTCAGCACTTGTCTTGAAACCCTGTATCTTCATAGCTTCAAGTCTTCAGAGTCTTCAGAACCTTTTTCACTCAGAACGTGTCTTCAGAGTCTTCATCACTTGATCATTTGAATCTTAATCTTCAGAACACTTCAGTCTTCAGAGTCTTTCTGCACTTGGTCTTCAGAGCCTTCAGCCTTCAGAACTTCAAGTCATTAGAGTCTTCAGCACTTAGTTCTATAGAAGATTATTTCTTTAGGAACTTTGCTTATCTTCAGAATCTGAAACACCTTCAGAACAGAATCTACAAGAGCATTGCAACAGCAATATCGACATCCTTGGATCATTCTGCTTGTTACCAGATACAGAAGCAAACTTGCTTCTTGCGACTTATGTTACACATAGTAACTCGCATGTAATATTTTATGCACATGTTTGTTTGATCTAATATCTTTAATAATTATGATCTGCACAGAAACAAACATTAGAACATAAAATAGTTCTTTCAAAAATACTCATTGTTATCATCAAAACATAGAGATGACTTGCAGAGACAACTCTTGTTCTTACAATCTCCCCATTTTTGATGATGACAAAACCATGTATTTTGATAGAATATTTTATACAAGGTAATCATCAAACTAAACATATTCAGAGTATGGAACAGCAGCTCCCCCTAAATGTGTTAACTCCAAAATTTTATTTGTGATCGTCTAGAATCTTATCTGATCCAAAGACTCACAGAATAACAATTTTGAGTTGTAAGAACATAGAATAGAGAAGGAATACTTCCATATCATCTACAAGGACATAAGTCTTCAGCATCTGGACTTGTTCATCAGAACTTCAGATCTTTAGAACTTGTTTCCTTTAGGCATCGTATCAGAGCCTCATAACTTCAGAGTCTTCTGAAGCAATTTCTACTTTTAAGCAGAATCAATGTAGCACAGAGATAGAACAGTTCTCTTCTAATAACTTAGCCACACTATTAATCAGAAATAGACACTGTCTTATAATAAACTCCCCCTGAGTTTCAGACTTGGTGAAGATTATAGATTTTAACATGTGAATCTTCTGGGTAGTCTCCCCTTGATTGCTATAAGTCAGATATTGGGATCTTTAGAATCATGATTCAGATATACTGTTGAAACTAGAATAGCAGCAAGCAAAAATATATAAGTAACCCAGTTTTGTCGTCTCCACAGGGATCAGTGCGAGGGAAAGAATTGCCATTCAACGGTTTCTATATTTCTAAGCTCATGACTCAAAAGTTCTGGTTTAAGCGAACCAAAAGCAAATGCGGAAAATTAAAGGAACAAAAAGCAAGTAAATAACAATAACACATTCTTTGGAGAAGAGAAACTCAATAGATATCACTCAATAACACATGCATTCTTCCGACCATTTCATACACAAATCACTCATTCGTCTAATATCCTCACGTATCACTCACAACAGAGGTTATGTCTAACGCAACGCCGAGAGAACAACGGTATTGTCTCATTGGTGATGTCTCACGCAACTCAACAACACAGAGAAGTAAGAGCTGATACTCACGCAAGTGCTAAGCCTAAATCTATCTCTAGAGTTCAGAACCTAACAAATATTACTATAACATCCATGTCAAACTCATGAGTAATTCATATACAAAGCCCTGATCAGAATACAAACATATGATTAACCCTGCATTCAACTAATTTACCAACTGTATACGAACGTCGTTCTTCATCGCTATTGTCACGCATCCTCGCAATACCGTATCGATCCTACTCATGCTACCCACGCTACTTAATCAACACAATACAACAAAAGATACAATGAATATCAATTCACAAACCCTTGTCAAAAGCTTGCTCATTGACAGATGAAAATCTAAGATTAACGATTCGATATAGGTTTTGTCACGACCCACAAATAATCAATCAAAGACAAACAATCAATAGAGAATCAAAACATATTCATAAACATAGATTAGATGAAATACAATAGGTATCAAGAGATTTACATACCAAACATCAACAAATAGAGGATACAAAGAGAAGAAAGGAGAAGAACAAATTTCTCACGGTTCGTCGGAGCCGATTAAAGTAAATCCTACTCCGGATCATCAAGATGCATCATCCAATGTTGTTTCTAAGCCTATCTACTCCTAAAACATGTTTGATGAAGTTGGGAGAAAGTTCCCCCAAAAACATAACATAAAAAATGATGAAAAATGGTTGAAATAGGCAAATCTCACTTTCCAGGTTCGCCTAGCGAGTCCCCGTTCGCTAGGCGAACGTAAACCGCCTTAAAGTTGAGTTTTTTCACGATTCTGGAACTTTTCGTTCGCCCCGGTTCGCCTAGCGAACAAGCTAGCGAGTGTTCGCTACGGGGGCTCGCCTAGCGAGCATGACAGAAAACCAGAACTTGTTTTCTTCATAACTCTTGAACCGTAACTCCGATTGACGCACGGTTTGAAGCGTTGGAAAGCTTATTCAATGCTCATTATGAATATGGAAAAATCCCATTGTTGGAACACCTATAAAAATAAATGAAAATCGATTAAACTCAATGATATTTACACGGTAACGCACTATACACCGAAAACGTAAAGTAAACGTATTTACACACAAAGTGGGGTTTAGTCAACCAATTTTAACACAAAGTAAGGATAAGTGCAACAAAACTTATATACAAAAATAGGTACAATTTGCACTTATCAAACTCTCCCCAACTTATTATTTTGTTTGTCCTCAAACAAAAGTCAATCAACTCAAAGAAACAAAAGCAATTATCAAGAAATCATGCTCAACAAGTTTTTACAAATGGAGAATAAACGTATGGTACAAATATCAAAAGTACATGCAAAGCACTGCTTACCACTAAACTACAACGACACCACGAATATGAAACAAAGTCTAAACACAAAACAAATGTCAACATCCAAAAGCAATACATGTTCAAGAATGAATCACACCTAACACTCCACTTCAAATAAGAATGAAGAAATTAATGCGCGTTTGCAACCGCGGGGAAATTTCACTCATCTGACAAACAATGCAAATAACAATTCAATTCATACAACATCTAACAATCAAAAATGAAAATATGGAAGCAAAAAGATCACTAAGGGCTTTAAGGGTTGTAGCTTGGTCGGGTTCACAATAAAGGGACATTTCTACAGGCCATTGAATCGAAATTGCCGATAAATGATATTTACTGGTTACAACTTCATTCACCATTCTCATTCCTTTACCACAAACCTTCTCAAACTACCTTTATGCACAATTATTTCACTCTCTCTTTTTCTCATCAAACAAGCATCCTTTTTCTATGTTTTTCACATTCATATTTACACTTTTTTTCTTTTCATGCTTGTTTGAACTTTTTCAAAAGTTTCAAGCAACTTACCATCTTCTTTTTCATTCTCCCCAACTTGAATTCAACCAAACCTCAAGTGAATGCTCCATGCTTTTTACGGCAAGGAAATCAAAGTATACAATTTCAAAGGTTCAAGAAGAAATTTTAGAAACTCACTAAATTCAATGATGAACCAGACTTGCAAATTATGTACATAAACCAAGTTCATCACTAAAAATGAGATCTAAACAGTTTTAGTCTCAAAGGGGCTAACAAATTCTCACTACTCACGGGTAAGATACTTTTGGATACTGGTTGTGCTCAATATAAACAAATGCCTTGATCATTTCTAATGCTTCCACAAAATCACAATAATCAGAAGATAAAGCATGAATCAAACGAATTAAACAAAGTTTATCAGTCATCCAAGCATTTAGTAAACAATGGAGGTTTCCTCACATGGGGCTATGAACTAAGGTGATTCATAAATGAACAAAAATTGCAAGAGAATGAAAGACATGTAATTTGTACAAATCCTAAGGTTCATAAACATGTTATGTTCTAGAAAAGCAATAAACACCAACCAACGCAATGCAACTTTCTTTAAACTTTTCACACTACCATAACATTTTCTTGTTGAAACAATCAAAATTGAAAAATCACACAATGCATCCTCAAGCTAATCAAAAACAAAACTTGAGAACAAACTCAAAAATTTCTAAAACTCATAAACATATACTAACAAAATGGGTGAAAGTGGATAAGAGAATAAGAGAGTTTTTCCACAAAAAGCAAGGCGCGCTAAGCGCGCACAGGCTTGCTAAGTTTCTCAAGTTTTTTCTCTCATTCAATCCATCCAATCTCACACAATACTACAATACTAATAAATATAAAACTGTACAAACTCAAATCGTTGGGTTGCCTCCCAACAAGCGCTTGTTTCACGTCGTAAGCTCGACACCTTATTTACGTACAAGCTCCTCCATGTTGCTTCGCTCACCGGTAGATACCAAATAAAATCTGCAACACTTAAGCAAACGTAAACCAAAAACAAAAATATGTACACACACATAAACATGATGGAAAACACATATATACAATCACTTATGGAAAACAACTATTAACAAGTATGTACACTTGTTAAGCTTTGTTCGCTAGGCGAACCAAATCATTCGCGACGCGAGCCTTCGCTACAACCTTCGCCCAGCGAAGTTTGGGTGTTTTCAAAAGTGAAAGTTTCTGCCACCCCCCTCGCTGGCACCTTCGCCTCGCGAACACATCAGCGAGCATTCGCTGGCTCCCTCGCCCAGCGAATTTACCCAGTTTTCCTACTGGAGGTTTTTGCATACTTTCTGCCACCCCCTCGCTGGCACCTTCGCTAACGTTCGCTAGGCGAACCTTCGCTGGCATCTTCGCCAACACTCGCCTAGCGAATGCTATTGTTGATTTCAATTCTTTGGCAGCTTGCACTATTTCTTTGTGTCTTCATACTTTGATCTTTTCATTCCTATTTCTGCACATTAGCACACACATTACAAGCACCACAAGTGTATTCCAATGTATGCACAACAACACAATTCCCCACTAAAATCAATACATTACACATGGAAAGAAATGAAAAATGCCAAGTATTGCATACAAATATATAACATGTTTGACATCTAACAAACTCTCCCCAACTAACTATGCACCATTATACAAATAAATATACAATATAGACAATTATGTACGAAGCTTAAAAACATAGAAACTATGCGATGCAACTCAATATCGACACACCAATCCCCGGCAACGGCGCCAATTTGTTGAAACTAGAATAGCAGCAAGTAAAAATATATAAGTAACCCAGTTTTGTCGTCTCCACAGGGATCAGTGCGAGGGAAAGAATTGCCATTCAACGGTTTCTATATTTCTAAGCTCATGACTCAAAAGTTCTGGTTTAAGCGAACCAAAAGCAAATGCGGAAAATTAAAGGAACAAAAAGCAAGTAAATAACAATAACACATTCTTTGGAGAAGAGAAACTCAATAGATATCACTCAATAACACATGCATTCTTCCGACCATTTCATACACAAATCACTCATTCGTCTAATATCCTCACGTATCACTCACAACAGAGGTTATGTCTAACGCAACGCCGAGAGAACAACAGTATTGTCTCATTGGTGATGTCTCACGCAACTCAACAACACAGAGAAGTAAGAGCTGATACTCACGCAAGTGCTAAGCCTAAATCTATCTCTAGAGTTCAGAACCTAACAAATATTACTATAACATCCATGTCAAACTCATGAGTAATTCATATACAAAGCCCTGATCAGAATACAAACATATGATTAACCCTGCATTCAACTAATTTACCAACTGTATACGAACGTCGTTCTTCATCGCTATTGTCACGCATCCTCGCAATACCGTATCGATCCTACTCATGCTACCCATGCTACTTAATCAACACAATACAACAAAAGATACAATGAATATCAATTCACAAACCCTTGTCAAAAGCTTGCTCATTGACAGATGAAAATCTAAGATTAACGATTCGATATAGGTTTTGTCACGACCCACAAATAATCAATCAAAGACAAACAATCAATAGAGAATCAAAACATATTCATAAACATAGATTAGATAAAATACAATAGGTATCAAGAGATTTACATACCAAACATCAACAAATAGAGGATACAAAGAGAAGAAAGGAGAAGAACAAATTTCTCACGGTTCGTCGGAGCCGATTAAAGTAAATCCTACTCCGGATCATCAAGATGCGTCATCCAATGTTGTTTCTAAGCCTATCTACTCCTAAAACATGTTTGATGAAGTTGGGAGAAAGTTCCCCCAAAAACATAACATAAAAAATGATGAAAAATGGTTGAAATAGGCAAATCTCACTTTCCAGGTTCGCCTAGCGAGTCCCCGTTCGCTAGGCGAACGTAAACCGCCTTAAAGTTGAGTTTTTTCACGATTCTGGAACTTTTCGTTCGCCCCGGTTCGCCTAGCGAACAAGCTAGCGAGTGTTCGCTACGGGGGCTCGCCTAGCGAGCATGACAGAAAACCAGAACTTGTTTTCTTCATAACTCTTGAACCGTAACTCCGATTGACGCACGGTTTGAAGCGTTGGAAAGCTTATTCAATGCTATTTATGAATATGGAAAAATCCCATTGTTGGAACACCTATAAAAATAAATGAAAATCGATTAAACTCAATGATATTTACACGGTAACGCACTATACACCGAAAACGTAAAGTAAACGTATTTACACACAAAGTGGGGTTTAGTCAACCAATTTTAACACAAAGTAAGGATAAGTGCAACAAAACTTATATACAAAAATAGGTACAATTTGCACTTATCATATACCAATTTTGATCACCAATTAAGATCGTGACTTTTCAGAGTTTGAATAGACAACAGGCCTTCATCTCAGAACCATGTTTCTATCAGAACTCAATGAAGGATCATAGCTTGATTCTTGATCTGATTGAAGGATATTGTTGTGATCGATCATAGCTTGATTCTGAATCTGATACCAACGTAATCTTGATTCTTAGTCTGATACCATAATATGCTGAGTTTGATACTAATGAAGGTATTTGAGAACAGTTCACAGCTTGAGTATGATTGATATCATTGTAGAATGAGTCTGATACCAATTCTTGGTTTATCAGAACTTCTTCTTAGATCTTCTATCCAGTTCTTCAGACAGTCTTCAACTTCTGATTTTCTCAGTTCTTCTGAAAAGCATCTCTGAATGTAGGCTTTGTCTTGACTGCTTTTAGTAAGACTTCTGCTTCAGATTCTTAAGTTCTGAATATCACATTTTCAGACAGCTTACAACTTCTTAACCATATGAAACAAGAATCACGATAACTTTTACTTTCAAAAAGTTCTCAACTTCTGAACAGTACTGGGTCAATCTGATTCTGAACATATATTCACGAAGTGTACAACTTCGATGATATGAACAAACAGTTCCTAAGAATTTTAACAGAGTTCTTTCAGTTTAACTTATTCTAAGAATGCCTAGTGAACTTGTTCAGAGTTCCTCGGTTAAACATCAAACAAACGTTAGTGGTAAACGCATTTTATATCAGAGTTGATGTTTAGCATTCTTTTAACATATATTAAAATCATATTCTATTTCACCCCCTTTTTGACATCATCAAAAAGTTAGAGCATGTTAAGTATTTTACATCATAATTAAATATGATAATGAAGCTCTAATTGTATAAATAAAGTATTCTATGCATATTTCATTCATGCCAAAAGATAGATTATCCTTAATCCTACTGAGTTTAGAACATTCAAAACATAGACTTTAAGAACAGTATCCTGAGGCATAGCCTAGAATGTGCCTAAGGATTCGGAGGAAGTGGGAGATGAACCACTAGACTCTTCGGTTCTTAGAGTAGGTGTCTGTTTATCTTCAGCTTGTTTAATTGCCAACTGCTTGTTCTTCACAATTTCTTCAGACATCCATCCATGAAATTCAGTCCAGACATTTCCCAGAGTTGTGGAATCCATACTGGAGCTTGAAGCATCTAATAAATTTTGGATTCTGTTGAGAGCATTGTCCTTAAAGATTTCCAAGGTTTCATATGCACTCTTTGTTCTTTTTGCAGATGGTCATTTGTCATCAGCACATCTCTTCTTCTTTCCCTTTTTCCTCCAATCTGAGATCTCTTGAAGTTGATCTGTAAAGTTCTCCAAATCAATCCATACTTCAATGGCTTCATCTTTGAATTTTCTTAGATAGTTTATAGCTTCTACTTGATCATGTGATTGGTTGAAGTTAGGAAACCCTTCAACAGGAACTCTTATAGCCATAGTCACTTGCCTTAGTGACGTAACATCAAGATCAGCAACTTCTTCCTTTTTCTCTAGATCCTTGAATCTGAGAACTTGTCCTGCACTCTTGAGAAGTTTGCTTGACTCTCCTTCGTTGACCAGAATGTCTTCAACAATTCCTGATTCAACAAGAATGTCAGAGATGAGTCTCCCATATGAAATATGACGAATTTCCGTGCTAGAACCGATTCTGGATTCCTTGATGGATTCTTATTACGATATTATCATGCATTAGTAAATCTGAGAGGGTCCTTTTAAATATTACTATTTTTCTCCCGAACACAGAAGATACTATAACAGTTGTGCCGGTTGTAGCATGGATCCAGAATTTTTTGACCAGACAAGCATAGGTTGATCCTTCCAACCTTTTGAAGTAGTTACTCCACCCCTGAACTTCCATGGAGTGAGTCACATCGCATCCATTTTCTTTCAAACTCTTAAAATTCACCATTGTCTCAAATTTAACAATGAGTTTCTTAACGGGTGTCTTGGCAGTGATGGGACATACACTTTGACAGAAGGAGGCCATTGTTGATGATGAAGAAGGTAAATCTTACTAACAGAGCTTGCTTAAGATTTTTAGAGAGAAGGAGAATGTGGAGTGTGAAAATGTGGAAGAAGGGTGATCCAATTTATAGATTAAGGCGAGTAAGGGTTCAAGGAATTGATATGAATGACGATTGATATTTCCTAGGAAGTAAGGAGTGCCTAGAGACACTAAGAGACATAGGTAACTGGGAAAGGCACGATTAAACTCTTATATGAGGGAATATCAACCAATTATGAATGATTAGAAGGTAATTATTACACCTTAAAGGTATAAAGAGTGATGCTTTGTTTTAAAAAAAAGAAAACTTACATATTCATTATTACTAATGCATGTATTTGAATGCAATGAATAAATATTATTAACCTTTAATGAATATATAAACTCTAAGTCAAGCAATGCATAACAATCAGATGAACCTAAGATTAAACATTCTTAAGAATAAGCAGTTCATAGACAAGGATATTTCATTCATTGATTAAGGAGATACACGTCATAATCAAAGAAGACAGTCAAACCAAGACATTAAAAAAATACTACGTTAATAAATCTGACTTCTCAACTTAGTCTAAGAATGTCATAGGTTGACATAACTCAGGAAAAGTCTTTTCAGTCATTCCATTTTTTTTGCAATGACTAATCACTCCTTGAAGATCAAGAATGTGGGAAATGACTCTGCAGTAGGGTACTTAATAGACTGTATCTTCCCTAGACAAGATAATTTCATCCTTCAGATAATTATACATGGATTGGGGCAAGTTTATTTTGATCCGAGAAACTAAGAAGAAAATAAATAATCTCTCCTTGTCAGATAACCATCCTGCTCCTCTTTCTCTTGGCCTTAAATTATTTACCATTAATTTGTACCAATCTTTAGCTACAAGGGTGAGGGTACATGGTTGAGTGTGATGTCCTTCAGTCTCAAAAATGACATGCAAATGCTTGTCGAAACAAGCATTGTTGATGTGGCTTTCAACTATCAAACCACTTTCATTACACTCAATGGCTTTGGCAATGATGGTAGGGTTAATCATGACTGGACAGCTAGCAACCACAGACAAAATAGCATTCTTGCCATAATCATACTCTAGTACTCGAGCATTTGCCCATAACTTAGTTACAAGCTCAGGAAAGACAGGTCCAACAAGCATGTTGAAATAGTTTTCCCAGTTCTGAAATTTAATTCCAGAGAGGATACTTGTTTTGTTGAGTTGAGGCAGATGACTTAATTACAGAGTGTATTCCGTCAAGAGTTCAAGATCAGAAATTTATCCTCTGATGTTGTGGGAAGACATCTTGAACAAGAGGGATTTTGTTTGAGAGAAAGAGATTATAGAATAAGGAATTTAAAGTATGAGATTGTTAAAGAATGACTCTTCTTTGAATAGAGGAAATGATATGAGAAGGACTTAGGATCAATAGCTTTTTAATGAGCTGGAACAAGCAAGGTTCATCATTTTCGAGACTAGCTATGAGTGGCAGTGTATAGATATAGTCTGCTTCAAAATGGAAAGTGTAGCGCAATTTTTGTGGTCTTGAAGCACTATCGCTCGGGTACTATAGTTCAATTCATTTTTTATCCTGTTAAGCTGATTAAGGAAGGGAAATAGATGTCTCCAATTAACCCTGCTTGCAAACTGAGGTTAAAAAGTCAAAACTGTTGGTTTACATATGCTATGTGGACGTGGGCCCCTCTTTGGTTATTTTTCCTAAGAACACGGTGTCTGGACTATTGGTGAGGTTTTTGGTAATGTGTTTAGATTTGATGCTTTTGGGTTGATTTGATGGAGATGCTAGATTTTGGGTTTTTGATTAGTATGCTCGCTAAGATTTTTCAATCTTATGCCTACGTATTCCCGTTTAACGAAACAGGGAAATCAGAGCGATCGTAATTCCTCCTATTCTATGGGAGGAAAAAGGTTGTTTTGGTGTCTTGTTCAAAGCCCAAGACGTGAAGCTAAAGGTGATTTGTATCTTGTTCAAAGCCCAAGATGTGAAGCTGAAGGGTTTAGAGAGAATTTTTCATCTCTAAAGAGAGTTGTTGATGTTTGTATGCTGTGAGCAAGGCACAAATTTGATGCTAAAAGGTTGATTGACTCAACCGAGGTTTCCTTATACAAAGCCTAAGAGAAGGCGATTGACCCAACAAGAGGGTGTCTTTTATTTGTTGTCTCGTACGAAGCTCGAGATAGAGGCTAAAAGGATTGACTCAATAAGAGAGCACTAACAAGTGGCTGACTCAACAAGAGAGTGCTTTTATGTGTCTTGTACGAAGCCCAAGAATGAGGCTAAAAGGTTTGACTCAACAAGAAAATCTTTTATCTGTCTTATATGAAGCCTAAGACGGAGGCTAAAAAGGTTTGACTCAACAAGAAAGTCTTTTATACTCAACAAGAGAGTGATTTAGTCTCTCGTACGAAGCCCAAGATGGAGGCTAAAAGGGAAGTGACTTAACAAGAGAGTCTTTTATACTCAACAAGAGAGTGTTTTATATGTGTCTTGTATAAAGCCCAAGACGGAGGCTAAAAGGTTTGATTCAACAAGAGAATCCTTTATACTCAACAAGAGAGTGTTTTATATGTGTCTTGTATAAAGCCCAAGACGGAGGCTAAAAGGTTTGATTCAACAAGAGAATCCTTTATACTCAACAAGAGAGTGATTTGTTGTCTCGTACGAAGCCCGAGATTGAGGCGAAAAGGAGGCAGACTCAACAAAAGAGTCTTTTATACTCAACAAGTGAGTGTTTTTTCTATCTCGTATGAAGCCCGAGATGGAGGCTAAAAGGAGGTTGACTCAACAAGAGAGTCTTTTATACTAAACAAGAGAGCCTGAAAAGGTTAGCTCCACTAGGGGAGAATCATTTGTACAAAGCCCAAGAGGAGGTTATCTTACCGCTGTGGATTCTGGAGATCCTGAAGCGGGTCCAAGTGTGGGGAACTCTCATGAGAGAGGCTGGGTTTCTGCCTATGTTTGATGGGAACTTGAGAATGTCTTTGAGACTCAATTGTATTTAGACTGTCCAAGTCCAGAGTTTTATCTTTTGTATAATGCCCAAGAGGAGGCACAGGCATTAAGGAATGAGTATCAACCCTACAACGGCCAGAGTTTTGACGCTGGAAAGACTGATCTAGCAAAGGATGACTAAGTTCTGTCTTATACCTTTAAGAGGTCATCGGGGTCCTTGTATTAAGCCCAAGAGAAGGCATGAGAACTTCTAAGAAGCCGAAGGGTCCTTGTACAACGCCCAAGAGGAGGCGGGGATGCTTTTAGGAAGCCTGTGGGTCCCTAAACCAAGAGATGTTCAAGAAATTTTATTCACAGAGAATAGATCAAGCCAGGAAAGTTCAAGGATTTGGAAGAAACTCAAGAGATGCTATTCACGGAGAATAGATCAACTCTGGGGAGTAGAGTTTCTTTGATAATTTCTAAGAGTGACAGTCTGAGAAAGGGTTCACCGAGAATGCTGTCTTTCACGTTTCCATATTGTTTAACCCCAAGAGGAGGGAAGACTGTATCTGGTAATCCTATGGGAGATCTAGTTTTGTTTGTATTTAAGAGTGACCAACAAGGCTTTACCTAATGCTAGACGTAGTTGCCGGGAAAAACCCTAAATAACTATACTAGTATTACACAGTTGATATTTGACAAGTATATAAAAGGATGTGAAAGAAGACTTACAGTGAAGCAGCCCCACAATACAGTTATATACATATGAAAGCGATAAATGAAAGCGGATAAACGCTTACCCGTTGTAGAGCTTCCATGCTATTTTGTTAGTTGTTCAACAAAGAAAGCTTTGATAACAATATTATATTCAAAATCAAAGGATAAAGTGCTTTTAAAAGATTGATGGGGCTTACAGCTCAAGGAGAGGCCCAAGGTTTTAACGATGATCGCACTGCCGTTTTGAAAACTGTACAGAGGGACTTATACAATAAGTGAGGCCCAAAAAGTTTTTATGTACAAGGGGATGGGTCTTACACTCTATTAGAGGCCCAAAGTGTTTTTGTATAAGTGATGGGGCTTACAACTCAAGGAGAGGCCCATGGTTTTGTTTTTGAACTGGCGATCACGCCGAGGTTTTCTTTTAACGCAGAGGGACTTATACAATGTCTGAGGCCCAAAAAGGTTTTGGTTAAAAGGGGATTGGGTCTTACACTCTATTAGAGGCCCAAAGATGTTTTTAAAGAAAAGATGTGTGGGGCTTATAACACAAAGGTATGCCCCGATGAAATTTGAAAAAGGCAGCGATCGCGCCGAAATTTCTGAAACGGTATTGGGACTTATACAATGCATTGAGGCCCAAAAAGGTTTTATTTACAAAGGGATGGGACTTACACTCTATTAGAGGCCCAAGTGTTTTAAAGAAAGGAAATGGGGCTTATAACACGAGGGGTAGGCCCAAAAGTTTTTTCGTTTTGAAATGGCGATCACGCCGAGATTTTTGAAAACGCAGTGGGTCTTATACAATGACTGAGGCCCAAAAAGGTTTTGGTTTTCAAAGGGGTTGAGTCTTACACTCTATTAGAGGCCCAAAGTGTTAGAAAAAGTTTGATGAGGGTTGAATTAATCAAAACCCTAATTTGTTTTCAAAATATATTTTAATTGAATAAGAATTCAATTAAAATGATCAAAATTGTTAAACAAGTGTGAAAAAAAAATTGTGATATTGGATTAATGTTTCAAAAATCATGTTTATATCCACAAAATGATGGGAAATCAATTAAGTTTAGAAAATCAAGGGAGAAAAAATATTTCAAATGTTAAAAACAAATAAAACATTAATTCTTTGCAAAAATATCAAATATATGAAATAAATAATATTTTTGGGATTTTTTTGGTAAAATAAAATATTTTAACATTTTTGTGAATTATTAAAAAAAGAATCAACTCAAAATCATTAAAACTCGAAGAGAAATTAATTTTTGAATCAATTAAATAAAATCACAAAATTCAAATATTTGAATTTTCAAAAAGGGCGCCAAGAACATGGCAAGAACACGCGCCACCCTCTGTTTCTGCAGATTTGCATTTTCTATCCAATCTCACAGAATACTTGATTATATCATGCAATCTACATATCAATCTGCTCGTTTCCACCTCACGATCATGTCTATGGTCTTTAATTTCATTTATTTTAAGCATGGAATAAGAAATCAAAGAGAAACCTCAAGAACCCTAAAATTTTCATGAAGGCTCGGGAATTCCATACACGATTCAAACAAAATAATTGATTGAGGGAAAACACCCTATGCATGATTATGAACATATGGGCAAATTATTGTGCAGCAAAAAATGCATGGATCATAGAGTTAGAATAGCTCATGCTTACCTCTTGCAGCTGGTGATCGTGTTTTGTGTTGGAGGTGTTACAGCTAGGTTCCAATGATGTGGATAGCTTCCCTAGGTGCCAAGTGATGTGCATGAGTGCTTGGAATGGTTTGAAATAAGCTGGAACTGAAGATGGTACCCCAACTGCAACTTGGTTAAAACCTTGAGCAGTTGGCTAGTGATTCTGAGAAATCAGTGTTCCAGATGTTGTTTAAGTGTTTGGATCACTTCTATATGATGTTTATGAGGTGTGTGTGTGATTGGTTTGGTTGGAATTGCTCTCAAGCTCAAAACCCAATGGTGACTTGCTTTGGAAGGCAAATTTGGAAGTGAGAAGGAGATTTTGAGGAAAGCATCTGTTTGATGGCTTTGGTGTACTCAAACAGATCACAAATGAGCTCTATTTATAGTAGAGCAAGTTTGTTTTGCAAGCAATAGTGAATGGCAACTACTGCAGAGGTTTGGCCAATGTTGATCAATAGGAATCCAAGTCTCCTCTAGCCAATGACTAGAGGTTAGAGCACAACCTGCTGGTTCCCTAGTTCTTGGATATGTCTTGACTGAATTCAGTTGGAAAGGGCTCAGTCTATGCCACCTTGGTGCATCCATTAAATGCTTCAAACCAAAATTGGAGTCTTGTCCCTCTTTTAGGGATTTCTAGGTTTGGCATGCTACTTTTGGTTCCAAGGACTTGGAAGGCTTATGGATCAGTGTTTGTCCCTCCTTAGTCTCCCCCTGAGGTGTTCAGATGGTTAAATATGTTTGTCATTTGCACAAATTTGGAAACTCGAGTAAAATGCACAAATCTGCCTTGCCATGACAGTTTGCAGCAAGGCATATTGGCATGGTCATATCTCAAGGCTCAAGTGGAATTTCATGGGGTTCTTGGCCATTTTGGAAAGCTCTCATATGATACAACATATGTGTGATAAAAGTTTGTTTCGATACTTTTGGGATCTGAGTGAAAAATTCCCCTACATTTGGAAAAAGGTGAAGGAAGATTCTGACTTAGTGAAAATTTCACTAAGTGTTGGAAAAAAGTGACATTTTCACTTTTTGTGATTTTGGCCATTCCATAACTTGAAATCCATGAGGAATTGGAATAAGGTGTAGTTGACACTTTTAAAGTATTCCATGAGAGCTACAAATCCATATTTGGATTAGCCCAAATGGTTGCTTGGATCTCAAGTTATGATCCTTGGAAGTTGGTACCCTAGCCACTTTGTTCCATAACTTAGAAAAATTCTAAGTTTTTATGGTTACCCCTTTTACAAGTTATCCCACTTTTCTTGATTTTTCTTGATGAATGATGATTCCAATCACACATTAACATCATTTTAGGGTCAAAGAACCATAATTGTGAAAATTCTCAAAAAGTCAAAGTTGACTTTTGTGCACAGTTGACTTTTTGTCAAATGAACTCTAAACTGTGCGATCCTCTATGAAATCAAGTCCTTGACCTAAATCAAACTTGATGGATTAACTTCATAGGTGTTATAGGGTGTATTGAATCATGTACTAGGGTTTGGGAGCATGTCTTGGTCAAAAGTCAAAGCTACAGTTGGCTTTTCCCGCGAAACCCTAACTGTGGTTCTGATGAATTTGAAACTTGTTGATCAAGCTTCTTGGACCAATCCATTGTTGCAAATGGATCAAAGTAGTGTGTTAGAGACCCTCAAATCATGTCTTGAGGTCTTTGTTCATGTTATGTCCCAAGAGTCAAATTAGGGGTGAATTAGGTCAAGAAACCCTAATTCCTGATTTTTTATGAATGCATCCCCTGAGGAAAAATTGACTTGATGATTGGGTTTATGATGTCCCATGGAGCATATTAGGTTATGCTTTGAAGCATTGGCTCATGCCCAGAGGAAAATTTCCATCTGGAGGCCCTGGTCTACCAAACCCTAATTTGGTGACACTGGCGATCTTGAGGCTTGATCCACTTAGAATGCTGCAACCTTGTGCTTGATTCTTGCTGTGGGAGTCCTCTTGATCCATTGTGGATGTTTGAGAATTTAGACAAGTTGAAGATCATGTCATTTCTTGATTGATTCTTTGTCTAAGACTCAGAGAGGGCTTGAAACCCTAATTCTGATTGTAGTGAATGCTCACCCATCTTTGGGGAGACTGATGAGGCATGATGATAGACCCATATTGTGATAATGATTTGTACAATGATGGGAAACCTTAGTGGTCAAAATTTAGGGTATGGCAGATGCCCCTATTTAATCTTCTTGGACCCGAAGGTGTGAATGCCGAAGGTATTCGGGAATTCAGGGTGCAAGATGATTAAATATCGGAATACGCGAAATTTTGACGGTGGTTATGAATGGCAGTTTGCTCACCCATCTTCTTTTGCTAATCAATGATGCTTAGAAAAGGGTAAAACTTCCCCTCGATCATGGTCTTCAGCCAAGGAACTGGTCTAAGTTTTCTTTTGAAATAAACTTCCCCTCGATCTTGGTTTCCTACCAAGGAACTAGACTAAGTTTCTGAAATAAACTTCCCCTCGATCCTGGTTTCCTACCAAGGAACTCGTCTAAGTTTCTGAAATAAACTTCCCCTCGATCTTGGTTTCCTACCGAGGAACTAGTCTAAGTTTCTGAAATAAACTTCCCCTCGATCTTGGTTTCCTACCAAGGAACTGGTCTAAGTTTCTGAAATAAACTTCCCCTCGATCCTAGTTTCCTACCAAGGAACTGGTCTAACTTTTTGAAATAAACTTCCCCTCGATCCTGGTTTCCTACCAAGGAACTGGTCTAAGTTTCTGAAATAAACTTCCCCTCGATCCTGGTTTCCTACCAAGGAACTGGTCTCGGTTTCTTTTGTCAATAAACTTTCTTGACAAGGGACGCTATTTTTAGCGGTTTTCCTCAAACTTCTCGTCGAATTTTCCTGGGGAGATTCCATTTGATGGGAAAAAGTTTTGATGTCAGAGTTGCTGGGGAACCCAGTCGTCTGAGTTATAGAGGTGTACAAACTTCTCTGTTGGAGATGTCATTCGTTGACTCTACTGGGGAAAACGAGTCTCTTGAGAGACTGTTTCCGCTTGGGGTATTACATCATACTTTTCTCGGGATCTTCTCGGAGAAATGCCATATGATGTGATCCAATTTTGAGGTGCTGATGACCTTTTCGTCAGTGGATTTTTCGGAGAAAAACTACTATATTTCCGAATCTCTGATTAAGAGGCTTTCTCTAGGGATTTTCCTTAATCCGGGAAAGCGAAAATATCATCTTCAATGGTGAAGAGTGACGTTCGTCGACGATCTTCTTGTTTTTCAGAGGTTCAAGTTATCAAAGTGGTCAAGGGACCGTCTCCAATCCAGAAATAAAGTGGAGGATAGATTGTTTAGAAGCGACATTTCCTGACGAGGAAAGAACTGACAACTCGATTGAGAGGACTTTTATCACTTGGGGACAAGACCGACTAGAGTGATAGTGATGCAATATGAATATGAATGTAAATCAATAATCCATGATGTATGTATATTTATGCTGACAAAACTGACGCGACATACAGACTAGTAGATGAACACGACTGGATACTCGGCCACAGTGGGAGATGTAAAGTATCACTTGTTCATGATATCAATTCTGCCTTGCTTAGGAGAAGTAGTCCCTGCGGGGAACAACCGTTGGTCGGGCTTAGGAGGTAAGAACTCTGTCGGGGGGTGTCAGATGGAGTATTCGCATCTGACATAGCTGATCCTTCATTCAGGCGTACTGGTTTGAGAAGGAGTACTCTGATTCTGCACTTTGAGGTTTGAATACTTCGGGAGAAGCGATCGATGTTCTTTCGAAGTTCAACAGTCAAAAGAATTGGCATCTTTATTTTAAAAGCAGAAAAGTTTGCCAAGTAAATTCATTTTTGTTTTATTTCAAGAATCGTTAATCATGTTAAAAATGTCGTTCTGTAAAGCTAAAACAAATAAGAATTGCAAAGAAAATCACAAGGGCTCAAATTTTATTGATAGCATAGAAATCAGCCAAGCGCGTGATTCCATAGAGTATTTACAAAGTTTAGAAAATGGTAATTTAAGGGAAAAGGGCTACATTGAAACATAACGACCACTATCCTTCTACCAACTTTGAATTCCGGACATCCTGAGCTTCCGTCGAAGATGAGCCTGACTGGAGTTTTCCTTCGATGGATGGTGTAACCGCTGCTGAGGGATTTGCCCTTGTTGGACGTAGTTACTTGCCATCATCCCTAATTTTTGCCTGGATTGTACTTTGAGATTTCCAATCCACCGGGATGATTTTTGATTATGTCTCTAATTTTTGCCTGGACCGCCCTTTCGGGCTTTCAATCCACCGAGACGTTTTTTTTATTTAGGCGAAGTATTTCTTGAATACGTCAACATTTATAGGGTAGGTAAATTCTTCTCCATCCATGGTTGCAAGTCTCAAGGCGCCGCCTGAGAAAGCTTTCTTGACCACATAGGGGCCGTCATAATTCGGAGTCCATTTGCCCCAGGAATTAGTGAGGAATGATTGTATCTTCTTGAGCACAAGGTCTTCTTTTCTGAAGACGCGAGGTCGGACCTTTTTGTCGAACGCCTTCTTCATTCTTTGCTGATACATCTGGCCGTGGCATAGTGCCGTTATTCTCTTTTCTTCGATCAGATTTAGTTTGTCGTGTCGACTTTGACACCATTCAGCTTCTGTAAGCTTAGCTTCCATCAATACCCGGATTGATGGGATCTCTACTTCTATGGGGAGCACTGCTTCCATGCCATACACTAGAGGGAAGGGGGTTGCCCCTGTTGAAGTGCGGACAGATGTTCGATAACCGTGAAGAGCAAAGGGTAGCATTTCGTGTTGTCTTTGTAGGTTACGACCATCTTCTGAACAATCCTCTTGATGTTCTTGTTAGCCGCTTCTACCGCGCCGTTCATCTAGGGTCGGTAGGGAGATGAGTTATGGTGTTCGATCTTGAACTCAGTGCACAACTCTTTCATCATCTTATTGTTCAAGTTGGATCCATTATCAGTAATGATTTGGCTTGGAACGCCATAACGGCAGATGATATTTTTTTGATAAAGCGAACCACCACTTGTCGGGTTACATTAGCATATGACGCTGCTTCTACCCATTTGGTGAAGTAATCAATGGCTACCAGAATGAACCGATGTCCGTTTGAAGCTTTGGGTTCAATCATGCCAATCATATCGATTCTCCATATGGAAAAAGGCCATGGGGAAGAAAGAACTTTGAGATGTGTTGGCGGTACATGGATTTTGTCTGAGTATATCTGACACTTATGACACTTCCTTATGTACTTGTAGGAGTCAGATTCCATGGTCAACCAGAAGTACCCTGCTCTCAGAATTTTTCTCACCATTGTGTGTCCGTTGGCATGAGTGCCAAAGGATCCTTGGTGAATTTCTTTTATCAGCATGTTTGCTTATGGTCTGTCTACGCATCGGAGCAAGACCATGTCAAAGTTTCTCTTATAGAGTGTATCACCAGTCAGGAAGAAACTGTCGGCCAGCCTTCTGTGGGTCTTTCTGTCTTTCCTAGATGCCCCTGGTGGGTACTCTTGTTTCTGAAGGAAGCATCTGATATCATGATACCAAGGTTTGTCGTCTATGACTGCTTCAATTGTGAAGATGTAAGCGGGCCTTTCAAGGCGTATTATGTCGATCTTAGGTAGGTCGTTCCATTTACCTACACTAATCATGGAAGAGAGAATGGCTAATGTATCAGCCATGTGATTCTCTTCATGAGGGATATGATGAAACTCGATTCTGTTGAAGAATGGTAACAACCTTCTCGCGTAATCTTTGTAAGGGATCAGTCATGATTGGTATGTGTTCCAATCTCCTTTGATCTGATTGATAACCAGGGCTGAGTCGCCATATACACCCAAGTTTTTGATCCATAAGTCGATCACTTCTTCGAGACCCATGATACAATCTTCGTACTCGGCCTCGTTGTTTGTACACTTGAATGTTAGTCTGGCAGTGAAAGGAATGTGGGTACCCTGAGGGGTTATGATGATTTCCCCAATCCGTTTTCGTAATGATTGACAGCTCCGTCAAAGATAAGTCCCCATTGGGAACCTGGTTCTGGCCCTTCACTGGGTAGCGGTTCATCGCAATCTTTCATTTTCAAATACATGACATCTTCGTCTGGGAAGTCAAACCTGATTGGTTCATGATCGTCAATCGGTTGATGAACCAAATGATCGACTAAAACACTTCCTTTAACGGCTTTTTGAGCGTGGTATTCGATGTCGTATTCTGATAACAACATCTGCCAATGGGCAATCCTTCCCGTGAGAGCAGGTTTTTCAAATACATACTTGATTGGATCCATTTCGGAGACCAACCAAGTAGTTTGACGAATCATATACTGGCAAAGACGTTTGGCTGCCCAAGCCAAAGCACATCAAGTTTTCTCAAGCATAGTGTACCGAGTTTTGCAGTCGGTGAACTTCTTGCTCAAATAGTAGTTGGCAGACTCTTTCCTTTTGGTTTCGTCTTGTTGGCCAAGTACACAGCCCATTGTGTCCTCTAGGGCTGTTAAGTAATTGATCAGTGGTCTTCCTTCCACTGGTTGTGATAGAATTGGTGGGTTCAACAGGTATTCCTTGATACTGTCGAAGGCGGTTTGACAATCTTCTGTCCAAATCCAGTCCTGGTTCTTTTTAAGTAATTTAAAGATCGACGCACATGTCGCAGTCATGAGGAATATAAATCTGGAAATTTAATTCAGACGTCCCAGGAACCCTCTGACTTGTTTTTTAGTTGTCGGAGAAGGCATTTCTTGAATGGCCTTGACCTTGTCAGGATCAACCTCAATCCCTTTCTGGCTGACGATGAACCCTAGCAGTTTCCCTGAACGGACACCGAAGGTGCACTTGTTGGGATTCAAGCGGAGTTTGTACTTTCTCACCCGCTCGAATAGTTTTGACAGATGGGTCACATGCTCCTCTTCTGTCTTAGATTTTGCAATCATATCATCGACATATACCTCGATTTCCTTGTGTATCATGTCATGAAAAAGAGTAGTCATGGCCCGTGGATAGGTTGCCCCGGCGTTCTTCAAACCGAACGACATTACCTTGTAACAAAAGGTACCCCATAGGGTAATAAACGAAGTTTTCTCCATGTCTTTCGGCGCCATTTTGATTTGATTATAGCCCGAGAATCCATCCATGAAGGAGAAAACTTTGGACTTTGTTGTACTGTCTACCAGCATGTCAATGTGTGGTAAAGGAAAGTCGTCCTTCGGACTAGCCTTGTTTAGATCTCTGTAATCGACACACATTCTGACATTTCCGTCCTTTTTCGGAACGGGTACGATGTTGGCTAACCATTAAGGATATTCTGATGTGGCGAGGAAACCCGCGTCAATCTGTTTCTGTACCTCCTCCTTGATTTTGATGGCCATGTCCGGGTGAGTCCGTCTCAACCTCTGTTTCACCGGCGAACATTCTGACCTTAATGGTAGATGATGTTCCACGATGCTGGTATCCAACCCTGGCATGTCCTGATAGGACCAAGCGAACACATCGGGAAATTCTTTGAGAAGCTTTGTCAAACTCTCTTTGGCAGTTGGACTGAGAAATGCCCTAATCCTGACTTCTTTCCTCTCTTTTTCTGAACCCAAGTTTACTATTTCCAACGGCTCTTTGTGAGGTTCAATGGACCTTTCCTCTTGTTTGAGTAGTCGGGAGATCTCTTCTGGAATTTTGTCGTCAACTTCTTCTTCAGCCCCAAATACCGGGAATTCAAAGTTGGGAGAAGGCATTGGATCGTATGTTTCAACGGGGTTTAAAACAAGCAATCTGCATGACGTGATGATTGTTTTTTTAGAAGAGATAGAGAGAATGCAAGAGTGTGTGTAGTGTATTTTTAATAACTACTTGTTTTTATTATTGAGTTGTTTTTTAGGATTACCATTTTCTGAAAAAGCGAAAAGAGAAAACAGCAATAAATGCGGAAATTACAGAATGACGTTATTTTATTTATGATCCTGTTGATTATTGAAACTACAGCCCTATAAAACAAAACTCTGTCGCTTTGGGAAAAGCGAAGAGGGATAATTACAGATAGTGAGCCCTATCCAAACATCCGTTTCACCTCGGCGAGGTGAAAGGTTAAGATAAAGACGACAATTACTCAGACTTTTGAACGACTTTCGAAACGTCAACAGCAACCCATTGGCAGCGAACTCGTCGGTGAATCACAAAGTCAGGCACCTTCCTTGATTTGTCTTCAGAAATAACGCTGATTTCTGGTGGAGCAGGATCATTGAAATCTGTTTCCCAAGCAGAGTTGTCGTAGACGAACTCTTCTATTGTATTTTGCATAGGACCTGTGCTCTCAGGTAAATCTCCTCATCCAGTTAGATGGATGTCTTCGAGCCTGATACGATAGCTCTCAGGGGAGGTGTATTTGACCATATAGTCGTATTTTCCACTTGGTTGTCCTAGGGTGTCCAATACTTCTTTGGAGCTAGAAGAGTTATCTCTCTCGAGGACGTTGACATCGGGAAAAGCATAGTTGATGAATTCTAGTCCGGCAAGCCTTGCCAATTCATCGTCGTATGGGATATTTTCTGAATGACCTGAGTGTTGTTCCCATGACATGGTGGGGACGCATGTATTCTGTTCAATGATGCTCAGCTAATTTTCATTGTTCAGCTGATTTTCTTGCCCCAGGTCTCCTAGGTACGGCTACCAGATAGGCAGGCCATCCATTGAGCCATAATAGTCGTGGTCAAAGTTGTCTTTCATCAGAGTGTCCTCCTCTAATGAGTTTGGCGGAGCACGACATCCTTCTAGATCACAATCTCCATATATTATTTTGACATCTAACCTTGGTATAAAACTCGAACTCTGTGCGGGATAGCAAAATGGCATAGGTACCTCCTCCTGAGAGATATAACCGTCCTCGTTAAGATAGGACTTCTACTCTTCATCTATATCGGAGGGATCTCCCTCGTTGATGGTATGGACTTCTTGAGATATTGGGTGAAGGAAACCTCCACTATGGAAGAAGTCTTGAAGGGGATGAAGACTTTCATCGTTAGCAGCTGTCTGGGTACAGGTTGCGGGAAAAACCAAGACCCTTCTTTGTTTTGTTATCAGTAGGAATGACAAGATGTCCCCATCCTTTTGCATTGTTACTTTTGATCACTTCGAGAGCATCTCTGTATGAGGAAATAAAGGTTCCTTTATCTGATTGATTCTCTTTGCTCATCGAAAGTGCCTGGAACTGAGTCCCAAAAACCTCCTCGGGTTCTATACAAGTAGATAATGACAGGTTACTCACGATCAAGGCTTGTTCTCCACAGACCGTGACGAGTTGATCATTCTTGACGAACTTCAGTTTTTGGTGCAGCGTCGAAGTGACTGCCCCAACCTGGTGTATCCAAGGTCTTCCTAATAAACAGTTGTACGCTGCCCGGACGCCCATGACCTGGAAAGTGATTAGGAAAGTATGAGGACCGATAGTTATGGGAAGGTCGACTTCGCAGATAACTGCTTTCCGAGACCCGTCAAATGCTTTGACGATGACCTCACTACCCCTCATCGGGGATCCTTTAAATGATAGTCGCATTAGAGTGGACTTTGGCATAACATTGATGGTCGATCCGGTATCTACCAGTACACTGGCTAAAGCATCGTCCTGGCTGTTGAGTGTGATATTGAGTGCCATGTTGTGACTCTTGCCTTCCTCTGGCAATTCCTCATCACTGAACCCTAAGTTGTTGCAGGAAGTGATGTTAGAGATGATACTATCGAACTGTCGTATTGACACATCCTGTTCCACAAAGGCCTGCTCTAATACTTTCTATAGAGCCTCTCTGTGGGCTTCAGAACTGAGTAAAAGTGATAGCACAGAGATCTTTGAAGGAGTTTGTAACATCTGATCAACAATGTTGTATTCACTCCTCTGGATGAGCTTCAACATCTCATCATCATTTTTTGAAAGGTCGGGATCGTTGGACTGACCGACTGGTCAATCGGGAACTTCTGTTTGGGGTTCTTTTTCTTTGTTAGGTTCCCCAACTCCTCGGTTAAAGATTCGACCGCTCCGTGTTACTCGAATGATGTCTGCAATATTCACGATAGAGGGTAATGGAATTTCCTTTCCATTCTCAATTATTGTTGAACCTTATTTGTAAGGGATTGCCTTAGCTGTTTCATACGGTAATGGTCCCGGTAGATAGATAACTACAGGAGCCTTCTGATTGATCTGACTGTCGTAGGTAACTTCAATCAGTTCCTGGTTAAGAACCTTTGATTCGTCCAGTAGAGGGATGATGGCACAAACATCCTTGGTCTTCTCAGGATTAGAGGTTACAACCACATCCTTGATTTGATCAGCGAAGTAGTCTGGCGTCTAGTTAGTGGACCCCGAAACTGGATATGGTTGAATCTCTTTGCGCTCCAACTGACCTTGAAGGGCTGCTCGCACGAGGTAACATCCTTGGTTACTTTCCGAGCAAACTCTATAGTGTTCATAGTTATGTGGTGGCACCTGGCCACGTCCGCTTTGAATACAGTGTAACCTCACTAGGTCTGTTTCCATTGATCGAGCATCCTGACTTTGATGCCTAGTAGGGTTCCCGTTAACCACACTGACTTATTGCGTGTCTTCATCTAGATAGATCAGAACCCACCAGTGGTTTAACAAGTGTTGTAAAGTTCTTTGAACGAGAGCACATCCCTGGTCACTCTCACAACATCCTTTACAGTTCTGATAATTATGCGAAGTTAGAAAACCGAGCTGGACTTGCTTAGTGTGTAATTCTACCAAGCTGGTATTCATCAAGCGAATATCGAAGATTTGAATCATGTTGATCTGATAAATATTTTTATCATGGTAGTCCTGGATCCACCCAAGATCCATATGACGCTGGAGGACCTCTTGTACAAAAGAGCATCCCTGATTGTTTACCAAGCAAATCAAACAGGAATTGTAATTGTGCCTTGGCAGATTATGATACTGGCTTTGCCTTGAGTGCATTGCCACCAGGTTGACATTCATCGTACGGATGTCGTGGTTCTGAAGGATGTTGGAATTCTTATAAGTCATGTTGACCCCCTGAATTTGGTGTTCTTGGATCCATCCGAGATCCAATTGTTCCTGTAGAGCTGATTGCACCACAGAACATCCTTGATTGTCTTTAGAGCAGATATCACACAGGTGATAATTATGAGGTGGTACATGACCGTACCCGCTCTGTCTGTAATGCATCTTGACCAGATTGGTCCGCAATAAGATTACATCATGAATTTGATAGCTGTCGTTAGACTCTCCCTCTATCAAATTGACTGCAGCTTTCTCGTGTTGAGGCAACGGGTTCGTGAGAACATTTGGATTCGTATCTTTAAAATATAAGACCCCGCTCCTAACAATCTTTTGTATGTCGAATTTGAAACTGAGACAGTTTTCTATGTTATGCCCTGGTCCCCCTTGATGGTAAGGACAAGTCTGATCCACTTTGAACCAAAAAGGCAGATTTTCCGGTACTGTAAGAGGAGACTTGGTTTGGACATGCCCCTTGACCAGTAATAGTGGAAACAGTTCTGCGTACAACATTGGTATAGGGTCGAACCTTGGTGGTCGCGTTGTACGGTTGTTGTTGTACAGAGGACGAGCCTGCTGAAGAGGTTGTTGTGTCCTTTGCTGATATGTTTGTTGATTAGGTTGGCTCTGAGCAACCTAAGATTAATACGTAGGAACAGGCGCAGGGTTGATAGCAAGAGTTACAGCTGCTACTGGTTGGTAACGTCGCCTTTGCTTTCCGAGAGAGATATTCCCAATATCCTGCTCTTTTTTCTTAGGGAGAGCACTACCGTATCATTTTGTACTACTTGATGATCCAACGTCTTTAACCAGACGTCCTTCTCGGACAGCTTCCTCAAGACTAACTCCCATGCCCACCATCTCGGTGAAATCACTGGGCGCACTGGCGACCATTCTGTCGTAGTAAAATGAGCTTAACATTTTCAAGAAGATCTTGGTCATCTCTTTTTCCTCAACAGGTGGACAAATCTGGGCGGCAATTTCATGCGATCTCTGAGCGTACTCCTTAAAGGTTTTCTTGTCCTTTTGTGACATTGATCTGAGTTTATCTCTGTCTGGTGCCATGTCTGGGTTATACTTATACTGCTGAACGAAGGCAGCGCCAAGATCTTTGAAAGTAGCGATCTCAGTGCGGTTTAAACCCATGTACCATTTGAGTGCGGCACCGGTTAAACTATCCTGAAAGTAGTGAATCAGTAGCTCCTGGTTCTTTGTCTGAGCTGACATTCGCCGAGCGTACATCACTAAGTGACTCTGAGGGCAAGAGTTACGCTTGTATTTTTTAAAATCGGGTACCTGGAACTTGTGCGGAACTTTCACATTGGGGACCAAACAAAGGTCCGCGGCATCCTTTCTAAATAGATCCTGACCGCGAATGGCTTGCAGTTTTTTCTGCATATCTAGGAATTATTCCTGGAACTCATTCATTCTGTCGAACATACTTTCGTTTCCACCATAAAGTATGTGTGGAATCTGTCCTTCCGGGACAGTGTGTACCACGGGTGGTGGTATAGTCATCATGGCAGAGACTCTTGGTGCCTCCCAAAGTTTGTAACCTTCAGGAGTTATTGTCATGCCCCTAGCATCTTTGCTTTCCCGAAGTTTGTAACCTTCAGGCCCAGCGGCTCCTGTTACAGTTTCTGGATCTTCCATGATCGGCGGAATATATCCTTCCGGGATATAGTTGAGTGGCATGCCCCAGAGACGGTCTTTTGGCATTTTGTACCTAGGATCAGATTTCTCCACTATGGGCGTTGATATGGTCTCTGAGATCACAATCCATTGTTCTTGCATCTGAGCTTCTGCTAGAGCTTGCATATTGTTATGAAGCTTTCTCAGATCTTCTTTCAGAGTGTCGATCTCTTCTCTCAACTCTCTGTTCTCTTCCTCGAGATCATCCATCTTCTTTTGTCGATTGGCCCGAGTATTGTACGAATGAGACAGTTTGACTCTAGAACTGAGACGCAAATGTGAGATTCGTAGGGAAGAAGAATGCGTTTATGTGAGAATGATGAATGATATGCAATGATTTTATTAACTATTTTTGTTTATTCAAAGTAAACTTCGACAATTTGGATTGCAAATATCAAACAGTGGGGGAAACCCCGTTTTATTGAATTCAAAGATTGCGGAAATGGAAATACAGTAGATTACAAAGTGCTGAAAAAAGAAATCTAAACTAATGGATCCTGAGTCCTCTCTGAGGAGAGCTCGGGTGCTGGTTCTGGTGCTTTCCTTTTCTTTGACCGGGCCTCTACAGCTGTTGTCGGGTTGTCATTCCTTTGCCAAGTGAAAGGAGCGAGCAAATTTCTTTGGTCTTCTTGATTCTCTACAGCATGTTGCTCTAAAATCTCAATCAGAGCATCCTTTTCTTTCAATAACTGTTGTAGTTTCTTACACTCCACATTGAGAACGCGGTACTTGTTCCTCCAAGACCTCCTCTCTTGTTGAACTTTGTTGAGAGTAACTTGAAGTTTTTCCGTGTCGGACATGAAATAAAGGACAGAGTCCCTTAACGGAAGAACTTCCCGACGAGGGTAAGGCATCCTCAGCTTGAGAGCTCTAGTTTGTACCCAGTGGAGATAAGGCTCCACCGAGACACAGTCTGGTTTTCTTAGAGACTCTCTTCCTTTTCTATGAACGTGTTTCCAAGCATGCATTATTTCTGCCTTTAGTGCCCTGTCGTTTTCTCCTTCCTTAAAGAAAAGACCCTCCAGATGAGCACTCTGCGGGACATGCCTCATTGGGTATCCAAATTGATGATGAACTAACACCGGATGATAGTTGATTCCTCCCTTAGTTCCTATAAGGGGTACATTTGGGAAATTTCCACAATGGTCAATGATTTTGATCCCGTCATAGATTCGATTGTACCAATTAATGTCAGAGTTAGTAAGAGACATGATTCTCTGCGACCAACGTAAAGTATTCTTTTGATCCCAAAATGCAGCAGACTTGGGCAAATGGGAAATGAACCATTTGTAAAGCAAGGGTACACAGCATGTGATTATTCCTCTGTTGTATAAATTCCTTAAGTGTACCGAATGATACGCATCTGCGAGTAAGGTCGGTACGGGATTTCCAATCAGACATAGCTTAATGGCATTGATATCTACGAAGTTATCGATGTTGGTAAACAAAAATAACCCGTAGGTGAGCAAAATAAAGATGCTCTAGAAAGCGGCCACGTTCCCTATACTAGCAAAGTACAGGGCTTTCTTTATCAAGAATTGGGCTGGCAAACCTTGGATGCCACCCTTAGTGGTCATGTGAGTCCTGACTTCTCACTCGTCCAAATAAATTGCTCTTGCAATGGTTTGATCTTTTGGAATTTCTTCCAGTCCAGAAAAGGGAGCTTGATCAGTGATATGTAAATCAGTCAGGTGAGAATACTCCTCCAGTGTTAGTGCTAACTGATAACCCAGGAATGTGAAACAGTGATAGACCAGATCGTAGAACTGAATGAGCGTAGACAGGATTCCTTCAATTACATGGACCCTTAATAGAGGCAGCAGTTCTCCATACTTGGCTCTAAAAGCCTCAGGGTTGGTGATCATCCTAGCCAAACCTCTTAAATCCTCTAACTTTGGAACCTTGAAGGTATACTTGTGAGTTTTTCTTCTACCAAAATCCATAACGCAATCTTTCTCTCTGATATTTGCAATCATTGTCTCAGTTTAATTTGAAAAAGAGAGACTAGAAGAGAAGTTTTTCTTTGTTTTAATGTTTTTTAAATGAATGTATGAATGCAGCACACAAAAACAGAAAAAATATGGGGTCAAAGGGTCGGTGTCATGAAGTCAAGGCTCTACCCCCCGCCCCCCCAAAGGTTTATACTGGTGATTTTTTGTACCTGTCTGCAAAATCATTGATCCCTCTTGGGATAACAACAGCAAGCGGATCGCCAGCGAGCTGAT
The DNA here is from genome assembly GCA_022829125.1 of Lathyrus tuberosus. Taxonomy (NCBI): domain Eukaryota; kingdom Viridiplantae; phylum Streptophyta; class Magnoliopsida; order Fabales; family Fabaceae; genus Lathyrus; species Lathyrus tuberosus. Next base: position 1,923,119 of record JALAZF010000308.1, on the reverse strand, counting down.
GTATCCTAGAGTGATCTCAAATGAGGGTAGTATTGCGTGACAACTATTTTCGATAGCTTCCGCACTACAAAATGGTTTCAGTCTACTAAAAACCGCAGCTTCTCATATAACCCAGTCGACCACACTACTTTCAACAACCGAAGTTGTATAGGCAATGTATCTGCAAAGGGAGTCTCCACTGAGTTTGATGGTCGACCGGGGACTCTTAGCTGGGATTCATTCCCCGTAAGATTACCCGTATTGCCATCACCTATCTTAGGTGTATACTCAATCTTTCCACATGCGGCATCACCCGCTTTCCCATTAGCAGAAAAATAAACACAGATATCAATTAGGAAAAGCAGTATATATATTTGTCTTAATCATCCTAGACCTCTAGTCTTATGATCCTATACAGACAATGACTCCCCAGCAGATTCACCATTTCTGTGATACTTTGTGAACTCATGGTTTTCTACCTAATATTGCAAGAAAGAGAATCGGGCCCCACGGTGGGAGCCATCTTTTCTGTAGCGCGATTTTTGTGGTCTTGAAGCACTATCGCTCGGGTACTACAGTTTGATTCATTTTTTATCCTGTTAAGCTGATTAAGGAAGGGAAATAGATGTCTCCAATTAACCCTGCTTGCAAACTGAGGCTAAACAGTCAAAACTGTTGGTTTACAGATGCTATGTGGACGTGGGCCCCTCTTTGGTTATTTTGCCTAAGAACACGGTGTCTGGACTATTGGTGAGGTTTTTGGTAATGTGTTTAGATTTGATGCTTTTGGGTTGATTTGATGGAGATGCTGGATTTTAGGTTTTTGATTAGTATGCTCGCTAAGATTTTTCAATCTTATGCCTACGTATTCCCGTTTAACGAAACAGGGAAATCAGAGCGATCGTGGAGGAAAAAGGTTGTTTTGGTGTCTTGTTCAAATCCCAAGACGTGAAGCTAAAGGTGATTTGTATCTTGTTCAAAGCCCAAGATGTGAAGCTGAAGGGTTTAGAGAGAATTTGTCATCTCTAAAGAGGAATTGTTGATGTTTGTATGCTGTGAGCAAGGCACAAATTTGATGCTAAAAGGTTGATTGACTCAACCGAGGTTTCCTTATACAAAACCTAAGAGGAGGCGATTGACCCAACAAGAGGGTGTCTTTTATTTGTTGTCTCGTACGAAGCCCAAGATAGAGGCTAAAAGGATTTACTTAACAAGAGAGCGCTAACAAGTGACTGACTCAACAAGAGAGTGCTTTTATGTGTCTTGTACAAAGCCCAAGACGGAGGTTAAAAGGTTTGACTCAACAAGAGAATCTTTTATCTGTCTTATATGAAGCCTAAGATGGAGGCTAAAAAGGTTTGACTCAACAAGAAAGTCTTTTATACTCAACAAAAGAGTGATTTAGTGTCTCGTACGAAGCCCGAGATGTAGGCTATAAGGGAAGTGACTCAGCAAGAGAGTCTTTTATACTCAACAAGAGAGTGTTTTAGTGTCTCGTACGAAGCCCGAGATGGAGGCTAAAAGGGAAGTGACTCAACAAGAGAGTGTTTTATATGTGTCTTGTATAAAGCCCAAGACAGAGGCTAAAAGGTTTGATTCAACAAGGGAATCCTTTATACTCAACAAGAGAGTGATTTGTTGTCTCGTACGAAGCCCGAGATTGAGGCGAAAAGGAGACAGACTCAACAAGAGAGTCTTTTATACTCAACAAGAGAGTGTTTTTTCTATCTCGTACGAAGCCCGAGACGGAGGCTAAAAGGAGGTTGACTCAACAAGAGAGTCTTTTATACTCAACAAGAGAGTCTGAAAAGGTTAGCTCCGCTAGGGGAGAGTCATTTGTACAAAGTCCAAGAGGAGGCACGGGTATGGCCATCAAGTGTGGATTCTAGAGATCTTGAAGCGGGTCCAAGTGTGGGGAACTCTCATGAGAGAGACCGGGTTTCTTCCTATGTTTGAAGGGAACTTGAGAATGTCTTTAAGACTCAAGGGTCTTTAGACTGTCCAAGTCCAGAGTTTTATCTTTTGTATAATGCCCAAGAGGAGGCACGGGCATTAAGGGATGAGTATCAACCCTACAACGGCCAGAGGTTTGATGCTGGAAAGAATGCTCTAGCAAAGGATGACTAAGTTTTGTCTTATACCTTTAAGAGGTCGTCGAGGTACTTGTATTTAGCCCAAGAGAAGGCATGAGAACTTCTAAGAAGCCGAAGGGCCCTTGTACAACGCCCAAGAGGAGGTGGGGATGCTTTTAGGAAGCCTGTGGATCCCCAAACCAAGAGAAGTTCAAGACATGCTATTCACAGAGAATAGATCAAGCAAGGAAAGTTCAAGGATTTTGAAGAAACTCAAGAGATGCTATTCACGGAGAATAGATCAACTCTAGGGAGTAGAGTTTCTTTGACAATTTCTAAGAGTGACAGTCTGAGAAAGGGTTCACCGAGAATGCTGCCTTTCACATTTCCATATTGTTTAACCCCAAGAGGAGGGAAGATTGTATCTGGTAATCCTATGGGGGATCTAATTTTGTTTGTATTTAAGAGTGACCAACAAGGCTTTACCTAGTGCTATATGTAGTTGCCGGGGAAAACCCTAAATAACTATACTAGTATTACACAGTTGATATTTGACAAGTATATAAAAGGATGTGAAAGAAGACTTACAGTGAAGCAGCCCCACAATACAGTTATATACATATGAAAGCGATAAATGAAAGCGGATAAACACTTACCCATTGTAGAGCTTCCATGCTGTTTTGTTAGTTGTTCAACAAAGAAAGCTTTGATAACAATATTATATTCAAAATCAAAGGAGAAAGTGCTTTGAAAAGATTGTTCGGGCTTACAGCTCAAGGAGAGGCCCAAGATTTTAACGATGATCGCACTGCCGTTTTAAAAACTATACAGAGGGACTTATACAATATGTGAGGCCCAAAAAGTTTTTATGTACAAGGGGATGGGTCTTACACTCTATTAGAGGCCCAAAGTATTTTTGTACAAGTGATGGGGCTTACAACTCAAGGAGATGCCCAGTGTTTTGTTTTTGAACTGGCGATCGCGCCGAGGTTTTCTTTTAACGCAGAGGGACTTATACAATGTCTGAGGCCCAAAAAGGTTTTGGTTAAAATGGGATTGGGTCTTACACTCTATTAGAGGCCCAAAGATGTTTTTAAAGAAAAGATGTGTGAGGCTTATAACACAAAGGTATGCCCCGATGAAATTTGAAAAAGGCGACGATCGCGCCGAAATTTCTGAAACGGTATTGGGACTTATACAATACACTGAGGCCCAAAAAATTTTTATTTACAAAGGGATGAGACTTACACTATATTAGAGGCGCAAGTGTTTTAAAGAAAGGAAATGGGGCTTATAACACGAGGGTAGGCCCAAAAGTTTTTTCGTTTTGAAATGGCGATCGCGCCGAGATTTTTGAAAACGCAGTGGGTCTTATACAATGACTGAGGCCCAAAAAAGTTTTGGTTTTCAAAGGGGTTGGATCTTACACTTTATTAGAGGCCCAAAGTGTTTGAAAAAGTTTGATGAGGGTTGAATTAATCAAAACCCTAATTTATTTTCAAAATATATTTTAATTGAATAAGAATTCAATTAAAATGATCAAAATTGTTAAACATGTGTGAAAAACAAATTGTGATATTGGATTAATGTTTGAAAAATCATGTTTATATCCACAAAATGATGGGAAATCAATTAAGTTTGGAAAATCAAGGGAGAAAAAATATTTCAAATGTTAAAAACAAATAAAACATTAATTCTTTGCAAAAATATCAAATATATAAAATAAATAATATTTTTGGGATTTTTTGGTAAAATAAAATATTTTAACATTTTTGTGAATTATTAAAAAAAGAATCAACTCAAAATCATTTAAACTCAGAGAGAAATTAATTTTTGAATCAATTAAATAAAATCACAAAATTCAAATATTTGAATTTTCAAAAAGGGCGCCAAGAACATGGCAAGAACACGCGCCACCCTCTGTTTCTACAGATTTGTATTTTCTATCCAATCTCACTAAATACTAGATTATATCATGCAATCTACATATCAATCTGCTCGTTTTCACCTCACGATCATGTCTATGGTCTTTAATTTCATTTATTTTAAGCATGGAATAAGAAATCAAAGAGAAACCTCAAGAACCCTAAAATTTGCATGAAGGCTCAGAAATTCCATACATGATTCAAACAAGACAATTGATTGAGGGAAAACACCCTATGCATGATTATGAACATATGGCCAAATTATTGTGCAGCAAAAAATGCATGGATCATAGAGTTAGAAGAGCTCATGCTTACCTCTTGCAGCTGGTGATCGTGTTTTGTGTTGGAGGTATTACAGCTAGGTTCCAATGATGTGGATAGCTTCCCTAGGTGCTAAGTGATGTGCCTGAGTGCTTGGAATGGTTTGAAACAAACTGGAACTGAAGATGGTACCCCAACTCCAACTTGGTTAAAACCTTGAGCAGTTGGCTGGTGATTCTGAGAAATCAGTGTTCCAAATGTTGTTTAAGTGTTTGGATCACTTCTATATGATGTTTATGAGGTGTGTATGTGATTGGTTTGGTTGGAATTGCTCTCAAGCTCAAAACCCGATGGTGACTTGCTTTGGAAGGCAAATTTGGAAGTGAGAAGGAGATTTTGAGGAAAGCATCTGTTTGATGTCTTTGGTGTACTCAAACTGATCACAAACGAGCTCTATTTATAGTAGAGCAAGTTTGTTTTGCATGTAATAGTGAATAGCAACTACTGCAGAGGTTTGGCCAATGTTGATCAATAGGAATCCAAGTCTCCTCTAGCCATTGACTAGAGGTTAGAGCACAGGCTGTTGGTTCCCTAGTTCTTGGATATGTCTTGACTAAATTCAGTTGGAAAGGGCTCAGTCTATGCCACCTTGGTGCATCCATTAAATGCTCCAAACCAAAATTGGAGACTTGTCCCTCTTTTAGGGATTTCTAGGTTTGGCATGCTACTTTTGGTTCCAAGGACTTAGGAGGCTTATGGATCAGTGTTTGTCCCTCCTTGGTCTCCCCCTGAGGTGTTCAGATGGATAAACATGTTGGTCATTTGCACAAATTTGTCAAATCGAGTAAAATGCACAAATCTTCCTTGCCGTGACAGTTTGCAGCAAGGCATATTGGCATGGTCATATCTCATGGCTCAAGTTGAATTTCATGGGGTTCTTGGCCATTTTGGAAAGCTCTCATATGATACAACATATGTGTGATCAAAGTTTATTTTGATACCTTTTGGATATGAGTGAAAAATGCCCCTACATTTGGAAAAAAGTGAAGGCAGATTCTGACTTAGTGAAAACTTCACTAAGTGTTGGAAAAAAGTGACATTTTCACTTTTTGTGATTTTGGCCATTCCATAACTTGAAATCCATGAGGAATTGGAATGAGGTGTAGTTGACACTTTTAAAGTATGCCATGAGAGCTTCAAATACATCTTTGGATCAGCCCATATGGTTGCTTGGATCTCAAGTTATGATCCTTGGAAGTTGGTACCCTAGCCACTTTGTTCCATAACTTAGAAAAATTCTAAGTTTTTTATGGTTACCCCTTTTACAAGTTATCCCACTTTTTTTATTTTTCTTGATGAATGATGATTCCAATCACACATTAACATCATTTTAGGGTCAAAGAACCATAATTGTGAAAAATCTCAAAAAGTCAAAGTTGACTTTTGTGCACAGTTGACTTTTTGTCAGATGAACTCCAAACTGTGCGACCCTCTATGAAATCAAGTCCTTGACCTAAATTAAACTTGATGGATTGACTTCATAGGTGTTATAGGGTGTATTGAATCATGTAATAGGGTTTGGGAGCATGTCTTGGTCAAAAGTCAAAGCTATAGTTGACGTTTCCCGTGAAACCCTAACTGTGGTTATGATGAATTTGAAACTTGTTGATCAAGCTTCTTGGGCCAATCCATTGTTGCAAATGGATCAATTTAGTGTGTTAGAGACCCTCAAATCATGTCTTGAGGTCTTTGTTCATGTTATGTACCAAAAGTCAAATTAGGGGTGAATTAGGTCAAGAAACCCTAATTCCTGATTTTTTATGAATGCAACCCCCTGAGGTAAAATTGACTTGATGATTGGGTTTATGATGTCCCATGGAGCATCTTAGGTTATGCTTTGAATCATTGGCTCATGCCCAGAGGAAAATTTCCATCTGGAGGCTCTGGTCGACCAAACCCTAATTTGGTGACACTGGCGATCTTGAGGCTTGATCCACTTAGAATGTTGCAACCTTGTGCTTGATTCTTGTTGTGGGAGTCCTCTTGATCCATTGTGGATGTTTGAGAGTTTAGACAAGTTGAAGATCATGTCATTTCTTGATTGATCCTTTGTCTAAGACTCAGAGAGGGCTTGAAACCCTAATTTTAATTCTAGTGAATGCTCACCCATCTTTGGGGAGACTGATGAGGCATGATGATACACCCATATTGTGATGATGATTTGCACAATGATGGGAAACCTTAGTGGTCAAAATTTGGGGTATGACAGAAAGACATATGATAGACTCTATAGAATGGTTGTCAGAACAAATCACAAATAAGAGTACGAGTCCATGTATACTTATGAACCGTAAGGGAGTGGCTGACACAGAGTAATCATAAACGCTTATTAACTCTCAATATTTGTCTAATCATGAATGAATGCTCAATGAAGGAATTGCGTGAGAATCTTACTCAATTTTACGAAAACTAATGTGTCGATGAATGATCAGTGATTATGACAAGATTTATAATTTATAAATGTTGCGACTGTTCAATATTCAGAGAATAGGGATGGTCATGGATAAAGAAAATCATACCTTAGAGATTCTGAAATATTTTTACAGCGATTCTATATTTGAGTGCTTTCCATTTTGATTCCGTCTTGAGTTTAGGCTTCTGACTTTCCTCAGATTCTCTTCATTCTAGTTTCTCGAGTGTTTGATAGGAGCGTCCTTAATAAAAATTCTGATTAGCCTTGTTCTGCTTCTGATTCTTTCTTCAGAGTGATCTATCAGAGACTCTAACTGAGTTTCTTTTATTTTCCCATTTTCTTCAAAGATTCTTATTCTGATGTTGAAGAATATGAGTATATTCTGAAATCTAATCACGAGTCTGAGAACTAGACTCAATCTTTTATTTAGATGATCTTTTCATTCTTCTGTTCAGAAGTATTCGTCTGACTTCTAAGAGCAACCTTCAGAGTACAGAGATTCTGATCATTATTATCAGAACGTCTATCTTTCATCAAGCTTCTTTTAAATAGAAATTTGTTTTCAGATGGTCATTAGTTTCTTAGCTTAAACATAAACCGCTGAGAGGTTATGTACTTGAGAGAATTGATTGACATCTCATAACATCTTCTAACTTTGCTTCTTCGAAAAGATACAGAGCTTGTTCAAGTATCATCAAACATGTGTGTAACACATGACATAGTTTGAATGACATTCTTGTTCTTGCAATGCTGATCTAACTTGTTTTAGAGTTAGTCCATTAAAGGATTGTCACCATATCTACTTCTGAAAAGAATGTCTATTGATTTCTTCATTTTAAAGAACATCAGTGGCTCAAATCCTTTTTGGCTTCGAGTAGATGACTTCTGTCTATGCATCTAGTCAAGCATCTTCTGATTCCAGGATTTATGCAACATGAATTTGAGAGAATATCAGATAACATTCTGACTAAGTTATAGTTTGTTCAAATGAGATAGAATCTCAAGTTAACAGGACTCAATCGTCAATGTTATTTCAATCAATACTCAAGTACATAACCTCTCAGTGGACAACTTCGTCAGGATCAACCTCAATTCCTTTTTGGCTGACGATTAACCCAAAAAGTTTTCCCGAGCGGACACCGAATGTGCACTTATTGGGATTCAAGTGGAATTTGTATTTCCTCAGACGCTCAAATAATTTTGACAAGTGGGTCACATGTTCCTCTTCTGTTTTGGATCTGGCAATCATTGAAGGTGTGAGAAAGGCACAAGAAAGGGGGGTTTGAATTGTGTTCTAACTATTAAAGTATTTTCGCCTCTTATTGTTATTGTGCTAAGAGAATATCAGAGTTGAGTTGAGAGACTCTGACTTGCGATACATCATTTAGACAGTGCGATGCATAAAGCATAAGCAACAAGGAGAATCTGAATTAGTGATGCATGATGCAGACTTGCAATGCGGAAGCTTATCAGAGTTGAGTTGCAAGGTTCTGACTTGCTATGCAAGGTTCTGATAATCGATACAGAAACATAAATAATAAATCAAAGCATAAGCAAGAGTAAAGAGCACACGATATATCCTGGTTCACTTGAGCAACTCTCAAGCTAGTCCAGTCCACCCTTCCAAGGTGATTTCTCCTTGAGCACAAGGACTTAATCCACTATAATCAAAAACTGATTACAGATGCACGGGCTAACGCCGGTGATTAACAACCTACACAACCGCAGCTGTGACTAACCCACAATGAACCGTTCAGTGATCCAAGTTAATGGATATAACAAACATTGACCTATTAGAATCCAATCTCGCAAGATCTCTTATCAGGATTTTCACAGCTAAACGTTCAATGATCCGAGTTAACGAATATAACATTTACTGACCATTCTTCCAGGATTTTCAATGAGTTCCATCAATGATCTCACAAGAGTCTGACTCACAATTGGTCCTCTTTGAGATATGACTATCATTGACCATATTTCAGGATTTCCATAATGACACCCAGCCATTTTTCTCTCAAGTCTCCGATCACACTGATCACTTGAGGAATCCTAATTCACATAGAATTAGTTGTTCTGGAGATTACATTGATTGCTTCTAAATAAGTTGATAAGCTCCTAAGTTTAAGTACATATGAACACAAGAGTGTTCTAGCAATATATGAGCAACAGCTCCTTGCTATCTTCATATTCTACAAAGATGTATGTTGATTTGACAGTTGATGACATCTTGTAGATCTTATTCATCTTCTTCATTAAGCATGCTTCGAGCAACAACTCCTTGCTTCAGAACTTCAATATAGCTCAGATGATGAAGTGGTTGATGACTTGATTGATTTCAAACAATGTCTTGGTTCATCAACTTCTGTACTTCCTGATTGTTGTTGTGTTGATAGATGATTCTTTATGTTTCAACAACAATGGTCGTGTTTACATTTTAACAGCAATAGTTGTGTTTAACGATGGTGATCTTGATCGTGAAAACTGACTTCGATGCTCACGACCCACGACTTTACAAGCACTTCCTTCTTTCCTTTATATAGCCAAGTGAAAAATAGAGACGTTAAAGAGTCGTTGGCTATTTGAAAAGATTCGTTATGCAATTATGAAAGTTGTGCTGCCATATCTTCTTTTTACTGTTGAGAAGTGATGGGATAGATCTTTTTAGTACGGTGTACAGTCATTGCTAACGGTAACATTTGTCTTCATATCTTCAGAGGCTTCTGATGGTATTTAATTGAAGCATGAGTAGAGACTTTAGTTGGGTCTTCAGAATCTTAAGTCTTCAGTCTTCAGTCTTCAGTATTTGCTCATTCCGAGTCTTGTCTTCAGAACTTCAGAACTTGTCTTGAAACCCTTTATCTTCATAGCTTCAAGTCTTCAGAGTTTTTAGAACCTTTTTCACTCAGAACGTGTCTTCAGAGTCTTCAGCACTTGATCATTTGAATCTTAATCTTCAGAACACTTCAATCTTCAGAGTCTTTCTGCACTTGGTCTTCAGAGCCTTCAGCCTTCAGAACTTCAAGTCATTAGAGTCTTCAGCACTTAGTTCTACAGAAGATTATTTCTTTAGGAGCTTTACTTATCTTCAGAATCTGAAACACCTTCAGAACAGAATCCACAAGAGCATTGCAACAGCAATATCGGCATCCTTGGATCTTTCTGCTTGTTACCAGATACAGAAGCAAACTTGCTTCTTACGACTTGTGTTACACATAGTAACTCGCATGTAATCTTTTACGCACATCTTTGCACATGTTTGTTTGATCTAATATCTTTAATAATTATGATCTGCACAGAAACAAACATTAGAACATAAAATAGTTCTTTCACAAATACTCATTGTTATCATCAAAACATAGAGATAACTTGCAGAGACAACTCTTGTTCTTACAATCATGTCATCGACATACACTTTGATTTCTTTGTGCATCATGTCGTGAAATATAGTAGTTATGGCCCTTTGATAGGTTGCCTCGGCGTTCTTCATACCGAACGACATTACCTTGTAACAGAATGTGCCCCATGAGGTGATGAATGAAGTTTTCTCCATGTCTTTCGGCGTCATTTTGATTTGATTATAGCCCGAGAATCCATCCATGAAGGAGAAGACTTTGAACTTTGATGTACTGTCTACCAGCATGTCTATGTGTGGCAGGGGGAAGTCATCCTTTGGACTTGCTTTGTTCAGAACCCTGTAGTCTACACACATTCTGACTTTTCCGTCCTTTTTGGAACAGGCACTATGTTGGCTAACCAATAAGGATATTCTGAGGTGGCGAGGAAACCCGCGTGAATCTATTTCTGCACTTCCTCTTTGATTTTGATAGCCATGTCTGGATGAGTCCGTCTCAGCTTTTGTTTTACTGGAGGACATTCTGACTTTAGCGGTAAATAATGTTCCACGATGCTAGTATCCAACCCTGGCATGTCCTGATAGGACCAAGCAAATACATAGGGAAACTCTTTAAGAAGTTCTATCAAACTTTCTTTGACAGTCGGACTAAGCAGTGCTCCAATCTTAACTTCTTTCTTCTCTTCTCCTGAACCCAAGTTGACCATTTCCAACGGTTCTTTATGAGGCTCAATGGACCTTTCCTCTTGCCTGAGTAGTCGTGAGATCTCTTTCGGAATTTCTGTGTATTCTTCTTCTTCAACCCCAAATACCGAGAATTCAAAGTTGGGAGAAGGCATTTGATCGCGTGTTTCAACGGGGTTTAAAACAAGAAATCTGCATGACGTGATGATTTGTTTTTAGAAGAGATAAAGAGAATGCAAGAGTGTGTGTAGTGTATATTTTTTTGAAAAATGCTTGTTTTTATTTTGAGCTGTTTTAGGATTACCATTTTCTGAAAAAGAGAAAAGTGAAACAACAATAAATGCGGGAATTACAGAACGACGTTATTTATTTATGATTTGTCGATTTTTGAAATACAGCCCTATAAAAAAAACTTTGTCGCTTTGGGCAAAGCGAAGAGGGACATTTACAGAAAGGTGAGCCCTATAAAAACATCCGTTTCACCTGGGTAGGGTGAAAGGTTAAAACAAAGATGGCAATTACTTAGACTTGTGGACGACTTTCGGGACATCGACAACAACCCATTGGCGGCAAACTCCTCAGTGAATCACAAAGTCTAATACCTTCTTTCTTGGTTTATCCTCAGAAATCACGCTGATTTCTGGCGGAGGATGATCATTGGAGTCCTCTTCCCATGCAGAGTTTTCATAGGAGGATTCTTCAGTTGTATCTTGCATAGTGTTTTCACTCTCAGGAAGATCTCCCCATCCAGTCGGCTGGATGTCTTCGAGCCTGATACGAGAGCTTTCAGGAGCGGTGTACTTGACCAGGAAGTCGGACTTTCCACTCGGTTGTTCTAAGGTGTCCCACACTTCAGTGGGAGTAGATGAGTCATCTTTCTCAATGACGTTGATCTCAAGAAAATCATAGTTGATGAACTCTTCTCCTGCAGTCTTTACAGATTCATCATCATGGTGTTGAATATCTTCAAAACGTTCTGAGTAATGATCACATGACTCTGTGGGGATATGATTATTACTCAGCTGATAGGCGCCGTTCGGCTGACTCTTTTGCCCCAAGTCTACTGTGTACGGCCTCCAGATAGGCAAGTCATCCAGGGAATCATAGCCACAATTATCTTTCATTAGACTGTCTTCCTCTAATGAATTGGGTGGAGTACGGCATCCTTCGGGATCACAATCTCCGTAGATCATTCGAACGTCTGACCTTGGTATGTATCTCGGGCCCTGCGTGGGAAAACAGAATGGCGTGTGCACTTCTTCCTGAGACATATAACCATTGTCGTTGAGATAAGATTTCCATTCCTCGTCTGTATCGGAGGAGTCACTTTTATCGATGGCGTGTACTTCTTGAGACACTGGGTAGAGGAAACCTCCACTGTGGAAGAAGTCTTGAATGGGATGAACACTTTCATCTTTCTTGGAAGTCTGGGTATAGGCTGAGGAGAAACCAAGACCTTTCTATCTCTTGTTATCCGTAGGAATTATGAGCTGTCCCCATCCTTTTGTGTCGTTACTCTCGATTACTTTGAGAGCGTCTTTGAATGAGGAAATCGACGTCCCTTTTTCTGGTTGATTCTCTTTGCTTAATGACAGTGCTTGAAACTGAGTTCCCACAACCTCCTCGGGTTCTACATAGGGAAATGATGATAAGTTGCTTACGATTAAGGCATGCTCTCCACGGACTGTGACTAGCTTGTCATTCTTGACGAACTTCAGCTTCTGGTGAAGTGTCGAAGTGACTGCCCCAGCTTCGTGTATCCAAGGTCTTCCTAATAAATAGCTGTAGGCTGCCCGAATGTCCATGACCTGGAAAGTGACTTGGAAAGTGTGAGGATCGATGGTTATGGGAAGATCAACTTCGTCGATAATTGTTTTTCTGGATCCATCAAAGGCTTTGATGATGACCTCGCTGCCTCTCATCAGGGATCCTTGAAATGATAGTCGTATCAGAATGGATTTTGGCATAACATTCAGAGCTGATCCTGTGTCTACCAGTATGCTGGCTAGAGCATCGTCCTGGCAGTTGACTGTAATGTTAAGCATCATGTTGTGATTTTTACCTTCTTCTGGCAGTTCTTTATCACATCTTTTTCTACGAAAGTTTGGTCCAAGACTTTCTGCAAAGCTTCCCTATGAGCTTCGGAACTGAGAAGGAGGGATAGCATAGATATTTTAGATGGAGTTTGTAACAGTTGGTCCAAAATGTTGTACTCACTCTTCTGGATGAGCTTCAGCATCTCATCATTGTCCTTTGTAAGTTTCGGGTTACTGGATTGCCCGATTTGTTGATTAGGAACTTCTGTTTGAGGTTCCTTTTCTTTGGCGGGTTCTCCCACTCCTCTGTTGAAAATTCGGCCGCTCCGTGTTACTCGACTGATGTCGGCAATGATTACGACGGAGGGTAATGGATTTTCCTTTCCATTTTCGATGGTTCTCGCACCGTGCTTATAAGGGATAGCCTTTTCTGACTCGTACGGTATTGGACCTGGCAAGTATATAACCACAGGAGCTTTCTGATTCCTCTGACCGTTATAGGCAATTTCAATCGGTTCTGGGTTGGGAACTTTTCTACTGTTCAGAGGAATTCTTGATTCATCGAGTTAAGGGATTACGACACAAACATCTTTGGTCCTCCCATGATCGGAGATTATGACAATGTCTTTGCTTTGATCAAGGAAATAGTCTGGCATCACGTTGATCAACTCAGAACTTGAGCATGGTCGGATTTCTTTGTGATCCAACTGTCTTTAAAGATATGATCGTACGAGGTAGCATCCTTGATTGTTCTCTGAACAAACTCTACAACACTCATAGTTGTGGAGTGGCACCCAGCCACGCCCGCTTCGTATGCAGTGTAGCTTTACTAGATCTGTTTCCATCGAGCGGACATCTTGAAATTGATGCCTACTAGGATTTCCGTCAGTCATACTGATATGTTGTGTAGCTTCATCCAAGTATATTGGAAGCCACTAGTGGTCCATCAAGTGTTGAAGTGTTCTTTGGACAAGTCCACATCCTTGATCGTCTTCACGGCATCGTTCACAGTCTTGATAATCATGTGAAGCCATAAAGCCGAACATGTCTTGCTTAGCGTGTAGTTCTACCAGACTGGTATTCATTAAGCGTATGTCAAATATCTAAATCATATTGACTTGATGGTGATTTCTATCACGGTAGTCTTGAATCCATCCAAGATCCATCTGCCGTTGGAGGGCCTCTTATACAAAAGAGCATCCCTGATTGTTTGTTGAGCTGATCGAATAGGCGTTGTAATCATGTCGTGGCAGATCATGGTATTGACTTTGCCTTGAGTGCATTGCCATTAAGTTGACGTTCATCACACGGATGTCGTGGTTTTGAATAATGTTGGGATTTGTATGAGCCATGTTGACTTCATGGATTCGGTGATCTTGGATCCAGCCTAAATCCATCTGTTCTTGTAGAGCTGATTGCACTACGGAACACCCCTGATTATTCTTTGAGCAGATATCACACTGGTGATAATTATGAGGCGGTACATGACCGTACCCGCTTTGTCTACAATGCATCCTGACCAGATTGGTTCCTAATAGGAGTACATCGTGAATCTAATAACTGCGGCTAAACTCTTCCTCTATCAAATTTATTGCAGTCTTTTCATGTTATGGCAACGGGTTCGTCTGAACATTCGGATTAGTATCTTTGAAAGATAGGACCCCGTTCCTGACAAGCTTTTGTACATCAGACTTGAAACTGATACAGTTCTCAATGTTGTTCCCTGGTCCTCCTTGATGGTAAGGGCAAGTTTGATCTGCTTTGAACCAAAAAGACGGATTTTCTGGTACTGTAAGAGGAGACCTGGTTTGGACGTGCCCCTTGCCAAGTAGAAGTGGAAACAGTTCTGCGTACAACATCGGTATAGGGTCAAACCCTGATGGTCGTGTCATACGGTTATTGTTGTACTGTGGATGAGCCTGTTGAAGAGGTTGTTGTGTCCTTGCTGATATTGTTGTTGACTTGGTTGATTTTGAGCAACCTGATGTTGATAAGTCAGAGTTGGTGCAGGGTTGATAGTAGGAGTTACTGCCGCTACTAGTTGATATCTTCGCCTTTGCTTTCCTAGAGAGATATTACCAATATCTTGCTCTTTTTTCTTTGGGAAAGCACTATCATATTTTTTGGTACTGCTTGATGGTTCTGCATTCTTGACCAATCGTCCTTCTCAGACCGCTTCCTCAAGGTGTACTCCCATGTTCACCATTTCAGTGAAGTCACTGGGCGCACTGGCGACCATTCGATCGTAGTAGAATGAGCTCTAGGTTTTCAAAAAGAACTTTGTCATCTCTTTTTCCTCAAGAGGGGGACAAATCTGGGCGGCAATTTCACGCCATCTTTGAGCATACTCTTTGAAAGTTTCTTTGTCCTTCTGCGACATTGCTTTGAGTTGATCCCTATCTGGTGCCATGTCCAGGTTATACTTATACTGCTGGGCAAAAGCTTCCCCAAGATCTCTAAAAGTGATGATCTTGGTGCGGTTTAAATCCATGTACCATTTGAGTGTGGCACTGGTTAAACTGTCTTAAAAATAATGGATCAGTAGCAGTTGATTTTCTGTCTGAGTTGACATTTTTCGAGCGTACATCACCAAATGACTTTGAGGGTAAGAGTTGCCTTTGTGTTTTTCAAAGTCAGGCACCTTGAATTTGTGTTGTATCTTTACATTAGGGACCAAATAGAGGTCTGCGGCGTCCTTTCGGAATAAGTCTTAACCACAAATGGCATGCAGTTCCTTCTGCATTTCCAAGAATTGTTCCTGGAACTCATTCATCCTTTCATACATGTCGTCGTTTCCACCAGAATCGCTTGTGGAATCTGTCCTTCTGGGACAGTGTGGACCACCGGTTGTGGTATAGACATTATTGCAGTGACTCTTGGTGCTTCAGTGCCGTGAAGTTTGTAACCTTCAGGTGTTGCTGTCATGAACCTTGCGTCTTCACTTTCCCGAAGTTTGTAACCTTCAGGCCCAGCGGTTCCTGCTGCAGTTTCTTGGTCTTCAGTGATAAAGTTGATAGGCATGCCACAGGGCCGACCCTTAGGCATGTTGTACCGAGGATGATTCTCCTGCGTCTCCCTTATGGGTGTAGATGTAATCTCCGAGATTACAGTCTTTTGTTGTCGCTGCTCCTGGGCTACTGCCAGGGATTGCATGTCATTGTGAAGTTTTTCCAAACTTTCCTTCAGAGCGTCGATTTCTTCTCTCAGCTCTCTATTCTCTTCCTCGAGATCGTCCATTTTTTTTTGTCGATTGGCCTAATTATTGTATGAGTGAGACAGTTTGACTCTAGAATCGTGACGTAAACGTGAGATTCGAAGATAAGAAGAATGCGTTATGCGAGAATGATGAATGATATGCAAAGTTATATATTTTTTAGCTTTAATAAAAAAAACTTCAACAAATAGATTGCAAATATCACACAGTGGGGAATACCCATTTTATTGAATTTGAAAGATTGCAGAAAAGGAAATACAGTATTTTACAAAGTGCTGTAAGGAAAAAACTAAGCTTATGGATCCTGAGTCTTTTCTGAAGAGAGCTCAGATGCTGGTTATGGTACTTTCCTTTTCTTTGACCGGGGCTCCTTAGTCATTGTCTGGTTGTCAGTCCTTCGCCAAGTGAAAGGAGGGAGCAAGTTCATTTGGTCCTCCTGACTTTCTACAACATGCTGGTCTAATATCTTAATCAGAGTATCCTTTCCTTTTAACAGTTCCTGAATCTTGGTACACTCCACGTTGAGGATTCGGTACTTGTTTTTCCAAGAGCTCTTCTCACGTTGAACTTTGTTGAGAGCTACTTGGAGTTTTTCCGTGTCAGACATGAAATAAAGGACATATTCCTTCAACGAAAAAACTTCTTGGCGAGGGTAAGGCATCCTCAGTTTGAGAGCTCTAGTTTGCACCCAGTGGAGATAAGGTTCCATGGAGGTACAGTTTGATCTTCCTAGAGACTCTCTTCCTTTCTTGTGAACATGTTTCCAGGCGTGAACTCTTTCCTTCTTCAGTGCCCTGTCATTTTCTCCTTTCTTGAAGAAAAGACCTTCCAGATGAACATTATGCGGGATATACTTCATCGGGTATCCATGTTGACAGTGAACTAAAATTGGATGATAGTTGATTCCTCCTTTACTTCCAATGAGGGGTACGTTATGGAAATTTCCACAACTGTCGATGACCTCTATTCCCTCATAAATCCTATCATACCCATCTATGTCAGAGTTGGTAAGAGACATAATCCTTTGTGACCAACGTAGAGTACTCTTGTGATCCCAAAAAGCAGCAGACTTGGGCAAATGGGAAATGAACCATTTGTAAAGCAAAGGTACACAGCATGTGATCATTCCTCCGCTGTACAAATTCCTCAAGTGTAGAGAATGATAAGCGTCTACGAGCAGAGTTGGTACGGGGTTTCCAATTAGAAATATCTTAACAGCGTTGGTATCAACGAAGTTGTCTATGTTGGGAAAGAGGAATAACCCGTATGTGAGTAGTACAAAGACGTCTTCGAAAGCAGTTACGTTTCCTATACTAGAAAAGTACAGGGCTTTCTCTACCAGGAACTTGGCTGGTAAACCTTGGATTCCTCCTTTGATGGTCATGTGAGTCCTAACTTCTGACTCGTCCAAACAAATGGCACTTGCAATGACCTGATCCTTTGGAATTTCTTCCAGTCTAGAAAAAGGAGCTTGATCGGTGATAGGTAAATCAGTCAAATGAGAGTACTCTTCTAACGTTGGCGCCAGCTAGTAATCCGAGAATGTGAAGCAGTGATAAACCGGATCGTAGAACTGAATCAGCGTAGAAAGGATTCCTTCAACTACGTGGACCCTTAACAGAGACAACAGTCCTCCATGCTTAGCTCTGAAAGCATCAGGGTTGGTAATCATCCTTGCTAGCCCCCTTAAATCCTCTAGCTTTGGAGCCTTGAAGGTGTATTTGTGTGTCCTCCTTCTACCGAAATCCATAACGCAATCTCTCTCTAGTATTTGTAATTATTATTTTAGTCTAAGTTTGAAAAAAAGAGAAGAGAAAATAAGATTTTTCTTTGTTTAAAAGTTTTTTAGATGAATGCATGAATGCAACATACAAAAACATTGAAAAAACATAGGTTCAAGTGTTCAACGTCACGAGCATGGAGTCATGGCCCTACCCATTCCCAAAGGTTGTATTCTGGTCAATTGTTGTACCTGTAGAACGGATCCTAAGGTTCCCAAAATCATTGACCCCCTAGAGTTATTTACAGCAAGTTGGTTCACCCGAGCGAGCTATAGTATCCTAGGGTAATCTCATTTGAGTGTAGTATCGCGTATCAACTATTCCCGATAGTCACCGCACTACCAAGTGGTCATAAGGTTAAATCCTCCTAAATCCTCAGGTTCACAGGTGCCGCATTAGGAAAACTCTGCTTTCAACAACGATCGTGATCAGTAGGCTGAATCGTATGGGCCCTCACCTGATTTGGTGGTCTACCAGGTTCACTTGTTCGGGATTCATTCCCTACAAGTTTCCCCGTCTTTGCCACCCCTTATCTTAGGTTTCTCTCAAACTTTCCAGATGCGACATCACTCACATTCCCATTGACAAAAAAATAAACACGGATATCAAGTAGGAAAAGCAGTAAATATATATATATAGTATGTAGTATGATTGCTAACAACCTAGACCTCTTAGGAATTCTAATCCTAGTCCTAGACAGACAAAATAAACTTCCCCAGCAGATTCGCCATTTTCCTGTAGCGTACGATTTTTGTCGGTGACGCGACCACCTTATTGCCATGGGTTTTTCCTCACCGCAATGGTAGGGATGGGGTGTTACTTTCTAATTTCTTATTTATCCTGTGAGCTGGAAAGGAAAGGGAAGTTATCTCAAACTAACCTTGCACGCAAATGTCTTCTTTAACAAATGCTTAAGAGATTAGGGGGTCCAGGGTCAGGTTATACAATGGGGAGTTGTCAATTACCCATCCTATATGTGGTTATCCACAGATTGTTGGAAATTATATTGTTTTCTATTTACTGCTTACTGGTGTTTATTTGTCAATTGGGAAAGTTTCTTTTTTGGGAGGGTTGAGAGAGAGTTTTTGTTGATATCGGGTTTGTTCCGATGTTTTTGGTAAGGTATGAAACCTAAAGTTTTTTATTGATGTGTGAAGGTACTGGACCTAAAGTTTTTTATTGGTGTGCTCGCTAAGATTTCGCAATCTTATGCCTACGTATTCCTGTTAAAGATAAACAGGGAAATCAGAGCAATCGTAGTTCCCCCTATGGGAGGAAAGATATTTGGTGTCTTGTTCAAAGCCCAAGATTGAAGCTAAAAGGAGTATTTGTGTCTTGTTCAAAGCCCAAGATTAAAGCTAAAAGGTTTGACTGAGAGAGAATTTGTCATCTCTAAAGGGAGACATCTCATCTGTTTATCACAATTGTTGGGTGACTGATTATAAAGGAGAATTACTTTAACTGGAATGTATGTGAATCCAGCAATGCCATAATTTCCTTTATGAGGGATTTGTCCTGAAGGAGAAAACTTTAACTCAGTGTTGAGCAATGCCATTTTTCCTTAGGAGTCTTTTATGCTAAGAGAGGGACAGTGGCGTGGATGTTTGTAATCCAGAGGCTTACCTCTTAAAGCAATTATATGAAAGAGAAAGTTTGCTTTGATTTTTTGTTTTGATGATGAAGTACAGAGAAATGTCTTCCTTCAGAGAGGTTTTTGATTTCCTCTGAGGGGATGTTGGTTTTTGTGTGTGCCTTGATCAAAGTCAAAGGTCGAAGCTAAAAGGTTGACTCCATTTAGGGAGTTTTATATGTCTTGTACAAAGCCCAAGATTGAGGCTGGAAAGAGACTGACTCTTTTGGGGATATCATTATACAAAGCCTAAGAGGAGGCTGGATATTGACTTCGTCGGGGAAGGTTTTTATCTATCTTGCACAAAGCCCAAGATTGAGGCTGAAAAGAAACTGACTCTGGGGGAAGAGAAGTTTTTTATCTGTCTTGTACAAAGCCCAAGGTTGAGGCTAAAGGGAAGATTGACTCTGTTGGAGAGTATGGGTGTCTTGTACAAAGCCCAAGATTGAGGCTAAAGAAGATTGACTCTGCTTGGGGAGATATTTATACAGAGTTTAAGAGAAGACTAGAAGGATTTGTCTTTGCTAGAGAAAGTTTATATGTGTCTTGTACAAAGCCCAAGATTGACTAAAAAGAAGAAACTGACTCAGCTGAGGATATTTTAAGTGTCTTGTACAAAGCCCAAGATTGAGGCTATCTCTACTGAGGAGGATCATTATATAAAGCCTAAGAGGAGGCTGAAAAGAGGATTGACTCAACAAGAGAGTGTTTTTGAAAGGTGATTGACTCAACAAGAGAGTGTTTGGAAAGAGTATTGACTCAACAAGAGAGTGTTTTGACTCAACAAGAGAGTGTTTTGACTCAACAAGAGAGTGTTGAAAGGTGATTGACTCAACAAGAGAGTGTTAAAAGGTGATTGACTCAACAAGAGAGTGTTTTGACTCAACAAGAGAGTGTTTTGACTCAACAAGAGAGTGTTTTCTGACTCAACAAAAGAGTGTTTTGACTAAACAAGAGAGTGTTTTATGACTCAACAAAAGAGTGTTTTGACTCAACAAGAGAGTGTTTTCTAACTCAACAAAAGAGTGTTTTGACTCAACAGGAGAGTGTTTTCTGACTCAACAAAAGAGTATTTTGACTCAACAAGAGAGTGTTTTGATTATCTGTCTTGTACAAAGCTGAAGATTGAGGCTGACTCCGCTGAGGGAAAATCATTATACAAAGCCTAAGAGGATGTTGATCTTTGTCGGGGAAGAACAAAGAAAGAATCATTATACAAAGCCTAAGAGGAGGCTTTCAGGGGAATTTCTTATATAAAGCCTAAGAGGAGGCTAGCTTCTGCTGAGGATTACTGAGATCCAGAGGCAGGTCCAAAGTGGGGGAATCAACTCTTGCTGGGGAAAGAAGAGTTGAGATATCAGATGCCTTGAGGTTCTGATAAAGAGTTTATTGACAACATTTTGACCCTGGATGGGGAAATTTTGGATGAAAAACTGAGTTTTGGAACCTATGGAGGTTTTAACTTAGCTGGAGGTTGATGAGATGATCAGGATTTCTCTGGTGTTTGTAAGAAACTTGAGAATGTCTTTGAGATCCAAGAGGATATGAGACTGTTCAAGTTTACGGGTATGGAAAGGTTTATCTTTGTATGATGCCCAAGAGGAGGCATGTATTTTAAGGGATGAGAATCAACCCTAAAATGATATGAGGTTTAGACTCATTAGAAAGACTGCTCTAACAAAGGATGACTAGGTTCTGTTCCTATACCTTTAAGAGGTCTTAGGGTCCTTGTACAAATCCCAAGAGGAGGCATGAGAACTTCTAAGAAGCCAGAGGGTCCTTGTACAAAGCCCAAGAGGAGGCTGGGATGCTTTTAGGAAACCTGTGGGTCCAAACCTAAGAAAAGTTCAAAAAAAGGTTTCACCGAGAATTAATCCTTTAGTGAACAGTTCTAGGGTTTGAAGAAATTCAAGAGAGGTTTCACCGGGAATTAATCCTCTCTGGGGAACTGAATTTCTTTGACAATTTCTAATAGTGACAGTCTGAGAAAGTTTCACCGGGAATAATGGCTTTCTCTTTGTTCCATATTGTATAAGCCCAAGAGGAGGCAAGACTGTATCTGGAATTCCTATGGGGAACTAGTTTTGACTGTGTTAAAAGAGTAACCACTGGCTTTATCTAATTCTAGACCTAATTGTCGGGGAAAACTCTATGCAGATAATATACATGCATATATATATATATATATATATATATATATATATATATATATATATATATATATATATATATATATATATATACTCTATGTAAAAGAGAGGGTAGGAGGACTTACAGGTGAGAAAGCTTCCAGCATATATATATATATATATATATATATATGTGTGTGTGTGTGTGTGTGTGTGTGTGTGTGTGTGTGTGCAAGCATTTAAAAGAAAGTTGTTTAAAACTTACAGGCGAGCAAGCTTCCATAGTAACAGCTATATGGTTAGTTATTCTAGAAATTAAAGAAAGTTTTGATAACAACTATGAATTTGAACCTAAATCAAAAGGGAAAGTTGTTTTGAAAAGATTGGGGCTTACAACTCAAGGAGAGGCCCAAAAAAGTGTTTATTTACAAAGGGATGAGTCTTACAACTCAAAGAGAGGCCGAAAGTTTATTTTTGTACAAGAGATGGGGCTTACAACTCAAGGAGAGGCCCAAAGATAACAGTGGTCGCACCGTTGTTTTTGAAAATCGTATCGGGTCTTACACAAAGACTGAGGCCCAAATTATTTATGTACCAAAAGGGATTTGGGTATTACACTCTATTAGAGGCCCAACAATGATTTAAAAGAAAGAAAAATGGGACTTACAACACAAGGGTAGGCCCAGCTGAAAATTGTTTGAAAATTGGCGATCACGCCGAGATTTTTAATGTATCGGGACTTATACAATATCTGAGGCCCAAAAAAGGTTTATCTACAAAATGGGTTGGGACTTACACTCTATTAGAGACCCAAATTTGTTTTAAAGAGAGAATGGGACTTACAACACAAAGGGAGGCCCAGTTGATTTTGTTTTGAATTGGCGATCGCGCCTAGATTTTTTGAAAACACAATGGGACTTATACAATGACTGAGGCCCAAAAAGGTTTGTATTTACAAAGGGGTTGGGTCTTACACTCTATTAGAGGCCCAAGAGTGTTTGAAAAATGTTTGTGAGGGTGAAAATAAGCAAAAACCCTAATTTGATTAAAAATGTATTTTTATTGAATAAAAATTCAATTAAAATGATCAAAATTATCAAACATTTGTGGAAAAATAAGTTGTGATTTTTTATTAATGTTTGGAAAAACATGTTTTATTCATAGAATGACTTGAAAATCATTTGAATTTGCAAAATCAAGAGAAAGAAATATTTTTAAATGCCTAAAAACAAATAAAAATATAATTCTGTACAAAAATACCAAATATATGAAATAAATAATATTTTTGTGAAATTTTTGTAGAATAAAATATTTTATCATTTTTGTGACTTTTTGCAAAAAGAACCAATCAAAAATGATAAAAAAATGGATGAGAAATTAATTTTCAAAGTTATTAAAAAGATGGTGAAAAAATGACAAGAGAACAAGTGGTAAAAAATTAGAAATGGCCCCCCCAAGGCTTGAACTCATGCCCTTGGGGTGGAAAGCTTAAAATTCTACCATCTGACACATGTGCGTGGGCAGAAAGAGGATGGCAAGTGTGTATAATATGTGAAGAAGCCCTTTTGAAAATGTTTAAAAAAAATCAAAAGGTCTGGGGCTAGGGGGATTCGAACCCCAGACCTCTCGCTCGCACATGCAAACTGGTTTTTCAAAACAGTTGTTGCAGCATGACTTTGAGCTGCCATATCTCTTGGTTTCCATGGAGTTTTTCAATGCTGGTGGACTCTTTGAATTGCTAGCAAGATGCACAATAACTTTTATGTTTACATCTGAGATTGATTCATCTTGCAACTAGGTGAAAAAGTCCTCCAAGTTTTGGTGTTTTGCTTGAAATCTGTCTTGGACAGAATTTTGTCTAAGTGTTGGAAAAGGGTGAATTTTCATGTTTTAGTGATTTTGCTTCAACCATAACTCAAAATCCATGGAGATTTGGAATTTCTTGTAGTTGACATATTTGAAGTGTGTCAGATGGACTTTCATTTGAGCTTTGAATGGGAGAAAAAGGTCTTGTGGTTTAGGAGTTATGACCTTGCAAAGTTGGTACAAAATCACTTTTGTTCCATAACTTAGAAAAAATTTGGTTTCTCATGGTTGCCCCTTTTGCAAGAAACCTCACTTTTCTTGATTTTTCTTAATGAATGATGATCAATATCATACATTAACATTGTTTTTTACTTAGGGGAACCATATTTGTGAAAAATTACAAAAAGTCAAACTTGATTTTGTGCACAGTTGACTTTTTGTCAGATGAAATCCAAACTGTGCGATCCTTTGTGAAATCAAGTTCTTGACCTAATTCAAACCTAATGGATGGGTTCCATAGGTGTTATAGGGTGCATTGAATCATTTCCCAAGGTTTGGGAGCATGTATTGGTCAAAAGTCAAAGGTACAATTGAGTTTTCCTCCAAAACCCTAATTGTGGTCCAGATGAAAATGAAACTTGTGAATCAAACTCCTTGGATTAATCGATTATTGTAAATGGATCAATGTGGTGTATTTGAGGTCCTTAAATCATGTCTTGAGGTCTTGGCTCATGTCTTGCCTTAAAAGTCAACTTAGCGGTGAATTACGTTAAGAAACCCTAGTTCCTGATTTTTTTGTGAATGCATCCCCTGAGGCTAAATTGACTTGATGATAGGGTCCATAAGGTCCCTTGGAGTATTTGGGTTATGCCTTGAAATATTGGCTCATGCCCAGAAGAAAATTTCCATCTGGAGGCCTTGGTCGACCAAAACCCTAATTTGGTGACACTGGCGATCCTGAGGCTCGATCCACTTGGAATGTTGCAACTTTGTGCTTGATTCTTGATGTGGGAGACCTCTTGATCCTTTAGGGGTGTTTGAGAAGTTTAGACAAGTTGAATATCATGTTATTCCTTGATTGATCCTTTGCCTAAATGCTCTGAGAGGGCTTAGAACCCTAATTCTTGATATGTAGTGACAACTCAATCATCTTTGAGGAGATTGATGAGGTATGATGGTACATACATATTGTGGTAATGATTTTCACAATGATGGGAAATCTTGGTGGTCAAAATTTGGGGTATGACAGCCATGAATCCTAATTTTTGCCTAGATTACCCTTTGAGATTTTCAATCTATCGGGATGATCATTGGTTATGTCTCTAATTTTTGCCTGGACCGTCTTTTCGGGTTTTTAATCCACCAAGACGTTTTTTTTATTTAGGCAAAGTATTTCTTGACTACATCAACATTTGTGAGGGATGTAAATTCTTCTCCATCCATGTTGCGAGTCTCAAGGCACCGCCTGAGAAGGCTTTCTTAACAACATAGGGGCCTTCGTAATTCGGAGTCCATTTGCCCCGAGGATCAGTGAGAAATGATTGTATCTTCTTGAGCACAAGGTCTCCTTCTTTGAAGACACGGGGTCGGACCCTTTTGTCAAACGTCTTCTTCATTCTTTGCTGATATAACTGACCATGGCATAAAGTCGTTATTCTCTTTTCTTTAATTAGGTTCAGTTCATCGTATCTGCTCTGACACCATTCAGCTTCTGTTAGCTTGGCTTCCATCAATGCTCTCATTGACGGGATCCCTACTTCTATGGGGAGCACTGTTTCCATGCCATATATTAGAGAGAAAGGGGTTGCCCATGTAGAAGTGCAGACAGATGTGCGATAACCGTGAAGAGCAAAGGGTAGCATCGCATGCCAATTTTTGTAGGTTACAACCATCTTCTGAATGATCTTCTTGATATTCTTGTTAGCCACTTCTATCGCTCCATTCATTTTAGGTCGGTAGGGAGACGAGTTATGGTGTTCGATTTTGAACTCATCACATAACTCTTTCATCATCTTGTTGTTCAAGTTAGATCCACTATCCGTAATGATCTGGCTTGGAACACCATAACGACAGATGAGATTGTTCTTAATGAACCGGACTACCACTTGTCGGGTCACATTGGTATATGATACTGCTTTGACCCACTTAGTGAAGTAGTCAATGGCTACTAGGATGAACCGATGTTCGTTTGAGGCTTTGGGTTCAACCATGCCAATCATGTCGATTCCCCATATAGAAAAAGGCCATGGAGAAGAAAGGACTTTGAGATGCGTTTGTGGCACATGGATTTTGTCAGCGTATATCTGACACTTGTGACGCCTCCTCATGTACTTATAGCAATCGGATTCCATTGTCAGCCAATAATATCCTGCTCTCAGAATCTTTCTTGCCGTTGTGTGTCCATTGGCATGAGTGCCAAAGGAACCTTTGTGAATCTCTTTCATTGACATGTTTGCTTCTGGTATGTCTACGCATATGAGCAAAACCATGTCGAAGTTTCTCTTTTGGAGTACATCAATGTTTAGGAAGAAGTTGCCAGCCAGTCTTCTGAGAGTCTTCCTGTCTTTTCTTGATGCCCCAGCCGGGTATTCCTGTCTTTGAAGGAAGCATTTGATATCGTGATACCATGGTTTGTCATCTATGACTGCTTCAATCGCGAAGATGTAAGTGGGCCTTTGGAAGCGCATTATGTTAACCTTGGGTACGTCGTTCCATCGAATAACACTAATCATGGAGGATAGAGTGGCTAATGCATCAGCCATGTGATTTTCTTCACGAGGGATATGATGAAACTCGATTCTGTTGAAGAATGGTAACAACCTCCTCGCGTAGTCTTTGTAAGGAACCAATCCTGATTGATATGTGTTCCACTCTCCTTTGATCTGATTTATAACCAGGGCTGAGTCTCCATACACATCCAAATTCTTTATCCTTAAGTCAATTGCTTCTTCAAGACCCATGATACAAGCTTCGTATTTAGCCTCATTGTTTGTGCATTTGAACGTTAGTCTGGCAGTGAAAGGAATATGGGTACCCTGAGGTGTTACGATGATTGGCCCAATTCTGTTTCCATATGGATTGGCAGTTTCGTTGAATATTAGCAAAGTAGTGTGACAAATCATGTACTGGCGAAGACGTTTGGTTGCTCAAGCCAGGGCGGAGCAAGTTTTCTCGAGCATAGTGTATCGAGTTTCACAGTCTGTGAACTTCTTGCTTAAGTAGTAAATGGCAGACTCTTTTCTTTTTGTCTCGTCTTGTTGGCCAAGCACACAACCCATAGAGTCTTCCAAGACTGTTAAGTAGATAACCAGTGGTTTTCCTTCCACTGGAGGAGACAGAATCAGTGGATTCAACATATATTCTTTGATGTTGTCGAAAGCTTTTTGGCAATCTTCTGTCCATACACAGCTTTGATTCTTTCTGAGTAGTTTGAAGATTGGCGCGCATGTCGCGGTCATGAGAGATATAAATCTTGAAATGTAATTCAGACGCCCCAAAAATCCTCTGACCTATTTTTCAGTCTTTTGAGAAGGCATTTCTTGAATGGCCTTAACTTTGTCTGGATAAACCTCAATTCCTTTCTGGCTGACGATGAATCCTAAGAGTTTTCCTGAGCGAACACCTAACGTGCACTTATTGGGATTCAAGCAGAGTTTGTATTTTCTCAGACGCTCGAATAACTTTGATAGGTGTTCCACATGCTCTTCTTCTGTTTTAGATTTGGCAATCATGTCATCGACGTACACTTCAATCTCTTTGTGCATCATGTCGTGAAACAGAGTTGTCATGGCCCTTTGATAGGTTGCCCCTGCGTTCTTTAGACCGAACGCCATTACCTTGTAACAAAAGGTGCCCCATAGGGTGATGAATGAAGTTTTCTCCATATCTTCTGGCGTCATTCTGATTTGATTATAGCCCGAGAATCCATCCATGAAGGAGAAGACTTTGAATTTCACTGTACTGTCTACCAGCATGTCAATGTATGGTAGGGGAAGTCATCCTTTGGACTTGCTTTGTTTAAATCCCTGTAGTCTACACACATTCTGACTTTTCCATCCTTCTTTAGAACTGGCACTATGTTGGTTAGCCATTGAGGATACTCTGAGGTGGCAAGGAAACCTGCATCAATCTGCTTTTGCACTTCCTCCTTAATTTTGATGGCCATGTCTGGATCAGTCCTTCTCAGTCTTTGTTTGATCGGAGGACATTCTATTTTCAATGGTAAGTGATGTTCCACGATGTTGGTATCTAACCCTGGCATGTCCTGATAGGACCAAGCAAATACATCTGTAAACTCTTTGAGAAGTTTTATCAAGCCTTCTCTGACAGTTGGACTGAGCAGTGCTCCAATCTTAACTTATTTCTTTTCTTCTTCTGAACCTAAATTGACCGTTTCCAACGGCTCTTTGTATGGTTCAATGGACCTTTCCTCTTGTCTGAGTAGTCGGGAGATCTCTTCTGGAATTTCTGCGTCCTCTTCTTCTTCAGCTTCAAATACTGGGAATTCAAAGTTGGGAGAAGGCATTGGATCGTATATTTCAATGGGGTTTAAAACAAGTAATCTGCATGACGTGATGATTCCTTTTCAGAAAAGACAGAGAGAATGCAAAAGTGTGTGCAGTGTATTTTTTGAAAATTCTTGTTTTTATTATGCGTTATTTTTTAGGATTACCATTTTCTGAAAAACGAAAAGTGAAAATAGCAATAAATGCGGGAATTCAGAATGACATTATTTATTTATGATTTGTCGATTCTTGAAACATAACCCTATAAAACAAAACTCTACCGCTTTGGGCGAAGCGGAGAGGGACATTTATAGAAAAGTAAGCCCTATAAAACATCCATTTCACCTAGGCAAGGTGAAAGGTCAAAACAAAGAAGTGGCAATTACTTCGACTTATGAACGATTTTCGGGACATCGACGGCAACCCAATGGCGACGAACTCCTCTGTGAATCATAAAGTCGGGCACTTTCCTTCTTGGTTTATCTTCAGAAATGACACTGATTTCTGGCAGAGTAGGATCATTGGAGTCTTCTTCCCATGCAGAGTTATCATAAGAGGACTCTTCTTTTGCATCTTCCATAGTATTTCCGCTCGCAAGAGGATCTCCCCCATCCAGTTGGCTGGATGTCCTCGTATCTGATACGAGAGCTTTCGGGAGCAGTGTATTTGACTAGAAAGTCGTACTTGCCGCTCGGCTGCCCTAAGGTATCCCAGGTTTCTGTGGGAATAGATGAGTCATCTTCTTCAATGCGTTGACCTCAAGAAATGCATAGTTAATGAATTTTTGTCCTGCGACCTTTGAAAATTCATCATCATGGTGTTGGACATTTTCGAAATGTTCTGAGGATTCCATGACTCTGTGGGAACATGTGTATTCTTTTCAAGATTACTAAGCTGATAGGCATTGTCCGGCTGACTCTTTTGCCCTGAGTCTTCCATGTAAGGCTTCCAAATAGGCAAATCATCCAGGGGATCATAATAATCATAGTCAAAGTTATCTTTCATCAAAGTGTCTTCCTCTAATGAGTTGGGTGGAGCACGGCATCCTTCGGGATCACAATCTCCATAGATCATTCTGACGTATAATCTTGGTATATATCTTGGGCTCTGCTTTGGAGAGCAGAATGACATGTACGTTTCTTCCTGAGATATATAACCTTCATTGTTGAGATAAGATTTCCACTCTTTATCTATATCAGAAGAGTTGTTCCCATCGATGGTGTGGACTTCTTGAGATACTGGGTGGAGAAAGCCTCCACTGTGGAAGAAATCCTGAATGGGACGAAAACTTTCATCCTTCTTCGTAGTCTGGGTACATGTCGGAGAGAAACCAAGACCTTTTATTGTCTTGTTATCAGTAGGATTTACAATCTGTCCCCATTCTTTTATGCCACTACTCCCCATTACTTTGAGAGCGTCCTTGTATGAGGAAATCGACATTCCTTTTTCTTGGTGATTCTCTTTACTCATCGAGAGTGCTTGAAATTGAGTTCCAACAACCTCCTCTGGCTCTATATAGGAGAATACTGATAAGTTGCTCACGATTAAAGCTTTCTCTCCGCATACCGTGACTAATTTGTCGTTTTTGACGAACTTCAGCTTCTAGTGAAGTGTCGAAGTGACTGCCCCAGCTTCGTGTATCCAAGGTCTTCCTAATAAACAGTTGTATGCTGCTCGGATGTCCATGACCTGGAAAGTGACTTGGAAAGTGTGAGGACCAATGGTTATGGGAAGATCGATTTCGCCGATAATTGTTTTTCTGGATGCGTCAAAGGCTTTAACGATGATCTCACTACCTCTCATCGGAGTACCTTGAAAAGATAGTCGAACTAAAGTTGACCTTGGCATGACATTTAAGGATGAACCTGTGTCTACCAGTACGCTTGCTAAAGCATCGTCCTGGCAATTGACTGTGATATTGAGTGCCATGTTATGGTTCTTGCCTTCCTCTAGAAGTTCTTCATCACTGAATCCTAAGTTGTTGCAGGAAGTGATGTTGGAGATAATGTTGTCAAATTGACCCATGGTCACATCTTGTTCTATAAAGGCCTGTTCCAAGACTTTCTGTAGAGCTTCTCTGTGAGCTTCTGAGCTAAGTAGGAGAGATAGTACGGAAATTCGAGACGGAGTTTGCAACAATTGATCCACAATGTTATACTCGCTTTTCTGAATGAGTTTCAGCATTTCATCGTTGTTCTTTACAGGTTCCGTATTGCTGGATTGACCGACTTATTGATTAGGAACTTCGACTTGAGGTTCCTTTTCTTTGGCAGGTTCTCCAACTCCTCTGTTAAAGATCCAACCGCTCCAGGTAACCCGACTGATGTCGGCAATGTTCACAACGGAGGGTAATGGAGTTTCTTTTCCATTTTCTATGGTCGTTGCATCGTACTTGTAAGGGATAGCCTTTTCTGACTTGTACGGTATTGGACCTGGCAAGTAGATAACCACAGGGGCTTTTTGGGCCTTTTGACCTTTGTAGGCCACCTCAATCAGCTCTAAGTTTGGAATTTTCCTATTGTCCAGAGAGATTTTTGACTCATTGAGCAGAGGAATTACGACACAAACATCCTTGGTTATTCTATGATTGGAGATTATGACAGCGTTTTTGTTTTGAACAGGGAGGTAATCTTGTATCATGTTGATTGATTCAGAATTCAAGCATGGTTAAATTTCCTTTCGGTCTAACTGATGCTGGAGGGCTGCTCGTACGAGATAGCATCCCTGGTTATTTTCCGAGCATATTCCACAGCGTTCATAATTATGAGGTGGTACCCAACCATACCCACTTTGTATGCAGTGCATCCTTACTAGATCCATTTCTAATGAGCGGACATCACAACTTTGGTGCCTACCAGGATTCCTATCAGTCATGCTAACTTGTTGCGTGTCTTCATCCAGGTAGATCGGAAGCCACCAGTGGTCCAACAAATGTTGAAGAGTCTTTTGTACAAGCGCACACCCTTGGTCGTTTTCGTAGCATTCTTTACAGTCTTGATAATCGTGCGATGCCAGAAAACCAAGTCTGACTTATTTGGCATGTAATTCTACTAGACTGGTATTCATTAGGCGAATGTCAAAGATTTGAAACATATTGACTTGATGATCACTTCTTTCATGGTAGTCTTGGATCCATCCAAGATCCATTTGACGTTGGAGGGCCTCTTGTACAAAAGAGCATCCCTGATTGTCCTTTGAGCAGATTGGGCAAGTGCCGTAATCATGTTGTGGCAGATTATAATACTGACTTTGTCTTGAATGCATTGCCACTAGATTGACGTTTATTGCACGAATGTCATGGTTCTGAACAATGTTTGGATGTGCATGGGCCATGTTTACTTCAGCAATCTTGTGATTCTGAATCCAGCCCAGATCCATTTGCTCTTGAAGAGCTGCTTGTATTATGGCACATCCTTGATTATTCTTGGAGCAGATATCACACTGATTATAGTTGTGAGATGGCACACGGTCATACCCGTTCTGTCTGCAATGCATTTTTACCAGGTTGGTTCCTAGTAAGCGTACATTGTGAATTTGATAACTACTGCCAAGTTCTCTTTCTATCAAATTCACTGTGGTTTTCACGTGTTGAGGTAATGGGTTCATCTGAACATTTGGATTAGTATCTTTGAAAGACAAAACCCCATTCCTGACGAGCTTCTGTACATCAGATTTGAAGCCGAGACAATTCTCAATGTTATGTCCTGATCCTCCTTGATGGTAAGGGCAAGTCTGATCTGCCTTGAACCAAAAAGGTGGATTTCCTGGTATTGTAAGAGGAGCCCTGGTTTGAATGTGCCCCTTTTCCAGTAGAAGTGGAAATAACTCTACGTACAACATCGGTATTGGGTCGAACCCTGATGGTCGCGTAGTATGATTGTTATTATTGTACTGCGGGCGAGCCTGCTGAAGAGGCTGTTGCGGTCTTTACTGATATTGTTGTTGATTTGGTTGGCTCTGAGCAACCTGAGGTTGATATGCCGGAGCTGGCGCTGGCTTGATAGCGGGAGTTACTGCTGCTACCTGTTGATACCTTCGCCTTTGTTTTCCCAGAGAGATATTGCTGATATCTTTTTCTTTCTTCTTTTGGAAAACTACCGTATCTTTTAGTACTGCTGGATGGCTCTGCGTCTTTGACCAATCGTCCTTCTCAGACTGCTTCCTCAAGGCGTACTCCCATGTTCACCATTTTAGTGAAGTCACTGGGTGCACTGGCAACCATTCGATCATAATAAAACGAGCTCAATGTTTTCAGGAAGATCTTTGTCATTTCCTTTTCCTCGAGAGTAGGACAGATCTGGGTGGCGATTTCACGCCATCTTTGAGCATATTCCTTGAAGGATTCTTTATCCTTTTGTGACATTGCTCTGAGTTGGTCCCTATCTGGTGCCATGTCCAAATTGTACTTATACTGCTAAACGAAGGCTGCCCTGAGATCTCTGAAAGTACTTATCTTGGTATGGTTTAAACCCATGTACCATTTGAGAATGAAATTCTGGTACAGATGTGTGATGTCTTGTGCAATGTCACAACATCGCAATCTGCTGAACAAGGCAATAATAGAAACAATAAATGAACACAATCAATTGTTCACCCAGTTTGGTTCAACCAACCTACATCTGGGGGCATACCAAGCCAGGAAGGAAGTCCACTATTAGTAGTATCAAATTACAGACTCAACACACTAGTTGACAATCTACCTAATTCAATCACTACCCAATGATCCTTCTACCTAAGTCCTCCCTAGGTAAGAGACTTCATCTCACTTCCAATCATCTCGATGATGTCTAGCAGTCAACTACACCGTCACTGCATCAACAGCTTGACTCCTTAAACTTTTCTATTACATATACCTTGGAAGACACACTTCCATGACACCCCTTTGGAGTTGCTTCAAAGCTTCCTCCAAGAACAATACATCTCTTACCTACAGGCTTCGAGATAAACACGATGACCATCCTACAAACCGGGTGGTTCATCAACCAACGCAGCCCTTATAATCTACATGATGGCTGGCTTACCAAAACTAGGTTACAATGCTTCTATTTATAACCTATTTCCCAACTGGATTTGGGCCTTCAAATCATATCAAATCTTCTGTTCCAAATCTCCAACAGATTCTGCTATTAATTGGATCTTCAATCAAATCTTCAATTTAAATCTTCAATAATTAACTCTAAATATTCTCATATCTTTATGCATTAAATTCAGCTCCACATAATATTTCCAGGATATTATGTATCTTTTAAATCTTCTCTTTAAATCAGCTGCAAGATCTTCTCCACACAAATAGGAACAATTCTCCATGTCTATTTGCACAAAAATAGTAACAAACTATTCTCCACAAGATATGTAGAATTAATAGTATCTTCTCCAATAAATTCGCATCCAATCTAACTAACAGATCTCCTCAAATCAAACTAATGCGTGCAGCCCTAAAAACATCAGATGTTTTAAGTTTCTGGTATAGTGATGTCAAGACATCGCATGTGACATCACTCTTCAGCACTTTAACTCTTGAACACCTTAACATTCTGCAATACAAAAACCACAACAGATGGTTTTCTGATGTTCTGTCAACTGATGTTATGACATCGGGTTTGACATCAGCACAAAACTGCAACCCTTAAACACTTAACATAACCAGAATGTTAACTAAACATAACAAGGCTGTTAAAAACTCATGTTGAAACATCAACCATGACATCAACCTTGTTTTACCAAAATTCTAGCCAACTCCAAGAATTAACAATCTCCCCCTTTGGCTAATTTTGGCTAAAACAATTTCAGCCTACATCAGACCAACTTGGACCAACTTGCAGCAGAAACTGACACTTTCACATCAGCATAGGGTAAACTCCCCCTCAAACCAAGAACCAGCTCACAGCTGTTCAAACACTCTCCCCCTCAACTGCTGTACCATATCAGAAAAGGCTTCACAACCACACCTTGGCAACCACTAGGCTAACTCTCCCCCTTTTTAGCCATAATTGGACAAACTCTGAACATAGCAGCAAGCACAAAAAAATTCCAAAGGCAAACTCTGAATCATCCAACCAATATACTCAGAACAAAACCCAGACTCATCAGCTACTACTTTCAATGATCAGCAGAGAAAATATCAACTCCCCCTATCTAGTGCTTCTTGACCAGTATACCATAACATTTGGAAACTCCAGACATAGTCTTCATTCATCCAGACAGGAATGCTTCACACAATCATCCACAAGTTCTGCAGCACACTCACAATACCTTCCACTGAACTCTAAGTAAACTCCTCTTTCTTAAAAACACACCAAGACAAGTGTGACATCTCCCAGATACACACAAAGCTGTCCTTCAGACTCCTCCTTAGAAGCATGTGTACATATGATTCAAATAATTAGCTTCACATGGCTAGAACACCAACATGTCATCCAGCAACCTAAGGTCATAACATGTTATCTGACATTATATCCAATCTTCACAATCTTGATCAGCACGCAATCTTCACAAAAATCTGCATCCTTGCAGTAAAAGACCATAGACAACAGCCTTAACTCCCCCTGCCATAAACAACCCATGCTCCTTATGAAGATGAACACTTGACACCAGATAGAAGCACAATGAAATTGCCACATTCTCAACATTAAGAACTGCCACTTCTTGTGTTTGTTGAGCAAAATCTCATCATGATTATTTCCGATACATGATCTGTCAAGTCCAAAAAAAACACTTGATTTGGAATTTCACATATTCCATAACAAATGTCTTCAGATCACTTGCAACACAAGATAAGGACTTCCACCACCTTTTACTTGTATTAGAAGAAACCTCCTTATCTTCAGCCATTCTGATCAGATCACACCACTGACAACAACCTTCTGTCCTTATACCCACCTAAAGAAGTCTTCAACCTACTTAACCTCAAGATCAGAACCTGTCCATAATGACTAAACTGCCACTTCAGACACTAATGCTGCTTCTTCCAATTCCACAAGCCCAGTCCATCAGATAACTACCAAGCTCCCAACAAGGTCTTTGTTCACAAATAACCCGCAGATGATGCTTACTAATTCACACACTTCTTATACAGTCAGTTGATAAGGTTCCCTCAGGGTGTCATCTTCAAACATCAAGCTACTCCATCATGGCCACAAACAACAATATCCAGACTTCTCACACAAGGCATGACAATTTGTATGACCTCTTCTTTTGCACACGTCTGACAACTTCTGATTCTTCCTTATGACACATTCACAAGTTACTTTGGACTTCTTCAGTCTTCTCTACATTCTCCATCCAAGGCAGACCTTCTACTTCATCATCCTCCCTTATGACTATGTAGACACTCCTTAGGCAAAATGTAGGCACCAA
This sequence comes from Lathyrus tuberosus, assembly GCA_022829125.1. Lineage (NCBI taxonomy): Eukaryota > Viridiplantae > Streptophyta > Magnoliopsida > Fabales > Fabaceae > Lathyrus > Lathyrus tuberosus. The sequence continues at coordinate 1,887,916 of JALAZF010000308.1, read as the reverse complement.
GCTCCTGAACCAGAGCATAATCATCCTTCACCAAGGATATCCAACCAGATAATGTCCCAACACAAGTTAGAACATTTGCCACACACCAAGACATCATCACCTTGATTCTTGATATGCTCCACCAACTGGACTTACTATTGCACAGTAATCCAAAGCATCAGGGAATAACCTCTCATCCACCTTCAAGAAGAATAATCTTCTTGAGTCTTCAACTCATCACCCTTCTGCCCAAGAGTAACTTGTTCCAAGACAATCCTCAATAATAACCAGCTGCCACACTCTGATTATCTTGATTCTTCGAATTCACTTCTGAGATCAACCAATGCCACAGTTTGATCACCTCAAGCACGAATCCTCAAATGAAAACAGCCAAATGCCACATTTTGACCTTTTTCACGTTTGTCAGAACTCTCACAAAGATATCCTGATCCACCAAGGAAACTTGATCTTCAAGTCACATGTTCCACTTGCTCAAAAGCAACACACTTAGACTCCCTAAGCCATGGTCATGTAACATCTTCTCCTTCCTGCAGCTCCTGCAAACTGCCATGAGAACGATCTTTTTGAAGCATCCTATTGTTCATTCCTGTAGATCACCTTATCATTAGCTGATGTGCCACCTTACCAGCTGAGACTTCTGATGCTAAGCTAGATATCAGAACATTATGACATCCAACTGTTGAATTCAGCTCTTCCTTCTGCCACTCAGAAGAACCTCATCCCTTTGCAAAAACAGATTTCCATGCTCTCATAGACTTGATTCAACAATCAAGTTTGAGTAGACAACCTCCATCCTGCTTAGAAACTCCAAAGACTTCAAACCTACCACATCTGAATCTTCAGAAAATAAGTAGTCCAAGACTACCCCATAGCAATACTAAAGAAAGTCACTTCCCTTAGTAGAGCCGTTAGTAGAAAGCCAGAGATAACTGCCACTTATCCTCGACCTTCACAACCAGAGCAAACACCATGCTCCAAACCACTTAGATCAGAAATAAACTGATCCAAGCTGTAACCATCAAGATTATGATGTCTTCATAGTCTTCCATCTTTATCTTCAACAGCACCACCATCTGGACAAGTCATTCATAATACTTTCTAGAAACAGATGCTAAGCAACAATCCCAGGTCAACACCTAGGCGACTTGTGAGCGAATGTAGAACCCCTCCCATGATTCTCCAAACCTCTGATGAAAAGATGTTAAAACAATTGACAGAACATCCTTAAACTTGTCTTTCAAGGATAATCAATTAAATACTTGTGAATATCCCAAATAGCAATTGATCTTAAATCCCTGTGGTTTAACCCTTCTTCAGATTCCAGCATCTTCTGAATCTTCTTCATGACATACCATTATGACAACCATTCATACCACAAAAGCCTTCCAGGTTAGGTCAGTGTCTTGATCTTTTACTCCACCCTGAGCAAAGAACTGAAATGATGTTTCAACATCAGTTCTAACATCAACCATCTCCTATAGATTTGGAGACTACAACCACACATATCTCTTGTAGGGAACACACGAGAACCTATCAACATCTGATCAACTTCCAAGATCAGACTAACAAAGTTGTAGTAACTTGTATACACACTCTTCCAGAAGCTTCTTCTTATAAGCACAAGGTTCAGACCTCTTGTCTAACTTAAGAGTGATAACTGCCATCCTTCATAAACTGCTCATGTGTAGCGCGATGTCGAGACATTAGAATTGACATATTAAGCTCAGCTTCTTTCTTGATGAAACTTCCTCCTCATTCGGTCATCACAACTAAGCTTAAGAGATAACTTATCAAGATCTTCACTCCCGCATGAAAGATTTGACAGTGATACTCTTTTGCTTTGTCTCCACCCTCTTCTTTTACCATCAAGAAACTAGATAAGGAAGGAATCACTATTCAGATTGGTCTTCAAAGCCTTCCATGTCATACAGTCTTTAAACACCTACTCACTTATCCAATGAGTGACACTATATTGATCATCTCTTGACCAATGTACATATCTAAGACATGTTCTTGAAGGAACCTTCTTAGACATACAACCCAGATGCCTCCTCTTCCAAGCCAGGAGTAGGTTCCAAACAGATGTGATCAATACACATATGTTTAGCCCCCAAGCATCTGTTATGCTGACAGGATTCTGCACAATCTGCTGGTTTTCTGTTCTAACATCAGGTAGGACATAAGTTCTCTTCACAGAAACACACCAAAAGATCCTTTAACACGGCCCAGGGAATGACCATGTAGGGTTGAAGGCAAGAATAGATGGCTTCTAACTTTCTTCAGATCTCTTTTCAACAAGCTCATATAAGAGTTCCTTTATGAGTGGACTTGGGATAAACCACAAGTATCTTAGGCAACTCTAGTTGAAGATATCCTCAAGTATCACCACACCATGTGATACATCTTCAGAGGAGAACAGAATGTTGCAGCCTTAACACACAACCACCAGGAATTTTCCATCAGATATATATATATATATATATATATATATATATATATGCAGCGGAAACCATACCAGAAAACTCCTCTACAGCCTTCAGGCACAACATAGTAACCCTTGCACAAACACGACACTCCATGTGCACTCGGTCAACATAGGTTTGAAAATAAGTCAAACCACAAAGCAGCTCACCACCAAGGCTACAAGCCTGATAACTTCATTCTCCACTTCAAGGGATCTCTATGAACTGGCCAAGTCCACAACTTCAGCAACTATCTTCCTTGTATACGAACTAGAAAGTATCTTCCCTAGATCTCATCCAGAAACAGACAGGATGCCTGCTCTGATACCAATTGAAATTCTGGTACAGATGTGTGATGTCTTGTGCAATGTCACAACATCGCAATCTGCTGAACAAGGCAATAATAGAAACAGTAAATGAACACAATTAATTATTCACCCAGTTCGGTTCAACCAACCTACATCTGGGGGCATACCAAGCCAGGAAGGAAGTCCACTATTAGTAGTATCAAATTACAGACTCAACACACCAGTTGACAATCTACCTAATTCAATCACTACCCAATGACCCTTCTACCTAAGTCCTCCCTAGGTAAGAGACTCCATCTCACTTCCAATCATCTCGATGATGTCTAGCAGTCAACTACACCGTCACTGCATCAACAGCTTGACTCCTTAAACTTTTCTATTACATATACCTTGGAAGACACACTTCCATGACACCCCTTTGGAGTTGCTTCAAAGCTTCCTCCAAGAACAATACATCTCTTACCTACAGGCTTCGAGATAAACACGATGACCATCCCACAAACCGGGTGGTTCATCAACCAACACAGCCCTTATAATCTACATGATGGCTGGCTTACTAAAACTAGGTTACAATGCTTCTATTTATAACCTATTTCCCAACTGGATTTGGGCCTTCAAATCGTATCAAATCTTCTGTTCCAAATCTCCAACAGATTCTGCTATTAATTGGATCTTCAATCAAATCTTCAATTTAAATCTTCAATAATTAACTCTAAATATTCTCCATATCTTTATGCATTAAATTCAGCTCCACATAATATTTCCAGGATATTATGTATCTTTTAAATCTTCTCTTTAAATCAGCTGCAAGATCTTCTCCACACAAATAGGAACAATTCTCCATGTCTATTTGCACAAAAATAGTAACAAACTATTCTCCACAAGATATGCAGAATTAATTGTATCTTCTCCAATAAATTCGCATCCAATCTAACTAATAGATCTCCTCAAATCAAACTAATACGTGCAGCCCTAAAAACATCAGATGTTTTAAGTTTCTGGTATAGTGATGTCAAGACATCGCATGTGACATCACTCTTCAGCACTTTAACTCTTCAACACCTTAACATTCTGCAATACAAAAACCACAACAGATGGTTTTCTGATGTTCTGTCAACTGATGTTATGACATCGGGTTTGACATCAGCACAAAACTGCAACCCTTAAACACTTAACATAACCAGAATGTTAACTAAACATAACAAGGCTGTTAAAAACTCATGTTGAAACATCAACCATGACATCAACATTGTTTTACCAAAATTCTAGCCAACTCCAAGAATTAACAGAGAACGGCACCGGTTAAACTGTCTTGGAAGTAATGGATTAGTAGATGCTGGTTTCTTGTCTGAGTCGACATTTTTCGAGCGTACATCACCAAGTGACTTTGAGGACAAGAGTTGCCTTTGTATTTTTCAAAGTCAGGCACCTTGAATTTGTGCGGTATCTTTACATTAGGGACCAAACAAAGGTCAACGGCATCTTTGCCAAATAAGTTTTGACCGCGAATGGCATGCAGTTCCTTCTTCATTTCCAAGAATTGTTCCTGGAATTCCTTCATCCTTTCATATACTTCTTCGTTTATGCTAGAAGCAGCCTACAGAACCTGTTCTTTCGGGATAGTGTGTACCATCGGTTGTGGTATAGTCATTACGGCGGTAACTCTTGGCGCTTCAGTGACCTGAAATTTGTAACCTTCAGGAGTTTTTGTTGTAACCCTTGCATCTTCGTTTACCTGAAGTTTGTAACCTTCAGGTCTGGCGGTTCCTGCTACGACTTTCGGGTCTTTAGTGACCGGTGGGATGTATCCTTTAGGTATAAAGTTGACAGGCATGCCCCAGGGAAAATTTTTAGGCATGTTGTATTGAGGATGACTACCAGGTGTCTCAAATACTGGTGTGGATGTAATCTCCGAGATCACAGTCCTTTGATGTTGTTGCTCCTGGGCTGCTGCCAGTGATTGCATGTCGTTGTGGAGTTTCTCTAAACTCTCCTTTAGAGCGTTGATTACTTCTCTCAGCTCTCTGTTCTCTTCCTCGAGATCGTCCATTTTCTTTTGTCGATTGGCCCGAGTATTATACGAATAAGATAGTTTGACTCTAGAGTGCGACACATGTGTGAGACTCAAAGACAAAGATGTGGTATGTGAGTATGATGAATGATATGCAAAGAATTATATTTATTTAGCTTTTGTTTTCAAAAGAACTTTTAACAGTTATATTTCAAATATCACACAGCGGGGGAGACCCTTTTATTGAACTTGAAAGATTGCAGTATTTAACAGGGAAAAGTACAATATTTTACAAAGTGTGAGAAGGAAAATTAGGCCTATGGATCCTGAGTTCTCTCTGAGGAGAGCTCAAATGCTGGTTCATGAACTTTTCTTTTCTTTGATCGGGCTCCTTCATCCGTTGTCGGGTTGACGATCCTTTGCCAAGTGAAAGGAGTGAGCAAATTTCTTCGTTCCTCCTGACCTTCTATGGCATGCTCCTCTAATATCTCAATTAGGGCATCATTTTCCTTCAGCAGTTCCTGAATCTTGGTACATTCCAAATTAAGAATCTGGTACTTGTTCTTCCAAGAGTTCTTCTCATGTTGGACTTTGTTGGGAGCGATCTAGAGTTTTTCTGCATCAGACATGAAATAAATGACATATTCCTTTAAGGGAAAAACTTCTTGACGAGGGTAAGGCATCCTCAGTTTGATGGCTCTAGTTTGCACCCAGTGGAGATAAGGCTCTGCAGAGATGCAGTTTGGCCTCCCTAGGGATTCTCTCCCTTTCCTGTTAACATGTTGCCAGGCATGCACTATTTCTTTCTTTAGTGCCCTGTCATTTTCTCCTTCCTTGAAGAAAAGACCTTCTAGATGAACATTATGTGGGATATTCTTCATCGGGTATCCAAGTTGATGGCGAGCTAAAATTGGATGATTGTTGATCCTTCCTTTAGTACAAATGAGGGGTACATTAGGGAAATTTCCACATTTGTCGATGATTTTTACTCTATCATAGATCCGATTGTACCAATCTATGTTAGAATTGGTAAGAGACATAATCTTCTACGACCATCGCAGACTACTCTTGTGATCCCAAAAAGCAGCAGACTTGGGTAAGTGGGAAATAAACCATTTGTAGAGTAATGGTACACAACATGTGATCATTCCTTCGCTGTACAAATTCCTTAAGTGTACAGAATGGTACATATCCGCGAGCAAGGTTGGGATTGGGTTCCCAATTAAGAATATCTTAAAAGCATTGGTGTCGACAAAGTTGTCAATGTTGGGAAAGAGGGATAACCCATATATGAGCAGAACGAAGACATCCTCGAAAGCATTTATATTTCATATACTGACAAAGTATAAAGCTTTCTCCATCAGGAATTTAGCTGGTAAACCTTGGATTCCTCCCTTGATGGTCATGTGAGTTCTGATTTCTGACTCATCCAAAGAGATTTCTCTTGCAATGGCTTGATCCTTTGGAATTTCTTCCAGTCCGGAAAATGGATCTTGATCAGTGATAGGTAAATCAATCAGGTGGGAGTACTCTTTCAATGTTAGTGTGAGCTGGTAATCCAAAAAAGTGAAGCAGTGGTAAACCGGATCGTAGAACTGAACCAGTGTAGACAGGAGCCCTTCAACCATGTTGACCTTCAAAAGAGACAATAGTCCTCCGTGTTTAGCTCTGAAAGCCTCGGGATTAGTAATCATTCTTCCCAATTTCCTTAGGTCTTCTAGTTTTGGAACCTTGAAGGTGTACTTGTACGTTTTTCTTCTTCCGAAATCCATAATGCAACCTCTGATTTTTGCAATTATGGTTTCAGTTCTTTTAGAAAAATATTTTTTTCTTGTTTTAAAAAAGTTTTTTAATGAATGCATGGATGCATGAATGCAGCAAACAAAAACATTTGAAAACATGGGTTTAAGAGTTCATTGTCACGAGCATGGAGCCATGGATCTACCCATGCCCAACGTGTGTACTAATAGGCTAATTTTTGTACCTGTAGAACGGGTTCTTACAAAGGTTCCCAAAATCATTGACCCCTCTTAGGGATATTAACAGCAAGTCGATTGACTCAGGAGAGCTATAATATCCTAAGATGAACCTCCTTTAAGTGTAGTATCGCGTATCAACTATTCCCGATAGTCACCGCACTACCTAATGGTTTCTTGGTTAAGTGTCTACTAATCCTCAACTTCAAGGGTAACCCAATGGGAAAAAACAATGCTTTCACGACATGCTCGTTCAACATTGGTAATTCCACGCAGGCACCTCCACTGATTCGGTGGACTCTCAAGTCAGCTTGGTCGGGATTCACTCCCTATAAGCCTCCCCGAATACGCCACCACGTTTCTTAATGTTCTCTCGGACTCACCACATGCGTATTAATCGCACTCCGAGGTAACAGTAATTTAAACACGGGTATCAAATAATATGACAGCAGATGATATATATAAAAGATGAGAAAGCAAGTAAATAAACAGAAAAATAAATGCAAAGCAAGGCCTAGACCTCTTAGGAACTCTAATCCTAAACTCCCCAGTAGAGTTGCCATTTTTCTGTAGCGTGCGGTTTTTGTCGGTAACGCGACCACCTTACCGCGGGAATATGGTTTGGGTGCTACTTTCTGATTTCTGTATTTTTCCTATGAAGCTGGTTAAGGAAGGGGAAGATATCTTAAACTAACCCTGCACACAATTGTTTTCTTTAACAAATGCTAAGAGATCGGGGATCGGGGTCTGGTTATACAAAGGGAAGCTATTAACACCCAGTGTATCTATGGTAATCCATAGGAACCTTCTTTTGCATGTATTTCGGTTAACTTGAAATGCTTTCTTGTGTTTATCTGTTGTGGCTCGGGAAAGTTTCTCCTTTGGGGGAATTAAGAGAATGTTTTTGTTGTTTTCGGGTTTTTGTTTGTTTTTGGGAAGGTACTGGACCTAAGATTTTGATTTGTGTGCTCGCTAAGATTTTGCAATCTTATGCCTACATATTCCCATAAAAAGATTTGGGAAATCTTAGCAATCGTAGTTCCTCCTATTCTATGGACGAGGAAAATGTATGGTGTCTTGTTCAAAGCCCAAGATTGAAGCTATCAGAGTATTTATGTCTTGTTCAAAGCCCAAGATTGAAGCTAAAAGGATGACTAAGAGAGAATTTGTCATCTTTAAAGGGAGAAATCTCATCTATTCATCACAGATGTTGAGAAATTGATTATAAGGGAAATTACTTTAATTGGGATATGAGAAATCTAGCAATGCCATAATTTCCTTTATAAGAGGGATGTCATGAAGGAAGAAGCTTTAACTCAGTGTAGAGCAATGCCATTTTTTCCTTATGAGTCTTTCTTGCTAAGAGAGGGACATTGGCTTAGATGTATGGAATCCAGAGGCTTGCCACTTATAGGTGTTAGATGAAAGAGAGATTTTAGCCAGGACAAAGGAGGGACTCCAGCTTAGATTTTGAATCAACAACTTACAGCAATTATCTGGAAAAAGTTTTTAATTGTTTGTTTTGATATGTGATGTTTAGAGGATATGTCTTCCTGCAGAGAGGACTCATGGTCTCATCTGAGGGGATGTTGATTTTTATTTGCCTTGATCAAAGCCCAAGGTTGAAGTTGAGAAAAATTGAAAGTTGATTCCACTGGGGAATGTTTTATTTGTCTTGTACAAAGCCCAAGATTGAGGTTGACTAAGGAAGTTCTTATATGAAGCCTAAGAGGAGGCTATCTCTTGCTGGGGATTTATTAAAAAACAAAAGCAGGTCCAAATTGTATTGGGGAACCCAAAGGGTTTACTCTTGCTGAGAATCAGGGAAGAGTTGGAGAATTAGACGAGGCTTTGATTCTGTTAGGGATTTGTTGATGGTAAATTGACCCTGACTGGGGAATTTTTAAGGAGAAAGTCAAGCCTTGTTGGGTATCAGGGGAGTTTAAAGATGAGTTTGAAAACCTATGAGGTCTTTAATTCTGCTGGAGACTGGTGTATTGGTAAAATGATCAGGGTTTTTCCTGTGCTTTTAGGAAACTTGAGGGTCTCTGTATGAAATCTAAGAGAAGATGAGACTTTCCAAGTCTTATTTGAATGAAGCCCAAGAGGAGGTTGAGACTGTCCAAGTCTCTCAAGAAGGGGTAGGCTCTGGTGTAGAGAATGGTCTTTGTTTGACGCCCAAGAGGAGGTTGTTGGTTTAAGGGATGAAGATCAACCCTATAATGGTCCGATGTTCTAGAATTTTTGACTCCCCTAGGGATTGAACTAGCAAATACAACTAATTTCTATCCTATGCTTTTAGGAAGCCTTTGGGTCATTGTACTAAGCCCAAGAGGAGGTCGGGGAACTTCTAAGAAGCCTGTTGGTCCTTGTACCAAGCCCAAGAGGAGGCTGGGGATACTTCTAAGAAACCTGTGGGTCCAAGCCTAAGAAGGGTTCAAGAAAAGGTTTCACCGGGAATAAGTCATTTCTTTGTTGAACAATTCTAAGGTTTGAAGAAATTCAAAAGTGGTTTCACCGGGAATTAATCCTCTCTGGGAAATGAATTTCTTGTGTGTGTGTGTGTGTATATATATATATATATATTTCTAAGTTTTGACAGTCTTGAAAAAAGTTTCACCGGGAATAATGCCTTTCTCTGTTCCATATTGAATAAGCCCAAGAGGAGGCAGACTGTATAGGGAATTTCCTATGAGGGAACTAGTTTTGACTAAGTTAGAATTAACCTCTGGTTTGACCTAAGTGTAGACCTAACTGCTGGGGAAACTCTAAACAAATATGTACAAGCATATATACAGACAAGTGTATTAATAGTTTATATAAACAAATATGCATTGAATTGAAAAGATGTTAGGACTTATACTCTAAGGGGAGGCCCAAGTGTATTGTGATCTGTTGTGTTGACTATGACTGTATGGTTAGGGTTTCAGGAAATTGAAGAAAGTTTTGAGGAAAACCTTGAATTTGAATTTGAATTAAAGGAAATTTGTTTGAAAGAAAAGAATGTTTGGGGCTTATAACTCAAAGAGAGGCCCAAGTGGTCTAAGAGCAGTTTCACCGGGAATAATGCTTCTCTTAGTACCAGTTTTAAAACAGACAGATGATTTTGAAAACAGAGGTATGGGGCTTACAACTCAAGGAGAGGCCCATGGAATTTGTTTATTGTTTAAAATAAAATTTATGTACAAAGGATTGGGGGTTATACTCAAGGAAAGGCCCAGATGACTTATTTGAAAATAATGATCGCACCGTAATACCGAAAGACGTTATGGGACTTATACTATAGCAGAGGCCCAAAAATTGTTTTTGTACAAAAAGGGTTTGGGTCTTACAGTCTAATAGAGGCCCAAAAGTGTTTGTAAAAGAAGAAAAATGGGGCTTATACTCAAGGAGAGGCCCAGATGATTTATTTGAAAAGGCAACGATCGCGTCGCGGTTTTGAAAACCACAGAGGGACTTATACCATGAATGAAGCCCAAATATTTGTGTGTGAAAAGGGATGGGTCTTACACTCTATTAGAGGCCAAAAAATGTTATTTTTATACAAGAGTTGGGGCTTATAACTCAAGGAGATGCCCAGATGAAAACAGTGACCGCACCATTTATTTTGAAATCGTATCGGGACTTATACAATGACTGAGGCCCAAAATTATTGTATTTACAAAGGAGATGGGTCTTACACTCTATTAGAGGCCCAAAAGTGTTTCAAATGAAGTTTGAAAAATTAAAATTAAGGAAAACCCTAATTTTAATTAAAAAAAACATTTTTCAAAGAAAATTAAATAAAAATGATATAAAATATCAAACATATTTAAAAACAAGTTGTAAATTTTGAAAAATGTTTTGAAAAACCATGTTATGTTTATATGAAAGTGTGAAAATCATTTCAATTTGAAAAATCAAGATGAAAATTTCATTTAAAATGTTTAAAAACAATTAAAATGAAATTCTTTACAAAAATTCAAACTATATTAAATAAATAATATAAATTTGATTTTTTTGTAGAATAAAATATTTTAACATTTTTGTGAATTAAAAAAAAAAACCAATAAAAAATGATTAAAATTGAGAGAGATAGTAATTTTTTAAATCAATTAAGATAAATAACAAAAAAATCAAAAATTCAAATTATTTGAATTATGGCGCCAACGGTCACTTTCTTCTTCCTCGTGCCCGAGCCATGGCAGATTTGCAAAACCTCACTTTTCTCTCTGATTACTCAATGGTTTTGACTTTTGTAAACATCAATCTCACTCGTTTTTGAACAAGGATTCCAAAGGTACCAATTAATTGCATTTATATTAAGTGTGGAGTGAGAAATCAAGTGATGAACACATGAACCCTAATTCTGCAAGAACACTATGAAATCCTATACAGGATAGCTACAAAGCAATTGATTGAGGGAAAACACTCTACATAAGTGCAGAAACATGTTTGTAACTTGAAAACACATTTATGATGCATGGATCATAGAGTTTGAGAGTTCAGGCTTACCTCTTGCAAGAAGAAATTGAATTGTGTGTTGGAGGTGTTACAAATGTTGTTTGATGACTTGGACAGCTTCAATGGACCTTATGTAAGGTGTTTGGAAGCTTGGAATGGATTGAAAACACCTGGATCTTGTTGTGGCACCTCAACTGTAGCTTTGACAAAAAGCTTGAGCAAATGGATAGTGATTTTATGATTCTGGTGTTCCAGATATGTTTTGAGATTATGGATCACTTATATATGGTATATGTGAGGTGTTAGGATGGTTGGTTTTGATGGAATTGCTCTCTATTTGAAAATTTGAATGTTACTTGAAAGAGAAGCAAATTTTGGTTTATAAGAGTGATTTTGAGGAAAGCATGTGTTGTTATGCTGGTGTACTCAAACTGATCAGAAATAACCTCTATTTATAGTAGAGCAAGTTTGTTTTGGGACCAATAGTGATTGGTGTCACACCCTAATTTTTGATACTAAGATCCCTGCCTTGTTCTTTGCATAACATATTAGGTCAATCATTTGTGCATAACTAACCGCTTTACCTAGTTGTTGTCTATTTGTTTCATTTATAAGGACAGGTGCTGCTGCAGAAGGCTCAAAGTCTTGAAAGCTGTGATGTGTGTGTGTTTGTGGAGGTTCTCTGGTCTTTGCAAGATGTGTATGGACTCCTGTGTGATTGTGCCCTCACCCTTTTGATCCCTAAACCACTTCCAAGCCTCTCTTCATTCAGACTCCTCAGTTTTCCCCCCACAGAATACTATATCCTTATACCCTCTGATCGGTCCCTAAAGGCAGGTCACTGGTTGTGTGGCAAGGTTATACTGCAAGATGGCATTCCCCCTCTCTGTCAGCTCCTCAAGGTTTAAGAGATGTGTTTGCTCTATGTTTTTAAACAATGGTTCATCAAAGAAAATTCAATTTGGAAGGAATTAGAAGTTTGAAATCCAAGGTGCAAGTTAAGTCTATTCAGGTCTTAATCTCAAAGTCAATTTCTTTTCACAATAGGATGCAAGGTGCAAGATTAAAATTAAATCCAAGAGTTCAAGATGGCTAAAGTAACTTCAAAATTTAATTTTCTACAAAGTTCTTCATAAAGTGCAATTTGAGAATTCACATTCTTAAATATGTCCCAAGGTTAATTTGTCATTTGTCATGAAGATATAAAAACAAGTTACAACATCCATGTGCACCAAGCAAGTATACGAAGCTTCGAAGTTTGAGCCAAGTACAAGGATTGAAAGGATTCAAAGTACAAATTTATGCTCCAAGGTTCAAACCCAAAATTTAATCAAGACTGGATTAACAAGATTCAAAAGGTGTTAAGGCCAATACCAAGATTTACAAGTTTCAAAGATTAATTTAAGATGCAAATAAACTCAACGTATTCTTCAGCTCACTGGATTCAGTGATCCTATTGATGATAAAGCACATGTCGCAGGTCATTATTATGACATTGTCCTAGATGTTACTGTCATCAACCAAACATTACCAAGCTTGCAAAAGAAATCGCCACAACAGGCTCAAAGGGCATAAAGCACATTTTCACGATTTTGCTAAAAGAAAGTTACCAAGCTTGGAAAAACATCACAAAGTTTGCTAAAAAATAAAGAAAACTACATCGGCTGTTCATTAGTGAGATTGGTCAAAGTTACTAAGAAGTGGCAGATTCAAACGTTCATGATACAAAATTTTCATTTTAAAAGGACAAAGTTGTCATGAGTTGTTCGATATAATTTGAAGTGGCAGTTTCAACCTGTACTAATCCTCCTGCACAAGTTAATCCATAGTCATTTGTTTGAAGCTATTTAATACCAAACTACTATCCAATTTACATTTCAAATTCCCATTCCTTATGTCCATACACAACCAGTTCTAATTCACAACTCAAAAGTCTCTTACAAAGGCAAATAAATAATCCAATACAAAGCCAAGGTGAAGGGCCAGTGGACACACGGCCGTGAGGCACCCAGCTTTTGACTTTGGTAAAAAGAAAAAGAGCGCAGATACTGGTGTTGGGTCCCAGACAACTAAACTTTCATTCAGAACTCAATACAAGAAAAGACGCCATATCACACCAAATCGCATAAGTCTTCCTCCTATCTGCTCTTGCATCTCACTACCTTTTCAACCCCGCCATGTGTTTAGAAGAGTTGCTGCTCACAATGTTATTGAAGAAGGTTTGAGACTAGAGACCGCTCTTGGTTAGGTGCGAGTGATCGTATGTCACAATCTATTGTTTCGACAGATCCGTCTTCAACTCGCAATGCTACTGTTAGCATCATTTGGTATAACTCTAGGAATAACATTCCGGAAAATGAATCATCAAGTAATTTGGTCAAGTAAAGAGGTTCAGAGGTGAGCAGAACCAATCAGGTTCTCAGAGCAACACTTCTGCCCATATTGCAGTCGCCACACCTCCAATATCATTAATAACACCCCGTCCAAAATCAAATCAAGCCTTCCCAAAAACGGTGCTAGATACAATGAGCTGAAAGAAGAAATTTTCTAAACAACATCAGGCATAATCAAATCAACTAGAATCATAAGACGGAAATAAAAATCCTCGGCATTAACAAATAGCAGCATACCCGTTCAAATTTAGTCTGCATCCTTGTGAGTATAAGATAGGTTTGCGGCGGATTGCTTGCTGAAGCTTCCGTTCTTTTTTCGTTGCCATCTTCGCCGTGTATGGATTTGGTCCTGAAATTATGGGTGTATTGGCATGAAGTCACAGCAGGGAAGGAGGAACAAGTGTACAGTGAGGATAACATACTGTCTTACCGTGTCATAGCAAATGCCGGTAGTTCCACTACACCTTGATTTGAACCGCCACATTTTGGCCTTGGAATGATTAAGATGGAGGAATATCAACCTGACAAACCAAGAGAGATTTCATCAGTCATCACAATTAATTTGATTCTTTACAAAACAGCCATCAAGTTTTCAAAACAAGTTCAAACATTGAAATCAGAGTTTATGTTGCAAGAGTCATTACCGCTGACATACAAGACCTGCATTCAAAAAGATTCACATCAACATCACCACAACAGAAGAATATTTTGGATTAAAAAATGCCTTCATGATCATTTCAAATCTACGATTGGTACATACTTGGAGAGAGACAAAGTCGGGTCTGTACGGAACCAAAAAACAACCTTTGCAGTCTGATTTGTTGGTTGCAGTGTACAACCCTGTTGGAATTATAACTGTTATGGACAGTTCCGTCATCGATGGCTGCAATAGATTCGTAACACTTAACATATCAAAATTGGACCTGTTGAAGTGTGTTACAGTCAATGAAAGACCTGGAATTAGGGGTTTCAAGGTTGTTTGGGATTAGGGTTTCTCTCTGATAGACCTAGGGTTTCTGAACGGCGGAGAGATGAGTGAGAAAGGTCTGAGCGAGAGAGTTTGCGCGAGAGGGAGCCATCGTGTGGGATTATTATGAGAGTTAAAGAGATGGTGATGAACAATGGTGAGCGAGAGAGTCTGAACGAGAGAGAGGCGAGGTTGAACGAGAGAGAGAACGTAGGGAGGATCACGTTTTGTTCTTCTGAACTTCGTTACAACTAATCCCATGCGTGCATTCCCACTGGTCCTTCGCATGCACCCTCATCCTTTTTCGCTAAATCTGAGTCAACCCTTTTACTCAATATGATCCAGCGGCCACAGTTTATCCTGACCAAGGGGTCCACAATGGGCCACCCTGCTGCGTTCTTTTTTTTTTTCTTTTAAAACTATTAATTTATTTAAACCTTCTTAGAATATAAAAAAAAATCCCTTTTTGATAAGATTTTTTTTTCTTCTTAATATTAACCTTTAATATAATAAGCTTTTATCTATAATAAAATTTTCTTTAAAAATTGTTTAAAACTTTTTAAATCAATGAAACCTTTTTTTCTTTTTCTAATTAATATTTTAATAATAGAAATTTTTTTTATTGGAAAACTTTTTCTCTCATAATTAGAAATTAAATCTTTCAATATAAACCTTCTCCTTAACTAGGATAGAACCCCCCTTTTTAATATAAACTTTTCTAGGTAGGCTCTCCTTAACCATTTTCTTAGTAATCTGTTCCTTTGGATAATCTTTTCTCGCTCGATATTGCGCTTTACTTGTTCGTAACGATTATGCTCTGATTGCTTTAAACTAAAGAATATAAAATTCTCGATCCAACGTTGAGTCATTTTCACCCATATAAGTCGATTGCTTTCAAGCATCGTTATCAACCTTTCGGTCACTATATACAAAGGCTAGCCCACTTTGCTAGTGTGCACGAGTAAATATTATATTATTGCATTATATCCAAGGGAAAATCTCATGCATGATAATCACTTGTCGTGCATGGTGCATTTCATTTGCATTGCATCCTCCCCTTAGTGGTTGTAGGTACCCTTTTAAGATAAACATTTCTTAGACAACTTTAGGACAGATTTCCTAAGTTAGTCCCTCTTAGTTTGATTTTACAATCAAACTTTAGCTCACCTAATTCTCCACACAAGAGAATTAGATGTGAATCATCTCAAAGAAGAGACATACAATCTCATACCCCACAATACGAACAAGACGTGGATTCCTTTTCCACTTAGGAGAGGTATGAGGCATACTCGTCGATTATATATCCGAGTCGGAGCCTTTCTCCTAAGATGAAGCAAAGGTCTATTAAAAAAACTGTAGTGGTTTCTTAAGATGACGACTCGTATTTTCTCCTAGACCATTTTCAAACAAACTTTAGTATCCCTCAGAGAGGAACTACAAGTGCTCTGATTCCACTCCCGACAGAATATGTAGGCACAAGATGCGATATCTTGTCGAGCACATTTAGGAATAGAACCTTAGGTCTTCCTACCCTTAATCCTTAGTAACAGATAACAAACAACAGATAACATAAGAAAAACAAGAGGTTCATGTAGAGTACTACAGATGTCTAGGATGCTAACACCTTCCCTAGATATAACCAACCCCCGAACCTTAGACTCTTAGCTTTGCATTTGCACTGCATACTGTGGGACATTCGATCTTTTTCCCTTCCCTTGGATAAATCAAAGACCGGTGGTGAATAAACGATTTACAATTCAAGTTAATCAATAGCTTGATATCCAATTCTCACCGCGACAATTAGGGGCTGGATCACTCCATTATCCATTGGAATTTTTCATGTAGCCAAAGTCTCCTCTAGCCATTGACTTGAGTCAATCTTGCAGGCTATGAGTCTTCTGTTGCAAGGATAAGGATTGACTCCTTTAGTGATTAATGGCTCAGTACCTCAATGTATCTCTTGAATGCCTTGAAACAAAATTGAAGTTTTGGAATTGCAACATTGAATTTCACATGCCAAGGAATAGGATTTTTGACTTTGTGGCCTTGTGATCAGATTCTTCATCATTCATGTTGATTTTGGACAGAAATACAATGATGCAAGTGTCAAAAATTGGCTCAAGAAATCGTGGGAACAAAGTCATGTTTTAATGCCTTTGTGTAGGCAGGGTGAAAAATGCCATTTTTTAGGCTTATAACTCCTTGCTCAAGTTGAACCATTGGAGGCTCTTGTACTTTTTGGAAAGCCCGTATAACATACTTCAACTTTGATTTTTAGCTTTGGTCTTTAATCATCTTGGATCATAATGAAAAATAGCCTCAAAGTTGGTGAAAACACAAAACAGATTCTGTCCAAAATTTCACTAAGTGTTGAAAAAGTGTCCATTTTTCATTTTTTGTCATTTTGATCAATCCATAACTCAAAATCCATGAGGATTTAGAATATATTGTAATTGAGAATCTTGAAGTATGTAATGAGAGCTTTCATTTGAGCTTTGGATGGAAGAAAAAGGTTGCTTGGATCACAAGTTATGGTCTTGCAAAGTTGGGTAGATATCACTTTTTCTCATGACTTAGTGAAAATTCAAGTTTCTTAAGGTTGCCCCTTTTGCAATTAACCCCACTTTTCTTAATTTTTCTTGATAGATGATGATCCAAACCATAAGTTAACATTGTTTTTAACTTAGAGAAGCCATGTTTGTCAAGAAATCCAAAAAGTCAAACTTAATTTTTGGGCACAGTTGACTTTTTGTTAGATAAATTTCAAACTTTGTGATCCTCTATGAAATCAAGTCCTTGACCTAATTCAAACCTAATGGATGGATTCCATAGGTGTTTTAGAGTGTCTTGAATCACTTTCTAAGGTTTGAGATCATGTCTTGGCCAAAAGTCCAAGGAAGGGTTGACTTTTCCTCAAAAACTCTAATTTGGGGTCCAAATGAATTTGAATCTTCATATTGCTTATGAACTAAGTTCTTTGTGTCCATTTGAACTTGTAAGAGGATCAATACAAGATATTTGAGGTCTTTAAAACATTCCTTAAGGTCTTGGCTCATGCCTTGCTCCAAAAATCAACTTAGGGGTGAATTAGGTCAAGAAACCCTAATTCCTGATTTTTGATGAATGCATCCCCTGAGGCTAAATTGGACTTATGATTGGGTCCATGAGGTCCCTTTGAGCTTCTTGGATCTTGTTTTGAAGTATTGGCTCATGCCCAGATGAAAATTTCCCTCTAGAGGCCTTGGTCGATCAAACCATAATTTGGTGACACTGATGATCTTGAGGCTTGATCAACTTGGAATGTTGTAACCTTGTGCTTAATTTTTGATGTGGGAGACCTCTTAATACTTCATGGATGTTTGAGAGGCTTGAAAAGTTGAGGATCATGTCCATTCTTGATTGATCCTTTGTCTGAGTACTCTGAGAGGGTTCAAAACCCTAATTCTTGGTTGAGGTGAATGCTCAATAATCTTTGAGATGACTGATGAGGCATGAAGGTACATCGATATTGTGGTGATGATTTGCATAATGATGGGAAATCTTGTGGTCAAAATTTAGGGTATGACAGGGATCGGCGGTTTCGTCAGCACTACTATCTTCTGAAGAGCTCTCCTCAGACAGCTCCCGCTCGAGCATAACATCGTCCTCGAGATTGCGAGACATCTCCTTTACCTGAAAAGCAGAGGACAAAAGTGAATTCGATGACAAAATCAAATCCACCATTCCACCGCTAGTAGGGTGAAAGGGCGCGCGAAGGCCCGAGGACAACGTCCTCGACCTAAGCCCTTACTCAAACAGCGCAACAATGGTGCGAGGAGATTCTCATGGCAATCCCTTAAACCCTCACGGGGAGATCCTCCCCGACACTTTACCCAAAATTCCGTTGAAGGTCCACCTGAAAACTCATGAGTACACCAGAAACTTCATAAGTTCCACCGGTGACAAACTCGTTCGTCGTCGCAACGGTGCCGGAATCAATAAAAAACCTAAGTTCCTAATACTCCGATGACGGCGCCGGCGGCAGAAAATGACTCAACCACTGTTAGACACCAACATTCGCTAGAATGCACCCCTACTCTACCCAATTTTCATCCTAACCACATGCAAATCTAAGCAAAATAAGATTGAAACGCATAAAACAGAGAAGGATAAGACACTTACGTGGTTGAAGAGATAAAAAAGGTGGTCGGCGAAGCCTGGTTGGTGCTCGTGCAGCGGCGTTACGGTGGTGGACAGCGGAAACAAAGACAGTTGTAGAAGAAGAGAGAGAAGCGAAAAGTGAAAATGAACTTTTCCTTCCTCTATTTATAGACAGGTCAGAGGCACGTGCACGAGCACGCTCGACGTAAGGGCATCATCATGACCCTAGCATAGCCATCATTACGCATTAAATGCGACATGTGGCTCGATACACGCGTGGCACTCTATCCCTTCAAGTCCCATCAACTGTTGGGATCCCCGTTCGTCGGACACGCATGACAACGTTTCAGGTTCCTCGGGCACAAGTACCCTCGAGCACCATGAGGAGACCCCGCCTCAGTAACAGGCGTCGACCACGCTTACTCCTCCTCGGGGCCAAGGGCTTCCCTTAAGTCATCACTCCTATGCTCAGGAGCAACAACTTAGGGGCTCCTGTTCCGGACTAGCCCAATGGCTAGGCATGACCAAATCTACTTCTGGACCCAAAACGACCTAATAGCCTAAGCCCTGCCAGTTAAGGGAAAAAGGAAGCATCTTCTCCTCTGCCCCTCCGCTGGGGAGGGCCGGCCAGCTGACCTCCAGGATCAGCTACACTTCATCACATCTCTGCCCGACACGCATGGTTCAACCATCCAAGAACACCCACGACGCTCTTGCCCGCAACCATGCCTTTGCTCGTAGCAACAACTAGTTCCGAGCATCTCTACCCGTCTCAATAACTAGTTTGTGGCAGTTACCTATTTTTGGGGAGCGAATATCTCGCCCCGAAGATAAAGACAAATGGCCAAGCACTTGGGGCATTATAAAAATCCTCTCCTTTGAGAGGGTCAGGTATCCAAAAATCATCCTAAAACATACTCACTTTGTACTTGCCTTCTCTTCTCCTAATTATTACTTTAGCATCGGAGTGCCTTGTAGGTACACCCCCTCCTCCTCCTTGGAATCCAGCATCGAAGTCGAAGTCTTTGGCCAACTTCAGGTTCTGATCAACCAGAAAGATCAGACAATATTCAATTTTAAATTCTTCCATAACCAAAATACCAACCCCTCATAATTCACCCACATAATCCTCTGAACACACACTCTCTCCTAAACATGACACGTTTCTACCTTTAGAAACTGTCATGCTTTCCCCCAAACTATTTGATGATTCAGACTCCCAAACCATTTCTCAAATTCTACACATTTTCCAAACATCATATGTTATAGATGAACTGTCAAGGCACCTAATTGGTGAGTTCTCTTAAAAAAATTAATCTACACATAACCAAATAGTATGTATCTCAGAATCTGAACAATCTACCCCCTTAAACACCATGATTGATCCTGATCAACTCATGGAATCCATACTAGAAGATCCTTAAACAAGTCATTTCACACAAAATAATACCAGAAGCCCATATTGAACTAGAAACCTTTGACCCACAAATACCAGAAGATAAACCTCAACCACAATCCCCTGTACCACAAATCTCACAACATCCACAATCTGAACACCCTTCTACCCTTTCAAAAGAACAAGTTATTGTGTAAGAATCTGGCACAATACTACTTTCATTCTCTAAAGACCTATCCCATCTTAAATAAGATGCCATCCCTCCACCATCTCAAATAACTCATAATCTGAGCCCTCCACCTCACAAATGGAAGAATTCAAAATTGTTATGATAGGGTACAAGATCTTGTTGCTGAGAGACTCACAACATCTAAATCAATTGCATTTGCTGCTAAGTGGGATACTCTTGTAAATTGTGGCGGTTTAATTATGGCGTTTAATTAAAACCGCCACAATTTACGATTGATTATGGTGGTTTTAATTAATTGTTTTTAATATCCACATCACTTTAAATGGCACTTTTTTTCTCTTCCCTTTTTTCTACAGTAAAAAAAATGGGGTGTAATTTTCCCTCTTCCTTTTTTCAATATTCACATGCTCTTATTTATTTATTAAATAATAAAAATTTAATCAATATTAAATAAAAATATTAATCTTATTCATTATGATTTAAATAGAAAAAGAAAACCTAAAATTATTTCATATCTTCGTCTCCAAAAACCTCTTCTTCTTTATTTCCACGGTTCATCTCCTTCACACCATTTCGAATTCAGTTTCAACTTTCCCTTTTTCCTTTCAAAATAATTCAAGCTTAAACCCTGACAATGATTTGAAGTTCGAATCACACCTATTCAACATCGGTATCAATATCGAACCCTAACAATCAACCCTCATTTTCGTTTCATTCTATCTCAAATCTTCGATCGCAGTTCCGCAACCGTTCATTCTATTGCTCTGTTCCATTCCACTGCAATTCAAAGTTTTGCAATAGGTCGTTCTGCTGCTTGAAAATTTGCAGTTCCACAATCAACATTTCAAGGTAAAGTCATGGTTTCTAGTTTTTATGCTAATATGGAAATTTCTAGACAAACATGTAAAGAGTTAGATGAGTTAGGTTTTCTAATATCATGCTTTGTGTAGATCAATTTTCATAAATTTTGTTTGATTTTGTCATAAGGTTATTGTTTTTTTTTTTAATTTCTGGGTATTCTAAATATGTCTATTATAAATTTGAGTTTATAATTATATTGGATCATGTTCAACACAAACAGAACATCTGGGATGAACACGTGTGTGTTCACTTTCAGTTAGATAACTAGGACACAAAAATGGAGAAAGTGCAATGGAATACCATGACAAAATTAACCACTGTGAAAATATGGGGTTAGTTTAGGCGTGTTAGGTCTTTGACTGGCTGCATTTTAGCTAAAAAGAGTTTATAACAAGATGTTGGGTAAGATGTCCTAACAGGGTTATTCGACATCTTTGTCTGGTACAGCAAGCGAAGCTGTTTTATATCTCTTGGCAGATTTGATTTTATTTGATGAGAATCTTTTAGATATATCTCATCATTATGCGCAGGTCAAGGAGATTTATTAGGAGCAAGTCCAGATTTAATTGGATTTCATAAAAAGGATCCTTGAGAGTTTTTAGGAAACTATAAAAGAATTGTTCCTATTTTTATATGAAGATCTTGCAGCTGATTTAATAAGTGAAGATTGGATCTGATTGAAGAGTCCAAGCCCATACTGCAAGAGTCTATAAATAAGGACTTGCTAGACCTAAAAGGATACACAACAACAAGCTGTCGGTGCAACATAAAGGTCTAGGGTTTTGAGAGTCTCTTGTGTAGTTTGTAAGTCACCCATGTATCTTTTGATACTATATGGTCGACATAGGTTGTTGTAAATTGTTCTCACTCGAAGCTTTTAAGCAAGAGTTGAGTATTGTTCTTGGATAAAGCTTTTAAGCAAATCCGAGTTAGCTTGTTGGTCAAGAATGCTTGACAGAATTCTGTATTGACAAAGATGATGTAGAAATCACAGTTGGTGATTAATGGAAGTGAGTGGGGTATCTCGTATCAAAGAGGTTGTTCTTTGATAAAGTCTTCATTGGGTAGAGATTAGGATATAAAGTTTTAAACAGGGAAGTTTAGCTTTGTAACAATTCTACAGGTAGTGAATTCTTCTTCCTAGATTGGTATCCCCCAGATGTAGGTCAATTGCACCGAACTGGGCTAACAATTGTTGTGTTGTTTATCATTCTGCAGATTTACTTTTCTGTTAGGGTTCGTGATAAACATGTTGGAACAGATGTCGTAACATCTGTGATTTTGCAGTTCTGATGTTCAAGGTATCAGTCTGGTGTTTCTGCTCTTTGTTTAAATGTTATGTAGAATAATGTCTTGACATGTGTTAGGACATCTGCTGTTTGCATTGCCAGAATTTCAATTGGTATCAGAGCAGGCGTCTGGTCTGTTTCTGGATGAGATCTTTGGGAGATACTTTCTGGCGTTTAAACAAGAAGGAGTTTTGAAGATCAGATCAATCAACTCAGACATACGCAAGGGTATTAATGGATGGGATGGATGTTCTGGATCGAAGGTAACAACCCGGTGGTTGTTCATGTTACTGAGGAGGTTCTACAACAACTCAGGAGAAGTGGCTTGTTATCTTGTTGGGGTGTCTTATAAGATGTTCTGACATCTTATTAGGGCAAGCAGGATTTATTCGTTGGTGGTTCCGCTGCATGTGTTTCTGATGGAAGAGCTCTAGAATTATGGGATTCTGGAGTTGTTGCTGAAGACAGATGGTGGAAGATCTTAATCGTCGGCCTCTATATGTGAAGATATCTGCACTCTTTTATTCCAAATTCTGGAGCGATGGAATGAAGGGAGTTGTTGGAAGATGTCTGTTATGGTGACTTGGTACTTGGAAGCTTGGTTCCATGGTACAGTGTGAAGTCGGTTGAATAGAAGAGGAGTTGAGTTTAAGTTTATCAAGTTCTAGCTCTGGGAGTTTGATAAATTATTGATCGGCTAGGTTGTCAAAGATACTTGAGAATTCTCTCAAGTCCACTCATAAAGGCGTCTCAGTCGTGTATCTGAAGTTTTCTAGTTATTCTTCTGACTAGAAGGTATTTCTATGAAACACAACCTGAAGAAAGTGGAGGTGATTTATTTTCACCATCCAAAACAGCAAGGAAGGATTCATCTCTCTTAACCCTAAGAGTGGATCCAATCTGATTAGAGTTCTCATAATTGTTGAGGTAAATAGGATTCGTTCAGAGAGAATCATAGTTACTTGAGTCAAGGGTGGCAGCCTTGGTATCTCAACACTGTCTGTAAAAGAAGATACTTGCAAAAGATTGAATACTTGATAAGTGTTCATGAAGTGATCTGGTGGAGCTTAGCTACAACAGTGAAGAAGGGTTATTGGACAAGGATTTAAGATCAATTGCTATTTGTGGAATTCACAAGTATTTAATTGGTTATCCTTGAAAGTCAAGATTGTCGATGTTCAACAAGATGTTGGAATATCTCATCATCAGAGTTTGTGCAGAATCATGGGAGGGGTACTCCATACGCTTTAGCATCTGTTTTAGTCTTGGGTGTTGACCTAAGAATGGGCTTCAGTCTGGTATGATAGAAGTATGTGATCTCTGGAGAGTTTCCTGGCAAGAAACTGGTCTGGACTTTGGTTCTGTTGAAGATGAAGATGAAGACATCATAATCTTAATGGTTACTTCTTGGATAAGTTTATTTCTGATTTAGGAGGAATGGAGTGCTGGTGATGGCACAACTTGGATCAGTTTATTTCTGATCTAGGTACTTGGGAGCATGGGATCTTGCTCAGTTTGAAGGTCAAGGTTAAGTGGCAGTTATCTTTGACTTTCTACAGACTGCTCTACTAAGGAAAGTGGCATTCTTTGGTATGGCTATGGTGTAGTCTAGGACTACTTCACCTTCTGAAGATTTAGACGTGGCAGGTGTGAAGTCTTTGGAGTTCAAAGCAGGATGGAGGTTGTCTACTCAAACTTGGTGGTTGAATCAACTCTAAGAGAGCATGGAAATCTTGTTCTGTAAAAGAGAGGAGGTTCTTTTAAGTGGCAGAAGGAGGAGCTGAATTCAGCAGTTGGATGTCGTATCAAAATGTTCTGACATCTAGCTTAACATCAGAATCTCAGCTAATGATGTGGTACATCAGCTTAAGATAAGGTGGTCTACAGGAGACTGAAAGTTATGGATGCTTAAAAAAGGTCTATCTCATACAGATTGCGGGAGCTGTGGTTTGAGAAAATGTTACATGTCTAGAGGCTTGGTGAATCCAAGATGTCTTACTATGGAGCAAGTAGTTCATGTGACTTGAAGATCAGATTTCATTGGTGGATCAGTGTATCTTATGGGAGTTCTGAAGAAGAATGAGATCAGTCAAACAGTGGCATTTGGTTGATCTTTACTGTGCATTTAAGCAGGATGCTTGAAACTGATTGCTTTTGTGCAGAAGGGTAGTTGGTTGAAAACGTAAGGAGGATCTAGTTCATTTTGGAGCATGTGGCAGAAGTTCTCAGTTTATGAAAGATTGCCTTCTTTTGGTGGATGAGAGTTTATTTCTCTCTAGGTTTCTGAAGTTCTCTTTGTTCAAGCTGGTGGCGCAGTGTTGTTTGAAGATCTTCAGTTGGATTACTATGCAGATAGTAAGTCCAGTGGTGGAGCATATCAAGAACCATGGTGTGTGGTGTCTGTGATGTGTGAAGGATGTCCTAACTGATGTTAGAATATTATCTGGGTTGGTTATCCTTGGTGGAGGATTCTTAAGTTCTGGTCTAGGAACTTGTTGGCTACATCGTGTCTAAGGAGTATCTATCTTGTCACGGAAGAATGATGGAGTAGAAGAATTGCCTTGGAAGGATGGTGTAGAGAAGACTGAAGTGGATCATATGTTGATTGCATGGAAGTCTGAATATGGATATTCACTAGTTGATAAGAAGTATTCCAGGTTATTATATGGGAGAATGATGAAGGAATGACTGTCTTGGATTGTTGGGTGTCTATCTATTGATTGGTCTTGCTAAGGTCAGCTGAAAAGCTTGTGGAGGGGATAACGCCCCTATTGGCAAGTCATGCTAAAGGGACGTGGATCAGTTTGGCAGCTGTGAAGTTCTGAAGCATGTATACGGTATCTGACACCATTGGAAGAAAACAAACTAAGAGGTATGGTATCTCTTTGAGGAATGTGGATCATTCCAGATCAATTGGATTTTATCTTAGGGAACAAGGAGATCTATACAAGAGAATTCAAGAGGAATTCGTTTGGTGTATAGATAGTTTCTGGAAGAGGGGGATCAATGGAGCTTTGATCTTAATCCAAGAGTTTGTTAATTTAGGATGGTAATCCTAATGATTCCTCACGGGAAGCATGATGGTGTTCATGTGTGAGTGATTATTGGTTCTTGTCAGAAGAAGCAATAAGTGGAGTTGATGATTGTGTTCAGCAGGTAGGTTGGACAGAGGGTGCGCTCTTGAAGGCATAAAGATGCGTCTTATGTTTTCCATTCATCTACAAAGTGTTCATTGGAGGAGCACTGGTTATCTTAGATAGGGGGAGTTGCTCCTTGATCTAAGATGTATTACTGCAGTGGTGCAGATTGTTTATCAAGACTATTTGTGGTTTCAAGCAGTGTGTGATACATGGCCTCAAGAGAGGATGATATGTCAGACGAGATGTCGTGACATTGCTCTACTGGTTAAGTTCTGGGTGAACTTATCAGGCCATTCTGATTCTGTCAGACTACTGACTTGCTTGCTTTTGATTGATTGCCCTTAAATGCATAGTTGCTTGGATTGGCATATTATGGCTAAAAAGGGGGAGAAGTAAGTAGTAGTAGTGTTCTTTGGTTGTTTCCATAAGGGGAGATAGATGTGTTATCCAAAGGTTATTTTAGCCAAAATTTTCCAAAGGGGGAGATTGTTAGGTCTTTGATTGGCTGCATTTTGGATAAAAAGAGTTTATAGCAAGATGTTGGGTAAGATGTCCTAAAGGGTCATTCGACATCTTTGTCTGCTACAGCAGGCGAAGCTGTTTTATATCTCTTGACATATTTGATTTTATTTGATGAGAATCTTTTAGATATATCTCATCATTATGCGCAGGTCAAGGAGATTTATTAGGAGCAAGTCCAGATTTAATTGGATTTCATAAAAAGGATCCTTGAGAGTTTTTAGAAAACTATAAAAGATTTGTTCCTATTTTTATGTGAAGATCTTGCAGCTGATTTAATAAGTGAAGATTGGATCTGATTGAAGAGTCCAAGCCCATACTGCAAGAGTCTATAAATAAGGACTTGTTAGACCTAAAAGGATACACAACAATAATAAGTCGTCGGTGCAACATAAGTGTCTAGGTTTTTGAGAGTCTCTTGTGTAGTTTGTAAGTCACCCATGTATCTTTTGATACTATGTGGTCGACATGGGTTATTGTAAATTGTTCTCACTCGAAGCTTTTAAGCAAGAGTTGAGTATTGTTCTTGGATGAAGCTTTTAAGCAAATCTGAGTTAACTTGTTGGTCAAGAATGCTTGACAGAATTTTGTATTGACAGGGATGATGGAGAAATCACAGTTGGTGATTAAGGGGAGTGAGTGGAGTATCTCGTATCAAAGAAGTTGTTCTTTGATAAATTCTTCATTGGGTAGAGATTAGGATATAAAGTTGTAAACGGGGGAGTTTAGCTTTGTAACAATTCTACAGGTAGTGAAGTCTTCTTCCTGGATTGGTATCCCTCAGATGTAGGTGAATTGCACCGAACTGGGTTAACAATTGTTGTGTTCTTTATCATTCTGCAGATTTACTTTTCTGTTAGGGTTCATGATAAACATGTTGGAACAGATGTCGTAACATCTGTGATTTTGCAGTTCTGATATTCAAGGTATCAGTCTGTTATTTCTGCTCTTTGTTTAAATGTTATGCAGAACAATGTCTTGACATGTGTTAGGACATCTTCTGTCTGCATTGCCAGAATTTCAAGGCGGTTTGATTATCACAGTTCACCAATTAGATAAAACCAAGATTGAAATAAGTTCAATAACTCAATATTTCCTGGTACAATTTAGTATAGATCAATTATTGAAGGTTCACTAAGTTGTTGAGTCCATTCTTCACAAAATGAAAAAGTTTTAATGTTTGTTACTAGAAGAAAAAAAACTAGCAAAGTTTTAATCTCCATTAAATTTTAAGCTTATCCATCTATAGAACTCTGTCAAACAAAATATAAAAGAATAAAATAAATAAATCTATATTACTACAATATACATGTTTTCTTATTTTATGTTCTAAGTTTTATTTATTGATATTCAAATTTAAAATCATTAATTATTTCAGGAGTTTTATATAAGACCCAATTATTACACATCAAATAGTTCAGAACCCGAGCAACAACGCGTAATTCAATGTTTAAAAGCTTCTGTGGAGAGAAGGGCATCTGAGGTACTTTATATGTTTGTCGAATAATTTTTTAAGAATATAACCTTTGTTTATTGAGTATTTAAGATTTATTAGTTGCTAATTGTGTGATTATATGATGTTCAACTAGAGTTATGCACAAAAGACAAGAAGGGACTTCTAGCTAAAGTGATGAGAAAGGTTTTAACAAAAAAAAGGAAATATAGTATAATATGGAAGGCTGGACCTACGTGGGAGAAAGGGGAAGGAAAGGAAATAAACTGCATCAAGACAAGACTGACTACAACAGGACAATTAACAGAAGATCAGAAAGAATCACTACATGCTATGTCAACAATCTACTAAATGACATCACAGACAAAGAGGTGAAGAGAACATTCGAAAAATGGGGGAAAATAACAGATGTTTACATCGCCAAGAAAAGGAATAAGTTGGGAAGGACTTTCGGATTCGTTAGGTACGCAGAAATTAAAGATGAAGAACGATTAGAGTCGCAACTCAAAGATGTTTGGTTTGGATCGTATAAGACTTGGGTAAATATATCAAGATTCAAGAAAACACAGACAAGAATCATTGAAAACAAACAGGCAAAGAATAGTAATAGTGGAAGAAGGTTGGGGGAGGAGCAAGATAACAGGAGCAAAAGTAGCACAACAAGGGGCCATTCAAGAAGGTTCCCATGAACTAGGGTCGAAGGCAAAACCTATTCACAAGCCGTTAAACTGCCGGAGAACAAGAGTAAACTATGAGGAGATAAAAACATGGAAATAAAAGAGAATGGAGGATGATAGAGAAGAAGAAGAGAGTATCGGTCTAGAAATTACAATAAAGGAGGAAGAGATTAGTTGGGCAAGGACAGGATTTACTGGCTTCGTCAGAGATACAGAACAGGTAAAAACACTACAGAACCGAATGTATGAAGAAGGCATAAATGCAGTGAAGGTAATCCAGTTAAGGGGGAGAAGGTGTTCTTAAAGGTAGACGAAAATGAAGATTTAATGCAGCTGATGAAAGATACAGAAGCGTTCTTCTGGAAAGAGTTTAAAAGGGTGCGAGCTTGGGAGCCCAGAGACGTCGGAGGATATCGAGAAGTATGGGTCAAATTGCATGGGATCCCCATCCATGCCTAGAGAAGAAACATATTCTCACTCTTAACCTTGTCCATGGGAAACTTTATAAAAATGGACCATGCAACAGAGGAATTGGAGAGATTGGATGTGGCACGGATATTACTAAGAACTACTAAGCTGGAGTTCATTAATAAAGTTACTAGAATCAAAATAAATAATGAAAGTTTCATTGTTAGAATTACTGAAGAGTTGTGCGACTGTCACAAGGAGGAAGAAGAAAATGCGGAAGAAGAAAGTGCAGATAAGGAAGATGAAGAGTCAATCAATTCTGAAGAATCTTTCATTCCTCCATCAATGGAGTTTTCGGAAGATGAAGAGATTCAGAAAATTGAGAGGAATTATGAGCAGTTATTAAGGGAAGAAGAAAAGATAAAATCATTAATTGCACAGCAGAAAAACAACGTTGGCGTGGAGACAAGTGAGCAGGAAGAGTCCTTCGAGAAAGACAATCAGGCGGCTGCACTGTTGGAAGCAGAAAGTCAAAATGGAGAGAGAGTAACGATATCTTGGGACACAGAATAACAATTGGAGAAAACCCTAATCAGCCAAACAATAACACAGAGGGACAGAAAGTGAGCCAACACAATAAAGGAGAATTAAATAACCATATAAGGCCCAACGATCTCTTAGACCCAAATGGGAAGGAAACAAACAAGGAAGCGAATGGGCCAGAAGAAAACAACACAAATTCGGAGAAAAAGGATATCCAACAAAAAGAAGGGGAAGCAGAAGGTATGGAGAGAAAAAAGAAACCGGACAACAATTATGTGGGTATGGTGAGAGAAAGCCAGAATGAAGCAGGAAATCAAAACGAAGAGCAGATCAAAAGAGGCAAAGAAGAAGACAAACAAAAGTACAGAGAAAGTAGAAAGAGAAGGATAACAATCCTAAAGGAAAAAAAAAGAAAAAAATGGAGAAAAGGGAAGAAGACAATGTCAAGATGTAATTGCAACAGCCGTGGGAATCGAAACAAACAGGTATGTTCTAATACAAAAGTCTATGTAGATGAAAATAATGAAGAGGGTAAAAACTGGATTTTGCTCCATGGGGATGCAAAAGAAGTTGCAAAAGATGTTTGGGATTTGGGGAAAGAAGTGGGCTTAGTATATAAAGGAGAGGAAGGGGAAATATTACAAGAATTGGTAGTAGGGTTGAAAGGTGGGGGAGGGATCCCATGAGGTTGATCGTGGGGGGAGTAGAAGAGGGGAGGAGTAAATACAGTGTTATCATGAAAATCATCAATTATAGTGTGAGGGGCTTGGGAGGATTGGCGAAAAAGAGAGAGATACAAAAGCTAATACAAGACCAAAAACCAGCAGTGATATGCTTACAGGAGACAAAGATGGAGAAAATTGAAAAAAATCTGTGTAATTGGTTGTGGGGCTCAAATGAGTGTGACTTTGAGTTTAAAGCCTCAGAAGGAAGATCCGGTGGAATTCTAATAATATGGGACATCAAAGTTATATCGGGAAGAAGGAGAAATATTCAGGATCATTTCATAGAGTTGGAAGGGGAACTGGTGGAAGAAAAGAAAAAAATTAACATAGTGAACGTGTACGCTCCGTGCGAAGCAAGGTACAAACAAAGGCTATGGATCAAACTGAAAGCATTGATCACGGGAAAAAGGGAGGAAAATTGGTGCGTAACAGGAGATTTTAATGCTGTAAGAGACAAGTCAGAGAGAAGAGGGATTAATAATCTAATAAGAAGAAAGGAGATGGAAGGTGAGGGAAGAACACTTTCTAAGGAGGAAATCGACCTTAAGAGGGAGAAATCGGAACAACTGTACAAACTGTCAAGATTTAATTGTAGTATTCATTGGCAAAAATCAAGATCTATATGGCTAAAGGAAGGAGATGTCAATACCAGGTATTTCCATAGGTGCATAAACAAGAGAAGACGTGAAAATGAAATTCATGTATTGGAAGTGAACGGGAAAACGGTAAAAGGGGTGGGAGAATTAAAGGATGCTATTGTGGAATACTTTGCAAAATATTTTGAAGCCAAAAGTAGGAGAGTGATACCAATATCTTTGAATTTCAAGAAGATAAGTGCAGCTGAGAGCAGGGAGCTGGAGTATGAATTCACTGAAGAAGAAATACGCAAAGCAGTGTGGGATTGTGATAGTTTGAAGAGTCCGGGACCGGATGGCGTGAAATTCGGGTTTGTAAAGGAGTTTTGGAGTGAAATCAAAGAAGACTTTATTAAAACTCTGACAGAATTCCACAGAAATGGCTGAATAGTTAAAGGTGCAAATGCTTCCTTCATTGTCATGATACCGAAAACGAAGAATCCAGTAAAATTGAAGGAATTCAGACCCATATCATTGATAGGCTGCATATATAAGGTCATCGCGAAAGTTTTGGCAAATAGGCTAAGGAAAGTGATCGGGAAGGTAATTTCCGACACGCAAACAACATTCCTTACAAGGAGACAAATTATGGATGGGATATTAATAGCAAACGAAGTGTTAGATGAGGCAAAGCGCAAGAAGAATGAGACAATCATGTTTAAGATGGACTTTGAAAAGGCATATGACACGGTGGACTGGAAGTTTTTAGATAACGTGATGGAAAATATGGGATTCCAAGAAAAGTGGAGATCATGGATATCAGAATGTTTAAAGTCTTCAACAGTGTCGATTTTGATAAATGGAAGCACAACAAAAGAATTCAAGATGGACATAGGTTTACGGCAAGGGGACCCGCTGTCCGCGTTCCTTTTTCTCATGGTGGCGGAGGGATTCAATGGCCTTATGAGAAGAGTTGTAGAAATAAGAAGGTTCACAGGATTCAGATTCGATGGAGGTAAGGAATGTTTCTCACATTTACAGTACGCTGACGATACTCTAATATTAGGCGAAAAGAGTTGGGGAAACATAAAAGTAATCAAAGCAAATCTTATACTGTTCGAGATGATGTCAGGGTTAAAGGTGAATTTTCAAAAAAGTAGCTTGGTGGGAATCAATATCTGTAGCTGCTGGATGCAGAAGGTTGCCAGCATCCTAAATTGCAAGTTGGAGTCGGTTCCATTCGTTTATCTAGGCCTCCCAATTGGGGCAAATCCAAGGAGTCTCAAAACTTGGCAACCGGTCATGGAAAAAGTGAAAGCTAGACTATCAAAGTGGAAACAAAACAATCTCTCCATAGCTAGTCGAGTTATAATCCTAAAGTCAGTCTTGTCGGCAATTCCGGTATATTTCTTATCCTTCTTCAAGGCCCCGTCAGGTATTCTTTCCACTCTTGAATCTCTTTTTAAGAAATTTCTATGGGGAGGGGGTTTGGATGAGAGAAAGATCAATTGGGTAAATTGGGAGTTAATATGTAGACCGATAGCAGGGGGGGCTAGGCATTAAAAATATGGGAGTGCTTAATACTGCTTTACTCAGTAAATGGGTGTGGAAAATAAAAAATGAGAAGGAGGGTCTGTGGTATAAATTGTTATTAGAGAAATATAGGGGGGAGAGAGAGAAATGTGAATCAATATAGGCGGTAGTTCGACTTGGTGGATTGATATATGCCATTTATATAACTTGATTGAAGAGGGGACAGAAGGATATCCCGTTAAAGAAACATACAAGGAGATATTGGATGTAGATAAGCCTCATACAAATACCAACTGGAAGAAAATTTGGCACAAATCGGTTCCGCCGAAAGTGGCTTGTCTGGTGTGGAGGATATGCCTCAACAGACTGCCAACTAAAGATAATTTATGAAAGAGGGGAGTAATTAGGCAAGAGAACTGTCGATGTGTCGGGGGGTGCGAAGTGGTTGAATCAGTCTTACATCTATTTTTTGAGTGTCCTATTTTTGCAGGGCTATGGTACAAGATCTGTCAGTGGATAGGTGTTGCAAGTGCACTTCAAATTGACTGCCTCGCGCATTTGGAGCAATTCATCAGAACACGCAGCAGCAGGTCTGTATCAGAAAAGCAAATTTTAGTAATCTGGTTCGCGTGTATTTGGTGCATATGGAAATCAAGAAACGAGGCAATCTTCAGAAATAAGGAAATAAACATACAACAAATGGTGGAAACAGTGTAACAAAACTCCTGGAATTGGCTGAATATCAAATGCAAGAGCTTAAGTTGTTGTTCTAACCAATGGCACGCAAATCCTATAATGTGTTTGGAAAACTCAGAGAAAGTCTGAAGTGCTGCGCGGTGGGTTCATGGAGCTGTTAAATCATCTCAATATTCAATCCGGATAATAGTGGCATTCTGTGTTTTAATTTTTCAGTGTGGCCTCTGGTGATCAGCTGATAAATAGCAGGCATTTTGTATTTGGAAAGCTGCGATATCTGTGTTTTCTTGGGTTGCTGCTTGGGTTTTTGCTGGAGGCGGGGCTGCTTTGGGAGGAGTAGCTCGGGTAACATTGTTAAGTGTGAGTGTTAGGTGCTATTTTGGAGCTAGGTGATGAATAGATTTGGGAATTTGCATTGTATTGATATCCTGTATCTCTGGTGTATTAGGTGTGCTGTTGTAAAAGTTAGTGTTATGCTTTTGCTGAACTCTGTGTTGATGTACTGGCACTTCTTGTGTCTTTTGTTTTATTAATATATTTTGCCATTTAAAAAAAAAAAGCTACGAGAACCTTCAGAGAAATACTATGGTTATAGAATGCTCAATTTCATTAATTTCTAATGTTGAAGGGTGCAAGGATTACCTGCCAATGAAAATGGATAAGTGCATCCACTATTAACTTTCAAGTAAGTTGTGGTTAAAATTCTTGTACTATATTTCAATACAATAGAAAGTTTTAATATTTTTGTGGTTATAATTCATTTTAGGCAAAATATACTTTTTGGTCCTTTAACTTTACCTAGGGGTCTATTTTGGTCCCTCAATTTTAAAAAGTTCCAAGTTGATCCCTTAATTGTTCAAACCGTATCATTTAAGTTCTTTCTGTCTAATTCTCACAAACAATGTCAGTTTTTGCTCGCGTGACATCTGACGTGGTATATACTCATACGTGTGGCATCTGACATGGCGTATACTGATCACAAAGGTCATTAAAATTTCAAAAAAAAAAATTAAAATTTTGCCTTTCTATAGGAATCGAACTAGCCCAAGTGGATAACTCTATCAACAAGGCAACTATCAACTTGTGAAATTTTAATGTCATGTTACGTTGTTATATTTTAATTTATAGAACAGTTCACAATGCAGAACTCCATCTGATGCAATTCTCAATCTTATATCAATAAATAGTTTGCTTGATGAATCAAATGCTTTGTCATTGTCACTATACTTCAACTGCATGGAAAAAGGGAGGTAATATCATAGAATTATAAATTATAAATTTCTATAAAAAAAAGCCATCGGAATACTGAGGACTATAAACCTGTAAATTCTCTTTTCCAAGGGCAATAAATCCATTAGAAAGGACTTTTCTATTTCTCAAATGTGAAACGCCAAACATCTCTCCATTCTTAATAACCTGGTGCATAAATCTTATCAGTTGCTTCAGCAATATATGCTATAATTCATGTAACATTTATTAAAATCCTGTAAGCCACTCGTTTCTCATGTATCATATAAGAACATCTAATAAGGAGACAATCACTCACACTAGTGTGTTGAATGCCAGTTGATTTTCCAAGTAACTCATGCTCCTTCAAGAACAAGAGTTCTCCATGTATGGGAAGAAACTATCTCTTTCTAGGAATGTGTTTCTTTGTAGTGTTGCTGTGGGTATTGTAAATTTGTAGTTCCTCATTGTTTCCATCAATCACATTTATTTATTTATGAAGTACTTTGAGAGGAAATGTTCATGTACAATCCTTGGTGTTAATTGTTCATGTTTAAAGCCTATAATTTTTTTTTGTAGTCTGCTATTGTTAATTGCATTCCTGGTTTTTGTTTTAACTAATTGCATTCCTGTAACATTATTTCCTTTAACTAATTGCATTCTTGTAACATTATTTCCTAATTTCATCGATGAATAGTTATTTCCAAACTCTAGAAATTATCAGTACTACTAATTTACTAACATTTGCTTATAAAAAAATAGTAAATTTTTTTAATGAATAGACATAATGTATAGTTAGCATATTAAATCAATACATAAGTTATTATCCAAGGAGAAGATGTGGTGCATTTTTTTACAGGTTTTCTTGGAGAATGTGTTTAATGGCACTACAAAGAAACTATCTCATTTTAGGAATGTGTTGTGCGTAAAATAAATACAATGCTATATATTTTTAGTTTGTAATTTTAAAATAACAAATACAAAGTGGTTTAGTGGTACTTAGTTTCCCTTTGCAATCACCATGACTTGAGTTCCAATCTAGGCTAAATGCAAAATTTTGGATTTTTCTTGGATTTTTGATGACTTTGGTATACACATGTACCACATCATATGCCACGGGTGATTCCACATGAGCGAGAGATTCCACATCAGCTACACGTGTGCGCCACTTGTACGCTACCATTGACTTTGACTAACGGTATTGACGGAAAGAATGAACGTGACACTATTTAAAAAGTTAAAGTGTCAATTTGGAACTTTTTAAAATTAAGGGATCGAAATGGACCCCGAGGTAAACTTAAGGGACCAAATAGTGTATTTTGCCTTCATTTTAATATTTTCACTATCATTTTTAATTATTTTTTTAATTTTTCTAGTAAATTTAGAAATGTGTTTTAAAATTTTCCCTTTAGTGATCCTTACGAATAGGCATGATCAGTGATAAAAATGGTTACCTCTTGTGGAGATAAAACTTTTGATGCTGAATCAAAGGAGTGATCACGTGCGTTGAATGCTGAACAACGCCCCTACTCAGTCCACACGAACAGATTCCTTCAGTCTCAGTGCTAGCTGCTACATTAAAGGCTTTGAGTGTGAGAGAGAAGGAAAATAGGTTAGGGTTTCACAGACCGAATTTTCATCAAGTATCAATGCTTCTGCACAAGGATTCTATTTATAGAACCACTTGTGTGGGCTGCAAGATAAAAATCTCACTTAAGTGCACGTGCACCATATCTTATGGTGTACCGTATATCACTTAAGTGCGTGGTATCTTACCATATTCTGTATTCTACTTAAGTGCACTGTACCTTACGGTGTTCCTTATTTATTCTACCTCTTATCAATCTGTCCTTATGTGTGTGACCCTGTAGGTTTTTCTGACATAATCTTATATATATATATATATATATATATATATATATAAGATTTTGTAATAAACTTATTTTAGCATATATAAAAGATTTTTTTTAAATAAAAATGAAAATTGTAGCAGTTTACAATTTATTTTGGCTCAATAACAACGTTAAAAAATTACATAATTAGTAGAAAATTACGTCAGTTTCAACCGACGTATAATTTGCAAATATATACTTTTATGAGAGATAAATGGGGTTTGAAATCGCCACTATTTTCAATCAAAAATCGCCACATTAAACTATGTATAAAACAACATTTAGTATTAAATTGCCACTATTTTCCTAGCGTCAGACAAATTTAAGGTTGTTTTGAAAACGTCGTAATTGTAAATTGTGGCAGTTCAAACCACCATTATCTGCTTAAATCAAAGGCTACAATTAACGCGAATTTTTGTAGTGACGTCTGTGGATACAATTCTATGGAATTTGAAGAATTTCTCGTTTGCGTTTGTAGCTTCCTCTAGTCATAGGCAAGTGCAATTAAAGGCTAAACTAGCTTCTGTTGCTACTAACCAAGAGGTGACGAGAGTTCAACTTAAGTTTGTTGCTGCTAATCAAAAAGATATGAAAGCTCAGTTGAAAATAGTGGTTGCTAGACAGAATGATATGGGTTTAGACATCAAAGCCATCCTGGAGCTTCTAAAGAGACCCTAACCTTCTTTTGTTATGTTGTTTTTTACTCTTTCCAAAAAATTTGGCAATCTAACTATTATATTCTTGGTTTTATAATATTTTTCTTCAATATTTTTTCTTATTTCCTTAGTTCTTTTTGTTTTTGTTGATGACAAAATGGGGGAGTAAGATAAATAACTATTTAAGCACCTGAATCTAATAGTTAAGAATCTTTTACTTGCTTAAAATCTGAAGAATTATTTATTATGCTTTAAAGATAAAATTTAATTAACCTGGATAGAACTTAGGGGAAGCTTACAAATCTCACATTTTGGACTATTAGGCTCAGAGGGGGCTTACAAACCTCAGACCCTGAAGTCAACTTGTTAATTAAATTAACAACCATTGATCTTAAATACTTGTGTTTGTCATCATCAAAAAGTGGTAAATTGTTGGAACAAAATTGGTTTGTAACATATCTCTAAGATTTTGATGATAACAACGTATTTAAAGAACAATTGGGTATACTACCATATGTTCAATTGGGCAAAACCATAGAGTAAAAATTCTAATATAAAGTCAGTTTTGGTACTAAAAAAGAACATTTAAAGAGAAGCTAAAAGATGCAGAATCTAAAGGATCATAACCATAATCTGAAGACTCAGACTCTGAAGGAGGTCAAATTTTGAAGACCGGACTCTAAAGAAAGTTAACCTCTGAAAACTCAGACTCTGAATGATCAAAACCTCAGACTCTGAAGACTCCGACTCTGAAGTCAATCAACACAAGGATCAAGAAGACTCTGATAGGTCACTATCAGACTCTGGGTCAGTCAATGCAAGGAACAAGAAGACTTTGATAGGTTACTTTCAGACTCGGAGGGCAATTTGTCTTCTTTTGATCACATGAAGATTTAAATAAAAAATCTTCACAGATAACTAGGATGCAAAATATAATTCATTTTTAAACAAAGGAATTTTAAATATCTTTTCAAAGGGATTAACCATATCAAGTAACATTCCAACGTCTCTGATTAAGCTTTTCCAAAACTCACTTATGCTAGTTATTCTCTTCAATGACTCTTTTATATTTCTCTATATAAGGAGCTGAAGACTTGAAGAGAAACAACTAACCTTTGACAATAAAAGAGTTGTTACCTTGTAAAAAAAACCATAAGTTTAACTTATAATTTCTTATCATTTGTATATCTTAGAAATTCTTGAGTATTAAAGAGTCTTAGTGTGTTGTATTTTGTTTACACCTCTGATTGTATATCAAGTTTAAGAAACAAACAATCTTTTCTTTGTAAGTTAGATTGTAAGAAGTCTCTTGCTTGTGTGCTTGAGCATATGAAGTCTCTTGATGTGTGCTTGAGCATTAGAAGTCTCTTACTCGTTTGTTTAAGCATTGGAAGTCTCTTGCTTATGTGCTTGAGCATTTGTGATCAATTGTGATTATAGTGAAATCCCTTGGAAGTGCAAGGGGACTGGACTACTCTCGATTTTTGGGAGGAACTAGGATAAATCTCTCTCTCTCTCTCTCTCTCTCTCTCTCTCTCTCTCTCTCTCTCTCTCTCTCTCTCTCTCTCTCTAAACTCTGAATTTGTTTTATCCACTGCAATCACTTAACTAAATATTATATTCTAGACCTTGATTTCAAAATCTTATAAGTGATTTTGAGAAAAGAAAGAAAAAACTAGCACAATTCAACATTCATTCTTGTGTTTTTCTTACATTCAGTTTACCAATCCCAGATTTTAAACCTAGTACAAAAATTCTAATCTTCTGTCTTCGATTCTTGTTATGCTTCGCCCTGATGATCCTGTCAAGGCTTTCCTGAATAATAATAATAATTATTATTAAAATTCTGGTATCAGACGTGTGATGTTAAGTGCGATGTCACAACAACACACTCTGCACAATGGACAAAATAAACAGCAGAATAACACACCAAATTATTCACCCAGTTCGGTCTAACTCCTACGTCTGGGGGCTACCAAGCCAGGGATGAAATTCACTACTTGTAGAATTAATTTACAGACTCAACAACCCAGTTGACAATCTCCTAAACTTAATTCCTACTAGTGACTTTCTACCTAAGAAACCACTTAGATATGAGAACACTACTCAATCCCTAAAACCTCTCAAAGAACACCCTCTTTGAGATACCTTGATTCTGCTTCATAGCTTTGATCAAGTTACACAACTCTCTATCGCTTCACAACTTCTAAGAGAGGACAGAAAACAACTCACCTATTCAACCTAGAATGGTGTATACAAAACTCGTACAAAATACTTAAGACACTCAGCCTATGCTCTTGATCTTCTCTCTGTATTTCTGTACCTTTTCCTTTGGTCTTGTGCGCTTTATATAGCCACCTGAATTGGGCTTGGACTACTACAATATCTGACTTGATTTGTTATTTAAAACTGAATCTTCAAAACAGATTTTCTCCTAAAATCTTTTCAAATCTTCAACCTTTTAAATCTCCTACAAATCTGCACTAGATCTCCTATGCAGCAGAGAATATCTATCCCAAGATATTCGCATCCAATGAGATAGCTTGCTCTCCACAATTCCAGCTAACACGCTGATAAGTGCAAATTGTAGCTATTTTTGTATATATGTTTTGTTGCACTTATCGTTGCTTTTTGTTAAATATCATACGAATAAACCTTGTTTTGTTTATAAATGCGTATAGTTACATTTTAGTGTATATATTGTGTTTCGTGTATATATCATTGAGTTTAATTGATTTTTTTCTCATTTTTGTAGGTATTTAAGCAGTGGGATTTTGCCATTGTTGTATAGAGCATTGAATAAGCTTTCCAACGCTTCGAACCGGGCGAAAAACGGAATTACGGTTCAAAAGTTATGAAGAAAATAAGCTTTGAATTTTCGAGCATGCTTTGAGCGCGCTGAGCGCGCTCCAAGCCCCCGGATGAAGCAAATTCCAGAGAGTTGCGCGCTGAGCGCGCTTTTAAGTCGGTTTAACTTTAAAAAGAGCGCGCTGAGCGCGGTCTGCGACTTTGACAGCAATAAATATAGTGAAAAAACACATTTTTTGGGATGGTTTTGGGTATTTTTTGCTCCCAACTCCATCAAACTTCATTTCTTCATAGGATTAGCTTGAAAACAACAAATGGAGCTTGCATCTTGTCGAATCGGAGGTGGATTCTCATCGATCGGCTTGACAACTCGAGAAGTGTTGGTTTATCTCTTTTTCCTCTTTTTGTAAACTCTATCTTGTTGGGTTTGTATATGTTTGTACTTTGATCTCATGTATATTTGTCGCCCATGGCGTTATATTTAATTTGCTTTACAAATCTCTATTGGTGATTGTCTCTGATTTTTGCTTTATGCGCGGGGTTTGGGTCGTGTTAGAGATAAACTTCACAAACTTCGATTAGGGGTGATTATCTGTTAGTTTCTGGATGCTAGAGATAGATTTAGGGCTAACAATCCGTAAGGGTTTCGAAACTTAATGACGTCCGTGTCTCGAGGCTTCGTGCGCGAGAGTGACGAAGAGAGTGATATGGGTGATTTCTCAACTCAGTGTGCCAGAGATGGACACTGTTGTGAGCGATACCGGGTGATATTGAGGAGTAGTGTAAGTTGAGTGTAACTGGTCGGTAAGTTTAAGTCTGTGATGAGTCGAATATATACACGCCTGATAAGTTCGTCTGTTTGAAGAATGAATTAGTTTTTATGTTTTTATTTACTTTTCCGCATTTACGCTTTAAACCATTTTAAAAACCAAACTCATTAACATTGATATTGTCGAACGGCAGTTCAGTAGCACTGATCTCTGTGGACACGAAAAATTCCCGGAAAAATACTTCCAATTCTTTTTGCTTGCTTGCCCTGTATTCCGCAACCAACAAAATGGCGCCGTTGCCGGGGATTGGTGTTTTTATTGGGCACCAACCGGCAACCGCTCCAACAAAATGGCGCCGTTGCCGGGGATTGGTGTTTTTATTGAATCACATTGCGATAGTTTATTTGTTTTTGAGTTTTGTAGATATCGTATATATTGTCTATTTTCACTTGTTTATATTGATACTTGTATATGTTTACCATATTTGTGAATTTTACATGTTTTGTATACTTGTAAATTTAATGTATTTTTTTTGTTTCTCTTCACGTTTGCTAAGTGTTTGGTTAGGTTTCGTCGTCGGTGAGCGCTAACCGTGTAAAGAGGCAACTTGGAGAAGTGTGTATAAATAATAGGCGTTGAGCTTACGACGTAAAACAAGCATGTTTTATCGTTTTTTGTTCCGTTATTACTTTTTAATTTTGAGATTTTGTATATGAGATTGTGTAGGTGTTAAGTGGAGGCCTACACCAGAACCCTGTTGCTGTACTGATTTTTCTGGTTCTGGTGTAGCGCGCTGAGTACGGGCCTGCGCACTGAGCGCGCTCTGCTGTGCTGAGCCAGTGATTTCTTTTAATTGTTCACTTGGCTCCCCCTTTTTCCCACTTTCACCAGGGCCTTATATATTAGTAATTATTAGTAAATTTTCTAATTCTTTTGTTGATTGTTTGGACTCAAATTTTGGCTCGATTGCTTGAAGTCGCATTCGGTGATTTTTCCGATTTTGAGCATTTCAACTTGCGAATGCGTGGTAATGATAGTGTTTAAAGTTTTGTACACGTTCAAGGTATGTGTTTATCGCTTTCTTGACTTTAGCATATTCATGATACTTAGGCTTTTTACAACTTTCATGCCATTTATTCTTTTATATACTTGTTCTTGTGTGAATCACTTTAGTTCCTACCCTTTTTGTGAGGAAGCCTTCCATTGTTATATGCTCGGAGTACCGACAATTTTGTTTTACTGGATTTTATTATGTTGAATCTGTTGTTTATGTTGTGTATATGAATGCATGAAAAGGATCAAGGCATTTTGTTTCATTTTGAGCACAACCACCTTAGCCAAATAGTCAATTCACCTTGTGAGTGTGTGAGAATTTGTAACCCCTTTGAGCTTTTTCATCCATGTTTTATTTGAACTTAATGCTTGTCTATGAGTATTTAGTTCACTTATTTTTGATGGATTTTGTTTCTTCTTGGACCTCAATTTTGTGTTGTTGTATGGATTTTTTTCCTTGCCTTAGAAAGTAGGGAGTATTCCAATGATGGTGCGGTTGAATTCAAGTTGGGGAGAGGATGATTGTATACTCATTGGTTGGATTCTATGAGGAGAGAAAAAGAAAAGAAAAAAAGAGAAAAATATGACAAAAGAAAAGAAAAGGAAAGAAAAAAAAGGGAGAAAAAGAAAATCCTTGAAAAAGGAAACAAAAAGAGTTTCAATAATTGTGCTAAATAAGTATTGTGTTTTGTGTAACACTTGGGTGTGTGGAAGAAGTTTGATTGAAATTTTGGTGCTTGAGCTTTTGTGAGTTGATCACTCCCTTAGGTTTAGGCAAGTTTTTGTTTCAATTACCTTTAGAAATTGCCCCTTGTTTGTTTACCCGACCACATTACAACCTTGAAAAGTCCTTGTGATTCTTGCCTTTGTATGTTCAATGTGAATTTTTGGATGGATGCATAATTTAGTCTTTTGTTTGCATAATTGTTGTGTGAGTGAAAGTACCTTATTTTATGTTTTTCATCTACCGATGATTGTTTTTGCTAGGTGTGATTCACATTTGAACTTGTGTTGTTTTAGAATGTTTGGCATGATTTTTGTATTTTGCATTTGTTTCGTGATTATGTTATCGTCGTAGTTTAGTGGTAAGTATTTACTTTGTGTGTACCATTTTTGATTGAACCATTACATTTGTTTTCTGTTTTCAAAACTTGTTGTTGTGTGATTTCTTGGATTTCACTTTTGTTCCTTTAGTTGTTGGCTTTGTTTGAGGACAAACAATTATGTAAGTTGGAGAGAGTTGATAAGTGCAAATTGTAGCTATTTTTGTATATATGTTTTGTTGCACTTATCGTTGCTTTTTGTTAAATATCATACGAATAAACCCTGTTTTGTTTATAAATGCGTATAGTTACATTTTAGTGTATATATTGTGTTTTGTGTATATATCATTGAGTTTAATTGATTTTTTTCTCATTTTTATAGGTATTCAAGCAGTGGGATTTTGCCATTGTTGTATAGAGCATTGAATAAGCTTTCCAACGCTTCGAACCGGGCGAAAACGGAATTACGGTTCAAAAGTTATGAAGAAAATAAGCTTTGAATTTTCGAGCATGCTTTGAGCGCGCTGAGCGCGCTCCAAGCCCCCGGATGAAGCAGATTCCAGAGAGTTGCATGCTGAGCGCGCTCCAAGCCCGCTGAGCGCGCTTTTAAGTCGGTTTAACTTTAAAAAGAGCGCGCTGAGCGCGGTCTGCGACTTTGACAGCAATAAATATAGTGAAAAAACACATTTTTTGGGATGGTTTTGGGTATTTTTTGCTCCCAACTCCATCAAACTTCATTTCTTCATAGGATTAGCTTGAAAACAACAAATGGAGCTTGCATCTTGTCGAATCGGAGGTGGATTCTCATCGATCGGCTTGACAACTCGAGAAGTGTTGGTTTATCTCTTTTTCCTCTTTTTGTAAACTCTATCTTGTTGGGTTTGTATATGTTTGTACTTTGATCTCATGTATATTTGTCGCCCATGGCGTTATATTTAATTTGCTTTACAAATCTCTATTGGTGATTGTCTCTGATTTTTGCTTTATGCGCGGGGTTTGGGTCGTGTTAGAGATAAACTTCACAAACTTCGATTAGGGGTGATTATCTGTTAGTTTCTGGATGCTAGAGATAGATTTAGGGCTAACAATCCGTAAGGGTTTCGAAACTTAATGACGTCCGTGTCTCGAGGCTTCGTGCGCGAGAGTGACGAAGAGAGTGATATGGGTGATTTCTCAACTCAGTGTGCCAGAGATGGACACTGTTGTGAGCGATACCGGGTGATATTGAGGAGTAGTGTAAGTTGAGTGTAACTGGTCGGTAAGTTTAAGTCTGTGATGAGTCGAATATATACACGCCTGATAAGTTCGTCTGTTTAAAGAATGAATTAGTTTTTATGTTTTTATTTACTTTTCCGCATTTACGCTTTAAACCATTTTAAAAACCAAACTCATTAACATTGATATTGTCGAACGGCAGTTCAGTAGCACCGATCTCTGTGGACACAATAAATTCCCGGAAAAATACTTCCAATTCTTTTTGCTTGCTTGCCCTGTATTGCAACCAACACACGCAAACCCTAACAACATCACAACCTGACGTTATTAATTCTGCAGATCTAATGTCACAACATCGCCAGTGACATCAGACATCCAACTTAACTCTTAACACAGTCCAGTGTTAAGACTCAATGTTGTGACATCACCACCTTGACATCAAACATTGAACAATCTTTGTTTTACCAAAATTCCAGCCAATCCAAGAAACTAACAATCTCCCCCTTTGGCTAATTTTGGCTAAAACAATCTCTGCACCTTCAGAGACTTCAGCAGCGGAATAAAAACTTCAATAATTTTTGAAACATAAGCAGCAGCAACTTCAATACATAAAGACTTTACTCTATTGCAGCACCATCTTCAACAACAACAATCTACAAACAGAGCTGCACATATTTCAACATTAGCAGCAATAAGCACTCTTCAATGCAACAACCAGCATAACCAGCTGTTCATTACTCCCCCTTAATTTCTGCACTTCTGTACTATATACCATCAGCAATCAGCTACATCCTCAGCTGCATATTTCTTGACTTCATTCCTTAGCAGCAACAATCAAATCCTCTTGCCAGTATTTGACATTTGTACTCTTGGCACTGACATTTGTACTCTTTGATACTCTTGGCTCTCTTGGCTATTTCTCCCCCTTTTTAGCCACAATTTGACAACCTTATCAAGTAAGTCTAACTACAGTTAGTACTACCCTAGCTCTCATTGTTAGTCTCACAGTCAGCAAAAAGACATAACAAATCATAGAACAAAAACATAAAGGGTGCATATAACAACACAATATTCAAATTACAAACCGAGCACAACAGTGCAGAATAAAAAAAACTAAAGCTACTAACTAAGCAAAACATTAAAAGCTTTAATCATCTGAGCTGAGATCATCATCATCGTCTTCATCTTCTTTTGAGCTGTCATTATCAGACTCATCTTTCTTATCAGCAACTTCTTTTTCTGTCATCTTCAGAGTCATAAGTAATCTTTTGAACTTCTCCTTTCTTTTAGTGCTTACTCTGATGGCTTCATCTAATTCTTTACAGGCTTCCTCTAGTTTAGAAATCATATC
Organism: Lathyrus tuberosus; assembly: GCA_022829125.1. Taxonomy (NCBI): domain Eukaryota; kingdom Viridiplantae; phylum Streptophyta; class Magnoliopsida; order Fabales; family Fabaceae; genus Lathyrus; species Lathyrus tuberosus. The sequence continues at coordinate 1,843,196 of JALAZF010000308.1, read as the reverse complement.
AGTCTTGACATGAGTATGATGAGTAGATGTTGAGGCAGATGCTTTGACATGATCAGCAACATGTTTTTCTTCAAACAGCTTCTGATGAAAAGACAAGTCAGGCTTCCTTCTACACACAATATCATACTGGTGAAGAATCCCAGGATGCTGAGACAGAATTATCCCACAAATGAGGGATGGAAATGCAATAGGCAATTTCACAGCTCTTGTTGCAACATGCTTGATAGTCTGATTATAAATGTAAGAGCCATAATCAATTAGTCTCTTTGTTCCAATGGCATAAACTAATTTGCCCAAACCAGCAGAAACAAAGGTCTTGTGGTTAGTAGGAACCCAGTTAACATCACATATTCTATGAAGAAGAGCATATTTCACACTTAATAAACTTGCTGATAACTTCCCTCTTGAAGGCCAAACTTCTACCTGACCAGCTGTGATTTCTTTGCAGATAACATTATTAGAAACTTCTAATTTTCTATAATCTTCCTCACTTCTTCCTAAGTAGGCATTGATCACCTTAGGAGAGAACCATACACACTTACCCCTGACGGTAACTCTTCTGAAGGTTAGGCTTTTGCTGTCATCAATAGACTCAGGGATATTCACTATAAATTCTCGGACCAGTCTATCATAGCAACTAGTCAATCCTGACACAATCCTTATGAGACCAGCAAACTTAATTAGATCTACAATTCCAGTAGACTCTAAGTCATCTGCTACTAGCTCTCTTTCCAGAGCTATCCTTTATGGCTCACACAATTCCACATGGAAGCACTTCTGGCACAGTGAAATGAGATGTTATCAGGCACTTGATCAGCAGCTCTGTTCCTCACAGGGTTGATGTCTTGAACATCACACTCAGAATCTGATTCTTCTCTAATTCTCCTCTTCTTGCCAGACATGGCAACTTTGCTCCATGACTTGGGAGAGTCTGCTACTGAAGCCCTTTTCTTATCCTTAACCATATTTTCATTAGGAAGTGACTCCATTCCTTTCCCTTTCCTATCCTCCATTCTTCTTGCATTACCAATGATATCACTATCAGATGAGTCCTCAACATCTATAACCTCAACCTGATCCTTCCCTTTATAATTGTAACTTTCATCCCTAGGGTACGATGTTCTGACATCAGGGATGACATCAGTATCTTCAAGATCTTCTTCTTTACTACCACCTTCAGCGTCTTGAATCACAGACAAGGCCAGTCTGTGAAGATTTGTGTCCTCACTTTGAGAGTCCACCTGTTCAGCAGGCATTTGCCTTAAAGGGACAGAAATCCCTTTCACACGTATTCCCTTCTCAAGAATTTTGGTGGCAATCTACTCCAAATGCATGTCCACATCATACTTCTCCTCAACAGCTTGAGAGGATGATGACCTAGTTTAAGTTTTATTTAACTTGGTTGAAGGTTTAGAGTTACCTGAATCTGGAAGTGGCATAGAAATGTGTTCTTTGTCAACAAGTTCTTTTTCCCAAGAAACCCTAGTTCGTACATGCGCAGGTCTTTGAGAATCAGAGTTCTTGGATGGGGAAGACATCGTTCCTTTGTAACATACTAGGTTTAGAGAAGATTTTTCTATTCTGTTGAGATTAAGGGAGATGAACCGTTGAGAAGAGAACGCTTTGAATCTTGATATAGAATAAATATGGTAAGGCACCTGATTTTGAGTACCTCTTAAAGACCAATTACTAATTTTCTCCCTCCATAAAGACTTTCCTTTTAAAAATTTAAAAGGATTCACACCAGAACTCATTAACTCTGAGTGACCTTCCAGCATCCTTTCACACCTAAAGTCAAGGTCTGATGTTATAACATCAACTTGAACATCATCAGTTGAATTAACTTTAAGAGGAATCCACTGATAGCAGTTATCTTTGGATCTGGTACCCTTCATAACAACTTGATAATGATCATTAGATACCTCACACTCATCTTTGGTGTAGTTAACTTTGTAACCTTCATCACATAGCTGACTTATGCTAATCAGATTTGCATTTAAACCTTGGACAAGGAACACACTATCAAGAGTAAGACCATCAAGATTGTTCACTCTTCCAACTCCTTCTACTACTCCTTTTTCTCCATTGCCAAATACAACCTTATTTGATTAGCAAAGGTTGAACTCCACCAACTGCTCCTTGGATCCAGTCATGTGCATTGAACATCCACTGTCAAAGTACCATGCATCCATGGTAAAATGTCCATCTGAGGTATGGGCCAATAGACATGTGACCTGAGCTTTAGGAACCCATTGTTTCACCATCTTGGGCCTGACCTCTTTCTGTCTGGGTTGAGGAGCAGAATTTGGATAACCATGAAGCTTGAAGCACGAGGACTGCATATGTCCAAACCTGCCACAATAGAAGCATCTGACTCTGTCATCTCTAAAGTGGTTGAATCTTCTTCCACTTTGATGATAATGCTGTGACTGCCACCCATAATGTTGTCTCCTTCTTCCATAGTTGGATTGTCTTCTTCTGTACTGAGAATGCTGTCTCCTAGGCTGTCTCCTATGGTGATGAGGCTTCCTTCTTCCATAGTGATGAGGCATAGCATTATTGTATCCATCTCCATACCAGTCTCCCTGATGTTGAGACATCATGTTCTGTTTGAACCTGGCAGCTTGCATACTCTTGTGATATTGGGGAGGCATATACTGACTAGCTCCTTGGGGCTGCATCTTCCTCTGATGAGGATCATTCTTCTTCTCAACATTCTGAGGCTGAACAACCTTCTTAGGAGTAGGATCCTGTCTCTTTGTTTGATGATGAGACATTGGTTGAGACACCTCCTTCTTTGTTCCTGAAGTGCTTGCTTCAGCAGAAACCTTTTTCTCAGCCACAAATCCTATACCTGACTTATCACCAGTAACCTTTTCTGTCTGAAGGATCTTATCAAGTGTGTCTGTACCACAGCTCAGCATCCTAACAGATTTGGTCATATAATCAAGATGAGCTTTGACCAGTGAGACTTCGTTTTCCAAATCAGCTTTAGCAGTCTCAAGCTGAGCAATCTGTTCCTTTTGACTCTTGTTTTCTTGACAGATTTTAGCACTCTTCAGGCAAAGCTCTTGATAAGTAGAAGCTAGCTCCTCAAAGGTTATTTCCCCATCACTAGAATCATCATCAGAAACAACAGTTTCTGTCAAAGCTCTAACATGCTTTGCTGACTCACCTTCACTTTCACTATCAGAGTCAGACCAGGAAACTGTCACACCCTTCTTCTGCTTCTTCAAGAAGGTGGGACACTCTTTCTTGACATGTCCATACCCTTCACACTCAAAGCACTGAACTCCTTTATCTTGGGCAGTTTTCTCTTCATCCTTCTCTTTTGACTTGCTGATGTCAAAAGATATGTTCTTGACATTAGGCTTGGAGTTATTGTTCATCCTCTTGAACACTTTGTTGAACTGCCTTCCCAACATAGCTATGGCCTGAGATAAGTCCTCATGGGATTCAGTACTCTTCCCTTCCTCTTCTTGAGCACTTGAAGTCAAGGCTATACTTTTTGGCTTCTTTTCAGGCTCTTCTTCATTTAACCCAAGCTCGAACGTTTGAAGAGATCCAATGATCTCATCAACCCTCATCTTGCTGATGTCTTGAGCTTCTTCAATAGCAGTCATCTTTATCTTGTACCTCTTAGGAAGGGACCTAAGGATTTTCCTTACAAGCTTTTCTTCTGACATCTTTTCTCCAAGAGCACTGGATGCATTAGCCAGCTCAAGAACACTCATATGGAAGTCATGGATAGTCTCATCTTCCTTCATCTTCAGACTTTCAAACTTTGATATTAGAAGCTGAAGTCTTGACATCTTCACTCTAGATGTTCCTTCATGTGTAGCCTTCAAAATATCTCACGCTTCCTTAGCGACTTCACAGGTATTGATCAACCTGAATATATTCTTATCCACTCCATTGAAGATTGCATTTAGAGCTTTGGAATTTCCAAGGGCAAGCTCATCTTCTTCCTTGGTCCATTCTTCTTCAGGTTTCAGCTTTGAGATACCTTCTTTATCTTTGCCAGCATCATCTTTCTCACACACAACAGGTGCTTTCCACTCTTTAACAATAGCCTTCCAAGCCCTGTTGTCCAAGGATTTCAAAAAGGTGATCATCCTTGGCTTCCAATAATCATAATTCGAGCCATCCAAAATAGGGGGTCTGTTGACAAATCCTCCAACCTCTTTGTCCATCTTTACACCAGAAAGTAACTTCCCTAGATCTCACCCAGAGACAGACAGGATGCCTGCTCTGTTAAAATTTTGGTATCAGACGTGTGATATTAAGTGCGATGTCACAACAACACACTCTGCACAATGGACAAAATAAACAGCAGAATAACACACCAAATTGTTCACCCAGTTCGGTCTAACTACCTACGTCTGGGGGCTACCAAGCCAGGGATGAAATTCACTACTTGTAGAATTAATTTACAGACTCAACAACCCAGTTGACAATCTCCTAAACTTAATTCCTACTAGTGACTTTCTACCTAAGAAACCACTTAGATATGAGAACACTACTCAATCCCTAAAACCTCTCAAAGAACACCCTCTTTGAGATACCTTGATTCTGCTTCACAGCTTTGATCAAGTTACACAACTCTCTATCGCTTCATAGCTTCTAAGAGAGGACAGAAAATAACTCACCTATTCAACCTAGGATGGTGTATACAAAACTCGTACAAAATACTTAAGACACTCAGCCTATGCTCTTGATCTTCTCTCTGTATTTCTGTACCTTTTCCTTTGGTCTTGTGCGCTTTATATAGCCACCTGAATTGGGCTTGGACTACTACAATATCTGACTTGATTTGTTATTTAAAACTGAATCTTCAAAATATATTTTCTCCTAAAATCTTTTCAAATCTTCAACCTTTTAAATCTCCTACGAATCTGCACCAGATCTCCTATGCAGCAGAGAATATCTATCCCAAGATATTCGCATCCAATGAGACAGCTTGCTCTCCACAATTCCAGCTAACACGCAAACCCTAACAACATCACAACCTGATGTTATTAATTCTGCAGATCTAATGTCACAACATCGCCAGTGACATCAGACATCCAACTTAACTCTTAACACAGTCCAGTGTTAAGACTCAATGTTGTGACATCACCACCTTGACATCAAACATTGAACAATCTTTGTTTTACCAAAATTTCAGCCAATCCAAGAAACTAACAATAATAATAATAATAATAATAATAATAATAATAGGAATAGCTTATCCCAAATATAAATGTCTAGATTCTCGAATGTGAGAATAATCAGAGAATCTAAACCTACTTCATTGTAAACATGAGCGAGTCTAATAATCAGAGATACCTTTCATTGTAAAAGGATTATGATCAATAATGAGGTTTAAATTAGGATTTGGAAGATTTTTATACCATTGTGACTCTATAATTCGAGCCAAATAACTCTTTGATTCAAATCAAGATTACACAATTGAAATCCTGACCAAAAAACATATTTTGATTCGAGTCATAATATTCATTGATTCGAATCAGACAACTTTGATTCAAATCTTGAGAGTCCTTAATTCGAATCAGACAATTTTTATTCAAACCATAACATAAGTCAAACAGTCATTCCAAGTGTGGAAGGATGTAGATTAAAAAAAACAAGCATGAAATCTGATTTTCCTTCACAACTTTCCTTACATATGGTTCAAGCAAAATACTATTTTTCCTTTCTTAAAAAAATTGAAGTTACATAAATATCCTTGCCATTATGCCCTATTTACTAATTAGCCCATTGCTCACTAATCATAGATTAATGAATTAATCATTTTCTTTAAATTCTACTTAACCTCAAATTGTCTTCGAGTGTCGCGCAATCTTGGTGAAATGTCTAAAATGCAGAATTTATACTTCAACTTTTCTTCTATAGTAAATGGTTCCTTTACATTTCATCTCAAGGTCTCCATATAAACAACTGAAACCTCTAATGATTACTCTGGATCTTTTTTAGCTCTTCCTAAAACATTCTCTCATCGTGCTCAAGTATTTTTACATCGATAATTGTTTTGCACAGTTCAACATGATGAATTTTCCTCCACCATATCATTTTCCCAGTAACCCTCCATGAATGTCCTACCAAATTGAGGCCATAATATATTCATATCAAACACAATCATTAAGCTGATCAGACTTAATTTTTGATGAACAGATACTTGGATAATACAGAAACAACCGAGTCGGGTCGTAAGCACATACTAATACTAGCTACCCACTACACGGTTTTCTCAACTGAATATGATACATGCATACTTACACAAGGAACATTCTTTGCATCATCATTCATACATCACAAATGAGAATCAATCATTTTTATTACAGTTTAATGTTTCTATTAATCCGCATGCCTTCACACTTTCTAGGTATAACTAGTTTTATTTCTAATACTAACTCTTCTTGACCCTTAACAATCCTCAATTATACATTATTGTCTTATAATCATACCTTAAGTGTTATTTAAGATCAACATTATGGTAATCACTTAAGGGATAGAATATTATCATGTTACATTGTTATCTACCTTAAACCATCTTTCAAGTTATCCAACTTACTCGACAAACTAAGTTTAACTCTCTTGAAGAATATTTGACTTCCAAGGTTTCTTAACATAAGTCATCCAATACTTACTTAACCTTGATTGAATCTAATTCTAATGAATTATATGTCTATGATCATACCTTAAAGGACTATGATCAATAACTACGTTAAAGTGGGGTTTGGAATAATAAAAATAAGAGTTTTAGACCATTCTAACTCTATGATTTGAGTTTGATAACTATTTGATTCGAATCACGATTAAATAAATGAAATCATGCCCAAAATCCAACTTTTGATTCGAGTTAGAAGGTTCCTAGATACAAATCAGACAGCTTTGATTTGAGTAAGATTTCTTATTCAAATTCTATGAAGTATGGGTACTTTATTTTAGATAAAGTACCGGTATCGGGTATGTATCGGGTGCCGGTACGCGTACGGTACTCGTATGGTACGTACAGACACCGTACCTATTTTTTATTTATTATTTTTTAAATCAGTACTTCAGCGGGTACATATTCGGTATATATTGGACACGTGAACTCAATTTTTTTCTTCTTTTAATGGTATAATTTTAGGTTTTTTTTAATGGGCTTTTCAAGTGCTGATGTATAATTTGGCCAATTTGATCCGTTGCAAGATTGGTGGATCTTGAAATCAAAGGAATGATGGATAACTTATAGATCTTAAATCCCTAAACTTCAATCCATTGTATTGAAACTCCTTGCACAACCAAATTCTTCATCTTCTACTGAGAGAAATCGGAGTACATATGAATTTATACTCGCGTACTCGTACCTTAGTTTTTTTTAAAATGACATATTCCGTACCAGTATCCGTACCGGATACCTGGTATGTACCCGTACCTTTGCAATGCAGTTCAAATCACACAACTTTTATTCAAATCATGAGATTCCTTGTTTCGAATCAAACAACTTTGATTAAAATCATGACCCAAATCGGACAGCCAGAATTTCATAATTTTCATGTTGATTTGAATCAGCCAAATCTCAAATTTGAATCAAGGCACAAAAATCCACTTTTTTCTGTTTTAGCAGACTGAAACCTCACCATATAATTTCCTAACATTTTGGCATACTAATTTATATCATTCCATCATGCATCATTCATATGATTGATTAACATCCCCATTCCACATGCATATTCATACATTCACTAACGTGCCAAATTTCTACATGCAAGTACTAATTTAGGGATAATTATAATCATAGCCTAGTTTAGGAACCCACTTCTTTTTGAAGGAGATGATGATGATGATTCTTATGTCTTGATGAATTGATCTTCCTTCTCCTCTTCAATTTTTGTGTGGTCTCCCTCCATCTACCTTGATAATTCGATTTTATTTCCCAATTTATGCTCTCCCATGAAATTAAAGCTTTTTGACAAAATATTGCATCCTCTTGAATGGTGATGATGGTTGTGGAAATGAGCATTGCATGCAAGCAAGATAAGCTCACATACAAGCTCATTCCTTTCCATTCCAATTTCCAAGTGTGGAAGAAGGAATATGAAGAAGAAAACAAGCATGAAATCTAATTTTCCTTCACAACTTTCCATATATATATATGGTGCTGTCAAAAGACTATTTTGCCTCTCTCTCTCTCTCTCTATATATATATATATATATATGAAATTTATCATATGAGAATGTCATTTTTAATGTAAGAACATGAGAATGAATCTGAACCATTAGATTTTAAAATAAATGGAGGAGATTATGTGTTATTTTTTTTCTCTCTCCTCCATCATTTATTTTACTAATGGAGGAGAGAGAAAAACAAAAACCACACTTAATCTCCACAATTTATTTTAAAATCTAATGATTCAGATTCATTCTCATGTTCTCACATAAAAATGTCATTCTCATGTGATATGAGCCATATATATATATATATATATATATATTTCAGAATAGAGAATTAGAAATTCAAGAAATGGAAAATAGGTTAATAAATTGGTCTATGCCTGAAATTAAAGTAAAAGAAATCTACAAAGTAAGAACTTTTAATTATAACGCTAAAAAGATCATACATACGATTGAAAATGCTAGATCTATAAGCAATAAACAAGAAACAATAGAAATATTAGATAAACAATTATTAGAGACTCATTATCGTGAAAACTTTAAGTACATTCACTTAGGATTAATTCAAATTGCTGTAAAACCTTTACACAAATTAGGACTAAATACACCCATATTACTAGTTTTAAGGGATACAAGAATTAAAGATTTTCATAATTCAACGATTGCGGTTATCGAATCAAATTTAAACGATGGACCAGTTTACTTTAACTGTCATCCTAATTACTCTATGAGTTTAGCTGATGAATTTACCAAGAGTTCATTAGTTATTATGGTTGCGGGGGTTAGGAGATACCTTTATTCAAGGTGCCTCAAATCTAAGTATTATTAGTAGAGTAACGTATAAAGTTTCAACTGTTAATTACGATTTTAAATCAATAAGAAGTACTTTCAGAAATCAAGTTTGTCTTCTAGAAGCCAACTTGAGACGTTCAAATGTTATTACACCTAAAATATTAACTGCATCGGAAATTATGGATAAAATACTCGAAGAATGGATATTACAAGACGTTGTTAAACCTGAGAAAATTGAGTCTAGATCAATCAGAAATGTTATACAGGATTCGGATGGTACGGTGGCCATTAGAATGAACAGAAGAATCTACTTATGAAGAATTAAATCAAATTAATAGTTCAGAAGAATCTGAATCAGAACACGAAGAATGCTTAGGAATCGATTTCTGTGATTGCAGAAATTGTAATAGAAAAATTGTTAATGTTATATCCAACAGTCAAGCCAACACCTTAATAACCACTTTGGATAAAATGGAACCATCCGAAACTAGGGATGCCTTTATGAGGCAAATAAAAGATATAATTGATGATAACGATCTTAATAAACACTAAGTTAATAAAATTGAGTTTAAAGATGTCATGAACATGTTTAAAAAACCTATAGAAAAGCCCTTATCCATAAACGATCTTTATGAAGAAATTAAGTTATTAAAGAAAGAGATACAGACTTAAAAAACCCGGGAAGATGAGTTAGAAGTCAAATATTTAGAATTACAAGGAACTATGATAATACAAAATCAAAGTTTTGTGGAAGCATTAAAATCCATAACTACTCAACCTAGTTCCAGTACATTAGAAGATAAAGGGGAAGAAATTCTCTAGTGATAACGGGTAATATCTGAGACTCAGTTGGAGAAGGGGACCTGGAAATCCTTTCTTCGTATAAACACTGGGGTACAGTAGGGTTAAAGTTAACTCCTGCTAGGTTTACCCTAATAGTCGAGTCCACTGAGTGTCTAGCACTCTGAGTCTGACTAACACTAGGAGAGTTGTGGTACCTATTGAAATTAATGTATACTTGAATATATAAGTTCATACTTGGTAAAATATCAGAGTTTCTAAATCTGTATGCGGACGAATAATTTATGAAAACAACAATTGATAAAGTCATGATTTTATTTAAAAGGTTTAAGACTTACTATCAGTGATTCTTCAAGGGGTGCAAGGTTTCTACTCAAGTGTGAGAGAAAATAAAGATATCCTGAACAATCTAACACATCTGGCTTATATAGCCATCAGACTTCAAAGAAAATAAACTTACAACATAATTTTCACATACGTGGTCAACACAACCAAGTGGCCTGACAAACTTCTGGAGAAAGGAGTGCTGGATTAAAAGAATCCCACCACTTAATAGATATCTTTCTAACCAGCTGGGATGCAGAAGCATCTGCCCAAATCTGTTCAGTAGTGAACGACCAAGACATAATCCATGTAATTCCAAAGGTAGCTGTAAAAGATAACAAACTTTTGTGCTTTGGGCACGTAGTAAGATCACAAAATTCTTGATATGATTTAGATGCCAAATCTGGAAAGATGCAGGTATCTAAACTAAAGACTTCAAACCACTTAATGAACCAACTGGGAAATTTTAAAGATATGTTTTTATTGAACCAAATAAACCAAGTGTGGTCATATGGTCTGATTGTAAGAAAATAGGACTAGGCGTCCATGTAGTCCAAATAGGAGTAATGCTGGGGAATGAAAACCCTTGTAAAACTTTGTGTGTGGTAAGGATGAGTTCCCCAGTCTGCTGGAGAAAGGACTTTATTAATCTTGAACTTAGAGTACTTAATATTGCCTGTAGCGTCGTCTTTGATATTTGTAAGAGTAATGGAGTCAGTATCAACCAATATGAATTCGTAATATATATATATATATATATATATATATATATATATATATATATATATATATATATATATATCCATGTCATTATGCCATATTTACCAATTAGCTCATTGCTCACTAATCGTGGATTAAAGAATTAATCAATTTCTTGAAATTCTACTTAACCTCAGCTTGTCTTTGAGTGTTGTGTAATCTTGGTGAAATGTCTAAAATTCCCTTCCATAATAACTTAAAGTTACATAATTTCCCTCGTTCTTCTAATTCCATAGTTCAGAACACATCCATGGTCCTTAAAATTTTCAAAACCTTTTGTACACTACAAAAAGTTCTCGATTTATGTCTTAACACATCTATTGACTAAAATAGGAGAATATGGGATGTTACAATTCTTGCTCTTGTGATGAAAATTTATGTAAGGAGTAATGTTCTGGACTGGGCAGCCGTCTGGCCCACAGTAGGGCAAGGCCCAATCCAGTCCTGCTCTTGGCCAGACCCAATAGCCAGAAACTACCTGTTGGGCAGGAACTAGTCGTTGGGTATGTCCCCCTCACTCGCTTGGCAGTTCACGCGACCAATTGCTTCCCTGGATCTCACGGAGATAGTTGGATCAAGTTAAAGGGTCACGCGCCTGACCCTCCACCTGGCAGTCTCCCATTGATCGACCAGACGTTTCGGCCATATGGGAGACCTTAGCCCCGCGCTGGGGATTACTTCTATAAATACCCTCTCATGTGAGAGGAGCAGGTTTGATCACTACTCAATACTTGAAATCTTACCTTTGTACTTGCTTTCTCTCTTTGTCCAAACTCTTACTTTGACATCGGAGTACCTTGCAGGTAAACCCCCTTTTCTCTCCTACAAGCATCATCATCTGCCCTACACGAAGGCCACGACGATCCAGTCTGATCACCTCTGATCAGTGGCGCCGTCTGTGGGAAACTAGCTTCCCCGTCTTTTGATTCAAGATCCCCTCTTTTTCACCTAAAAGTCCAAAGCTTTCTCCAAACTACATTTGATCATCATGGCCTCCAACAGGAACGATGATACCCGTCAAGAGCCCGTCCTCACCGTTATCGCTGATAACACCGAGCACCTCGTCTCTGGAGCTACCTTCTCGGAGACCGATCATCGGGATGGGAAAACCGCCTCTCCTACCCCTGATGACATGAAGTCGCGCGGCAAGCTGTTGGTCCCGTTTTTGAGCCTATACATGTACCTCAAAACGCGGACCCAAGCACTGTCGCCCTAATTGTGTAACACCCCTTCTATACCCCGTACAAAAACTGGAATAAACTAATCTTATAAATAAAACATCAGAGCAAAGAATAATTTATCATGATATAGCCAGAGATGCCACACCAACGTGAACTAAAACAACCTGCTCATATAGATATATAACAACCTGATAGTCATATAAACATAGGAACTCAGTTCCAAAATATCATCGTTCAGTTACAGAATTAAAGCGGAACATCCATAACTGATGTCATCACAAAAGATAAGTATGTCATATACATGTTCATACAAAGCCACTATATACAAGCCAAAAGAAACATCTATACTCGAACCCCGACTACCCGTGTTACATATCAGAGCCGACAGAACGACAAAAAGACGAAGACACTAATCTTCGCAAAAGACCTCCAGCGTCTAATCTGCAATGCCATTACAGCATTAAACCACAGCAGAAGGGTGAGAAACAGGATTATAATATAATTGCATATAATTATAAAACACTTAGCAAAACATGCACAATTATTCTCACCACACAAATATGATACTTGTAAACAACACAAGACATATTAAACCAATTTCACACATCAATCACATAAGCATATACATTAACACAATGCATAACAAATCCTTCTCAAAATTCAACACATAAACATTCATGTAATGAATTATGCAAATGCACAGAGACCGACACAACGACTCTATGCATGCGGTACCATTAGTCCCCCAGGAACTCTTGGAATCATCGCTCGTTACTTAGGGTAACTCCCCGTCGGGCATACGATGTTCCCCGTCGCTACCACTTATCAACAAGCATACGACGTTATGGATCGTTTTTAGTCCTTTATAATAGGCACACGATCAATACAACAATTGCTTATACCCATAAGGGATCTACAATTTAACATGCATTGTTTACACCCACGAAGGGATCTACAATGTCTACATGCATTGTTTACACCCACGAAGGGATCTACAATGTCTACATGCATTATTTACACCCACGAAGGGATCTACAATGTCTACAACCTGATGCATGTCACATAATGACCCATGGAAATCAAGGATCATACATTAAATCATGCATTTCAAGTACATATAATACAATGCACATAATTGCCAAACGGCCACAGACCTTCACCACAACATCATATACCCATCAAACATCCCTCACACAAGTCATACGTTACCTATCATATCCTATCGCACAATATAGAAAATAACTCAAAAATTCCATTTTACGGTTTCTCGGAAAAGTCGGCTAAAAGTCGGTAAAAAATAATATTTTCTATCATCATCAAAAAGTACTCATCAACAGCTTCGATTCGGTATAAAGAACTCTTAAATACGATAAACGGTTAACAAGATATGAATATTTCAAAATAACGCAAAAACATAAACCGGACGCCCGTCACTACGAAACGGTTCGTAAAAACTGTACCGATTGGACTAGGTTCAGACCTCAAAACTATTTTTCCTAGAAAGAACATCTCGTTAGCTTTCCAACGCTTTGAACGGGGGTTAAAACCGACTTACGGTTCAAGAGATATGAATTTCCGAAGTTTCCCCGACAAACCCGAATTTCCTGGTTCAGCACAGTATGTATCGATACATAGGCTTATGTATCGATACAAAAAGCCACATGTATCGATACATAGAACGCATGTGTCGACGCATGCTGTAGTGAAAATTCTGTTTTCTCAAATTTCTACAGTATGTATCGATTCATAGGGGTTATGTATCGATACATAACTCTGTTTTTCTCAAAAAAACCAGATTTCTCAAATTTCTCCCTTACTGCCACCTTTCCGAAATGCCCGAAAACTCGACTAAATCGAACATTTTCACCGAAACAAACATATACGCTCAACCACCAAATACATAAGAACAATTTAGAACACATAAACGAAATTTCTACGACATTCGATTTTTCGATTAAATTTCAACCTTTCAAAAACCAGAATTTTCAAACATCACCAAATCGAATAAAAAGCACGCTATACGACGACCTAACCTTGCTCGATACAACTACGTAATTTATTTCGAATTCTAACCGTGAAAACATCGGTTTCCTACAATTCGACCTAAACGGAGAAAACAACGGAAACATAACGAAAACTAACCAAAACATAACCAAACTTCATGAAACTTTAAACAGCAGCTCACATACATATAACCAACCAACACATGTATTTATACGACTTTTCGACCGTAAAAACATCGGTTTCTATCGATTTTGTCAAAAATAGCAACCTAACCACATAATTCTCTACACATTCAAACAATTCAAAAACAAACATATATAATCATACTCAATCAATATAATAACCGAGTTTCACACCCTTACCCGATTTAATCGTGTTCTAGAAAGTCGGGAGATTGATTTCTTCCTTCACAAGTTTTTCCTCTCTTTTCTTCTTTCTCTTCTCTTTTCCTCTTCTCTCTTTTTCTTTTCTTTTGGGAAACTCTTACTAACTTTTCTTTTTCTTCTTTTTCTAAACTTATACTAACTATTTTCTTTTATATTTTCTTAACTTAAAAATTCTAAACATTTCTAATAAATATCTAAACTAACTATTATTAACTAACACTATTAATTATGAAATATGTCAAATACCCTCTATTCCAATTTTCCCCGCAAACTCTAAAAAACGGTAAAAATACACAATGTGCAAAAATAACATATATTCACACCGATTAGCAATTAACATAAATATTGCTCAATTAAAAATAAAGACTCGACCAATTAACACCAAAAAGCACGGGAAAAGGAAATAATAAAAATGGACCGTTACAAATTGCCTCCCTCAACAGGTCCAACTTCTTAATCTTCCAGTAAGGCGAGAAGATCGGCATGCTCGAGCACGCCCTCCAGGACCAGCGCCCCTCGCAGAAGCCCAACAGTCCTTCTTCGCGGCCACAGTCTCCTCCTCAAAAGCGCAGGCAAGACAGGTCTAGAAGCCTCTCTCCCAAACGAAGACGTTCCAGATCGGCGGAACCTGACTCAGCACTCGCTAGATGACAACACCGATCTCCCCTGCGGAAATCCAGACGCTCTCCCTATGACCGAAAAGGACAAGAAATACACCGCGTTCATGACCTCGTCGGGGAACTATTACTACAATGTAATGCCCTTTGGTCTGAAAAACGTTGAGGCCACATACCAGCGCATGATGAACAGAGTCTTCCGATCAGAAATCGGAGACATGCTCGAAGTTTACATGGACGATATGATCGTGATATCCCAAGAGGAATTTGATCACACGGCCCATCTGAAAAAGGTTTTCGACCAGGCAAGAAAGTGCAAAATGCGTTTTAATCCAAAAAAATGCACCTTTGGCGTGCGGGCAGGGAAGTTCCTCGGGTTCTACCTCACCGAGAGGGGGATAGAGGCGAATCTCGATAAATGTCAGGCGTTCGCGGAATTTTCCACACCCAAGTCGAAGAAGTCCATACAGTCCCTCAACGGGATGCTCGCTTCACTTTCTCACTTCGTGGCCAAGTCCGCCCAGCACGCCCTGCCCTTCTTTAAACTCCTCAGAAATGAGGCCACATTCAAATGGACGGAGGAATACGAGCAGGCTCTAACCCAACTCAAGCGAGCCTTATCCAAACCCCCATGCTTTCACGACCGGAGTACGGGGAAACCTTGTATCTGTACCTCTCCGTCACCAGCGAAGCCATTAGCGTTGAACTCATTCGTGAGACAACAGACGGGAAAAAGCATATATGTTTCATGAGCAAGGCCCTACAAGGGCCAGAAATCAGATACGTGCAAATAGAGAAAGTTTCTCTCGCCCTTGTCAATACCACGAGAAGACTCAGATATTACTTCCTGGCTCACACCATAGTAGTGCGTATGGACTAGCCCATAGACAGTTGCTTTGTCGACCAAACATGGCTGGCAGAATGCTCAAATGGTCTCTGGAGCTTCAGAAATTGACATCCACTATGAGGGAAGGAAGGCCCTCAAGGTACAAGTCCTGGCCGACTTCGTGGTGGAGATGATGCCGCCATCGTCCCCACCAAGCGGAACACATAGATGAACCATCTACGTGGACGGGGATCCAGCCCCACGGGTAGTGGCGCAGGCATCATCCTCGATAACGAGGAGGGAATATTAATCGAAGTGTCTTTAGTCCTATCCTTACCTACGTCTAACAAACAAGCCGAGTACGAGGCCTTCCTCGCAGGGTTGCGGCTGGCCGAAGACTTGGACGCCAAGGAGGTAAAGATTTTCACCGATTCCCAGCTCGTAGCATCTCAAGTACGAGGAGAGTATCAGGCAAAGAATGATCAGCTGGTCGAATATCTGACGCTGGTGATGGAAAGAATTACCAAGTTTGACACATGGGAAGTCCAGCATATTCCTCGCGAACGAAACACGCGGGCAGACGTCTTATCAAAACTGGCTAGCACCAGAAAGAAATGCGGCAACAAATCTGTCGTACAAGAGATACTCACTCGACTAAGTATTGAGAAGCCACTAGAGCTGCTCGACGTTAATGCCATTGGAGAGAGCCACGGCTGGATGACCCTAGTATACAATTACCACACCACAGGGGAACTGCCCGAGGACACCAAGGAGGCCAGCGTGACTAAAGGAAGAGCCTGCTCATATGTGCTGATCGAGGACAAACTCTATCAACAAGGATTCTTCATCCCCCTCCTGAAATGCGTCGAGGAGGATAAGGTCCCGAAATCCTCCAAGAAATCCATGAGGGCATCAACGCGCAACACTTGGGAAGAAGATCATTGGCACGAAAGGCCCTGCGAGCAGGGTACTATTGGCCAACCATGCAGCACGATGCTAAGGAGCATGTCCAAAGATGTGACCGATGCCAGCGCCACGGGGACATGCACTTGGCGCCCCCTAACGAGTTGAAGACTCTATCCTCACCTTGGCCCTTCGCCTAGTGGGGGATGGATATACTCGGCCCCTTCACAATGGGGTCTTATAAAAACAAATTTCTGATTGTGGTTGTTGATTACTTTACAAAATGGATCGAAGCCGAAGCCCTCGCCAAGATCACAGCCTTCAACATACTTCGCTTCTAGAAAAGGAACGTCCTCGCACGGGTCGGAGTACCCCAGGCCCTTGTGACCGACAACGGAACCCAGTTCACGGACAGGAAGTTCCAAGACTTCGTCGCCAAATTAGGCACAATGCAACACTTCACTTTCGTCGAGCACCCCCAGACTAACGGGCAAGCGGAGGTTGTGAACAGGGTAATCCTTTGGGGTCTAAAATGAAGGCTAGGCGAAGCCAAGAAGAGGTGGGTCGAGGAGTTACATAGCGTGCTTTGGGCCTATAGAACAACCCCACGCTCCACCACCGGGGAAACCCCTTTTCGACTAGCGTAAGTAACCGAGGCGGTAATACCGGTGGAGATCAAAGAACCTTCCAAACGAATGGAAGCCCCTCTCGACGAGGAGATGAACGGCGAGACTTTAAGAGAAGAGCTCGACCTGGTCGAAGAAATACGGTCAGGAGCAGCTCTCTGCGAGGCTTCGCTAAAACAAAAAATAACCTTGAGCCACGACGCTAAGGTCATAAAGCGCGACTTCCCCTTTGGCAACTTGGTCCTGTGCAGAAACCAGAAGGATTCGCGTGAAGGTAAGTTGGCCGCGAACTGGGAAGGACCCTACAGGGTCAAATCCAAAACAAGCACTTGAGTCTACTACCTAGAAACTCTGGACGAAGAACCATTTGCTCGACCATGGAACGCTGAAAAGCTCAAACAATATTACAGTTAGAACCAGCCACTAGGCCAGACTAACTGCCGATGAGATCACCCTTAACAGGGGGACGACTCGGCCACAAGACCGTGCCCCGGTGCAAGCGCGGTCCCTCATTTTACAACGCCGGCCAGTTTCTGCTTATGGGACGAGCAAAGTCTATGCACAACGGGGATACCTCAATCGAGCTCCGCCGTTGCCGCACCAACTAGGTAGGACACCCAGCTCACGATGGGAATAGTCCAAGCCTATGGGAATAGTACCTCAACCGAGATCTTAGTCTCATCACCGACGAAACTGCTTTGCCTCCTCGACAAGTCTCCCAAACTGTCGAGCATAACGAGAACAAGTCGAGCAAATGTCCACACTTAGCATTCAAACAATAAAAGCATAAACAAATAAATGCGACAAGACAATGCCAAATGAAAAATATTTATAACTTCAGCCACAAGGCCGGAATAAGTCAGCAGTACATGACGAGGGATGTGCCTGACAAAATATTACACTAAAAGACACGCAGGCCCGCAAAATACAAATACTTCAAAAATAAACTAAACTGCCTCATCGGGAACCTCCGGGGGAACCACCTCGCCATTGACGACCATGTTGAGAATGCCCATTCCCTCGGTTAGCAGCTGGACATCGGAGTTGATGGCTTTCAACTGCTCCAAAGCAGCATTAAAACAAAACTCAGCCGCCTCCAGATTATCCCGCGCAAGAAGACGGATACTCTCGACCAGGTCCCTTCGCGTTTTTAAAGTTTTCTCGTCGTCGGTGTCATCCTGCCCAACCGCCAACGACCCCTCCAACTCAGTTATCCCCGCCTTCAGGCGGGCATTCTCCCCGTTCACTTTGGTCACTTCCTCCCTCATCTGGGTTACTTCCTTATGCAGTTCTATCTTGGCCTCCAGATTGCCTTGGTGCTTCTTCAGGTTATTGTAAATTTCTGCATTCTCTAGCTCCAAGTCGTTGATCTTGGTCTTCGCCTTCTTGAGGCCGGAAAGTGGAACAATCTCTGCATCCCCAAGGGATAGCGCCGCCTCCAATACCCTGATCATAGCGGCTGATCCTGGCAGAGAAGCTTCCTCCGTACCTGAGGGCCGACAGACAGGATAGTTGATGCATCGAGCTCCGGGACGACGACGGAACTCTCCCCGTCAAACATTTTCCCCTGAAGCTAGCACGGGGGGCAGCACAAATTTCCCTCCAACGAAACCACTCGAGCAACCAAATGGTGAAGAGCCAGCATTATCCCGTTTCCTTTTATGGGTCGTGTCAGGAGTTGGGGGAGTTGAAGTGGTCCCCGGGGCAGAGCCGATGCCGCCCACAAACTTTTCCAGTGTAACTTGCTGCTTCACAACACCAGTCTCCGGCATTAGGGGCACCTTCTTCAGGTTTTTGGCCGCCGCGGACCTCACTAGGCACTCCCTCATGTCTGCCATTTTCCCTGCAAACACAAAAGAGGAAGATTAGTACATTGGGCCAAAATTTTAAACACGGGCAAAAGAACAAATCATACAGAGGAGTTGGAATGCAATGTCATCGGTCTCACACTCAAGAAGAGCCCTAGTATTAATATAACGAGCCGCCCGGGCAGGCTCACCATCCTCCCCGAGTAACTCGTTGCCATCCCTGTCGACGACGAAGGCAGGACTAAAGGTCTCCACGAATGCATGCAAAACTCAATAGGACTCCTTGTCCCCGTTACGAAGTTGTTCATGCTTAACGAGGAACTGATCGGTCCTATATCTGAAATGGGCATACACCTACTCCAAAGGAAACTTAGACACGGCCTTCTCAACTTGCTGACCGTCAACCTCCACGGTCTCAAGCGTAGAAATGGATCTCCTGGCCACTTCAGAGACAGGTTTCACGACCAAGAACCTGTCCTTGAAATGCCGGACAGATTCTGAGTACGGCTAGAAAAGCCTACTCTGCTGTTTAAAAGACACCCAGCTTTGCTTTGGGCCGGCTGTGCTCCGTTGGATCTGGAAGATGCAGAAAAAGAGATCCACGGTCGCCCTGACCCTCAAGTAACGACAAACCAATTTAAAATCACGAATAAATGCCAATGCATTCGGATGGAGTTAGGCCGGGTACAGCTCTAAGTGGCAAAAGATGGCTTCCTGAAAGTCGGTGAAGGCAGGCGATACTTGGCCTCCATGAAGGTAAATTCGTACATAGGGAACCACATCTTCGGATACACCGAACAGATACGATAATTCTCTGCTGGGCATATAGCTCTCCAATGCACAGGTGCATTCTCAGCCCGGTCTTCTTGATATGGAAAATTCCGAACTTCCTCCTCGGTGAATGTTGACTTTGTTGATAAAGGTTCCTGGGCGATCCATTTGAGGTCCCCTTTTGCTATGTGGACGTTGGCATAATCGACGGACTGCTCCGCCTCCTCATGCGCGGTCCCAGCGTCGGGCACAACCTCTTCGCGCAGATCAGCCATTTCAGCTGAAAAGCAGAGGAAGAAAAAGTGAATTCGACGACAAAAATCAAATCCACCCTTCCACCACTAGTCAAGTGAAAGGGCGAGGAATAAGTCGAGGACAACCTCGAGCCCAAGTCGACCACGATAGAGTACTACGATAAGTCTCCGCGACTTCACAAAGACTCTGAGGAGGAGCCTAACCGACAAAGTAAACTCATCGTTCGAAAACCAAAGTTTCATGTCGAACAGGCCTAATGCCCGACTACAAACTTAAAACTAATCCTAACCAGAATCTAGGAAGATCTACACGACGATCATGAACATTCATCCCATGTTCTTCGTGTTCTTCATGTTCTTCATGAATTTTCCAGAAATTCATGTGTTCATCGAAGAACACATGAACATTAAACCGGAAAATTCACGTGTCACCAGAAAGTTCATGCAATTTTCCAGAAAGGAAGAACACCTGGGAATTTGTAGAAAGGGGTGAAGAACTTACTTGATAAATCGAAGGTAGAAGATGAAGATCACGAACTGAGCGTTGAAGGTCGACAGTGGTGAAGAAGCTCCGGCGAAAATGAAAGTTGTAGAGCATAGAGAGTTGGGGATAAGAGTTTGCGAAAAGTGGCAAATGAATCCTCTCTCCCCCCTTTTATAAGCACTTCCTCACTTGGGAAGCGCAAGGGACATCATAGCTTAGGCATCTCTAGGACTGACAAAACTTGAATGCTCCACCATGTGTCAGGAAAGGGAATCTTTATTTGGCATTCCCCAGGCTAGACGTTACATCCATCGAGTCTTCTTCTACCCCGCGAGCACATCTTCCTCGACCATGTGCGCACCTTGCGTCCTCGCCAGGCCTCGTCGACATAAAAACACCACTCCAGCAGGCACACTTCCTAAACCTGGTCGACATAAAAATGCCATTTTCGCGAGCATGTCCTCTCATATGAAAGGTTGGTCGGGCTGATCAAGGACCAATGTCGACCACCTAAACTGTGGGACAGGCGAGGAGCGTATGCTCGAACATCATCATTTAAGGACAAGTACCCGCGAAACTATCTCAAGTCATCACTCTTCCTCAGAGCAAAGACTTGGGGGGCTCCTGTTACAGACTAGGATGTCGTCTCGCCCACAGTAGGGTAAGGCCCAATCCAGTCCTGCTCTTGGCCAGACCCAATAGCCAGAAACGAGCTGTTGGGCAGGAACTAGCCGTTGGGCATGTCCCCCTCACTCGCTTGGCAGTTCACGCGACCAACTGCTTCCCCGGATCTCACAGAAATAGTTAGACCAGGTCAAAAGGTCACGCACCTGACCCTCCACCTGGAAGTCTCTCATTGGTCGACCAAACGTTTCGGCCACATGGGAGACCTTGGCCCCGCGCTGGGGGTTACTTCTATAAACACCCTCTCATGTGAGAGGGGCAGGTTTGATCACTACTCAATACTTGAAATCTTACCTTTGTACTTGCTTTCTCTCTTTGTCCAAACTCTTACTTTGACATCGGAGTACCTTGTAGGTACATCCCCCTTTTCTCTCCTATAAGCATCATCATCTGCCCTACTCGAAGGCCACGACGATCCAGTCTGATCACCTCCGATCAAGTAACTTGGAGAAGAAGTGCTTCCATATATGCGGATCCTTTTTAGAGTCATGATGATGTTGATGAATATGGAAAGTAATATTTGCATACACACGGACAAAATGAAAGCAAAAAGAAGACGAAGAAAGAAAAAGATGGGATGAAGAGAAGAGAGGACGGGATACTTATTTAAAGACCACTTATAATCGATTATTGTCCATGACGATCAATTAAAGAAGTTAATGCCATAAACCCTAATGATTGATTGTTGGAAGTGCACACTTAAAAAGTTAATAATCGATTAAGCTATTAGGGTTAAACGATTATGAGGCACGGTATTTGAATTTCAAAAGGTTTCTAATTGATTAGACCTATATGGTAAACGATTAAGTATTCTATTTTTAGGCTCCTTGCTCTTTTTGGATCTTAGCATGCATTTGGGCTTTGTCATTTGCTCTTGGAACCCCTTTTCTTTCAACATTGCACCCCTTGGCTATATATTTTTGTATGGAAATCTTACTAGAAATAAAATTAACTCAAACAAAATATGTTAGTGATAAATAATATTCACTAAGAATGAATAAGACCACTTGCTAGAGGATTTAACCATAGCTTTCCAATTTAATCTCTATCAAGTGTTCTTCTCAAATATCTCAAGATATCTTGAGAAACTCCCCTCACGTGGGAATAAAAAACATTGTTGATTTTCGATCTAAACGAATGGCTTGATATGAGAGTTCGGTCAAAAATGCTAAGGATTGCCACAATCATCAAAGATCCTCAGACTCCATAAACATCGGAGCTTAGAGTCTTCGCCTTATCTTGAAGCTTTCAAGCATATATGTTATTCTTTGCCATATTCCCTTATTTGAGAGGATGCTTTAAGAGATTCTTCTAACATATTTTTGGGGATATTTGTTCTTCTTTTTTATTGGCCGCATTAGGTAAAAACAACATATGTATAAGATGTATTTTATGCAAAGGCAACATGTGGAACGAGATGTTCTACCATATGTTCCAGCATCTAGCCTCAGTCTGTTAGGTAGATTTCTTGAAGAAATCTGGGCATGATTGTGTTTCTTTCTAAGAAGATTTGTTCTGTCCAAGTTTCTCTTAAAGTGCTTAAGAGAAATATTTCGTTGTAAGTAACTTATTGAGAAAGATGCTCAACACATGTAGTGTGACATCTTGGTATAAGGACTGTGTTATGACCGTCTTCAAATTTCCTTCATAATTGTCGTGTTGTTAATTTCTTTAGAAGATGCAAAAGCTTGATTTTGGAAGAAGTTTGTTTTGTTAATCCAAATCAATTTGGAAAAGACTTGGATTTGATTTAGTTAAAGAAGATTTGATTGGATTTGATTTGAAGGAAGATTTATTTCTAATTTATTGTATCTAAGAGTTACTATACAAAGAAGATTTATATTTCATGAAGACGATTAATTTGGATGTTCTGGTGAAACATGTAGAACACGATGTTCCAGCATGTGTGTAGTGCAACATATGACCCTTGTCAGCAAGCCATGATGGATGTTGTTAGGTGAAAAATTTCTGATTGTTTTCAATCAGATTTGTTGTTTTATTTTAGAAATGTATTTTTGTGGATTTTTTTGTTAAAGATTGGCTAAGATCAATTCAATTTAAATGGATATTTAAATTTAAATTTGAATCAAAACAAATCATATCTTTTGGAGGTTGTTAAGAAACAAATCAAAACATAATCTCCTATATTTCTTGATGAGATCAAAAGCTTCTAATTTCCATTGGAAAAATAAAAAAAGAAGCATTGTTATTTAAGGAGACTCAAACCTCACGTTTAAAGTGGGCATGTAGTGAATATTTCTTGTGTTAGGGTTTATCTTTTGAGTATTTGCTTGTATTATTTTTGTGCATC
The DNA here is from genome assembly GCA_022829125.1 of Lathyrus tuberosus. Classification (NCBI taxonomy): domain Eukaryota; kingdom Viridiplantae; phylum Streptophyta; class Magnoliopsida; order Fabales; family Fabaceae; genus Lathyrus; species Lathyrus tuberosus. Next base: position 1,819,502 of record JALAZF010000308.1, on the reverse strand, counting down.
ACTCTAATGCCTTCATTCATATCTTAAGGTATAAAGTTTGGTTTGTTAGTTGAGTTATAAAAATTTATTCCAAGATACTAATTCTATAATCTTGAGAACAAAATATTTGTGTGGGTGTTTTTTTCACCTTTTCAATCATATTGGTATAGTCTAAATAGTTGGGAGAGTGTTTGAGTGAAATTGGGAGGGTTCTCATATTTAGGTGGACACTAGAACGAAGATTTCACGAGTAGTATTAGGAAAGTGGCCTTTAATTGGAAAAATTTAGAGTAAGTCCATTTGTCCTTCTGGCTATTGGGAGTGAAATAGTTCTAAAGGGAGACCTAAATAGAAAGTCACTAGGATTAAGAAGAGGTATTGAACAACATATGGTTGTTGTTCCTATAAGACTAATTGTACTAATTAGATATAGTGAATTTCCTTTCTTGGGTAGAGTTCCCCCAGATGTAGGTGTGGTTTACACTGAACTGAGTTAACAATTGTTGTGTTCTTTATTACTTTTCTGCTTCATCATCTTGTATAAGTTAAATTATCAATCTCGGTAGTAAACTAGTTTTTCTAGTATACAATGTCCCAGACAACGTGTCAAACATTTGTCCCCATAATCTATCTGTTAGCCGGGAGATTTCGACCAAACATAGGGAATGAAGAAATGGTGCAAAAGCCAAGCAAGTAATTCGACGCCAGGAGAAAGAATAGTGAGGAAACCAAAGTTTGGGTTGACACAGTCGAAAGGTGCGTCGGAAGGATACTTAGAGGCGAGGCTGTCGAAGGGTGTCAATTGGTGGCCTATGAAACCAACACAAAGCTGATAAGTCTTTGAGCGGGAAAATTTGAAACGTCGAGAATGTGGGAAGTTAGAAAGATGGTGGGGTGACATGTGTCACAACCAGGGCCAATCTTGGGAGACGAACAATTATTTTTTCATCCTATTTAAAACAATAGTTATTTTCGTTTTGGGGTCGCATTTGTAACATTGCAAAGGGGAAACACTCTAAGTACCAAGCGTTAAGAGAAACAAATTTACTCCCACAAAAATGTATGATAGCATCCACACTAGTTTAATGCAATTTGTCTGATTAAAATTTAAGTTACCTTGTCATTTACTTATCTGTTTGTTTTTTCCACTTTTTGTTTATTCATCAATTCGCAACCCTTTTATTTTTTAAGTTGCTCTCAATTATTCTAAATCAAAAGCCAACCTATCAACAAGACTTACATTTCAACCATCGTTCTGGGATTCTGTGGCCGATCTTGTAAGCAAACCTGCGATAGGAGGCCAGCGGTTATTCACGCGAGAATCGCGTGCGAACATTATCATTTGTCATAAACTTGTTGTACAAGTTGTCCCAAGCATCTGGTCCAACATTTGTCCTCCAGAAAACATAGTTTTAATATTTTGAAGACATTTATGCATGAGTTTTTTGAGGCTGTATCATCTTCATGTAAATAATCTCCACACGTTCTATTTTATCTTTCAAAATTTCTACTTGATAAAGCTTATTCATCACTTCTACTGGATGACGCTTCTTCATATCTTCTACTAGATGAAGCTTCTTCGTGATTTTCATCAGATGATGACTCCTAGAAAAAATTGTTCGTTTATGGTGAGTGTTTTTTCAAAGGATGCCTCCGATGTTGATCCATCTTGTATTTCTTCTAATGATGATGTTGAATCTTCTAATTTTCTCAAACTCATTCCTTCATCCTTTAAGAACTGAATAACTTATTTGAGTGTCTTAATGATTTCATCTTTATTGGATTTTTCTTGAAACTCGTCAAACATACTTCTACATTTTGAATCAAGGATTGGATCAGACTTCTAGATCCAATATTTGAATCTAAAAAATCTGTTAAATATAACACTTTTGACATAATCTCAAAGGATTTAAATGTTTGAGCACCATCTATGAAGATGACCTTCATGTTCATTCAATAACTCTCAAACATCTCATTTGTACAACTTTTATGTAATACACTGAAACATTGACTCAACTCATGCATATGGTATCGACTCAACATTTAGTTCTTCATATGAACCGAGTTCCAATCAAATACGAACCCTAAGCCCTCACTCTGAGCTTGGGACAAGTCACTAGTCTCCACTATGAACTAGCAAACATGTCTCTTTCACAACACGACAACATATGATGCATGGAATTTAACAATGCAATAAACCCCACTCTGACTGTACATAATCAGACAACAATAACATGATGAATACAACCACACTCTGACTGTAAACAATTATGCATTCACTGAATCACTAGTAGTTCTCACTCTGAACTACTCATCTCAATAACTCGTAAACAAGTATGCACAATAATTCACACAAAATCATACTTGCATTTTCATCACATATATTCACAATTACACATGACACTCATTTAAGTATAATATCAATTAACAACGATAAATTAATTATATATTTCAATTCACCAACTAATATTTGATAGAATACACCAAACATTGACTACACGACACAACCATCCCAAAAATCCAACTCAGCAGGTTAAAGCGCACCTACTGACACTATGATGGGTAACCTGTCACCAGGGTGACGCTCATCATCACCCATATCCCCCAACTGGCACCCCTGTGATGACCGGGAAGGCCTACGCTTTCATGGATGCCATGACGGTCTCCCTGTCAGACACCTAATGGCCGTCAGCGCCTCACAACACATGACGACTAGGGTGTCATGCAGGTGACGCCGGTCACCCTGTTAACATAAGCAAAAATGTGTTATACCATTGCAGAACCTTCAAAATACACCCAAATCAATTATAAGCACTCCCAAACGGTCTATAATTGATACATACATGATTAACAGATATTAGCATGTTATTTCTCATTAATCTAACATAATATTCCACCAATTAAGCACAAAAATTCAGAATTTCATTCATACTTTAAAACCCTCTATTTCAAATTAAACATCATATTTATGAACATTTTAGCACACACAACAATCACCACAATTATAGAGCACGGATTTCAATAAATTCATTGCATAAAATAGAATTACATTCATATAATTCATCACTAAACAATAAAAAGAAAAAGAAGAAAATCCTATTGGAGGTTAAGGGAAACCTCTCTACCTTTTCATGATTTATACACCCTTATATGAATAATCCCCCCTTACCTTGTAATTCTAGCAAAAGCAACCTTCTATGGTCTCCTCTTGCAAAAGACTTAGCTCTCCTCTTCTCTTTTCTCCTTTTTTTTTTCATGTACTGTCAAAAGTGTTTTAAAATCCTATTTTTCCTAATTTTCTAATTATATGATAATCTAACCAACTGTTCTTTATTTAGTTTTTGGCCCAACTAACCAAAGACTTCTCTTCACTTACCACCTAATTCTTTTAATTTGCAAAAATATCCTAACTCCTCATATTCTTCAAACTTTAAATTAATTAATTAAATCCTACTAAAACTAATTAATTAAGTACAATTCCCCGAAATGACCACTAATCGACCAATCCACCCTAAATCACACAAAATAATTATTTAAATAATTGTATCACTTTAAATCAAACAAACAAATAAATAAAAGTATAATTAAGTTAGGGTGTTATAACTCTCCTCCATTTAATGAATTTTTGCCCTAAAAAATTACTTGACGGGAAAAGCTCTGGATAAGACTCTCTCATCCTACTCCCGAGCTCCCACTTCACACTGCCACTAGCAGTACCTCCCCAAACAACTTTCACTGAAGCGACCTCTTTGCCTCACAGTACTTCACTTCAAGATCCTCAATCCTTTATGGCAAAGTCTTGACCTTCAAGTTCTCTTTAACTTGCACATCATCCAACTGGACCACATGAGACGGATCAGAAATGTACTTCCTCAGGTGAGAAAGATGAAACACATCATGAAGATTTGAAAGATACAGTAGTAACGTAACTCAGTAGACCACCTCTCCTACTCTCTGAAGAGTCTGAAACATACCAATGAAACGCGATGTAAGCTTCTTAGATTTCAATGCATGGCCAACACTGATTATCGGAGTAACTCTCAAGAACACATGATCTCCCTCTTAGAACTCAAGTGTTTTCCTCTTCTTGTCATGATAGCTCTTCTGACGACTATGTGAAGCTTTCCTCTTCTCTTGGATCATCTTGATCTTCTCAGTAGTCTGCTGAACTATCTCAGGTCTAAACACCAAACTCTCACCAGAATCATACCAACACAAAGGTGTCTTACACCTTCTACCATACAACGCCTCGAACTGTGTCATTCCTGTACTAGAATGGAAATTGTTGTTGTAAGTGAACTCAACCAACGGTAAGTAACTGTCCTAGTTACCTCCTAGTTCTAAAATACACTCTCTTAGAAAATCCTCTAAAAACTGAATAGTCCTATTTGTCTGACCATATGTCTACAGATGAAAAGTATAACTCAACTTCAGTTTATTACCCATCACTTCTTGCAAACTCTGCGAAAATCTCGATGTAAACCTCATATCCCTATCCAACACAATACTTGAGGAAATACCATGCAAGCTAACAACCTTCTGGATATACAATTCATCTAACTTCTACAAAGGATAACTGGTTTTAATCAGGATGAAAAGAGCCTATTTAGTCAGTCTATCAACAACAACCCAGATGGAATCATATCCTTTTGTCGTCTTCGGTGGACTTGTCACACAATTCATGGAAATGTTGTCACACTTCCGCTTAGGAATACTCAATGGTTGCATCAGACCCGACAACTTCTGATGTTCAATCTTCGAATTCTGGAAAGTCAAACACGCATAAATGAACTCAACTACTTCCTTCTTTATTCCTGGTCATCAAAATATTTTCTTCAAGTCTTGATACATTTTAGTAGCACTAGGATGAATACTAAGAACACTCATATGACCTTCCTCAAGAATGCTCTTCTTTAGCTCTAGCACATCAGCTACGTAAACTCCGTCTTTGAATCTCATCATACCATTCTAATCTATCATGAAATCACCTCCTTTACCTTGATTGATTAACATCAAACGGTCGATCAATCCTAAATCGGTCTTCTGACCCTCGATCTCTTCAAGGATACCAGTGGTCAGCTTTAACATGCCTAACATCACACTATTAGGAGTCCCCTCACACACCAAACTCATGTCTCAGAATTACTCAATCAACTCCAATTCTTGAATCATAAGCATTGACATATGCAACGAATTTATGCTCAAAGCATCAGCTACAACATTGGCTTTACCAGAATGGTAACTCAAACCAAAATCATAATCCTTCAGAAATTTGAGCCACCTCCTCTACCTCATATTCAAATCTTTCTGATATAAGAGATACTTCAAATTCTTGTGGTCACTAAACATTTCAAATCTAAAACCAAACATATAATACATCCAAATTTTCAACATGAACTCCACGGATGCCAACTCTAAATCATTCATATGATAATTCCTCTCATGAACTTTCAACTGCTCAGAAGCATAAGCCATAACCTGACCATTCTGCATCAACACACCACCTAGTCCCATCATCGATGCATCACAATACACAACAAAGGATTCACTTGGACTCTGCAAAATCAACACTGGAGCTAATGACATCTTCTTCTTGATTTCTTGAAAACTCTCTTCACACTGAACACTCCACACATAAGATTGACCCTTTTGTGTCAACTGAGTCAAAGGTAATGCCAACTTTAAAAAGCCTTCAATAAAACTTCTGTAGTAACTGGCCAATCCAAGAAAACTTCTTATCTCTGTAACAGACTTTGGAGTCTCCCACTGCTACACTGCATTTATCTTCGACGGGTTCATTGCGATACCACCACTAGATATCACATGACTAAGGAAACTCACTTCTTTCAACTAGAAGTCACACTCAGACAACTTCACATACAAATTCTTCTCTTTCAAGGTTTGCAGTACAATTCTCAAATGCTTTGCATGCTCTTCCTCAAATTTAGAATATATCAAAATATCGTCGATGAACACAACCACAAATTGATCTAAGTACATATGAAATATTATATTCATGTACTCCATGAACACTCCAAGCCCATTAGACACACTAAACGGCATCACAGAATACTCATAGTGACTATATCTCGTTCTGAATGAAGTCTTTAGAATATCGTCTGACTTCAAACAAATATGATGATAACCTAAACGTAAATCAATCTTGTTGAACATGCAAGCACCAACCAACTGATCCATCGGGTCATCAATTTTTGGAAGTGGGTACTTATTATGTATAGTAACCTTGTTCAGGTGTCAATAGTCAACACACAACCTCATGTTACCATCTTTCTTCTTAACTAACAGCACTGGCACTACCCACGTCAAAACACTCGGTCAAACATACTTCTTCTCAAGCAGATCCTATAACTGTTTCTTGAGCTCACTCAGATCTAAAGTAGGCATCCTATATGGCGCCTTCGACAAAGGACTAGTACCATATACTAAGTCTATAGCAAATTCCACCTCACGCTCCAATGGCAAATTACTAATGTCATCTGGGAATACTTTGGGAAACTCACACACCACATGTAGATCTGAAATTATTTTTTCGCTTCACACACTCAAAGACATGAGCACCATGAACACTTGAGCACTCTCTCTTAAGGACATCTCTATCTTCCTCGCGGTCATGAAACTAGATTATGTACTCTATTCGGGGTCAAGAAACTTCACTGATTTATCAAAATAATTGATAAACACATGGTTGAACTCTAACCAATTCATTCCTAGAATAACATCAAGTTGACTTAGAGGCAAACATGCTAAGTCAATCACAAAATATCTCCCAAAAATTGTTAAAGGATAATTCAAACACACCAACGAAGTAGTCATTGAACCATTAGTTGGGGTATCAATAACCATTCTACCACTCATAGAACACACTTCCAAATTCAATCTTGATACACACTCAACAGATATAAATAAATGTATCACACTCGTATCGATAATAGTAATCAAGGGAATATTATTGATAGAGCATGTACCTTGAATCAGATTATCAGATGCAGTAGTCTTTGCTCCACTCAAAGCAAAAACTTTCTCTAAATATCGATCCTTCTTAGGTTTCTCACATTGAGTACTAATATGGCCCTGCTCTCCATAGTTAAAGCAAAATGTTATTATTACTACAGTCAGCAGCTCGGTGACCTGGCTTCCCAGACTTGAAGCAATTCACAGTTGTGCTCTTGCACTCAGAAACATGAAGTCCAAACTCACCACATCTAAAAATCTCACATAAGTAGGAGCCCCTTCCCCACTTTGCTTTTTCCCACCCATAGCCTTCTGATCAGCCTTCTGCTTCCCTTTGTCAGCTGGAGTACTATACGGTTTCCCACGATTTTGATTATTCCCTTTCTTCTCACTAAGACTCTTATAATGAGTTGATCGGGCTCTGCTATCCTCATCATATATCCCACATTTATTCACCTCTATAGAAAAATAGAGAATCTCCTGATACCCAATGCCTTGCTTAATCTCTGGTCTCAAGCCGCTCTCAAACTTAATATACTTCGACCCCTCAACAGCCGCACTATTATAATGTGGACAGAACTTCACCATTTTTTTCAAACTTAGCAGCATACTCTACAACTGTCGAATTTCCTTGTTTCAGCTCAAGGAACTCGATCTCCATCTTATTGCGCATGTCCTCAGGACAATACTTCTCTAGGAAATGAGCTTTGAGCACAGCCCAGGTAATCTCAGCACCTACAACCTCCAGGCTCTAGAGCACATTATCCCATCAGTCTCCAACTTCCTCCGACGACGTATAAGTACCAAACAATACTTTATGTTCCTCGGTATAAGCCATCACTCGAAAAATATTCTCAATTTATCTGAGCCATGCCTGAGAACCCTCTAGATCATATCTGCCTTTGAAGGTCGCCAGATTATTTCTCTAAAATTTCCCTAATCCACAGAACTCATCACCAACTTGATTTTGCTGACCCTGCAGCGCCTGAGCCACCGAATCCAAAGCATCAGCAATTGTGAAATCACTTCTTCCAGTCATTTCTCTGCACACCAACAAATAACTAATAGAAGAAACATGCATCGAGAGTGTTTATACACATATCGCATACTAGGGAATAAACTTCATTACAAAAACCCGACCGAATGGACCAACTTGCTCTGATACCACTATGTAACACCCTACTTCCCGACCGACAATTAAATAAATAAAACATGTAAAGCACAAATATCCTCCAAGCACGACGCTACTCAACTTCAATAAAACATACATGAACCACATAATAATAAAACTTGATTCACTTGATAAGCAGCGGAATTTTGAAATGGTTGGCATAAAAAGGCTTAACAAAAATAAGTTTGAAAAAACGGTCCAATATCCAATTAGAGAAAAAGATATGCAACATAAGAAAAACAATTAAAAGAACAGTTTGTCCCCTTGTGTTACATATCAGAGCGAATCCAACTATAAGACTCGATCGACAAGCAACTAAAGAGGTACAACACGATTCTCAACCTCAAGCTCCTACTCAGGTACCTGATTATATGTACTTCAGATAAGAACAGATGCAATAACACAAAAAGGGGGTGAGAATACATTCAAATAATAAATGGTGCACAAAATAATTAGAATAGATTCAAACATCATAGAGTATACATATATCATATATGCACCATAATATCACGTATTCACATTTCACCCATACCACTATCATACTCATACAATCTCATACAAGAGCATTCAATAACACTCAAACATCTCATTTGCACAACTTTTATGTAATGCAATGCAACATCGAGTTAACTCATGCATGTGAGACCGAGTCAACATTTGGTTCTTCATAGGAATTGGGTTCTAATCAACTTCGAACCCCGAGCCCCCACTCTGAGCTCTAAGTCCCCACTATAAGCTTGGGACAAGTCACTAGTCCCCACTTTGAACTAGCGAACATGCCTCTTTCACAACACAACAACATATGATGCATGGCATTTAACAATGCAATACAACCCAACTTTGAGTGTACATAATCACACAACAACATATGATGTGTGACATTTAACAATGCAATACAACCCATTTTGAGTGTACATAATCACACAACAACAATAACATGATGAATACAATCCCACTCTAACTGTAAACAATTGTGCATTCACTACATCACTAGTAGTTATCACTCTGAACCATGCATTTCGGCAACTCATCAACGAATATGCATAATAATTCACACAATATACAACTTGCATTTTTATCACATATATTCATAATTACACATAACACTCATTTATGTATAATAACAATTAACAACGATCAATTAATTATATGCTTCAATTCAAAAACAAATATTCGTTAGAATACACCGAAAAACGCCCAAACATTGACTGTACGACACAACCATCCCAAAAAGCAAACTCAAGTGGTTAAAGCACACCCACTAACACGATGAGGAGTAACCCATCACCAGGGTGACGCACATCATCACCCCTATCTCCTAATCGTCACTCATGTGATGACCGGTAAGGCCTACGCTTTCCTAAAGACCATGATGTTCTCCCCGTTAGGCACCTAACACCCGTCAGCGCCTCACAACACATGACGACCAGGGTGTCATTCAAGTGATGCCTGACACCCAATTAACATAAGCAAAAATACATTTTGCCACTGCAGATCCTTCAAATTACACGAAAATCAATTCTAAACACTCATAAATGGTCTAGAATTGATACATACTGTTAACCCTCAATTTCGACGCCAGCCAAAATCAAAGTTATATTAATGTTAAAAATTATTTTTAATATAAAGAAGGCTTCGACCTAACTTTTGAGAGGCCTGAGTCGAATAAATGTGGAGAAGTCTTAAAAAATGGCTAAGTATGGAAAGGGTTCTTCGACCGTGAGAGTGTAGCGCTGCAGCAGTTATGTTAAGATTGGAGGGAATTTCCAATATTTGAAATTTAAATAAGAGCAGTTGTGGACGTGGGAACAGTTGAGATTAAGGGGAAGGCGCCAAAATCCACACGTTCGAAGCAGTAACCACCACTGAGTAGTTATTTCCTAGCACTATAAATAGGAGTTGGTTCTATGTAAATGGGGTGTTCATATTTTTGTACAAGTTACTCTAAGAAACTCAAAGTACCCGCGTGTAGAGAAACGAGTTCGTGAGAATGTACGTAATGTAACACCATTGTCTTCATTAATCTAATTTATTTTCAGCATGTTTACTTTCCATGCCTTTACAGTTTCTTGAAATTTATCTTCCATGCCAAATTTGTGTTCAAAGTCATTTAAGTTTCCTGCGTTTTACTTTCGACTGCATTTTACGTTCAAGCATTTAATCTTCAAACCTTTACTTTTCAAAGCCTTTCATTTTCAAGAACGTGAAGTTCTCCTTTAAATCAACTGCATTTATTTTCAAAGTCTTTTACTTTCCAGCACCTTACCTTCGACAACACTTCTACTTTCCCAGCCTTTACTTTCCAAGAACGTGGAGTTCGTTGCATTTTACTTTCAAAGCTTTTACCCATTCGACGCCTTTAATTTTTGCAACCTTTACTTGCATTTCTTTAAATTTCAAGTTCTCACTTTACTTTATTGCCTGTAGTCGAACGTGGAGTTTAGTTAGATTTTATTTTCAGCATTGTCGAACGTGGAGTTCAGTTTACATTTTCTTTAAGTTACACTTGTCTCTCAAACTTAGCACATGTCCTAGGATTTGTGTGATCGGTCCTGCAAGTTAAATCAATTTGCATTTAGATTGATAGATCAGAGGTTGTTTACCAAAATTCCCAGTAAACAAATTGGCACGCCCGGTGGGACCCAGTGCTAAGTCAAACCTTTTTGTCAGCCTTATCTCTCTTGGTGAAGAAGTGTTTTCGTTGCATGTTATTGAGGAGTGGGAAGTTAGCCACAGCAAACGAAGAGATACCAAAGAGAAGATATACTAAGAAGATGGCAACTAATTCCAATCAACAAGTTGATCCTCAAGGGAGTATTTCAAACACTCAGTCCAGTAGCAGTATTGGGACTCAAAGCACTCCATCACCAGTGTCTTCAACAGGAGGACCAGCGTCACTTCCGTTAGTGGTGTCTGAGCCAGGATCAACATATACAAAATCATATACTCAACCTGTGTTAGAATATATAGGACCACAAAGTTCTAATTCGCCAACATCCCCAAGAGGAAATACAATGTACATGCACGTTCCTCCACCAGGTTTCCAACATCCAGGGTCAAGGAGTCAACCCTATGGTATGCCTACATCAATGATGCAAAACCTGCAGAATGCTCCACCTATATTTTCAGAAACTGTTGTGTCTTCGCCACTACAAGGGTCAGGATCAGGGGGACGAAACAATCAGAGTATAGGCGCTGGTTACTCTGTTCAAACCCCTAGCCTTACAAATACATCCATAAATTGTTTGAGACAGCAGATGGATGAAAGTAACATGCAAATGGTACATACGTTGTCTCAGACAATGGGAGAAGTTTTTCAACCTTTGATTCAAAATACAACTCAAACTAACCAACAACTGGCTGCACAAGTGGAACGCATGGCTGATTTCATGGGAGTGCCAGCAGTAGATCGAAGAGCGACGGTGGTCGAAGATATCCCAAGGCGTCATCAACGTCAGATACCTGATGCTAACTTGGAGGATCAAGAGATGGTTGACCATTTCAGAGTCGAACCACCAAGAAACCAGATGCCATACCAGATGGAAGTAGAACCAGTAGTGATGGTGAAGAGGAACCAAAACGCAGACCAACTACTTAGGCAGGTTCGACACCAGAATCAAGCAGAAGAAAATAATCTTGCAGCCATGGTCGAAAGGATAATGACTAGGAATGGGATGAATTTTGGCTTCACCAGGCCAAATTATACATCACCTATAGTGGATTACATTCTCCAAGCAGAACTTCCCCCTAGGATGAAGGTTCCAAAGTTTAGCAAATTTTCAGGAGATACTACTGAGTCTACTGTCGAACATGTGGCTAGATATTTGATCGAGGCGGGCGAGATTGCTGTTGACGAAAGCCTTAGGATCAAATACTTCCCAAGTTCTATTACCAAGAATGCCTTCACATGATTTACTACGTTGCCTCCAAATTTTATATACAATTGGACCCAATTAGAACGTTTGTTTCATGAACAGTTCTACATGGGGCAAACTAAAATTAGTTTGAAAGAATTGGCTAGCATCAAGCGCAAGGTCACTGAGCCAATTGACGATTACCTGAATAGGTTTCGACTTCTTAAAGCCAAGTGCTTTACACAAGTGCCAGAACATGAGTTAGTCGAAATAGCTGCTGGGGGTCTTGATTATTCCATTAGGAAGAAATTAGACACCCAATATCTTAGAGATATGGCCCAGCTGGCTGATAGGGTTCGACAGCTAAAGAGGCTAAAAGAAGAAAAAGCCAAATTCAGTAGGGGTAAAAAAGTAGCGTTTGTCGAATGCAAGGAAGAGGTGGAGAGTCTGTATGGTGAGCCATCTTGTTTCGACGAAAATGAGGTTGACGTTGCTGAGTTAAAGCAAGGTCCACCTTACGCTTGCAAATTTTTAGCTCCTTCAGAAGGAAAAAATCCTGTCGAATCTAACGACAAATTCCCTAAGAAAACATATACTTTCGACGTCACTAAATGTGACGAAATTTTTGATTTGTTAGTTAAAGATGGGCAAATGATAGTGCCTGCTGGTGCTAAAACGCTACCTTTAGAACAAAGAAAGAAAAGAGGTTTTTGTAAGTACCATAAATTTTTGGGTCATAAAACTTCTCAATGTTTTCTTTTCAGGGATCTGGTGCAAAACGCTATCCAGGAAGGAAGGCTGAAGTTTGGGGAAAAAGGCAAAGCCCAGATGAAGATTGACTCTGACCCGTTGCAAGTTGCAGAGGCCAACTATACAGAGCCTCATGAGGTTCAGATGGTGGAAGCCACAGGGGGATTCGACGAGTCAATCAACATGGTAGAAGTTACTGAAGACTTCGCCATCAGTGCTGTGAAGATTGAAGGTTCTAGTAAGGCTACAAGTGGCCTAAATGTTGATGGCACCAGTTTGATGTTGGTGACCAAAGAAACTGCTGATAAGTTTGTGGAAATGGATAATGCTGCTAAGGGTTTTGATGTAACCGTGAGTGGGTGGAAGATAACTGTCAATGAAGGCATTAATATGGACGAGTTGGCTGAGGAGTCTGATTCTAGTTCAGATAGTATCAACACCAATGAGGCTATGGCTAGAAATTCCCCCAAAGTTCAAGTTGTTAAGGAATTAGAAGATGACATGCTCTTGGTTGGAGAGATGCTGGACATGGATGGTTGTCTGGTGGAAAATTGGATCTGTATGGCTGCTGAAACTTTTTTCAAGACATCTCCTGATGTCGAGAGAGTTAATGCTGCGGAGATGGTAGAGGCTGAGAAAGCTGCTTGGGAAAAAGCTTCCCAAAGAGCTGCAAAAGCAGCAGTAGGTGGTGGCTTCTTGGCAAAGACCACTGAAAGTCTGGAAGCCAGCTTCTCCAAGATGCGCCTGAAGGACAGAATGGATGTAAACATGGTCGAAATTACTGATCGAAAGAATGAACCATTGAGTAAAGTAGATGAGCAAGAGAAACTCAACAAAATGGCTTATCCTAAGCCAGAAGAGACAATTGTGGACTTCTTACATCGTTGCCAGAAAAAAGACTCTGGAGTAATGCTGTGTCCCAGGTGCAGCGCCATTTTTGATGAAAAGGATGCCCACAAGCTTGAAGGTGTTAAGAAGGCTGGCGAAAGCTGGGGGCAGAAGGCGGGCAAGGGGCACCGAGGTTTTGACCATAGGAGACTTTCGACAGGGCTAATAAACCAAACACCAGGAATTAGGCCAGGTACGTTCAAGCCAACGGCGAACGCACCAACAGGTAGTTAGATCAAACCTGTCGAAGGGAGAAGACAGAAGAAAAAGTGGGAGAAGTTCGATGTGGAAAGAGGTGCGTCATTTGAGTACAGGAAGGAGAATCGCACCACAAACAAATCAGCATACATTTCGCAAAATTACAAGGGTAACAACCCAATGTCTAGATCGCAATGGCGAAGAGAGTAGCGCAGGCGAAAAGCTGTTAGGGAGGCTCAGGTGCAAGGGAAGTCAAGCACCAATGTGGCTGGGGCAATGGAGAAACTGCCCATACGACGAAAGTTGTTTACTATTCAGCCAGAAAAGAAGGTCGAAGAGGATGATGATATGACTGATAACTTCGATAATGAGTCAGCAGCTTCCCTAGACATTTTGGTAAATGTGGTGTTAGTAATGCCAAGAGAATTTGGTCAAGTCTCAGAGATCGAAGACTTAGACCAAACTGCTGAGTTGGAAATGATGGCACAAAAGCCTGTGTGCTATTACATCATGAACAATGGGTGCGTCGAAGAACAGAATACTTTCTTTGAGTGTCCCACGGAGGCAATGAAGGGTTACTTAAAGCCTCTTTATATTACTGGAAAAGTGGAGAACGTTCCTGTCAACAAGATTTTGGTAGACTGTGGTGCGACGGTTAATTTGATGCCAAGATTTCTGTTGAGCAAGATTGGAAAATTTGAAACCGATACTAAACCCCACAACATGGTTCTGTCGAACTATGAAGGCAAAGTTGGTTCTACTCTGGGAGTGATTCAGGTATATCTCACTGTGGGAACTATTACCAGACCAACAGTGTTCATGGTCGTCGAAACAAAGGCTAACTATAATCTACTCTTAGGAAGGGAGTGGATTCATGGGATAGGAGTAGTACCCTCATCTATGCACCAGAGAATCACAATCTGGAGACCAGATGGGATAGTGGAAAACATTGAAGCTGATCAAGGGTACTTCAAGGTGCCTGTTAATCATATGGACAGTAGGCAATTCGAGAAACATCTGGCAAACATTGCTCCATGTCCTCCAGCTGATTTTGAGTTCACACCTGACGAGGAAACGTTTTATTCGTTGTACTTACACCCTGTAGAAGGTTTCAGATGGGACAGGGAGGTACCAGGAGGAAGATTGCCATGCCTAGGCACACCTCCAATAGAGCTCACAGGGTGGGGAGATGAATTCAGTGATCATGACTGAGTTCGATGCTATGAAAAGAATTTCGGCCTATGTGGCCGAAACAAAACTACAAGCGGCTTTGGAAGCCGCCAATGATTATATGGCTGGTGAAGCCATTTCTGAAGTGTATCAAGAAGGCCCTAGCAAGGACTTCGACCCAAAACCACCAGACAAGGTTGAAAATGAAGGGCAAAGCCAGAGGCTCGACGCTATCTATGAAGATGAGCCTTTGGGATTTGAAAAGGATCCGTTGGCAAACAATATAAAAATGCTAGCACAAGATCCTTTGGAAGAAGTGGATCTCAGTGAGGGGGCAACCAAAGGGCCTACTTACATCAGTGCCAATCTTGATCCCCAGTTGAAAGTCGAAGTAGTCCAGCTGTTGAGAGAATTCAAAGACTGCTTCGCTTGGGATTATGATGAGATGCCTGGTCTGAGTAGGGAGTTAGTCGAACACAAGTTGCCTATGACGCCTGGGAAAAAACCAGTCAAGCAGAATCCAAGACGGTTTGCACCAGAGATACTGTCAAAGATCAAAGAGGAAGTCGAAAGACTGCTTCGTTGCAAATTCATTCGCACTGCAAGGTATGTCGAATGGTTGGCTAATATAGTACCTGTTATTAAAAAGAATGGGTCTTTGAGAGTGTGCATCGATTTTAGGGATTTAAACTCTGCAACTCCCAAAGATGAATATTCAATGCCAGTAGCAGAAATGTTAATAGATTCTGCAGCAGGACATGAATACCTTAGTATGCTAGATGGATATTCTGGCTATAACCAAATATTCATTGCTGAGGAAGATGTTCATAAAACTGCTTTCAGATGCCCTGGAGCCTTAGGCACCTATGAGTGGGTAGTGATGCCTTTTGGTCTCAAGAATGCTGGTGCTACTTATCAAAGGGCAATGAATTCAATTTTCCACGATTTTATAGACACATTCATGCAAATTTATATTGATGATATTGTTATAAAATCTATTTCTGGGAATAGTCATATTGACCATCTTCGACAATCCTTTGAAAGGATGAGAAAATATGGTCTTAAAATGAATCCTCTTAAATGTGCTTTTTGTGTGCAGGCAGGGGATTTCTTAGGCTTTTTGGTCCATAAGAAAGGGATTGAAATAAATCAGAATAAAACCAAAGCCATAATGGAGGCGAAAGCGCCATCAACCAAAAAGGAGTTGCAGTCGTTGTTGGGCAAAATCAACTTCTTAAGAAGGTTTATATCTAACCTGAGTGGCAAAACACAAGCTTTTTCGCCATTGCTTCGTTTTAACAAAGATGGTTTCGAGTGGGGGCAATTGCAGCAGGAAGCCTTCGACAAGATCAAGGAGTACCTAAGCCTCCCTCCAATTCTTTCACCACCTTGTAGAAACAAAAGTATGAGATTGTACATAGCTGCAGCAGATAAAACTCTAGGGAGCATGTTAGCTCAAGAGGATGAAAATGGAGTCGAAAGAGCCATTTATTACCTTAGTCGAGTTTTAAATGATGCAGAAACTAGGTATAGCATGATTGAAAAGTTATGTTTATGCTTGTATTTCTCTTGTACTAAATTAAAGCAATATATAAAACCCGTTGATGTGTATGTTTCGTCTCACTTTGATGTTGTAAAACATATGTTATCTAAACCCATTTTGCACAGTCGAATTGGCAAATGGGCATTAGCATTGACAGAATTTTCCTTAACATATCAACCTTTAAAAGGTGTGAAAGGGCAAATAGCTGCAGACTTCATAGTTGACCATTCCATAAATGAAAATGATTCGAATTACGTCGAATTAAGATCTTGGAAATTATACTTTGACGGATCAAGTCATAAAAATGGAACAGGAGTAGGAATATACATTATTTCTCCTGAAAAAATTCCAACAAAATTCAAGTACAAGGTCGAAGGTCCTTGTTCTAACAATGAGGCTGAATATGAAGCATTAATTGCTGGCCTTGAAATTTTGTTAGAATTGGGGGCAACTAGAGTCGAAATAATGGGAGATTCAAAATTGGTTATAAAACAAATCACAAAGGAGTATAAATGTGTTAAAGAAAATCTCATTATGTACTTTGTGATAGCCAATAGATTATTAAAGAAATTTGAGGTAGTGGCCATTCAACACATACCTAGAATAGAGAATCAAGTTGCTAACGACTTGGCCCAAATTGCTTCTGGATACAAGGTGTCGAAAGAAAACCTTCAAGAAGTAATTGAGGCAAGAGGTAAGGTGGTGGCTGTTGGATTATGTCCATCAGACTTAGAAACAACTAAGCTTGGGTGTATAGATGGTGAAAATTGTAAGTTCCTGGATTGGCTGGAATTTTGGTAAAACAACAAGGTGTTCAATGCTGATGTCATGGTGTTGATGTTGCAGCATTGAGTCTTAGTACTGGGCTGTACTAAGTTGTGAAGGTTAACTATGTTTGATGTCATGGGCTTGATGTCATAACATTGCACTTAACACTGGGCTGTGTTAAGGTTGCTAGTTGCTGAAGTGGATGTCTGATGTCACATTGGTGATGTTGTAACATCAGACCTGCAGAACTGAAGCTAATGACAGCATGGGCTTGTTGTTATTAGGGTCGCGTATTAGCTGGAATTGTGGAGAGTGTTGACTCGTTGGATGAGAATATCTTGGGCTAGATATTTTCTGTTACATGGGAGATTTGATTGCAGGTTTGTTGGAGAATTAAAAGGTGGAAGATTTAAAAAGATTTTGGGGATAAAATATGTTTTAAAAGATTCAGTTTTTAATTAACAAATCTGATCAAATATTGTGACAAATCCAATCCAAATTCAAGGAGCTATATAAAGCGCACAAGACCAAGGAAGAAGGTACAGTAAACAGATTGAAGATCAAGAGCTGGAGGCTTAGAGTCTAGGGTTTGTTTAGAGTACTTGTAATCACACTATTCTAGGTTGAATAGGTGTTGAATTTTCTGTCCTCTCTAGAAGCTGTGAAGCAATAGAGAGTTGTTGATTGATCGAAGCTAGGAAGCAAGATCAAGGGATCTCAAAGAGGTTGTTCTTTGAGTGTTTTAGGGGATTGAGTAGTGTTCTCATATCTAAGTGGTTTCTTAGGTAGAAAGTCACTAGTAGAGTATAAGTTTAGGAGATTGTCAACTGGTGTGTTGAGTCTGTAAATTATATCTACAAGTAGTGAATTTCATCCCTAGCTTGGTAGCCCCCAGACGTAGGTAGTTAGACCGAACTGGGTGAACAATTCCTTGTGTTTTCATGTTGCTTATTCTGTCCATTATTGCAGAGTGTGTTGTTGTGACATCGTACCTTAACATCACACGTCTGGTACCAGAATTTCAATTGGTATCAAAGCAGGCATCCTGTCTGTCTCTGGGTGAGATCTAGGGAAGTTACTTTCTGGTGAAAGATGGACAAAGAGGTTGGAGGATTCGTCAACAGACCCCCTATCTTGGATGGCTCAAACTATGAGTATTGGAAGCCTAGAATGACTACTTTTTTAAAGTCATTAGACATCAGAGCTTGGAAGGCTGTCATTAAAGAGTGGAAAGCTCCAGAGGTATGTGAGAAAGATGAGGCTGGCAAGGATAAAGAAGGCACCTCAAAGCCTAAGCCTGAAGAAGAATGGACCAAGGAAGAAGATGAGCTTGCCCTTGGGAATTCAAAAGCCCTAAATGCTATCTTCAATTGGGTTGACAAGAACATATTCAGGCTAATCAACTCATGTGAAACTGCTAAGGCTGCTTGGGATATTTTGAAGGCTACTCATGAAGGCACATCTAGAGTTAAGATGTCTAGACTTCAGCTTCTAACATCTAAGTTTGAAAGCTTGAAGATGAAGGAAGATGAGACTATTCATGACTTCCACATGAGTGTTCTTGAGCTGTCAAATGCGTCCAGTGCTCTTGGTGAGAAGATGACAGAAGAGAAGCTGGTGAGAAATATTCTTAGGTCCCTCCCTAAGAAGTATAAGATGAAGGTAACAGCCATTGAAGAATCTCAAGACATCAGCAAGATGAGAGTTGATGAGCTTATTGGATCTCTTCAAACATTTGAACTTGGACTGAATGAGGAAGAACCAGAAAAGAAGCCTAAGAGTATAGCTTTAGTCTCCACTCCTGCAGCAGCTAAAGATGATGAGTCCCAGGAGGATCTGCCTCAGGCTATAGTTATGTTAGGAAGACAGTTCAATAAAGTGTTAAAAAGGTGGAACAATAACTACAAGCCTAGGGTCAAGAACAGTTCTTCTGACATCAGTAAGCCTAAAGAGAAAGATGAAAAGAAGCCTGCCCAGGATAAAGGTGTTCAATGCGTGGAATGTGAAGGGTATGGACATATTAAGAAAGAATGTCCCACATTCTTGAAGAAACTGAAGAAGGGGATGTCAGTCTCCTGGTCTGGATCTGACAGTGAAAATGAAGATGAGTCAGCAAGGCATGCTAGAGCCTTAACAGGAACAGTTGTGTCAGATGATGATAGTGATGAAGAAATAACCTATGAGGAACTAGCATCTACTTATCGAGAGCTGTGTTTGAAAAGTGCTGAAATTTGTCAAGAAAACAAGTGTCACAAACAACAGATTGCTCAGCTTGAAAGTGAAAAAGCTGATCGAGAGAACGAAGTTGTACTTGTTAAGTCTCAATTGGAGCAGATGACAAAATTTGTTAGGATGATGAACAATGGTACTACTAATCTGGATAAAATTCTTCAGTCTGAGAAAGCAGCTGGAGATAAATCAGGAATAGGATATGTGGCCAGCACTTCAGGAACAACAAGAGAGATGTCTCAACCTGTGTCTCAACATCAACCCAAGAGACAGAATCCTACCTCAAAGAAGAATAGTCCTCAGTCTCAAGGAGTTAGTCAGCATACGCCTCCCCAATTTCACAAGAACTTGGAGACTGCTGGGTGCAATCAGAACAGGGTTCATCATCATAAGAACAGGAATGGAAACAAATTCAACAAAGTTGTTCCTCATTGCTATGGAAGAAGGAAGCCACATCACCATAGTAGACAGCCTAAGAGACAGCATCATCAGTACATGAAAAGACAACTCAACTATGGTATAAGAAGACAAAAGTATGAGTGGCAGTCACAGCCCTATCAAAGCAGAAGAAGATGCTTCTACTGTGGTAGGATCGGGCATATCTAGACCTCATGCTTCAAGCTACATGGTTATCCTAATCCTGCTCCTCAACCCAAAGAGGTAAGAACTAAAGTGGTGAAGAAATGGATACCTAAAGTTATCAGCTTGATAGCTCACACCTCCTTAAGGGTTTCTACCAAAGATGACTGGTATTTTGACAGTGGGTGTTCAAGACACATGACTGGAGTAAAGAATCTGCTCGTTGATGTGAAACCTCAGACTTCTGGCTACGTGACATTC
This sequence comes from Lathyrus tuberosus, assembly GCA_022829125.1. Classification (NCBI taxonomy): domain Eukaryota; kingdom Viridiplantae; phylum Streptophyta; class Magnoliopsida; order Fabales; family Fabaceae; genus Lathyrus; species Lathyrus tuberosus. Next base: position 1,799,140 of record JALAZF010000308.1, on the reverse strand, counting down.
GGTGATGGAGTCAAAGGGGAGATAAAGGGGATTGGCAAACTAAATTGTGCCAATGCTCCCAGACTGGAGAATGTCCTACTTGTTAAAGGACTAGCAGCAAATTTGATTAGTATCAGTCAACTATGTGATCAAGGATTCAAAGTAGACTTCACTAAGTCTGAATGTGTGGTCAAAGATGACAAAGGAGAAGTAATCATGAAGGGAGACAGGTCAAAGGACAATTGCTATCTGTGGGAACCTCAAAACTCTGAGTCATCCACGTGTGTGCTTGCTAAAGAAGATGAAGTCAAAATCTGGCATCAAAAGTTGGGACATCTTCACCTAAAGGGAATGAAAATAATTATCTCCTCAGAGGCAGTCAGAGGGATTCCCAAACTGAGCATTGAGGAAGGAAAAGTGTGTGGAGAATGTCAAAAAGGAAAGCAGACAAAGATGTCTCATCCGAAGCTTCAACATGACACCACCTCCAAGGTGTTGGAGCTTCTTCATATGGATCTGATGGGACCCATGCAGGTTGAAAGTCTAGGTGGAAAGAGATATGCTTATGTTGTCGTGGATGACTACTCAAGATACACTTGGGTAAATTTCACCAAAGACAAATCTGAAGTGTTTGATGTCTTCAAAGAGCTCTGCCAAAGGCTCCAAAGGGAAAAGGAGAGTAAGGTCATCAGAATAAGAAGTGATCATGGAAGAGAGTTTGAGAATAGCAAGTTTGAAGAATTTTGCTCAACTGAAGGAATAAGTCATGAGTTTTCATCACCTATCACACCTCAGCAAAATGGAGTTGTTGAAAGGAAGAACAGAACTATACAAGAATCGGCAAGATCAATGATTCATGCCAAGAAACTTCCTTATCACTTCTGGGCAGAAGCCATGAACACTGCCTGCTATATTCACAACAGAGTTACCCTAAGAAGAGGGACTTCATCTACTCTGTATGAGCTGTGGAAGGGGAGGAAACCAAATGTCAAATACTTTCATGTATTTGGAAGTAAATGTTATATTCTGACTGATAGGGAGCAAAGAAGAAAACTAGATTCCAAGAGTGATGAAGGAATCTTTTTGGGATACTCTACCAATAGCAGAGCTTATAGAGTCTTCAACTCCAGAACCAAAGTTATGATGGAGTCTATCAATGTTGTGATAGATGATGAAGATAAGCAGGAAGTTGAGGATGTTATAGAAGATGTTGAAACAACTGCTGGTGAAGCATCTCTTGATGTTGAAGAAAGAAATACCTCTCCTGGTACCATTAATGCTGAGCCTGAACAACCTCAGAAAGATCCTTCAATCAGAATCCAGAAGGACCATCCCAAGGAACTAATTATAGGCGATCCAAATTCTGGAGTAAGAACTAGATCTAGAGAAGTCATTGCTAGCTCATGCTTTGTTTCCAAAATTGAGCCAAAGAATGTCAAGGAAGCTTTGACAGATGAATTTTGGATAAGTGCCATGCAAGAAGAACTAGAGCAGTTCAGAAGAAATGATGTCTGGGATCTAGTGCCAAGACCAGAAGGGGTGAATGTTATTGGAACAAAATGGATCTTCAAAAACAAGTCAGACGAGCTTGGAGTAGTTACAAGAAACAAAGCCAGACTTGTTGCACAGGGCTATACTCAAGTAGAGGGAGTTGATTTTGATGAGACTTTTGCTCCAGTGGCTAGATTAGAATCCATCAGGCTTCTCTTAGGTGTGGCCTGTAACCTAAGATTCAAGCTGTTCCAAATGGATGTGAAGAGTGCCTTTCTGAATGGCTATCTGAATGAAGAAGTCTATGTTGATCAACCGAAAGGATTCACTGATCCAAACTTCCCCAATCATGTGTTCAAACTGAGGAAAGCTCTATATGGCTTAAAACAAGCTCCAAGGGCATGGTATGAAAGGCTAACAGAATTCTTAACAGCTAGTGGATATAGAAAGGGAGGGGTAGACAAAACCCTGTTTGTCAAAGAAGAAGGCGGAAAGTTGATGGTAGCCCAAATCTATGTGGATGACATAGTATTTGGGGGAATGTCAGAGGCTATGGTCAAACAGTTTGTTCAACAAATGCAATCTGAATTTGAAATGAGTTTGGTGGGAGAACTCACCTACTTTCTTGGACTACAAGTCAGACAAATGGAGGACTCTATCTTTATTTATCAGAGCAAGTATGCTAAGAGTACAGTAAAGAAATTTGGCCTGGATAAAGCAAATCACAAAAGAACTCATGCTCCTACACATTTGAAGTTATCCAAAGATGAGAATGGAGTGAGTGTGGACCAAAGCTTGTACAGAAGTATGATTGGGAGTTTGCTATACCTCACAGCAAGCAGACCTGACATTTCATTTGCTGTTGGAGTGTGTGCAAGATATCAGTCTGATCCTAAGGTAAGTCACTTAAACCAAGTAAAGAGGATTATGAAATATGTGAATGGGACAAGTGACTATGGGATGCTGTACAGTCATAATACTGGAACTGAGTTAAAAGGATACTGTGATGCTGATTGGGCTGGAAGTGCAGATGATAGGAAAAGCACTTCAGGAGGCTGTTTCTTTCTAGGGAATAATCTGATTTCCTGGTTCAGCAAGAAACAGAACTGTGTGTCTCTCTCAACTGCAGAAGCTGAGTATATAGCAGCAGGAAGTAGTTGCTCTCAGCTGGTGTGGATGAAGCAGATGTTGAGTGAATACAATGTCAAGCAAGATGTTATGACTTTATACTGTGATAATTTGAGTGCCATTAACATCTCTAAAAATCCTATACAGCACAGTAGGACTAAGCACATAGATATAAGACATCACTTCATAAGAGATCTGGTTGAAGATAAAATCGTTACCTTGGAACATGTAGCCACAGAGAATCAACTGGCTGACATATTCACTAAAGCCTTAGATGCAAACCAATTTGAAAGATTAAGAAGCAAATTGGGAATCTGCATTTATGAAGACTAAATTTGCAAAAGGGGTTGTGGGCAGTTGGAGGTTCTGGGCTTGTGTGTAGCCAACTGCCAGGAGATAATTGTCTAATTATGGCTAAAAAGGGGGAGAGTTAATAAATGCCATAAAGAGAAGAGTAGTAAAAATAAAAGGTGTTTAGTTGAAAAGTAATGATGCAGCTGTGGAGGGGGAGTATAGACAACATAGTTGTGGAGCTGCTAGTGAAGTATTCATAGCATTGAAGAGTGCAGAGTGCAGCAAAGCAGACATCAAGGGGGAGATGTGCTGCACATTGTGAGCTACTGAACAGCTGTGATGCTGGTTCAAGTTTTTGAGGGGGAGCACCAATTGGCTGTTGTCAATAATGAAGATGGTGCTGCAGCAGATCAAGTAATGAAGACTATATGAAGATTGTCAAACTGCTGCAAGTTAAAGTTTCAAAATATTGAAGATATTCCGCTGCTGAAGTCTCTGAAGATGCAGAGATTGTTTTAGCCAAAATTAGCCAAAGGGGGAGATTGTAAGTTCCTGGATTGGCTGGAATTTTGGTAAAACAACAAGGTGTTCAATGCTGATGTCATGGTGTTGATGTTGCAGCATTGAGTCTTAGTACTGGGTTGTACTAAGTTGTGAAGGTTAACTATGTTTGATGTCATGGGCTTGATGTTATAACATTGCACTTAACACTGGGCTGTGTTAAGGTTGCTAGTTGCTGAAGTGGATGTCTGATGTCACATAGGTGATGTTGTAACATCAGACCTGCAGAACTGAAGCTAATGACAGCATGGGCTTGTTGTTATTAGGGTCACGTATTAGCTGGAATTGTGGAGAGTGTTGACTCGTTGGATGAGAATATCTTGGGCTAGATATTTTCTGTTACATGGGAGATTTGATTGCAGGTTTGTTGGAGAATTAAAAGGTGGAAGATTTAAAAAGATTTTGGGGGATTAAATCTGTTTTAAAAGATTCAGTTTTTAATTAACAAATCTGATCAAATATTGTGACAAATCCAATCCAAATTCAAGGAGCTATATAAAGCGCACAAGACCAAGGAAGAAGGTACAGAAAATAGATTGAAGATCAAGAGCTGGAGGCTTAAAGTCTAGGGTTTGTTTAGAGTACTTGTAATCACACTATTCTAGGTTGAATAGGTGTTGAATTTTCTGTCCTCTCTAGAAGCTGTGAAGCAATAGAGAGTTGTTGATTGATCGAAGCTAGGAAGCAAGATCAAGGGATCTCAAAGAGGTTGTTCTTTGAGTGTTTTAGGGGATTGAGTAGTGTTCTCATATCTAAGTGGTTTCTTAGGTAGAAAGTCACTAGTAGAGTATAAGTTTAGGAGATTGTCAACTGGTGTGTTGAGTCTGTAAATTATATCTACAAGTAGTGAATTTCATCCCTGGCTTGGTAGCCCCCAGACGTAGGTAGTTAGACCGAACTGGGTGAATAATTCCTTGTGTTTTCCTGTTGCTTATTCTGTCCATTATTGCAGAGTGTGTTGTTATGACATCGCACCTTAACATCACACGTCTGGTACCAGAATTTCCAAAATTTTGAAATTTTTGCCATAGATAATTTAACAGATGAAGATTGGAGAAAGCCCATAGTTGAGTATTTGCGAAACCCAACGGCTTCGACAGAACGGAAAGTCAGGTATCAAGCTTTGAGCTATGTGCTGATGGGTAATGAATTGTTTAAAAAGACCCCTGAGGGAGTTTTATTGAAATGCCTTAGTGAGGCAGAAGCGTATTTGGCACTTTCGACAGTACATAGTGGGGCATGTGGAGCACACCAAGTTGGCCAGAAGATGAAATGGTTGTTGTTTCGACAAGGCATGTATTGGCCCACTATGCTGAAGGATTGCATAGAATTTGCTAAAGGGTGCCAAGAATGTCAAATTCATGCTGGCATATAACACATCCCTGCAAGTGAATTACATTCTATAGTGAAACCATGGCCTTTCAGAGGATGGGCTTTGGATATAGTGGGAGAGATTCGACCAGCATCTTCAAAGAACCAGAGATATATTTTGGTGGGAATTGATTATTTCACCAAGTGGATTGAGGCAATACCACTGGTGAATATAGGTCAGGAAGATGTTATTGAGTTCATCCAAAGTCACATTATTTATAGATTTGGTATTCCTGAAACAATTACTACAGATCAGGGATCCGTGTTCACTGGTCGAAAGATGCAGGAATTTGCCAAAGAGATAGGTTTTAAGTTATTAACTTCTACACCGTATTATGCTCAGGCCAATGGGCAAGTCGAGGCGGCCAATAAGATAGTGATTGAACTAATCAAGAAACATGTGGGAAAAAGGCCTAGAAATTGGCACAAGACGTTAGACCAAATTCTTTGGGCGTGTCGAACATCCCCCAGAGAGGCTACCAACACTACCCCATTTCGACTCACTTTTGGTCATGATGCAGTATTACCTGTTGAGATTTATCTACAGTTTGTAAGAGTTCAAAGACATCATGAAATTCCCTCTGAGAATTATTGGGAAATGATGATGAATGAATTGGTGGATTTGGATGAAGAAAGGCTTAGAGCCTTGGAGTTGCTGAGAAGGCAAAAGAAGAGGGTCGAAGAATCCTACAACAAAAAGGTTAAATCTAAATCTTTTGCATGTGGGGAATTGGTTTGGAAGGTGATTTTGCCCATGGATAAAAAAGATAGAACATTGGGCAAGTGGTCCCATAAGTGGGAAGGACCATTCCAAGTCATACAAGTGTTCTCTAATGGAGCTTATGAAGTGGAAGAATTAGACAAAGATAAAAGAATCTTGAAAGTAAATGGCAAGTATTTGAAAAAATATAAGCCTATGCTGCAGGAGATTCATATAAAAACATAAGCTTTATTTGATAAAAGAAAGCCAAAATAGGCCGAGTCAGGCTAATATGGCATACAAAGCGAAGAGAAAATAGTACAACATTTTTCTTTTTTAAGGTAAGGTTATTCATAATCTCTCCAATCTATGGATTTGAGGAATTCCATATAATCTGCATCTGGCTCGTCATCAGATTCTTGGGTGCTGGAGCGCCCTTTCTTGGAGATCTTCATTTTGGTTTCCTTCTTCTTGGCTAAAGAGGCTGCTCCAATGGAGGCATTGGGTTGTTGAGGCGCCTCTACTTTCTTTGTTTCCTCAGTTGCCTTGGTCTTTCCAGCCATCTTCTTGGTTTGAGGTTTCTCTGAAGTATTCATGGTTGCTTCTACGCAAAACATGGTCAGATGGAAGAGATTTATAGAGGCTAAGGGCTGATTGGATTGGCCAGCCAAACGGTGGAAATAGGTGAGTGATTCTTGGAAATAGGCCTGAGGGCTATGCTATAAGTGTCACTTTAAAGCTAGAAGCTTATGCCTTGGAATTTAAAGCTGGAAGGGTGACTTTCCAAGAAAAAGATAGAACGCTTTAATTGCGAATTTGACTGGTAAAAATAACAATAGAGAACATCATCATGCAATATAGGTCGAAAGCAGTTAAAGGCAGAATAATAATGATAAATTAAATCAGTGCCAACAGGCATAAAATTGTCATTACATAAAAAGCCTGAAAAGGCCAAGAAACAAGTGATGATTAGACAAATGAAATAAAGGTGTCGACGGTATCAGAAGGGAAGCCTCGACGCTAACTGAGAAAAAGACTCTATGTGATGTTTGAGACGAGCGTTGGACAAAGATTCGTCAAGTTTTGCTTCTGCGAGCTCTTTCTCGTATCTTTGGGCCGCCTCAATATGATCAATAGCATGCTTCGTCTCTTCAGCTATCTCAGTGTCGTCGAGTTGGCGCAGATCACGGTTGCGGTTTTCAGCATTTGTAATTTTGTCTTGTAGCTCTGTGATCTGTTGCCTCCATGCTTCAATGTCCTCCGTGTTGGAGGCTATCTCGTCTTGCTTTTTCTTTTGATCAGCCTCCATACGTTGGATCTCTTCGTACGCCTCTTGTGCACTACACCAGGCTGCATTCTCACAGCCAGATGTTCTCTCGATGGTATCCTTAATCGAAGGAAACAGTTTTATTTCTGTAGCTATTTGGTTTACCACGGCAGTTAGCTCTATCAGAAAACCAGAGACATCTGGATTGAGGGTAGTGAGCTCAATCTTTGCAAGGGTGTCCTTCAAGTAAGCAGTTGCAGTTGGATCTGAGGCCAGAATTTTGTAAATATCCCCTTTGAAAATTTTTTTCTTGATGGCTTGGAGAATTGATTGGGCGAAGTCATCTGGTGCCGAGGTCGAAGAAACAGAGGAAGAACCGTGCCTTTGCTCAAGAATTAATTTGGCAAACTCACGTGGGTTCGACAACTTGAGTGCTATCAGTGAGTCCCTAGATAGTGGAGCGACCAAAGGCGAAGGAGTGTGGTGGGGGTGAGGCTCAGCTTGTTGTTCTTCCTCCTCTGATGATTCCTCTTCCTCTTCACCTTCTTCTCCTCCTATTTCCTCATCAGATTCATCCGTAGCTGGTTGCACATTCTCCTGCTGATCAGCCGGTGTGGTTTGATCAAGAGTGGCGTTGTGTGTTTGGATCTCAGGTTCACGCCTTTCGTCTTCAAACCTATCGAGGGGCTTGTGGGACTCTGAAAAAAATCTGCAATTCTAGTCATCTGCACTACCAATTGCCGATTTGTTTGGTAGTGTTTTGAATCAAGGGGTTAAATATAGTACCCATATGCTGGACTAGCATGTGGACCATGTCATGGTTACTTTAGTCCTTTTGTTGTCTTAATATCGCTGCAAAATTCGTAGTAAAATTAGGCAACTGGGCAGAATATCCCATCCCTGGGGGTAGGCTATTTCGACCCATATTGTTAACACTGGAACCAGACCCCTGTACTGGCGAAAATGTATTCACCATTGGGTAGTTGAATGCTGCAGTTGCATTATTTAGGTTAGCCATCATAGAAGTTGGCATACCATATGGTTGGTCTCGACCACCTAAAGGCATGGTGAACCCAATCACATATGGCCTAAACAAACTAGTGCCCACTGGAGGAGGGGTAATGGTTGCCCCTGCGTCCACACTGGGGATAAGATAGGTCCAGTATAAGTGTTCGACGTAATGTCGTCGTACTTGTTGTGTATGGAACCGCTTCGGATACAGGTGTTGTAACTGTAGTTTCCCCTATTGAAGGAACGGTGGTGGTTCATTATTAGGCGGATTCGCCATTGTTACACGCACACGTCTCCTTCTTGGTCTTGCTTTATTATCAGTGGTTATTTTGTCACTTCTTAATCTCATACAACGAAACTACAGAAAACCAAAATGTGAAGAACTTCCTAAATATCTTTACAAATTCTAACTAACAACACCGGTCCCACCAGGTGTGTCAATTTGTTTACCGGTGAAAATGGAAAACAACCGCTAGTCTGTCAAAGTCACTAAGTCTTTGGTCGCTTACAGGATCGACTAGATTAATCCTAGGACATGTGTTGCTAAGTTAGTTTTTGGTTTCAATGATTATGAACATTTACACAATGTTCTTTAAGTTTTTTCCAAAGTTATTGAGAAAACATTGTGAATTCTTTTGGGTAAGAAAAGGAGTGTAAATTGCAGAGAGATTAAAAGATAAATTGCTTAAAGGTAAATAACAATGAAGTAAAATTGTAAGTGAAAGAAAATGACTAAAATTTAAATGGCTTTGATTGTAAAAGAAGGTATTCAAATGTACATTCTCTCAAAGTGACTCTTTTCTCACACACACAGATACTAGGAGTAAAATGTAGAGTTTGTACAATTGTTGAACACCTAGATTCTAAACACTAAATGTCCTATTTATACTAAATCAAAGATAATCGTCATCTAACGGTTATTTCATTAGAATGCACCACGTTCTCCACTACATGCACTTCGTCGCCTAAAAGCCTTCCAAGTGTCCCAAGAAACGGATCATGCCAAAAGGTGGCTACCATCCTCATGTGAACTCCATCTGTCGAACGCTCCTTTTAATGAACTTCCTCGAATTCCAGTCTATGCAAACATTTTTCTAAGTCCTAGACCACAGAGCCCTCTATACATAGACTTCTTCGACTAGGTCTTCACCATTTCACTGTCGAAGCGTACATTATTCCTCAAAATGAATCTTCAAACTTCAACAACCCACTTTAAGTCTTCACTTCTGTCAAAACACCCTTGTCCCTATTTGTTGTTGAATTCACCATCTTCTTCTTCAGAATATGACCTTGAAACCTCTCAATTTACTTCCAACATTAATGAGTGTCGAAATTCCAACCAACACCACTATAATTGTTACGTATAACCGTGGTAAAATATTTTGTTTTTTAAAAAATCTATTTTTTTTATTTTACATAAAGTGATGATTCCATGTTATGTTTTAGGTAATATGAGAAAGATGCAACAAAAAAATACATTTTATAATTAGAGTGAAATTTAAAAACTGAGGAAGTATTTGGTAGCAGCTAGGACAAGGGTGAATATGGTTAAGTTGAATTGATTTAAAAGTTTGAGTACAAGTTCAATGATTGGGAATAACAAGTACATTAATCTATACATTATTCATTCCTAATACTAGAGATGCATGCATCTAAGCCATGAGATAATGGACACTTTTTTTCCTTCAAACAAGACAAAGTTAAAGATGAAAAAGTTTATTCCACATGAATGTTGAGAATAACAAGTGAGAGAGCCTACACACCTATCAGCTTAAGGTTTTGGGTGAGTATGTAGTATGTCTCTCACAAAGGTGTATTACTCATAAAGAAAGTCCCTAAAGTGAAAAATGCTTTCACGTGTTTGACCCCCGAATTGACCCAACAAATATTTCACCAAAATGCTTATCTTATCAAGGGTAACATAATACATATAAAGAACCCTAGTCAAGCCTAGATGCAGAAATCAAAAACCAGAAAGAGAGGAACCCTTATCAAGGTTAAAAGAGTGCATTATACAGATAAGTGGTTTTGGCATTAATAGATAAACAATACACAGAACATTATTTTAACAAGCATTATAACATGCATCTTCATCTACAGACATAGGCGGTTCTCGGGCCCGGCCAGGCTGGGCACATGCCCAGGCTCTGGCCCAATTATTTTTGGGTATGAGGGTTAAAAAAAAGGCAAAAAAAAAAAATTACAAAAAAAAAGAAAGGAAAATAGAAAGGGGAAACAAACGGGAAAACAGAAACAGAAAGGGGGGAATAAAGGGCCACACCACCATGCCAGTCACCACCCATCTCTCTGTCTCCTCCATCCGTCGTGGTCGCGCCTTTGCCAGTCGTCGCCACCGTCCACTGCGCCACGCCACCATCTATTTTTTACGGTATGTTTTATTGTTCTCCCATATCAGTTGTCGTCGTGGGTTTTTCCTCTTCGTCTTTCAAATCCCGAATTGTTGTTGTTTAGTGTGACTGTGTTTGGAATTGGAAATTATTAAAAAATTATGAAGATTCTTTTATTAATGTTACCATAGCAAAATTGGGTATGAAAAAACCTAGTAAACTTTTATTGAATATTTCTCTGAATTTATCTGATCCTTTTTAATATTAGATGTTTGTTAGATTTACTAACTCAAATGGGCAATTAGTTCAAAGTCATAAAATTTTAGCTTGGAGTTTTAGCAATACAAATTTTCTATCACCAATTTTAATACAAATTTTAAACCTTAGAATGTTGATTGTTTTTCTAATAAATTTGAAAACGGTTTTCATTCATAATTTATTGCTTCATTTTGAATTTTAGAATGAGATTTTTGGTTGAATCAGAATTAGAACTAGAACCACCGCCTAATGTGGTTAATGAGTTTAACCCAAATGAGATTGTGTGATCCAGGTCGTAGGAAACAAATTAATGAGTATGCTCCGGATATTCAAGACCAAGTGAGGAGGGCATATATATTGAACGGTCCAATGCAACCAGATTTTCTAAGCTTTCCTTGTACTCCATTTGGAAGTGTTAAAAGAGAATTTAGTAAATCATGGTATAAGAATTATACATTATTAGAATACAGTGAGATCAAGGATGCAGCTTATTTTTTTTATTGCTTTCTCTTTAAGAAACCCGGGAGGGCCGAGCACTTTGGTTTTGAAGTCTTAACTAAAAGCTGATATAAAGATTGGAAGCATGCATCTCAAGGCTTGAAAGATCACGTTGGTAGTCATAATAGTTTGCACAACTCATGTGTCAAGCTCTACGATGATTATAAATCAAAGACAATGTGTGGCAAGTAAGTTTGTTAAAGCAACCAAGGAATCAAAAGAATTGTATAAGATTCGTTTGACTTGTTCTGTAGATTGTTCAAGATATCTCATTGCACAAGGCATGGCTTCCCATGGCCATGATGAATCCTTTATTTCTCTAAATAAGGGAAATTTTAGAGGGATGGTAGATTGGGTAAAAGCTAAGAATGAACAAGTGAGAGTTGCTTTTGACCGTGGTGGGAAAAATTGCACAATGACTTTCGGTAACATTCAAAAGGAGCTTGCAACGTGTTATGCACATGAAGTTACCAAGGTGATTATGGAAGAGCTTGGTGATAGACAATTCTCCGTTCTTATTTATGAGTCACGTGATATATGCGTCAAAGAGTAAATGGCGGTGATGTTGAGGTTAGTAGTTATATTTTCCAATTTCCAATTTTCATTACTTATTATTCTCTATGCCGCCAAGTAAACTTGTTGAATTTGTTTTAGGTTTATGAGCGACAAAAGGGAATGTTGTGGAACGATTTATTGCTCTACAACATGTCAAAGATACGACATCTAAGTCACTAAAGGATGCTCTTTATGGTATTCTTGATAAGTACACATTATCTATTTCAAGGATACGAGGGCAAGGATATGATGGAGCTTCAAATATGAAAGGTGAATTTAATAGTTTTCAAAGAAAGATTCTAGATGAAAATCCTTATGCTTTCTATGTCCATTGTTATGCTCACCGTTTGCAATTGGTTGTTGTGTCTGTTTCTAGTAGTTTCTTATCTATTCATGATTTCTTTGAGTACATCTCCTTAATTGTGACCACAACAAGTGCATCTTGTAAGAGGAGGGATGCTTTGACGGAGGCATAACACCAAGATATTTTAAATAAACTTGAGAGTGGTGAGATATCTAGAGGAAATGGTTTGCACCAATCATCTAGTCTCACTAGACCCGAGGATACTAGATGGGGTTCACATCATAATGCATTGCTTCGTTTGGATCAAATGTGGCCCTCCGCATTAAATGTGCTTAGTATAGTTGATTAAGATAGACGTGGAGCATCTCAAGCAGCGGGTTTGATAGAAAAAATGGAGAGCCTTAAATTTGCTTTTATTTGAAGTTAATGTTAAATTTGTTTGGTATCATAAACGAGCTTTCATATGTCTTGCAAAGAAACGATTTTAATATTGTGATTGCCATGGAATTAGTTGATGTTGTCAAAGCTCGGTTGGCCACAATGAGAGAGGGTGGTTGGGATACTTTATTTATTGATGTCCAAGAATTTTGTGTTGCTAAAAGTATTCTGGTGCCAAATATGGATAACGAAATACCGGTTGTTCAAGGGTAGAAGGAGTGACCATCACTAATCTTCACCATTACCGTGCAGAGATTTTTTATGTTGCTATTGACAAAATATGTGTGGAGATGGATCACTGCTTGAGTGAAGGAAGTAAGATTATCCTTGATTGCTTCTCATGTCTTGACCCCAAGAACTCTTTCTCCAAGTTTGATGTTGATAAGCTTGCTCGTCTTGTTCATATTTATCATGCAGACTTTTCTGATGATGACCGTGGAACAATAAGGGATCAATTTGACACTTATGTTCTTCAAGTGAAAAGAAATGCTTCATTTTCCATTTGTGAAAATGTTCAAAGTCTGGCTATAAAGATGGTTCAAACTAAGAAACATTTGGTATTTCCATTGGTTTACAAACTTATTGAGTTAGCATTGATATTGTCGGTGTCGACAACATTCGTTGAAAGAGCTTTTTCAGCAATGAAGATTATCAAGTCTAAATTGTGCAATAAGATCAACGATGTGTGGTTCAATGACTTGAAGGTATGTTACACCGAGCGGAAGATATTCAAGTCACTTTGATGATATTGATATTATTCAAACATTCACCGCAAAGAAGTCTCAGAATTTTATTTAACACGCTATTGAAAGGACATTTGCCTCGTAATTTTATTTAACACGCTATTGAAAGGACATTTGCCTCGTAATTTTATTTAACACGCTATTGTAAGGTTATGTTTCATCTCTTTTATTTTAAACTATACTTTTATTGACAAAATGACAAATCTCTTTTATTTTTATCGATGACTATTTATATATTATATACAATATGAATTTGCGGTCTTTAAATTTTTACCTAAACTTTATAATTTTTCTAACTCCACCACTACCTTGTAGACACAAATAAATATAGAATGGTGACAACACATTTATCATCACACAAGTTATATGAAATTATACAAATTAATGAAATATAGAGAGTAGTGTTTACACGAAACCTTGATGACACAATTGAGAAAAAGCAAATAGAAAAAAAAACACATTATTATTCTTAAAGACCTAACTAACTAAACATATCATAGCCTAATCTCTTTTTTGGTGCAAAAAGAAAAAACCTAATCTCCTTTTAGGTCAATAATCAAACTAATTTCAAAAGGGTGTTTTTGATTGATGTATAGACAGTAGGAATGGCAAAAAAATCCGTATCCGCAGATAAAATCTGTCACGGATATGGAGCGGATAATTTAATGGATATCCACAGATAAAATAAATGGATATTTAAATATCCATTGGTTAATAGATATGGATACGATTTTAATGATATCCGTGCCCGTGGATATCCATATCCGTTTATAAATTATAAAAATCATTTAAATATCATTAGTTTATTATACCTTATCTTTTCATCTTCTAAAAAAATAATCTTCTTATATTTCTTTTTTTTTTGTTTTTTTTTTTGATTTTCTTTGAAGAAAACCTTTCACATTTCATTCAAATTCTATTAGCTATTTCATATTTAAACTCTTCAATACTTCATATCTCACTTCAACAATTTCACAGTCCAACCAACTAGTATTTTCATTCCTCTGTCGAATCAGTGTCTGTCTGCCTACACCTCTGTTGTTCGCTCTTCCATCATAACTCACAATCACAATATCTTCTATTTGTTTGGTTAAAAATGAAATGTGTATATCCAACATCGTTATGTGTATATCCAATCTAATTTTTCTTTGTAGCCTTTGCACGTTTTCGCGTATGCGACCTTGATTCGCGTATTTGTGTCATGATTTTAATCCATTCACTTTTTCTTTTAATTTATGTTTTGATTCATTTGATGTGTGATGTTAATATTGTGTATGCATCTTATTCCCGTTCACGCCTAAATTGCTTTTAAAACTAATTCTTGATTTAATCAAGCCATTTTTAAACCCTGTAAGTCGATTGTTTCTACGATCGCCATCAACCAAACCCAAAAAATTCTTGATTCATATATCAAGTTATACCCCAACTTGTAAGTCGACTGCTTTTTCGCATCGCCGTCAACCTCATGCACACACTTTCTCTCTTTCTTTGGTTGTGGTTTCGCTTATTATGAGCCCCCTTAGGGACTAGGAATCGACCTAAATTTTTCTCAAACCCTTGATCCAACGTCAAGTGGTTATTTCCCTCATAAGTCGGTTGCCTTTTGCAATCGCCATCATGCAAATTCAAACCTCGATCGTACATCGAGTATTTTTCTTAAAATTAAAACCTCTTTTTATCAAAAAATCCAAAAATACTTTAATCACATCTCTAACTTCTTTTCAAACCCTAAAAAACACTTCACAAATCTCAAACCATTTTTTCTCTTGGCTTTCCCGCTTAAAACTTTTCAAAAAGGACATGCTACCTAGCATCATCCATAAAAGAACACACAACAAACAAAAACATTTTCAACATGAACTACAAAGTTCTGATTCCCTCTGGGATACGTAGGTACTGGATTGTAAATTCAGACGAACTCAATAATAAAAAACTTTCATTTTCTCTCAAGTAATCATCTTTCATTCCCTTAGCAAACTTATGGATAACAAGCACCTTGCATGCCTAGACAACTTAGATGGTTCCCATTGAGTACGATGGATGTAGGGAGTGCTAATACCTTCTCCTTACATAACTGACTTCCAAACCCAACATGGTTACGATGACCATACCCTATCCTTTTCCTCCGTGGGTTTTCTCGATATTTTCCCTTTCCCTTCCCGGGAATAAATAAAGTTCGGTGGTGACTCTCATAAGTCAATCAGTGATCGTACAAACCCTATTTTTGCGCATCGCAAAGATCGTATTTTTTGAGGTACGACACACAATATCAAGGAACCAGTCTGCTAGCTCTTTCTCTGACAAAGGAGGCTATACCTGAGAGGCAGTCTCCCTCCAACTTTGTGCATATTCCTTAAAGGATTCATAACTTTTCTGCGACATACTCAGTAGTTGTCTTCTATTTGGTGCAAGATCCATATTGTATTTGTAATGCTTAATGAAAGCATCAGAGAGATCTTGGAAGCAACGAATGCATGATTGGTCTAAACTCAGATACCACTTGGAAGACGCTCCCTTCAAACTATCCTGAAAGCAGTGGATCATTAACTTGTTGTTGTCCACATGGGTAGCCATTTTGCGATAGTACATGATCAAATAATTTCTAGGACAGGAAGCCCCTTCATATTGGTCAAAGTTAGGAGTTTTGAACTTGGCTGGAATCACCAATCCAGACACCAAGCACATTTCACGAGCAGCAGCTCCAAATATCTTATCCCCTTCCATGGCCCTAAGCCTTTTCTCAATTATCTCAACATTTTCCCTCAACTTGTCATGCTTCTCATCTTCGTATTCAGACCCATCAGGTATATCATATACTTGATTATGATCATAAAAGTAAGGTTGATTCACACGAGTGTGCACAGCAGCGGGTGCAAAGGTTGGAACTATGTTGGGAACATCAGTGGACAACGGAACTGTCTGTTGAGTAGTAATGTGAACTTGTAGCTGAGGAAAAAAGCCTGGAGGAAGTCCAAATGGAGGCAAAGTAACAGGAGTAATAACTGGAAGAGTGTTTACCATAGGATTTTCAATCTCAGAAACAACAGTCGGTTGGGTGTCCATCTTGGCACGGATTACCTGCAGCATCTCCATGATTTGTCCAACATTACCATGGAGGTCTTCTAACTCATTGTTGATATGATCAATCTCATATCATTGGATTTATGAGATCTTGTATTTACATGCGTACCTTGGATTTATGAGATCTTGTATCTGGAAATAACCTAAAATATACATTGCATTTATCTGCATATACATTGCATTCATCTGCATATCATTGCATTTGCATCTCATTTGCATTGTATATAATTCTTCCAACCTAAAACTAATCCATCCTTCATTCATAATCCTCAGTTGATTTCTTGACACATGTATTGGACTTGAGGTAGCTCTTTGAGGACCATGGAACGCTTGAAGTAGAATCATGTTGAGCTGAGAAAAGATGTGAACAACATGAAAGGCAAGATGAAGTAGATGCTAAAAGCTATAATAACTATGGGGAGAAGAAAGGAAAAGGTTCGAGAAAGCGCCACAACTAAGAATGTTACTCCCGTAGTTCCTTCCACTCCGCATCATGCATTGAATAACCCGTTGTGTGTTGTTCCTTCTGAGTTTTGTCCCCAACAAATCTTTCCAAAGCCTCATAATCAGTGGTCATCACCCATTCTGTCCCAAGGGCACAAGAATCTAAATCGAAGAAGTCGTAAGCAGTATAAGTTGCACCCTATTCTCGACCCTATTCCCATACCATACG
Organism: Lathyrus tuberosus; assembly: GCA_022829125.1. Lineage (NCBI taxonomy): Eukaryota > Viridiplantae > Streptophyta > Magnoliopsida > Fabales > Fabaceae > Lathyrus > Lathyrus tuberosus. The sequence goes on along the minus strand of JALAZF010000308.1, from coordinate 1,782,440 downwards.
GACAACTGCTATCATACCTGATTCAGAGTTTATTGGTGGTACCTGCATCCCTCGGGCCAACTCGTACCCCTTTTCCACCTGGATATGATCCTAATGCACAGTGTGAATATTATAAAGGGGGCGATGAGGCACTTTATTGAAGACTGTTGGTCATTCAAGAATAAAGTTCAAGAGCTAATTAACAACAAGCGCCTAGTCTTTAAAGAAAATAACCCAGATATTGAGTGTGGGCACCACACCAAAACTATGGGGCATGCTGTCAATGAATGCGAGAGCTTTAAAAGCAAACTGTAGAAGTTGATCAAGAAAGAAGACCTAAGCATAGATAGTTTAAACCAAAGACTTGGCAAAAAGAAAAGTGAAGCACTGTAAGACCCTAATTTTTTACCCCTAAGATTCCACATATCATTTTGCATCTTATACCACAAACAAGATCATGCTTTGGTTCCTTTATCCCTCTCTTCTTTGGGTTTATGCCTTGCAGGGTTTACCGAGCATCTGTGTGTTTCCTATTCACTTTATTGCTTCATTTGATTATATTTTACTAACCTTAACCAAAAGCCAAAAATATTTTGTTTTCTCTTTATTGACATTTTCAGGGGAAGAACAGGTTAAAAATGCCAAAATAACAGTCCCTCAGCTCGAATGAATTTCATCTGAACAATGTCAAAATTGATCTGCAAACAATTCAAAATTCATCTGATCAAGAGTTTCCAAGATTTAATTGATTTTTATTCAAGAGACTCCAAGGTTCATGTGTTTATTCCCATGCCTTCTTTGACAAGCAAGAAAGATCGAGCCAGAACCAAGACAACACATCAAAAAGCCATTTTTCTCATTTTTTTCATTGTGTTAATCGATTAACCTAATTGCACTGTGAAGTGGTTAATCGATTAACACGTGCAATTTTTGAAAAAATGTGCCAAATTTAAATCCTGCAGCAATTGGCACCAATTTTCACCATTTGGATCACATGTCGAATATTCTAGACCATCTCATTTTAATTCCCTAGCTGATCACAATTAATTCCCACCACACACCTTCACTAATCACCACTTGATCTTGATTTTCCCTCCAAATTCAAATTCCAAGCCTAATTTTCATTTCCAAACCAAATTCCAATCCACCAAATTTTCGAAGCCTAAACTCTATAAATAGAACCTTCATTTCATTCATTCTTCAAGCTTTGGATAGCCAAATTCGCCTTGTCAAAATTCTTCTTGACTCTCAATTTTCTCCAACCACCAAAATTCACCAAAGCTCACTTTTCTTCTTTTGAAAGTTAACAAGAATTCACATTGATTCTTGTTCAACTTTGAGCTAAACCTTCATTCAAACTTGTTTTCTTCATCAATTCTCATAGATCAAGGCTTTGGAGTTTGGATCTTGGAGTATTTTGAAGCAATTTTCAGATTTGGAGTGGTAATCTCATTTTCCACCATTGTTGTTCTTGATTTCATCTTCCACAATGTAGATCCTTTGTTGATCTTGTTTGCTTGATCTTTGGATCTTGCAATTTGTGTTTGATTACTGGTTTTTGCTGTTGTTTTACTCAAAATTTCATGCACAATTGCATCCTTAATCATGAGGTGTTTGAATAAATGATTGATCAAGGATTATGCAATTTTCAAATTGATTTTCTGTTGTTTTTACAGTGTTAATCGATTAACCAAAACATGCACGAATTGGTTAATCGATTAACAGTTGAATTCTGCACAAAAAATTGGAAGTTTACACTGGTTAATCGATTAACATAATTGCACTGTGAGTTGGTTAATCGATTAACCAACATCCAGAATGTGAAAAATGCTTGTTTTTGGGGCTGTTTTGTTTTTTTTGCCATTTTCCTCCCTTTCCTTTATTCTTAGCTGTTAGTTTCTTGGATTGGCTGGAATTTTGGTAAAACAAAGTATGTTCAATGTTTGATGTCATATGGGTGATGTCACAACATTGAGTCTTAACACTGGGCTGTGTTAAGTATTTAAGTTACTGAAGTTTGGATGTCTGATGTCACAAGCGATGTTGTGACATTAGATCTGCAGAATTAATAACATCAGGCGGTGATGTTGTTAGGGTTTGCGTGTTAGCTGGAATTGTGGAGAGCAGGCAGTCTCATTGGATGCGAATATCTTGGGTTAGATATTCTTCGCTGCATAGGAGATCTGGTGCAGATTTGTAGGAGATTTAAAAGGTTGAAGATTTGAAAAGATTTTAGGAGAAAATCTGTTTTGAAGATTCAGTTTTAAATAACAAATCAAGTCAGATATTGTAGCAGTCCAAGCCCAATTCAAGTTGCTATATAAAGCGCACAAGACCAAAGGAAAAAGGTACAGAAATACAGAGAGAAGATCAAGAGCATAGGCTGAGTGTCTTAAGTATTTTGTACGAGTTTTGTATACACTATTCTAGATTGAATAGGTGAGTTGTTTTCTGTCCTCTCTTAGAAGCTGTGAAGCGATAGAGAGTTGTGTAACTTGATCAAAGTTGTGAAGCAGAATCAAGGTATCTCAAAGAGGGTGTTCTTTGAGAGGTTTTAAGGATTGATTAGTGTTCTCATATCTAAGTGGTTTCTTAGATAGAAAGTCACTAGTAGGAATTAAGATTAGGAGATTGTCAACTGGGTTGTTGAGTCTGTAATTTAATTCTACAAGTAGTGAATTTCATCCCTGGCTTGGTAGACCCCAGACGTAGGTAGTTAGACCGAACTGGGTGAACAATTCCTTGTGTGTTATTCTGCTGTTTATTTTATCCATTGTGCAGAGTGTGTTGTTGTGACATCGCACTTAACATCACACGTCTGATACCAGAATTTCAATTGGTATCAGAGCAGGCATCCTGTCTGTCTCTGGGTGAGATCTAGGGAAGTTACTTTTTGGTGTAAAGATGGACAAAGAAGTTGGAGGATTTGTCAACAGACCCCCTATTTTGGATGGATCCAATTGTGATTATTGGAAGCCAAGGATGATCACGTTTTTGAAATCCTTGGACAGCAGAGCTTGGAAGGCCATTATTAAAGAGTGGAAAACACTTGTTGTGTGTGAAAAAGATGATGCTGGCAAAGATAAAGAGGGCACCTCAAAGCCAAAGCCTGAAGAAGAATGGACCAAGGAAGAAGATGAGCTTTCCCTTGGTAATTCCAAAGCTCTGAATGCAATCTTCAATGGAGTGGATAAAAACATATTCAGGCTGATCAATACATGTGAAGTTGCTAAGGAAGCATGGGATATTTTGAAGGCTACACATGAAGGAACATCTAGAGTTAAGATGTCAAGACTTCAGCTTCTAACTTCGAAATTTGAGAGTCTGAAGATGAAGGAAGATGAGACTATCCATGACTTCCATATGAGAGTTATTGAGCTGGCTAATGCATCCAGTGCTCTTGGAGAAAAGATGTCAGAAGAAAAGCTTGTAAGGAAAATCCTTAGGTCCCTTCCTAAGAGGTACAAGATGAAGGTGACTGCTATTGAAGAAGCTCAAGACATCAGCAAGATGAGGGTTGATGAGCTCATTGGATCTCTTCAAACGTTCGAGCTTGGATTAAATGAAGAAGAGCCTGAAAAGAAGCCAAAAAGTATAGCCTTGACTTCAAATGCTCAAGAAGAGGAAGAGAAGAGTACTGAATCCCAGGAGGACTTATCTCAGGCCATAGTTATGTTGGGAAAGAAGTTCAACAAAGTGTTCAAGAGGATGAACAATAACTCCAGGCCTAATGTCAAGAACATATCTTCTGACATCAGCAAGTCAAAAGAGAAGGATGAAGAGAAAACTGCCCAGGATAAAGGTGTTCAGTGCTTTGAATGTGAAGGGTATGGACATGTCAAGAAAGAATGTCCCACATTCTTGAAGAAGCAAAAGAAGGGCATGTCAGTTTCCTAGTCTGACTCTGATAGTGAAAGTGAAGGTGAGTCAGCAAAGCATGTTAGAGCCTTGACAGGAACTGTTGTTTCTGATGATGATTCTAGTGATGGGGAAATAACCTTTGAGGAGCTAGCTTCTACTTATCAAGAGCTTTGCCTGAAGAGTGTTGAAATCTGTCAAGAAAACAAGAGTCAAAAGGAGCAGATTGCTCAGCTTGAGACTGCTAAAGCTGCTTTGGAAAATGAAGTCTCACTGGTCAAAGCTCATCTTGATCATATGACAAAATCTGTTAGGATGCTGAATAGTGGTACAGACACCCTTGATAAGATTCTGCAGTCTGAGAAAGCTGCTGGTGATAAGTCAGGTATAGGATTTGTGGCTGAGAAAAAGATTTCTGCTGAAGCAAGCTCTTCAGGAAGAAAGAAAGAGGTGTCCCAACAATTATCTCAACATCAAACAAAGAGACAGGATCCTACACCTGAGAAGGGTATTCATTCACAAAATATTGAGAAGAAGAATGGTTCTCATAAGAGGAATATGCAGCCTCAAGGAGCTAGTCAGTATATGCCTCCCCAATATCACAAGAGCATGCAAGCTGCCAAGTTCAAATAGAATATGTCTCATCAGATGTCTCAACATCAGGGTAACTGGTATGGATATGAAGACAACAATACTGTGCCTCATTACTATGGGAGAAGGAAGCCTCATCACCATAGGAGACAGCCTAGGAGACATCATCCTCAGTACAAAAGAAGACAATCCAACTATGGAAGAAGGAGACATCATTATGGGTGGCAGCCACAGCATTATCATCAAAGTGGAAGAGGATTTAACCACTTTAGAGATGAAAGAGTTAGATGGTTCTATTGTGGAAGGTTTGGACATATGCAGTACTCTTGTTTTAAATTGTGTGGTTATCCATAATCTGCTCCTCAAAGCAAACTAAAGGAGGTTAGACCCAAAGTTGCTAAACAATGGGTTCCCAAGGAGAAGGTGAATTGTCTTTTAGCCCACATCTCAGATAGCCAGGTTGATAAGGATACATGGTACTTTGACAGTGGATGTTCAAAGCATATGACTGGATTTAGAACTCTGACAGTTGAAGTCAGTCATTGTCCCTCTCATGAAGTTATGTTTGGCAATGGTGAAAAAGGTGTAGTTGCAGGAGTTGGAAAAGTGAAAGGTGATGGTAGACCTGAACTTAACAATGTTCTGGTTGTCAATGGTTTAAATGTAAATTTGATCAGCATAAGCCAATTGTGTGATGAAGGGTACAAAGTTAACTACACCAAAGATGAGTGTGTGGTTTATGATGAGCATAATCAGGTTGTGATGAAGGGTATAAGATCCAAAGATAATTGCTATCAATGGATACCAAAAGAGGTCAGCTTATATGGTAATGTTATGATTGATGTTGTAACATCAGATGGTAACATCAAGAATGAAAGAATACTGAAAGGGCAGTCAGACATATAAATCCTTTTAAAAATTTAAAAGAAAAGTGTATATGGAGGGAGAAAGTCATTGATACTCAAAATCGAGCTCCTTGCCTCAGACCCTCATTTCCTAGTGTTGCAACATCACGCTTCTTCAAAGCCCTGTTCTCGCAACTGTTCATCTTCTTCGCCTTCAAGAATCAACCCTCACTAAATCTCACCTATCTCAAAGGATTCATGGCTTCTCCATCCAAGAAATCTAAGTTTCAGAGTTCTACAAAAGGAAGAGTTAGGGTTTCCACTGACGAAGGTTCAGCATCCGATCCTATGAACATTGACCCCCTCTCAACAATTCTTCCTGAATCAGGTACTTCGAGACCCACTAAACTTACTCCTAAGAAACCTGCTACTGTCTTTAAGAATCCTGAAACAAAGAAAGTTGTCACTAGTGTGTTATTTGGGGACAAAACTGTGCCAAAATCATCTACTTCTCAGACTATTGAAGAGAAGTTTGATGTAGACAAAAGGATGGGTAATCTTGCCTCAAAAATTCTGGACAAAGGTATCCCTGTTAAAGGAATTTCAATTCCACTGAATTAGATGCCAGCTGAGAAAGATAACATGCAGGGAGGTAAGTTAAGTCTTCAACAACTTGCAATAACAGCTATTGAAGATGCTGATCAGAGTGAAGGCATGCACGAAGAAACAAATGTTGAGGAGAATGTTAGGACATCTGCTGAACCTCCTTCTGTTGGCAAAGATAATGCTGATGCGATCAATGTAGATGATCTATCAGATGATGAAGTGATAGCAAGAGTTGTCCCAAGTATTGCTAAGAGATTAAAATCTAGGAAGGGAAAAAAGGTTGATCCCTCTCCTAAGAGGTCATCTGGTGATAAGAAGAAGAAAATTGATGTTGGACCAGCAAAAGCCTAGAGTAAAGTGGAAGTAAATCCTAGAAAGAGGAAGGCTGTGGAACATTCAGAGTCTGACTGTGATGTCGAAGATGATGTTCAGGACATCACGCCTATCAGGAAAACTATTCTAAAGAGAATATCTGATAAGGTTCCTAAAGTACCAATTGATAACATTTCTTTCCATTATGCTAGTAGTGCATCTATGTGGAAGTTTGTTTGTCAGAGAAGATTAGCCTTGGAAAGGGAACTTGGAAAAGAAGCTTTGGGAATGGAGGAAATTATGGAACTGATAAATGCTGCTGGTCTGGCTAAGACTGTGACTGCTCTTCCAAAATGTTATGATGGGCTTGTCAAAGAGTTTATTGTTAACATACCTATCAACATTACTGACAAGAGAAGCACAAACTTCATGAAAGTCTTTGTTAGAGGGAAGTGTATCAATTTTTCTCCTAGCATCATCAACAAATATCTAGGTAGACATGATGGAGAATGCAGTGATCTTGAGTCTACTGACAACGATATCTGCAAGGAGATTACTGCTGGACAAGTGAAGGTTTGGCCATTGAAAGGGAAGCTGAAGACTAGCAAGCTCAGCATCAAGTATGCCGTTCTTCACAGGATTGGTGCAGCTAACTGGGTGCCAACCAACCATAAAACAATAATTGCTGTTGGACTTGGAAAGTTTATCTATGCTGTTGGAAAGAAAATGAAATTTGACTTTGGAAGCTACATCTTTAAACAAGTGGTAAAACATGCTGAAACCAATGCTGTCAAATTACCTATAGCATTCCCCTCCTTGGTGTGTAGAATCATTTTAGATTAGCAACCTGAGACTTTAACAAGCTCAGATATAGCTTTCCAGAGGATGACAGCCTTGTCCCTACACCCTAAACTGTGTACTGGACATCATGTTCCAGACATTGTTCTAACATCAACTGCTGAAGACAAGAAGAAGCCTACAAAGGCTGAACTGATTGAAGAATTAAAGACCATGTGCAAAGACCTTGATGCAGTCATCAGTACCAGTCTGGTTAGAAAAGAAAGACTTGAAAAGCTGATCCAGCAGTTAGAACAAGACAACGGTGATGATGTTCCTGAAGAAAATAATGAGAACAATGTTGATGGCTCAGAGGAAGATGATGTTCCTGCTGATAAGAGTGATGAGTGTGATAATGCCAGTGCCGATAGCTCAGAGGAGGAGGAAGAGGATACTGGAGTTGGATCTAGTTCAAATGAAGACTAGCTTATTTGCTTTTGCTTCTAGTAGTTTTAGTTTTATGTTTCTGCAATGTTGTTTTTGTTTCAGCACTTAATGTGCTTGGGTTGTAATATGAATATTGTGCTGTTATATGCACATTTTATGTTTTTGTTCTATGATTTGTTATGCTAACTGTGAGGCTAACAATGAGAGCTAGGGTAGTACTTACTGTAGCTAGTAGGGCTTCTGGTTGAAGGTTGTCAAATTGTGGCTAAAAAGGGGGAGAAGTAGACAAGAAGTTAAAGGCGGAGTTGCCGTCAAAGGAGTTGTTGTGCTGTCAGCTGTCAAAGGATTATGTTTGCTATAGTACAGTAGTAGTGCAGATATTAAGGGGGAGTAATTACTGATCTGCTGAACAGCTGTTATGCTGGTTCATGTTTTGAGGGGGAGCACCAGTTTCCAGTTTGGTTGTTACCAGTTGCTATTGAAGATGGTGCTGCAGCAGAGTTCTTGTGTAAAGTAAAGTCTGTATTGAAGTTTATTGATGCTGCTGCTTCTTGAAGTCTTAAAAGATATTATTGCAGTTTTTTTTCCGCTGCTGGAGTCTCTGAAGGTGCAGAGATTGTTTTAGCCAAAATTAGCCAAAGGGGGAGATTGTTAGTTTCTTGGATTGGCTGGAATTTTGGTAAAACAAAGTATGTTCAATGTTTGATGTCATATGGGTGATGTCACAACATTGAGTCTTAACATTGGGCTGTGTTAAGTATTTAAGTTACTGAAGTTTGGATGTCTGATGTCACAAGCGATGTTGTGACATTAGATCTGCAGAATTAATAACATCAGGCGGTGATGTTGTTAGGGTTTGCGTGTTAGCTGGAATTGTGGAGAGCAGGTAGTCTCATTGGATGCGAATATCTTGGGTTAGATATTCTTCGCTGCATAGGAGATCTGGTGCAGATTTGTAGGAGATTTAAAAGGTTGAAGATTTGAAAAGATTTTAGGAGAAAATCTGTTTTGAAGATTCAGTTTTAAATAGCAAATCAAGTCAGATATTGTAGCAGTCCAAGCCCAATTCAAGTTGCTATATAAAGCGCACAAGACCAAAGGAAAAAGGTACAGAAATACAGAGAGAAGATCAAGAGCATAGGCTGAGTGTCTTAAGTATTTTGTACGAGTTTTGTATACACTATTCTAGATTGAATAGGTGAGTTGTTTTCTGTCCTCTCTTAGAAGCTGTGAAGCGATAGAGAGTTGTGTAACTTGATCAAAGCTGTGAAACAGAATCAAGGTATCTCAAAGAGGGTGTTCTTTGAGAGGTTTTAGGGATTGAGTAGTGTTCTCATATCTAAGTGGTTTCTTAGGTAGAAAATCACTAGTAGGAATTAAGATTAGGAGATTGTCAACTTGGTTGTTGAGTCTGTAATTTAATTCTACAAGTAGTGAATTTCATCCCTAGCTTGGTAGCCCCCAGACGTAGGTAGTTAGACCGAACTGGGTGAACAATTCCTTGTGTGTTATTCTGCTGTTTATTTTGTCCATTGTGCAGAGTGTGTTGTTGTGACATCACACTTAACATCACACGTCTGATACCAGAATTTCATTAGCCTTAGATCACATATTTTTGTGGTTTAATTTGGCTTTCTCTTCATCTATTTCTCTTTTATTTGGATCGATTAAAGTCTTATGGATCATTAGAATTTCTTTGTCGAATTCTTGATCAAGACGAGATCGTTACCTTCTTTTCTTTTCGTGCGGTATTGCTTTCGGATGACGATCTAAATATCGTTTATCTAGCATGCATTAGCACAAAGAGCTATTGACCGGCCTCATTGTAGGGTAATTACTCCGTAAATTACTCGGCGATTTCTTAACATAGCGCAACATATGTCCTTTATCGGAAAACAATCAAATTTTTTTGATTATTTGTCTTTTGGTTCAACACTTATGAGACTTGTTGTTAGGAGGCTTTGGTCTTATCAATCCTCTAATGAGTTCTCATTAACCTTGACCTAAGTGCAATTAATCAATCATTATTGATCACTTACTCTAACAACTAACAACTAATCACTAACTTCTAACTTTTACTTTTACAATTCCTTCTCGCTCCCTCTCTCTCTATTACTTTTATGCTCCATTATTATCATTTCATATTATGTTTATGCTTCCGTAATTTTTCCTTTGTCCGTTGGACACATGTTTATGCTTCCGCAATTTTTCCTTTGTCCGTTGGACACATGTTTATGCTTATGCCTTTTTCTCTTTGTCCACTTGGACCAAAAACATTAATAAAGGCCAAAACCTCTAAAAAACTTGTGCTTCTAATCTTGGACTATGGTTACTATCCTTTGCAATGGACACGGAGTTTTTCACCTAGACCTTGGACTTCAATGCTATTCTTGGATCCTTGGACTTAGAACTAGGGCTTTTTCCCTTTGCTTTGGAATTATGGTTCGAAGACTTTGGACTTCAATGCTATTCTTGGATCCTTAGACTTAGAACTAGGACCTTTTCCCTTTGCTTTGGAATTATGGTACGGAGACTTTGAAGCCTTGTGCTTTTCCTTGGTTTATGGTAAATACAACTACATTTGTGGTTAGATCCTTCTTATCATTGGCTTTTACTTTATGCTTTAGGATAGTCACTTCTTCTCCTCCCCATTCTTCAATTTTCAAAACTCTCTCTCTTTTTTTCAAAACTTTCTTGATTTCAAACTATCACCTCTTTCATAATCAAACCTTGACTTTGTCAAGTGATTTTACTCATTTCTTTTCATTTCTTAACAAATGCTAAACTACATAAGCATATTGACACCTTTTTCAAAAGACTTTAAAAAACACCAAACTCATTCAAACTCTTTTTGTGCCCTCGTGCACTTTTTCCTTTAACTTTTTCATAAGTTTAGACATGATTCATTTCTTTAAGCGGAATTATTCGCTTGGAAATAACAACTTGTCTTTACATTTAAAAACAACCAAACCAAACAAATTTCATTCTTTATACCACGAACTACGGGGTTTTGATCCTACATTGCACATCGTGGGTACGTAGGCATGAGGCGACAAGTCTCTCCAAACACAAAAATCTTAAAAAATAATTTCTCTTCTCATCTCCTCAATCATTTTTCAAGCAAACCTTTCAAACCAAAAGCAGTAGATATTTCAAAGGGTTCCTATATAGTACTATAGACGTTTTGGGTGCTAACACCTTTCCATAACGTAACCAACCCCCTTACCCAGTTTCTCTTCACTTGTTCTTGTTGTAGAGTTTGTGTAGGTTTTGTTCGCTCTTTTTCCTTTTTTTGGATAAAATAAAAGTGCGGTGGCGACTCTTGCTTTTCGAGTTAAGTTAATCAATAGCTTACACTCACGATTTTTCCGCTACAAGGACCTTTTAGGGTCATGTATCACAAAGAGAAGGTCAAGCCTGTGGAAGATGAAATGGATGTATGTCTTGGTGATAACACTGAAGCAATAGTATGGGAGGTCACTACCCACGCGAGTGTAGACAAAGAAGAGTTGGGTGACACGTCCAAGAAGGTTGTATCTTGTGAGGAGGCCCAAAAAGAAGAATTTGGAGATCATTCCATTGACATTGAGGAAGATGGAGACATCAACCTTTGGGTCCCAAAGAGGTCAGTCAAGCAGTGAATCAAGTACCCTACAGCTGTTGGTTCAGACAGGAAGACATTCTCCTTGGAACTGGCAATCATTGGATCACTTTTATCATTTATATTTGTAGTTTTTCTCTTGTTAAATGCTACTTGTTATTAAACATTGTTGTTTTGAATGGTAATATTAATGAAGTGATCATGCATTTTTTGAATTAATCATGTCGCATTCGCTAATTTTTCTCCACTTATATTAAGAAAAACAAAAAATACATCCATATACTTCTTGTCCAATTTCTTTATCAAATTGTTGTTTTAGCAAAGATTTGAGGGAGGATGATGAAAACGAAATACCCATAATTTTGCTGGTATGCTTTCAAATAAAACCTTGCTGATGATGTACAGGAATTGTTTCAAATTCCCAAACACTGGAGAAATAAGGAGTTAATCCCTAGTTATCCACTTCGAGTCTAGAAGTAGGTGTTTCTTTTGGATCTTAAATCCCTTACGCTTAACCTGGGGAAGGGTAGTGTTCAGTTAATCTGACTACACATTTGAATTGCAAGATGAAATATCCCGTCTGAGGATGAGTCATATGTTTTTTTTGCACACATCCTGACCATGTAAAATTCAAAAGTTATGGTGGTTGTTCCTCAATGATCAATGACTTGGCAATCACATGCCTTTCCAAAAAAAGATAGGAAAGCCCGCTAAGTCAAATACCCAAAAAGGGTGACTTAGGCAAAAATCAGGGTGATCCCGGTGGACTTGAAAAAACAAAATCAGTCTAGGCAAAAGTTAGGGATCATAAGAAACATCAATTAAAAGAGGTCCTTAAATCTTCAATAAAGCAGAACAGGATTCAGTGACCATCATGTCAAATATAAAAGGGTCACTGACATCCATGACAAAAGCAAATAAAGTGACTTCCATTTCAAACGGATCCTCATCTTCACTTTCACACCGTCAAACTTAAGATGCGTGTGTCAATTTAACTGAACATAGAACTGAAGAACATCACGAAGAAAGGGTGGGTTAAAACACATTTTGAGCCTTATATCCTTTGTTTTAATAACTGTGAACCAGGCCATGTTACAACCCTCAAAAGACTTAATTGAGGCGGGGTTTATTTTGAAAGCATACTACAGCAAGTTGCATAGAATGACTCCTAGAGATTTGCTAATCTTCTTCTTGCTATATCTTTCACACACCAGCTAAATCAGCACTGCATTTGGACTAATGGTCCATTCGTCACACACTATCACATCATCCTAATAAATGATTTTTTCAAAACTTGCATGAGCATTGCATTAAAATTACCATTTGTGAATAAACAGTTTTAATTGCAAAGTTAGCACTTGACACCAAAGAAATTCCAACAAAGGAACAATCAAAGAGGACTTGATCATTTGTCAAACTTGATCAAAGTCGAGATCACCTCATGGATAAGAGGCATTGACATCCAATGGTTATGGAATCAGTCAATCCAAAGCAAGTCCCCGAGCATCAGTTGATTATGGGACAAATCATTCAAGAATCGGGTTGATCAAAAGAGCATCATCTCAAGACTCTACCACCCATCAGGGGAAGGCATCCAGAGGTTCCTTTTGATTAAGGGTGAATCCCTCCAATACTCAATCAACACAAGTTAAGTCACTTCAACGCTCATTCTGGGTCAAGCTACCTCAAGGGTACTTCGAAGCCAAATACTCCATGAGTCAGTCAATCAAGGAGTAATCCTTTCATGACTTGAAGTTTTGGGGCAAACCATCTCGAGTTCATCTCATGGTAAAATTATTTCCAACTTCCTTTCAAGGACTAATCCTTTCATGACTTGAAGTTTTGGGGCAAACCATCTCGAGTTCATCTCATGGTATAATTGTTTCCAACTTCCTTTCAAGGAACAATCCTTTCATGACTTGAAGTTCTGGGGCAAGCCATCTCAAGATCATCTCATGGTACAATTACTTCCAATTTCCTTCAAAGGTAAATTCTTTAAAGACCCAAACCGGGGTAGGATGAGCCACAGAGGGTCAAGACCTCTCCATGCCTTCAAGCTGCTCAAGTAAAATTCGTCAACAACCGTCGAGGAGTTTAGGACAAGTGTCGGGGAAACATGTTACCACCGCACCAAGTAATCTTTTTCCTTTTGACAAGAGTTCTTGCTACAAGGAACCATTTCCTTCCCTTACCCTCTGCTGGGGCATTTTAAGAAACCTTCATATCATTGCATAGATCATTCGCATGCATTAGTCATGTCACTTCGCTCAAGCATAGAGGCACGCATATCATCATTCTTTGGGCCTAACCCCTACAACATGAATTTGACATCTCAAAAGCCTTGTAACACAATATTTGACACCAAAGTCCAAGTTCCCGTCTGGAAATTAAAAGTCCAAGTTCCCGTCTAGCAATTAAAAGTCCAAGTTCCTGTCTGGCAATTAAAAGTCCAAGTTCCCGTCTAGCATTCAAAAGTCCAATTTCCCGTCTGGCAGTTAAAAGTCCAAATTCTCGTCTGGCAGTTAAAAGTCCAAGTTCCCGTCTGGCAGTTAAAAGTCCAAGTTCCCGTCTGGCAGTTAAAAGTCCGAGTTCCCGTCTAGCAGTTAAAAGTCCAAGTTCCCGTCTGGCAGTTAAAAGTCCAATTGTTATTGGCAACTACCTAAAAGTCCACCCTTGTTGGCACCTCTCAAAAGTCCAATTTATATTGGCAACTACCTAAAAGTCCACCCTTTTTGGCACCTTCATAATCCAAAAGTCCATTTTTCATTGGCAAATACCTAAAAGTCCACCCTTGTTGGCATCTTCATAAAACCTAAAGTCCAATTTCACTTGGAAATTCCATAATCCAATCCCCAGTGATATCCAAAAGGGTCTCACCCTCAAAGGGAGACTTATTCCAAACACACTTCAATATTTGCATTGTCACATGCATGACATGCATAACATTCTTGCCCAAAACAAGACTGTCATCAAACACAGTCATTGCAATCATCAACATAACAAAATCATTTGTATTCATACACGCATTAAACCCCCAACATTTGTATCCTCATAAGTAACTTCATACATCATGCAATGCATATCATTTCCACCCAAAGTGGAATGACGTATCATAACAGGATCCAAGATCAATCATCAGCATCTTGGTCAATCCTCCTTCAAAGTTGGTAGTATTCCTCTGAAAGGAGCTAATACCCCGCATGTGCTCGTTCAATTTCTATTCCCCAGCAAGTCATTCTTCAACTCTATGGTTGATAATGATGATCCCCAACATTCTTGCTCTTGTTGCTCCCCAAGTAGAGGTTACCCTAAAAAGTTTCCTATGAGCTTTTCCACTGTAAAGCTTTGCCAATAAACTTATTTTACCTTTACTGCATTGTCATTGCTTTCCCTTTCTGCATTCCATCCTTGCATTGCATTCTTACTTTCTTTCATAGATAAAATTTGGGGTCTTTTCTTATTTAATTATCTTCCACCACGAATGTATGAAGACCGTTATTATTCACACCTTCTGGTTCAAGTTAATTAAATAGGGGCATCTGTCATACCCTAATTTTGTCCGGGAATTTTAAATTTTTCATGCATCTGACTTTATTTTTACTTTGCATAGCATAACATGCATTTCATCTTGAAGAGTGCCTAAAATGTCATCCGAAATAATTTCTCGGATTTATAGACAGATTGGTCAAACTAAATCTCAACTGTGCGTAAAATCAGTGGACAGAAAAATTCAAAATTGAGTGTGCAAACGTCAATTATATTAATCTACGATTCACGTAGTTTAACTTGGCATGCTCATTTTATTTTTCTGACTATTTTTCGATCGCATTTTGATCAGTTTGAGCATTTTAACGGGTCAAAATTTATTTTAAAATCTGACCAAACGCCGTGTTTTTCTGAGTGGTTTATTTCGCGCTGATCATTTTGGTGCACTCAGTTTATTTTTTTAAGCACTTGGGCATCCGACTTTTAATTATTTGGAACTATGTTGGGAACATCAGCGGCCAACGAAACTGTCTGCTAAGTAGTAACGTGAACTTATAGCTGAGGAACAAAGCCAGGCGGAAGTCCAAATGGAGGCAAAGTAACAGGAGTAGTAACTGGTAGAGTGTCTACCACAGGATTTGTAATCTCAGAAACAACAGTCGGCTGGGTTTCCATCTTGGCACGGATTACCTGCGACATCTCCATGATTTGTCCAACATTACAATGGAGGTCTTCCGACTCATTGTTGATATAATCAATCTCATGCTCTTGATCTGCCATTCTTCTTCTGGCTTGAGCACGGGTATTGTATTGATGTGGCAGATTCAGCGTGAAAACTGGAGATGATAAGACGAAATGAGTTTATGTTAAAGAAATGCAATGCAAATGTGACAACAGATGCAAAATACAAGATGTAATGCAAAAAGTTTTGTGGAACTTAAATATTTGCAAACATCAAGGATATATCAAAAGGAACACATTTTCATTAATTCAAAAGAGTGGATTACAAAATATTTAGTACTTCTTACAAGAGTCCTAAACAACAAGCTAAATAAATGCTAACAAAAGTCTTAAGGAGATTCTCCTAGCAGCCTCATGTTGAGCTTCTTGATCTGCTCCTCCATCTGAGTCTTCTCGAGAATAAGCTTACCCACGATCAGCTCCCAAGGAGTTGACTGAGGTCTAGAGGAAAATATATACTCTTGCACCTTCCTCTTCTTACAAGAGAGTACTTCTTCAGTCTTCATCTGTAGTTGTCTTTGGAGTTCTGCGTTCTCTTCGGCGACCACTTGATACTTGTTCTTCAAAACATCTCTTACTTGTTGTGCTTTGCTCAAAGCGATCTTCAACTTCTCTGCTTCAGACATGAATATCCGAGTGGGTTCTTTCTTTAGAGTCATGGGCTTTTGTCGAGGATAAGGCATCTTCAGCTTAATGACTCTACCTCGTACCCATTAGAGATAGGGTTCCAAAGAAACACAATTAGGCTTTCCCAAGTCTTTCTTCCCTCTCTTATGCAAATGGCGCCAAGCACTCAAAATATTCTCTTTGAGTTCCTTGCTATCTTCACCATCTTTGAAGAAGATATTCTCCACAAGAACACCACTGGGCTTGTCTTTCAAAGGATAACCTAGCTGACGACGAGCCAAGACTGGATTGTAACTGATCCCTCCTTTGGTACCAAGAAGAGGTACATTAGTAAAGTCTCCACAACTATCAATGATCATAACTCCATCATAGACACGATTGTACCAATCAATATCAGAGTGAGTAAGAGACATAATCTTCTGAGACCACCAACCATTCTTGAGATCCCAAAAAGAGCTAGGCTTGGGCAAGTGAGAAATAAACCACTTGTACAATAATGGCACACAACATGTGATCATCCCTCCTCTGTGGAAGTTCCTTAGGTGAACAGAGTGATAAGCATCTGCTAACAAGGTAGGCCCTGGATTATTCTTTAGGAAAATCTTGATAGCGTTGATGTCAACAAAGTCTTCAAAGCTAGGGAAGAGAAATACACCATAGATAAGTAAGGCAAGATTTGCCTGAAATGCATCCATGCTCATGTGATCAGCATAATACTAAGCTCTTCCTATCAAGAACTTTGTGGTCAACCCAAAGACTCCTCCTTTGGTGGTCATGTTGGCTTGAATTTTAGACAGTCCCAAATGTGTGGCTTTGGCAATGTCTTGCTCCTTAGGATCTTTCTCTAAGATAGGAAAGGGAGACTCATCAAGGATAGGCAGTCCAACTAGATAGGAGTACTCTTCCAGCGTGGGAACAAGTTGGTAGTCGGGGAAGGTGAAACAGTGGTAGACTGGGTCATAAAACTGAAGGAGTGTAGAGAGAAGTCCATCTTCCATCTTTGTCTTCAACAGTGATAACAGCTTCCCATACTTGTTCTTGAAACCTTCTTGGTCTGCAACTAAAGCTCCCAATCTCCTTAGGTCATCCAGCTTAGGACTCTTGAAAGTGTACTTCAAAGTCTTTTTCCTTTCATTATCCATGAAATTCCTATGATGTTTGCAAACAAAAGCTCTAAGTCCCAAGAAACTTTGATGAAAATGATGCTTATGAATGCATGTATGCACAAACAAAACAAAGGTCACACTCAAACACGGTGTAAGGCTTGCATGAAGTCAAAGGTTTACCCCTCCCATTAGGTATGTACTAGGGTTTATTGTGTACCTGTACAACGGGTTCTAACAAGTTCTCAAAATCATCAGTCAATCTTTCAGATATTATCAATTTCCCAATTACTCGGTAGTTAATAATACTCTCATAAGAACCTCTTTTGAGTGTAGTATCACGTATCAACTATTTTGGGTCTACACGCTCATAGTCATAACACTACGTTCCTAAGAAGGCCAAGTGGGGTTAAAGATGACTAAAGGTTCTCAGCTTCGCAGGCTCAATCAATAAATAGTATTGTCTTCACAATCTCTTGATCAATAGTACTTATTCTCAAAAGTGCCTCCACTGAGTGGTTATTTCTCAAGTTAGCTTGGTCGGGAATTAACTCCCTATAAGCATTCTTGAATTTACCACCTTCCTACCTTATTTTTGTACTCAAGTCCAAGGTTGGGACTTATCTCACCACATAAGGTAACACCCCAATAGAACAACAAACAAGCAAGCAAATAATATACAAACATAAGCAAGTTAGGCTTAACCCTCTTGGGTTTCCCCAATGAAGCCGCCATTTCTGTTGCGGTGAGAATTGGATATCAATCTATTGATTAAACTTACCACCGAGCTTTGATTTTTCCAATGGAAAGGGTAAAGATCGTATAAAACCCTAAGTTTGTAAAGTAACAACAATGCTAAGAGATTTTGGAGTTTGGTGGTTGGTTATACCTAGGGATGGTGTTAGCATCCTAAGCATTTATAGTATTCTATAGGAACCTCTTGCTAGTACTTGTGTTTATTATTTTCTATTATTTTGTGTTTGGGTTTTATGGGTGAAGATAGGAATCTAAAGGTTAAGTCACTAAGTATGCTCGCCAAGACTTCGCGGTCTTGTGCCTACATATCCTTACAAGGATGGAATCAGAGCATTTGTAGTTCACCTTACTAGGTATGAATGAACACTTGATTATGATCAAGGTTCAAGGGGGGAGGTAAGTGTTAAGGTCTCAACACTTACTTGACTTGACAAAGTCAAAAGAGTTGTAGATTCTAACTTAAGTTGAAAACTTAATGACTCTAACAAGGTCAAGGGGAATGGGTATTGCTAAGCTACCTATGACATTGAGTCAATAGAGATACTTTCCCTTGGATTAAGAAACAAAAGGCAACTTAAGGATGGAAGCTAACAAGCTAACATCACTTGGGGGAATAACTTAACAAAGTTAAAGGAAAGTGTGAATAGATGGATGATATGAACAAGTATGATATTCAAACATGATATCAATGCAAGCATTTAAAGTAACATTCAAACATGATATTAATTATAGTATAACAAAAATAAAGCACATGGTTACAACCAAAGCATAAGGATAAATGTGACAACATTTAAAACAAAGACTTGACAAAGTCATAAAGGAAAACAAGGTAACACCCAAGCACATTAAAAGTTGGAAGAAGTTCAAAACAACATGGTGACAACCAAGATAAACAAAGATGTTACAACATTTAAACATTCATGAAGTATAGTTCTAACAAGAATAAAGCATCATGGATAACAAGTTAGGTTCAAAATTATGGCAAGCATGCATTAGGGTTTACTAACACCACTTAATCATGAATACAAGACAAGTAAGGATAAGTTGTAACAACACTTAATCATGAATACAATTTAAACATTTCAACATGGATAAGTCATTACAACACTTAAGCATGGTAAAATTCAAGGTTCAAGTTAACATGTAAAAGTTATAACAATACTTTAAACATGGAGAAATTTCAAAGATGAGATAAGGCATGTACAAGTTAAGACATTAATTAACATGGTATCATTCAAAATTCAAAGTAAACATGTATAAGTTAAAACATCACTTAATCATGAATACAATTTAAGACAAGTAAGGATATCAACCAAGCATACTTGAGCAAAATAACATGTTTATGACAATAACATGTGGATGAAGATGCTAACATACAAGAGATGGCATGTGAGCATACTTAAAGATGACAAGTTTAAAGTTTAAACATCACGTGAACAAGTTAAGACATTACTTGACATTTAAGCATGGATACAAGTTGAATCATATTAAGACAAGTAGGTAACAACCAAGCATGGGTATTATGAGTTCAATCATGGTCTTAAACAAGGTAGGAACATCACAAAGTTTCATACAAACAAACATGTATACAAAGGCATTTTCAAGAAAATTTTCAAGTGTTTAAGAACACATAAACATGGTATAATCAACACAAAGGCACACATGCACATTAAGGTCATGTAAACATGGAAATAAACATCACATGTTAAGGCAAAATAGTCAAGCAAAAGCTCATGGTATGGACAAAGTTCAACATACACTTTTATATGAGCATACACTTGAAAAATGCATCAAAATCAAGTAGGAACAAGGATGTACAATATCACAATATCATACAAGGTTCATATAAGATACACATGGTGCAAACAAGTCTTTGTAAGCAAGGAAAAGCAAGGAATCAACCCAGAGAATCCAAAAGGACCTTAAGGAAGCCCTAAAAAAGTCAACACTTTAAACATGCCTAAGTGCCACAAAATAATTATTTTTGGAAATTAAATTTCACAAACAGAAACTAGACATTATTATGAGCATTTTGCAAATAGAATGGGTAAAAAATAATGTAGGATGAAAAAGTTATGATCATTTGAATTTGTGAACAAAATAGAGAAAACAAAGTCATAAAAATAATGGGAATGGTCCCTATGGGACTTGAACTCAGATCATCTCGCTTACAGCTAAAAAACAAGACCAACCAGCCAATGTGCGCAGGTTGAAAACAAGTGGAAACACGACATAATATATGCAACACTCTTGATAAATCCAGAAAAATAAAAAAACTAGGGCGAGGGGGATTCAAACCCAGTTCTGATGGTACAAGGTTACATAGGGCACGCATGTTGAACCACTGGGGTGATGATACATCCATTGTATCACCTCCCCCTATTAAAATAAGTATCAAAAGTGACCTAGAAACCCACCCCCCCCCCCCCCCCCCACGCGCCACCATTTGTAAAACCACTTGTAACTCTCTCAATACTTAATGAAAACAGATGAAACAAAGATCAAACATCCTTAAAATATCCCAAGGAATTCAATGGTGGTGTTGGTTTTGTCAAAAAATGATTCTATTTTAAAACAAGAAGGCAAGACTTAAAATGCTTCATTTTTACAAGTTCTATGGCATATCTTCATACAGTCAATAATATCATCACAAAATGGTTCAAACACAACACATATGACATATTAAACATGTTCAAACTCAATGCACATCAAAGCAATACATATTTCAACAAGTTCAAGGTTCTTTGGAAACTTACCTCTTGAAGCTCACTTGCAACTTCCACAAGACTTGTTACAGAAATAAACTGATGCTTTGGACACCTCTAATAGACCTCTAGGAAGCTCTTTGGATGCTTGGAATAAATAGAAAACCACTGGAACAGAAAATGACTTCTTCTTGCAAAATGGTCAAAAGTGACCAAAGTGGAACTTCAACCAAATGGAGTTACAGTTGAGAAACCATGTTTGGAATAGTTTAGGTATGTTTATTAGGGTGTGCTTGAAGTGTTAGAGTGTTTGGAAATGGCCAGAATCAAGACATGGCTTGTAAAATGAAAAAAGTCAAAGATATGAGGTTTCAAAGGTTGAATTTCTGATTTTGGTGGTTAGGGGCGAAGATGAAGGTTTGGACACCTTAAAGGGATGATTTGTGATGTGTTTGGATGGTTTTTTTTAGTGGTTTATGATTTGGAGAAGGCAGATTGCAAGTTTGTGCAAGATGGATGTTTCTTGGCACAAAAGGAAGAAATGACAAGTTTCTGGTTTGAGAGGTTTTGAGGGGTACTTTGTTGAGTTTTTGTTGTGTGTTAGAGGCTTGGTATGAGCCTCTATTTATAGGTAAATAATGAGGCTTGAAGCTCTGCAGAAAATGCAACTTGGTTAATTCATGGTTTAGTTGAAATTCAAGGATGGTTTCATGAATTTTCATGGTTTCAAGACATGGTACAAGACTTTTCTAAAGTGGTTGGAAGTTCAGAAACCTTTCTTCTGTGCAAAGAAAAGCTTGAGTGTAGAAGAGACAATGTGGAGATCAAGAGACGTTGACTTTGTGATTAAAGTGGCTTTATCAAAATGGCAATGTGAAATTTCTTCCCAAAATGGAATGATTCAATGAACAAAGTCTTAACCACTTGGGTAATGCACCAAAAGTAAGTGTAAACTTCTGATTATGGCTAGATTTACAAGTTTAATAGGCTGTAATCAAGGATTTTGCATAATCAATTTGAATTTGCAACTTGCATTTTGGTAAAAATAGCCAAAATTTCAAGTGTGGAAGGCTAACTTCCCTTCTTCGAAACTCCTAGCTCAAAAATGCTATGGAGGATTTCTTGTACTTTTTGAAAAGCCCCAAACATGCTCTAAAACTTTCATGTTTGATGAATTTCTTGAATCTCAAGGGATCATGGTGAAAACTAGCTCCAAAGATTGGTACTTTTGATGAACAAAAACTGTCTTGGAAAAATTTCTAAGTGTTGGAAGATTTTTCAAAACTTGATAGCTCCATAACTCAAAATCTAAGCAGTTTTTGGAGATGACCTCAAATTCAAAAAGTTGTAGTATGTTGCGAGTGCTTCAATTTGATATTTGGAACACAAAAATTGGATGTGTAGATTGAAAGTTATGACTCTCCAAAGTTGGCACAAAATTAGGGTTTTTCTTCCACACTTAGAAACATTTCAAGTTCCTTAACTTTGCCCCTTTTGCAAGAAACCTTTCAAATCTTGGTTTTTCATGCTCAAACTCATTGATCAAACATGTCTTGATGAAATTTGGCTTGAGGACCTTCATTTTGACCAAAAAAACTCAAAAAGTCAAAGGGTTGACTTTGTCAGATGAAAGTTGTGTATCAGATGAATTCAACTGTGTGATCTTCAATGATCTTGAATTCTTGAACTTTTCAATCATCATGGATGGACTCTAAGGATGTATTTGAGTATCTTGAACCATGTATCAAGGTTTAGGATCAGGGTTTGATCAAAAGTCAAAGGCACGATTGACTTTTCCAAGCAAAACCCTAATTAGTGACCAGATGAAATTAAGCTTCAAAGAACTTGTAACAAGACCAATTTGCACTTGTTTTTAGAAGAGAGGCCTCTTGAGTGTATGCACACTTGATAGGTTGATGATTAATCCAAGACATTGACTGATCAAATAAAGATCCTCTTGATTCTCTTGATGCAAAATCCTAATTCAGATGAAACAAAACAAGAAACAACTTGAACAATATTAGGGTTAAAATGAAATGTGATGATGCTCCTAGAATGATGATGGAATCTATGGTCAAATTTTGGGGTATGACAGTGTGGTTTACAAAATTATATCCAAGTTGTTGGCAAAAAGACAGAAGAGGGTACTGAGTAACTAAATCTCAAAATCGCAGACAACGTTTTTAAAAGGAAGACAATTAACATATGGAGTGTTGGTGATTAACGAAATAATTAATTATGCAAAAAAGAAGAAGAAGAGTTGTATTTTATTAAAGGTGGATTTCGCGAAGGCATACAACTGCGTTGAGTGTAGTTTTCTTAGAAAGATTATGGAAGCAATGGGATTCGGTACAAGATGGATGCGATGGATGGAAGGTAGTGTCATGAATAGCTACATGTCGGTTCTAGTCAATGGCATCTCGACAAAAGATTTCAAGGTAACAAGAGGGCTTCGCCAAGGTGACTCAATGTCACCTTTTCTTTTCTCTATCGGGGCAGAAGGTTTATCATTGTTGGTCAAGAGGGCAATTGATATTGACTATTTTTCTGCTTTCAAGATAAGTGATGAAGTGAAGTTCAGCTTACTGCAGTATGCAGATGACACCATCCTAATAGGACAAGGGTCATGGAACAATCTATGGGAGATGAAAGCTTTACTCATAGGATTCGAAATGGTATCTGGCCTGAAGATTAACATTAAAAAAAGTTCTTTAGTTGGCATTAGTGTGGATAGCCATTTCCTGCAAGCTGCAAAACACTTTCTTGGTTGTAAAATAGGTGTTGTCCCATTTAAATTTCTTAGCCTCTACGTTGGTGGCAATCAGCGGAGTATAGAATTTTGGAATCCTGTAGTTGAGTGTGTAAAGGCTAGGTTATCATCTTGGAAGGGTAGATTATTGTCAATTGGTGGCAGACTAGCATTCATCAACTCAATATTAACCAATCTTCCAATACACTATTTGTCTTTCTACATAATACCGAGAAAAGTAGCAAAGCGTTTGGTTGCATTATAAAGGAATTTCTTATGGGCAGGATCAAATGACAAGGGAGGAATAACATGGGTAAAGTGGAAAGATGTTTGCAGGACTAAGCACGAAGGCGGGCTGGGAATAAAGGATATTTGTTTATTCAATAAAGCTCTATTAGAAAAATGGATTTGGAGCATACGATATGAAACAGATGCGTTGTGGGCTGGATTACTTCAAGCTAAATACGGAGACTTAAAGGAGTGTGTCGCAAAAAAAGAGTACACATGTTCTATACAGTCAAGTTCTGTATGGTGGCCGTATTTGTTTCTCAAGCGTGACCAAGCAGTAACTGCAGACGTTTTGAAGTATTTCTCATACAGGTTGGGCAATGGAAGAAATATTATGTTTTGGCTGGATAAATGAATTGGGAGTATGCCATTAGCACAACTTTTCTCTACTTTATGGAACAAAACAAATCATAAGCTAGCAACGGTATCAGATGCGGGAAGGTGGTACAACAACAGTTGGTTGTGGGAGGTTGTTTTTAATATCAGTCAGGATGAGGTGGAATTAAGGCGGGAAAATCATCAACTGCAGGAAATTCTAACTGAGTTGAAACCTGTTGTGGAATAAGATAGACAGTGTCATATGGCCTCTTCATGTATCGGGTGCATTTACAATGAAGTCTTATTACAGCTTGTTATTAAGCACATCCGATGGAGACGGGATACATGAGAACGTGAAAGGATTATTGAAGGTGGTGTGGAATACTGTGGCACCAAAGAAGGTTAAAGTCTTTGGTTGGAGATTGGTGTTAGAATGACTGCCTACGAGATATAATCTACTCAGACGCGGGATAATGCTTAACTCACATGAGGAGGCATGTATATATTGCTTCAATGCAGCTGAAAATTCTACTCACTTATTCTTCAACTGTGTTAAAATGAAAACAATCTGGAATTTGGTGTGTCGGTGGGTGGGGATAAATCTGATCGGTGGTAATTCGCGCGAAGAATATTTTATTGCTTGGAGAGAAAGGTTCAATGGAAAGGAGAAAATAATTTTCTCGGAGAGTTTATGGGTTATTGCGTGTTGGAATATTTAGTGGATGGGGAACCAAATCAATTTAATGAAGGTCGTATTCTGGAAGATTGTTGATGGTTTGTAACTGAGTGGTGGCACTCCTAGTGCCCTTGTTGCAATAAAAATCTTTTGCTTATCAAAAAAATAAGTTATAATTCTGCAATATTTTCAAAAGTTGCTTCTCAAATTCAAATTGGTTTGCACTTGCTGCAATATGCAGTAATTTAATAAGGTAACTTCTGTTATCTTTAAGATGTGTTTATTATATTTTAATAATTTAAAATCCCATGCACAATTTTTCAGACTTAACTCTTAATTTGTGATTGTTATTATTGGATTGTCAAAATTTATATAGATCATACCAGCCTTAGTTTATTATGTTGGGAAATACAAAAAATTATTTATTAAGGTAGTCTTATTCTAATAGGAAAAACTTTATTCCATCTATCAAACCATTAGAAAAATTATTTATTATGTTGCTCTAATTTGAATTTTTGAGAATTAGAATATTATATGGTTGTAATAGGTTGTATTTAGTGATAATTAATACATGCATGATTCAATTCCATGAAAATTTTCATGTATCATCTATGTTTGATATATATATATATATATATATATATATATACCATACAATTAAAACTTCTATGTCAAATATATTTAGAGGTAAACCAAATAAGGTAGAGGTTAAGTATATTTAGAGGTTAACCAAATAGGATAGAGGTTATTATTTCTACAACTGTAGTATTAGACAACACAATTAAGACTATAATAAATCTGACAATGTTTTTAAATGGTTCCATCAATTTTTGTTGGAAATTCAACCACAACCTATGGAGAATTCCTATTCAATCTTGATCTCAAGATTGTTAACAATCACACAATGGAAATGAAGAAAATGTTTGAAAGAGAGAAAGAAAACAATAGCGTTGGAGAAGAAGATGAAAAATTATGCAGAGTTCTCTCTGCCCACAAACTGTGGAGTTCTCTTATTTCACTTGCAACTGTAAACTGTGAATACAATGTTATGAATTGTTACCCTAAAAAATAAGGGTTACTCCCTATTTATAGATTTAGGTTAGCTTGCACTCCAAGCCAAAGCCCAAAACTATAAAAACCAAAATAGCCAACATTACTAAAATACCCCTAAGTCGAAATCCTGTGTGAGGCAACCTGCTTCGACACTTCGACAAACTATTATAACTCAACACACACACATAATGACAATTCGACTACTCCTTGTTTATGTCAAGCTAGACTGCTTCGACACAAGGAATTATAACTCAACACACCACCTAATTCATTGTGTATAACCTGTCTACAATCATCATGGCTCTTAGTCTTTTGAAGACTTTGACCTGCACCCCCTTCGTCATGATGTCTGTAATTTAATTCTCAGTTCTGCAGTGTTCCAAGTTCATCTTCCCTTCTGCTACCTTCTCATGAAGATAATGGAACCTCATTTCGATGTGTTTGCTTCGACCATGTGTAATTGGATTCTTCTCCAGGTTGATAGTTGACATGTTGTCGATCTTCATGGTAATTGCCCCATGACTCTTCCATGTAATCTCTTCGACCAAGCTCACCATCCATGTTGCTTGACATGCGCAAAGATAAGTAACTATGTACTATGCTTCGCATGACGACAATGCCACTACTGGCTCCTTTCACGAACTCCAAACAACTGGTGCACCACCTAACATAAACACATAGCTAGCTATGGATTTTCTATCCTCAGCATCACTACACCAACTTGAGTCAGTGTATCCCACTAACTTGCATTCTTTTCCTTCATCAGCTGCAGGAAACAAAATGCCATAGTCGAGAGTTCCTTTCATATACCTCAATATCCTCTTTGTCGCTGCTAGGTGTGATACCTTTGGCTTTTGCATGAATCTACTTACCATACCCACACTGTATGCTAAGCCAGGCCTTGTGTGACAAAGGTATCGAAGTTACCCAATAAGTCTTCTATATTGGGTTGGGTCGGTATCATCTTCATCTGAAGCATTCAATAGTTGCAATTTGGTCTCAGCTGGAGTCGAATTTGGGTTGCAATCTTGCATCTCAAATCTCTTGAGCATTTCTCCTGCATATCTTCTTTGGGGCATCATCAAACCTCTACTGCTCTTGTAGAATTTGATGCCAAGGAAATATGAAATATTCCCCAAGTCTGACATTTCAAACTCCTCACTTAGGTCATGTTTGAAATCTTCGATCTCCTTCTTGCAACTTCTTGTTATTAGCAAGTCATCGATATAGAGACATAGTATAAGCAATTCACTATTGCTTCTCCTTACATATACTCCATGCTCAGTCGTGCACTTCACAAATTCCTTCTCCCTTAGAAAGCTGTCGATCTTCTTATTCCAAGCTCTTGGATCTTGCTAAAGTGCATACAAGGCTTTATGCAGCCTGTACACCTTTCTTTCTTCGCCTTGTTTCACAAACCCAACTGGTTGCGCAACATAAACTTCTTCGTCTAAAGGTCCATTCAGGAAAGCACTTTTCACATCCATCTGACATGTGTGCCAATTGTTCATGTTTTTTAGACCAACAACCAATCTGATTGTTTCGATCCTAGCAACAGGTGCAAAAAATCCGCCGAAGTTGATTCCTTCCTTCTGTAGAAATCCTTTCGCTACAAGTCTCAACTTGTGTCGAGTTACCTCTTCTTTAGGATTCACTTTCACCTTGTAAACCCATTTCACATCAATTTCCTTCTTGCCTTGAGGCAATTTGACAAGTGACCAAGTATTGTTGACTTTGATAGACTCTAGTTCCTCATTCATTGCTTTCACCCACTTTGAATCTTTCAATGCCTCAGCTGAATTGACTGGTTCGACATATGCATAGAAAGCATAGTGTACCAGCTCACCTTCTTCATCGACCACATTATCTGATGCAATCACATATTCTTGCAACCTTGTAGGCATGTGTCTTGTTCATTGAGGTCTGCTTGGGCCAGCTTCACATCGAAGTTCTTCTTGTCTAACTTTTCTTTCAACTTCACTAGCTGGTTTGTCACATAAGATTCTCACTGAATCCTTCTTCACATTCTGAGTCTAATCCCATTCTTTAAGCTCATCTATGATCATGTCCCTGCTGATCACTACTTGCTTGTTCACTGGGTCGAACAACTTGTATCCTCCAGTCGAATGATATCCAATTAGGATCATTTGATTCGACTTATCATCAAGTTTCCTTCTCAACTGATCTGGCACATGTCTATGTGCTATAGATCCAAACACCTTCAAATGACTAAGGATGGGCTTGACACCAGACCAACATTCTTCTGTCGTGATTCCTTCTAGCTTCTTCGTCGGACATCTATTCAAGATGTATGTTATTGTCGACGCAACTTCTCTCCATAACTCTTTGGGTAGATGCTTTCCTTTCAACATACTCCTCACCATATTCATGATGGTTCTATTCTTCCTTTCTGCAGTTCCATTCTGCTGAGGAGTGTAGGGTGGCACCACCTCATGCACAATCCCTTATTTCTCACATAATGCATCGAAATCTTTCGACACATAATTTCCATCACCATCAGTCCTCATAATCTTTAAGTTTTGACCACTTTGTCTTTCGACCATAGATTTGAAATGGGCAAATACCTCAATCACTTCACTTTTCTTCTTGATCAGGTAAGTCCACAGCTTTCGACTGAAATCATCTATTAACATGACAAAGTATTTGTTTTCTCCAATCGAATCCACCTTAATAGAACCACATACATCAGAGTATATGACTTCAAGAATTGCCTTCGACCTGCTTCTTGCATCCTTGCTGAAGCTATTCATGTGTTGTTTCACCTGAACACATTCTTCACACGTTTCATTTGGAATGTCGATTTCTGGTAATCTTGAAACCATATTTCTTCTCTTCAACTCTCTGATGTCTTTAAAATTAAGGTGACCAAGTCGATAATGCCACATCCATTCATCTCTGCTGGCTGCAGTTGCAAGGCACTTATGCTCCATCACATAAAGTTCAATCTTGAAGGTCCTATTCTAAGACATTGGAGCCTTCAAGATCAACCTACCACCTGAGTTGAGAACTCTCATCAACTTGTCTTTGATCAACACCTTGTAGTTCTTTTCGACTAGCTTCCATATACTAAGCAAATTACTCTTCATGCCTGGTATGTACAACACATTGGAAATTGTTTACCTCTTGCCATCTTTCCTCATAATCAGAACATCACCAATACCTTCACCTGTTAGAGTATTGTCATTTGCAAATTTCACCAAGTTCTTCGTTGAGGGTTTCATGTTGACAAACCAATCTTTCCTTCCAGTCATGTGTGATGAGCATCCTGAGTCCAAGTACCACTGATCTTGGATTCTCTCTTCATCTCTTGTTGTGACCATTAGCAACATCTCTTATTCTTCATGTTTCGCCAACTTTGCATCAGTTTCTTGATTCTTCTTCTTTTCTGGGCAATCACTAAAATAGTAACCATACTTCTGACAATTGAAACACTCGATGTGACTTTTGTCAAGTTTTCGACTACCACCTCTTCCTCTACCTGCAACACCACCTTTTTGGTTTCCTTGGTTCTAGGGTTTTCTCTGATTCGACCAGTTTCCTTCCTGCTGATTTCGACCAGTCGAATTGTTGTAGCCTCCTCTACCTTTGTTGCCATTCCAGCTTCCTTTGTCTTTCTTTTCTTTTTCTGACTGCGTCTGCAAAGCTATATCACTCTTCGACTTTCCTACAGCTCTTTCAGCCATCCTTTGTTCATGAGACTCAAGCGTCCCTTGAAGCTCTTCCTTCGTCAATACTGATAAGTCTTTCGACTCTTCTATGGCAACTACCACGTGGTCGAACTTTGGAGCCAATGACCTCAAGATCTTTGCAACAACTGATCTTGATGTTAACACTTCTCCATATACCTTGATTTGATTCACCAGTTTTATAACCATAGTGAAGAAATCTGTTATGCTTTCTGAAAGCTCTGGAGGTTTGACTAAATTTTGGTTAAAACTTAATGAATAATGCTACAGACAAAGATGTCGAATACGATGTCCTAACATCTTGACTTGACAAATATAGCAGGTTCTAAATCTGGTGTAAGAATAAAGGAGTGATATAGCAGTGGATCAAGGGATCAATAAACAGAAGATTTAAAGCCCAAGGCAGCAGAAGACTATAAAAGAAGACCAATACCTAGACAGTAGAGAGAGAGAGAGAGAGGACGACATAGACTTAGGAATCCTATTTTGTAAAGTAAGGTTTAGGGTTTTGAAAGTCGTAGGTTTCTCTTGTAAGTCTCCCTCTGCATTGATTTGATGCAGTGTGGTAAACATAGGTACTTGTATAGATTCAGAAACCCATAGGTAATGAATCGTGTATTGTTCTGGGATGAAACTTTGAAGAAAATCCAAGTTAACTTGTTAGTCAAGGATGCTTGACTAAGCTTTGTATTGGAAGGGGTGTCTTTTAATAGGGATGATACAATTATGGTGTAGTAACTGTTAGACAATCACAGGTTGTGATTTAAGGAGTGAGATGGGTTTCTCTTATCAATTAGATGTGACTTCTAATGATAAAGTCTTCATTGGGTAGTGATAGGTTAGCGTGGGTGATTTCTGTAAACCTGAGGTTGTTTACATAAAACTATACTACTGATAGTGAATTCTTCTTCCTGGATTGGTATACCTGTTGAAATACAAATAGAGTTAGGGTTTTGTTATCGTTCCACAGAGATTGTTCGGAGATATCGCAGCCGTTCTACAGTTGTATACGTTTTAAACTTCAAAGTAACAAGGGTTTTTGGTTGTTGTTAATCGGAACATTTGCATTCAAATTTAAGTAATAGCGGTAAAAAGATTTGTTTTAACGATTTATAAAAAGCATGTCAAGATTAGGGTTCGACAAACCTATTTTGTACGGATAGAATCGACAAAGCTAATGAACTCGTTTAGACGGTAAATGTAATCACATATCCTCCCAATATGTTTATCTCTAACACATATTGTGAGTTTTTCCATTTTGATCCTTTGATGATCTCTCACTCAAACTATCAAAATGACAACATTCAAGTTCAATATTTATGAACATCAACACTCATTACTATCTCTAGCCAATGTGCATTGATGGATGAACAACCTAGGTAAAGTGTAAGAGCACATTTCTCAATCATGAACCAACACAAAGAATAAACCATAGAAACAAAGTTTTTCATCATACATTCATCATCCAAGAGTTCACAAGCTAGAGTCAATACAATTACATGCAAAAGAAAGGTTTATCTACCATCTAACCTTGACATAAAAGGAAAATTAGCTCTCCATTGTCATGGGAGCTAAACAAACAAGAAGATGAAGAAGAATATCAAGCACCAATGATGATCTCTCGATGAATGATGCTTCCAATCTTCAAAAATAGGATGCTACTGTGTTTACAATGTATTTGGCTCTGAAAAGTATCAAGGACCCCAAGAAAAATACAGAAAAGTCTATTTATAAGGGGGTAGAGGATCGCAGAGTGCGCTAAGCGCGGTCTCATTTATTGCCAAACCGACCTAAAGCGCGCTTAGCAGGCTCAGGACCGCGCTAAGCGGGCTACTCTCTGTAACTAGCTCCATCACCGCGCTAGGAGCGCGCTGAGCGGGCTCCAAGCATGCTCAAAAAATCATTTTCTTTACAAACTGCTTCAAGGGGGCCTTCCTTGCTCCAAGCTACACATTTCCATGTAAAAACCTTCAATTAAAACACAAAAGTTAAATAGATAAGTTAAATAATGTAATTAACTATACTACGGTTATTAACCGGAAACAATTAGAAAAGGCATTGATTATCAAATAAAGATCACAAAAAGGTGCTAAAAACTAAACTAAATATTAACACAATTTAGCACCTAACAACTCTCCCCAACTTGTTTCTTTGTTTGTCCTCAAACAAAGGTAAAATAGACTAGAAGCAAGAGGAAAAACAGATAAGCAAACACAAACAAAAATCAATGGTTCAAATTGAATTGATACGCCTGCAAGTAATGCTCAGCTCCGACAGAATAAAAATATGTATATGAACTAACTTCTAAACATAAATAACAAGCACTCATCATAAGCAAACAAATGTTCAAACGGGAATCACCTAATTTATTCAAATGAGCCAAGCTCAATATATACAAGGGACAAAACACACTCATAAGCAATTGTGCCACATCCAAAACAATTTATGCACTCTGTAATACCCAAAAATTTGCCCTCTCATTTCTTCATAGCATTTAGCATGAGCTTTCATTTCATTGCATTGCATTCAAACATAGAAAAACAAAACATTAAGTATTTGGCATTACATCTTGCATAAGGGCATGTGATCAGGTGTTCCTCAAAGAGGTGGATCATACAAAGCAAGAGAATAAGGATTAAGGGTCTCTCAACAAGCTTCAATGGTGTATTACATCATATATCATCCCACTTGATCTCACAAGTCATTGGAAGATGGGAATTCATCAAGAAGATTGGACAATGCATCACCTCTTATCACAAATAGTCAAAATTAGGGTTTTGGATTCAAGGGGTCTCCTGATGAAATTTTGATTCAAACTTGATCTCCATGTTTTCTACATGATATTAAGTGTCTAAGGATGGAAGATTGGCCATTGATTCATTTCAGAAGAGGTTCAATTGACCAGTTGCTTGATAATCAAGAAATTGGGGAAAAAGTCAACTGTGCAGTGAAAAAAGTCAACTCCTGACTTTTTAAGGTCAAATTCATGAAATTCAAGCTATATATGTTCATTGGACGAGATTTGATCAAGAAATGATAGATGAATCATGAAAAATCAAGAAATCACAAAACTGCCAAAAATAGAAACTTTAGGGTTTCCAAAAATGGCAAATTTGGACCATTTTGCACCGTACTTTGAGGCTCTCTTTCTCCAAGATAAAATCTCCAAACTTCAGGCCCAAGTTGAGTCAATTGAAGTTCATGTTATAAGCTTCAAATCCATGTAAAGAACTCTTCCATTGGATCAAAATTGAATGAGTTATGATTGATCAAAGTTTG
This sequence comes from Lathyrus tuberosus, assembly GCA_022829125.1. Classification (NCBI taxonomy): domain Eukaryota; kingdom Viridiplantae; phylum Streptophyta; class Magnoliopsida; order Fabales; family Fabaceae; genus Lathyrus; species Lathyrus tuberosus. The sequence goes on along the minus strand of JALAZF010000308.1, from coordinate 1,749,936 downwards.
ACAAAACTAGGTTAGAAACCAAGTCATGGTAAGGCAAGACTAGGCTCATGCGCCATAATTTTGACAAACACATGGTGTGCCAAATGTCCAGCCATTTTTCTCCATCAAGGAAGCTTCAAATGGAAAACTTTCCAACATCAAAGTTGTTCCTTTCCATGCCCTCTACAATGTTCATGTTGGACATTTTTTAATTTGAGCAAGTTATGAGATAGTTATGATGGTCCCAAGTTGGTGTGATCATGTTGAATCTCATAGGTCATTTTACCATGCCATGCCAAGCCTGCCTCGCCCATGAGATCAGTTTCAAACCTTGACATTCCAAGCTATATTTCATCAATTTCCAAGCCTTTATTCAATTCAATTTTCATACCAAATTTGTTCTATGATAGTCCATCTTTCCATTGACACCTAAATTTCATCAAACCATGCAATAACTTGAGAGAATTTCAGCTGCAAACAACCCTACTTTCATTGGTGCATTGATGGATTTTAAGGGGTTGTTTGTACACGATTTTGGTTCAGTCATACCACAAACATTTCTATGCACTCATGTACCTTCCTTTACCTCATTAAAACCAACATTCCCTTACATACATATGCTACATGTGCCTTGCCATGCTACTTCATACATGAAAATGGAAATTAAAAACTTGTGCAGCAAGTTTCTGCTACATCAGTGACCTCATCATCACCCTTCACTTCATCACCACCATAACACCATAAATCTCAACCTCACCATAGCGAAACCCTTCACTACTCGCCCCTAACTAACTTGACTCAGTTAGTTAGGGTGCACTCACTTAACTTCACCTAGTCAACTCACTTAAGCACGAGTTAACAGAATTAATCCAAGATATAAATCAAATTTCACTCACAATCTCGCAACTTCAACTTCATTTTCGACTCTCACCTCAAACCACTCTCACAATCACTCTCTGAATTTCACTGAATCCTCTCTCTTTCTGCACGATTCTCTCATCACCTTCCTCCATATTTCACCTTCATCATCTTCAATGTTTCACTGCTGATCAAGAACAAAGGAGAAGAAGTTCCATTGTCCAAGTGTAGCATCATCACAGTTTGGAATTTCTTTTTGTTCTCAAGATCTCAACATCAAGTAGCATTTATTTTGCTAAAGTTGAAGATCTAGAAGCTCAGGATCTCAAGCTTCTCTGGTTTTCTTACAACTTAATCTTCTCCACATTTCAGGTTCAGAACTTTTCAACTCATTATGCTCGATTTTCTTGTTTTGTAAGATTGTTGTTGATGTGATTTTGGCTCATTAGGAGCTCTGTTGATTCCGGCTAGTTGATAGATCTCTTAGAGGTGTAGATTATATTCTAGGGCAATAAGTTTTGATTCGGTTTGTTACATATATGCATGATCCGTGAAAATAATTGTGTATTCTTAATCTCCATAACTTCCTCTTCATTTTGGTACGTGGTTTGGTGATTTCTGGAGGTTTGGAAGGTTTCAGGTGGTGGCGTTCCACCGGAGAAGACGACCGGAGGTCCTTCTCCGGCCGGTGAGTGATTGTTAGGGTTTTAGGTCCAGTTTAAATCTTGGCCATTTGATCTGGTGCATCGTGTGGTCCTAATATTTCCAGCACATTAAATTGTCATGTGACTTGCATGTGCTATATTTTTTTTACTTTAGTTGATCTTGTGTGTGCGTGCATGCTACTTGTGGTGGACTTCAATTCTGATACGTTTGATGTGTGATCATCTCATCATGTTTTAATCCTGTGGCTATTATGTTGCCAGCATATTAATGAAGCATGTGACTGGCGCGTGTTCCATCTTTGGTCTCTGAATGTATGTGTGTGTATGCATCCATGTTTGTTATTGTATGCGCGCATCATGAGGCATTGGATTTAGTTGATTGTTTGATTACCTTGCGTTGATCTGATCCTATGGTTATGATTGAATCTATATGTGACTGATGATACACACTATCACACACAATCACAAGTGTAATTGGACTGGGTCTTAATTACTATTTGCACCCCACCTTTTCAGGCCCAATCATTTTTAAACGTACCAATTACTTGCGTTACACCCCCCTTCCCATTTCTTTTTATTTTTTATTTTCTTTTCCATATATGTTTGATTTTCATATTTTAAAAATACCAATTGATCTCTAAAAATCCTAAAATAATTCATGTGACATCTTAACATGTTTAAATAGTTTTCTCTATTTTTTAATTCTGACTTTGTGGATTTTTACACATTATTTCATATTTTCTTTCCAATTTCTTTTTGAATACTCTTATTCATGACACTTAAACTTGCATGATTTCTTTCTCTCATCTCACATCATATTTTTGATTCATTCTTTTTGTATTGTTTAGATAATATCTTAAAGTGCCTAAACCAATTTTTGTTTGATTTTTAAATTCATTATATCATACCTTTTGATGTTCATCTTTGTACCTTCTTGTGATGTGTTTCATATGACTTGGTTGATTTGTTTGAGCATGTTTCATTTTGATTTTTGCCATAAACTTTTGATACTTGGTTTGCTTCTGATTTAGGTAGTTTAGAACCAATTTTCATGATTTTAACATGTACTTTTGATATTTGTTTAGAGCTTTACATTTGAAGCTATCTTTGTGCATATTCTTATACTTCCTTCTAGCTTACTTTTAATGAGGCACTTGTGCCACCCTTTCTTGTTTGCTTTGTGTGAGATTAGAGGTTTCATTTAGAAGATTATAGTTCTTTCTTAACTTAATTATAGGTCATGTTGGTTTATACTTGCATTTGGTTTGTGTTTATGCATTTTAACTTACCTTTGTGACATGTTTTCACATCTTATCTACTCTTGTGCTTAACATGAATTGTGTTTGCATTTGGTATGCTATCTTACATGTTTCATTTGCATTTCACCAATGATATGCTACTGCCCATGTGCATTCATCAATCATTTTACATGATATGCATCTTTGATATGTAACTTTGTGCATCTTAGTGAAACTTGTTTCTCATTCTTTTCTCTTTCTCATCTCTTCTTCTTACATCATTTCATCCATGAACTACATGATGATTCATAAGCATTGTAAAACCATTCTTAAATGACATTGGTTCTGACTTTAACCTTTCATGAAGCATTAATGCATGATCACTTTGCATATCCACTCATTCTTCATCTACTTCTTTCATAATGCATTTCTTTGTGGTTTAAGGCATTGGTTGTGTGCATTTGATTTGTGTTTGATCTCATAGCATTAGAGAACATTCTTATGATGTGCATTCTGACCTTATGCTTTCCTTAACCTTTAAGATTCTTTTACTTTGATTCTTGACTTGTTTAAGCCTTACTTGTTCATTTTAACTTGTTTCTTCACTTGTAAATAATTGTACTAACTATTTCAGGGGCTAATGGTAAATCACTTGAGTATGGATGTGCATCCACATTCTAATTTCTTCCTTTATATTTTAATCATTCAATTTGTGTTGTTTAAGCATTTAATGGTGCTTTGCTTTCATAATCTTCTTTCTTCCCTCTTAGAAATAACTTAACTTCCATCTTGGAAGTAAGTTGCTTTCTATCTTCTTCTCTTCCTTTCTTTTAGGATTAGGTTCCTTAAACCTCATTAACCATAGGATCACCATGTATGATAACATTAAGATTGAGTCTTAGTCTCCCTCATTAGATTTTTACCTTTACTCCTCCTTTTGAGTCTCTTATTCTCATCTCAAAACAAAAGTAAAAAACACTTAATAAAGGTTAAACGTGTATTGCGCATGAGCCTTAAATGTGGGAAGTGAATAATGGGGGGGGGGGGGGGGGGTTTCCCTTCATTATTCTAGGATACCTAGTGTACGTCCTGTTGGGGGCGATACGCGACGTATTCGTTCCTATGTTATGGACTTGGGTGCAATGCAAGTTACAAACAACTTCAAAAACACTTCTTTCTAAAAAACTTCAAACAAACAATAACGTCTTTCCTTCGGGAATTCTTTTCTAATCTCTTCACTTCTTCCCTAAGGACTTGTTAAGTCCGTTCCACCGCAAACAGGTAACGCGTAAGTCTCCCTACAGCGAGCTGCAACACCTAAACTGCTGGAACGCGCACTCTGACGTTTCCACTAAAAAAACACAAACAAAGCGACCCTCGTTGAGGGGAACTACGTCGCTCTGATTCTCATGCTCCCGATGAGATATGTAGGCAGTGGGGTAGGGCCCATTCGAGCACTTCTTTTATTTTCCCTACGTTTGTCTCTCCTTTCTTTTCCATTCCTGTTCCTTTCTTTTCCAGTTCTCTAGCAGTGGAGCTCCAGTCAACGACACCCTTTGATCGAGACAAGCAAGCATGGATCCCATCGGGTACGATGGACGCGTGGGGGTGCTAATACCTTCCTCTCGCGTAACCGACTCCTGAACCCAGTTCTCTTGGTCACAAGACCATGCTCTTTCCTTTCTCTTCAGGTTTATGCAGTGTTTCCTTTCTCTCTCTTGGGATAAATACACATTGCTGGCGACTCTGTTTCCGCACCACTTTCGCGTTTGTATTTGGATGAAAATCCCGGGAGCGACAGCTGGCGACTCTGCTGGGGAAAGAGCCCAGAATCTCTGGTTTCCTTAGCGAGTCAATCCTAGCGTTTGTTTGTTTCTCTTTTATTGGGTGTTTATTTTGGAGTTGTATTTTGTTGTGTACTGTTTTACTGTATTTCTATTTATAGTATTACTGCTTTACTGTATTTATCGCATTCACTGTATTACATATCACTATTATGCTGGACTGTGCTGTTGTTTTCTGTTTGGTGGGCAGGGTGTTCTGAGAGATAAGCCCACTACCCAGGCTTGAGCATACACATAGGTATTAGTGTGGGTGGACGTGTCGCTCCCGTGGTGTTTGGCCACGTGTGGGTGTTCACGAGACCTACAACCAGACGAGGTTCTATCCGGAGCTATCTGCTACTGTATGTTTGATACAGGCCAGTAGATATTCTCTGGAGGAATTGTCGACTCTGGTGACCATTCCCGAGGACTCAGTTGCGGAACTCCTCCTGAGTTGTGACAGTGGTAGACCACACTTTGTGGCAAACCCATTGTACATTCTCGATCCGAGGACCCAATGTTGGGAACTTGCTATAGGATATCCTTTTGAGGGGAATCAGTTGAGGCCTCCTCAATTGATGATGATGCCAAACCAGAAATGGTGAACGTATCATCTTTTCTCGACCTGAGAGCCCGTGATATTGAGGATCCTCACCTTTCTAGTGCCCACACGTGAGAGGGACGGGCTGTTTGCAGGTTTGCAGATAACCTTGACTTTCAACATGCCTGGTACACTGGATTTCTTATCAGTATGGTTTATCTGTGTGGTTACTCTGTTGTTCTGGAATTCTGGAGAACTTGAGCCTTGAATTTATGTAACTATTACAGTCCAGCACAGACACGTGGCACTTTGATCACATGTCCTGCATTGCATCTTTTTCTCTAACACTCATATTTTTTTCATTTTCCAGGTAGTATCTGATTTTGATTCCAGTCAAAGGGCAGTCATAGGATGGACACCAAGAAGGGTAGGAAGAATATAATTGTGTACAAGTTCCCGAAGCTTATCCTGGGTCAGATTTGTAGATTACAAGAGATGGTCAGTCCAGAAGTGTTAGGAATGTTCGGAGAGAAGTATGGTTGGATCATATCCTTTGTTCGTAACATCAGTGAATATGAATATAACAGCTTGCACACCTTGATGCAGTTCTATGATCCGCCCCTGAGATGCTTTATGTTGACAGATTATGTTTTGCTTCCCACTCTGGAGGAGTATTCTAACATCCTGGGAATTTCCATCAAAGAAGGTGTTCCTTTCTGTGGGTCGAAGGCAGGTCTTGATTTCCAAGCTGTGGCTGGTGCTCTTTATTTGAGCAAGTCGACTTTGGAAGCTGATATTTCTAGCAAGGGAAAGGTTCGTGGCTATCACCTATCATACTTGGCGAACAGGGCTCAAGAGGCAGCAAAGGAAGAGAAATGGAATGTCTTCAATGCAGTGTTGGCTCTCTGTGTATATGGTATTGTCTTGTTCCCGAATGAGCCTGATTTCGTTGACACGGATGCTATCAAGATATTTGTAACTCAGAATTCAGTGCCGACCTTATTAGGAGATCTCCATTATGCTTTATACAACAGGAATGAGAAGAAACGAGGTGGGACAGTTCATTATTGTGCACCTCTTTTCTATAAGTGGTTTGCCAATCGTTTACCCCATTCAGGTGCTTTCAAGGATACTAAGAATTCTCTGAAATGGAGTCAACGTCTGATGGGCCTAGATGCTAAGGATATTGTTTGGGTGAATCATGGAGTGCTGGGTAAAGACATTTTGCACAGTTGTGGTGAATACCCTAATGTGCCATTGATAGGGAGAAAAGGAGGTATTAACTATAACCCTTCCTTGGCTATCCGGCAGTTTGGGTATGCCCTAAGAAGTCCCCCAGTTGAAAAGGAGTTGGAAGAGTCTCTGTATTTTCACATGGCTGACGATGGATTAGACATGGCGCAGAAAGCTTCCAAAGCCTGGCTCAGTAAACAGAAGAGAGGAAAAACCATTTGGGGTTTGCCTAAAAATCAAACTTTCCCTCCATATGAGCAATGGATAAAGAAGAGGGTTGAAGAGTACTATTTTCCTTTTGACTGGGCGCCTCCCTTGTATCCCAAAGTCATAGAAGAAAGAATCACCGTACCAATTGAAGAATTCGATAAGCAGCGAAAAGTGGTGCAAGATTTGAGAGAGGAAAATGCTGGTATGAGTAGTGGGCTTCAGGGCGCTTTACATGACAACTTGGAGTTGAAATGGAAGATCCAAGATTTGACAGAGCGTTTGGAAAAAAGGGAGAAGGATCTTGATGACAGAGCTCAGCACTGTAGAAAGATCAGTATGGCCGCTGAATCATCCGGCAAAGCCTACAGGGAAACCAAAAAGCTCTTGGCCAAAACGGAAGACAAGCTTGCCACGTATAAGGAGATGTGGGAAGAGCTTAAGATTGAGAATGGGGAGTTAAAATAAGAGCTTCAAAGAATGAAGGAAGATAAGAATCATTTCTCTGGTAAGTGGAAGGACTCCCAAAAAGAAATTGAAGAGCTCAAGCTGCAAGCGGGAATCAAGAAGTCAAGGCGCGAAGGCAACAAGGTTGAAGAACAGATTGGTAGGCTAAATCAGGATGTCGAGAAGAGAAACAGACTGATCAAGGGGTTGCTAGAGAAACCTACTCATCCAGACACTGTGAACCTTCTTGAAGAGATTGAAGCCAGTTTATTTGGAATTGATGTGTAGTGATTCTGTTGTTTGTATTTTGCTAGGATTACCATCAGGATTGTTGATGGAATCACTTTTGATTGTATTAAACCTATTTGTATGTTTTCTTATGATATGATATTACAATATTTGGTTCAGCCGTATCTGTCTCTGCAGCTTTTAGTTTTCGAAAGGTGTCTTCATTTGTTTGATTCTGCAATATTTCTGGATTCGAATTTATTTTCTGATTTTGTGTCTGATCCCTTGCCTGATTTCAAAGCTGGAATCAAAGCAGATATACCCGGGAAATGTTTAAATATGATTGTTTACATTTTTGCATTTACATCCTCATAATCATAAGAATTTTTGCATAGCATGTACTTGCTCCGGTCTTTCTAACCTTTATTCAGTTTCAGGCATTATAGCTGAGAATCACATTCACCGATACTCAACTCGAAGAAATCAAGCAAGGATAATGGATCAAATGCAGAATGATTTGGTTGAAATGAGGGCATGCATGGACCAGTTCATGACTCTCATGACTGGTATGGCACAGACTCAAGAAAGATTAAGGCTTCTGGTCGAGCGTCCAGAAACCACGCCTGAAGGTAATCAAGTTGACAATTTACAGACAAGGGGCACTCCTCCTCCTGTTGGTAATCTGGGTAATGGAAATGGCAGAAATGTTGGTGGTGTTCAGGAAGATGTTCAGGAAGACCAATTCACCCTGTTGGATGCTGGTATGGGTAATCCTGGTGACAGAAGGTATGATGAGTTGGCTGAGAAGATCAGGGCTATAGAGTGCAAGAATTCTATGGGTATTGATGTTACTAGTTTGGGTCTGGTACCAAGAGTCAGAATCCCTCCAAAGTTCAAGCCGCCCACTTTTGACAAATATCATGGCAATACGTGTCCCCGGACACATATTCAGGCTTATTTTGGGAGGATTTCAGCCCACACTGACGATGAGAAGTTATGGATGCATTACTTTCAAGACAGTTTGGCTGGAGCTTCTTTGACCTGGTATATGAAATTGAACAGAGCTGCTGTGAGAAGCTGGAAGGATCTGGCAGAGACGTTTCTGAAGCAATACCAGTATAATATCGACATCGTGCCCAACCGCATTCAACTACAAGGGTTGTCACAGAATGCTAAGGAAATTTTCAAGGAATACGCTCAAAGGTGGAGAGAGATGGCTGCTCAAGTTCAACCCCCTTTGCTGGATAGAGAAATGGCAGATATGTTTATGGGAACCCTGCAAGGGGCATTTCTTGAAAGATTGGCTGCTTGTCCATCGACCGGATTTTCTGATATTGTGATTGCAGGAGAAAGGATCGAGAGTCTGTTGAAACTCGGGAAGATCCAAGATGTAAGTGGGGCTGGCTCTTCGGGAACGAAGAAACCCTTTGCTAATGGTCAGAAAAGGAGAGAAGGCGATACAAACGCTGTGTATAGAGGACGGGGAAGAGGACATTCTCAGGCTTATCACCAAGTAGAGGCAGTGACGATCCCAACACCATCTGTTCAGCAACAACAACCACAACAGTAAGCTCAGCAGCAACAGCAGCAACCTCCTTTCCAGTAAAGGTCTAGGCAGAGGGACCGTAAGATTGACCCTCTCCCTATGACTTATTCAACATTGTTACCTCAGTTACTACAACTGAAGTTGGTTGAACTTCGTACTATGAGACCTCCTGCAGCTGGCAACTTGCCACCTAATTTTGATGTTAACGCTCGTTGTGATTTCCACTCAGGTGCTCAGGGGCATACCACTGAAAAGTGTTGGGCGTTTCCGAATAAGGTGCAAGACTTGATCGATGCTAAAGCAATCAATTTCTCTCTTCCTCCTAATGTTATCCAGAACCCCATGCCTAATCATGGTGTGGAAGATGTGCACGCTGTTGAAGACAGAATGAGATTGAACTTGGTGGCGGACATCAGTCAGGTGAAGACTTCATTGCTAGTGATGAAGGATCGTTTGTTGAAGGGACAGGTGTTCCCAGGTTGTGATCAAGATTGTTCTGAATGTATGGACCAAGAGAATGGTTGCGATAAATTGAGAGTAGGTTTGCAGAGTTTGATTGACGAGGGTCGTTTACAGTTTGACCGGGTTGTGAAAGATACTGACGAGGTGTCAATTGTAACCATTTATTATACTCCCGCTGAAATTCAGGTGCCTGCAAGTACAGCTCCTGTGGCAAGTGTTGTGCAAGAAAGATTCAGTCCTGTTACCATTACGGTGCCAGGACTAATTCCGTTTACATCTACGAAAGCGATCCCATGGAACTATGGGGCAGACATGTATTATGAAGGGAAAAAGTAGGAAGTCGGGGCATCAGCCAGTTCAAATATTGATAATGTGGGTGGTGTTGGTGGCTTTACTAGGAGTGGAAGGTTGTTTGCTCCCCAAACTTTACGCAGTGATAAAGAAGTTGAGGCAGCGGCAAAAGCTAAAGGAAAACAGGTGGTTGAAAGTGTGTCTGTGCCTGAAACAGAGACCGAGATTACCTTTGACAACGAGGTAGAAGAGTTCATGAGGATAATAAAGAAAAGTGATTACAAGATTGTCGATCAATTGAACCAAACGCCCTCGAAGATCTCAATTTTGTCATTGTTGATGTGTTCTGATGCGCACCGAGAGGCTTTGCTAAAAGTGTTGAAGAGAGCCTATGTTCCACAGGAAATTACCATCAATCAGCTTGAGGGTGTGATTTCTAATGTTAATGTCAACCACGGATTGGGTTTCACAAGCAGAGATTTGACGTCTGAAGGTAGAAACCACAACAAAGCTTTGCACATTACAATGGAATGTAGGGGTGCAATGTTGTCTCACGTGCTGGTAGACACTGGTTCCTCGCTCAATGTCTTGCCTAAGAAGGCGCTAATGAAGCTAGAGGTTGATGGTTTGATTTTAAGGCCAAGTGATTTAGTTGTCAGAGCGTTCGATGGGACGAAAAGATATGTGTTCGGTAAAGTGGAATTACCTGTGCAAATTGGACATCAAGTGTTCAAATCTACATTTCACGTGATGGATATACAACCTGCTTATAGCTGTCTTTTAGGTCGCCCTTGGATTCATGCGGCCGGGGCTGTTACATCCACCTTACACCAGAAGCTGAAATATGAGTTCGAGGGACAAGTAGTGACTGTGTGTGGTGAAGAAGACATCTTTGTCAGTCATTTGTCCATGTTCAAGTATGTTGAGATGGATGGGGAAATCCACGAAATGCTTTGCCAATCGTTCGAGGCGGTGAATATTGATAACGTGCCTGAATCTTCCCTTGCACCAGATAGAGCCGGCACATCTATTTCGTCCTATAAACAAGCTGTCGAGGTTGTCAGAGCAGGTAATGCCTAAGGCTGGGGCAAGCTAATAGAGACACCAATGAAAGAGGACAAGTTTGGTATTGGCTATCAACCCTCTATGACTTCAGTTGCGGAGAACAGTGGACCCATCACTTTCAGCAGTGGGGGAATCATTTACCCAGATCAGTCTTGTACAGCTACAGAAGATGACACTGACAGTGACTGTGACTTGGACAACTGGGTACGACCACGTGCTTCGGGACAATAATTGCAGAACTGGTCCGTTGAAGAAGTCATTCAAGTTACTCTTCAAACAGAGTAATTTTATTTGTTTTTCTAACCATAATGCATGTTAAAATCTTGCGCTCTGCCCAAGGCGTATAGATTCATTTGTAGGGCCACTTGTTTGCATTTTCAATTTTAATCATCAATAAAGGACGTTTTGCACTCAAATTTTGTTCCTTGTCTTTCATTTTTATTTTTGCACAAAAATAATAAAATGGCAATGTTTCGTTTCTTTTTGTTTTAAAATAAATTCTAAAATAAAGCATGAACCCGTTCGTGCAGACTTGATCCTCCGAATTCCATTGATAACGGTTCTGCTATGGCTATGTATGACTTTGACAAACCGATTTATCAAGCCGAAGAAGGGGATGAGAAGGGCTGTGAACTCCCTGAGGAACTGGCCAAATTGTTAAAACAATAGTAAATGGTCATCCAGCCTCATCAAGAGACTATAGAGATCATCAATATTGGTACTGAGGATGCTAAGAAAGAGATCAAGATCGGCGCCAGCCTGCGAGCAGATGTAAAGAAAGCTTTGACTGAAATGTTGTGTGAATATGTTGATATCTTCGCCTGGTCGTATCAAGACATGCCAGGGTTGGATACTGATATTGTTGTGCACAGGCTGCCATTGAGAGAAGAATGCCCTCCAGTCAAGCAGAAACTTCGTCGAACTCATCCTGATATGGCCATAAAGATCAAAGAAGAAGTTCAGAAGCAGTGGGATGCAGGATTTCTTGCTGTGACCAATTATCCTCCTTGGGTTGCCAACATCGTGCGGGTACCAAAGAAAGACGGAAAGGTTAGAATGTGTGTGGATTATCGAGATCTTAACAAAGCTAGTCCGAAAGATGATTTTCCACTACCCTAGATAGATGTGTTGGTTGACAATACAGCTCAGTTTTCAGTGTTCTCGTTTATGGACGGTTTCTCCGGGTACAATCAGATCAAGAAGGCACCTGAGGATATGGAGAAGACCATGTTCATTACCCCAAAGGGGTACATACTGTTATAAGGTGATGCCTTTTGGGTTGAAAAACGCAGGGGCAACGTATCAGCGGGCAATGGTAACATTATTCCACGACTTAATTCACAAAGAGATTGAATGTTATGTGGACGACATGATTGCTAAGTCGCGAACGGAAGAAGAACATCTGATTAACTTGAAAAAGTTGTTTGAAAGGTTGAGAAAGTTCCGTTTAAGGTTGAATCCAAACAAGTGCACTTTCGGGGTGCGTTCTGGAAAGCTGCTGGGTTTCATTGTGAGTGAAAAAGGGATTGAGGTTGGTCCTGCCAAAGTGAAAGCAATACAAGACATGCCTGAACCGAGAACAGAAAAAGAAGTTCGTGGTTTTTTGGGTAGATTGAACTACATTGCAAGGTTCATATCTCACCTAACAGCCACGTGCGAACCAATATTCAAACTGCTAAGAAAAGATCAAACGGTCAGGTGGAACGACGATTGCTAATTGGCATTCGATAAAATAAAAGAATACTTGCATGAACCTCCAATTCTCATGCCTCCAGTTTCGGGAAGACCTTTGATAATGTATTTGACAGTCCTTGAAGGTTCAATGGGTTGTGTTCTCGGTCAACATGATGAGACAGGTAGGAAAGAGCATGCTATCTACTACCTGAGCAAAAAGTTCAATGATTGCGAGTCCCGATACTCGATGCTTGAGAAGACATGCTGCGCACTTGCATGGGCTGCTAAGCGATTGAGGCAATATATGATCAGGCACACAACTTTGTTGATTTCAAAAATGGATCCTATCAAATACATTTTCGAGAAACCAGCACTAACAGGCAGAGTTGCACGGTGGCAAATGGTTTTGACGGAATATGATATCCAGTATACTTCTCAAAAGGCCATCAAAGGAAGTATCTTGTCAAACTATCTTGTGCAACAACCGATTGATGATTACCAACCCATGAAGTTTGATTTCCCTGATGAGGACATCATGTTTCTCAAAGCTAAAGATTGCGAGGAACCACTCCCGGAGGAGGGGCCAGACCCTGAATCCAAATGGAGTTTGATGTTTGATGGGGCTGTCAACATGAATGGGTGCGGAGTTGGAGCAGTTCTTATCACGCCGAAAGGTGTTCATATGCCTTTCACTGCCCGAGTAACTTTTGGATGCACCAACAATGAAGCAGAATATGAAGCTTGTATAATGGGGATTGAGGAGGCGATTAATTTACGAATTAAGACCCTTGATATCTTCGGTGATTCAGCTTTGGTAATCAATCAAGTGAAAGGGAGTTGGTACATGCACCAAGCGAATCTGGTTCCGTATAGAGATTATACGAGGAGATTGTTGACATTTTTCACAACAGTGAAGATGTACCATATTCCTCGAGATGAGAATAAGTTTGCTGATGCCTTGGCCACATTGTCTTCCATGATCAAAGTGTAAAGATGGAACCATATACCTAAGATTGAAGTGTCTCGTTTTGACAGACCTGCATTTGTGTTTGCGGTTGATGCAACGTCTGATGACAAGCCATGGTTTCATGATATCAAGTGTTTCTTGAAAAGTCAAGAGTACCCGCCTGGGGCATCTACCAAAGATAAGAAGATGTTGAGAAGGTTGTCTGGTAGCTTCTTCTTGAATCAAGATGACGTGCTGTACAAATGGAATTTTGACATGGTTCTGCTCAGATGCGTGGATAGACACGAAGCAGACATGTTAATTCAGGAAGTGCATGAAGGCTCTTTCGGTACCCATGTCGGGGGACACGCAATGGTCAAGAAACTATTGAGGTCGGGGTACTACTGGTTGACAATGGAAGTAGATTGTTACAGGTATGCCCGCAAGTGTCACAAATGCCAGATTTATGCAGACAAAGTACATGTTCCTCCGAATCTGTTGAGTGTCATGTCCTCTCCTTGGCCCTTTGCCATGTGGGGCATTGACATGATCGAAAAGATTGAGCCTACTGCTTCAAACGTCCATCGATTCATCTTGGTCGCCATTGATTATTTCACTAAATGGGTTGAAGCAGCATCTTATGCCAATGTCACTAAGCATGTGGTAGCTCGTTTCCTGAAACGGGATATCATTTGTCGTTATGGAGTGCCCGAGAGAATCATTACTGATAATGGTTCTAATCTGAACAACAAAATGATGGCTGAGCTGTGCCGGGACTTCAAAATTGAGCATCACAATTCTTCTCCGTATCGCCTGAAGATGAATGACGCTGTGGAGGTGGCCAACAAGAATATTAAGAAGATTGTGCAGAAAATGGTTGTTACATATAAAGATTGGCATGAGATGCTACCATTTGCCTTGCATGGGTACCGAACGTCAGTATGCATGTCCACTGGGGCAACACCATTCTCACTTGTATACGGTATGGAGGCAGTATTGCTGGTTGAAGTTGAGATTCCATCCCTCAGAGTCACGATGGATGTCGAGTTAGAAGAAGCTGAATGGGTTTATGCCATATTTAATCAGTTGAGCCTTATTGAAGAGAAACGACTGGCAGCTGTGTGTCATGGGCAGTTATACCAGCGGAGGATGAAGCAAGCATTTAACCAAAAGGTGCGTCCTCGGGTTTACAAAGTGGGAGATGTGGTACTCAAAAGGATCCTTCCTCCTAGTACAGATCACAGGGGCAAATGGACTCCCAACTATGAAGGTCCATTCGTGGTTAAGAAGGTCTTCTCGGGCGGAGCCTTGTTACTTACAACCATGGACGGTGAAGACTTTTCATCCCCTGTCAACTCAGACGTAGTCAAAAAATACTTCGCATAAATAGACCCGCTGGACAAAAAAAAAAGAGAAAAGTCCATGGAAAAAGGGCATCCCGGCGAACCACAAAAATAGAATAAAAAGGTTCGGGCAAAAATTAGGGATATAAAATAAAAATTGTACACCCGATGAGTTGAAAATTCGCAAGGACAACTCAGGCAAAAAAGGGTATCCCGATGGATTGAAAACTCGGAAGGGCGGTCCATGTAAAAGAGGGATTTAAGCGAATGACTACGATCTGAGTTATCTGTGCCCCATCACTGTTTTAGCAACTGACTTTCCAAAGGGTAGGAATCGGTCTGATCATTCCTTAGAAGGCAAGGTCGAGGAGTCTTGAAGACATACTGGCCATAGCAGAATTAAAACTCAGTGGAATGCTGTTTACACGTTGCCATTAGGATAGTTTCGTTTCTCAATTTACAGCAATCTCCTCTTTCCAGGGTTTGCTTCCCAATTGTACTTGCCTATTCTGGACCTTTTCAATCAATAAATTGAATTTCAGTCAAAAGCTTCTTATTTTGTTTTTATTGCTTTGTTTGCAAAAACGTCCTTATTTTTGATAAAACATTGCATTTGAAAACACAGTGGCCTTACAAATAACGTGCGCAGAAGAACATTTAAAATCACTTTGAATGTTGAGTAATCCTGGATGGTGGATTCAAACCACGCAATATCATGGGGCACGTGTGCATATTCTTTTGTTGCAGGTAACAGGTACAAGTATTCCAAGGGCATGGATCATGTCTTCTAGATGAGGAATCACTTGTTCCGATACAGAATACTGGGGCAGTCAAGTTCAAGAAGGGTCCCCATGTCACCTTTTTGTCACAACGTTTACTGATGGAGTCCATCATCCGGTCGGCGGTCGTTCACGATGATTCGATATCGGTGAATTAAGTGCAACTGGGTATCATTGTATCTTATTAAGTCGATTCTCCTATGCAGTACTTCCAATAGCTACAAGCTTTTCTGTGTCGATAACGGTTGTAAATTCCCCAGTAGAGTTTCCTCGCTGTTAATGTTCAAGACTCAACGAGTGTCCAGGAGTTTGAAGATGCCAAGTCTTCTATAAAATCCTCTTGGGACGTTTCTTCAGATACACCGCGTGATCTGGGGCAACAGCAAGTTGTTGAACCTCCCAAACATGGGGCATCATAAAATTCCCTAGCGAGATGAGTCCTAGAGCTATTGTCTCCAGTAGAGTGTCTAGCTCAAGTCTCAACATTTGCTTAAGAGTTTGAAGATGATTGGTCTTCTGTAAAATCCTCTTAAGGGACATTCCCCAGCGAGAGACGCTTTGAAGCAATTCTCCCCAGCAGAGTTTGTTGTCAACTCATTATCCCCAATGGAGTCGTCAAGCGGAAGGTTTGCCTAGCATGGGACATTGTAGCTCTTATTCTAAGCTCGACAGTTTGGTTCCTCAACAAATTACCGTGAATTTTCTGTGTGTTCTCCCAGTAGATCCCTAAGGACTCTTTCCCACCAAGTCACAACAGAATGTATTCTAACCAGGATTTGTGTATCCCTGAAGGAGTAGTTCCGGTTTCCAGCAAGATCGTGTCTCTGGTAGTTGTATTCCCCACAGAGTTCAGCATTGAATCTCGTCAACAATACTCCCCACCTGATTTGTTTTTCCCTCCCCGCAGAAGTTAGCGGATCAACAGAATCTCTTCCTCAGCAGAGTGTTAGCATATTCTCCTCGGGTTTGATAGATCCCCAAGCAGAGTTTTAATGACTTGTCTTCTTCAGTAGAGTGTTAGTACATTCTTTCCTTAGCCAAGTCAGAAAATTCTCATCCCCAGCGGAGTTGCTATGACCAGAACTTGTCCCCAGTCAGATGAAGTAATTCCTGGTAGAGTCATCATTATCCATATCTCAAAGTCCAATTTATTTTTGGCAAGCATGACAATTCGAAGCAAACAGATTGTTCATTCATTATCCAACAAAGATACCATCCTTGCAGGAGTCTCTAATGTCAAATCATTGATCATTGTTCCTCAGCAGAGTTAGCAGAGATGGCTGACATGCATGCAGAGCGTTATCCAGTATTGGATTCATCAAAGTCCAACCGTAGATTGGAAAAAGTCCATCCAAGGGTGGAAAAATAGCAAAGTCCAACCGTAGATTGGCAAAATTCCATCCAAGGGTGGCAAATCAGCTGCAAGTCCAACCGTAGATTGGCAAAAGTCCACCCGCAGTGTGGCAAGTCAGTAGTCGTCTAACTCCATTCAAAAAGATAGTTGTAAGTCCAACCGTAGATTGGAGAAAGTCCACCCGCAGTGTGGTGAGCCAGTAGTCGTCTGGCGTCGTTCCAAAAGATATTCTTAAATTCCACCCGCAGCGTGGTAAGCCAGTAGTCGTCTGGCGTCGTGCTAAAAGACGTTGTTAAAGTCCACCCGCAGTGTGGCGAGCCAGTAGTCTTCTGGCGTCGTGCTAAAAGACGTTGTTAAAGTCCACCCGCGGTGTGGTGAGCCAGTAGTCGTCTGGCGTCATGCTAAAAGACGTTGTTAAAGTCCACCCGCAGTGTGGCGAGCCAGTAGTCATCTGGCGTCGTGCTAAAAGACGTTGTTAAAGTCCACCCACAGTGTGGCGAGCCAGTAGTCGTCTGGCGTTGTTCTAAAAGACATCTCTCTAGTGTTATTCTTCTCATCAGAGTTTTATTCAAGCAGAGTTCAATTGTTTGGGTTTATATCCCTTTTCTTCTTATCTATAGAGTGCAAATTTTTGGTTATCTTCGGTATTCAATCCCTCCATACCTTGAAAGTCTGACAGCAATCACTATCATCCATTCAGGTCTACAGTGATTGAATAGGGCCAGATGTAATACCCAAAAATTTTCCCTCTCATTTCTTCATAGCATTTAGCATGAGCTTTCATTTCATTGCATTGCATTCAAGCATAGAAAAACAAAACATTAAGTATTTGGCATTGCATCTTGCATAAGGGCATGTGATCAGGTGTTCCTCAAAGAGGTGGATCATACAAAGCAAGAGAATAAGGGCCAAGGGTCTCTCAACAAGCTTCAAGGGTGTATTACATCATATATCATCCCACTTGATCTCACAAGTCATTGGAAGATGGGAATTCATCAAGAAGATTGGGCAATGCATCACCTCCTATCACAAATAGTCAAAATTAGGGTTTTGATTCAAGGGGTCTCCTGATGAAATTTTGATTCAAACTTGATCTCAATGTTTTCTACATGATATTAAGTGTCTAAGGATGGAAGATTGGCCATTGATTCATTTCAGAAGAGGTTCAATTGATCAGTTGCTTGATAATCAAGAAATTGGGGAAAAAGTCAACCGTGCAGTGAAAAAAGTCAACTCCTGACTTTTTAAGGTCAAATTCATGAAATTCAAGCTATATATGTTCATTGGACAAGATTTGATCAAGAAATGATGGATGAATCATGAAAAATCAAGAAATCACAAAACTGCCAAAAATAGAAACTTTAGGGTTTCCAAAAATGGCAAGTTTGGACCATTTTGCACCCTACTTTGAGGCTCTCTTTCTCCAATATAAAAGCTCCAAACTTCAGACCCAAGTTGAGCCAATTGAAGTTCATGTTCTAAGCTTCAAATCCAAGTAAAGAACTCTTCCATTGGATCAAAATTGAATGAGTTATGATTGATCAAAGTTTGACAAAACTAGGTCACAAACCAAGTCATGGCAAGGCAAGTCTAGGCTCATGCGCCATAATTTTGACAAACACATGGTGTGCCAAATGTCCAGCCATTTTTCTCCATCAAGGAAGCTTCAAATGGAAAACTTTCCAACATCAAAGTTGTTCCTTTCCATGCCCTCTACAATGTTCATGTTGGACATTTTTTAATTTGAGCAAGTTATGAGATAGTTATGATGGTCCCAAGTTGGTGTGATCATGCTGAATCTCATAGGCCATTTTGCCATGCCATGCCAAGCCTGCCTCGTCCATGAGATCAGTTTCAAACCTTGACATTCCAAGCTATTTTTCATCAATTTCCAAGCCTTTATTCAATTCAATTTTCATACCAAATTTGTTCTATGATAGTCCATCTTTCCATTGACACCTAAATTTCATCAAACCATGCATTAACTTGAGAGAATTTCAGCTGCAAACAACCCTACTTTCATTGGTGCATTGATGGATTTTGAGGGGTTGTTTGTACACGATTTTGGTTCAGTCATACCACAAACATTTCTATGCACTCATGTACCTTCCTTTACCTCTTTAAGACCAACACTCCCTTACATACATATGCTACACGTGCCTTGCCATGCTACTTCATACATGAAAATGGAAATTAAAAACTTGTGCAGCAAGTTTCTGCTACATCAGTGACCTCATCATCACCCTTCACTTCATCACCACCATAACACCATAAATCTCAACCTCACCATAGCAAAACCCTTCACCACTCGCCCCTAACTAACTTGACTCAGTTAGTTAGGGTGCACTCACTTAACTTCACCTAGTCAACTCACTTAACCATGAGTTAACAGAATTAACCCAAGATATAAATCAAATTTCACTCACAATCTCGCAACTTCAATTTCATTTTTGACTCTCACCTCAAACCACTCTCACAATCACTCTCTGAATTTCACTGAATCCTCTCTCTTTCTGCACGATTCTCTCATCACCTTCCTCCATATTTCACCTTCATTATCTTCAATGTTTCACTGCTAATCAAGAACAAAGGAGAAGAAGTTCCATTGTCCAAGTCTAGCATCATCACAGTTTGGAATTTCTTTTTGTTCTCAAGATCTCAACATCAAGTAGCATTTATTTTGCTAAAGTTGAAGATCTAGAAGCTCAAGATCTCAAGCTTCTCTGGTTTTCTTACAACTTAATCTTCTCCACATTTCAGGTTCAGAACTTTTCAACTCATTATGCTCGATTTTCTTGTTTTGTAAGATTGTTGTTGATGTGATTTTGGCTCATTAGGAGCTCTGTTGATTCCGGCTAGTTGATAGACCTCTTAGAGGTGTAGATTATATTCTAGGGCAATATGTTTTGATTCGGTTTGTTACATATACGCATGATCCATGAAAATAATTGTGTATTCTTAATCTCCATAACTTCCTCTTCATTTTGGTACGTGGTTTGGTGATTTCTGGAGGTTTGGAAGGTTTCAGGTGGTGGCGTTTCACCGGAGAAGACGACCGGAGGTCCTTCTCCGGCCGGTGAGTGATTGTTAGGGTTTTAGGTCCAGTTTAAATCTTGGCCGTTTGATCTGGTGCATCGTGTGGTCCTAATATTGCCAGCACATTAAATTGTCATGTGACTTGCATGTGCTATATTTTTTTTACTTTAGTTGATCTTGTGTGTGCGTGCATGCTACTTGTGATGGACTTCAATTCTGATACGTTTGATATGTGATCATCTCATCATGTTTTAATCCTGTGGCTATTATGTTGCCAGCGTATTAATGAAGCATGTGACTGGCGCGTGTTCCATCTTTGGTCTCTGAATGTTTGTGTGTGTATGCATCCATGTTTGTTATTATATGCGCGCATCATGAGGCATTGGATTTAGTTGATTGTTTGATTACCTTGCGTTGATCTGATCCTATGGTTATAATTGAATCTATATGTGACTGATGATACACACTATCACACACAATCACAAGTGTAATTGGAATGGGTCTTAATTACTATTTGCACCCCACCTTTTCAGGCCCAATCATTTTTAAACGTACCAATTACTTGCGCTGCACCCCCTTCCCATTTCTTTTTATTTTTTATTTTCTTTTCCATATATGTTTGATTTTCATATTTTAAAAATACCAATTTATCTCTAAAAAGCCTAAAATAATTCATGTGACATCTTAACATGTTTAAATAATTTTCTCTATTTTTTAATTCTGACTTTGTGGATTTTTACACATTATTTCATATTTTCTTTCCAATTTCTTTTTGAATACTCTTATTCATGACACTTAAACTTGCATGATTTCTTTATCTCATCTCACATCATATTTTTGATTCATTCTTTTTGTATTGTTTAGATAATATCTTAAAGTACCTAAAACAATTTTTTTTTTATTTTTAAAGTCATTATATCATACCTTTTGATGTTCATCTTTGTACCTTCTTGTGATGTGTTTCATATGACTTGGTTGATTTGTTTGAGCATGTTTCATTTTTATTTTTGCCATAAAATTTTGATACTTGGTTTGCTTCTGATTTAGGTAGTTTAGAGCCAATTTTCATGATTTTAACATGTACTTTTGATATTTGTTTAGAGCTTTACATTTGAAGCTATCTTTGTGCATATTCTAATACGTCCTTCTAGCTTACTTTTAATGAGGCACTTGTGCCACCCTTTCTTGTTTGCTTTGTGTGAGATTAGAGGTTTCATTTAGAAGATTATAGTTCTTTCTTAACTTAATTATAGGTCATGTTGGTTTATACTTGCATTTGGTTTGTGTTTATGCATTTTAACTTACCTTTGTGACATGTTTTCACATCTTATCTACTCTTGTGCTTAACATGAATTGTGTTTGCATTTGGTATGCTATCTTACATGTTTCATTTGCATTTCACCAATGATATGCTACTGCCCATGTGCATTCATCAATCATTTTACATGATATGCAACTTTGATATGTAACTTTGTGCATCTTAGTGAAACTTGTTTCTCATTCTTTTCTCTTTCTCATCTCTTCTTCTTACATCATTTCATCCATGAACTACATGATGATTCATAAGCATTGTAAAACCATTCTTAAATGACATTGGTTCTGACTTTAACCTTTCATGAAGCATTAATGCATTATCACTTTGCATATCCACTCATTCTTCATCTACTTCTTTCATAATGCATTTCTTTGTGGTTTAAGGCATTGGTTGTGTGCATTTGATTTGTGTTTGATCTCATAGCATTAGAGAACATTCTTATGATGTGCATTCTGACCTTATGCTTTCCTTAACCTTTAAGATTCTTTTACTTTGATTCTTGACTTGTTTAAGCCTTACTTGTTCATTTTAACTTGTTTCTTCACTTGTAAATAATTGTACTAACTATTTCAGGGGCTAATGGTAAATCACTTGAGTGTGGATGTGCATCCACATTCTAATTTCTTCCTTTATCTTTTAATCATTCAATTTGTGTTATTTAAGCATTTAATGGTGCTTTGCTTTCATAATCTTCTTTCTTCCCTCTTAGAAATAACTTAACTTCCATCTTGGAAGTAAGTTGCTTTCTATCTTCTTCTCTTCCTTTCTTTTAGGATTAGGTTCCTTAAACCTCATTAACCATAGGATCACCATGTATGATAACATTAAGATTGAGTCTTAGTCTCCCTCATTAGATTTTTACCTTTACTCCTCCTTTTGAGTCTCTTATTCTCATCTCAAAACAAAAGTAAAAAACACTTAATAAAGGTTAAACGTGTATTGCGCATGAGCCTTAAATGTGGGAAGTGAATAATGGGGGGGGGGGGGGGGGGGGTTCCCTTCATTATTCTAGGATACCTAGTGTACGTCTTGTTGGGGACGATACGCGACGTATTCGTTCCTATGTTATGGACTTGGGTGCAATGCAAGTTACAAACAACTTCAAAAACACTTCTTTCTAAAAAACTTCAAACAAACAATAACGTCTTTCCTTTGGGAATTCTTTTCTAATCTCTTCACTCCTTCCCTAAGGACTTGTCAAGTTCGTTCCACCGCAAACAGGTAACGCGTAAGTCTCCCTACAGCGAGCTGCAAAACCTAAACTGCTAGAACGCGCACTCTGACGTTTCCACTAAAAAAACACAAACAAAGCGACCCTCGTTGAGGGGAACTACGTCGCTCTGATTCTCATGCTCCCAATGAGATATGTAGGCAGTGGGGTAGGGCCCATTCGAGCACTTCTTTTATTTTCCCTACGTTTGTCTCTCCTTTCTTTTCCATTCCTGTTCCTTTCTTTTCCAGTTCTCTAGCAGTGGAGCTCCAGTCAACGACACCCTTTGATCGAGACAAGCAAGCATGGATCCCACCGGGTACGATGGACGCGTGGGGGTGCTAATACCTTCTTCTCGCGTAACCGACTCTCGAACCCAGTTCTCTTGGTTACAAGACCATGCTCTTTCCTTTCTCTTCAGGTTTATGCAGTGTTTCCTTTCCCTCTCTTGGGATAAATACACATTGCTGGCGACTCTATTTCCGCACCACTTTCGCGTTTGTACTTGGATGAAAATCCCGGAAGCGACACACTCATCTCACAATCTAATGAAAATAATGGAAACAAATATCACAAAAGGACTTTTATAGGTTGTAACTTGGTCGGGGTTAAGAAACAAGGGTCATATGTACACGGCCTTTGAACAAGAAAGGGTTAAATTCATGAAGAGCATTTTCTTTTCTAAACCACGATCCTTGCTCAAACTTTCAATTTATTCTCACAATGCATTCTATCTCATTCTCTTTTGATTTCTACAATTTTCTTTTTCTTTCTTTTTCGATTTTTCATTTATTTTTTTCCTTTTCTTTCTTTTTCAAACTATTTTTGATTTCAATTGAGAATGCATTGCCCACAATTCCTTCTTCTCTTTTCACAATAAATCAATCTCCCCAACTTTAACAATACTTAATACTTAAATCAAGAATGCTCTTCAAAGCGATTAAAGTTCGGGTTCATGCCTTACAGATACAAAATTTTTCGTTTTAGGCTCAAGAGAGGTTTCTAATGATCACACACTCACAAGGTGACTTGAAGTGATTTATGGAAATGTGGTTCTACTCATAGTACTCAAAAACTGCCTTGATCATTTCCAAGTTTCCAAAATTTCAAAACAAAAAGTAAGATTAAACATAAAAAATTTGAGTAAGCAACAATCACGTAAATCCCTCAATAATTTGTAAACAATGGAGGGAACACACATTTGTGGCTATGTCCTAATTGATTCCAATATGAACAAATATGCAAAATGAAGAAAAACTTGAAAATTATGTAAAGCAAAAAGTTCATGTACGTATTAACATTCCACAAAGCACAAAGCAGAGTACCTTTTGTGCATCAATTCAGAAAATTATCATCACCATCAATGTATGGTGAAGCACATCACTTTTGTACCAAGAAATTAACTCACTTCATCCATTAATTACCTTAAAATAGAGAAAAAACAACAAAAAAAATTTGTATCAAAAATTATAACATAGAACATCATCCGCCCGGATGGAAAATTCAT
The DNA here is from genome assembly GCA_022829125.1 of Lathyrus tuberosus. NCBI lineage: Eukaryota > Viridiplantae > Streptophyta > Magnoliopsida > Fabales > Fabaceae > Lathyrus > Lathyrus tuberosus. The sequence continues at coordinate 1,726,189 of JALAZF010000308.1, read as the reverse complement.
TAATAACCAAAGAAAAATTGTAACAATTATCCAAACTCAACATCCGCCCGGATGGAGAATACAACAATCCTAAACCAAAGTAGATAATAATAGAAACATACTAATCATAGCAAAATACAAAATTCAAGAAAAAAGACACATCAACCCCATCATCAATAAGAACTAGAGCTAGATGCTCCATCGCCTACTCCATCGTCACCATCGTCATCATCAATACCTGCCCCATAACCTGCCCCCTCCGAAAAACCATGCCTGCCCTCAGGCCATCTCGCATAAGCCATGAGGTCCTCTCGCGACCTCAAGGAATGATCAATATGTGGCTCTCGGATTTGGAGCTGCAGCTGCATCATCGACTCGTGCATGAATAAGAAAGCACGCTGGTGAGCCTCGTGCATTGCCCAACTGGCCTCAGCACTTGGCCCACGAGAACGCCCAGCAAGGGCAGCAGCAGCTACAGAAACAGCATCATCTAAATTCAAAGCCTGCAAACAATGACGAGATATATAGTTATCATCCAGCACAACCAATTTAACATTCCCATGAGTAGGGAGGGTGACACGCGCCCTATTGCACAAGACCATGATAAGTCCAGGATAGGTCAAGGTACACGCCACCCTATCACCCAATGGTGTAGCACTCACAGCTATCCTCTTAAGCTCACTGGAAATGACTCGTGCTAAGTCCACGGTCTTCTCATCGTCAAGGATGCAAGCAATAAGAGCAGTTGTATCCATAGGAATGGAGGAGGTATGGCTACGTGGCTTAAGGTTGTGCAAAACAACCGCCATCACAATCTGCATTTCTGTAGTCAACACACTCCTCAAAAACTTGATGGGCGCTCCATTAGCGTTCAGCTGGGAAGTCTGCCCCCTCACACATAACATATCCCTTAATTGGTCGGCACTCCAGCTACGCCGAGCCATCATCCTACCATAATCACATAATTCATCCTCGGCCAGCTGAAGGTGATTATTGAGGTAAGCATTTATAGCATCCCTTGAGAACTCAATTTCCTTCCCCCTAACCCAAGTTTTAAATTCAAAAGTCCTACCATTGGAGGGCAATACGTTAGCGTAGAACTCCCTCACAATGTCAAGATGGTACTCAGGGTAGGGTGAAAAAAGCTTGTCCCATCCACCTCCAGAAATAAGAGAAGGGTGCGGCGATAACTTCCCTCCGGATCAATTAGAATAATTCGGTCCGCCCACACCGTTCTCCGTTCAAGTTGTTGGTATCGCTGTTATTGTTCGACCCCAAGGAATCTAGTGCAGTCAAACTAACCGGATGGAGGGCGCCTAGATGGGTTTGCTGAAGAACCACCGACTAGTTGCTTCTTGCGTCCTGACATAGTTTGTTGATGAAGAATCTGAGCAAAAAAAATGAAGTTACTGTAGTTGGGCACACAAAAAATCCAAAAGAACTTTGGAAAAATTTGTGAAAGAGAAGAGAGAAATTGAGACTTTTTGGGTGAGAAAGGGTGAAATGAGGCAGAAACCTCAGAAACCCTAACTCATAACACGTGCTGGGCAGGGTCAGCATAAGTGGGCCCAGGAAAAAGTCTTTTTTTTTTAAATTGCAAACCGCGCTGAGTGGGCTCAGGACCGCGCTAAGCGCGCTGCTCACTGGAAATATAGGGTGATTTTTCTTGAAATCGCGCTGAGCGGGATACTACGCGCTAAGCGTGCACTGCAAAATTCAAACACCTTCTAGCAGGTCAAATTCAACTTCCAGCAGTTCAAAACAACATTTAGAGCATCATCAAACATCAACTTTACAAAAAACTTAATTAAAACAGCAAATGGACTAGAAAATGATAAAAACTTACAAAATTGGGGTGCCTCCCAACGAGCGCTTGTTTAACGTCGGATGAGCTCGACGGTCCAAGACCATCAATGAAGAATGTCTAGGAGAACAGAACAATTGTCGCGATCAAAGTTACCACCAAGGTAGATTTTCAAGCGTTGACCATTTACGTTCCAACAGTCTTTTTTCTTTAAATCTTCGATCACAATCGCTCTGTAACTTTTCACCTCTTTCACACGAAATGGTCTGGACCATTTTGATTTTAATTTTCCCGGAAAAAGTTTTAACCGGGAATTAAAAAGCAGCACCAAATGGCCGACCTGGAAGTCTTTTTGCCGGATCTTCTTGTCGTGATAATTCTTTACCTTTTCTTTATACAACCAACTGGAATGATAGGCTGCATTCCGCATTTCTTCCAATTCCTGAAGTTGTATTTTTCTCTTTTCTCCTGCCAAGTTCGTATCAAAATTTAGCAGCTTAAGGACCCACAGTGCTTTGTGCTCCATTTCAACCGGTAAATGGCATGTTTTACCATAAACCATTTGAAATGGAGTTAAGCCAATTGGAGCTTTGTAAGCGGTTCGATATGCCCACAAAGCCTCGTCCAATTTCTGAGACCAATCCTTTCGAGAACTTGACACAGTTTTTTCTAAAATCCTTTTCACTTCACGGTTCGACACCTCAGCTTGACCGTTCGCCTGCGGGTGGTAAAGGGTTGCCACTTTATGCGATACACCATAATATTTTAAAACACTTTCAAGAGATGTATTGCAAAAGTGTGACCCGCCATCACTAATGAGAACCCGAGGAGTGCCAAAATGGGAAAAGATGTTTTTCTTCAAAAATTTGATCACTGTTTTGCCATCATCCTTAGGTGAAGCAATCGCTTCAACCCACTTCGACACGTAGTCAACCGCCACCAACATGTACTCATTTCCAAAAGAGGGTGGAAATGGACCAACAAAATCAATGCCCCAACAATCGAAAATTTCAACTTCTTGTATATTTTGAAGGGGCATTTCATCTCTTTTTCCATTTCCCCCACTTCTTTGACAAGTGTCACAACTTTGCGCATGGAGATTTGCGTCTTTAAATAGAGTAGGCCAATAAAAGCCTGATTGTAAGACTTTCGTGGCCGTCCTCGAACCATTGAAATGGCCGCCATAAGGCGAGTTGTGACAATGCCAAAGAATACTTTGGGCTTCTTCACTAGTGACACACCTTCTCAAAAGGTTGTCACCTCCTAATTTGAACAAATAAGGGTCATCCCACACATAGTAATTTGCATCCGACAGGAACTTCCTTTTTTGGTTCCAATTTAGGTCTTGGGGAACCTGTCGCTCCCGAGGATTTGCATCCATGGTACAAACGCGAAAGTAGCGCGGAAAACAGAGTCGCCAGCAATGTGTATTTATCCCAAGCGAGGGAAAGGAAACACTGCGTAAACCTGAGGGAAGGAAAAGAGCATTGGTCTCGCGACCAAGAGAAATGGTTAAGGGAGTCAGTTATGCGAGGGGAAGGTGTTAGCACCCCACACGTCCATCGTACCCGATGGGATCCACGCTTGTTGTCTCGATCAAAGGGTGTCGTCATCTGGAGCTCCGCTACTACTGGAAAGGAGAAGAAACGAGAACGAAAAAGAAAGGAGAAACGAAGAAGAAAAGAAAATGAAGTGACTCGATAGGACGTCCTCGGAGTCCTAGGCCTACGTATTCCCTCGGGAACAGGAAAATTAGAGTCAACGTAGTTCGGACACGAACTATGGGGGGAGGTTGCTCGCCAAGACATCGCCATCTTGTGCCTACGTATCCTCAATCGGACGAGAAAGAGGAAATCAGAGCAGTCGTAGTTCGACTCAACGGAGTCGGTTAGTGTTTTTTATGAGCGACGTCAAGTTCGGGTCCGGTAGTTAGGGTCGACGCCTGTTTGCGACTTAGACGGAAAGTAACGTGCTCTTTTCTGAAAATGGTCTGGAACTAAACAATCCCAAAGGATAAAAAGATTTTGAATTTGTTTTGTGTTTTTTAGAAAGAAGTGTTTTAAGTTAGTTCATAACTTGCATTGCACCCAAGTCCATGACATAGGAACGAATACTTCGTGTATCGTCCCCAACAGGACGTACACTAGGTACCCTAGAAGAATGAAGGGAAACCCCTCACTCCTCACTTCCCACGTTTAAGGCTCGTGTGCAATACTCATTATCTTTTATTAAGTGTTTTAAAGAAGTTATGAGATGAGAAGAGAGAAGACTCAATGGAAACTCTAACCTAAAGCTAACAAGCAAAGGAGATCCTAGGGTTAGTGAGGTTTAGGAGAGAAACAACTACCTAAAACCTAATGTTAATCCTACTCCAAACTTAATCAGAAATTAAGTTGGACTAGGTAGCTCTAAGGTAAAAGGAATCCATGACTTAAACAAGTCTTGAGATTCAAGGGAAAAGAAAGAGTGAAAGAGATGAAGAAGGAAGAGAAAGATGAGAAAAGAGATGGGGCAGAAAGCACATCATAATCATCATATCCAAATCACATCATTAAACATGCTTTAGAACACCAAACAATGGAACTCAAGTGAGCAAGTAAGGGCATACAAGAAATGGTGCAAGTAAACTTGCACAAGATTCACAATTTCACACACTAAGGCTTCATACAAAGAGAATTCAATTCATATCATGATCATCTAATCCAAACATGCAAGAATGTTTCACCTTAAGATGCATTATGAGCCAAAGAAACCACAAAACCAATGATGATGATATGCATCATACAAATCAAATCATGATGATCAAGTGAGATGAAAACCAAGTAATGAACTCAAGGGGCAGTAGCATATGTATCAACATCATATCAAGATCAAACTCAAGTTACACAAGATGAATCATTAAGAAACACATTCCAAACATGCATCAAAACTAGATAAAACATCCACTTATCATTCATGCCAACAAACAAAGAAACATGTGAAGCAAAGAGTGAGAACATGTCACATAAAGCACCTTAAACCAAGAGGGTCAGAACCTCTAGCATGTCATACAAGTCAAACAAAATGCCTCATGCATTGGTTGTTTCAAACAAGGAAACATTTCACAAGATTAAGTCAAACATGCCATTGAATTCAAGTCAAAACAACATCAACTTAGGAAATAAAAAACAAATAGGAAAACGGATCAATGAGGATGACTCTAAATCCATAGACAAGGTCAAACAGAATAGGATTACACCATATAATCATTTCAAGCATCAATCAATCACAAGTAAACAAATACACTCAAACTAGGTCAAGTGTCTAAGCATACCTCAACCAAATTCAAACCACAAGTAAAAATCAACCAAAAATAGTAAAGTCGTTCCATAAATTCCCAAAAAATAATCAAAGTCAAGTTTGAACATCCAATTAATAAGTACAAAAAGATTGGAATAGAACTAACTCAATAACATGTTCAAAAGTGCTCCACAAGTCAAGATATGAACATAACCGAACAAAGATCGAGGGTCCATAAAAGTTGAATGGAAAGTCACTAAAAGTAACTCAAACCATCATCAAATCAGCAAAAAAATATCCTCATATGATCCCCCACAAGTAACCAAAAGATTGGTCTCAAATGATGAGTAAAAGTCAAGAAATATCCTAACCCTAGATGAAGGGTATCATTGGAAACTCATCATCAATTAAATTCAAAATAAAATAATGGAAAGAAAATAAAATAAAAGTAAAAATATGAAAATGAAGTCAAGACTTTAATCAACCAGAAAAAATATTTTTTGTATTTTTATAATGCTTTTAAGTATTTAAAATAAAATCAAATGAAAACAGAAAATAAAAAAGAAAATAAAAAAACCAAGTGCCAAACTAGGGGGTGCAATCAGCAATCCCCCATAACACGGCTTACATTATGCGCGTTGGGCCCAGCAGAAGGTGGGGTGCGAGTAGCAAAAGCACCTAAGCCCAACACCCAAGAAGCCCACGTTGGGAAGGCTTATGGTGTACTCGGCCAAATCCTGATCCAGACCGTCCGTTCATCATGGAGTCAATCTAGACTCTAGATCTAAGGGTGGAGAAATGAAGGTGCACCATAGTGACACCAAGTTGGTACACGAAACACAAGTCACCAACCGGTGACAAGTGTCCATGGTGGAGACACTTGTCACCACCAAATCTAAACAACACATGCACACGCATGGGCAAAGCTAATCAGATTAAAAAAAAGCTCTCACACTTAATTCATTTCAAACATTCAAAACCTCTCCATTTGCTCTCTCTCCAACGCTAACCTCTCTCTGCAATAAACTTCACCGGAAGTCCTCTTCTCGCCGGAGAAGAAGGTGGCACGCGGTGGCCGCCGCCGTCTTGCTCCGGCCAACCACCCTCAATCAAAAAAGTTTCAACATAAACCCCCCTTAAAATAAAACCCTCAACCCAAATACGGCCACCGTTTTAACAAAAACTCCACCAAAGATGAGATCGGCGCCGTCAGAAACCAAACACAACAAAATCACAACTCAAACTCCAAAACAAGCTCAAACCCAATGTCAAAACAAGCAACAACAGAGATAAATGCAAACCAACCAGAGATGCAAAACGTGGATGGAACCAGATTCAACGATTCATGAGCAAGCAGTAACAATGTCAGAGTTTTAGAAGAGTTACCTAATGGAGTCCCTCCGTTGGGCCTTGAAAAAACGGTATGCCTTGATAAAACTTCTTCTGAAAATGAATCAAACTCTCCTTCTCCTTCTTTCTATAAAATGAGTGATTTTCTTCTGTTGTTGCAATGATATGAGTGGTTTAGCTCAAATTACCACAAAGTTCTGATGAAGAACTTTAGATAATTTCTGTAAAATAGAGCTTTAGGTGGAATTTGGTTAGGGTTTGCGAGTGAAGCTTCTGAATACAGCTGCTGAGTAAAAAATTTTTTAGGGTTTTTCTCCTCCTCTTCAGTGAATGAAACAGTGGTTTATATATGCTGAGATAGGTACGTGTGGGTGAATTATGTGAGGTTTTTGGTACGTGTGAGTGAAGGTGAGAAATTCGTGTGAAAGGTTGTGAGCTGGAATTGGAATTGAGGTTCGTACAAATGTGGCTGAAGGTGTGATGAACCGTTAGAGGAATATTCTTCTGATTACCATTTGGTGTGGTCCCAATCTGAGTCAATGATATCCCAATTTCAAGTGTGTACCGTATATCTCCATTTTAGAATTTACACACATTATTTCTTTTAAACTTTATGCTAATGTTTGATCCTGATTTTTTTCATGCACATTGATGGTGAAGAGTTGGATACGGGTAGCAGCTTGGCACAAGAGGAAAAAGAAAGGTCTCTTATCTCCAAAACTTGCGGATTGTGGCATGAAGGAAAACAAGGATGTGGCACATGGACGAATTTCACTCTTATTGAATTCCAACCTTAGCCTTTGTAATTTGTAGGTTTAAAAACATCTTTCTTGAAGCTTAAAATGAGCTGAATCTTGTAATTCTTTAGGACTCGTAGTAACTTGTAATTCAACTTAAAGCTTTGTACTACTGAATTTCTCCAACTTCGAAACTGGATTTATAGTCTTGGCGCGTAATCATAAATCAAAATGCCTTTGAAATACGATTTGGAGATGACACGGTCCAAAAAAAACAACTTGAATATGCCTTTACTTTTTAATGCACCTTGAAATTCTATTCACCTTGTGCTAACTATAGCCAGAAGCAAAATCACTTGAACGAATGGGTTTTTGCACTTCAAATTATAAACACTCCTCAAAATAACAAAAAGGCAAAGATGACGCCTTGAAGTAACTTAACCACGTGATCTGAACGGTCTTAATTTAGAAAAAAGAAATTGGCGCCTTAAAGACCTTCTGAGTAAATCCTCAATTTTTATGTATTTTAATTTTGATTCAAATCTTCAGTCCAAACCAAACTTGTATATTAAGTAACAAGAGAGATAATAGCCTTGGCCATGTTGGAAAACCTCCAGTTCTATCTTGTACCACAGCCCATTCCTTTAGCAAATCAAACCACAAAACCCTTATCTTGGTGACCGGGTTAACAACTTGGTATTGAGAGAGAAGAAAAACAAAGATTAGCCTGAACACTTGACGACGGATGATACAAATGCTTAAGATGTTAAGAACTCGCACCCTAGCTCCAAACTTGAATAGAATAACTTCAAAAGTTCCAGAAAACCTGACCCAGAGAATCTCCTGATCCCATGCCTTGAGAAAACCAATGATATGCACAAATAATAATGCAAAAATGAGAAGAAACATAAGCCAGTTAGTGCTAAAAGTAAGAGGGCAAATTTTGCGGTGTTACAGCTGCCCCTATTCAAACTTCTTGGATCCGAGAGCATGAAAGCAAAGGGCTTTCAGATAATCGGGATACACGGAGATTGGATACCAAAAGAACCTGGAAATTTGCAACCTGTGGGGATCAAAGGTAAGTGTTCGCCAACCGAAAGTGGACTTAGACACAGTAGATACCAACCAATAGTTGGGATAAAAAAAGGGTACCAACCAATAGTTGGAGTAACCAAGAAACATACCAACCAATAGTTGGGATAAAAGAAGGGTACCAACCAATAGTTGGAATAACCAAGAAAGATACCAGCCAACAGTTGGGATAAAAGAAGGGTACCAACCAATAGTTGGGATAACCAAAAAAAGATACCAACCAATAGTTGGGATAAAAGAAGGGTACCAACCAATAGTTGGGATAACCAAGAAAAGATACCAACCAATAGTTGGGATAAAAGAAGGGTACCAACCAATAGTTGGGATAGCCAAGAAAAGATACCAACCAATAGTTGGGATAAAAGAAGGGTACCAACCAATAGTTGGGATAACCAAGAAAAGATACCAACCAATAGTTGGGAAAAAAGAAGGGTACAAACCAATAGTTGGGATAACCAAAAGAAACATACCAACCAATAGTTGGGATAACAGAAGGGTATCAACCAATAGTTGGGATAACCAAAAAAAGATACCAACCAATAGTTGGGATAAAAGAAGGGTACCAACCAATAGTTGGGATAACCAAAAAAAGATACCAACCAATAGTTGGGATAAAAGAAGGGTATCAACCAATAGTTGGGATAACCAAGAAAAGATACCAACCAATAGTTGGGATAAAAGAAGGGTACCAACCAATAGTTGGGATAGCCAAGAAAAGATACCAACCAATAGTTGGGATAAAAGAAGGGTACCAACCAATAATTGGGATAACCAAAAAAAGATACCAACCTATAGTTGGGATAAAAGAAGGGTACCAACCAATAGTTGGGATAACCAAGAAAAGATAACAACCAATAGTTGGGATAAAAGAAAGGTACCAACCAATAGTTTGGATAGCCAAGAAAAGATACCAACCAATAGGTGGGATAGCCAAGAAAAGATACCAACCAAAAGTTGGGATAACGAAGGGTACCAACCAATAGTTGGGATAACCAAAAGAAACATACCAACCAATAGTTGGGATAACGAAGGGTACCAACCAATAGTTGGGATAACCAAAAGAAACATACCAACCAATAGTTAGGATAACAAAGACGACCGAAGGCGAACTCGAAAAGATGGACTTTCAAACCCGAAATAAGTAGAATTAACAGATCTACAAAGATGAATCCGCTGGGCAATAGAGAAATCTTAACGGGCAACTCTGCGGGGGGGGGGGGGGGGGGGGGGGCGTAAGGAGGACCGACAAGGAGGACAAATCCACTGGTTGCGGTGTGATGTTTGAACAAAATCTCCTGAATCATGTTACTTTCTGCTAGGGAAAGGAACCGGTAAAGGATATCAAACTTGGCTTATGCTTCGAATGCATATGTTTGAATTTTTCTATGGCGTACTGCTCCATACAAAATATAAATGCTACGCGTCTGGGAGGATGCTATGCAAAATGCTTATGTAATGCAAAAGGAACGCCTCAGCAAAATAAATGCTGAAGGCGAAGGCAAATCCACCGGGGATGACAAACTAAATTGTCCTCTGAAATAAGAGACCCTGCTGAGAAAGATTTCGCTCTGCTGGGAAAGAAACTGATCACCAACTCTACTGGAGATGAAAACTCCGAGAGAAAACCCACTCTGTTGGGGATGACAATGAAAATTGAAAGTGAAACCCAAAGAGAAACTTCCTTCGCCGGGGATTACCAATGACTTCTACCGAAGATAGAACTGAAAATCTGGATCTGAAAACCTGTTAGGGATGTCAAATGCTTTTGAACAGATTACTGCGAGGATTACCACCGAACTCTGCTTGGGGAGACAAGTCAATAATTTCGAACCTGCTTGGGAGATGCTCCTACCTTTACCCTGCTGGGGAATATCAGCCAATACCAGCAAATCTGCTTGGGGAACGGTAGATGATGACATCAACATCGCTAGAGGATAACATCAAGCTTACCCATCTGAGGGGATTAACTCATACCGTGGCTAGTGAGAAAAACATTTCTTGACTAGCCGAGTGCTCAGACCCTGTGGGGAAAATAACATCTTTGTCCAAAGATGATATTCTGTAAGTCTCTTGCTGGGGATGCATCAGCATCAGCTTCTGATTATTTGCTGAGAAAGTGATGAATCTATCACAACTTTAGCTGGGGAATTAATCTTCGGCACTCTGCTGAGGAAGATAATTCTTGACACTCTGGCTGGGAAAACAACAACCTGCTGAGGAGGATGGACTTTTCAATGTCAAGGAGAGTAGCTCTATTGGGGAAGGACAAACCTGTTACCCTGCAAACAAAATCCACAGAAAGTTCTATGTGCAAAATAGCTACTTCAATTACCATTACAATGACCGTTGCCTAAGCAATTCCCACTGTTTTCCGATATGCTTCGCAAAGCTCAACATTTTCGCATGCAATGTTTATCAAAATATCGGACGTTTTCACAAACAAAACAGTAAAAGTAAAAACAAGAATGAAAAGCTCTTTGAGTGAAATGAAAGTTTTATTGAATGAATTGGCCTGTAAATAGGCATTTACATTTGGAAGCAATTCCTGAAAAGAGGTAATTGCGCAAAAAGAAATAAAAGAAAATACACATGTCAGCAATGTGGGGAACAGACATCCACCATGATTCAATTCAGCTATGACCCAATATGCCTCGCTTGTCCGCAGATGCTTTGGCCTTCAAAAAGACTGACTGGACTGATTCCTTTCCTTCGAAATTTCCATATACCAAAAGTGTTCACAGATCGAACGCAGATCATAGCCTTTGCTTTTAAAATCCCTAACTTTTGCCTAAATCACCCTTTTCGGGTTTTCAATCCACCGGGATACCCATTTTTGCCAAAGTTGCCTTTTCAGGTTTTCAACTTTGCGGGTTTTATTCTTTTCTTTTTATCCCTAATTTTTGCCCGAACCTTTTATTTTTATGGTTCGCCGGGATGCCCCTTTTTTTCCTGGACTTTCTTTTTGTGTCCAGCGGGTCTCTTTTATGCAAAGTATTTTTTGACTACGTCTGCGTTCACAAGGGACGTAAAATCTTCGCCATCCATAGTTGAGAGTAATAAGGCTCCACCAGAGAAAACCTGTCTTACTACATATGGCCCTTCGTAGTTTGGAGTCCATTTGCCCCTGTGATCTGTTTGAGGAGGAAGGATCCTTTTCAAAACCAATTCACCAGCCTGAAAACACTGAGGACGTACTTTCTGATCAAAGGCTTTCTTCATCCTGCTCTGATACAACCGACCATGTGCAATGGCTGCCAATCTCTTCTCTTCAATAAGGTTCAACTGATCCAGTCTGGAACACACCCACTCAGCTTCATCAAGCTTCACGTCTGCTAGAATTCTTAAAGAAGGAATCTCAACCTCTAATGGTAGAACTGCTTCCATACCATATACCAGTGAGAAAGGAGTTGCCCCAGTCGATGTGCATACCGAAGTACGATAACCATGTAGAGCATAAGGCAGCATCTCATGCCAGTCTTTATAGGTCACTACCATTTTCTGCACAATCTTTTTGATGTTCTTATTAGCTGCTTCAACAGCCCCATTCATCTTCGGACGATAGGGAGAAAAGTTGTGATGTTCAATCTTAAAGCTCTGACATAACTCCTTCATCAACTTGTTATTCAAATTTGAACCATTATCAGTGATGATTCTCTCTGGGACTCCATACCGACAGATGATGTCCTTCTTGATAAACCTGGCTACCACTTGTCTGGTGACGTTGGCAAATGAGGCTGCTCCTACCCACTTCGTGAAGTAATCGATGGCAACCAAAATGAAACGATGCCCATTGGAAGCAGTAGGTTCAATCTTTCCGATCATATCAATGCCCCACATGGCAAAGGGCCAAGGCGATGACAACACATTCAAAGGAGTAGGCGGTACATGCACCTTATCTGCATAAATTTGGCATTTGTGACATTTCTGGGCGTATTTAAAATAATCAGACTCCATAGTCATCCAGTAATACCCCGCTCTCAATAGCTTTCTAGCCATAGCATGCCCATTGGCATGGGTACCGAAAGATCCTTCATGAACTTCCTCCATTAACAGATTTGCCTCGTGTTCATCAACACAACGTAGCAAGACCATGTCAATGTTTCTCTTGTATAACACATCATCTTTGTTCAAAAAGAAATTTCCTGCCAACCTCCTCAGAGTCTTCTTGTCCTTGGTGGATGCATCCTCTGGATGCTCCTGACTCTTCAGGAAAACTTTAATGTCATGATACCAAGGTTTACCATCTGACACACCTTCAACTGCAAACACAAAAGCTGGTCTATCTAGACGCATGATTCTGATCGAAGGAGTTTCATTCCAATGATTCACCTTATACATCGAAGACAAGGTTTCCAACGCATCGGCCATCTGATTCTCCAACCGAGGTATATGATGGAAGTCAATTCTGTCAAAGAAAGGTAACAACCTTCTGGCATAGTTGTTATAAGGCACAAGATTGGCTTAACGAGTTTCCCATTCACCTGTGATCTGATTAACTACCAACGCGGAATCACCATAAACATCGAGGTTTTTGATTCTCAAATCAATCGCTTCTTCTAACCCCATGATGCATGCTTCATACTCCGCCTCGTTGTTGGTGCATACGAACGCTAACCAGGCAGTAAAAGGTATATGAGAACCCTTCGGAGTTGTAATGATTGCCCCGATTCCGTTACCATATGAGTTAACAGCTCCATCAAAGACTAACTTCCATTGAGATCCAATTTCAGGTCCTTCATCAGGTAAAGGTTCTTCACAATCTTTCATCTTCAGATACATAATATGCTCATCGGGAAATTCAAACTTCATCGGTTGATAATCCTCAATTGGTTGTTCAACGAGATATTTTGACAAAACACTTCCCTTAACGGCCTTTTGGGAAACATATTGAATATCGTATTCTGTTAGGACCATCTGCCAACGGGCTATTTTACCAGAAAGTGCCTGCTTCTCAAACACATACTTGATCGGATCTATCTTCAAAATCAAAAGGGTTGTGTGGTTTAACATATACTGCCTCAAATGCTTAGCTGCCCAAGCGAGTGTACAACATGTTTTCTCCAGCATTGAGTACCTTGACTCACAATCAGTAAACTTTTTACTCAGGTAGTAGATAACATGCTCTTTTCTACCTGACTCGTCGTGTTGACCGAGCACACACCCTATTGAATTCTCAAGAACCGTAAGATACATAATCAATGGCCTTCCTAGTACTGGCAACATAAGGACCGGAGGTTCCTGCAAATATTCCTTTATTCTCTCGAACGCCTTTTGACAATTCTCATTCCACCTGACCGCTTGATCTTTTCTTAATAATTTGAAAATTGGTTCACACGTGGCTATGAGATGAGAGATGAACATGGCAATGTAGTTCAATCTCCCTAGGAAACCACAAACCTCTTTTTCTGTTCTCGGTTCATGCATATCTTGTATGGCTTTTACTTTCGCCGGATCAACTTCAATACCTTTTTCGCTGACAATGAACCCCAGTAGTTTTCCAGATCTCACCCCAAAGGTGCACTTGTTCGGATTCAACCTCAGTTTGAACTTTCTTAACCTTTCAAACAGTTTTTGAAGATTCACCAGATGCTCTTCCTCTGTTTGTGACTTTGCAATCATGTCATCAACATAGACCTCAATCTCTTTGTGAATCATATCATGAAAGAGAGTCACCATTGCCCGTTGATAAGTTGCCCCTGCATTTTTCAATCCAAAGGGCATCACTTTGTAACAGAATGTTCCCCACGGTGTTATGAATTTCGTCTTCTCCATGTCCTCCGGGGCCATTTTGATTTGGTTATACCCAGAGAAACCATCCATGAAGGAAAACACAGAATATTGAGCAGTGTTGCCAACTAACACATCAATGTGAGGAAGCGTGAAATCGTCCTTCGGGCTTGCTCTATTCAAATCTCTATAGTCAACACACATCCTGACCTTTCCATCTTTCTTAGGCACAGGCACAATGTTAGCAACCCATGGAGGATAATTTGTCACAGCAAGAAATCCGGCGTCCAACTGTTTCTGAACCTTTTCTTTAATTTTGACAGACATTTCTGGTTTCGTCCTTCTCAGCTTTTGCTTAACCGGAGCACATCCTTCTTTGAGGGGTAGCCGGTGTACCACGATGTCAGTATCGAGCCCAGGCATGTCTTGGTAAGACCAGGCGAAGATATCCACATACTCTCGAAGCATTTCAATCAATCTTCCCTTTACGGTGTCTTCCAGAGCGGCCCCTATCCTCACCTCTTTTCTTGCGTTCTTGGTTCCCAGATTGACAACCTCAATCTCCTCCTGATGAGGAAGAATGACCTTCTCCTCTTGTCTCAACAGTCTGGCCAATTCCTTGGGTAATTCACAATCTTCGACAGTCTCTTCTTCAGCCTGATAAATGGGATTGTCGAAGTCATATCGAGCCATAGCTGAATCATGAGTGGTGGAATCTGAATAAGGAAACCTGCATGATTGATTATTTATGTTTATTATGTATGCAGCAAATAGAAACACATTGCCATTTTGATGTGGTTTTTATGCACAAAATAAAAATAGAAAAACAGAGATCATAAATATTTGAATGTGAAAACTTCCTTTATTGATGATGGAATAAACACGCAAAAATTTAAAGCCCTACAAACAAGAATCACTACGTCTTGGGCAGAAGGTAGGATTAACATAGTAGGAAAACAAAAGCAATTACTCTAAGCCGGTCACTTGGATGACTTTCTCTGATGTCCAACTGCAAAGGCTTTGACCCGGTGTACAGGGGCGAATCCAACTATCCATGTCACAGTCACTGTCCCCATCTTCGTCAATAGCATTAACCCTATCGAAGAACACACCTGCGCTGGTAAAACGAACTGGACCATAGAACTTCGGAGGCTCTTCCTGACGCCTAGGTGGTTTGTATCTTATCCCATAAATGTTCCTCTTCTCTTGAACTTCAACAACTTGGCCCCACCTTTGTGAACTTCCAGCTTCCACCACGACCCTGGAATCTTTGAATGAAGACATTGAGATCTTAGGCTGACTCACCACTGCAGGCTGCTCTACCGCTTCAGACTGGATAACACTTTTAGGAGGTTCATCAGAAATTTTTACTGTCTCGAATCCTTGGCACAAAGTCTCGTGTATCTCACCATCAACTTCTACATACTTGAAGGTAGACAACTGGCTTATCATAATGTCTTCTTCCCCACAAACTGTTACCACATGACCATCCACCATATATTTCAGCTTCTGGTGTAGCGTAGATGTCACAGCTCCAGCACTGTGAATCCATGGGCGTCCCAATAAACAACTGTAGGCCGGCTGGATGTCCATGATGTAAAAAGTAGCATCAAAGAACTCTGGACCTACTTTAATAGGTAGCACAATCTCTCCAAAACGGACCTTTTAGACCCATCAAAAGCATGCACCACTAAATCACTTGGTGTGCATATCAACCCACGGGTATCCAGCTTCATCAATGCTTTCTTGGGAAGAACATTCAACGAAGACCCAGTATCCACAAGTACATGAGACAACAACGACCCACGACACTCAACAGAAATATGCAAGGCATTGTTGTGGTTTCTCCCAACTGGAGTCAGATCTAAATCAGTGAAACCCAAACCATTGCCAGCGTTCACATGCGATACGACCCCTTCTAGCTGATTGACAGATATTTCTTGAGGAACATAAGCAGTGTTCAAAACTTTCAAAAGTGAATTTCTGTGAGCTTCTGAACATAACAACAGAGATAGGTTAGAGATCTTTGATGGTGTTTGGTGCAATTGATCAACAACCTTGTAGTCGCTTTTCCTGATAAGCCTCATAAGCTCTTCCACATTCTCTGAAAAAGAGTTATCAGCTGGCTTTACTGTAGAATCACTCACTACCGGTGTCTGCACGGTATCATCCATGATCTTCTTTCCCTTGTCTTGTTTAGAACCACTGGGTTGACCATCAGCGGGGATAAAGACCGTACCACTCCTTGTAATAGCATCAGTTTCAACTTTACCCTCAGGACTGGAATTTGTTGCCGAACTTTCCACCAGTTCATGCTTCTGCCCATTAACAAATACACTAGCATCATAATTCCAAGGGATGGCTTTGGTACTTTCATACGGAATGGGTTTAGGACCTGAAATAACAACCGGCACTGGTCTTGCTGGCCCTGATATTATAACTGTCTTGAAAGGAATAATAATAATAGCAACATCATCACTAACAACTTCCTTTTGCTGATCACAACGGTCGAATTGCAAACATCCTTCATCAATCAAACCCTGAATACTAGACTTCAATAGACCACAACCATTAATCTGTACCATGCACTCTGGACAATTTTCATCACAGCCGGGATATACCCCACCTTTTAGCAGCCTGTCTTTTACTACCTTCAACGGTGTCTTCAACTCATTCACATTCATAACCAGGTTCAGAGACTCACATTCTTCTATCACAGCATTAACCCCTGGCCCACCATGGTTAGGCATCGGGTTCTGCACAACATTAGGTCCATCATTAGCGAAACTGATAGCCTTTGAATCTACCAAGTCCTGGACTTTATGCTTAAAAGCTTTACAGTCCTCAAGATGATGCCCAGGTTCCCCAGAATGAAAATCACAATGAGCGTTAGGATTGTACCCGGGAGGCAGAGTACCAGCAAGAGGAGCCAAAGTTCTCTTTTCAACTAACTTCAACTGGAGCAAATACTGAAACAATTGTGAATATGGTAGAGGTGGAGTATCAAAGTGTCTATCAGCTGTTCTCTGTCTGGCTTGATACTGGCGTTGAACTCGGTTTTGTTGTTGAGGCGCTGCTTGAGGTGGAAGTGCTGCAGGAATAATCACTGAGGCCACCTGCTGATTATAATTTTGTTGTTGCTTCCCTTTTCCCCGATAGGATGATACATAATTAATTTCCTCCTTCTTTTTATAGTTCACGTACGACTTCTTCCCCTGACCAGCAGATGATTCATCACTGCCTGAGACCTTCCCAGCTCTAATCCCACTTTCTACCATCTCACCTAACATTATCAAATCTGTGAACTTGCCTAGCGCATAAGGCAACAATTTCTCATAATAATGTTTGGGCAAGGTGTCCATGAACATTTTCAACATTTCTGTTTCCAACATTGGCGGTTGCACCCTCGCCGCCAACTCGCGCCATCTCTGTGCATACTCCTTAAAGGTTTCACTGCTTTTCTGGGACATGCTCTGTAGCTGTGTACGATTGGGAGCCATGTCGGTGTTGTATTGATAGTGTTTGATAAAAGCCTCTGCCAGCTCTCTCCAACTACGAACGTCTTTCCTCTCTAGCTGCATATACCATTCCAGGGATGCCCCAGATAGGCTATCCTAAAAGCAATGCATCATCAACTTCTCATTCTTTGCATGAGCAGCCATTTTACTTGCGTACGCCCTCACGTGAGTCCTTGGGCAAGTCATACCGTTATACTTTTCAAAAGTAGGAGTCTGAAACTTGTGTGGGATAATGACGCCCGGAACCAGTCCCAGATCATCCAAGTCCATGCCCAGAGTATTTTGATCCACAACCCCCCTCAACTGCTCTTCAATCAGCCAGATCCTTTCATCATTAACAACAGGGATACCAGCATCCATGCTTCGCACAGAGAAAACATCGTCTTGCTGGTCATCATAGTGATGGCCATGAACTGCATGAATAGTGCTTCCTCCTCCTACCAAAGAAGTAATTGGCACTCCACCTTGAGCTCCATTATGACCAACATTTCTATTACCAGCTCTGCCA
Source organism: Lathyrus tuberosus (assembly GCA_022829125.1). NCBI lineage: Eukaryota > Viridiplantae > Streptophyta > Magnoliopsida > Fabales > Fabaceae > Lathyrus > Lathyrus tuberosus. The sequence continues at coordinate 1,708,195 of JALAZF010000308.1, read as the reverse complement.
GGAGGAATAACATGAGTATGAGCACTGCCATGTAGTACACCGTTCTCGTCAACTCTTGCCACAAGAGGTTGCACCAGGGTCCTGAGCTCTTGTTGCCCTTGTGCAACTCCTTGCATCATTTCCATAAACTGGTCAATACGTGCCTGCATAGCAGCCATCTCAGCTTGCATCTATTCCATGACTCTCTTCTGATTGAGTCGAGTAGAATATCGATGAATAGGTTAGTCGGCAATCCTGTCTGTAGAAAAGAGAACATAAGAAAACCATAGATAAACCTGTTATGCAAAAATGATTATGATTATGCAAACGCAAATGCAAACATGTTTGTACATTCACAAGGGTGATCTACCCCTTGATTCCAGTTTAACAACAATATGGAACTGAACTTCTGATCATATAATAGGAGAGTCAGAAAATAATCATCTGTCATCTGTTACAACCCAAGATAAAGACATAGGTATGAATAAGATAAACAAAAGATCCTGACCAACAAGTCTGGTGGTGATCCCAAAAGTACAATAAAATAAAGAAAAGCAAGTTATGGAAAATCATCCAAACTCAACCGTGCCAATATTACCCATTCATCATGCTCCTTACACCAATCTTGCGCCTTTTGAATATCTTCTTGGTGTTGGGATGTTTCGGCTTCTGGATTAACTCTTGGATTAGAAGATATCTTCTGTGCATAATCCCCATCAAATAGCGACTGTGCAGCTCCCAAGCATCTTCTTCATAAACACCACCTGTACTGGGACCCTCACCCCTGGGCCTCTTCACCTCGGCTTGGGCCTTCAACTCCTCCATATTTTCCATGGCCTCTTTGAGTCTCTCTTCGACTGCTCTGCCTTCGAAAATTCTTGATAAGATCTCCTCATCTTTCCTTTTGAGCTTTGACTTCAAACCCTCGATCTTCTCCAAGTACTTATCCTCTTTCTGTTTATTGGTTGAAATTGTTGTATTTCGGTAAGAATTGAACTTGTGGATCTTTGACAAAGCATTGGTTAGCTCTTTTTTCTTGGATGTGAGAACCTTAATGGTACCCCTCAAGGCCTGTGCTACCTTCTGTCTGGATGCAACTTCATCAGCTAACTCTCTCTCTTTCTTAGCGAACAATTCTGTCTTCACCTTGGCAACATGAACAGCTTCACCTTTCTCGTGCTTCAATTGGCCGATCTCTCTACTGAACTCACGATTTTCTTCCCTCAGCTTCTCATTTTCAGCCCACAGCTTGTTATACCTCTCTATCTCCACTGTAGTCGGAGGCTCAGTCATCAGAGGGTACAAGGGTGGCTCTATTGGGAAAGGAAGAAGCTCCTCTTCCGATCTCTTCTGGATCCAGTCTACGTATGGAGCAAATGCTTTGTTATTGCACTTCCCAAAAGAAGTCTTCCCTCTCTTAAAAACATGCTTCCAAGCGTTCACAACTCTTCCCAACATTTCTTGGTCTTCGGTGCCGTTGAAAAACAGGGACTCTCTGACATCACGATCTTCAGGGGGTCCTCTCAAAGCATACCCAAATTGCCTGATAGTGAGAGAAGGATTATAATTAATTCCGCCTTTTCTCCCCACTAAAGGTACATTTGGGAATTCTCCACAATTATAAATGAGCTCTATTCCCAACAAATCATGATCGAACCAGACAATGTTATCAGCGGTCAATCCCATCAACCTCTTAGACCACTTCAAGGAATCTCTTGTATCAATGAAAGCTCCAGTTTCAGGAAGATGCCTTAAAAACCACGTAGACAGGAGTGGCGCACAACAGCTTATAGTCCTTCCTCGTCTATTCTCATTCTTATAGTGAACTGAATGATATACATCACCCAGTAGAGTAGGTATAGGATTCTTCGAGATAAAGATCTGAATAGCGTGCATATCCACAAGATCGGGGATATTGGGGAACAGGACAATCCCATAAATGCACATAGCTAAAATGGCTTTGAAGGATGTCCAATTCTTTACTTTAGCATTTGCGCTAGCTTGCTCAAACAAAAACTTCAACAAAAAGCCCTTAGATCCTTGTTTGTCAACCATATTATCACTCAAAGTGGATTCTCCTATATGAAGAGCAGCATCTATCTCTTCCAATCCTGAGCGTTCTTCAGAGAAGAATGGTATACCTGGCTTGATGGAGATTCCCAAAATAAATGAGAACTCCTCCAGTGTTGGAGCCAAGATGTAATCTGGGAAAGTAAAATAGCGCAGCGGCGGATCGTAGAATTGTAATAGTGTGTGGATAACATCTTTCTCATACTTGGAGATGTTATAGACGAACTTTAGCAACCTTCCATACTCACCACTAAACTCAGTGCGAACTCCAGGACCAATCATACCAATCATCTTATGAATCAACGTCAGAGTTGGGTCTGCGAAAGTGTAAGCCACGGTCTTCTTCCTCTGAGCATCCATGACAAGAAAACCTCAGCAACCGGAATCAAAGGTAAGATGCAAACCCTGAAAAATGCCAAACATGTTAGAATGCAAGAAATGATGCAGATGCAAACATGGGATCAAGGTATCACTGCTCTGGACGTGCTGTGCTGTTAACTGAACAATGACCACAACCCAGAAAACTAGAATTCCAGAACATCGTGCCACTGATATAGCTAGAAAACCAGGTAATCAAATATATACTGACGAAAAATCCAGAAAACCAGGTAGGTTGAAGGTTTCGGTTACCTGCAGATCGGCAAGCACCCATCCCCTCTCACATGTGGGTTCTAGAAAACCGAGGATCCTCAATATCACGGGCTCTCAGGTCGAGAAATGATGATACGTTCACCATTTCTAGTTTGGCATCATCATCAATCGAGGAGGCCTCAACTGATTCCCCTTAAAAATAAGGTCATCCTATGCGATTTCCCAGCATTGGGTCCTCGGATCGACAAATGTAATGGGTTTGCCATTTCTGGTCTGCCATTATCACATGTCAGGAGGAGAGGCGTTGCTGAGTCCTCGGAGAAATGGTCACCAGAGTCGACAGCTCTCTAGATCAACACCCTGAAATGAACAAGACACGCACGTCAGAATATCTCCCAAGATAGCCTCATCTGGATGTGAAGTTCGTGAACACCAAACGCACCAAGGCGGCACGTAGGTCCCACTACTTTCCACTCTAGTCCTAAGTGTATGCTCAAGCCTGTGTATTGGGCTTATCTCTTAAAATAACCCAACCTGCTAAACAGAAAACCAGCACAACACAGCATAGTCCAGGATATGATAACAATGAGATGCAATAAGGTGCGGTAAAAATAGTAATATACAATAATATACAACATAATAACGCACAACAATAAACACCCAATGAATAATAAACAAACAAGCGCTAGGATTGACTCGCTTAGGGAACCAGATGTCCCCAGCAGAGTCGCCAGCTGTCGCTCCCAGAAGATTTGCATCCATGGTACAAACGCGAAAGTGGCGCGAAAAACAAAGTCACCAGCAATGTGTATTTATCCCAAGAGAGGGAAAGGAAACACTGCGTAAACCTGAGGGAAGGGAAAGAGCATTGGTCTCGCGACCAAGAGAAATGGGTAAGGGAGTCGGTTACGCGAGGGGAAGGTGTTAGCACCCCATGCGTCCATCGTACCCGATGGGATCCACACTTGTTGTCTCGATCAAAAGGTGTCATCATCTAGAGCTCTGCTGCTACTAGAAAGGAGAAGAAACGAGAACGGAAAAGAAAGGAGAAACGAAGAAGAAAAGAAAAAGAAGTGACTCGATAGGACGTCCTCGGAGTCCTAGGCCTATGTATTCCCTCGGGAACAGGAAAATCAGAGTCAACGTAGTTTGGACACGAACTATGGGGGGAGGTTGCTCACCAAGACATTGCCATCTTGTGCCTACGTATCCTCAATCGGACGAGAAAGAGGAAATCAGAGCAGTCGTAGTTCGACTCAACGGAGTCGGTTAGTGTTTTTTATGAGCGACGTCAAGTTCGCGTCCGGCAGTTAGGGTCGACGCCTGTTTGCGACTTAGACGGAAAGTAACGTGCTCTTTTCTGAAAATGGTCTGGAACCAAACAATCCCGAAGGATAAAAATATTTTGAATTTGTTTTGTGTTTTTTAGACAGAAGTGTTTTAAGTTAGTTCATAACTTGCATTACACCCAAGTCCATGACATAGGAACGAATACTTCGTGTATCGTCCCCAACAGGACGTACACTAGGTACCCTAGAATAATGAAGGGAAACCCCTCACTCCTCACTTCCCACATTTAAGGCTCGTGCACAATACTCATTATCTTTTATTAAGTGTTTTAAAGAAGTTATGAGATGAGAAGAGAGAAGACTCAATGGAAACTCTAACCTAAAGCTAACAAGCAAAGGAGATCCTAGGGTTAGTGAGGTTTAGGAGAGAAACAACTACCTAAAACCTAATGCTAATCCTACTCCAAACTTAATCAGAAATTAAGTTGGACTAGGTAGCTCTAAGGGAAAAGGAATCCAAGACTTAAACATGTCATGAGATTCAAGGGAAAAGAAAGAGTGAAAGAGATGAAGAAGGAAGAGAAAGATGAGAAAAGAGATGGGGCAGCAAGCACATCATAATCATCATATCTAAATCACATCATTAAACATGCTTTAGAACACCAAACAATGGAACTCAAGTGAGCAAGTAAGGGCATACAAGAAAGGGTGCAGGTAAACTTGCACAAGATTCACAATTTCACACACTAAGGCTTCATACAAAGATGACATGAACAATATAAGATGAAAGTGAAACCAAATCATAATTCAATTCATATCATGATCATCTAATCCAAACATGCAAGAATGTTTCACCTTAAGATGCATTATGAGCCAAAGAAACCACAAAACCAACGATGATGATATGCATCATACAAATCAAATCATGATGATCAAGTGAGATGAAAACTAAGTAATGAACTCAAGGGGAAGTATAATATGTATCAACATCATATCAAGATCAAACTCAAGTCACACAAGATGAATCATTAAGCAACACATTCCACACATGCATCAAAATTAGATAAAACATCCACTTATCATTCATGCCAACAAACAAAGAAACATCTGAAGCAAAGAGTGAGAACATGTCACATAAAGCACCTTAAAACAAGAGGGTAAGAACCTCTAGCATGTCATACAAGTCAAACAAAAGGCCTCATGCATTGGTTGTATCAAACAAGGAAACATTTCACAAGATTAAGTCAAACATGCCATTGAATTCAAGTCAAAACAACATCAACTTAGAAAATAAAAAACAAATAGGAAAATGGATCAATGAGGATGACTCTAAATCCATAGACAAGCTCAAACAGAATAGGATCACACCATATAATCATTTCAAGCATCAATCAATCACAAGTAAACAAATGCACTCAAACTAGGTCAAGTGTCTAAGCATACCTCAACCAAATTCAAACCACAAGTAAAAATAAACCAAAAATAGCAAAGTGGTTCAATAAATTCCCAAAAAATAATCAAAGGCAATTTTGTACATCCAATTAATAAGTGCAAAAATATTGGAATAGAACTAACTCAATAGCATGTTCAAAAGTGCTCCACAAGTCAAGATATGAACATAACCGAACAAAGATCGAGGGTCCATAAAAGTTGAATGGAAAGTCACTAAAAGTAACTCAAACCATCATCAAATCACCACCAAAATATCCTCATATGATCCCCCGCAAGTAACCAAAATATTGGTCTCAAATGATGAGTAAAAGTCAAGAAATATCCTAACCCTAGATGAAGGGTATCATTGGAAACTCATCATCAATTAAATTCAAAATAAAATAATGAAAAGAAAATAAAATAAAAATAAAAATATGAAAATGAAGTCAAGACTTTAATCAACCAGAAAAAATATTTTTTGTATTTTTATAATGCTTTTAAGTATTTAAAATAAAATCAAATGAAAACAGAAAATAAAAAGAAAATAAAAAAACCAAGTGCCAAACCAGGGGTGCATTCAGCAATCCCCCATAACACGGCTTACATTATGCGCGTTGGGCCCAGCAGAAGGTGGGGTGCGAGTAGCAAAAGCACCTAAGCCCAACACCCAAGAAGCCCACGATGGGAAGGTTTATAGTGTACTCGGCCAAATCCTGATCCAGACCGTCTGATCATCATGGAGTCAATCTAGACTCTAGATCCAAGGGTGGAGAAATGAAGGTGCACCATAGTGACACCAGGTTGGTACACGAAACACAAGTCACCAACCGGTGACAAGTGTCCATGGTGGAGACACTTGTCACCACCAAATCCAAACAACACATGCACACGCAAGGGCAAAGCTAATCAGATTAAAAAAAAGCTCTCACACTTAATTCATTTCACACATTCAAAACCTCTCCATTTGCTCTCTCTCCAACGCTAACCTCTCTCTGCAATAAACTTCACTGGAATTCCTCTTCTCGCCGGAGAAGACGGTGGCACGCGGTGGCCGCCGCCGTCTTGCTCCTGCCAACCACCCTCAATCAAAAAAGTTTCAACATAAACCCCCCTTAAAATAAAACCCTCAACCCAAATCCGGCCACCGTTTTAACAAAAACTCCACCAAAAGATGAGATCGGCGCCGTTAGAAACCAAACACAACAAAATCACAACTCAAACTCCAAAACAAGCTCAAACCCAATGTCAAAACAAGCAACAACAGAGATAAATGCAAACCAACAAGAGATGCAAAATGTGGATAGAACCAGATTCAACGATTCATGAGCAAGCAATAACAATGTCAGAGTTTTAGAAGAGTTACCTAACGGAGTCCCTCCGTTGGACCTTGAAAAAATGGTACGCTTTGATAAAACTTCTTCTGAAAACGAATCAAACTATCCTTCTCCTTCTTTCTATAAAATGAGTGATTTTCTTCTGTTGTTTCAATGATATGAGTGGTTTAGCTCAAATTACCACAAAGTTCTGATGAAGAACTTTAGATAATTTCTGGAAAATAGAGCTTTAGGTGGAATTTGGTTGGGTTTGCGAGTGAAGCTTCTGAATACAGCTGCTGAGTAAAAATTATTTTAGGGTTTTTCTCCTCCTCTTCAGTGAATGAAACAGTGGTTTATATATGCTGAGATAGGTACGTGTGGGTGAATTATGTGAGGTTTTTGGTACGTGAGAGTGAAGGTGAGAAATTCGTGTGAAAGGTTGTGAGCTAGAATTGGAATTGAGGTTCGTACAAATGTGGCTGAAGGTGTGATGAACCGTTAGAGGAATATTCTTCTGATTACCATTTGGTGTGGTCCCAATCTGAGTCAATGATATCCCAATTTCAAGTGTGTACCGTATATCTCCATTTTAGAATTTACACACATTATTTCTTTTAAACTTTATGCTAATGTTTGATCCTGATTTTTTTCGTGTACATTGATGGTGAAGAGTTGGATACGGGTAGCAGCTTGGCACAAGAGGAAAAAGAAAGGTCTCTTATCTCCAAAACTTGCGGATTGTGGCATGAAGGAAAACAAGGACGTGGCACATGGACGAATTTCACTCTTATTGAAGTCCAACCTTAGCCTTTGTAATTTGTAGGTTTAAAAACATCTTTCTTGAAGCTTAAAATGAGCTGAATCTTGTAATTCTTTAGGACTCATAGTAACTTGTAATTCAACTTAAAGCTTTGTACTACTGAATTTCTCCAACTTCGAAACTGGATTTATAGTCTTGGCGCGTAATCATAAAGCAAAAGGCCTTTGAAATATGATTTGGAGATGACACGGTCCAAAAAAAAACAACTTGAACATGCCTTTACTTTTTAATGCACCTTGAAATTCTATTCACCTTGTGCTAACTATAGCCAGAAGCAAAATCACTTGAACGAATGGGTTTTCGCACTTCAAATTATAACCACTCCTCAAAATAACAAAAAGGCAAAGATGATGCCTTGAAGTAACTTAACCACGTGATCTGAACGGTCTGAATTCAGAAAAAAGAAATTGGCGCCTTAAAGACCTTCTGAGTAAATCCTCAATTTTTATGTATTTTAATTTTGATTCAAATCTTCAGTCCAAACCAAACTTGTATATCAAGTAACAAGAGAGATAATATTCTTGGCCATGTTGGAAAACCTCCAGTTCTATCTTGTACCATAGCCCATTCCTTTAGCAAATCAAACCACAAAACCCTTATCTTGATGACCGGGTTAACAACTTGGTATTGAGAGAGAAGAAAAACAAAGATTAGCCTGAACACTTGACGACGCATGATACAAATGCTTAAGATGATAAGAACTCACACCCTAGCTCCAAACTTGAATATAATAACTTCAAAAGTTCCAGAAAACCTGACCCAGAGAATCTCCTGATCCCATGCCTTGAGAAAACCAATGATATGAACAAATGATAATGCAAAAATGAGAAGAAACATACGTCAGTTAGTGCTAAAAGTAAGAGGGCAAATTTTGAGGTGTTACAGCACCCAACCAGATGCTTTGTGGTTAGCAATATCCGCAAACCAATGCCTAACTTAAACTTTAAATAATTTTTCATCGGGAAATTCCTCTCGGATTTCTTTTTCGGCTGTGGTAACCTCAACATTGACAAGGCGAGACAAGTGATTCGCCACCAAATTCTCGGATCCTTTCTTGTCACGAATTTCTAGATCAAATTCTTGTAACAAGAGGATCCAACGAATAAGCCTTTGTTTTGAATCTGGCTTGGTGAGCAAATACTTAATCGCCGAGTGATCCGTATAAACTACGACTCTAGACCCAATCAAATAAGAACGAAATTTTTCCAACGCATACACTATTGCAAGCAACTCCTTTTCAGTTGTTGCATAATTAACTTGAGCTTCGTTCAAGACTTTGCTCGCATAGTGTATAGCATGAAAAAAATTTGTTTTTCTTTGACCCAATACCGCACCGACCGCATAATCACTCGCGTCACACATGAGTTCAAAATTAATTTTCCAATCGGGCGCGATGATTATGGGTGCGGTAGTCGAACTTTGCTTTAAATAATTAAAAGCGACCATACAAGACTCATCAAAATCAAAATACTTATCTTTAATGAGCAAATTACTCAATGACCTTGCAACTTTGGCGAAGTCCTTGATGAACCTCCGATAGAATCCCGCATGGCCAAGAAAACTTCGGATGCCTTTGACATTTGTTGGAGGAGGCAACTTTTCAATCACTTCAATTTTGGCTTGATCAACCTCAAGACCTTTAGAGGAGACTTTGTGGCCAAGCACAATCCCCTCCGTCACCATAAAATTGCACTTCTCCCAATTCAAAACTAAGTTTGTCTCAACACACCGTTCAAGAACGACCTCCAAATTTCTCAAACAAAGATCAAAAGATGCTCCGAAAACGGAGAAGTCATCCATGAATAACTCCATCGTTTTTTCAATGAGATCGGAGAAAATTGCTTGAACACAATGTTGGAACGTCACCGGTGCGTTGTATAAACCAAAAGGCATCTTACGGTATGCAAAAATCCCAAACGGACAAGTGAAAGCCATCTTCTCATGGTCTTCCGGGTCAACCGCAATTTGGTTATAACCGGAGTAACCATCCAAGAAGCAATAGAATTGTTGTCCCGACAATCTTTCCAACATTTGGTCCATAAATGGAAGAGGAAAATGGTCTTTCCTTGTAGCGGTGTTTAGTCTTCTATAATCTATACACATCCTCCAACCCGTTACCGTTCTTGTAGGGATCAACTCATTTTTTTCATTTCGGATCACGGTCATCCCTCCTTTCTTAGGTACAACTTGGACCGGACTTACCCAAGGACTATCGGAAATCGGGTAAATCATGCCAGCATCCAAGAGCTTAACAACTTCTTTTCTCACTACCTCTTTCATTGTTGGATTCAAGCGGCGTTGTGGTTGGGCAACCGCCTTGAAATCCTCTTCCATCAAGATATGATGCATGCAATAAGCCAGACTAATTCCTTTTAGATCGAAAAGGACCCAACCTATAGCATCTTGATATTTCTTCAAAACTTGAATTAAACGGTCTTCCTCGTTTTTAGACAAAACGTTACTAATGATAACCGGCTTGTTACCAACGTCATCAAGAAACACATATTTTAAATTGGAAGGCAAGACCTTCAATTCAAGTGGTGACTTCTCATCTTTCATATCCTTCTTTAACTCTTTCGTTTCTACTTCCCACGGTTGCAACTCTTTGAGAGATTCAAGCTCTTTTAAACATTCTTCAAGAGTTCTTTCTTCTTCATCGGAAAATACTTCAAAAGATTCATCAAGAGCCATTTCCAAAGGAGATACGATATGAACATGCCTTGAAACCTCAAAAGTTGCTTCTTCAATTGCATCGATACGAAAGCTATCATGCTTGTCTTGAGAATGTTTCATTGCTTCAAAAAGATCAAAGCAAACTTCCTCATTTTGAACCCTTACTTTCATTAAACCGTCATCCACATCAATCATCATTCGTGCGGTTTTCATGAAAGGTCGCCCAAGAATTAAAGGTGCATCCTCATCTTCCTCCATATCGATAACAACAAAATCAACCGGAAAGAAAAACTTGTCAACTTTTACCAAGACATCTTGAGCCAACCCATGAGGATGAGTTGTGGACTTGTCGGCCAATTGTAACATCATCCGAATTGCTTTCATCTCAATGTTCCCAAGCCTCTTTACAATGGACAATGGAATTGATTAATGCTTGAGCCCAAATCGATTAGGCCTTTGCCAACATAGACGTCACCAATGGTTACTGGCAAAGTAACACGCCCCAGGTCAACTTCTTTTTTCGGAAGAGTTCTTTGGATGATGGCACTACAACTTGCGTCAAGGATAATAGTTTCTGGTTCCGAATACCTCCGCTTGTCTTTCATAAACTTAGCATATTTTGGCATTTGCTCCAAAGCTTCGGCAAAAGGAATGTTAATTTGCAATTGTTTAAAAATATCCATGAAACGAGCGTAATGTCATTCATTTTCTTTCTTTGAAGGAGCATGAGGGTACGATAAATGTTGGATCAGAATAGTGCTCACTACTTCCTTTCCCTTCTTCACTCTCCTATGTCTCTCTTTTTTCTTCACCCCCTCACCATTTTCATTTTCAACTTCAACTATTTCATCATCTTTCTTTTCAACTACACCTTCATTTTCAATTTTATTTTCAACTACTTCCTCATCACTATCCTCCTCCACAATACCATCAATTTTTTCTTCCTCCACCTTTTTCTCATTTTCTTTTACCAACTCCTTCCCACTTCTAGTAACGATTGCCTTGCAATGCTCCTTAGGATTCACTTGAGTATTTGCGGAGAATGAAGGACCCAATTGTTGCTCGGCAAGTTGCTTGGCAAGTTGCCCCACTTGATTTTCTAGATTCTTTATCGCCGCATCACTACTTTTTTGGTTGGCCATAGACATTTGCATGAATTGAGCCAAAGTGTCTTCCAACTTAGAGTTCGCAACCGGAGGTGGTGGAGGTTGATAAGGATTTTGCTGGCTTGAAGAACCACCACCATAACCTTGATTATGTTGATAGTTCCCCCTCGGTGGATATCCTTGATTACCTTGGTAATGTTGTTGAGGATTGTGTTGTTGTTGTTGATAAGGTTGTTGTTGTTGTTGTCTTCCTTGATAGTCTCGTTGATTATTCATGTAGTTCACTTCTTCAAATCCTGGAGGAGGACAAAATCCGGTGTCATGCTCACCTTTGTAAAGTTCACAACAAGCAACTTGTTTACTCTTTGCTAGGTTCCTTCAATTCCTTAATTTGTTGAGTCAAAAGTTCCACTTGTTGAGATATAAGCTTGTTTTGTGCTAGGATTGCATCATTAGTTCCCAACTCAAGTACCCCCGGGCTTCTTTTGCGAGTTGTTACGGCTTTGACTTTGACGATCATTGAGAGCCATTCTATTGATGATATCCATAGCTTCTTCGGTACTCTTTGATAACAAAGATCCTCCAGAAGTGGCATCCAATAATGTCTTGCAATTTGGTTGGAGACCATTCTTGAAGATGTGAATTTGTGTTAACTCGTCAAACCTATGGCCTTTGCATTTTCGAAGCATGGATTTGAATCGTTCCCATGCTTCATTCAGAGATTCATTAGTGCCCTGAGAGAACACAGAAATTGCGGTTTTTGACTCCATAAAACGGTTGTGAGAAAAGAACCGTTCTATAAATTTTTCCTCCAAAACATTCCAATCGGTCATCATAGCGGGATTTTAATCAAGATACCAATCCTTAGCCTTGCCAAGCAAAGCATGAGGAAATAGTCTCTTGAAAATAGGTAACTCTTGCGCTTGATCAACTTCGGCTGCTAACGCTATCTCATAAAATTTGGTGAGAAAAGCGAAAGGGTCTTCATGATCCATTCCCATGAACGGACTTCCATACAACAAGTTCAAAGTTCCAGTTTTCATCTCAGCTTGCCTTCCTTGATTATTGTTAGCAACTGAGTGGTGTGACGTGGACTATTTACACATGGTGTGGAAGCGGGTGGTGGTGGTGGTGGATCCATGATTGGCGTGAACTGTGAAATTGGTGGTGGTGTAGAAATCGAACTTTCTCCTTGTTCTTGCCTTTTTCTAGCTAGTTGCTTCCTCCGTCTAGTTCTGCTATTGAGTCTACGAGCGGTTCTTTCAATCTCGGGATCGAATAGAAGTCGGTCCGCCGGTAGTTGCCCTCGCATAAACAAAGTCTGCACACTAAACAAAACAAATCAACAAGCACAAGAAAATTTTTAACAAGTCTAAAACTTCAACACTATTTCAATGCTTGCAATATCAAGTAACAATCCCCGGCAACGGCGCCAATTTGTTGAAATACAAATAGAGTTATGGTTTTGTTATCGTTCCACAGAGATTGTTCGGAGATATCGCAGTCGTTCTACAGTTGTATACGTTTTAAACTTCAAAGTAACAAGGGTTTTTGGTTGTTGTTAATCAGAACGTTTGCATTCAAATTTAAGTAATAGCGGTAAAAAGATTTGTTTTAACGATTTATAAAAAGCATGTCAAGATTAGGGTTCGACAAACCTATTTTGCACTGATAGAATCGACAAAGCTAATGAACTCGTTTAGACGGTAAATGTAATCACATATCCTCCCAATATGTTTATCTCTAACACATATTGTGAGTTTTGCCATTTTGATCCTTTGATGATCTCTCACTCAAACTATCAAAATGACAACATTCAAGTTCAATATTTATGAACATCAACACTCATTACTATCTCTAGCCAATGTGCATTGATGGATGAACAACCTAGGTAAAATGTAAGAGCACATTTCTCAATCATGAACCAACACAAAGAATAAACCATAGAAACAAAGTTTTACATCATACATTCATCATCCAAGAGTTCACAAGCTAGAGTCAATATAATTACATGCAAAAGAAAGGTTTATCTACCATTTAACCTTGACATAAAAGGAAAATTAGCTCTCCATTATCATGGGAGCTAAACAAACAAGAAGATGAAGAAGAATATCAAGCATCAATGACGATCTCTCAACGAATGATGCTTCCAATCTTCCAAAATAGGATGCTACAGTGTTTATAATGTATTTGGCTCTGAAAAGTATCAAGGATCCCAAGAAAAATACAGAAAGTCTATTTATAAGGGGGCAGAGGATCGCAGAGCGCGCTAAGCGCGTTGCACCGCGCTGAGCGCGGTCTCATTTATTGCCAAACCGACCTAAAGCGCGCTTAGCGGGCTCAGGACCGCGCTAAGCGGGTTACTCTCTGTAACTAGCTCCATCACCGTGCTAGGAGCATGCTGAGCGGGCTCCAAGCATGTTCAAAAAATCATTTTCTTTACAAACTGCTTCAAGGGGGCCTTCCTTGCTCCAAGCTACACATTTCCATGTAAAAACCTTCAATTAAAACACAAAAGTTAAATAGATAAGTTAAATAATGTAATTAACTATACTACGGTTATTAACCGGAAACAATTGGAAAAGGCATTGATTATCAAATAAAGATCACAAAAAGGTACTAAAAACTAAACTAAATATTAACACAATTTAGCACCTAACAATCCCCCAGATGTAGGTGAGTTGCACCGAACTGGGTCATCATATTCTGTGTTGTTTATCATTCTGTAATTTATAGTTCAATTTTGATTAACATGTTGGATCAGATGTCGTAACATCTGGGTTTCTGTAGTTCTGATATTCAAGCTATCAGTCTGTTGTTTCTGTTCTTGCTTAAATGTTTATTTAGAACAATGTCTTAACATGTGTTAGGACATCTGCTATCTGCAATGCCAGAATTTAAATTGGTATAAGAGAAGTCATCCTATCTGTTTCTAGATGAGTTCTTTGGGAGATATTTTCTGGTGTTTAAACAAGTAGGAGTTTTTAAAGATCAGATCAATCAACTCAGACATACTCAAGGGTATTAATGGATGGGATGAATGTTCTGGATCGAAGGTAACAACCCGTTGGTTGTTCATGTTGCTGAGGAAGTTCTACAACAACTGCAGGAGAAGTGGCTAGTTCTCTTGTTGGGGTGTCTTATAAGATGTTTTGACATCTTATTAGGGCAAGTTGAATTTGTTCCTTGGTGGTTCCACTGCATATGTTTCTGATGGAAGAGCTCTAGAATTATGGGATTCTGGAGTTGTTACTGAAGACAGATGGTGAAAGACCTCAATCGCCGGCCTCTATATGTGAAGATATTTGCATCTTTTTATTCCAAAGTCGGGAGCGATGGAATGGAAAGAGTTGTTGGAAGATGTTTGTTATGGTGACTTGGTACTTGGAAGCTTGGTTCCATGGTGCAGTTTGAAGTCAGTTGAAGAGGAGAGGAGTTGAGTTTAGGTTTATCAAGTTCTTGCTCTGGGAGTTTGATAAATTGTTGATCGGCTAGGTTGTCAAAGATACTTGAGAATTCTCTCAAGTTCACTCATAAAGGCGTCTGAGTCGTGCATCGGGAGTCTTCTAGTTATTCTTCTGACTAGAAGGTGTTTCTATGAAACAAAAACCTGAAGAAAGTAGAGGTGATTTATTTTCACCATCCAAACACAACAAGGAAGGATTCATCTCTCTTAACCCTAAGGGTGGATCCAATCTGATTGGAGTTTTAGAACTGTTGAGGTAAATAGGATTCGTTCAGAGAGAATCTTAGTTACTTGAGTCAAGAGTGGCAGCCATAGCATCTCAACATTGTTTGTCAAAGAAGATACTTGCAAAGGATTGAATACTTGATAAGTGTTCATGAAGTGATCTGGTGGAGCTTAGCTGCAACAGTGAAGAAAGGTTATTGGACAAGGATTTAAGATCAATTGCTATTTGTGGAGTTCACAAGTATTTAATTGATTATCCTTGAAAGTTAAGATTGCTGATGTTCAACAAGATGTTGGAACATCTCATCATCAGAGTTTGTGCAGAATCATGGGAGGGGTAATGCATACGCTTTAGCATCTATTTTGGTATTGGGTGGTGACCTAAGAATCTGCTTCAGTCGGGTGTGACATTGGTGTGTTAATATGCTATGTTGACATGTTATGATATTTTACCGTTTTTGAGAGTTTTCGGGGAAATTAGAATGGAGGGTATTTTGGACATTTCTCAATTAATGATAAGTTAGAAATTTAGTGGAAATAGAATTATGTGAGAAATTTAGTAAAATTGGTAGAAAAAGTGTAGAATTATGTGAGAAAATGAATTAATTGAATTTGAGTAGAAAGTAAGAAAAGAAAAAAAGAGATAAGAAGAAGAAATAGGAGAGAAAGAAATAGAAAAGAAAAATAGAGAGAAAAAGGAGAGAAAGAAAGAGGAAGAAGAAAAAAGAGAAGAAAACTTGGAAAAACCTAGAAAACCATCAAGAACAATCATCTAGCAAGCTTGGAATCCGGGGTAAGGGTGTGAAATCTTATCATCTCATCAATGTATATCATTATGTATGATTGTGTTGTGGTTGTTGTTGATTTTTATGAGTTTTAGTATAAACCCATTTGTATAGAAAGTGTTAGAATTTGATTAATTCGTGTTGGAAATGATGTTTTCGTGTTCCTTGTTGTTGTTACATGATTGATATATATTGTTGTACATCAAATTGGTATTTTTCTGAGTTTAGATGATGAATTTGGGTGTGGTTGGAGTGGAAAACGCAGAAAAATTATGCAGGAAAATTCTGCATTCTGCCTGGCCATACGCGTATTGGGGCAGGCCATACGCGTATTGACTTGGGCAATACGCGTATGGGTGATGCATTTCAGGGCCAATACGTGTATGGGTTGCATGTTTTTCTGGCCATCTGGTGAAATGCGTATGATACGCGTACGAGTTTTGGGCCATACGCGTACGGAATTGGTGCATACGCGGATGGACAGGACAATGGTAAAATGTGATTTTTCAAAATATCGTTTTCGTTTTTCTTTCGTAACTTTTGATCCGTAAGTCGGTTTGGGTCCCCGTTCGAAGCGTTGGATAGCTATTGAGTTGTAGTTTCTGATGGTGAGGAGTTTGGGGATGTTAGCCGATAAAATAAGTCGGAAATTCAGGAATAGTGTTATTTAGCGACTTTTACCGTTTTTGAATGTGTGTTTTGGATGTGAATCATACAATAGTGCATTGATGTGAATGTATATAAATTGTATGTGATTGTATGAGATGAATGCATGAATATATTGTGAATATGTATGCATTTCAAGAATGTCGTGAGTCATTTTGTATGTGAAGCATAATGATGTACATTCTTGTGTTGTGTGATTCTAATGAGGATCCGTTGTAACGTCGTGTGCCTATGTGAGGTGTGAGCAATGATTACAAACGATTGTGTGCCTAGGTAAGGTGTGAGCAATCGGATTGTGTGCCTATGTGAGGTGTGAGAAATCCATAAACATTGTGTGCCTATGTGAGGTGTGAGCAATGGGTGAACATCGTAGGCCCGACGGGGAGTTACATTGGTAACGAGCGATGGTTCCAATAAGTTCCTGAGTGAACTTGAGATGATTGAGTCGGTACCGCATTGCATTTACATAGAGTCGGGAGTCGGTCTCTATGATTTGCATTTATCATCTTTATAATTGTGCATGGATGAATAAACATGAATATGTATGTTTATGTAGAATGATAAGAATTGTGAAAGTATGCATGATGAATATGCTTGGTTTTGTATATATATACATTGTGATGTATATGAGTGAGTTGTGATGAATTGTGGTGAGAATGTAGAATATGTGTATTTTTATGCTAAGATATATAATTATACGCATTGTTATCATGATAATATTTCTCACCCTTCTGCTGTTTTATGATGCTCTATGAGGCATTGCAGAGTAGGTATGCTGGTGGTCTTTTTGTGAAGCGTGTCTTCATTCTTTTGGTCGGTCGGCTCTGATATGTAGCACCGGGTAGCTAGGAAGTATATGATTCTTTTGTGATACATTTGTACATGTATCTTGTTGATGAATGTTTATGCAAACATGAATTATGTTGGTGGATAATACTTGATGGTATATATATATATATATATATATATATATATATATGTTTGATGTTATTCAATGTTTAGATTTTCCGCTTTTATTCTAAATATTGAGATGTGGGTGTAAGGACTAAGTTCCTCTGTTGCAAAGTTACCCCACTGTTGCATATCAATTGTTGAGCAGGTGTTGAATGTTTTAATTTCATGTATAATGTGACATACCTCTTTTATACTATGTTTATAATTATACTCTGACGGAATTTTTATTATGTGCCTAAATGATTATGTGATTATTTGGGGGTATAGAAAGGGGGTGTTACATTAAGTGGTATTAGAGCCAGGGTTGAGTCAGTTGTGTCTGTCTTATTGTTGTGATGGTTGAACTGTTGTTTAACCTTGTTGTCATTTTTGGGAATGATCAGAATATGACTGGTAGAAACGACAATGCGATGGTTGCTGCTTTGGAAGCAATGGCTAGGGCGGTGCAAGGTGCGCCGAACGTGAATGCTAATGACGAGTTCAGGAAGAATCAACCACCGGTCTTCAAAGGAAGATTTGATCCCGATGGTGCTCAAATTTGGTTGAAAGAGATTGAAAGGATCTTCAGAGTCATGGGCTGTGCGGAGGAGAATAAGGTGAGGCTTGGGTCTCACATGCTGAAGGAAGAAGCCGATGATTGGTAGGTCGGTATGCGTCAAGTTCTTGAGGTAGATGATGAAGAGATAACTTGGGATTTATTTCGTACCGAGTTCTTGAGGAAGTATTACCCTAAAAGTGTGAAAGGGAAGAAGGAGATGGAGTTCCTTGAACTGAAACAAGGTAGTATGTCCGTGGTGGACTATACTGCTAAGTTTGTGGAATTGGTTCAATTCCATCCTCACTATGCTGCAATTACTGCTGAGTTCTCAAAGTGTATTAAGTATGAGAATGGTTTGTGTCCCGAGATTAAACAAGCTATGGGATATCAAAGGATAAGAAGGTTTATGGATTTGACAGAATGTAGTAGAATCTTCGAGGAAGATAGCAAGGCTCGTTCTACACATTACAAAAGTTTGAATGAGAGGAAGGGAAAGCAACAAGCTAGAAGTGGACCTTATGTGACACCCGTTGATAAGGGGAAGCATAGGGGAAACTTTGAGAAGAGATCTGGAGGAGGAGGTTCTGGTTCCGTTAAGTGTTACAAGTGTGGTGAAATGGGTCATAAATCATTTGAGTGTGGGAAGAGCGTGGTGAAATGTTCTAACTGTGGAGGCATTGGGCATGCTACTACCGATTGTAGAAGGAATATGGTGAAGTGCTATAATTGTGGAGAAGTGGGTCACATTAGTACTAAGTGTACTAAGCCGAAACAAGCTCAAGCGGGCGGAAAGGTGTTTGCATTAGCGGGGACGGACACTACTAGTGCAGACCGTTTGATTAAAGGTACATGCTTTATTAATAGTACGCCTTTAGTTGCTATTATTGATACGGGAGCGACTCATTCATTCATTTCACATGAGTGTGCTAAGCGATTGAATTTGTTTATGACTTCTTGGGGTGGTGATATGGTTATTGAGACTCCTGCTTCAGGGTCAGTAACTACGTCTTTGGTGTGTGTAAGTTGTCCTTTGACCATGTATGGTAAAGACTTCATTATGGATTTAGTGTGTTTGTCATTGGAGGGATTGGACGTAATCTTGGGTATGAACTGGTTGTAATTTAATCGAGTTCATATAGATTGCTATCACAAGTTAGTGAGGTTTCCTTCTTTGGAAGATGATGAAGATGAGAGTTTCCTATCCACTAAAGAGTTGAAGAAACTTTTAGCGGACGAAGCTCAATTGTTCGGTTTGTTTGCATCATTGTCGGTGGAGAGTAAAGTTGAGCTCGATGTGTTCCCAGTGGTGTGTGATTTTCCAGAAGTGTTTCCGGAGGATATTACGGATGTACCGCCAGAAAGAGAAGTTGAGTTTTCTATTGATCTAGTTCCGGGTACTAGACCGGTTTCGATGGCACCGTATCGTATGTCGGCATCGGAGTTGGTAGAATTGAAGAAGCAATTGAATGACTTGTTGGACAAGAGATTTGTAAGACCAAGTGTTTCTCCTTGGGGTGCTCCGGTATTGTTGGTAAAGAAGAAGGATGGGAGTATGCGGTTATGCATTGATTATCGACAATTGAACAAGGTGACAATTAAGAACAAGTATCCGCTTCCAAGGATCGATGATTTGATGGACCAATTGGTTGGTGCGCGTGTTTTTAGCAAGATTGATTTGAGATCGAGATATCACCAGATTCGTGTGAAAGGAGAAGATATTCAAAAGACGACCTTTAGGACATGGTATGGCCATTACGAATATTTCGTGATGCCATTCGGGGTTTCTAATGCGCCGGGTGTGTTTATGGAATACATGAATCGTATTTTTCATGAACAGTTAGATCGTTTTGTGGTTGTGTTCATCGACGATATTTTGATTTATTCTAAGTCTCAAGAGGAGCATGAAGAGCATTTGAGGATTGTGTTACAAATTTTGAAAGAGAAACAATTGTATGCTAAGTTGTCGAAATGTGAATTTTGGTTGTCGGAAGTAAGTTTTCTTGGACATGTTATTTCCGGTAGTGGTATTAGTGTTGATCCATCCAAGATTAATGCGGTGATGCAATGGGAGGCTCCTAGATCGGTTACGGAGATTCGAAGCTTTTTAGGCTTGGTGGGTTATTATCGGAGGTTTATTGAGGGATTTTCGAAGTTGGCACTTCCGTTAACGCAATTGACTTGTAAAGGAAAGGCTTTCATTTGGGATATTCATTGTGAAGCGAGTTTCAATGAGCTAAAAAGAAGGTTGACAACGACTCCGATCTTGATTTTTCCAAATCCGACGGAACCATTTGTTGTGTATTGTGATGCTTCATTGGGTGGTTTAGGTGGTGTTTTGATGCAAGATGGAAAAGTTGTGCCTTATGCTTCAAGACAATTGAGAGTGCATGAAAAGAATTATCCTACACATGACTTGGAGTTAGCGGCCGTGGTGTTTGTTTTGAAAATTTGGAGGCACTATCTTTATGGTGCAAGATTTGAAGTTTTTAGTGATCACAAGAGCTTGAAATATTTATTTGATAAAAAAGAATTGAACATGAGACAAAGAAGGTGGTTAGAGCTTTTGAAGGATTATGATTTTGGTTTGAATTACCATCCGGGTAAGGCAAACGTGGTGGCCGATGCTTTGAGTCGGAAGTCATTACATATGTCTGCATTGATGATGAGAGAATGGGAACTTTTGGAGAATTTTAGAGACTTGAGTTTGGTTTGTGAAATGACGCCAAGAAGTGTGAGACTTGGTATGCTACATGTTACGAATGATTTTCTTGCAACCGTATGTGAAAAGCAAAAGTTGGATTTGAAGTTCGTTGATTTAATGATGAATGAGAATGAGGATTTCAAGGTTGATAATTTTAGAGTTTTGAGATTCCGTGGTCATATTTGTATTCCCGATGATACGGAGTTGAAAAAGATGATATTGGAAGAAGGACACCGAAGTAACTTAAGTATTCATCCGGGAGCGAATAAAATGTATCAAGATTTGAAGAAAATCTTTTGGTGGTCCGGATTAAAGAGGGATGTGGCTCAATTTGTGTATGCGTGCTTAACTTGTCAAAAGTCTAAGGTGGAACATCAAAAGCCTAGTGGATTGATGCAACCGTTGGACATTCCGGGGTGGAAATGGAATAGTATATTGATGGACTTTGTTACGGGATTGCCGAATACGCAAAGAGGTCATAATGCTATTTGGGTAATCGTTGATAGGCTTACTAAATCTGCTCACTTCATTCCAATTGATATTAGTTATCCTTTGGAGAAGTTAGCCGAGATTTATGTTCTTGCGGTTGTGAAGTTACATGGAGTTCCTAAGAGTATTGTATCGGATAGAGATCCTAGATTCACATCGCGGTTTTGGGAGAGTTTACAAAAGGCTTTGGGTTCTAAGCTAAGATTGAGTTCGGCTTATCATCCGCAAACGGATGGTCAAACCGAGAGGACAATTCAATCGTTGGAGGATTTATTGCGTGCTTGTGTGCTCGAGCAAGGTGGTGCTTGGGATAGTTATTTGGCGTTGATTGAGTTCACCTACAATAATAGTTTTCATTCAAGTATAGGTATGGCACCATTTGAGGCTTTGTATGGTCGGAGATGTCGAACACCTTTGTGTTGGCATGAAACCGGTGAGAGGACGATAGTTGGACCGGAGATGGTACAACAAACGACAGAGAAAGTGAAGTTTATTCGTGAGAAGATGAAAGCTTCTCAAAGTAGACAAAAGAGCTATCATGACAAGAGAAGGAAAGATCTTGAGTTTCAAGAAGGCGACCATGTGTTTTTTAGGGTTACGCCGGTTACGGGTGTGGGTCGTGCTTTGAAGTCGAAGAAGTTGACTTCTCGTTTTATTGGTCCGTATCAGATTTCTGCACGAGTTGGTGTTGTGGCTTACCGTGTGGCGTTGCCTCCGAATCTTTCGAATTTGCATGATGTATTCCATGTTTCGCAACTTCGAAAGTATGTTCCGGATCCGTCACATGTTATTCCTATGGACGAGGTTGAAGTGAGAGATAACCTTACGGTTGAAGCTTTACCGATAAGGATTTTGGACCGTGAAGTTAAGAAGCTAAGAGGCAAGGATATTGCGCTTGTGAAAGTAGTGTTGGGAGGCGCTGCGGAAGGCAATATGACTTGGGAACTAGAGAGTAGGATGCGAGAGTCGTATCCGAAGTTGTTTGAATCAGGTAATATTTTCGAGGACGAAAATTTCTAAAGTGGGGGAGAGTTGTAACGCCCCGATTCCAATTATTCCCATTTTGTTGAGTCTTTTATTTAAATTGAGTGATAAATTATTTTAATTGTGAAATTGGTGTGTTAATATGCTATGTTGACATGTTATGATATTTTACCGTTTTTGAGAGTTTTCGGGGAAATTAGAATGGAGGGTATTTTGAAAATTTCTCAATTAATGATAAGTTAGAAATTTAGTGGAAATACAATTATGTGAGAAATTTAGTAAAATTGGTAGAAAAGTGATTAAGTGTAGAATTATGTGAGAAAATGAATTAATTGAATTTGAGTAGAAAATAAGAAAAGAAAAAAGAGATAAGAAGAAGAAATAGGAGAGAAAGAAATAGAAAAGAAAAATAGAGAGAAAAAGGAGAGAAAGAAAGAGGAAGAAGAAAAAAGAGAAGAAAACTTGGAAAAACCTAGAAAACCATCAAGAACAATCATCTAGCAAGCTTGGAATCCGGGTAAGGGTGTGAAATCTTATCATCTCATCAATGTATATCATTATGTATGATTGTGTTGTGGTTGTTGTTGATTTTTATGAGTTTTAGTATAAACCCATTTGTATAGAAAGTGTTAGAATTTGATTAATTCGTGTTGGAAATGATGTTTTCGTGTTCCTTGTTGTTGTTACATGATTGATATATATTGTTGTACATCAAATTGGTATTTTTCTGAGTTTAGATGATGAATTTGGGTGTGGTTGGAGTGGAAAACACAGAAAAATTATGCAGGAAAATTCTGCATTCTGCCTGGCCATACGCGTATTGACTTGGGCAATACGCGTATGGGTGGTGCATTTCAGGGCCAATACGCGTATGGGTTGCATGTTTTTCCGGCCATCTGGTGAAACGCGTATGATACGCGTACGAGTTTTGGGCCATACCCGTACGGAATTGGTGCATACGCAGATGGGAAGGACAATGGTAAAATGTGATTTTTCAAAATATCGTTTTCGTTTATCTTTCGTAACTTTTGATCCGTAAGTAGGTTTTGGTCCCCGTTCGAAGCTGGATAGCTATTGAGCTGTAGTTTCTGATGGTGAGGAGTTTGGGGCTGTTAGCCGATTAAATAAGTCGGAAAGTCGTGAATAGTGTTATTTAGCGACTTTTACCATTTTTGAATGTGTGTTTTGGATGTGTATCATACAATAGTGCATTGATGTGAATGTATATAGATTGTATGTGATTGTATGAGATGAATGCATGAATATATTGTGAATATGTATGCATTTCAAGAATGTCGTGAGTCATTTTGTATGTGAAGCATAATGATGTACATTCTTGTGTTGTGTGATTCTAATGAGGATCCGTTGTAACGTCGTGTGCCTATGTGAGGTGTGAGTGATGATTACAAACGATTGTGTGCCTAGGTGAGGTGTGAGCAATCGGATTGTGTGCCTATGTGAGGTGTGAGCAATCCATAAACATTGTGTGCCTATGTGAGGTGTGAGCAATGGGTGAACATCGTAGGCCCGACGGGGAGTTACATTGGTAACGAGCGATGGTTCCAATAAGTTCCTGAGTGAACTTGAGATGATTGAGTCGGTACCGCATTGCATTTGCATAGAGTCGGGAGTCGGTCTCTATGATTTGCATTTATCATCTTTATAATTGTGCATGGATGAATAAACATGAATATGCATGTTTCTGTAGAATGATAAGAATTGTGAAAGTATGCATGATGAATATGCTTGGTTTTGTATATATATACATTGTGATGTATATGAGTGAGTTGTGATGAATTGTGGTGAGAATGTAGAATATGTGTATTTTTATGCTAAGATATATAATTATACGCATTGTTATCATGATAATATTTCTCACCCTTCTATTGTTTTATGATGCTCTATGAGGAATTGCAGAGTAGGTATGCTAGTGGTCTTTTTGTGAAACGTGTCTTCATTCTTTTGGTCGGTCGGCTCTGATATGTAGCACCAGGTAGCTAGGAAGTATATGATTCTTTTGTGATACATTTGTACATGTATCTTGTTGATGAATGTTTATGTAAACATGAATTATGTTGGTGGATAATACTTGATGATATATATATATATATATATATATATATATATATATATATATATATATATATATATATATATATATATATATATGTATATATGTTTGATGTTATTCAATGTTTAGATTTTCCGCTTTTATTCTAAATATTGAGATGTGGGTGTAAGGACTAAGTTCCTCTGTTGCAAAGTTACCCCGCTGTTGCATATCAATTGTTGAGCAGGTGTTAAATGTTTTAATGTCATGTATAATGTGACATACCTCTTTTATACTATGTTTATAATTATACTCTGACGGAATTTTTATTATGTGCCTAAATGATTATGTGATTATTTGGGGGTATAGAAAGGGGGTGTTACAGGCTACTCTCTGTAACTAGCTCCATCACCGTGCGAGGAGCGCGCTGAGCGGGCTCCAAGCATGTTCAAAAAATCATTTTCTTTACAAACTGCTTCAAGGGGGCCTTCCTTGCTCCAAGCTACACATTTCCATGTAAAAACCTTCAATTAAAACACAAAAGTTAAATAGATAAGTTAAATAATGTAATTAACTATACTTCGGTTATTAACCAGAAATAATTGGAAAAGGCATTGATTATCAAATAAAGATCACAAAAAGGTACTAAAAACTAAACTAAATATTAACACAATTTAGCACCTAACAATCCCCCAGATGTAGGTGAGTTGCACCAAACTGGGTCATCATATTCTGTGTTGTTTATCATTCTGTAATTTATAGTTCAATTTTGATTAACATGTTGGATCAAATGTCGTAACATCTGGGTTTCTGTAGTTCTGATATTCAAGCTATCAGTCTGCTGTTTCTGTTCTTGCTTAAATGTTTATTCAGAACAATGTCTTGACATGTGTTAGGACATCTGTTATCTGCAATGCCAGAATTTAAATTGGTATCAGAGAAGTCATCCTATCTATTTTTAGATGAGTTCTTTGGGAGATACTTTCTGGTGTTTAAACAAGGAGGAGTTTTTAAAGATCAGATCAATTAACTCAGACATACTCAAGGGTATTAATGGATGGGATGAATGTTCTGGATCGAAGGTAACAACCCGTTGGTTGTTCATGTTGCTGTGGAAGTTCTACAACAACTGCAGGAGAAGTGGCTAGTTCTCTTGTTGGGGTGTCTTATAAGATGTTTTGACATCTTATTAGGGCAAGTTGAATTTGTTCCTTGGTGGTTCCACTGCATATGTTTCTGATGGAAGAGCTCTAGAATTATGGGATTCTTGAGTTGTTACTGAAGACAGATGGTGAAAGACCTCAATCGCCGACATCTATATGTGAAGATATCTGCATCTTTTTATTCCAAAGTCGGGAGCGATGGAATGGAAAGAGTTGTTGGAAGATGTTTGTTATGGTGACTTGGTACTTGGAAGCTTGGTTCCATGGTGCAGTTTGAAGTTAGTTGAAGAGGAGAGGAGTTGAGTTTAGGTTTATCAAGTTCTTGCTCTGGGAGTTTGATAAATTGTTGATCGGCTAGGTTGTCAAAGATACTTGAGAATTCTCTCAAGTTCACTCATAAAGGCGTCTCAGTCGTACATCGAGAGTCTTTTAGTTATTCTTCTGACTAGAAGGTGTTTCTATGAAACACAAACCTGAAGAAAGTGGAGGTGATTTATTTTCACCATCCAAACACAACAAGGAAGGATTCATCTCTCTTAACCCTAAGGGTGGATCCAATCTGATTGGAGTTTTAGAACTGTTGAGGTAAATAGGATTCGTTCAGAGAGAATCTTAGTTACTTGAGTCAAGAGTGGCAGCCTTAGCATCTCAACATTGTTTGTCAAAGAAGATACTTGCAAAGGATTGAATACTTGATAAGTGTTCATGAAGTGATCTGGTGGAGCTTAGCTGCAACAGTGAAGAAAGGTTATTGGACAAGGATTTAAGATCAATTGCTATGTGTGGAGTTCACAAGTATTTAATTGATTATCCTTGAAAGTTAAGATTGCTGATGTTCAACAAGATGTTGGAACATCTCATCATCAGAGTTTGTGCAGAATCACAGGAGGGGTACTGCATATGCTTTAGCATCTGTTTTGGTATTGGGTGGTGACCTAAGAATCTGCTTCAGTCGGGTGTGACAGAAGCATGTGATATCTGGAGAGTTTCCTGGCAAGAAACTAGTCTGGACATTGGTGCTGTTGAAGATGAAGATGAAGACATCATAATCTTGATGGTTGTTTCTTGGATCAGTTTATTTCTGATCTAGGTACTTAGGAGCATGGGATCTTACTCTTCTTGGAAGTCAAAGTTAAGTGGCAGTTATCTCTGACTTTCTACAGACTGCTCTACTCAAGGAAAGTGGCATTCTTTGGTATGGCTATGGTGTAGTCTAGGACTACTTTTTAATCTGAAGATTCAGACGTGGTAGGTGTGAAGTCTTTGGAGTTGGAAAGCAGAT
The DNA here is from genome assembly GCA_022829125.1 of Lathyrus tuberosus. Taxonomy (NCBI): domain Eukaryota; kingdom Viridiplantae; phylum Streptophyta; class Magnoliopsida; order Fabales; family Fabaceae; genus Lathyrus; species Lathyrus tuberosus. The sequence goes on along the minus strand of JALAZF010000308.1, from coordinate 1,681,617 downwards.
ATTCATCAAGGTGTGAGCTTGAATGGAATACATGTGACATAATCAATCAGGATGGAGGTTGTCTACTCAAACTTGATTGTTGAATCAAGTCTATGAGAGCATGGAACTCTTGTTCTGTAATAGGGAGGAGGTTCTTCTAAGTGGCAGAAGGAGGAGCTGAATTCAGCAGCTGGATGTCGTATCAAAATGTTTTGACATCTAGTTTAACATCAGAGTCTCAGCTGGTGATGTGGCACATCAGCTTAAGATAAGGTGATCTACAGGAGAATGGAAGTTATGTATGCTTCAAAAAGGTCTATCTCATGCAGTTTACGGGAGATGTGGATGGGAAGATGTTACATGTCTAGAGGCTTGGTGGATCCAAGATGTCTTGCTATGGAGCAAGTAGTTCATGTGACTTGAAGATCAGATTTCATTGGTGGATCAGTGTATCTTGTGGGAGTTCTAAAGAAGGGTGAGATCAATCAAAAGGTGGAATTTGGTTGGTTTCATAGTGTACATTCAAGCAGGGTGCTTGGAACTAATTACTCTTGGGCAGAAGGGTAGTTGGTTGAAAAATAATAATGAGGTTCTGGTTCATCGTGGAGCTTGTGGTAGAAGTTCTAGGTTGAGGATGGAAGTATGCCTTCTTTTGGTGGATGAGAGTTTATTTCTCTCTGGGTTTCTGGAGTTCTCTTTGTTCAAGCTGGTGGCGCAGTGTTGTATGAAGATCTTCAGTTGGATTACTATGGAGATAGTAAGTCCAGTGGTGGAGCATATCTAGAACCATGTTGAATGGTGTCTATGGTGTGTGAAGGATGTCCTAACTGATGTTAGAACATTTTCTGGGTTGGTTATCCTTGGAGTAGGATTCCAAGTTCTATGAGGAACTGGTTACTTGCATCGTGTCTAAGAAGTATCTATTTTGTCATACGGGAGAATGATGGAGTAGAAGAACTGTCTTGGAGGTCTGATGTAAGGGTTTTGGTAAGACTGTAGTGGATCACAGGTTGATTGTATGAAGGTCTGGATTCTGATGCGTTCAAAATATGGAAATAGATATTCACCTGGAGAATCAGAAGTATTCCAGGTTATCATACGGAAGAATGATGAAGAAATGACTGTCTTGGATTATGGGGTGTCTATCTTATTTGTTGGCCTTGCTAAGGTCAGTGGAAAATCTTGTGAAGGGGATACTGCCCCTTGCTACAAGTCATGCTAGAAGTGGATCAGTTTGGAAAGCTGAGAAGTTCTGGAGCATGTATACGATATCTGACATTGTTAAGAAGATAGCAAACTAAGGGGTCCTGTGCATCTCTTTGAGGAATGTGCATCATTCCAGATCAATTGGGTTGTATCTCAGAGAACAAGGAGATCTGTACATGAGAATTCAGAAGGAATTCGTGTGGTGTATGGATGGGAGGGATCAATGGAGAATTGATCTCAATTCAAGACTTTGTTAATTTAGGATGGTGATCCTAATGTGACCTCACGGGTAGCATGATGGTGTTCATGTGTGAGGGATTATTGGTTCTTGTCAGAAGAAGCAATAAGTGGAGTTCATGATTTTGTTCAGCAGGTAGGTTGGACAGAGGGTGCGCTCTTGAAGACATGAATATGCGTCTTATGTTTTCCATTCATCTACATAAGTGTTCATTGGAGGAGCACTAGTTATCTTAGATAGGGGAGTTTCTCCTTGATCTAAGATGGATTATTGTAGTGGTGCAGATTGCCTATCAAGATTGTTTGTGGTTTCAAGCAGTGTGTGATAGATGGCCTCAAGTGGGGTTGAGATGTCAGACGAGATGTCGTGACATTGCACTACTGCTACAAGTATCTTGGAAATTGTCTTGGCCTATTTCTGGGAGAATTTATTTTTCTCTGCAGAAGCAGATTTGGTCTGTTAAAGAGTATTTGCTGCTAACTGAGAGATGTTAGAAGAAATGTCTGAACATCCTCATCAGTTATTCTTGGTCTTCTAACTATTCTTGGGGTCTGTTGAAAGGAAAGGTGACTAAGCTTCAGGTGGACTACACAAAGTCTGACAAGATGTCAGAACATTGGTTAGGATGTGTGGCTGTACTCTTAATTACTGTGGACGGTGGAGAAATTGTGTCTTACGAAACGTGTGGTATCAATGTGTTCCATAAACTGTGCTTTCTTTGAATGGTCTTTGTTAAAAGGAAGAAACAGTCAAATACAGTTTGGCCGGTGCATTTTTGTCTATGAAGATACAAAATTCATTTAATGATCATAATGAATGGACATGTGTCTCTTCCAATGCTTCGTTTAACACTCTTGTATATAAAGGGTATTCTATTCCTCATCTTGTCGCAAGTTGGTTTTTCTGTTGTGCTGAGGTCTCATGGGGTTTATCCTTCTTTGGGTATGGGTCTGTCTTGGACATGTTTGTCAATTTTTGGCTAAAAAGGGGGAGAAAAGTTCAAGGGTTGAGTCTGTCCTTGCAGTTGGTTTGCAAGGATGTTTGACAGAATGTTCTGACATTCTTCCCATATGTTCTATGTCATTCCTTCATGTCCTGTGGTCTAAGTTATGAACACAGTCGTGCCCTGTATTCTGAGTTACCCAGGTTGGTGTTTGGTTGCTTCAATTGCAAAATTCTTCCCCCCAGGTGAGGAAGTATAGATTCATGGGGAAAGGGAGAATGAATGTCATTCTCTTCCTCATGTACACCAACATGATTTGAGTCACATCAGTATTTCAATCATAACCGCCACTAAGGGTGAAGAGACGTAAGGAGCACAATGGGTTTATTGTCCAAATGAAGTTTTAGCCAAAATTTGTCAAAAGGGGGAGAATGAAAGCTCCTGGGGTTTGACTAAATTTTGGTTAAAACCTAATGAAGAATGTTGCAGGCAAAGATGTCGAATACGATGTCGTAACATCTTGACTTGACAAATATAGCAGGTTCTAAATCTGGTGTAAGAATCAAGGAGTGATTATAGCAGTGGATTAATGGATCAATAAACAGAAGATTTGAAGCCTAAGGCGGCAGAAGGCTATAAAAGAAGACCAAGACCTAGCCAGTAGAGAAAGAGAGAGGACGACATAGAGTTAGGAATCCAATTTTGTAAAGTAGGGTTTAGGGTTTTGAGAGTCGTAGGTTTCTCTTGTAAGTCTCTCTCTGCATCGATTTGATGCAGTGTGGTAGACATAGGTACTTGTACAGATTCAGAAACCCGTAGGTAATGAATCGTGTATTGTTCTTGGAAGAAGCTTTGAAGTAAATCCAAGTTAACTTGTTAGTCAAGGATGCTTGACTGAACTTTGTATTGGAAGGGGTGTCTTTCAATAGGGATGATACAGTTATGGTGTAGTAACTGATAGATAATCACAGGATATGATTTAGGGAGTGAGATGGGTTTCTCTTATCAATTAGATGTGACTTCTAATGATAAAATCTTCATTGGGTAGTGATAGGTTAGTGTGGGTGCTTTCTGTAAACCTGAGGTTGTTTACATAAAACTATACTACTGATAGTCAATTCTTCTTCCTGGATTGGTATCCCCCAGATGTAGGTGAGTTGCACCGAACTGGGTCATCATATTCTGTGTTATTTATCATTTTATAATTTACAGTTTAGTTTTGATTAACATGTTGGATCAGATGTCGTAATATCTGGGTTTCTGCAGTTCTGATATTCAAGCTATCAGTCTACTATTTCTGTTCTTGTTTAAATGTTTATTCAGAATAATGTCTTGACATGTGTTAGGACATCTGATGTCTGTAATTCCAGAATTTCACTTTCATTGTCTTCCATCTGAAGCAATTCATAAGTCCTTTTGTGAGATTGTAACCTCACCTCTTTCACCTTCTCTGCACCTCCAAACGATTTTTCAAGAATCTCCCAAGCTTCTTTTACTGACTCTACATCACTAACCTTTTCAAAATTATCTGGATCAACACATTGATGGATTATTAAGAAAGCTTTATAATCTTTCTTTTTCAATTCTTTGTGTGCAGCCTTTTCTTGATCCGTCGCATTCTCTGCAAGCGGCGCTACTCCTTCCTTCACAAGATCCCAATGATCTTGATAACAGAAAACCACATTAATCTGCTTGCCCCAATTCTTATAATTATTTTTCTTGAGAATCGGTAGGCTCGCCAGAAAGTGCCCGTTTGGATGATTCATCGCCATCACAGTTTTGCTTCCTTAAATTGCAACCGGAGCTCTACATACCAGATGTTGGAAATTCAACCACAACCTATAGAGAATTCCTATTCAATTTTGATCTCAAGATTGTTAACAATCACACAATGGCAATGAAAGAAAAGGTTTGAAACAAAGAAAGAAAGAAAACAATAGTGTTGGAGAAGAAGATGAAAAATTCAGCAGAGTTCTCTCTTCCCACAAACTGTGAAATTCTCTTATTTCACTTACAACTGCAAACTGTGAATACAATGTTATGAATTGTTACCTTCAAAAATAAGGGTTACTCCCTATTTATAGATTTAGGTTAGCTTGCACTCCAAGCCAAAACTCAAAACTATAAAAGCCCAAAATAGCTAACATTACTAAAATAGGCCTAAGTCGAAATCCTGTGTGAAGAAACATGCTTCGACACTTCGACAAACTATTACAACTCGACACACACACATAATGACAATTCGACTACTCCTTATTTCTGTCGAGTTAGACTGCTTCAATACAAGAAATTACAACTCAACAATTTTTACCTTTAATACTAATTCATTCAAATAATCTATTGCTAAAACATAATTATTGTACTAATTAATAAAAAGATGAAAATTTACTTTTGATCAATGAAAAAAGCTTCAATGATAATAGAATAGAAAATACAATAACTTTGTTAGGAAGAAAATAAGACCACTTATTAAAAGTTGTAACAACATTTTAGTTTGAAAATAAAAATGAAGACATTATTGAATGCAAAAGTTGGATTTCTGAAAAATGAAACTATCCAAGAAATTACGAATGAATTGGTTGGCTGCAGATGTATCAAAACTAATAAAGTAAGATTGTGATATTTTTTTTAATCTATAAATAGGTTAATAGAGAGAAAGCAAATATAATTGTTGTGTTAAAATAGCAAGTGAATGGTAAATAAGAATTTTATTCTAGACTACATGATATAATTTATATATGATTGAAATAATTATGTTTTTTATTTATTAAAACACTATCTTTTCTCATTATATTTTTATAAATTAATTTATATCTACAATTTATCTATAACTTAAATCAGCTTAATTTTTCATATAAAATTTTTTTGGTAGTAGTTTTTCATATAATTAAGTTACACTAACTCAATTTCTCACACCATTTTATATTTTAATATTTAGTTAATATGCAATCTTTTCATCTATTTGTCCAACGTATTTTATGTTTCTTTTTATTTATTACCCATTTTAAATTTATTTTACATACTTTCTTCTTCGTCTTTTTCATATTTTAGTTTTAATTTATATTTTTAGTATATGTTTTACAAACATTATTTTTTGGAGTAACTTTTTTTTTATAAAAAAATATATTTATTTTAAATCCTATTTATATTTACTGCTATTTTTCAACATAATTATTGAACATATTATGTTGCTTATAAATTACATACGTATTTGCCAGTTACACTAACAAAATGGAAAATAATATCTGTCAAATATCAAGTCAACAGCAAAGGGCAAGAAGGGCCGAAAATGAACGGAAGAGGAGATAAAATATGAACAGCGAGCAAAGAGAAAACCATTTATCGAGACGACGTGACAATTATAGGCGGCGGAAAGAGCAAGATAAATAAGCTCAAACATCTCGCACTATAAACAGTCAGTCGAGAGTTCCATTTCAAAATTTTACAAATATGATTTTTCCAATATCACACTTTCAAGAAACTCATGACAGTGAAGCCAGCCCAAGTAGAATTACACATGTTAATGATGTTGCACTTGGTTGGTGATGATCAATATAGACATTATATCATACATTGCATAATATTGTTTATTTGTCATCTCTCATTTATGTATTTAAACCCGCAGATCGTAATTGCACATCACCTAATCAACGGATCAACAATAGTCAATCTGATACATGTATAAGGGATGTTGTTCTAAGTATGCGAGAAGTAATTTTAACACATGTATATATGTTAATTATTATTTTTGTATCAAATGATATGGATGTTGATGAAGCTTTGGAGGATGCAGCAATATCAAATGTTAACATGGAAGCCAGAGATAATGGTGCATCATCATGTCGTCCTCAAGGTATGTTCATAAACATTTTGTGCCAAATAATGTAGCTTATACTCAAGTGACATAAAGTTGAAAATTATGCAATCACTACTACAAAACACGCATTCAACAACGCCATGGTCACCACGGTTTTTCCCTACACCGTGGTGACATATCTTAACTAAGGCGCTACCATATTTATTTTGTTTTTTGATTAAAAATTATTTATATATAACAGCGGTTACAGAACTAACCGTTGTGATATAATCAAATTTTCATCGGTTCGAACCTCAGCGCCATAAAATATTTTATTCCTTTAACGTTAAGGTCCACCTTTTCTTTTTTATTTATTTTAAAATTCACAAATAAAAGGGATATCACTATGGTTCTTCTGGTTAACCGTAGTGATATATTTATAATAAATAAATACTTATCTATATGGTTGGTATTGTTAACCGTTGTGAAATAGTTTACCCATATATAAGCGAATTAACTTTCACTTATTGACAATAACGTCGTTGCCTTCACAACGAAACCCTAGAACCCATTTTTTCTCTTCGTCTTCACCATTAGCCGTGAATCTTGTGCTTCATACATTAAGCTATTCTTCTTCTTCCATCTATTGTTAGATATTTCCCATTATCTCGTTTGTTGCATGTTGTTTTTGTTGATTGTTCTCATTTTTTCAGATTCGACTTCAATACCTTAACAAAGATCATACTTTGGCTATGGTACATAATGTTTGTGTAGCTATGGAAAAAATTACAAGAACCATGAAGCTATGATGGAAACTTCATCCATCTTGTACTTATTCATAGCTTCACAAACAAGATGTTAGTAAATGAAGAAACAAAAGTGGCAGCAAACTTCATCTAGTTTTAGAAACAATGAAAAGAAATATAAGAAGTATGAAGCTTTTGTGTAAGCTTCTTCCTCCTTATATTTCTTTTTCATTGCTTCCCAAACTAGATGAACATCATAATTGATTCCTGTTCCGCGATTAGTTTCATTAAAAGGTGCGTCCTGGAAATTTATAATATATCTCTTTCGATCTCTCTTTACTCTTCACTGGATTATGGTTTTAAGGTTTGGTTTCAACTGAGGATGCTCATTGTTGAAGTTTGCTGTGTTTCCTTGCAGGTTAAGGGGATGATACATGGTGATGATGCTGGTGGTAGCAAGCGTATTGTATGAGTTTATAATATCTGGTTCTGGTATATGATGTTGTTTGAGTTTATTATATTCTATGTAGATTGTTTGTTTCACTAACCCTCACTTAAAATACATTCATTTAATTTGACATAGATACTTATAATCTGCAAATTAAGTTGTATTTGAAAACCAACTTATATGAATCAATGTTTCTGAATTGCATGCCTCTCATCGTTCATCTCACGTTCTTTTATATATATATTATGGTATAATGATCTGGCTCCTTAGATGCATCGCTATCTTCCATTATAGTTAAATTTCATTAACAACAATTTATTGGTTAATCTGCCTCACCATCAGCACTTATAATCGTAAAAATTACGATTATAAAAATTATGATGATAAGTGGTGATGATGAGGCAGATTATCGAATGTCTTGTTCTTATGAAAATTTAACTATAATCGAAGATAGCGATATATCGAAGGAGTCAGACCAATAAACCACAATATATATATGTAAAAGAGCGTGAAATGCACGATGAGACGAATGCAATCAGAAAACAACAATGGTTTGTTTAAGTTGGTTTTCAAGAATAATTTAATTTTCAGATTATAGACTTCTTCATCAAATTGAATCTTTGTATTTATTTAGTGAGGTGTATGGAAAATAAGCAATTTACATTTAATATGATAAACTCTGGGTACTTTCAACAACGGTTATTTATTGTTACCGGGATCAAAGATAATATTGGTACTTTCAACAACAGTCATCTATTGTAACCGAGATCAAAGATAATTTATGTTTTACATAATTTGCTGCTGATGGGTTTCGAACCCAATACCTAAGTGTATATATCACAACAGTTTATTAGCATAACCATTGTGATATGTGGCGCGTGTCCTGCCTTTCAATAACGGTTTCCAGACCGTTGTAGAAACAGCGAACTTACAACGATACTCTACTTAACAACGGTATGTCAGGCGTGATGGTACCCCTTTTCAAACCGCTGTGAAAGGTGTAACGTCCCAATTTTGGTTAGTTTTATTAAATCGAGTCGTTTTGATTATTTTATTATTATATTATATTATTTTTTACTTTTATTTGAAAATATATTATTTTTCATCGTGATTATATTTTATCGCGTTCTGGGAGCGTTTGCAAGATATTTGAGTATAGGGGTATTTTGGTCATTTCATTTATTTTCTTAAGTTAGAAAACATAAATAGAAAGAAAAAGAGAGAAAAGTAGTAAGGAAAGAAAAAGAAGAAAAGAAAAAGAGAAAGAAGGAAAGAGAAGAGAAAGAAGAAAAGAGAGAAAAACTTGAAAAAGAAGAAATTAATCCAACCAACTTTTCAAACACGATTAAATCGGGTAAGGGTGCAAAACTCTATTATCTTATGCTTGTGTATGATTATGTATGTGTGTGTGTGAATGTTTGTGGTGTTCTATAGCTTTTCGATTCTAGGTCGGAAGAGAGAAATCGAGGTTTTCGCGGTTGAAAATCGGTGTAAATGTTGTAGAATACTTGTTACCCTGATTGAGTTATGTTCTGATTGCTATGTGTTGGTTTGGAAGTGTTTTGGTGGGGAAAATATGGTTTTGGGGTGTGTAACAGCGCTGCTGGGTTTTCTGAATTCGCAAGTTCGCACTGCGAATCCCCTAGCGAAGGGGAAAGGGAGCATTCGCTGACTATTCGCACTGCGAAGGGGAAAGCGAGCATTCGCCAGAGACTCGCACTGCGAACTTTACCTCATTTCAGTTCTGACTTGGTTCGCCAGACGTTCGCACTGCGAATGGGGCAGCGAACTAGTGTTGGCTAGGCATTCGCCAGAGACTCGCACTGCGAACTGTAGGCTATTTTCCTTTCTGCCATGGTTCGCTGGGGCATTCGCACTGCGAATGAGGAAGCGAAGGACTCGCTAGGAGCTTCGCATTGCGAACATGACAGCTTTTCCCAATTTGTTTTCTTTATAACTTTTGATCCGTAAGTCGGTTTGAGGCGCGGTTTGATGCGTTGGAAATGGTTTGACATGTTCTTTCTTATTAAAATGGTTTTGAGATTGTTGACCGATTTAATTATGTCAGGAATTTGGAATAGTGTCGTTTTGTCGACTTTTACCGTTTTAATTGTGCGTAATTGATGTGTTATTATGCAATGTGCTGGTGATATATGTTGTACGACTTGTGTGCTGATTATATGAGGTGAATGCATGTGTTTAAATGTTGTGATGAGGGTTTGTGGCCTTATGGCAATTAAATGCATTGTTTTGGGCTTGAGTGCAAAGCATGATTATTGTTGAGTGAGATGATTGCATATATGTGTGCATTTGAATATCATGAGTCATTGTATGCCAAGCATCATGATATGCATTCTTGTGATGTCGTGTGCCCTAGTGGGTGTGAGCGACGAAACGATTCCAGAGGGAATCCGCTATAACATCGTGTGCCTTATACAAAGAGGACCTAAAGCGATGATTATAGACGATCGTGCGCCTTATACAAAGAGGACCTAAAGCGATCGGATTGTGCGCCTTATACAAAGAGGACCTAAAGCAATCCATAAACGTCGTGCGCCTTATACAAAGAGGACCTAAAGCGACGGGGAACATCGTTTGCCCGACGGGGAGTTACACTAAGTAACAAGTGATGATTCCAATAGTTCCTGAGTGAACTAGTGTTGAGATGATGGATGGATGGTACTGCATTGCATTGCATATAGTCGTTGTGTCGGTCTCTGTTCATTTGCATAAATCATGAATGGATTGATTTTATGTGGAATTGTGATTGGAATTGACGAGTTAAGATATATATATATATATATATATATATATATATATATATATATATATATATATTTGTGTTGGTGATAATTGTATTATGCATGATTGATATGCATTGGTGAGGGATATATGAGATAGGCATTGTGTTGTTTTGTATTTGAATTCTGGTGTAAGTTGTGGTGAGAATATTTTACGTGTGTATTTTTGTGTTATTATATAATTATATGCAATTATATTATGATTGTGTTTCTCACCCTTCTGCTATTTTAAATGCTCTATGAGGTATTGCAGATTAGATGCTGGAGGTCTTTTTGTGAAGCTTAGGTCTTCATTCTTTTGTCGGTCGGCTCCGATATGTAGCACCGGGTAGTCGGGGAGATCGTTGTGACTTATGTGTATATGTATAAATATCTTTTGGATTATATATGTATGAATCTGTGTATGACAGACAAACTCTTTATGTGATATATATATATATGAGATTCAGTTGCAGATTTTCCGCTTTTATTCTGTATCTGATTTGTGGGTAGTAGGAACTAAGTTCCTCTGTTAATTGCTACCTGATTGTTGCATATCTTTATGAGCAGGTTGATTGTGTTTTGTCTCAATTGATGTGACGCCTTCGTCTATGCCATGAATATTTAATTATACTCTGATTAACTGTTATCGCTTTAATAGCCTGGGGGTGTAGAAGGGGGTGTTACAAAAGAGGTTTTCCGTAGTAGTGAATATTAAATCTTCTAATGGAGGCATCTTACTTTAATTATTTATTTGTATTTTAGATTTTAGATAATATTTAGTGATCAATATCAAACTTCTGCCTATAGAATCAGGACATACTTTTCGAGCAAGACACAATATTGCTCGAAATTTCAAAAATAATACAATGATGGAAAAATCTCGGTTGCCTAATCCAATTACCTATAGACATTGAATGCAAAATTGTTTCATCATGAATCACGTGACACTTGTCGTAATGGTGGAAAGGTATCATTTTCACGAGTTAATGCTCCTATAGAATTGAAACAATTATTTTTTGATGGTTCAGCAGAAGGAAAACATTTTAGGCAACATATTCAAAGTTACAACCATGTGCTCTCATTCACTTCAATTGGTGTTCACGTTGATGAGAATATTCTTGCATCTGGTCGTAGTATATATACATTTTGTGCTCAAGGTGCTTTTTACTATAACAGAGGAAGTTTCTATCCAAATGAGGGTGTCAGACCGCGTTTCTTACAGCTATACATCTACGACACAGATAATGAGCCACATAATAAAATGCGGGAAAATATACAACTACACCAAAATGTAGTTCACAAATGACAAGAAATGCTCCATCAGTTTAATCCTTTTGTAATTAGGTTCAAGCAACTGTCACTACTTCCAAATATCGGTGAATGTAGCCTCATACTTAAAGAGCGTCCAAGTAATCACCATCAATATAATCTTCCAACTGCAGAACAAGTTGCGGCAATTATTGTTGGAGGAGATTCAGATGATATGGAATACAAAAGGGATATTAATGTCAAGAGACAATATTATAATTAAGTGAAACCAATGATGACAAATAAACGTGCTAGAGTTGTATATGGATCGAAGTCAGCAAACCAATATGTTTAACCTGCGGTTCGCACAGGTTTTAGACCATTTTTTTGCCCATTTAAATTTTGATTCGTGTGAGTTTGATCATTTAAATTGTAGATTATGCGAGTTCAATTCGCATATTCGCAGGTTCGGTTGTTATCCCCGTCTAAAAATTACTTTTATGATTAACTATATTTTTATCCCTTATAATATTTTCTATTATAAATTTTATTGGTAATAAATGTAGCTACCAATTACACTAATATTACAAAATATTGGTTTGAAGTATATATTGGAAAAAAAATTAAGTATCTTGTACAATTTTTGTATTTAGGACTCACAACTTATAAATTTTAATATAAAATAATCAACAATGTTTTTTAATTAAAAAAAATGAATTTTTATATTATTATTTTAAATTATTTTATTTAACATAAATAATTTATTTATTTTATTAAGACCTGTGAATTTAACGGTAAACTAATGCGAATTAGACTCACGCTAACATTTCAGTATCCATTAATAATTGCGAGCAATCAATTGAAGCGTTTAATATTTGAATATGCGAAGCACATGTTAAACGCATTTCATTGGCTATGAAACCCAAAAGTTAGTTATTCCAAAAAATATATATATATAGCTTTTTATATATAACACGTGATTGTTATTGTATTTCCTCTGTCTTTTTATACATAACACGTGATAGTTACTGTATTTCCTTCGTAATTCAGTTGAATATTTCATATAGATTAAAAATATAAAATAAATGAAAGATAGATAATGATATTTTAACTAAAGTATTTATTGTATTGAAAATGATAAAAATAATATTAATTAGAAGGTAAATTAAAAAAAGTGAATCATTAATTTTGAGACACTTTTTTATTTATAATGGGTCACTCATCATGGATCGTTGGACGGAGTGAGTACCATTTTCTATGAGCATTTAAATTGACACCTCCCACATGAACCTGACACCCTCCTATCGTGTATGAAAAGACGACTCTGCACTTGCAAAATTATTTCACGCATTTTCGAAATTTACAATATAGAGGCGCGAATTTGAAAAATCTGGAGCGATACCGGAAATTTGGAGAAGATTATTGGAAACTTCAAAACAGTATGTTTTTGTACCAAAACTTTCACAATTTCTGATATTTTGTATCGAAAATTTCAAAGATTTTAGTGTTTATTCAAACATTTTTACCGGATATTTCAATATTTCCGATATAAAATCCCATGGAATTTAACGAAAATTTCAAAATTTCCGGTAGTTATAAAAACCTAAATTTTTACCATAAATTTTAAAATATCCGGTATTGATAAAAAATTAGTTTTTTTTACCAAAAATTTCAAAATTTTCGGTAGTTATAAAAATTTTGATTTTTACTAGAAATTCTAAAATTTACGGTAGTTGTTAATTTTTATTTAATTTTTCCTTCTTTTGCAGTGAAATACAGAGGCAAAGATGACACTATTGCATGGAGAGCTATTAATAAAGCGGCAAACCAGACTAGGGTTGCTAGGGATGTTGAGGCTGAGTCTTCCTAGATACGGGTTGGATGAGTGGTCCCAACTGGTTCACACCTGAAGTGGTTGCCTGAGCAAGGTCAGTTCCGCATACCTCGTAGCACTCGACGCGATCGGTACGATCAGTAAACCAGCCTAGAGATGGGGTGGCAGATGAGGTGGTGCAACCAGATGTTGTTGTTGCTGATCTGGTGGTTGTTAAAGAGGTTGCATATCCGGTGGTTGATGAGGTTGCTGAGGAGGAAGTTGTTGAGGAGGTTATTGCTCGGGTGGTCTAGCCAGATGTTGTTGTTGTTGATTTGGTCCCATCTGTTACTGCTAACACAAAGGTTACAACTCCTTCGACCGAGCCCTCTGTGCACACTGATGGAGGATTCCCTGGAGGACCTATTGACAGGTCGGTGATTACTAAGTATGTTGACCATGTGACGTTACGACTATGGCAGAGAGAGGTATATGTCTTTTATGTTTAACTTTAATTTGTTTATTATTGTGCCATGAAAGCTAACTGCTAATTTTTTAAACTTGTTTGTCCCAGGAGCGTCCCACACTGAAGGTGACATCGCATGGGTCGAAGATGAAGGACTTTTCGAAGATTATGATGCCTGAGTAGGTCAGGTGGATTATACAAGAGTTCGAGCTCTTTGATTTTTCCCACTGCTCCTTCGCCATGCTCGACACTCCATTACTTAGTGCATTTATAGAGAGATGCTACAAGGAGACATCTTCATTTCATCTTCCGTTTGGGGAGATGACTATCACTCTGGATGATGTCTCCTCATTGTTCATCTCCCCATCGGCGACAGATTCTGGATGGCTCATGTTCTTAGCATGTCGCTTGCATGTATGACTGCTGCACGAGATTTGGGAGTTTATGAAGCGGCCGTGCAGAAGGAGTTTGGCATGAACAGGGGAACTCAATTTTGTATGTCTTAGCTTCGAAAGATGTACGACGATCTTGTTGTGGCTGGGAGTTATGAGGCTGCTGTTAGGTGGAAAGAAAATTATTTCAAAACTTAATCTAAAGAGGTGCAATCATGAAGGAGACTCAAATTATCGAAAGTAAATCAAAATGAAAGCAATAAGACAAGTGACAAAATAATTGTATTGGGATGCTCTCCCTAAATGTATTAGGGACATGCAACTACACAACCCTCTAAAATCACCCCCTTCAAAATACTCCAAAAACCAACTTCCAAACTATATGCTACTCATCCATAACATTTTTAAGTTAGTGTTTCTTTAATTGAATTGAGATAATTGCGAAGACATTCAATTGTAGCATTGTGTAATTTTAATATGTTAAAATGATTTGTCATGCGATTCGAGGAGGTTGGATAAGATTTGGATGCAGCGTAATGTCTGCAGCAACTTGGTATGCCTTGTCTTTAGGAGAAGGATGATGAGGCTGATTTCTCGCGGTTCGAATGACAACGACAACAATGGCAGCTTCACGTAAAGTCTGACACCGCACATTCGGTTAAAATATTTAATTGAATTATTTGTATTTATTTTAATTAATTATTGGATGTTGGTGTGATTTAAAATAAATTATTTGATTATGTGTTGTTGGGGTATGGTTGAAATATTAGGGTGTGGTGAGAAGGTAGATTAAATTAGAAAATAATTATAATAATTGTAATTTTTATTATTATTATTATTGATAAAATAAGAAATTGGAGAAAAATAGGAGTTTGGGCCAATTATGGGATTTGAGGAGAGTTTGGGGTGAAGGAGAAAAGGAAAGATTAATTTGGGCAAAAATAATAATTAAACAAAAGTAATTGGGGTACTATATATTTTAAAAGTTGAGAGAGAAGTTAGGTTTTTGGGAGAATTTGTCAGTACGTGAAATTTGAGAAAAGAGGCCAAAGGAGAGAAAGAACTTTTGAAGGGAGAAGAACAAAAGCTAGGCTTTTGAAGAGAGAAGTCGTAGAAGTTACTTGATTCATCTTCATTGCTGGAAATCCAAGGTAAAGGGGGGAGGGGGGAGAAAAGGCTACCAATTAGGTGTATTGAAGATGGGGTAGTGATGAGAAGTCCTTAATCTTATTAGGGTTCCTAGGTTTTCCTTCTTATGAATTGTTCATAATGAATTTCTGAAAACTGATTGTTGATCTTGAATCTATATGTGATGTTATGATTGAATAGATGTTTGAATGATCATAATCATGTATCTATAATTTTCTACCATGGATGAATGCTTGAATGCTGAGTTTTATTCATGAATTGATGAAAAATTGTTGTTAAATTTGACGATGAAATTTCTATAATGATGGTGAGAGAGGTGAGGTATATGTTAACGATTATGATTATATGATTCGTTGTTAAATTCTAGAAATAAGTTGTTTAGGTGTTAGGGTGTGTTTGGGAAAGGATTGAAAGTAAGAAAACATGTTGTACATGAGAAAAATTGGGCTTTGGGGCAAAATCAGCTTAGACCAATCGATTGGCCTCCTTGGGAAAATGTATTTGTTCACTCACAATTTTGAAAAATATGATGGCAGTGAGTTGAGACAATTAATTGTTCCCCCTAGAGCAATCTATTGGTCCCTGTTTTTGATGGTTGACCGCTTTGTCGATTTTGGCCGTAACTTCTATTCCGTAAGTCCAAATGAGACGTTGTTCGAAACATTGGAAAGCTATCACGTAAAGCTACCTGTCGCACCTCGAAAAAATCGCTTAATCGAAGACACGACCCTCACGCGAAAGGCGCAGAACGGTTCGACATAGTCGCCACCGAACTTTATTTATCCCAAAAGAGGGAAAGGAAAATATCGAGAAAACCTTTAAGGAGGGATAAGAACATGGTTGTCGCAACCACATTTTGGGTTTGGGAGTCGGTTACGTGAGGGGAAGGTACGCGCACCCCCTCACGTCCATTGTACTCAACGGGAACCTCTTGATTCGAATCGCGATACTCGTTAGCTAAGCTTGTTTGTTTTCTTCTCAAAAAATAAATGCAGAACGGTAAGATGAAAGGGAAGGATGCTAAGGGGGAAATGGGTGGTTTAAGGATAGAGTGCTCGGCAAGATCATCGCAATCTTGTGCCTACATATGCTCATTCGGACGAGAATGAGTAATCAGAGCAATCGTAGTTCGACTACGGGGTATGACGGAAAAATATGGTAGTGTGCTCGCTAAGATCGTCGCAATCTTGTGCCTACGTATCTTTACTCAGACGAGAGTAAAGAATCAGAGAAGTCGTAGTTCGTGGTACGTCCATGAAACAAGGAAAGTTAGCTTGTTTTAAAGGCGTCAATTGCTCACACACGAATAAGAGAACCCGCACTTAAACAACTGAAGAGAGATCAAAGACTTGAACCCCCATTTTTCACCTTGAAAAGAGTTGCGATAGTTGTTAGTTGTTTTTGAGTTTTATTGTGAAAATCCGCTTGACGTTGGATCAAGGGTTTATTTGTGTGCGAAGAGGTTAGTTTGAAAAAAAAAGTTTGGTTAGAGGTTGATTTGAAAATAGGTCGACGACGAGTCGAGAGTTTGGTTGAAAATGGGTTTGTTTGAAAATGGCTCGATGACAAATCGAGAATTGGTTAGAAAATGGGTTGTCTATGCTAGTCCCTAGGGGTGCTCCTAGTAAACAAACCACAATCAAAAGAATACATGAATGCGTACATCGGAATGGGAGCGGGGTACATGTAAAGTACATGGGATGACATGAAATAAAAGGTCTCATTGTAAGGTAGCCCAAGAGGAAGCCGTGTGTGTGCGAGGTGTCCTAAACTAAGCCTTGAGCAAGTGTCGGACAAAAGCTCCAAGCAAAGGATAGTAACCAATAGTCCACCAATTAGTATTTTATTGTTTCGATATTTTTAGTGTGTTTTGATTAAGGTATGAACAAAGAAAATGGTTAGATGAACGAGTATGAATATGACGAATAATATGAATAATAATCAAGATAATATTGACAAGAAAGTAAAGCAAGATAATATTGACAAGAAGTAAAGTTAGTAGTTAGTTTTTAATTGTTAATCGGGTCCAATGTAACGCTAAACCATCGTAGCATGATCTATGACGAAGATCACACTATAGGAGGATGCGCAATTGATCTTTGTGCTAAAACACGATAGAGAAATGATATTGAGGATCATTCTCCAATGAAATCGTGCCACACGAAAAGAAAAGGTGAAGATCTCGTCTTAATCACAAACTTTCGTCGATTAATCGAAGGTAACCTATCACGATCCCAAAGTATAGAAAGAGATCTCGATGATCACTCACTACAGATTTGAAATAATGAAGGTTAATCGCTTCAATAATCAACATTCGTGAATTGAAAGACTTCATCGATCGAAAATGAAAAAGAAGATAGAAGAAAATGCGAAATGAAAATGAAATGGAAATAGAAAAGAGATCGAAAATAAGAAAGGTCTCATCTTTACCAAGATCTTAAATCGATAAATCAATAATCTTTGGTTTTAGATTTTCATTGATCGATAAAAAAGAAAAATAAATAAAAAAAGATAATAAGAAATGAAATGAAATTCGAAAAGAGATCGAAAATAAAAAAGGTCTCATCTTTACCAAGATCTTAAATCGATAAATCGATAATCATTGGTTTTAGATTTTCATTGACCGATAAAAAAGAAAAAAGAAATGGCCTCATATTGATCAAGATTGTAGATCGATTTGAATAAATCAACTAGTCAAGATGTTTGTTATATCATTGGACCAAATATGGAAAATAGAAATTCAAAAATGGAAATAAATAAAAAATCAAATTTTTACCAAGAAACTTCATCAAATCTAAAACAAAATACTAAAACCCTTTTAATAAAAATAGAACAAATAGAAAAGAAAATAATTAAAAAAACAAAGAAGAGAGACATGGGGTTGTGACGCTGTTTATGAGTTTGTAAATAGTAAAAAAAATAGTGAGAATCATATGGGTCCATGAAGCCCATCATCTCATAAAAACCTATTTAGTAAAAAGAGAATGTAATATTGAAAGTAATCAGAGAACCCAAGCAGATTAATTGAAAAAAAATTGCAAAATTAGGTTGATTTTAATCCTTCAAGGCAAAACACGGTTTCTAGAATAACAAGGCAAGTCACTTATTTTAAAACCAAAAAAACTACAGTCCAAAGCAAAACCCATGGTCACCAACAACACACGGATTCAAAGAAAAATTCTCAGGATCTCTATAGATTCATCATCGCGTAGCAAAAAAAAACGTCACGAAATCATGATGAAAAACACAAAATCAAAGCTATTCGTGTCGTCATGATTCCAGAACCAACCTTCTTCGTGCGTGAATCTATTTCCCTCGGTCTCTCGCTTCATTTTGCTAACAGGTTCAGATTCTTTTCGATTTGTTTCACTCTTGTTCCTCTCAAATTCTCTCCATCACTTTCGTCTCATTTTCTCTGTTCTGTTTCTGGATCTGAACACGATTTGGTTTATGGTTTTGAAACTGGGTTTGGATTTGTATTTGATTCACGATTTTGGAGGAAGGGTTTGTAGAAGAAGAAGCTTTACTGGTTGAAGGGTTTCGAAGGTTTTTAAGAGGATGATTTGATGGAGGTTTTTGTTAATAGTATGATGAAGAGGGTGAGTTGTTGTTTTAGCTGTTGAAGGAGAACGGATGAAAAAGGGTCGTTTATTGTTTCGCGGATATTTCGATAATTTGAAGAGGGAAGGATGGATTTAAGAAAAGAAGACGGAGGGTAGTTTCAGTCGAGTTTTGGAGTTGCAGTGATGGAGTAGGGGTTTAATGTGTTATCGGGTTGTTTGACATGGGACAACAAAGATTGGTTTGGTTGTATTTGTGTGAAGGTGAAGACAATGGATTGAAGGAGATCTGGGTAACACTTGCAAGGTGAGTTCTGAAAATTTTTTCTCTGTTTTTTTTCCTCACGATTTTCTCTCCTCCTTCCCCCCTCAAATGAAACAAAAACCTCTCTTTTTAAAATCAACAAAGACTTGTAGATTAAGTTTGAAATTGTTATGTCCCTTTCAACTCACAGGCTGTTGTCGATGCAGGTCTGGGATGCTTGTGGTGTCGATGTTGCTTGTACTAGGCATGTTTTCGATTGTTATGGTTGTCACTTGGCGTGGTAGCAGACTGTGGTTGTACGGTGTACGTCCTTGCAGGTTCTTGGAGTGGCAAGCTATAACGTTGCTGTTGTGTAGGGTGGGGGGTCACGACTTGAGTGGAGGAAATTGAAGATTGTTGTGTATAATTTTTTTGGATTTTTCTTTGCTGTAATAAAAACGTAATGGGTCTTCACTATTTTTGTAACAATGTGTAATGGGCTTTATAAAGAGTTTATGGTTGGAAAAAAATAGTAAGAAATATTGAATGGATAAATGGATATTGGATAAATGAAAAATGAATAATAAATGGGAAATTGAATTGGAAAATGGGTACAAAAATATGAATGGATGAATTGGATAAAATTGGTTTGTAAATGAATTAGGAAAATGGATGACAAAGTGGATAAAAAATTATGGGAACGGATATGGTTTTTGTAATGTGCCTCCACCTTTGGTCAACACTCAAAATCTCTGACAAACGAAACTTGCATACCCCAATTCTTGAATTAATTCAAAGAAGGTCCTCCTTGAATCAACTTCTAATCAATGAAACCACAATCTCGAATCCGTCTTAACATGGTCTTGATTGAATAATAAATTTGACAAATCCTGGATCAATGACAAAGAACCTGAACCACACAATCAGTACTTGTACAAACCTTGATAACTTGATCCACACACGGATAATCTGAATTGGCACCAAAAACCATGACTGAAACTTCAGACATAAACACTTGAATCAATCACACCCAGGCCTTGATCTTGAAACAAACTTTGTCTAACTGAACCTCAAACACTACAACGACCAGAAGCGAAATATTTTTTGAATTTTCTGAATAACAGTTAATGGATGGAAGTACAGATAAAAAGTTATACACAGGTAGGACAAATTTGGGGTATGACAGATGCCCCTATCTAATTGACTTAAACCGAGTATGATGAACTGCTATGGTGTTTGTTCCTTCGAGGTAGAAGACAATTAGATACGAAGAAGACCACAAATTTGTTCGAAAATAAAGAAAATGCTTGGGAAGTGGAAAGGTGGATCAATGTCGGCCCTCGAGTGGACACTGAAAATCTTGCAAAGGTCGTTATTGCCTAAAGGATGATAACAGGAGAATCTGACACCAAAAGGATGATAAACCTATCACCAAAAGGATGATAGTGAACACACACACACACAGACCCTTCCACCAAAAGGATGAAAATGAGGTCAAAGCCTACTACTACCAAAAGGATAATAGGGCGCACACACACACAGACCCTTCCACCAAAAGGATGAAAATGAGGTCAAAGTCTGCTATTACCAAAAGGATAATAGGACACACACGCACACAGACCCTTCCACCAAAAGGATGAAAATGAGGTCAAAGCCTGCTATTACCAAAAGGATAATAGGGCATACACACATAGACCTTTCCACCAAAAGGATGAAAATGAGGTCAAAGCCTGCTATTACCAAAAGGATAATAGGGCACACACACACAGACCCTTCCACCAAAAGGATGAAAATGAGGTCAAAGCCTGCTATTACCAAAAGGATAATAGGGCACACACACAGAGACCCTTCCACCAAAAGGATGAAAATGAGGTCAAAGCCTGCTATTACCAAAAGGATAATAGGGCACACACACACAGACCGTTCCACCAAAAGGATTAAAATGAGGTCAAAGCCTGCTATTACCAAAAAGATAATAGGGCACACACGCACACAGACCCTTCCACCAAAAGGATGAAAATGAGGTCAAAGCCTGCTATTACCAAAAGGATAATAGGGCATACACACAGAGACTTTTCCACCAAAAGGATGAAAATGAGGTCAAAGCTTGCTATTACCAAAAGGATAATAGGGCATACACACAGAGACCTTTCAACCAAAAGGATGAAAATGAGGTCAAAGCCTGCTATTACCAAAAGGATAATAGGGCACACACACACAGACCCTTCCACCAAAAGGATGAAAATGAGGTCAAAGCCTGCTATTACCAAAAGGATAATAGGGCACACACACAGAGACCCTTCCACCAAAAGGATGAAAATGAGGTCAAAGCCTGCTATTACCAAAAAGATAATAGGGCACACACACAGACCTTTCCACCAAAAGGATTAAAATGAGGTCAAAGCCTGCTATTACCAAAAGGATAATAGGGCACACACACAAAGACCCTTCCACCAAAAGGATGAAAATGAGGTCAAAGCCTGCTATTACCAAAAGGATAATAGGGCACACACACACAAACCCTTCCACCAAAAGGATGAAAATGAGGTCAAAGCCTGCTATTACCAAAAGGATAATAGGGCACACACACACAGACCCTTCCACCAAAAGGATGAAAATGAGGTCAAAGCTTGCTATTACCAAAAGGATAATAGGGCACACACACATACAATATCTGACACTAAAAGGATGACAGACCTATCACCAAAAGGATGATACACAGACCAAGGGTTCACAGAGCGGTGACACCAAAAGGATGATGGATCAATACTAGCTACTACCACCAAAAGGATGATAGGAACTTCCCACTTGCGAGGACCAACACCAAAAGGATGCATGTTAGGTTGAATTGACAGAGATAGCTACCACCAAAAGGATGATAATAAATTTCTGATTTTGAGAGTTACCAACACCAAAAGGATGAAGGTTAGGTTAAATTGATAGGGTTTGGCTATCACTAAAAGGATGATAGTAAGGCAATTGACAAAAGGTCAAGTTTGCTGGGGATATGATGAGCGAGGCTTATTTGGAGACGTCAACAAAAGGTTGAAGCAAAGAAGTCACTGAGGAACACCATCCTTGTCAACAAAAGGTTGAAAGGACCAACTTACTAGGGAACGCCCAAGGGAGGTTGAATTTTGTTTGGAGAAAACCACTGACTGGTTTGAGCCAGGGATGACAACTCCATCAACAAAAGGTTGAGGACTTCATGAGGAACGCCCATGAACTTGAAGACAATGCCCCTGACTGGGCTATGGGTTGCTTGAGCTTGAGATTAACAAAAGTTTGAACCAACTTAGTGAGGAACGCCCACGGATTTACAGAAGATTCCCCTGACTGGGCTGAGATCATCTTGATCTTAACTTGCTCAACAAAAGGTTAAAAGCTTCGTGAGGAACGCCCACGGATTTGATGAAGATGATGCCCCTGGCTGGGCTGAAGATCGCCTTGAAAATCTTGAAATTGATCCTGGATCTTGATCATGCATATATGAATGCTTGATTTTGTAATGATGTTCCATGACGAATGGAGATGCAATGCAAATACTGACGCGTGGAGATGCAAGTGCTGGGGAAGTATGATTTGGTTTTTGGGATGCACATGATGCATATGATGCTTATGATGTCAAATGTGATACATATGATACGTATGATGCATATGATTGTAGACGGGTGATTGGTTATATTGTAAAGGTGCCAGCATGGTGGACTTTTGGTAGTTGCCTATGTGGATTGGACTTCGGGTGGTGGGGGGTTTGATTTCCTCAACACTCAATTTGTTGAAGACGTCATGATTGATGCAGACGAAGATGCTCTCGAGGCCCCAAGTTTGATGACTTGTTGATGAATTGTGGGTTCACTCCTGAGAGATCCACCACTCTGTGCTTAATGGTCAGGATAGCCTGCTTGACCAACTTGAAGATACAAAGGGATCCGCCTACTGCAATGAATCTTGCCACAGTCTGAACATGGTAATGGTCTGCCCCTGATTAACCAAATCTGAAGCAGTCTGATCTTTGGAGGTTGAGATTTGATGTGTTTTGAGATGACTTGCCCCTGATCGAGCTGTTAAACGAGTTTGCCCTAGATTGAGGTGTTGAGGGAGTCTTGCTTCGGGTTGGCACCACTGAAGAATTCAAGTTCCTATTCGATTGCCCCTTGTTAGAGTTGCTTTGATGTCTGACACTGATTTGCAGTTAAAATTGTGCATTTACAAATGGTAATCTTAATGCAATACACATGCAAGTTTTGAAAAAGTGTCGTTTATTGGAGTGTCGTGATAGTGTGAGACGAATGGACCATTAGTCCAGACATTGTGCAGATTTTGATGGTGTGAAAGATATAGCAAGGAGAATGACATCAATGCTAAAGATTAACAAATACGGGGAGTTAGTTTATGCAACCTTGCAATAATATGCTTTCAGAATACACCTCACCTCAATTAGGTCTTTCGAGGGTTGTAACGTGGTCTGGTTCGCGGTTAATGAAACAAAGGATATAAGGCTCAAAACTTGGTTTGTACCCACCCCTTCTTCGTGATGACCTCCAGTCCTACGTTCAGTTAATTCTACACATGTTTCTATTCCAAAAGGGTTGATGGTTCAAGGTATGCTTGAAATGGAAGTCACCTTTATTTTGTTTTTGATGAATGTCAGTGACCTTTGGGATTTCGACATGGCGGCCATTAAATCTTATTTTATTTTTGTTGAGGATCCGAGGGCCTCTTTTGTTTTTTCTTTTTAATCCCTATCTTTTGCATGGACTGATTTTACTTTTCGAGTCCATCAGGGTAGCCTTGATTTTTTGCCTAAGTCTCCTTTGAGGTGCTCGACTTAGCAGGCTTTTGATTTTTTTGTTTTTGGTTTTGTTGGATGATTGTGACTGCCAAGTCATGGTTATTGATGAACAACTGTCATGTCTTGTGGAATTTTGCTTTGTGATTTGAGTGTGTAATTGGGTTAACTGAACACTACCTTACCCCAGGTTGAGTGCAAGGATTTGAATATCCGAAGGAAACTACTACTTCTAGGCTCAAAGTGGTTTACTAGGGATTAACTCCTTGTCTCTCCAGTGTTTAGGGGTTGAAACAATGCATGTACATCATCGGCGGGATTCTATCCGAAAGCATACGACTTGCAATTATGGGTATTTCGTTTTCATCATCCTCCCTCCAATCATTGCTAACAACAGTTTGATATAGAGAGTGAAGTGGATAAATGTGTCGGTGTTTTGCAGTAAATGGAAAAAAAAGAGTGAATACGACATAACTGATTCAAAACATGCATAATCACTACATTAATAAACCAAATATGAAAGGCAATGTTCAAAGCATACAGTACTTAAACAAATAAATACAAAATAACAAGAGTGCAAATGATGGAATGGCAACATGACTGCCTTCTTCGGGGAAAATTGAACTTGACTTGACTTGATTTGACTTGGCTTGCTGCTGGCACTAGCTTGGCGGCGGCAGAGGGTTTTTGATGACGTTTGGAGCCCTCCCATTGAACGTGAGATACTTTGAGTCAATTATGTCTTGAACCTTGTGTTTGAAAGCTCTGCAGTCCTCGATCGTATGCCCTGGAGCACCCTTATAAAACTCGCAATGAGTATTAGCATCATAATCTGGGGGAATGACAGTTGGAGGAGCTAGGTCCCTCAGAGCGATTGCCCTCTTCTCCATCAATTGAGCAAAGATTTGAGCATATGTCATCGGCAGACGATCAAAGTCTCTATCTGGCCTCCTTGTCCTTTGTTGATTAGGCTGACGTTGTTGAGCAGCTCTCTGTTGTTGATGTTGAGAAGGATACTGATACCCTTGCTGGTTGTGTGATTATTGCTGAGGAGCCTATTGCTGAGGCATTGGAGCTTGAACAGCTTGAACAGTTGGCTGATAAGGCATCGGAGTATATTGCGCAGCAGCAACATACGGATACTGGAAGTATGGCATTTGAAAAGGCATTGGAGGGGGAGCTTATTGAGCTTGCCCGTTCTGAGCAGAGACAACATTTGTTTCGCCCTCTTTCTTTTTGTATCCATTGAAGGGCTTCTTGACTGCAGACTGACTGCTAGAACCTCCTTGGATCTTTCCACTTTTAAAACCTTCTTCAATTCTCTCACCGACAATTACCAAATCAGAGAATCCGGCAGAAACATTACCAATCAACTTCTTATAGTATTGGCCTTGCAAAGTACCCATGAAGATGTCAATAAGTTCACGATCAACAAGAGGTGGATGCACCCTTGCAGCCAGCTCTCTCCAGCACTGCGCGTACTCCTTAAAGGATTCGTTGTCCTTCTGAGCCATACTCTGAAGCTGAGTACGATTCGGAGCAAGGTCAGTGTTGTATTTGTATTGCTTGACAAATGCATCAGCTAGCTCATCCCAAGTGTGCACATTGCTATGCTCCAGCTGCATATACCATTCGAGTGATGCCCCAGACAAACTGTCTTGGAAGTAATGAATCATTAGCTTTTCGTCTCTGGCATAGCCAGCCATCTTGCGACAGTACATCTTCAGATGAATGTGAGGACAACTGAGACCTTTGTATTTTGGGAATTCCTGTACTTTGATCTTGGGAGGAATGACAACATCTGGCACCAAGCACATTTCCAGAGCATTCAGAGAAGATGAGTGGTGTCCCTCCATGACTCGGAGTTTCTCAGCTAGATCACGACACATCTTGATAGCTTCAGAATCCTGGGCAGCAGTAGGATTGGCAAGTGGGATAGCAGCATGATAGTTTTGAACTTCATCGTATTGATCTTGTAGATTTTCCTCAGCCTGAGGGATAGGAATTCGAGTGACAACAGGCTGGGCTTGCGGAATAGCTCCAACAGTAACTCCAGATGTTGGAAGTGGTTGAGAAGTGGCTCCTTCAGCGGCAGGAGTGAAGTTTATTGGTATCCCATAATTGATTGGATTGGGAACAGGAACTGAGAGTCTTGAGGTAGACCCTTGCACAGGAACGTTGTTGTTGGCAGCAGTGGCTTCACGCAGTTCTTCTTCTTTTCTGGCCATTATGATGGCTTCAAGAATCTGATCAATCTTTCCTTTCATAGAGTCCAACTCTTCTCTGAAGGCAACTTGCTCTTGTTGAATTTGTTCCATCATTCGCCTTGTGTTGGCTCGAGTTGCATATTGGTGTCGAGGAATCAGATTGATTTACTGGAGAAGGAAGGAAGTTGAAGTGAGATTCTGAGGTTGAAAATGCAATGCAAGATGTATAACAGATGTAATGCAATGATATGAGATGCAATGCAAGATGCAAGATCCAGGATCGTAGATCACAGGTTCAACGGATTCTGAGGTTGGCCGAAGGAACGGGTCAAGAACCACAACTAGGATCAAGAAAGCCCACGGGTAGGTTTCTAAGACGGGTAGGTGCCTAGAGTTATAGATATATTTTGAAAACATTATAACCAAGACAAAGAGACATCCGACTATAATATCCTAAAAATAACCTCGTCTAGGTGAGGTCTTCGTTTCTTCCCCACGAGGAAGACTCCTCGGAGGCGTCCACTACACAACCATCGACATACGGGTTCTATGTTGGTTCTCAGAATCCTAGATCGAGGTCGAAAATATTACTGTCAGGAAGTAATACGTTCGAGGGATCTCATCTGATTAGGGCGTTCGTATTAACTCACAAAGAGTTAACACTACCAACCACCATGGATAAATGGGTTAATGGTCCTTGGGATCAACGAATCATGCTCGAAAACATTACCATCGCGGCGAAGGAACATCGAAATGATAACATCTCCAAGGGAGTCTACTCCAAGCGGGGTTTTCACTTTGGCACGCGGAAGAGACCACGGAAGCCTCCACTACACAACCACCATCCTAATCCTAGGGTTTTTCTCGACTCGGGTGTAGAGCCATCTCACAAAGTTCCCAATGTCAGAACAACCCAATAATGTCACAAAAGGTAACACAGATAAGGAAATAGGAAAGCAAGTAAATAAGTAAACAAGCGAGAAGAAAACATGCAAACGAAACTAACGAGCTCGCGATTCGAATCAAGATAGGCTTGACTCTCTCTTGCATGGAGCAAATTATCCCCAGCAGAGTCGCCAGCTGTCTCACCTCGAAAAAAATCGGTTAATCGAAGACATAACCCTCGCGCGAAAGGCGCGGAACGGTTCGACAGAGTCGGCACCGAACTTTATTTATCCCAAAAGAGGGAAAGGAAAATATCGAGAAAACCTTTAAGGAGGGATAAGAACATGGTCGTCGCAACCACATTCTGGGTTCGGGAGTCGGTTACGTGAGGGGAAGGTACGTCCACTCCCTCACGTCCGTTGTACTCAACGGGAACCTCTTGATTCGAATCGCGATACTCGTTAGCTAAGCTTTTTTGTTTTCTTCTCAAAAAATAAATGCGGAACGGTAAGATGAAAGGGAAGGATGCTAAGGGGGAAATGGGTGGTTTAAGGATAGAGTGCTCGGCAAGATCATCGCAATCTTATGCCTACGTATGCTCATTCGGACAAGAATGAGTAATCAGAGAAATCGTAGTTCGACTACGGGGTTTGACGGAAAAAGATGGTAGTGTGCTCGCCAAGATCGTCGCAATCTTGTGCCTACGTATCTTTACTCGGGCGAGAGTAAAGAATCAGAGCAGTCGTAGTTTGTGGTACGTCCACGAAACAAGGAAACTTGGTTTGTTTTAAAGGCGTCAATTGCTCACACACGAGTAAGAGAACCCGCACCTAAACAACTGAAGAGAGATCAAAGACTTGAACCCCCATTTTTCACCTTGAAAAGAGTTGCAATAGTTGTTAGTTATTTTTGAGTTTTATTGTGAAAATCCGCTTGACGTTGGATCAAGGGTTTATTTGTGTGCGAAGAGGTTAGTTTGAAAAAAAAAGTTTGGTTAGAGGTTGATTTGAAAATGGCTCGACGACGAGTCGAGAGTTTGGTTGAAAATGGGTCTGTTTGAATATGGCTCGATGACGAATCGAGAATTGGTTAGAAAATGGGTTGTCTATGCTAGTCCCTAGGGGTGCTCCTAGTAAACAAACCACAATCAAAAGAAAACATGAATGCGTACATCGGAATGGGAGCGGGGTACATGTAAAGTACAGGGGATGACATGAAATAAAAGGTCTCATTGTAAGGTAGCCCAAGAGGAAGCCGTGTGTGTGCGAGGTGTCCTAAACTAAGCCTTGAGCAAGAGTCGGACAAAAGCTCCAAGCAAAGGATAGTAACCAACAGTCCACCAATTAGTATTTTATTGTTTCGATATTTTTAGTGTGTTTTGATTAAGGTATGAATAAAGAAAATGGTTAGATGAACGAGTATGAATATGACGAATATTATGAATAATAATCAAGATAATATTGACAAGAAAGTAAAGCAAGATAATATTGACAAGAAGTAAAGTTAGTAGTTAGTTTTTAATTGTTAATCGGGTCCAATGTAGCGCTAAACCATCGTAGCATGATCTATGACAAAGATCACACTATAGGAGGATGCGCAATTAATCTTTGTGCTAAAACAGGATATAGAAATGATATTGAGGATCATTCTCCAATGAAATCGTGCCACACGAAAAGAAAAGGTGAAGATCTCGTCTTAATCACAAACTTTCATCGATTAATCGAAGGTAACCTATCACGATCCCAAAGTATAGAAAGAGATCTCGATGATCACTCACTACAGATTTGAAATAATGAAGGTTAATCGCTTCAATAATCAACATTCATGAATAGAAAGACTTCATCGATCGAAAATGAAAAAAAAGATAGAAGAAAATGCGAAATGAAAATGAAATGGAAATAGAAAAGAGATCGAAAATAAGAAAGGTCTCAACTTTACCAAGATCTTAAATCGATAAATCGATAATCTTTGGTTTTAGATTTTCATTGACCGATAAAAAAGAAAAATAAATAAAAAAAGATAATAAGAAATGAAATGGAAATCGAAAAGAGATCGAAAATAAAAAAGGTCTCATCTTTACCAAGATCTTAAATCGATAAATCAATAATCTTTGGTTTTAGATTTTCATTGACCGATAAAAAAGAAAAAATAAATGGCCTCATATTGATCAAGATTGTAGATCGATTTGAATAAATCAACTAGTCAAGATGTTTGTTATATCATTGGCCCAAATATGGAAAATACAAATTCAAAAATGGAAATAAAAAAAAAAATCAAATTTTTACCAAGAAACTTCATCAAATCTAAAACAAAATACTAAAACCCTTTTAATAAAAATAGAACAAATAGAAAAGAAAATAATTAAAAAAACAAAGAAGAGAGACATGGGGTTATGGCGCTGTTTATGAGTTTGTAAATAGTAAAAAAAAAGAGTGAGAATCATATGGGTCCATGAAGCCCATCATCTCATAAAAACCTATTTAGTAAAAAGAGAATGTAATATTGAAAGTAATTAGAGAACCCAAGCGGATTAATTGAAAAAAAAAAGAAAAATTAGGTTGATTTTAATCCTTCAAGGCAAAACACGGTTTCTAGAATAACAAGGCAAGACACTTATTTTAAAACAAAAAAAAAACTACAGTCCAAAGCAAAACCCATGGTCACCAAAACACACAGATTCAAAGAAAAATGCTCAGAATCTCTATAGATTCATCATCGCGTAGCAAAAAAAAAACGTCACGAAATCATAATGAAAAACACAAAATTAAAGCGATTCGTGTCGTCATGATTCCAGAACCAACCTTCTTCGTGCGTGAATCTATTTCCCTTGGTCTCTCGCTTCGTTTCGCTAACAGGTTCAGATTCTTTTCGATTTGTTTCACTCTTGTTCCTCTCAAATTCTCTCCATCACTTTCGTCTCATTTTCTCTGTTCTATTTCTGGATCTGAACACGATTTGGTTTATGGTTTTGAAACTGGGTTTTGGATTTGTATTTGATTCACGATTTTGGAGGAAGGGTTTGTAGAAGAAGAAGCTTTACTGGTTGAAGGGTTTCGAAGGTTTTTAAGAGGATGATTTGATGGAGGTTTTTGTTGATAGTATGATGAAGAGGGTGAGTTGTTGTTTTAGCCGTTGAAGGAGAACGAATGAAAAAGGTTCGTTTATTGTTTCGCGGCTATTTCGATGATTTGAAGAGGGAAGGATGAGCAAGGAAGACGGAGGGTAATTTCAGTTGAGTTTTGAATTTGCAGTGATGGAGTAGGGGTTTAATGTGTTATCGGGTTGTTTGACATGGGACTGCAAAGATTGGTTTGGTTGTATTTGTGTGAAGGTGAAGACAATGGATTGAAGGAGATCTGGGTAGCACTTGCTAGGTGAATTCTAAAACTTTTTTCTCTATTTTTTTTCCTCACGATTTTCTCTCCGCCTTCCCCCCTCAAATGAAACAAAAACCTCTCTTTTTAAAATAAACAAAGACTTGTGGATTAAGTTTGAAATTTTTATGTCCCTTTCAATTCACAGGCTGTTGTCGATGCAGGTCTGGGATGCTTGTGGTGTCGCTGTTGCTTGTAGTAGGCATGTTTTGGATTGTTATGGTTGTCACCTGGCGTGGTAGCAGACTGTGGTTGTACGGTGTACATCCATGCAGGTTCTTGGAGTGGCAAGCTGTAACGTTGCTGTTGTGTAGGGTGGGGGATCACGACTTGAGTGGAGGAAATTGAAGATTGTTGTGTATAATTTTTTTGGATTTTTCTTTGCTGTAATAAAAACGTAATGGGTCTTCACTATTTTTGTAACAATGTGTAATGGGCTTTATAAAGAGTTTATGGTTGGAAAAAAAATAGTAAGAAATATTGAATGGATAAATGGATATTGGATAAATGAAAAATGAATAATAAATGGGAAATTGAATTGGAAAATGGGTACAAAAATATGAATGGATGAATTGGATAAAATGGGTTTGTAAATGAATTAGGAAAATGGATGACAAAGTGGATAAAAAAAATTATGGGAATGGATATGGTTTTTGTAATGTGCCTCCACCTTTGGTCAACACTCAAAATCTCTGACAAACGAAACTTGCATACCCTAATTCTTGAATTAATTCGAAGAAGATCCTCCTTGAATCAACTTCTAATCAATGACACCACAATCTCGAATCCGTCTTAACATGGTCTTGATTGAATAATAAATCTGACAAATCCTGGATCAATGACAAAGAACCTGAACCACACAATCAGTACTTGCACACACCTTGATAACTTGATCCACACACGGATAATCTGAATTGGCACCAAAAACCATGACTGAAACTTCAGACACACACTTGAATCAATCACACCCAGGCCTTGATCTTGAAACAAACTTTGTCTAACTGAATCTCAAACACTACAACGACCAGAAGCGAAATATTTTTTGAATTTTCTGAATAACGGTTAATGGATGGAAGTACAGATGAAAAGTTATACACAGGTAGGACAAATTTGGGGTATGGCACTACCTCATAGTGGTTAGTGAACCGTTGTGTTTATCCAATAATGTAAAGTTTGCATTTATAACATATATAAAGGCAACACTTGGTTTTGGTGTAACTTATTTCTTTTACCAATTTTACCCTTACTTTAATGTTTAACTTACACAATAATTTCCATCGAAGCCACTACTATCATCTTTTTCAGTAACTTCCTATTTTGAACTTCTTACATAATTATTTACTATAAACTTACCTAATTTCCATTTAAAATTACCATTAACTAAAAAATATTGTTTATATTTTAAAATTGTTGAAATATTAGATTAGATTTGATTTGATTAGATTTAATATTTAAACATAATCCAAGTTGTGTTAGCCCAAACCCAATTAGGGTTGTATATAAATAGTCATAATATGTATCATTATTTGTAACAATTCATTCAATAAATCCTTATTTCCTTATTCTTTTTCTCTCCTCACTAAAAGTGTCTCACGATTGGCTTTCATGAAACCCTAGAAGTGGTTACTAATGGCGTTTTTGCGCTTGGTAAAGACGCAACGGAAGCACAGAGAACCGCTCACAAGGATGCCAAAGAAGGATTGCAAGGCAGCGTTCTACATCCAATCGGCGGTTGATGCGGCTAACTTCGACAGAATCGCTCATGCTATTCGTCATCGCTTTGCCTATGTGCACTTTTCAATGGTTTCCATTTGAACCTGCATTGTTCCTTTTTATTTGACAAATATTAAGAGTTCATACGATCACCAATCCACAATAATGTTGAGAATAACAAAATATCATTTCATATGTCCATTACATTTCAAATTTGGTGTACCATTTTTATCTTCCAAATATACCCTTTTAACCTTTTTTTATTAAATTTTAATTACCCTTTCCCACAAAAGCAGTTATATGACAGTTTATTATTTTTCATACCATTATTTTTAACTATTTTACAAATAATTTAAAACAAAATTAAAATTAAATAAAAATATAATACAATTTATATTTATGTGCGTCATTATTAAAGAAAACGGACAGACGAGCACATCTAGATGCTAATAAATATTAAAAGGAAAAACATTTTAGGGGGTTAGCCTTTCACACAACTTTTCTTTTGTTATCCACAACCATAAGCCTTCTCTCTCGAGCAGGACTGTGGTGCCTTTAAAGGGTGCCCTTAAAACGCCAAAGGCTGCCTTTGAGTCTTTCCCTCGCTCCAAATTTTCTCTCATCATTGTATTTATTTATTTTTAATTTTTTTAAATATAGAACTGACTATTTTTTATCTAAAGGCACGGTAACTTTGTCACCACAGCAAAGCCCAACCCTTCTCTCTCTTAATACGCGTAGAGGGTGGACGGTGTGAAGTGCGTTGTCGTCGGAGAGCTTTGACCGGTTGTTCGGAAGGTGCCCTCACGCTTGCGGCTTCCCAGATGCCGGCGTAAAGGAACCGACGTCGTGGTAGTGACTGGAGGTGCGGGATCCGCAGTTGAAGCAGTGCGATTGGACAGGCTCCGGTGGTGGTGTTGATCTTGCTGTTTCGATTTGATTCTCCACCCCTTACTGTGTTCTTCTTTTCATCTTAGACCGATTTGGTTTTCGAAAAAATTTCAATTGATTATATTATTGCACAATACGGTTTGCGTGTGCTTGATGGCCAGCATTGAATGAAAGGTTTGATTGTGATGATTTTAGAGTTTTTTATGTGAATTGTTCAATGTTGTAGATGTATCATTGTAGGTTTAAAAAAAAAATGGTCGAAGGAGGTTATAGAATTATAACGTGGTGTTGATGATTGAAGATGTGCACTGGTTTTGTGATGATCTGAATGAATGGTTTCGTTGGTGATGGTGGTTTTCTGTAACACACACGTGAGGGAAGCAGAAACTAATTCTCATAATTTTTTTTGTGTTTGAGGGATTGTGTGTGGAAGAAAATAAGGGTTGGTTTTGACTAGGAGAGGTTTGGGTAGAGAGCTTAGGATTAGTTGTAGAAATGGTTGACATTGGACCTATTTATATTAAGAAATTAGATTAATAAAAAAGAAAAAAAGATTAATTTTGATTCAAACAATTAATTAAAACAATTAGAAAGTCCAAAAAACATATTTTATTTGATTTAGATTTCAATTATTTTAATTAATTAAATTAGGTGTTTCTAAAGTTTTATATTTGTCTTTAAAGATATGAAAAAAATGCTAAAAATAAAACAAATTAAATGCTTTTACACTGGCAGCGCATTTCAATTAAATCTTTAAATTAATGATATTTTTTCTCAGTTTTTTTGATTAAAATACATAAAAGTAAAAATAATAATTTTTTAAAAAAATTGCCTATAAAGAAAAATGAAAATTAAGTAATAAACTCAATTTTTTTTTTGTAATTTGATTTTATTTAATTACTCATGTTGATTCTTTCCAAATAAATAAAAATATTATTCTAAAAATAAAAATGTTAAATGACAATGAATTACTATCCTAAAATAAAATGTGAACAAATTTAATATTACACAATGAATTCTAATATTACACAAATTTAATAGAATCGTCGCTCTGCTAGGGTTGAGAACCCATGGGCAAAAGGGGCGTCGGCCGACCGAAATCTCAGGTGGAGACGCGCCGGAAAGGAGCAGAAAGGACGACTGTAACACAAGCGGTGGTGATACAAGAACCAGACACTGCACAAGATAGTCCCAGCCACCTCCAGAAATAAGAGAAGCAAAATCAGTCCATGCAAAAGATAGGGATTAAAAGAAAAAAACAAAAGAGGCCATCAAACCCTCAACAAAAACAAAATAAGATCTAGTGACCACCAAATCAAAACCAAAGGGTCACTGACATCCATTCACAACAAAATAAGGTGATTGCCATGTCGAGCAAACCTTGCATCATCACTCTTACACCGTCAACCCTTTTGGAAGACAAACCTGTGCAGAATTAACTGAACGTAGGACTATAGATCATCATGAAGAAGGGGTGGGTACAAATTATACTTTGAGCCTGATATCCTTTGTTTCATGACCGTGAACCAAACCACGTTACAACCCTCGAAAGACCTATTTGAGGCGAGGTTTATTCCGAAAGCATACTATTGCGAGGTTGCGTAACATGACTCCCCATATTTGCTAATCTTCAGCATTGGTGCCATTCTCCTTACTATATCTTTCACACCATCAAAATCAGCACACGTTTGGGCTAACGGTCCATTCGTCTCACTATCACGACACTCGAATAAACGACTCTTTTTCAAAACTCACATAGGCATTGCATTGAGAATACCATTTGTGAATGTTCAATTTTAACTGCAAATCAGTGCTAGACATCAAAGCAATCTAATAAGGAGCAATCAAAGAGGAACTTGAGCTTTCAGTGGTGCCGACCCGAAGCAAGACTTCCTCAAACCCTCAGTCGGGGGCAATTCCTTCAACAGCTCAATCAGGGGCAAGTCATCTCAAAGCACATCAAAGCTCAACATCCAAAGATCAAGTTACTTCAGAACTGGTTAATCAAGGGCGGACCATTACCATATTCAGACTGAGGCCATCCTGACCCTCAAGCACAGAGTCATGGTCTTCTCAGAAATGACTTATCATCAAGTGACCAAACTGGAGGCTTCGAGAGCATCTTCTTTGTCTACATCAATCATGGCGTCTTCAACAAACTGAGTGTCGAGGAAATCAAATCCCTCCCACCACCCTAAGTCCAATCCGCATTGGCAACTACCAAAAGTCCACCACGCTGGCACCTCTCCAAACTTATCCAATCACCCGTCTGCAATCATACGCACCATACGCATCATAAACATCATCTGCATCATATGCATACCCAAAAAACCAAAATCATACTTCCCCAGCACTTGCATTTCCGCGCGTCAGCATTTGCATTGCACATCATCACAAAATCAAGCATTCACATATGCACAGTCAAGATCCAGGATCAATCTCAAGACTGCAAGAAGATCTTCAGCCCAGCCAGGGGCATCTTCATCAAATCCGTGAGCGTTCCTCACGAAGTTGTTCAACCTTTTGTTGATCAAGCTCAAGCATCCTCTGCCCGGACAGGGGCATCTTCTTCAAGTTCATGGGTGTTTCTCATGAAAATCTCAACCTTTTGTTGATGATACTGTGATCTCCAAGCAAGTCAGCGTGCATTCCTCATTGAGTTGTGTTCCTCAACCTTTTGTTGCTGAGGTCGTCATCCTCATCCCAACCAATAAACATTCCTCCAAGTCAGTGGGCGTTCCTCATTGAATTTTTCTTCAAGTCGAACTACGACTGCCCTAATTCTTTATTCTCGTCCGAGTAAAGATATGTAGGCACAAGATTGCATAGATCTTGGCGGGTTACCTTCTCCATTTTTCACTATTTCCCTTTCCTTT
This sequence comes from Lathyrus tuberosus, assembly GCA_022829125.1. Classification (NCBI taxonomy): domain Eukaryota; kingdom Viridiplantae; phylum Streptophyta; class Magnoliopsida; order Fabales; family Fabaceae; genus Lathyrus; species Lathyrus tuberosus. Next base: position 1,645,868 of record JALAZF010000308.1, on the reverse strand, counting down.
TCGTGGGCTCTCCTCACTGATTTCTTTACTTCAACCTTTTGTTGATGTCTCCAAATAAATCTCACCACATCCCCAGCAAACTTGACCTTTTGTCAATTGCCTTACTATCATCCTTTTGGTGATAGCCAAACCCAATCAACTCAATTCAACCTACATCCTTTTGGTGTTGGTAACCCTCAAATAAAAACTTTTCTATCATCCTTTTGGTGATAGCCGAAACCATGTCAATTCAACCTTCATCCTTTTGATGTTGGTTCTCACGAATAAGAAGTTCCTATCATCCTTTGGATGGTAGTAGCTTATTTTGATCCGTCGTCCTTTTGGTGTCGCCGATCCATAAACCCTTGGTCTGTGTGTCATCCTTTTGGTGAGTGACATCCTTTGTGTGTGTTCCCTATTATCCTTTTGGTAATAGCAGGCTGTGTGTGTGCCATACTATCCTTTTGGTAGTAGCAGGCTGTGTGTGTGTATGCCCTATTATCCTTTTGGTAATAGCAGGCGTTGACCTCATTTTCATCCTTTTGGTGGAAGGGTCTGTGTGCGTGTGTGCCCCATTATCCTTTTGGTAATAGCAGGCTTTAACCTAATTTCCATCCTTTTGGTGGAAGGGTCTGCGTGTGTGTGCCCTATTATTCTTTTGGTAATAGCAGGCTTTGACCTCATTTTCATCCTTTTGGTGGAAGGGTCTGCGTGTGTGTGTGCCCTATTATCGTTTTAGTAATAGCAGGCGTTGACCTCATCATCCTTTTGGTGGAAGGGTCTGTGTGCGTGTGTGCCCTATTATCCTTTTGGTAATAGCAGGCTTTGACCTCATTTCCATCCTTTTGGTGGAAGGGTCTGCGTGTGTGTGTGCCTTATTATCCTTTTGGTAATAGTAGGCTTTGACCTCATTTTCATTGTTTAGGTGGAAGGGTCTGTGTGTGTGTGCCCCATTATCCTTTTGGTAATAGCAGGCTTTGACCTCATTTTCATCCTTTTGGTGGAAGGGTCTGTGTGTGTGTGCCCTATTATCCTTTTGGTAATAGCAGGCTTTGACCTCATTTTCATCCTTTTGGTGGAAGGGTCTGTGTATGTGTGCCCTATTATCCTTTTGGTAATAGCAGCCTTTGACCTCATTTTCATCCTTTTGGTGGAAAGGTCTGTGTGTGTGTACCCTTTTATCCTTTTGGTAATAGCAGGCTTTGACCTCATTTTCATACTTTTGGTGGAAGGGTCTCTGTGTGTGTGTGCCCTATTATCCTTTTGGTAATAGCAGGCTTTAACCTCGTTTTCATCCTTTTAGTGGAAGGGTCTGTGTGCGTGTGTTCACTATCATCCTTTTGGTGATAGGTCTGTCATCCTTTTGGTGTCAGATTTCCTGTTATCATCCTTTTGTTGATAACGACCTCTGCAAAATATCCATCATCCCATCTCCCAGGCATTCTCTTTCTTTTCAGACAAATTTGTGGTCTTCTTCATATCTAATTGACTTCTACCTCGAAGGAACGAACATCGGTTCATCTAACTCGGTTTAAGCCAATTAGATAGGGGCATCTGTCATACTCCAAATTTGTCCTACCTGTGTATAATTTTCTTCTGTACATTCATCCATTGACAATTATACAAAAATCCAAAAGATATGTTGTCTTCAACTTCATCCCTCTTTTAATTTTTATCCATATATATTTAACCATTTTTACCCTTAATCCAATTCAATAACCATTTCCTTTTCCATTAAACTATTCCTTTTTAACCCAATTTCTCTCTATTCAATTCATTTTTAATAATCTTTTCTTAGCCCATTTTCTTTTTGATCATCCAAAAAAAAAATCATACACTACACCTACAAAAAACCATAAGGCCCATGAGAATTTCATTCCAAGAGTACATTACACAAAAATGCTTTAGAAAAAAACCCAAGCCATACAAATAATACAAAGCCCATTTTTATTTTTCATTACCATTTCCTAATACATACACAAAAGAGTTCAAGGTCCATTAATACAATTCAAAGCCCATGAATCATTACAAGCAACATAAACAAAATTCCAAAGTTCACATGAACACATCTCATACACGACCAAGGTAGTCTGCAACATTTCCAATTAGCCATCACAATTTCCAGAACCACACACATTAAGCCTTCCCAACAGAATTTCCATTGCCAAGACCTGTACGAGCCGCACCATTTGCCTTGCCATCATAAAATGTGCAAACTTAACAAAACCGTATCCATTGTAAATCATGACCCTGCACACCAAAATCAACCAAAATCAGCAGTATGTTTATTTTTCTCTCCGTACGAATACAAAACATGACCCCACATGAGGAATTATACCTGCAAAACGAGTCATACACGCAGCCATAGCGTGATACGCGCACCTCTCCAACCTGTACGAAATCAATTTGCAATGCACACCAAACCGTTACATTTCCAGCTCATAAATTTCACCAATCCTTCCCAATATACCCTCACTCACTCTATAATATGAGGACCTTTTTTTACTCTTCTCGGACAAGTTATGGGGAACCAAAGAGAACCGCTGCGAAAATTCCTCTAAACCTTTAACCCTCCCATTCTTCAACCTCCCTCATCCACCTGACCCAATCTTCATCTTCAACAAGAACCTGCACCTTAACTCGACCCTCCGCCACCTTCCGCCTTACCAGCTTCACCACAACGACCAAACCCCCTTCTTTCACCGTTAACAACAGCCAATCATCTTCAAACAAATCAAACCCAATAATGCCAAACCAAACCAGATTCAGCTTCAAAACCGAAAAGAGATGAGATGAAGGAGATATTGAGATGAACAAACCTGAATAAATTCAAACCAATCTAACCTGAATAAAAAATCGAACCAAACACGAGAAGGATCTGAGCTAGCACGGAAGCGAAATGGACCGCGGTTGAGACGGAACCGTTTTCGGAAAAAAGAAGGTTGGGATGCGTTGATGTTCTTCTGCATCTTGTTTGTTTAAATTGTTTTTTTCAAAAAAAAAAATAATGGTGAAGTGATGTTGTTGTTGACCGTGTTTTCACGGGTGGTTTTTGTCTCTTTTTATTCATTTTTTGCCTTTTAATAAAAAAACCTAATACTACATATGTTGTAAAGGTGATGATGGGCTTTGGTTTAAAGCCCGCAGGATTCCCTTCTCAATAGCTAGAATATTTATGCTGGACTTTGGATCCACAAACCCTGTCTTTTTCCAGCACCCCCCTCCCTCTTGATTTTTGTTTTAATTTGTTTAAAAATCTTTGAAGTTCTATTTTCTAAACTTTAAAATTGTTAGATAATTTCTAATTTCTTTTCATTTGGGCCAATGATATAAAAAATATCATGATTTGTGGATCTATTTCAAATAGATCTATAATCTTGGTTAATATGAGGCCTATTTATTTTATTTTTGATTTATTTATCTTTTTTATTCATTTTGGGTCAATGAAAACCAAATATCAAAGATTTATCGATTTTCGATTTTAAATCTTGATAAAGGTGAGACCTTTATTCTTTTTCTTGTCATTCTCGATTTTATTTCATTTTTATTATTTTTATTTCATTTTTATTCACTTTTTGGTCAATGAAAACCAAATATCAATGATTTATCGATTTCTCGATTAAATCTTGATAAATGTGAGACCTTTATTCTTTTTCTTATCATCTTTCCGATTTTATTTCATTTCTATTATTTTTCATTATTTTTATTCATTTTTGGGTCAATGAAAACCAAATATCTAAGATTTATCGATCTATCGATTTTAAATCTTGATAAAGGTGAGACCTTTATTCTTTTTTCTTATCTTTTTTCGATTTTATTTCATTTCTATTATTTTTCATTATTTTTATTCATTTTTGGGTCAATGAAAATCAAATACTAAAGATTATCGATTTTTCGATTTAAAATCTTAGTAAAGATGATACCTTTCTATATTTTCGATTTAATTTCTATCTCTATTTAATTTCCATTTTTGTATATTCTTTTAGTTGGTCCATGAAAGTCGAAAATCGTTGATTATCGATTTCTCGATTAAATCCGATTAAGACGAGACCAACTTTATTTTTATGTCGATGTTATATCTTGTCAATATTATCTTGATTATTATTGTTCATATTCTTATCATATTGTCCATATCATATTCATATCATGTTTATCTAACCATTTCATTTTTTTCATATTTTGATCAAACACACTAACAATTATCGAAACGCTTAAACATGTAATTTTCGATTAAAACCACTTAACACACATATTCAAATCGTTTTTTAATTAAATCGCGAAAGAATTGAGCTCTTGAGGTCTAGCACTTCTTGGGTTCTTGAGTGACTATCATTGGGGCGCACGCCTTAGGTGGTGATCATTTGACCTTTCGCTCCTAAAACACTCGTCTTAACTATTTGGACAAAGGAATGCCATTGGAGTCTAGCATTCCACGTGGTACTTTCGTTGTTCATCAAACGAAATTTCATAAATCAATCGAATGAAAAAGGTGTCGTTGGGATCTAGCATCCCAATAATGCCCCGATTAATTGGTTGCGAGGCCGACGTCTCGTTTATCGAATAATCGTCATTCTCCCTAAAACACTTAACAAATCAAACCATTTCCAAACCAATTCTCGACTCGTCGTCGAACCACTCTTCAAAACATTCTCGTAAGTCGAGCGCCTTTTGCCTCGTCGTCAAATGCACACTTGCACATCTCGTGGTTTCGTTACTAGGAGCACCCCTAGGGACTAGTATCGATCCTCACCTCTTTTCTCAACCAATTCGACCCAATCTTTTTTCCAAAAGCTTTCTTAATCAACTTACGAAAGGAGGAAATTCTTGGAGTCTAGCATTCCTTGGGTCTTCGAATGAATGGCTCTCGAGGCGCGCCCTTGGGTTGTTATTCATTCACCCTTTCATCTTAAAACACTTAATCATTATTAAACATTTTTGTAATCAACTCACGAAAGAACTGAGTTCTTGGAGTCTAGCATTCCTTGGATTCTTGAGTGAATGCTCTCGAGGCACGCCCCTTGGGTTGTATGTCATTCAATCTTTCGTCTCCTAAAATTCAAACCCTAACCCCATTCTTTTCGTGGGCGTACCACGAACTACGACCGCTCTGATTCTTTATTCTCGTCCGAGTAAAGATACATAGGCACAAGATTGCGATGATCTTGGCGAGCACACTTTTTCTTTTTCCACCTTTTCCACACTACCATCTTTTTCCGCCAAACCCCGTAGTCGAACTACGATTGCTCTGATTCCTCATTCTCGTCCGAATGAGCATACGTAGGCCCGAGGTCGCGATGATCTTGCTGAGCACCCTATCCTAAAACCACCCCATTTCCCTTAGTAATCGAAACCTTTTACTTTACCTTTTCGCATATATCATTGAGAAGAAAACAAACAAGCTTTGATAACGCTCATCACAATTCGAACTAAGAGGTTCCCATTGAGTACAACGGACGTGAGGGGTGCTAATACCTTCCCCTCATGTAACCGACTCCCGAACCCAGAATGTGGTTGCGACGACCATGTTCTTATCTCCTCCCTTAAAGGTTTTCTCGATATTTTCCTTTCCCCCTTTTGGGATAAATAAAGTTCGGTGGCGACTCTGTCGAACCGTTTTCCGCGCCTTTCGCGCGAAGGGCCGTGTCTTCAATTAAGCGATTTTTTCGAGGTGCGACACGTCGTTGTAGCTAGTTGACCTCGAACGGGAATGGATGTCCCTTGAGTGTCGGGGATAGTGATTCCGACGGGGAGAAGGAGTTCTCAATCGTCCCTTAGTTTTGCACGGTGGTGAACGTCGATTCTCTGTCGGTGAATTTCTTCTCGTCCTCTTGGCCACTGGGGAGAGCTGGTCTTTCCGAGGGGGAATTCGATCACGTTTCTTGATGGCCAGGGATTCAGGCTTCTCTGGTTCTTGGGCGTTCCTCCTTCGTCGAGGAGAAAGGCTTCGAGACCTCCTCTGCCCGCGCCTCGGGGGAGGAGATCTTAAGGGGTGGACTTCTTCTGTTGTCCTAATCCTCGCATTCTGGTGGAGGATTTGGAAGTTCTTGTTAATAGCTTCGAATAGGGCAGCCATGGCCGGGTCGGTGTTGGGCGGCACTGGGATGAGCCGGAGATCCTCGGGTGCTTCCTCAGGGATCTCTGTTTTTTTGTTGTGGTCTGGTCGCCGATCCTCCTTATCATTGCGATTTGGAGAAGGGGACATAACGACTTCGTCCCTTTGGAGGGGGACGTGGTCCTTGAGAAGAGGAAATGCTTTATCCTTGTCCATCTTGCTAACGGGGAAGATGACAGTGCTGCGAGCATCGCTGGCGTTGTCACGGCTAGCCATGATCGGAATCTTGGAAATCTGCTTTGATCTTTGGTTTTCGGGGAAAGAAAGATGGGGAGAGCAGGTTTCCCACAGACGGCGTCACTGATCTTACCAGTTGATCAGAACCTTGAAGTGGGCCAGAAGCTTCGTTACGATGCTGGAAGTGAGGAGGAGGGGGGTGTATCTACAAGACACTCCGACGCTCAAGTAAGTAAAGGTCAGAGAAAGGGGCAAGTACAAAGAGTGTTCTTAGGGTGAATAATGGATACCTGACCCTCTCAAGTGAGAGGGTTTATATAGTGCCCCCAGCGCATGTCCAATTGGTCCCTATTATTCGGGCGCAGATCGAGGATACCCCAAAAATAGGTAACTGCCAGAACTAGCTGTTGGAATAGGCAGGTCTGCTTGGAACTAGCCGTTGTGCTGAGAAGGGGAGTGTTTCCAAGCAGGTGCATTCCGGCCAGGTTCTGGATGACTATCCGTGTATGATGGGCAGAGTTGAGATAGAGGGCAGATATGGGCAGCTATCCCTAGAGGTTAGTCGGGCATCTCTCCTCGGCGAGAGGGGCAGACCTGCTCGGAATTAGCCTGTTGCTTTGGGCAGGGGAGTGTTTCCGAGCAGGTGCATTCCTGCTTAGTCCTGGATGGTTGTCCCATGTATGATGGGCAGAGATGGAATGGAGGGAAGGGTTGGCCTTCTGTCCCTGGAGATCAGTTGGTCAGCCTTCCTCAGCATAGGGGCAAGAGGAAAATGGCTTTCCTTTGTCCTTAACTGGCTAGATCGAGACTGCTGGGTCGTTCCGGGCAGCTGCCTCGGCGGAGGGGCAGGAGATAATTCTGGGCAGGAGCATTACGACCATCCCTGGATGTCTGCCCTGTGCGTGAGGGACATGAATGTGATGGATGGGCAGAGATGGCTGGCTGGCCATCTCTCCTCGGTGGAGGGGTAAAGGGAAAACCGGTTCCCTCTGTCCTCAATTGGATGGATCTAGGCTATTGGGTCGTTCTGGATGCAGAAGTGGTTTGGACCATGCCTAGTCATTGGCCCAGTCCGGAACAAAACCTATTACAATGGATGAATGCACTGCGAAGAAGCTAAGGATATCTTATGCTTGAGTTCTAGTCGAAGTCGATATCACTCAAAACCAAGAGAAATGGTGAGTATCAGAGAACATAAAGGTAAGCTATTGGAGCAACGAATTGAATATGAGTGGAAACCAAAATTCTGCCAAACTTATCTAAGAATTGGTCATGACTACACGTTAAAAAGCCAAAAGATAAACATCCTCCACCAGAAAAGATTTGGAAACCAGTTGCCAAATTGCAAACTACACAGCACCAGGGACAAACTTCAAAGAAACGAGAGGAAAGTACGATCCACAAGCAGATTGAAGAGGCCAAAGACAGTGATATAGAAAGAACAGAAACCCAACCAGATATACAAAAGGATGGCATATGGAAACAGATATCATCAGGCAAAGCAGATAAAGGTAATAAGACGTTAGCTAATTCACCAAAAAGTTCCTTTGTTGTGTATCATAACTCATTTACTCCCTTGAGGAATGGAGAATATCCCATGGGAGATGACATTGATAAATGATTGCAACTTGGAATGTTAGGGGCTTAAACAAGCAAGCTAGGTATAGAGAGGTGAGCTCCTACATCTCTGGTTTTAATGTCTCAATTGTTGCCTTGCTTGAAACGAGAGTGAAGAAACACAATGCTAGAAAAATCAGGAAACAGTTTGGTACGAGGTGGAATTATTGTGTCAACTATGAACATCACCCCAATGGGAGAATCTGGTTGCTATGGGACCCTAGTATGGTTCAATTCAAAACAAGGCTTGCTAGTGCTCAATACCTTCAGGCAGATATTTATGACTTGAAACAAAAAGTACAATATGAAGCCACTGTGGTTTATGCCTACAACCAACTTGAACATAGGAAAAACTTGTGGAAAGATATAGAGATTATAGGGCAGAATATGAAGAACCCGTGGATTGTAATGGGGGATTTCAACAATGTTTTATCCAGCCAAGATAGAGTTGGAGGCAATAGGGTAAAGGAGACTGAATTTAAAGACCTATCTGAAATGATGAGCAGTGTGGGTTTATTTGAAACAAACACAGCGGGAAGTCACTTTACTTGGTCAAACAAACACACTAATGGTATAATATATTCAAGAATTGATAGAGTTATAGCAAATGTGGAATGGCTTCAGGTTTTTCAAGACGCTGTGGTGGAAAACCTACCTCCAAATATCTCTGATCACCATCCACTCAAAATTGGCAGTGCTAATCCTATAGTAAAATCAAGAAGTTTATTCAAGTTTTTGAACTGTGTTGTGCAGGACCCGTCCTTACAAATTGTATCTGATAGCTGGCGTGAGGAGGTACATGGCAGACCAATGTTTAGGATTTGGGCCAAGTTGAAAAGACTACAACCTATCCTTAAACAGATGAATAGGAAGTACTCTGACATCCAAATCCAAATCCAGAAGGCTAGATTGGATCTCCACCAAGCGCAGATGCACCTGCAGGAAAATCTCTTCGACAGTCAAAGTGTGGAGCACGTCAGGAATTGTACAGATAAAGTGATCCAATTAAACCAAATTGAAGAAGACATTCTTAGGCAAAAGGCTAAAATTCAGTGGCTGAAACTGGGGGATAATAACAATGCTTTTTTCCATGCTTCTTTAAAAGACAAAAATAAACAAAAAGGTTTATATACAATGCTCTCTCTTGATGGAAAGGAACTCAATGATCAGCAAGAGATAGAACAAGAAATCCTCAAGTTCTACACTAACTTGGTTGGTACAAATGCCAGGGATAGTGCAGGAATATATATACCTGCAGTAAGACAAGGCAAAACTCTTACTATGGAACAAGCAAAGAGTCTGATCACACCAGTAGACGACAAGGAAATTTGGAAGGCTCTAAACATCATAGGAAACCATAAAGCCCCAGGTTTGGATGGATTTAACGCTTACTTTTTCAAGTCTACCTGGAACATTGTTAAACATGATGTGAAAGAGGCCATCGTGGAGTTCTTTGATAATAACTACCTGCACAAGGCAATTAACTGCTCCTATGTGACATTGGTCCCTAAATCTCCTGAGGCAAAAACTATCAAGGATATACGGCCTATATCCTGCTGCAGCATTATATATAAAATAATCTCGAAGATTCTTACTCATAGAATTGGCAAAGTGATCAATAGTATTGTGGACGAGTCTCAATCGGCATTTATTCCAGGAAGAATTATCCATGACAACATTATGATTGCACAAGAGCTGGTGAGAGGTTATGACAGAAGTAACATATATCCTAGATGGTTGATATAGATGGACATTCAAAAAGCCTACGATACAGTCGAATGGCAAGCCCTTCATCCGATTATGGCAGAACTTGGTTTTCCTCAGAAATTCATGAACTGGATTATGTTGTGTGTTACTACGGTATCGTATCGGTTTTCTATCAATGGTAGGCCATCCAAGATTTTGAAGGCTAGACGAGGTTTGAGACAGGGGGATCCTATCTCCCCCCTTCTCTTTGTCCTTATGATGGAATACTTGCATGGGAAACTCCAAACACTTCAACATACACCTGATTTCAACTTTCACCCGAAATGTGAAAAATTGAAAATTATTAACCTGTCTTTTGCTGACGATATCCTAATTTTTGTTAGGGGTGACTTTGAATCTGTGAGGTTGGTTATGGCAAAGGTCAAGATGTTCTCTAATGCTACAGGTATGAGGATTAGCCATCCAAAGAGTAAGGTATATTTTGGGGGTGTGACAACATAAATCCAACACATGCTGCAACAAGAAACTGGTTTTAAAATAGGTAAGTTGCCCTTTAGATATATAGGAGTGCCTTTACACAGCAAGAAGCTCACAGTGGCTAGCTGTCAGCCACTTATAGAAAAAATTCTCAAGAGAGTTCACCATTGGAGCACAAGACTACTTTCGTACGCGGGAAGACTGCAACTAATTAAAAGCGTCATGTTTGCCATCTCAAATTACTAGCTTCAAATCTTCCCTCTTCCAAAACAGGTGATCTTGCATATAGAAGGAATCTGCAGGAAATTTTTATGGACAGGGAAAAACAATGACATTCGAAAGGCTCCCGTTTCGTGGGATCACGTCTGTGATCCAATATATACAGGTGGGCGGAATGTTATATCTCTACATGAATGGAATAAAACTTCAATTGGTAAGATGTTATGGAATATATGGAACAAAAAAGACAAGCTATGGATTAAACGGGTCCACATATATTATATGAAGCGAACCGACGTAATGACGTTCCAACCGGGACAACACTGCTCCTAGGTGATAAAAGCAATTTTCAAGATTAGGGATGAGGTGGCCAATACGAATGATTGGATGGATTTATTGGGAAATGATAAATACATCACAAGAAAAATTTATAACATGTTTAGAGGAGAGAAACAAAAAGTGGTGTGAAGGAAAGTACTCTACAACAATATAGCTAGACCGCGGGCTATCTTCACACTTTGGTTGGTATGTAACGGTCGTCTATTGACAAAAGACAGAATGCGGAAGTTTGGAATGACAACTGATGAGTTATGCACATTCTGTGGGGCACAGGAAACAAGTGAGCATCTCTTTTTTCAATGCCCCAACACTAGACCAATTTGGGAACAGGTTCTTGACAAATTTGGTATACGCCATGAAATAAATGGTTGGAGAAGTGATATTACTTGGCTCACGACACATATAGGAGGTAAGGGGGCAAAGAAGTATGTAATGAAATTGGCTCTGACAAAAACAATATATTTCGTCTGGTCTTGTAGAAACAATATCATTTTTAATGATGGTGACAAAAAGGAGCTAACAAGTAAGCCAATTTTAGATGTAATCACTCATACGACGGAATTGAATAGAAAATTTTTCAATATGTGTAACTTAGGGTAGGTACTTGTTTTGTGATGACTTAGTGGTTTGGTTGTTAGGAAGCCTGGATCGATTTGATCGGCTATGATCTGTATCTGTTTTTTGGCATAATAAAGTTCATTTATTCCAAAAAAAAAAAAAATTCAAATCCTTTTATTTTATGATTTTTTTGGATATTTTTATGAATAAGATGGAAAAAAGTGAAAAATTAATATTTTAAAATATACTTAATTAAAAAATATAGAAGTTAATAATAAAAAATGAAAAATGTAAATTTTGTGATTTTGTTTTAGTTTAGGAAATAAATAGAAATAAAGCTAGAAGCATATAGAAGAGAAAAGAAATAAAAAGTGGAAAAAGTGGGACTTGAACTCATAGCCTCCCACACTCACAATTTCTTTCACTCAAGTACTTACCAATTGGGTCATTTCAATCATTCTAAATAAAATGTCATTAAAACTAATAATAATACTAATAATTCCTATAAAAAATATAACTTAATAATAGTTAAAAAAAACCCACTAATTTCTAATAATAATAGAAGCTATATCCCTTTAATATTAATAATAGCCATATTAATATTTTTCTAATAAACTAATCCTAAAAATTACATGTTAAATAATTAAAAAATTATAGATATTAAAATAACAACTAAATCCTTAATGTAATGTCAAACTCCTTAAGGGAGAATAAAAAGTCAAAAAGGGGTCTCCTTGACTGTTTACGTCATTGAGAGTGACTAGAGAATTTGTAAGGACGCTAGATATGTGTCATACCCCAAATTTGTCCAACTTGTACATCACTTTCTTCTGTACATTCATCCACTAATCACATTAAAAAAAATCCAAAAAAAAGAAATATGTGTGGCTTTCCTGTGTCTAAGTTGGTGATTTATTTTAGGGTATTAAGTCAGGTGTGTGCAATATTGTTCGAGGTTCAATGGTCAGACAAAGGTTTGTTCATAACTAAGGCCAGGGTATACATTGATTCAAATGAGGTGTGTGAAGCCCAATCAGGGTTTGTATCTGGCAATTCACCTGTGTGTTGATCAGGTTATCAGGCCATGCTGAATTCAATGGTTTCATGGTTTAGTGATTGTCAAGAACCAGATCATTTACAATTCACGGTTTTTGGAGCATTTTGGGGATTCAATCCAAGTGTGGAGTTGGATTAGGTGTGCAGTTGTGGATCTAAATCAAGAATTCATCTTTATGACTCAAGTCCGTTACTTTCCATGTTGTTATCCATTTATTATCTCCGAATCCATGAATATCCATTACCAAATCCATATATGTAGTCAATACCCGTTTTCAATTCCATTTTTTAACATCCATCCATCTCCATATCTTTTTTTTAAACCAATTTTTAATCTTTATCCATTTTTTTTATCTTAGTCCATTTCAAATCCATGTTCATTATCCATATTTTATCCAAAATTCATTATCCATTTCCAAACCATATTCAATGTCCATAAAGTCTTTAAAAAATAATAAAAAAAGTAGAGAATTGAAATGACCAATTCATTCAACCAAGGACTAAGTCACAACAAGCAAATTCCCAAACTTTTTACAACGCGCCTGCGAAAAACCGTACAAAATACACCATACTGCTCCATGACCAACAATCAATCCATACCTCCACCTGCCGTTGCTACAATTCCTCGTCTTTCACATAAGGACATATTTTCTTCACAAAATTCCTTGAGCCACATGATTATTCACTACATGCTATGACCTTTGCAACCTGCAAAATGAATCATCACAATAATTCCCACAACTACAAAAATACACGTGCAATCAACATGTTTCACATACCCCACATCACACAACAATACATACCACGTAACACCTGCAAACCATGAGCTTGTAATACACCGTGATACACACTACTTCCTGCAAGCAATTCAACGAATAGCCACAATAATACATAACCACAAAACATCCACCTCGCCAACCGTACACGCATCAAAATCGGTCCCACAATTCCATCGTACAACTTTTCAACCATACCAGTGATACCACTAAAACACATCCAATTCACAAATCATCACAAAAACTACAACCTGTACGCGAAAACGATAAATCCTTCGAAACCGCTACACCACCAAATTTCCAGCTCACATTCTCCAATTCTCTCCCCAAACTACCCTCAATATCATTATATAAAACAACCCTTTCTCTTCCTCATTACAAATAGCGGGAATAGCCAAATCCACCCTGCAGAAATTCACTCCCAAACATATTCTCAACCTTTAATCTCAAACCTAACTTGCTCTTCTCGTTTATCACCACAACCTCCAAACCATTCTCAGAAATCCATCTCAAACAATAATACTCCAAGCCTTGAACCCCATCCATCTACGACCCGACCTTCACCAACAACAACAATCCAAAACTCTTTCTTCAACCTTCAAACCCAACATTCCTTTTCCGCACCCACTTCACAAACCCTAAATCGATCCCAGTCTCACAAATAACAGCAACCCTTTCAACCCAAACCCAAATCAATCCAAAAACCAGATCTAACCAGAAAATAAGAGAGAAAGAGACGAAGAGTATATGAAGCCGAAGAGAGAAATCAAAACTCATAAACCTGGAACGAATCGAACATATACCCGCGAGAGAGAACCAAAATCGTATAGCTTCTGAAGTAAGAAGGTTGGGTTTCGTTCAACATCGTATTCTCCTACGCTTGGTCTTGCTTTGATCCTTTTTCTTTTATCGTGTAGAGAAGTTTGACCATGGATGTTGTTTTTAATTTATCCTTCAGTTGACCTAAGTTGTTTGGTCTCATTTAAGCATGTATTAGATGCTGATCTTGGGCTTAAGAGCCCGTTTTGGGTCCTATGGTTTTCCACCCTATGTTCAATTCAGGCACCTCCGTCATTTCTCCTTCTTATTTATTTTTAATTTTAATTAATTTCACCTTTACTTGTTTTGTTTTTAAAAAAGGGTTTCTAATGTTTTGTTTTAGATTTAAGTTTCTTGGTAAATAATATTTTATTTATGTCGTTCCTTTTTCTTATTATTTTTTATTTTCTATTTTGATTTACTTTTATGGGTCAATGATATGACAACAATCTTGATTTAGTTGATTCTCTCAAATTGATTCAAAATCTTGATTTATATGAGGCCTACTTTTATTTTCTTTTATTTTTCTTTCAACTTTTTGGGTCAACGAAAACCAAATATCAATGATTTATCGATTATCGATTTAGAATCTTGATAAAGGTGAGACCTTTATTCTTCTTCCTATCTTTTTTCGATTTTATTTCATTTTTATTATCTATTTCATTTTATTATTCATTTTGGGTCAATGAAGGCCAAATATCAAAGATTTATCGATTTTCGATTTAAAATCTTGATAAAGGTGAGACCTTTCTTCTTTTTCCCGATTTTATTTCATTTCTTATGATTTTCATTTCACATATTCTTTTATTTTCACTTTTGGTCAATGAAAGTCAAAAATCATAGCTTGTCGATTATCGATCTAAGTCTTGATTAAGACGAGACCAACTTTATTATATCTTGTTCTTTTTTATCTTGGTTATTATTCTTGTTCATATTATTATTATTATCATTGTTCATATCCATATTCATGTTTATCTAATCATTTTCTTTGTTCACCATTAATCAAAATACACTAACAATTATCGAAACCCTAAAATCAATAACTTAATGGACTGTTGGTTACCATACTTCGCTTGGAGATTTGGTTCAAGGCTTAGTTTAGGACACCTTGCACACACACGGATTTCTCTTGGGCTACCTTACAATGAGACCCTTTATTTCATGTCATCCCTTGTACTTTACATGTACCCCTCTCCCATTCCGATGTATGCATTTAGTTTTCTTTTGATTGTGGTTTGTTTACTAGAAGAACCCCTAGGGACTAGCATAGACAACCCATTTTCAAACTAATTCTCGATTCATCGTTGAGCCATTTTCAACCAAACCCTCGATTCGTCGTCGAGCCCATTTTCAAATCAACCTCTAACCAAATCCTTTTTTCAAACCAAACTCTTTTCATAACAATAAACCCTTGATCCAACGTCAGGCAGATTTTCATAATAAAATTCAAAAACAACTAACAACTATCGCAACTCTTTTAAGGTGAAAAATGGGGGTTCAAGTCTTTGATCTCTCTTCGATTGTTTGGGTGCGAGTTCTCTTACTCGTGTGTGAGCAATTGACGCCTCTTCTTTTAACAAATCAAATCCTTTTCAAAATAACCAAGCGCATACAATAAACCCTTGATCCCACGTCAAGAAGACTTCCATAATCAAACCTCAAAACGACTAACAATTATCGAAACTCTTTCAAGGTGAAAAATGGGGAGTTCAAGTCTTTGATCTTTCTTCGATTGTTTGGGTGCGAGTTCTCTTACTCGTGTGTGAGCAATTGATGCCTCTTTTAAAAATCAACCAACTCTCCTCTTTTCGTGGACGTACCACGAACTACGACTGCTCTGATTCTTTACTCTCGTCCGAGTAAAGATACGTAGGCACAAGATTGCGACGATCTTGGCGTGCACACTTTTCCTTTTTCCCCCATTTACGTCCACACTTTTTCTTTTTTCACCTTTTCCACACTACCTTCCCTCCATTTTCCGTCAAACCCCGTAGTCGAACTACGATTGCTCTGATTCCTCATTCTCGTCCAAATGAGCATACGTAGGCCCGAGGTCGCGATGATCTTGCCGAGCACCCTTAAACCACCCATTTCCCCTTAGCATCTTTTCCCTTTTATCTTACCTTTCCGCATTTATTTTTGAGTAGAAAACAAACAAGCTTAGCTAACGAGTATCGCGATTCGAATTAAGAGGTTCCCGTTGAGTACAACGGACGTGAGGGGGTGCGCGTACCTTCCCCTCACGTAATCGACTCCTGAACCCGGAATGTGGTTGCAACGACCATGTTCTTACCCCTCCTTAAAGGTTTTCTCGATATTTTCCTTTCCTTCTTTTGGGATAAATAAAGTTCGGTGGCGACTCTGTCGAACCATTTTCCGCGCCTTTTGCGCGAAGGGTCGTATCTTCGATTAAGCAATTTTTTTTTGAGGTCCGACAGCTGGCGACTCTACTGGGGATTTATTTGCTCCATGCAAGAGAGAGTCGAGCCTATCTTGATTCGAATCACTAGCTCTTTAGCTTTGTTTACCTTTTTCTTCTGGTTCGCTTATGTACTTGCTTTCCTATTTCCTTATTTGTGTTACCTTTTGTAACATTGTTGGGTTGTTCTGATATTGGGAACTTTGTGATATGGCTCTACACCCGAGTCTGAGTATAACCCTAGGATTAGGATGGTGGTTGTGTAGTGTAGGCTTGCGTGGTCTCTTCCGCGTGAGTTGAAGCGAAAACCCCGCTTGGAGTAGATTCCCTTGGAGATATTATTGTTGTGGTGAATCTTTGCCATGGTGATAATATTTTCGAGGTGTGTCGTTGATCCCAAGGACCTTTAACCTATTTATCCATGGTGGTTGGTAGTGTTAACTCCTTGTGGGCTAATGCGAATGCCCCAATCAGATGAGATCCCTCGAACGTATTACTTCCTGATAGTAATATTTTCGACCTCGATCTAGGATTCTGAGAACCCTATTTAGAACCCGTGTGTCGATGGTTGTGTGGTGGGCGCCTCCGAGGAGTCTTTCTCGTGGGGAAGAAATGAAGACCTCACCTAGATGAGATTATTTCGAGGATATTATAATCAGATGTCTCTTCGTCTTGGTTATAATGTGTCGAAATATATCCATAACTCTAGGCACCTACCCGTCTTAGAAACCAACCCGTGGGCTTTCTTTGATCCTAGTTGTGGTTCTTGACCCGTTCCTTCGACTAACCTCAGAACTGTTTGAAGCTGTTTGATTCTGCGATCCTGGATCTTGCATCTTGCATTGCATCTCATGTCATTACATTGCATCTGTTATGCATCTTGCATTTCATTTCAACCTCAGAATCTCACTTCACTTTCCTTCAACTCCACCAAATTACACCGATTCCTCGACACAGATGCGTTACTCGAGCCAAAAGCAGACAAATGATTAATCATATCCAACAAGACCATGCTACCACATGTACAGGAAGGACCATCAGTCAGTGAAGGGGTTGCCAAAGACAAGCAGAACAGTCTCCAACTCTGAACAAGCCAGTTCAAGCACCAATCAAGTCAAGACAGGAAGATCAGTTCCTCGAAGAAGGCATTCGTCATGCCATCCCATCATTTCGCATCTTTATATTTTGTCTTTGTTTGTCCAAGTACCGTTTGCTTCAAACATTGTTATTTGTATTTGGTTTTCTTAATGTAGTGATTATGCATGTTCTGAATTAGTTATGTCGTATTCACTCATTTCCACACATCACCGACACATATATCTCCACTTCACTCTCATTATCAAACTGTTATTTAGCAATGATTGGAGGGAGGATGATGACAACGAAATACCCATAATTGCAAAATGTATGCTTTCGGATAGAATCCCGCCGATGATGTACATGCATTGTTTCAACCCCCAAACACTAGAGAGACAAGGAGTTAATCCCTAGTAAACCACTTCGAGCCTAGAAGTAGTAGTTTCCTTCGGATATTCAAACCCTTACACTCAACCTGGGACAGGGTAGTGTTCAGTTAATCCAATAACACGCTTAAATCACAAAGCAAAATTCCACAAGACATGACGGTTGTTCATCAATAACCATGACTTGGCAGTCACAATCATCCAACAAAACCAAAAAAAAAAAACAAAAAAATTAAAAGCCTGTTAAGTCAAGCACCTCAAAGGAGACTCAGGCAAAAATCAAGGCAACCTTGATGGACTCGACAAGCGAAATCAGTCCATGCAAAAGATAGGGATCAAAAGCAAAATCAAAAGAGGCCGTCAAATCCTCAACAAAAACAAAATAAAGTCCAGTGGCCACCAAATCAAAATCATAGGGTCACTGACACCCACCAAAAACAAAATAAGGTGACTGCTAGTTCTAGCAAACCTTGAATCATCACACTCACACCGTCAACCCTTTTTGGAATACAAACATGTGCAGAATTAACTGAACGTAGGACTGGAGTTCATCACGAAGAAGGGGTGGGTACAAATCATACTTTGAGCCTTATATCCTTTGTTTCATAAACCGTAAACCAGACCATGTTACAACCCTCAAAAGACCTAATTGAGGCGAGGTTTATTCTGAAGGCATACAATTGCAAGGTTGCGTAAACTGACTCCCCATATTTGCTAATCTTCAGCATTGGTGTCATTCTCCTTGCTATATCTTTCACACCAACAAAATCAGCACACGTTTGGGCTAACGGTCCATTCGTCTCACTATCACGACACTCCAATAAACGACTCTTTTTCAAAACTTCCATAGGCATTGCATTGAGAATACCATTTGTGAATGTGCAATTTTAACTGCAAATCAGTGCTAAACATCAAAGCAATTCCAACAAGGGGCAATCAAAGAGGAACTTGAACTTTCAGTGCTGCCGACCCGAATCAAGATCACCTCAAGACCCATAGGCTGGGGCAAATCACTCAACAGCTCGATCAGGGGCAAGTCATCTCAAAGCACAACAAAGCTCAACTTCCAAAGATCAGACTGCTTCAGAACTGGTTAATCAAGGGTGG
The DNA here is from genome assembly GCA_022829125.1 of Lathyrus tuberosus. Taxonomy (NCBI): domain Eukaryota; kingdom Viridiplantae; phylum Streptophyta; class Magnoliopsida; order Fabales; family Fabaceae; genus Lathyrus; species Lathyrus tuberosus. The sequence goes on along the minus strand of JALAZF010000308.1, from coordinate 1,627,043 downwards.
ACCATTACCATGTTCAGACTGGGGCAAGATCCATTGCAGCAGGCAGATCCCTTTGTATCTTCAAGTTGGTCAAGCAGGCCACCCTGATCATCAAGCACGAGTTGTGAAGTCATATTCGTCTGCTTCAATCATGGTGTCTTTAACAAACTGAGTGTCGAGGAAATCAAATCCCTCCCACCGCCCAAAGTCCAATCGGCATTGGCAACTACCAAAGTCCATCATGCTGGCACCCTTCCAAACATATTCAATCACCTGTCTGCAATCATACGCATCATATGCATCGCATTCTTCATCATAGACATCATATGCATCATGTGCATCACAAAAAACCAAATCATACTTCCCCAGCACTTACATCTCCGCGCGTCAGCATTTACATTGCATATCATTACAAAATCCAACATTCATATATGCATGATCAAGATCCAGGATCAATTTCAAGATTTTCAAGACGATCTTCAGCCCAGCCAGGGGCATCTTCTTCAAATCTGTGGGCGTTCCTCACAAAGTTTTCAACCTTTTGTTGAACAAGACTGCAAGCAATCTTCGACCCAGGCAAGGGCATCTCCTTCAAGTCCTTGGACGTTCCCCAGTGAGTTGGTTCTTTCAACCTTTTGTTGACAAGGATGGTGTTCCTCAGTGACTTCTTTGCTTCAACCTTTTGTTGATTTCTCCAAATAAGCCTCACTCATCATATCCCCAGTAAACTTGACCTTTTGTCAATTGCCTCACTATCATCCTTTTAGTGATAGCCGAAAACAATCAACTCAACTCAACCTGCATCCTTTTGGTATTGGTAACCCTCAAATCAGAATTTTCCTATCATCCTTTTGGTGGTAGCGGTTCATATTGTCAACTTAACCTTCATCCTTTTGGTGTTGGTCATCGCAAGTGGGAAGTTCCTATCATCCTTTTGGTGGTAGTAGCTTGTATTGATTCGTCATCCTTTTGGTGCCGCCGATCCGTGAACCCTTGGTCTGTGTGTCATCCTTTTGGTGAGTGGCAGCCTTTGTTATCGTTTTGCTTGCTATTATCCTTTCGGTAGTAGTAAGTTTTGACCTCATTTTCATCCTTTTGGTGGAAGGGTCTGTGTGTGTGTGTGTGCCCTATTATCCTTTTGGTAATAGCAGGTGTTGACCTCATTTTCATCCTTTTGGTGGAAGGGCCCGTGCGTGTGTGCCCTATTATCCTTTTGGTAATAGCAGGCTTTGACCTCATTTTCATCCTTTTGGTGGAAGGGTCTGTGTGTGTGTGTGCCCTATTATCCTTTTGGTAATAGCAGGCTTTGACCTCATTTTCATCCTTTTGGTGGAAGGGTCTGTGTGCGTGTGCGCCCTATTATCCTTTTGGTAATAGCAGGCTTTGACCTCATTTTCATCCTTTTGGTGGAAGGGTCTGTGTGCGTGTGTGCCCTATTATCCTTTTGGTAATAGCAGGCTTTGACCTCATTTTCATCCTTTTGGTGGAAGGGTCTGTGTGTGTGTGTCCCCTATTATCCTTTTGGTAATAGCAGGCTTTGACCTCATTTTCATCCTTTTGGTGGAAGGGTTTGTGTGCGTGTGCGCCCTATTATCCTTTTGGTAATAGCAGGCTTTGACCTCATTTTTATCCTTTTGGTGGAAGGGTCTGCGTGCGTGTGTGCCCTATTATCCTTTTGGTAATAGCAGGCTTTGACCTCATTTTCATCCTTTTGGTGGAAGGGTCTGTGTGTGTGTTCCCTATTATCCTTTTGGTAATAGCAGACTCTGACCTCATTTTCATCCTTTTGGTGGAAGGGTCTGCGTGTGTGTGTGTGCCCTATTATCCTTTTGGTAATAGCAGGCTTTGACCTCATTTTCATCCTTTTGGTGGAAGGGTCTCTGTGTGTGTGTGCCCTATTATCCTTTTGGTAATAGCAGGCTTTGACCTTATTTTCATCCTTTTGGTGGAAGGGTCTGCGTGCGTGTGTGCCCTATTATCCTTTTGGTAATAGCAAGCTTTGACCTCATTTTCATCCTTTTGGTGGAAGGGTCTGTGTGTGTGTGCCCTATTATCCTTTTGGTAATAGCAGACTCTGACCTCATTTTCATCCTTTTGGTGGAAGGGTATGTATGCATGTGTTTACTATCATCCTTTTGGTGATAGGTCTGCCATCCTTTTGGTGTCAGATTTTCTGTTATTATCCTTTTGGTGATAACGACCTTTACAAGTTACTCAGTATTTCACCTCCCAAAAATTTTTTTCTTTTCGGACAAATTTTTTGTCTTCTTCGTATCTAATTGTCTTCTACCTCGAAAGAGTGAACGTCGTAGCAGTTCATCTTACTAGGTTCAAACCAATTAGATAGGGGCATCTGTCATACCCCAAATTTGTCCAACTTGTACATCAATTTCTTCTGTACATTCATCCATTAACCACATTAAAAAAAATCCAAAAAGAAGAAATATGTGTGGCTTTCCTGTGTCTAAGTTGGTGATTTATTTTAGGGTATTAAGTCAGGTGTGTGCAATATTGTTCGAGGTTCAATGGTCAGACAAAGGTTTGTTTATAACCAAGGCCGGGGTATACATTGATTCAAATGAGGTGTGTGAAGCTCAATCAGTGTTTGTATCTGGCAATTCACCCGTGAGTTGATCAGGTTATCAGGCCATGCTGAATTCAATGGTTTCATGGTTTAGTGATTGTCAAGAACCAGATCATTTACAATTCACGGTTTTGGTGCATTTTGGGGATTCAATTCAAGTGTGGTGTTGGATTAGGTGTGCAGTTGTGGATCTAAATCAAGAATTCATCTTTATGACTCAAGTCCGTCACTTTCCATGTTGTTATCCATTTATTATCTCCGAATCCATGAATATCCATTACCAAATCCATATATGTAGTCAATACCCGTTTTCAATTCCATTTTTTAACATCCATCCATGTCCATATCTTTTTTTTAAACCAATTTTTAATCTTTATCCATTTTTTTTTTATCTTAGTCCATTTCAAATCCATGTTCATTATCCATATTTTATCCAAAATTCATTATCCATTTCCAAACCATATTCAATGTCCATAAAGTCTTTAAAAAATAATAAAAAAAGTAGAGAATTGAAATGGCCAATTCATTCAACCAAGGACTAAGTCACTGATAACACGAAAATGTATAATATATTTGCCTTGATTTACGACTAATAATTATGTTATTTCAGTCTAAGTGCCGATTAATCCGTAAGCATTCTAGTGTTTTCACATGTGTTTCATTGTCCGAGCTAAAAGGAGCAAAATAGAGAAAACATGAAGAAATGAGAAGAAAACAGGAAGAATCAATGAGAAAAAGAGCAGAAATGGAAAGTGGTGTGTGTGACGACCGTCACACACCTACCACGATCGTCACGTTCCCAAAACTCATCACGACCGTCATGACCTCACCACGATCGTCACGCGCTCAATTATGGATATTATGTTCAGAACGCAGACGTGGAAAAAGAAGCCCAATGCAGTCACGCACGTTGAGCAGTTTCTCTTACATTCTCTCAACCTCGACTTCAACGGTACATGAGCCAGTCTCCCTAAAACTTCTCAACCACCAAAGGATGTGCTCCTAAAATCTCTTTAACGTTAAGGCAATGCTTTGGCTATAAATACAGCATGGATTGAAGAGCAATGGGAGAACAACACCACATAGAGAATTTACCCGAATTGCTGCAGAATTATTTTTCCGAATTTTTACTTTCTTTGGATTCCTTGTTTTGTTTCCTATTCCTTGTTTACCATCACTTGAATAGTGATAGTTTCTCACATTGAGGAGCTATTGCACCGTAGTTAGGATTTTGTTTTCAATCTTCATCATTCGTTATTCCGATACATCGAGCAAAAGCCTACCGACTTGTGGAGGAATTGCGAGAATAAACTTATTGCAAATTTATCAGGTTTTTATCTATTATCGTAATAATAGCATTATCGTTTCTCATTGCAATGTTTAATTTACTGTTTTGTAATTTATTTTTATGCATGTTTGTTTTAATTAATATGTCTAGCTAAATCCGATTTATCGATATGTAATTAAGTTAACCGAAATGGATTCGATAATTCTAAGCTAAAACCATAAATAACTTATTTTCTGGCCGCAATTTCTTAATTAAAATTGGACTTTTGTTACGAGAGTAAAAAGGTAGTAAAGGTTAGGATCAAGATCCACGAGAGTGTGAGATTTTAACCGGATAGCTGAAATCGGGCATTGGTTTTAAAAACAGGGAGAGCGCTTTAAAGTTAATTTAACTATATTAGTTTTCAAAAAGTATTTTTAAACTCAAATGGGCTAGCGAGAGCAGACATTATGATTTAGGAATATAGTCCGAAGCAAGATCCACGAGAGTGTGAGGTGAGGGCTTCTAAACTGATATTTTCTACAGAAATATAATGTGACTTATTTTTATACGCTTAAGTCTTATTGAATCCACGATGGTATACTAGGTTACGTACCGATATCCTTATATCAACTAGTTTATTCCAACAATTTAGATTCCCTTTAGTTTCCCTTTTTTTTGAACTTAAAACCAAAACATCTTCGCCTTAGCTAAACACAGTAACAAACCGTAGCACCTGTGGGATTGACATCTTTATTACTACGCGATAGGCTATGCACTTGCAGTTAGTAACTGTTAGACTCAAAAAGTCGCGATCAAGTTTTTGGCGCCATTGCCGGGGACTTTGATTTAGTCAATAGTGCAATTCTTTGTTGCGCAGTATAGACTAAGGCAACAAATTGTATTTCCCTTTTTCTCGATTGTATGCCAAGTACTCGCTCACAAAGCAAAGACTTGCAACCACCAATCGCCGAATTAGAGCGCTTCTTACATTTAAGACGCAGAATACTTGAGTATCAACGCAAGTATAATATTCCCGATCTTCTCGCTCATACTCCTGAACCAGCCAAAGAACGAAACATGGCTGATGCACCACAGATCCGTCCTCTTAAGTATTATGCTACCCCATCTGAGCAAGAACCACATAACAGCATTGCTGCCCCCGCTATCAACCGGAATGATTTCGAGTTGAAACCCTCATTGCTGTCAGCCGTACAACAACATCAATTTTCTGGAAATCCTACGGACGATCCTAATGAACATTTGACCAAATTTGTGCAGTACGCAGACACAGTAAGGCAAATGGTGTGACTGCAGACGCGATAAGACTACGTCTTTTTCCTTTCTCATTAAGAGACAAAGCTTGGGCTTGGTTGCAATCCTTGCCATCGAACTCCGTCACTACGTGGGATGAGTTGAAAAAGGTGTTCTTAGCACGATATTTCCCACCAAGCAAAATAGCTATGCTAAGAGCCCAAATTAATGGATTTCGACAAAAAGATACTGAGTCTCTTTACGGTGCATGGGAGAGATACAAGGATATGATGAGGATGTGTCCGCATCACGGTCTTGAGGATTGGTTAGTCATCCATACGTTTTACAATGGTCTCTTGTACAATACAAGAATGACAATAGATGCCGCCGCTGGAGGTACACTTATGGACAAACCTTATACCGAAGCCTATCAACTCATCGAAAGCATGGCTCAAAACCATTACCAATGGGGAGGTGAACGAACGCCAGTGGAGAAAGCTCAAACGAAAGGTGGAATGTACGAAGTTAGTAGTCTTGATCATGTCCACGCTAAGGTAGATACCCTTGCTCAAAAGATAGATAACTTGACCATAACACTCGCAGCCACCGTGGCTGTCGTAGCTCCAAACTGCGAATTATGCAGAGTACCTGGACATGCTGCCTCCGAATTCCAAATTTTAGCAGGAGTCTCCGCTGATCAAGTGAATTATGCTCAAGGAAACCCATATGCAAATACCTACAATCCTGGTTGGAAGAACCATCCAAACTTTTTGTACAAGAACAATAACGCTTTGTATGCACCTGGCCAAGCGCCTGCTGTGCCCCCAGGATATCAAAAACCTGCTGCTAACGTTCCCAACGTTCCTAGGAAGTCAAACCTTGAAATTATGATGGAGAACTTCATTGCTGCACAAGCTCAACAAAACAAGGAGTTCCTTAACCAGAATGTTCACACCGGTGGGCAGATCAAACAATTAGCCAACAAGGTTGACGCTCTAGCCACTCACAACAAAATGTTAGAAACCCAAATCTCACAAGTGGCTCAACAATAAGCAGTTACCGCTGCCCCAGCTGGGAACCTTCCAGGTCAAACTCAGATTAATCCGAAGGGACATGCAAACGCTATAACACTTCGGAGTGGAATAGAACTAGAAGGACCTACTGACCCAAGAATAAAAAATCCAGCCATGTACCAAAAGCCCAATAAGGAGTCTGAAAAGGATGGCGAACCAAAGGAAAACGAGAAGGAAGATAATGGCAAAGAGGCCGAAGAGAAAGAAGAACGGTATGTGCCTCCACCGCCTTATAAACCACCTATCCCGTATCCCCAAAGATTCGCTAAATCTAAAAACATAGGCCAATTTAAGAAATTTGTTGAACTTCTGAAACAATTAAATGTCACAATACCTTTCACAGAAGCAATCACACAAATGCCCTCATACGCTAAATTCCTAAAAGAAATATTAACTAATAAGAAAAAGCTTGAGGATATTGAAACCGTTATGCTTACTGCAGAGTGTAGCGCAATAATCCAAAACAACATGCCTCCTAAGCTAAAAGATCCCGGTAGTTTCTCTATACCATGTGTGATTGGAAAGTTTGTCATAGACAAAGCTCTGTGCAATTTAGGAGCCAACATCAGTTTAATGCCCTTATCCATTTGTAAAAGGCTCAACATGGGAGAACTGAGACCAACAAGAATGTCTGTACAACTAGCTGATAAATCAGTGAAATTTCCTCTAGGAATGCTAGAAAATGTTCCAGTACGTATAGGACAATTCTACATTCCTACAGATTTCATAATCATGGACATCCAGGAAGACTCAAACATCCCTATCATTTTAGGAAGACCTTTCCTAGCTACAGCCGGAGCAATCATAGATGTGAAAAAAGGAAAACTGACTTTCGAGGTTGGTGAAGAAAAAGTTGAATTCATTCTCTCACAATTTTTCAAAGCACCTGCTATAGAAGATTCATGTTGTTTCTTAGATATAATTGATGAATGCGTTAAAGAAATGGAAAAACACCAAAACACGTGTTCTGAAGTGCTGAGAATTCCGATGCCACCAATTTTTGAAGATGATAATTGGCGTGGTGAATACCAAGATAACAACCTAAGTGAATGTCTCGCACTCACTCCTGACCTTATGCCTTGCCCAAAGAAACCAGCCGTAGAACTGAAAACATTACCCAAAGATCTAAGGTATGAATTCCTAGATACAGAACTCGAACGACCAGTTATAGTCAATGCAGATTTAGGAAAAATAGAAACAGAGAAATTGTTACATGTCCTGAGAAAGTACCCAATTGGCTTAAGCTATAACATCTCAGACTTGAAAGGAATAAGTCCCTCTATCTGTATGCATCACATTATGCTTAAGGAGGACTGTAAAACCTCTAGAGAACATCAAAGGAGAATCAATCCCATTCTGAGTGATGTCGTTAAGAGATAAGTGCAAAAGCTATTAGAAGCAGGAATCATATACCCAATATCAGATAGTGAATGGGTTAGCCCAGTTCACGTGGTACCCAAGAAAGGAGGTGTTACAGTCATCAATAATGAAAAAGGCGAATCTGTAGCACAACGTACTCAAACCGGATGGAGAATGTGTATCGATTATAGAAAACTAAACAAAGCCACTCGTAAAGATCATTTCCCTTTACCATTCATAGATCAGATGCTTGAACGTCTGGCTAAACACTCCCATTTTTGCTATTTAGACGGATATTCAGGATTCTTCCAGATTCCTATCCATCCTGACGACCAAGAAAAGACTACTTTCACATGTCCCTATGGAACTTTTGCTTACCGGCGAATGCCTTTCGGATTATGTAACGCACCCGCAACATTTCAGAGATGCATGATGTCCATCTTCTCTGACTTCTTAGATGGTATAATGGAAGTCTTTATGGTCGATTTTTTTGTCTGTGGGGAAAGTTTTGAAGGATGTCTATCAAACCTCGAAATGGTGCTCGAACGACGTGCAAAAGTTAACTTAGTACTCAATTGGGAAAAATGCGATTTCATGGTCCGACAAGGAATCGTGCTAGGACACATAGTATCCGACAGGGGAATCGAAGTCGACAAAGCAAAAATAGAAGTTATAGAAAATCTCCAGCCACCTAAAACCATTAGAGAGATAAGAAGTTTCTTAGGACACGCCGGTTTTTACCGACGTTTCATTAAAGATTTCTCTAAGATAACCAAACCCCTAACTGAGATGCTAATGAAAGATGCTGAATTCGTCTTTGATGACAAATGCTTAGACGCATTTCAAACACTCAAGCAAGCTTTAATATCAGCACCCATTATGCAACCCCCAGATTGGAATAAACCATTCGAAATCATGTGCGACGCTAGTGACTATGCTGTAGGTGCAGTCCTAGGACAAAGGAAGGACAAAAAGCTTCACACAATCTATTATGCCAGTAGAACCTTGGATCATGCACAAATTAACTACGCTACCACAGAAAAGGAACTCTTAGCTGTCGTGTTCGCATTAGATAAATTTCCTTCCTACCTAGTAGGAGCAAAAATAATCATCTACACCGATCACGCCACAATCAGGTACCTATTAAGCAAGAAGGATGCCAAACCAAGACTTCTGAGGTGGATTCTACTTCTACAAGAATTCGACTTGGAAATCAAGGACAAGAAAGGCACCGAAAATGTAGTAGCTGACCACCTGTCGAGAATGGAAAACATCCAACCAGACCAAGTACCTATTAATGACGATTTCCCTTATGAAAGACTCTTAGCCCAGTTAGAAAGCAATACAATAGAACAATCCCTGACCTATACCGATACAGAAACTAACGAAGTGGTAGAATCTGTTTACACTAAAACCACGCTGCTATGGTATGTTGACTTTGTCAACTATCTAGCAGCTGGAGTACTACCACCTGATCTAACCTATCAACAAAAGAAGAAATTCTTCCACGACCTTAAACATTATTATTGGGACGAACCACTTCTCTTCAAGAGGGGCACCGATGGTATTTTCCGTCGTTGTGTACCCGAAGATGAGGTGGAAGACATAATTTCTCATTGTCATTCCGCGCCCTATGGTGGGCACGCAAGCACTTCAAAGACTTGTGCTAAGATTTTGTAAGCTGGCCTCTTTTGGCCTACTCTATGGAAAGATGTCCATATCGCGGTTATAAATTGCGACCGGTGTCAACGCACTGGTAACGTCTCTAGACGCGATGAAATGCCTCAAAAGGGCATTCTAGAAGTAGAAGTCTTTGACGTGTGGGGAATAGATTTCATGGGACCATTTCCGTCTTCTTTTGGTAACCAGTACATACTCGTCGCTGTCGATTACGTTTCCAAATAGATCGAGGCTGTAGCTTCTCCTACAAATGACACACGAGTAGTGATAAAGCTCTTTAAGAACATAATCTTTCCTAGATTTGGTGTGCCAAGACTCGTCATTAGTGACGGTGGCTCCCATTTCATATCTAAAATATTCGATAAACTGCTATCAAAATACGGAGTCAAACATCGTGTGGCAACACCATATCATCCACAAACCAGTGGACAAGTCGAGGTTTCGAATAGAGAAATAAAACAAATTTTAGAAAAGACTGTCGCTATGTAACGCCCGTATTTAATTAAATATTTTAATTAAATAGTATTGCGTGTTTCCGTATATTTTGTTGATTATGTTGAATATGTTGTTTGATGCTAATGAGTATTAATCGGGTAATTAGTCGATTTAGTCGGGAGAAATTAATATTAGAAATAATATTTATTTATGTGGAATATTAATTAATTTAGTTGGGTTAAGTTGTGTGTGAGAAATAGCAAAGTGGGGGTATCATGTAGTAGGCCCATTAAGTTAATTAACAAACCCATTATTATATTAGGTTTTTAATTAAGAGAAAGAAAATAAAGGAGAAAAACAAGGGTTTTGAGAGAAGAACGTGGAGGTTACAGAATGTGGGAACTAGGGTTGGAAGCACGACGATTTGAGAAGAGAGAATTCGAGAGGTTGCCGTCAAAGTTCCAGTTTTCGACCGGAAATTCGAGCTGCCTTCAATCTAAGGTAAGGGTGGGGTTCGAATTTAAAATTGGGTATATGATAATTGATACGTGGGATTGGGATTGTATAATTTTCTACTGTGAATGCGTTGATTTTATGATGAATTATTCTAGTGTTGTGGAAATTGATTGTTTGGTGAAATGTTTTAATGGTTGATTTTGTGAACTGATATTTGGTATTGATCACGGAGGAAAGAATTTATGGAAATTGGGTTTAGTAGTTTTAAAAAATATATATATATAATAATAGGGGGTGGCGCAGGCCACCCCTGTGTGGCATTTAATGGGTGGCGCAGGCCACACCTGAATCCTTATTTGAGATGGTGGCGCAAGCCACATGTTTTTCCCCATGGAAGGGTGGCGCAAGCCACCATGAAAAAGGGTATTTGGTGGCGCCAGCCACCTGTACTCTTAGGAATTAAGGGTGGCGCAAGCCACCCGTATTCTTGTGATGTGTACTTTTTCTGTTCTACGTAAAAAATTTTTTTATTAAAAGGTGTGTTCATTATAAAATTACCATTTTCTGTGTGACTGATTATTATAAAGTCCAGATGAAATACGTATGTTAGTGGAAGCAAATTAATAGGATCAATACAGAACAACATAATTTGAATTAGCAGTTTTGACAGAAAATGAGAACAAGTAGAAGAAACATGTTTTTGACAGAAAATTGGAAATATAGCAATAACAGATTTTGACAGTAAATGAGAATTTAGCATAACTGTGCTTGTACCAGTAAGTTGAACATTAACAGTGACAGTAAATTAATCAGTAGTGGTCCTAACATGTAAAACAGTATCGATTTCGCCGACTGAGTAGAATTAAGCAGAAAAAAAAATAGTTGTCCGGAATTAGTTGAAATTGGTCGGGAAGGTTCGTATAAGCGAGTAGGAAATTGTGGTTGGTTTATTTTGTTGAAAATATGATGAATAAGTGAATTTGTAGGTACAGATGAGTAAGTTACGTTGTCCCGGTTTATGGGTATATTTGAGTTGTAGGTCGGATGACCAGTGTTGATTTGATTGTTGCAGTTGATGTATATCTTAATGTGCAGGCTTTTGGCCAATGTTGTTGTTGTTAAGTTGCAGGCCTCTGGCCAATGTTGTTGTTGTTGTTAAGTTGCAGGCCTCTGGCCAATGCTGTTGTTGTTGCTAAGTTGCAGGCCTTTGGCCAATGTTGTTGTTGTTAAGTTGCAGGCCTCTGGCCAATGTTGTTGTTGTTGTTGTTAAGTTGCAGTTGCGTTGTTGTTGTGTTGTTGTTGAATAAGTTGATGCTGTAGTTGTTGTCGCATGCATAGCATAGCATACCAAGTTGGCCTGGATTGGCAAAAAGTTGAAGTTGAGGGCTTATGCCTTGTTGATGCCCGACAAACTGGCACTTTCTAAGTTGGGAGTTCTGCTCCGTTTTTAAGTTGGGAGTTTTGCTCCAATGGTACCACATGCATACGCACAGTTGAGTCGCATTTTGTTTTGCATTCTTATGTTGACAAAGTTAATGTTGTATTATGTTGATAAAGTTGTTGTAGTATTAGGCTGATAAAGTTGTTGTTGAGTTGTTGATGATTGTGGTTTGTTGTTGTCGTAAAGTAGTGAAATTGTATGATTCTAGTCTAATGTATTGATTATCATACTCTTGTTTATATTATTCGATATCTCACCCCTTCTGTTGAATGTTACCCCTATGTTGGTAACGTGCAGGTTAGCAAAGATGAAGGTCGTTTATCCTTACTAGTTGAGTCGGTGATGTCGCTCTGATACGTAACACTCGGGGGATGGACGCTTGTTGGTTATTGCTGAATATTGAAATTATGGTATATCAGACTACAGATGTCCTATAGAATGTCTGGACATCTGATTTGAACAAAACAGCATGGCAAGGTATAAACAAATAAAACCAGTACAGAAAAACATAAGAACACACCAGAATTGTTTACCCAGTTCAATGACACACATCTACTATGGGGGCTACCAAGCCAGGGATGAAGTCCACTATTAGTAGTATTAATTTGCAGACCCTATAGCCAACACACCCATTGACGATCTACGCACTTAATCACTACCCAATGACCCTTCTACCTAGGTCCTCCCTAGATATGAGACTCCATCTCACTCCCAATCATCGCAATGATGTCTAGCAGTCAACATCTCAGCCACTGCATCGACAGCCCTTCGCCTACATTCTGATCACACAGATAGACATGAAGCCACACTTCCATGGCGAGGAAACAAACTCCTATGACACATCAACATCTGATGAGAACAATACCTAGCTAAGTATGATGCCAAACTCCACCATTTGTTAGCTTCTTCCCTTAACTAAAACCACAACCTAGAGTTGCTTCACAGCTTCCTCTAAGAACAAAATGTACTGCCTCTTACCTACAGGTTTTGAGGGATACGGGTAACCTTCCCACAAGCCGGGAGGTTTACCTAGACAGAACCCTAGACTTCTACATCTTGAGTCGTATCTTCCAAGGTTACAAACCCTTATATTTATAACCTGTACCCAATTGGATTTGGGCCTTCAATCACAACTTCATTAGCTGTTACAATTAGCAGTTGCATCTGCCACAAGTTAGGTCTTCAATCTTTTAGTTTCCTAAATAATCTCCTTATTTAGAAAATCTTCATTTAACTTGATTTCTAATTGAATCTTCTAGACCTTTAAAAATGCGCCACATAGGATGCATAATTTTCTCTTGTAGATTCTGCACAATTCAAAACATAACTGAATCTCATTAATCCAGCTCAGCAGGCACGATGTCGAATGCTCCCTCTTAGGACATCTTCTTCGACATGTTGTTCCAGTTGTTGAATAACTTTAACACAACATGTTCTTGCTATACCTGTTCTTCTTTGCAAGTTTATACATCCTATTCTCTATTACATTATTGCTGCTATTATTTGTTTTACAAAAATTAAGCCAATCCTAATACAAGAGAACTAACAATCTACCTCTTTGGAAAATTTTGGCTAAAACAAATAATCTTAAAACAATTACAATCCAGGAGTTTATAGCAATATAAAAATACAACCAACAACAGTAGTGTTCAGAGTCTACTGCACACACCAACAGATCTTTAGTTTGAAGATAATGTCTCAACATCTTTGTTCGACATCTTCTTTGCAGCACTCTGAAGAACTCCATTGCATCAGCACCAACGAACAGCAATCTTCAGGATAAAGGGAAGGAAAGTCCTGAAGTTTGTTGGTGCACACGAGGAAAAAGATAGCAGAAGACAGCATGTACTCCCCCTCAATCCAGGAACCTCTTCTTAACATCGAAGACCAATGGTGGCATAAGAGAACTCTTAATTACTCTTTGAAGGGCATAAGAGGAAACTTAAGACCAAACCCTCCACCACTCCTGGTAACTCAGAACACAGATCATAACTCTGTTCATAACTCAGATCACAGGTCACAAAAAATATCCAAATAGAAACATGATAGACATTTGATTCGACATGTTTGGACAACATTTGTAATCACAGACTCCTGTCTGAAAATCTAAGCAACAAGCCATTTCTCCCCCTTTTTGGCCAAAAATTGACCAAGGAGGCCATCACAAAACTAGACCCAGGCACAACTTACCCAGACCCGAACAAAACCCATTGTTTTGATGAGAACAACACTCACTTGATGGTAGAGGATAGGAGAAGCCTCTATAAATAGCAGAGCAGTTTCTTAGATATTAACGATCTTTAATTCTTGGTCAAAGAAAACGTTAATTGAGAATGGAAAAACTGCAGCTTAATTCAAGGTGCACCGTCCAAACTGACTTTGAACGCCTTTAATAGCTCTTAGACTGTTTCTGCTGAAACGAACCAGTCCTAATTCATGCACATGCATGATCAATCAACACTTTCTAGGCTCCCTTCTTACACGTGGCTGGATGCACAATCTAGAATATTCCTTTGTTGGGCTCAGGGAAACATGTCTTGAGTAATGTTCTGACATCTTTTCAGACATTTTCTCCAACAAATCTTCAGTACTTTGGTCAGGGATGTTTCCCAGACTTCTTCAAAAGTTCAGAGGCATGACCACAATGCCTTCAACTGAAATCTCTAAGTGAACTTCTTTCAATTAGTGTCACACACCACATGGCAAAAAAATGTGACATCTCCCAACAACCAGCATGACACCTTACTTGTCCCATTCATCACTGCAGAGAAAATAAATTCTCGCAGAAATAACACATCCTCATAAGAGGCCAACAACTCCATAAGCTCAAGCTCCAGAACAAACCCATTATTCTACTGACTCCCCCTATCATGGACAATCACAACTCCAGCTGAGCACAAAACTTCATTGTGGAGAATACTCAAAATTGAACAATCACCAGCTCACAGGGAATGACTCCAAGTACCCTGAACTAGTCTCTGAATCATCCCTTTGCACCTCCACACATACTGTCATGACTCTCTGGATGGCTAAGAAGTCATGCAACCATAGTTTGAAACCAATCTCTAACCTTTTCTTAGTGTGCTTAAAAGCTTTACTAAGATTCAGACTCTCTAACAATAACAGAAGGAATACCCCTTAAACAATATGCTGATCAAATCATCCTTCTGCACAAAGTCTTCAAACCAAAATAGTAGTTATGCATCGCTGAGCATACTACTACAAACAGACTTAGAATCTTCTTATTCTATACCAGAGATAGAACTCCCACTTCTGAATGTGGTGTTTGAATATTAAGATTCATGGTCCCAAGTCTCTGCCACAGACTATCAACCAAAATGATGTTATGACATCATTTGGAACATCAGCAACATTACCACATAACCTATCAGCTTTTGGTTCTAAAGGCATTATTCAAGGGACTTAATTCCATCAACGCCCTTTACTAAGCACCCAAACTACACAACAGGATCCCAATAGATCTCATCTTCAGTAGAACCACACAACAGAATATCATAGAGAGAATTAAACTCTCCACCATTTTCTGAAAAACATGTTCATAAATCAGATTTGCACTCAACCATCAGACAAACACTTAGTCTCCCGTCAAAGTATTTGTCAGTTAGTCAGATAAGATTACCTTTTCACACAAGGTAAGACTTTAACCTGACATACTTCTTCTTCACACCTGTGGTACTTGTCGAATCTTCTACATAACATCCAGTCATGGCAGCCAGAACATCCTAGTTTAGGTCAGTGGCTTGACTTCAACCTTTGCTCACAAACAAACTGAGATGATGTTCCAACATCTGATACCACATCATCCATTCTTACTATGGTTCTGGGGGTAACATCCATAGTAACTCATATATACCTCTTGTGGGGGTAATACAAGGAACCAAACCAACTACTGATCATCTTCAGGATCAGATCACACCCTTATGCAGGGAATTTCACGAGCCACATATCAATAAGCTTCAAATCAGACCTCTTATCTGATGTTGAGATGATGGATGCCATTGCCTGCACCTACAAAAGAGATTCCCTTTATTAGCTCTCTAGAACACAGAAAAATATACAGACTGTTCAAAGAGGTCTGTTTCCCCTGATCTTCAAAAACAATGCCCTTCAGACTTTAACATCTTCAAACATGTCACGACATCATGTCTGACATTACTTCAACCCTAGACTAGGGAATCTTCTTCATTCTAACTCACTTAGATCAGAAATAAACTAATCCAAGTTGTAACCATCAAGATTATGATGTCAGAACGTCTGACAGAACATCCCCACTCTTGAATTTCAAGGATAATCAATTAAATGCTTGTGGATTTCACAGATTGATCTTAAATCCTTATACAATAACCCTTCTTCACTGCTGTAGCTGAACTCCACCAGATCATGTCATGAGCACTTATATAGTATTCAGTCTTGTTGCAAGTAACTTTTTAAGGACAATGTTGAGATACCAAGGCTGCCACTCTTGACTCACGTAACTAAGACTTTCTCTGAACAAGTCTTCTTTACCTCAACAAATCTTCAAACATATTGGATTTACTCTTAGGGTCAAAAGAGATGCATCCTTCCTTGCTGATTTTATGAAAGGTGAAAATAAATCACCTCCACGGTCTTCACTCCTATGCTTTCTAAGAAGCACCTCCTAGTCTGAAGAATAACTAGAAGACTCCAGAACATGACTCAGTTGCCATGATTGGACTTGATCATCATATCAAGTGTCTTCAACAACATAATCAACAAGAAATCATCAAACCCCTAGAGCATGAGCTTGAAGATTCATTTTACCCTTCAATCTAACTTTAGCATATATGATGAAGCCACTCACCAAGACTCAACCATCACAAAGACACCCCTCTGCTCCCGACTTTGGAATGCTATGTGACATCACACTAGTTGACATCTACAAGAACAGAAAAACGAGTAAGGACAGCTACAATCTTCCTTCAATCATAACTCCAGAATCCCAGACTTCTAGAGCTCTTCAATCAGAACCTCATGCAGCGAAACTACCAAGGAAACAGATCTTGCTTGACTTAATAAGATGTCAGAACATCTTGTAAGGCACATCAACAAAAGAACTAGCCACTTCTTTTGTAGATGTTGTAGAATCTCCCTCAGCACTATGAACAACCAGGAATTTTCCATCAGATATATATGTAGTGGAACACACACCAGAAAACCCCTCTACAGCCTTCAGGCAAGACATAATAACCCATGCCTCTCCATGTGCAGTAGGTCAACATAGGTTTGAAAAGAAAAAAAACCACACAACAACTCACCACCAAAGCTACACGCCTGACAACTTCAAACAAAGCCAATACACACCCTATCATGAATAGTCCATCCTCCACTTCTAGGGACTATTCAAACAACAATATGAACTTCTCCAAGTTCAAACAACTTTTCAGTAGGTACCACCTACCTTGCCCATAACCAGAAAGTATCTTCCCTAGGATCTCACCCAGAAACAGAACATGATGCCTGCTCTGATACCAATTGAAATTCTGGTATATCAGACTACAGATGTCCTATAGAATGTCTGGACATCTGATCTGAACAAAACAGCATGGCAAGGTATAAACAAATAAAACCAGTACAGAAAAACATAAGAACACACCAGAATTGTTTACCCAGTTCGATGACACACATCTACTCTGGGGGCTACCAAGCCAGGGATGAAGTCCACTATTAGCAGTATTAATTTGCAGATCCTATAGCCAACACACCCATTGACGATCTACGCACTTAATCACTACCCAATGACCCTTCTACCTAGGTCCTCCCTAGATATGAGACTCCATCTCACTCCCAATCATCGCAATGATATCTAGCAGTCAACATCTCAATCACTGCATCGACAACCCTTCGCCTACATTCTGATCACACAGATAGACATGAAGCCACACTTCCATGGTGAGGAGATACACTCCTATGACACATCAACATCTGATGAGAACAATACCTAGCTAAGTATGATGCCAAACTCCACCGTTTGTTAGCTTCTTCCCTTAACTAAAACCACAACCTAGAGTTGCTTCAAAGCTTCCTCCAAGAACAAAATGTACTGCCTCTTACCTACAGGTTTTGAGGGATATGGGTAACCTTCCCACAAGCTGGGAGGTTTACCTAGACAGAACCCTAGACTTCTACATCTTGAGCCGTATCTTCCAAGATTACAAACCCTTTTATTTATAACCTGTACCCAACTGGATTTGGGCCTTCAATCACAGCTGCATTAGCTGTTACAATTAGCAGTTGCTTCTACCACAAGTTAGGTCTTCAATCTTTTAGTTTCCTAAATAATTTCCTTATTTAGAAAATCTTCATTTAACTTGATTTCTGATTGAATCTTCTAGACCTTTAAAAATGCGCCACATAGGATGCATAATTTTCTCTTGTAGATTCTGCACAATTCAAAACATAACTAAATCTCATTAATCCAGCTCAGCAGGTGCGATGTCGAATGCTCCCTCTTAGGACATC
Organism: Lathyrus tuberosus; assembly: GCA_022829125.1. Taxonomy (NCBI): domain Eukaryota; kingdom Viridiplantae; phylum Streptophyta; class Magnoliopsida; order Fabales; family Fabaceae; genus Lathyrus; species Lathyrus tuberosus. Next base: position 1,609,014 of record JALAZF010000308.1, on the reverse strand, counting down.
TTCTTCGACATGTTGTTCCAGTTGTTGAATAACTTCAACACAACATGTTCGTGCTGTACCTGTTCTTCTTAACAAGTTTATACATCCTATTCTCTATTACATTATTGCTGCTATTAATTGTTTTACAAAAATTAAGCCAATCCTAATACAAGAGAACTAACAAATATGTTTTATGTTGCTGAATTTTTAAGTTGAATTTATTAAGAATTATGTTGTTTTGAAGTTGTTTTAGTCGAACAAAAATGTTAAGTGAATCAAAGTTGAATATTCATATCTTGAAGTTGTTTTGCTTTGAAAAGAAGATATATATGAATTTTGTTGTTATCGGTTCATCCGATCAAAGTGTTATGTATCTGTTCATATGAAATTAATCGAAGTTGTTTTTAAGATGAAAGTGTAGCATCCTATTTGAATGTTTAAATTTTATAACTCTGATTTTACTATTATCCGCCGGGTCCAAATGGGGTGTTACATTTGTGGTATCAGAGCAGGTCGGTCTATCCGGCCAAGTTGTCTAATGTTGTTTATCCCTTAGTATGCGACAAGTGTGTGGAACACTGTTGGTACTTGTTTGTTTTCCTAATCGATGGTATGCAGGAGTTGGTTTGAAACAAGTGGGGGAGAAGTTTACTTCTCAGAGATGTTTATAGTATGTGAAGTTGGTTCGAAGTGATATCGCTTACAGGAGTGCAAGTGTTGTCGGAATTGTGTTGTTGCGAATCGACGAGAGTATGGACTCATGATCTTATCCGTCTGTCCAGTTGAGACATTTTGAAGGAAGATGAGTCAGTATGATTGATGTTTGCTTCTCGGAGAAGAGAGGGCAAAGTGACGAATAATGATATGCAAGTGGAGTATATCTGGAGTGAAGTCGGATGATTTTCAGAGTTGGGTGAAAAACGAGGATTGTTGGAAGAGTTTGGAAGCAAGAGAAAGAGGCAGAACTCATGTTCACCAATTTCGGTTTTTATTTTCACATTTATGGAACAACCTTCAGTAAAAGAGGCATAACTTTCTACTCGTAACTCCGATGAGAGCGATTCTGGACTTTTCGGAAAGTTTACTAAATTTCCTACAGTTTTCATATAAATTTTGTCTTTGGCGTGTTTTTGAGGAGAGAGAAAGACGTATTTGAATAGTTGGGTCTGATGCTGATTTTGTTTGGTGGAAGTTTGTATACGAGATTTCTTGACCAGCCCCATTGCGATGACGATAACTTTTTATTCGTAATTCAGATTTGAGCGATTCTTGAAGTTCTGGAATCTAAACGAAATTTCCTTCATTTTGGAATATAATTTTGTGTCTGGGAGGTCTGTATTGAAGAAGATAATCATGTTTGAAGTTGGACAATTCTTGCTGAAAATAGTAAGATGAAGTCAAATATGAAATGTTTAGTAATAAGGAGAAGAATATCGGAGAAGCACATGGAAGTGCGGCGTATGATAGTTGAGAATGATTAAAGTATAGAAATCTTTGAGGAAGGTTAAATAGTAAAGTGGATTGTGTGTTGTCGGCGAGATGTGTCGACATGAGTCAGAAATTTTTGGAAGTTATACCACCAACCAGATGATGAGATGGTATTGTTGAGATTGTGATTGGAATGAGAATCAAGTGTGAAACTATACGGATCATCGAAGTTGTGAGATTAAAAAGAAAGACGAAGGATTGGTTAGGGTTGTCAAAAGTTTTGGACTTGGATAAATGTTTCGATTGAAGTGGGCCGATTTGGATTGTACTTGATGTATCAGAAGGATATTCGATAATTAGGTTGCGCAACAAGTGTGTATAAGAATATATGTGTTAGATTTTGGACGCTGTGCATCACTAACGAAGTTGGAAATAAAGAAATTAAGAACACGTTTGTAAGCCTTAGAGGAATGGTAGAGCAGTATGCTTAGATAAGAGCACGAGGAGGAATACGCTATTTTAGTTGGATAATGATGATTTATGCCACCATTATGGTTGCCGGCTGTCTATTGATAAATTGAGGAACTGATCACCCTTAATCTCTTGTTGATAGTAGATGGAATCATGTGGATGGAGTAGATGTGTCTTGCCAACTAGAATAGTATGCACAGTGAATTGTTTGGAGTTGAGCCAAGTGCTTAGGAATTGTTTGAGTTGTTGATACAGATTCCTATATAGGGAAATGAGGCGGAATTGAGGATGTTAGTATGAGGTTGCGGGTTGATCAATGAGTAGTATGGAAACTCACAGTTGTATTCGGATGACTTGGATTTTGATTTGTGATGAATCGAGGATCCGATTGACATGAGACTTGAAACATTATAAAGATGACTCAAGGAGGAAGTAAATGGTAATGTAAGACTATGATTTGACCAAGGATGTTGGATTGAGGAGGGTAGTGGCTGGTATGCCTTAACGTGTATATCGGAAACACGAATTGTATTTTCCATACTTGTTCAGATAATGTTATACCTGATGTTTGTTATGGATGTTCTGATCTGCTATGAAATCAGAAGGAAGGCGCGTAGGATATTTGAGAGTTGAGTTACAAGTATTGAAAGAAGTGAAGCTATATGTTGAGTTAGCAAGGTGTGAATTATGATTTGTAAGATGAGGTTGCCTTGTTGTGTTAATTCAGATGAAGTTGTATGTAGAATTGTGCTAGTATGAGTAGGACTTGATGAATTAGTTTGTTTGATCGGTTTGGTTAATATGTCATGTTAAGTGTAGGTTTTTGAGGCTAAATCTATGACTATTGGGTGTTAAGGACTATTTGGAAGATGATTTCCTTGTTGAGATTAACTAGACACATGTATCCTTATGCTGTTGTAATGTTGTTATGCGTTGAGATGAGTTTTGACGATGTGTTAATACAAGCCGGTGAAGTTGTAGCTTATGTTTTACGATAATTGGGGATTCATTAAAGTATCTATCCTATTCAAGATTTGGGATTAGCCGCAGTTGTAGTTGTGTGGGATATTCGGAGGTATTATTTATGGATCTAAGTTCGAAGTGGTCAGTAATCAAAGTGTAGAATACCTGTTAGTCGGAATTCCGGAGAATTAAGTCGGAAGCTTGTTCTTATGTCTATTTTGATGGTCGGAAGTTGATGTAAACTTGGTAGATTAGATAGTTGCGAGTAATCAGAGTGCGCAGCGAAAGCGTGGCATAGCGTAGTTGGTTCTTATGTGGGTAACCACGATGTCGGTAGTTTGATTATGTTGATGTTGTGCTTTGGGCTTTGTGCTCTTATCCTTGTTGTTGCCTCGTTACCTAAGGTGATGGTTCGAGTGCGAGTAGCTAATTCCTATGATGAGAATTAAGGGAGTGTTGCCTTCGGCGATGGTAACGTTTGTGTTGTGTTCTGGTTGTAGTGAACTGGTGTGTTCTTAACTTGGTTATTCTTTGTGTCTTGAGTTAGTTGTTGGGTGCGTTGCGTCAGCCTTGTTTCGTGTTGTTGTCGTCGTTGATGTGATGTATTGTTGTTTGGTGTTAGACGTGGGGTTTCCTTTTAGGGAAGGGAAGTTGATTTGTTAGCTGAGATAACGTAATTGGAGTGTGGTGCATCGAGTGAATCTTCGAGGACGAAAATATTCTAAGTGGGGTAGAGTTGTAAAGCCCGTATTTAATTAAATATTTTAATTAAATAGTATTGAGTGTTTCCGTATATTTTGTTGATTATGTTGAATATGTTGTTTGATGCTAATGAGTATTAATCGGGTAATTAGTCGATTTAGTTGGGAGAAATTAATATTAGAAATAATATTTATTTATGTGGAATATTAATTAATTTAGTTGGGTTAAGTTGTGTGTGAGAAATAGCAAAGTGGGGGTATCATGTAGTAGGCCCATTAAGTTAATTAACAAACCCATTATTATATTAGGTTTTTAATTAAGAGAAAGAAAATAAAGGAGAAAACAAGGGTTTTGAGAGAAGAACGTGGAGGTTACAGAAAGTGGGAACTAGGGTTGGAAGCACGACGATTTGAGAAGAGAGAATTCGAGAGGTTGCCGTCAAAGTTCTAGTTTTTGACTGGAAATTTGAGCTGCCTTCAATCTAAGGTAAGGGTGGGGTTCGAATTTTATAACCGGGTATATGATAATTGATACGTGGGATTGGGATTGTATAATTTTCTACTGTGAATGCGTTGATTTTATGATGAATTATTCTAGTGTTGTGGAAATTGATTGTTTGGTGAAATGTTTTAATGGTTGATTTTGTGAACTGATATTTGGTATTGATCACGGAGGAAAGAATTTCTGGAAATTGGGTTTAGTAGTTTTAAAAAATATATATATAATAATAGGGGGTGGCGCAGGCCACCCCTGTGTGGCATTTAATGGGTGGCGCAGGCCACACCTGAATCATTATTTGAGATGGTGGCGCAAGTCACATGTTTTTCCCCATGGAAGGGTGGCGCAAGCCACCATGAAAAAGGGTATTTGGTGGCGCCAGCCACCTGTACTCTTAGGAATTAAGGGTGGCGCATGCCACCCGTATTCTTGTGATGTGTCCTTTTTCTATTCTACGTAAAAAAAAATATTTATTAATAGGTGTGTTCATTATAAAATTACCATTTTCTGTGTGACTGATTATTATAAAGTCCAGATGAAATACGTATGTTAGTGGAAGCAAATTAATAGGATCAATACAGAACAGCAGAATTTGAATTAGCAGTTTTGACAGAAAATGAGAACAAGTAGCAGAAACATGTTTTTGACAGAAAATTGGAAATATAGCAATATCAGATTTTGACAGTAAATGAGAATTTAGCATAACTGTGCTTGTACCAGTAAGTTGAACATTAACATTGACAATAAATTAATCAGTAGTGGTCCTAACATGTAAAACAATATCGATTTCGCCGACTGAGTAGAATTAAGAGGAAAAAAATTAGTTGTCCGGAATTAGTTGAAATTGGTTGGGAAGGTTCGTATAAGCGAGTAGGAAATTGTGGTTAGTTTATTTTGTTGAAAATATGATGAATAAGTGAATTTGTAGGTACAGATGAGTAAGTTACGTTGTCCTGGTTTATGGGTATATTTGAGTTGTAGGTCGGATGACCAGTGTTGATTTGATTGTTGCAGTTGATGTATATCTTAATGTGCAGGCTTTTGGCCAATGTTGTTGTTGTTAAGTTACAGGCCTCTGGCCAATGTTGTTGTTGTTGTTAAGTTGCAGGCCTCTGGCCAATGTTGTTGTTGTTGCTAAGTTGCAGGCCTTTGGCCAATGTTGTTGTTGTTAAGTTGCAGGCCTCTGGCCAATGTTGTTGTTGTTGTTAAGTTGCAGTTGTGTTGTTGTTGTGTTGTTGTTGAATAAGTTGATGCTGTAGTTGTTGTCGTATGCATAGCATAACATACCAAGTTGGCCTGGATTGGCAAAATTATTAAGTTGTCCTGGATTGGCAAAAAGTTGAAGTTGAGGGCTTATGCCTTGTTGATGCCCGACAAACTTGCACTTTCTAAGTTGGGAGTTCTGCTTCATTTTTAAGTTGGGAGTTTTGCTCCAATGGTACCACATGCATACGCACAGTTGAGTCGCATTTTGTGTTGCATTCTTATGTTGACAAAGTTGATGTTGTATTATGTTGATAAAGTTGTTGTAGTATTAGCTGATAAAGTTGTTGTTGAGTTGTTGATGATTGTGGTTTGTTGTTGTGATAAAGTAGTGAAATTGTATGATTCTAGTCTAATGTATTGATTATCATACTCTTGTTTATATTATTCGATATCTCACCCCTTCTGTTGAATGTTACCCCTATGTTGGTAACGTGCAGGTTAGTAAAGATGAAGGTCGTTTATCCTTTCTAGTTTGAGTTGGTGATGTCGCTCTGATACGTAACACTCGGGGGATGGACGCTTGTTGGTTATTGTTGAATATGTTTTATGTTGCTGAATTTTTAAGTTGAATTTATTAAGAATTATTTTGTTTTGAAGTTGTTTTAGTCGAACAAAAATGTTAAGTGAATCAAAGTTGAATATTCATATCTTGAAGTTGTTTTGCTTTGAAAAGAAGATATATATGAATTTTGTTGTTATCGGTTCATCCGATCAAAGTGTTATGTATCTGTTCATATGAAATTAATCGAAGTTGTTTTTAAGATGAAAGTGTAGCATCCTATTTGAATGTTGAAATTTTATAACTCTGATTTTACTATTATCCGCCGGGTAGAAATGGGGTGTTACACGCTTCCTCTAGGAAGGATTGGTCAACTAAACTTAATGAAGCTTTATGGGCTAACAGAACCGCTTACAAAACCCCCATAAGAACCACTCCATTTAAGTTAGTCTATGGAAAATCTTGTCATCTGCCGGTAGAAATAGAGCACAAAGCCTATTGGGCTATTAAAACCCTCAATTTAAATTACGCTGCCGCAGGAGAAAAATGAATCTTAGATTTGCACGAATTAGAAGAACTAAGACTAGATGCTTATGAGAACACCCGCATATATAAAGAAAGAACTAAGAGATGGCACGATAAGCGCTTATCTAGAAAAGAATTTAGTGTGGGAGACGTCGTGCTCCTATTTAATTCGAGACTTAAGCTTTTTCCAGGAAAACTTAGATCTAGATGGTCCGGACCCTTTCAAATTTCTAAAGTTTTTCAAAGTGGAGCGATAGAAATAAAAGGAAGAAATAGTGAACCATTCATGGTAAACGGGCAACGCTTAAAACATTATCATAATATTGCAAACAGAGACTATTTGAATAGTCTAAGACTTTTAGAGCTGCCCGCTCATCCCTATAACTGAATTATCATTAAGCTTTCGTCAGGCTTATGACGTTAAAAACAGCGCTTAGTGGGAGGCAACCCACGAGATTGTTTTCTTTCCTTTTAACTTTCTTGTATTTTCATTTCCTTTTTAAATTTCTTTACATTTTTCTTAAGTCTATTTTTATTTCTTCCCGTTCCCCCTTTACTTAATCTTATTTTCATTACTTTTTCATTTTTATTTATTTCTCAAAAATTTTAAATTTTATGGAAACTGTTTTGCTGATCTTATAATTACATGCTACAGGATTTTTTAAAGTCTTTCTACCTTCTCCTTTTCCCTCTGATATGATTTTCTACACTAATATTCATCATGCAACAAGTAGATTTTATGGAAACTGTGTTCAGAGGTAGAGCTCAGAGAGAGAGATTTGAAGTTTTGTCTACGAAAAGCATGGCAATGACTTTGTATTATGATGGACCTGCCATGGACAACCTAGGTATCCACGATAGTGTTTTGTTTTTATTCAGCCAATTGGGTTGGGAGAATGCGGCTACTAGAAAGAGATTTGTTACCTACCGTGAGCTTACACTTGAGTTTCTTAGCTCCCTAGTTTACCTACCTGATCATGGTTTCGGATCTAATAAGGGGCTGATTAGTTTTAGGTTATTTGGTATTGATTACACTTATAACCGTAGAGACTTAGCTGACCTTTTAGGATTTCCTAGTGGCCAATTTGTCTTTACAACCACCCAAGAAGAACTCAAGGATGTTGAACTGAATTACTTTTGGGGTAGTCTAACTGGAAATAACCACCCCGAGCTGAATGACATGCATTCTGATGAAATACACAACCCTGCCATTCTCTATTTTCACAACATTCTAGCCCACACCTTATTTGGAAAAGAAGAGAACAATACTTTAGTGTCAAAGGATGAACTATTTATCTTATACTGTGCTTCCCAAGGCCGCCATGTTAATGCAGTCACCTTCATGATGGAAACCTTTATTTGCATTGCACAAGAGCCTAATACCCCAATCATAATAGGAGGCTTAGTCACTATGATTGCGGACGCCATTGGACTTAGGTACCCGCTTAACAAACTTACACCCTTAGGTACCATTCGTCCTATGAACTTGGAATTCTGTTTTAACCGACACATCATTGGAAACTTAGGACCTGCTCCCTTTAACTACTTAATTGCTAACAAGGTTGTCCACCTATTCACTTTACCGAACCATGAGCGAACAAGTGTCCATAACCGTAATAATTGGCTCTATGAGTTGAGTGAACTTAAGAACACTCCATTATCACCTCCTGAGACACCACAAGATTATGAGTATTATGATGATATTATCTCTGAAGCTGAAACCGACCCTGAAACCCCTCCGAACTACCATAATTTTACTGAGCCTGACACTAGTGCATATGCTGGAATTTTGACAACGATCCTTGGCACTATGGATGGGTTCAAAACTGAGATTGCTGCGGTAAAGGATGAACTCAAGACTATGCGCCTCGATGTCATTAACTTAATGGACATCACAGTGGAGCAGTTTGATCATCTAAACCAAGTTGTGGAATCTTTGAAGAAACAACGTAGCTAATTCTGTCACAATGCATTTTTCCATTTAATTGCTTTTCTTTTAATGTTTTAGAGCCATTTACTTTACAGTCTATTTCTTTTTAATGTCAAGGAACAAGTTTATTTCAGTTCAATTTCAACTTTATTACTCTAATGCAATTTTATTTTAAGTACACTGTTATGAATTTCCAATTTTAAATAAAGTATTCAATTGTTGTTTATTGCTTGTGGTTGAGTTATTGCTTGTGGTTGAGTTGATGATATAATGTTCCTGCTTATTTTAATTTGTTTCAACCATTTTATATGCATTCTAATGTTTATCTCGTATCTTACTGCTAATTATAATTGCCATATCCAATATATATAATATTCCAGATTTCATCTAGTTTCTGTGAGAATAGCAGATTTTGTGAGCATGACGAGCGTAACGCCCATGTCACGACCGTAACACGGCTTACGACCGTGACGGGTTCGTGACGAGCGCCACACTTGTTTTAACGCTCTCTGTTAATAACAGAGACCCCTTTTCTCTTCATCTTCTCTTCTCTTCAAATTCTTTTCAAACGACCCACTATCTTTTCATTCTCCTTAACCGTCCCACTCACATTACTCTCCATAACCACTCACATTTAATCCCAATTTCACTCCAACACTTCATATTTCAAAACCCTCTTATTTAAACCTCACGAAACACTCTCATTCTCACAGAACAACTCTTACCCATACCCACCTACTCCATTAAACCTTTTTCACTTTGCATGCGCCATGGCCAGACGCACAAGACAAGCTCCTGACCTTTCCACTGTTACATTCGGAGAGGGAGAAGCCGGAGACCGCCAAAGAGCGAATTACGCCAGCTTCTACCAACGCTCTTTTCAACCGACACGGTACGTCCACATTGCCAGCCTTGAAGAGTTGGGTATGCTAGAAGGTGTAAGTTGGATGCTCCAAAATGCCGGTCTATGGCAGCTCTGCACACAAGGGCAGCCTACCTACGAAGCTCTGACTCTGGAATTTCTGAGCTCATTTACTTATGTTACACCTCTGGGTGAAACAAACCAACTTTCTGGTGTAGCTAAATTCCGCATGTTTGGCTCTGAGTATTCGGTAAGCCAGACCCGACTCGCCCAAATGCTTGGATTCCATCATGGCGAGAATGTACATTCCCGTGTGCCTAACGATGCATGGTTCCAGGAAGCCTTCGACCTATGGAATCGACTTACAGGTGTAGTTGTTTCAAGCTGGGACAGCCTCAACGCTACCTATATTCATAACCCAGCAATACGGTATTTCCACAGAGTTCTAGGACACACAATTTTCGCAAGGGACAACAACCACAAGGTAAACTCCAAGGAGCTCTTTTTCCTTCGTTGTGTGCTCCATCCTGAACAAATTAATGCAGCTCCGTTCCTTCTGTCGCACATCCACGCCAACTGTGCTAGAGGTTCTAAACCTTTCTACTTCGTAGGTATAGTAACTTCTATTGCACTCGGCCTTGATCTGGGAGACGACCTTGCTAATTTACCTTCCATACCACCTGAGTCCCTGGATACAGAGTATTGTCGCTCCTCCCACCTTATCAAAGCAAGGGCGGATGGACGATACCATCCAGTGGTCCGTATTGGAATAATCAGGAGCATCATCATGCCATGCAGAGACTGCATCGACCCTCAAAGACAAGAAAATTGGCTTTTTGATCTCCGTGCTCCCGAGCCTAATGTGGCTGCTCAAGAAAACCAAGATAATGAAGCAGTCGATGAAATGGAGCAAGAGATGGATCAGCCACCGCATGAAAACCCACCACCTCCTACCCAAGATGCCTCAACATCCACCGGACGTCGTCGCCGTGCCACTACAGAACAAGACCCCGTCACTAATGAAGAAATCTTAAGGGGCATATGGCTACAAAACCAATTGGCTGCCCAAAGAGAGGAACAACAACATAGGCAGCACAATGAGATGATGAGCCTAATGCGATAAATCCAACAGGGGCAAGTCCACCAAGGACAACGGATCGACGGTATAATAGACAAGATGGGTGCCCTGACGCTACGCGTGCAAGACTTACATGATTATATCCATCACGTAGGCATTCCAGATCATGTAGCCTAGAAAGGACGCGCCCGCACCCGAGGCAGCGGAGGTGGACCTCATTAGATTAGGATTTTATTCTTGTTTTAGTTTTTTCTCTTTTTGTAGTTTCTTTCCGCGTTTATATCGAAACATTGAGGACAATGTCCGATATAGTGTGGGAGAGGTACCTTTTATTTTCCCTTATGTATTCCCTTTCTGCATTTCCTTTCGAATAAAGAAGCATTTATATGAAATTTTCGCACATTTCAAAATTTCCCCACTTTATTCAGCTATAACAAAAATTTTTATGATCATTGCACAACTTAACATACCAAAACATAGGCTATCAAGAAAAATTTAACAAGATTGATACCGTCTTGACACCTTAGACCTCTTGCATATGCGAGATCAGTTTCAATACCCATTATACCGATACCCTCAGTTCTAGTTCTAAAGTAACCCCAAGTAGTTTATACTAGCAGTCAGCACCGTCTTAAACACAAACCACGGGGAGAGCCGATGAAGATAAGTGTTTGATTCTGAATTATTAAATATCTTTCGTATTCTTCACTGTTGTGAAAAATTGAAAAAAATGCACCAAACCCACGGTTGCAAAAAGTATTACAAAGAGAAAGAAAGAATCCATTGTTGGTTGGTTCAGAGGAACCTGGTTCTGAAATCGGTAGGGCGAACTACGGTTCGATCCCCCACAACCTATGATTAGGATATATATATATATAGGGTTACCACACTTGTGTACTAGACCCCGTGCTAAGAAGGATCAAAGTCACTAACCGGCTACTCCACTACGTATGTGTAAAGGCAAAGGGCTTAATGTGATTGCGCTAGAATGAAACCGGGTGAAATAGATACGAGAAACTTTAGGTTGAGCTATAATAGAATGATTAGAACTGACTTGTGTAGAGGGGAGGTCTATGATTATGCTTGTTGCTTATGTCACTAATGTATCTTTATTGTTTTACTTGAGTATCCGTCATCTTAACAAAAATGCCTTACAAAACATTTTCAAAACAAAAGGTATGTTATGTGGGTGCGGTTGATATAACTTGTCCGACATTCTTACTGACTAATTGCTTGAGGACAAGCAAAGATTCAAGTGTAGGGGAGTTTGATAACACGAAAATGTATCATATATTTGCCTTGATTTACGACTAATAATTATGTTATTTCAGTCCAAGTGCCGATTATTCCGCAAGTATTCTAGTGTTTTCATAGGTATTTCATTGTCCGAGCTAAAAGGAGCAAAATAGAGAAAACATGAAGAAATGAAAAGAAAACAGAAAGAATCAATGAGAAAAAGAGCAGAAATGGAAAGTAGTGTGTGTGACGACCGTCACACACCTACCACGATCTTCACGTTCCCAAAAATCATCACGACCGTCATGACCTCACCACGATCGTCATGCGCTCAATTATGGATATTATGTTCAGAACGCAGACGTGGAAAAAGAAGTCCAATGCAGTCACGCACGTTGAGCAATTTCTCCTACTTTCTCTCAACCTCGACTTCAACGGTACATGAGCCAGTCTCCCTAAAACTTCTCAACCACCAAAGGATGTGCTCCTAAAACCTCTCCAACGTTAAGGCAATACTTTGGCTATAAATACAACATGGATTGAAGAGCAATGGGAGAACAACACCACATAGAGAATTTACTCGAATTGCTGTAGAATTATTTTTCCGAATTTTTACTTTCTTTGCATTCCTTGTTTTGTTTCCTATTCCTTGTTTACCATCACTTGAATAGTGATAGTTTCTCACATTGAGGAGCTATTGCACCATAGTTAGGATTTTGTTTTCAATCTTCATCATTCGTTATTCTGATACATCGAGCAAAAGCCTACCGACTTGTGGAGGAATTGCGAGAATCAACTTATTGCAAATTTATCAGGTTTTTATCTATTATCGTAATAATAGCATTATCGTTTCTCATTGCAATGTTTAATTTACTGTTTTGTAATTTATTTTTATACATGTTTGTTTTAATTAATATGTCTAGCTAAATCCGATTTATCGGTATGTAATTAAGTTAACCGGAATGGATTCGATAATTCTAAGCTAAAACCATAAACAACTTATTTTCTGGCCGCGATTTCTTAATTAAAATTGGACTTTTGTTACGAGAGTAAAAAGGTAGTAAAGGTTAGGATCAAGATCCATGAGAGTGTGAGATTTTAATCGGATAGCTGAAATCGAGCATTGGTTTTAAAAACAGCGAGAGCGCTTTAAAGTTAATTAGACTGTATTAGTTTTCAAAAAGTATTTTTAAACTCAAATGGGCTAGTGAGAGCAGACATTATGATTTAGGAATATAGTCTGAAGCAAGATCCACGAGAGTGTGAGGTGAGGGCTTTTAAACTGATATTTTCTACAGAAATATAATGTGACTTATTTTTATATGCTTAAGTCTTATTGAATCCACATGGTATACTAGGTTACGTATCGATATCCTTATATCAACTAGTTTATTCCAACAATTTAGATTCCCTTTAGTTTCCCTTTTTTTTGAACTTAAAACCAAAACATCTTCGCCTTAGCTAAACACAGTAACAAACCGTAGCACTAGGTTGATTATTAGGTCTCTGTGGGATCGATATCTTTATTACTACGCGATAGGCTGTGCACTTGCAGTTAGTAACCGTTAGACTCAGAAAGTCACGATCAGTCACAGCAAGCAAATTCCCAAACTTTTTACAACGCGCCTGTGAGAAACCGTACAAAATACACCATATTACTCCATGACCAACAACCAATCCATACCTCCACCTGCCGTTGCTACAATTTCTCGTCTTTCACATAAGGACAGATTTTCTTCACAAAATTCCTTGAGCCACATGATTATTCGCTACATGCTATGACCTTTGCAACCTGCAAAATGAATCATCACAATAATTCCCACAACTGCAAAAATACACGCGCAATCAACATGATTCACATACCCCACATCACACAGCAATACATACCACACAACACCTGCAAACCATGAGCTTGTAATACACCGTGATACACACTACTTCCTGCAAGCAATTCAATGAATAGCGACAATAATGCATAACCACAAAACATCCACCTCGCCAATCGTACAGGCATCAAAATCGGTCCCACAATTCCATCGTACAACTTTTCAACCATACCAGTGATACCACTAAAACACATCCAATTCACAAATCATCACAAAAATTACAACCTGTGCGCGAAAACGATAAATCCTTCGAAACCGCTACACCACCAAATTTCCAGCTCATATTCTCCAATTCTCTCCCCAAACTAACCTTAATATCGTTCTATAAAATGACCCTTTCTCTTCCTCATTACAAAAAGCGGGAATAGCCAAATCCACTCTGCAGAAATTCACTCCCAAACATATTCTCAACCTTTAATCTCAAACCTAACTTGCTCTTCTCGTTTATCACCACAACCTCCAAACCATTCTCAGAAATCCATCTCAAACAATAATACTCCAAGCCTTGAACCCCATCCATCTACGACCCGACCTTCACCAACAACAACAATCCAAAACTCTTTCTTCAACCTTCAAACCCAACATTCCTCTTCCGCACCCACTTCACAAACCCCAAATCGATCCCAGTTTCACAAATAACAGCAACCCTTTCAACCCAAACCCAAATCAATCCAAAAACCAGATCTAACCAGAAAACAAGAGAGAAAGAGACGAAGAGTATATGAAGCCGAAGCGAGAAATCAAAACTCATAAACCTGGAATGAATCGAACATATACCCGCGAGAGAGAACCGGAATCGTATAGCTTCTGATGTAAGAAGGTTGGGTTTCGTTCAACATCGTATTCTCCTACGCTTGGTCTTGCTTTGATCCTTTTTCTTTTATCGTGTAGAGAAGTTTGACCATGGATGTTGTTTCTAATTTATCCTTCAGTTGACCTAAGCTGTTTGGTCTCATTTAAGCATGTATTGGATGCTGATCTTGGGCTTAAGAGCCCGTTTTGGGTCCTATGGTTTTCCACCCTATGTTCAATTCAAGCACCTCCATCATTTCTCCTTCTTATTTATTTTTAATTTTAATTAATTTCACCTTTACTTGTTTTGTTTTTAAAAAAGGGTTTCTAATGTTTTGTTTTAGATTTAAGTTTCTTGGTAAATAATATTTTATTTATGTCGTTCCTTTTTCTTATTATTTTTTACTTTCTATTTCGATTTACTTTTATGGGCCAATGATATGACAACAATCTTGATTTAGTTGATTCTCTCAAATCGATTCAAAATCTTGATTTATATGAGGCCTACTTTTATTTTCTTTCAACTTTTTGGGTCAATGAAAACCAAATATCAATGATTTATCGATTATCGATTTAGAATCTTGATAAAGGTGAGACCTTTATTCTTCTTCCTATCTTTTTTCGATTTTATTTCATTTTTATTATCTATTTCATTTTATTATTAATTTTGGGTCAATGAAGACCAAACATAAAAGATTTATCGATTTTCAATTTAAAATCTTGATAAAGGTGAGACCTTTCTTCTTTTTCTCGATTTTATTTCATTTCTTATGATTTTCATTTCACATATTCTTTTATTTTCACTTTTGGTCAATGTAAGTCAAAAATCATAGCTTGTCGATTATCGTTCTAAGTCTTGATTAAGACGAGACCAACTTTATTATATCTTGTTCTTTTTTATCTTGGTTATTATTCTTGTTCATATTATTATTATCATTGTTCATATCCATATTCATGTTTATCTACCCATTTTCTTTGTTCACCATTAATCAAAATACACTAACAATTATCGAAACCCTAAAATCAATAACTTAATGGACTGTTGGTTACCATACTTCGCTTGGAGATTTGGTTCAAGGCTTAGTTTAGGACACCTTGCACATACACGGCTTTCTCTTGGGCTACCTTACAATGAGACCCTTTATTTCATGTCATCCCTTGTACTTTACATGTACCCCTCTCCCATTCAGATGTATGCATTTAGTTTTCTTTTGATTGTGGTTTGTTTACTAGGAGCACCCCTAGGGACTAGCATAAACAACCCATTTTCAAACTAATTCTCGATTCGTCGTCGAGCCATTTTCAACCAAACCCTCGATTCGTCGTCGAGCCATTTTCAACCAAACCCTCGATTCGTCGTCGAGCCATTTTCAAACAAAACCTTTTCAACCAAACCCTCGATTCGT
The DNA here is from genome assembly GCA_022829125.1 of Lathyrus tuberosus. Classification (NCBI taxonomy): domain Eukaryota; kingdom Viridiplantae; phylum Streptophyta; class Magnoliopsida; order Fabales; family Fabaceae; genus Lathyrus; species Lathyrus tuberosus. Next base: position 1,593,493 of record JALAZF010000308.1, on the reverse strand, counting down.
CGTCGAGCCCATTTTCAAATCAACCTCTAACCAAATCCTTTTTTCAAACCAAACTCTTTTCATAACAATAAACCCTTGATCCAACGTCAAGCGGATTTTCATAATAAAATTCAAAAACAACTAACAACTATCGCAACTCTTTTAAGGTGAAAAATGGGGGTTCAAGTCTTTGATCTCTCTTCGATTGTTTGGGTGCGAGTTCTCTTACTCGTGTGTGAGCAATTGACGTCTCTTCTTTTCACAAATCAAATCATTTTTAAAATAACCAAGCGCATACAATAAACCCTTGATCCCACGTCAAGCGGACTTTCATAATCAAACCTCAAAATGACTAACAATTATTGAAACTCTTTCAAGGTGAAAAATGGGGAGTTCAAGTCTTTGATCTTCCTTCGATTGTTTGGGTGCGAGTTCTCTTACTCATGTATGAGCAATTGACGCCTCTTTTAAAAATCAACCAACTCTCCTCTTTTCGTGGGCGTACCACGAACTACGACTGCTCTGATTCTTTACTCTCGTCCGAGTAAAGATACGTAGGCACAAGATTGCGACGATCTTGGCGAGCACACTTTTCCTTTTTCCCCCGCTTACGTCCATACTTTTTCTTTTTTCACCTTTTCCACACTACCTTCGCTCCATTTTCCGTCAAACCCCGTAGTCGAACTACGATTGCTCTGATTCCTCATTCTCGTTCGAATGAGCATACGTAGGCCCGAGGTCGCGATGATCTTGACGAGCACCCTTAAACCACCCATTTTCCCTTAGCATCTTTTCCCTTTTATCTTACCCTTCCACATTTATTTTTGAGAAGAAAACAAACAAGCTTAGCTAACGAGTATCGCGATTCGAATTAAGAGGTTCCCATTGAGTACAACGGACGTGAGGGGGTGCGCGTACCTTCCCCTCATGTAACCGATTCCTGAACCCGGAATGTGGTTGCGACGACCATGTTCTTACCCCTCCTCTCGATATTTTCCTTTCCCTCGTTTGGGATAAATAAAGTTCGGTGGCAACTCTGTCGAACCGTTTTTTGCGCCTTTCGCGCGAAGGGTCGTGTCTTCGATTAAGCGATTTTTTTTCGAGGTGCGACAATATACTAATGATCTAACATTTAAGTCAAATAGAAAGAATGGTCAAAATTTGAGTTACGACAACTCACAACATAAACGCCAAGCTGCTATCCAACGCAAACAAATTACAAGCATCTGCCTTCACGCGCACAAACTCCAACTGCAACCAAAACATATTCCAACGTTCAGCTGCTACCCACGTTCAAAACCTACACATGAGCTAAACAAATATCAAGCCATTATGCAAATACATTCCAAGCCAAACAAAGCCAAACGCAGTGCAGACGTCACAACAATTCCACGTAACATGTACAAACCAAAAATGGTGCATCATCATCATCAAATTCACAACAAATTTCACCATTTAAAAATGCTCAAATTCGCCTTCAAAATGTCCTATAAAACGAACTTCAATCCTCACATTTCAGCAAGCTTTGATAGCCAAAATATTGCTGCCAAAATTCCCTTCCACCTTCATTTCAAACTCACAACAAACCTTCTTTTACTTACAAATCCAACAAACCTTCAAATTCTGCAAACCTAACCTCACCACCTTCTTCAACAACAACCCAGCAACAACCACAACAACACGCAACAGTCAACAAATCCCATAACTCATACTCGCGTCGGACCACCCCTACAACAACCAATAATCAAATCTGAAACAAAGAAAAGAGAGAGACGAAATTAAGGGTGAAATAAAGAGAGAGTTGCGAGTCGAGTGAGAGAGAAACGAAGAAGATTCGAGCAATAATGACGGCGAGAAGGTTGGAAAAGCAGTCTGCATTCTGAATCTCGGCGTTTTTTTTTAATTTAAGTTTCTTAAACACAACCTTTTTTTTGTCATGTGAGTGTGGGCTTCCAAGCCCATCATCTTTCTCTCTTCACACTCCATCATGAGCTCGCACACCCTTCTTGTTCCTTCTTTATTTTGTTTCCTTTAATTATTTTGTTTTTTTTTCTTTTTAGTTTTCTTTAATATATTTTTTTTACACTTTGATTTACTCTTACAATCTTGGTACTCCTTTAATTTTATTTTATTTTGTTACTTTTTGCTTCTATTTTACATTTTGGTTGATGAGATCTTGAAAAGTCATGGAGAAATAGTTGCAAGGTTGAATGAACCTTCAATGCTTCAAGCTTGTTGATGAATGATCATTGGATCATTCTTGACACTTTGAGGCATTGAAAGGTTGCCCTTGGTTGATCATTTGAGACTCTTGATTAAAGATGAGACCGTTTCTCTTTTTCTTTTTGTGTGGCATGGCTTTAGGAGAATGATTTACATATCATTTCTTTAGCATGTTTTAACACATATTTTTATTTGACCGACCTCCCATAGTATGATCTCTACATAGAACGTATTACGATTGCTTAACATAGCGATAAATTGGTCCCGATTCGAGAAAGTGATAATCCGATCAATAACCACTAACACCTAACTTCTAACTTTACTTTCCACTCTTTACTTTTCTCTCATTTACTTACTGCCATTTACTTTCTGCAATTTATTTCATTTCTCATTTATCATTATGCCATATGCTTCTTCTTTGATTCTTTATCCGATGGAAACACAAAACATGATAAAATAATGGCTTAAATGCAGTTTTAGTCCCCATAATATTATTTTTCTAAACGTTTGACCCCCCTTTAAAAAAAACTCAGGTTTTGGGTCCCTTGTTTTGATTTTTTTTGGGATTATTTTGGTCTCCTCTCCAAATTCGGGTATGTGGCATTTTTCTCGCTGATGTGGATTGATGACTAAGATTATTTATTATTTTATATTTATTTACATAATTAATTGATAATTTTAATATAGTTTCTCTAAAACTTAATAAATAAATATTTTTTAAAAACTAGATAATTAAATTTTTTTAAAATAGTTTGGGTCACAAACCCAACTCATTTTAACACTAGCCCAATACACAAGTTTACACTTGATAGTCTTAATGAGCTATATAAACACTAACCACTTTTGTTAAAAAATCAAGGCTTAAATAGGTTTTTCGTCCCTGTAAGTTGGCGAGATTTTGGTTTTCGTCCCTGTATCTTTTTTTTTTCGGTTTTAGTCCCTGTATCTTACTTTTTGCTGGTGTTTAGTCCTTACAGAGGTTTCCTGCGGATTTTCTTGCAGATTTTCCTGCGGATTTTCCTGCGGAATTTGATTTTTAGGAAAATCCGCAGGAAAATCCGCAGGAAACCTTCGGATTTTCCTGCGAATTTTGGCTTTAGGGACTAAACACCAACAAAAAGTAAGATATAGGGACTAAAACCGAAAAAAAAAAGATACAGGGACGAAAACCAAAATCTCGCCAACTTACAGGGACGAAAAACCTATTTAAGCCAAAAATCAATGTGTGACTTTAATGGAAAACAAAACCCACACTACACCTGGGCGTCCTGAACCTGATGCACTCTTTGCAGGATCACGATCCACATTGCAAACTTGTTTATGAACCCTTAACAAACCCTCCACGGCAGGTGGTATGGGGCGATCTGGCTCTTCTTTTGCAGAAACCATTACCTTTGAGAAGCATATATGAAATAGAATCAGAAACACCATGTAGGAAATAATAGGCTTTCATAAAACACCAAAAACAGACAAACTTCACAAAACCTAACTTTATATGTTTAACTCATTGATTGATTCATTTCAATTGTTCCAAAGACACACTCGTTGATCACTAAGTACACTATTGCATCACTAGAATAAATATATACATCTTTGTTATACCTCTTCAATTAAATTCCATTTCCTTGGACCAGTGCATCTCTTGTTCATTGAACTAGCAATTGTTTTCATAGGTTAATCTAATTTTTACTTTAACTGTATTTCCATTTCCTGGGAACAATGCATCTCTAATTACACAATTTAGCAATTATTTTCACTATGTCAAATATTTATGAATACAGTTTTTAATTAATAATTTCAAATCTTTGGAGTAACTCAACAATGATAGATCTCCATGGAATAATTGAATTGATCAGGACATATTTTAGATTTATAAATTTTAATGACATAGCCTCCTGATTTAATCAGTTTTAGTGTACTTGGTAATGTGTGGATCAAATTTTAATGACATAGCCTCCTGATTTAATCAGTTTTAGTGCCTCGTGATCCTGCAGAGAGCGCATCAGGTGCAGGACGCCCATGTGTAGCAAAGAGTGGATTGCATTTTACCAACCACATCCAATCCTCAATTGTAGTCTCAAAAAGAAGAAACAAAAGTTACAGGTGTAGTGTGGGTTTTGTTTCCCATTAAAGTCCCACATTGATTTTTTAACAAAAGTGATTAGTGTTTATATAGCTCATTAAGACTATCAAATGTAAACTTGTGTATTGGGCTAGTGTTAAAATGAGTTGGGTTTGTGACCCAAACTATATTAAAAAAATTTAATTATCTAATTTCTAAAAAATATTTATTAATTAAGTTTTAGAGAAACTCTATTAAAATTATCAATTAATAATGTAAATAAATATAAAATAATAAATAATCCTAGTCAGCAATCCACATCAGCGAGAAAAATGCCACATGCCCTAATTTGGAGAGGGGACCAAAATAATCCCAAAAAATATCAAAACAAGGGACCCAAAACCTGGGTTTTTTTAAAGGGGATCAAAAGTTTAGAAAAATGATACTATGGGGACCAAAACTGCATTTAAACCTAAAATAATTCAAACCCTAAAAGATATTTATTTTAGGTTATGGTTACTATCCCTTGCATGGAGTCTTGGACCTTGTACTCAACCCTAGCAAAAGGAGGCATGAAGTTGGATTCTTTACTTTCCTTGTCTTAGATTAGGATACTGTGCACACACACGACTTTTTCTTGGGCTACCTGACAACGAGATCCTTTATTTCTCGCATCATACTTCCCTTGTATTTTTTATGTATCCCTCTCCCCATTTTGTTGTACTTTCTTTACTTTCTCATTTGTCTTTGGTTGTGGTTTTGCTTGCTAGTTATTCCTTAGGAACTAGGATCGACCTCACCTTTTCCTCGAACCCTTGATCCAACGTTAAGTGGTATCTTCTCTTAACCCTTGTAAGTCGACCGCCTTATGCATCGCCATCAACCTAACCCAAAGCATTATTGATCCATATATCAAGCTATACCCCATTTTGTAAGTTGACTACTTCATGCGTTGCCATCATCCTTTCCCATTTCCATCTCAACCCTTGTTGTGGTCGTACCGAATAAAACCCTCGATCCAACGTCAAGTGGCATTTTTCTCGAATAAACTCAAAAACACAATAAGAGGCGATTAGGATTGTGTGCCACGAGCCTTAAATGGCGGAGAAGGAGTGATAATGGAGCTTTTCTACACTCACTTTGAGTATTTTGGACACAAGGCGTTTGACTTGGTGACTCAAAATATTCACCTCTACCCATAGCCTTTAGAGCAATCCAAATAAAAAATAATCTTTTCTCAGAACCCTAAAATCAACATCAACACATCAAACTTGTCTCCCCCCCCCCCCCCCCCCCCCCCGGCGGCCGTGCGAATGAAACTTCTCAAGACAATAATTCCTTGCAAAGAACATTGTTTAGTCCTTTCTAACGCGCGTATAAACTAGTGCTTCAGCCTCCCTTAGTGAGCAGACAAGCCAATGTTTAGTAGTTTGAATGCGATATAAACACTCGTTCAGTAAAAGACACAAACCAACTAACCGTAGTCTCCCGAACTACGGAGCTCTAACTTTCTCATTGCACTATGAGGGTACGTAGGAACAGGATTGCGAGATTATGGAGAGCTACCTTTTGTTTTTTGCTACCTTTTTGTTTTTTTACCCATCTACCTTTTCTTTTTTTCTATCTAAACCTTTTCCCCGTAGTACTCCGGACTATGGATGCTCTGATTTCTCATTCCTCAATGAGAATACGTAGGCACAAGGGCCCCAATCCTTGGAGAGCTCCCTAGTTATAACCTTCCCTTTTCCCCTTTAGCGATTTCCTTTTCTATGTGCTAACATCCAATCGCAAATCTAACTAAGAGGTTCCCGTTGAGTACAACGAACGTGAGGGGTGCTAATACCTTCCCCTTGTGTAATCGACTCTCAAACCTGAATATGGTTGTGACGACCATTATTCTATATTAAAAGGTTTTATCGATATTTTCCTATTTCTTCATTGGAATAAATAAAGTTTGGCGGCGACTCTGTTTGAACAATTTTTTCTGCGTCCAACGTGAAGGATCGTATTTTTTGAGGTACGAAAGATTGGCGATTCTGCTGGAGATTATTTGCTCCATGCAAGAGAGAGTCAAACCTAACTTAGTTTGATTTGCGATGAGTTGTTAGCTTTGTTTGCTTGCTTTCTTATACCTCTTTTCTTTATCTTATGTTTTGCCTTATTATAACCCTTGTATCTATTACTTGGATCTTTTGAGTTCTTGATATGGGTACTCTGATGGTTTGAAACCTTGTGGGAAAGGCTCTCTACCCGAGTCTAGAGTACAAACTTAAGATAGAAGAGGTTGAGTAGTATGGGCTCCCGAGGAGTTTTCCTCGTTAGAGTCAATACAAGAACATCGCTTATAGTAGATTCTATTGAGGATATTAATGACTGTCAAGCTTTTGGCTTGAATGATTAATGTTTTCAATGGGATCCATGACTCTAAGGACCTTTGTAGAACCTTGAACCGTTAGCCAAACTATGATTGATGGTCACATAGTATTGGGCACCGAGAAGCTTATCTCACATAGTTCAATTTAAAGATCTCACTCAGAATAAACTTTCTTGATGGAGTTGTTGCCTGACAATGACTGACATACGCAACGAACAGTCAAGGAAGTCCATGACTCTGAGACCCTTGTCTAGAACCCGATGTAGATGGCCGCGTAGTATAGATCACTGAGAAGCTTTTATCGTGTAGTTTGATAAGAAGATCTCACCTAGAAGATATTCATATGAGGGAGTCGTCAACCGATATGCTTCTGTCGTGTGTGATGAACAACCATATGGGTCAGTGACTCTAGGGTTCCTATTTAAACTCTAGATCCTACCTGGTGAGATCCTTGTGTAACGAGTAATCAGCTTTGTCCTCCATCCGTACCTTGGACTTATGAGATCCTGTATCTGGAAAAAAACTAAAAATATATTGCATTCACCTGCATATCATTGCATTTGCATTCATTGTATATCATTATTCCAATAAAGAAAACTCATTCCATCCTCTGTTCATTGCCAGCCAGTTGATTTCCCGACACTCATTCCGAACCTGTGGTAGTTGTAAAGCATTTGAAGCAAGCTCAAGCAGAGTTAAGAGGAACATAGACGACTTGAAAGGCCGGTCAGTCAAACCAAGTTGGAAGTTATGGTAGTTATGTCAGAGAACAATCTTCAACATGTTGAGGCAAAAAGTCTTGATCCCTCATCAGGTTTTACTGTATTAACCAACCCATTGTACGATCTTCTTCCTGATGATGATCTTCCACAAGTGAACGTTCCTACTCAGTCTCAGGTGATGCCATTGACTGATCCCATGAAGGAAAGGTTTCACACCCTTGAGAAGAAAGTTCGAGCTATGAAAGTGCATGGTACACATGGGCTCAATGCCATTGATATGTGTCTAGTGCCATATTTAGTGATTCCTTCAAAATTCAAAGTACCCAACTTCGAGAAGTACACTGGTCTTAGTTACCCAAAACTCCATTTGGTGATGTTCTGTCGAAAGATGACCTCCTATACCCACGATGATAAGTTGATGATTCATTGTTTTCAAGGCAGTTTAAGTGGGGCATATTTGAGTTGGGACTTGGATTTAGAAAGAAGCCATATTCAGTCATGGGAAGACCTAGCTATCGCATTTTTAAAGAAATACAAGTTTAATTTGGACATGGCTCTAGATTGCACGCATTTGCAAACCTTACCTCAAAAGAGTAACGAATCCTTCAGAGGATATGCGCAGCGATGGAGAGAATTGGTAGCCCAAGTGCAACCTCCACTCTTAGAGAAGTAATTGGTCAATTTGTTTATGAATACCTTACAGAGCCCGTACTTTGAAAGGTTGGTAGGAAGTACAGTATCAGACTTTTCCCACCTAGTGACAATTAGAGAACGCATAGAGGGTGGATTAAAAAATGGAAGAATCCAAGACGCCTCGAGTAGCCAAGCTAGTGAGATTGAATCCCTCAGTAATTCCCAAGGGGAAGAAGAGGATGAAACTGATGCAGTCGTGGCAAATGTTGAGTATTCCCTTGGTGCACCAGCAATACCTTTTGGTCCCTCATTTGCTTAACAATCATCATTTTTCAGCGCCATGCTGAAATTCTGGCATAGCAGACAACAGATGTCCTAACATATGTCAAGACATTGTTCTGCATACTTATTAAACAAAGAACAGAACTGCAAACTGATATCCAGACTATCAGTAACTGCAGAAACGCAGATGTTTCAACATCTGTTCTAACATGTTAATAAACACTGAATTGTAAATTATAGAATGATAAACAACACAGAATATGATGACTCAGTTTGGTGCAACTCACCTACATCTGGGGGATACAAATCCAGGAAGAAGAATCCACTATCAGTAGTATAGTTTTATGTAAACAACCTCAGGTTTACAGTAAACACCCATGTTTACCTATCACTACCCAATGAAGACTTTATCTAAGAACTCCATCCTAGATAAGAGAAACCTATCTCACTCCCTAAATAATAACCTGTGATTATCTAACAGTTACTACACCATAACTGTATCACCCTATTGAAAGAAATCCCTTCCAATACAAAGTTCAGTCAAGCATCCTTGACTAACAAGTTAACCTGGATTTGCTTCAAAGCTTCATCCAAGAACAATACACGATTCATTACCTACGGGTTTCTGAATTTGTATAAGTACCTATGTCTACCACAATGTATCAAATCGATACAGAGGGAGACTTACAAGAAAGCCTACGACTCTCAAAACCCTAAACCCTATATTCTACTTTACAAAAGTGTTACAATAGGTTCAGTTATTCAGTCCTAGGTCTTGGTCTTCTTTTATACACTTCTGCTGCCTTGGGCTTCAATTTTCTGTTGGCTGGTTCCTTAATCCATGTTCTGATTGCTTCCTTAATTCTTGGACCAGACTTAGAAACAACCTGCTATATCAGTTTAATATGTTAGGACATTTGTTAGGACATCATGTCTCCTTCATGTTGGAACATTACATTCAACTCCTTGTTTTACCAAAAATTTGCTCAAATCTGCAGAGCCTTCAATCTCCCCCTTTTAACTAATTTTTGGTTAAAACTCCTTCGGTAGAAAAAGAATGTCCGGCGTTTGGTAGATATGATTGGAACACCTCTGAGACGCTTTCTTACCCCTGAAATTACTAGCTGTATGTTGGTGTACATGAGGAAGAGTATATAACCCACTCCCCCTCAAACCAGTACTTGCCACAGAGGGATAAGTCTTCCTCTTAAGGGGCATAAGAGAACCCATAAGAAGGTCTAGAAAGAGCTTAAGAAGAAACAGTTGTATCCTATGTAACACGGAGTCCATAGAGTATGTAACTCAGGTCACAAGACACAACCTGCTTCATAACTCATATCACAAGGCACAAGGGAAGAACTCAAGGATGTCAAAACATCTCAACCAACACCCCTGCAGAACACTTACAATAATGAGTATGTGTTCTAGAAACCAACACACAACTGAGATGAATCCATACCCCTTCTCCCCTTTTTTAGCCAAAAATTGGTAAAAGTAGCCAGCGCAATTCCATACCCACATGATACTGATCTAGACCTTAACAAAAACCATGACGAACTTGCCCAGAATACTAACTTTGAAAACTAGAATCAGACTCCACCTTTAAATACCCAAACATATTTTTCTTGAAAATTATGGTCCATAGAAGTTCCCGCAGAGCAGTTTATGTGGAGACATAAATTAGGGTAGGTAAACATAAATTACTATGCACCGTCCAGCTAAAGTTTGACTGATTCATCTTTATGAGAGACCGTCCAAAGAATGCACTTGCATCAAGACGCATGCTTAACACGTCTACACTCTCTACCGTCCAAAACAACCAATCATACCTTACCTATATTGTCCTGACCCCTTGTCAGGCTTTGTTTAGCAAAGTTATCGTTCCTGTGTGTTGTCTACAGGATAATCCTTTTAATCAGAAGACCAAGAATAACTAACCAAGATGTTAAGACATTTCTTCAAACATCTCTCAGTTAGCAGCAACAACTCTCAAGATACTTGTATTCCTCCTGATTCAATCCATTGACACAGAATGACAAAATCAGAACAACCTAATAAGTTCACCCAGAACTTAACTAGTAGGGCAATGTCACGACATCTCGTCTGACATATCAACCTCACTTGAGGCAATCTATCACAAACTGCTTGAAACCACAAATAATCTTGATAGACAATCTGCAGCACCATTGCAACCATATATCCACAACTGAAGTCTAGCTACCCCTGTCGTAAATAACCAGTGCTACTTTTCCTGAAGAACACCCTAAATGAATGGAAAACATAAGACACATCTTCATGTCTTCAAGAGCGCACCCTCTGTTCAACACACCTGCTGAATGCATTTACCTAATGCTTGACCCTCAAGCAATCCATGTACCACACCAGTACATTTAACAGGCAGAAGTTCTCCCCATATCTTTCTCAACAGATGCTTCTTCAGCAAGAAACACCCAAAATCACTTCATGATATCCCATGAAAACTTCATGATCATACAGTGAGAGTACCAGGAACGCATCCTTGTACCATAACCAACAAACTCTTGGATTGAGACCAAAACACCATTGATCCCTCTCGTCTAGAAACCATATACACACCACACGAATTCCTCATGAATTCTCATGTATAGATCTCCTTGTTCCCTGAGATACAACTGTAGCGAGCGAAACTGGACGTGTTTCTTAAGCACTGTCGCTCTTTTGGGGGTACTACAGGTCTATTCATTTTTTATCCTATTGAGCTGACTAAGGAAGGGAAATAGATGTCTCCAATGAACCCTGCTTGCATACCGAGTTTAAACAGCGGTCTGTTAGGTTACGGATGCGATATGGAAGTGGGGCCTTTTTCTTCTTACTTTGTTTGGAGTGAAAACCCAGGACTGTTCATGGGTAGGGGGTTAGGACTGATGTATGTGGGTATGGGATTGTGGGTTTTTGTTGAGTGTGTTCGCTAAGATTTTTCTTTCAATCTTATGCCTACGTATTCCCGTTTACCGTAACAGGGAAATCAGAGCGATCGTAGTTCCTCCTATTCTATGGGAGGAAATGGTGTTTTGGTGTCTTGTTCAAAGCCCAAGACATGAAGCTAAAGGTGGTTTGTATCTTGTTCAAAGCCCAAGATGTGAAGCTGAAGGGTCTATTTGTATCTTGTTCGAAGCCCAAGATGTGAAGCTAAAGGTTTCGTCTTTAGAGAGAATTTGTCATCTCTAAAGAGGGGTTTGTTTGTCACAACTGTTGGGTGACTGGTTTATAAAGGAGGATTACTTTAACTGGGATATGTCGATCCAGCAATGCCATAATCTCCTTTATAAGGGTTTTTGACCTGAAGGAGAAGACTTTAACTCAGTGTAGAGCAATGCCATCTTTCCTTAGGAATTTCTCATGCTAAAAGAGGGACAGTGGCATGGATGTAGATGATCCAGAGGCTTGCCGCTTACAGCAATTAGATGAAGGAAAAAGAGTTGTTGATGTTTGTTTACTGTGAACGAGGCACAGCTTTGATGCTAAAAGGTTGATTGACTCAGTCGGGGTTTTTCTTATATAAAGCCTAAAAGGAGGCTATTGACCCAACAAGGGGGTGTTTTTATGTGTCTCGTACGAAGCCCGAGAGAGAGGCTAAAAGGAGTTGACTCAACAAGAGAGTGCTTTTAGATGTGTCTTGTACGAAGCCCAAGACGGAGGCTAAAGGTTGACGTAACAAGAGAGTCTTTTATACTCAACAAGAGAGTGTTTTGTATCTCGTACAAAGCCCGAGATGGAGGCTAAAAGATGATCGACTCAACAAGAGAGTCTTTTTATACTCAACAAGAGAGTGTTTTGTATCTCGTATAAAGCCCGAGATGGAGGCTGGAAGGTTTGACTCAACAAGAGAGTGCTTTGTATCTCGTACGAAGCCCGAGATAGAGGCTAAAAGGGATGACTCAACAAGAGAGTCTTTGTATCTCGTACGAAGCCCGAGATGGAGGCTATGGTTACTGTTTCAGTTGAGTGACAGATCCAATATGCTAATTTAAAGAGAAAATCAGTTCTTATATGAGTACTGTTTGCACTCAGGGATTTGATTCAAGGATCAGGGTTATTTCCTGTTCTTTAAGGAAATGGGAAATCCAAAGGGTATTGAGACTGCCCGAGTCTACGGGTTTCATCTCCTAGTTTTGAAAGGAACTTGAGAATGTCTTTGAGACTCAAGGGAATTAGACTGTCCAAGTCTAGAGTTTCATCTTTTGTACTACATTTAAAAAACAGCAGTAGCAAGATCTAGACTTTTTTAAAGACTGTTCTATTAAGATGACTAAATTTTGTTCCTATACCTCTAGGAGGTCGTCGGGACAATTTGTACGAAGCCCAAGAGAAGGTTGGAATCTTTTAAGAAGCCGAGGGACAATTTGTACGAAGCCCAAGAGGAGGCTATCATTCCCGGAGGAAGAAATCATTTATACGAAGCCTAAGAGGAGGTTGTGAATACTTCTAAGAAGTCGACGGGTCCTTGTACAACGCCCTAGAGGAGGCGAGGATGCTTTTAAGAAGCCTGTGGGTCCCCAAACCCCGAGAAATTCAAGACAACCTATTCACAGAGAATAGATCAAGCCAGGAAAGTTTGAGAATTTGGAAGAAACTCAAGAGATGCCATTCACGAAGAAAAGATCATCTCTGGGGAATAGAGTTTCTTTAAAGATGTCTAAGGGTGACAGTCTGTGAAAGGGTTCACCGAGAATGCTGCCTGTCACGTCTCCATATTGTTTAACCCCAAGAGGAGGGAAGATAGTATATGATAATCTTATGGGGATCTAGCTTTGTCTATTTTAAGGGTAATCAACAGGGCTTAGTGCTAGACGTAGATGCCGGGGAAACTCTAAATATCTATACTAGTATTACACAGTTGATATGAGTTTACGAAAGAAGACTTACAGTGAAACAACCCCACAGTACAATTATATATATATATATATATGAAAGCGGTAAATGAATGCATATAAACACTTACTCGGTTGTAGAGATTCCATGCTGTTTTGTTAGTTGTTCAACAAAGAAAGATTGAAAACAACAGTATATTCAAAATCAAAGGAGAAAGTGCTTTGAAATAAAAATGGGGGCTTATAGCTCAAGGAGAGGCCCAGGTTTTTATCAGTGATCGCACTATCGTTTTGTACAGAGGGACTTATACAAGTGACTAAGGCCCAAAAAGGTTTTCTATACAAAGGGGTGGGTCTTACACTCTCTCAAGAGGCCCAAAAGGTTTAAAGAAAAAGAGTGGGGCTTATAAAACGAGGGTAGGCCCAGATGATTTTTTGTTTGAAATGGCGATCGCGCCGAGATTTTTGAAAATGCAGTGAGTCTTATACAATGACTGAGGCCCAAGATAATTTGGTTTTCAAAAGCGGTTGGGTCTTACACTCTAATAGAGGCCCAAAAGTTTTGAATGGGTCTTATAGCTCTAGGAGAGGCCCAAAAGGTTTGAATGGGTCTTATAGCTCGAGGAGAGGCCCAGATGGTTTATTTTTAAACGGGCGACGATCGGGCCGAACTTTTCTTTTAACGCAGAGGGACTTATACAATATCCGAGGCCCAAAATTGTTTTGGTTAAAAGGGGATTGGGTCTTACACTCTATTAGAGGCCCATGAGTGTTTGAAAATGATTTGTGAGGGTGAAAATCAAAGAAACCCTAATTTGTTTTCTTTTAAAAGTAAATATTAAAAGAAAATCAATGAAAAATACCAAATGAATTTGAATAAACCACTTGTGATTTTTGTTTAAGGTTTGAAAAATGAAGTTTTAATCACAAGAGATATTAAAACTCATTTGGTCTTGATTTTTCAAGATGAATGTTCATTTTAAAATGTTTAAAACAAGTAAAAATGAAGTTATTCACAAAAATACTAATAATATTAAATAAATAATATAAACTTAATTTTTTTGTGGAATAAAATATTTCAACATTTTTGTGATTTTTTGCAAAAAGAACCAATAAAAAATAATTAAAATTGAGTGAGTTATTAATTTTCCAATTAATTAATAAAACATAAAAATATTGGAAAAAATGGCAAAATGTGAAAAAACACAAAATGGCATGGGTGGGGTTTGAACCCATGACCTCAAGGTCACAAGGCACGCGCCTTACCACTGGGGTGGTGATATATCCATTGTTTGGTGTGAAAACACAAATATACAAGTCATGCCTTGGTTTTAGGCCTGACACAAGGCAAGGCAAGACAAGTTTTGACTCAGAAACGTGAAGGTCATAACTTTCTCAATTGTTAATGGTTTGAGACAAAATTTATATGCATCTGGACCAGAATTTCACAAGGAATCCAATGGTGGTGGTAGTTTTTTCAGATCACACTCCCTCCTCAAAACCCGATAGTGGTTTTGAAAAAGACCTATAATTGCATTTTCCATGCTACACTTTGATACAGGCATGAATTACATGATCAATTGGTTCAAACACAACATATATAACATGTATGAGGTGTGCATGATCAGTGGACTTCAAAGCATTGCATATTTTGGAAAGTTCAAGTCATGAGGCTTACCTCTTTTTGAGCTTTTTGGAGTTTTTGTGCAATCTGTCAAGCCTCTTGTTCCAGAAATGATTTGATGCTTTAGACACACTCAAATGATCCCTTAGAAGCTTTTAGAATGATTGGAATCAGCTGGTACCTGCAAAAACACAAACTGGCTCTTTCTTGCAAAAGGGGTTAAAAGTGACCAAAATAGCAACTCTCTCAAATGGTGTTCCAGATGGGGGGAACCATTTGGGACAGTTCAAGGATGATATTTGGAGTGTGTTTGAGGTTTTATCTGGTTTGGAAAGTGACTGAATCAAGACATGGCTTGAAAAATGCACAAAAAGCCTATTTTGAGGTTTTGAGATGTGACTTTGTGATTTTGTGATTACAGGTCACTTGTGAGAGTTTGGATCACCTACATATGATGTTTATGAGGTGTGTGTGTGATTGGTTTGATTGAAAAAGCTCTCAAACTCAAAAACTCAGAGTTACCTTGCTAAAGAAGGCATTTTTGCCAAGAGAAAGGGATTTTGAGGAAAACATCTGTTTGATGGCTTTGGTGTACTCAAACTGAGCACAAATGAGCTCTATTTATAGTAGAGCAAGTTTGTTTTGAGATCAATAGTGAATGGCAACTGCAGCAGAGGTTAGAGCACAGAGCTTTGGTTCCCTACTTGTTGGAGGAATCTTGACTGAACTCAGTTGCAAATATGTCAGTCCATGCCACCTCTAAGCATCTATTAAATGCTCAAATCCAAAATTGGAGTCTTGTCCCTCTTTTAGGCAATTCTAGGTTTGGCATGCTACTTCTTGTTCCAAGGACTTTGGAGGCTTGGCTCAGTGATTGTCCCCTTTAGATTTGATCCTCAGATGTGTCGAAGATGATGACAAGGCTTGAAATTGGCTGATTTTGACAAATCGACCAAAAATACAAAATTCTGCCTTGCCTTGGCAGTTTTCAGCAAGGCATTTTGCCACTACCATACCTCTTAGCTCAAATTGAATTTGGTGATGTTCTTGGCCATTTTGGAAAACCCTTATATGATACAACTTTTTGATCATATTTGGTTTTGATACTTTTTGGATCCAAGTGAAAAATGTCCCTACATTTGGAAAAAAGTGAAGGCAGACTCTGACTTAGTGAAAATTTCACTAAGTGTTGGAAAAAAAGTGACATTTTCACTTTTTGTGATTTTGATCAATCCATAACTCAAAATCCCTGAAGAATTGGAATGAGGTCTAGTTGAAGTTTTTGTAGAGGTCCATGAGATCTACAAATCAAGCTTTGGATGGGGAGAAATGGCTTTGTGGTTTAGGAGTTATGATCCTCCAAAGTTGGCACCCTTGCCACTTTGTTCATAACTTAGAAAATTTTCTAAGTTTTTATGGTTACCCCTTTTACAAATTATCCCACTTTCTTTGATTTTTCTTGATGAATGATGATTCAAATCATACATTAACATCATTTTAGGGTTAAAAATCCATAAATTGTGACAAATCTCAAAAAGTCAAAGTTGACTTTTGTGCACTGTTGACTTTTTATCCGATGAATTCCAAACTGTGCAATCCTTTAGGAAATCAAGTCCTTGACCTAAATCAAACTTGATGGACATGTTCCATGGGTGTTATAGGGTGTATTGAATCATGTCTTAGGGTTTGGGAGCATGTCCTGGTCAAAAGTCAAAGTTACAGTTGACTTTTCTCGCGAAACCCTAACTGTGGTTCAGATGAAATTGAGACTTGTTGCTCAAGCTTTCTGGATCAATCCATTATTGCAAATGGATCAATGTGGTGTATTAGAGACCATCAAATCCTCCCTTGAGGTCTTGGCTCATGATTTGTCCCAAAAGTCAACTTAGGGGTAAATTAGGTCAAGAAACCCTAATTCCTGATTTTTGATGTATGTATCCCCTGAGGTCAAATTGACTTGATACTTGGGCCCATGAGGTTCCATGGAGTATATTAGGTTATGATTTGAAGCATTGGCCCATTCCCAGAGGAAAATTTCCAACTGGAGGCTCTGGTCGACCAAAACCCTAATTTGGTGACACTGGCGATCTTGAGGCTTGATCCACCTAGAAGGGAGCATCCTGGTGCTTAATCCTTGTTGTGGGAGTCCTCTTGATCCATTGTGGATGTTTGAGAGGTTTATACAAGTTGAAGATCATGTCATTCCTTGATTGATCCTTTGTCTAAGAACTCTGAGAGGGCTTGAAACCCTAAGTTTGATTGTAGTAGATGCTTACCCATCTTCGGGGAGACAGATAAAGCATAATGATACACCCCTATTGTGATCATGATTTGCACAATGATGGGAATCTTAGTGGTCAAAATTTGGGGTATAACAGATGCCCCTATTTAATCTTCTTGGACCCGAAGGTGCGAATGACGAAGGTGTCCGGGCATTCGGGTTGTAAGAGGATTAAATATTGGAATACCCGAAATTTTGATGGTGGTTATGAATGGTAGCTTACGCATTCATCTTCTTTTGCTAAGCAATGACGCTTAGAAAAGGTAAACTTCCCCTCGATCCTGGTCTTCAGCCAAGGAACTGGTCTTAGTTTCTGATGTAAACTTCCCCTCGATCCTGGTTTCCTACCAAGGAACTGGTCTTAGTTTCTGATGTAAGCTTCCCCTCGATCTTGGTTTCCTACCAAGGAACTGGTCTTAGTTTCTGAAATAAACTTCCCCTCGATCCTGGTTCCCTACCAAGGAACTGGTCTCAATTTCTGAAATAAACTTCCCCTCGTTCTTGGTTTCCTACCAAGGAAATGGTCTCAGTTTCTTTTATCAATAAACTTTATTGACAAGGGACGATATTCGTAGCGGTTTTCCTCAAACTTCTTGCCAAATTTTCCTGGGGAGATGCCATTTGATGGGAAAAAGAATAGTGTCAGACTTGCTGGGGAACCCAATCGTCTGAGTTGTAGAGGTACACAAACTTCTCTATTGGAGATGCCATTTATTTTTACCGGGGAAAGCGAGTTTCTTGAGAGACTGCTTCCGTTTGGGGTCTTACATCATACTTTTCTCAGGGTCTTCCCAGAGAAATGCCATATGATGGGATCCAATTTTGAGGTGCCGATGACCTTTTCATTAGTGGCTTTTCGGAGCAAAACTGCTGTATTGCCGAATCTCTGATTAAGAGGCTTTCTCTGGGGATTTTCCTTAATCCGGGAAAGCGAAAATATCATCTTCAATGGCGAAGAGTGACATCGGTTGAAGGTTCTCCGGTCTTTCATAGGCTCAAGTTATCAAAGTGGTCAAGGACCCAACTTCAATCCAGAAATAAACTGGAGGAGAGATTGCTCAAACGCAACATTTCCTAATCGAGGAAAGAACTAACAACTCGACTGAGAAGACAACCATTACTAGGGATAAGATTGACTGGAGTGCTAGTGATGCAATATGAATGAGAATGCAAATAGAATGCATGATGTATGTATGTATATGCTGACAAAACTGATGCGACATACAGACTAAAAGATGAACATGACAGGATACTCAGCCATCGCGGGGCGAAGTCGTACCGTTGATCCAAAAGTAGCAATTCTGCCTTGCTTAGGAGAGACTGTCCCTGCGGGGAATACCGTTGGTCGGGCTTAGGAGATAAGAACTCGGCCGAGGGTATCAGATGGGAAAACCGCATCTGATACAGCTGATCCTTCATTCAGGCGCACTGGCTTAGAAGGTGTACTTCGATTCTACACTTTGAAGCTCGCTTATTTCTGGAGTAGCGACCGACATTCTCTCGATGCTCAATAGTCAAAAGAAATTGCCATCTTTAGTTTAAAAGCAGAAAAATTTTTAACAAGTAAATTCATTTTTGTTTCATTTCAAGAATCGTTGATCATGTTAAAATGTCGTTCTATAAAGCTTAAAACAAATGAGAATTATAAACAAAAGCACAAGGGCTCAAATTTTATTGATAGGATGGAAATCAGCCAAGCGCGTGATTCCATAGAGTATTTACAAAGTTAGAAAATGGTAATTTAAGGGAAAAGGGCTACATTGAAACATGACGACCGCCATCCTTCTACCAACTTTGAATTTCGGACATCCTGAACTTCCGTCGAAGATAACCTTGATTGGAGTTTTCTAATGGACGACGTAACTGCTGCTGAGGGATTTGCCCCTTTGTTGAACGTAGTTACTTGCCATTATCCCTAATGTTTTCCTGGATTGTACTTTGAGGTTTTCAATCCAACGAGATGATTTTTGATCATGTCTCTAATTTTTCCCTGGACCGCCCTTTCGGGTTTTCAATCCACCGAGACATTTTTTTTAGGCGAAGTATTTCTTGACTACATCAACATTCGTGGGGTAGGAAAATTCCTCTCCGTCCATAATTGCAAGTCTCAAGGCGCTGCCTGAGAAAGCTTTCTTAACCACATATGGGCCATCATAATTCGGAGTCCACTTGCCCTGAGAATCAGTGAGAAATGATTGTATTTTCTTAAGCACGAGATCTCCTTTCCTAAAGATGCGAGGTTGGACCTTTTTGTCAAACGCCCTCTTCATTCTCTGTTGATACAATTGACCATGGCATAATGCCATTATTCTCTTTTCCTCGATCAGATTGAGTTCGTCGTGTCGACTTTGACACCAGTCAGCCTCTGTAAGCTTAGCTTCCATCAATACCCGGATTGATGGGATCTTTACTTCTATGGGGAGCACTGCTTCCATGCCATATACTAGAGAGAAAGGGGTTGCCCCTGTTGAAGTGTGGTCGGATGTGCGATAACTGTGAAGAGCAAAGGGTAGCATCTCATGCCAATCTTTGTAGGTTACAACCATCTTTTGAACAATCTTCTTGATGTTCTTGTTAGCCGCTTCTACCGCTCCGTTCATCTTAGGTCGGTAGGGAGATGAGTTATGGTGTTCGATCTTGAACTCTGAGCACAACTCCTTCATCATCTTATTGTTCAAGTTAGATCCATTATCAGTAATGATCTGGCCCGGAACACCATAACGGCAGATGATATTGTTTTTGATAAAATGGACCACCACTTGTCGGGTTACATTAGCGTATGACGCTGCTTCGACCTACTTGGTGAAGTAGTCAATGGCTACCAGGATGAACCGATGTTCGTTTGAAGCCATAGGTTCAATCATACCAATCATGTCGATTCCCCATATGGAAAAAGGCCATGGGGAAGAAAGAACTTTGAGATGCGCTGACGGTACATGGATTTTTTCGGAGTATATCTGACACTTGTGACACCTCCTCATGTACTTATAGCAGTCGGATTCCATGGTCAACCAATAGTACCATGCTCTTAGAATTTTTCTCGCCATTGTGTGTCCTTTGGCATGAGTGCCAAAGGACCCTTCGTGAATTTCTTTTATCAGCATGCCTGCTTCTGGTCTGTCGATGCATCGGAGCAAGACCATGTCAAAGTTCCGCTTATAAAGTGTATCACCGCTCAGAAAGAAGTTTCCAGCCAGTCTTCTGAGGGTTTTTCTGTCCTTTCTAGACGCCCCATGTGGGTACTCTCATTTCTGAAGGAAGCATTTGATATCGTGATACCAAGGTTTGTCGTCTATGACTGCTTCAATCGCGAAGATGTAAGCGGGCCGCTCAAGGCACATTATGTCGATCTTAGGTATGCCATTCCATTGACCTACACTAATCATCGAAGAGAGAGTGGCTAAAGCGTCAGCCATGCGATTCTCATTACGAGGGATGTGATGAAACTCGATTCTGTTAAAGAAGGGTAACAACCTTCTCGTGTAATCTTTGTAAGGGATCAATCCTGATTGGTATGTCTTCCAATCTCCTTTGATCTGATTGATAACCAGGGCTGAGTCGCCGTATACGTCCAAGTTCTTGATCCTTAAGTCGATCGCTTCTTCGAGACCCATAATACAAGCTTCGTATTTGGCCTCGTTGTTCGTACACTTGAACGTAAGTCTGGCGGTGAAAGGAATGTGGGTACCCTGAGGTGTTATGATAATTTCCCCAATTCCGTTTCCGTAATGATTGATAGCTCCGTAAAAAATAAGTCCCCATTGGGAACCTGGTTCTGGCCCTTCACTGGGTAGCGGTTCATCGCAATCTTTCATATTTAGATACATGACATCTACGCCTGGGAAGTCAAGCCCGATTGATTCTTGATTGTCAATCGGTTGATGAGCTAAATGATCGGCTAAAACACTCCCCTTAACGGCTTTCTGAGCGTGGTACTCTATGTCATATTCTGATAGCAACATCTGCCAACGGGCAATCCTTCCCGTGAGAGCAGGTTTTTCAAATACATATTTGATTGGATCCATTTCAGAGATTAACCAAGTAGTGTGATGAATCATGTACTGGCGCAGACGTTTGGCTGCCCCACCCAAAGCGCAGCAAGTTTTCTCGAGCATCGTGTACCGAGTTTCACAGTCGGTGAATTTCTTTCTCAAATAGAAGATGGCAGACTCCTTCCTTTTGGTTTCGTCTTGTTGTCCAAGTACACACCCCATTGAGTCTTCCAAGACTGTTAAGTAAATGATCAGTGGTATTCCTTCCACTGGAGGGGATAGAATCGGTGGGTTCAACAGATATCCCTTGATACTGTCGATGGCAGTTTGATAATCTTCTGTCCAAACGCAGTCCTGATTCTTTTTAAGTAATTTGAAAATCGGCGCACATGTCGCGGTCATGAGGAATATAAATCTAGAGATGTAGTTCAAACGTCCCAGGAATCCTCTGACTTGTTTTTCAGTCTTCGGAGAAGGCACTTCTTGAATGGCCTTGACCTTGTAAAGATCAACCTCAATTCCTTTCTGGCTGACAATGAACCCTAAGAGTTTCCCTGAACGGACACCGAAGGTGCATTTGTTGGGATTCAAGCGGAGTTTGTACTTTCTCAACCGTGAATAGCTTTGACAGATGGGTCACGTGCTCCTCTTCTGTCTTAGATTTTGCAATCATATCATCGACATATACCTTGATTTCTTTGTGTATCATGTCATGAAAAAAAGTAGTCATGGCCCGTTGATAGGTTGCCCCGGCATTCTTTAAACCGAACGAGATTAAATTGTAACAAAAGGTACCCCATGGGGTAATGAACGAAGTTTTCTCCATGTCTTTCGGCGCCATTTTGATCTGGTTATAGCCCGAGAATCCATCCATGAAGGAGAAAACTTTGAACTTTGCTGTACTGTCAACCAGCATGTCAATGTGCGGTAAAGGAAAGTCGTCCTTTAGACTAGCCTTGTTTAAATCTCTGTAATCGACACACATTCTGACTTTTCCATCCTTTTTCTGAATGGGTACGATGTTGGCTAACATTGAGGATATTCTGATGTAGCGAGGAAACCTGCATCAATCTGTTTTTGTACCTCCTCTTTGATTTTGATGGCCATGTCTGGATGAGTCCGTCTCAACCTTTGTTTTACTGGCGGACATTCCGATCTCAATGGTAAATGGTGTTCCACGATGTTGGTATCCAACCCTGGCATATCCTGATAGGACCAAGCTAATACATCGGGAAATTCTTTGAGAAGCTTTAACAAACCCTCTCTGGCAGTTGGACTGAGCAGTGCCCCAATCCTGATTTCTTTTCTCTCTTTTTCTGAACCTAAGTTTACCGTTTCCAACGGTTCTTTATAAGGTTCAATGGACCTTTCCTCTTGTCTGAGTAGTCGGGAGATCTCTTCTGGAATTTCGTCGTCAACTTTTTCTTCAGCCCTAAATACCGGGAACACAAAGTTGGGAGAATGCATCGGATCGTATGTTTCAACGGGGTTTAAGACAAGCAATCTGCATGACGTGATGATTCGTGTTTAGAAGAGATAGAGAAAATGCAAGTGTGTGCAGTGTTTTTTCTTTGAAAAACGGCTTGTTTTTATTATTTGAGAGGTTTTTTAGGATTACCATTTTCTGAGAAAAGCAAAAAGAGAAAATAGCAATTAACGCAGAAATTACAAACCGACGTTATTTTATTAATGAACAAGTCGATTCTTGAAACTACAGCCCTATAAAACAAAACTCTGCCGCTTTGGGCGAAGCGAAGAGGGAAATTTACAGAAAGCGAGCCCTATAAAAACATCCGGTTCACCTGGGCAGGGTGAAAGGTTAAAGATGTCAATTACTTTGACTTATGAACAATCCTCGGAACATCGACAGCAACCCATTGGCGGAGAACTCCTCGGTGAACCACAAAGTCTAGTACCTTCCTTAATTTGTCTTCAGAAATAACGCTAATTTCTGGTGGAGCAGGATCATTGGAATCTGTCTCCCACGCAGAATTGTCGTAGGAGGATTCCTCTGTTGCCTTTTGCATAACATTTGTGCTCTCAAGTAGATCTCCCCATCCAGTTGGCTGGATATCTTCGAGCCTGATACGAGAGCTTTCGGGAGCGGTGTACTTGACGAAGTAGTCGAACTTACCACTCGATTGTCCCAAGGTGTCCCATACTTCTTTGGAACTGGAGGAGTCATCTCTCTCGATGACGTTGACATCGGGAAAAGAATAGTTGATGAACTCTAATCCTGCGAACGTTGCGAGTTCATCGTCATGCGGGGTATTTTCAGGATACCCTGGGTGTTGATCCCATGACATGGTGGGGACACAGGTATTCTGTTCAATGATGCTCAGCTGATTTTCATTGTTCGGTTGATTCTCTTGCCCCAAGTCTCCTGGATACGGCTGCCACATTGGCAGGCCATCCATCGGGCCATAATAGTGTGGTCAAAGTTGTCTTTCATCGGAGTGTCTTCCTCTAATGAGTTTGGTGGAGCATGGCATCCTTCCAGATCACAATCTCCATATATCATTTCGACGTATGACTTGGGTATAAATCTCGGACTCTGTGCGGGATAGCAAAATGGAGTATGCGTTTCGTCCTGAGACATATAACCGTCCTCGTTAAGATAGGACTTCCATTCCTCATCTGTGTCAGAGGGATCCTCCTCATTGATAGTGTGTACTTCTTGGGTCACCGGTCGAAGGAAACCTCCACTGTGGAAGAAGTCCTGAATGGGATGAAGACTTTCATCGCTGGTAGTAGCTGTCTGGGTACAGGTTGCAGAAAAACCAAGACCCTTCTTTGTTTTATTGTCAGTAGGAATGACTAGCTGTCCCCATCTGTAGCGAGCAATTTTGGACGTGGTTCTTAAGCACTGTCGCTCTCTGCGGTTGAGTTTACTACAGGTCGATTCATTTTTTATCCTATTGTGAGCTGATGAAGGAAGGGAAATAGATGTCTCCAATTAACCCTGCTTTGCATACTGAGTTTAAACAGCGGTCTGTTAGGTTACGGATGCTATCAATGTGGGGGGTCTTTGTACTGGTTATTTGTATTTTCGCCAATACGATTTTCTTTCTTTTTGTTAGGATACTACTTCAGATTAGGAAGTATGGGATTTTGGGTTTTTGTTTAGTGTGCTTGCTAAGATCTTTTCTTTCGATCTTATGCCTACGTATTCCCATTTACCGAAACAGGGAAATCAGAGCGTTCGTAGTTCCTCCTATTCTGTGGGAGGAAATGGGTGTTTTTGGTGTCTTGTTCAAAGCCCAAGACGTGAAGCTAAAGGTGGTTTGTATCTTGTTCAAAGCCCAAGATGTGAAGCTGAAGAGTTTATTTGTATCTTGTTCGAAGCCCAAGATATGAAGCTAAAGGTGTTGACTTTAGAGAGAATTTGTCATCTCTAAAGGGGGTCTGTTTGTCACGATTGTTGGTTGACTGACTATAAAGGAGGATTACTTTAACCGGGATATGCGGATCCTAGCAATGCCATAATTTCCTTTATAGGGGGTTTTAACCTGAAGGAGAAGACTTTAACTCAGTGTAGAGCAATGCCATCTTTCCTTAGGAATTTCTCATGCTAAAAGAGGGACAGTGGCATGGATGTAGATGATCTAGAGGCTTGCCGCTTACAGCGATTAGATGGAAGGAGTTGTTGATGTTTGTGTACTGTGAACGAGGCACATCTTTAATGCTAAAAGGTTAATTGGATCAACCAGTGGTTTTCATATACAAAGCCTAAGAGGAGGCTAATATGTGTCTCGTACAAAGCCCGAGAGAGAGGCTAAAAGGGATTAACTCGACGATGGAGTCTTTTGGTCTCTCGTATAAAGCCCGAGATGAAGGCTATTTGACTCAACAAGAGAGTTTTTTGTATCTCGTACGAAGCCCGAGATAGAGGCTATTATTTGTTTGTTTGGCTCAATAAGAACCTTTTTGTATCTCGTATAAAGCCCGAGATGGAGGCGAAAGGGATGATTGACTCAACGAGGGAGTCTCTTATGTGTCTCGTACAAAGCCCGAGAGAGAGGCTAAACGTTGGTTGACTCCGCTGGGGAACATCATTGTATAAAGCCCAAGAGAGAGGCTAGGGTTACTGTTTCAGTTAAGTGACAGGTCCAGTATACTGATTTTGAAAGAGAAAATCAGTTCTTATATGAGCAACATTGTACTTAAGGATTTGTTTCAAGGATCCGGGTTATTCCTGTTCTTCAAGGAAGCGGGAAATCCGAAGGGTATTGAGACTGTCCGAGTCTACGGGTTTTCTTCCTATTTTTGAAGGGGTCAATTGAGAATGTCTTTGAGACTCAAGGAGATTAGATTGTCCAAGTCTGGAGTTTCTTCTTTTGTTTTATGCTTTGAGAAACACTAGTAGACTCTTTGAAAGGACTGTTCTATGCAGATGATTAAGTTCTGTTCCTATACCTCTAGGAGGTCGTCGGGACAATTTGTACGAGGCCCAAGAGGAGGCTGAAAACTTTTAAGAAGCCGATCGGTCCTTGTACGAAGCCCAAGAGAAGGCTATCATTCCCGGAGGAAGAGATCATTATACGAAGCCTACGAGGAGGCTGTGAATACTTCTAAGAAGCCGACGGGTCCTTGTACTAAGCCCAAGAGGAGGCGGGGGTTGCTTTTAGGAAGCCGGTGGGTCCTTGTACGATGCCCAAGAGGAGGCCGATGCTTTTAAGAAGCCGATGGGTCCCCAAACCCCGAGAAATTCAAGGCAAGCTATTCACAAGGAATAGATCAACTCAGGAAAGTTCGAGAATTTGGAAGAAACTCAAGAGATGCCATTCACGGAGAAAAGATCATCTCTGGGGAGCAGAGTTTCTTGACAAGTGCTTTTAAGAAGCCTGTGGGTCCCCAAACCCCGAGAAGTTCAAGACATGCCATTCACCGAGAATAGATCAAGCCAAGAAAGTCCAAGAATTTGGAAGAAACTCAAGAGATGCCATTCACGGAGAAAAGATCATCTCTGGGGAATAGAGTTTCTTTGACAACTTCTATGAGTGACAGTCTATGAAAGGGTTCACAGAGAATGCTGCCTTTCATGTCTCCATATTGTTTAACCCCAAGAGGAGGGTAGACTGTGTCTGGTAATCCTATGGGGATCTAGCATTGACTATTTCTAAGAGTGATCAACGGCCTTAATGCTAGACGTAGTTGTCGGGGAAACTCTAAATATCTATACTATTATTACACAGTTGATATGAGTTTATGAAAGAAGACTTACAGTGAAACAGCCCCACAATACAGTTATATGTATATGAAAGCGGTAAATGAAAGCAATAACCACTTACTCGGTTGTAGAGCTTCCATGCTGTTTGGTTAGTTGTTCAACAAAGAAAGATTGAAAACAACGGTATATTCAAAATTAAAGGAGAAATTGCTTTGAAAAAGAAAGATTTGGGGCTTACAGCTCAAGGAGAGGCCCAGGGTTTTATCAGTGAGCGCACTGTTTGAATTTGTACAGAGGGTCTTATACAAGTGACTGAGGCCCAAAAATGTTTTCTATACAAGGGGGTTGGGTCTCACACTCTCTCAAGAGGCCCAAAAAGTTTAAAGAACAAGAGTGGGGCTTATAACACGAGGGTAGGCCCAATTGATTTTTCGTTTAAAAATGACGATCGCGCCGAGGTTTTCTTTTAACGCAGAGGGACTTATACAATAAGTGAGGCCCAAAATTGTTTTGGTTAAAAGGGGATTGGGTCTTACGCTCTATTAGAGGCCCAAATGAGTTTTAAGAAAAGAAATGGGTCTTACTACTCGAGGGTAGGCCCAAGGTTATTTTGAAAAGGCGACGATCGCGCCGTTTGTTTTTGACGACATCGGGACTTATACAATACACTGAGGCCCAAAAATGATTTGGTCAAAAAAAGGATTGGGTCTTATACTCTATTAGAGGCCCAAAGTGTTTTGAAAATGATTTATGAGGGTTGAATTAATCCAAAACCCTAATTTGTTTTCAAAAATGTATTTAATTGAATAAAAATTCAATTAAAATGATCAAAATTGTTTAACATATGAAAAACAAATTGTGATCTTGGATTAATGCTTCAAAAATTAAGTATTGACCTACAAAATAATTAGAAAGCATTAAAAATTGCAAAATCAATGTATAAAAAATATTTAAAATGTCAAAAACAATTAAAATATTAATTCTTTGCAAAAATATTAATTATATGAAATAAATAATATTTTTCGGATTTTTTGGGAAAATAAAATATTTTAACATTTTTGTGAATTATTAAAAAAAGAATCAACTCAAAATCATTAACACTCAGAGAGAAATTAATTTTTTAATCAATTAAATAAAATCACAAAATTCAAATATTCAAATTTTGAAAAAAAAGGCGCCAAGAACACACCAAGAACACGCGCGTATTCTGGGCTTGGCCAGATTTGCATTTTCTCTCCAATCTCACTGAATACTTGATTATAACATGCAATCCACATATCATTATGCTCGTCTCAACCTCACGATCATGTCTATGTCAATTAATTTCATTTAAATTAAACATATAACAAGAAATCATGAAAAATCCTCAAGAACCCTAATTTCTGCATGAAGGCTAGGATTTTTGATACACGATTCAAACAATGCAATTAATTGAGGGGAAACATTCCATGCATGATTATGAACATATGGCCAAATTAATGTGCCGCAAAAATTGCATGGATCATAGAGTTAGAAGAGCTCATGCTTACCACTTGCAGCTGGTGATCGTGATTTGTGTTGGAGGTGTTACAACTAGGTTCCAATGATCTGGATAGCTTCCCTAGGTGCCATAGAGTGTGTATGAATGCTTGGAATGGATTGAATGGTTTGGAGTTGAAGATGACACCTCAACTGCAAAACTGTCAAGAACTTGAGCAATTGGCTGGTGATTTTGTGAAATCTGTGTTCCAGATGTTATGTGAGTGTTTGGATCACTTCTATATGATGTATGTGAGGTGTGTGAGTGATTAGTTTGATTGGAAAAGCTCTCAAACTGAAAACCCGATAGTGACTTGCCTTAGAAGGCAAAATTGGAGTGAAAGAAGAGATTTTGAGGAAAGCATCTGTTTGATGGCTTTGGTGTACTTAAACTGATCACAATTGAGCTCTATTTATAGTAGAGCAAGTTTTTTTTGCAAGGAATAGTGAATGGCAACTACCGAGTAGGTTTGTTCAATGTTGGCCAATGGAAGTTCAAGTCTCCTCTAGCCATTGACTAGAGGTTAGGGCACAGGCTGCTGGTTCCCTTGGTCTTGGATAAGTCTTGACTGAATTTAAATGAAAATGGCTCAGTCCATGCCACCTTGATGCTTCCATTGAATGCTCCAATCGAAATTTGGAGTCTTGTCCCTATTTTGGCAATTCTAGGTTCAACATGCTATTTCTTGTTCCAAAGACTTTGGAGGCTTGGCTCAGTGATTGTCCCCTTTAGATTTAATCCTCAGATGTGTCCAAGTGGATAGGAGTATTTGGATTTGCACAATTTTGGCAAATCGAGCAAAAATGCAAAAATTTGCCTTGTCTTGACAGATTTCAATAAGGCAACTTGACAATGTCATAACTCATGACTCAAATGGAATTTGGTAATGTTCTTGGCCATTTTGGAAAGCCCTTACATGATACAACAACTGTTTGAACATATTTGGTTTTGATCTCTTTTGAATCCAAGTGAAAAATCCCCCTACATTTGGAAAAAATGAAGGCAGATTTGGACTTAGTGAAAATTTCACTAAGTGTTGGAAAAAGTGACATTTTCATTTTTCAGCCATTTTGATCACTCCATAACTCAAAATCCTTAATGAATTGGACTTAGGTCTAGTTGAAGTTTTTGTAGAGGGTAATGAGGGCTACAAATCCATCTTTGGATGAGGAAAAATGGCTTTGTGGTTTAGGAGATATGATCCTCCAAAGTTGGTACCCTAGCCACTTTATTTTTAACTTAGAAAATTTTCTAAGTTTTTATGGTTACCCCTTTTACAAGTTATCCAACTTTTCTTGATTTTTCTTGATGAATAATGATTCAAATCACACATTAACATCATTTTAGGGTTAAAAATCCATTTTGGTGAAAAATCTCAAAAAGTCAAAGTTGACTTTTGTGCACAGTTGACTTTTTATCAGATGAATTCCAAACTGTGCAATTCTTCAGGAAATCATGTCCTTGACCTAAATCAAACTTGATGGACATGTTCCATGGGTGTCATAGGGTATATTGAGGTATGTCCTAGGGTTTGGGAGCATGCCTTAGTCAAAAGTCAAAGTTACAGTTGACTCTTTCCTTAAAACCCTAATTGTGGTAGAGATGAAATTGAGACTTGTTGCTCAAGCTTCTTGGATTAATCCATTATTCCAAATGGGTCAATATAGTTCATTAGAGACCCTCAAACCCTCTCTTGATGTCTTGGCTGATGATTTGCCTTAAAAGTCAACTTAGGGGTGAATTAGGTCAAGAAACCCTAATTCCTGATTTTTGATGTATGCATCCCTTGAGGCAAAATTGACTTGATGATTGGGTCCACGAGGTTCCATGGAGTATATTAGGTTGTGTTTTGGATCATTGGCTTGTGCCCAGATGAAAATTTTCCATCTGGAGGCCCTGGTCGACCAAAACCCTAATTTGGTGACAGTGTCGATCTTGAGGCTTGATCCACCTAGAAGGGAGCAGCTTTGTGCTTAGTCCTTGGAGTTGGAGTCCTTTTTGATCCTTTATGTATGTTTGAGAGGTTTAGACAAGTTGAAGATCATGTCATTCCTTGATTGATCCTTTGTCTAAGGCTCTGAGAGGGCTTGAAACCCTAATTTTGATTGTAGTGGATGCTCACCCATCTTTGGGGAGACTGATGAAATATAATGGTTCCTCCATATTGTGATGATGATTTTCACAATGATGGGAAATCTTAGTGGTAAAAATTTGGGGTATGACAGATGCCCCTATTTAATCTTCTTGGACCCGAAGGTGTGAATGACGAAGGTATTCGGGCATTCGGGGTGCAAGAGGATTAAATATCGGAATACCCGAAATTTTGACGGCTATGAATGGCAGCTTGCGCATTCATCTTCTTTTACTAAGCAATGATGCTTAGAAAAGGTAAACTTCCCCTCGATCCTGGTTTCCTACCGAGGAACTGGTCTCAGTTTTCTTTTGTCAACTTCCCCTTGATCCTGGTTTCTTACCAAGGATCTGGTCTCAGTTTCTGATTTAAACTTCCCCTCGATCTTGGTTTCCTACCAAAAAACTGGTCTAAGTTTCTTTGGTCAATAAACTTTATTGACAAGGGACGCTATTCGTAGCGGTTTTCCTCAAACTTCTCACCGAATTTTCCTGGGGAGATGCCATTTGACGGAAAAAGTTTTGATGTCAGACTCGCTGGGGGACCCAGTCGTCTGAGTTGTAGAGTTGCACAAACTTCTCTGTTGGAGACGCCATTTGTTTCTACTAGGGGAAAGCAGGTCTCTTAAGAGACTGATGTCGCTTGGGATCTTACATCATACTTTTCTCGGGATCTTCCCGGAGCAATGCCATATGATGGGGTCCAATTTTGAGGTGCCGATGACCTTTTCATCAGCGATCTTTTCGAAGAGAAACTGACATGCTGCCGAATCTCTGATTACGAGGCTTTCTCTGTGGATTTTCCTTAATCCGGGAAAGCAAGGATATCATCTTCAATGGCGAAGAGTGATGTTGACTGAGGGTTCCTCTGGTTTTTTAGAGGTTCAAGTTATCAAAGTGGTCGAGGGCCAACTTCCTTCCAGAAATAAACTGGAAGCGAGGTTGTTCAAACACAGTATTTCCTGACGAGGCAAGGACTGACAACTCGATTGAGAGAACTGTTTATCACTAGGGGACAAGACCGACTAGAGTGATAGCGATGCAATATGAAATGTGAATGCAAATCAATAATGCATGATGTATGTATGTATATGCTGACAAAACTGATGTGACATACAAACTGACGGGTGAACACGACTGGATACTTGGCCATCGCGGGGCGTGTAGAAATATCGCTGGTTTAGCATAGCAATTCCACCTTGCTTAGGAGAGATAGTCCCTGTTGGGAGCTATGTTGGTCGGGCTTAGGAGATGAGAACTCTGCCGTGGCGTGTCAGACAAAATAAGGTCTTTGACACAATTGATCCCTTCACTCAGGCGTACTGGCATAGAAGGAGTACTTTGATTCTGCACTTTGAAGTCCGCTTACTTCTGGAGAAGCGACCGATGTTCCTCTGATGTTTAACAGTCAAAAGAAATTGCCGACTTTATTTTAAAAGCAGAAAAAGTTTTAACAAGTAAATTCATTTTTGTTTTATTTCAAGAATCGTTAATCATGTTAACAACGTCGTTGTGTAAAGCTAAAACAAATAAGAATTACAAACAAAAGTACAAAGGCTCAAATTTTATTGATAGGATGGAAATCAGCCAAACGCGTGATTCCAAAGAGTAATTACAAAGTTAGAAAATGGTAATTTACAGGGAAAAGGGCTACATTGAAACATAACGACCGCTATCCTTTTACCAACTTTGAATTCGTGGCATCCTGAGCTTCTGTCGAAGATGACCTTGACTGGAGTTTTCTGACAGATGATGTAACTGCTGCTGCTGAGGGATTTGCCTCTGTTGAACATAGTTACTTGCCATTATCCCTAATTTTTCCCTGGATTGTACTATGATGTTTCCAACCCATCGGGATGATTTTTTTTTATTTTGTCTCTAACTTTTGCCTGGACCGCCCTTTCGGGTTTTCAATCCACTGAAACTTTTTTTTTTAGTTTAGGCGAAGTATTTCTTGACTACATCAACATTCGTGGGGTAGACAAATTCATCTCCGTCCATGGTTGCAAGTCTCAAGGCACCGCCTGAGAAAGCTTTCGTGACCACATAGGGGCCGTCATAATTCGGGGTCCATTTGCCCCGAGAATCAGTGAGAAAAGATTGTATCTTCTTGAGCACAAGGTCTCCTTTCCTGAAGATGCGGGGTCGAACCTTTTTGTCGAACGCCTTCTTCATTCTCTGTTGATACAACTGACCGTGGCATCGTGCCGTGATTCGCTTCTCTTCGATTAGATTCAGTTCGTCGTGTCGACTTTGACACCATTCAGCTTATGAAAGCTTAGCTTCCATCAATACCCGGATTGATGGGATCTCTACTTCTATGGGGAGCACTGCTTCCATGCCATACACTAGAGAGAAAGGGGTTGCCCCTATTGAAGTGCGGACAGATGTGCGATAACCGTGAAGAGCAAAGGGTAGCATCTCGTGCCAGTCTTTATAGGTTACAACCATCTTTTGAACGATCTTCTTGATGTTCTTATTGGCCGCTTCTACCGCTCCGTTCATCTTGGGTCGGTAGGGAGATGAGTTATGGTGTTCGATCTTGAACTCAGCGCACAACTCTTTCATCATCTTGTTATTCAAGTTAGATCCATTCATCTGGCTCGGTACACCATAATGGCAGATGATATTGTTTTTCATAAATCGGACCACCACTTGTCGGGTTACATTGGCGAATGACGCTGCTTTGACCCACTTGGTGAAGTAATTAATGGCTACCAGGATGAACTGATGTCCTTTTGAAGCCTTAGGTTCGATCAAGCCAATTATGTCGATTCCCCATATGGAGAATGGCCATGGGGAAGAGAGAACTTTGAGATATGATGGCGGTACATGAATTTTGTCAGAGTATATCTGACACTTGTGACACCTCCTCATGTACTTGTAGCAGTCGGATTCCATTGTCAACCAATAGTACCCTGCTCTTAGGATTTTTCTTGCCATTATGTGTCCGTTGGCATGAGTGCCAAAGGATCCTTCATGAATTTCTTTCATCAGCATTTCTGCTTCTGGTCTGTCTATGCATCGGAGCAAGACCATGTCAAAATTTCTCTTATAGAGAGTGTCACCGCTCAGGAAGAAGTTTCCAGCCAATCTTCTGAGGGTCTTTCTATCTTTTCTGAGTGCCCCAGATGGGTACTCTTGTTTCTGAAGGAAGCATTTGATATCGTGATACCAAGGTTTGTCGTCTATGACTGCTTCAATCGTGAAGATGTAAGCGGGCCTTTCAAGGCGCATTATGTCTATCTTAGGTATGTCATTCCATTGACCTACGCTAATCATGGAAGAGATAGTGGCTAATGCATCAGCCATGTGATTCTCATCACGAGGGATATGATGAAACTCAACTCTGTTGAAGAAAGGTAGCAACCTTCTTGCGTAGTCTTTGTAAGGAATCAATCCTGATTGGTATGTGTTCCAATCTCCTTTTATCTGATTGATAACCAAGGCTGAGTCGCCGTATACGTCCAAGTTTTTGATCCTTAAATCAATCGCTTCTTCGAGACCCATGATACATGCTTCGTATTCGGCCTCGTTGTTCGTACATTTGAACGTAAGTCTGGTAGTGAAAGGAATATGGGTACCCTGAGGGGTAACAATGATTTCCCCAATTCCATTTCCGTAATGATTAACTGCTCCGTCAAACATAAGTCCCCATTGGGAACCTGGTTCTGGCCCTTCACTGGGTAGAGGTTCATCGCAGTCTTTCATCTTTAGATACATGACATCTTCGTCTGGGAAGTCAAACCCGATTGGTTCTTGATTGTCAATCAGTTGATGCGCCAAAGGATCGGCTAAAATAATCCCTTTAACGGCTTTCTGAGCGTGGTACTCTATGTCATATTCTGATAACAACATCTGCCAATGGGCAATTCTTCCCGTGAGAGCAGGTTTTTCGAAGACATACTTGATTGGATCCATTTCTGATATTAACCAAGTAGTATGACGAATCATGTATTGGCGAAGACGTTTGGCTGCCCAAGCCAAAGCACAACAATTTTTCTCGAGCATCGTGTACCGAGTTTCGCAGTCGGTGAATTTCTTGCTTAGATAGTAAATGGTAGACTCTTTCCTTTTAGTTTCGTCTTGTTGGCCAAGTACACATCCCATTGAGTCCTCTAGAACTGTGAGGTAAATGATCAGCGGTCTTCCTTCCACTGGAGGTGATAGAATCGGAGGATTCAACAGATATTCCTTAATACTGTCGAAGGCGGTTTGGCAATCTTCTGACCAAATGCAATCCTGGTTCTTTTTGAGTAACTTGAAAATCAACGCACAGGTCGCGGTCATAAGGAATATGAATCTGGAGATGTAGTTCAAACGTCCCAAGAATCCTCTGACTTGTTTCTGAGTTTTTGGAGAAGGCATTTCTTGAATGGCCTTGACCTTGTCAGGATCAACTTCAATTCCTTTCTGGCTGATGATGAACCCTAGTAGTTTCCCTGAACAGACAACGAAGGTGCACTTGTTGGGATTCAAGCGGAGCATGAATTTTCTTAAACGTTCGAACAATTTTGATAGATGTTCAACATGCTCACTCTCTGTTTTTGATTTGGCAATCATATCATCGACATATACCTCGATTTCCTTGTGTATCATGTCATAAAAAAGAGTAGTCATGGCCCTTTGATAGGTTGCCCCGACGTTCTTCAAACCGAACGGCATCACCTTGTAACAAAAGGTACCCCAAGGGGTAATGAACGAAGTTTTCTCCATGTCTTTCGGCGCCATTTTGATCTGGTTATAGCCCGAGAATCCATCCATGAAGGAGAAAACTTTGAACTTTGCTGTACTGTCAACCAGCATGTCAATGTGTGGTAAAGGAAAGTCATCCTTTGGACTAGCCTTGTTCAGATCTCTGTAATCGACACACATTCTGACCTTTCCGTCCTTTTTGGGAACAGGTACGATGTTGGCTAACCATTGAGGATATTCTGATGTGGCGAGGAAACCTGCGCCAATCTGTTTCTGTACTTCCTCTTTGATTTTGATGGCCATGTCCGGATAAGTGCGTCTCAACCTTTGCTTTACTGGCAGACATTCCAATCTCAACGGTAAATGATGTTCCACGATGCTGGTGTCCAACCCTGGCATATCCTGATAGGACCAAGCGAATACATCGGGAAATTCTTTGAGAAGCTTTATCAAATCCTCTCTGGCAGTTGGACTGAGCAGTGGCCCAATCCTGATTTCTTTTCTCTCTTGCTCTGAACCCAAGTTTAACGTTTCCAACGGTTCTCTGTGAGGTTCAATGGACCTTTCTTCTTGTCTGAGTAATCGGGAGATCTCTTTTGGAATTTTGTCGTCATTTTCTTCTTCAGCCTCGAATACTGGGAACTCAAAGTTGGGAGAAGGTATCGGATCGTATGTTTCAACGGGGTTTAAAACAAGCAATCTGTATGACGGTATGATTTGTGTTTAGAAGAGATAGAGAGAACGCAAGAGTGTGTGCAGTGTATTTTCTGATAACTGCTTGTTTTTATTATTTGAATTGTTTTTTAGGATTACCATTTTCTGAAAAAAAAAACAAAAAGAGAAAACAACAATTAATGCGGAGATTACAGAACGACGTTATTTTATTAATAAACAAGTCGATTCTTGAAACTACAGCCCTATAAAACAAAACTCTGTCGCTTTGGGCAAAGCAAAGAGGGAAATTTACAGAAAGTGAGCCCTATCAAAACATCCGTTTCACTTAGGCAAGGTGAAAGGTTAAAGACGGAAATTACTTTGACTTATGAACAATCTTCGGAACATCGACAACAACCCATTGTAGCGAACTCCTCGGTGAATCACAAAGTCTGGTACCTTCCTTGATTTGTCTTCAAAAATGACGCTGATTTCTGGTGGAGCAGGATCATTGGAATCTGTCTCCCAGGCAGAGTTGGCGTAGACGAACTCTTCTGTTGCATTCTGCATAGCAATGGTGCTCTCAGCTATATCTCCCCATCCAGTTGGCTGGATATCTTCGAGCCTGATACGAGAGCTTTCGAGAGCGGTGTACTTGACCATAAAGTCGAATTTTCCACTCGGTTGTTCCAAGGTGTCCCACACTTCTTTCAAACTGGAGGAGTCATCCCTCTCGATGACGTTGACCTCGGGAAAAGCATAGTTGATGAATTCAAGTCCTGCAAACATTGCGAATTCATCTTCATGTTGAGTAGCTTCAGGATGACCTGAGTGTTGATCCCATGACATGGTGGGGACACAGGTATTCTGTTCAATGATGCTCAGCTGATTTTCATCATTCGGCTGACTTTCCGGCCCCAAGTTTCCTGGGTAAGGTTGCCACATTGGCAGACCATCCATTGGGCCATAGTAGTTGTAGTCAAAGTTGTCTTTCATCAGAGTGTCTTCCTCTAATGAATTTGGCGGAGCACGACATCCTTTCGGATCACAATCTCCGTATATCATTTCGACGTCTGACCTGGGTATAAATCTCGGACTTTGTGCGGGATAGCAAAATGGTATAAGCACCTCTTCCTGAGACATATAACCATCCTCATTAAGGTAGGACTTCCATTCTTCATCTGTGTCAGAGGGATCTTCCTCATTGATAGCATGTACTGCTTGAGACACTGGGTGAATGAAACCTCCACTGTGGAAGAAGTTTTGAAGGGGATGAAGACTTTCGTCATTAGCAGCAGTCTGGGTACAGGTTGCAGAAAAACCAAGACCCTTCTTTGTTTTATTGTCAATAGGAATGACAAGCTGTCCCCATCCGGTTGTATCGGTACTCTCGACTGCTTTTATAGCATCGTTCTATGAAGAAATGGAAGTTCCTTCTTTGAATTGATTGTCCTTGCTCACCGACAGTGCTTGGAACTGAGTTCCAATAACCTCCTCGGGTTCTATACCAGTAGATGATGACAAGTTACTCACAAGCAAGGCCTGCTCTCCACAGACTGTGACAAGTTGATCGTTCTTGACGAACTTTAGCTTTTGGTGGAGGGTTTAGGTAACCGCTTCAGCCTGGTGTATCCAAGGTCTTCCTAATAAACAACTGTACGTTGCCCGGATGTCCATGACCTGGAAAGTGACTTGGAAAGTATGAGGACCAATAGTTATGGGAAGATCAACTTCGCCGATAACCGTTTTTCTGGATCCGTCGAATGCTTTGACGACAACCTCGCTGATTCTCATCGGAGGTCCTTTGAACGATAATTGCATCAAAGTGGACTTCGGCATAACATTCAGGGCAGACCCTGTGTCTACCAGTACGCTGGCTAAAGCATCGTCCTGACAGTTAACTGTGATATTGAGTGCCATGTTATGACGACGACCCTCTTCAGGTAATTCCTCATCACTAAATCCCAAATTGTTGCAGGAAGTGATGTTAGAGACAATGCTATCGAACTGTCTGATTGTTACATCTTGTTCCATAAAGGCTTGCTCCAAGACTTTCTGTAGAGCCTCCCTATGGGCTTCTGAACAGAGTAACTGTGATAATACTGAGATCTTTGAAGGAGTTTGTAACAGTTGATCAACAATGTTGTACTCGCTCCTTTGGATGAGCTTCAGCATCTCATCATTATTTTTTGAAAGGTCGGGATTACTGGATTGACCGACTGGTGGATCGGGAACTTCTGTCTGAAGTTCCTTTTCTTTGTTATGTTCCCCAACTCCTCGGTTGAAGATTCTACCACTCCGTGTTACCCGACTGATGTCTGTAATATTCACGACGGAGGGTAATGGAATTTCCTTTCCATTTTCAATGGGTGTTGCACCGTATTTGTAAGGGATAGCCTTAGTTGATTTATACGGTAATGGTCCCGGCAGATAGATGACTATGGGAACCTTCTGATTTTTCTGACTATCATAAGTAATCTCGATCCGTTCCCGGTTGGGAACTTTAGATTCATTCAATAGAGGGATAATGGCACAAACGTCCCTGGTCCTATGATGACCAGAGATTGTGACAACATCTTCCATTTGATCGGAAAGGTAGTTCGGCGTCCAGTTGATAGGTCCAGAACCTGGATATGGACGAATCTCTCCACGATACACCTGGCCCTGAAGAGCTGCTCACACAAGGTAGCATCCTTGGTTACTCTCCGAACAGACGCTACAACAGTCATAATTGTGTGGTGGCACCTGGCCACTCCCACTCTGAATACAATGTAACCTCACTAGGTTAGCTTCCACTGATCGGACATCCTGACTCTGACGCCAAGTAGGATTCCTGTTACTGATACTAATTTGCTGAGTATCTTCATCCATATAAATTGGCATCCACCAGTGATTTAACAAGTGCTGAAGTGCCTCCTGGACAAGGGTACAACCTTGATCGTTTTCGCAACCTGCTTTACAGCTTTGATAATTATGTGATACCAGGAATCCGAGTCGGACCTGTTTAGCATGTAACTCTACTAGGTTGGTATTCATCACGCGAATATCAAAGATTTGAACCATATTGATCTGATAGGGATTCCTATCATGGTAGTCTTGGATTCATCCAAGATCCATCTGACGCTGGAGGGCCTCTTGTATGAAAGAGCAACCCTGTTTGCTTACCGAGCAAGTCAGACAAGAACTGTAATCGTGTCGCGACAGATTATGATACTGGCTTTGCCTTGAGTGCATCGCCACCAAGTTGGCATTCATTGCACGGATGTCGTGGTTTTGATTGACGTTGGAATTTGTGTAAACCATGTTAACTCCACGAACTCGGTGCTCTTGGATCCATCCGAGATCCATTTGTTCCTGTAGAGCTGTTTGCACCACAGAACATCCTTGGTTGTCTTTAGAGCAGATATCACACTGATGATAGTTATGAGGTGGCACATGACAATATCCACTCTGTCTACAATGCATCTTGACCAGATTGGTTTTCAACAAGAGTACATCGTGAATTTGATAGACGTCGTTAGTCTCTCCTTCTATCAAATTGACTGCAGCCTTCTCGTGTTGAGGCAGCAGGTTCGTAAGAACATTAGGATTTGTATCCTTGAAGGATAAGACCCCGCTCCTAACAAGCTTTTATACGTCGGATTTGAAATTGAGACAATTCTCTATGTTATGCCCTGATCCCCCTTGATGATAAGGGCATGTCTGATCCACCTTAAACCAAAAAGGCAGATTTTTCGGCACTGTAAGAGGGGACTTAGTCTGAATGTGCCCCTTGGCTAGCAGTAATGGAAACAACTCTGCGTACGTCACGGGTATAGGATCAAATCCTGGTGGCCGTGTTGTACGGTTGTTGTTATATGGAGGACGAGCCTGTTGAAGAGGCTGTTGTGTCCTTTGCTGATCAGGTTGATTTTGCGCAACCTGAGGTTGATACGTAGGAATAGGCGCAGGGCTGATAGCAGGAGTTACAGCTGCTACCGGCTGATAACGTTGCCTTTGCTTTCCGAGAGAGATATTCCCAATATCTTGCTCTTTTTTCTTATGGAGAGCACTACTGTATTTTTTAGTACCGCTTGTCGATCTAGTGTCTTTTACCAAACGTCCTTCTTAGACGGCTTCCTCAAGATGTACACCCATGCCTACCATCTCGGTGAAATCACTGGGTGCACTGGCAACCATTCGGTCATAGTAAAATGAGCTTAAGGTTTTTAAGAAGATCTTTGTCATCTCTTTTTCCTCAAGAGGTGGACAAATTTGAGCGGCAATTTCACGCCACCTTTGAGCATACTCCTTAAAGGTTTCCTTGTCCTTTTGCGACATTGATTTGAGTTGATCTCTGTCGGGTGCCATGTCCAAATTGTATTTGTATTGTTGGACGAAGGCAGTACCAAGATCTCTGAAAGTGTTGATCGTGGCACAGTTTAAACCCATGTACCATTTTAATGCGGCACCGGTTAAACTATCCTGGAAGTAGTGAATAAGTAGGTCCTGATTCTCTATTTGAGCTGACATTCACCGAGCGTACATCACTAGATGGCTCTGAGGGCAAGAGTTACCCTTGTACTTTTCAAAGTCGGGCACTTGGAATTTGTGCGGGACTTTCACATTGGGGACCAAGTAGAGGTCTGCGGCGTCCTTTCAAAATAAATCCTGATCGCGAATGGCTAGCAGTTCCTTCTGCATTTCCAGGAATTGTTCGTGGAATTCATCCATTCTATCGAACATAGTTTCCTTCTTACCAGAAGGTATCGGTGGAATCTGTCCTTCTGGGACAATGTGCACCACAGGGGGTGGGACCGTGACTACGGCAGTGAATCTTGGCATTTCCCGAAGTTTGTAACCTTCAGGAGTCTTTAGTATACCCCTGGCATCTTCGCTTTCCCGAAGTTTGTAACCTTCAGTCCCAGC
Organism: Lathyrus tuberosus; assembly: GCA_022829125.1. Lineage (NCBI taxonomy): Eukaryota > Viridiplantae > Streptophyta > Magnoliopsida > Fabales > Fabaceae > Lathyrus > Lathyrus tuberosus. The sequence continues at coordinate 1,553,395 of JALAZF010000308.1, read as the reverse complement.
GGCTTCTGTTGTGATTCCCTGATCTTCAGTGATCGGCGGAACATATCCTTCTGGGATATAGTTAACAGGCATGCCCCAGGGACGATCTTTCGACATTTGATACCTAGGATCATACTTCTCCATGATGGGCGTTGAGGTGATCTCTGAGATCACAGTTCTTTGTAGCTGAGCTTTTGCCATGGCTTGCATGTCGTTACGAAGCTTTCTCATATCCTCTCTCAGAGCATCAATCTCTTCTTTCAACTCTCTGCTTTCTTCCTCAAGATCATCCATCTTTTTCTGACGATTGGCCCGAGTATTGTACGAATGAGACAATTTGACTCTAGAATCGAGGCACAAACGTGAGATTCACAGGTAAGAAGAATACGCGATGTGGTAATGATGAATGCAATGATTATATTAATTATTTTTTTGGTTTAATCAAAATAAACTTTGACAATTAGATTGCAAATATCAAACAGTGGGGAAACCCCTTTTTATTGAATTCAAAGGATTACAGAAATGGAAATACAGTAGATTACAAGGTACAGAAACAGAAACCTAAGCTAATGGGTCCCGAGTCCTCTCTGAAGAGAAATTGGGTGCTGACTCTGGTACTTTCCTTTTCTTTGACCGGGGCTCTTGGGCCGTTGTTGGGTTGTCATTCCTTTGCCAAGTGAAAGGAGCGAGCAAATTCCTTTGGTCATCCTGATTCTCTACAGCATGTTGCTCCAAAATTTCAATCAGAGCATCTTTTTCTTTCAGTAATTGCTGTATTTTGATGCACTCTACGTCGAGGGTGCGGTATTTGTTCTTCCAAGACCTCCTCTCCTTTTGGACTTTGTTGAGAGTAACCTGAAGCTTTTCGGTTTCTGTCATGAAGTACATGACAGATTCCCTCGGCGGAAGAATTCCGTAACGAGGATAAGGCATTTTTAGCTTGAGAGCTCTAGTTTGTACCCAATGGAGATAAGGCTCCACCGAGACACAATCCGGTTTTCCTAGAGACTCTCGTCCTTTCTTATGAACCTGTTTCCAAGCATGCACTATTTCCATCTTTAGTGCTCTGCCATTTTCTCCTTCCTTGAAGAAAAGACCTTCCAGATGAACACCCCGTTGGACGTGTCTCATCGAGTATCCAAACTGACGGCGAACTAACACCGGATGATAGTTGATTCCTCCTTTAGTTCCTATGAGGGGTACGTTGGGGAAGTTTCCACAACGATCGATGATTCTGATTCCATCATAGATCCTATTACAGCAATCTATATCAGAGTTGGTAAGAGACATGATCTTCTGTGACCAACGTAAGGCACTCTTGCAATCCCAAAAAGCAGCAGACTTGGGCAAGTGGGAGATAAACCATTTGTAAAGCAGAGGTACATAGCATGTGATCTCCCCTCCACTGTACAAATTTCCTAAGTGTACAGAATGATACGCATCTGCGAGCAAAGTCGGCACAGGATTTCCAATGAGAAAAACCTTAATGGAGTTAATATCGACGAAGTTATTGATGTTGGGAAACAAAAATAACCCATAGATGAGCAAGACAAAGATGCTTTCAAAACCAGTCACGTTTCCTATACTGGAAAAATACAGGGCTTTCTTTGTCAAGAACTGGGCTGACAAACCTTGGATGCCACCCTTAGTGGTTAGGTGAGTCCTGACTTCAGACTCGTCCAAATGAATTGCTCTTGCTATGATCTGATTCTTTGGAATTTCTTCCAGTCCAGAAAATGGAGCTCGATCAGTAATGTGTAGATCAATCAGATGAGAATACTCCTCCAGCGTTGGTGCTAGCTGGTAATCCGGGAATGTGAAACAGTGATAAACCGGATCATAAAACTGAATGAGCGCATCCATGATTCCCTCAATCACATGGACTCTTAACAGTGGTAGCAAACCTCCGTGCTTGGCTCTGAAAGCCTCTTGGTTTGTGATCATCCTCGCCAAACCTCTTAAATCCTCTAACTTTGGAACCTTGAAGGTATACGTATGAGTTCTCCTTCTACCGAAGTCCATTAGTGCAATCCTTTTCTCTGATATTTGCAATCACAGTCTTAGTTTAATTTAAAAAATAGAGAGACTAGAAGAGAATTTTTTTTGAATGTTTTAATGTTTTTTTTAAATGAATGCATGAATGCAGCACACAAAAACATAGAAAAAACATGGGGTCAAAGGGTCGTTGTCATGAAGTCAAGGCTCTACCCATCCCCAAAGGTTTATACTAGGGTGATTTTTGTACCTATACTCATTATCATCAACTCCTCCCAAGAAAGCAAAACAACAAGCGGATCGCCAGCGAGTTGTAGAGCAATCTTAGAGTAAGTGCCATTCACCGAGAATAGATCACCAGCCTCAAATGAGGGTAGTATCGCGTAGCAACTATTCCCGATAGTTTCCGCACTACAAAAGGGTTTAGTTCCTCAGCTTCTCAGACTTAACAATCGGCCCATTATCTAGGTGAGAGAATGGGTTGCATTGGTCAGTCTCCACTGAGGTTGATGGTCGACCTCGTCGCCATCACTTATCTTAAGTGTATACTCAATCTTTCCACATGCGGTATCACACGCATTCCCATTAGCAGAAAAATAAACATGTATAACAATTAGGAAAAGCAGTATATATATTTGTCCTAAACATCCTAGACCTTTAAAGCTATGAATCCTAAGTTCCTGACAGAAAATGGGTTCCCCGGCGGAAGCCCTAATCTGTGCTATCACACAAGAGATGAAAAGGAAAAAGAAAAACAGAGAGATGCCCCACGGTGGGCGCCATTTTTCTGTAGCGAACAATTTTGAACGTGGTTCTTAAGCACTGTCGCTCTCTGCGATTGAGTTTACTACAGGTCGATTCATTTTTTATCCTATTGTGAGCTGATGAAGGAAGGGAAATAGATGTCTCCAATTAACCCTGCTTTGCATACTGAGTTTAAACAACGGTCTGTTAGGTTACGGATGCTATCAATGTGGGGGGCCTTTGTACTGGTTATTTGTATTTTCGCCAATACGGTTTTCTTTCTTTTTGTTAGGATACTGCTTCAGATTAGGATGTATGGGATTTTGGGTTTTTGTTTAGTGTGCTCGCTAAGATCTTTTCTTTCGATCTTATGCCTACGTATTCCCGTTTACCGAAACAGGGAAATCAGAGCGTTCGTAGTTCCTCCTATTCTATGGGAGGAAATGGGTGTTTTTGGTGTCTTGTTCAAAGCCCAAGACGTGAAGCTAAAGGTGGTTTGTATCTTGTTCAAAGCCCAAGATGTGAAGCTGAAGAGTTTATTTGTATCTTGTTCGAAGCCCAAGATAGGAAGCTAAAGGTGTTGACTTTAGAGAGAATTTGTCATCTCTAAAGGGGGTCTGTTTGTCACGATTGTTGGTTGACTGATTATAAAGGAGGATTACTTTAACCGCGATACGCGGATCCTAGCAATGCCATAATTTCCTTTATAGGGGGTTTTAACCTGAAGGAGAAGACTTTAACTCAGTGTAGAGCAATGCCATCTTTCCTAGGAATTTCTCATGCTAAAAGAGGGACAGTGGCATAGATGTAGATGATCCAGAGGCTTGCTGCTTACAGCGATTAGATGGAAGGAGTTGTTGATGTTTGTGTACTGTGAACGAGGCACAACTTTGATGCTAAAAGGTTAATTGGATCAACCAGTGGTTTTCTTATACAAAGCCTAAGAGGAGGCTAATATGTGTCTCGTACAAAGCCCGAGAGAGAGGCTAGAAGGGATTGACTCAACGATGGAGTCTTTTGGTATCTCGTATAAAGCCCGAGATGAAGGCTATTTGACTTAACAAGAGAGTTTTTTGCATCTCGTACGAAGCCCGAGATGGAGGCTGTTATTTGTTTGTTTGGCTCAATAAGAACCTTTTTGTATATTGTATAAAGCCCGAGATGGAGGCGAAAGAGATGATTGACTCAACGAGGGAGTCTCTTATGTCTCGTACAAAGCCCGAGAGAGAGGCTAAACATTGGTTGACTCCGCTGGGGAGCATCATTGTATAAAGCCCAAGAGAGAGGCTAGGGTTACTGTTTCAGTTAAGTGACAGGTCCAGTATACTGATTTTGAAAGAGAAAATCAGTTCTTATATGAGCAACACTGTACTCAAGGATTTGTTTCAAGGATCCGGGTTATTCCTGTTCTTCAAGGAAGCGGGAAATCCGAAGGGTATTGAGACTGTCCGAGTCTACGGGTTTTCTTCTTATTTTTGAAGGGGTCAATTGAGAATGTCTTTGAGACTCAAGGAGATTAGACTGTCCAAGTCTGGAGTTTCTTCTTTTGTTTTATGCTTTGAGAAACAGTAGTAGACTCTTTGAAAGGACTGTTCTATGCAGATGATTAAGTTCTGTTCCTATACCTCTAGGAGGTCGTCGGGACAATTTGTACGAGGCCCAAGAAGAGGCTGAAAACTTTTAAGAAGCCGATCGGTCCTTGTACGAAGCCCAAGAGAAGGCTATCATTCCCGGAGGAAGAGATCATTATACGAAGCCTAAGAGGAGGCTGTGAATACTTCTAAGAAGCCGACGGGTCCTTGTACTAAGCCCAAGAGGAGGCGGGGGTTGTTTTTAGGAAGCCGGTGGGTCCTTGTACGATGCCCAAGAGGAGGCAGATGCTTTTAAGAAGCCGATGGGTCCCTAAACCCCGAGAAATTCAAGGCAAGCTATTCACAAGGAATAGATCAACTCAGGAAAGTTCGAGAATTTGGAAGAAACTCAAGAGATGCCATTCACGGAGAAAAGATCATCTCTGGGGAGCAGAGTTTCTTGACAAGTGCTTTTAAGAAGCCTGTGGGTCCCCAAACCCCGAGAAGTTCAAGACATGCCATTCACCGAGAATAGATCAAGCCAGGAAAGTCCAAGAATTTAGAAGAAACTCAAGAGATGCCATTCACGGAGAAAAGATCATCTCTGGGGAATAGAGTTTCTTTGACAACTTCTATGAGTGACAGTCTATGAAAGGGTTCACAGAGAATGCTGCCTTTCATGTCTCCATATTGTTTAACCCCAAGAGGAGGGTAGACTGTGTCTGGTAATCCTATGGGGATCTAGCATTGACTATTTCTAAGAGTGATCAACGGCCTTAATGCTAGACGTAGTTGTCGGGGAAACTCTAAATATCTATACTATTATTACACAGTTGATATGAGTTTATGAAAGAAGACTTACAGTGAAACAGCCCCACAATACAGTTATATGTATATGAAAGCGGTAAATGAAAGCAATAACCACTTACTCGGTTGTAGAGCTTCCATGCTGTTTGGTTAGTTGTTCAACAAAGAAAGATTGAAAACAACGGTATATTCAAAATCAAAGGAGAAATTGCTTTGAAAAAGAAAGATTTGGGGCTTACAGCTCAAGGAGAGGCCCAGGGTTTTATCAGTGAGCGCACTGTTTGAATTTGTACCGAGGGACTTATACAAGTGACTGAGGCCCAAAAATGTTTTCTATACAAGGGGGTTGGGTCTTACACTCTCTCAAGAGGCCCAAAAAGTTTAAAGAACAAGAGTGGGGCTTATAACACGAGGGTAGGCCCAATTGATTTTTCGTTTAAAAATGGCGATCGCGCCGAGGTTTTCTTTTAACGCAGAGGGACTTATACAATAAGTAAGGCCCAAAATTGTTTTGGTTAAAAGGGGATTGGGTCTTACGCTCTATTAGAGGCCCAAATGAGTTTTAAGAAAAGAAATGGGTCTTACTACTCGAGGGTAGGTCCAAGGTTATTTTGAAAAGGCGACGATCGCGCCGTTTATTTTTTACGGCATCGGGACTTATACAATACACTGAGGCCCAAAAATGATTTGGTCAAAAAAAGGATTGGGTCTTACACTCTATTAGAGGGCCAAAGTGTTTTGAAAATGATTTATGAGGGTTGAATTAATCCAAAACCCTAATTTGTTTTCAAAAATGTATTTAATTGAATAAAAATTCAATTAAAATGATCAAAATTGTTTAACATATGAAAAACAAATTGTGATCTTGGATTAATGCTTCAAAAATTAAGTATTGACCTACAAAATAATTAGAAAGCATTAAAAATTGCAAAATCAATGTAGAAAAAATATTTAAAATGTCAAAAACAATGAAAATATTAATTCTTTGCAAAAATTTTAATTATATGAAATAAATAATATTTTTGGGATTTTTTGGGAAAATAAAATATTTTAACATTTTTGTGAATTATTAAAAAAAGAATCAACTCAAAATCATTAACACTCAGAGAGAAATTAATTTTTGAATCCATTAAATAAAATCACAAAATTCAAATATTCAAATTTTGAAAAAAAAGGCGCCAAGAACACACCAAGAACACGCGCGTGTCCTGGACTTGGCCAGATTTGCATTTTCTCTCCAATCTCATTGAATACTTGATTATAACATGCAATCCACATATCATTATGCTCGTCTCAACCTCACGATCATGTCTATGTCAATTAATTTCATTTAAATTAAACATATAACAAGAAATCATGAAAAATCCTCAAGAACCCTAATTTCTGCATGAAGGCTAGGATTTTTGATACACTATTCAAACAATGCAATTAATTGAGGGGAAACATTCCATGCATGATTATGAACATATGGCCAAATTATTGTGCAGCAAAAATTGCATGGATCATAGAGTAAGAAGAGCTCATGCTTACCACTTGCAGCTGGTGATCGTGATTTCTGTTGGAGGTGTTACAACTAGGTTCCAATGATCTGGATAGCTTCCCTAGGTGCCATAGAGTGTGTATGAATGCTTGGAATGGATTGAAATGGTTTGGAGTTGAAGATGACACCTCAACTGCAAAACTGTCAAGAACTTGAGCAATTGGCTGGTGATTTTGTGAAATCTTTGTTCCAGATGTTATGTAAGTGTTTGGATCACTTCTATATGATGTATGTGAGGTGTGTGAGTGATTGGTTTGATTGGAAAAGCTCTCAAACTCAAAACCCGATAGTGACTTGCCTTAGAAGGAAAAATTGGAGTGAAAGAAGAGATTTTGAGGAAAGCATCTGTTTGATGGCTTTGGTGTAGTTAAACTGATCACAATTGAGCTCTATTTATAGTAGAGCAAGTTTTTTTTGCAAGGAATAGTGAATGGCAACTGCCGAGTAGGTTTGTTCAATGTTGGCCAATGGAAGTTCAAGTCTCCTCTAACCATTGACTAGAGGTTAGGGCACAAGCTGCTGGTTCCCTTGGTCTTGGATAAGTCTTGACTGAATTCAAATGAAAACGGCTCAGTCCATGCCACCTTGATGTTTCCATTGAATGCTCCAATCCAAATTTGGAGTCTTGTCCCTAATTTGGCAATTCTAGGTTCAACATGCTATTTCTTGTTCCAAAGACTTTGGAGGCTTGGCTCAGTGATTGTCCCCTTTAGATTCAATCCTCAAATGTGTCCAAGTGGATATGAGTGTTTGGATTTGCACAATTTTGGCAAATCGAGCAAAAATGCAAATTCTGCCTTGTCTTGACAGATTTCAATAAGGCAACTTGACAATGTCATAACTCATGACTCAAATGGAATTTGGTAATGTTCTTGGCCATTTTGAAAAGCCCTTAAATGATACAACAACTGTTTGAACATATTTGGTTTTGATCTCTTTTGAATCCAAGTGAAAAATCCCCCTACATTTGGAAAAAAATGAAGGCAGATTTGGACTTAGTGAAAATTTCACTAAGTGTTGGAAAAAGTGACATTTTCATTTTTCAACCATTTTGATCACTCCATAACTCAAAATCCTTAATGAGTTGGACTTAGGTCTAGTTGAATTTTTTGTAGACGGTAATGAGGGCTACAAATCCATCTTTGGATGAGGAAAAATGACTTTGTGGTTTAGGAGTTATGATCCTCCAAAGTTGGTACCCTAGCCACTTTATTTTTAACTTAGAAAATTTTCTAAGTTTTTATGGTTACCCCTTTTACAAGTTATCCAACTTTTCTTGATTTTTCTTGATGAATGATGATTCAAATCACACATTAACATCATTTTAGGGTTAAAAATCCATTTTGGTGAAAAATCTCAAAAAGTCAAAGTTGACTTTTGTGCATAGTTGACTTTTTATCAGATGAATTCTAAACTGTGCAATTCTTCAGGAAATCAAGTCCTTGACATAAATCAAACTTGATGGACATGTTCCATGGGTGTCATAGGGTATATTGAGGTATGTCCTAGGGTTTGGGAGCATGCCTTGGTCAAAAGTCAAAGTTACAGTTGACTTTTTCCTTAAAACCCTAATTGTGGTGGAGATGAAATTGAGACTTGTTGCTCAAGCTTCTTGGATTAATCCATTGTTCCAAATGGATCAATATTGTTCATTAGAGACCCTCAAACCCTCTCTTGAGGTCTTGGTTCATGATTTTCCTTAAAAGTCAACTTCGGGGTGAATTAGGTCAAGAAACCCTAATTCCTGATTTTTGATGTATGCATCCCTTGAGGCAAAATTGACTTCATGATTTAGTCCATGAGGTTCCATGGAGTATATTAGGTTATGTTTTGGATCATTGGCTTGTGCCCAGATGAAAATTTTCCATCTGGAGGCCCTGGTCGACCAAAACCCTAATTTGGTGACACTGTCGATCTTGAGGCTTGATCCACCTAGAAGGGAGCAGCTTTGTGCTTAGTCCTTGGAGTGGGAGTCCTTTTTGATCCTTTGTGTATGTTTGAGAGGTTTAGACAAGTTGAAGATCATGTCATTCCTTGATTGATCCTTTGTCTAAGGCTTTGAGAGGGCTTGAAACCCTAATTTTGATTGTAGTGGATGCTCACCCATCTTTGGGGAGACTGATGAAATATAATGGTTCCTCCATATTGTGATGATGATTTCATAATGATGGGAAATCTTAGTGGTCAAAATTTGGGGTATGACACCATCCTGTTGTATTGGTTCTCTCGACCGCTTTGATAGCGTCTTTGTATGAGGAAATGGAAGTTCCCTCTTCGGATTGATTGTACTTGCTCACCGAAAGCGCTTGGAACTGAGTTCCAATAACCTCCTCGGGTTCTACACAAGTAGATGATGATAAGTTACTCACGAGCAAGGCTTGTTCTCCACAGACCGTGACGAGCCGATTGTTCTGGACGAACTTTAACTTTTAGTGGAGGGTCGAGGTGACCGCCCCAGCCTGATGTATCCAAGGTCTTCCTAATATACAACTGTATGTTGCCCGGATATCCATGACCTGGAAAGTGACTTGGAAAGTGTGAGGACCGATGGTTATGGGAAGGTCGACTTCGCCAATAACTATTTTTCTGGATCCGTCGAATGCTTTGATGATGACCTCGCTGGTTCTCATTGGAGGGCCTTTGAATGATAATTGCATCAAAGTGGACTTCGGCATGACATTCAGGGATGACCCTGTGTCTACCAGTACGCTGGCTAAAGCATCGTCATGGCAGTTAACTGTAATGTTGAGCGCCATGTTATGACGGCGATCTTCTTCAGGTAATTCCTCTTCACTAAATCCCAAGTTATTGCAGGAAGTGATGTTAGAGACAATGTTATCGAACTGTCTGATTGTTACATCCTGTTCTACAAAGGCTTGCTCCAAGACTTTCTGTAGAGCCTCCCTGTGCGCTTCTGAACTGAGCAAAAGTGACAGCACATAGATCTTTGAAGGAGTTTGTAATAGCTGATCAACAATGTTGTATTCACTCCTTTGGAAGAGCTTCAGCATCTCATCATTCTTTTTCGAAAGGTCGGGATTACTAGACTGACCGACCGGTGGATTGGGAACTTCTGTCTGAGGTTCCTTTTCTTTGCTGGACTCTCCAACTCCTCTGTTAAAGATTCTACCGCTTCATGTTACATGACTGATGTCTGCGATATTTACGACGGAGGGTAATGGAATTTTCTTTCCATTTTCAATTATCGTCGCACCGTATCTCTAAGGGATTTCCTTAGTTGATTCATACGGTAGTGGTCCCGGTAGATAGATGACTATGGGAGCCTTCTGATTTTTCTGACTGTCTTAAGTAATTTCAATCCGTTCCTGGTTGGGAACTCTCGATTCGTCAAGTAGAGGAATGATGGCACAAACATTCTTGTTCCTCTCATGATCGGAGATTACGACAACGTCCTCAATTTGATCAGCGAGGTAGTCCGGCGCCCATTTGATTGGTCTGGAACCCGGATATGGGCGAAACTCTCTACGATCCACCTGACCATGAAGAGTTGCTCGCGCAAGGTAGTACCCTTGGTTATCTTCTGAACAGACTCTACAACGTTCATAGTTGTGTGGCGGCACCTGGCCACGCCCGCTTTGAATGCAATGTAACCTCACTAGGTTAGCTTCCACAGATCAGACATCCTGACTTTGACGCCGAGTAGGGTTCCTGTTATTGATACTAATTTGCTGAGTATCTTCATCCATATAGATTGGCATCCACCAGTGATTTAATAAGTGCTGAAGCGCCTCCTGGACAAGGGCACAACCTTGATTGTTTTCGCAACCCGCCTTACAGCTTTGATAGTTATGTGAAATCAGGAACCCGAGTCGGACCTGCTCAGCATGTAACTCTACCAGGTTGGTATTCATTAAGTGAATATCAAATATCTGAACCATGTTGATCTGATAGTGGTTCCTGTCATGGTAGTCCTAGATCCATCCAAGATCCATCTGACGCTGGAGGGCCTCCTGTACAAAAGAGCATCCCTGTTCGTTTACCAAGCAAGTCAGACAAGAACTGTAATCGTGCCGTGGCAGATTACGATACTGGATTTGCCTTGAGTGCATTGCCACCAGGTTGACATTCATCGTACGGATGTCGTGGTTTTGAATGACATTGGAATTCGTATAGACCATGTTAACTCCACGAACTCGGTACTCTTGGATCCATCCGAGATCCATCTGTTCCTGTAAAGCTGATTGCACCACAAAACATCCCTGATTGTTTTTAGAGCAGATATCACACTGGTGATAATTATAAGGTGGCACATGGCCATACCCACTCTGTCTACAATGCATCTTGACCAGATTGGTCCTTAACAAGAGTACATCATGAATTTGATAGACATTGTTAGACTCTCCCTCTATCAGGTTGACTGCAGCTTTCTTATGTTAAGGCAGCGGGTTCGTGAGAACATTCATTTTCGTATCTTTGAAAGATAAGACCCTGCTCCTAACAAGCCTTTGCACGTCAGATTTAAAACTGAGACAGTTCTCTATGTTATGCCCTGATCTTCCTTGATGATAAGGGCAAGTCTGGTCCACCTTAAACCAAAAAGGCGGATTTTCCGGTACTGCAAGAGGGGATTTAGTCTGGATGTGCCCCTTGGCCAGTAGTAACGGAAATAATTCTGCGTATGATACGGGGATAGGATCAAATCTTGGTGGCCGCGTTATACGGTTGTTGTCGTATTGAGGACGAGCCTACTGAAGAGGCTGTTGTGTCCTTTGCTGAAATTGCTGTTGATTCGGTTGGCTCTACGCAACTTGAGGTTGATACGTAGGAACAGGCGCAAGGTTGATAGTAGGAGTTACAACTGCTACTGGTTGGTACCGTTGCCTTTGCTTTCCGAGGGAGATATTCTTGATATCTTGCTCTTTTTTCTTAGGGAGAGCACTACCGTATCGTTTTGTACTACTCAATGATCCAGCGTCTTTTACTAGACGTCCTTCTCGAATAGCTTCCTCGAGACGTACCCCGATACCGACCATTTCGGTGAAGTCACTGGGCGCACTGGCAACCATCCTGTCATAGTAAAATGAGCTTAAGGTCTTTAAGAAGATTTTTGTCATCTCTTTTTCCTCAAGAGGTGGACAAATTTGAGCAGCAATTTCACGCCATCTCTAAGCGTATTCCTTAAAGGTTTCTTTGTCCTTTTCCGACATTGATCTGAGCTGATCTCTGTCTGGTGCCATGTCCAGATTGTATTTATATTGTTGGACCAAGGCAGTTCTAAGATCTCTGAATGTGCCGATCGTAGCGCGGTTTAAACCCATGTACCATTTGAGTGCGGCACCGGTTAAACTAACTTAGAAGTAATGAATCAGTAGGTTCTGATTCTCTGTCTGAGCCGACATTCGCCGATCATACATTACCAAGTGACTCTGAGGGCAAGAGTTACCCTTGTATTTTTCAAAGTCGGGCACTTGGAACTTGTGCGGAACTTTCACATTGGGGACCAGACAAAGGTCTGCGGCGTCCTTTCCAAATAAATCCTGACCGCGGATGGCTTGCAGTTCCTTTTGCATCTCCAGGAACTGTTCCTGGAACTCATCCATCCTGTCGAACATAGTTTCCTTTCTACCAGAAGGTATCTGTGGAATATGTCCTTTCGGGACAGTGTGCACCATAGGGGGTGGTACCGTGACTACGGCCGTGAATATTGGGGTTTCCTGAAGTTTGTAACCTTCAGGAGTCCTCAATATGCCTCTGGCATCTTCGCTTTCCCGAAGTTTATAACCTTCAGGCCGAGCGGCTTCTGCTGAAGTTTCTGGATATCCAATGATCGGCGGAACATATCCTTCCGGGATATAGTTAACAGGCATGCCCCAGGGACGATCTTTCGGCATTTTGTACCTAGGATCATACTTCTCCACTATGGGCGTTGAGGTGACCTCTAAGATCATAGTTCTTTGTAGCTGAGCTTTTGCCATGGCTTGCATGTCGTTACAAAGCTTTCTCATATCCTCTCTCAGAGCGTCGATCTCTTCTTTCAACTCTCTGTTCACTTCCTCAAGATCATCCATCTTTTTCTGACGATTGACCCGAGTATTGTACGAATGAGACAGTTTGACTCTCTTTTCGAGACATAAACGTGAGATTCGTAGGTAAGAAGAATACGTTGCGTGAGAATGATGAATGCAATGATTATATTAATTGTTTTTTTTTTTGGTTTAATCAAAATAAACTTCGACAATTAGAATGCAAATATCAAACAGTGGGGAAACCCTGTTTTATTGAATTCAAAGGATTGCGAAAATAGAAATACGGTAGATTACAAGGTACGGAAACAGAAACCTAAGCTAAGGGGTCCCGAGTCCTCTCTGAGGAGAAATCGAGTGCTGATTTTGGTACTTTCCTTTTCTTCGACCGGGGCTCTTGGGCCATTGTCGGGTTGTCATTCCTTTGCCAGGTGAAAGGAGCGAGCAAATTCCTTTGGTCATCCTGATTATCCATAGCATGCTGCTCCAAAATTTCAATCAGGGCATCTTTATCCTTCAGTAGTTGCTGTATTTTGATACACTCCACATTGAGGGTACGGTACTTATTCTTCCAATACCTCCTCTCCCGCTGAACTTTGTTGAGAGTAACCTGGAGTTTTTCCGTTTCAGTCATGAAGTACATGACAGACTCCCTTGGTGGAAGAACTCTGTGACGAGGATAAGACATCTTTAGCTTGAGAGCTCTAGTTTGTACCCAGTGGAGGTAAGGCTCCACCGAGACACAGTCCGGTTTTCCTAGAGACTCTTGTCCTTTCTAATGAACATGTTTCCAAGGGTGCACTATTTCCATCTTTATTGCTCTGTCATTTTCTCCTTCTTTGAAGAAAAGACCTTCCAGATGAGCATTCGCGGGACATGCCTCATCGGGTATCCAAATTGACGACGAACCAATACTGGATGGTAATTGATTCCTCCCTTAGTTCCTATGAGGGGTACGTTGGGGAAGTTTCCACAACGGTCAATGATCCTGATTCCCTCATAAATCCTATTGCACCAATCTATGTCAGAGTTGGTAAGAGACATGATTTTCTGCGACCAACGTAAAGTATTCTTTTGATCCCAAAAAGCAGTAGACTTAGGCAAATGGGAGATAAACCATTTGTATAGCAGAGGTACACAACATGTGATCTCCCCTCCGTTGTACAAATTCCCTAAGTGTACAGAATGATACACGTCCGCGAGCAAAGTCGGCACAGGGTTTCCAATGAGAAAAACACTTAATGGAGTTGATATCGACGAAGTTATTGATGTTGGGAAACAGAAATGACCCGTAAGTGAGTAAGACAAAGATGCTTTCAAAAGCAGTCACGTTCCCTATACTAGCGAAGTACAGGGCCTTCTTAGTTAAGAACTGGGCCGACAAACCTTGTATGCCACCCTTAGTGGTCATGTGAGTCCTGACCTCTGACTCTTCCAAATAAATTGCTCTTGCAATGGTCTGATCCTTTGGAATTTCTTCCAGTCCAGAAAAAGGAGCTCGATCAGTGATGTGTAAATCGATCAGATGAGAATACTCCTCCAGCGTTGGTGCTAGTTGATAATCCGGGAATGTGAAACAGTGATAGACCGGATCGTAAAACTGAACGAGTGCATCCATGATTCTTTCAATTACTTGAGCCCTTAACAGAGGTAGCAGACCTCCGTACTTAGCTCTGAAAGCTTCAGGGTTAGTGACCATTCTCGCCAAACCTCTCAAATCCTCTAACTTTGGAACCTTGAAAGTGTACTTATGAGTTCTCTTTCTACTGAAATCCATGAGCGCAATCCTTTTCTCTGACATTTGCAATCATTGTCTTAGTTTAATTTGAAAAAAGAGAGACTAGAAGAGAAGATTTTCTTTGATGTAATGTTTTTTAGATGAATGCATGAATGCAGCACACAAAAACATAGAAAAAACATGGGGTCAAAGGGTCGGTGTCATGGAGTCAAGGCTTACCCTTCCCAAAGGTTTATACTAGTGATTTTTGTACCTGTCTCTCAACATCATCAACTCTTGTCGAGAAAAACACCAGCGGGTCGGGAACCGTGCTAGGTGGTGTTTTTTCGAAGAGTCCTCAGAAGAGGGTGGTATCGCGTGACAACTATTTTCGATAGCTTCCGCACCACTAAAGGGGTTTTTCCTAGGTGTATACTCAATCTTTCCACATGCGGCATCACACGCATTCCCATTAGCAAAAAAATAAACACATATATCAATTATGAAAAGCAGTATATATATTTGTCCTAATGTCCTAGACTTTTAAGAGCTATGAATAATGTGTTCCTGACATAAAATGGCTCCCCGGCGGAGGCGCCACTCTGTGGTTCCTTCCCAATTTAAAGGTTTTGACCTAAGATCCTAGTGAAGGCCGATCCCAGCAATAACGACATCCCCCGATGAAACCGTCATAAAATAACTTGCCAAAGGCTTTTACTTTAAGAAAGAATGAAAGAAAATCAAAGACTAGGCCCCACGGTGGGCGTCACTTTTCTGTAGCGAGCGAAACTAGACGTGTTTCTTAAGCACTGTCGCTCTTTTGGGGGTACTACAGGTCGATTCATTTTTTATCCTATTGAGCTGACTAAGGAAGGGAAATAGATGTCTCCAATGAACCCTGCTTGCATACCGAGTTTAAACAGCGGTCTGTTAGGTTACGGATGTGATATGGAAGTGGGGCCTCTTTCTTCTTACTTTGTTTGGAGTGAAAACCCGGGACTGTTCATGGGTAGGGGGTTAGGACTGATGTATGTGGGTATGGGATTGTGGGTTTTTGTTGAGTGTGCTCGCTAAGATTTTTCTTTCAATCTTATACCTACGTATTCCCGTTTACCGAAACAGGGAAATCAGAGCGATCATAGTTCCTCCTATTCTATGGGAGGAAATGGTGTTTTGGTGTCTTGTTCAAAGCCCAAGACATGAAGCTAAAGGTGGGTTGTATCTTGTTCAAAGCCCAAGATGTGAAGCTGAAGGGTCTATTTGTATCTTGTTCGAAGCCCAAGATGTGAAGCTAAAAGTTTCATCTTTAGAGAGAATTTGTCATCTCTAAAGAGGGGTTTGTTTGTCACAATTGTTGAGTGACTGGTTTATAAAGGAGGATTACTTTAACTGGGATATGTGAATCCAGCAATGCCATAATCTCCTTTATAAGGGTTTTTGACCTGAAGGAGAAGACTCTAACGCAGTGTAGAGCAATGCCATCTTTCCTTAGGAATTTCTTATGCTAAAAGAGGGACAGTGGCATGGATGTAGATGATCCAGAGGCTTGCCGCTTACAGCAATTAGATGAAGGAAAAAGAGTTGTTGATGTTTATTTACTGTGAACGAGGCACAACTTTGATGCTAAAAGGTTGATTGACTCAACCGGGGTTTTTCTTATACAAAGCCTAAGAGGAGGCTATTGATCCCACAAGAGGATGTTTTTATGTGTCTCGTACGAAGCCCGAGAGAGAGGCTAAAAGGAGTTGACTCAACAAGAGAGTGCTTTTAGATGTGTCTTGTACGAAGCCCACGGAGGCTAAAGGTTGACTCAATAAAAGAGTCTTTTATACTCAACAAGAGAGTGTTTTGTATCTCGTACGAAGCCCGAGATGGATGCCAAAAGATGATCGACTCAACAAAAGAGTCTTTTTATACTCAACAAGAGAGTGTTTTGTATCTCGTACGAAGCCCGAGATGGAGGCTGAAAGGTTTGACTCAACAAGAGAGTGCTTTGTATCTCGTACGAAGCCCGAGATGGAGGCTAAAAGGGATGACTCAACAAGAGAGTCTTTGTATCTCGTACGAAGCCCGAGATGGAGGCTATGGTTACTGTTTCAGTTGAGTGACAGATCCAATATGCTGATTTAAAGAGAAAATTAGTTCTTATATGAGTACTGTTTGCACTCAGGGATTTGATTCAAGGATCAAGGTTATTTCCTGTTCTTTAAGGAAATGGGAAATCCAAAGGGTATTGAGACTGTCCGAGTCTACGGGTTTCATATTCTAGTTTTGAAAGGAACTTGAGAATGTCTTTGAGACTCAAGGGAATTAGACTGTCCAAGTCTAGAGTTTCATCTTTTGTACTACGTTTAAGAAACAGCAGTAGCAAGATCTAGACTTTTTAAAAGACTGTTCTATTAAGATGACTAATTTCTATTCCTATACCTCTAGGAGGTCGTCGGGACAATTTGTACAAAACCCAAGAGGAGGCTGGAATCTTTTAAGAAGCCGAGGGAAAATTTGCACGAAGCCCAAGAGGAGGCTATCATTCCCAGAGGAAGAAATCATTTATACGAAGCCTAAGAGGAGGCTGTGAATACTTCTAAGAAGCCGACGAGTCCTTGTACAACGCCCAAGAGGAGGCGGGGATGCTTTTAAGAAGCCTGTGGGTCCCCAAACCCCGAGAAATTCAAGACAAGCTATTAACAGAGAATAGATCATACCAGGAAAGTTCGAGAATTTGGAGGAAACTCAAGAGATGCCATTCACGGAGAAAAGATCATCTTTGGGGAATAGAGTTTCTTTAAAGATGTATAAGGGTGACAGTATGTGAAAGGGTTCATCGAGAATGCTGCCTTTCACGTCTCCATATTGTTTAACCCCAAGAGGAGGGAAGACTGTATTTGGTAATCTTATGGGGATCTAGTTTTGTCTATTTTAAGAGTAATCAACATGGCTTTATGCTAGAGTAGTTGCCGGGGAACCTCTAAATATCTATACTAGTATTACATAGTTGATACGAGTTTATGAAAGAAGACTTACAGTGAAACAACCCCACAATACAGTTATATATATATATGAAAGCGATAAATGAATGCATATAAACACTTACTCGGTTGTAGAGCTTCCATGCTGTTTTGTTAGTTGTTCAACAAAGAAAGATTGAAAACAACAGTATATTCAAAATCAAAGGAGAAAGTGCTTTGAAATAAAAATTGGGGCTTACAGCTCAAGGAGAGGCCCAGGTTTTTATCAGTGATCACACTATCGTTTTGTACAGAGGGACTTATACAAGTGACTGAGGCCCAAAAAGGTTTTCTATACAAAGGGGTGGGTCTTACACTCTCTCAAGAGGCCCAAAAGGTTTAAAGAAAAAGAGTGGGGCTTATAACACGAGGGTAGGCCCAGATGATTTTTTGTTTGAAATGGTGATCGCACCGAGATTTTTGAAAATGTAGTGGGTCTTATACAATGACTGAGGCCCAAGATAATTTGGTTTTCAAAAGGGGTTGGGTCTTACACTCTAATAGTGGCCCAAAACTTTTGAATGGGTCTTATAGCTCGAGGAGAGGCCCAAAAGGTTTGAATGGGTCTTATAGCTCGAGGAGAGACCCAGATGGTTTATTTTTAAACGGGCGACGATCGCGCCGAAGTTTTCTTTTAACGCAGAGGGACTTATACAATATCTGAGGCCCAAAATTGTTTTGGTTAAAAGGGGATTGGGTCTTACACTCTATTAGAGGCCCATGAGTGTTTGAAAATGATTTGTGAGGGTGAAAATCAAAGAAACCCTAATTTGTTTTCTTTTAAAAGAAAATATTAAAAGAAAATCAATGAAAAATACCAAATGAATTTGAATAAACCACTTGTGATTTTTGTTTAAGGTTTAAAAAATGAATTTTTAATCACAAGAGATATTAAAACTCATTTGGTCTTGATTTTTCAAGATGAATGTTCATTTTAAAATGTTTAAAACAAGTAAAAATGATGTTATTCACAAAAATACTAATTATATTAAATAAATAATATAAACTTAATTTTTTTGTGGAATAAAATATTTCAACATTTTTGTGATTTTTTGCAAAAAGAACCAATAAAAAATAATTAAAATTGAGTGAGTTATTAATTTTCCAATTAATTAATAAAACATAAAAATATTGGAAAAAATGGAAAAATGTGAAAAAACACAAAATGGCATGGGTGGGGTTTGAACCCACGACCTCAAGGTCATAAGGCGCGCGCCTTACCACTGGGGTGGTGATACATCCATTGTTTGGTGTGAAAACACAAATATACAAGTCATGCCTTGGTTTTAGGCCTGGCCCAAGGCAAGGCAAGGCAAGTTTTGGCTCAGAAACGTGAAGGTCATAACTTTCTCAATTCTTAATGGTTTGAGACAAAATTTATATGCATCTGGAACAGAATTTCACAAGGAATCCAATGGCGATGGTAGTTTTTTCAGATCACACTCCCTCCTCAAAACCCGATAGTGGTTTTGAAAAAGGCCTATAATTGCATTTTCTATGCTACACTTTGATACAGGCATGAATTACATGATCAATTGGTTCAAACACAACATATATTACATGTATGAGGTGTGCATGATCAGTGGACTTCAAAGCATTGCATATTTTGGAAAGTTCAAGTCATGAGGCTTACCTCTTTTTGAGCTTTTTGGAGTTTTTGTGCAATCTGTCAAGCCTCTTGTTCCAGAAATGATTTGATGCTTTAGACACACTCAAATGACCCCTTAGAAGCTTTTAGGATGATTGGAATCAGCTGGTACCTGCAAAAACACAAACTGATCCTTTCTTGCAAAAGGGGTTAAAAGTGACCAAAATAACAACTCTCTCAAATGGTGTTCCAGATGGGGGGAACCATTTGGGACAGTTCAAGGATGATATTTGGAGTGTGTTTTAGGTTTTATCTGGTTTGGAAAGTGACTGAATCAAGACATGGCTTGAAAATGCACAAAAAGCCTATTTTGAGGTTTTGAGAGGTGACTTTATGATTTTGTGATTACATGTCACTTGTGAGAGTTTGGATCACCTACATATGATGTTTATGAGGTGTGTGTGTGATTGGTTTGATTGAAAAACCTCTCAAACTTAAAAACTCAGAGTTACCTTGCTAAAGAAGGCATTTTTGCCAAGAGAAAGGGATTTTGAGGAAAACATCTGTTTGATGGCTTTGGTGTACTCAAACTGAGCACAAATGAGCTCTATTTATAGTAGAGTAAGTTTGTTTTGGGATCAATAGTGAATGGCAACTGCAGCAGAGGTTTGGCCAATGTTGGAAAATGAAAATCCAAGTCTCCACTAGCCATTGACTAGAGGTTAGAGCACAAAGCTTTGGTTCCCTACTTGTTGGAGGAATCTTGACTGAATTCAGTTGCAAATGTGTCAGTCCATGCCACCTCTAAGCATATATTAAATAATCCAATCCAAAATTGGAGTCTTGTCCCTCTTTTAGGCAATTCTAGGTTTGGCATGCTACTTCTTGTTCCAAGGACTTTGGAGGCTTGGCTCAGTGATTGTCCCCTTTAGATTTGATCCTCAGATGTGTCCAAGATGATGACAAGGCTTGAAATTGGCTGATTTTGGCAAATCGACCAAAAATACAAACTTCTGCCATGCCTTGGCAATTTTCAGCAAGGCATTTTGCCACTACCATAACTCTTAGCTCAAATTGAATTTGGTGATGTTCTTGGCCATTTTGGAAAGCCCTTATATGATACAACAACTGTTTGATCATATTTGGTTTTGATACTTTTTGGATCCAAGTGAAAAATGTCCCTACATTTGGAAAAAAGTGAAGGCAGATTTTGACTTGGTGAAAATTTCACTAAGTGTTGGAAAAAAAGTGACATTTTCACTTTTTGTGATTTTGATAAATCCATAACTCAAAATCCCTGAAGAATAGGAATGAGGTCTAGTTGAAGTTTTTGTAGAGGGCCATGAGATCTACAAATCAAGCTTTGGATGAGGAGAAATGGCTTTGTGGTTTAGGAGTTATGATCCTCCAAAGTTGGTACCCTTGCCACTTTGTTCATAACTTAGAAAATTTTCTAAGTTTTTATGGTTACCCCTTTTACAAGTTATCCCACTTTCTTTGATTTTTCTTGATGAATGATGATTCAAATCATACATTAACATCATTTTAGGGTTAAAAATCCATAAATTGTGACAAATCTCAAAAAGTCAAAGTTGACTTTTGTGCACAGTTGACTTTTTATCCAATGAATTCCAAACTGTGCAATCCTTTAGGAAATCAAGTCCTTGACCTAAATCAAACTTAATGGACATGTTCCATGGGTGTTATTGGGTGTATTGAATCATGTCTTAGGGTTTGGGAGCATGTCCTGGTCAAAAGTCAAAGTTACAGTTGACTTTTCTCGTGAAACCCTAATTGTGGTTCAGATGAAATTGAGACTTGTTGCTCAAGCTTCTTGGATCAATCCATTGTTGCAAATGGATCAATGTGGTGTATTAGAGACCCTCAAATCCTCCCTTTAGGTCTTGGCTCATGATTTGTCCCAAAATTCAACTTAGGGGTGAATTAGGTCAAGAAACCCTAATTCCTGATTTTTGATGTATGCATCCCCTGAGGTCAAATTGACTTGATACTTGGGCCCATGAGGTTCCATGGAGTATATTAGGTTATGCTTTGAAACATTGGCCCATGCCTAGAGAAAAATTTCCATCTGGAGGCCCTGGTCGACCAAAACCCTAATTTGGTGACACTGGAGATCTTGAGGCTTGATCCACCTAGAAGGGAGCATCCTGGTGCTTAATCCTTGCTGTGGGAGTCCTCTTGATCCATTGTGGATGTTTGAGAGGTTTAGACAAGTTGAAGATCATGTCGTTCCTTGATTGATCCTTTGTCTAAGAACTCTGAGAGGGCTTGAAACCCTAAGTTTGATTGTAGTGGATGCTTACCCATCTTAGGGGAGACTGATGAAGCATAATGATACACCCATATTGTGATCATGATTTGCACAATGATGGGAATCTTAGTGGTCAAAATTTGGGGTATGACAACAACCCAATTGAATCTGAATGCTTCATATTCCTCAAAGAGACATATAGAGCCCCTTAGTTTGCTAGCTCTCCCAGACGTTCTTCACACTTGAAGGACATCAAACACATGCTCCAGAAATCCTCAGCTCATTTGCTCTACAAGCACCAAACTGATCCACTTTTCTCTAGCATGCCACATTCACATCAGACTTCCAAGACAATCCTTTACTCATCATTCTCCCGTACGACAAAATAAATACCTGTTAGTCAAGATGTGAACTAAGAATCCTACTCCAAGGATAACTAACCCAGAAAATGTTCTAACATCAGTTAGGACATCCTTCACATATCATATACACCAACCAACATGGTTCTGGATATGTTCCACCACTAGACTTACTAACCGCATAGTAATCCAACTGAAGATCTTCAAACAATATTGCGCCACCAACTTGATCAACAAGAACTCCAGATAACCAAAGAGAGAAATAAACTCTCATCCACCAAAAAAAGGTAATCTTTCATCATCAGCTTAGAACTTCTACCACAAGCTCCAAGATAGAACTAAACCAAAACCTCCTCACGTCTTCAACCAACTGCCCTTCTTCCCAAGAGTAATTAGTTCGAAGCACCCTGCTTGAATGTACAATAAAGATCAACCAAATGCCACTGTTTGGTTCATCATAACTTTTCTTCAGAGTTTCAGATAATCTTCTGATCCACCAATGAAACCTAATCTTCAAGTTACATGAACTACTTACTCCAAAGTAAGCCATCTTGGATCCACCAAGCCTTAGACATGTAACATCTTCTCCTTCCACAGCTCCCGCAACCTCCATCCTGCTTAATCATATCACATGTATTCCATTCAAGCTCACACCTTGATGAATATCTTCTTTGCAACTCCAAAGAACTAAACGTGCCAAGTCTGATTCTTCAGAAGAGAAGTAGTCATAGACTACATCATAGTTATACCAAAGGATGCCATTTTCCTTAAGTAGAGAAGATTGTTGAAAGTCAGAGATAACTGCCACTTAACCTTGACCTACAAGATGAGTAAGATCACATGCTCCTATGTACCTAGATCAGAAATAAACTGACCCAAGCTGTGCCATCACCAGTGTAACACCCTTCTATCCTACATACAATACGCAGTAAAATCATCATTTAAAATCAGAGTACAACATAGAAAGGCGTCACATTTTCGTCTTAAAACATCTTGATAACAATCCTACTCCGTAATACGGGGTTTTCATCACTTTAATTCAAAACATCGCAGCGGAATAACTTTATTTCAATCAAATCAAACTTCAAAACATCTTACAGAAAACGATAATAGCATTCGTTAAACCAAGTAAAAATAGAACTCAGAGGTTCACAATGTTCCCGACCCGATGTTACATAATCAGATCAAGACACACCCTCTACTCAACTGAAAAGAAACTGACTCCAAAGCTAACTCTTCACCCACCGCGAACTAATCTTGGTTATCTGCACGTTACCCACGTAGAGGCAACATTCAAACAGGCAGGGTGAGTATTCACAATTCAATATAAATCATATAAAGAAAAGACATTAACAGGGCAACAGTTGTTTTTACCAAATACTACAACGACTCACCCAAACCATCATATAAAACATCACATCACCAATATCACTCATATGCAATCATGCAATGCCACCAAGAATGAAATGCAACGTCATAAAAATGCATGTGGTACCAAATCGTCATAATACTGGACACTAGGCCATCAACCCTCCACAAGGGAGCACGTCAAAAAATACTCCAATCCGCACAGTGGGATTGAAGCCACCAAAATAATGGACCGAAGTCCCATCATAGAATGCCATGAATGCATGATGCAACAACATCGTTATAATCATCATTAAAATCATCGTTTGCATCATCATTTATATCAATATTCCTCGTGCTCATAAATACAACATCTATTCAATCAATCACATAATTCATACTAGCTACAAGCTCTCACGCATCCTACTTCCGTCATCATTTTCTACACTAAATAATCATCATATAACACGTCAACACGTAGCAGTAATTTACAGCAACATCACAACATTAATATAATATAAAACAGATATTTTCCATGAATTTTAAGTCAATAAAAATCATATTTTCAGTCCCAGGTCGTGCTAAGCGAGCCCCACCCGTGCTAAGCGCGCAGCTCTTTGCCTCGAAGAGGCGAAATTCCTCCAGACCGCGCTAAGCGCACTAGGCCGTGCTAAGCGCCCTGTGCGATTTTGGCAGAAAAACCCTGCGATAACAGCACTTCTCCATCTGTGATTCAACACCCCTAAACCAGATTTTATCCTTAAATTATCACAGATTATGTTATTGTAACCTATAACTATCACATATATGTCAATAACAACAATCATCACATAGCGAATCATCAAAATTCATCATCCCTAACCTCCAATTCTTAGGTTTTCCCCCAAAACCCCAATTATCCACCAACACCTAATCTTTATATCAAAATATTGCAAAGTGATACTCCCCATACCTTAGAGTCTTGATTCTTTCGATATTCTCTTGAAGTTTCACCGGAAATCCCTCTATGCCCTAGCCTCCTCCACTCTTCTTGTGTTCTTCAGAGCACTCTTTTATTTCTTTCAACCAAAATAACATGAATAATGAAACTCCCCTCACTATTCCTTATTTTAACTCAAAATACCCCTAAATGTGCTCTTCCCATCTTACCCTCACTTATCCCTCACCAATGACCATCATACCCTCAAGGCTTCTGACACTCTTATTTTAAATAATAATAATAATTTGAATAATGTGATACAATTATTCTTACCATCAATATTATTAATATAATTCGACCACAATGCTCATGAAACACAACAACGTGTCATCAAATTACCTTATATTCTCAAATAATTAATAAATAACTAAATATGAATTTAGGGCATTACAACTCTCCCCCACTTAAGGAATTTTTTTCCTCGAAAATTTACCTGAAGCAAATAGAGTCGGATATGACTCCTTCATCTGATCCTCGCGCTCCCAAGTCCAACTTTCACCAGCTGGTCCTCCCCATAAAACTTTCACCAAAGCAATCTCTTTATCTCGCAGTTGTTTCATTTCTCGACCATCGACACGCATAGGCAATGCTTCCACGGTCAGATTATCCCTCACTTGTACATTATCCATTTGAATCACATGCGACGGATCCGGAATGTACTTCCTTAATTGAGACACAAGGAACACGTCATGCAAATTCGCAAGTGATGGCGGTAAAGCAATTCGATAGGCTACCTCTCCTATCCTCTGCGATATCTAATATGGACCAACAAAACATGGAGTGAGCTTCATAGACTTCAAAGCTCGACCCACACCAGTCACTGGCTTCACTCTCAAAAACACGTGATCTCTCTCTTGGAATTCAAGTGCTTTCCTCCTCTTATCATGGTAGCTCTTCTGACGACTCTGCGAAGCTTTCATCCTCTCTTGGATCTTCCTAATCTTCTCCGTCATCTCTTGCACAATTTCAGGTCCGAGTACAACACTCTCGCCCGACTCATACCAACACAACGGAGTCCTACACCTTCTCCCATACAAAGCTTCATAAGGCGCCATTCTAATACTAGCATGAAAACTATTATTGTACATGAACTCAACCAACGGAAAATGGCTATCCCAAGATCCTCCATGATCCAACACACAAGCCCTCAACAAATCTTCTAAAGATTGGATAGTCCTTTCTGTCTGACCGTCCGTATGCGGATGATAGGCAGAACTTATCCTCAACTTAGTACCCAAAGCATCTTGCAAACTCTTCCAAAACCTCGATGTAAACCTCGGATCTCTATCCGACACAATACTCGAAGGTACCCCATGTAACTTCACAATTTCATCGACGTACAACTCCGTTAACTTCTGCATGGAATGCTTAATCTTCATCGGTAAGAAATAAGCCGACTTTGTTAATCTATCTACAATCACCCATATCGAATCATTCCCCTTCACAGTCTTCGGCAATCCCGTCACAAAATCCATGGAAATATTATCCCATTTCCATTCAGGAACATTCAACGGTTGCATCATACCTGAAGGCTTCTGATGTTCAATCTTTGACTTCTGACAAGTCAAACACGCATACACAAATTTGGCAATGTCTCTCTTCATACCTGGCCACCAAAACAACTTATGCAGATCCTGATACAACTTTGTAGCACCAGGATGGATACTCAGTCTACTTCGATGTCCTTCTTCTAGAATACTCTTCTTGATTTCTGGAACATCTGGAACACATATTCTATCTTGAAACCTCATCACACCATTCCCATCAATCCGAAAGTCACCTTCGTTACCTTGGTTAATCAAAGTCAATTGATCAACCAACTTTAAATTGGATTATTGTCCCACTCTGTTTTCTTCCAAAATACTACTAGTCAACCTCAACATTCCCAACTTCACACTGTCAGGAGTCGCTTCACATACCAAACTCAAATCTCTGAATTGCTCAATTAGTTCCAACTCTTTCACCATAAGCATCGACATATGCAATGACTTTCTACTCAACGCATCGGCCACTACATTTGCTTTTCCCGGATGATAACTCAAATCAAAATCAAAATCCTTCAACATTTCTAACCACCTTCTCTGCCTCATATTCAATTCTTTCTAATCAAACAAGTACTTCAAACTTTTATGATCGCTAAACACTTCAAATTTAGAGCCAAACAGATAATGTCTCCAAATCTTCAACACAAACACCACATCGGCCAATTCCAAGTCATGCGTAGGATAATTCCTCCCATGAACTCGCAATTGTCTCGAAGCATAGGCAATAACTTGTCCATTTTGCATCAATACTCCACCAATACCCATCTTCGACGCATCATAATACACTACAAAAGATTCACTCGGATTAGGCAAAATCAACACTGGAGCAGTCGTCAACTTCTTTTTTAATTCCACAAAACTCTCTTCACAAGCTACATCCCACACAAAAGCTTAACCCTTTCGAGTCAACTGAGTCAAAGGTAACGCCAACTTAGAAAAGCCTTCAATAAACTTGCGGTAATAACCCGCTAACCCCAGGAAACTTCGTATCTCAGTAGGAGACTTCGGAGTCTCCCACTTTAATAGAACATTAATCTTAGAAGGATCAACGACAACACCACCACTAGAAATCACATGGCCAAGGAAGCTCACTTCCTTCAACTAGAACTCACACTTCAACAGCTTTGCATACAACTTCTTCTCTTTCAACACTTACAACACAATCCTCAAATACTCGACATGTTCTTCTTCAGATCTAGAATATATCAAGATGTCATTGATAAACACCACCACAAACTTATCCAAATACTCATGAAAAATCCGATTCATGTACTCCATGAACACACCAGGTGCATTAGATACACCAAACGGCATCACAGTGTATTCATAGTGTCCATACCTCGTCCTGAAAGCCGTCTTCGGAATATCATCAGGCTTAACTCAGATCTGATGATAACCCGACCTCAAATCAATCTTGCTGAACACACAGGCACCTACTAGCTGATCCATGAAATCGTCGATTCTTGGTAGCGGATACTTATTCTTGATAGTCACTTTATTCAGCTGCCGATAATCAACACACAACCTCATACTTCCATCTTTCTTCTTCACTAACAATATAAGAGCACCCCACGGAGAAACACTTGGTCGAACAAACCTATTCTCCAGTAATTCCTCCAACTATTTTTTCATTTCACTTAGCTCAGAAGCTGACATCCGATAAGGAGCCATCGAGACTGGACTCGTACCTGGTATTAAGTCCACTGCAAACTCTACCTCACGCTCTGGAGGAAAATCGCTGATGTCATCTGGAAACACATCTGGGAATTCACAGACAACAGGCAACTCCACACTCGCAGCTTCACGATCAATTTGCAACGATGCAAACATTGCAAACACCAAAGCTTTGTCTTCTTGAAGTTCGTCTACTTGCTTAGAAGACAAGAACACCAACTCCCCACTATTATCAATCTCAGGAAACTCTACAGTCTTGTTATAACAATTGATATAAACATGGTTGAACTCCAACCAGTTCATTCCAAAGATCACGTCAATTTGGTGCAAGGGTAGGCACACCAAATCCATTACAAAACTCTTCTCAAAAATCGACATAGGACATCTCAAACACCAAGGGTAGTAGTAACAGAACCATTAGCTAGAGTTTCTATTACCATATTCCCCTTCATATCAGATAACTTCAAACTCAATCTATTATCACATTCAAGCGAGATAAAAGAATGAGTAGTACCAGTATCAATAATAGCAACCAACTCGATATTATTAATAAAACAAGTACCACGAATCAGTTTGTCCTTCTCTGGAACTTCTGCACCACTCAAAGCAAATACACGGCCACTGGTCTGGGCAGCAGTAGCAGTCTTCTTCAACTTTTGACATTGAGTACTGATATGACCTTTCTCACCACAATTGAAATAGGTCGGGCCTTCATCTTTGCATTTAGTAGCTCTATGCCCCTTCTTACCACATCTATAGCACCTCACCACAATATTGGTGCACGCATCAGCACGGTGACCTTGCTCACCACACTTATGACACTTTCCAAAAGCGGGAGCTGCTCTCCCACTTGTCTTTTTCCCATCTGAAGCCTTCTGCTTCCCTTTGTCAGCTGAAGTTGTATAAGGCTTACCCCTATACTGCCCTTTCTTCTCACTCAACTGCTGGTAGTGAGCAGATCAAGCTCGGCTATCCTCATCGTAGATTTTGCTATTGTCAACCAACTCAGCATACCTGCGGATCTGCTGATACCGAATACCCTGCTTAATCTCTGGTCTCAGCCCATTCTCGAACTTGAGACACTTGGACATCTCAGCATCAACACGATTGTAGTGCGGACAGAACTTCACCAAAGCCTTGAACTTCACAGCATACTCCGCCACAGTCATATCTCCTTGCTTCAGCTCAAGGAATTCCACTTCTTATTTGCCACGAGCGTCCTCTGGGAAATACTTCCCCAGAAACTCCTGCTTAAACACATCCCAAGTTATCACAGTGCCAACATCTCCAAGTCTCTGACGGGTGTTATCCCACCAGTCCTCAACTTCTTCTTCCAGCATATGCGTTCCGAACTGAACCTGTTGCTCATCAGAACACCCCATCACCCGAAAGATCTTCTCGATCGCCTTCAGCCACTTGTGTGCACTTGCTGGATCATGCTTACCCACAAAAGTCTGTGGATTGTTCCTTTGAAACTTCCCCAAAGCACGAAACTCGTCAGGAGCTCCACCAGTTGGATTCAGCTACGCCACCACATTAGCAACCGATTCCAACGCATCAGCAATCGCACAATCATTTCTTCCAGCCATCTTACACAACACCAACAAGGTTAGAAGAACTAAAACATCGACAGTGTACACACACTCGTCGACTGACAGGGACAGGCATCAAGTAAAAACCTGGCCGGACGGACCGACCTGCTCTGATACCACTAATGTAACACCCTTCTACCCCACATACAATAAGCGATAAAATAATCATATAAAATCAGAGTACAACATAGAAAGGCGTCACATTTTCGTCTTAAAACATCTTGATAACAATCCTGCTCCGTAATACGGGGTTTTCAGCAATTAAATTCAAAACATCGCAGCGGAATAACTTTATTTCAATCAAATCAAACTTCAAAACAACTTAAAGAAAACGATAATAGCATCCGTTAAACCAAGTAAAAATAGAACTCAGAGGTTCACAATGTTCGCGACCCGATGTTACATAATCAGAGCAAGACACACCCTCTACTCACCTGAAAAGAAACTGACTCCAAAGCTAACTCTTCACGCATCGCGAACTAATCTTGGTTATCTGCACGTTACCCACATAGAGGCAACATTCAAACAGGCAGGGTGAGTATTCACAATTCAATATAAATCATATAAAGAAAAGACATTAACAGGGCAACAGTTGTTTTTATCAAATACTACAACGACTCACCCAAACCATCATATAAAACATCACATCACCAATATCACTCATATGCAATCATGCAATGCCACCAAGAATGAAATGCAACGTCATAAAAATGCATGTGGTACCAAATCGTCATAATAATGGACACTAGGCCATCAACCCTCCACAAGGGAACACGTCACAAAATACTCCAATCCGCACAGTGGGATTGAAGCCACCAAAATAACGAACCGAAGTCCCATCATAGAATGCCATGAATGCATGATGCAACAACATCATCATAATCATCATTAAAATCATCGTTTGCATCATAATTCATATCAATATTCCTCGTGCTCATCAATACAACATCTATTCAATCAATCACATAATTCATACTAGCTACAAGTTCTCACGCATCCTACTTCCGTCATCATTTTCCTCACTAAATAATCATCATATAACACGTCAACACGTAGCAGCAATTTACAGCAACATCACATCATTAATATAATATAAAACAGATATTTTTCATGAATTTTAAGTCAATAAAAATCATATTTTTCAGTCCCAGGTCGTGCTAAGCAAGCCCCACCCGCGCTAAGCGCGCAGCTCTCTGCCTCGAAGAGGCGAAATTCCTCCAGATCGCGCTAAGCGCGCTAGGCCACGCTAAGCGCCCTATGCGAGTTTGGCAGAAAAACCCTGAGATAACAACACTTCTCCATCTGCGATTCAACACCCCTAAACCAGATTTTATCCTTAAATTATCACAGATTATGTTATTATAACCTATAACTATCACATATACGTCAATAACAACAATCATCACATAGCGAATCATCAAAATCCATCATCCCTAACGTCCAATTCTTAGGTTTTCCACCAAAACCCCAATTACCCACCAACACCTAATCTTTATATCAAAATATTGCAAAGTGATACTCCCCATACCTTAGAGTCTTGATTCTTTCGATCTTCTCTTGAAGTTTCACCGAAAATCCCTCTATGCCCTAGCCTTCTCCACTCTTCTTGTGTTCTTCAGAGCACTCTTTTCTTTCTTTCAACCAAAATAACACGAATAATGAAACTCCCCTCACTATTCCTTGTTTTAACTCAAAATACCCCTAAATGTGCTCTTCCTATCTTACCCTCACTTATCCCTCACCAATGACCATCATACCCTCAAGGCTTCTAACACTCTTATTTTAAATAATAATAATAATTTGAATAATGTGATACAATTATTCTTACCATCAATATTATTAATATAATTCCACCACAATGCTCATGAAACACAACAACATGTCATCAAATTACCTTATATTCACAAATAATTAATAAATAACTAAATATGAATTTTGGGCGTTACAATTAGCACCATATTCTGGACAAGTATCTTGCCAGGACACTTTCCAGATAAACATCAGATGCTTCTAGTAACAACTGAAACACACCTGATGCACTCCAATACTCCTAGATCAGAAATAAATTGATCCAAGAACTATTCATCAAGATTACGACGTCTTCTTCTTCATCTTCCACATCACCATTTTCAAAACTAGTTTCTTGCCAGGAAACTCTCTAGAGATCAGATGCTTCTGTCACATCACACTGAAGCAGATTCTTAGGTCAACACCCAAGAGAAATAGATCTAAAAGCTTATGCAGTACCCCTCCCATGATTCTACACAAACCAGATGAAGAGATGTTTCAATATCGTGTTGAACATCAGCAATCTTGAACTTCACATACAAGGATAATCAATTAAATACTTGTGAATATCACAAATATCAATTGATCTTAAATCCTTGTTCAGTAACCCTTCTTCACTATTGAAGCCATACTCTACCAGATCACTCCATGAACACTTATCAAGTATTCAATCATTGCAAGTATCTTCTTTGACAAAGAAAGTGTTGAGATACCAAGGCCGCCACCCTTGACTCAAGTAACTAATATTCTCTCTGAATAAACCCTATTTACCTAAACAGTTCTGAAATCTCCATTCAGATTGGATCCACCCTTAGGATTAAGAGAGACGAATCCTTCCTTGCACTTTTGGATGGTGAAAGTAAATCACCTCCACTTTCTTTAGGTTTATGTTTCACATAAACACCCTCTAGTCAGAAGAATAACTAGAAGACTCCATATGCACGACTGATATCCCTTTATGAGTGGACTTGAGAGAATTCTCAAGTATCTTTGATAACTTAGCCGATCAATAATTTATCAAATTCCTAGAGCAAGAACTTGATAAACCTAATCTCAACTCCCCTTCTCTTCACCTGACTTCAAGATGCACAAAGGAACCAAGCTTCCAAGTACCAAGTCACCATAACAGACACCTACCAACAACTCTCTCCATTCCATTGCTCCCGACTTTGGAATAAAAGAATGTAGATATCTTCAAATATAGAGGCTGACGATTGAGATCTTCCACCATCTGTCTTCAGTAACAACTTCAGAATCCCATAAATTCCAGAGCTCTTCCATCAAGAACATATGCAGCGGAACCACCAAGGAACAAATTCAACTTGCCCTAATAAGATGTCAGAACATCTTATAAGACACCCCAATAAGAGAACTAGCCACTTCTCCTTAAGTTGTTGTAGAACCGCCTTAGACACATGAACAACCATCGGGTTGTTACCTTCGATCCAAAACATCCATCCCATCCATTAATACCCTTGAGTATGTCTGAGTAGATGAAATGATCTCCAAAACTCCTCCTTGTTTAAAATGCCAGAAAGTTTCTCCCAAAGATCTCATCCAGAAACAGACAGGATTCCTGCTCTGATACCAATTGAAATTCTGGCATAGCAGACAACATATGTCCTAACACATGTCAAGACATTGTTCTGCATACTTATTAAACAAAGAACAGAACTGCAAACTGATATCCAGACTATCAGTAATTGCAGAAATGCAGATGTTTCGACATCTTATCCAACATGTTAATCAATACTGAACTGTAAATTACAGAATGATAAACAACACAGAATATGATGACCCAGTTCAGTGCAACTCACCTACATCTAGGGAATACCAATCCAGGAAGAAGAATCCACTATCAGTAGTATAGTTTTATGTAAACAACCTCAGGTTTACAGTAAACACCCACGTTTACCTATCACTACCCAATGAAGACTTTATCTAAGAACTTCATCCTAGATAAGAAAAACCCATCTCACTCCCTAAATCACAACCTGTGATTATCTAACAGTTACTACACCATAACTGTATCACCCTATTGAAAGACATCCCTTCCAATACAAAGTTTTGTCAAGCATCCTTGACTAACAAGTTAACTTGGATTTGCTTCAAAGCTTCATCTAAGAACAATACACGATTCATTACCTACGGGTTTCTGGATCTGTACAAGTACCTATGTCTACCACAATGTATCAAAACGATACAGAGGGAGACTTACAAGAAAGCCTACGACTCTCAAAACCCTAAACCCTATTTTCTACTTTACAAAAGTCTTACAATAGGTTCAGTTATTCGGCCCTAGGTCTTGGTCTTCTTTTATACGCTTCTGCTGCCTTGGGCTTCAATCTTCTGTTGGTTGGTTCCTTGATCCATGTTCTGATTGCTTCCTTAATTCTTGGACCAGACTTAGAAATAACCTGTTATATCAGTTTAAGATGTCAGGACATTCGTTAGGACATCATGTCTCCTTCATGTTGGAACATTACATTCAACGCCTTGTTTTACCAAAAATTTGCTCAAATCTGCCGAGGCTTCACATGTTATTCTTATGGGCAACCAACAATGCCTAGAGCACCATACCAAAAACCATGGATTGCTCCTCATGCAAATCAATGTGCTCATGGCCGAGGACATCGGAATCAGCCTCAAAATCAGCATAGCCCTCGGAAAACCTTGGAAAGAAGGAATGCTCCTCTTGACCTGATTCTTATGTCATACACTCAGCTTCTGCCGCATCTGATTCAAAACTCACTAATAGAGCCCAAGTCTCTCAAGCTATTTCCAGAACCATACCCGCCTGGGTATGATCCCGATGTGCAATGTGGATATCATGCTGGATCAACGGGGCATTCAACTAAATACTGCAAAGCTTTCCAAGCCAAAGTGCAACAGTTAATTGACAAGAAGTACATATCCTTTCTAGAGGGAAATTTGGTTGTGCACGTCAAATTCTCGCCCAAATTAGTTTGAAGATTTCAAGAGGCATCTCCTAAAGCCAGTGGTTCAGACAGGAAGACATCATCCACACTGGCAATCATGGGATCAATTTTTATCATTTGCATTTGTAATTTCTTTCCAGTTAAATGTTGCTTGTTTTTAAACATTGTTGTTTTGAATGGTAATATTAATGAAGTGATCATGCATTTTCCGAATTAATCATGTCGCATTCGCTCATTTTTTCTTCACTTATATATCAAAAAACAAAAATATACATCCATATACCTCTCGTCCATTTTCTTCTCGAACTATTGTTTAGCAAAGATTGGAGGGAGGATGATGAAAACTAAATACCCATAATTCATACTGATATGCTTCCAGATACAATCCTGCTGATGATGTACAAATATTGTTTCAAATCCCCAAACACAGGGGTGTAGCGAGCGATTTTGGACGCGGTTCTTAAGCGCTGGTCGCTCTCTGCGGTTGAGCTTAAAACTACAGGTCGATTCATTTTTTATCCCATTGTGAGCTGATGAAGGAAGGGAAATAGATGTCTCCAATTAACCCTGCTTTGCATACTGAGTTTAAACAGCGGTCTGTTAGGTTACAGATGCTATCAATGTGGGGGGGGGGGGTCTTTGTACTGGTTATTTGTATTTTCGCCAATACTGGTTTCTTTCTAGGACTTGGCAGAAGGTTTCTGGCGGGGAACAAGGATTAGGATGTTAGGACTGGTGCTTTTTGATTACTGCTTTTGATTGATGGAGATATGGGATTTGGGTTTTTTGTTCAGTGTGCTCGCTAAGATCTTTTCTTTCGATCTTATGCCTACGTATTCCCGTTTACCGAAACAGGGAAATCAGAGCGTTCGTAGTTCCTTCTATTCTATGGGAGGAAATGGTTGTTTTTGGTGTCTTGTTCAAAGCCCAAGACGTGAAGCGAAAAGGTGATTTGTATCTTGTTCAAAGCCCAAGATGTGAAGCTGAAGGTCCCAAGTTTAGAGAGAATTTGTCATCTCTAAAGAGGTTTGTCTGTCACAATTGTTGGGTGACTGATTTATAAAGGAGGATTACTTTAACCGGGATACGCGGATCCGGTAATGCCATAATTTCCTTTATAGGGGGTTTTTAACCTGAAGGGGAAGACTTTAACTCAGTGTAGAGCAATGCTATCTTTCCTTAGGATTTTCTCATGCTAAAAGGGGGACATTGGCATGGATGTAGATGATCCAGAGGCTTGCCGCTTACAGCGATTAGATGAAGGGGGAAGGAGTTGTTGATGTTTGTGTACTGTGAACGAGGCACAACTTTGATGCTAAAAGGTTGATTGGACCAACCAGTGGTTTTCTTATATAAAGCCTAAGAGGAGGCTAATATATGTCTCGTACAAAGCCCGAGAGAGAGGCTTAAAGGGTTTTGACTCAACGAGGGAATCTTTTTGTATGTCGTATAAAGCCCGAGATGGAGGCTATTGTTTGTTTGGCTCAATAAGAATCCTTTTGTATCTCGTACAAAGCCCGAGATGGAGGCTAAAGGGGTGATTGACTCAACGAGGGAGTCACTTATGTGTCTCGTACAAAGCCCGAGAGAGAGGCTAAACGTTGTTTCAGTTAAGTGACAGGTCCAGTATACTGATTTTTGAAGAGAAAATTAGTTCTTATATGAGCAACACTGTACTCAAGGATTTGATTCAAGGATCCGGGTTATTCCTGTTCTTTAGGAAAGCGGGAAATCCGAAGGGTATTGAGACTGTCCAAGTCTGCGGGTTTCCTTCCTATTTAATGAAGGGGTCACTTGAGAATGTCTTTGAGACTCAAGGAAATTAGACTGTCCAAGTCTAGAGTGTCATCTTTGGTATTGTGCTTTGAGAAACAGTAGTAGACTCTTTGAAAGGACTGTTCTATGAAGATGACTAGGTTTTGTTCCTATACCTCTAGGAGGTCGTCGGGACAATTTGTACGAAGCCCAAGAGGAGGCTAGAAACTTTTAAGAAGCCGACGTGTCCTTGTTGTAAGTCCAAGAGAAGGCTATCATTCCCGAAGGAAGAGATCATTATACGAAGCCTAAGAGGAGGCTGTGAATACTTCTAAGAAGCCTGTGGGTCCTTGTATGATGCCCAAGAGGAGGCCGATGCTTTTAAGAAGCCCGTGGGTCCCCAAACCCCGAGAAATTCAAGGCAATGCTATTCACCGAGAATAGATCAAAGTCAAGAAAGTTCGAGAATTTGGAAGAAACTCAAAGATTCCATTCACGGAGAATACATTCATCTCTGGGAGTAGAGTTTCTTGACAATTCCTAATGAGGACAGCCTGAGAGAAGACTGTATCTGGTGATCCTATTGGGGATCTAGTTGTCTATTTCTACGAATAAACGAAACGGCATCACCTAGTTCTAGACGTAGTTACCGGGGAAACTCTAAATATATATACTATTATTACACAGTTGATATGAGTTTATGAAAGAAGACTTACAGTGAAACAGCCCCACAATACAGTTATATGTATATAAAAGCGGTAAATGAAAGCAATAACCACTTACTCGGTTGTAGAGCTTCCATGCTGTTTGGTTAGTTGTTCAACAAAGAAAGATTGAAAACAACAATATATTCAAAATCAAAGGAGAAAGTGCTTTGAAAAAGAAAGATTTGGGGCTTACAGCTCAAGGAGAGGCCCAGGGTTTTATCAGTGAGCGTACTGTTGAATTTGTACAGAGGGACTTATACAAGTGACTGTGGCCCAAAATGTTTTCTGTACAAAGGGATGGGTCTTACACTCTCTCAAGAGGCCCAAAAGGTTTTAAAGAAAAAGAGTGGGGCTTATAACACGAGGGTAGGCCCAATTGATTTTTCTTTTAACGCAGAGGGACTTATACAATAAGTGAGGCCCAAAATGTTTTGTTTAAAAGGGGATTGGGTCTTACACTCTAATAGAGGCCCAAAGTGTTTTTGAATGGGTCTTATAGCTCAAGGAGAGGCCCAAGGTTATTTTTCAAAAGGCGATGATCGTGCCGTTTATTTGAAAATGTACAGAGGGACTTATACAACGAATGAAGCCCAAAATATTTTTGTACAAGTGGGTTGGGTCTTACACTCTCTCAAGAGGCCCAGAGTGTTTTGAAAATGATTTATGAGGGTTGAATTAATCCAAAAACCCTAATTTGTTTTCAAAAATGTATTTAATTGAATAAAAATTCAATTAAAAATGATCAAAATTGTTTAACATATGAAAAACAAATTGTGATTTTGGATTAATGCTTCAAAAATTAAGTATTGACCTACAAAAAATTAGAAAGCAATAAAAGTTGCAAAATCAATGTAGAAAAAATATTTAAAATGTCAAAAATAATTAAAATATTAATTCTTTGCAAAAATATCAATTATATGAAATAAATAATATTTTTGGGATTTTTTGATAAAATAAAATATTTTAACATTTTTTTGAATTATTAAAAAAAGAATCAACTCAAAATCATTAAAACTCAGAGAGAAATTAATTTTTGAATCAATTAAATAAAATCACAAAATTCAAATATTCAAATTTCTAAAAATGGCGCCAAGAGCACACCAAGAAATTTGCATTTTCCATCCAATCTCACTGAATACGTAATCATATCATGCAATCCACATATCATTATGCTCGTCTCAACCTCACGATCATGTCTATAACACTTAATTTCATTTAAATTAAACATAAAACATGAAATCACGAAGAAACCTCAAGAACCCTAATTTCTGCATGAAGGCTGGGATTTTTGATACACGATTCAAACAATGCAATTAATTGAGGGAAAACATTCCATGCATATGGCCAAATTATTGTGCGAGGAAATATGCATGGATTGAGAGATGACAAAGTATATGCTTACCTCTAAATCGTGACAGCAAGTGCAATGTGATTTTTGATTTGGAGGTGTTACAGATGAGTGGTGATGATCTGAACAACTTCCCTACACCCTATGGAGTGTGTTTGAATGCTTGGACTTGATTGAAATTGGCTGGATCAATTCATGGCATCTCAGCTGCAACTTGATTGAAAATTTGAGCAACCAGCTAGTGATTTTGTGAAATTGGTGTTTCAGAAGTGATCTAAGTGTTTGATCAGCTCATATGTGATGTATATGAGGTGTGTCAGTGATTGGTTTGATTGGAAAAGCTCTCAAACTCAAAACCCAATAGCTACCTTGCTAAGAAAGTCACTTTTGCCAAGAGAAAGAGATTTTGAGGAAAGCATCTGTTAGATGGCTTTGGTGTACTCAAACTGATCACAATTGAGCTCTATTTATAGTAGAGCAAGTTTGTTTTTCAAGGAATAGTGAATGGCAGCTGCTAAGTAGGTTTGGCCAATGTTGTCCAATGGAAATGCAAGTCTCCTCTAGCCATTGACTAGAGGTTAGGGCACAGAGCTTTGGTTCCCTTGGTCTTGGATAAGTCTTGACTGATTTCAGATGAGAATGGATCAGTCCATGCCACCTTGATGCTTCCATTGAATGCTTCAATCCAAATTTGGAGTCTTGTCCCTATTTTGGCCATTCTAGGTTCAACATGCTATTTCTTGTTCCATTGGACTTTGGAGGCTTGGCTCAGTGATTGTCCCCTTTAGATTCAATCCTCAGATGTGTCCAAGTGGATAGGAGCATTTGAATTTGGCTGATTTTGGAAAATCGAGCCAAAATGCAAAATCTGCCTTGCCTTTGACAGATTTCAGCAAGGCAACTTGACAATGTCATATCTCATGGTGTAAGTTGAATTTGGCAATGTTCTTGGCCATTTTGGAAAGCCCTTACATGATATAACAACTGTTTGACCATGTTTGATTTTGATCTCTTTTGAATCCAAGTGAAAAATCCCCCTACATTTGGCAAAAAGTGAAGGCAGATTCTGACTTAGTGAAAATTTTACTAAGTGTTGGAAAAAGTGACATTTTCACTTTTCAGCCATTTTGATAACTCCATAACCCAAAATCCTTAATGAATTGGACTTAGGTCTAGTTGAACTTTTTGTAGAGGGTAATGAGGGCTACAAATCCATATTTGGATGAAAAAAATTGGCCTTGTGGTTTAGGAGTTATGGTCCTCCAAAGTTGGTGCATTAGTGGTACTTTTTCCATAACTTAGAAAAATTTCTAAGTTTTATGGTTACCCCTTTTACAAGTTATCCCATTTCCTTTGATTTTTCTTGATGAATGATGATTCAAATCATACATTAACATCATTTTAGGGTTAAAAATCCATTATGGTGAAAAATCTCAAAAAGTCAAAGTTGACTTTTGTGCACAGTTGACTTTTTATCAGATGAATTCCAAACTGTGCAATTCTTCAGGAAATCATGTCCTTGACCTAAATCAAACTTGATATACATGTTCCATGGGTGTCATAGGGTATATTGGGGCATGTCCTAGGGCTTGGGAGCATGTCCTGGTCAAAAGTCAAAGTTGCAGTTGACTTTCCTCGCGAAACCCTAATTGTGGTGCAGATGAAATTGAGACTTGTTGCTCAAGCTTCTTGGATTAATCCATTGTTCCAAATGGATCAATATAGTTCATTAGAGACCCTCAAACCCTCTCTTGAGGTGTTGGCTCTTGATTTTCCCTAAAAGTCAACTTAGGGGTGAATTAGGTCAAGAAACCCTAATTCCTGATTTTTGATGAATGCATCCCCTGAGGCAAAATTGACTTGATGGATGGGTGCATGAGGTTCCATGGAGTACATTAGGTTGTGTTTTGGATCTTTGGCTTGTGCCCAGATGAAACTTTCCATCTGGAGGCCCTGGTCGACCAAAACCCTAATTTGGTGATACTGGCGATCTTGAGACTTGATCCACCTAGAAGGGAGCAGCCTTGTGCTTAATCCTTAAAGTGGGAGTCCTTTTTGATCCTTTGTGTATGTTTGAGAGGTTAGACAAGTTGAAGATCAAGTCATTCCTTGACTGATCCTTTGTCTAAGGCTCTGAGAGGGCCTAAAACCCTAATTTTGATTGTAGTGAATGCTCAACAACCCTTGAGGCATTTGATGAGGCATGATGATTCATCCATATTGTGATGATGATTTGCACAATGATGGGAAACTTTAGTGGTCAAAATTTGGGGTATTACAGATGCCCCTATTTAATCTTCTTGGACCCGAAGGTGTGAATGACGAAGGTATTCGGGCATTCGGGGTGCAAGAGGATTAAATATCGGAATACCCAAAATTTTGATGGTGGTCATGAATGGTTGCTTGCGCACTCATCTTCTTTTGCTAAGCAATGATGCTTAGAAAAGGTAAACTTCCCCTCGATCCTGGTTTCCTACCAAGGAACTGGTCTGAGTTTCTGATTTAAACTTCCCCTCGATCCTGGTTTTCTACCAAGGAATTGGTCTTAGTTTCTGGTTTAAACTTCCCCTCGATCCTGGTTTTCTACCAAGGAACTGGTCTTAGTTTCTGATTTAAACTTCCCCTCGATCCTGGTTTTCTACCAAGGAACTGGTCTTAGTTTCTTTTGTCAATAAACTTTATTGACAAGGGACGCTATGCTTAGCGGGTTTCCCTCAAACTTCTCGCCGAATTTTTCTGGGGAGATGCCATTTGACGGAAAAAATTTTGATGTCAGAGTTGCTGGGGAACCCAGTCGTCTGAGTTGTAGAGGTACACAAACTTCTCTGTTGGAGACGCCATTTGTCGATTCTACTGGGGAAAGCGAGTCTCTTGAGAGACTGCTTCCGCTTGGGGTCTTTACATCATACTTTTCTCGGAGATCTTCTCGGAGAAATGCCATATGATGTGATCCAATTTTGAGGTGCCGATGACCTTTTCATCAGCGGATTTTCGGAGAAATACTGATGTACTGTCGAACCTTTGCTTAAGAGGCTTTCTCTGGGGATTTTC
The DNA here is from genome assembly GCA_022829125.1 of Lathyrus tuberosus. Classification (NCBI taxonomy): domain Eukaryota; kingdom Viridiplantae; phylum Streptophyta; class Magnoliopsida; order Fabales; family Fabaceae; genus Lathyrus; species Lathyrus tuberosus. The sequence goes on along the minus strand of JALAZF010000308.1, from coordinate 1,513,107 downwards.
TTTAATCCGGGAAAGCAAGGATATCATCTTCAATGGCGAAGAGTGACATCTGTTGAAGGTTCTCTGGCTCTTCAGAGGTTCAAGTTATCAAAGTGGTCGAGTGCCGACTCTGATCTAAAGATACACTGGTGGCGAGATTGTTCAGACACAACGTTTCCTGACGAGGAAAGAACTGACAACTCGATTGAGAAAACTCCTATCACTAAGGGACAAGACCGGCTAGAGTGATAGCGATGCAATATGAGATGTGAATGCAAATCAATAATGCATGATGTATGTATGTATATGCGGACAAAACTGACCCGACACACAAATTAAAAGATGAACATGACAGGATACTCGGCCATCGCAGGGCGTGTAGAGATATCGGTGGTTCAAGATAGCAACTCCACCTTGCTTAGGAGGGATAGTCCCTGTTGGGAGCTACGTTGGTCGGGCTTAGGAGATAAGAACTCGGCCGAAGACGTCAGATGGAATAGTTGCATCCGACGTTGTTGATCCTTCATTCAGGCGCACTGGCGTAGAAGGAGTACTTTGATTCTGCACTTTGAAATTCGCTTACTTCTGGAGAAGCGGTTGATGTTCCTTTGATGTTCAACAGTCAAAAGAAATTGCCGTCTGTATTTTAAAAGCAGAAAAAGTTTTAACAAGTAAATTCATTTTTGTTTTATTTCAAGAATCGTTAATCATGTTAACAACGTCGTTCTGTAAAGCTAAAACAAATAAGAACTACAAACAAAAGCACAAGGGCTCAAATTTTATTGATAGGATGGAGATCAGCCAAACGCGTGATTCCAAAGAGTATATACAAAGTTTGAAAATGGTAATTTACAGGGAAAAGGGCTTCGTTGAAACATAACGACCACTATCCTTCTACCAACTTTGAATTCGGGACATCCTGAGCTTCTGTCGAAGATGACCTTGACTGGAGTTTTCCTCCGATGGATGGTGTAACTGCTGCTGCTGAGAGACTTGCCTCTGTTGAACATAGTTACTTGCCATTATCCCTAACTTTTTCCTGGATTGTACTATGATGTTTCCAATCCATCGGGATGATTTTTTTTTCATGTCTCTAACTTTTGCCTGGACCGCCCTTTCGGGTTTTCAATCCACCGAGACGTTTTTTTTTTTTTTTTTTTTTTTAGTTTAGGCGAAGTATTTCTTAACTACATCAACATTCGTGGGGTAGGCAAATTCCTCTCCATCCATGGTTGCAAGTCTCAAGGCACCGCCTGAGAAAGCTTTCGTGACCACATAAGGGCCATCATAATTCGGAGTCCACTTGCCCCGAGAATCAGTGAGAAATGATTGTATCTTCTTGAGCACGAGGTCTCCCTTCCTGAATATGCGAGGTCGGACCTTTTTGTCGAACGCCCTCTTCATTCTCTGTTGATACAACTGACCGTGGCATAGTGTCGTGATTCATTTCTCTTCGAGCAGGCTTAGTTTGTCGTGTCGGCTTTGACACCATTCAGCTTCGGTGAGCTTAGCTTCCATCAATACTTGAATTGACGGGAACTCTACTTCTATGGGGAGCACTGCTTCCATGCCATACACTAGAGAGAAAGGGGTAGCCCCTGTTGAAGTGCGAACAGATGTGCGATAACCGTGAAGAGCAAAGGGTAGCATCTCGTGCCAATCTTTATAGGTTACAACCATCTTTTGAACGATCTTCTTGATGTTCTTGTTAGCCGCTTCTACCGCTCCGTTCATCTTGGGTCGGTAGGGAGATGAGTTATGGCGTTCAATCTTGAACTCTGCACACAACTCTTTCATCATCTTATTGTTCAAGTTAGATCCATTATCAGTAATGATCTCGCTTGGAACACCATAACAGTAGATGATATTGTTTTTGATAAATCGGACCACCACTTGTCGGGTTACATTGGCGAATGACGCTGCTTCGACCCACTTGGTGAAATAGTCAATGGCTACCAGGATGAACCGATGTCCGTTTGAAGCCTTGGACTCAATCATGCCAATCATGTCGATTCCCCATATGGAAAATGGCCATGGGGAAGAGAGAACTTTGAGATGTAATGGCAGTACATGAATTTTGTCGGAGTATATCTGACACTTATGACACCTCCTCATGTACTTGTAGCAGTCGGATTCCATGGTCAACCAGTAGTACCCTGCTCTTAGAATTTTTCTCGCCATTGTGTGTCCGTTGGCATGAGTGCCAAAGGATCCTTCATGAATTTCTTTCATAAGCATGTCTGCTTCTGGTCTGTCTACGCATCGGAGCAAGACCATGTCAAAATTTCTCTTATAGAGAGTGTCACCGCTCAGGAAGAAGTTTCCAGCCAATCTTCTGAGGGTTTTCCTATCTTTTCTGAGTGCCCCCGATGGGTACTCTTGTTTCTGAAGGAAGCATTTGATATCGTGATACCAAGGTTTATCGTCTATGACTGCTTCGATCGTGAAGATGTAAGCGGGCCGTTCAAGGCGCATTATGTCGATCTTAGGTATGTCATTCCATTGACCTACACTAATCATGGAAGAGAGAGTGGCTAATGCATCAGCCATGTGATTCTCCTCACGAGGGATATGATGAAACTCGACTCTGTTAAAGAAGGGTAACAACATTCTTGCATAGTCTTTGTAAGGAATCAGTCCTGATTGGTATGTGTTCCAATCTCCTTTTATCTGATTGATGACCAGGGCTGAGTCGCCATATACATCCAAGTTTTTGATCCTTAAATCAATTGCTTCCTGGAGACCCATAATACAAGCTTCGTATTCGACCTCGTTGTTCGTACATTTGAACGTAAGTCTGGCAGTGAAAGGAATGTGGGTACCCTGAGGGGTAACAATGATTGCCCCAATTCCGTTTCCATAATGATTAACTGCTCCGTCAAAGATAAGCCCCCATTGGGAACCTGGTTCTGGCCCTTCACTGGGTAACGGTTCATCGCAATCTTTCATTTTTAGATACATGACATCTTCGTCTGGGAAGTCAAACCCGATTGATTCCTGATCGTCAATCGGTTGATGAGCCAAATGATCGGCTAAAATACTTCCCTTAACGGCTTTTTGAGCGTGGTACTCTATGTCATATTCTGATAACAGCATCTGCCAACGGGCAATCCTTCCCGTGAGAGCAGGCTTTTCAAAGACATACTTGATTGGATCCATTTCTGAGATCAACCAAGTAGTATGACGAATCATGTATTGGCGTAGATGTTTGGCTGCCCAATCCAAAGCGCAACAAGTTTTCTCAAGCATCGTGTACCGAGTTTCACAGTCGGTGAATTTCTTGCTTAGATAGTAGATGGCAGACTCCTTCCTTTTAGTTTCGTCTTGTTGGCCAAGTACACATCCCATCGAGTCCTCTAGGACTGTGAGGTAAATGATCAGTGGTCTTCCTTCCACTGGTGGTGATAGAGTAAGAGGATTCAACAGATATCCTTAATACTGTCGAAGGCGGTTTGACAATCTTCTGTCCAAACGCAATCCTGGTTCTTTTTTGGTAACTTGAAAATCAGCGCACAGGTGGCGGTCATATGGAATATGAATCTGGAGATGTAGTTCAAACGTCCCAGGAATCCTCTGACTTGTTTTTCAGTTTTCGGAGAAGGCATTTCTTGAATGGCCTTAACCTTGTCAGGATCAACTTCAATTCCTTTCTGGCTGACAATGAACCCTAGTAGTTTCCCTGAACGGACACCGAAGGTGCACTTGTTGGGATTCAAGTGGAGTTTGTACTTTCTCAACCGCTCGAATAGTTTCGACAGGTGGGTCACATGCTCCTCTTCTGTCTTAGACTTTGCAATCATGTCATCAACATATACCTCTATTTCCTTGTGTATCATGTCATGAAACAGAGTAGTCATGGCCCTTTGATAGGTTGCCCCGGCATTCTTCAAACCGAACGGCATTACCTTGTAACAAAAGGTACCCCATGGGGTAATGAACGAAGTTTTCTCCATGTCTTTCGGCGCCATTTTGATTTGATTATAGCCCGAGAATCCATCCATGAAGGAGAAAACTTTGAACTTTGTTGTACTGTCAACCAGCATGTCAATGTGTGGCAAAGGAAAGACGTCTTTTGGACTAGCCTTATTCAGATCTCTGTAGTCGACACACATTCTGACCTTTCCGTCCTTTTTCAGAACAGGTACGATGTTGTCTAACCATTGAGGATATTCAGATGTAGCGAGGAAACCCGCGTCGATCTGTTTCTGTACTTCCTCCTTGATTTTGATGGCCATGTCCGGATGAGTCCGTCTCAACCTTTGCTTTACTGGCGGACATTCCGATCTCAATGGTAAGTGATATTCCACGATGTTGGTATCCAACCCTGGCATATCCTGATAGGACCAAGCGAATACATCAGGAAATTATTTGAGAAGCTTTATCAAACCCTCTCTGGCAGTTGGACTGAGCAGTGCCCCAATCCTGATTTCTTTTCTCTCTTGCTCTGAACCCAAGTTTACCGTTTCCAATGGTTCTTTGTAAGGTTTAATGGACCTTTCCTCTTGTCTGAGTAGTCGAGAGATCTCTTCTGAAATTTCGTTGTCATTTTCTGCTTCAGCCTCGAATACTGGGAACTCAAAGTTGGGAGAAGGCATCGGATCATATGTTTCAACTGGGTTTAAAACAAGCAATCTGCATGACGTGATGATTCGTGTTTAGATGAGATAGAGAAAATGCAAGTGTGTGCAGTGTTTTATTTTTATTACTGCTTGTTTTTATTTTTAATTATTTTTTAGGATTACCATTTTCTGAAAAAGCAAAAAGAGAAAACAGCAATAAATGCGAAAATTACAGAACGACGTTATTTTATTAATGAACAAGTCGATTCTTGAAACTACAGCCCTATAAAACAAAACTCTGTCACTTCGGGCAAAGCGAAGAGGGAAATTTACAGAAAGCGAGCCCTATCAAAACATCCGTTTCACCTAGGCAGGGTGAAAGGTTAAAGATGGCAATTACTTTGACTGATGAACAACCTTCGAAACCTCGACAACAACCCATTGGCGGTGAACTCCTCGGTGAATCACAAAGTATGGCACCTTCCTTGATTTATCTTCAGAAATGACGTTGATTTCTGGTGGAGCAGGATCATTGGAATCTGTCTCCCAGGCGGAGTTGTCGTAGGATAATTCCTCTGTTGCATTTTGCATAGCATTTGTGCTCTCAGCTGTACCTCCCCATCCAGTTGGCTGGATGTCTTCGAGCCTGATATGAGAGCTTTCGGGCGCAGTGTACTTGACCATGAAGTCGTATTTTCCACTTGGTTGTCCCAAGGTGTCCCACACTTCTTTGGAACTGGAGGAGTCATTTCTCTCGATGACGTTGACCTTGGGAAAAGCATAGTTAATGAATTCAAGTCCCGCAAACGTTGCGAATTCATCTTCATGTTGAGTAATTTCTGAATGACCTGAGTGTTGATGCCATGACATGGTGGGGACGCAGGTATTGTGTTCAATGATGGTCAGCTGATTTTCATTGTTCGGCTGACTCTCTTGCCCCAAGTTTCCTGGGTAAGGTTGCCACATTGGTAAACTATCCATTGGGCCATAGTAATTATGGTCAAAGTTGTTTTTCATCAGAGTGTCTTCCTCTAATGAATTTGGCAGAGCACGACATCCTTCCGGATCACAATCCCCGTATATCATTTCGATGTCTGATCTTGGTATAAATCTCGGACTTTCTGTAGGAAAGCAAAAAGGCATAGGCACCTCTTCCTGAGACATATAACCGTCCTTGTTAAGATAGGACTTCCATTCTTCATCTGTGTCAGAGGGATCTTCCTCATTGATATCATGAACTGTCTGAGACACTGGGTGAAGGAAACCTCCACTGTGGAAGAAGTTTTGAAGGGGATGAAGACTTTCATCGTTGGCAGCTGTCTGGGTACAGGTTGTAGAAAAACCAAGACCCTTCTTTGTTTTATTGTTAGTGGGAATGACAAGCTGTCCCCATCCGGTTGTATTGGTACTCTCGACCGCTTTGATAGCATCGTTGTATGAGGAAATCAAGGTTCCTCTTTTGGGATTGATTGTCCTTGCTCATTGACAGTGCTTGGAACTGAGTTCCAATAACCTCCTCGGGTTCTATACCAGCAGATGATGACAAGTTGCTTACAAGCAAGGCCTGTTCCCCACAAACCGTGACAAGTTGATCGTTCTTGACGAACTTTAGCTTTTGGTGGAGGGTCGAAGTAACCGCTCCAGTCTGATGTATCCAAGGTCTTCCTAATAAACAACTGTATGTTGCCCGGATGTCCATGACCTGGAAAGTGACTTGGAAAGTGTGAGGACCGATAGTTATGGGAAGATCAACTTCGCCGATAACTATTTTTCTGGATCCGTCGAATGCTTTGACGACGACCTCGCTGATTCTCATCGGAGGGCCCTTGAATGATAATTGCATCAAAGTGGACTTCGGCATAACATTCAGGACTGACCCTGTGTCTACCAGTACGCTGGCTAAAGCATCGTCCTGGCAGTTGACTGTAATGTTGAGCGCCATGTTATGACGGCGACCCTCTTCGGGTAACTCTTCATCACTAAATCCCAAGTTGTTGCAGGAAGTGATGTTGGAGACAATACTATCGAACTCTCTGATTGTTACATCCTGTTCCACAAAGGCTTGCTCCAAGACTTTCTGTAGAGCCTCCCTGTGGGCTTCTGAATTGAGTAACAATGATAATACCGATATCTTTGAAGGAGTTTGTAACAGTTGATCGACAATGTTGTATTCACTCCTTTGGACGAGCTTCAGCATCTCATCATTGTTTTTTGAAAGGTCGGGATTACTGGATTGATCGACTGGTGGATCGGGAGCTTCTGTCTGAAGTTCCTTTTCTTTGTTAACTTCCCCAACCCCTCGGTTGAAGATTCTACCACTCCGTGTTACCCGACTGATGTCTGCAATATTCACGAGGGAGGGTAATGGAATTTCCTTTCCATTTTCAATTATCGTTGCACCATATTTGTAAGGGACCGCCTTAGCTGATTCATACGGTAGCGGTCCCGATAGATAGATGACTACAAGAGCCTTTTGATTTTTCTGACCATCATAAGTGATCTCGATCCGTTCCCGGTTGGGAACTTTAGATTCGTCAAGTAAAGGAATAATGGCAAAAACATCCCTGGTCCTGTGATGACCAGAGATCGTGACAACATCCTCAACTTGCTCGGCAAGGTAGTTCGGCGTCCAGTTGATGGGTCCAGAACCCGGATATGGACGAATTTCTCCACGATCGACCTGACCCTAAAGAGCTGCTCTCACAAGGTAACACCCTTGGTTATTTTTTGAACAAACGCTACAACTGTCATAGTTGTGTGGTGGCACCTGGCCACGCCCACTTTGAATACAATGTAACCTTACTAGGTTAGCTTCCACTGATCGGACATCCTGACTTTGACGCCGGGTAGGATTCCTGTTACTGATACTAATATGCTCAGTATCTTCATCCATATAGATTGGCATCCACCAGTGATTTAACAGGTACTGAAATGCCTCCTGGACAAGGGTACAACCTCGATCATTTTCGCAACCTGACTTACAGCTTTGATAGTCGTGTGATATTAAGAATTCGAGTCGCACCTGCTCAGCAGGTAATTCTACCAGGTTGGTATTCATCACACGAATATCAAAGATCTGAACCATGTTGATTTGATAGGAGTTCCTATCATGGTAGTCTTGGATCCATCCAAGATCCATCTGACGCTGAAGGGCCTCTTGTATGAAAGAGCATCCCTGTTTGTTTACTGAGCAAGTCAGACAAGAACTGTAATTGTGCTGCGGCAGATTATGATACTGGCTTTGCCTTGAGTGCGTCGCCGCTGTAATACCCCAAAATTTGCTCTCCCTCTTTGTCATCATAGCATGGCATTATCATTTATCATATCATATCCACCTCATTAACATTACATTGCATTTAACATAGAAAATTGAAGCATAGCATCCTTCTTACCATCAGGGCATGTGATCAGGTGGAAGATGGACAATCAAAGGATCATTCAAAGCACAAAAAGGTCAATCAAGTTTCCTCAAGGCAAGCCAAGAGGCCTTTCATGTCTCATACCATCTCAATGGATCACCCACAACCTCAAGGATGAGAGATTCAATGGGAGATTGAAGCACTACATCTTTCACTATGCAAGAGGTTCAAAAACTGAAGGAAAACCCTCAAAAGGGATAGCTCATTGATCCAAAATCATCCTCAAATGGTATATCTCATCATCCTTTAAGAGGATACACAACATACTCTGAGGAATTTGAAATTGAAGACTGCACATTTTTCTCCTAGGAGGTGGGCACCAAAACTAGGGTTTCCCATTAAATCAGGGAATCTTTGATTTCTTGGACAAAACTTGATGTCATGGTGTCCTACATGTTCTTAAGTGTATGTGTATGGAAAATTGCCTCTCAATTGGTTTTAGAAGTGGTTCAATTGGAAGAAAGATCAGAAATCAGGAAAATTGGGGCCAAGTCAAATAATCAGAGGAAAAAGTCAACTCTTGACTTTTTGAGGCCAAATCCATAAAATTCATGTTATATGTGTCCAATGTACAAAATTTGGTCAAGAAACTCCAAAGGAATTATGAAAAAATCAAGAGGTGGAAAGTTGCCATTTTTGGAAGAAGAAGGGTTACTAAAAATAGCAAGTTTTGGCCATTTTGCATCAGAGTTTGAGCCAAGGCCATTTAAAATTGAAGCACCAAATGAAAATTCCACTCAGCCATAACAAAAGATCTTGTTTCAAGCTTCAAATCCATGTGTGGAACATCTCCATTGGATAAAAATTGAGTGAGATATGATTGATCAAAGTTTGAGCAAAGTAGGTTCAAAACTAGGTCATGACCAAGATTTTCAGGGCACGCGCGCAGTCATTTTAACAAACATGTGGTGGGCCAAATGTCCACTCATTTTTCTCATGGTTAAAGGCCTCAAATGAAAAATCTTTCAACATGAAAGTTGTTCCTCTATGTGAGATCTTTAAGATTGGTGTTCATGTTTTTTTCATTTGATCAAAGGTCAAGAAGTTATGTTGAGTCCAATGTGCTTTGATCATGCTGAAAACCTAGGGGCCATGTTACCTTGTCAACCAACCTTTGCCACGCCCTCATACCAGTTCCAAACCTATGTGTTATAAGTCATTTTTCAACCTCTTCCAAGCATCATTTCATTTCATTTTTCATACCAAACATGTAGCATTACATCTCCTCTTTCCAATGACTCCTAAAACACACCAATTCATTCATTGAGTAGAGAGAAAAACTTCCTCAAACCACCTCATGTTGATACTGATACATTGACAGACTGGTGCACGATTTTGGTTCACACACACCACAAACACTTCTTAACCTCAGCTTTCCTCTTTAAACCAAACACACATGACATAAATCTCATACACTAGCACCTGTTTTGCATGGAAATAGAAAAAACAAGCTTGCTGAGAAAGTTTCTAATGCAACAGCCTTTGCCATTCGTTTCTCTTGCTGCTCCACCTTAACACACCATAGGTCATCACCATAACATCATAGCCATAGCATAACTCGTCCCCTAACTAACTTGGCTCAGTTAGTTAGGATGGACTCAGTTTAACCACTTTAACTCACCTTAACTGACTCATTAAACCATGGTTAAACTCTACTATAAATCAAGGTATCACTCACAAATCTCAGTTTTCTAACTTCATTCTTCCACATTCTCTCCAAAAACTCTCTCTGCTCTACTCTCAACATCACCATTGCAAGGAATCTTCGAGTTCACATTGTTCATCCTGCTCCTAAATCTTCTATGATTCTCTCTCAACTTCACCAAAGAGCAACTGATTTTTGAGCTTGGATCTCATTTCTTCTCCCCTGAATCATCATCTTCATCAAAGCCTTTATTTGGCCAAGTGAAGCTTAAGGAAGAAGCAAGCATTTCCTCTGGTTTTCTCAGACTCTACAAGGACTGCAAGATCAGGTTCCGAAGCTTACAAACTCTTCTCTCACGTTTACTTGTTTATTTTGTTGTTTTCATGATGATATGAGCTCACTAGGAGCATTTGAACTCTGGCTAGTTGATAGAGCTTCTTAGAAGCTTAGATCCAAAACTTAGGGCAATATGTTCGTGTTTGTTTCTTGCTATATGTGAATGGTTTGATGATTTCATTGATGGATTTGGAATGCACGTGACTTCCTGAACATTTTGATGTGCATTGCATAAATTTATGGAATGTTTGGTTGATTACAGCACCGGAGAGTGGCCGGAGAAGGTGACCGGAGGTCCCTCTCCGGCCGGTGAGTTGATGTTAGGGTTTATGTGTGTTCTAATCCTGTCCGTTCATTTTTCGTGATCGTGTGGTTCAGGACGTGCCAGCACATTAAAATGCACGTGCACCTCACATGTTTTATTTCTGATTTCAATTAATCAACGTGTGGTGCAGTGCATGGTAATGTGTGTGGTCACTCATGCGCGTGTGTTAGATCTGGTTAGTTTGACTTTCGTTTGACCTTGACTTGATCCAATGGCCATGAGCGAGTCAATTTTGTTGACTGAGAGTGTATGTTTGTTAGTGTGTTTTGCGCAGACTTGGACCTTGGACTAAATTGATATTCACACCCCCTTGTTTAAGGCCCAATGTAATTTGAACTGATTAATTACTAGTCATGCACCCCCATTCCTTTTTGCATTGCATTTTATTTTTCCATTTTTCTACACGTTTGCTTTTTAATTTTTAAAAATACTAAATAGCATCATAAAATTCCACAAAAATTCATGAGTATCATTAAAACATTTAGAAAATTTTTGGTGATTTTATTTTCTGATTTTATGACCTTTTTACCCCTGTTCCATAATTTTCTTTGAATTTCTTTGGTGTACATTCTTAATGTGGTACATGATCTTGTTTAATTTTGTTCTTGATCATTAAAAATTGTTTTGATGCTCTTCTTTTTGCATTGAGTCATTAGAATCTTGAGGTATGTTAAGTGATTTTTATTTGATTTTTTAGGTCATTTTATGGCATGTTTGGTGTTCATTGTTATGTTACTTGGTATGATGTGTATACTTGACCTAAGTGCATTGTTTAAAATCATTTTGCCTTGGTTTCTTGCATGCCACTTTGATATGTGATTAATCTCTGATTTGTGAGCTTCAATATCATGTTTTCATAATTTTCATGAGGCCATCTAATTTTTGTTTAATGCAATACCTTTAAAGCATAATAACATGTCATATCATTGTGATCTTTGTGCATGTTCACATGATTTATTTTGTACATACTTGCATGATCATTTGCATATTTGGTGAACCATTCATTTGACATTATAGGTCATTGGTACATATTATATGTCATCTTTTCATGTTGGTTATCATTTGAACCTTGTGCACATTTAACATGTTGTGTTTGCACTTTCCTTTGTTTGGAACTTCCATTTCAATTCTACTTCTTCTATCACTTCTCAAATGTTTTGATGTGTCATGCATGAATACTTGTGAGATGTTTGTGAATCATTTTTCATTTCATTTCAATTCTGATCCATGGATTACATGTTCCATTTATGCATGTTTTTTTTTTATTTTTTATTTTTTTTTTATTTTTTTATTTCTTTTCATCTATCATTCTCCCTTTTCTTATGGTAGCATGTTCTAATGCCATGGATGATGTTTGTTGCCTATCCACTTGGACTTGCATGATGATAATAATTTGTTTTCCATATGATGAACATTCTGATTGTGGTTATCGGATTTGATGTCTCATCTAAATCTTTTGAGTTTTATGGTGCATTAAATGTTTCCTTGCTTCCTATACTTGTACACATGTTTACTAACCATGTAGGGACTTTGGTAAGTTGCAATTGAGTGTGGATAAGGAATCCACATTCAACTTCTATCCTTTCTCTTTTACAATTCCATTTTATGTTTTGTTAAGCACTTATGTGCTTTCTTTTAATAACTCATCACTTTCCCTTTTTGAATTACAATTCATCTTTTACTTTAGAAGTGAATTGTTTAATTCTTTCTTTCTTTAGACTTTAGGTTGAAACCTCACAAACCATTAGGATCACTCCCTTTAATCTTCAATTAGGATTGAGTCTTAGTCCATATAGATTTTTACCTTTATCCTCTCTTGAGTCTCTTTTCTCATCTCAAAGAAAATTCAAAATATCTAATAAAGGTAGGCATTTATTGCATTTAGGCCTTTCATATAAAGAAAAGATTATAAGGGGTCTTCTCTTATAATCTTAAAATGTGTAGCATATAACCCATCTTGGGTAAATGTGTTAAACATTTGATCTTGTATGAGGGACCTAAATGCAATACTTGTTGAAGGTACAAATGAAAAAACACTTCTTCATTTCTTAATCAACAAAAACACTTAATAAATACAAGTATACTAGTGTGTTTGAACCTTAATAATTGGAAATAGGTGTGAGGGTCTTCTTCACTCTTAGTGTGCTTTCTTACTCATTCCATCTTAGAATGTGAGGAGGTACACATTCCAATGACTAAGATTCAGATACACTATAACATGCAAACAAATTCAAAACACTTCTTTCTAAAAGACAAAAACAAACAATAACGTCTTTCCTTCGGGAATTATTTTCTCACCTCATTCACTCTCAGCGTACGAACGTGCTTCTACTCGTTCTCTTGCAAGATGGTAACGCGCTCGGACCGGCGAGACTGCAACACCTGAGCTAAAACGTTAGTCGTTCCCTAAAAAACACAAACAATTCATCCCTAGTGAGGGGAACTACGTCTCTCTGATTCTCATGCTCCCGATGAGATACGTAGGCAATGGGGTAGGGCCCATGCGAGCACTTCTTTTATTTTCCCTACATTTGTTTCTCGTTCCTTTTCCATTTTTTCTCCTTTCTTTCTTTCAGTTCTTTTTCCAGTATCCTTTTCTATCACCCTTTGATTGAGACAAGCAAGCGTGGATCCCATCGGGTACGATGGACGTGAGGGGGTGCTAATACCTTCCTCTCGCGTAACCGACTCTCGAACTCAGTTCTCTTGGTCGCAAGACCATGCTCTTTCCTTCTCTCAGGTTTACGCGGTGTTTCCTTTCCCTCTCTTGGGATAAATACACATTGCTGGCGACTCTGTTTCCGTGCCACTTTCGCGTTTGTACTAGGATGAAAATCCCGGGAGCGACAGCTGGCGACTCTGCTGGGGACGAACCCAGAATCTCTGGTTTCCTTAGCGAGTCAATCCTAGCGCTTGTCTGTTTTTCTTTCATTGGGTGTTTACTGTTGTGCTGTATTTACTGTTTTATTGTATGGTTATTTACTGCTTTACTGTACATTACTGTATTTATCGCATTTACTGCATTACATATCATTATTGTGCTGGACTGCGCTGTTGTTTTCTGTTTGGCGGGCGGGGTGTTCTGAGAGATAAGCTCACTACACAGGCTTGAGTACACACATAGGTATTAGAGTGGATAGTCATGACGCTTGCGTGGTGGTGACCACGTATTGTTGTTCATGAGACCCACAACCAGACGAGATTCTATCAGGAGCTTTCTGCTACTGCATGTTATGCAGGCCAGTGGTTATTCTCTTGAGGAACTGTCGACTCTGGTGACCATTCCCGAGGACTCAGTTGCGGCACTCCTCCCGAGTTGTGACAGTGGCAGACCATATTCCGTGGCAAACCCATTGCACATTCTCGATCCGAGGACCCAATGCTGGGAACTTGCTATAGGACATCCTTTTTTGAAAGAGAATCAGCGGAGGCACTCCTCGATTGGCGATAGTACTGTACCCTGAGGGATGAATGTACTATTGCTTCTCGACCTCAGGGCCAGAAGCTGAGGACCTTTTTGTTTTGGAGAATCAGTTGAGGCCTCCTCGATTGATGATGATGCCAAACCAGAAATGGTGAACGTATCATCATTTCTTGACCTAAGAGCCTGGGATACTGAACATCCTAGTACCCACATGTGAGAAGGGCGGGTTGTTTACAGGTTTGCAGGTAACCATGACCTCCTACATACCCGTTTTTCTATCATCATTGCACAAAAAGGAAGTTCCATCCTGTTGTATTCAGATGGTTCTTATCTATGGTTCTATATTAGTCTCAGAGTTACACTGACACCGTGCACGGTCCAGCACAGACACCTGATTACCTGATCACATTTCCCTTTGCATTGCATTATCATATCCTAATATACATGTTTATTCATTTCCAGGTGCATATATTACCCTTGATTCCAGTCATCAGGTCCCTGCAAAGATGAACACTAAAGAGAGGAAGAATATCATCAGTTATAAGTTCCTTACGCCTACTTTAGGCCCTATTGTTATGCTGAAGGGGATGGCGAGCCCTGCAGTACGAGAAGCTTTTGAAGAGAAATATGGGTGGATTTTATCTATGGTCCGTAATGTTAGTGATTATGAAGCCAGAGGTCTCCATACGTTGATGCAGTTCTATGATCCGCCTCTGAGGTGTTTTGTATTTCCAGACTATGTGTTGGTTCCTACCCTGGAGGAGTATTCCAACATGTTGGGGATTGCTATCAAGGAGGAGCCCCCTTTCTTTGAATCGGTGGGGGATCTTGACTTTGGGAAGGTGGCTGGTGCTCTTTATTTGAGCAAATCAGAGTTAGACGCCAATGTCTCCAACAAAGGAAAGATTCGTGGTTACAAGCTAGAATATCTGATTAAGAAGGCCCAGGAAGCAGCTAAAGGCGAGAATTGGCTTGTTTTTAATGCTTTGCTAGCCCTTTGTATATACGGCATAGTGTTGTTTCCCAACGAGCCGGATTTCATTGATATGGACGCTATACGAATATTCCTGATGAAGAACCCGGTGCCAACGCTACTGGGAGATCTTCACTACTCGTTGTACAACCGAAACGAAAAGAAAAGAGGAGGGATAATTCGTTGTTGTGCACCCTTGTTCTATAAGTGGTTTGCAGGCCGTTTACCACAATCAGGGGCTTTTGTGGATTCCAAAGATTCTCTAGAGTGGAAACAGCGTTTAATGGGATTGGTGGCCAAGGACATCGTATGGGTAGATCATGGGCTGATTGGCAAGAATATTATCCACAGCTGTGGTAAGTTCCCTAACGTTCCACTGATAGGAAGAATGGGTGGGATTAACTACAATCCTTCTTTGGCCATTCGACAATTTGGGTATGCCCTGACAGGTCCGCCTATTAAGAGAGATGTGGAGGAGTCCCTCTATTTTCATACATCAGATGGTTGGGAAGCAGCACAGAAAGCTTCTGAAAGCTGGGGTAGCATACTGAAAAAGGGGAAAGTTACTCTAGGCAAGCTTAACAACCGGGTTTATCCAGCATATGAAGAGTGGGTGAAGAAAAGAGTTGAAGATTTTCTCTTGCCTTTTGGTAAGGCACCCCTTTTGTATCCAGAGAATGAGAAAGCAAGAAGCACTGCTACTGTGGAAGAAGTTGACAAGTTGCAAGCCTTGGTGAAAAAGCTCCAAGGAGAGAATTCCGAGTTGAGTAGCCGTCTTCAGAATGCTCTACATGCCAACAAAGAGCTGGAGCAGAAAGCCCAAGATGCTGAACAAATCCTAACTGCCAAAGAAAAAGACTTTGCTGGAAGAGCCCAACATTTCCGGAAGATTAGTAAAGGTGCTGATGATGCTACTCAAGCCCACAAGCAAACCAAACAGGCGTTAGCACAGACCAAAGAAAAGTTAACAAAGTTTCAGCACGCTTGGGACGAAGTTAGGATAGAGAATGCTGAATTACAGGAACAGTTGCAGATTAAGGACGAAGAGCTTGAAAAGGCGCATGAGCAGAGGAGAAAGTATCGGGAAAGCCTCGGTAAGAGTCAAGAACAGCTAGAAGAAGCTAGAGGTGAGCTGAGGAATACCAAGAAAGAGCTTGAAGAAGTCATGATAGAAAGGGAGATACTCAAGACGCAAGCTGGCATAAAGAGACACAAAGGAGTGTGTGATGACGAGGCTCTGATGCTACATATGGGTTCTTTAACTGAAGCTCTTGAGAAAAGGGATGTCTTGATCAAAGAAATGATTGAAAAGCCGAATCACCAGCGTACCCGTATACTTTTTGAGGAGATCAAATACTCAAGTGATAAGCTGAAGGATGTGGAATTGTCAGACTGATGTTCTTTTCCTTATATTTTGTTATTAATGGTTACCATCAGGCTTGTTGATGGATCCATTTTTCCTTGTATTGCATTTGCGGTTGAACCTTTCTTAAATGTACTTGAATACTTCGTTGAATGAGTATGAGCAGTTTTATTCAGAATTATTCCTTATCAGATAGCTGCACACAAGCACATGACCACGATACGTCTCTTTATATCACGATTTCTGGTCTTCAGATTTCTGTGGTTTGGATTGGAATCAGGGTATAAAGCACCTCGGAAATGACAAACATGGCATTGCATGGCATTGCATATCATTTTGCATTTTTGTTACTTGCTTTTCAGGTATTCGTTGCAGGGTCTCTAACCTTTATTTGGTTTCAGGCAGTATAGCTGAGAATCATATTCACCGATATTTGACGCGAAGAAATCAAGTAAGAATCATGGATCAAGTGCAAAGTGATTTGGCTGAAATGAGGGCGCGTATGGACCAGTTCATGACCCTCATGACTGGCATGGCGCAAAATCAGGAGAGATTGAGGCTTCTAGTCGAGCGTCCAGACAATGGGCCCGAAGGTGATCAGCATGACAATTCACAGGGACATGGCATTCCTCCTCCCGGTGGCAACCCTCCTCCTGGTGGTAACAATCGGGGTAATGGAAATGGTAGGCATGCTGGTGTTACTCTTGAAGATGCTCTGGAAGACCAATTTACTCTGCTGGATGCTGATGTGGGTAATCAAGGTGATCGAAGGTATGATGAGTTAGCAGAAAAGATCAGGGCCATAGAATGCAAGAACTCTATGGGCATTGATGTTACTAGCTTGGGGCTGGTCCCAAGAGTCAGAATTCCCCCTAAATTCAAACCTCCTACTTTTGATAAGTATCACGGCAATGCGTGTCCCCAAACGCATCTTCAAGCTTACTTTGGGAAGATTTCAGCCCATACGGATGACGAGAAGCTATGGATGCACTATTTTCAGGACAGTCTGGCTGGGGCGTCCTTGACCTGGTATATGAAGTTGAATAGAGCTGCTGTGAAGAGTTGGAAAGATCTGGCAGAAGCGTTCCTGAAGCAATACCAGTATAATATTGACATGGCGCCCAACCGCACTCAATTGCAGGGGTTGTCACAAAATGCCAAGGAGAGTTTCAAAGAATATGCACAGAGGTGGAGGGAAATGGCTGCCCAGGTTCAACCTCCCTTGTCAGACCGAGAAATGGCGGATATGTTTATGGGTACCTTGCAAGGGGCCTATCTTGATAGATTAGCTGCTTGTCCGTCAACTGGATTTGCTGATATTGTGATTGCGGGAGAAAGAATAGAAAGTCTGTTAAAGCTTGGAAAGATCCAAGATGTGAGTGGGGCTGGCTCTTCGGGGACGAAGAAACCGTTTGCTAGTAACCAGAAAAGAAGAGAAGGTGATACGAATGCTGTGTTTAGAGGACGAGGCAGAGGGCGTTCTCAAGCTTATTATCAGGTGGATGCTGTAACAATCCCCACACCGTCTGTTCAGAAACAACAACCCCAACAACAGGTTCAACAGCAACAACCATTTTTCCAGCAAAGGTCTAGGCAGAGGGATCGTAAGATGGATCCTCTCCCTATGACTTATGCCGCGCTGTTGCCCCGGCTACTCGAGTTAAAGTTGGTAGAACTCCGTACTATGAAAGCTCCGGTTGCTGGAAACCTGCCACCTAACTTCGATGCTAATGCTCGTTGTGAGTTCCACTCAGGTGCTCAGGGGCACTCCATTGAAAAATGATGGGCTTTCCATCATAAAGTACAAGATTTGATTGATGCTAAAGCCATCAATTTCTCTCCCGCTCCTAATATTACTCAGCATCCCATGCCTGATCATAGTGCAGCAAATGTGTACGCTATTGAAGATGGGAGGAGATTGAATTTGGTGTTAGACGTCCATCAAGTGAAAACTTCTTTGTTGGTTGTAAAAGATCGTTTATTGAAGGGACAGGTGTTCCCGGGCTGTAATCAAGATTGTTCTGAGTGTATGAATCAGGAGAATGGCTGTAATAAGTTGAAGGTGGGTTTACATAATCTGATCGATGAAGGATGTCTACAGTTCGACAGAGTCGTGAAAGACACTGATGAAGTATCAACCGTGACCATCTATTACACCCCCGCTGAGATTCAAATGCCGGTCAATACAGTTCCCGTGGCGAGTGTTGCGCCAGAAAGGCCCAGTCCTGTCACTATCACGGTGCCAGGACCAATTCCGTTCACATCTACGAAGGCTATCCCATGGCACTATGGGGCAGATGTATATTACGAAGGTAAAAAGCAGGAAGTTGAGTCGTCAGTCAGCCCAAATATTGATAATGTAGGGGGTGTGGGGGGATTTACAAGGAGTGGAAGGTTGTTCGCTCCCCAAACCTTGAGAAGTGGTAAAGAGGCAGAAGCCGCAGCAAAGGCTAAAGGTAAACAGGTGGTTGAAAATGCGCCTACACCTGAAGCAGAGACAAAGATTACTTTTGATAAGGAAATGGAAGAATTTATGAAGATAATCAAGAAAAGCGATTATAAGATTGTGGACCAACTGAATCAGACCCCTTCAAAGATTTCAATCTTGTCACTATTGATGTGCTCTGATGCGCATCGGCAGGCGTTGTTGAAAGTATTGAAGAGTGCATACGTGCCACAGGAAATTACTGTTAATCAGCTCGAGGACGTAATCTCTAATGTTAATGTTAGCCATGGCTTGGGATTTACAAGTAGAGATCTGACTGTTGAAGGAAGAAACCACAATAAGGCTTTGCATATCACGATGGAGTGTAAGGGCGCAGTGTTATCTCATGTACTGGTAGACACTGGTTCATCACTTAATGTCTTGCCCAAGATGGCATTAATGAAGCTGGAAGTTGATGGTTTGGTCTTAAGGCCTAGTGAATTGGTGGTCAGAGCATTCGATGGGACCAGACGATCTGTGTTTGGTGAGGTGGAATTGCCCGTACAAATTGGACCACAGGTATTCAAATCCACGTTCCATGTAATGGACATACAACCTGCATATAGCTGCCTATTGGGATGCCCTTGGATTCACGGAGCCGGGGCTGTTACTTCCACTTTACACCAAAAGTTGAAGTATGAGTTTGAAGGGCAGGTTGTGACGGTGTGTGGGGAAGAAGACATCTTTGTGAGTCACTTGTCCACGTTCAAGTACATTGAAATGGATGGAGAAATTCATGAGATGTTGTGTCAATCATTTGAAGCGGTCAATATTGACGATGCACCTGAGTCTTCTTCTGTACCAGTTGGGGCCGGTACCTCCATTTCATCTTACAAACAAGCTGTCGAAGTCGTCAGGACAGGCAACGCCCAAGGTTGGGGCAGGTTGATAGAGACCCCAATGAAGGAAGACAAATTTGGTATTGGTTATCATCCCTCTACAATTTCAGATGCGGGGAGCAGGGGACCCATTACTTTCAATAGTGGGGGAATTATCTACACGGACCAGTCTTGTGCAGCCACAGAGGATAGTGTTGACAGTGATTATGACCTGGACGACTGGGTACGCCCTCATGCTCCGGGACAACAAGTGCAGAACTGGTTCGTTGAAGAAGTCATCCGGGTTACTCTTCAGACAGAGTAATTTTTCTTTGTTTTTTCTAACCATAATGCATGTCAAAATCTTACGCTCTGCCCAAGGCGTATAGATTCATTTGTAGGGCCACCCTGGTTGCATTTGCAATTTTTAATCATTAATAAAGGACGTTTTGCAATCAAATTTTGTTCTCTGTCTTTCAGTTTTTATTTTTGCACAAAAATAATAAAATGGCAATGTTTCATTTTCTTTTGTTTTGCTTAAAAATAAATTCTAAAATAAGGCATGAACCCGTTCATGCAGACTTGATCCTCCGGATACCACTGATAACGATTTTGATATGGCTATGTATGACTTTGACAATCCGATTTATCAAGCCGAAGAAGGGGATGAGAAAGATTGTGAACTCCCTGAAGAACTGGCCAGATTGTTGAAACAAGAGGAAAGGGTCATCCAGCCTCACCAAGAGACCGTAGAAATCATCAATATTAGTACCAAGGATGCCAAGAAAGAGATCAGAATTGGTGCCAGCTTGCAAGCAGATGTGAAGAAAACTTTGACTGAAATGTTGCGCGAGTACGTTGACATCTTCGCCTGGTCGTATCAAGACATGCCGGGGTTGGATACGGATATTGTTGTGCACAGGCTGCCATTAAGAGAAGAATGTCCGCCCGTCAAGCAGAAACTTCGTCGGACTCACCCCGACATGGCTTTAAAGATTAAGGAAGAAGTCCAGAAGCAGTGGGATGCTGGGTTTCTGGCTGTGACTAAATATCCTCCGTGGGTAGCCAACATCGTGCCAGTACCGAAGAAAGATGGAAAAGTGAGAATGTGTGTGGATTATTGAGATCTTAATAAAGCTAGCCCGAAAGAGGATTTTCCACTACCTCATATTGATGTGCTGGTCGATAATACAGCTCAATTTTCAGTGTTCTCCTTTATGGACGGGTTCTCCGGGTACAACCAGATCAAGATGGCACCTGAAGATATGGAGAAGACCACGTTCATTACTCCGTGGGGTACATATTGTTATAAAGTAATGCCTTTTGGGTTGAAAAACGCAGGGGCAACGTACCAGCGGGCGATGGTGACATTGTTTCATGACTTGATTCATAAGGAGATCGAATGTTATGTAGATGATATGATTGCCAAGTCGAGAACAGAAGAGGAACATCTGGTTAACCTGAAAAAGCTGTTTGAAAGGTTGAGAAAGTTCCGTCTGAGATTAAATCCAAACAAGTGCACGTTTGGGGTGCGTTCTGGAAAGTTGCTGGGTTTCATTGTGAGCGAAAGAGGAATCGAGGTTGATCCTGCCAAGGTGAAAGCAATACAAGAAATGCCTGAACCGAGAACAGAAAAAGAGGTTCGTGGTTTCTTGGGTAGATTGAACTACATTGCAAGGTTCATATCTCACCTAACAGCCACGTGTGAACCAATATTTAAATTGTTAAGGAAAGATCAAACGGTCAGGTGGAATGACGATTGCCAATTGGCATTCGATAAGATAAAAGAATACTTGCAGGAACCTCCGATTCTAATGCCTCCAGTTGAAGGGAGACCGCTGATAATGTATCTAACAGTGCTTGAAGGTTCCATGGGTTGTGTTCTCGGTCAACATGACGAGACAGGTAGGAAGGAGCATGCTATCTACTACATGAGCAAAAAGTTCAATGATTGTGAGTCCCGATACTCAATGCTTGAAAAGACATGCTGTGCGCTTGCATGGGCCGCTAAGCGATTGAGGCAATATATGGTTAGGCACACAACCTTGTTGATTTCAAAAATGGATCCTATCAAGTACATTTTCGAGAAACCAGCACTGACAGGCAGAGTTGCACGGTGGCAAATGGTCTTGACAGAGTATGACATTCAGTACACTTCACAAAAGGCCATCAAAGGAAGTATCCTGTCCGACTATCTTGCGCAACAGCCGATTGATGATTACCAACCCATGAAATTTGACTTCCCTGATGAGGACATCATGTTTCTCAAAGCTAAAGACTGCGAGGAACCACTCCCGGAGGAGGGGCCAGACCCTGAGTCCAAATGGAGTCTGATGTTTGATGGGGCTGTTAATATGAATGGGTGCGGAGTTGGAGCAGTTCTTATCACGCCGGAAGGTGTTCATATGCCCTTCACTGCCCGAATAACTTTCGGATTCACCAACAATGAAGCAGAGTATGAAGCTTGTATAATGGGGATCGAGGAGGCGATTAATCTACGGATTAAGACCCTTGATATATTCAGTGATTCAGCTTTGGTAATCAATCAAGTGAAAGGGAGTTGGTACACGCACCAAGCAAATCTAGTGCCGTATAGAGATTATACAAGGAGATTGCTGACATTTTTCACAACAGTGAAACTGTACCATATTCCTCGAGATGAGAATAGGTTCGCTGATGCCTTGGCCACTTTGTCTTCCATGATCAAAGTGCAAGGATGGAACCATGTACCTAAGATTGAGGTATCCCGCCTTGACAGACCATCATTTGTGTTTGCGGTCGATGCAACGTCTGATGACAAGCCATGGTTTCATGACATTAAGTGTTTCTTGAAAAGTCAAGAGTACCCGCCCGGGGCATCGTCCAAAGACAGGAAAACGTTGAGAAGGTTAGCTGGTAGTTTCTTCTTGAACAAAGATGGCGTGCTGTATAAAAGAAATTTTGACACGGTCCTGCTTAGATGTGTGGATAGACATGAAGCAGACTTGTTGATGATTGAAGTGCACGAAGGCTCTTTCGGTACCCATGCCGGAGGACACGCAATGGCTAAAAAGTTGTTAAGATCGGGATATTATTGGTTGACTATGGAGTCAGATTGTTGCAAATATGCCCGCAAATGCCATAAATGCCAGATCTATGCAGATAAAGTGCATGTACCTCCAAATCCGTTGAGTATCATGTCGTCGCCTTGGCCGTTTGCCATGTGGGGCATTGATATGATCGGAAAGATTGAGCCTACAGCTTCTAACGGTCATCGTTTCATCTTGGTGGCAATTGATTACTTCACCAAATGGGTTGAAGCTGCATCCTATGCCAATGTTACAAAACAAGTGGTAGCTCGTTTCTTAAAACGGGATATCATTTGCCGATATGGAGTTCCCGAAAGAATCATTACTGATAATGGTTCCAATTTGAATAACAAGATGATGGCTGAATTATGCCGGGACTTCAAAATCGAACATCACAATTCTTCTCCGTACCGTCCAAAGATGAATGGCGCGGTCGAAGCGGCCAACAAAAATATCAAGAAGATTGTGCAGAAGATGGTTGTCACGTACAAAGATTGGCATGAGATGTTACCATTTGCTTTGTATGGGTATCGAACGTCGGTACGCACGTCCACTGGGGCAACCCCATTCTCACTTGTATATGGAATGGAGGCAGTGCTACCGGTTGAAGTGGAGATTCCGTCCCTCAGAGTCATGATGGATGTTAAGCTAGATGAGGCTGAATGGGTACGAGCCAGATTTGATCAGCTGAGCCTTATTGAGGAAAAGCGATTGGCGGCTGTATGTCATGGGCAATTATACCAGCGCAGAATGAAGTAGGCATTTGACCAAAAGGTGCGTCCTCGGGTTTACAAAGTCGGAGATGTGGTACTCAAAAGGATCCTTCCTCCCAATACAGATCACAGGGGCAAATGGACTCCTAACTATGAAGGTCCATTCGTGGTTAAAAAGGTCTTTTCGGGCGGAGCCTCATTGCTTACAACCATGGATGGCGAAGACTTTTCATCCCCTGTCAACTCGGACGTAGTCAAAAAATACTTCGCATGAATAGACCCGCTGGATAATAAAAATAAAAAAATCCAGGAAAAAAAGGGCATCCCGGCGAACCAAAAACAGAATAAGGTTCGGGCAAAAATTAGGGATATAATTGAAAAAAATTGTACACCCGGTAAGTTGAAAACCCGAAAGGGCAACTTAGGCAAAAAAGGGTATCCTGGTGGATCGAAAACCTGAAAGGGCGGTCCACGCAAAAGAGGGATTTAAGCGAATGACTACGGTCTGAGTTATCTGTACCCCATTATCGTTTGAACAATTGACATTCTGAAAGATAGGAATCGGTCTGATCATTCCTCAGAAGGCAAGGTCGGGGAGTTTTGAAGACATACTG
Organism: Lathyrus tuberosus; assembly: GCA_022829125.1. Classification (NCBI taxonomy): domain Eukaryota; kingdom Viridiplantae; phylum Streptophyta; class Magnoliopsida; order Fabales; family Fabaceae; genus Lathyrus; species Lathyrus tuberosus. The sequence continues at coordinate 1,489,386 of JALAZF010000308.1, read as the reverse complement.
GTCATAGCAGAATGGAAACTCAGTGGAAGTCCGTTTTCACATTGCCATTAGGATAGTTTCTTTTCTCAATTTTCAGCGATCACCTCTTTCCAGGGATTGCTTCCGGATGTAATTGCCTATTCTGGGCTCTCAGTCAATAAATTGAATTTCAATAAAAAGCTTTCTTTTTTTGTTTTGTTGCTTTGTTTGCAAAAACGTCCTAATTTTTGATAAAACATTGCATTTGAAAACATGGCGGCCTTGCAATAACATGCGCGAAAAAAAAACATTTGAAATTACTTTGAATGTTGAATATTCCCGGATGGTGGATTCTAGCCACGCAATATTCGGGGCATGTGTGCATATTCTTTTGTTGCAGGTAGTAGGTGCAGATGGTTTTAAGCACAAGACCAGTAATCAATTACCCCACGCAAAAGACTGGGGCAATTACGGGTAAGGAGGTCGACGTTCCTCGCTCGGTCGACGGTCGTTCATAACGGTTCGATATCATTGAATTAAGTTCAACTGGGTACCGTTGTATCTTATTAAGTCGATTCTCTCATACAGTACTTCCAACAGCTACAAGTTTTTCTGTGTCGATAACGGTCACAGGTTCCCCAAAAGAGTGGTCTCGTCGATACCGAAACTGATGGTCATTATCCCCAGCGAAGTCGCAGGAGTTTGAAGAGGCTAAATCTTCTGTAAAATCCTCTTATGACATCCTCTTCGGGGACAAATTGTTTGTTTCCTCAGCATGAAGTGTGGATCATCCCCAGTAGAGTTTGAGGACAATTGGTCTTCTGTAAAATCCTCTCAAAAGGCATTCCCCAGCACGAGGCGCTTTAAAGCAGTTTTCTCCAGCAGAGTTTGTTATAAACTCGTCATCCCCAACGGAATTGTCTAAGGGAAAGCTCGCCTAACATGGGGCATTGTGGTACTTATCCTAAGCTCGACAGTCGTATTCTTCAGCAGACTACTGTGGATTTGCTTTGGGTTTCCCCAACATATCTCTAAGGATTTTTTCCTAGCAAGTTGCAGTGGAATGTTCTAACCAGAATTTGTATGTCCCCGGCAGAGTAGCCCTGATCCCCAGCAAGATTGTGTCTCTGGTAATGATCCCCCACAGAGGTCAGCATCGAATCTTGTCAGCAATACTCCCCAGCTGAGTTGTTGTTCTCCCCGCAGAGGTTTATAAGATCGGCAGAATCTATTCCTCAACAAGGATGGTACAGTTTTTCCCCAGCCGGGTCAGAAGGTTGATAACCCCTACAAAGGGTCTTGGATTGGATAGATCCCCAAGCAGAGTTTTTTATGACTTTTCTTCCCTAGCAAGACGCCATGCAAAGAAATTCTCATCCCCAGCGGAATCGCTGTGACCAGAATTCATTCCCCCAGCAGATGAAGTGATCACTGGCAGATTTATTATTCTTCAAGTCCAATTTATTTTTGGCAAACTTGACAATTCGAAGCAGACGGATTGTTCATTTATTCTCCAGTAGAGATACTATCCTCTCAGGAACCTCTAAAAGTCAAGTCATTGATCATTGTTCCTCAACAAAGTCGACAGAGATGTCTGACACGGATGCAGAGTGTAATCCAGTATTGGAATTTTGCGAAAGTCCACCCGTAGTGTGGCAAGCCAGTAGTCGTCTGGCATTGTTAAAAGACGTTAGCAAAGTCCAACAGTGGATTGGCAAAAGTCCATCTAAGGGTGGCAAATTCTTAAAGTCCAACAGTGGATTGGAAAAAGTCCGTCTTCGGGTGGCAAAAGTCCAACAGTGGATTGGCGAAAGGGCCATCTAAGGGTGGCAAATTTTAAAAGTCCAACAGTGGATTGGCAAAAGTCCATCTAAGGGTGGCAAATTCTTAAAGTCCAACAGTGGATTGGCAAAAGTCCGTCTTCGGGTGGCAAAAGTCCAACAGTGGATTGGCGAAAGGTCCATCTAAGGGTGGCAAATTTTAAAAGTCCAACAGTGGATTGGCAAAAGTCCGTCTTCGGGTGGCACAAGTCCAACAGTGGATTGGCAAAAGTCCGTCTTCGGGTGGCAAAAGTCCAACAGTGGATTGGCAAAAGTCCGTCTTCGGGTGGCAAAAGTCCAACAGTGGATTGGCGAAAGGTCCATCTAAGGGTGGCAAATTCTAAAAGTCCAACAGTGGATTGGCAAAAGTCCGTCTTCGGGTGGCACGAAGCTGCAAAGTCCACCAGTAGTGTGGCAAGCCAGTAGTCGTCTGGCGTCGTTCAAAAAGACATTTCTAAAGTCCACCAGTAGCGTGGCAGGCCAGTAGTCGTCTGGAGTTGCATAAAAGACATTGTTAAAGTCCACCAGCAGTGTGGCAAGCCAGTAGTCGTCTGGCGTCGTTCAAAAAGACATTTCTAAAGTCCACCAGTAGCGTGGCAGGCCAGTAGTCGTCTGGATTCAGTAGTCGTCTGGTGTCGTTCGAAAGACAGTTTTCTCTGACAATGTTTCATTGAAGATTCAAGCCAGCAATGTCGGGGGAGTTTCTTCCTCATCATCCAGAGCAAATTTTTTGTTATATTTGGTATTCAATCACTATATACCTTGAAAGTCCGAAAGCAATCGCTTTCAGGCATTCAGGTCTACAGCGCTTGAATAGGGGCAGCTGTAATACCCCAAAATTTGCTCTCCCTCTTTGTCATCATAGCATGGCATTATCATTTATCATATCATATCCACCTCATTAACATTACATTGCATTTAACATAGAAAATTGAAGCATAACATCCTTCTTACCATCAGGGCATGTGATCAGGTGGAAGGTGGACAATCAAAGGATCATTCAAAGCACAAAAAGGTCAATCAAGTTTCCTCAAGGCAAGCCAAGAGGCCTTTCATGTCTCATACCATCTCAATGGATCACCCACAACCTCAAGGATGAGAGATTCAATGGGAGATTGAAGCACTACATCTTTCACTATGCAAGAGGTTCAAAAACTGAAGGAAAACCCTCAAAAGGGATAACTCATTGATCCAAAATCATCCTCAAATGGTATATCTCATCATCCTTTAAGAGGATACACAACATACTCTGAGGAATTTGAAATTGAAGACTGCACATTTTTCTCCTAGGAGGTGGGCACCAAAACTAGGGTTTCCCATTAAATCAGAGAATCTTTGATTTCTTGGACAAAACTTGATGTCATGGTGTCCTACATGTTCTTAAGTGTATGTGTATGGAAAATTGCCTCTCAATTGGTTTTAGAAGTGGTTCAATTGGAAGAAAGATCAGAAATCAGGAAAATTGGGGCCAAGTCAAATAATCAGAGGAAAAAGTCAACTCTTGACTTTTTGAGGCCAAATCCATAAAATTCATGTTATATGTGTCCAATGTACAAAATTTGGTCAAGAAACTCCAAAGGAATTATGAAAAAATCAAGAGGTGGAAAGTTGCCATTTTTGGAAGAAGAAGGGTTACTAAAAATAGCAAGTTTTGGCCATTTTGCATCAGAGTTTGAGCCAAGGCCATTTAAAATTGAAGTACCAAATGAAAATTCCACTCGGCCATAACAAAAGATCTTGTTTCAAGCTTCAAATCCATGTGTGGAACATCTCCATTGGATAAAAATTGAGTGAGATATGATTGATCAAAGTTTGAGCAAAGTAGGTTCAAAACTAGGTCATGACCAAGATTTTCAGGGCACGCGCGCAGTCATTTTAACAAACATGTGGTGGGCCAAATGTCCACTCATTTTTCTCATGGTTAAAGGCCTCAAATGAAAAATCTTTCAACATGAAAGTTGTTCCTCTATGTGAGATCTTTAAGATTGGTGTTCATGTTTTTTTCATTTGATCAAAGGTCAAGAAGTTATGTTGAGTCCAATGTGCTTTGATCATGCTGAAAACCTAGGGGCCATGTTACCTTGTCAACCAACCTTTGCCACGCCCTCATACCAGTTCCAAACCTATGTGTTATAAGTCATTTTTCAACCTCTTCCAAGCATCATTTCATTTCATTTTTCATACCAAACATGTAGCATTACATCTCCTCTTTCCAATGACTCCTAAAACACACCAATTCATTCATTGAGTAGAGAGAAAAACTTCCTCAAACCACCTCATGTTGATACTGATGCATTGACAGACTGGTGCACGATTTTGGATCACACACACCACAAACACTTCTTAACCTCAGCTTTCCTCTTTAAACCAAACACACATGACATAAATGTCATACACTAGCACGTGCTTTGCATGGAAATAGAAAAAACAAGCTTGCTGAGCAAGTTTCTAATGCAACAGCCTTTGCCATTCGTTTCTCTTGCTGCTCCACCTTAACACACCATAGGTCATCACCATAACATCATAGCCATAGCATAACTCGTCCCCTAACTAACTTGGCTCAGTTAGTTAGGATGGACTCAGTTTAACCACTTTAACTCACCTTAACTGACTCATTAAACCATGGTTAAACTCTACTATAAATCAAGATATCACTCACAAATCTCAGTTTTCTAACTTCATTCTTCCACATTCTCTCCAAAAACTCTCTCTGCTCTACTCTCAACATCACCATTGCAAGGAATCTTCGAGTTCACATTGTTCATCCTGCTCCTAAATCTTCTATGATTCTCTCTCAACTTCACCAAAGAGCAACTGATTTTTGAGCTTGGATCTCATTTCTTCTCCCCTGAATCATCATCTTCATCAAAGCCTTTATTTGGCCAAGTGAAGCTTAAGGAAGAAGCAAGCATTTCCTCTGGTTTTCTCAGACTCTACAAGGACTGCAAGATCAGGTTCCGAAGCTTACAAACTCTTCTCTCACGTTTACTTGTTTATTTTGTTGTTTTCATGATGATATGAGCTCACTAGGAGCATTTGAACTCTGGCTAGTTGATAGAGCTTCTTAGAAGCTTAGATCCAAAACTTAGGGCAATATGTTCGTGTTTGTTTCTTGCTATATGTGAATGGTTTGATGATTTCATTGATGGATTTGGAATGCACGTGACTTCCTGAAGATTTTGATGTGCATTGCATAAATTTCTGGAATGTTTGGTTGATTACAGCGCCGGAGAGTGGCCGGAGAAGGTGACCGGAGGTCCCTCTCCGGCCGGTGAGTTGATGTTAGGGTTTATGTGTGTTCTAATCCTGTCCGTTCATTTTTCGTGATCGTGTGGTTCAGGACGTGCCAGCACATTAAAATGCACGTGCACCTCACATGTTTTATTTCTGATTTCAATTAATCAACGTGTGGTGCAGTGCATGGTAATGTGTGTGGTCACTCATGCGCGTGTGTTAGATCTGGTTACTTTGAATTTCGTTTGACCTTGACTTGATCCAATGGCCATGAGCGAGTCAATTTTGTTGACTGACAGTGTATGTTTGTTAGTGTGTTTTGTGCAGACTTGGACCTTGGACTAAATTGATATTCACACCCCCTTGTTTAAGGCCCAATGTAATTTGAACTGATTAATTACTAGTCATGCACCCCCATTCCTTTTTGCATTGCATTTTATTTTTCCATTTTTCTACACGTTTTCTTTTTAATTTTGAAAAATACTAAATAGCATCATAAAATTCCACAAAAATTCATGAGTATCATTAAAACATTTAGAAATTTTTTGGTGATTTTATTTTCTGATTTTATGACATTTTTACCCCTGCTCCATAATTTTCGTTGAATTTCTTTGGTGTACATTCTTAATGTGGTACATGATCTTGTTTAATTTTGTTCTTGATCATTAAAAATTGTTTTGATGCTCTTCTTTTTGTATTGAGTCATTAGCATCTTGAGGTATGTTAAGTGTTTTTTATTTGATTTTTTAGGTCATTTTATGGCATGTTTGGTGTTCATTGTTATGTTACTTGGTATGATGTGTATACTTGACCTAAGTGCATTGTTTAAAATCATTTTGCCTTGGTTTCTTGCATGCCACTTTGATATGTGATTCATCTCTGATTTGTGAGCTTCAATATCATGTTTTCATAATTTTCATGAGGCCATCTAATTTTTGTTTAATGCAATACCTTTAAAGCATAATAACATGTCATATCATTGTGATCTTTGTGCATGTTCACATGATTTCTTTTGTACATACTTGCATGATCATTTGCATATTTGGTGAACCATTCATTTGACATTATAGGTCATTGGTACATATTATATGTCATCTTTGCATGTTGGTTATCATTTGAACCTTGTGCACCTTTAACATGTTGTGTTTGCACTTTCCTTTGTTTGGAACTTCCATTTCAATTCTACTTCTTCTATCACTTCTCAAATGTTTTGATGTGTCATGCATGAATACTTGTGAGATGTTTGTGAATTATTTTTCATTTCATTTCAATTCTGATCCATGGATTACATGTTCCATTTATGCATGTTTTTTTTTTTTTTTTATTTCTTTTCATCTTTCATTCTCCCTTTTCTTATGGTAGCATGTTCTAATGCCATGGATGATGTTTGTTGCCTATCCACTTGGACTTGCATGATGATAATCATTTGTTTTCCATATGATGAACATTCTGATTGTGGTTATAGGATTTGATGTCTCATCTAATTCTTTTGAGTTTTATGGTGCATTAAATGTTTCCTTGCTTCCTATACTTGTACACATGTTTACTAACCATGTAGGGACTTTGGTAAGTTGCAATTGAGTGTGGATAAGGAATCCGCATTCAAATTCTATCCTTTCTCTTTTACAATTCCATTTTATGTTTTGTTAAGCACTTATGTGCTTTCTTTTAATAACTCATCACTTTCCCTTTTTGAATTACAATTCATCTTTTACTTTAGAAGTGAATTGTTTAATTCTTTCTTTCTTTAGACTTTAGGTTGAAACCTCACAAACCATTAGGATCACTCCCTTTAATCTTCAATTAGGATTGAGTCTTAGTCCAAATAGATTTTTACCTTTATCCTCTCTTGAGTCTCTTTTCTCATCTCAAAGAAAATTCAAAATATCTAATAAAGGTAGGCATTTATTGCATTTAGGCCTTTCATATAAAGAAAAGATTATAAGGGGTCTTCTCTTATAATCTTAAAATGTGTAGCATATAACCCATCTTGGGTCAATGTGTTAAACATTTGATCTTGTATGAGGGACCTAAATGCAATACTTGTTGAAGGTACAAATGAAAAAACACTTCTCCATTTCTTAATCAACAAAAACACTTAATAAATACAAGTATACTAGTGTGTTTGAACCTTAATAATTGGAAATAGGTGTGAGGGTCTTCTTCACTCTTAGTGTGCTTTCTTACTCATTCCATCTTGGAATGTGAGGAGGTACACATTCCAATGACTAAGATTCAGATACACTATCACATGCAAACAAATCCAAAACACTTCTTTCTAAAAGACAAAACCAAACAATAACGTCTTTCCTTCGGGAATTCTTTTCTCACCTCATTCACTCTCAGCGTACGAACGTGCTTCTACTCGTTCTCTTGCAAGATGGTAACGCGCTCGGACCGGCGAGACTGCAACACCTGAGCTAGAACGTTAGCCGTTCCCTAAAAAACACAAACAATTCATCCCTAGTGAGGGGAACTACGTCGCTCTGATTCTCATGCTCCCGATGAGATACGTAGGCAGTGGGGTAGGGCCCATGCGAGCACTTCTTTTATTTTCCCTACATTTGTTTCTCGTTCCTTTTCCATTCTTTCTCCTTTCTTTCTTTCAGTTCTTTTTCCAGTATCCTTTTCTATCACCCTTTGATTGAGACAAGCAAGCGTGGATCCCATCGGGTACGATGGACGTGAGAGGGTGCTAATACCTTCCTCTCGCGTAACCGACTCCCGAACTCAGTTCTCTTGGTCGCAAGACCATGCTCTTTCCTTCTCTCAGGTTTACGCGGTGTTTCCTTTCCCTCTCTTGGGATAAATACACATTGCTGGCGACTCTGTTTCGGTGCCACTTTCGCGTTTGTACTAGGATGAAAATCCCGGGAGCGACAGCCACCAAGTTGACATTCATTGCACGGATGTCGTGGTTTTGAATGACATTAGAATTCGTGTAAACCATGTTAACTCCACGAACTCGGTGCTCTTGGATCCATTCGAGATCCATCTGTTCTTGTAGAGCTGATTGCACTACAGAACATCCTTGATTGTCTTTAGAGCAGATACCACACTGATGATAGTTATGAGGTGGCACATGGCCATATCCACTCTGTCTACAATGCATCTTGACCAGATTGGTTTTTAACAAGAGTACATCGTGAATTTGATAGACATCGTTAGTCTCTCTTTCTATCAAATTGACGACAGCCTTCTCGTGTTGAGGCAGCGGGTTCGTGAGAACATTAGGATTCGTATCTTTGAAGGATAAGACCCCGCTCCTAACAAGTTTTTGCACGTCGGACTTGAAATTGAGACAAGTCTCTATGTTATGCCCTGGACTTCCTTGATGATAAGGGCAAGTTTGATCCACCTTAAACCAAAAAGGCGGATTTTCCGGTACGGTAAGAGGAGATTTAGTCTGAATGTGCCCCTTAGCCAGTAGTAATGGAAACAGTTCTGCATACGTTACGGGTATAGGATCAAATCCTGGTGGCCGTGTTGTACGGTTGTTGTTATATGGAGGACGAGCCTGCTGAAGAGGCTGTTGTGTCCTTTGCTGGTCAGGTTGGCTCTGCGCAACCTGAGGTTGATACGTAGGAATAGACGCAGGGTTGATAGCAGGAGTCACAGCTGCTACCGGTTGATAACGTCGTCTTTGCTTTCCGAGAGAGATATTCCCAATATCTTGCTCTTTTTTCTTAGGGAGAGCACTACCGTATTTTTTAGTACCGCTCGTCGATCCAAGGTCTTTTACCAAATGTCCTTCTCGGACGGCTTCCTCAAGACGTACACCCATGCCGACCATTTCGGTGAAATCACTGGGCGCACTGGCAACCATTCGGTCATAGTAAAATGAGCTTAAGGTCTTTAAGAAGATCTTTGTCATCTCTTTTTCCTCAAGAGGTGGACAAATTTGAGCGGCAATTTCATGCCACCTTTGAGCATACTCCTTAAAGGTTTCCTTGTCCTTTTGCGACATCGATCTGAGTTGATCTCTGTCGGGTGCCATGTCCAAATTGTATTTGTATTGTTGGACGAAGGCAGTGCCAAGATCTCTGAATGTGCTAATCGTGGCACGGTTTAAACCCATGTACCATTTTAATGCGGTACCGGTTAAACTATCCTGAAAGTAATGAATTAGTAGGTCCTGATTCTCCGTCTGAGCTGACATCCGCCGAGCGTACATCACCAGATGGCTTTGAGGGCAAGAGTTACCATTGTATTTTTCAAAGTCGGGCACTTGAAATTTGTGTGGGACTTTCACATTTGGGACCAAGCAGAGATCTGCGGCGTCTTTTCATAGATCCTGACCGCGAATGGCTTGCAGCTCCTTCTGCATTTTCAAGAATTGCTCCTGGAATTCATCCATTTTATCAAACATAGTTTCCTTTTTACCAGAAGGTGTCTGTGGAATCTGTCCTTCTGGGACAGTGTGCACCACAGGGGGTGGTACCGTGACTACGGTCGTGAGTCTTGGCGTTTCCTGAAGTTTGTAACCTTCAGGAGTCTTCAACATGCCCCTGGCATCTTTTCTTTCCTGAAGTTTGTAACCTTCAGGCCCAGCGGCTTCTGTTGTGATTCCCTGATCTTCAGTGATCGGCAGAACATATCCTTCCGGGATATAGTTAACAGGCATGCCCCAAGGATGATCTTTCGGTATCTGATACCTAGGATCATACCTCTCCACTATGGGCGTTGAGGTGATCTCTGAGATCACAGTTCTTTGTAGCTGAGCTTCTAACATGGCTTGCATGTCGTTACGAAGCTTTCTCATATCCTCTCTTAGAGCGTCGATCTCTTCTTTCAACTCTTTGTTTTCTTCCTCAAGATCATCCATCTTTTTCTGACGATTGGCCCGAGTAATATACGAATGAGACAGTTTGACTCTAGAACCGAGACACAAACGTGAGATTCGTAGGTAAGAAGAATACGCGATGTGAGAATGATGAATGCAATGATTATATTAATTGTTTAAGGTTTAATCAAAATAAACTTCGACAATTAGATTGTAAATATCAAACGGTGGGGAGACCCCTTTTTATTGAAATTTAAAGGATTACAGAAGTGGAAATACAGTAGATTACAAAGTGCAGAAACAGAAACCTAAACTAATGGGTCCTGAGTTCTCTCTGAAGAGAAATCAGGTGCTGATTCTGGTATCTTCCCTTTCTTTAACCGGGGCTCTTGGGCCGTTGTCGGGTTGTCATTCCTTTGCCAGGTGAAAGGAGCGCGCAAATTCCTTTGGTCATCCTGATTATCTACAGCGTGTTGCTCCAAAATTTTAATCAGAGCATCTTTCTCTTTCAGTAATTGCTATATTTTGATGCACTCTATGTCGAGGGTGCGGTACTTGTTCTTCCAAGACCTTCTCTCCTTTTGAATTTTGTTGAGAGTAACCTGAAGCTTTTCAGTTTCCGTCATGAAGTACATGACAGATTCCCTCGGCGGAAGAATTCCGTAACGAGGATAAGGCATCTTTAGCTTGAGAGCTCTAGTTTGTATCCAATGGAGATAAGGCTCCACCGAGACACAGTCCGGTTTTCCTAGAGACTCTCGTACTTTATTATGAACATGCTTCCAAGCGTGCACTATTTCCATCTTTAGTGCTCTGTCATTTTCTCCTTCCTTGAAGAAAAGACCTTCCAGATAAACACCCAGTGGGATGTGTCTCATCGGGTATCCAAATTTACAGCGAACCAATACCGGATGATAGTTGATTCCTCCCTTAGTTCCTATAAGGGATACGTTGGGGACGTTTCCACAACGGTCAATGCTCCTGATTCCATCATAAATCCTATTACACCAATCTATATCAGAGTTGGTAAGAGACATGATCTTCTGCGACCAGCGTAGGGCACTCTTACAATCCCAAAAAGCAGCAGACTTGGGCAAGTGAGAGATAAACCATTTGTAAAGCAAAGGTACACATCATGTGATCTCCCCTCCGCTGTACAATTCCCCAAGTGTACAGAATGATACGCATCTGCGAGCAAAGTCGGTACAGGATTTCCAATGAGAAAAACCTTAATAGCGTTGATATCGACGAAATTATTAATGTTAGGAAACAAAAATAACCCGTAGGTGAGCAAGACAAAGATGCTTTCAAAAGCAGTTATGTTTCCTATACTGGCAAAATACAGGGCTTTCTTCGTCAAGAACTGGGCCGACAAACCTTGGATGCCACCCTTAGCGGTCATGTGAGTCCTGACCTCAGACTCGTCCAAGTGAATTGCTCTTGCAATTGTCTAATTCTTTGGAATTTCTTCCAGTCCAGAAAATGGAGCTCGATCCGTAATGTGTAGATCGATCAGATGAGAATACTCCTCCACCGTTGGTGCGAGCTGGTAATCCGGGAATGTGAAACAGTGATAAACTGGATCATAAAACTGAATGAGCGCATCCATGATTCCCTCAATCACATGGACTCTTAACAGTGGTAGCAAACCTCCGTGCTTGGCTCTGAAAGCCTCTGGGTTAGTGATCATCCTCGCTAACCTTCTCAAATCCTCTAGTTTTGGAACCTTGAAGGTATACTGGTGAGTTCTCCTTCTACCGAAATCCATTAGTGCGATCCTTTTCTCTGATATTTGCAATCACAGTCTTAGTTTATTTTGAAAAAACAGAGAGACTAGAAGACAAGATTTTTTTTATGTTTTAATGTTTCTTAGATGAATGTATGAATGCAGCACACAAAAACATAGAAAAAACATGGGGTCAAAGGGTCGTTGTCATGAAGTCAAGGCTCTACCCATCCCCAAAGGTTTATACTAGGGTGATTTTTGTACCTGTACTCATTATCATCAGCTTCTCCCAAGAAAGCAAAACAACAAGCGGATCACCAGCGAGTTGTAAAACAATCTTAGAGTAAGTGCCATTCACCGAGAATAGATCACCAGCCTCAAATGAGGGTAGTATCGCGTAACAACTATTTCCGATAGTTTCCGCACTACGAAAGGGTTTGGCTCCTCAGCTTCTCAGACTTAACAACCGGCCAATTGTCTAGGTGAGAGAATGGGTTGTGTTGGTCAGCCTCCACTGAGGTTGATGGTCGACCCCGTCGCCACCACTTATCTTAAGTGTATACTCGATCTTTCCACATACGGCATCACCCGCATTCCCATTAGCAGAAAAATAAACACGGATAGCAACTAGGAAAAGCCGTATATATATTTGTCCTAAACATCCTAGACTTATAAAGCTAAGAATCCTAAGTTCCTGACAAAAAATGGGTTCCCCGGCGGAAGCCCCAATCTGTGGTATTCACACAAGTGAAGAATAGGAAGACCGTGCCTAGATCTAACTTTGAAATGCCCCACGGTGGGCGCCATTTTTTCTGTAGCGAGCGATTTTGGACGCGGTTCTTAAGCGCTGGTCGCTCTCTGCGGTTGAGCTTAAAACTACAGGTCGATTCATTTTTATCCTATTGTGAGCTGATGAAGGAAGGGAAATAGATGTCTCCAATTAACCCTGCTTTGCGTACTGAGTTTAAACAGCGGTCTGTTAGGTTACGGATGCTATCAATGTGGGGGGGGGGCCTTTGTACTGGTTATTTGTATTTTCGCCAATACTGGTTTCTTTCTAGGACTTGGCAGAAGGTTTCTGGCGGGGAACAAGGATTAGGATGTTAGGACTGGTGCTTTTTGATTACTGCTTTTGATTGATGGAGATATGGGATTTGGATTTTTTGTTCAGTGTGCTCACTAAGATCTTTTCTTTCAATCTTATGCCTACGTATTCCCGTTTACCGAAATAGGGAAATCAGAGCGTTCGTAGTTCCTCCTATTCTATGGGAGGAAATGGTTGTTTTTGGTGTCTTGTTCAAAGCCCAAGACGTGAAGCGAAAAGGTGATTTGTATCTTGTTCAAAGCCCAAGATGTGAAGCTGAAGGTCCCAACTTTAGAGAGAATTTGTCATCTCTAAAGAGGTTTGTCTGTCACAACTGTTGGGTGACTGATTTATAAAGGAGGATTACTTTAACCGGGATACGTGGATCCGGTAATGCCATAATTTCCTTTATAGGGGGTTTTTAACCTGAAGGGGAAGACTTTAACTCAGTGTAGAGCAATGTTATCTTTCCTTAGGATTTTCTCATGCTAAAAGGGGGACATTGGCATGGATGTAGATGATCCAGAGGCTTGCCGCTTACAGCGATTAGATGAAGGGGGAAGGAGTTGTTGATGTTTGTGTACTGTGAACGAGGCACAGCTTTGATGCTAAAAGGTTGATTGGACCAACCAGTGGTTTTCTTATATAAAGCCTAAGAGGAGGCTAATATATGTCTCGTACAAAGCCTGAGAGAGAGGCTAAAAGGGTTTTGACTCAACGAGGGAATCTTTTTGTATCTCGTATAAAGCCCGAGATGGAGGCTATTGTTTGTTTGGCTCAATAAGAATCCTTTTGTATCTCGTACAAAGCCCGAGATGGAGGCTAAAGGGGTGATTGACTCAAGGAGGGAGTCTCTTATGTGTCTCGTATAAAGCCCGAGAGAGAGGCTAAATGTTGTTTCAGTTAAGTGACAGGTCCAGTATACTCATTTTTGAAGAGAAAATCAGTTCTTCTATGAGCAACACTGTACTCAAGGATTTGATTCAAGGATCCGGGTTATTCCTGTTCTTTAAGAAAGCGGGAAATCCGAAGGGTATTGAGACTGTCCAAGTCTGCGGGTTTCCTTCCTATTTAACGAAGGGGTCACTTGAGAATGTCTTTGAGACTCAAGGAAATTAGACTGTCCAAGTCTAGAGTGTCATCTTTGGTATTGTGCTTTGAGAAACAGTAGTAGACTCTTTGAAAGGACTGTTCTATGAAGATGACTAGGTTTTGTTCCTATACCTCTAGGAGTTCGTCGGGACAATTTGTACGAAGCCCAAGAGGAGGCTGGAAACTTTTAAGAAGCCGACGGGTCCTTGTTGTAAGCCCAAGAGAAGGCTATCATTCTCGGAGGAAGAGATCATTATACGAAGCCTAAGAGGAGGCTGTGAATACTTCTAAGAAGTCGATGGGTCCTTGTACTAAGCCCAAGAGGAGGCGGGGTTGCTTTTAGGAAGCCTGTGGGTCCTTGTACGATGCCCAAGAGGAGGCCGATGCTTTTAAGAAGCCCGTGGGTCCCCAAACCCCGAGAAATTCAAGGCAATGCTATTCACCGAGAATAGATCAAAGTCAGGAAAGTTTGAGAATTTGGAAGAAACTCAAAGATGCCATTCACGGAGAATACATTCATCTCTGGGAGTAGAGTATCTTGACAATTCCTAATGAGGACAGCCTGAGAGAAGACTGTATCTGGTGATCCTATTGGGGATCTAGTTGTCTATTTCTACGAATAAACGAAACGGAGTCACCTTGTTCTAGACGTAGTTGCCGGAGAAACTCTAAATATCTATACTATTATTACATAGTTGATATGAGTTTATGAAAGAAGACTTACAGTGAAACAGCCCCACAATACAGTTATATGTATATAAAAGCGGTAAATGAAAGCAATAACCACTTACTCGGTTGTAGAGCTTCCATGCTGTTTGGTTAGTTGTTCAACAAAGAAAGATTGAAAACAACAGTATATTCAAAATCAAAGGAGAAAGTGCTTTGAAAAAGAAAGATTTGGGGCTTACAGCTCAAGGAGAGGCCCAGGGTTTTATCAGTGAGCGCACTGTTGAATTTGTACAGAGGGACTTATACAAGTGACTGTGGCCCAAAATGTTTTCTGTACAAAGGGATGGGTCTTACACTCTCTCAAGAGGCCCAAAAGGTTTTAAAGAAAAAGGGTGGGGCTTATAACACGAGGGTAGGCCCAATTGATTTTTCGTTTAAAAATGGCGATCGCGCCGAGATTTTCTTTTAACGCAGAGGGACTTATACAATAAGTGAGGCCCAAAATGTTTTGGTTAAAAGGGGATTGGGTCTTACACTCTAATAGAGGCCCAAAGTGTTTTTGAATGGGTCTTATAGCTCAAGGAGAGGCCCAAGGTTATTTTTTAAAAGGCGATGATTGTGCCGTTTATTTGAAAATGTACAGAGGGACTTATACAATGAATGAGACCCAAAATATTTCTGTACAAGTGGGTTGGGTCTTACACTCTCTCAAGAGGCCCAAAGTGTTTTGAAAATGATTTATGAGGGTTGAATTAATCCAAAAACCCTAATTTGTTTTCAAAAATGTATTTAATTGAATAAAAATTCAATTAAAAATGATCAAAATTGTTTAACATATGAAAAACAAATTGTGATTTTGGATTAATGCTTCAAAAATTAAGTATTGACCTACAAAAAATTAGAAAGCAATAAAAGTTGCAAAATCAATGTAGAAAAAATATTTAAAATGTCAAAAACAATTAAAATATTAATTCTTTGCAAAAATATCAATTATATGAAATAAATAATATTTTTGGGATTTTTTGATAAAATAAAATATTTTAACATTTTTTTGAATTATTAAAAAAAGAATCAACTCAAAATCATTAAAACTCAGAGAGAAATTAATTTTTGAATCAATTAAATAAAATCACAAAATTCAAATATTCAAATTTCTAAAAATGGCGCCAAGAACACGCGCGTGTTCTGGGTTTGCCCAGATTTACATTTTCCATCCAATCTCACTGAATACGTAATCATATCATGCAATCCACATATCATTATGCTCGTCTCAACCTCACGATCATGTCTATAACACTTAATTTCATTTAAATTAAACATAAAACATGAAATCACGAAGAAACCTCAAGAACCCTAATTTCTGCATGAAGGCTAGGATTTTTGATACACGATTCAAACAATGCAATTAATTGAGAGAAAACATTCCATGAATGATTATGAACATATGGCCAAATTATTGTGCGAGGAAATATGCATGGATTGAGAGATGACCAAGTATATGCTTACCTCTAAGTCGTGACAGCAAGTGCAATGTGATTTTTGATTTGGAGGTGTTACAGATGAGTGGTGATGATCTGAACAGCTTCCCTACACCCTATGGAGTGTGTTTGAATGCTTGGACTTGATTGAAATTGGCTGGATCAATTCATGGCATCTCAGCTGCAACTTGATTGAAAATTTGAGCAACCAGCTGGTGATTTTGTGAAATTGATGTTTCAGAAGTGATCTAAGTGTTTGATCAGCTCATATGTGATGTATATGAGGTGTGTGAGTGATTGGTTTGATTGGAAAATCTCTCAAACTCAAAACCCGATAGCTACCTTGCTAAGAAAGGCATTTTTGCCAAGAGAAAGAGATTTTGAGGAAAGCATCTGTTAGATGTCTTTGGTGTACTCAAACTGATCACAATTGAGCTCTATTTATAGTAGAGCAAGTTTATTTTCCAAGGAATAGTGAATGGCAGCTGCTAAGTAGGTTTGGCCAATGTTGTCCAATGGAAATGCAAGTCTCCTCTAGCCATTGACTAGAGGTTAGGGCACAAAACTTTGGTTCCCTTGGTCTTGGATAAGTCTTGACTGATTTCAGATGAGAATGGCTCAGTCCATGCCACCTTGATGCTTCCATTGAATGCTTCAATCCAAATTTGGAGTCTTGTCCCTATTTTGGCCATTCTAGGTTCAACATGCTATTTCTTGTTCCATGGACTTTGGAGGCTTGGCTCAGTGATTGTCCCCTTTAGATTCAATCCTCAGATGTGTCCAAGTGGATAGGAGCATTTGAATTTGGCTGATTTTGGCAAATCGAGCCAAAATGCAAAATCTGCCTTGCCTTTGACAGATTTCAGCAAGGCAACTTGACAATGTCATATCTCATGGGGTAAGTTGAATTTGGCAATGTTCTTGGCCATTTTGGAGAGCCCTTACATGATATAACACCTGTTTGACCATGTTTGATTTTGATCTCTTTTGAATCCAAGTGAAAAATCCCCCTACATTTGGCAAAAAGTGAAGGCAGATTCTGACTTAGTGAAAATTTCGCTAAGTGTTGGAAAAGTGACATTTTCACTTTTCAGCCATTTTGATCACTCCATAACCCAAAATCCTTAATGAATTGGACTTAGGTCTAGTTGAAGTTTTTGTAGAGGGTAATGAGGGCTACAAATTCATCTTAGGATGAAAAAAATTGGCCTTGTGGTTTAGGAGTTATGGTCCTCCAAAGTTGGTGCATTAGTGGTACTTTTTCCATAACTTAGAAAAATTTCTAAGTTTTATGGTTACCCCTTTTACAAGTTATCCCATTTCCTTTGATTTTTCTTGATGAATGATGATTCAAATCATACATTAACATCATTTTTGGGTTAAAAATCCATTATGGTGAAAAATCTCAAAAAGTCAAAGTTGACTTTTGTGCACAGTTGACTTTTTATCAGATGAATTCCAAACTGTGCAATTCTTCAGGAAATCATGTCCTTGACCTAAATCAAACTTGATGGACATGTTCCATGGGTGTCATAGGGTATATTGGGGCATGTCCTAGGGCTTAGGAGCATGTCCTGGTCAAAAGTCAAAGTTGCAGTTGACTTTCCTCGCGAAACCCTAATTGTGGTGCAGATGAAATTGAGACTTGTTACTCAAGCTTCTTGGATTAATCCATTGTTCCAAATGGATCAATATAGTTCATTAGAGACCCTCAAACCCTCTCTTGAGGTCTTGTCTCTTGATTTTCCCTAAAAGTCAACTTAGGGGTGAAATAGGTCAAGAAACCCTAATTCCTGATTTTTGATGAATGCATCCCCTAAGGCAAAATTGACTTGATGGATGGGTCCATGAGGTTCCATGGAGTAAATTAGGTTGTGTTTTGGATCTTTGGCTTGTGCCCAGATGAAACTTTCCATCTGGAGGCCCTGGTCGACCAAAACCCTAATTTGGTGATACTGGCGATCTTGAGACTTGATCCACCTAGAAGGGAGCAGCCTTGTGCTTAATCCTTAAAGCGGGAGTCCTTTTTGATCCTTTGTGTATGTTTGAGAGGTTAGACAAGTTGAAGATCAAGTCATTCCTTGACTGATCCTTTGTCTAAGGCTCTAAGAGGGCTTAAAACCCTAATTTTGATTGTAGTGAATGCTCAACAACCCTTGAGGCATTTGATGAGGCATGATGATTCATCCATATTGTGATGATGATTTGCACAATGATGGGAAACTTTAGTGGTCAAAATTTGGGGTATTACAAGGGGAGATAAGGAGTTAATCCCTAGTTAACCATTTCGAGCCTAGAAGTAGGAGTTTCCTTCAGATTTCTAAACCTTTACGCTTAACCTGGGGCATGGGTAGTGTTCATATAATTTGACTACACATTCGAATTGCAAAATAAAACATCCCGTCTGAGGATCAGCCATATGTTATTCTTCGCACATATCCTGACGTGTCGAAAGAACCATGCAAAATTCAAAAGTTATGGTGGTTTTTATTTAATGACCAATGACTTGGCAGTCACAAGCCTTTCCAAAAAAAGAAAAGTCAAAAAAAGAAAAGCCCGCTAAGTCGAACACCCAAAGAGGCGACTTAGGCAAAAATTAGAGCAATCCTGGTGGACTTAAAGAACAAAATCAGTCCAGGCAAAAATTAGGGATCAAAAAGAAAAGTCAAGCAAAAGAGGTCCTCAAATCCTCAAGCGAAGCAAAACAAGATTTTGTGACCACCATGTCAATAATAAAAAGGTCACTGACATCCATGACAAAAGTAAAATAAGGTGATTTCTATTTCAAGTAAATCTTGAATCTCATCTTCATTCTTACACCATCGAACTCTCTTAGCAGACGAATGTGTGACGATTTTATCTGAACGTAGGACTGGAGGACATCACGAATAAAGGGGCGGGTTAAAACCAAACTTTAAGCCTTAGATACTTTGTTTCTATAACCGTGAACCAGACCATGTTACAACCTTTAAAAGACCTAATTCATACAGAGTTTATTCTAAAAGCATACTACAGCAAGGTTGCATAAATTGACTCCTACAGATTTGGTAATCATCTATATTGGTGTCATATTCTTGCTATATCTTTCACACTAGCCAAATCAGCATTGCGTTTGGGCTAATGGTCCATTAGTCACATACTATCACATCATTATAATAATTATTGATTTTTTTCAAAACTTGCATGAGCATTGCATTAAATTACCATTTGTGAACGAACAATTTGGATTGCAAGTCAATACTTGACATCAAGGAAATCCCAACAAGGAGCAATCAAAAGAAGACTTGATCATTCATCAAGGTGACCACAATCAAGATCACTTCATAACCCTATGGATCAGGGGCATTGTCATCCAATTATTATGTCGACTAAGGAATCAGTCAGTCTAAAGCAAGTCCCTAAGCATCAGTTGATTATGGGGCAAATCATTCAAGAATCAGTGGATTAGTAGTGAATCATCTCAAGACTCTACCAACTAGGGCAGGCCACCTAGAGGTTCTTTGATTAAAGAAAAGTCCCTCCAACGCACAATTAACACAAGTTAAGTCACTTTAATGCTCATTATGGGGCAAGCTACCTCAAGAGTACATTGAAGCTAACCACTCCAAGAGTCGGTTAATCAAGGACTAATCCTTTCATGACTCAAAATTCTGGGGCAAGCCATCTCAAGTTCATCTCATGGTACACCTACATCCAAACTTCCTTTTAAGAAAAATTTCTTCAAAGACCCAACAGACTGGGGCAAGATGAGTCAAAGAGGGGCAAACCCTCTCCATGCCTTCCAACTACTCAAGCAAGCAAACTTCGTCAACAAACTTTAAGTTTAAGACGAGTGTCGGGGAATCAGGTTATCACCCCATCAAACAACCTTTTTCCTTCTTGCAAGAAGCCTTGCTACTAAAAACTTTTTATCCATTACCTTCTATAGGGGAATTTTTGGAAACCGTCATATCATTGCATAAATCATTCACATGCATTAGTCATGTCGCTTCGCTCATGCATAGATTCATGCACATCATATCATTCATTGGGCCTAACCCCACAACATGAATCTCAAAAAACCTTGTAACACAAGATTTGACACCAAAGTCCAACATAGCTTGGCAATTCAAAGTCTAGTTCCCATCTGGGAAAACCATTTCAAAGTCTAATTCCTGTTGGCACCTTCATAATCCCCAAAAGTCCAATTTTATATTGGAAACTACCAAAAGTCCACTCTGTTGACATTTGCATAAAACCAAAAGTCCAATCTTCATTGGCAACCACCAAAAGTATAACTTTGCTTGGCATCTCTCTAAAGTCCAATTCGTTGGCAACCAAAAAGAAAAAGTACAATTTCACTTGGCACTTCCCAAATCCAACCCCCAATGGTACCCAAAAGGACCTCACCCTCAAAAGGGAGACCTATCTTAACCTATGCCATCCTTTGCATTCTCACATGCATGACATGCATCATGCATAAAGTTCATGCCAAATAGGAATAACATCAAACACCATCATTCCAATCGTTTGCATTCCTACATGCATCAAAATCCCCAATAGTTTCTTCCTCGCATGCATCTCCATGCATCATTCCATGCATGGCATTTCCACCCAAAGTAGAACATTATGTCAAACATAACATAATAGGATCCATAATCAATTAGTAAGCATCCCGGTCAGTCCTTCTTTAAATTCGGCAGTATTCCTATGGAAAGAGCTAATACCCCGCATATGCTCATTGGAATTCTATTCCCCACCAAGTCATTTTTCAACTCTATAGTTGATAATGATACTGTAGCGGGAAAATTTGAGATTAAGCTATTGATTAACTTAAACCATAAAGCAAGAGTCACCACTACACTTTTATTTTTCCAAAGGAATGGGGAAAAGAACGAACAAACCCCAAAAAAGTTTTAAGACAAAACTAATAAAAACAGAGACAAGAGTAAGGGGGTGGTTATGCAATAGGAAGGTATTAACACCTAAAAAATCTATAGTACTCTATAGGAACCTCTTGAAAATCTATGTTTGGCTTAAAAAAGGTTGTTTGCAAAAGATTTGAGGGATGAGAAGAGAAATATTTTCTAATATTTTTGTGTTTGATAAGACTTCCCGAGTCTCGTGCCTACGTACCCACAAAGTGCAATGGAGGATCAAACCTCGTAGTTAGTGGCAAAAATAACAAACAGGAGTTTGTTGTGATTGATTTTTAAATGGACAAGACAAGTTTTCATTTTAAGGAGAACACTCAACTAGTCACCCACAAGTGTATGAAAATGAACATTTACATCACTATTGAGAAGGGCTCCAACTTGGATAGAGATAAACAAGTATGTCACTAGCTCTCTCAAATGGAAAAGAATCAACACTAATCATCACTATGGAAATAGGAGAATTATATCTCAACTGTGAAAATGACTCATGTCTAAACCTTAGGAAAAAGTTAAAATGAAAAGTTCACAAAAGGGCACAAAATGGTTTGAATGAGTTAAGTATTTTGTAGGTTTTATGAAAATGGTCTTGATATTCTTAAGATTGATTAGCACTTTTTTCAAGAAAAGAGTTTGAAAATCACTTGACAAAGTCAAGGTTTATTAAGAAAGTGGTTCAAGTTTGAAAACAAGAAGGTTTTGAAAAAGGGAGAAGGTTTTGAAAATTAAAGAAGGGGAGGAGATGAAGAGATTACCCTAAAGTATAAAGTAAAAGATAAGGAGGAAAGATCTAACCAAGATACCAAGCTATCCCATCCTTTGGATTCAAGCAATAAGCAACCAAATAAGCAGAGAAATAACCAAGCATCAGACAAAGGAGAAGTTAAGCCAAGGCCAAAGATGAGGTAGTAGAGCCAAGTCTTCTACAAGTCAAGTCAAGGTCAAGGCATCAGATGAATTCCAATGTCTTAAGTCACTACTCCAAAGCATAGGATCAATAACCCAATTCTAAGTCCAATAAGTCCAACACCCAAGCAAGGGATAGTAACCAAAAAGTTCAATTGGAAACATTAAGTCTTTTAGTGTTTAGCCTTTATTAATATCTTAAGAAAAATAAAAAGAAAGTCCAAGTGGACAAAAGGAAAAGGCATAAACATAAACATAAACAATAACAATATGATATGTAAATGAAAATAATAGAGCAATACATATAAGGTGCAAGAAAGTAAATGACTTAAAGATAAATATGCATAAAAGTAAATGACATATAAAAATGTTAACACAATTATATGGTTAGTGTTAGTGTTAAAATTAATAATCCGATTCGTGACAAATTTAGCACTATGTTAAGCAATCTTAGCACAATCTATAAGGAAGATCATACTAGGAGAGGCCGGTCAATAACACTTAATGTACCATACATGTTAGAGATATGATGGAGATCATACTCCTAAAACATGTAGCACAAGTCAAAACCAAGGAAGGATCAAGCACTAAGGCAAGGAGATTGGTCCATTACATCAATTAATCCTTCATGACACTTAGGACAAACTTATGCATCAATACAAAGTACCTCCAATGATTAATGATCAATCAAATGGTAGATTTGAAATGATGAAAGTTCATCAAGCACCAATCCAAATCTCATGAACAAGATGGACTACACATCATCCAATTGATCAAGGGGAAAGGTGAAAAAAGAAAAAGAAAGAGATGACGAGAGAGGAGAGCAAGATGGAAAGCAAATCAAATTGGATCAAGGCATTAATCAAGTTATCATCAAAATCAATCATCCATTTTGGTGGATTAGGGTTTTCACCCCATAAACACCCAAGATCCATTGAGTTTGATGAAACTTATGATCAAATCAACCAAGATCCAAGGACAACAGAAGTCAACATAGGTTAAACAGATATAAGATGCAATAAAATGAAATAAAATGCATCAAAAAGATTTTTAAAATCATTTTTAAAAGGAAAATAAAAGAGAAAATCCATAACATGCTTCAAAACACCAAATAAATGGCCAAGAAAATTATGGAAGGTCAGAAATAAAATAAAAGCATATGAAAAAATTTCCAAAATTTTTAAAGTCAGAAAACTATTTTTAAACTAATTAAAACAAAACAAAAAGGAGAAAATCAAAGAAAAATAGCAAATAATAAAAATAAAATCTCAAAATTTAGATCAGATGGAGAAAAATAAAAGAGAAATTTAGAAAATATTTTGGGATTTTTTGGAATCAAAATAGATTTAATATGAATTTTTAAAGATAAAACAAATTAAAAACAAAAACAAAAAATAAAATAAAGTTGAAAAAAAAAAGAAGCGTTGGATCTGGCCTCATTAATTAACATGGTAAATCCAACAGCTATCAGGCTAGGGAGCACGGTGGATTTAACTGAAATAAAAACATCAGATCTGGAAAAAAGCCAGCCAACCAAAACATTTCACGTGGCAACATCTCAACCCTAGGATCAATCAAACCAACTCAGGTGGCCTGGAAACGCCTTCGATCGTCTTCTTCGGTGATCTCTCACCGGATATCTGGTTAACTGTAACATTAGGTTACAAGATCAATACCAAACGGATCATTTCATCAGTGTGGACTCAAACATAGCTTTCAAATTCATTTATATTAACTGCACGAAGAGAATTTTGAAGAAGAAGAAACAAAGTACAAAACAGATTTTCAAAAATACAAAAGGTAAATGCATCAATCAAACAAAATTGAGGATCCAAAAAGCAATAGCAAGCCAAAAACTACATTGTGGTATCACATTTGAAGCAAATGGATGCTTATAACTACCTGTTCGAAGAGGTGTGAAATGGGCAAATTGGAGTAGTTGGTTGAGGAGTTTCAGATCACCTCAGACCTTGATTCTTATTCCCTTAGTTTTAGAGAAGAACGATGAAGCGAATGGAAGAGAGAAAGTGGCTTGGAGAGGCTTTTAAAAGTGAAAACGAAATCTCACAATTAGAGGTTTGAGTATGATCTGGGCAGGGTGTTTTTGGCTCTCAAAAGCTTGGGAAATGAATGGAAAATGTTTCTCTATTTATAGGGAGTGAAATGGTGATCTTATACGTGTGAAATGGATTCAAATTTGTGCAAAACGAATTCGCTCATGATGTGAGAAAAGTGTAATTTCATGTGCATCAAAATTCCACTAATCCTTGCGATTTATAAGTCATTTTGCTTATGGGAACTTCACTAATCATGTTTAGATGGATAACTCGTGGTAATTTGATCATTAGAGTGAGTTTTGGTTGGGTGAAAATTATGACCAAAATAGAAATTACAGTTCCAAACACCCAACTTCAAACCACCATGAAATCTTGTACACACCACATTTATGACTCATTCTTCTTGCAATTAGCTCACATCATAACAAAGAGTACAATGTGACAAGAAAGTATTGATTTGAATATCTGAGCAAAAAGTTATGACTATGTGAAGTTGGTACAAAAATCTGGCAATGAAGTCACGAAAATTCTAAGTCCAAAATGCCTGAAATGACTTATAATGTATCAATGAATTCCATGGCCTTCCAGGCACAATTAATCTTTGACCGTTGAAGTAAACTTGTAGAAGGAATCACAAGTGATATTGTGCAAAAAGAATCAGCCTCAAATGTTGAAAGTTGAAGAAGTTAAAATTCTTGAAAGTTGAGAAAAAGTCACTTGAAAATAGGTTAAAATTTCACCAAGTCCACAAATGACCAATAATGTCTTCAAACTTTTGATGATCCTCCAAGCATAATTGGCTCTTGTCATGTAAATAGAAGTTGTAGAGGGTATTGAGAAGAGTCATATGGAAAAATAAGAATTAAAAAATGTTGATAATTGAAGGAGTTGTGATCTTTTGAACTTTGACTTGCAATGTTGACTTTTTAGGTCAAACCACTTTGAATCAACTTGCGATCTTAGACTTTTCGTGCATTAAAAAGCACATGGATGATCATATGAACTCAAAATAATATGCCCTTGAATGTCCTTTAATTAAATTTACAAAAGCTTGAGCTAACTTATTGATGAAGGCATGGAAATAAACACATGAACCTTTGACTTTTCTTAAGGAACAAGCTACTAAACCTTGAGATATCCTTGATAAAAAATGAAGTTGAATGATGCTTGGGATCAATCACTTTGAGATTAGAGGCCATGTCCTGATGAAGAGGCCCTTGAGAACCAATGGTTGACCACACTTTAACTTGAGAAAGAAAACTCTAGTTGAGGGAACCATGCTTGGTGCTCTTGATCCAAAACCTTACCTTGCAAAGAAACGGAAGGGGCAAAGCATATTTTTGTATTTTGATTAATGGTTAGCAAAACACAAATCATATAAACACAAATGAAAAGATACAAAGAAAGGTGCTTGGTGATCTCTACAAAGAAAAACCCAAAGATGAGAGGGTAAGAAGAGAACCAAGTTTGTGATCTTGATGCATTGTGAATATGCAAATGAAGTGGGATCTTAAGGTTAAAAATTAGGGTATGACAGATACTCCCCAGCATCTTTGCTTTTGTTGCTCCCCAAGCAGAGGTTCTCCTAAAAAGTATTTTGGTGAACTTTTACCCTGCAGAACTTTGTTAGCACATTTCCTCCGAAAGGAGTTTTGCTTAAGCTATTTTCGAAAACAGACTTAGCACCTGAGATACTGATCTATTGTTCCTAAAGAGCCTTAACCTATAAGGTACTGCTTTTGTGATTTAGAGAATCTCATTTGTTCTTGAGATACTGCTTTGGCATCCTCGGAGAGCTTTAACTCATAAGTTATTGCTTCATATGACCCAAAGAATCTCATGTTTTACTGAGATACTGTTCTAGTATCCCCGAAGAGAATTAACCTAAAAGGTACTGCTTTGCATGATCTAGAAATTATCATGCCCTCGTTTAAGACACTACTATAGTATCTTTGGAGAATCTTAGATGCGATTAAGGTATCGTTCCCTTTGTCAGAATATCTCGATCAATAAGATATTGATTCATTGGTTTAGAGAATCTCATTTCCCCTTGCAGAGATATTGTTCTGAACATCCTTGAAGAGCCTTACATCATAAGGTACTTGAAGGCTCTGCAGATTTGAGCAAATTTTTGGTAAAACAAGTTGCTAAATGAAGTGTTCCAACATGTAGAAGACATGATGTCCTAACGAATGTCCTGACATCTTAAACTAATACAACATACAATTTTATCTGGTCCAAGAATTAAGGAAGCAATAAGAGCATGGATTAAGGACAGAAGATTGAAGTCCAAGACTGCAGAAGACACTATAAATAGAAGACTTAGACCTACGCCTTAGTATGCCTTCTGTAACCTTGCTTTCTTGCGTAAGAAACAAGGGTTTAGGGTTTTGAGAGTCGTTGGCTCTCTAGGTTGTAAGTCTCCCTTTGTATCAGTTGATACACTGTGGTAGATATAGGTGTCGCACAGATCCATAAGCCTTGAGGTATTGGATTGTGTATTGTTCTTGGATGAAGCTTTTAAGCAAATCCGAGTTAGCTTGTTTGTCAAGAAAGCTTGACAGATTTATGTATTGACAGGGATGATGTAGAAATCACAGTTGGTGATTAAGGGAAGTGAGTGGGGTATCTCATATCAGGGTTGTAAACGTTTAAGTTTAGCCTTGGTAAAGATGTTCATTAGATAGATGTTAGGATAAAGTTGTAAATGGGGGAGTTTAGCTTTGTAACAGGTCTACAGATAGTGAAGTCTTCTTCCTGGATTGGTATCCCCCAGATGTAGATGAGTTGCACCGAACTGGGTTAATAATTACTGTGTTCTTTATCATTCTGCAGATTTATAGTTTCTGTTAGGGTTCATGATGGACATGTTGGATCAGATGTCGTGACATCTGTGATTGTGCAGTTCTGATATTCAAGGTATCAGTCTGTTGTTGCGCCTCTGAGTTTAAAAGATTATGTAGCACAATGTCTTGACTTGTGTTAGGACATCTGCTGTCTGCATAGGCTAGAATTTCAATTGGTATCAGAGCAGGCATCCTGTCTGGTTCTGGATGAGATCTTTGGGAGATACTTTCTGGTGTTTAAACTAGGAGGAGTTTTGAAGATCATATCAATCAACTCAGACATACTCAAGGGTATTAATGGATGAGATGGATGTTCTGGATCGAAAGGAGCAACCCGAAGGTTGTTCATGTTGCTGAGGAGGTTCTACAACAACTACAGGAGAAGTGGCTAGTTCTCTTGTTGGTGTGTCTTATAAGATGTTGTGACATCTTATTAGGGCAAGCAGGATCTGTTCCTTGGTGGTTCCGCTGCATGTGTTTCTGATTGAAGAGCTCTAGAATTATGGGATTCTGGAGTTGTTACTGAAGACAGTTGGTGGAAGGTCTCAATCGTCGGCCTCTATATTTGAAGATATTTGCATTCTTTTATTCCAAAGTCAGGAGCGATGGAGTGAAAGGAGTTGTGGTTAGATATCTGGTATGGTGACTTGGTACCTGGAAGCTTGGTTTCCTGGTGCAGTTTGGAGTTAGTTGAAGACGAGAGGAGTTGTGTTTAAGTTTATCAGGTTCTTGCTCTAGGAGTTTGATAAACTATTGATCGGCTAGGTTGTCAAAGATACTTGAGAATTCTCTCAAGTCCACTCTTAAAGGTATCTATGTCATGTATCTGGAGTCTTCTAGTTACTCATCTGACTAGAAGGTGTTTCTTTGAAACACAATCTGAAGAAAGTGGAGGTGATTTTCTTTCACCATCCAAAAACAGCAAGGAAGGATTCATCTCTCTTGACCCTAAGAGTAGATCCAATCTGATTGAAGAATTGTTGAGGTAAATAAGATTTGTTCAGAGAAAGTCTTAGTTACTTGAGTCAAGGGTGGCAGCCTTGGTATCTCAACATTGTCCTCTGAAGAAGATACTTGCAAAAAGATTGAATACTTTATAAGTGTTCGTCACATGATCTAGTGGAGCTCAGCTACAGCAGTGAAGAAGGGTTATTGGACAAGGATTTAAGATCAATTTCTATTTGTGGAATCCACAAGTATTTAATTGATTATCCTTGAAAGTCAAGATTGCTGATGTTCAACAAGATGTTGGAACATCTCATCATCAAAGTTTGTGCAGAATCATGGGAGAGGTACTGCATACGCTTTAGCATCTATTTTAGTCTTAGGTGGTGACCTAAGAAGTGGCTTCAGTCGGGTGTGACAGAAGCATGTGTTCTATGGAGAGTTTCCTTGCAAGAAACTAGTCTGGACTTTGATGCTGTTAAAGATGAAGATGAAGACATCATAATCTTGATGGTTACAGTTTGGATCAGTTTATTTCTGATCTAGGTGCTTTGGAGCATGGATCATGCTCTTTTTGTTAAAGGTCAAAGTTAAGTGGCAGTTATCTCTGACTTTCTACAGTCTGCTCTACTAAGGAAAGTGGCATTCTTTGGTATGGCTATGGTGTAGTCTTGGACTACTTATTTTCTGAAGATTCAGACGTGGCAGGTTTGAAGTCTTTGGAGTTTCAAAGAAGGATGGAGGTTCTCTACTCAAACTTGGTTGTTGAATCAAGTCTATGATAGCATGGAACTCTTGTTATGCGAAGGGAGGAGGTTCTTCTAAGTGGTAGAAGGAGGAGCTGAATTCAACAGTTAGATGTCATATCAAAATGTTCTGACATCTAGCTTAACATCAGAAGTCTCAGCTGGTGATGTGGCACATCAGCTTAAGATAAGGTGATCTACAAGAAAATGGAAGTTATGGATGCTTCAAAAAGGTCTATCTCATGCAGTTTGCGGGAGCTGTGGATGGGAAGATGTTACATGACTAAGAGGCTTAGTAGATCCAAGATGTCTTGCTATGGGGAAAGTAGTTCACGTGACTTGAAGATCTATTTTCATTGGTGGATCAATGTATCTTGTGGGAGTTCTGAAGATGAGTGAGGTCAATCAAAAGGTGGCATTTGGTTGGTTTCACAGTGTACATCCAAGCAGGATGCTTGAAACTGATTGCTCTTGTACAGAAGAGTAGTTAGTTGAAACTGTAAGGAGGTTCTGGTTCTCTGGGAGCTTGTGGCACAAGTTCTGGGTTGAGGATGGAAGCATACCTTCTTTTGGTGGATGAGAGTTTATTTCTCTCTGGGTTTCTGAAGTTCTCTTTATTCAAGCTGGTGGCGCAGTGTTGTGTGAAGATCTTCAGTGTGGAATACTAGGATGATAGTAAGTCCAGTGGTGGAGCATATCAAGAACCATGGTGTGTGGTGTCTCTAATGTGTGGAAGATGTCATAACTGATGTTAGAACATCTTTGGGTTAGTTATCCTTGGTGAAGGATTTCAGGTTCTGTGAGGAAGTGGGTACTTGCATTGTGTCTAAGAAGTATCTACATTGTCATATGGGAGAATGATGAAGTAGAAGAACTGTCTTGGAAGATTGATGTAAGTGTTTTAGAAGACTGGAATGGATCATGGGTTGATTGCATGAAGGTCTGGATTCTGATGCGTTCAGAAGTGGATATTCACTATAAAATCAGAAGTATTCCAGGTTATCATACGGGAGAATGATAAGGAATGACTATCTTGAATTGTGGGGTGTCTATCTCTAGTACTAGCTTGGTGAAGTCAGTGGAAAATCTTGCGAAGGGGATGTTGCCCCTGGCTGCGAGTCATGCTAGTAGTGGATCAGTTTAGCAGCTGTGAAGTTCAGGAGCATGCATACGATAACTGACATCGTTATAATAAACTAAGGGGCCCTGTGCGTCTCTTTGAGGCATGTGAAGCATTCTTATTCAATTGGTTTGTGCCTCAAGCAGCTGGAGGTCTATACATGAGAATTCAAGAGGAGTTCGTGTGGTGTGTAGATGGTTACAGGATGGGGGGATCAATGAGACTTTCATTTCAAGCTAAGAGTTTGTTATGGTTGGTATACATTTCCTCACGGGTAGCATGATGGTGATCATGTGTGAGTGATTATTGTTTCTTGTCAGAGGAAGCAATAAGAGAGTTTATGATTGTGTTCAGCTGGTAAGTTGAAATGAGGGTGCGCTCTTGAAGACATGAAGATGCGTCTTATGTTTTCCATTCATTAGCTTGGGTGTTATGTGGAGGAGCACTGGTTACCTTAGATAGGGGGAGACGCCCCTTGATCTAAGATGAATTACTGCGAGGATGCAGTTAAAGTTCCAGTTTGCATTTGTGTGTCAAGCAAGCTGAGATGTCAAGGAAGATGTCTTGACATTGTGGTATTGTTGCAAGTTGTGGGAGACTTGCCAGTGCATGTGAAATGGTTCTTATTGGATGCTTAAGAATCATTGGTTGAGTCTGGGGGAATTTATTTTTCTCTGCAGACTGTAATCATAAAATTGTGAAGTTTTGTTCAATACAGAAATCTCTGGATGCTAATTGGGAGATGTTTGAAGAAATGTCTTAACATCTTGGCCAACTCTATTTGTCTTCTCGTTTAAAGGATTATTCTTAGGACTTATCAAAAGGATGAAGATTGTGATTCAGATGAACTAACCAAGACTGACAAAATGTCAGGATATTATTTAAGACCTGAATATGAGTCCTATCTGACTATGTTGGACGGTGGGGAGTGCTTCCTAAGAGAAGGCATGAGTAACATGTGTTTTGTTACAAGTGATCCTTTTTGGACGGTTACTCTTAAAAGTTTGAATAGTCTTATCCCAGTTGGGCGGTGCACAGTTATTAATGTTGAATTCACCTACCTAAATTTATTTCTCTTTGAATTGTTCAGCGGTAACTTCTTTGGACTGTGATTATCTAGAGAAAGTGTTTAGGTATTTAAAGAGTGCATCTGTTTAAGGTAGTCCAGAGTGTGGGTTCTTTCATCATGTCATTCATTCATGTTTGGATAAGTAACATATGGATATGGAACTGCATTGGCTTCTTTTTTCAATTTTTAGCTAAAAAGGGGGAGAAAGGATGTGTAGGTGAGTCTTTCAACATACATCTCTGGTGGTTGCCCTGCAAGGATGATGGAGAGGATGTTCTAACATTCTATCAGAGTCTTTCCCTTTGTGCCTTATGATCTGAGTCATGAAATAGGTTGTGTCTTGCGATCTGAGTTACATTCTCTGTGAACTCTGTTTTACAAATGATACAATTGTTTCTTCTTAAGCTCTTTCTGGATCTTCTTGTGAGTTCTCTTATGCCCCTCAAGAGGAAGATTCATCCTTTCGTGGCAAGTACTGGTTTGAGGGGGAGAGAGTCATATACTCTTCCTCATGTACACCAACATACAACTAGGAGTTCCAATCATATCTACCAAGCGCCCGGTCCTTCTTTTTCTACCAAAGGAGTTTTAACCAAAAAATTGTCAAAAGGGGGAGATTGAAGGCTCTGCAGATTTGAGCAAATTTTTGGTAAAACAAGGTGCTAAATGAAGTGTTCCAACATGTAGAAGACATGATGTCCTAACGAATGTCCTGACATCTTAAACTGATATAGCATACTATTTTGTCTGGTCCAAGAATTAAGGAAGAAATCAGAGCATGGATCAAGGACAAAAGATTGAAGCCCAAGACTGCAGAAGACACTATAAATAGAAAACTTAGACCTACGCCTTAGTACGCCTTTTGTAACCTTGCTTTCTTGCGTAAGAAACAAGGGTTTAGGGTTTTGAGAGTCATTGATTCTCTAGATTCTAAGTCTCCCTTTGTATCAGTTGATACACTATGGTAGATATAGGTGTCGTACAGATCCATAAGCCTTGAGGTATTGCATTGTGTATTATTCTTGGATGAAGCTTTTAAGCAAATCCGAGTTAGCTTGTTTGTCAAGAAAGCTTGACAGATTTATGTATTGACAGAGATGATGTAGAAATCACAGTTGGTGATTAAGGGAAGTGAGTGGGGTATCTCATATCAGGGTTGTAAACATTTGAGTTTAGCCTTGGTAAAGATGTTCATTAGATAAATGTTAGGATAAACTTGTAAATGGGGGAGTTTAGCTTTGTAACAGGTCTACAGATAGTGAAGTCTTCTTCCTGGATTGGTATCCCCCAGATGTAGGTGAGTTGCACCGAACTGGGTTAATAATTACTGTGTTCTTTATCATTCTGCAGATTTATAGTTTCTGTTAGGGTTCATGATAGACATGTTGGATCAGATGTCATGGTATCTGTGATTGTGTAGTTCTGATATTCAAGGTATCAGTCTGTTGTTGCGCCTCTGAGTTTAAAAGATTATGTAGCATAATGTCTTGACTTCTGTTAGGACATTTGCTGTCTGCATAGGCTAGAATTTCAGTACTGCTTCGTGGAACTTGGAGAGTTTCACTTCTTGAGCTGGGATACTGCTTTGCCATTTCGAAGAATCTCATGTGTTTTGTTCAGATCATTCTTTATCATTTTATTTCTATCTCATTGCATTCCATCCTTGCATTGCATTTCTACTTTTCGCAGAATAAAATTTTGGGGTCTTCTTGTATCTAATTGACTTCTACCCTAAAAATGAACTCCTTATAGCAATTCATTTTCTTGGGTTTAAGACAATTAGATAAGGACATTTGTCATACCCTAATTTTGTCCTACACGTATCATATCACCCTCATTTATGTTTATGTTTGTTTACTAACCATTATTCAAAAATCCAAAAATTTGTGTTGTTGCCTTCATTTTTCTCGTTGTCTAAGCTCAGGATTCACTTGAGGCTATCAGGGCAAATGTGTGTGCTGTGAGGGTAGGTTCAAATGGGGGTTTGACCTAATTTTTGTCAAACACAAAAGTGTTACTTCATTCATAAGTCATCACCCTTATGGATCATTTTTGAAGGCAAAAGGTGCACAAATTTGAGTGTTTTGTATTGTAAGTCATCATGAGATCAAGAAATTGGCGCATTAGGGCTTGTGAGTCAAAAGCAAGTCCAATGGTGATTCAAGTTTCAACATGCTTAAGTTTGGTTCATTTTGCTCCATATTCAAGTCAAGACCTATAATTATAGGTCATACACACTTTGTTCATGTTTGGGTACATTTGATCAAGTGAAGGTTAAGATTCAGTTTTGCTTAAATGACAAGGAAGTGCAAAGTATCTTTTCATTTTCAACATTCATTCAAGTGTGACTTAATGGGTTCAACTTGATCACTCATGTCATCAACACAAATTAAGCTTCATCATGGTCAAGAAAATTCAAGGCATTGTTTAAGTGAAATTTCATGGTGCACAAACCATAATTCAATACCAATTCAAATTACATGGCCCAAATGCAAAAGTCCAATACATTATTCCCACTAATAATAAAGGTGCTTCCAACAAATAATAAAGGTTCAAATAGTAGTGTTCAAGGCCTATTACATTCATTACAAAAACCATCACAACTAAAAGTTACAACAAAAACAAGGAAAAGAAAAAACCCATTTACAACAAAATTGGCAAAAAAATAATAGTAAGAGTACAAGCCCAATACGATTAGCAACATCGGTAACAAGCCAAAAGCTACTGGTGTGTACACAAAATGTCACGCCAAAGCACCCACACCAAGCTTTGAGTAAAAATGTAAACAAAGTTACTAAAATTTCCAGTCGAGCCCAACCATAACACAAACAAACCTCAGCTTCACAAAATATCCAAGCCATCTGAGCCAATACTCACAACATAAACGCCAAGCTGCTATCCAACGCAAATAAATTATAAGCTTCAGCCTTCACGTGCACAAACTCCAGTTGTAGCCAAAACATATCCCAACCTTCAGCTGCTACCACGTTCAAAACCTACACATGAGCCAGACTAATATCAATCCATTACGCCAACTGTATTCCAAACCAAACAAAGCCAAAACGCAGTGCAGACGTCACAACAATTCCACGCAACATGTACGAACCAAAAATGGTGCAACATCATCATCAAATTCACAACCAATTTCTCCATTTCAAAATAACCAATTTCTCCATTTCAAAATGCCCAAATTCTTCTTTAAAATTGTTAAATATGTAATTCATTGTTTTAGAAAGATTAGATTTGATTTAGAAAGAGTAGATTATATATTTTTGGGCTTTTATAGTTTGGGCTTTAGCTTGAGATGCAAGTTAACCTAAATCTATAAATAGGGAGGAACCCTTATCATTGTAATAATCAAGTTTGATAATTCACAGTTTGCAGTTGCAAGTGAATATTGAAAGTTTCCACAGCTTGTGGGCAGAAAGAATTCTAGAGTTTTTCATTTTCTTCTCCAACGCTACTATTTCTCTTTTCTCTTTCTTTCTTTCTTTCTCAATTTTTCTTTTCGTTGCCATTGCGTGTGATTGTTAACAATTTGGAGATCAAGATTGAATAGGAATTCTCAAAAGGTTTTGGGTTAATTCCAACATCTGGTATCTAGAGCTCTGGCTGCGATTCAAGGAAGAAAAATCGTGATGGTGATGAATTATCCGAATAGGCACTTTCCGGCAAGCCTTCCGATTCTCAAGAAAGATAATTATGAGAATTGGTGTAAGCACATTAAGGTGGTTTTCTGTTATCAAGATCTTTGGGATCTTGTGAAGGAAGGAGTAGCACCACTTGCAGAGAACGCGGCAGATCAAGAAAAGGCTGTACACAAAGAGTTGAAGAAGAAAGATTATAAAGCTCTCTTTATAATCCATCAGTGTGTCGATCCTGATAACTTTGAAAAGATTATTGATGTAGAGTCAGCAAAAGAAGCATGGGAGATTCTTGAAAAGTCGTTTGGAGGCACATAGAAGGTGAAAGAGGTGAGGTTACAAACTCACAAGAGAACCTATGAGTTGCTTCAGATGGAAGACAATGAAAGTATAACAGATTTCTTCACCAGATTTACAAAGCTGGTGAATCAAATCAAGGTATGTGGAGGGGTGTTGACATCAAGATCATTTGTTGCAAAGATCTCGAGGTCATTGGCTCCAAAGTTCGACCACGTGGTAGTAGCAATAGAAGAGTCGAAAGACTTGTCAGTATTGACGAAGGAAGGGCTTCAAGGGACGCTTGAGTCTCATGAACAAAGGATGGCTGAACGAGCTGTAGGAAAGTCAAAGAGTGATATGACTTTGCAAGCGCAGTCAAAAAAGGAAAGGAAAGGCAAAGGAAGCCGGAATGGAAACAAAGGTAGAGGAGGCTACAACAATTCGACTGGTCGAAATCAGCATGAAGGAAACTTGTCGAATCAAAGAAAACCTTGGAACCAAGGAAACCAAAGAGGTGGTGCTGCAGATAGAGGAAGAGGTGGTGGTCGAAAGCCGGACAAAAGTCACATTCAATGTTTCAATTGTCAGAAATATGGTCACTATTTTAGTGATTGTCTAGAAAAGAAGAAGAATAAAAAAAAATGATGCAAAGCTGGCGAAAATGAGGTAGAAGAGATGTTGCTGATGGTCACAACAAGAGATGAAGAGAGATTCCAGGACCAGTGGTACTTGGACTCAGGATGCTCATCACACATGACTGGAAGGAAAGATTGGTTTGTCAACATGAAGCCCTCGTCGAAGAACACGGTGAAGTTTGCAAATGACAACACTCTAGCAGCTGAAGGTGTTGGTGATGTTCTGATTATGAGGAAAGATGGCAAGAGGTCAACAATTTCCAATGTGTTGTACATACCAAGCATGAAGAATAATTTACTCAGTATAGCGCAGTTAGTCGAAAAGAACTAAATGGTGTCGATCAAAGACAAGATGATGAGAGTTCTCGACGCAGGTGGTAGGTTGATCTTGAAGGCTCCAATGTCTCAGAATAGGACCTTTAAGATTGAACTCAATGTGATGGAGCACAAGTGCCTAGCAACTGCAGCCAGCAGAGATGAGTGGTTATGGCATTTTCGACTAGGCCATCTCAACTTCAATGACATCAGAGAGCTAAAGAGAAGAAATATGGCTCCAGGATTAACTGAAATAGACATTCCAAGTGAAGTATGTGAAGAGTGTGTTTAGTCGAAACAACACAAGAATAAATTCAGCAAGGATGCAGGAAGGAAGTCGAAGGCAATTTTGGAAGTCATATAATCTGATGTATGTGGTCCAATCCAGGTGGATTCGATTGGTGGCAACAGATACTTTGTCACGTTCATAGATTATTACAGTCGAAAGTTGTGGACTTACCTCATCAAGAAGAAAAGTGATGTGATCGAGGTATTTGCCAGATTCAAATCTATGGTCGAAAGACAGAGTGGTCGAAAGCTGAAAATTCTGAGGAATGATGGTGGTAGAGAGTATGTGTCGAAAGAGATCGATGCATTATGTGAGAAAGAAGGGATTGTGCATGAGGTGGTGCCGCCCTACACTCCACAGCAAAATGGAATTGCAGAAAGAAAGAATAGAACCATCATGAACATGGTGAGAAGTATGTTGAATGGAAAGCATATACCCAAAGAATTATGGGGAGAAGTGGCTTCGACAACAACATATATTTTGAACAGATGTCCGACGAAGAAGCTTGAAGGAATCACACCAGAAGAATGTTGGTCTGGTGTCAAGCCTAGCCTCCGTCACTTGAAGGTGTTTGGATCTATAACACATAGATATGTGCCAGATCAGTTGAGAAGGAAGCTTGATGACAAGTCGAATCAGATGATCTTGATAGGATATCATTCGACTGGAGGTTACAAGTTGTTCGACCAAGTGAATAAGCAGGTAGTGATCAGCAGGGACATGATCATAGACGAGCTTAAAGAATGGGATTGGACTGAGAATGTCAAGAAGGATTCAGTGAAAATCTCTTGTGAAGAACCAGCCACTAAAGTCGAAAGAGAAGTTCGACAGGAACAAGTCAGAGATGAAGCAGGCCCAAACAGATCTTGACGAACAAGACATATGCCTGCAAGGTTGCAAGAATGTGTAATTACATCAGATGATGTGGTTGATGAAGAGGGTGAGCTGGTACACTATGCTTTCTACGCAGATGTCGAACCAGTTAATGGAGTTGAGGCATTGAAAGATTCGAAGTGGGTGAAAGCAATGGATGAGGAGTTAGAGTCCATCGAACTCAAAAACACCTGGTCACTTGTTGAATTGCCTCAAGGCAAGAAGGCAATTGATGTGAAGTGGGTTTACAAGGTGAAGGTGAATCCTAGAGGAGAAGTAACTCGACACAAGGCGAGACTTGTGGCAAAAGGATTTCTTCAAAAAGAAGGAATCGGCTTCGATGAAGTTTTTGTACCCGTTGCTAGGATCGAAACAATTAGGTTGCTTGTTGGTCTAGCAAATATGAACAATTGGCACACATGTCAGATGGACGTGAAGTGTGAATTCCTTAATGGCCCCTTAGACGAAGAAGTTTATGTTGCACAACCAGTTGGGTTTTAAAAACGAGGCGAAGAAGGAAAGGTGTACAGGCTGCATAAAGCCCTGTATGGACTTAAGTAAGCTCCAAGATCTTGTAATAAGAAAATGGACAACTTCTTAAGAGAAAAGGAATTTGTGAAGTGTACGACTGAGAATGGAGTATATGTAAGAAGAAGCAATAGTGAATTGCTTATACTATGCCTCTATGTCGATGACCTGTTGATAACAGGAAGTTGCAAGAAGGAGATCAAAGATTTCAAACATGACCTAAGTGAGGAATTTGAAATGTCAGACTTGGAAATCTCTCATATTTCCTTGGCATCAAATTCTACAAGACTAGTAGAGGTTTGATGATGGACCAAAGAAGATATGCAGGCGAAATACTCAAGAGATTTGAGATGCAAGATTGCAACCCAACTTCGACTCTAGTTGAGACCAGATTGCAACTGTCGAAAGATTCAGATAAAGATGATGTCGACCCAACCCAATACAGAAGACTTATTGGGTCACTTCGATACCTTTGTCACACAAGGTCTGACTTAGCATACAGTGTGGGTATGGTAAGTAGATTCATACAGAAGCCAAAGGTATCACACCTAGCAGCAACGAAGAAGATACTGAGGTATCTAAAAGGAGCTCTCGACTGCGACATTTTGTTTCCTGCAGCTGATGAAGGAAAAGAATGCAAGCTAGTGGGATACACCGACTCTAGTTGGTGTAGTGATGCTGAGGATAAAAAATCCACAGCTGACTATGTGTTTATGTTAGGTGGTGCACCAATTGCTTGGAGTTCGAGAAAGGAACCAGTAGTGGCATTGTCGTCATGCAAAGCAGAATACATAGATGCTTCTCTTTGTGCATGTCAAGCAACCTGGATGGTGAACCTGGTTGAAGAGATCACAGGGAAGAGTCATGTAGCAATTACCATGAAGATCGACAGCATGTCAGCTATCAACTTGGCGAAGAATCCAATAGCACATGGTCGAAGTAAGCACATCAAAATGAGGTTCTATTATCTTCGAGAGCAGGTAGTAGAAGGGAAGATGAACTTGGGACACTGCAGAACTGAGAATTAGATTGTAGATATCATGACGAAGGGAGTGCATGTCGAAGTTTTCAGAAGACTAAGAGCCATGATGAATATAGACAGTTTAGACACAATGAATTAGG
Organism: Lathyrus tuberosus; assembly: GCA_022829125.1. Lineage (NCBI taxonomy): Eukaryota > Viridiplantae > Streptophyta > Magnoliopsida > Fabales > Fabaceae > Lathyrus > Lathyrus tuberosus. Next base: position 1,451,255 of record JALAZF010000308.1, on the reverse strand, counting down.
TGGTGTGTTAAATATGTAATTCATTGTTTTAGAAAGATTAGATTTGATTTAGAAATATTAGATTAGATATTTTTGGGCTTTTATAGTTTGGGCTTTAGCTTGAGATGCAAGTTAACCTAAATATATAAATAGGGAGGAACCCTTATCATTGTAATAATTAAGTTTGAAAATTCACAGTTTGCAATTGCAAGTGAATATTGTAAGTTTCCACAGTTTTTGAGCAGAAAGAATTCTGCAGTTTTTCATCTTCTTCTCCAACGCTACTATTTCTCTTTTCTCTTTCTTTCTTTCTTTCTCAATTTTTCTTTTCGTTGCCATTGCGTGTGATTGTTAACAATCTTGAGATCAAGATTGAATAGGAATTCTCAAAAGGTTTTGGGTTAATTCCAACAAAAATGTCCTATAAAATGAACTTCAATCCTCACATTTCAGCAAACTTCGATAGAGAAAATATTGCTGACAAAACTCCCTTCCAACTTCATTTCAAACTCACAACAAACCTTCTTCTACTTCCAAATCCAACAAACCTTCACATTCTGCAAACCTAACCTCACCACCTTCAACAACAACAACCCAGTACCAGCCACAACAACATGCAACAGTGAACAAATCGTACAACTCATACTCGCGTCGGACAACCCCTACAACAACCAATAATCAAAATCGAGACAGAGAAGGGAGAGGGATGAAATCGAGATTGAAAAAAAGAGAGAGATGCGAGTTGAGTGAGAGAGAAGCGAAGAAGATCCGAGTGAGAATGACATCGAGAAGGTTGGAAAAGCAGCATGAGTTCTGAATCTCGACAATTTTTTATTTAAGTTTCTTAAACACATCCTTTTCGTTCTCATGTGATTATGGGCTTCCAAGCCCATCATCTTTCTCTCTTCACACTCCACCATGAGCCTGCACACCCTTATTGTTCCTTCTTTATTTTGTTTCCTTTAATTATTTTGTTTTTTTTTCTTTTTTAGTTTTTTCTTAATATTATTTTTTTACACTTTGATTTATTCTTACAATCTATGTACTCGTTTAATTTAATTTTATTTTGCTACCTTTTGATTCTCTTTTTTCATTTTGGTTGATGAGATCTTGAAAATTATGGAGAAATGGTTGCAAGGTTGATTGAACATTCAATGCTTCAAACTTGTTGATGAATGATCCTTGGATCATTCTTGACACTTTGAGGCATTGATAGGTTGCCCTTGGTTTATCATTTGAGACTCTTGATTAAATATGAGACTGTTTCCCTTTTTTATTTCGTGTGGCATGGCTTTAGGAGAATGGTTTACATATCATTTCTCTAGCATGTTTTAACACATATATTGTTATTTGACCGGCCTCCCATAGTATGATCTCTACATAGATCGTGCTACAATTGCTTAACATAGCGCTAAATTGATCTCGATTCAAGAAAGTGATCATCCGATCAATAACCATTAACAACTAACTTCTAACTTTAATTTCTGCTCTTTACTTTTCTGTCATTCACTTACCACCATTTACTTTCTGCAATTTATTTCATTGCTCATTTATCATTATGTCATATGCTTCTTCGTTAATTCTTTATCTGATGAAAACACAAAAACATGATAAAATAATTCAAACCCTAAAAGACATTAATTTTGGACTATGGTTACTATCCCTTGCATGGAGCCTTGGACCTTGTACTCAACCCTAGCAAAAGGAGGCTTGGAGCTGGATTCTTTACTTTCCTTGTCTTAGATTAGGACACTGTGCACACTCACGACTTTCTCTTGGGCTACCTAACAATGAGACCCTTTATTTCTTGCATCATACTTCCCCTGTATTTTTCGTGTATCCCTCTCCCCATTTTGTTGTACCTTCTTTACTTTTTTGGGTGTCTTTGGTTATGGTATTGCTGGTTAGTTACTCCTTAGGACATTACTACAAAAAACACATACAACTACGGTTAAAAAAGATATATTATCACGCAGGACCGGCCGTTGTTATGTTCGTGTGATTGTATATGTGTTGCTTACAATCACGGCTGTATGACCATTGTAGAAAACTAAAAAGTTCGCTACCTATAATCACGGTTGGTTTAAATACCCGTGGTGAAAGGTCTATCATCATTTTTTATTTATTTTTGCCACATGGTTTGCCTGACTACATTTATAACTTTCATCACAATATACAATATTAAATATTTTAACACAACAACATCAAGAACAACCAGATTAACAAGAATAATAAGAACAATAACAAGAAGAACAAGAACAACAACAATAACAATAACAACAAGAACACCAAGAAAAACTAAAACAACAACAAGAACGACAATAACAACAACGAGAACAATAACAAGAACAACAAGAATAATAACAACAACAATAAAAACAACAAGAATAAAAATAAGTATAACAACAACAACAACAAGAGCAATAACAAGAACAACAAGAACAATAACAACAACAACAACAACAACAACAATAACAAGAACTACAAGAACAACAAGAACAATAACAAGAACAATAAGAACAGTAACAACGACAAGAACAAAAGTAAGAATAACAACAAGAATAACAAGAGCAACAACAAGAACAACAAGAACAATAACAAGAACAACAAGAAAAATAACAACAATAATAACAACAAGAACAAAAATAAGAATAACAACAAGAACAACAAGAGCAACAACAAGAACGAAAAGAACGAAAACACGAACAACAATAAATAAATAAATAAATAGAATCGTTAAACAATAATATTTTACCTGTAGAATCATTAAACATGAACAAACTGTAACACGTTAATGGAAGCAATGTTTCTAAGTTTCGTTTATGGAATAAATGATGTTTTCAAGTTTGGTTTAGTGGATGAATAATGTTTCGTAAATGGAAGAAGTTTGGACGCAGAAGATGAAGTTTGTCTAAGTATGTCTAGGGCAAAAGTGAATGAACAAAGAGCGTGTTATATATATATATATATATATATATATATATATATATATATATATATATATATATATATATATATATATATTAAAAAAAAGGCACCACATATAACCACAGTTGACTTAAATACTGGTGCTAAAAGGTCTGTTACCTATAACCACATTTGATTTAAATACCCATGGTGAAAGGTCTGTCAACATTTTTTTAAAATAAGTAAATAACAAAAAATGTTGGCCCTTGTATTTGAACCTATGACTATACGCCACTTTTCACCACGGGTATTAAATCAACCGTGGTTATAGGTGGTTAAATAAAATTAAAAAAATGCATGCGCCTAAATATCACATATTATAATGGTTGATTGAATATTCGTAGTAACGCGGACATTATTATATGTGTTTTCCATAGTAGTGGGAACTAGGATCAACCTCACATTTTCCTCAAATCCTTGATCTAACGTCAAATGGTATCCTCTCTTAACCCTTGTAAGTAGATCGCCTTGTGCATCTCCATCAATCCAAACCCAAAGCATTCTTGATCCATATATCAAGCCATGCCCTATTTTGTAAGTCGACCACTTCATGCGCCGCCATCAACCTTTCCCATTTCCTTCTCAATCCTTGTTGTGGTCGTTGTTACACCTCAAAATTTGCCCTTCATTTTTTCAATCTTGATTGGCTTATGCTTCATTTCATTTGTATCTTCATTTATGCATAACATTGGCCCTAGACATGGGATCAAGGTGCATTTCTCGCAGTTCAGAGCTTTCTTCGATTCAGAGGTTGTTTCAGCGGTATTCAGAGCTAAACGGATAGTCGTCAAAGTTTTTCGAGCATTTATTTTGCTCAACAGATGAGTTGATTATCAGAGGCTCCGAAATTTATTTCGCTCAGTGATTCCGTACTAGACCGTATTTTTCTAACAAGTTATTTCGAGTGTAGAAGAGAGTTCACAACTTATTTCGGGTATTATTCTAGTGCAATATCAAATGACAAGTTTCATAGGTAATAACAAGGCTCAAAACGAGTAGCGGCAGATGATTTTCCAAGTTCCCTCTTTTAGGCGCCAAAATTCAAATTCTTATTTGTCGCTCCCGGGATTTTCATCTAGGTACAAACGCGAAAGTGGCACCGAAACAGAGTCGCCAGCAATGTGTATTTATCCCAAGAGAGGGAAAGGAAACACTGCATAAACCTGGGGGAAAGGAAAAGCAAGGTCTCGCGACCAAGAGAACTGGGTTCGGGAGTCAGTTACGCGAAGGGAAGGTACTAGCACCCAACACGTCCATCGTACCCGATGGGATTCATGCTTGTTGTCTCGATCAAAGGGTGTCGTCGTCAGGAGCTCCACTGCTACTGGACCGACAAAGAAACGGGAACGGGAAAGAATGGAGAAATGAAGAAGAAAAGAAAAAGAAGTGGCTCGATAGGACGTCCTCGGAGTCCTAGGCCTACGTATTCCCTCGGGAACAAGAAATCAGAGTCAACATAGTTCGGACACGAACTAGGGGGAGGTTGCTCGCCAAGACATCGCCGTCTCGTACCTACGTATCCTCAATCTAACTAGAAATAGGAAATCAGAGCAATCATAGTTCGACTTAACCAAGTCGGTGTTTTTTATGAGCGACGTCAGATTCGCGTCCGGCAGTTAGGGTCGATGCCTGTTTGCGACGAGACGGAAGTAACGTGCCCTTTTCTGAAAATGAGTTTGAAACTTAACGATCCCGAAGGATGAAAAGGTTTCAATTTGTTTTGTGTTTTTTAGACAAGAAGTGTTTTTAAAGTTGTTTGTGTTTTGTAACACACATTGTATTTAAGTCTCTCATGTAGGATCGAATGCTTCGCATATCGACCCAAGACGGGACGTACGCTAAACATTCTAAGAAAATGAGAGAAGACCCCTCATTATCTTATTTTCACATGAAATGCTCAAATACAATACATGTTATGCCTTTTGTTAAGTATTTTTTATTTTTGTTTTGAGATAAGGAGAGAAAGGACTCAAAGATCAATAAGGTAAAAATCTAGGGGAGACTAAGACTCAAACCCTAAAGTTATCATACATGGATGTTCCTATGGTTAATGTGGTTTAAGAAACCTAATCCTAAGAGAAAGGAGAAGAAGAGTGAGTTAAACAACTCACTTCTAAAGTAGAAGATGAGTTATAACTCAAAAGGGAGAAGAAAGAAGTTATTCAAGGAAAGCATATAAATGCTTATCATGATCACAAGTTGAATGATTAAAAGAGATAAGAGAAGATGAAATAAATAAGTGTATGTGGAAGCATATCCACACACTTACTTACCATTAGCACCTACATGAAAAGGTTAGTTCAAAAACTACTTACAAGTAGTGAAATAAGGAAAGAATAACAAGTAATGATCAAACAAATTAAGAATCAATGGATAAAGATCCTAAGGGTTGAAAATCATTCAAGGTCAGAACCTATGCTCTAAGGATGTTCTCTAATGTTAAGATATTAAACATGAACAAACTATGCACAATCAAATGTCCTAAACATCAAAGAAGTGCACTATGGAAGTAAAAGATGAAGAATGAGTGAATATGCAATGTGATCATGCATGGATGCTTCACAAAAGATCAAGATCAGAATCATATATCATTTACAAATGTCTTATAATGCATATGAATCATCATACAAGTCATGGATGCAATGATACAAGTAAGAGAAATAAGATGAAGAAGAGATAAGAAAGAAAGAAACAATTTCCAATTAGATGCACAAAGTGACATACCAAAAGTGCATAACATGTGAAATGATTAATGAATGCATATGGGCAGTGGCATACCATTGATGAGATACAAATGGGATGAATGAAAATTCATACAAAATGCACACATGAAACAAGTAGAGCTTAAGAAGAGAAGATGCAAGAATTAGGACAAAAATATTCATGTAAGGATGACATTTAGAACAATTATGTACAAATGACAAAGAATGAAAACATATGACCTATAATCATGGTTCAAGATGACCTATAATATCATACCAATGACCTATAATATCATACAAAGTAAACACAAGAGGTGGCACAAGTGCCTCAACAAAATCATAGGAGAATGAAGTAGAAGAATGCATACATGTAACTTCAAATAAAGGCATCAAACAAATATCAAAGCACATGAGAAAATGGTAAAAATAGGTCCTAAACAATCCAAGTCAGAAGCAAAAACATGTATAAAAAACTCATGGCAAAACTTAAAAGAAAACATGACCAAAGAATTTCACAAAATCACATTGAAACAAACCAAAAGGAAGTGCAAAGATGAACATGCAAACATGTGATAAAATGACTTTAAAAATCAAAAGAAAATTGTCTTATATACTTTAATGTGTTATCTAACCAATGCAAAAGGAATGAGTCAAAAATGTTGTATGAGATGGGAGAAATAAAATGCACAAGCTCAAGGTTCATGAAGATGATCAATCAAGAAGAAATTGAAAAGAAAATATGGAATAATAGGCAAAAATTCATAAAAACAAAATTAAAAAAAATATAGAAAATTACCTAAATGTGTTAAGAACACATGTGAATTAATTTGGAATTTTTTGATGGGTTTTAGTATTTTTATTAAAATGAAATTGAAACTATATGTGAAAAGAAATTAAAAATAAGAAGAAATCAAAAGGGAGGTGCAGCAATAGGAAAATCCACGTTGAAAAATGATTGGGCCAAGAAAAGAGGGGGTGGGAGAAGCAAAAATGTCCAGGTCCAAATCAGAGCGTGGCACACGTGAATTAAGGTGGAATTCAGTCAAGTGTTTGACTCAATCAGAGCCACACAAACCAGTCAACATCAGATCATCATGAAAGTAAGAGGATCCAACAATTCACAATGCAAGCACACCAAACAAACATGCACGCGCACATACAGAAACACTCAGATTCAAAATAAATTGCACGCGTGAGGCACATGCCTCATTAATGTGCTGGCAACACACAAGCCCTTGGATCAAAATAATCTAACGGTCACGACTTAAAGTTGAGAAACCCTAGCCTTAAACCTCACCGGCCGGAGAAGGACCTCCGGTCATCTTCTCCAGCCACCTCCGGCCAACTACAAATCTCACATCTCTCCAGAAATAAACAAACCAGGCATCAAACAAAAGAGGAACTCAAGCAGAATAAGAATCTGGTCTCAGAATTTTCAAATCACAAACACATAGAGAGAATCGAACGCAAGAAGTTAGCCCTAATTTTCAGTCTAAACTCCTAAGGAGCTCTATCAACTAGCCAGAGTTTCAAATGCTCATATTGAGCTCAAAATAACAAAAAAAACAGTGAAAATCGTGCAAGAGAGGTTTGAGGATTTTGGAACCTGAAACTTGAAGATCTTTGAAATTTGCTAAGAAAACCAGAGATCCACTTGTACTTAAACTTCTAGAATTTCAGTTTGAGCAAAATAAATGTTGTTTGATCTTGAGAATAAGAAGAAAACTAAGTCTGCACTTGAAGAGCTTGTGATTGTTCTTGCTTGTTCTTGCTCAGAAGATCACAATGATGAAGATGATTGATGAAGATGATTGATGAAGATGATTGATGAAGATGACTGAATCGTGTGAGATTAGAGAGAGAGAGAGCAGAGAAAATTTGAGATGAAAAATCTGTGAGAAAATGGAAAGTGAAGTAAACTCTGTTGTGATGAACTTATATACTTGTGGTTAGTATTTAACTATGGTAGTTGATGGTTAGAACTCTAGTTAACTGAGTTAGTTAACTGAGTTCTGAGTTAACTAACTGAGTTGACAGTTAGTGGCATGGAATGGGGTTTTGTTCAAGTGTGGAGAAGTTCCTTGTTACTTATGGTGAGGGTAATGGAGAATGGTGATGATAGTACTGAGCATGATGAAAGATGATGATGGTACTGATGTAGCAGCATGGTTACTTGTGGTGTAAGTTTTTATTTTCCTCTTTAGTGTAAGGCAAGGCATGGCATGGTATGTATGCGTGTGGAAGGAAATGTTGGTTCAAATGAGGTAAAGAAAGTCTGGTGTATTTGTTGCGTGTGAATGCTTGGCCAAATGAAACAAATGAGAAGGACTGGTGTGAGGTACATAGCAATGTCACTACATCATATGCAGCATGAAAATATGGAAGTTTGAAGATGAATTTCTTTGTGCATAATGAATGGAATAACATGATTCTGGATGCAATGGATTGAGGAGTCATAAGAGAACAAACTTGATGTTGAAATTAAGATGAATTGAAACTTGCAAGGTAGTGAAAAATGACTTAGAACATAGACAATCCAAACTGGTTCATGGGCGAGGCAAACTTGGCAGGCATGGCAACAATGGCACATGAATTTTTAGAGTAGAGCACCCATGTTTGAACCCTAATATCTCCCTCATAGCTTGCTCAAATGAAAAAATGTCCAACATCAAATTGAAGAGGACATGGAGTTGAGCAACTTTGATGTTCAACATTTTTCCATTTGGAGCCTTCTTCAATGAGAAAAATAGCTTAACATCTGACCCACCACCTGTTTGACAAAATGACTGTAACACCCCCAATCTATACCCCCAAGCTATTAAAGCGATAAATAAAATTCAAAATTTCATCAGAGTATATTTAAAACATTCGCGGCATAGACCGAGGGGTGACATCAATTTGAAACAAAATACACATAAACCTGCCCATAAAGATATGCAACAATCAGGTAACAATTAACAGAGGAACTTAGTTACTACTACCCACAATTCAGATACAGAATAAAAGCGGAAAATGTGTACTGAAATCTCATATATATATATATATATATCATGAAAAGTTTGTCTGCCAAATACAATCATACATGTACAATCTCAAAAGAGACATATACATATACACACAAAACACCAACGGTCTCCCTAACTACCCGGTGCCACATATCAGAGCCGACCGAAAAAAGAATGAAGACCTAAGCTTCACAAAAAGACCTCCAGGAATCTAATCTGTAATGCCTCATAGAGCATAAAATAACAGAAGGGTGAGAAACACAATCATAGTATAATTGCATATAATTATATAATAACACAACATTACACACGTAAAATATTCTCACCACAACGTACAACAGAATCCAAATACAACACCACACAATACATATCTTAACTCATCAATTCCAATCACAATTCCACACAAAATCAATCCATTCGTGAATTATGCAAATGCACAGAGACCGACACAACGATTCTATGCAATGCATATGCGGTACCATCCATCCATCATCTCAACACTAGTTCACTCAGGAACTATTGGAACCATCGCTTGTTACTTAATGTAACTCCCCATCGGGCAAACGATGTTCCCCATCACTTTAGGTCCTCTTATTTTTTTAAGGCACGTGACGTTTATGGATCGCTTTAGGTCCTCTTTGTATAAGGCACACGATCCGATCGCTTTAGGTCCTCTTTGTATAAGGCACACGATCGTCTATAATCATCGCTTTAGGTCCTCTTTGTATAAGGCACACGATGTTATAGCGGATTCCCTCTGGAATCGATTCATCGCTCACACCCACTAGGGCACACGACATCTCAAGAATGCATATCATGATGCTTGGCATACAATGACTCATGACATTCAAATGCACACATATATGCAATCATTTCACTCAACATTAATCATGCTTTGCAATTCAAGCCCAAAACAATGCATTTATTTGCCATACGGCCACAAACCATCATCACACCACCTAAACACATGCATTTACACCATACAACAGCATATAAGTCACACCATATCCATATCAACATCACATTGCATGATACACATCAATCACACACAATTATAACGACAAAAGTCGACAAAACGACACTATTCCAAATTCCCGACATAATTAAAATCGGCTAACAATCTAAAAAATTATTATAATAAGAAAATACAGCTTAATGGTTTTCCAACGATACCAAGAATGCTCAAAACGGATAATCGGGACACAAGTTACAGACTAAAACAAAAAAGACATTGCGAAAAAACAACATTTTGCACACCTGCTGGCCATACGCGTATTGCCCTGAGCCATACGCGTATTGCCCAAAATCATACGCGTACCATTACGTGTTTCAGCAGATGGCCGAGAAAAATGAAACTCCATACGCGTATTGCCCCCCCTTCAATGCCATACGCGTATTGCCTTAACCAATACGCGTATTGCCTTGGGTGATACGCGTATGGGCAGTGGAAAACCAGAATTTTTCTGCAGAATTTTTCTGCGTTTTCCCACCCCAAAATCCTTCCAATTTCACCTAAACATCATAAAATTGCCAATAGATTGCATAGCAACATATATTCAACATGTATCATCAATAAGAAACACCAAAACATGATTTTTTACACAATCGGGATCAATTCTAACAATTTCAACACATAATGGTTTTTACTCTACAATCCAATTTCAATCCAAAATTAACCAAAAACATACATACATAATCATATACAAGTATATAATAATCAAGTTTCGCACCCTTACCCGATTTAATCGTGTTTGGAAAGTCGGTTGTTTCGATTTCTAGATTTTCCAAGTTTTTCTCTCTTTCTCCTTCCTTTCTCTTTTCTTCCCCTTTTCCTTCTTCTCTTTTTTCTTTCTCTCTATTTTTCTTTCTTTCTATTTTCTATTTTACTAACTTAAGGAAAATAAGGTGAAATGCCCAAAATACCCCTACACTCAAATATCTCGCAAACGTTCCCAAAACGCGATAAAATATCACAACATTGAAAAATAACATATTTCCAAATAAAAGTCAAAAATAAAATAATATAATAATAGAATAATCAAAACGACTCGATTAAATAAAACGGACAAAACTGGGGCGTTACAACTCTCCCCCACTTAGAAATTTTCGTCCTCGAAAATATACCTGAGACAAACAACTCGGGATACGACTCCTGCATCCGACACTCCAACTCCCATGTCAAATTGCCCTCAGCAGCGCCTCCCCACGCTACCTTCACAAGTGCAATATCCTAGCCCCTTAACCGCTTCAACTCGCGATCCAAAATCCTCACTGGTAATGCCTCAACCGTAAGGTTCTCCCTTACTTCCACCTCATCCATCGAAATCACATGCGACGGATCCGGAACATACTTCCGAAGCTGTGAAACATGGAACACATCATGCAAATTCGACAGACTCGGCGGCAACGCCACCCTATAAGCCATCGCATCCACTCTCGCGGATATCTGGTAAGGACCAATAAACCGAGAAGTAAGCTTCTTCGACTTCAATGCACGACCCACACCCGTTACCGGAGTAACTCTCAAAAATACATGATCGCCCTCTTGAAACTCGATATCCTTCCTTCTATGATCATGATAACTCTTTTGCCTACTCTGAGAAGCCTTCATTTTCTCACGGATAAGCTTCACCTTGTCTGTTGTTTGTTGCACCAACTCTGGCCCAACCACCGAACTCTCACCAGATTCATGCCAACACAACGGTGTTCGACATCTTCGTCCATACAACGCTTCAAAAGGTGCCATTCCAATACTAAAATGGAAAGTGTTATTATACGTGAATTCCACCAACGCAAGATAACTATCCCACGCACCACCTTGGTCAAGAACACAAGCTCTCAACAAGTCCTCCAACGACTGAATCGTTCTCTCGGTCTGACCATCCGTTTGAGGATGATAAGCAGAACTCAACCTCAATTTAGATCCTAAAGCCTTTTGCAAACTTTCCCAAAATCTCGAGATAAACCTAGGATCTCGATCAGAAATAATGCTCAACGGAACACCATGCAATTTCACAATCACACTGATATAAATCTCAGCTAGCTTCTCCAAAGAAAAAGTGATGTCAATCGGAATGAAGTGCGCCGATTTAGTCAGCCTATCAACAACCACCCAAATAGCATTATGCCCTCGCTGAGTATTCGGCAACCCTGACACAAAATCCATAGAAATGTTGTCCCATTTCCACTCAGGAATATCCAATGCTTGCAACAAACCACTAGGCCTCAGATGTTCTACCTTTGATTTCTGACAAGTCAAACATGCATACAAACTGAGCCACATCTCTTTTCAATCCAGACCACCAGAAAATCTTCTTCAAATCTTGGTACATTTTATTAGCTCCTGGATGTATACTCAAATTACTCTGGTGTCTTTCCTCCAAAATCATCCTTTTCAACTCTGCATCATCAGGAATACAAATTCGACCACGGAACCTCAAAACACCATTAACATCCACTTTAAAATCACTATTCGTATCTTTTTCTCCAACCAACATCAAATCCACAAATTTCACATCCAGTTTCTGTTTCTCACTAACAGTCATCAGAAAATCATTAGTAACCTTTAGCATACCCAGCCTCACGCTGTCGGACGTTACCTCACACACCAAACTCAAGTCCCTAAAAGCTTCCAAAAGCTCCCACTCCTTAACCATTAGAGTGGATATATGTAACGATTTCCGACTCAACGCATCGGCTACCACATTCGCTTTACCAGGATGGTAATTCAAGCCAAAGTCGTAGTCTTTCAAAAATTCCAACCATCTCCGCTGCCTCATATTTAACTCTTTCTGATCAAACAAATATTTCAAACTTTTGTGATCACTAAAGACTTCAAATCTAGCACCAAAGAGATAATGCCTCCAAATTTTCAACACAAACACCACAGCCGCTAATTTCAAATCATGAGTAGGGTAATTTTTCTCATGCACTCTCAACTGCCTCGAAGCATAAGCCACGACCATACCTTCTTGCATTAGCACCCCACCTAGACCAATCAAAGACGCATCACAATACACTACAAATGGCTCAGTAGGATTCGGCAAAATCAAAATCGGAGCTGTCGTCAATCTTCTCTTCAGCTCATTAAAACTTTCCTCACACCGAATATCCCAAATGAACGCTTGACCTTTGCAAGTCAACTGGGTCAAAGGAAGTGCTAGCTTAGAAAAACCTTCAATAAACCTTCGATAATATCCAGCTAACCCCAAAAAGCTTCGAATTTCAGTAACGGATCTCGGAGCCTCCCATTGTAGAACTACTTCTACTTTAGATGGATCCACAGAAATACCATTACCTGAAATTACGTTCCCAAGAAAACTCACCTCGGACAACCAGAACTCACACTTGGACAATTTGGCAAAAAGCTTTCTTTCTTTCAAAACCTGCAAAACAATACGTAAATGCTCCACGTGCTCCTCCCGAGACTTAGAATAATTAAGATATCATCAATAAACACAACCACAAAAGGATCCAAATGCTCGTGGAAAATATGATTCATGTACTCCATAAACACACCTGGCGCATTAGAAACCCCGAACGGCATCACAGAATATTCATAATGACCGTAACGTGTCCTAAAAGCCGTCTTCTGAATATCGTCCACTTTCACCCTAATCTGATGATACCCTGACCTCAAGTCAATCTTACTAAACACACAAGCACCTACCAACTGGTCCATCAAATCATCAATTCTCAGAAGAGGATACTTATTCTTAATCGTCACCTTATTCAACTGGCGATAATCAATACACAATCGCATACTTCCATCTTTCTTTTTCACCAATAAAATAGGCGCACCCCAAGGCGACACACTTGGTCTCACAAACCTCTTCTCCAACAATTCATTAAATTGCTTCTTTAACTCAACCAACTCAGATGCCAACATTTGATATGGTGCCATCGATACAGGTCTAGTACCAGGAACTAGATCTATAGAAAACTCCACCTCTCTCTCTGGCGGCAAGTCCGAAATATCCTCGGGAAACACTTCCGAAAAATCACACACAACAGGAAACACATCAAGTGAAACTTGACTATCCACAGTCAACGATGCAAACAACCCAAACATCTGAGCTTCATCCGCCAAAAGTTTCTTCAATTCTTTGGTAGATAAGAAACTCGAGTCTTCGTCTTCCTCAAGAGAAGGAAACCTTACTAGCTTATGATAACAATCAATATGAACCCGATTGAATTGCAACCAATTCATTCCCAAAACCACATCTAAACCCTCCAACGGAAAACACACCAAATCCATCTCAAAGTCTTTACCATAAATGGTCAAAGGACAACTTAAACAAACCAAAGAAGAAGTTGCTGACCCCATTGCTGGAGTATCAATAACCATTTCACCATCCATTAAAGACAACACAAGATTCAAACGCTTCGCGCACTCAGACGAAATAAATGAATGAGTCGCTCCAGTATCAATAATAGCAACTAAAGGAGTACTATTAATAAAACAAGTACCTCTGATCAGACGATCTGCACTTGAAGTCTGAGTTCTTGCCAATGCAAAAACCTTCCCACCTGCTGGAGCTTGCTTTGGTTTCGAACACTTTGTACTAATATGACCAGGTTCACCACAATTGAAACACTTCACCACGTTCCTCTTACAATCAGCTGCAATATGTCCTAAACCTCCACAATTAGAACACTTTCTCATATCTTTCCTACATTTGAACTGACGATGTCCTAGGTCACCACACCTAAAACATCTCGGAGGATTAGACATTCCTCCCCCACTTGGCCTTTTCTCAAAATTCCCCCTTTGTTTACCCTTATCAGCTGGTGTTACATAAGGACCACTGTGAAACGGTTGCTTCCCTTTCCTCTCGTTCACACTCTTATAGTGAGTAGAACGAGCTTTACTATCCTCCTCAAAAATCCTACAGCAATCCACCAAATCAGAAAACCTTCTAATCCTTTGGTAACTGATTGCCTGCTTTATCTCAGGACGTAATCCGTTCTCAAACTTCACACACTTAAAAAATTCCGCAGCCGCTTCGGCATAATGTGGATAAAACAGTACAAGCTCCACAAACTTAGCAGTATAATCAACAACAGACATACTACCTTGTTTTAATTCCAAGAACTCAATTTCCTTCTTTCCTCTTACATCTTCGGGAAAATACTTCCTCAGAAACTCAATGCTAAACACAACCCAAGTGATCTCTTCCTCTGCAGCTTCCAACACATGACGTGTACTAACCCACCAATCATCAGCTTCTTCCAGTAACATGTGAGTACCTAGTCTCACCTTATGATCCTCAGCACAATCCATCACTCGGAAGATTCTTTCAATCTCTTTAAGCCAAATCTGAGCACCATCAGGATTATATCTTCCTTTGAAGATAGGCGGTTTGTTCTTCCTGAACTCATCATTTCCAGTAGCATTAGGTGCACCCTGCACAGCCCGAGCCATAGCTTGCATAGAAGCAGCCAAAGCAGCGTCATTCCTACCAGCCATATTCTGTTCATTTCTAATAACAGCAACTATGGTTAAACAAATAGCTCATCCAAACACCAAGACCGACAAGGACTGACACAAACTGACACGGACTGGCTCTGATACCACTTAATGTAACACCCCCAATCTATACCCCAAGCTATTAAAGCGATAAATAAAATTCAAAATTTCATCAGAGTATATTTAAAACATTCACGGCATAGACCGAGGGGTCACATCAATTTGAAACAAAATACACATAAACATGCCCATAAAGATATGCAATAATCAGGTAGCAATTAACAGAGGAACTTAGTTCCTACTACCCACAATTCAGATATAGAATAAAGGCGGAAAATCTGTACTGAAATCTCATATATATATATATATATATATATATATATATATATCATGAAAAGTTTGTCTGCCAAATACAATCGTACATGTACAATCTCAAAAGAAACATATACATATACACACAAATCACCAACGGTCTCCCTAACTACCCGGTACCACATATCAGAGCCGACCGACAAAAGAATGAAGACCTAAGCTTCACAAAAAGACCTCCAGCAATCTAATCTGCAATGCCTCATAGAGCATAAAATAACAGAAGGGTGAGAAACACAATCATAGTATAATTGCATATAATTATATAATAACACAACATTACACACGTAAAATATTCTCACCACAACGTACAACAAAATCCAAATACAACACCACACAATACATATCTCAACTCATCAATTCCAATCACAATTCCACAAAAAATCAATCCATTCGTGAATTATGCAAATGCACAGAGACCGACACAACGACTCTATGCAATGCATATGCGGTACCATCCATCCATCATCTCAACACTAGTTCACTCAGGAACTATTGGAACCATCGCTTGTTACTTAATGTAACTCCCCGTCGGGCAAACGATGTTCCCCGTCGCTTTAGGTCCTCTTATTTTTTTAAGGCACACGACGTTTATGGATCGCTTTAGGTCCTCTTTGTATAAGGCACACGATCTGATCGCTTTAGGCCCTCTTTGTATAAGGCACACGATCGTCTATAATCATCGCTTTAGGTCCTCTTTGTATAAGGCACACGATGTTATAACGGATTCCCTCTGGAATCGATTCTTCGCTCACACCCACTAGGGCACACGACATCTCAAGAATGCATATCATGATGCTTGGCATACAATGACTCATGACATTCAAATGCACACATATATGCAATCATCTCACTCAACATTAATCATGCTTTGCAATTCAATCCCAAAACAATGCATTTATTTGCCATACGGCCACAAACCATCATCACACCACCTAAACACGTGCATTTACACCATACAACAACACATAAGTCATACCATATCCATATCAACAACACATTGCATGATACACATAAATCACATAGAATTATAACGACAAAAGTCGACAAAACGACACTATTCCAAATTCCCGACATAATTAAAATCGGCTAACAATCTCAAAAATTATTATAATAAGAAAATACAGCTCAATAGCTTTCCAAAAATACCAAGAATGCTCAAAACGGATAATCGGGACACAAGTTATGGACTAAAACAAAAAAGACATCGCGAAAAAACAACATTTTGCACACCTGCTGGCCATACGCGTATTGCCCAAAATCATACGCGTACCATTACGCGTTTCAGCAGATGGCCGAGAAAAATGAAACTCCATACGCGTATTGCCCCCCCCCCCCTTCAATGCCATACGCGTATTGCCTTAACCAATACGCGTATTGCCTTGGGTGATACGCGTATGGGCAGTGGAAAACCAGAATTTTTATGCAGAATTTTTCTGCGTTTTCCCACCACAAAATCCATCCAATTTCACCTAAACATCATAAAATTGCCAATAGATTGCATACCAACATATATTCAACATGTATCATCAATAAGGAACACCAAAACATGATTTTTTACACAATCGGGATCAATTCTAACAATTTCAACACATAATGGTTTTTACTCTACAATCCAATTTCAATCCAAAATCAACCAAAAACATACATACATAATCATATACAAGTATATAATAATCAAGTTTCCCACCCTTACCCGATTTAATCGTGTTTGGAAAGTCGGTTGTTTCGATTTCTAGATTTTCCAAGTTTTTCTCTCTTTCTCCTTCCTTTCTCTTTTCTTCCCCTTTTCCTTCTTCTCTTTTTTCTTTCTCTCTATTTTTCTCTCTTTCTATTTTCTATTTTACTAACTTAAGGAAAATAAGGTGAAATGCCCAAAATACCCCTACACTCAAATATCTCGCAAATGTTCCCAAAACGCGATAAAATATCACAACATTGAAAAATAACATATTTCCAAATAAAAGTCGAAAATAGAATAATATAATAATAAAATAATCAAAACGACTCGATTAAATAAAACGGACAAAACTGGGGCGTTAAAATGACTGCGCGCAGGCCTGGTCTTGCTTGGTCATGACTTGGTTTTTGACTGGGTTTTGTCAAACTTTGATCAATCATAACTCTCTCAATTTTGATCCAATGGAGGTGTTCTTGGTATGGATTTAATGCTTGGAATGTGATCTTCAATTGGCTCAACTTAGGTCTGAAGTTTGGAGCTTTTATCATGGAGAAAGAGAGCTTTGAAGTGAGGTGCAAAATGACCCAAAAGTTTCCATTTTTGGAAACCCTAATTTCCAAATTTAGTAACTTTGTACAACTCTTAATTTTTCATGATTCCTCCATCATTTCTTGATCAAATCTTGTCCAATGAACATATGTAACTTGAATTTCATGAATTTGACCTTAAAAATCAGGAGTTGACTTTTTTCACTGCACAGTTGACTTTTTCCCCAATTTCTTGATTCTCAAGCAACTGGCCAATTGAACCTCTTCTGAAAGGAACCAATGAGCAATCTTCCACCCTTAGACACTTAATATCATGTAGAAAACATTGAGATCAAGTTTGGACCAAAATTTCATCAGGAGAATGCTTGGATCACAAACCCTAATTTGGACGGTTTGATAGGAGATGATGCATTGTCCAATCTTCTTGATGAATTCCCATCTTCCCATGACTTGTGGGATCAATTGAAATCATGTGATATGTAAGAGACCCTCGAGACTTGTTGGGAGACCCTTGGCTCTTGTTCCATAGCTTGGGATAGTCCATGCTCTGCAATCCACTGATCACATGCCCTTATGCAACATGCATGCTATATGAGATGAAATGAGGTCTAAATGCAATGCAATGAAACATAAGCCAGTAAAAGCTAAAAGCAAGAGGGCGAATTTTGAGGTGCTATAGCTGCCCCTATTCAAACTTCTTGGATCCGAGGGTATGATAGTGACGGCTTTAACACAATCGGGATACACAGGGTTTGAATACCAAAATAACCTGGAAATTTGCGAACTGTGGGGATAACAAAATAGAGTTGTTTACGAGGACGGCCGCAGACGAACTCGAAAAGAAAAACCGGCCACAGACGAGCTACCTAACAAAGGATAAAATGAGGACGGCCACAGACGAACTCGAAAAGGAAGACCGGCCACAGACGGGCAACCTAACAAAAGCAACACGAGGACGGTCACAAACGAACTCGAAAAGGAAGACCGGCCACAGACGGGCTACCCAACAAAGGATAAAACAAGGACGGCCGTAGACGAACTTGAAAAGGAAGACCGGCCACAGACGGGCTACCTAACAAAAGTAACACGAGGACGGCCGCAGACGAACTCGAAAAGGAAGACCGGCCACAGACGGGCTACCCAACAAAGGATAAAACGAGGACGGCCACAGACGAACTTAAAAAGGAAGACCGGCCACAGACGGGCTACCTGGCAAAAGAATATGAGGATGGCTGCAGACGAACTCAAAAAGGAAGACCGGCCACAGACGGGCTACCCAACAAAGAATACTAGGACGGCCGCAGACGAATTCGAAAAGGAAGATCGGCCACAGACGGGCTACCCAACAAAAGAATACGAGGACGGCCGCAGACGAACTCGAAAAGGAAGACCGGCCATAGACGGGTTACCTAGCAAAAGAATACGAGGACGGTCGCAGACGAACTCGAAAAGGAAGACCGGCCACAGACGGGCTACCTAACAAAGGAATACTACGAGAACGGCCGCAGACGAACTCGAAAAAGAAGACCGGCCACAGACCGACCACCCAAAGATTAGTAGAATCAACAGATCTACAAAAAAAGACTCAGCTGGGGAAAAGAGAAATCTAGACAGACCACTCTGTAGGGGAGTAGATGAAGGAGTAGGAAGGATGAATCCACTGGTTGCTGTGTACTGTTAAACAACATCTCCCAAGTTATATCTCTTTCTGCTGGGGAAAGATACTGGTAAAAGAGCTCAAACCTGGCTTATGCTTCGAATGCATATGTTTGAATTTTCTATGGCGTAATGCTCCATACGAAATGGAAATGCTACGCGTTTGGGAGGATGCCATGCAAAAATGCTTATGCAATGCAAGAGAGGCGTCTCAGCAAAATAAACGCTGAAGACTAATGCAGCTCCACCGGGGATGACAAACTAAATTGTCTCCGAGAATAAAACCCTGCTGAGGAAGACTTTCATGAACGACTTCCTGATCACAAGCTCTGCTGGAGATGGAAACTCCGAGAGACATTCCACCCTGTTGGAGATTATACATACTCTCTGAAAAGGAAACCAAGACCTGAATTAGAAGAGTGCCAAATATCACTTGGACTTAAAACCTGCTGGGGGTATCAACCATCGCTGAACAAACCGCTGTGAGGATTACCACCAAACCTCGCTTGGGGAGACAAATCACCAATACCAGACCCGTTGGGGACACCATTGGACTTAACCCGCTGCTGGGGAAATGACATCGCCCTTATCTTGTTGGGGAATGTCAGCCACTATTAGCAAAACCTGCTTGGTGATTGACGACATCATCTCTGCTAGGGGATGTCCTCAAGCTTAATCACCTGTTGGGGATTAGACCAAACCATTGTTGGTGAGAAAAAAATTCCTGATTAGCTGAGGAAAATGGGTGTTCAGACTCTGTGGGGAAATAACATCTTTGTCCAAAGGAGATATCCCCTCAGTCTCTTACGAGAGATGCAGAAATATCAACTTCTGGCTACTTGCTCGGAGAGTAGTGGACCAACCAACACCCTAGCTGGGGATATAATCCTCTGTACTCTGGCTGGAGAGAGTAATATCCTGCTGATGAAAAGATTCACCTTACCCTGCTGGGGACTAGAGCACACAGCTGCTAGTAAAACATATGTTTCCTGTCCTTGAAACAAACCACTTCTAACTATTTGCCGGAGAGTAATAGATCAACCATGACGTCAGTTAGGGACACACTCCCCTGTACACTTACAGGGACGAGTAAGCTTTGCTGAGGATGATGATTTTTCAGATGCTGAGGAGAGTAACTCTACTGGGGAGAAATCCTGCTACCCTGCAAACAAAATCAACAGACAACACAAAATAGCTATCTAGATTATCATCCTAATGACTATTTCATGAGCAATTTCCACTGTTTTCCGATATTCTTCGCAAAGCTTAACATCTTGCATGCAATGTCTTATCAAAATATCAGACTCTTCCACAAACAAAACAGTCAAAATAGAACAAAAATGGAAAGCTCTTTGACTGAAGTGAAAATTTTATTGAATGAATTGGCCTGTAAATAGGCATTTACATTCGGAGGCAATTCCTGAAAAGAGGTGTCATACCCCAAATTTTGACCACTAAGATTCCCATCATTGTGAAAATCATCATCACAATATGGAGGAACTATCATACTTCATCAGTCTCCCCAAAGATGGGTGAGCATTCACTACAATCAAAATTAGGGTTTCAAGCCCTCTCTAAGTGCTTAGACAAAGGATCAATCAAGGAATGACATGATTTTCAACTTGTCTAACCTCTCAAATGTCCACAAGGGATCAAGAGGACTCCCACTTTAAGGATTAAGCACAAGGCTGCTCCCTTCTAGGTGGATCAAGTCTCAAGATTGACAGTGTCACCAAATTAGGGTTTTGGTCGACCAGGGCCTCCAGATGAAAATTTTTCATCTGGGCACAAGCCAATGATCCAAAACATAACCAAACATACTCCATGGAACCTCATGGAACCAATCATCAAGTCATTTTTGCCTCAGGAGATGCATTCATCAAAACTCAGGAATTAGGGTTTCTTGACCTAATTCACCCCTAAGTAGACTTTTGGTGCAAATCATGAACCAAGACCTCAAGAGAGGGTTTGAGGGTCTCTAATATACCATATTGATCCATTTGGGACAATGGATTAATCCAAGAAGTTTGAGCAACAAGTCTCAATTTCATCTGCACCACAATTAGGGTTTTAAGGAAAAAGTCAACTGTAACTTTGACTTTTGACCAGGACATGCTCCCAAGCCCTATGACATGCACAAATATACCCTATAACACCCATGGAACATGTCCATCAAGTTTGATTTAGGTCAAGGACATGATTTCATGAAGAATTGCACAGTTTGGAATTCATCTGATAAAAAGTCAACTGTGCACAAAAGTCAACTTTGACTTTTTGAGATTTATCACCAAAATGGATTTTTAACCCTAAAATGATGTTAATGTATGATTTGAATTATCATTCATCAAGAAAAATCAAGAAAAGTTGGATACCTTGTAAAAGGGGTAACCATAAAAACTTAGAAAATTTTCTAAGTTAAAAATAAAGTGACAAGGGTACCAACTTTGGAGGATCATAACTCCTAAACCACAAAGCCATTTTTTCCCATCCAAAGATGGATCTGTAGCCCTCATTACCCTCTACAAAAACTTCAACTAGACATAAGTCCAATTCATTAAGGATTATGAGTTATGGAGTGATCAAAATGGCTGAAAAATGAAAATGTCACTTTTTCCAACACTTAGTGAAATTTTCACTAAGTCCAAATCTGTCTTCATTTTTTTCCAAATGTAGGGGGATTTTTCACTTGGATTCAAAAGAGATCAAAACCAAACATGTTCAAACAGTTGTTGTACCATGTAAGGGCTTTCCAAAATGGCCAAGAACATTGCCAAATTCCATTTGAGTCATGAGATATGACATTGGAAAGTTGCCTTGCTGAAATCTGCCAAGGCAAGGCAGAATTTGTAACTTTGCTCGATTTGCCAAAATCAGCCAAATTCAAATGCTCCTATCCACTTGGACACATCTGAGGATTGAATCTAAAGGGGACAACCACTGAGCCAAGTCTCCAAAGTCCATGGAACAAGAAATAGCATGTTGAACCTAGAATGGCCAAAATAGGGACAAGACTCCAAATTTGGATTGAAGCATTCAATGGAAGCATCAAGGTGGCATGGACTGAGCCATTCTCATCTAAAATCAGTCAAGACTTATCCAAGACCAAGGGAACCAAAGCTCTGTGCCCTAACCTCTAGTCAATGGCTAGGGGAGACTTGGATTTTCATTTACCAACATTGGCCAAACCTACTTAGCAGTTGCCATTCACTATTCCTTGCAAAACAAACTTGCTCTACTATAAATAGAGCTCAATTGTGATCAGTTTGAGTACACCAAAGCCATCAAACAGATGCTTTCCTCAAAATCTCTTTCTCTTGGCAAAAATGTCTTTCTTACCAAGGTAGCTATCGGGTTTTGAGTTAGAGGGAAATTCCACTCAAACCAATCACTCACACACCTCACATACATCATATAGAAGTGATCCAAACACTCACATAACATCTGGAACACAGATTTCACAAAATCACCAGCCAATTGCTCAAGTTCTTGACAGTTTTGTAGTTGAGGTGCCATCTTCAACTCCAAACCATTTCAATCAATTCCAAGCACTCAGACACATCACTTGGCACCTAGGGAAGCTATCCACATCATTGGAACCAAGTTGTAACACCTCCAACACCAAACACGATCACCAGCTGCAAGTGGTAAGCATGAGCTCTTCTAACTCTATGATCCATGCATTTTTTGCTGCACAATAATTTGGCCATATGTTCATAATCATGCATGGAATGTTTCCCCTCAATTAATTGCATTGTTTGAATCGTGTATCAAAAATCCTAGCCTTCATGCAGAAATTAGGGTTCTTGAGGATTTTTTCATGATTTCTGGTTATACGTTTAATTTAAATGAAATTAATTGACATAGACATGATCGTGAGGTTGAGACGAGCATAATGATATGTGGATTGCATGTTGTAATCAAGTATTCAGTGAGATTGGAGAGAAAATGCAAATTTGGCCAAGCCCAGAACACGCGCGTGTTCTTGGTGTGTTCTTGGCGCCTTTTTTCAAAATTTGAATATTTGAATTTTGTGATTTTATTTAATTGATTCAAAAATTAATTTCTCTCTGAGTTTTAATGATTTTGAGTTGATTCTTTTTTTAATAATTCACAAAAATGTTAAAATATTTTATTTTCCCAAAAAATCCCAAAAATATTATTTATTTCATATAATTGATATTTTTTCAAATAATTAATATTTTAATTGTTTTTGACATCTTAATTATTTTTTCCACATTGATTTTGCAACTTTTAATGCTTTCTAATTATTTTGTAGGTCAATACTTAATTTTTGAACCATTAATCCAAGATCACAATTTGTTTTTCATATGTTAAACAATTTTGATCATTTTAATTGAATTTTTATTCAATTAAATACATTTTTGAAAACAAATTAGGGTTTTTGGATTAATTCAACCCTCATAAATCATTTTCAAAACTTTTTGGGCCTCTAATAGAGTGTAAGACCCAATCCTTTTTTGACCAAACCATTTTTGGGCCTCAGTATTGTATAAGTCCCGATACCGTAAAAAAAACGACGCGATCGTCGCCAGGTTAAAATTAAACATCTGGGCCTACCCTCGAGTAGTAAGACCCATTTCTTTTCTTAAAATTTTTGGGCCTCTAATAGAGTGTAAGACCCAATCCCCTTTTAACCAAAACATTTTGGGTCTCACTTATTGTATAAGTCCCTCTGCGTTAAAAGAAAACCTCGGCACGATCGCCATTTTTAAACGAAAAATCAATTGGGCCTACCCTGGTGTTATAAGCCCCACTCTTTTTCTTTAAACCTTTTTGGGCCTCTTGAGAGAGTGTAAGACCCATCCCTTTGTACAGAAAACAATTTTTAGGCCACAGTCACTTGTATAAGTCCCTCTGTACAAATTCAAACAGTGCGATCACTGATAAAACCCTGGGCCTCTCCTTGAGCTGTAAGCCCCAAATCTTTCTTTTTCAAAGCACTTTCTCCTTTGATTTTGAATATACTGTTGTTTTTCAATATTTCTTTGTTGAACAACTAACCAAACAACATGGAAGCTCTACAACCGAGTAAGTGGTTATCGCTTTCATTTACCGCTTTCATATACATATAACTGTATCGTGGGGCTGTTTCACTGTAAGTCTTCTTTCAAAAACTCATATCAACTGTGTAATAATAGTATAGATATTTAGAGTTTCCCCGACAACTACATCTAGCATTAAGCCCGTTGATCACTCTTAGAAATAGTCTATACTAGATCCTCATAGGATTACCAGACACAGTCTTCCCTCCTCTTGGGGTTAAACAATATGGAGACATGAAAGGCAGCATTCTCAGTGACCCATTTCATAGACTGTCACTCATAGAAGTTGTCAAAGAAACTCTATTCCCCAGAGATGATCTTTTCTCCGTGAATGGCATCTCTTGAGTTTCTTCCAAATTCTCGAACTTTCCTGGCTTGATCTATTCTCGGTGAATGGCATGTCTTGAACTTCTCGGGGTTTGGGGACCCACAGGCTTCTTAAAATCACTTGTCAAGAAACTCTATTCCCCAGAGATGATCTTTTCTCCGTGAATGGCATCTCTTGAGTTTCTTCCAAATTCTCGAACTTTCCTGACTTGATCTATTCCTTGTGGATAGCTTGCCTTAAATTTCTCGGGGTTTGGGGACCCATCGGCTTCTTAAAAGAAATCGACCTCCTCTTAGGCATTATACAAGGACCCACGGGCTTCCTAAAAGCAACCCCGCCTCCTCTTGGGCTTAGTACAAGGACCCTCTCAGCTTCTTAGAAGTATTCACAGCCTCCTCTTAGGCTTCATATAATGATCTCTTCCTCCGGGAATGATAGCCTCCTCTTGGGCTTCGTACAAGGACCCGTCGGCTTCTTAAAAGTTTCCAGTCTCCTCTTGGGCTTCGTACAAATTGTCCCGACGACCTCCTAGAGGTATAGGAACAGAACCTAGTCATCTTCATAGAACAATCCTTTCATAGAGTCTACTACTGTTTCTCAAAGCACAGTACAAAAGATGAACTCCAGACTTGGACAGTCTAACTTCCTTGAGTCTCAAAGACATTCTCAAGTGCCCCCTTCATTAAATAGGAAGGAAACCCGTAGACTCAGACAGTCTCAATACCCTTCGAATTTCCCACTTCCTTAAAGAACAGGAATAACCCGGATCCTCGAATCAAATCCTCGAGTACAGTGTCGCTCATATAAGAACTGATTTTCTCTTTCAAAATCAGTGTACTAGACCTGTCACTCAACTGAAACAGTAACCATAGCCTCCTCTTAGGCTTTGTATAATGATCCTTCTTTAATGAAGTTAGCCTCTCTCTTGGGCTTTGTACAATGATTGTCCCCAGCGGAGTCAAACAACGTTTATCCTCTCTCTCGGGCTTTGTACGAGACATATAAGAGACTCCCTCATTGAGTCAATCACCCTTTCGCCTCCATTTCGGGCTTCGTACGAGATAAAAAAAAACTCTCTTGTTGAGTCAAATCGCCTCCATCTCGGGCTTTATACGAGATACCAAAAGATTCCCTCATTGAGTTAAAACCTTTTAGCCTCTCTCTCGGGCTTTGTACGAGACACATAATAGCCTCCTCTTAGGCTTTGTATAAGAAAACCATTGGTTGATCTAATTAACCTTTTAGCATAAAAAATGTGCCTCGTTCACAGTACACAAACATCAACAACTCTTTCCCCTTCATCTAAACGCTGTAAGCGGCAAGCCTCTGGATCATCTACATCCATGCCACTGTCCCTCTTTTAGCATGAGAAATTCCTAAGGAAAGATAGCATTGCTCTACACTGAGTTAAAGTCTTCTCCTTCAGGTTAAAAACCCCTATAAAGGAAATTATGTCATTGCCGGATTCACATATCCCGGTTAAAGTAATTCTCCTTTATAAAACAGCTGTGACATACAACCCCCCTCTTTAGAGATGACAAATTCTCTCTAAAGTCAACACCTTTAGCTTCACATTTTGGGCTTTGAACAAGATACAAACCACCTTTCGCTTCACGTCTTGGGCTTTGAACAAGACACAAAAACAACCATTTCCTCCCATAGTATAGGAGGAACTACGAACGCTCTGATTTCCCTGTTTCGGTAAACGGGAATACGTAGGCATAAGATCGAAAGAAAAGATCTTAGCGAGCACACTAAACAAAAAACCTAAATCCCATACTCCCATGTATCTATCAAAAGCATCAGTCCTAACATCCTAATCCTTGTTCCCTGCCAGAAAGTCCTAGAAAGAAAGAAAGAAAACCAGTCTTGGCGAAAATACAAATAACCAGTACAAGGGCCTCCCCACATTGATCGCATCCGTAACCTAACAGACCGCTTTTTAAACTCAGTATGCAAAGCAGGGTTAATTGGAGACATCTATTTCCCTTTCTTCCTCAGCTTTAATAGGATAAAAAATGAATCGACCTGTAGTAAACTCAACCACAGAGAGCGACCAGCGCTTAAGAACCGCGACCAAAATCGCTCGCTACAGAAAAAAATGGTGCCCACCGTGGGGCCTTTCAAAGTTAGATCTAGGCACGGTCTTCCTTTTTCTCTTCACTTATGTGAAAACCACAGATTGGGGCTTCTGCCAGGGAACCCATTTTCTGTCAGGAACTTAGGATTCATCGCTTTTGAAGGTCTAGGATGATTAGGACAAATATATATACTGCTTTTCCTAATTGCTATACGTGTTTATTTTTCTGCTAATGGGAATGCGGGTGATGCCGTATGTGGAAAGATTGAGTATACACTTAAGATAAGTGATGGCGACGAGGTCGACCATCAACCTCAGTGGAGGCTGACTAATGTAACCATTCTCTCACCTAGACAATGGGTCGGTTGTGATGCCTGAGAAGCTGAGGAGCCAAACCCTTTCGTAGTGCGGAAACTATCGGGAATAGTTGTTACGCGATACTACCCTCATTTGAGGCTGGTGATCTATTCTCGGTGAATGGCACTTACTCTAAGATTGCTTTACAACTCGCTGGTGATCTGCTTGTTGTTTTGCTTTCCTGGGAGGAGCTGATGATAATGACTACAGGTACAAAAATCACCTTAGTATAAACCTTTGGGGATGGGTAGAGCCTTGACTTCATGACAACGACCCTTTGACCCCATGTTTTTTCTATGTTTTTGTGTGCTGCATTCATGCATTCATTTAAAAAACATTAAAACATTCAAAAAATTTCACTTCTAGTCTCTCTGTTTTTCAAATTAAACTAAGACTGTGATTGCAAATATCAGAGAAAAGGATTGCATTAATGGATTTCGGTAGAAGGAGAACTCATACGTACACCTTCAAGGTTCCAAAGCTAGAGGATTTGAGAAGGTTAGCCAAGATGATCACTAACCCTGAGGCTTTTAGAGCCAAGCACGGAGGGCTGCTACCACTGTTAAGAGTCCATGTGATTGAGGGAATCATGGATGCGCTCATTCAGTTCTACGATCCGGTTTATCACTGCTTCACATTCCCGGATTACCAGCTATCGCCAACGCTGGAGGAGTATTCTCATCTGATTGATTTACATATCACTGATCGAGCTCCATTTTCTGGACTGGAAGAAATTCCAAAGAATTAGACCATTGCAAGAGCAATTCATTTGGGCGAGTCAGAGGTTAGGACTCACCTAACTACCAAGGGTGGGATCCAAGGTTTGCCAGTCCAGTTCTTAACTAAGAAAGCCCTGTACTTCGCTAGTATAGGGAACGTGACTGCTTTTGAAAGCATCTTTGTCTTGCTCACCTACGGGTTATTTTTGTTTCCCAACATCAATAACTTTGTAGATATCAACTCCATTAAGGTTTTTCTCATTGGAAACCCTGTGCCGACTTTGCTCGCAGACGCGTATCATTCTGTACACTTGGGAAATTTGTACAGTGGAGGGGAAATCACATGATGTGTACCTTTGCTTTAAAAATGGTTTATCTCTCACTTGCCCAAGTCTGCTGCTTTTTGGGATTGCAAGAGTGCCTTACGTTGGTAGCAGAAGATCATGTCTCTTACCAACTCTGATATAGATTGGTGTAATAGGATCTATGATGGAATCAGAATCATTGATCGTTGTGGAAACTTCCCCAACGTACCCCTCATAGGAACTAAAGGAGGAATCAACTACCATCCGGTATTGGTTCTTTGTCAATTTGGATACCCGATGAGACACGTCCCACGGGGTGTTCATCTGGAAGGTCTTTTCTTCAAAGAAGGAGAAAATGACAGAGCACTAAAGATGGAAATAGTGTACGATTGGAAACAGGTTCATAAGAAAGGACGAGAGTCTCTGGGAAAACCAGACTGTGTCTCGGTGGAGCCTTATCTCCATTGGGTATAAACTAGAGCTCTCAAGCTAAAGATGCCTTATCCTCGTTACAGAATTCTTCCGCCGAGGGAATCTGTCATGTACTTCATGATGGAAACTGAAAAGCTTCAGGTTACTCTCAACAAAGTTCAAAAGGAGAGAAGGTCTTGGAAGAACAAGTACCGCACCCTCGACGTAGAGTGCATCAAAATACAGCAACTACTGAAAGAGAAAGATGCTCTGATTGAAATTTTGGAGCAACATGCTGTAGAGAATCAGGATGACCAAAGGAATTTGCTCACTCCTTTCACCTGGAAAAGGAATGACAACCCGATAACGGCCCAAGAGCCCCGGTCAAAAAAAAGGAAGATACCAGAATCAGTACCTGAAAGATCGTCCTTGGGGCATGCCTGTTAACTATATCCCAGAAGGATATATTCCACCGATCACTGAAGATCAGGGAATCACAACAGAAGCCGCTGGGCCTGAAGGTTACAAACTTTGGGAAAGCGAAGATGCCAGGGGCATGCTGAAGACTCCTGAAGGTTACAAACTTCGGGAAACGCCAAGATTCGTTGCCGTAGTCACGGTCCCACCCCCTGTGGTGCACACTGTCCCGAAAGGACAGATTCCACCGATACCTTCTGGTAAGAAGGAAACTATGTTTGACAGAATGGAGGAATTCCAGGAGCAGTTCTTGGAAATGCAGAAGGAACTGCAAGCCATTCGCGGTCAGGATCTATTTGGAAAGGACGTCGCAGATCTCTGCTTGGTCCCAAATGTGAAAGTCCCGCACAAATTTCAAGTGCCCGACTTTGAAAAGTACAAGGGTAACTCTTGCCCTCAGAGCCATCTGGTGATGTACGCTCGGCGAATGTCAGCTCAGATGGAGAATCAGGACTTGCTGATTCACTACTTCCAGGATAGTTTAACCGGTGCCGCATTAAAATGGTACATGGGTTTAAACCGTGCCACGATCAGTACATTCAGAGATCTGGGCATTGCCTTCATCCAACAATACAAATACAATTTGGACATGACACCCGACAGAGATCAACTCAGATCGATGTCGCAAAAGGACAAGGAAACCTTTAAGGAGTATGCTCAAAGGTGGCGTGAAATTGCCGCTCAAATTTGTCCACCTCTTGAGGAAAAAGAGATGACAAAGATCTTCTTAAAGACCTTGAGCTCATTTTACTATGACCGAATGGTTGCCAGTGCACCCAGTGATTTCACCGAAATGGTTGGCATGGACGTACGTCTTGAGGAAGCCGTCCGAGAAGGGCGTTTGGTAAAAGACACTGGATCGACGAGCGGTACTAAAAAATATGGTAGTGCTCTCCCTAAGAAAAAAGAGCAAGATATTGGGAATATCTCTCTCGGAAAGCAAAGGCGACGTTATCAACCGGTAGCAGCTGTGACTCCTGCTATCAACCCTGCGCCTATTCCTACGTATCAACCTCAGGTTGCGCAGAGCCAACCTGATTAGCAAAGGACACAACAGCCTCTTCAGCAGGCTCGTCCTCCATATAACAACAACCGTACAACACGGCCACTAGGATTTGATCCTATACCCGTAACGTACGCAGAGTTGTTTCCATTACTACTGGCTAAGGGGCACATTCAGACTAAATCTCCTCTTACCGTACCAAAAAATCCACCTTTTTGGTTTAAGGTGGATCAAACATGCCTTTATCATCAAGGAGGTTCAGGGCATCACATAGAGACTTGTCTCAATTTCAATTCCGACGTGCAAAAACTTGTTAGGAGCGGGGTCTTATACTTCAAAGATATGAATCCCAATGTTCTCGCGAACCCGCTGTCTCAACACGAGAAAGCTGCAGTCAATCTGATTGAGAGAGAATCTAACGATGTCTATCAAATTCATGATGTACTCTTGTTAAAGACCAATCTGGTCAAGATGAATTGTAGACAGAGCGGATATGGCCATGTGCCACCTCATAACTATCACCAGTGTGATATCTACTCTAAAGACAATCAAGGATGTTCTGTGGTGCAAGCAGCTCTACAGGAACAAATGGATCTCGGATGGATCCAGGAGCACCGAGTTCGTGGAGTTAACATGGTCTATACGAATTCTAACGTCATTCAAAACCACGACATCCGTGCAATGAATGCCAACTTGGTGGCGATGCACTCAAGGCAAAGCCAGTATCATAATCTGCCACGACACGATTACAGTTCCTGTCTGACTTGCTCGGTAAACAAATAGGGATGCTCTTTCATACAAGAGGCCCTCCAGCGTCAGATGGATCTTGGATGGATCCAAGGCTACCATGATAGGAACTCCTATCAAATCAACATGGTTCAGATCTTCGATATTCACGTGATGAATACCAACCTGGTAGAGTTACATGCTGAGCAGGTCCGACTCGGATTCTTAATATCACATGACTATCAAAGCTGTAAAGCAGGTTGCGAAAACAATAGAGGTTGTACCCTTGTCCAGGAAGCACTTCAGCACTTGTTAAATCACTGGTGGATGCCAATCTACATGGATGAAGATACTCAGCAAATTAGTATCAGCAACATGAATCCTACTCGGCGTCAAATTCAGGATGTCCGATCTGTGGAAGCTAACCTAGTGAGGTTACATTGTATTCAAAGTGGGCGTGGCCAGGTGCCACCACACAACTATGACAGTTGTAGCGTTTGTTCGGAAAGTAACCAAGGGTGTTACCTTGTGAGAGCAGCACTTCAGGATCAGGTAGATCGTGGAGAAATTCGCCCATATCCAGGTTCCAGACCCATCAACTGGACGCCGAATTACCTTGTCAATCAAGTTGAGGATGTTGTCACCATCTCTGGTCATCACAGGACCAGGGATGTTTTTGCCATTATCCCTCTACTTGACGAATCTAAAGTTCCCAATCGGGAACGGATCGAGATTGCTTATGATGGTCAGAAAAATCAAAAGGCTCCTATAGTCATCTATCTACCGGGACCACTACCATATGAATCAACTAAGGCTATCCCTTACAAATATGGTGCAACAACCATTGAAAATGGAAAGGAAATTCCATTGCCCTCCGTTGTGAATATTGCAGACATCAGTCGTGTAACACGGAGCGGTCGAATCTTCAACCGAGGAGTTGGAGAACCTAACAAGGAAAAGGAACTTCAGACGGAAGCTCCTGATCCACCAGTCGGTCAATCCAGTAATCCCGACCTTTCCAAAAGTAATGATGAGATACTGAAGCTCATCCAACGGAGTGAATACAACATTGTTGATCAGCTGTTACAGACTCCTTCAAAGATCTCGGTATTATCACTGTTACTCAGTTCAGAGGCCCACAGGGAGGCTCTACAGAAAGTCTTTGAGCAAGCCTTTGTGGAACAGGATGTAACAATCAGACAGTTTGATAGCATTGTCTCTAACATCACTTCCTGCAATAATTTAGGATTTAGTGATGAGGAATTACCCGAAGAGGGTCGCCGTCATAACATGGCGCTCAACATTACGGTTAACTGCCAGGATGATGCTTTAGCCAGCGTACTGCTAGACACAGGGTCAGCCCTGAATGTTATGCCGAAGTCCACTTTGATGCAATTATCATTCAAAGGTCCTCCGATGAGAATCAGCGAGGTCGTCGTCAAAGCGTTCGACGGATCCAGAAAAACGGTTATCGGCGAAGTTGATCTTCCCATAACTATTGGTCCTCACACTTTCCAAGTCACTTTCCAGGTCATGGACATCAGGGCAACATACAGTTGTTTATTAGGAAGACCTTGGATACATCAGGCTGGAGCGGTCACTTTGACCCTCCACCAAAAGCTAAAGTTTGTCAAGAACAATCAACTTGTCACAGTCTGTGGAGAACAGGCCTTGCTCATGAGTAACTTATCATCTTCTGCTTATGTAGAACCCGAGGAGGTTATTGGGACGCAGTTCCAAGCACTTTCGGTGAGTAAGGACGATCAATCTCGAGGAGGAACCTCGATTTCCTCATACAAAGATGCTATCAAAGTGGTCGAGAGTACCGATACAACAGGATGGGAACAGCTTGTCATTCCTACTGACAATAAAACAAAGAAGGGTCTTGGTTTTTCTGCAACCTGCACCCAGACAGCTGCCAGCGATGGAAGTCTTCATCCCATTCAGAACTTCTTCCACAGAGGAGGTTTCCTTCACCCAGTGTCTCAGACAGTTCATGCTATCAATGAGGAAAATCCCTCTGACACGGATGAAGAATGGAAGTCTTATCTTAACAGGGATGGTTATATGTCTCAGGAAGAGGTGTCTACTCCTTTTTTATTTCCTACAGAAAGTCCGAGATGTATACCAAGGTCAGACGTCGAAATGATATATGGAAATTGTGATCCAGAAGGATGCCGTGCTCCGCCAAATTCATTAGAGGAAGACACTCTGATGAAACACAACTTTGAACACAATTACTATGGCCCAGTGGATGGTCTGCCAATGTGGCAACCTTATCCAGGAGACTTGGGGCAAGAGAGTCAGCCGAACAATGAAAATCAGCTGACCATTATTGAACAGAATACCTGTGTCCCCACCATGTCATGGGATCAACACTCAGGTCATTCGGAAACTACTCAACATGAAGATGAATTCGCAACGTTTACAGGACTCGAATTCATCAGCTATGCTTTTCCCGAGGTCAACGTCATCAAGAAAGATGACTCCTCTAGTTCCAAAGAAGTTTGGGACGCTCTGGGAGAACCGAGTGGAAAATACGACTATACGGTCAAGTACACTGCTCCTGAAAGCTCTCGTATCAGGCTCGAAGATATCCAGCCAACTGGATGGGGAGATACAGCTGAGAGCACAAATACTATACAAAATGCAACAGAGGAATCCTCCTACGACAATTCTGCCTGGGAGACAGATTCCAATGATCCTGCTCCACCAGAAATCAGCGTTATTTCTGAAGACAAATCAAGGGAGGTGCCAAACTTTGTGATTCACCGAAGAGTTCGCCGCCAATGGGTTGCCGTTGAGGTTCCGAAGATCGTTCATCAGTCAAAGTAATTGCCATCTTTAACCTTTCATCCTGCCCAGGTGAAACAGATGTTTTGATAGGGCTCGCCTTCTGTAAATTTTCCCTCTTCGCTTCGCCCAAAGCGACAGAGTTTTGTTTTATAGGGCTGTAGTTTCAAGATTCGACTTGTTCATAAATAAAATAACGTCGTTCTGTAATTTCTGCATTTATTGCTGTTTTCTCTTTTTGCTTTTTCAGAAAATGGTAATCCTAAAAAACAATTCAAATAAAAACAAGCAGTAAAATAAAACACTGTACACACTTGCATTTTCTCTATCTCTTCTAAACACGAATCATCACGTCATGCAGATTGCTTGTTTTGAACCCCGTTGAAACATACGATCCGATGCCTTCTCCCGACTTTGAGTTCCCGGTATTTGGGGCTGAAGAAGAAGTTGACAACGAAATTCCAGAAGAGATCTCCCGACTACTCAGACAAGAGGAAAGGTCCATTGAACCTCACAAAGAGCCGTTGGAAACGGTAAACTTGGGTTCAGAAAAAGAGAGAAAAGAAATCAGGATTGGGGCACTGCTCAGTCTAACTGCCAAAGAGAGTTTGATAAAGCTTCTCAAAGAATTCCCCGATGTATTCGCTTGGTCCTATCAGGATATTCCAGGGTTGGATACCAGCATCGTGGAACATCACTTGCCGTTGAGATCGGAATGTCCGCCAGTAAAGCAAAGGTTGAGACGCACTCACCCGGACATGGCCATTAAAATCAAAGAGGAGGTACAAAAACAGATTGACGCGGGTTTCCTCGCTACGTCTAAATATCCTCAATGGTTAGCCAACATCGTACCCGTTCCCAAAAAGGACGGAAAGGTCCGAATGTGTGTCGACTACAGGGATCTAAACAAGGCTAGTCCAAAGGACGACTTTCCTTTACCACAAATTGACATACTGGTAGACAGCACAGCAAAGTTCAAAATTTTCTCCTTCATGGATGGATTCTCGGGCTATAACCAGATCAAAATGGCGCCGAAAGACATGGAGAAAACTTCGTTCATTACCCCATGGGGCACCTTTTGTTACAAGGTAATGTCGTTCGGTTTGAAGAATGCCGGGGCAACCTATCAAAGGGCCATGACTACTCTGTTTCATGACATGATACACAAAGAAATCGAGGTATATGTCGATGATATGATTGTAAAATCAAAAACAGAGAGTGAGCACGTTGAACATCTGTCAAAATTGTTCGAATGTTTAAGAAAATTCAAGCTCCGTTTGAATCCCAACAAGTGCACCTTCGGTGTCCGTTCAGGGAAACTACTAGGGTTCATCGTCAGCCAGAAAGGAATCGAGGTTGATCCTGACAAGGTCAAGGCCATTCAAGAAATGCCTTCTCCGAAAACTGAAAAACAAGTCAGAGGATTCCTGGGACGTTTGAACTACATCTCAAGATTCATATTCCTTATGACCGCGACATGTGCGCCGATTTTCAAGTTACTTAAAAAGAACCAGGATTGCGTTTGGTCAGAAGATTGCCAAACCGCCTTCGACAGTATTAAGGAATATCTATTGAATCCTCCGATTATATCACCTCCAGTGGAAGGAAGACCACTGATCATTTACCTCACAGTCCTAGAGGACTCAATGGGATGTGTACTTGGCCAACAAGATGAAACCAAACGGAAAGAGTCTGCCATTTACTATTTGAGCAAGAAATTCACCGACTGCGAAACTCGGTACACTATGCTTGAGAAAACTTGCTGCGCTTTGGCTTGGGCAGCCAAATGTCTTCGCCAATACATGATTCGTCATACTACTTGGTTGGTCTCCGAAATGGATCCAATCAAGTACGTTTTTGAAAAACCTGCTCTCACGGGAAGAATTGCCCGTTGGCAGATGTTGCTATCAGAATATGACATAGAGTACCACGCTCAGAAAGCCGTTAAAGGAAGTATTTTAGCCGATCACTTGGCTCATCAACCGATTGAAGATCAAGAATCAATCGGGTTTGACTTCCCAGACGAAGATGTCATGTATCTAAAGATGAAAGATTGCGATGAATCGCTACCCAGTGAAGGGCCAGAACCAGTTTCCCATTGGGGACTTATCTTTGACAGAGCAGTTAATCATTATGGAAGTGGAATTGGGGCAATAATTGTTACCCCTCAGGGTACCCACATTCCTTTCACTGCCAGACTTACGTTCAAGTGTACGAACAACGAGGCCGAATACGAAGCTTGCATCATGGGTCTCGAAGAAGCAATTGATTTAAGGATCAAAAACTTGGATGTATACGGCGACTCAGCCATGGTTATCAATCAAATAAAAGGAGATTGGAACACATACCAATCAGGATTGATTCCTTACAAAGACTACGCAAGAAGGTTTCTACCTTTCTTCAACAAAGTTGAGTTTCATCACATCCCTCGTGATGAGAATCACATGGCTGATGCTTTGGCCACTATCTCTTCCATGATTAGTGTAGGTCAATGGAACGACTCACCTAAGATCGACATAATGCGCCTTGAAAGGCCCACTTACATCTTCACGATTGAAGCTGTCATAGACGACAAACCTTGGTATCATGATATCAAATGCTTCCTTTAGAAACAAGAGTACCCACCTGGGGCATCCAGGAAAGATAGAAAAACCCTCAGAAGATTGGCTGTAACCTTCTTCCTGAGCGGTGATACTCTTTATAAGAGGAATGTTGACTTGGTCTTGCTCCGATGTGTAGACAGACCAGAAGCAGACATGCTTATGAAAGAAATTCATGAAGGATCCTTTGGCACTCATGCCAACGGACACACAATGGCGAGAAAAATTCTGAGAGCAGGGTATTACTGGTTGACCATGGAATCCGACTGCTACAAGTACATGAGGAGGTGTCACAAGTGTCAGATATACTCCGACAAAATTCATGTACCACCATCATATCTCAAAGTTCTTTCTTCCCCGTCGCCTTTTTCCATATGGGGGATCGACATGATTGGCTTGATCGAACCTAAGGCTTCAAACGGACATCGGTTCATCCTGGTAGCCATTGACTACTTCACCAAGTGGGTCGAAGCAGCGTCGTACGCCAATGTAACCCGACAAGTGGTGGTCTTATTTATCAAAAACAATATCATCTGCCGTTATGGTGTTCCAAGCGAGATCATTACTGATAATGGGTCTAACTTGAACAATAAGATGATGAAAGAGTTGTGTGCAGAATTCAAGATCGAACACCATAACTCATCTCCCTACCGACCCAAGATGAACGGAGCGGTAGAAGCGGCTAACAAGAACATCAAGAAGATCGTTCAAAAGATGGTTGTAACCTACAAAGACTGGCACGACATGCTACCCTTTGCTCTTTACGGTTATCGCACATCTGTCCGCACTTCAACAGGGGCAACCCCTTTCTCTCTAGTATATGGCATGGAAGCAGTGCTCCCCATAGAAGTAGAGATCCCGTCAATCCGAGTATTGATGGAAGCTAAGCTCACCAAAGCTGAATGGTGTCAAAGCCGACACGATGAACTGAATCTGATCGAGGAAAAGAGAATCACGACACTATGCCACGGTCAGTTGTATCAACAAAGAATGAAGAGGGCGTTTGACAAAAAGGTTTGACCCCGCATCTTCAGGAAAGGAGACCTCGTGCTCAAGAAGATCCAGTCATTTCTCACTGATTCGCGAGGTAAATGGACTCCGAATTATGACGGCCCCTATGTGGTCACGAAAACTTTCTCAGACGGCGCCTTGAGACTTGCAACCATGGACGGAGAGGAATTTGCCTACCCCACAAATGTTGATGTAGTCAAGAAATACTTCGCCTAAACTAAAAAACTAAAAAAAAACGTCTCGATGGATTGAAAACCCGAAAGGGCGGTCCAGGAAAAAGTTAGAGACATGAAAAAAAAATCATCCCGATGGATTGGAAACATCATAGTACAATCCAGGCAAAATTAGGGATAATGGCAAGTAACTATGTTCAACAGAGGCAGGTCCCTCAGCAGCAGCAGTTACATCATCGGAGGAAAACTCCAGTAAGGTCATCTTCGACAGAAGCTCAGGATGCCCCGAATTCAAAGTTGGTAGAAGGATTGTGGTCATTATGTTTCAATATAGCCCTTTTAACCTGTAAATTACCATTTTTAAACTTTGTATATACTCTTTGGAATCACGCGTTTGGCTGATCTCCATCTCATCAATAAAATTTGAGCCCTTGTGCTTTTGTTTGTAATTCTTATTTGTTTTAGCTTTACAGAACGATGTTGTTAACATGATTAACGATTCTTGAAATAAAACAAAATGAATTTACTTGTTAAAACTTTCTCTTCTTTTAAAATAAAGTCAACAATTTCTTTTGACTGTTGAACATCAAAGGAACATCAACCGCTTCTTCAGAAGTAAGCAAACTTCAAAGTGCAGAATCAAAGTACTCCTTCTAACTCAGTACGCCTGAATGAAGGGATCAACTGTGTCAGAGACCTTGTTTTGTCTAACACGCCTCGGCCGAGTTCTTATCTCCTAAGTCCGATCAACATAGCTCCCAACAGGGACCATCTCTCCTAAGCAAGGTGGAATTGCTATCTTGAACCAGCGATATTTCTGTACGCCCCGCGATGGCCGAGTATCCAGTCGTGTTCACCCGTCACTTTGTATGTCGCGTCAGTTTTGTCGGCACATACATACATACATCATGCATTATTTGATTTGCATTCACATTTCATATTGCATCACTATCACTCTAGTCGGTCTTGTCCCCTAGTGATAGAAGTTCTCTCAATCGAGTTGTCAGTTCTTGCCTCGTCAGGAAATGGTGCGTTTGAACAACCTCGCCTCCAGTTTATTTCTGGGAGGAAGTTGGCCCTTGACCACTTTGATAACTTGAACCTCTGAAAAACCAGAGGAACTTTCAGTCAACATCACTCTTCGCCATTGAAGATGATATCCTTGCTTTCCCGGATTAAGGAAAATCCACAGAGAAAGCCTTCTAAATCGGAGATTCAGCAGTACGGCAGTTTTCCTCCGAAAAATCCACTGATGAAAAGGTCATCGGCACCTCAAAATTGGATCACATCATATGGCATTTCTCCGAGGAGATCTCCAAGAAGAGTATGATGTAAAGACCCTAAGCGAAGGCAGTCTCTCAAGGGACTCGCATTCCCTAAGTAAAAACAAATGGCATCTCCAACAGAGAAGTTTGTACACCTTTACAACTCAGACGACTGGGTTCCCCAGCAAGTCTGACATTGAAACTTTTTCCACTCAAATGGCATCTCCCCAGGAAAATTCGGCGAGAAGTTTGAAGGAAAGTCGCTATGAATAGCGTCCCTTGTCAGTAAAGTTTATTGACGAAAGAAACTAAGACCAGTTCCTTGATAGGAAACCAGGATCGAGGGGAAGTTTAAATCAGAAACTAAGACCAGTTCCTTGGTAGGAAACCAGGATCGAGGGGAAGTTTAAATCAGAAACTAAGACTAGTTCCTTGGTAGGAAACCAGGATCGAGGGGAAGTTCATCTCAAAAGAAAACTAAGACCAGTTCCTTGGCTGAAGACCAGGATCGAGGGGAAGTTAACCTTTCCTAAGCATCATTGCTTAGCAAAAGAAGATGAATGCGTAAGCTGCCATTCATAGCCATCAAAATTTCGGGTATTCCGATATTTAATCCTCTTGCACCCCGAATGCCCGAATACCTTCGTCATTCACACCTTTGTGTCCAAGAAGATTAAATAGGGGCATCTGTCATACCCCAAATTTTGACCACTAAGATTCCCATCATTGTGAAAATCATCATCACAATATGGAGGAACTATCATTCTTCATCAGTCTCCCCAAAGATGGGTGAGCATTCACTACAATCAAAATTAGGGTTTCAAGCCCTCTCTAAGTGCTTAGACAAAGGATCAATCAAGGAATGACATGATTTTCAACTTGTCTAACCTCTCAAATGTCCACAAGGGATCAAGAGGACTCCCACTTTAAGGATTAAGCACAAGGCTGCTCCATTCTAGGTGGATCAAGTCTCAAGATTGACAGTGTCACCAAATTAGGGTTTTGGTCGACCAGGGCCTCCAGATGAAAATTTTTCATCTGGGCACAAGCCAATGATCCAAAACATATCCTAACATACTCCATGGAACCTCATGGAACCAATCATCAAGTCAATTTTGCCTCAGGGGATGCATTCATCAAAAATCAGGAATTAGGGTTTCTTGACCTAATTCACCCCTAAGTTGACTTTTGGTGCAAATCATGAACCAAGACCTCAAGAGAGGGTTTGAGGGTCTCTAATATACCATATTGATCCATTTGGGACAATGGATTAATCCAAGAAGTTTGAGCAACAAGTCTCAATTTCATCTGCACCACAATTAGGGTTTTAAGGAAAAAGTCAACTGTAACTTTGACTTTTGACCAGGACATGCTCCCAAGCCCTATGACATGCACCAATATACCCTATAACACCCATGGAACATGTCCATCAAGTTTGATTTAGGTCAAGGACATGATTTCATGAAGAATTGCACAGTTTGGAATTCATCTGATAAAAAGTCAACTGTGCACAAAAGTCAACTTTGACTTTTTGAGATTTATCACCAAAATGGATTTTTAACCCTAAAATGATGTTAATATATGATTTGAATTATCATTAATCAAGAAAAATCAAGAAAAGTTGGATACCTCGTAAAAGGGGTAACCATAAAAACTTAGAAAATTTTCTAAGTTAAAAATAAAGTGACAAGGGTACCAACTTTGGAGGATCATAACTCCTAAACCACAAAGCCATTTTTTCCCATCCAAAGATGGATTTGTAGCCCTCATTACCCTCTACAAAAACTTCAACTAGACCTAAGTCCAATTCATTAAGGATTTTGAGTTATGGAGTGATCAAAATGGCTGAAAAATGAAAATGTCACTTTTTCCAACACTTAGTGAAATTTTCACTAAGTCCAAATCTGTCTTCATTTTTTTCCAAATGTAGGGGGATTTTTCACTTGGATTCAAAAGAGATCAAAACCAAACATGTTCAAACAGTTGTTGTACCATGTAAGGGCGCCAAAATGGCCAAGAACATTGCCAAATTCCATTTGAGTCATGAGATACGACATTGGAAAGTTGCCTTGCTGAAATCTGCCAAGGCAAGGCAGAATTTGCAACTTTGCTCGATTTACCAAAATCAGCCAAATTCAAATGCTCCTATCCACTGGGACACATCTGAGGATTGAATCTAAAGGGGACGACCACTGAGGCAAGCCTCCAAAGTCCATGGAATAAGAAATAGCATGTTGAACCTAGAATGACCAAAATAGGGACAAGACTCCAAATTTGGATTGAAGCATTCAATGGAAGCATCAAGGTGGCATGGACTGAGCCATTCTCATCTGAAATCAGTCAAGACTTATCCAAGACCAAGGGAACCAAAGCTCTGTGCCTTAACCTCTAGTCAATGGCTAGGGGAGACTTGGATTTTCATTTGCCAACATTGGCCAAACCTACTTAGCAGTTGCCATTCACTATTCCTTGCAAAACAAACTTGCTCTACTATAAATAGAGCTCAATTGTGATCAGTTTGAGTACACCAAAGCCATCAAACAGATGCTTTCCTCAAAATCTCTTTCTCTTGGCAAAAATGCCTTTCTTACCAAGGTAGCTATCGGGTTTTGAGTTAGAGGGCAATTCCACTCAAACCAATCACTCACACACCTCACATAAATCATATAGAAGTGATCCAAACACTCACATAACATCTGGAACACAGATTTCACAAAATACCAGCCAATTGCTCAAGTTCTTGACAGTTTTGCAGTTGAGGTGCCATCTTCAACTCCAAACCATTTCAATCAATTCCAAGCACTCAGACACATCACTTGGCACCCAGGGAAGCTATCCACATCATTGGAACCAAGTTGTAACAACTCCAACACCAAACACGATCACCAGCTGCAAGTGGTAAGCATGAGCTCTTCTAACTCTATGATCCATACATTTTTTGCTGCACAATAATTTGGCCATATGTATATAATCATGCATGGAATGTTTCCCCTCAATTAATTGCATTGTTTGAATCGTGTATCAAAAAACCTAGCCTTCATGCAGAAATTAGGGTTCTTGAGGATTTTTCATGATTTCTTGTTATATGTTTAATTTAAATGAAATTAATTGACATAGACATGATCGTGAGGTTGAGACGAGCATAATGATATGTGGATTGCATGTTGTAATCAAGTATTCAGTGAGATTGGAGAGAAAATGCAAATCTAGCCATGCCCAGAACACGTGCGTGTTCTTGGCGCCTTTTTTCAATATTTGAATATTTGAATTTTGTGATTTTATTTAATTGATTCAAAAATTAATTTCTCTCTGAGTTTTAATGATTTTGAGTTGATTCTTTTTTTAATAATTCACAAAAATGTTAAAATATTTTATTTTCCCAAAAAATCCCAAAAATATTATTTATTTTATATAATTGATATTTTTGCAAAGAATTAATATTTTAATTGTTTTTGACATTTTAAATATTTTTTCCACATTGATTTTGCAACTTTTAATACTTTCTAATTATTTTGTAGGTCAATACTTAATTTTTGAAGCATTAATCCAAGATCACAATTTGTTTTTCATATGTTAAATAATTTTGATCATTTTAATTGAATTTTTATTCAATTAAATACATTTTTGAAAACAAATTAGGGTTTTTGGATTAATTCAACCCTCATAAATCATTTTCAAAACTTTTTTGGCCTCTAATAGAGTGTAAGACCCAATCCTTTTTTGACCAAACCATTTTTGGGCCTCAGTATTGTATAAGTCCCGATACCGTAAAAAAAACCGACGCGATCGTCGCCAGGTTAAAATTAAACATCTGGGCCTACCCTCGAGTAGTAAGACCCATTTCTTTTCTTAAAATTTTTAGGCCTCTAATAGAGTGTAAGGCCCAATCCCCTTTTAACCAAAACATTTTGGGCCTCACTTATTGTATAAGTCCCTTTGCGTTAAAAGAAAACCTCGGCGCGATCGCCATTTTTAAACGAAAAATCAATTGGGCCTACCCTGGTGTTATAAGCCCCACTCTTTTTCTTTAAACCTTTTTGGGCCTCTTGAGAGAGTGTAAGACCCATCCCTTTGTACAGAAAACAATTTTTGGGCCACAGTCACTTGTATAAGTCCCTCTGTACAAATTCAAACAGTGCGATCACTGATAAAACCCTGGGCCTCTCCTTGAGCTGTAAGCCCCAAATCTTTCTTTTTCAAAGCACTTTCTCCTTTGATTTTGAATATACTATTGTTTTTCAATCTGTCTTTGTTGAACAACTAACCAAACAGCATGGAAGCTCTACAACCGAGTAAGTGGTTATCGCTTTCATTTACCGCTTTCATATACATATAACTGTATTGTGGGGTTGTTTCACTGTAAGTCTTCTTTCAAAAACTCATATCAACTGTGTAATAATAGTATAGATATTTAGAGTTTCCCCGGCAACTACGTCTAGCATTAAGCCCGTTGATCACTCTTAGAAATAGTCTATACTAGATCCCCATAGGATTACCAGACACAGTCTTCCCTCCTCTTGGGGTTAAACAATATGGAGACATGAAAGGCAGCATTCTCAGTGAACCCTTTCATAGACTGTCACTCATAGAAGTTGTCAAAGAAACTCTATTCCCCAGAGATGATCTTTTCTCCGTGAATGGCATCTCTTGAGTTTCTTCCAAATTCTCGAACTTTCCTGGCTTGATCTATTCTCGGTGAATGGCATGTCTTGAACTTCTCGGGGTTTGGGGACCCACAGGCTTCTTAAAAGCACTTGTCAAGAAACTCTATTCCCCAGAGATGATCTTTTCTCCGTGAATGGCATCTCTTGAGTTTCTTCCAAATTCTCGAACTTTCCTGACTTGATCTATTCCTTGTGGATAGCTTGCCTT
The DNA here is from genome assembly GCA_022829125.1 of Lathyrus tuberosus. Lineage (NCBI taxonomy): Eukaryota > Viridiplantae > Streptophyta > Magnoliopsida > Fabales > Fabaceae > Lathyrus > Lathyrus tuberosus. The sequence goes on along the minus strand of JALAZF010000308.1, from coordinate 1,407,696 downwards.
GAATTTCTCGGGGTTTGGGGACCCATCTGTGAGCAAGCCTTTAAGTTTTTGTATGATTGCAAATTGTGTGATATGCATGATATAAGATTTGTATGCATGATTAGTTTGTACATACATATGATTTCATACCTACTATGATTTAAAAGACAACGCAAATTGATTCATATCATCATTGTAATCATAAAAACGTTTTTCCCTATGTATGCATCGATTCATACGTGGCTTGTATCGACACATACCTTTGATAAACTCACAAAAAAAAAAAAAAAAAAAAACCGTTTTGCTTCAGTATGTATCGATTCATACGACACTTGTATCGATACATGATCCTTTGTAACTAGGGTATGTATCGACGCATACGCATCATGTATCGATGCATGATTTACTTCACATTCTGAAATAATTTTGCTTCAGTATGTATCGATTCATACGATACTTGTATCGACACATGTTCCTTTGTAATTGAGCTATGTATCGACGCATGTGCATCATGTATCGATGCATGATTTATTTTACATACTGAAAATTAACAGGTACAGTATGCATCGATGCATACAACCATGTGTCGACTCATGCATGTGTTATACTCACTATGTATCGACGCATACGACTCTTGTATCGATACATAGAGCTGTTTGTTGCGTTTAACCGTTTCTGTTTTCATATATAAGTGTCATGACAGTTCAGTTTGGAGGTAGAATTCTGGTTAGAGTGAAAAAGTGCAATCAAAGCAAAAGACAAGTTTGGTGTGCATGATTTTTCAAGAGCAGTGTTAGAAACCTGAAAGAGACTTGGTCTTCATCATCTTCTCAATCTCGTTAATTCAAGAACATCAACACATAATCATTTTTGTTCTTCGGATTAAGGGATCTTTGAGATAACGTTCAGTGGTACGATCATTGATCTAGCTGAGTTGAAGATACAAAGGGGGTTTCGAGGAAAAACCATTTGGTTTGTCCTTCAAGAACGGGTGTGTTCTTGAGGGTTTGTTAGTCACGATTGCAGAACAGATTCAGCCGCAGCGTAGGGTTTGGAAATCTGGAGATTTCGCAAACAGGTCGTGGAACCGGTGAATTGTCTGTATTTCTTGCAGGAAAATTCTTGATCAAGCTCAGATCAAGTGAAGGTTCATACAATAGGAAGATCTTGGGGTTTAGATTTCTGGATTTGTATTGTAACCTTGTAAAGAACGAATTCAGCATTATTGATATAACAGGTCTCAATTTCATTTTGAAATTGAGAGGGAGACGTACCCACACTCGAGGACGGAAGTGGGGAACTTCCTTACCAAATCTCTGCGTATCGTATTCTATCTTTATCTCTTTACGCTTTCAACAATTTTGTGATTCATTTGGTGTGTTGCGTATTAAAGTTTCAAGATACAATAGTGGTACGAAAATCTTTGTCAAAATCACCATTATTGTTAATCGTTGAATGCATACACGCCAAGTGTTTGACAAAATTGTTTGCTGTGTTTTTGTTCATTGGAAACAGTCTTTGTATGATAAGTGCATTTGAGTCGATTCATATCTGGTGTTAATATATCTTTGTCATCCTAATAAATCCAGCATAAACTCGTGTGTCCGGTTTTCTAGTAGCTGGTTCAGAATAGACGGAAGTCGATTCGGGATCATAATTTTTCCGCTAACTTGAAAGACTCTGATAAACTTTTTTAAATCCTTGAGTTTCAAGGAGGTGATCTATTCACCCCCCCTCTCGATCACTAGCCACACCGTCTAACAAGTGGTATCAGAGCGCCGGTTCGCTGGTGCTTTGTGGCTGCTTGTAACGATATGGATTCTGAACCAAAGGGGGCGTATAATAGAGCGCCTGTTTTCAACGGTGAAAATTATGGCTACTGGAAAGACTGCATGCGAGTTCATATAAATTCTGTGGATAGGAATGTGTGGGCTGCCATTCAAAATGGTCCTTTTCAAATTACTATGAGAAATGAGGCTGGCGCCATAGTTCCTAAACCAGAAGATGATTACGATGAGAAAGATGAGAAAAAGTGGTCGAGTGATTGGAGAGCTCGAAATATGCTAATTTCAGCACTTAGTGCTGATGAGTATTATCGGGTATCCCATTGCTCGACAGCTAAAGAAATGTGGGATGCTTTAGAAATTGCCCATGAGGGTACTACTGAAGTAAAACAGTCCCGTATTAACACACTTAATCAAGAGTTCGAGCTCTTTCGCATGAAACAAGGAGAATCTATCTCTGACATGCAAAAGAGATTCGTTCATCTCATAAATCGGTTGAATGCACTTGGAAAACCTGTTTCCAATGAAATAGCCACTAATAAAATTCTGAGGTGTCTTAGCAGGGAATGGCAACCTAAAGTAACAGCTATTAAGAAAGCCAACGACCTCACGACGCTTACTATTACAACTTTATTCGGCAAGCTGGAAGAACATCAGCAAGAACTGGAAAGTCTCGAAATATTTGAGAAAAAGAGTAAAAAGGAAAAGAATAAAGACAAAGAGAGTGAGAAGAAGCCAATAGCTCTTGTGGCCTCTAACTCAAAGTCCTCACAAAAAGAGCAAAGCGACAATGATTCAAGTAGTGACGAAGATTCGGGTGATGAAGAAATGGGACTTTTTGTTAAGAGATATAATAGATTCATTCGAAAGAATGGAATCCAGCATTCCGACAAAAATCTCATTAAGTTTCGAAGACAATCTGTAGAGTCAAAACAGGAAGAGAATAAGAAGCATAGAGTAAAAGGATCGTGTTTTAATTGTGGTAAATCTGGACATTATAAAACAGAATGCCCTATGAAGAAAAAGGACAAAGGAAAAGCTCAACCAAGAAGGTCAAATAAACAAAGAAGAGCTTACATAGCATGGGAAAGCGATAGTGACTCATCAAGCTCACAAAGTTCAAATGATAGTGATGAGACAGCAAATCTGTGTCTTATGGCTCACACCAAAAATCAGTCCTACCACAAGAAGAAAATCAACGATAAGAAAGTAAGACAAGCCTACTATAGTAATGTCTCCTCTATGTCTTTTTCTGAACTGAAAATCGCTTTTGAAAAACTGCATAACGAAGCTGTAGATGCTTTCAAAAGATTATCTTCCGATAAACAAATTTTTTCATTCTTGGAAGGTAAAGTATACAAAGCTGAAAAAGATTTAGAAAGCTTGAAAGCTAGTATTGCAGAAAATTCAAAAGATATTAATGTTAACGGATGTAGTAAAGTTAGGTATTGTGAAGCTTGTCATATTTGGCAACAAGAGGTTAAAACTCTTAAAGTCAAATTGGAAAAAGCTTTACAACCCAAGGTGACTTACGCCGTTGATTCTAGGTTGTTTAAGAAGTCATTAAATCCACCATATGCAAAATACTCCTTTATTCCAAAGGGTTTAATGATCAAAAATAAACAAATACATCATCGTGGCTTATGTCACTATTGTTGTCATACTGGTCATACCATTGAAAAATGCAAGTTTAGGAGATTTCTTGTTCCTAAAGGCATTTATCAATGGAGACCTAAAGGCAACCATGTTACAACTTACCCACATGGACCCAATGAAAATTGGGTACCTGTTTCTCTCTTTTGATATTGTAGGATGAGTGTATTGCATCCGTAGATAGAAGATGGTTTCTAGACAGCGGGTGCTCAAGGCACATGACGGGTGACATATCGCTTTTTATAGACTTCAAAGCAAAGAAGAAGGGATATGTTACTTATGAAGACAATAACAAAGGAGCTATACTTGGCAAAGGTAGTGTAGGTAATCCCTCTACCACTACTATTTCTGATGTCCATCTAGTTGAGGGGCTTAAACACAATTTGTTAAGTATTAGTCAATTGTGCGACAAGGGTTACAAGGTTTCTTTCACAAAAACTTGCTGCACAATTGAACATACTGAACAGAATATTGTGTTTAAGGGTGTAAGAGTAAACAATATCTATATGCTTGATCTTTTTGATGTACCTTTAACAAGCTCTAAGTGTCTAGTTGCCTTGAATGATGATTCTTGGCTTTGGCACAGACGCTTAGCGCATGTTAATTTCGATTTGCTTAATAAGGTTGTATCTAAGGATCTAGTAGTCGGTCTTCCAAAGATAAAATTTTCAAAAGACCATCTATGTGACGCGTGCCAAATGGGAAAGCAAACAAGGGTATCTTTTAAATCCAAAAATGTAATTTCAACTTCACGACCCCTTGAGCTTCTCCATATGGATCTCTTTGGACCTTCTAGGACAAAGAGTCTAGGCGGAAACTATTATGGTTTAGTAATCGTTGATGACTATTCTAGATTTACTTGTACTATATTCCTTCATAGCAAAGATGAAACGTTTTCCGCTTTTAAGAGTTTTGCAAAACTGTCCCAAAATAAAATGAATTCTAAAATAGTTACAATTCGAAGCGATCATGGAGGAGAATTTCAAAACTATCTCTTTGATAAGTACTGTGATAAGTATGGTATTGAGCATAACTTTTCAGCTCCTCGAACTCCACAACAGAATGGCGTTGTGGAGCGCAAAAATCGCGTTTTAGAAGAGCTGGCAAGAACAATGCTAAATGAGGGTGGATTGCCAAAATATTTTTGGGCTGATGCAGTTAGCACAGCCTGTTATGTTCTAAACAGGATTCTAATTCGCCCTATTTTAAATAAAACCCCTTATAAGCTTTTAAAAGGAAGAAAGCCAAACTTATCACATCTTCACGTATTCGGTTGTAAGTGTTTTGTTTTGAATAATGGTAAGGAAAAACTTGGGAAGTTTGATGCAAAAGCGGATGAAGGTATTTTTCTTGGTTATTCACAATCAAGTAAAGCATATAGAGTGTATAATAAGCGTTTACTTTCCGTTGAAGAATCTGTTCATATCTCTTTTGATGAGTCTTATCCGAAAAATGTCGAAAAAGGTATTTCTTTTAATGACACAGGTATATCTACAGAAGACATACTCAAAGAAGTTGTTTCGGAAACTGATCAGTCCAAAACAGAAGACAATGAGGAGGAGGAAGATACCAGTCATGTCAAAGATATGGAAGAAGGACAAACTGAAGTGAATGTCCTTCCACCAACTTGGAGATCTTCAAAAGATCATCCTATTGACAACATCTTGGGAGACATTTCAAAGGGAGTCATGACTCGTTCTAGGATAAGTAATTTCTGCTCTCACTTCGCTTTTGTTTCACAAGTAGAACCTAAAAATGCCAAAGAGGCCTTGATTGATGAATTTTGGCTAATGGCCATGCAAGAAGAGCTTAATCAATTTAAAAGAAATGACGTTTGGGAACTTGTTCCTCGTCCGCGAGATCATCATATCATAGGTACTAAATGGGTTTTTAGAAATAAGCTTGATGAAAACGGAGTGATAACTAGGAATAAGGCACGTTTAGTGGCACAAGGGTATAACCAAGAGGAGGGCATAGACTATGAGGAAACTTATGCTCCAGTTGCTCGCCTCGAAGCTATACGTCTCTTGCTTGCTTATGCGTGTTCTAGAGATTTTAAGCTTTACCAAATGGACGTAAAGAGTGCGTTTCTAAATGGTGTCCTAAATGAAGAGGTATACGTCTCATAACCTCCTGGTTTTGAGAATGCTGAATATCCAGATTATGTTTACAAATTAAAACGAGCTTTGTACGGTCTTAAGCAAGCCCCTCGGGTTTGGTATGAAAGACTTAGCAAATTTCTACTTGATCATGGATATTCAAGAGGTAAAGTGGATACCACCCTCTTCATTAAACACAAGGGAAAACACATTCTTTTAGTTCAAGTTTATGTAGACGATATAATTTTTGGTTCAACTAACATACACTTGGTCGAAGAGTTTTCAAAAGTTATGCAGGGTGAATTTGAAATGAGTCTTATGGGGGAGCTTAATTTCTTCCTCGGTCTCCAAATAAAGCAGCTTGATGAGGGCACAGCTGTGAGTCAAACAAAATACTGCAGAGAGCTGCTCAAGCACTTTGGAATGAACGACTCAAAATCAATAGACACACCTATGCCTACCAACGGAAATCTAGATAAAGATGAACACGGTAAGAGTGTAGATGTCAAACAGTATAGAGGTATGATTGGGTCTCTCTTGTATCTTACTGCGTCTAGACCTGACATCATGTTTAGTGTCTGCATGTGTGCACGATATCAATCGAATCCTAAAGAGTCACACTTGAAAGCTGTCAAGCGCATATTTAGATATCTTCATGGAACATCTAAGTATGGGCTCTGGTATTCAAAAGGAAGCGATTGTAGCTTAGTAGGTTACTCCGATTCTGATTTTGCTGGCTGCAAATCAGATAGGAAAAGTACTAGTGGTACATGTCACTTATTTTCAAACTCTTTGGTCAGTTGGCATAGCAAGAAACAGGTGTCTGTCGCATTGTCAACTGCTGAGGCTGAGTACGTTGCAGCCGGTAGCTGTTGCGCTCAGATCTTGTGGCTGAAGCAACAACTACAAGATTTCGATATTCAACTCAAACGCATTCCAATAAAGTGTGACAACACCAGTGCTATAAATCTTACTAAGAATCCTGTTTTACACTCACGCACTAAACACATAGAGATTAGGCATCACTTTCTTCGCGATCATGTTGAAAAAGAGGACGTTGTATTTGAGCATGTTGATACTAAAAACCAACTTGCTGACATTTTTACTAAACCATTAGCAACGGAACCGTTCTTCAACATTCGTCGTGAATTAGGGATTTTAGATCTCTCCTCATCGATGTCTTAAGCATGTTGGTCCTTATTTATATATATCTCACTTTGGCTGTTGAGCTTTGTTTTTAGACATCACTCAGACTCCATAAGGTTTCATCAACAGAGGTAATATCATTCCTTTCTAAAATCTCTTTGGAACTTTGTGATTAGTGTATGGTAGAACAAATTCGTTAAGATCGTTTATATGTATTTCATTGCATATGTTGTTTGAACATTAACGTTTGATTCATGAATTGTACTTGAGCATCATTATCATGACATCATCTATACTGCATTGACTCAAGAGCTGTTCACAGGTTTCTAACTCAACAGGTAGTCACAAATCAGTTAAAACATGTTTTAGCATCAAGTATGTATCAATACAACAAGAACATGTGTCGACACATTAGAGTTTCCGATCGATACATTCGTGATATGTGTCGATTCATGTCTTTTCATTTTCAATTTTTTTAAAACTTGTTTCAGTATGTGTCGATGCATCCGTGCTTTGTGTCGACACATAGGACACTTTCAAAAACAAAAATTTCGCGATATGAATCGATCCATACCCTTTGTATCGATACATACTGTTTCTTTTACAATAAATGCATGTTCAAATCAGTTGTGGATCGACACATCAGCTAATTTTAAAGGGATAATTCACTCTAACCTCTCTTCTCCTCTCATACCCACACGGCTAACCCTAACCTTCTCAAACATCTTCATCTCCAAAACCCTAATTCACATCTTAACCCCTCTACAATTCATCACCATGCCTCCCAGAATTATACCGGCTAGACAAAGAGGAAAAGGAAAGGAACCCATTGGGACGTCTGGTCAGTCTCCACAACCTCCAGAAATCCCTCCCAGTGCTCTCACTCTTCTTCATCCTGCCATCGCTGAGGAGTTTGAGACCTCTTTCAAGACAAGGTTAGTTATGAAACCTCATGTCTTTGATAAAACTGATGCATCTGCCCTCCATCTCAACGATGTCGTTGATTTATTGAAGGCACAAACCCTTGGTACATTTTTGGCCATAAATGATGCCTATCATGAGGATTTTATTCGTATATTTTATGCTGGTCTGCAAACTGGTAGAGGCTATATGTTCAGATGCTCAATTGGCACCAAAACTTACACTTTTGAAGCCACTGATTGGGAGAAAGTGTTTCAAATTCCGCTTGGGGTGCCTGGACTGAAAAAATGGCATGACCAAAGTTATGATACGGAGTTTAAAATAAGGGACTATGTTGCATCTATTTCCAAATTGGATAGACCTCTCGGAGAGGATGAACCCACACTTCTGGTATGATTACAAGCATACCTAGAATACTTCACTGGATTGTCTCGCATATCTTGCGTCCAAAGTCTGGTGGTCATTCTAGGTTGGATCGATCAGACATTCATCTTGTGTACCTTCTTCACAAAAAGGTTCCACTTAATTGGCCAAACTACTTTGTGAAACGCATGTTTCTTATGCGTAACAGTATGAAGAATATCACACTTGGATATGCTGCCCAAATTATGCGAATCATCAAATACTGGAATGTAACCATCCCTTTAGTACCCCTTACATCTTCCTCTTCCGCCCAAGAGTTCAACACTGCTACTTTATCTCATATGGGATACCGGTGGGACAAGGAGCGTCAATGTTTTTATTTTCTGGACAGAGGATCCAAAACAAGGGTGTACAATTTTGATGTGCCATCTGAACAAGTGTTTGTGCCTGAAGACCAACTCGATGAAGAAATGCATGAGGCCAATGACGAGAATCAGCCTGAAGCAGATGCTAATGCTGGCTGGGGTGATTGGGTGCCACAAAGGTGGTCTCCAACAAATTATGAACCAGGTCCACGTGTTCCTCCGTTCTCTGGCGCTGCCTCCTCTTCAACTGCCCCTGAGTACTTGACTCAAATGTTTCAGCAAATGGAGCTTGCAAATCAAGCCCGTCATGAACAGGCGCTTGCTTGGCATGTGCAGCAAAATGAGTGGCATAAGGAGCATCGTGAGTGGCATGATGAACACACAAGGATGTATCATAATCAGCATGCTTGGCACACGGAATTGGTTAAATGGCATCAAGTCTTTTACAATGAAATGTCTGGTTTTATGGACGATTGTCGTGCACATCCTGGTATTATGGACAGATTCAGAAGTGTTGAAGTTCAGAACCGGTTCCGGCGATACAATTTCATGGGCCATAATCCTGATGAGATGCCTCCTCCGCCGCCTCCACCAAGCTTCAGAGATCCTGATAGAGAGGATGAGGAGTCCTGTGGAGTCCATAACCCTTTTTAGGCTAGCATCATGTCATTTCATTACATTTCATTTCATCATCATGTTGTTTCAGTTTCCTTGCTACATTGTTCAAACTTCATTTGTTTTGGTTCTGCTTATGTAAACTCCAAGTACTTTCTTAAAATTTTAATGCTTATTTCTTTTAGTTCTGTTTACTTGTGTTAGTCTTTCCCTGTCTTATCATTCTCTGTGAATGATTCTGTTATGTTAAGCTTCATTCTTGGTGATTGTGAGCTTCTATATCAATATTGCTGTCTATTGTTACATCAATTTTGCTGTCTAAGCTTTGGGACTATTTCACCAGACTGTCTATCTCTTCTTTTTGATGTTGACAAAGGGGGATAAGAAAGACAACAAGATGTTGACAGCCATGCACAAACTCAGGGGGAGTGCTCTATCACATCTTGCAAATTTGCCATCATCAAAAAGGGGGAGTTTGTGAGCAAGCCTTTAAGTTTTTGTATGATTGCAAATTGTGTGATATGCATGATATAAGATTTGTATGCATGATTAGTTTGTACATACATATGATTTCATACCTACTATGATTTAAAAGACAATGCAAATTGATTCATATCATCATTGTAATCATAAAAACGTTTTTCCCTATGTATGCATCGATTCATACGTGGCTTGTATCGACACATACCTTTGATAAACTCACAAAAAAAAAAAAAAAAAAACCGTTTTGCTTCAGTATGTATCGATTCATACGACACTTGTATCGATACATGATCCTTTGTAACTAGGGTATGTATCGACGCATACGCATCATGTATCGATGCATGATTTACTTCACATTCTGAAATAATTTTGCTTCAGTATGTATCGATTCATACGATACTTGTATCGACACATGTTCCTTTGTAATTGAGCTATGTATCGACGCATGTGCATCATGTATCGATGCATGATTTATTTTACATACTGAAAATTAACAGGTACAGTATGCATCGATGCATACAACCATGTGTCGACTCATGCATGTGTTATACTCACTATGTATCGACGCATACGACTCTTGTATCGATACATAGAGCTGTTTGTTGCGTTTAACCGTTTCTGTTTTCATATATAAGTGTCATGACAGTTCAGTTTGGAGGTAGAATTCTGGTTAGAGTGAAAAAGTGCAATCAAAGCAAAAGACAAGTTTGGTGTGCATGATTTTTCAAGAGCAGTGTTAGAAACCTGAAAGAGACTTGGTCTTCATCATCTTCTCAATCTCGTTAATTCAAGAACATCAACACATAATCATTTTTGTTCTTCGGATTAAGGGATCTTTGAGATAACGTTCAGTGGTACGATCATTGATCTAGCTGAGTTGAAGATACAAAGGGGGTTTCGAGGAAAAACCATTTGGTTTGTCCTTCAAGAACGGGTGTGTTCTTGAGGGTTTGTTAGTCACGATTGCAGAACAGATTCAGCCGCAGCGTAGGGTTTGGAAATCTGGAGATTTCGCAAACAGGTCGTGGAACCGGTGAATTGTCTGTATTTCTTGCAGGAAAATTCTTGATCAAGCTCAGATCAAGTGAAGGTTCATACAATAGGAAGATCTTGGGGTTTAGATTTCTGGATTTGTATTGTAACCTTGTAAAGAACGAATTCAGCATTATTGATATAACAGGTCTCAATTTCATTTTGAAATTGAGAGGGAGACGTACCCACACGCGAGGACGGAAGTGGGGAACTTCCTTACCAAATCTCTGCGTATCGTATTCTATCTTTATCTCTTTACGCTTTCAACAATTTTGTGATTCGTTTGGTGTGTTGCGTATTAAAGTTTCAAGATACAATAGTGGTACGAAAATCTTTGTCAAAATCACCATTATTGTTAATCGTTGAATGCATACACGCCAAGTGTTTGACAAAATTGTTTGCTGTGTTTTTGTTCATTGGAAATAGTCTTTGTATGATAAGTGCATTTGAGTCGATTCATATCTGGTGTTAATATATCTTTGTCATCCTAATAAATCCAGCATAAACTCGTGTGTCCGGTTTTCTAGTAGCTGGTTCAGAATAGACGGAAGTCGATTCGGGATCATAATTTTTCCGCTAACTTGAAAGACTCTGATAAACTTTTTTAAATCCTTGAGTTTCAAGGAGGTGATCTATTCACCCCCCCTCTCGATCACTAGCCACACCGTCTAACACCATCGGCTTCTTAAAAGCAATCGGCCTCCTCTTGGGCATTATACAAGGACCCACGGGCTTCCTAAAAGCAACCCCGCCTCCTCTTGGGCTTAGTACAAGGACCCTCTCGGCTTCTTAGAAGTATTCACAGCCTCCTCTTATGCTTCGTATAATGATCTTTTCCTCCGGGAATGATAGCCTCCTCTTGGGCTTCGTACAAGGACCCGTCGGCTTCTTAAAAGTTTCCAGCCTCCTCTTGGCTTCGTACAAATTGTCCCGACGACCTCCTAGAGGTATAGGAACAGAACCTAGTCATCTTCATAGAACAGTCCTTTCATAGAGTCTACTACTGTTTCTCAAAGCACAGTACAAAAGATGAACTCCAGACTTGGACAGTCTAACTTCCTTGAGTCTCAAAGACATTCTCAAGTGCCCCCTTCATTAAATAGGAAGGAAACCCGTAGACTCGGACAGTCTTAATACCCTTCGGATTTCCCACTTCCTTAAAGAACAGGAATAACCCAGATCCTCGAATCAAATCCTCGAGTACAGTGTCGCTCATATAAGAACTGATTTTCTCTTTCAAAATTAGTATACTGGACCTGTCACTCAACTGAAATAGTAACCATAGCCTCCTCTTAGGCTTTGTATAATGATCCTTCTTCAATGAAGTTAGCCTCTCTCTTGGGCTTTGTACTATGATTCTCCCCAGCGGAGTCAAACAACGTTTAGCCTCTCTCTCGGGCTTTGTACGAGACACATAAGAGACTCCCTCGTTGAGTCAATCACCCTTTCGCCTCCATCTCGGGCTTCGTACGAGATACAAAAAAAACTCTCTTATTGAGTCAAATCGCCTCCATCTCGGGCTTTATACAAGATACCAAAAGATTCCCTCGTTGAGTCAAAACCTTTTAGCCTTTCTCTCGGGCTTTGTACGAGACACATAATAGCCTCCTCTTAGGCTTTGTATAAGAAAACCACTGGTTGATCCAATTAACCTTTTAGCATCAAAACTGTGCCTCGTTCACAGTACACAAACATCAACAACTCCTTCCTCTTCATCTAAACACTGTAAGCGGCAAGCCTTTGGATCATCTACATCCATGCCACTGTCCCTCTTTTAGCATGAGAAATTCCTAAGGAAAGATAGCATTGCTCTACACTGAGTTAAAGTCTTCTCCTTCAGGTTAAAAACCCCTATAAAGGAAATTATGGCATTGCCGGATTCACATATCCCGGTTAAAGTAATTCTCCTTTATAAAATAGTTGTGACATACAACTCCCCTCTTTAGAGATGACAAATTCTCTCTAAAGTCAACACCTTTAGCTTCACATCTTGGGCTTTGAACAAGATACAAACCACCTTTCGCTTCACGTCTTGGGCTTTGAACAAGACACAAAAACAACCATTTCCTCCCATAGAAAAGGAGGAACTACGAATGCTCTGATTTCCCTGTTTCGGTAAACGGGAATACGCAGGCATAAGATCGAAAGAAAAGATCTTAGCGAGCACACTAAACAAAAAACCTAAATCCCATACTCCCATGTATCTATCAAAAGCATCAGTCCTAACATTCTAATCCTTGTTCCCCGCCAGAAAGTCCTAGAAAGAAAGAAAGAAAACCAGTATTGGCGAAAATACAAATAACCAGTACAAGGGCCCCCCCACATTGATCACATCCGTAACCTAACAGACCGATGTTTAAACTCAGTATGCAAAGCAGGGTTAATTGGAGACATCTATTTCCCTTCCTTCCTCAGCTTTAATAGGATAAAAAATGAATCGACCTGTAGTAAACTCAACCGCAGAGAGCGACCAACACTTAAGAACCGCGTCCAAAATCGCTCGCTACAAGAGGTAATTGCGCAAAAAAATTAAAAGAAAATACACATGTCGGCAATGTGCGGGGAATAGATATCCATCGTGATTTAATTCAGCTATGACTAGTATGTCTCGCTTATCCGCATATGTTTTGACCTTCGAAGAGGCTGATTGGGCTGATTCTTTTCCTTCAGAATTCCCATGTATCAAAAGTGTTCACAGATCGAACGCAGATCGTAACCTCTTGCTTTCAAATCCCTAACTTTTGCCTGGATCGCCCTTTACGGGTTTTCAATCCACCGGGATACCTATTTTTACCAAAGCTGCCTTGTCAGGTTTTCAACTTTGCGGGTTTATTATTATTTTTTCTTTTTATCCCTAACTTTTGCTCGAACCTTTTCTTTTTATGGTTCGCCGGGATCTTCTTTTTATGTCCAGCGGGTCTCTTTTATGCAAAGTATTTTTTGACTACGTCTGCGTTCACAGGGGATGTAAAATCTTCGCCATCCATAGTTGAGAGTAATAAGGCTCCGCTAGAGAAAAACTGTCTTACTACATATGGACCTTCGTAATTTGGAGTCCATTTGCCCTTGTGATCTGTTTGAGGAGGAAGGATCCTTTTCAAAACCAATTCACCAGCCTGAAAGCACCGAGGACGCACCTTTTGATCAAACTCTTTCTTCATCCTGCTCTGATACAACCGACCATACGCATTGGCTGCCAATCTCTTTTCCTCGATAAGGTTCAACTGATTCAATCTGGCCCGCACCTATTCCGCTTCGTCAAGCTTCACATCTGCCAGAATCCTTAACGAAGGAATCTCAACCTCTACTGGTAGAACTGCTTCCGTACCATATACAAGCGAGAAAGGTGTTGCCCCAGTTGATGTACGCACCGAAGTACGATAACCGTGTAAAGCATAAGGCATCATCTCATGCCAGTCTTTATACGTTACCACCATCTTCTACACAATCTTCTTGATATTCTTATTTGCCACTTCGACAGCCCCATTCATCTTCGGACGATAGGGAGAAGAATTGTGATGTTCGATCTTAAAGTTCTGACATAGCTCCTTCATCATCTTGTTATTCAAATTTGAACCATTATCAGTAATGATTCTCTCCGGGACTCCATACCGGCAGATGATGTCCTTCTTGATAAACCTGGCTACTACTTGTTTGGTAACGTTGGCATATGAGGCTGCTTCCACCCACTTCGTGAAATAATCAATGGCAACCAAAATGAAACGATGGCCATTGGAAGCAGTCGGCTCAATCTTCCCGATCATATCAATGCCCCACATGGTAAAGGGCCAGGGTGACGATAACACATTCAGAGGAGTAGGCGGTACGTGTACCTTATCTGTATAGATCTGGCACTTATGACATTTCCGGGCGTATTTGAAACAATCAAACTCCATAGTCATCCAATAATACCCCGTTCTCAACAGTTTTCTGGCCATAGCATGTCCATTTGCATGAGTACCGAAAGAACCTTCATGAACTTCCTCCATCAACAGGCTTGCCTCGTGTTCGTCAACACAACGTAGCAAGACCATGTCAAAGTTCCTCTTGTATAACACATCATCTTTGTTCAAAAAGAAGTTTCCCGCCAGCCTCCTCAGAGTTTTCTTATCTTTGGTAGATGCGTCAACCGGATACTCTTGACTCTTCAGAAAGACCTTAATATCATGATACCAAGGCTTGCCATCTGATAGCCCTTCGACTGCAAACACAAAAGCGGGTCTATCCAGACGCATGATTCTGATCGAGGGAGTTTCATTCCAACAGTTCACCTGATACATCGAAGATAGTGTTGCCAACGCATCTGCCATCTGATTCTCTAACCGGGATATGTGATGTCAAATAATGGTAACAACCTTCTGGCATAGTTGTTATAAGGTACCAAATTCGCTTGACGAGTTTCCCATTCACCTGTGACTTGATTAACCACCAACACGGAATCACCATAAACATCGAGGTTTTTTATTCTCAAATCAATTGCTTCTTCTAACCCCATGATGCATGCTTCATACTCCGCCTCATTGTTGGTGCATATGAATGCTAACCGGGCAGTAAAGGGTATATGAGAACCCTGTGGAGTCGTAATGACTGCCCCAATTCCGTTACCATATGAGTTGACAGCCCCATCAAAGACTAGCTTCCACTGGGATCCAATTTCAGGTCCTTCATCATGTAGAGGCTCTTCACAGTCTTTCATCTTCAGATACATAATATGCTCATCCGGGAACTCAAACATCATCGGTTGATAATCCTCAATTGGTTGTTCAGCGAGATATTCTGATAAAACACTTCCCTTAATGGCTTTTTGGGAAACATATTGAATATCGTACTCTGTCAGAACCATCTGCCAACGCGCTATTCTTCCAGAAAGCGCCTGCTTTTCAAACACATACTTGATCAGATCCATCTTTGAAATCAAGAGAGTTGTGTGGTTTAACATATACTGCCTCAAACGCTTAGCTGCCCAAGCGAGTACACAACATGTTTTTTCCGGCATTGAGTATCTCGACTCACAATCAGTGAATTTTTTACTTAGGTAGTATATGGCATGCTCTTTTCTACCTGACTCGTCGTGTTTACCGAGCACACACCCCATTGAGTTCTTAAGAACCGTAAGATACATAATCAATAGCCTTCCTGGCACTGGCGGCATGAGGACCGGAGGTTCCTGCAAATATTCTTTTATTTTTTCGAACGCCTTTTGACAATTTTCATTCCACCTAACCGTTTGATCTTTTCTTAGCAATTTGAATATTGGTTCACAAGTGGCTGTAAGATGAGATATGAACCTAGCGATGTAGTTCAACCTCCCCAGAAAACCACGAACCTCTTTTTCTATTCTCGGCTCAGGCATTTCTTGTATGGCTTTTACTTTAGCAGGATCAACCTCGATACCTCTTTTGCTGACAATAAACCCCAGTAGTTTTCCCGATCTCACCCCGAAGGTGCACTTGTTCGGATTCAACCTCAGTCTGAACTTTATCAACCTATCAAAAAGCTTCTGAAGATTCACCAGATGCTTCTCCTCCGTTTGTGACTTCGCAATCATGTCATCAACATATACTTCGATCTCTTTGTGAATCATATCATGAAAGAGAGTCACCATTGCCCGCTGATAAGTTGCCCCAGCATTTTTCAATCCAAAGGGCATTACTTTGTAACAGAATGTTCCCCACGGTGTTATGAACGTTGTTTTCTCCATGTCCTCTGGGGCCATTTTGATTTGGTTATACCCAGAGAAGCCATCCATGAAGGAAAACACAGAGTATTGAGTAGTATTGTCCACTAACACGTCGATGTGAGGGAGCGGGAAATCATCTTTTGGGCTTGCTCTATTTAGATCTCTGTAATCAACACACATCCTGACCTTTCCGTCCTTCTTAGGTACAGGCACAATGTTAGCAACCCACGGAGGATAACTTGTCATAGCCAGAAATCCAACATCTATCTGTTTCTGAACCTCCTCTTTGATCTTGACAGACATCTCAAGTTTCGTTCTTCTCAACTTCTGCTTAACCAGAGTACATCCCTCTTTGAGCGGCAATCGATGTACCACGATGTCCGTGTCAAGCCCAAGCATGTCTTGGTAAGACTAGGCGAAGATATCCACATACTTTTGAAGCATTTCAATCAATCTTCCCTTTACACTGTCTTCCAAAGCAGCCCCAATTTTTACCTCTTTCTTCGCATCCTCGGTTCCTAAATTAACAATCTCAATCTCCTCCTAATGAGGCACGATTACCTTTTCCTCCTGTTTTAGTGGTCTGGCCAATTCCTCAGGAAGTTCACAGCCTTCCTCAACCTCTTCTTCAGCCTGATATATGGGATTATCGAAATCATACTGAGCCATAGCCGAATCATGAGGGATGGACTCTGAACAAGGTAACCTGCATGATAGATTATTCATGTTTTAATATGTATGCAACAAACAAAACACATTGCCATTTTGATATTATTTTATGCACAAAAGAAAAATAGAAAAACAGGGATCAGAAATATTTGAATGCGAAAAGTCCTTTATTATTGATAAGGAAAAGCATACGAAATGTTCAATCCCTACAAATAAGAGTCACTACACCTTGGGCAGAGCGTAGGATCAAACATAACAGAAAAAACAGAGACAATTACTCTGGGCCAGTCACTTGGATGATCTTCTCTGATGACCAGTTGCGTGGACTTTGACCAGGCATGCAGGGGCAGATCCAATTATCCATGTCGCAATAACTGTCCCCATCCTCTTCAATAGCGTTGACTGTATCAAAGAATACCCCAGCACTGGTAAAACAAACCGGACCATAAAACTTCGGAGGCTCTTCAGGATGCCTGGGTGGCTTGTAACCCAGCCCATAAGTATCTTGCTTCTTCTGTACCTCAATAATCTGACCCCATTTTTGTGAGTTTCCAGCTTCAACTACAGCCCGTGCATCTTTGAGGGATGACATAGAAATCTCCGGTTGCTCTACCACTGTAAGCTGCTTAACCACTTCAGATGGACTAAGCCCCTTAGGGGTTTCTTCATGCACTTTTACCGCTTCAAAAGCCTGACATAACGTTTCCTGTATCTCGCCATCTACCTCCACATATTTGAAAGTAGATAGATGGCTTATCATAATGTCCCCCTCTCCGCAAACTGTCACCACGTGTCCATCCACCATATACTTCAGCTTCTGATGGAGTGTAGACGTTACAACCCCAGCACTGTGAATCCACGGCCGACCAAGTAGACAAATGTAAGCAGGCTGGATATCCATTATATAGAATGTGGTGTCAAAGACCTCCGGGCCAACCTTAATTGGCAGCACGACCTCTCCAAAAACAGCTCTCTTAGAACCACCAAATGCGTGCACCACCTAATCACTTGGCGCGCATATCAACCCTTTAGTATCTAACTTCATCAATGCCTTCTTAGGCAACACATTTAAAGATGGCCCTGTATCCACAAGCACGTGAGACATCAACGACCCCCGACACTCAATAGAAATATGCAAGGCATTGTTAAGATTTCTCCCAGCTGGAGTCAAATCAGCATCAGTAAACCCCAAACCATTACCTGCACTAACATGGGCTATCACCCCCTCAAGCTGATTGACTGAGATCTCTTGGGGCACATAAGCAGCATTCAGTACTTTCAACAATGCGTTTCGGTGAGCTTTCGAACACAACAACAAGGATAAGATGGATATCTTGGACGACGTCTAATGCAAATGATCCACAATTTTATAGTCATTTCTTCGAATCAACCTCATGAATTCCTCTACATTCTCGGAGAAGGGACTATCAGCTGGCCTTACTACGGAGTCAGTCACTGCCGGGGTCTGCCCAGAATTATTTACGGCCTGTTTACCCTTGTCCTGTCTGGAATTATCAACCCGTTCATCAGAAGGAGTGAAGATTCTTCCACTTCGGGTAATAGCTCCTGTTTCCTCAAGACTGGAACTTGCTACCACCGTTCCCATTAACTCTTGTTTCTACCCATTAACGAAAACTTCTGCCCCATAGTTCCAAGAAATGGCCTTGGTACTCTCATAAGGAATAGGCCCAGGACCTGTAATTATAACCGGCGCTGGTCTTGCCGCCGCTGAAATTGTGATTGTCTTGAATGGAATAGTGATGGTAGCCACATCGCAGCTAATAACCTCTTTTCGTTGGTCACATCTGTCAAACTGCAACCTACCTTCATCGATCAACTTTTGAACTCCTGATTTCAACAACCTACAACCATTCGTCTGTATCATACATTCTGAACAATCCTTGTCACAACCTGGGTACACTCCTCCCATCAATAATTTCTCCTTTACCACCATCAAAGGAGTTCTTAATTCATTCACATCCCTAACCAGATTCAAAGATTCGTTCTCCTTTAACACAGCGTTAACCCTTGGCCCGCCATGATTAGGCATTGGGTTCTGGATAACATTCGACACGTAATTTGAAAAATTGATGGCTTTAGAATCCACGAAATCTTGAACTGTGTACTTAAAAGCTTTACAGTCCTCTATATGATGTCGGGGTGCCCCAGAATGAAAGTCACAATAGGCGTTAGGATTAAAACCCGGAGGTGGATTACCAGTGATAGGAGCTAGAGTCCTCTTTTGAATTAGCTGCAGCTGAAGTAAGTGCTGGAATAATTGTGAATACAGTAGAGGAGGAGTATCAAAATCTCTATTTGCTGATTATAATTCTGGCGTTGCTTCCATTTACCTTGGTAAGATGAGACAGAATTGGTTTCTTCCTTCTTTTTGTAATTTGCATATGGTTTCTTCCCCTGACTAGAAGACGACCCATCATTACCCGAAACATTCCCAGCTTTGATTCCACCATCTAACATCTCCCCAACCATGATCAAGTCAGTAAACTTGCCCGACATGCAAGGTAACAGCATTTCATAATAATGTCCTAGAAAAGTATCCATAAATAGATTCAGCATTTCCTTCTCCAGCATGGGTGGTTGTACCCTTGCCACCAACTCGCGCCATCTCTACGTGTACTCCTTAAAACTTTCACCACTCCTTTGAGACATAATTTGTAACTGTGTACGATTGGGAGCCAAGTTAGTAGTATACTGATAGTGTTTCATAAATGCTTCCACCATCTCTCTCCAGTTGCGTACATGGTTCCTCTCAAGTTGCATATACCATTCCAGGGACGCTCCAGACAAACTGTCCTGGAAGAAGTGCATCAGCAATTTTTCATCACGAGAGTACGCAGCTATCTTTCTTGCGTATGCCCGAACATGTGTCCTGGGGAAAGTAGTGTCGTTGTACTTCTCAAAAGTGGGAACTTGAAACTTATGAGGAATTCTCACATCAGGAACCAGCCCTAGGTCATCCAGATCCATGCCCACAGAATTTTGATTTACCACCCCTCTTAGCTGTTCTTCAATCATTCTAATCCTTTGGTCATCAACAACCGGGAGACCAACATCTCCACCTGGTACTGAGAAAACATCATCTTGTTGGTCATCAAAATGATGGCCATGAACTGCATGAATACTGTTTCCCTCTCCAACCACAGAAGGAATCACCACATTCTCTCCTCCGTCCGGAGGGATAACAACAGTGGGAACTGGAACTCCGCCCGGCGGTCCATTCTGAATATTGTGTCCATTATCACCTTCACCTGGAGGAATAACATTGTTCTGGACACCACCATAAAGTACCCCATTCTCATCCACCCTTGCTACCAAGGGCTGAACGAGAGTCCTGAGTTGCTCTTGTCACTGCACGACCCCTTGCATCATTTCCATGAATTGGGTGATACGGGCTTGCATGGCGGCCATCTCTGCTTGTATTTGCTCCATTACTCTTTTCTGGTTTAGTCGAGTAGAATATTGATGAATCGGTTGGTCAGCTATCCTGCCTGAAACCTAAATAAAAGTTAGGAAAAAACCAGAACAAGTACCTGTTATGCAAAAATGCTCATGATTATGAGAATGCAAATGTCATGTTTATCATTGCCAGGGCGTTTTACACCCTGATTCCAGTTTTAATCACAAGGAGCTCAATAATAGTCACATGATGTTGAGAGAAAAGTATTGAGAAGAACTGTGCTGTGATAAAATGTTGTGGTAATGTGCTGGTGAATAGAGCGATGCCGAAGAAACCCCTTTGAATAAGCCATTCATTGAATTCAACAGAAAACTAATAAGTGCCTAAGCATTTTACAATGAGTCCATAAATGAGAATTACATCAAGGAAATGGCTCCATCAACAAGCCTGATGGTAGCCAACATTACATCAACAAAACTACATTAAGGAGATGGGAAAATAAGATCAAACATCTAACTCCAAGTCTTTCAATTTGTCACTAGAATACTTGATTTCTTCAAAAAGGATTCTTGTGCGCTGATGACCTGGCCTTTCAATCATCTCTTTGATCAAAATGTCTCTCTTCTTCAGAGCTTTGGCTAGTGAATCCGCGTGCATCAAGAGAGCTTCATCAGTACTCACTTCCTTAAACCTTTTCACCCCAGCTTGTATCTTGAGTCTTCCCATCTCTGCCATGGCATCCTCAAGCTTTTTATTGGACACTTTCAATTCATCGTTAACATTCTTCAGCTGCTCTTGGCTTTTTCCAAAGTCTTCCCGATGCTTTCTCCGTTGTTCATGCGCTCTAAGAAGCTCGTCGTCCTTGGTCTTTAATTGCTCTCGCAACTCTGCATTCTCTATTCTGAATTCATCCCAGGCTTGCTAAAGCTTGGTTAGCGTGTCTTTAGTTTGAGCTAAAGTCTGTTTGGTCTTCTTATGAGCTTGAGTGGCAGCATCGGCACCTTTACTAATTTTTTGGAAATGTTGAGCTCTTTCGGCGAAATCCTTTTGTCTTGCAGCTAAGATTTTTCCGGCGTCTTGGGATTTATGCTCCAACTCTTTGTTGGCATGCAGAGCATTTTGAAGAAGACTACTCAAATCTGAATTCTCCACCCGAAGCTCCTTCACCAAAGCTTGCAGTTTGTCAAACTCCTCAATGGCTACTGTAGTAGGCTGCTCTGGCATTACAGGATATCAAGGGGGTTCCCTTGAAAAAGGCAAGAGTAATTCGTTCACCTTCATTTCAATCCATCTTTCATACTCAGGATAAGATCTGCAATCCATTTTTCCAAATACTGTTTTTCCCGTTTTACGCTGGTGCCCCCAAGCATTCACAACTTCTCAAAGCATTTCCTCATTTTCAGTCCCTGTAAAAAACAAATATTTCTCAACATCCCGATCTGTGGAGGATACCTGGAAGCGTATCCAAACTGTCTAATGGCCAGGATCGGGTTATAGTTGATTCCCCCTTTTCTGCCAATTAGAGGCACATTGGGAAAATTCCCACAACTGGTGATAATCTCTATTCCCAGCAACTTACGAATGAACCAGACGATGTTATTGGTAGTCAATCCCATTATCCGCTTGGACCACTTTAAAAAATCTTTTGTATCTACAAAAGCACCTGTCTTAGGTAAATGCTTCAAAACCCAATGAGATAAAAGTGGAGTGCAACAATTGACAGATCCTCCCCTTCTTTTTTCATTCTTGAAGTGCACAGAGTAGTAAAAATCTCCTAACAAAGTGGGAATCGGATTTTTGAGAACAAAAACTCTTATTGCCTGCATATCCACAAAATCCTATTGATTAGGGAAAAGAACAACGCCATGTATGCACAAAGCCAGGATGGAATTGTAAACTGCCCAATTCTTTGCTTCAGCAGCCTCTTGAGCTTAGTCAGCAAGAAAGGCTAAGTGAAAACCTTTGACCCCACTTTTAATAGACACATTTCCTTTTAGCACTGAATCTTTCACCTGTACCGCAGTTGCAATCTCCTCTATGCTAGGATGACTACCAGAAAAGAATGGCAAAGCTGATTCGACCGGAATTCCCAAAATAAATGAGAACTCTTCCAAAGTAGGCATCAAAATGTAATCAGGAAAAAGAAAGCATCTCAACGAAGGCTCATAAAACTGTAGCAACGTGTGAAAAGCATCACATTCATACTGTGTGATTCTGCGAACTATCTCAACCAATTTCCCATATTTCTTCTAGAAGTGGACAAGAACACCCGGGTCAGCCATAGCTATCATCTTATGCAGTAAATCTAAAGTAGGTTCTGGGAACTTATAGGCAACATTGCTCTTTCTCTTGAGACTTGTCTCTGTCGAGCCCATTGATTAGAATCAGAAGTGTAATAAGCACCTGTAAATGACAAACATGAATGTTATGATATGATAATGCAATGCAAAAGGGCATGGTATCAGCGTGCTCTGTGTCTGTGCTGGACTATGTGCACGGTGTCTGTACAAATCTGAGAATAATACTGTAGATATAAACCCACTGACTATAATAAGTTACATCATCTGTCTGTGAAAATACCAGAATATCAGGGTATGTAGGAGGCATGGTCACCTGCAAACCTGTAAAGACCCGCCCATACTCACATGTGAGTACTAAAACAACGGTTCCTCAGTCTCGAATTCTTTATTTTGAGAAGCAATAGCACATTCAGCCCGTAGGATACAATGCTATCGCCAAACAAAGAGATCGTCCACTAATTCCCCAAAAATGAAGGCCATCCTATGCAAGTTCCAAAGTGGTCCCTCGGGTGCGAATGGGTTTGCCACAGAATGTGGGCTGCCACTGTCACCACTAGAGAGGGATGTTTCCACTAAGGTCCTCAATGATCGGTCACCAGCGTCGACAACTTTCTAGGTTAACACTCCGAAATGCACAAGACGCACAAATCAGAACATCTCCCAAGAAAACCTTGTCTGGTTGTGAATTTTGTGTAAACCATACATAACAAGACGCTACGTAGGCCACACTACTGTCCACTCAAGTCCTATGTATGTACTCAAGCCTGTGTAATGGGCTTATCTCTCGGAATACCCATCCCGCCAAACAGAAAACCAGCACAGCACAGTCCAGTATAATAATGATGTGCAATGTAAAGAATGCAATAAAGACAGTAATATAGTAAAGCAATAATACAGTAAATAGCAATACGGTAAAAATAGTAAATACAGCGTCAAAGTAAACACCCAATGAAACAAAACAGACAAGCGTTAGGTCTGACTCGCTTAGGAAACCAGAGTCCCCAGCAGAGTCGCCAGCTGTCGCTCCCGGGATTTTCATCCAGGTACAAACACGAAAGTGGCACCGAAACAGAGTCGCCAGCAATGTGTATTTATCCCAAGAGAGGGAAAGGAAACACTGCATAAACCTGGGGGAAAGGAAAAGCAAGGTCTTGCGACCAAGAGAACTGGGTTCAGGAGTCGGTTACGCGAAAGGAAGGTACTAGCACCCAACACGTCCATCGTACCCGATGGGATCCACGCTTGCTGTCTCGATCAAAGGGTGTCGTCATCTGGAGCTCCACTGCTACTGGACCGACAAAGAAACGGGAACGAGAAAGAACGAAGAAACGAAGAAGAAAAGAAAAATAAGTGACTCGATAGGACGTCCTCGGAGTCCTAGGCATACGTATTCCCTCGGGAATAGGAAAATCAGAGTCAATGTAGTTCGGACACGAACTAGGGGGAGGTTGCTCGCCAAGACATCGCCATCTCATGCCTACGTATCCTCAATCTAACCAGAAAGAGGAAATCAGAGCAATCATAGTTCGACTTAACCAAGTCGGTGTTTTTTATGAGAGACGTCAGATTCGCGTCCGGCAGTTAGGGTCGATGCCTGTTTGCGATGAGACGGAAGTAACGTGCCCTTTTCTGAAAATGAGTTAGAAACTTAACGATCCCGAAGGATGAAAAGGTTTGAATTTGTTTTGTGTTTTTTAGACAAGAAGTGTTTTTGAAGTTGTTTGTGTTTTGTAACACGCATTGTATTTAAGTCTCTCATGTAGGATCGAATGCCTCGCATATCGAT
Organism: Lathyrus tuberosus; assembly: GCA_022829125.1. Classification (NCBI taxonomy): domain Eukaryota; kingdom Viridiplantae; phylum Streptophyta; class Magnoliopsida; order Fabales; family Fabaceae; genus Lathyrus; species Lathyrus tuberosus. The sequence continues at coordinate 1,383,403 of JALAZF010000308.1, read as the reverse complement.
CCAAGACGGGACGTACGCTAAACATTCTAAGAAAATGAGAGAAGACCCCTCATTATTTTATTTTCACATGAAAGGCTCAAATACAATACATGTTATGCCTTTTGGTAAGTATTTTTTATTTTTGTTTTGAGATGAGGAGAGAAAGGACTCAAAGATCAATAAGGTAAAAATCTAGGGGAGACTAAGACTCAAACCCTAAAGTTATCATACATGGATGTTCCTATGGTTAATGTGGTTTAAGAAACCTAATCCTAAGAGAAAGGAGAAGAAGAGTGAGTTAAACAACTCACTTCTAAAGTAGAAGATGAGTTATAACTCAAAAGGGAGAAGAAAGAAGTTATTCAAGGAAAACATATAAATGCTTATCATGATCACAAGTTGAATGATTAAAAGAGATAAGAGAAGATGAAAGAAATAAGTGTATGTGGAAGCATATCCACACACTTACTTACCATTAGCACCTACATGAAAAGGTTAGTTCAAAAACTACTTACAAGTAGTGAAATAAGGAAAGAATAACAAGTAATGATCAAACAAATTAAGAATCAACGGATAAAGATCCTAAGGGTTGAAATCATTCAAGGTCAGAACCTATGCTCTAAGGATGTTCTCTAATGTTAAGATATTAAACATGAACAAACTATGCACAATCAAATGTCCTAAACATCAAAGAAGTGCACTATGGAAGTAAAAGATGAAGAATGAGTGAATATGTAATGTGATCATGCATGGATGCTTCACAAAAGATCAAGATCAGAATCATATATCATTTACAAATGTCTTATAATGCATATGAATCATCATACAAGTCATGGATGCAATGATACAAGTAAGAGAAATAAGATGAAGAAGAGATAAGAAAGAAAGAAACAATTTCCAATTAAATGCACAAAGTGACATACCAAAAGTGCATAACATGTGAAATGATTAATGAATGCATATGGGCAGTGGCATACCATTGATTAGATACAAATGGGATGAATGTAAAGTCATACAAAATGCACACATGAAACATGTAGAGCTTAAGAAGAGAAGATGCAAGAATTAGGACAAAAATATTCATGTAAGGATGACATTTAGAACAATTATGTACAAATGACAAAGAATGAAAACAAATGACCTATAATCATGGTTCAAGATGACCTATAATATCATACCAATGACCTAGAATATCATACAAAGTAAACACAAGAGGTGGCACAAGTGCCTCAACAAAATCATAGGAGAATGAAGTAGAAGAATGCATACATGTAACTTCAAATGCAAGGCATTAAACAAATATCAAAGCACATGAGAAAATGGTAAAAATAGGTCCTAAACAATCCAAGTCAGAAGCAAAAACATGTATAAAAAACTCATGGAAAAAATTAAAAGAAAACATGACCAAAGAATTTCACAAAATCACATTGAAACAAACCAAAAGGAAGTGCAAAGATGAACATGCAAACATGTGATAAAATGAATTTAAAAATCAAAAGAAAATTGTATTATATACTTTAATGTGTTATCTAACCAATGAAAAAGGAGTGACTCAAAAATGTTGTATGAGATGGGAGAAATAAAATGCACAAGCTCAAGGTTCATGAAGATGATCAATGAAGAAGAAATTGAAAAGAAAATATGGAATAATAGGCAAAAATTCATAAAAACAGAATTAAAAAATATATATAAAATTACCTAAATGTGTTAAGAACACATGTGAATTAATTTAGAATTTTTTGATGAGTTTTAGTATTTTTATTAAAATGAAATTGAAACTATATGTGAAAAGAAATTAAAAATAAGAAGAAATCAAAAGGGAGGTGCAGCAATAGGAAAATCCACGTTGAAAAATGATTGGGCCAAGAAAAGGGGGGTGGGAGAAGCAAAAATGTCCAGGTCCAAATCAGCGCATGGCACACGTGAATTAAGGTGGAATTCAGTCAAGTGTTTGACTCAATCAGAGCCACACAAACCAGTCAACATCAGATCATCATGAAAGTAAGAGGATCCAACAATTCACAATGCAAGCACACCAAACAAACATGCACGCGCACATACAGAAACACTCAGATTCAAAATAAATTGCACGCGTGAGGCACATGCCTTATTAATGTGCTGGAAACACACAAGCCCTTGGATCAAAATAATCTAACGGTCACGACTTAAAGTTGAGAAATCCTAGCCTTAAACCTCACCGGCCGGAGAAGGACCTCTAGTCATCTTCTCCGGCCACCTCCGGCCAACTGCAAATCTCACATCTCTCCAGAAATAAACAAACCAGGCATCAAACGAAAGAGGAACTCAAGCAGAACAAGAATCTGGTCTCAGAATTTTCAAATCACAAACACATAGAGAGAATCGAACGCAAGAAGTTAGCCCTAATTTTCAGTCTAAACTCCTAAGGAGCTCTATCAACTAGCCAGAGTGTCAAATCCTCCTATTGAGCTCAAAATAACAAAAAAAATAGTGAAAATCGTGCAAGAGAGGTTTGAGGATTTTGGAACCTGAAACTTGAAGATCTTTGAAATTTGCTATGAAAACCAGAGATCCACTTGATCTTGAACTTCTAGAATTTCAGTTTGAGCAAAATAAATGTTGTTTGATCTTGAGAATAAGAAGAAAACTAAGTCTGCACTTGAAGAGCTTGTGATTGTTCTTGCTTGTTCTTGCTCAGAAGATCACAATGATGAAGATGATTGATGAAGATGATTGAATCGTGTGAGATTAGAGAGAGAGAGAGCAGAGAAAATTTGAGATGAAAAATCTGTGAGAAAATGGAAAGTGAAGTAAACTCTGTTGTGATGAACTTATATACTTGTGGTTAGTATTTAACTATGGTGGTTGATGGTTAGAACTCTAGTTAACTGAGTTAGTTAACTGAGTTCTGAGTTAACTAACTGAGTTGACAGTTAGTGGCATGGAATGGGGTTTTGTTCAAGTGTGGAGAAGTTCCTTGTTACTTATGGTGAGGGTAATGGAGAATGGTGATGATAGTACTGAGCATGATGAAAGATGATGATGGTACTGATGTAGCAGCATGGTTACTTATGGTGTAAGTTTTTATTTTCCTCTTTAGTGTAAGGCAAGGCATGACATGGTATGTATGCGTGTGGAAGGAAATGTTGGTTCAAATGAGGTAAAGAAAGGCTAGTGTATTTGTTGCGTGTGAATGCTTGGCCAAATGAAACAAATGAGAAGGACTGGTGTGAGGTACATAGCAATGTCACAACATCATATGCAGAATGAAAATATGGAAGTTTGAAGATGAATTTCTTTGTGCATAATGAATGGAATAACATAATTCTGGATGCAATGGATTGAGGAGTCATAAGAGAACAAACTTGATGTTGAAATTAAGAGAATTGAAACTTGAAAGGTAGTGAAAAATGACTTAGAACATAGGCAATCCAAACTGGTTCATGGGCGAGGCAAACTTGGCAGGCATGGCAACAATGGCACATGAATTTTCAGAGTAGAGTACCCATGTTTGAACCTTAATATCTCCCTCATAGCTTGCTTAAATGAAAAAATGTCCAACATCAAAGTTGAAGAGGACACGGAGATGAGCAACTTTGATGTTCAACATTTTTCCATTTGGAGCGTTATTCAATGATAAAAATAGCTTAACATCTGACCCATCACCTGTTTGACAAAATGGCTGCGCGCAGGCCTGGTCTTGCTTGGTCATGACTTGGTTTTTTACTGGGTTTTGTCAAACTTTGATCAATCATAACTCTCTCAATTTTGATCCAATGGAGGTGTTCTTGGTATGGATTTGAAGCTTGGAATGTGATCTTCAATTGGCTCAACTTAGGTCTGAAGTTTGGAGCTTTTATCATGGAGAAAGAGAGCTTTGAAGTGAGGTGCAAAATGACCCAAAAGTTTCCATTTTTGGAAACCCTAATTTCCAAATTTAGTAACTTTGTACAACTCTTGATTTTTCATGATTCCTCCATCATTTCTTGATCAAATCTTGTCCAATGAACATATGTAACTTGAATTTCATGAATTTGACCTTAAAAAATCAGGAGTTGACTTTTTTCACTGCATAGTTGACTTTTTCCCCAATTTCTTGATTCTTAAGCAACTGGCCAATTGAACCTCTTCTGAAAGGAACCAATGAGCAATCTTCCACCCTTAGACACTTAATATCATGTAGAAAACATTGAGATCAAGTTTGGACCAAAATTTCATCAGGAGAATGCTTGGATCACAAACCCTAATTTGGACGGTTTGATAGGAGATGATGCACTGTCCAATCTTCTTGATGAATTCCCATCTTCCCATGACTTGTGGGATCAATTGAAATCATGTGAGATATAAGAGACCCTCGAGACTTGTTGGGAGACCCATGGCTCTTGTTCCATGGCTTGGGATAGTCCATGCTCTGCACTCCACTGATCACATGCCCTTATGCAACATGCATGCTATATGAGATGAAATGAGGTATAAATGCAATGCAATGAAACATAAGCCAGTAAAAGCTAAAAGCAAGAGGGCAAATTTTGAGGTGCTACATTATTGTGTTAATCGGTTAACACATTTTGCCTAGCAAATGGCTAATCGATTAACACGGGGAAATTTTGCCTAGAAATTTCAATTTTCAGCACTACAACATTTTCAACTCATTTTGATCACTTGGCTTCACATTTCCATAAGTAGAAGGATCTAGAATCATCCCAAATTTTGGTTCAATTTCAAATTAATTTCATCTTCCCTCCCAAATTCAAATATTTCCACTCCTAATTCCATTCCTAATACTAACCCTCATTCAAACCCACACTCCAAACCTCATTTACACTCCTAAACTAGAGCTTATTTAAGCAAATTTCCTCCAAACCTCACATAACTTCACTCATTGTTCTGATTTTTCTACACTTCACATTCCAATTCTCTCAATTCTCTCTCACTTTTCCACTCTTCATTTTCATCTTCAACCTTCACTAAAGCTCCATAACCAAAAAGCTTCACAAATTATACATTGCAATTTGTGAATTCTTGAGCTAAACCTCCATTACATCATCATCCATTGTTCAATTCTGAAGTTGAAGCTTATTTGAATCTTGATCAAGTTTCAGAATCACTTCTTGAAGAACGTTTGGATTATTTTTGGATAATTGCTTCGATCTTCAACTTTTCTTGCTAGAAATTCATTGGATCCTGAAATTTCTTTGCTTGGTCTGTCAAATTCTGTTAGCAACACTTACCAAAGCAAATCTCCGCTTTGTAGGTTGGTGATTCTTAGATCCAAACTCATTTAAGCTTATTTACAACTTTCACAATGCAGATCCTTATGGTTTTGGTGTGATTTGATCCATTGATTCAATTGCTTGATGTTGTTGATGTTTAATTGATTCAATATTTGTTCATTTGGTCATAATTGATGTGATTTTCGTGCACAATTGCATGCTATTACATGTTGCATTTGAACCTTGAATTAATGATGAAAAAATGCTTCTGAAAATTGATTTTCTGCTTTTACAGCAGGTGTAAATGATTAACATATATGTGTTAATCGATTACACCATTTCACAGTGCTATTTTCAGCTTCTGGACAGCTGTTAATAGATTAACAGCTATGTGTTAATCTGTTACACCTTTTTACAGCGCTATTTTTAGCTTCTGGACATCTGTTAATCGATTAACATACAGGTGTTAATCGATTACACATGCTGTAAAATGTGTTTTTTTTGCTTGTTTTGAGCTTATTTTGATTCCTTTCCACATGTAACTTCCATGGCTTGATATATTTGATATTTGTGGAATTTTCTTGAGTTGTTTAACCTCCGTTTGCAGTACGTATGCGAATTTTTGATGCACGATTTGTTGATTATGTAATTTTTGTATTCTTGAAGCATGTTCATGATGCACACTTGTTTACATGTTGATTCTTGCTTGTTGATGTTGCATATTCATGATGCTTAATGTGGATACATGTTAATGCACATTATCAATTATTGGAATCCATGGTGTATGTTCACTTGATTATTGTTGGTACATGTTCATCATAGTTGATTATTCCTTTGTCACATGTTCATACACTTTGCTTGATCTTACGCTACACATGTTCATGATTGCTTGAATTCTTGATGTGTGCTTATGATACTTGTGAAACCTTGTAGAATACATGATGCGTGTTCATGTTAATGATGTCGTTGCATACACTGATATCCTGTTCATACGTTGTTAGTTGCTGCCATACATGTTGTTAAATGTTGTTGCATTGTTGTTGTAAATGCACTGCTGTCATATTTTAAGCGTTGTTGTATGCTGCTGTTTGTGCCTTCTTTTAGCTTGTTTTACTTGCTCTTGCATGTTCCCTTAGGGATTCCTAGTCCAACTTAATTTTTGATTAAGCTTGGAGTAGGATAGACATTAAGGTGGTTTCCCTAACCTCAACCTTAGGTCCATCTTTTGCATGTTAACATTAGGATATAAATTCCTCTCTTATCCTCAACTATAGGTCTATTTTGCATGATAACATCTAGGTGAGTTTCCCTTAGATTTTCTCTTTGCCCTTTGAGTCTCTCTCTTCTATCTCTCACAAAAAAGTCAAAACACTTAATAAATATAATGAGTATTGTGCGCCACGAGCCTTAAGTATATGGGAAATGATAAGCGGGAGTCTATCCTTACCCTGTATAAAGTGTTTTGTATACGTCCCGTCTTGGGTCAGTCTTACGAAGCATTCGATCCTATGTCATAGACTTTAGTTCAATACGAATCTCAAACAAATTCGATTCACCTCTGTGAAAACTCACAAACAAATTGCAAATAATTTTATCCTTCGGGATTGTTTGTCAAACCTTTTTTCAGAAAGGGCATGTTATTTTCGTTCTACCGCAAACAGGCATCGACCTTAACTGTTGGAACGCGAACTTAGCATCGCTCATAAAAAACACTTAACAATTCGTAGGCCAAACTACGAACACTCTGATTTCCTCACTCTCGTCCAAATAAGGATATGTAGGCACAATACGACAAAGTCTTGGCGAGCAACCTTCTCCCATCTACCCGTAGTTCTCCGAACTACGTTGACTCTGACTTTCCCATTGCACGAGGAAATACGTAGGCCTAGGACGGCGAAGTCCTATCGAGTTACCTTTTGTTTTTCTCCTTTCCGTTTCCATTAGAAAATTGGCTTTAGATAAACACACCGTTTGATTAGAATAACAAGCGTGGATCCCGTTGAGTACAACGGACGTGAGGGGGTGCTAATATCTTCCTCTTGCGTAATCGACTCCCGAACCCAGGGTTTTGGTAGTGAGACCATGTCTTTTCCCTTTTTGAGGTTTCTTCGATCGTTTCCTTTCCCTCGTCGGGATAAATAATGTTCGGTGGCGACTCTATTTTTTCTGGTGATTATTATTTCACATTGCGATAGCTGGCAACTCTGCTGGGGGACACTGGTTCTCTATGTGAGTCAATCCTAGCGCTTGTATGTTTCTATTTTATTGGATTTTTATCTTTATGCTTTTATTTGCTTCATTTGGTGTATATTATTTCATTTTCCTACATTATTTGCATTTGATTTCTGTTATCATATTGTTCTGCTGCTGCTGTATTATTGGGTGGAATGGTTCCATGAGGGATAAGCCCACTACCCAGGCTTGAGTACATACATAGGATTAGAGTGGATAGTCCTGTGGCTTGCATAGCATCTTGTTAAATTTAGTTGACACGAGACCCACATTCAGACGAGGTTTTCTTGGGAGATATTTTGTCATGCGCGTCTTGTGCATATGACAGGGTGTTCCCATAGAGAGCTTATGACTCTGGAGACCGTTCATGGGAAATCAGTGGAGGCCTCCTTGAGGGGTGATAATTTCAAACTAGAAATGGTAAACGTATTATCATTTCTCTACATGAGAGCCCGTGAGATTGAGGACCTGCTAGGATGCCATGTCTAGGACTAGAACCCACATGTGAGAGGGGATGGGTTTTGCAGGAAACCTTGACCTTCAACCTACCTGGTTTTTTGGTTTTCTTATCAATGTGGACTTTTGAACCTGGTATTCTGATTTTTTCGGTGTTCTGGTATTCTGGTATTCTCATCAGAGCAGAATTGTGAACTTATTCAGTCAACAACACTTCAATTATTCAGAATATATGGAAGCTTTGATACCATGTCTACTGCATCTATATCATTGCATAACATACGCATTTATGCATCATTTTGCATATCATTCTTCAACCAAAAACAACAGAGCTCACTCATCTTTTGTCCACTCCGCAGTTGATTTCCCGACTTTCGTATTGGACTTAAATCAACTTTTGGAAGGATCATGAACTCGGGAGAGCAAAGCCAGTTTGTGACAAGGGCAGATGTTGAATTAATGAGAAACCAGTTAGACCAACGTATGGAAGCTATGAAAGCCTTGGCAAAGAGAGATGACAATATTTAGAGGATTTTAGTCACCGGGAATGTCATTCCACCTCAAGTGAATAATGTTGCTCAAGCTCAGCCGGTGCGGATCCTTGTTGAGAACCAGGGTATACAAGAACGTCCCATTGTCCGAGATGGACATTCCTCTTCTCTTGATGCCACGGACTATCACAGTTTTGCATTCTCTGTGCCAAATTTCCAAGGGGTGGTCCCTGTGATGAAAACTAAGGACCCACGAGCAGTTGAGTTTATGGAAAGATATCGTGTGTTGAAAGAGAAGCTTAAAACCCTGGAGCGGCGTGGTGCTCTTGATCTTAATGTTGTGAACATGTGTTTGGTACCCAGCCTTGTATTACCTCCAAAGTTCAAGACACCGAAGTTTGAGAAGTATAAAGGGGATAGCTGTCCAAAGCAACATTTGGTGATGTTTTGCAGAAGGATGACCTCGTATGTGCATAATGACAAGCTTATGATCCACTGTTTCCAAGACAGTCTGAGTAGGGCATCACTGAATTGGTACATGTAGCTAGAGAGTAGCCACATCCAATCATGGTCAGACCTAGCTAATGCCTTTATGAAGCAATACAAATATAATCTTGACATGGCTCCTAGCCGCATGCAGTTGCAAGGCTTATCTGAAGAGGACAATGAATATTTCAGAGGGTATGCTCAGAAATGGAGAGAGCTAGCTGCTCGCGTTCAACCACCACTCTTAGATAGAGAATTGGTTGACCTGTTCATGGATACTTTGCAAAGCCCATACCTGGATAAGATGATTGGCAGTGGGAAATCAAACTTCTCTGACTTGGTATTAGTTGGGGAATGCATCGAGAACAACCTCAAGAGCGGAAAGATCCAAGATGCCTCGGAAATCCCAGTTAGTAAAAGTGAATCAGTTATCAGTTCCTAAGAAAAAAGGGAGGAAGAAAATAGTTTCATCTGGGAATCTCTGCTACCTCATCCTCCATACTCAGGTGTCTCAACTGTTAAAAGTCAACAATATTTTGGGTCTCCATATTAGATTCCATTTTCTCCACAGGGACAAGATCCTCCTACAAATCAAGGACCTCCTCAGTATCAACGGTCATACCACTGTCAGCCGCGTCAGCACGCCCGACAAAGGCCAAGAAAGCCAGAAAGGCATTTCACTCCATTGCCAATGTTGTACAGTCAGGTATTGCCAGATTTGATCAAAGGTGGATTGATAGTGCCGAAAGAGTTAAACCCAGTGCCTTTTCCGTACCCACCAGGTTTCGATGCCAACGCCTGATGTGACTACCATGCTAGGGCACAGGGGCTTTCAAATGGAGATTTTAAGGTGCTCAAGAGTAAGGTTCAGACTCTGCTTGACTCCAAGATGTTCTCATTCACGCCTTAGGGCATCAAAATCAACAATTTGTCACCTAATCAGGCAGGTCCATCGGTTCATGTTATGGAAGAAATCATCGATAATAGATGTGGAGATGATTATCAAACTAATTTCGCCGAGCAATTCTGAAGATGGCTAGCTCAGTAGCAAATCAAGATTGGAAAGCCCAGTTCCCCGAAGCTGGCAATCTTTTAGATCATATCTTTACTTTGCATTTGTAGTTTCTTTTCTATTAATGTGAAAACTCATTTGTAAAACTTGTCTATTTTGAATTGATAATGATAATGAAATGAATATTCATATTTTGATTAAATCCATTAGTGTTCACTCATACTCTTTTTTATTGATATCAAACACTTGTTTAAGCAAAGTCCAAGGGAGGATGATGAAATTGAAAGACATAAAACATCTGATTGTATGCTTTTGAAATAAAACCTTGCTGATGATGTACATGCATTGTTTCAAATCCCCAAACACCGGAGATATAAGGGAGATAGACCCTCTTCAACCCCTTTGAGCCTTGAAGTAGGAGTTTCTTTATAAAAATGAAAAAATCCTCAATCTTAACCCGGGGCATGGTAGTCTTCAGTTAATTTGACTGTGCGTTCAAATTTCAAAAAGGGAAAAAAGAGGAGTGTTCCCATTAGAGGATCAATAACATATTATCCCTCACAAGAGGTCGTACCTCACAAACCCACAATGGTTATCCCTCACCAACCAAAGAGCGAGGCAGTCACAACCCCTACAAGAAAGACCAGTGTCACACGATTTGTTCCAAAAAAGAGAAAAAAGAAAAAGGAAAGAAAAAGCCCGCTAAGTCAATAACTTGAAAACAAGTGACTTAGGAAAAAAGTTAGGGCATCCCGCTGGACATGCAAAATCAATAAAAAAATCAGTCTAGGTAAAAATTAGGGAACAAAGAATAAAAAAGCGAAAAAGAAAGGATCAAAAGAAAAATCCTCGAGCAAGAACAAAGTCGTGTGACTCCAGACACCAAAAACAAAAGGGGTGATTGTCGCTCCGAAAACCTTGTGGGTTCATTAACCATCACTCATACTATTTAATAACTTTTCTAAAGGTGAGCGCTTGTGCCAAATTAGCTGAATGTAGGACTGGAGAACATCAAGGAGAATGGGTGGGTTAAAACAAAACTTTGAGCCTTATATCCTTTCTTTCTCAAACCTTGAACCAGGCCACGTTACAACCTTCAAAAGAGCTAATTGAAGCAGGGTTGTTTTGAAAGCATACTTCGGTAAGATTGCGTCAAAACTGACTCCTAAAAGGATTTGCTTACCATTCATGTTGGTATCAATGTAACATTACGAGAAGTGATTCGTTCACTGTATGGCACAACTTAATTCTAGTGAACAGACTTGGATATCAAAACTGTCATATGCATTACAATTGTCATTTTCAAAATGATCGATTTTACTTGCGAGTAAGCACTTGACATCAAGAGAGCATATGCAATGGAACGATTGATCAAGATAAGATACAAAACTCCTGAAGACTCTGTTGAGTAGGAGGGTAAGCCATTCCAAAATTCAGCTAATCTGGGGCAATCAGGTCGAGATTCAATAAATCTCTCGAAGATCAGCCAGTCAGGGGAAAAATCACTTCAAGGCTGGCGCATGCCACCCCAAAAGCACAAGAAGTTAATCTTGTCTAGAAGGCGATTAATCCGAAGCACTTCTCTAAGGTTCAGAATACTGGGGCAATCCATCTCAAACCATCAAGGTACAAAGGTTCCGGGTTTCCTTTCAAGGTAGATTCCTATGGAGATCCCGCAGGCTGGGGCAAGACTGGCGATAAAGAAACATTTCCTCTCCATAATTTCAGAGCTACTTAAGCAGGGTTGGCCATACCTCAGCAACCTTCGAGTTCAAGATGAATGTTAAGAAGTCAACACATCCCATAACCTTTAAACCATAAATCTTGTAGCCACACTAGACGCTTTCCAATGACAACCGTACTTGAACTACCTCAAAACCACCAGTTGAGCTGTCGAGTCCTTGCATAATCATTGCCATGCATCAATCATGTCCCTTCGTTCATGCATATCATTCATCTAGCATAGAATAGCCTTGTAAAACTGAACAGAAAATCTAAAGCCCAATCCCTATTGGCAACCACCAAAAGTCCAATCCCTATTGGCATCTCCTTAAACCAAAGCCCAATCCCTATTGGCATCCCCTTCAAACCAAAGATCAATCCCTATTGGCATCTCCAGAAAACTGAAGTCCAATCCCTATTAGCGTCTCCTCAACCAAAAATCCAATCCTTATTGGGCTGGCATCCTCATAAACTCAAAATCTAATCCACATTGGTACCCAGAACTCTCTCACCTTCGAAAAGAAGACCAATCAAAAAACCAATCACCATCAGGTTTCGCCTATCCTTCCCAGTAAAGTCTAATCATACTTAGCACATCCTTCTTTCCCCGGCAGCCAAAGCATACATCGACATTTTGCATATAGCAATCGTCATTGCATTGTATTCTTGAAGCATGTTCATGATGCACACTTGTTTACATGTTGATTCTTTCTTGTTGATGTTGCATATTCATGATGCTTAATGTGGATATATGTTCATGCACATTATCAATTGTTGAAATCCATGGTGTATGTTCACTTCATTACTGTTGGTACATGTTCATCATAGTTGATTATTCCTTTGTCACATATTCATACACTTTGCTTGATCTTGCATAACACATGTTCATGATTGCTTGAATTCTTGATGTGTGCTTATGATATTTGCGTAACCTTGTGGAATACATGATGCGTGTTCATGTTAATGCTGCCATTGTATACACCGTTGTCCTGTTCATGCGTTGTTAGTTACTGCCATATATGGTGTTAAATGTTGTTGTGTTGTTGCTATAAATGCACTAATGTCGTATTTTAAGCGCTATTGTATGCTATTGTTTGTGCCTTCTTTTAGCTTGTTTTTCTTGCTCTTGCATGTTCCCTTAGGGCTTCCTAGTCCAACTTAATTTTTTATTAAGCTTGGAGTAGGATAGACATTAGGTGCTAATCCATGCATGATAACATTAAGGTAGCTTCCCTAACCTCAACCTTAGGTGCATATTTTGCATGCTAACATTAGGATAGAAATTCCTCTCTTATCCTCAACTATAAGGCCATTTTGCATGATAACATCTAGGTTAGTTTCCCTTAGATTTTCTCTTTGCCCTTTGAGTCTCTCTCTTCTCTCTCTCACAACAAAGTCTTCACATCTATGAAAACTCATAAACGAATTGCAAATCATTTTATCCTTCGGGATTGTCTGTCAAACCTTTTTTCAAAAAGGGCATGTTATTTCCGTTCTACCGCAAACAGGCATCGACCCTAACTGCTGGAACGCGAACTTAGCATTGCTCATAAAAAACACTTAAAAATTTGTAGTCCCAATTATGAACGCTCTGATTTCCTCATTCTCGTCCAAATAAGGATACGTAGGCATAAGACGACGAAGTCTTGGCGTGCAACCTTCCCCCATCCACCCGTAGTCCTCCGAACTACGTTGACTCTGACTTTCCCATTGCACAAGGGAATACGTATGCCTAGGACGACGAAGTCCTATCGAGTAACCTTTTTTTTCCTCCTTTCCTTTTCCTTAGCAAATAGGCTTTAGATAAGCACACCATTTGATTAGAACAACAAGCGTGGATCCCGTTGAGTACAACGGACGCGAGGGGGTGCTAATACCTTCCTCTCGCGTAATCGACTCCCGAACCCAGGATTTGGTTGTGAGACCATGCCTTTTCCCTTTTTGAGGTTTCTTTGATCATTTCCTTTCCCCCGTCGGAATAAATAACGTTCGGTGGCGACTCTATTTTTTCTGCCGGTTGTTTTTCGCGTTGCGACAGTCGTCCCGCGATAAAACCCTTAATCCAACGTCAAATGGAATTTTTCTCGAATAAACTCAAAAAAACAATAAGAGGCGATTAAGATTGCATGCCACGAGCCTTAAGTGGTGGAGAAGGAGTGAGAATGGAGCTTTCCTACACTCACTTTGAGTATTTTGGACACAAGATGTTTGGCTTGGTGATTCGAAATATTCACCTCTACCCATAGTATTTAGTGCAATCAAAATAAAAAACAATCTCTTCTCAAAACCCTAAAATCAACATCAATACATCAAACTTGTCTTTTCTCGCCCCCGTGCGATCCACAACTCAAAACACTTTTTACAATGAACATTGTTTATTCATTTCTAACACGCATATAAACTAGTGCTTCAACCTCCCCTAGTGAGCAGACAAACCAACATTTAGCAGTTAAAATGTGATCTAAACACTTGTTCATTAAAAGACACAAACCAACCAACCGTAGTCTCCCGAACTACGGAGCTCTAACTTCCTCATTGCACTATGAGGGTACGTAGGCACATGATTGCGAGATCCTGGCGAGCTATCTTTTGTTTTTTGCTACCTTTTTGTTTTTTACCCATCTACATTTTCTTTTTTTCTATCTAAACCTTTCCCCCGTAGTCCTCTGAACTACAGATGCTCTAATTTCTCATTCCTCAAAGAGAATACGTAGGCACAAGGGCCCAAATCCTTGGCGAGCACCCTAGTAATAAACTTCCCTTTTCCCCTTTAGCGATTTCCTTTTCTTTCTCTTTAGTTCTTTTTATCATTCGAAAAAATTAAATAAACATGTACTAACGCCCAATCGCAAATCTAACTAAGAGGCTCCCTTTGAGTACAACGGATGTGACGGGTGTTAATACCTTCCTCTTACGTAATTGACTTCCAAACCCGAATATGGTTGCGACAACCATTATTCTATTTTAAAAGGTTTTATGGATATTTTACTATTCCTTCATTGGAATAAATAAAGTTCTGTGGCGACTATGTTCGAACAATTTTTTTCGTGTCCATCGCGAAGGATCATATTTTTCGAGGCACGACACCAATAAAAAGTGCATATAACAATCCTGAAAACAGATGGAAATATCCCCCATCTTCACATGTGTACTGCATTAGACACATTGTGCAAAACTTCATGCGTGAGATTAAAGACAAGGAACTACGCAAAAAACTTGTTAACATGGGTAACAACATAAATTCCAGTTATCGCAAAGACTCTTTCATTTTTTTTATGTTTTTTATAAAAAAATTATTATAGGTTATGCATTGACGGAGGCTAAATTTTATTACTATCGTGGGGAAATCTGAAGAACATACATTGAGGCTTTACGTTGGATAGACAACACCCCCAGGGAGAAATGGGCAAGAGCATATGACGGGGGGCAACGTTGGGGACACATGGCAACTAACTCGGCAGAAGCAATGACCTCAATACTCAAGAAGACCTGCAACCTTCCTGTCGTAACCCAAAATTTGACCTCCCTCTTTTGCCTTTTGCATAAGCATAAGCATTCGCATCGCTGGCATACGCATTCGCATTCTTTTCTCTGGTGTTTCTGGTTACAGGATATTCAGGTTTTCCAAGCCCGATTAATCATATACTCACAAGGTCATCACCTCATCAAAACAAGCACAAAATGAAGGTTTCCATACCTATTCATCAATACAAGAGGTGGAAAATCGAAACCGGGACCACAACACCCTTTTTTAGGCAAATTAACCATTTGCAGTGCAATTGTGTTAATCGATTAACACAGGCAAAATAGGCACTATTTGCTGCTTTTTCATGACAGCACCTTTGCACACATTTTGGTCTTGGATTCTAGCAGCATATGGAATATTCTAGACACCTCTAAACATCTCCAAGCTACTCAATTCATTCCAAGTGCATTTGCTATGATACTTCACTTCAAATCAAGTGCACCATGTTCCTTGTTCTCCAAGTAATGTGGATCTTTGGATGTTGGAATTCACCTTGGGATGGTTACCGAGTTGGTTCTAACTAACCGAGTTAATCGCCTTGACTCGGTGAGTCAAGTCCAACTAACTCCTAATCTAGCTCCAAACCCAAAGCTAATTCCAAACCAAATTCCAAACCATCTCATATTCCAAACCTAAAGCCTATATAAACACACCTCCACTCACTTTTCAATTCCTCAACCATTCTCTACCATTTTTCACCAAGCTTCTCACATTTCACTCTCAATTCTCTCACTTTTTCTCTGATTTCTCTACTCATTCTTCATCTTCATCTCAATTCTTCTACATCAAACCTCACCAAAAGCTCTTATTCTTGAAGGATAATCACTTTTCACCTTGAAAGTGATTAATTCTTGAGCTTAACCTTCATCATTTGGCATTCTTTGGTTGGATTTCTGGAATTACATCCCATTCTACTTCAATCCAAGGGTTTCACACCATTTATTTTGGTGCAAGTTCGATTTCGGTGCATTTTCGCGTTTTTGATCTGTTTCGACGCGTTTCGTCTACAATTCAAGGATCCTCTGGTTTTCTTTAATCTTCTGCACCAAGATCACTTTGCAACATTTACCAAGGCACATCTCAGCCTTGTAGGTTGGTGGATTTCATTCATTTTATCATTTCGATTGTTTTCGTATCGTTTGCGATGTAATTTCGATATTCTTGCATGTGAATTGATTGCACTTTTGATAGATCCATGATCTTGATTGTTAATTGATTCTATTGTTGATCATTTGCTGTTTCTAAGCTTGATTTTTCGTGCATATTTGTTTGCCCTAGCATTGGAGTGATTGCACAATAAAAAAGTTGGCCAAAAGCACTTTTCAAAACTGATTTTTTGCTCCCTGTACAGTGTTAATCGATTAACACATTGCAGTGCAATTGTGTTAATCGATTAACCAATGTTTTTTTGCAATTTTTCACGTGTTAATCGATTAACACTTTGCAGTGCAATTATGTTAATCGATTAACACTGAACCAGAAGGCCATTTTCTTGCATTTTCAAGTATGTTTGCCATGCTTTCTTCATTTTAACTTCCATTGATTGTCATGCTTGATTTTATGGATGTTTTTAATGTCATTTCACTTCTGTTTGAAGCAAATTCATGAACTTTCGATGCACATTTTCGATTATTCATTTGTTTCATGTTCTTAGCATTGTATGAACATAGCAATTCTTGCAATATCTTTGTTCACATGATACATGACTTTGTGTGGTATTTTGATGATCATTTGGCACTGTTTTGCACTTTCCATTTCAGTTTGCATTAAGTTTATTCTTCATGGATAAACTTAATCTTGTGTAATCAATAATTCACTCCTTTGTGCTTTAATGACTTTTCATCCTCTTTGGAAAGTTGTTAGCATATTTATTACTTGATTAATTGATTGAAACTTTGTTTCGATTAATCGATCTTCCCTTTTCCTCTCTTTAGGCCTCCTTTAGAGCTTTCTCTCTCATTCCCCCCTTGGAGTTGGAGTTTCGCGCTGCGCCTTGCATCGGAGCACTGTACAAATTGACGCTGTTATGCTGTCTGTTTCTCTACGCAGGAACACTGTATAACTTGGAGCTGTTGGGCCGTCCGGTTCAACTTTCGCATTACACCCTGTGTGTGTTAAGGAAGGGATGAGAAGGGAGAATTCCTACTCTCATTCTGACTACTTCAGGTAGGGGACGAATGACCCTGTGCTTGGCTTAGTCATCTCTATCTCCAGGTGGTAATGTGCTTTCTTTCCCCAATCGAGTTGATCCTTGATCACTCTTCTCTCTTTGCGATCCCTTTCGATCCTCGATCACTCCTATCTCTTTCAATCTCTCTCTTGATCTATCGCCATCCTTCTTGGTTAAGATCATTATTCTTGCGCTAGCAATCTCTCTTTGTTCCATCACTCCTTTCTTCTTGTAATCAACCATTGCTTTTTGCTTCCCTTGAAGAGTTTCAATTCTCTCTCTTTGGTATAACACAGTTTTCCTGTCACGACCATTTTTCCCCAGGAGTTCGCAACCTTCTCTTAGTTCTTCTCCTTTCTTGGGTTAATCACCTTCTCTTGGTTAATCACCCGTTTCTTCAGTTAATCACAGTCCGTCTGTTAATCACTGAGCACCCCTTGGGTTAATCACCTTCTCTTGGTTAATCACCCGTCTCTTCAGTTAATCACAGTCTGTCTGTTAATCACTGAGCACCTCTTAGGTTAATCACCTCTTCTTGGTTAATCACCCGTCTCTTCAGTTAACCACAGTCCGTCTGTTAAAATACTGAACTCTTTCGAGTTAATCACCTTCTCTTGGTTAATCACTCGCTTTTCTCTTTGGTTGGTCACAGTCCGTCTATAAACACCGAATCCCCCGCAGTTGGCAACCTCCTCTTGGTTCGAATACTTGCACCCTTGGGTTAGTAACCTTTCTTTGGTTCAAATACCCTTTCTTCGGTTGAGTACTGTTTGTTCAGTCAGTTTACCGAACCCCTTTGGGTCACGACCTTTGCTCGATCCTATACTCGTCCTTTGGGTCATGATCTTTATTCGGTCCTACACCCGCTTTTCTGGTTAATCGCAGTTTTCTCTGCTAAAACCAATGCTTCTCTATCCCCACAGAGTTGCAATCCTGTCATTCTTCGGTTAACCACTATTCATCAATTAATATACTGATGCCCCTCAGAGTCAAACACCTTCTCTTGGTTCAGCACTCTCTCTTGGTTTATCACAGTCCGTCTGTTGACACCAGCTTCTTTTCCCCGTCAGGGTCTACTCTCTTTCTTCGGTTAACCACTTCCAGCCAGTTAATATATCGAGTCTCCTTTTTCTCTTGGTTTCGACACCAATTCTCTTTGCTATCCCCAGCGGAGTTTCTTTCGTTCTTGGTTTTGACACCATTCTTTTCCTATTCTTTTGTGCAAACGCTCTTACTGCGGGGTCTTTCCCAGTAGAGTTTTTTTTCTTTCGCTCTTGCTCGTGGTTTTGACACCACTTCTTTTGTCTCCTTGTTTCTTTCTTGTTTTCCTTTTCCGTTCAGTTCCCCAAACTACGGAAGCTCTGATTCTGCATTCTTATGAATGTCAGATACGTAGGCACGAGAAGCAATGTATTGGCGAGCACACTTCCACCTTTCTTCCGTCTTCCTCCTTTCTTTCTCCTTTTCTTCGTCCCCTGGTTCCATGAACTACGACGCTCTGACTTCCTCATTGCACTATGAGGGTACGTAGGCACGAGGACTTTGTTCCTCCGCGAGCACTTTCTTTCTTTCTTTTCTTTTTTCCCTTTCTCTCTCTCCCCTTTCTTTTAGCTAGAAGCCTTTAGATAGATAACCCATCCAAGCTTAGAAGTAAGCAAAACGGTTCCCGTCGAGTACGACGGATGCGTTAGGTGCTAATACCTTCCTTTCGCATAACCGACCCCCCGTTCCCGTTTCTCTTCCCCTTGGGTTTTATCGATATTTTCCCAGTCCTTCGGGACTAAATAAAGTTCGGTGGCGACTCTGTTGTATCTTTGAGTGTGCGATTCACTCAGGTAGAAACCAGCCATCTTCAGCTGGCAACTCTGCTGGGGACAGATTGACCTATTGCTGGTCCATCCCTTGAGGGGTCTCTCCTAGTTTTGTTTGCTTTTTCTTGCTTGCTTGGGTGTTTATCTTTAGCGCTTTACTCGCTTTATTACTTGCTTTAGCTTTATGTGTATTTATCGCATTCCTTTACTGCTTTGAATATTCATATGCTGCATATTCTGGATATCTGCTATTTTCTGCCGTTGTTGGGATGGGTAGATATTATTGGAGAGAAAGGTCCTAACACCGGGCCTAGTATACACATAGGCTAAAACGTGGATAGTCGTGAGACCTGCGTTTTGTGCGTTGGGATATCACGAGACTCACATCCCAGATCGTGATTCGTTTTAGAATATCTCCGTCCTGTGAGAATTCACTACGGCGGGGGATTTTCATCCTGAGTCCTATGGTTTGGGCGACCTTTTCTAGGAACCACCTTGTTGTGTCTAGATCACACCTGTGAGGGAGATGGGTTTTGCAGGAAAACAGGCCACTTCATACCCTTGTTCTCACACACGCCAGATTTCCTCACCGACACATCAGATTATGTTGCACTGACACAGACTATATGCAGATATCCAGATTGTCCAGATTTGATTATTCGGGCAGTGTTGGCTTCTTTTTGCTGTGTTGCATATCATTTCATCATGTAAATTAATTTTTTGCATGTGCATTTTGATGACACTAAATTATACTGTATTTTCGACTCTGATTTCACATGCATATTAGTTTTTTTTCTATTTTTTTATGCTTTGTTATTGTTATGTTTTCCTTTGTTTTTAGGTTTTCAATAAATCGAGGTCCCAGACGAAAAAGGATGCAAAAGGAGCTAGAATTCAAGTTTGGCAGCAATTTACTCTGGTCGCTTGTCTTGTCGCGGGCGCCCCAGGGTAGGCGACGACGTGTCCCATGATCTCCACAACTCAACTGCGACGTTCCCACGATCAGCACTCACCTTTGCCGTTTTCTTCATGTCGCGGGCGCGGTAGGCCTGTCGCGGGCGCGACAAGGCAGAATTAGTTCCCGCCCATTTTTCAAGCCAAGGTCACTTTTGTCTTTGCACCATGCCAACTTTGCCTATAAATACTCTCAGAACTCGAATTTTAGGATCATCCAATCTTAGTTTACTTCACCCTAGGCATAAATTTCACTCTTGTAAAGCGGTAATCTTCTCACATAGAGGAGTTATTGCACTGTGTGTGATCGAGTTTGTAATCAAGTCTTGGAGTGTCTGTAATCAAGTTGGAGCACTTTGGTAGAAGTA
Source organism: Lathyrus tuberosus (assembly GCA_022829125.1). NCBI lineage: Eukaryota > Viridiplantae > Streptophyta > Magnoliopsida > Fabales > Fabaceae > Lathyrus > Lathyrus tuberosus. Next base: position 1,363,004 of record JALAZF010000308.1, on the reverse strand, counting down.
ATCCTGCCAGCATTTTCTTTTCCGTACATTGTACCAGATTTAAAGACTCCGCTTTGGAGCAGGTTTTATTTTAATCGCATTTACTTTCATTTATTTCTTGCACTTGCTTTATTTTGTTTATTTATTGTCTTGCCTTACTTTTCAAAACTTTACTTTTCAAAAGACTTAATTCCATACATGATAAGAATTAATATGACTGTTATAACTACCATGGCTGGTTAAGTTTTAGATAGGTAAGAATGTAAAGACCATAATCACCGTAATACGTCTATATGTTAATAGAAATACTTAAGGGTTGTTTTAATCTTTAACACAAGTTTTCTGTACTTAAAAGCAATGTTGGGTAAGATCAAAAGTCGTCCAACCATTTGTGAACTTGTTTAGTTCTCAACTGATCAAATACAGCGAAAACGCTTTGCTCAGTTGAGTAGGGATTTTTAACACTTTAGAAAAGAGATTTTAAAACTATTTTCGGACGCGTTAGTGGGATTAGAATCTGGTTCATTTTGAACCTCTTTAGTTTAGAGATTTCAGGTCAAAATACTTTTCTGTTTAGTTTAGAATTTGCATTTCTTAAAAGTAAGTTTTCCATGACTCTAACGCAATGCGCGCCTTTTTATAAGTGACAATAAAGGGGTTAGTTTAGAGGGTAAACTTGGTTCTGACTACGCGAAAGCGACAGTTCCTGTTAAATTGAATTCTTTTCTTAAAATAGAAGATATTGCCTGTAAGTAGTTCTGTTGATGAATATAGAAATATTATCGGTTATGAGAATTACATTCAAGCCTATTGTTTTGTCTGAATTTTATTACCTCGTCATTTACTTTTATTTATTTTCCTCTGCATTAGTAAACCGTGAATTGAACTGCCTTAGATAAGCACTGTAACAAACGAAAATCGTTAGATCGACATTTGGTCTCTGTGGATACGATAACTTTTTATATTACTCTGACGCGATTCGTGCACTTGCGAATACAACGCATCAAGTTTTTGGCGCCGTTGCCGGGGACCAATTTCGCCGAATTTCGAATTTCGTTTGTTATTACCGTTTAGACTAGGGCCGTACGAATTGGTCGATGCGAAGATCTCGCAGCTCCAGTAGTGTAATAGATCCTTTAGTGGAACCAGAACGTTACGCTCGCGCACGACTTTGGGTTCGTCGAATTAAGCAAGCTATGGCCGAAGATCGTAACTAAAGACCCCTTAAGGAATTCGCTCAGCCTGCTGAAGAAGAACCGAGCTCTAGTATAGTTAACCCTACCATACCTGCCAATAATTTTGAACTAAAACCGTCCCTATTACAACTAGTTCAACAAAACCAATTCGCAGGACTACCATCTGAAAACCCAAACCAACATCTAAAAGCCTTTATCCAGTTGTCAAACACCTTTAAGACCAATGGTGCTAGTCCTGAGGCGATTCGTTTAAGACTATTTCCCTTTTCCCTTAGAGACAAAGCCCTAACTTGGTTAGATTCCCTTCCAGCCAATTCTATAACAACATGGGAAGACCTTAGGAGAACATTCCTTGCTAGATACTTTCCCCCAAGCAAAACAGCCGTTCTCCGAAACCAAATAACAAGATTTACCCAAAACCAAGGAGAATCACTATTTGAAGCTTGGGAGAGGTATAAAGACCTTCTAAGGGCTTGTCCACACCACAGTTTGGAGCAATGGTTGATTATACATACCTTTTACCACGGACTTCATTATAACACAAAGATGTCCATCGACGCTGCCGCTGGCGGTGCCCTGATGAACAAACCCTATCCTGACGCTTGTGGTCTCATTGAAGATATGGCTCAAAACCATCATCAATGGGGAAACGAAAGAGCAACAGTAGAAAAGAAAGAAGCCCAATGAGGTAAACATGAGGTAAGCTCTATAAACATGATGCAAGCCAAAATGGATGCTATGGCCCTCAAGATCGATCAAATCTACACACAACCAACCGCTGCAGTAGCAGTAGTATCGGATTGTAAACTTTGTGGTACTAAAGGTCATCAATCAGCTGACTGCCATCTGTTAAACGAGACTAACCCAGACCCAGTCAACTATGCCCAAGGAAACCCGTTCTCAAATACTTACAACCCTGGATGGAGGAATCACCCTAATTTTTCCTACAAAAACAATAACCCTATCCAAAACCAAGTACCTCCGAGATCAACCAACAATCAAGCACCTAGACAAAACCAACCTATGCAAGCAGTGCCACCTAAGCCAAATATTGAGAAGGTGCTAAATGATTTTATGACAGCACAAGCCCAGCAAAACAAAGAGTTCCTAAATCAGAATATTCATGTGAATGAGCTGCTTACCCAACTAGGAACCAAAATGGATCAAATGGCCACCCACAGCAAGATGCTTGAAACCCAGATCTCTCAGGTAGCCTTAAAGTAAGCACCCCAAACTACTCCTGGAGGACAATTTCCTGGACAACCTCAACAGAACCCTCGAGGGCAAGCTAACGCTGTTACCTGACGAAGTGGAACCACTTATGAAGGGCCTAAAACCCCGACATTGAGTGACTCCGAAATTTCCAAAAAGGATGCTACCCCCGAAGGTGAGGAACCCGTAGAAATTGAGAAACCAAAAGACAAAGATAAAGGAGAAGTTACGGACGAAGCTTCAACACCCCCTCAGCCATACAAACCACCAATTCCCTATCCACAAAGACATAAACAAACTAAGATCAATGACCAATTCCAGAAGTTTGTTAAAGTTATAGAAAAACTCCATGTAGAGATTCCTTTTACAGAAGCCATCACCCAAATACCATCTTATACTAAATTCCTGAAGGACATCCTCACCAATAAACGTAGACTTGACGATCCAAAACCAGTGGAGTGTAATTCCATTTCCGAGAACAAACTTGCCAAAAAAGACAAAGATCCGGGGAATTTCTCCATACCTTGTATTTTGGGGAATCATGTCATAGATAAAGCCTTTCTGGACTTAGGAGCCAGTGTAAGCCTAATGCCCCTTGCAGTTTGTGAACGATTGAAACTAGGAGATTTGCAACCTACTAAGATGTCTCTCCAATTAGCTGACAGATCTATAAAATACCCTGTAGGCGTATTAGAAGACATCCCAATTAGAATAGGCAAGTTGTTCGTTCCCATCGACTTCGTCGTAATGGACATCAAAGAAGAAAAAGATATCCCAATCCTCCTAGGTAGACCCTTCCTATCAACTGCATGAGCCATAATAGATGTCAAGAAAGGAAAATTAACTTTTGAGGTAGGTAACGAAAAAATAGAGTTTGTCCTAGCAAAGTTTCTCGCGGCACCGGTAATAGGAGATGCATGTTATGCAGTTGATGTCATTGATGAATGTGTCCGTGAACTTAACCAGGAAGAGCCAATAGAAAGAATAAAACTACCTTCAACGCCCATTGAGAAAGATGATGACAGTATGGAACCCTACATAGATGATAGCCTTTTTGAATGTCTATCCTTAACTCCAGATCCTATACAAAACCTCAGCAAACCAACCTTAGAATTAAAAGAATTACCCAAGAATCTAAAATATGAGTTTTTAGACAAAGAAATGGACAGACTAGTTATAGTCAGTGCCGTTCTGAACCAAAATGAAACAAACCAACTCTTAGATGTCTTGCGAAGATATCCCTCAGCACTAGGGTACAACATCTCAGATCTTAAAGGAATAAGTCCATCCGTGTGCATGCACCGAATTTCACTTGAAGAAGATGCTAAACCTTCGAGAGAACACCAAAGAAGGATTAACCCTATAATGAGTGAGGTAGTTAAGAAGGAAGTTCTTAAGTTGTTGGAAGCAGGGATAATATATCAGATCTCGGACAGTAAATGGGTAAGCCCTGTGCATGTAGTACCTAAAAAGGGAGACATCACTGTGGTACAGAACGAAAGAGGTGAGCACGTTGCAAAACGGATAGAAGGAGGTTGGCGTATGTGCATAGATTACAGAAAATTAAACAAAGCCACTAGGAAGGACCATTTCCCATTACCTTTTATAGATCAGATATTGGAACGTCTAGCTAGACATTCCTACTTCTGTTACCTCGACGGATATTCAGGGTTTTTCCAAATTCCTATACACCCTGATGACCAAGAGAAAACAACCTTCACGTGCCCATATGGAACTTTTGCCTATAGACGTATGCCTTTCGGACTCTGTAATGCCCCAGCAACTTTTCAGCGTTGCATGATGTCAATCTTCGCTGATTATCTTGATGGAATTATGGAAGTATTCATGGACGATTTCTCAGTCTGCGGATTTGATTTCAATAACTGTCTAGTCAACCTTGAAAAGATCTTGAAGAGATGTGTCGAAGTAAACCTGGTATTAAATTGGGAGAAATGTCACTTCATGGTCACTGAAGGTATAGTTCTAGGACATATCGTTTCTGAAAAAGGCATTGAAGTTGATAAAGCTAAGATCGAGGTGATAGAGAATTTTAAACCACCCAAAACAATTAGAGAAGTTCGAAGTTTTCTTGGACATGCTGGATTTTACTGGCGTTTCATTAAAAACTTCTCTAAGATCACTAAACCTTTGACAGGTCTTCTGATGAAAGATGCCGAGTTCATTTTTGATGAAAAATGCAACGAAGCATTCAACCTTTTAAAACAAGCTTTAATCTCAGCACCCATTATGCAACCACCAGATTGGACAAAACCTTTTGAAATCATGTGTGATGCTAGTGATTACACTATAGGAGTAGTGTTAGGGCAAAGATCTGATAAGAAGTTACATGTGATTTACTACACCAGTAGAACTCTAGATGTCGCTCAGCTAAACTATGCAAACCCAGATGGCGATGATGCGCCAAGAGATAGCAGATCTCCGACAGACTCTTGCTGACCTACGCCTGGGGATGGAAGTGTCAGAGCTGACCCACGCTACTGAGTACGATGTGCTGTATGAAGACATGGCGGAGCTCCATCGTGAGATAGCAAGACTCCGTGGAGATGACCAGACATCTTGATTTCCATTTTCGTATTATTTACTATATTTCTTATGCATTAATTTACTTCCAGTATCACCCAGACATATTTCCTACTATTTGCATTTGATATATTTCCGATTTATATTAAGGTTTGAGTTTTTTATGTTTATATGCTAATATTTTCTTTTATTTTATTTTTTTTTCTTTGACAAAAAAATATAAAAAAATTTTATTATAAAAAATATATATGCTTGTGAAAATTTTGTGCAAAACCACATTTTTAGGACATATGGAATGCTAAAAAGACCCCCGAAGGCCAAATGAAGGACAAAAAGCCCATTCAAAAAGACAAATTGAGGCCCATCAGCGGATTTGCTCTCGTCGCGCCCGCGACACACCTGTCGTGCCCGCGACTGCGTCCTTGTAAAATCGGGACAGAACCTCCATTCCCACCATTTTTGAAGCTCCAACCTTTTCAAACCCATTTTTCCCTCCGAAAAATCCCTATAAAACCCCATTGAAATTCATATCTCTAGCATTCACCAATCATCTCTTAACTTTCCATTTCAATTTCCATCAACAAAAACCCAAAAAAATCCAACCTTTATCATACCACTTTTCTTCCACCCTCTTCACCATCTTCATCAATGGAGTTTAATGGAGTCATTCTTCGGGAAGGACAATCCGGGAATAGGCAGAAGCGGCAACTTCAAAAGCTTCAGGATCGAGAAATTCTCTTGACGAGGTATGTCGACGATACATGCTTGCACGCTTTAGGGGTTCATCATAGCGTTTTCCATATGTTAGACTTTGTAGGTTTAGGCACTGTTTTCACCACAAAAGAACCCACCTATGAGAGGATGACGGTTGAGTTTTTGAGTTCATTGGTTTATACCGTTCGTCCCGACACTGCTAGCACAGTCGGTACCGTGCATTTTAGACTGTTTGCTGTTGAGTATCAGTTCAGTACCGATGAACTAGCAGGTCTATTGGGATTCCCTCATGGGGAGGGTGTTGTTTGTGAGGCTCCTTCAGATGCTGAATGGTCAGTCGAGATATTCGCCTTCTGGCGCAGGTTGTCAGATACTATTGTTGATTCCTTTAAGGGAATACTCGCCTCGACCATTCATAACCCGACCATAAGAATTTTCAGATATCTTTTGGCATGCTCTATTTTTGGCCGGGATAATCAAAACAAAGTTAATAACAAAGAACTTTTGTTCTTGCAAGGATGCTTGACAAATTCAAGAATCAATCCAGTTCCATTTATGATCGCCCACATGTGCTTAACGGTAAATAAGGGTGGACCGATAGTTTTTGGCAGATTGATTACGTCTATTGCTCGGGCACTAAATTTGAATGATGAGATAGCTACTTTAGAACCACTGCCCCCTCGCACAATTAATTTAAAATTTCTGAAAGACATGAAATTGTGCCGATCGAGGAGGGCTGGTGGTTATGAGTTGATGATTCACGGGGTAGCCGTCGAATCAATTGTTATGCCGTGCAGTAGACGTACAGATGTACGATTCGAGAGGAACTGGATCTATGACCTTACTACCCCACCTTTTCTAGGTCCAATTCCTCCTAATGTCCATGACAATGAGGGGCCCGACACAGATGATGAGTATGACCATAGAGAGCATGTGTCCCCCCTCGCCCTACACAATCACACACCGCACCATCTTCTTCTAACACTTTTGCAGGAGCTGCTCCAGGATTTTATATTACGGAGGAGATGTGGCGAGACCATATGGCTAGAGAAGCACGGCATGAAGACCTGCTCTCTTCCATTCAGCAGCAGATGGCGGACCAGATGTGGTTTATGCAAGAGTCGCAGCGGAGAGCAGACCAATCTTACGAGACCATTTCCCGTACTCTGCTTGCGATCACCACTGAGCAGTCCCGTCAACAGCAATATAACCATCAGCACTTTCAGCTTATGGAGGCCACTCAGGGTTCCATCTTAGGTAACCTTCGTGAGGTGAAAGCTGCTCAGACAGAATTGCAGGCTAGGATGGACCAGCGAGACCATCACTGTAGCAGATCCCGTCGTTCTGAGCGTTCAGCACAGGGCGGCGAGGGCACCAGCGGTCCTCACTAGTTTTGCCAGGTTCCTTTCTCCTTAGCTTACTTCGAAACATTGGGGACAATGTTTGATTTAAGTGTGGGAGGAGATTTTATCGTTTTTATTTCCATCGTTTTAGTAGTTTATTTTTATTTCCCTTCAGTTATTTACTTTTGTTTCTGATTTAGAAAATGCATGTGTTTGAAGAGTCATTAGTATAAGTATATTTTTTGGTTCACCTTCATTTTTTCCCACATATTTTAACCCCAAAAAAAAAATTTATTTTTCTAGAAAAAAGTGTTGTTCTGAAAAATTTCTGGACTTTAAGACAGGTTCGGGTTAGGATGCGGTGACTTGGGAGAACCTTCGAAACATCAGTATCGTCCTTACACCATGAACTTCGTAAATATAAGAATCACACCCGAAACCCCATGTACCATGGCCCTAATTTCATTTCAAAATCATCCTTAGTAGTTTATTTCAGCAATCAGCTCCAGCCTAAACATGTTCTAAGTAGGAGACCGACGAATATAAGTGACTGATCTGAGTGCATTCAAAAAAAAAAGAAAAAAAAAAGTAATAAGATGTTTAGCTTGCTCATTTCAGTTGGTTCAGAGGTATCTGGCGCTGAACTCGGTAGGGTGGATTACGATCCGATCCCCCACAACTGCACTTGAGAGGAATAAAAGGATTTTACACAGTTCCTTGTGTCAGAAATCCGGTATTAAAAGATCAGAATCACTAACAGGTCACTCTACCATGAAGTATGTGCAAAAAACGGGCTTAATGTGATTGCGCTTGAATGAAAAGGACTCAAAAGAGATGGAAAATGAAGGCCTACGTATTGTGGGATATAATGGGTTGATTGGTATAGGAGCGAAGTTTATGTCCGTATTTGCGGATTAATGTCATCACGATGCCCTTGGTTCACTCAGTTAGTACCGACCACTGCATCCAGACTCGGACTTAGAAGCCCTTTTCGTCCAAAAATCATCGATCGACACTGATTTTTCTATGAGCTTTAAATGTTTTACTTGAGGACAAGCAAAGGTCTAAGTGTGGGAGAATTTGATGACACTAAATTATACTGTATTTTCGACTCTGATTTCACATGCATATTAGTTTTTTTTCTATTTTTTTATGCTTTGTTATTGTTATGTTTTCCTTTGTTTTTAGGTTTTCAATAAATCGAGGTTCCAGACGAAAAAGGATGCAAAAGGATCTAGAATTCAAGTTTGGCAGCAATTTACTCTGGTCGCTTGTCTTGTCGCGGGCGCCCCATGGTAGGCGACGACGTGTCCCATGATCTCCACAACTCAACTGCCACGTTCCCACGATCAGCACTCACCTTTGCCATTTTCTTCGTGTCGCGGGCGCGACAAGGCAGAATTAGTTCCCGCCCATTTTTCAAGCCAAGGTCACTTTTGCCTTTGCACCATGCCAACTTTGCCTATAAATACTCTCAGAACTCGAATTTTAGGATCATCCAATCTTAGTTTACTTCGCCCTAGGCATAAATTTCATTCTTGTAAAGCGGTAATCTTCTCACATCGAGGAGTTATTGCACTGTGTGTGATCGAGTTTGTAATCAAGTCTTGGAGTGTCTGTAATCAAGTTGGAGCACTTTGGTAGAAGTAATCCTGCCAGCATTTTCTTTTCCGTACATTGTACCAGATTTAAAGACTCCGCTTTGGAGCAGGTTTTATTTTAATCGCATTTACTTTCATTTATTTCTTGCACTTGCTTTATTTTGTTTATTTATTGTCTTGCCTTACTTTTCAAAAGACTTAATTCCATACATGATAAGAATTAATATGACTGTTATAACTACCATGGCTGGTTAAGTTTTAGATAGGTAAGAATGTAAAGACCATAATCACCGTAATACGTCTATATGTTAATAGAAATACTTAAGGGCTGTTTTAATCTGTAACATAAGTTTTCTGTACTTAAAAGCAAGGTTGGGTAAGATCGAAAGCCGTCCAACCATTTGTGAACTTGTTTAGTTCTCAACTGATCAAATACAGCGAAAGCGCTTTGCTCAATTGAGTAGGGATTTTTAACACTTTAGAAAAGAGATTTTAAAACTATTTTTGGACACGTTAGTGGGATTAGAATCTGGTTCATTTTGAACCTCTTTAGTTTAGAGATTTCAGGTCAAAATACTTTTCTGTTTAGTTTAGAATTTGCATTTCTTAAAAGTAAGTTTTCCATGACTCTAACGCAATGCGCGCCTTTTTATAAGTGACAATAAAGGGGTTAGTTTAGAGGGTAAACTTGGTTCTGACTACGCGAAAGCGACAGTTCCTGTTAAATTGAATTCTTTTCTTAAAATAGAAGATATTGCCCGTAAGTAGTTCTGTTGATGAATATAGAAATATTATCGGTTATGAGAATTACATTCAAGCCTATTGTTTTGTCTGAATTTTATTACCTCGTCATTTACTTTTATTTATTTTCCTCTGCATTAGTAAACCGTGAATTGAACTGCCTTAGATAAGCACTGTAACAAACGGAAATCATTAGATCGACATTTGGTCTCTGTGGATACGATAACTTTTTATATTACTCTGACGCGATTCGTGCACTTGCGAATACAACGTATCACATTTCCAGGTTTTCGAGGGCTTATCTTTTGTTGACATTCTCATAGAGATGAGTACTGGTTGTCGTGGCATCTTCAGTTACAAGTTTGTGGAGCCTAAGCTGGGTGTTTTGAGAGGTTTGGCATTTTTGTTGGTTGGAGATCACAGAGGGGTTTTCATAGGTACTTATGGCAATCTATTGACCATCCTCAACACTGAAGTCAACATCACTGCTATTCATACTCTGGTTCAGTTCTACGATCCGCCATATAGGTGCTTCACGTTTCAGGATTATCAGCTAGCACCTACACTTGAGGAGTATGCCTATATTCTGGGGGTTAAGATCAAGAAGCAGGTTCCTTATGTTTACACTAGAGGTTGTCTGAAGTTTCATCTTATTGATGATGCGCTTTGCATTAGTAAGAAAGATGTGGAGGGTAATCTCAAGACCAAATGGAAAGGTATTCGAGGGTTTGCTTCTAAGTTCTTGGTTGACAAAGCTACTACTTTTGCTAAGGATGGAAACCGGAAGGCTTTCAACGCCGTTCTCGCTTTGCTGGTATATGGGGTTGTCTTGTTTTTGAACATGGAGGATTTCATAGATCAGGTTGCCATCAACATTTTCTTGTCCAAGAATCCTGTTCCGACGGTTCTTGCTGATACCTACCATTCTATTCATTCCAGGAATGAAAAGAAGAAGGGAACCATTGTCTGTTGTGCTCCTTTGTTGTACCGATGGTTCATGTCTCACCTTCCACAAAAGGGTCCCTTTGTTGAGAATAAGGATAATCTCAAATGGTCTCAATGAATCATGTCTCTTACCGCTGATGATATTTCTTGGTATTCTCGAGTCTTCGACAACATTCCGATCATTCTTCATTGTGGGAAATTCTCCAATGTGCCTCTCTTGGGTACAAAAGGTGGAATTAACTACAATCCGAGAATGGCTTTCCGATAGCTGGGATACCCTATGGTTGACAAACTTGATCCCGAGGTAGTGGAAGAATTCATCTTTCATGAAGGGGTTGATGACATGGGTTTACAGAAGAGGTTTAGTGCCGCTTGGACTCAGATTCATCTCGAAGGAAGAGCCAATTTGGGTAAGAAGAATTGCGTAGCCAAGGAAGCTTACACACGTTGGTCAAAGAGCGCGTCAAAGAGATCATGTTGCCATTCTCTCCTAAGCCTTCCATGAATGCCAAGCCTCCTGAACTTGCCATTGTTCCTCCATCTGAGGTCGATCAACTCAAGCTGATTGTTGAGAAGTTGAAGAAGGAGAATGCTGATCTTAGTCTCAACCTTGATAGAGTCACTTCCGAGAAGGATAGCCTACAGATTGAGCTCCATCAGAAGTGCGAGCGCATGCTCAAAGAGGTGGAGGTTGAACAGAACAAGTGTAGGAAGGTGGGTGATGCTTTGAAGAGCACCTATGAGGGACTTGCTTCAAAGAAGAGACAACTTGCCGATGCTCATTATCAAGCCCAAAAAGAGGAGCTGAGCTACAACAAACAACTTGAAAAGCTTCGAGGGAAGTTATCCGAGTTCAAGACGAAGTGGCAAAGTGAACAAGACCGTGCTAATCAGTTAGCAAAGGAATTTCCCAATGTCAAGATAAGCTCGACAAAGTCTTTGGTGAGATTCAGAAGCTGCAAGATCAAGCACATCAGAGCCAAGAACAGATTAGCCAGCTCAACACAGAGAGTACTCATTGGGAGCATCAAAGCCGTCATTTACAAAACCTCCTGGATCAGAAAGAGGCCTTTCTTCAGGACATGCTTCAGGGACCTAATCATTCTTTGCTACGCAACCTCATGAAGGATGCGAAGTACTGGAGCGAGAGGCACGGCCGTTTAACCAGATTTACTGAGCATGCATTGGAGGACCTTCCAGGGTTGTTGAGGGATGCATACGCTGATGCATTGCCGCACCGGCTTCCTTGGACGGTTTTTCATTTCTTATCTGTGTGTAGGGTGGTATTTGATAGGATCCGTGCGGATTTTGTTGTAGCCCAAAAGGCAGATATTTGACTTGTATTCGACTTGTACTTCTTTCCTTTATTGCTGAATGAATGAGGATGCTTGCTCACTCTATCTTTTATGCCTTTACTTGTATGCTTTATGATTATTGTCAACAAAGATAAGTTTAAAAATTCCTGGAATTTAAAACTTTATTTTTGCATGCATATCATACATTCATTTGCACACATATGCACGTCCCTTCATCCAAAACCGTTGCTCATCCTTGTCCGCCTTCCTTGTAGCAAGACGACGACTCGACATCAGTATTTTACTCGCTCAAGCAAATCCAGAATCATGGCTGACTTCGAAGCTGAGAACACTGCGTACAAGGAAACTCTGGCACAATTCCAAGGTTGGATGGATCAGTTCCAGACGAACATGGATGTCATTATGGAGCTCCTTCGTGCCCAGAGGGACGCCGCTGCTGCTGCCACTGTTGTTGCAACTACTACCAATGCAACTGTTGTCACTCCTGTGACTGTTCCTCCTGTTGTTACAGCTACTCCTGCTGTTGTTGTTCCTTCTCCTGCTAGAGTTAAAGTGCCAATTGAGCCTGTGAATCAGCCCGCTGTTCAGCCTAGTTTGAACCAGATGCCCACTGGTTTTCCTTGGGGCATGCCTCCGAATTATACTCCTCGGATTGCAAATAATGGTAGTGCCTTCATGCCATATCAGCCTTTTGTTACACCTATGCCTAATGGGAATGTTGCCGCCTATCCATGGGTCATGCCTACTCTAGTCCCGCCTCCAGTGGTGAATGATGATCCTGAGAATCTTCAGGCTCAAACTCATCAAACTGCTAGATTATTTGATACTGAAACTCCTGATGATGAAGAGCATGTGTATAGAGGTCCTCATATTCATGTTCCGGTTTTGTCTCAAGTTGCTCAAACTGTTGTTCTGAATGTTCATCCTGGGGTGTTTTATCCTGGGGAATCTTCCTCAGCTGCTGGGGTACCTCCTCCAAATTATCTGTATGGTGTTCCGATGGGTCAGAATGCTGGTCAGATGGTTAATCCGGGTTTGGTGTATCCTTTTCAGTTTACTACTCCGCAAGCGAATGCTCCTGCCGCTTCTCAGCTGCCAAATCCTCAGATTCTTGTCAGACCCACTAATCAGAATAGATCGGTTGACTACAAGTTGTTGGAAGACCGTATCAGAGCTATCGAAGGGTTCTCTGCTTTTGGTATGGAAGCCAAAGACTTGTGTCTGGTTCCAAATGTTGTGTTGCCGCAGAAATTCAAGATACCTGATTTGCCAAAGTATAAAGGCTTGAGCTGCCCGCGTAGTCACATCACCATGTACTGCAGGAAGATGGCATCCCATATTGATAATGATGAATTGCTAGTTCATTGTTTTCAAGATAGTTTGTCTGGTGCTTCATTGGATTGGTACATGGGCCTGGAGCGCAGCAAAATCTGTACTTGGAGGGATTTGTCTGAAGCGTTCTTGAGACAATACAAGTATAACCTTGATCTGGAACCTACTAGATTGCAATTGCAAAATTAATCCCAGCGCTCAGCTGAAACATTCAAGGAGTATGCACAAAGATGGCGTGAGATGGCATCTCGTGTGCAACCGGCTCTCTCTGACAATGAGTTGGTTGACATCTTTATGGGTACATTGCAAGGATCTTACTTTGAGAAAATGGTGGGTAGTTCTTCATCGAGTTTTGCTGATGTTGTAACCATTGGTGAAAGGATTGAGAATGGTTTGAAGACTGGAAAGATTCATGGAGCTGCTTCCCAGCAGCCGGCCACTCGAAAATCTCAGAACAGTCATTCCAAGAAAAAGGAAGGTGAAGCCAACGTTGTGACAGCTCAAGTTTCTCCTTAGTATCAAGCTCCCATGGCTCCCTTTTCGTACTATCTGTATCCGTACATTGCTGCTACATAGTATCAACAACCTCCATATCAGTATCATTCGCAACAACCAGTTCAGAATGCTCAGAATCAGCAACATAATCAACAGAACAAAAATCGGCAGAATCAGAACTGTTAGAACAACAACAGTCAAGGAAACCATAAGCGTCCGAATTTTGATAGAATTCCGGTGTCATACACGGAACTATTTCCTTACTTGGTTCACCAAGGGGTAATTGTCCCCAAGCAGATTGCGCTCGCAATTCCTCCATTTGGCCCGAAGCATAACCCAAATGCATCCTGTGCCTATCATACTGGATACATAGGACATGCAACATAGGATTGCTTTATTTTCAAAACCAAGGTTCAGGAACTCATTGATAAGAAGGTTCTGACTTTTGCTGAGGAAGGACCCAACATTCAGAGTAATCCGTTGCCGAATCACGGTGGACCTGCGGTTAACATGATTGAGGATAGTCCGAAGGCTAAATTGATCATGGATGTTGATGAAGTAAAGACACCGATGTCTGTGGTTTTCAAGAAATTGAAGGAACATGGGCTGTTGAAAGGGTTGCATGGTAAGTGTCATATTTGCGACGATAATCCCAACCAATGTCGAAGGTTGAAGGGTTGTGTCCAGATTTTGATGAATCATGGCGAAGTGCAATTTGCCAGATCTAAACCTGTCGAGGAAATTGCTGCCATCGAGCCGTTGACCATCGTCTATAGGAAAGTTCCCGTGGAATCCCCTAAACAGAAGAAGGTGCAACCCATCGTGGTTTGTCCGCCGAAGCCGTTTCCGTATCAGAATTCTAAGGAGGTACCGTGGAAGTATGGGTCTACCGTGTTTTCTGGAGGTCAAGAGATAAGGTTCGCCGAATCTGAGATCATGAATGTTACAGCTGGTGGAGGTATGACTCGTAGTGGACGAGTGTTTGCTCCAAAGGTCACTATGAAGCCTGTGAAAATTCCAACTGTTGTTTCTCCCAAGGAAACGCCTGCATCTACGATCCCTGCTATTTAACAAGGGGCATCACATACTGCTATTCCAGTACCGACTATCCCGTCTGAGGATGTTTCAAAGAGCAAGGAGACCCTTGATGATCAAGAGTTCCTTAAGTTGATCAAGAAAAGTGACTTTAAGATTATGGATCAGCTGGGTCAGACTCCCTCGGGGATCTCAATTTTGTCCTTACTCATGAACTCGCCTGCGCACAGATCAGCTTTGTTGAAAGTGTTAAACAGTGCCCATGTCATGCAAGATATATCCGTCGTCGAATTCGATGGTGTTATGGCCAACATAACTGCAAGTCGGTATTTGGGTTTCAATGAATCGGAATTACCTCCTGAAGGAAATGCCCACAATAAAGTGTTGCACATATCTGCAACCTGCACAGACATCCTGTTATCTCGTGATCTAGTGGATACCAGTTCTTCTCTCAATGCGATGCCTAAGGGCACGTTGAGTCAATTACCAGTGGAGGGGATCGAGATGAGACCAAGTGCCTTAGTTGTCAGAGCCTTTGACGGTTCTCGAAGACAGGTCATTGGAGAAGTGGATTTACCCATCAACATTGGGTCGCATCGATTTACCATTACTTTCCAAGTGATGGATATCAATCCAGCGTACAGTTGTCTACTGGTTCGTCCGTGGATCCATGCTGCAGGGGCAGTTACCTCCACTTTACATCAGAAGTTGAAATTCATGTTTGGCGATCAGCTTGTCATTGTCTGTGGTGAAGAGGATCTGATTGTGAGCGAGTTATCATATTTCCGATATGTCGAGACTGAAGAAGGCATAGCTGAGGTGCCGTTGCAGTGTCTCGAGTTCGAAGATGTCAGCTCTGCTTCAACTAGTCAAAGTAGATCACCACAATTAACTTTAACATCTGCTAAGAGCGCTTAGGAGACTATCCATAAAGGTTCCTTGCCCGACTGGGGGCATGTGATTGATGTGGTTGAGAAGCATAATCGTTTTGGATTGGGTTATCATCCTGGTCGTCAATCTGGGTCCTCTGGTCAGGAGCGATGCAACTTAATCAAGTTCCATAGCGCGGGTCTCCAGCAAGGTGACATCGTGGCAGCTGCTGATGATGCTGGTCCCAGTAATTAGATTTCAAGTTTTGTGCGCAAGTGTCCGCCGGGTTTCAAGCTCAACAATTGGACATCTACCGTGATTCCTGTGGTTTTCCCGTATAACATGTAATGCATTTTGCTTTCTCGTTCCCTCGTCCTCGCCCGAGACGAGTGGATAACTTGTAAAGAGCCTTGCGCTTTTGCAATATTATGTGATCAATAAATATAAGTTTTTGCATTCAAAATCATGCTCTATTTTCTTTCTTTATTTTACTTTTTCACAAAACAAATGGCAAAAGTTTCTTTTCTTTTTCACTTTTAAAATAGCTCATTCTAAACATATTCATAAACATGCAGAACTAATAAAAGCATTGATAACAACATGGCAAACATCCATTGTAATTCTGGAATTCCAATTAACCAAGCCGAAGAAGATGGTGAGGAAGATTGTGAATTACTGGCTGAACTGGCAAGGCTCCTTGAGCACGAGCGTAGAGAGATTCAGCCTCACAAAGAGCTAGTGGAAGTTGTTAATCTTGGTACTGATGAGGTCAGAAGAGAAGTCAAGGTTGGCACATCCCTCGCTAAGCATGTACACTCCGAGTTGGTCAAGTTATTGAAAGAGTATGTTGATATCTTCGCCTGGTCCTATCAAGATATGCTTGGGTTGGATACCAACATCGTTGAACATCACTTGCCACTCAAGCCCGGATGTCCTCCTGTCAAGTAGAAACTCAGGAAGACTAGACCCGACATGGCACTCAAAATCAGAGAAGAGGTAAAGAAGCAGCTTGACACTGGGTTCCTCGCCACTTCCGAGTATCCTGAATGGATTGCCAACATCGTCCCAGTTCCAAAGAAGGATGGCAAAGTCAGAATGTGTGTGGATTATCGAGATCTCAATAGCAAGCCCGAAGGATGATTTTCCTTTGCCTCATATTGATGCCTTGGTATACAACACTGTGCAGTTCTCTGTCTTTTCCTTCATGGACAGTTTTTCAGGATATAATCAGATCAAGATGTCCCCAACTGATATGGAGAAGACTACTTTCATCACGCCATGGGGCACATATTGTTACAAAGTCATGACATTCGGTCTAAATAATGCAGGGGCAACATACCAACGTGCCATGACAACCCTCTTTCATGATATGATACATAAAGAGATTGAGGTTTACGTGGACAATATGATTGTCAAGTCCAGAACTGAAGATGATCACTTGGTTCATCTGAAGAAGCTGTTTGACAGACTCCGGAAGTTTAGACCGCAGTTGAATCCTGCGAAGTGCACCTTCGGAGTTTGATCTGGTAAATTGTTGGGCTTTATTGTAAGTCAGAAGGGAATTAAAGTTGATCCTGATAAGGTTCGGGAAATTCAGAACATGCCGCCTCCCAAAACGGAAAAAGAAGTCTGTGGATTTCTAGGCAGACTTAATTACATCTCAAGATTCATTTCTCATTTGACGGCTACCTGTGAACCAATGTTCAAGTTACTAAAAAAAAATCAATCGGTTGAATGGAATAATGATTGTCAGGAAGCATTTGACAAGATAAAACAATACTTGCAAGAACCACCGATCTTAGTACCACCGGTTCCTGGTAGGCCATTAATCATGTATCTCACCGTTCTTGATGAATCAATGGGATGTGTATTGGGTCAACATGATGACACTGGCAGAAAAGAACATGCAATATACTATCTGAGCAAGAGGTTCACTGATTGTGAGACCAGATACTCACTCTTGGAGAAAACTTGTTGTGCTCTGGTCTGGGCTGCACGACGCCTACGACAATACATGATTTGCCATACTACTTTGTTGATATCCAAAATGGATCCGATAAAGTACATATTTGAAAAGCCTGCTGTCTCTAGAAGGATTGCTCGGTGGAAGATGCTGTTAACTGAGTATGATATCCAACATGTTACCCAGAAAGCAATAAAAGGGAGCGTCTTGTCTGACTACATTGCTCACCAACCTATAGAGGGTTATCAACAAATGAAGTTCGACTTTCTCGATGAGGATGTTCTGTTTATCAGAGATTATGAGACTCCAGACCCCTGATATAGGACCCGAACCAGGGGCGCGATGGACGCTCGTGTTCGACGGTGCCTCCAATTCTAAAGGTCGTGGAATCGGTGTTATCCTCATCTCTCCAACAGGTTTTCACCTTCCCTTCACTGCCAGATTATGCTTTGCATGCACCAACAATATGGCTGAATACGAAGCATGTATCTACGGTACTAAAGTGGCAATTGACATGAGAATCAAGATTCTTGAGGTCTATGGAGATTCTGCCTTGGTCATCGGTCAAGTCAGAGGGAATTTTGTGACTCGGGATTCCAAGTTGGTCCCGTACCAACAACACATAGCGAAGTTGATTCCTTACTTTGATGAGATCACTTTTCATCATTTTCCCAGAGAGGAAAATCAACTAGCTGATGCTCTTGCCACTCTAGCATCCATGTTCAAGGTCAAGTGGAAGAATGAAGCTCCTCATATCCACATTGATCACTTGAACGAACCAGCGCACTGTTTAGCAATCGAGGATGAGTCTGATGACAAGCCTTGGTTCTACGACATCAAAAGATATCTTGAAAAATAAGAATATCCCGAGGGTATCACCATCACTGACAAGAAAGCTCTTAGGCAGCTTTACGCCAAATTCTTCTTGAGTGGTGGTATACTGTACAAGAGGAATTATGATTCCGTGTTGCTCAGATGCGTGGATAGACACGAAGCAAACACGAACATAAGATCCATACATGAGGGTTACGAGGGTGTACATGCTAAAGGTCCTGCTATGGCTAAGAAGATCCTTCAGGCTGGGTATTACTGGACAACAATGGAGGTAGATTGTTACAACTTTACCAAAAGATGTCACAAATGCCAAATCTACGGAGACAAGATCCATGTGCCTCCAACTCCATTGAATGTTTTTACTTCACCTTGGCCATTTTCCATGTGGGGTATAGATATGATTGGAATGATTGAGCCGAAGGCTTCCAACGGTCGTCGATTTATTCTGGTTGCTATTGATTACTTTACCAAGTGGGTTTAAGCTGCTTCTTATGCAAACGTTACATGACAAGTGGTTGCTAGATTTATCAAGAAAGAGATATCTGTCGCTATGGCATTCCTAGAAATATTATCACGGACAATGCAAGCAACCTGAACAACAATATGATGAAGGAGTTGTGTCAAGAATTTAAGATCGAGCACCACAACTCTTCACCATATCGGCCCAAGATGAATGGCGCCGTCGAAGAAGCAAACAAAAAAATCAAGAGGATTGTCCAGAAAATGGTCAAAACTTACAAGGATTGGCATAAAATGATTCCCTTTGCACTGCATGGCTACAGAACTTCAGTTCGCACTTCTACTGGGGCAACTCTGTAACGCCCCAGTTTTAGTTCGTTTTATTTAATTGAGTCGTTTTGATTATTTTATTATTATATTATTTTATTTTTGACTTTTATTTGAAAATATATATTATTTTTCATCGTGATTATATTTTATTACGTTTTGGGAGCGTTTGCGAAATATTTGAGTGTACGGGTATTTTGGTCATTTCATTTATTTTCTCAAGTTAGAAAACATAAATAGAAAGAAAAGAGAGAAAAATAGTAAGGAAAGAAAAAGAAGAGAAGAAAAAGAGAAAGAAGGAAAGAGAAGAGAAAGAAGAAAAAAGAGGAAAACTTGTGGATTTGGGAACCGATTCAACCGACTTTTCAAACGTGATTTAATCGGGTAAGGGTACGAAACTCGATTATACTATGTTTGTGTATGATTATGTATGTTTGTGTGGAAGTTTTATTGGTTTTTAAATATAGGTCGAAATGAGATAAACGAGTAGAAATCGATGTTTCCGCGGTTGGAAATCGGTGTAAATGTTGTAGAATACTAGTTACCATGATTGGGTTATGTTTTGATTGCTATGTGTTAGTTTGGAAGTGTTTTGGTGGGAAAAATATGGTTTTGGGTTATGTAACAGCGCTGCTGGGTTTTGCTGGATTCGCAGGTTCGCACTGCGAATCCCCTAGCAAAGGGGAAAGCGAGCATTCGCTGGCTATTCGCACTGCGAATGTGAGGGCGAACGTTCGCGTGAGGTTCGTATTGCGAACTTTGTGTTGTTTTGTGTTGTTTTCTTTCTGCCACTGTTCGCTGGGAGACTCGCACTGCGAAGGGGAAAGCGAGCATTCGTTGGGAGTTCACACTGCGAACTTTAGGAATTTTTTTAGGCTATTTTCCTTTCTGCCATGGTTCACTGGGACATTCGCACTACGAATGAGGAAGCGAAGGACTCGCTAGGAGCTTCGCATTGCGAACATGACAGTTTTCCCAATTTGTTTTCTTTATAACTTTTGATCCGTAAGTCGGTTTGAGGCGCGGTTTGATGCGTTGGAAAGCTTTTGACATGTTCTTTCTTATTAAACTGGTTTTGAGATTGTTGGCTGATTAAATTATGTCAGGAATTTGGAAAGGTGTCGTTTTGTCAACTTGTACCATTTTAATTGTGTGTATTTACTGTGTTAGCATGCAATATGCCTTTGATAGATATGGTATGACTTGTGTGCTGTTGTATGGTGTAAATGCATGTGTTTAGATGGTTTGATGATGGTTTGTGGCTGTATGGCAAATAAATGCATTGTTTTGGGCTTGAATTGCAAAGCATGATTATTGTTGATTGAGATGGTTGCATATATGTGTGCATTTGAATGTCATGAGTCATTGTATGCCAAGCATCATGATATGCATTCTTGTGATGTCGTGTGCCCTAGTGGGTGTGCTCGAAGAAACGGTTCCAGAGGGAATCAGCTATAACATCGTGCGCCTTATACAAAGGGGACCTAAAGCAATGATTATAGACGATCGTGTGCCTTATACAAAGAGGACCTAAAGCGATCGGAATGTGCACCTTATACAAAGAGGACCTAAAGCAATCCATAAACGTCGTACGCCTTATACCAAGAGGACCTAAAGCGACGGGGAACATCGTTTTCCCGACGGGGAGTTACACTAAGTATCAAGCGATGGTTCCAATAGTTCCTAAGTGAACTAGTGTTGAGATGATGGATGGATGGTACCGCATATGCATTGCATAGAGTCGCTGTGTCGGTCTCTGTGCATTTGCATAAATCATGAATGGATTGATTTTGTGTGGAATTGTGATTGAAATTGATGAGTTGAGATATATATATATATATATATATATATATATATATATATATATATATATATATTTGTGTTGGTGATAATTGTATTGTGCATGATTGATATGCATTGGTGATGGATATATGAAATATACATGGTGTTGTTTTGTATTTGAATT
Organism: Lathyrus tuberosus; assembly: GCA_022829125.1. NCBI lineage: Eukaryota > Viridiplantae > Streptophyta > Magnoliopsida > Fabales > Fabaceae > Lathyrus > Lathyrus tuberosus. The sequence goes on along the minus strand of JALAZF010000308.1, from coordinate 1,342,135 downwards.
CTGGTGTAAGTTGTGGTGAGAATATTTTACGTGAGTATTTTCGTGTTATTATATAATTATATGCAATTATATTATGATTGTGTTTCTCACCCTTCTGCTGTTTTTAATGCTCTACGAGGCATTGCAGATTAGATGCTGGAGGTCTTTCTGTGAAGCTTAGGTCTTCATTCTTTTGTCGGTCGGCTCTGATATGTAGCACCGGGTAGTCGGGGAGATCGTTATGTACTTATTTGTATTATGTATATGTATCTTTTGGATGTACATGGTTGACTTTGTATATAACAAAATTTTATGATATATATATATATATATATATATATATATATATATATATATATATATATATATATATATATATATATATATATATATATATATATATATATATGAGATTCAGTTACAGATTTTTCGCTTTTATTCTGCATCTGAATTGTGGGTGTTAGGAGCTAAGCTCCTTTGTTATGTGCTACCTGAATTGTTGCATATCTATATGAGCAGGTTGTTGTATGTTTGTTTCAAATTGATGTGACGCCTCTGTCTATGCCATGAATTTTTAATTATACTCTGATTAACTTTTATCTCTTATTTTAGTTGGGGGTATAGATTGGGGATGTTACATTAAGTGGTATCAGAGCCAGTCCGTGTCAGTTTGTGTCAGTCTTTGTTGGTCGTTGTGGTTGGGTGAGCTGTTTGTTTAACCATAGTTGCTGTTATTGGAAATGAATAGAATATGGTTGGTAGGAATGATGCTGCTTTGGCTGCTGCTATGCAAGCTATGGCTCGGGCTGTGCAGGGTGCACCTAATGATGCTGGGAATGATGAGTTCAGAAAGAACAAACCGCCTGTCTTCACAGGGAGGCATGATCCTGATGGTGCTCAGATCTGGCTTAAGGAGATTGAAAGGATCTTCCGAGTGATGGATTATGCTGAGGATCAGAAGGTGAGACTGGGTACTCACATGTTGCAGGAAGAGGCTGATGATTGGTGGGTTAGTACTCGTCATGTGTTGGAAGCTCCGGAGGAAGAAGTCACTTGGGCTTTGTTTAGTGTTGAGTTTCTGAGGAAGTATTTTCCCGTAGATGTTAGAGGAAAGAAGGATATAGAGTTCTTGGAATTAAAACAAGGTAACATGTCTGTTGTTGATTATACTGCTAAGTTTGTGGAGCTTGTGCAGTTTTATCCACATTATGCTGAAGCGACTGCGGAGTTTTCTAAGTGTGTGAAGTTTGAGAGCGGGTTGCGTCCTGAGATTAAGCAGGCATTTGGTTATCAGAGGATTCGGAGGTTTTCAGATTTGGTGGACTGTTGTAGGATTTATGAGGAAGATAGCAAGGCTCGTTCTACTCATTATAAGAGTGTGAACGAGAGGAAAGGGAAGCAACAGTTTCGTAGTGGTCCTTATGTGACACTAGCTGATAAGGGTAAACATATGGGTAATTTTGAGAAAAGGCCCAGTGGAGGCGGTATGTCTAATTCTCCGAGATGTTTTAGGTGTGGTGAATTAGGACATCGCCAGTTTGAATGCAGAAAAGATATGAGGAAGTGTTCCAATTGTGGAGGTTTAGGACATGTAGCGGCTGAGTGCAAGAGGAAGAATGTGGCGAATTGTTTTAACTGTGGTGAACCTGGTCATATTAGTACAAAGTGTCTGAAACCGAAGCAAGCTCCAGCTGGTGGGAAATTTTTTGCCTTGGCAGGAACTCAGACTTCTAGTGCAGATCGTCTGATCAGAGGTACTTATTTTATTAATAGTACGCCTTTAGTTGCTATTATTGATACTGGAGCGACTCATTCGTTTATTTTGTCTGAGTGCGTGAAGCGTTTGAATCTCGTGCTGTCTTCGCTGGGTGGTGAGATGGTTATTGATACTCCAGCAATGGGGTCAGTAACTACTTCTTTGGTTTGTTTAAGTTGTCCTTTGACCATTTATGGTAAAGACTTTGAGATGGATTTGGTGTGTTTGCCGTTGGAGGGTTTAGATGTGGTTTTGGGAATGAATTGGTTGCAGTTCAATCGGGTTCATATTGATTGTTATCATAAGTTGGTGAGATTTCCTTCTCTTGGAGAAGACGAGGAGTCGAGTTTCTTATCTACCAAAGAGTTGAAGAAACTTTTGTCGGATGAAGCTCAGTTGTTTGGGTTGTTTGCATCGTTGACTGTGGATAGTCAAGTTTCACTTGATGTGTTTCCTGTTGTGTGTGATTTTCCAGAAGTGTTTCCTGAGGATATTTCAGATGTACCGCCAGAGAGAGAGGTGGAGTTTTCTATAGATCTAGTTCCTGGTACTAGACATGTGTCGATGGCACCATATCGAATGTCGGCATCTGAGTTGGTTGAGTTAAAGAAGCAATTGAACGAATTATTGGAAAAGAGGTTTGTGAGACCGAGTGTGTCTCCATGGGGTGCTCCAGTTTTATTGGTGAAAAAGAAAGATGGGAGTATGCGATTGTGTATTGATTATCGCCAGTTGAATAAGGTGACGATTAAGAATAAGTATCCTCTTCTGAGAATTGATGATTTGATGGACCAGTTGGTAGGTGCTTGCGTGTTTAGTAAGATTGATTTAAGGTCGGGGTATCATCAGATAAGGGTGAAAGAGGAAAATATTCAGAAGACGGCTTTTAGGACACGATACGGTCATTATGAATATTCTGTGATGTCGTTCGGGGTTTCTAATGCGCCAGGTGTGTTTATGGAATATATGAATCGTATTTTCCACGAGCATTTGGATCGATTTGTCGTTGTGTTTATTGATGATATCTTAATTTACTCTAAGTCCCAGGAGGAGCACGCGGAGCATTTGCGTGTTGTGTTGCAAATTTTGAAGGAGAAGAGACTTTTTGCTAAGTTGTCCAAGTGTGAATTCTGGTTGTCGGAAGTGAGTTTTCTTGGTCATGTGATTTCAGGAAATGGTATAGCTGTGGATCCATCTAAAGTAGATGCAGTTCTACAATGGGAGGCTCCTAGATCTGTTACTGAAATCAGAAGCGTTTTGGGTTTAGCCGGATATTATCGAAGGTTCATTGAAGGTTTTTCTAAGTTAGCACTTCCTTTGACCCAGTTGACTCGCAAAGGTCAAGCGTTCATTTGGGATATTCGGTGTGAGGAAAGTTTTAGTGAGCTGAAGATAAGATTGACGACAGCTCCGGTTCTGATTTTGCCGAATCCTACTGAACCGTTTGTGGTGTATTGTGATACGTCCTTGATTGGGCTAGGTGGAGTATTGATGCAAGAAGGTAAGGTTGTGGCTTATGCTTCGAGGCAATTAAGGGTGCATGAGAAGAATTATCCTACTCATGATCTGGAATTAGCGGCTGTGGTTTTTGTGTTGAAGATTTGGAGGCATTATCTCTATGGTGCAAGATTCGAAGTCTTTAGTGATCATAAAAGTTTGAAATACTTGTTTGATAAGAAAGAGTTGAATATGAGGCAACGGAGATGGTTGGAATTTTTGAAGGACTACGATTTTGGCTTGCACTACCATCCTGGTAAAGCTAATGTGGTAGCCGATGTGTTAAGCCAGAAATCGTTGCATATGTCTGCTTTGATGGCTAAGGAGTGGGAACTTTTGGAAGCGTTTAGGGATTTGAGTTTGGTGTGCGAATTGATGTCTGAGAGTGTGACGCTTGGTATGTTGAAGGTTACTAATGATTTTTTGTTGACTGTTAGTGAGAAATAGAAATTGGATGTGAAATTTGTGGATTTGATGACGGTTGGAGTTAAAAGTGAAAATGAGGACTTTAAAGTGGATGATAAAGGTGTTTTGAGGTTCCGAGGTAGAATTTGTATTCCTGATGATGCGGAGTTGAAAAGGATGATTTTGGAGGAAGGACACCGGAGTAATTTGAGTATACATCCGGGAGCTAATAAGATGTACCAGGATTTGAAGAAGATTTTCTGGTGGTCTGGATTGAAGCGAGATGTGGCTCAGTTGGTGTATTCATGTTTGATGTGTCAGAAGTCGAAGGTAGAACATATGAAACCTAGTGGTTTGTTGCAACCGTTGGATATTCCTGAGTGGAAATGGGATAGCATTTCTATTGATTTTGTGACGGGGTTGTCGAACACTCAGCGGGGACATAATGCTATTTGGGTGGTTGTGGATAGGCTGACTAAATCGGCGCATTTCATTCCGATTGATATTAGTTTTTCTTTGGAGAGGTTAGCTAAGATTTATATCAATGTGATTGTGAAATTACATGGGGTTCCGTTGAGCATTATTTCAAATCGAGATCCGAGGTTTACCTCGAGATTTTGGGAAAGTTTACAAAAGGCATTGGGTTCTAAATTGAGATAGAGTTTAGCTTATCATCCTCAGACAGATGGACAAACGGAGAGAATGATTCAGTCGTTGGAAGATTTGTTGCGGGTTTGTGTTCTTGAACAAGGTGGTGCGTGGGATAGTTATCTTGCGTTGATTGAATTCATGTATAATAAAAGTTTCCATTCTAGTATTGTAATGGCACCTTTTGAAGCGTTGTATGGAAGAAGATGTCGAACACCGTTGTGTTGGCACGAATCTGGTGAGAGTGCGGTGGTTGGACCCGAATTGATTCAACAGACTATAGGCAAGGTGAAACTTATTCGTGAGAAAATGAAGGCTTCTCAGAGTAGGCAAAAGAGTTATCATGATCAAAGGAGGAAAGATCTTGAGTTTTAAGAGGGTGATCATGTATTTTTGAGAGTCACAAGGTAACGGGTGTTGGTCGTGCATTAAAGTCAAAGAAGCTTACTTCTCGGTTTATTGGTCCTTACCAGATATCCGCGAGAGTGGGTGCTGTGGCTTATAGAGTGGCGTTGCCGACGAGTCTGTTGAATTTGCATGATGTGTTCCATGTTTCACAGCTTTGGAAGTATGTTCTGGATCCTTCGTATGTGATTCCGATGGACGAGGTAGAGGTAAGGGAGAACCTTACGGTTGAGGCGTTACCAGTTAGTATTTTGGATCGCGAGTTTAAGCGGTTAAGGGGCAAGGACATTGCACTTGTGAAAGTAGCGTGGGGAGGCGCTGTTGAGGTCAATTTGACTTGGGAGTTGGAGAGTCGGACGCGGGAGTCGTATCCAGAGTTGTTCGTCTCAGGTAATATTTTCGAGGACGAAAATTTCTAAGTGGGGGAGAGTTGTAACGCCCCAGTTTTAGTTCGTTTTATTTAATTGAGTCGTTTTGATTATTTTATTATTATATTATTTTATTTTTGACTTTTATTTGAAAATATATTATTTTTCATCGTGATTATATTTTATTACGTTTTGGGAGCGTTTGCGAGATATTTGAGTGTAGGGGTATTTTGGTCATTTCATTTATTTTCTCAAGTTAGAAAACATAAATAGAAAGAAAAGAGAGAAAAATAGTAAGGAAAGAAAAAGAAGAGAAGAAAAAGAGAAAGAAGGAAAGAGAAGAGAAAGAAGAAAAGAGAGGAAAACTTGTGGATTTGGGAACCGATTCAACTGACTTTTCAAACGCGATTTAATCGGGTAAGGGTGCGAAACTCGATTATACTATGTTTGTGTATGATTATGTATGTTTGTGTGGAAGTTTTATTGGTTTTTAAATATAGGTCGAAATGAGATAAATGAGTAGAAATCGATGTTTCCGCGGTTGGAAATCGGTGTAAATGTTGTAGAATACTAGTTACCATGATTGGGTTATGTTTTGATTGCTATGTGTTGGTTTGGAAGTGTTTTGGTGGGAAATATATGGTTTTGGGTTATGTAAGAGCGCTGCTGGATTTTGCTGGATTCGCAGGTTCGCACTACGAATCCCCTAGCGAAGGGGAAAGCGAGCATTCGCTAGCTATTCGCACTGCGATGGTGAGGGCGAACGTTCGCGTGAGGTTCGCACTGCGAACTTTTTGTTGTTTTGTGTTGTTTTCTTTCTGCCACTATTTGCTGGTAGACTCGCACTGCGAAGGGGAAAGCGAGCATTCGCTTGGGGTTCGCACTGCGAACTTTAGGAATTTTTTTAGGCAATTTTCCTTTCTGCCATGGTTCGCTGGGACATTCGCACTGCGAATGAGGAAGCGAAGGACTCGCTAGGAGCTTCGCATTGCGAACATGACAGTTTTCCCAATTTGTTTTCTTTATAACTTTTGATCCGTAAGTCAGTTTGAGGCGTGGTTTGATGCGTTGGAAAGCTTTTGACATGTTCTCTCTTATTAAACTAGTTTTGAGTTTGTTGGCTGATTAAATTATGTCGAGAATTTGGAAAGGTGTCATTTTGTCAACTTGTACCATTTTAATTGTGTGTATTTACTGTGTTAGCATGCAATATGCCTTTGATAGATATGGTATGACTTGTGTGCTGTTGTATGGTGTAAATGCATGTGTTTAGATGGTGTGATGATGGTTTGTGGCCGTATGGAAAATAAATGCATTGTTTTGGGCATGAATTGCAAAGCATGATTATTGTTGATTGAGATGGTTGTATATATGTGTGCATTTGAATGTCATGAGTCATTGTATGCCAAGCATCATGATATGCATTCTTGTGATGTCGTGTGCCCTAGTGGGTGTGAGCGACGAAACGGTTCTAGAGGGAATCCGCTATAACATCGTGCGCCTTATACAAAGAGGACCTAAAGCGATGATTATAGACGATCGTGCGCCTTATACAAAGAGGACCTAAAGCGATCGGATTGTGCGCCTTATACAAAGAGGACCTAAAGCAATCCATAAACGTCGTGCGCCTTATACCAAGAGGACCTAAAGCGATGGGGAACATTGTTTGCCCGACGGGGAGTTACACTAAGTAACAAGCGATGGTTCCAATAGTTTCTGAGTGAACTAGTGTTGAGATGATGGATGGATGGTACCGCATATGCATTGCATAGAGTCGTTGTGTCGGTCTCTGTGCATTTGCATAAATCATGAATGGATTGATTTTGTGTGGAATTGTGATTGAAATTGATGAGTTGAGATATATATATATATATATATATATATATATATATATATATATATATATTTGTGTTGGTGATAATTGTATTGTGCATGATTGATATGCATTGGTGATGGATATATGAAATATACATGGTGTTGTTTTGTATTTGAATTCTGGTGTAAGTTGTGGTAAGAATATTTTACGTGAGTATTTTCGTGTTATTATGTAATTATATGCAATTATATTATGATTGTGTTTCTCACCCTTCTGTTGTTTTTAATGCTCTACGAGGCATTGCAGATTAGATGTTGGAGGTCTTTATGTGAAGCTTAGGTCTTCATTCTTTTGTCGGTCGGCTCTGATATGTAGTATCGGGTAGTCGGGGAGATCGTTATGTACTTTGTATTATGTATATGTATCTTTTGGATGTACATGGTTGACATTGTATATAACCAACTTTTATGATATATATATATATATATATATGAGATTCAGTTACAGATTTTTCGCTTTTATTCTGCATCTGAATTGTGGGTGTTAGGAGCTAAGCTCCTTTGTTATGTGCTACCTGAATTGTTGCATATCTATATGAGCAGGTTGTTGTATGTTTGTTTCAAATTAATGTGACGCCTCTGTCTATGCCGTGAATTTTTAATTATACTCTGATTAACTTTTATCGCTTATTTTAGTTAGGGGTATAGATTGGGGGACTTAGGCAAAAATGGGCATCCCGGTGGACGAAAAAAAATAGAGAAAACATGTCCAGGCAAAAATTAGGGATAAAGGCATTGACTGTGAACACTTGAGCCTCTTTTCCCCACGGCTAGACCTCAGACGGTAACAGAACATTCCAATCATCATTGACTGGTGCAAGGTGTTGGAACCTAGACTTACAGTGGATGGTGGCCAATGTTGTAATCAATGCAAAGCATGATTTCCCTTTGCCATTTACATTTGTTTTTCAATTTTATTGCAAACTTCCTCATCAAGGATTTTGCATCCTTGTACACACTTTATGTACAAAAATTTTCACATTCAATAAAATGCATTCTTTGATATCTCAATTTGTTTTCATTCCAGTATTTTGTGTGCAAAATAAACAATTATTTGTGATCACATAATACTAAAAAACGTTGAGAACAATAAAAAGCTAAATTCACCGAGAAAGCATTATGCATTGCATGTGTTACTGGTAACCCCTGCAGGATAATCGGTAATATCCATTGGTAAGCCTAACGCCTGGCCGGCAATGGGATGATTCTTTGAAGAAGTTGTTGTCTCCTCAGCAGTTCCTCAGCAGAGTCATCATTCTCCCCAGCAGGTTGCCAAGGTGTTCCCATGCAAAGACACTTTGTTCTCTTTTCCCTAGCAAGGACTGTATATCATCTTCAATGATTAGGAACTATCTGTCACCAACAGCAGTGGTTTCTCCTCAGCTGAGTCAACATGATTCGGGAATCTCTTTTCCCCACGCAGAGCCAGTCTTGGTAGAAAGGATTAGTTTGGTTCTTTCATCCCCAACAGGGACTGCCATGGTAATTTAGAAACCTGAGATGTCCTCGGTTTCATTCCTCGGCAGGATCATCATCCTTTGTGAACTTTCTTCTCCAGCAGAGATTGTCTTTATCTGCAGTTCCTCTCCCCGGTCGAGGATGTCGAAGTCGTTTTGCTACGATTTCTGCCTAATCACTTCCCACCGTGCCTTATCTTGAGCCTTTGCATTGCATAATATCAAGCATCATTTAGTAACGCATACATAGCATATGCATCGATCATACTCCCTCTCTTTTTTTCCTGACTTATCTCCCAGCAGATTTTCAGTAATCCTTGCACTTATCAACCTTCAAACACTTTCAACTCTTCTTTTGTTGCCGAAGGCCAAATTCTCGAGCTACTCTTTTATTTAATCCCCTTTTACCTTGAATCATCGAAAAGCTGGCGCAATTCGTACATTCAGGTCCAAGAGGAATAAATAGGGGCAGCTGTCATAACCCGAAATTTGACCTCCCTCTTTTTCCTTTTGCATAAGCATAAGCATTCGCATCGCTGGCATACACATTCGCATTCTTTTCTCTGGTGTTTTTGGTTGCAGGATAATCAGGTTTTCCAAGCCCGATTAATCATATCCTCACAAGTTCATCACCTCATCAAAACAAGCACAAAATGAAGGTTTCCATACCTATTCATCAATACAAGAGGTGGAAAATCGAAACCGGGACCACAACACCCTTTTTTAGGCAAATTGGGCATATTTTGGCATGGTTAATTAATTAACCATTTGCAGTGCAATTGTGTTAATCGATTAACACAGGCAAAATAGGCACAATTTGCTGCTTTTTCATAACAGCACCTTTGCACACATTTTGGTCTTGGATTCTAGCAGCATATGGAATATTCTAGACACCTCTAAACATTTCCAAGCTACTCAATTCATTCCAAGTGCATTTGCTATGATACTTCACTTCAAATCAAGTGCACCATGTTCCTTCTTCTCCAAGTAATGTGGATCTTTGGATGTTGGAATTCACCTTGGGATGGTTACCGAGTTGGTTCTAACTAACCGAGTTAACCGCCTTGACTTGGTGAGTCAAGTCCAACTAACACCTAACCTAGCTCCAAACCCAAAGCTAATTCCAAACCAAATTCCAAACCTTCTCATATTCCAAACCTAAAGCCTATATAAACACACCTCCACTCACTTTTCAATTCCTCAACCATTCTCTACCATTTTTCCCCAAGCTTCTCACATTTCACTCTCAATTCTCTCACTTTTTCTCTGATTTCTCTACTCATTCTTCATCTTCATCTCAATTCTTCTCCATCAAACCTCACCAAAAGCTCTTATTCTTGAAGGATAATCACTTTTCACCTTGAAAGTGATTAATTCTTGAGCTTAACCTTCATCATTTGGCATTCTTTGGTTGGATTTCTGGAATTACATCCCATTCTACTTCAATCCAAGGGTTTCACACCATTTATTTTGGTGCAAGTTCGATTTCGGTGCATTTTTGCATTTTTGATTGGTTTCGACGCGTTTCGTCTACAATTCAAGGATCCTCTGGTTTTCTTTAATCTTCTGCACCAAGATCACTTTGCATTATTTACCAAGGCACATCTCAGCCTTGTAGGTTGGTGGATTTCATTCATTTTATCATTTCGATTGTTTTCGTATCGTTTGCGATGTAATTTCGATATTCTTGCATGTGAATTGATTACACTTTTGATAGATCCATGATCTTGATTGTTAATTGATTCTATTGTTGATCATTTTCCGTTTCTAAGCTTGATTTTTCGTGCATAATTGTTTGCCCTAGCACTGGAGTGATTGCACAATCAAAAAGTTGGCCAAAAGCACTTTTCAAAACTGATTTTCTGATCCCTGTACAGTGTTAATCGATTAACACATTGTAGTGCAATTGTGTTAATCGATTAACCAGTGTTTTTTGCACTTTTTCACGTGTTAATCGATTAACACTTTGCAGTGCAATTATGTTAATCGATTAACACTGAACTAGAAGGCCATTTTCTTGCATTTTCAAGTATGTTTGCCATGCTTTCTTCATTTTAACTTCCATTGATTGTCATGCTTGATTTTATGGATGTTTTTAATGTCATTTCACTTCTGGTTGAAGCAAATTCATGAACTTTCGATGCACATTTTTTATTATTCATTTGTTTCATGTTCTTAGCATTGTATGAACATAACAATTCTTGCACTATCTTTGTTCACATGATACATGACTTTGTGTGGTATTTTGATGATTATTTGGCACTGCTTTGCACTTTCCATTTCAGTTTGCATTAAGTTTATTCTTCACGGATAAACTTAATCTTGTGTAATCAATAATTTACTCCTTTGTGCTTTAATGACTTTTCATCCTCTTTGGAAAGTTGTTAGCATGTTTATCCCTTGATTAATTGATCGAAACTTTGTTTCGATTAATCGATCTTCCCTTTTTCTCTCTTATTCCCCCCCCCCCGGTGGAGTTGGAGTTTCGCGCTGTGCCTTGCATTGGAGCACTGTACAAATTGCGCCGTTATGCTGTCAGTTTCTCTACGCAGGAGCACTGTACAACATGGAGCTGTTGGGGCGTCCGGTTCAACTTCCGCATTACACCCTGTGTGTGTTAGGGAAGGGATGAGAAGGGAGAATTCCTACTCTCATTCTGACTACTTCAGGTAGGGGACGAATGACCCTGTGCTTGGCTTAGTCATCTCTATCTCCAGGCGGTAATGTGCTTTGTTTCCCCAATCGAGTTGATCCTTGATCACTCTTCTCTCTTTGTGATCCCTTTCGATCCTCGATCACTCCTATCTCTTTCAATCTCTCTCTTGATCTATCGCCATCCTTCTTGGTTAAGATCACTAATCTTGCGCTAGTAATCTCTCTTTGTTCCATCACTCATTTCTTCTTATAATCAACCATTGCTTTTTGATTCCCCTGAAGAGTTTCAATTCTCTCTCTTTCGTCAAACACAGTTTTCCTGTCACGACCATTTTTCCCCAGGAGTTCACAACCTTCTCTTGGTTCTTCTCCTTTCTTGGGTTAATCACCTTCTCTTGGTTAATCACCCGTTTCTTCAGTTAATCACAGTCCGTTTGTTAATCACTGAGCACCCATTGGGTTAATCACGTTCTCTTGGTTAATCACCCGTCTCTTCAGTTAATCATAGTCCGTCTATTAATCACTGAGCACCTCTTGGGTTAATCACCTCTTCTTGGTTAATCACCCATCTCTTCAGTTAACCACAGTCCGTCTGTTAAAATACTGAACCCTTTCGAGTTAATCACCTTCTCTTGGTTAATCACTCGCTTTTCTCTTCGGTTGGTCACAGTCTGTCTATAAACACCGAATCCCCCGCAGTTGGCAACCTCCTATTGGTTCGAATACTTGCACCCTCAGGTTAGTAACCTTTCTTTAGTTCAAATACCCTTTCTTCGGTTGAGTACTATTTGTTCAGTCAGTTTACCGAACCCCTTTGGGTCACGACCTTTGCTCGATCCTATACCCGTCCTTTGGGTCATGATCTTTATTCGGTCCTACACCCGCTTTTCTGGTTAATCGCAGTTTTCTCTGCTAAAACCAATGCTTCTCTATCCCCACAGAGTTGCAATCCTGTCTTTCTTCGGTTAACCACTGTTCATCAATTAATATACCGATGCCCCTCAGAGTCAAACACCTTCTCTTGGTTCAACACTCCCTCTCTTGGTCTATCACAGTCCGTCTGTTGACACCAGCTTCTTTTCCCCGCCAGGGTCTACTCTCTTTCTTCGGTTAACCACTGCCAGCCAGTTAATATATCGAGTCTCCTTTTTCTCTTGGTTTCGACACCAATTCTCTTTGCTATCCCCAGCGGAGTTTCTTTTGTTCTTGGTTTTGACACCATTCTTTTCATATTCTTTTGTGCAAACGCTCTTACTGCGGGGTCTTTCCCAGTAGAGTTTTTTTCTTTCGCTCTTGCTCGTGGTTTTGACACCACTTCTTTCGTCTCCTTGTTTCTTTCTTGTTTTCCCTTTCCGTTCAGTTCCCCGAACTACAGAAGCTCTGATTCTGCATTCTTCTGAATGTCAGATACGTAGGCACGAGACGCAATGTCTTGGCGAGCACACTTCCACCTTTCTTCCGTCTTCCTCCTTTCTTTCTCCTTTTCTTCGTCCCCTGGTTCCATGAACTACGACGCTCTGACTTCCTCATTGCACTATGAGGGTACGTAGGCACGAGGACTTTGTTCCTCCGCGAGCACTTTCTTTCTTTTCTTTTTTCCCTTTCTCTCTCTCCCCTTTCTTTTAGCTAGAAGCCTTTAGATAGATAACCCATCCAAGCCTAGAAGCAAGAGAAACGGTTCTCGTCAAGTACGACGGATGCGTTAGGTGCTAATACCTTCCTTTCGCATAATCGAACCCCCATTCCCGTTTCTCTTCCCCTTGGGTTTTATCAATTTTCCCTGTCCTTCGGGACTAAATAAAGTTCGGTGGCGACTCTGTTGTATCTTTGAGTGTGCGATTCACTCAGGTAGAAACCAGCCATCTACACTTCCAATCACTGCATTGGCCCAATCTACATACTATCGATTGGGACCGCTCTTTGGTAAAAATGGCTATCAGTGGACAAAAATGCTAGCTTCTGGGCAGGTTTTCACTGATGGTTGCAATACGGGAATAGTCGAAGAAATGACTAAAGCTAACACACATAATATCATGCAATTTGATCGCGAAAGATTCTATTTCATGGTACATGAGAAAATTAATCAGAATGATGGTCGGCCTACAGGTACTTTCAGCGTTGACCTAAGGAAGCGGTGGTGTGATTGTGGGAAATTTCAAGCATTTCACATACCTTGCTCCCACGTCATTACAACATGTTCTAGTATACGCCAGGACTACTCTATTCACATTCCAGACGTCTTCAAAATTCTTAACGTATTCAAGGTATATAAGGAAAGCTTCTTGGGATTACCCCACGAGGAGAGTTGGCCACGATATGAATGATTTACTCTTTGCCACGATGAATCTATTAGAAGGAAGAAGAAGGGATTTCCAACCAGTACCCGGATTAGAACCGAAATAGACAACATTGAAAAATAAAAGAGAAGGTGTGGAATTTATCTAGAAATAGGCCATATACGTAGAAAATGTCCAAATGTAGTTGGTCCGTCTGTAGCGAGCGATTTTTTGGATGTGGTTCTCAAGCACTATCGTTATGGGGTACTACAGTTCGATTCATTTTTTATCCTATTAAGCTGACTAAGGAAGGGAAATAGATGTCTCCAATTAACCCTGCTTGCATACTGAGTTTAAACAGATGACTATTGGTTTACAGACGCGATTTAGATTATGGGCCTCTCTCTGCTTATTTTGTTAAGAATGAAATGACGGGACTATTCATGGGGATTTTGGATAGGTACTGGATTTTGAGTTTTTGATTAGTATGCTCGCTAAGATTTTTCAATCTTATGCTTACGTATTCCCGTTTAACGAAACAGGGAAATCAGAGCGATCGTAGTTCCTCCTATTCTATGGGAGGAAAAAGGTCGTTTTGGTGTCTTGTTCAAAGCCCAAGACGTGAAGCTAAAGGTGGTTTGTATCTTGTTCAAAGCCCAAGATGTGAAGCTGAAGGGTCTATTTATATCTTGTTCGAAGCCCAAGATGTGAAGCTGAAGAGTTTTGACTTTAGAGAGAATTTGTCATCTCTAAAGAGGGGTATTTGGTCTATTTGTCACGATTGTTGGGTGACTGATTATAAATGAGAATTACTTTAACTGGGATATGTGAATCTAGCAATGCCATAATTTCATTTATAGGGGATTTTTAACCTGAAGGAGAAGACTTTAACTCAGTGTAGAGCAATGCTATCTTTCCTTAGGAATTTCGCATGCTAAAAGAGGGACAGTGGCGTGGATGTCAATAATCCAGAGGCTTGCCGCTTACAGCAATTAGATGAAGGAAAAGGTGTTGTTGATGTTTGTATGCTGTGAGCAAGGAACATATTTGATGCTAAAAGGTTGATTGACTCAACCGGGGTTTCCTTATACAAAGCCTAAGAAGAGGCTATTAACCCAACAAGAGGGTGCTTTTATATATGTGTCTTGTACGAAGCCCAAGACGGAGGCTAAAAGGTTTGACTCAACAAGAGAGTGATTTTGCATGTGTCTTGTACGAAGCCCAAGACGGAGGCTAAAAATGTTTGACTCAACAAGAGAATCTTTTATACTCAACAAGAGAGTGTTTTCTATCTCGTACGAAGCCCGAGATGGAGGCTAAAGGGGTTTGACTCAACAAGAGAGTCTTTTATACTCAACAAGAGAGTGTTTTCTATCTCGTACGAAGCCCGAGATGGATGCTAAAGAGGTTTGACTCATCAAGAGAGTCTGAAAAGGTTAGCTCCACTGGGGAGAATCATTGTACAAAGCCCAAGAGGAGGCTAAATGTGCTAGTGACTGTCTCAGTTTAGTGACAGGTCCAGTATGTTGGATAAAGAAAAATCAGTTCTTATATGGGTAATGTTGTGCTTAGGGATTGATCAGAGGATCAGGGTTATTTCCCGTTCTTTAAGGAAATAGGAAATCCAAAGGGTATTAAGACTATCCAAGTCTACTGGTGTTTTGAGAAATTGATTCTCGGATAAGTGAATGATCTTTATATGATGCCCAAGAGAAGGCTGGTATGTTAAGGGATGAAGGTTAACCCATTAACTGGTCTGACACTTGACTCAGAAAGACAGCTCTAGCAAATTGATGACTAGGTTATGTTCCTATACCTGTAGAGGTCTCTGGGTCCTTGTACTAAGCCCAAGAGAAGGCATGAGAACTTCTAAGAAGCCGAAGGGTCCTTGTACAACGCCCAAGAGGAGGCGGGGATGCTTTTAAGAAGCCAGTGGGGTCCCCCAAACCCCAAGAAGTTCAAGATATGCCATTCACAAAGAATAGATCAAGCCAGGAAAGTCTGAGAATTTGGAAGAAACTCAAGAGATGCTATTCACGGAGAATAGATCAACTCTAGGGAGTATAGTTTCTTTGACAATTTCTAAGAGTGACAGTCTGAGAAAGGGTTCACCGAGAATGCTGCCTTTCACGTCTCCATATTGTTTAACCCCAAGAGGAGGGAAGACTGTATCTGGTAATCCTATGGGGCTATAGTTTTGTTTGTATTTAAGAGTGATCAACAGGCTTTACCTAGTGCTAGACGTAGTTGCCGGGGAAAACTCTAAATAACTATACTAGTATTATACAGTTGATATTTGACGAGTATATAAGAGTTTGTGAAAGAAGACTTACAGTGAGCAGCCCCACAATACAGTTATATATATGAAAGCGGATAAATGAAAGCGGGTAAACACTTACTCGGTTGTAGAGCTTCCATGCTATTTTGTTAGTTGTTCAAAAAAGAAAGCTTTGATAACAATATGATATTCAAAATCAAAGGAGGAAGTGCTTTGAACAGTTTGTTGGGGTTTACAGCTCAAGGAGAGGCCCAAGGTTTTATTAGTGATGGCACTGTTGTTTTGAATTTGTACAGAGGGACTTATACAAGTGACTGAGGCCCAAAAAGGTTTTCTATACAAAGGGATGGGTCTTACACTCTCTCAAGAGGCCCAACGGTTTATCTTTATACAAGTGGTGGGGCTTACAGCTCAAGGAGAGGCCCAAAGTTTTGTTTTTTTTTTAACGGGCGATCGCGCCGAGATTTTCTTTTAACATAGAGGGACTTATACAATATCTGAGGCCCAAAAGTGTTTTGGTTAAAAGGGGATTGGGTCTTACACTCTATTAGAGACCCAATGATTTTGAATGGGTCTTATAGCTCGAGGAGAGGCCCAGTTGATTTTTTTTGTTAAAAAGACGACGATCGCGCCGTTGTTTTTGAAAATACAATGGGTCTTATACAATGACTGAGGCCCAAAAAAGGTTTGTATTTACAAAGGATTGGGTCTTACACTCTATTAGAGGCCCAAAGTGTTTATTCTATACAAGTAGTGGGGCTTACAGCTCAAGGAGAGGCCCAAAGTTTTTGTTTGAAAATGGTGATTATGTCGATGTTTTTGAAAACGCAGTGGGTCTTATACAATGACTGATGCCTAAAATGGTTGGTTTTCAAAAGGGATTGGGTCTTACACTCTATTAGAGGCCCAAAGTTTTTTAAAAAGTTTGATGAGGGTTGAATTAATAAAAAACCCTAATTTGTTTCAAAATGTATTTTAATTGAATAAAAAATTCAATTAAATGATCAAAATTGTTAAACATGTGGAAAACAAATTGTGATCTTGGATTAATGTTTCAAAAATTAGGTTGTGATTCACAAAATGTTTGGAAATCACTAAAATTTGAAAAATCAAGAAGGAGAAAATATTTTAAATGTCAAAAACAATTAAAGTATTAATTCTTTACAAAAATATCAAGTATATGAAATAAATAATATTTTTGGGATTTTTGGGAAAATAAAATATTTTAACATTTTTGTGAATTATTAAAAAAAAATCAACTCAAAATCATTAAAATTCAGAGAGAAATTAATTTTTGAATCAATTAAATAAAATCACAAAATTCAAATATTTGAATTTTCAAAAATGGCGCCAAGAACATGGCAAGAACACGCGCCATCCTCTGTTTCTACAGATTTGCGTTTTCTATCCAATCTCACTGAATACTTGATGATAACATGCAATCTACATATCAATCTACTCGTTTTCACCTCACTATCATGTCTATGGTCTTTAATTTCATTTATTTTAAGCATGGAATAAGAAATCAAAGAGAAACCTCAAGAACCCTAGAATTTGCATGAAGGTTCAGAAATTCCATACACGATTCAAACAAAGCAATTGATTGAGGGAAAACACTCCATGCATGATTATGAACATATGGCCAAATTATTGTGCAGTAAAAAATGCATGGATCATAGAGTTAGAAGAGCTCATGCTTACCTCTTGTAGCTGGTGATCGTGTTTTGTGTTAGAGGTATTGCAGCTTGGTTCCAAGGATATGGACAGCTTCCCTAGGTGCTATGGAGTGTGTCTGGATGCTTGGAGTGGATTGAATTGAGCTGGAACTCGATTTGGCACCCCAACTGCAAATCTGTCAAAGGCTTGTGCAGATGGCTAGTGATTTTGTGATTTTGGTGTTCCAGATGTTATGTGAGTGTTTGGATCACTTCTATATGATGTTTATGAGGTGTGTGTGTGATTGGTTTGGTTGGAATAGCTCTCAAACTCAAAACCCGATAGTGACTTGTTTTGGAAGGCAATTTTAGAGTGAAGAATGAGATTTTGAGGAAAGTATCTATTTGATGGCTTTGGTGTACTCAAACTGATCACAAATAAGCTCTATTTATAGTAGAGCAAGTTTGTTTTGCAAGGAATAGTGAATGGCAAGCAAACACAAGTTGGACTGAGCAGTGCCCCAATCCTGATAGGACCAAGCAAACACATCGGGAAATTCTCTGAGAAGCTTTGTCAGACTCTCTTCGGCAGTTGGACTGAGCAGTGCCCCAATCCTGATTTCTTTTCTCTCTTTTTCCAAACCCAAGTTGACCGTTTACAACGGCTCTTTGTGAGGTTCAATGGACCTTTCCTCTTGTTTGAGTAATCGGGAGATTTCTTCTGGAATTTCGTCATTAACTTCTTCTTCAGCCCCAAATACCGGGAACTCAAAGTCGGGAGAAGGTATCAGATCATATGTTTCAACGGGGTGTAAAACAAGCAATCTGCATGATGTGATGATTCGTGTTTAGAAGAGATAGAGAGAAGGCAAAAGTGTGTGCAATGTTTGTCTGAAAACTGCTTGTTTTTATTATTGAGTTGTTTTTTAGGATTACCATTTTCTGAGAAAAGCGAAAAGAGAAAACAACAATTAATGCGGAAATTACAGAACAACGTTATTTTATTCATGAACAAGTCGATTCTTGAAACTACAGCCCTATAAAACAAAACTCTGTCGCTTTGGGCGAAGTGAAGAGGGATATTTACAAAAAACGAGCCCTATCAAAACATCCGTTTCACCTGGGCAGGGTGAAAGGTTAAAATAAAGACGACAATTACTTTGACTTATGAACGATCTTCGAAACATCGACAACAACCCATTGGCGGCAAACTCCTCGGTGAATCACAAAGTATGGTCCCTTCTTTCTTGGCTTGTCCTCAGAAATGACGCTGATTTCTGGCGGAGCTGGATCATTGGAATCTGTCTCCCAGGCAGAGTTTTCGTAGGAGGATTCCTCAATTGTATTTTGCATAGTATTTGTTCTCTCAGGCAGATCGCCCCATCCAGTTGGCTAGATGTCTTCGAGCTAGATACGAGAGCTCTCAGGAGCAGTGTACATGACTATATAGTCGTATTTTCCACTTGGTTGTCCTAAGGTGTCCCACACTTCTGTGGAACTGGAGGAGTCATCTCTCTCGATGACGTTGACCTCAGGGAAAGCATAATTGATGAATTCTAGTCCGGCAAGCTTTGCCAATTCATCGTCGTACTGGATATTTTCTGGATGACCTGAGTGTTGATCCCATGACATGGTGGGGACACAGGTATTCTGTTCAGTGATGCTCAGCTGATTTTCATTGTTCGGCTGATTTTCTTGCCCCAAGTCTCCTGGGTACGGCTGCCAGATAGGCAGGCCATCCATTGGGCCATAATAGTTGTGGTCAAAGTTGTCCTTCATCAGAGTGTCTTCCTCTAATGAGTTTGGTAGAGCACGACATCCTTCCGGATCACAATCTCCATATATCATTTCGACGTCTGACCTGGGTATAAATCTTGGACTCTGTGCGGGATAGCAAAATGGCATAGGCACCTCTTCGTGAGACATATAGTCGTCCTCATTAAGATAGGACTTCCATTCCTCATCCGTATCGGAGGGATCCTCCTCGTTGATAGTATGCACTGTTTGAGGCACTAGGTGAAGGAAACCTCCACTGTGGAAGAAGTCCTGAATGGGATGAAGACTTTCGTCATTAGCAGCTGTCTGGATGCAGGTTGCAGAAAAACCAAGACCCTTCTTTGTTTTATTATCGGTAGGAATGACAAGTTGTCCCCATCCTTTTGCACTGTTATTTCCGATCACTTCGAGAGCATCTCTGTATGAGGAAATCGAGTTTCCTTTCTCTAATTGATTCTTATCGCTCACCGAAAGTGCTTGGAACTGAGTCCCAACAACCTCCTCGGGTTCTACACAAGTAGATAATGACAGGTTACTCACAATTAAGGCTTGTTCTCCACAGACCGTGACGAGTTGATCGTTCTTGACAAACTTCCATTTTTGGTGCAGCGTCGAAGTGACTGCCCCAGCCTGGTGTATCCAAGGTCTTCCTAATAAACAGTTGTACGCTGCCCGGACGTCCATGACCTGGAAAGTGATTAGGAAAGTGTGAGGACCGATAGTTATGGGAAGGTCGACTTCGCCGATAACTGCTTTCTGAGACCCGTCAAAGGCCTTGACGATGACCTCACTGCCCCTCATCGGGGATCCTTTGAATGATAGTCGCATTAAAGTGGACTTTGGCATAACGTTGATGGTCGATCCTGTGTCTACCAGTACGCTGGCTAAAGCATCGTCCTGGCAGTTAACTGTGATGTTGAGTGCCATGTTGTGACTTTTGCCCCCCTCTGGAAAATCCTCATCACTGAATCCTAAGTTGTTGCAGGAAGTGATGTTAGAGATGATGCTTTCGAACTGTCGTATTGATACATCCTATTCCACAAAGGCCTGCTCTAAGGCTTTCTGTAGAGCCTCTCTGTGGGCTTCATAACTGAGTAAAAGTGATAACACAGAGATCTTTGAAGGAGTTTGTAACAGCTGATCAACAATGATGTATTCACTCCTTTGGATGAGCTTCAGCATCTCATCATTGTATACACTTTATTATCAGAAGCATACAAGATTAGGAAAAGCAACAAACAAAGGGTCTAAAGGTTATCCAACCCCCCGAATCAAGAAAAGTTCTCCAATCTTCATCCCATTCATCATCAGAAGCTTGAAGTTGCACTTAGTTTCTCTTGATGGCCTTCATCCTTGTCTCTGATGTCTTTCTTGTTCTTGTTGCTCCTGAAGCTGCCCCAGCCGTGGACAGTGGTTTGTCCTTCAACTTCTGTGGATCTGGTTTCAACACTTCCTGCATATGTCTCTTCTCTACATCCTTGCTAGACTGACTCATGGCTCTATCTGTAATGCGATGTTAGAAGCTAGGAAGCTTGGTTTTTATACTGCATAAAGAGCTCTTGTTTGTATCACCTGACCAGTCAAAGTAGTCTTTGGCGTGGGAATTTGCTTTCTTGGGAACCTGTTTTTTTCTTGTCACATTGGATGCCAGAACTTCGTGTTTGGTGCCTTGGTAGAGGTTGTCCTAGTGTAACTAAAAGGATGAGCCTAGGTCTTGTCTAGTTGTCTGATGTGATTCCCTTTAGTTTGCTTTCGGTATAGCTGCTACTGC
Organism: Lathyrus tuberosus; assembly: GCA_022829125.1. Taxonomy (NCBI): domain Eukaryota; kingdom Viridiplantae; phylum Streptophyta; class Magnoliopsida; order Fabales; family Fabaceae; genus Lathyrus; species Lathyrus tuberosus. The sequence goes on along the minus strand of JALAZF010000308.1, from coordinate 1,321,334 downwards.
TGGTTGTGATCAAGTGGTTGTGACTACCTGAATAAAATACAGAAGGTGTGTTTTTTTGTCTTATGCTGATGTCCTACATACTGTTACAACATTGTTGTTTGTTGTGTACCATGCTTGTGGAGTTGGAAGAAGCAGCATTATCGTCCGAAGTGGCAGTTCTGACATAATATGGATTAGAATGGGCAGATTCTGATCTTGATGGTAAGTAGTTCTGGCAATACATGACTACTTTCATGGTGAAGACTCAATTAGGGTGCTACGAATGTAAGGACAGAAGGCTATTGCGAGTGGTGAAATCTGATCAGAATGGCTGAAGATAAGGAGGTTCCTTCTAATACAAGTAAAAGGTGGTGGCAGTCCTTATCTTGTGTTGCAAGTAATCTAAAGACATCTGTTATGGAATATGTGAGAAATTTCAAATCAAGTGGGCTTTTGTTTATTGGACTTGGCAGACCATGTATCTAAAATCATCATGGTGAGGTCTTGCTCAACATATACCAGAATGTGGCAATATTGTTGTGATATCATAAAGAGCATTGATTGTTAAGGCTGTTGTCTATGGCCTATTGCTGCAAGTGTGCTGATTTTTGTGTAGCCTGTGTGCTGTTCAAGTTTGTACAGTGTGATGTCAAACCACATGATGAGACATACCCTAGCTGGGTGAAGCTAGTGCTTATGCAGGAGAAGTCTAAAAAGCAGAATTGTTGTATGTGGGAGAGTTCATTTTTCTCTACTGTTCTCAAGGAATCTGGAAGAGATTGTGAGTTGTGCTGATCGATAGAAGTCATCTCAGAATCCAACGGACAAGAAAATGTGCTTGGAATGTATAAGTTTATGTGGAGTCTTGGGTTGATAATTTTATGAGCAAGCAGACAGATTGTTTTGGTAAGATGTCAGAATATGGTACAGGACATGTTTCTCTTGAGCCAAACAAGGAATTATTCTGGTCGGTAATGTAAGAATAAGGCGAAACACGTGTCTCTGCCTATGCATGGAGTGTTATTGGCTTGATTTATGGTAAGATTCAGTTGAGAAACATTAAAGGCAGTCAATGCTGTTTTAGAAGGTAGGCATTGAATTTGAATGGAGTTTTTGGTACCTAAAATAGTGTTTCTTTGACCAAGAACCTTGACATATTCAAAGCTCGTTAATTCCAAAGTAACTGGTAAGCTATTTATAGGGGTTGCTCTCTTCTCCTTCAGCCAAGTGAGTGTTCTTGTTTCACTAGTCTTATGGCGTTTGTTCGTATTTGGGTAAGCATCACTTGGGTCTGGTTCTGTGAGGGCCTTTTGGCTAAAAAGGGGGAGAAAGGGTGTGTGAAATTGTGTGAAATGGTTTGTACAGATGCCTTGTCTGGAGTCTGCAGTTCCAATTGTGCGCAGAGATGTCGAAGAGGGTGTCCTTTCATTGAGTTGGTGTTGAGTTCTTTGTGACTTGTGTCCTGAGTTATGAACACAGTTGTGACTTATGTTCTGAGTTACCTGGGTTGATAGATTGATACTTCTTAAGTTTCATCTTATGCCGCAGGTCGACTGGGGGCGTCTGATTAATTAAGGTGTGCAGAAATCTCTTATGCCACCATTGGTCCTTTGTGTCAAGACAAACGTTTCTTTTCTGGAGGAATCTTCTACAATTAATCTGGGTCTTTCCTGGAAGGAAAAAGAAATGTGTTGTATTAAGGGGGAGTGTGAGACATCTTCTTCCTCGTGTACACCAGATATCTTCTCCTTTCTTGTGAACCAAATGACTTCAGGACTTTTTACTTCTTAGGTCCTAATGTGATACCTGAAGTTATTGTGCTGTGGTGCTCGCAGGTGATGTTATGAAGCTCATAAAATATGCTGAAAAGAGTTGTCAAACATGATGTCCTAACATCATTCAAGTATTCCCAAGAGGATGATTCTCCATGATTGTTGTTCTTAGTAGCTACTGATGGCTACTGGAGGCCTTGGTCGACCAAAACCCTAATTTGGTGACACTGGCGATCTCGAGGCTTGATCCACCTTGAAGGGAGCAGCCTTGTGCTTAATCCTTGAAGTGGGAGTCCTCTTGTTCCTTTGTGGATGTTTGAGAGGTTAGACAAGTTGAAGATCATGTCATTTCTTGATTGATCCTTTGTCTAAGGCTCAGAGAGGGCTTGAACCCTAATTTTTTATAGTAGTGAATGCTCACCCATCTTTGGGGAGACTGATGAGGCATGAAGGTTCCTCCATATCGTGATGATGATTTTCCCAATGATGGGAAATTTTAGTGATCAAAATTTGGGGTATGACACCGTCTAACCGACCCGTATAGATGATTTTGTTTGTTCATTTAGTCAAGGGTTTAGCTTTAATGTCTTTCTAATTCAACATGCAGTTAATATTCAAGACAACTTTCAGCAACAACAACAAAAAAAGAAATCGTGCATAAAACAACAAGACAATAAACAATAAAAGATTAAACACATCAACATGTATAGGAGATTACAACCATCAAGACAATATCTGATGTTCCATACATCATCAAAACAACATCATAGTCATTTTTAACAGCTTTCTAGGATCGAGTTTCTCCATTTTTAACAAGCCTGTCAATTCTTCTAATCTTTTCACTGTCGGCCATTTCTCCATCTAACCAACTCACCAGGCTTCTCTAAAAATGCTCGAATGTCAGTGTGTTCTATAGTCGGATCTTCATCGGAGGCTTTATTGCCGAAAAAAAAGTTGAGCATCTCTTTTGATAAGATGACCATTTGGATTGGTAAAATACTCCATTCTTAAAAATATTTTTTTAGAGTTAAATGATAAAATAGGTGTAAATGATGTGAGACTTAGAGGTTGCTACACAAAGCTATTTATAGAAAATAGAAAAATAATAAAATATTCCACTGCTCGGCCAATGGATACCCGAGCTCGGTCAAGGGATTGTCGAGCATCTTCATGCAGTAAGGAATATATTTAATATTAAAGACTTCTGATTACAAAGTACAATCACAACAAGTTAAATTCAAAAAGCTTCTTAACAAACTAAACAACTCCTCTGTTAACTTCACCACTATGTGCTGAAAACATACACCTAACATCTTCATCATTTTTTATACGATCCAAGTAATACATGCACATAACCTTAGGGCTTGCATCAATCAACGTTATGTATGGATAACCATACTTTCGTACCTCAAAAAATGAGAATGACCTCGCGAAGCACAATTACATGCTCGCGGGATGAACTTAACAGAGTCGTCGCCGATCTTTATTTATTCCCATAGAGGGAAAGGGAAAATATCGAATAAAACCCCCAAAAGAAAGAACAAGGATATGGTCATCGCAACCAATATCTGAGTTCATGAGTCGGTTACGCAAGGGGAAGGTATTAGCACCCCTCACGTCCGTTGTACTCAAGGGGAATCGTTTAGTTAGGGTCGAAAGAATGGTAGCTTATGTTAGTTTCTAATCTTCTACTTATTAATGATAGAAAAGAGAGAAAATTTTTGGATTTTTTATTAAAGAAGACTTCGCAATCTCGTGTCTACGTATCCTGATAGTGCAATGAAGAACTCAGAGCCTTCGTAGTTTGAGGCTATGATGAAAAAAAGAAAAAGGTTGCTCACCAAGGATTGGGGCAAAAAAAGAAACAGGTTGCTCGCCAAGGATTGAGGCGAAAAAAGAAAAAGGTTGCTCGCCAAGGACCAGGGCGAAAAAAGAAAAAGGTTGCTCGCCAAGGATTAGGGCAAAAAAAGAAAAAAGTTACTCGCCAAGGATTAGGGGGAAAAAATAAAAAAGGTTGCTCGCCAAGCATTAGGGCGAAAAAATAAAAAGGTTGCTCGCCAAGAACTAGGGCGAAAAAAGAAAATGGTTTCTCGCCAAGGATTAAGGCAAAAAAAGAAAAAGGTTGCTCGCCAAGGTTTAGGACCCTTGTGCCTACGTATTCTCGTTGTGAAATGAGAAATCAGAGCGTTCGTAGTTCTGGGACTGCGGTGAAAAAAGAAAAAGGTTGCTCGCAAAGGATTGGGGCCCTTGTGCCTACATATCCTCATTGTGAAATGAGAAATCAGAGCGTCCGTAGTTCTGGGACTACAATGAAAAAGGGAAAAGGTTGCTCGCTAAGGATTATGGCCCATGTGGCTACGTATCCTCATTGTGAAATGATAAATTAGAGCGTCTGTAGTTCTGGGTAAAAAAGGTTGTTTGTTGGTCGATTTTAGCAAAAGATATTTAATCGCATTTGACAGAAAACATTGTTTTACCCAAAACAGGTGAGGAACGGACGTTTGCATCACAATATAATGGATTTACAAATATATATGTTAACCTTAAAGCCAAAGTATATATATAGTAAAAAGAAAAAACAAAATATCTATATTTATGTAAATGAAACAACACTGCAAGACACAGATATATTTACACATGATGCAAAAACTAATATATATAATATGTATATGTGAAACTTAATTTATAACGCTTAGAAACAGTAAGTGATCTAACTGAAACCAAATATACATATATTACTCCAAAAGATGCCAAAATAATGTAAACATAAACAAGATATATTTATATGATGTGAACTCAAAAGTGATACTAATGTAAGAGTGTTTTATGACAGCAGCTAAGCTTGGTGGTCTCCAAAAGGGAGATTAGGTTGAGGTGCGTAAGAAGAAACAAACATCGGAGATGACGAGAAGCTCGATCTGGAAGGCGGAAGGAGGGAAGGGACGCAAATTCAGTGACCTTATAACCAGTGTTTTCTTCACAAAATTCCCTGAATCCTTTGAAGCTAAGGATATGTTTCAGGTTTTCAGAGATTATGGCTTAGTGGAAGAAGTTTTTATTCCGACTCGAAGAGACATACGGGGAAAAAGATTTGGCTTTGTTCGATTCAGGCTTATGGTAAACGCAAGATTATTAGGAATCAAACTTGATAACATCATCATTCAAGGCAAGAATATTTTTGCTAATCTTCCAAGGTTTCATAGAGATAATAAGACTACTAGGAAGCCTAATGATTGGCGGGCGGACAAGCGAGTCTTGGTTCAACAGAAAACAGTGGAACAACAGCGTTATAGGAAGAGTGAAAATGGAAGAAATAATGTCTCTTATGCTAAGGTAGTTGGAGGAAATCACATAGGCATGCACGAAGGTGTGGTTAAGAGAGGTGTTCATTCTGAGATAAGGTTCAGGGACATTGCAAAAAAGCCATCTTTTGCTCATTTGGAAATTAAGATAGAAGAGAAAGATATGGCTCGCTTTGAGAAAGCTTTCGTTGGAGTGGTTTTGGAATCTGCATCTTCTTATAATCTGCAGGAAGTATTGCACTCTAAGGTTTATTTTCGTATCAGGGCAACTCCACTGGGAGCTAACTTAGTCTTGTTAGAGGAGCTGGATGTTGGTGAAATTGCTGTTATGGTGAGGGAAGGTAAGACTTGGGTAACCAGCTGGTTCTCTAACATTCATCCATGGTCATCGAGTGACGTGGACAATGAGAGACTCACCTGGTTATGTTGCTTTGGGTTACCTTGTCACGCATGGCGTCTGGAAATGTTTAAATTGATATCCAGCACGATTGGTGAATTTATCTGCTGCGACAAAGAAACAGAAGATCGGGAGAAGTTCGACGTCGCGAGATTCTTAGTCAAAACAAAATACTCTTTATGCCTTAATGAATCCTTCAACGTTGGTGTGAATGATGAAGTCTTTTGCGTTAAAATCATGGAAGAATTCCACGGCCCAAAACGTATTATGGTTGATGACAGTAGTGAGGAGGTCAGTGAAACGGACGACATCCAAATGGACGGAAATGGAGGTGATGATGGAGGCGGAGCATGGGAACTGTCGGAAGGGGAAGAGGAAAGTGAATTCAGGGATAACGCCGGTGATGGGATGGGTGATGATGAGAGCAACCTAGTAGGCGGCGAAGTTGAGGGTTCAGAATATAAAGGTGGTAAGGTTGTAGCTATTAATGGTGACATGTCAGTTGTGGCTTCTTTGGATGAAGGAATATCAATTAGTATAAAAGATTGTGGCAAAAAGGCTTTCATTGACGTGGGGGAAACTGACAAAGTTGGAAATAATAAAGAATTAGGAAAGTCAATTGCTTTTAATCCGGGTAAAGTGGACACAGTGATGGGATATACCTGCTAAGACGTTAGAAACTCACGTGAGTTTGACAAACCTTAGTAGGCCTGCGTTGAACATTAATTGTCATTTAGGTGAATTGGGCCTTGGATTAAATAACAACATTTCAGATCCAATATTTTGTACGAAAGTTGGGCCAGGGGTTCTAAAAACTTGTAAGAAGCCCATAGTTAAAAAAACCCCTTACGGAGATTTACAATAAGCTAAAAATTCCTTTCTCACCTTCCTATTTTGCTGCCCTATTACACTTTGAGAAACCCCAATTTGGGTTGTCAAAATTGGATAAAGCAATTGTCCCCTTAGAAGATTTACAAGATTCAAATTCAAGGTTTTCTGGAGGTTCGATTTTATGTTGTGATTCCATAAGCGATTGTGATGTTAATCAATGTAATTCTCGCATTCGCAGAAGCATTGACGATATCCCTTTAAGAGTTTGGCAATCAATTAAGAACATGGGTATTGAAGGAGATGAAGACGACGATTTCTTTGAAGGGGTAATCCGAAAAATGGAAGATGCCGATAGACAAGATTTCGAGACAAAGAGGGTGGCAGAAATCAAGTTCAAATGAATTTAGTTACTTACAATGTGAAAGGGTGTGGAAGTTCGATGAAGAGAAGGAGGCTAAGGCAGATGCTATCAAAAGAAGGGGTTGAAGTTTGTTTTATTCAAGAGACGAAATGCAAGAAGATGTTTGAGGAATTCGCTCAAAGCATTTGGGGGAGTTCTGATTTTCAGTGGTCTGCTATTGATGCTTGTGGAAATTCTGGAGGGATAATGACTTTGTGGAGGAAATGGTTTTCCTTGTCTAAATTCTACTTGGAAAAATAAGAACTGCTATTTTGTAAATATATACTCTTCTTGTTGTCTGTCTGAAAAGAGAAAACTTTGGGAAGATATTTTGGAGTTAAAAGCTAAGATGGCATCGGTGTGGTGGATCGTTGGTGTCGATTTTAATGCTACTAAAAATAGGGAAGAAAGAAAGGGAAGAGGGACAGGTAATCATTTGGAAATGGAAGAATTTTGTGAGATTATTAGGTCAGTGGAGCTTGAAGATCTTCCATCTGTTGGAAACAGGTTTACATATTTTAATTCTAATGGATCTTGCAAGAGTCGCCTTGATAGATTTTTGGTCTCGTTGGATATGGCAAATGCTTGGAATTCGGTGGTTCAAGTCATCGGGGATCGTGATATTTCTGATCACAGACCAGTTTGGCTCAAAACCAAGAATACAAATTGGGGTCCGAAGCCTTTTAAAATTTTCGACTGTTGGTTTGATCATATGGAATTCATGTCGTTTATGGATAGGGAATGGAAGTCATTTAAGGTTGAAGGAAGTGCGATCCAGGTTCTAAATGGAAAAATGCAACTGCTCAAACAAAAACTGCGTTGGTGGAACTCAAATGTCTTTGGTAGAATTGATTTGAACATTAAAGGAGACATTAATTCTTTAAACAATATTGAGAGTGAAATGGCAGATGGGGCTGAAGGTGGGATGGCAGATATTTTGGTTAATCGGAGCAAAACTTAGAAGAAAGTTTAGGAGAATATTTGCTTGAAAGAGAGCATTATCCATCAAAAGGCTAGGACCAAATGGGTGAAAGAAGGTGATCTTAATTCAAAGTTCTTCCATGGGTTGATGAAACAGAGATTGAGGAAGAATGCAATTATGTCTGTCATGGTGGGATCAGAAATGGTTGAAGAGGTTGTCTCAGTCAAAAGCTTCATCAAGAATCATTTTGAAAGGTGTTTCCGCAAGTCCTTGGTGGCTCGACCAAAGATGAATTTTCATGATTTGGAAAGACTGTCTAGCGATGATAGCAGTAAGTTGGAGGAGTGGTTCGGGGAGGATGAAATCAGGGAGGCGGTTTTTAGTTATGCAGCTAATAAAAGTCTGGGACTGGACGGATATAACATGGGATTTCTTCATAAATGCTGGGGGGTGATTCGACTGGACTTTATTTCGTGTATTCAGGAATTCTACTATTGTGCCAGGTTACCTAAAACCATGACATCTTCTTTTCTGGTTTTAATTCCTAAAATCGATAACCTGCAGCACTTGGCAGATTACATGCCTATTAGTTTAATAGGCTATGTTTACAAAGTGATTTCAAAACTTCTAGCTTAAAGATTGAGAAGTGTAATGGGGAAATGAAGGTGTGAAAAATGCAAGAAAGGGGGGTTTGAATTGGATTTTCAAAATAAATCGTTTCTTTAAAATAACTTTCTCTTTAAGACTTTACCCCTTTTCTAAAGAAAAACAACTTGGTTAAACAAAGAGATATAAACACGTTATGTTTATACTAGTTCACTTGAGAACCTCTCACGTTAATCTAGTCCACCCGCCAAGGTGATTTCGCCTCTCTTAACGAGGTCTTAATCCACTATTCAACAAAATAGTACACTGCACGAGCTAACACAGCTGGTGACTAACAACAACCTCTAGAACTCACACGTTCTAGACTTCTCAAGTAATCCAACCACACAGGTCTTACCTAAGGCACAACCTCTAAGACATGCGTCCTAGACTTCTCAAGAGATCTAATCACTAAGACTCTCTTAAGGAATACAACTTTAAGTTCAAATACAATGGGTTTACAGAAAATTGCTTCTTATCAGGCTAATAATGTAAACTAGTTTTTAGACCAAGAATGACTTAAGAAAGAATAGAGTTAGAAAGTATTGTAGCAGTTTGCGTGTATATCCTTCTTCAAGTCTTTGAGCTTCCTTTTATAGCCGAGTGAAAAGAGCCTTTGAGATGGAATCATGATAGCTAAGTAGGCTTACGGCTAGAAGCGTGAGGACAGGTACAAAGTCTTCTGCATGATGCGCGTCCTGTCTGTATCAGATTGTCTTGTTTGTATTTCGCACAGTCTTCAAGAATTTTAACGTTGTAATGTGGTACAGCTATACAGTGTGGCAAGTTTTCTTGGCTTCTCAACTTCAGAGGCTTTTTGTGAGCATGAGTAAGAAGAGAAAACATTTATCGGTTCTTGAGATTATCAAGTCTTCGAATCATCAGCTATGTGCTTCCAGAATCTTCAGAACTTGTCTTCAGAACCTTGTTCTCTTAATCCACTTCCTTCATATCTTCAGAGGCTTCTGATAATTTTTTATTAAAGCATGAGAGTCGACTTTGGGTAGGTCTTCAGAACCTTGATCAGAGAGCGTGAGGCTTCAGCATCTGGACTTCATTCCACCAGAAATCTCGTCTTCAGATCTTCAGAACTCATACTATTTTCCTTTCAAAATAAAGTCTTTTGTGTTATCTTTGTTCAGCTCTTTTAAGTATATAGACGAAATGTCTTTCTTTAAGTATTGCGCTGATTCTTAGGAGCATAACCTATTTGCTAGGTTCTCACAAGTAACAACATTAGTTGTGCAAAATTGTTCATGCCAATACCCATTTGTTATCATCAAAACATAGAGATAATATTGCAGAAACAAATCTTGTTCTCGCAATATCCCCCTTTTTGATGATGACAAAACTATGTATTTGATGACGCAATTTTGATATATAAATATATAACACAGAGAACATGGAAAAGGTTTTTAGGATAGCTTATCCCTTTTATGAAGTGCTCCCCCTGAGTATTAGATTTGATTAAGGTTCTTGCTCGGGCTCCCCCTGACTTCATTAACCTTTTGAGTCTTTCTTCATCATCAGAGTTCTGAGTTATCTGCATAGAGGAAAAATACAGAAAAACAATCTAATAGAGATGATAGATTTATCTGTTAGCATGTAAGCAACATTGATTTTCAGAGAATGACTATAAGATCAAAATTATCTCATTCATATACTTTCTCCCCCTTTTTGTCATGAATCAAAAAGATAAACACAGGGTAGTCCAAGGGTGTAAAACACAGAACTAAAACTTAAAAGAAAAACAGAGGTTTATTTACTGTCAGAGGACATCTTGTCCCAAATCTTCTTCATCATGATCTGAAGATTTTCATTGACAATATCTTGCTTGTCAAACCTTTCTTTGAAGTTCTTCTGTTCAATTTTGATTTCATCAATGGCTTCTCCCAGACGCTTGATAACAGGATCAGAATTGAAAGCAATCATAGCACTTTCTTTAGCTCTTTCAGCTTCAGCAGCTTCTTGTGCCTTTCTCGCAGCTTGCTCTTCAGCTTCTTTAGCAGCCTTTTCTTCAGCTTCTTTCTGCTTGGCAACCAAGAACTTGAGTACTTTGACTCTTGCTTCAGCTTCTGCTCTCTCTTTAGCCTTTGCTAGTTCAGTAGTTATAGTTATATTTGACAAACTTACAATTCTTGTAAGTTCCATGTCCAGCCATTTTTAAAAACTTTGACAGGCACTCTCAAGTTCCATGAGCTTTGTGCTTGTACAAAGTTCCGCTCTTAGCTTAGCAAACATCTCAAGTGCTTTGTCATGAAACTGACTTGTACATTCTTCAAAGGATGTTGGCGGTGGAGCATTGTAGATAACAAGAGCGAGGTTGGATTTATCAGAGTTGATTTCAGGTGGTGGTTGCTGAGATAGGTCAATCTCAGTAGCAGTAGGTTTAGGTGGTTGTTGTTGATCGGTAGGAGAGAATACTTCAAGTGTTTCCAGATTGTTATGGATTTTAGGAGAAGGAAAATCAGAAGGCTGGATTAAGGATTTAGTTATGATTTTCTGATGAAAAGCATAGGCCATTGGTGAGACAAGTATGTCTTGTTTTATGATAGGTAAGGTTGTTGATGAAGAAGGAATTTGTGGGGTTTCTGAATGAGACATTGATGGTTGTATGTTAGATGGTTTGACACAGACTGATGGATCAGGATTGGATTTTGATGTAGTAGATAAACCTGTATTCTCGAGGATTTTTTATCTTTTACTCCTCTTCCTTTTCTGAGGCTTAGAGATGATGGTAGCATGCTTTCTTTTCTTTTTAGGAGACTCAATAAGAGCTGGTTCAAAATTCAATTGATCAGTCTGCTTAGTTTGCTCTGTTTTCTCCCATTCTTCTTCTTCATGCTTGATTTCACAGACATCATACCCTCGTGCTTTTACTCAATCTAAGTATACAGCTAATTCTTCAAGTTGGTAACTTCTGTGATAAATAGGATAACCCAACACAGTGACCCTTCGTTTACTTAAATCGTCAGAGATGGTGAAAGGATTCACCTTTACTTTATTGATTATTCTCATTTGCTTAAGAGTTGTGGCATTTACTAGTTCTCCAAGGGTTGTGGTCAGATCTTCTATGTATTTGACTTCTGTAACCAGAGTGTCTATTATACCACTTTCATAGAAAATGTCTGAGAGCATTCTTCCAAAAGGGATGTATCTTGGTATATCATTTCTGTATCCACCGGTTATCCTGGTTTTTGTTACCATGTCTCTCAGATAGTAAAATAGGATAGAAGGTAGGCACATTCTTTCTTTGGTGATCAGATAGTAAAGCATGTATTTCTGGTTGGCATTGAAGGAATCTACAACATGTGATGAAGGCCTAGGATTGATGCAGCCAAGAATGATCTTGTGCCAGATTTTTAAGTGTGCATGCAAATCTTCTCTCTTGTACTCCTTTTTGCTTAGTTGATAGTTAGCGTAGATGGTTAGGTTGATCTTCTTTTCCACAAATGAAGATTTAGAGTTCATCCCATAGACTCTCTTATTCTTCATAAACTTCAGGTTGTAAAGATCAACAATGGATTTTTTGGTGATGACGATCTTTCTTCCCAGAACATAGGAGACAACATGGATCTTGTCACAAACAGCTTGTCTCCAAAAATCTTTTACAAGTGCTTCAAAAATTGGTCCTTTGAGCCTATCAAAGAAATTGGTCCATCCTTGAGCTTCTACTTCTTTGATTAGATTAAATCCATTTTCGGCAAGATTCTGGAAATCTACATGCAGTTCCTTGAGTACAGTTAGATTCACAAGATTACAGGTGTCAGAAGCTTCTCTTTGGGTAATGATTTCTTCGTTTATTTGAGAAGAATGAGATGAAGATGAAGCGACCATTTGGTTTGTTAGAGATATTGTTGAGGATGGCTCGGTTAAGGGAGCTGACAATCTCCTGGATAATGCTTCAAATTCTTGTGAGAACTTGACGGCTTCTTCTTGCATTAGGGTCATCATTTTGAAAAGATGAGCGATTTAGAGGAAGAGTAGAGATTTAGGGTTTTTGAGGGTTTTGGTGAGGAGTGAGAGTGATAGAATGTTTTGAAGAGTTGAAGAACACGAAGTGAGAAGAATGAACGTCTTTGGATTGTTCCCAAGAAGAATTAGAGGTAATCTAGGTTACGCGTGTTAACTATTCTCTAATGGAGTGAAAAGTTATGGTATTTATGAGATTGTGAAGTATATAAGTGGATAGACACGTAAGGGAATAGGTGAATAAATGGGATAAAGTTAAGTTAATCTCGAGAAAAATGTTGTTCTTTCAATTTGTATAATTAAAGTGACTTAAATTTATTTAAATCACATGCAAAAATAATTTTCTGAATATATGACATGTCACATATTTATCAAAACTTGAGATGCGTTAAGAAAAAGGTTCTGATGATTTGAAAATACTTTTCTTCTAACTAAACACATGAGGTTCTGAAAATGTTTTTATTCTGAACAGTACTTCATATTCAAGTGTTTTAAAATGATTAGAAATCTATCTTCAGCTAAGGGTTTTGTAAAAATGTCAGCCCACTGATGGTCTGTATCAATGAATTTTAAGCATAGAGTTCCCTTCTGAACATAGTCCCTAATAAAATGATGTTTTATTTCAATGTGTTTAGCCCTAGAATGCAAAATTGGATTTTTACTTAAGCAAATAGCAGCAGTATTATCACAGAAGATAGGAATGTTACTCTCATATATCAGATAGTCTTCTAGCTGACTTTTCATCCATAGCATTTGAGTGTTGCATAGGGAAGTTGATATGTATTATGCTTCTGCTGTTGAGAGAGCAATTGTAGATTGTCTCTTGCTTGACCATGAGATTAGGTTGCTTCCTAAGAACTGACAGTTTCCCGATGCGCTCTTTCTTTCTAATCTGTCTCCAGCATAATCTGCATCGGAGTAACCAGAAAGAGTATACTCTGATGTTTTCTTATACATCAGGCCAAGGTTAGTTGTTCCTTTCAGATACCTTTGAATTCGCTTGACAACGGCTAGATGTGACTCTCTTGGATCTGATTGGAATCTAGCACATAGATGTACACTGAATAATATATCAGGTCTAGAAGCAGTTAGATATAAGAGAGAACCTATCATACCACGATAGAGTTTTTGACAAACCTTAACTCCTGTTTCTTCTTTTCCCAGACACATGTTGGATGCGTTGGTGTTTTAGCAATGTTGCAATCCGTCATATTGAACTTCTTTAGAAGTTCTTTTGTGTACTTGGTTTGATGGATGTAAGTGGCCTCTGACCTTTGATCAATCTGAATTCCAAGGAAGAACTTCAGTTCTCCCATGAGGCTTATTTCAAATTCGGCCTGCATTAACTTTGAAAATTCTTCACATAGAGAAGAGTTAGCAGAACCAAAAATAATGTCATCAACATAGATTTGAACAATAAGAATGTCATTCTTATATGTTTTGCAGAAAAGAGTTGTGTTAACCTTTCCTCTGGTGAAATTCTTTTCTAATAAAAATTTGCTCAATCTATCGTACCAAGCTCTAGGAGCTTGCTTTAAACCATAGAGTGATTTTCTAAGTTTAAAAACAAAGTCTGATTTTTCTGAATTTTCAAAACCAGGAGGTTGTTTGACATAAACTTCTTCTGATATATAACATTTTAAGAATGCACTCTTAACATCCATTTGATATAGAGTGATGTTATGATTTACTGAAAAGGATATTAGTAAACGTATTGCTTCAAGTCTAGCAACTGGAGCAAATGTTTCGCTGTAGTCAATTCCTTCTTGTTGACTGTATCCTTGAGCAACAAGTCGTGCTTTGTTTCTGACAACTTCTCCCTTTTCATTTAGCTTGTTCCTAAATACCCACTAAGTTCCAATTACATGAACATTCTTAGGTTTAGGAACTAGATCCCAAACATCATTTTTGGAGAACTGGTTAAGTTCTTCTTCCATAGCCAGAACCAAGTCTTTGTCCACGAGGGCTTCTTCAATTGTAGCTGGTTCTATCAATGATAGTAGTCCTACAAGTGTTTCTTCTGATGGTCTAAAGGCTGATCTGGTTTTGATAGGAGCATCTTTGTTACCCAGAATTAGTTCCTCAGGATGGGATGTGGACAGTCTTCTTCTTCGTTGAGATGGGGTATTTAGAGTTACTTCAGTGGTTTCTGGTGTAGGATCTTGCTGTTCTTTAACTTCATCTGTCTTTTCCTTAGGTTCGAAGAATCTGATTTCCAAATCTGCAAGTTTCTCAACTAGCTCTGACTTTTCTGAGTCAGGCTTGTCATTGAATCTAACATGAATAGATTCCTCCACAATTCTTGATTATGTGTTGTAAACTCTATAGCCTTTCGAGCGTTCAGAGTATCCCAACAATAGATGTAACACCCCAATTTCCATCACGAATAAATACTACATAAATAAATCAGAGTACATAAAAATTTATTATTCTTAGACAGAAACAAGGATGCCACTTTTGAAGAAAGAAAACACAACCCCTGCTCAAAAATTTGATACATAACACAAAATGGAATAAACATAAAAGGGAAACTTTTTCCAACAAAAGGGAAGTTCAATTATGGAATAAAGCGGAAAGATCCATAACTGACTTGTTTTACAAAATAAATTATTTTATAAATCAAAATATTCATACAAAGGTAATACAAAATAGATCCAACAAATGTATACGTATATAATCTTCACAAAAGGATGGAGAACAGACAGACCGACAAAAGGATGGAGAACTAATCTTCACAAAAGCCTCCAAGACTCAAATCTGCAATTGCCTCGTAGGGCAACAAACCACAACAGAAGGGTGAGAAATAACAACTAAATCAAGATTGTATAATAATATGCAACACATATAAATTCACATGCATAATTATTCTCACCACAAGCATCACATACTAATACATATAGCATGCCACAAATACTTAACATATTCCTAATAATCAAACCCCATAGCATATATCAATTATACCAACATAATCACATATTCACACATAAGACATACCAAAGTTATGACATATGGAAACACACCACCACATCACATAGCATATGTCTATACATAAAACATATCATCCATACCAATGTGTTTATCACAAATGCCTATCAAATCACCAATGCTATCACAAGCTCAACACGTAATCAACCAATTCACAATCTCCCACACATAATTAATCCATTCATGATTTTTCACACATAATCAATCCATTCATGATTTTTCACACATAATCAATCCATTCATGATTTATGCAAATGCATAGAGACCGACACAATGACTCTATGCAATGCAATGCGGTACCATCCATCCATCATCTCATTATTAATTCACTCAGGAATTATTGGAATCATCGCTTGTTGTCACTCCCGGGATTTTCATCCAAGTACAAACACGAAAGTGGCACGGAACAGAGTCGCCAGCAATGTGTATTTATCCGAAGAGAGGGAAAGGAAACACCGCATAAACCTGAGGGAAGGAAAGAGCATGGTCTTGCGACCAAGAGAACTGGGTTCGGGAGTCGGTTACGCGAAGGGAAGGTGTTAGCGCCCAACACGTCCATCGTACCCGATGGGATCCACGCTTTCTTGTCTCGATCGAAGGGTGATAGAAAAGATACTAGAAAAGGAACGGAAAGAGAATGAGAAACAAATGTAGGGAAAATAAAAGAAGTGCTCGAATGGGCCGTACCCCACTGCCTACGTATCCCATCAGGAACATGAGAATCAGAGCAACGTAGTTCCCCTCAGCTAAGGGAAAGTTGTTTGTGTTTTTAGTGGAGACGTCAGAATACGCGTTCCAATAGTTAGCTGTTGTAGCTCGCTGTAAGGAGACTTAGGCGTTACCTGTTTGCGGTAGAACGGACATGACGATTCCTTAAGGAATGAGTGAATGAGATGAGGAGAGTAATCCCAGAGGAAAGACGTTATTGTTTGTTTGAAGTTTTTTAGAAAGAAGTGTTTTGATTGTTTGGTGTTTACAATGCATATTGTATTTAAGTCCTTCACGTAGGATCGAATGCCTCGCATGTCGACCCAAGACGGGACGTATGCTAAACATTCTAAGAAAGTGAGAGAAGACCCCTCACTATCTTATTCTCACATGAAAGGCTCAAATACAATATTTGTTATGCCTTTATTAAGTGTTTTTTACTTTTTGTTTTGAGATGAGAAAGTGACTCAAATGGAAGCAAAAGGTGAAAACTAAAGAGGACTAAGACTCAAACCTCAAAGTTGTCATACATGGATGTTCCTATGGTTAATGTGGTTTAAGAAACCTAATCCTAAGAGAAAGGAGAAGAAGAATGAATTAAACAACTCGTTTCTAAAGTAGAAGATGAGTTATAACTCAAAAGGGAGGAGAAAGAAGTTATTCAAGGGAAGCATGTAAATGCTTATCATGATCACAAGTTGAATGATTAAAAGAGATAAGAGAGAATGAAAGAAAGAAGTCTATGTGGAAGCATATCCACACCCTTACTTACCATTAGCACCTACATGAAAATGTTAGTTCAAAAACCATTTACAAGTAGTGAAATAAGGAAAGGATAACAAGTAGTGCTCAAACAAGCTAAGAATCAAGGGATAAAGATACTAAGAGATGAAACTCATTCAAGGTCAGAACCTATGCTCTAAGGATATTCTCTAATGTTAAGATATCAAACATGAACTAAATTTGCCCACACAATGCCTTAAACATCAAAGAAGTGCAACATGAAAGGAATAGATGAAGAATGAGTAGAAATGCAATGTAATCATGCAATAATGCTCCACAAAAGATTAAAGTTAGAATCATATATCATTCATAAATGTCTCACAATGCATATGAATCATCACACAAATCATGGATAAAAGAATGCAAGTAGAAGAAATAAGATGGAGAAGAAGTAAGTACAAGAGCAACATGTTCAATTATATGCACAAAGTGCCATATTAGAGATGCATAACATGCGAAATGATTAGTGAATGCATATGGGCAGTGGCATACCATTGATGAGATGCTAATGTAATGAGGGAAATGTCATACAAAATACACACATGAGACATGTAGAGCATAAGAAGAGATAATAGATGGAAACATGTCAATGTTCAAATTAGAATGCAAAATTCATGCCAAATGCAAATACAAATCAAAGTGACTTATAATGAAACAAAGGTGACCTATAATATCATACAAGTGACCTATAAAAGATGCACAAACAATCATAAAAATGGTGGCATAAATGACTCATCCAAACATGTTAATATGGAGTATAATAAAGTGCACATAAGTAATTTCAATCATGAAGAATCAAACAAATATCAAAGCACATGATAAAATTGTAAAAAATTAAGTCCTAAACAACCTAAGTCAGAAGCAACACATGTGTTAAAATTCCATGACCAAATTCAAAAGAAAACATGACCCAAGTGTCTCACCAAGTCACATTTAAACACATCAAAAGAAACTCAAATATGCGCATCAAAACATATGATAGAATGAATTTAAAAATGCATCCAAAATATTTTTAGATGCTTCATTATGTCTTTTAACCAATGCAAAAAGAATGGATACAAAATATTGTGTGAGATGAGAGAAACAAAATACACAAGTTCAAGTGTCAAAGAAGAACCTTATTCCAAAAGCAATTGAAAGAAAATTATGGAATTATGATATAAAATCAAGGAAGTCAGGATTAAAAATAATAGGAAATTATTTTTATGCACCAAGAACACACATGAATTTATTTAGAATTTTTTTAATATGTTTTGGTATTTTTAAAAATAGAAAATGGAAACAATATAAAAAGGAAAATAAAATGAAAAGAAAATAAAGCAAGGGGGTGCAGCGTGAGTAATTTTCCAGTTGAAAAGTGTATTGGGCTCAAACATGGGGTGTGCAAATAGAAATTAAGACCCAGTCCAATTACACATGTGCTTGTGTGTGGAATGGTGTACAATCAATTACATACGTGTTGCAATCATGGCCACAAGATTAATCCATCACCACCATTCAACATAACAATCATATCAAACGAAACAGCATGCACGACCACAATAAGTACCACGCACGCACACACATGTGATCTTCTGAGATTAAAAACAAAGCACGCGCACTTCACATGACTTTTTAATGTGTTGGCACTTTAAGAAGCGTTGGATGAATTGGATCGGACGGCTATGATATATTCTAGTCCTAAAACCCTAAACGCACCTCACCGGCCGGAGAATGACCTCCGGTCATCTTCTCCGGCCACTCTCCGGCACCTGTAAATTTCACATGCCCCAGAAATATGCAAACCATACATCAAAATAAAGCTGAAGTCATGTACATTCCAAATCTAACATTGAAAATCACATAGCATGCATATACAGAGAGATTCGAACACCAACAGTTTGCCCTAATTTTTTCAACTATGCTGCTAATGAGCCTATCAACTAGCCAGGACTCACACTGCTTCTATTAAGCCACATACAACATAAAACTAAGCTCAAATCACATGAATTCGTGTAAGCCAAGTTAGAGAAATGTGCACCTGAAACTGTGAAGAAACTTGGATCCAAAGAAAACCAGAGAGAAGCAATTAACCTTGAGCTTCCTAGGAGCAAAATAAATGCTCTGAATCCTTAGATCTTGAAGAAAATAGGTGGAGATTTGAAAATGTAATGCAGCTGCACTTGGAGGATTATTGTTGATTCAGTGTATTCTTGCTCCAGAAATACCAAACAATGATGATGATTGATGAAGATGAGTGATGGAAGTGATGAATTCGTGTGAGATCAGAGAGAGAGAATAGAGAGAATTTTGAGAGAAAGAGTGAGAATGATTTGAAGTGAGAGTGAAAATGAAGTGGTGTCCTCAAATTCTGAGTGATTTTTGAATATATATGTTGAGTTAAATGGTAACTATGGTGGTTAATTGGGTGAGTTAAGTGAGTTGGAGTTTAGTTAACTGAGTTCACCCTAACTAACTGAATTAAGTTAGTTAGGGGCGAGTGGGAAGGTTGGGATGTGGTGAGGTGAAGCTCATGGTACTATGGTGAGGATGAGAATGAATGATGGTGATGAAGTGGTGCTGCAGAAAACTTGCAGAGCAAGTTTTTATTCTTTTCCTTTTTTATGCATGGCACGACATGGCATGTATGTGTGTGTAGGGGATGTTGGTTTAAAAAAGGAAAAAAGGTGACTGGTGTGGGAGTGTATGCGTGTGAAATGATGAACAACAACAACAATTGTGACAACATTAGCAACATGGTGATCATGACATCAACGAAACCATGAGTGTTTGAGGGTGAAAATCTCCATGTTTATTGCATGAAATCATGAGCTTTTGATGCCTATGCAAAGATGGTACATCATAGAACAAGATTGGTGTGAATTTTGGATTGAATAAAGGCTTGTAAGATGGTGTAAAATGGCTTAGAACATCAAGGTTCAACACCGGTGCATGGGCGTGGCAAGTTGGTAGGTTGGCATGGCAACATGACTTGGAAAATTCAGCATGAACATATCAACTTTGGGCCACTATAACTCCATCATAACTTGCTCAAATGGAAAAATATCCAACATCAAAGTTGAAAAGGACATTGAGATGAACAACTTTTATGTTCAACATTTTTTCATTTGGAGCTTCCATCATTGAGAAAAGTATCTTGACATTTTGCCCACCATGTGTTTGACAAAATTATGGCGCGCAGACCTGGTCTTGCTTGGTCATGACTTGGTTTTTGACATAGTTTTGTCAAACTTTGATTGACCACAACTCCCTCAATTCTGATCCAATGGAAGAGTTCTTTATATGGATTTGAAGCTTAGAGTGTGAACTTTAATTGGCTCAACTTGGGCCTGAGGTTTGAAGCTTTTATCATGGAGAAAGGAAGCCTCAAAGTGTTGTACAAAATGGTCCAAACTTGCCATTTACTGAAACCCTAAGTTTCTAAAAATGGCAATTTTGTACATTCCTTGATTTTTCATGATTCCTCCATCATTTCTTTATCAAATCTTGTCCAATGAACATATGTAACTTGAATTTCATGATTTTGACCTTAAAAAGTCAGGAGTTGACTTTTTCCTCTGCACAGTTGACTTTTCCCCAAATTTCCTGATTCTCAACCAATTGACCAATTAAACCTCTTCTGAAATGAATCAATGGGCAATCTCCCATCTTTAGACCCTTGAGGACATGTAGAATACCCTGAGATCAAATTTTACCCAAGAAATCAGAAATAAACTGATTTCATGGCAAACCCTAGTTTTAAGCCCTCAGTCTAGGAGAAAATATCACATCTTCCAAATCCAAATTCCTCTGGATATGATGTAAATCATGTCTAACAAAGATGAGATATGACATTTGGAGGTGATAAAAACTCAAAGATCTTGCCCATTGGGGCATTCTACTCAAGAACTCCAAAACCCTAGTTTTGCACTGACTAGGATGATGTGATTCCCTGCATTCTCTTGTCAAGCTTGATCATATGATGAGGTGATGACCCATTAAGACCTCTTAGGGCTCAAGGCTCCTTGGATTTGACTTAGACACCTTGATCCCATGCCAAAGAACCAATGCCATGATATGATTATGAGTATGACCTAAATGATATGCAAATGAAAAAGAAACATAAGCCAGAAAAAGGTAGGGCAAATTTTGAGGTGCTACACTTGTTACTTAGTGTAACTCCCCGTCGGGCAAACAATGTTCCCCGTCGCTTTAGGTCCTCTTTGTATAAGGCACACGACGTTTATGGATCGCTTTAGGTCCTCTTTGTATAAGGCACACGACCCGATCGCTTTAGGTCCTCTTTGTATAAGGCACATGATCGTCTATAACGTCGCTTTAGGTCCTCTTTGTATAAGGCACACGACCGTTACAGCAGATTCCCTCTGGAATCATTTCGTCGCTCACACCCACTAGGGCACACGACATCACAAGAATGCATATCATGATGCTTGGCATACAATGACTCAGGACAATCAAATGCATAACATACATAACCATGTGAACCATCTCAACATCAATAATCATGCATTGAAATCAAACTCAAAACAATGCACTTATTTGCCATAAGGCCACAAACCATCATCACATTGAATTTCACATAAACAATGCATTTCATCATAATTCATAAACCACAACAATTAGCATTTTAGCATATACACTCATATCAATTCACATCGAGAATTACTCACCATCAACCACAACAATCCTACAATCATACAATGATACTCACAACACTAGGATTCACGCCACGAAGGCTACCCACAACAACATTCATAATAACATACACTTGTATTCAATTCAACAAAGTATTTTTCCATTAGGCCACAAGCAACCACAACAAATTATCACATGCTTCAACATTATATAAACCACATAAAAGATCCATGTTATAGAACAATAGCACAACACACGGTAAAACACCGACCGCACGCATTTAACGCGATAAAAACCCGAAAACCCAACACTTTTATAAAACCACGACTTAAATAAATCATCTACTGCCCTCCAAACCATTTTTAATAGAAATGATATTTTATTAGCTTTCCAACACTTCGAACGGTGACCAAAACGGACTTACGGTTCAAAAGTTATGAAGAAAATAAAATAGAAAAATCTCACGTTCGCTCCAGTATTCGCTAGGAGAACCGTAGCGAACCGTGGCAGAAAAAAACCAACATAAAGTTCGCTAGGCGAACCTTCGCCCGGTCCTTCGATGTGGTTCGCTAGGCGAACCCGCAAAACCCAGAATTCGCAGCAGCGTCAATATAGGTCATTTGGGACCAAAATCCATCATTTCTTCCACCCAAACCCTTCCAATTCATACCATAACAACCAAAACATGTTCCAACATAATCAACAAGTATTCGCATGCATTTATATCGAATTCCAACTGTGAAAACCTCGATTTCTATCAATTGTTCACAAATTCAACCCAATGGAAAACATATATTTTTCAACCAAACATTCAAACCAATACATACATATACATATACAATCGAAATATAATCGAAACTTCTCACCCTTACCCGATTAATCGCGCTTGAACGGATGATTTCTTCTATCCCAAGTTTTCCTCTTCTTTTCCCTTCTCTTCCTTTCTCTCTTCTCTTTTTCTTTCGTTCCTTTCTCTTTCTTTTCTCTCTTTTTCTTTCCAATCTCTATTTAAACAAAAACCTATTTTTCTAAAATATCTAACCAAGCAAAATGACCAAAATACCTCTACACTCAAATATCTCACAAACGCTTTCAAAACGTGGCAAAACAAAAACATACCGATGCAAAACATATCGTGCAATAAAAGTTAAAAAGAAAAATATAATTTAATGCAAATATTTTACCTATCAGAGAAATTAACCAATTAACTCAATTAGTAGGTAAAATACA
Organism: Lathyrus tuberosus; assembly: GCA_022829125.1. Taxonomy (NCBI): domain Eukaryota; kingdom Viridiplantae; phylum Streptophyta; class Magnoliopsida; order Fabales; family Fabaceae; genus Lathyrus; species Lathyrus tuberosus. Next base: position 1,298,773 of record JALAZF010000308.1, on the reverse strand, counting down.
ATAAATTCACATAAATGAAGTAAATAAATACAATTAAACAAATCGAGGCGTTACAATTCCCCCCCCCCCCCCCCACTTAGAAATTTTCTTCCTCGAAAATATAACTGATACGAACAACTCCGGATACAATTCTCGCATCCGACTAACAAACTATCATGCCAACAAAAGGCACACCACGAATAACACAAACTGACAAACCACCTTGCTAACAGTAGCTACAACAACGACATGACAATGATGACAACTACAACGATAAGATGCAAAGCCCATACAATGCACTTGACGACTAACTCACGACTCAAGGAAAACCATGTGACCAACACCCAGGTAACACTCCCCTAATTCCCCACACAGGAATTAGCCACTCGCACTCGAACCATCACAATAGAAATGAGGCAACTACTCAAACAAGAACATAAAGTTCCACGACCCAACATCGTTTCAACAACCTCTACATAACCACAATACCAACATCCTTGTCACACAACGACCTTACAACAATGCTACGATTCACCAATCGAACATATAACCAAAGCATCCATCTACATAGTAGCCCACGAATAATGTGTAAACCTTTCACCTAACACTTCCATTCTGGAATGTCCAATGGTCTCATCATTCCAACATGTTTCCAATGTTCAACCTATGAACTCTTACAAGTCACACACGCATAAACACAATGTGCCACATCACGCTTCCGTTGCGCACTCTGATTACTCGCAACAATCAAATCCACCAATTTCATATCCAAAGTCTAACTCTTTCTCATATTCACCAAAAATCATTGTTCACTGTTAATATACCTAACCTCACACTCTGCTGTGTTAGCTTACACACCAGACCCAAGTCTCAGAATTGCTCAAATAATTCTAACTCCCTGACCACCAAAACAGACATGCATAAAAGCTTTCGACTTAACTCATCAGGCACGACATTAACTTTACCAATAGAATAATTCGAGCCAAGGTCATAACTAATCAGGAATTTCAACCATCCGACCGTGCCTCAATCCGAGTTATAAATCAAAAGTTATGAAGGAAACAAAACGGGACAAACTGCCATGTTCGCTAGGCGAACCCCTATCGAGCGTTCGCTAGGCGAAGCTCCCAACGAGATCAAAAAGACAAAACAGAACTGAAACGACCTAAAGTTCGCTAGGCGAACTTCGTTGGCGAACATTCGCTGACCTTCGCTGCCGAGTTCGCTAGGCGAACCATGGAAAACTCAGAATCCCAGCAGCACTATTACTCATCCATAACCATCATTTTCTCCATCCAAACACCTTGAACCTAAAACCCTCAAAATAATACCTCCAGATTCTCAACACAAAAGTAACCGCAGCCACCTTGAAATCATGAATCCTCAATTTTCGTAAAGCATAAGCTACGACTTTACCCTCTTGCATTAACACACTGACTAAACTCATCAAAGACACATCACAATACCTCACAAACAATTTATTAGGATCACACAGAATCAAAACTGGAGTCGTAGTCAATCTCCACTTCAGCTCACCAAAACTTACTCACAACGAACATCCAAAACAAACGACTCACCCTTTGCAAGTCAACTGAGATAACAGAAGTACGAACTTAGCAAAGTCTTCCATAACCTCCGGTAATAACCAACTAAAGTCCAAAAAGATTCTAATCTCCTTAACCAAGTTCGGAGCCTCTCATTGTAGAACTGCATCTACTTCCGATGGATCCATAACCATACTCTCATCTGAAATAACATATCCAAGAAAACTAACCTCTTTCAATCAAAATTCTCACTTCGATAATTTAGCAGAAAGCTCCCTCTCTTTCAACTCTTGTAACTCAATCCTCAAATACTCTACATACTCATTCTTTGATTTAAAATAAATCAGAATATCATCCAATAAACATCACTATGAACTTATCCAAACAAGTATGGAAGATACGATTCATATACTCCACAACCATAACATATACCACCTTCAAAATTCATTCTGAGCTCGAAACAATTTATCCAAAATAGCTTAACAATCTCTGGTTACCACATTCCATATCAATTCTTCTTACGGGGTTCTAACTCACTCAAGGTTTCTACTGACATGAGATCAAAACCCATAACAAATGTAATACCATCAAGGAACTTCAAATCGTTCGCAATTCATCACAATTCAAAACTCAAGCTATCCAGAACACAACCGCAAGTTTCCATACTACTCACTGGTTAACACGCAACCTCATGTTATCATCCTTTTCCTTACCAGGCATGCTAGACCTCTTCAAGTCGACACACTAATGTTTCATCCAAAAACACATCTGAAACCATGCACAACTGACGGCCCATCACTGTGGCTTCCTGCCAATTTCCAGAACACTATCATCGTAAACATGACCAACATCTGAGTTTCACTTCCTAAAAGTTCTTCTACTTACTTAGTAGATCCAAACCTCAAATCCTTACCTTCGTCAAATTTGAGTTCACCCGCTACTCGCTGAGAACAACCATTAACGATACCCAATCGTTCTCTCTCAATGACTTCCAACTTGACCAACATACCAAAACCTCTAATCCGTCTCATCTTCCGATATAAGAATCTTCATCGACTCAACAAAATAATCCGTAATCATTTTCTTAATTCCAAACAATCTTTGCACACACTATCAAAGGCGGAAAGACATGTCTATTCCATCCAACATCATTTCGTCTACTATCAACAAGAGATTAAGGGTGATCAGTTCCTCAATTTGTCAATAGACAGCCGACAATCATGATGGGGCATAAACCATCTTTACCAAACTATAATAACATTTCTTGCATCTTGTTCACAAAACTACCCAAGGCACAAATCCTTAGTTTACATAAACCTTGCCTCCGCATTCCGTCCGGAATCGGGAACAACACTGTCCAAACAACACTTACACTCTTGCAACCAACGGCACCCTGAGCCAATGCTCCACACCTGAGGCAACTTGGAGAAGCACAAGCTTCTCCCCCACTTATCTCACTCTCAATCCTGAAGACAAAGGATTAGAAAAACTAGAAAGTACTGACAGTGTTTCACACACATATCACATACTAAGGAACAAACAACATCAACAGTATTCAACTATCACACTAACTGACTTAACAACTTGGCCGGATGGACCGACCTGCTCCGATACCACTAATGTAACACCCCAATTCCCATCACGAATAAATAATACATAAATAAATCAGAGTACATAAAAATTTATTATTCTTAGACAGAAACAAGGATGCCACTTTTGAAGAAAGAAAACACAATCCCTGCTCAAAAATTTGATATATAACACAAAATGGAATAAACATAAAAGGAAAACTTTTTCCAACAAAAGAGAAGTTCAATTATGGAATAAAGCGGAAAGATCCATAACTGACTTGTTTTACAAAATAAATTATTTTATAACATCAAAATATTCATACAAAGTGTCGCTCCCGGCATTTTCATCCAGGTACAAACGCGAGAGTGGCGCGGAAAACAGAGTCGCTAGCCGTGTAAATTTATCCCAAGAGAGGGAAAGGGAACACCGCATAAACCTGAGGAAGAGGGAAAGGAATGGTCATCGCAACCATAGCCTGGGTTCGGGAGTCGGTTACGCGAGGGGAAGGTGCTAGCACCCCACGCGTCCATCGTACTCGATGGGATCCACGCTTGTTGTCTATTCTAAGGGTGAGTTATCCTATCATCTATGGTTGTACTAAGACGGGAGAGGGAAAAACAAAGATAGACTCGGTAGGACGTCGACGTCCTAGGCCTACGTACCCCCTTGTGCAATGGGGAATTCAGAGTCAACGTAGTTCGGACCAAGTTCTTTTTGTGTTTTTTATGAGCGACATTAAGTTCGCGTCCGGCAGTTAGGGTCGATGCCTGTTTGCGTCTCAGACGGAAAGTAACGTGCCCTTTTTGAAAGTAGCCTTTAAGTTTGGAAATCCCGAAGGACAAAAAGGTTTGAAGTTGGTTTATGGTTTTTAGGACAGAAGTGGCTTAAGTTAGTTCCTAAGTTGCATTGCGCCAAAGTCTAGGGCATAGGGGCGAATACTTAACGCATCGTCCCAAGACAGGACGCTCGCTAAGCACTCTAGAAAGATGAGAGGAAGCCCCTCATTTCTCATTCCCCATACTTAAGGCTCGTGCGCAATACACTTTATTCTTATTAAGTGTTTTAAAGAAATTTGAGATGAGAAGAGAGAAGACACAAGGGTAACTCTAAAGGGGACTATGAGTCCTAAAGTTATCATGCATGGGTGACCTACGGTTAGTGAGGTTTGACGACAACCTAAACCCTAAAGGAAGAAGATGAGAGGAAGAAAAAGGAAGAATAAGGGTGACCATGGTACTTATCCATACCCTTAAAGAACTTACCTTAATCCCTGCATAAAAGGTTAGTGCGAAACGGACATAAATAATATCAAGGCAAGTGAATATCAAACAATGGCAAACAATAGAGATAATAATCCAAACATGAATTCAGAAATCAAAGAAACAACCCCAAAGGAAATGGCACAAGTGCCTTTCAAATAAGGACTTAGGCATGACCAGAAATACACATATAAACAGATCTCAAGTGAAAATAAATCAAACAATTATAGAACTAACTCCTAAAATTCCCAAATTAAAAATCAAGGTTCCTCAACCAGAGACAAACAACATATCAAAAATTCCTGCAAAAATTCTAAGTGTTAGTCATTCAAACAAATGGGCAAAGTTCAGGTGAGAAGTAGGGTTCAATGTGCCAAAGGGAAGGACTAAAATGCAATATGAAATAAATTTAAAAATGAAAGAAAAATGTTTTTATGCAACTTAATATGTGACCTAATGGATGCAAAAAGAATGGATTAAAAATATTTTATGGTTGCAGAGAAATAAAATAAAGAAATTTATGTATGCATGATATGAGTAATGCAAAAAGAAATTAACTAAATAATTAGTTTAAGTGATAAAAATAAAATAAAAATAAAAAATAAAATTTTTAAAAATTTTATAAAATAATAGAAATGATGCATGAATTTTATTGGGATTTTTAAATGCAAGAATGTATTTTTAACAATTAAAATATGAAATATAATAATTGAAATAAAATAAAATGAAATAATATGTAGGGGGTGTGGAGAGTGAAAGAATCACGTTAAAATGATGGTTGGTCCAGAGGGGAGGGTGCGAATAGCAGCCCAATCCAATAATTCATCAGAAAATAACAAAAATAAAAAATGGACTACGCATGGACCTGCCACGTGCATGGCACATGCCCATTTTAATTCGCTGGCAGCTTATTGACCGTATGATGAATCAGACGCGTGGAAATTGGTCAACCAAAAGAAAAAGTAAGCAAAATAACAAATGTGATTGGGGGAACATGGTAGTTACCGTGCGGGAATAAACATGGGATTACTAATTAAAATTAAGAAAAAAAATAAAAAGAAAAAACACATGGCGTGCTATGGACCGTTGGATGAACCAAAAGAAGGGCTGGGATTTCGTCTTCAACCTTCCTTCGCCGGAACCCTCACAGCCGCCGGAGCTAGGGTTCCGGCCGCCGTCCTCCGCCACCTGCAGTCAAAAACCTGCCCAGAAATCCACGACCCTTATACCGTTCGAACCAGAATTTCACGAGGATTATGAATGTGCACTCCAAATTCACAAATAACCAATATATAATGAAAAACGAAGAGATTAAGGTTAGGGCATAAAACTTTAAACACACATAGCAAGCAATATACACGTCCAAACACCACAAAAATTACATCAGCATGATCAGTGACAATCACACAACAATATGCATACTTAAAAAATGAGTTTCACGATCATCAAAATCAACACTAACCTGAGATGGTTCCACACGTGTACTTGCTTTTGGCTGCAAATGGTGGTTGGGTTGCACTCTAGAGATCACCAGGATAAGGTTTGTGGAAGAACTTTGAAGAAAGACCTTGTGGATCGTGAGATTTGTTGAAAGAAAGCTTTAGGGTTCAAATTCTCCAATCCTCCAAATGTCACGTGTATCTCTTGCCCAACCAGTGCATGGATAGGTTTAAATAGCCTAGGGTTTTCTTCTGATAATGAATTGGGCTTGGGCAATTCTTGGTTTAATGATCTTTTGAATAATTGCATTATGTTAAGTACACCTCCTCCATGCATGGATATTTGAAAGTTTCATGATAGATCACTTGCATTTGAATTGCTAATTACACCCATATTGGAATTGGGCCTTAAGATGGTTTGATTTATGAGTTTTTAATAATTTGGCATTTTGGCATAATGGAAAATAAGTGAATAATAACCCATGAAACCACTTGATTAGAAAGCCAAAAATGCTCCTTAGGGATTGTTCTTGGATGTTGGAACATGGCTTGAAGCAATGGAATTAATCATAGGTCCATATGTCCCAAAATCTAAAAGTTGTAAAAATGAAACCCTAAAAACCAATTTGCCTTCTTTTGACCATAAGTTGAGTTTCACAAATGACATGGAGACCCACTAGTACTTGTTGGAAAGAGGAGAAAAAGATATTCAACTTTCATGTTGGAGAAAAGTTCATTTGGAGCTTTCTTGATGATGAAAAGTAAAGTGGAATGCAGTGTAGGAACTTGCCCAAAAAGGAAACTTTTATTATAGGTCACTTTCCAAATTTAGAAACTTCTGTACAAACCCCTGATTCTTGATAAATAGTATGAAACTTAACCCTTGAAGACCATATGAGGATGTGAGACCTTGAAAACCTTGGAGAGAACCTCAAAATTCCACAGTTGACTTCTCCTCTCACTGTTGACTTTTACCCCATTCACCTGATTTTCAATCCATTGGCCAATTGAACTTCTCCTGAACCAAACTGATGGACAACCTCCCATCCCTAGGTACTTAGGGACCCAAGGAGTACCATGGAATCAAGTCTTGCCCAAAAAATCAGAAATAAACTGACTTTATAGCAAACCCTAGTTGTGGTACCCTCAGTCTAGGAGGAAATAACATAGTCTCCAAATCCAAATTCCTCTGAATATGATGTGTATCCTCTCCAACAAAGATAAGATATGCCATTTGATGATGATAAAAACCCAAGGAGCTTGCCCATTGAAGCAATAAACCCAAGAATCTCAAAACCCTAATCTATGCCCTGGTTAGGAGAGGATGATCCACCTGAGCTCTCTTGGACAATACCAGGACTCTTGCTTGACCCTCTGAAGCACTGCCTCAGACACCTTGACCCCATGCTAAGAACCAATGATATGCACACATGATAATGCAAAATGCAATGCAACATAAGCCAGTTAGTAATAAAGTAAGGAGGGCAAATTTTGGGGTGCAACAACTGTCCCTATTCAATCAACTTGGTCCTGAAGGTATGAAAGCGGCGGCTTTCAGACAATCAAGATGCACGGAGATTGAATACCAAAGAACCCGAAAATTTGCAATCCTCCACCAGAGAATTAGCCATAAATGATGTAATGAAACAAACTCTCCCAGGTTATGTCATCTCTGCTGATAAAGAGAACTGACAAATAACATATCCGAAAGACTGCTATCTCTACTGATAAAGAGAACTAGCAAAATGAATGCCATCCCTGCTGATAAAGGGAAACTAGCAAGATAAATGCCATCCCTGCTGATAAAGGGATACTGACGAAGAACATATCCGAAAGACTATTATCTCTGCTGATAAAGAGAACTAGCAAAATGAATGACATCCCTGCTGATAAAGGGAAACTAGCAAGATAAATGTCATCCTTGCTGATAAAGGGAAACTGACGAAAAGATTATCTTCGAAAGATTGCTATCTCTGCTGATAAAGAGAAACTAGCAACACGAATGTCATTCCTACTGATAAAGGGAAACTAGCAAGATAAACTTCAAAAGATTACTATCTCTGCTGATAAAAGGAAACTGACGAAGAACATATCCGAAAGACTGTTATCTCTGCTGATAAAGAGAACTAGCAAAATGAATGCCATCCCTGCTGATAAAGGGAAACTAGCAAGATAAATGCCATCCCTGCTGATAAAGGGATACTGACGAAGAACATATCCGAAAGACTGCTATCTCTGCTGATAAAGAGAACTAGCAAAATGAATGCCATCCCTGCTGATAAAGGGAAACTAGCAAGATAAATTTCATCCCTGCTGATAAAGGGAAACTGACGAAAAGATTATCTTCGAAAGATTGTTATCTCTGCTGATAAAGAGAAACTAGCAACACGAATGTCATCCCAGCTGATAAAGGGAAACTTGCAAGATAAACTTCAAAAGATTACTATCTCTGCTGATAAAGAGAAACTAGCAATACAAATGCCATCCCTGCTGATAAAGGGAAATTGACGAAGAGAATATCCGAAAGATTACTATCTCTGCTGATAAAGAGAAACTAGCAATACAAATGCCATCCCTGCTGATAATGGGAAACTGACGAAGAGAATATCCAAAAGATTGCTATCTCTTCTGATAAAGAGAACTAGCAAAATGAATGCCATCCCTGCTGATAAAGGGAAACTGATGAAGAGAATATCCGAAAGATTGTTATCTCTGCTGATAAAGAGAAACTAGCAAAATAAATGCCGACTTCACTGGGGATAACGTGAGACAAAACTTCTGGTTTAAATCACATCTGGAAAATAAAATATGTCAGGTAAGAACGGGATTTAACAAAAGAGAAAGGCCAGCCAAACTTCTAACGAACCCATGATCCACAAATAAGATGGCGCTGCTGGGGAAAGGGGAAGTCTAAATAAAAGACTCTGCCGGGGAGCACACGTATGGGGAACACATCCCTCCAAGATCTCCTGAGTTATACCATCTCTGCTGAGAAAGAGAACTGGCAAAGAAAGTATCAAACCTGGCTTATGCTCCGAATGCAAATGTTTGAATAATGGCGTAATGCTCCATACGACATGGAAATGCTACGCGTTTGAGGATGCGATGCAAATGCTTATGATATGCAAAAGGGCTCATCCAGTCAAAATAAATGCTGGAGAGAAAAGATCCATTCAGCTGGGGATGACAAAAATAAATTGTCCTCTGAATCCAGGAACTCTACTGAGAAGGGTTATATTGATCGACTCTTCAGATCAACAACTTCTGCTGGGGATGAAGTCCCGAGAGAACTACCGGGGGCCACACCTGTCTGAAGGTAACATCCAACCTGAGATTTCTCCTCTGCTAGGGGAGTTAAGAGTGAACGCCAATGACGGAAACAGAAGTTCGTTGCTGAGGATTGCTGATAACCAATTGGGCTCAGGACCTGCTGGGGAAAACAGTCCATGATACTAGCCTGCTTGGGGACACCACTGATCTTAGCCTGCTGGGGAGAATGACTTTACTCCCATCTTGCCGGGGATTAGAATATGACATCGTCGGTGAGAGCACGCTTCCTGACTGGATGGGGAAGGTGAACACCCTGATTCTGTGGGGAAATAACGCCTTGACCCAGAGAAAATACTTTCCAAGTCTTCTGCTGGGGAAAGTCTGCTCTGCCGAGGAAAGTTTGTCCTGCTGGGGAAGGAGCAATCTCAATGTTGGGGAAGCAAACTACTGGGAGAATACAATCCTGTTACCCTGCAAGTCAACTAACAACAAATAGAATATGCCACAACCTGGCTATCACCGTTAACGCCTAAGTAATTTCTACTGTTTTTCGTTATGCTCCGCAAAGCTCAAAGATTTATATGCAATGTTTATCAAAAATATCGGACGTTTTCGCAAACAAACAGTAAAAGTAAAAGTAAAACAAACAATGGAAAGCTCTTTGAGTGAAATGAATATTTTATTGAAGAGTGGCCTGTAAATAGGCATTTACAATAGGAAGCAATTCCTAAAAAGAGGTAATTGCGCAAAAGCAAAAAAGAAAATACACATGTCGGCAATGTGGGGAACAAATATCCACCATGATTTGACTCAACTATGACCCATATGTCTTGCTTATCCACAAATGTCTTGACCTTTGAAGAGACTAACTGTATTGATTCCTTTCTTTCAGAACTTCCAGGTATCGAGAATGTTCACAGATCGAACGCAGACCGTAGCCTTTCGCTTATAAATCCCTAACTTTTGCCTGGATCGCCCTTTTCGGGTTTTCAATCCACCGGGATACCCATTTTTGCCAAAGTCGCCTTTTCAGATTTTCAACTTTGTGAGTGTACACATTTCTTTTTACATTTTATCCCTAACTTTTGCTCGAACCTTTTCCTTTTTATGGTTCGTCGGGATGCCCCTTTTTGCCTGGACTTTCTTTTTATGTCCAGCGGGTCTCTTTTATGCGAAGTATTTTTTGACTACGTCTGCGTTCACAGGGGAAGTAAAATCTTCGCCATCCATAGTTGAAAGTAGTAAGGCTCCACTAGAGAAAACCTTTCTGACTACATACGGCCCTTCGTAGTTTGGAGTCCATTTGCCCCTGTGATCTGTCTAAGGAGGAAGGATCCTTTTCAAAACCAATTCACCTGTCTGAAAATTCCGAGGACGCACTTTCTGGTCAAAGGCATGCTTTATCCTACTCTGATACAATCGACCATGTGCGATGGCTGCCAATCTCTTTTCTTCAATAAGGTTCAACTGATACAACCTGGAACGCACCCATTCAGCTTCATCAAGCTTCACATCTGCCAGAACTCTCAAAGACGGGATCTCGACCTCTAAGGGTAAAACTGCTTCCATGCCATATACCAATGAGAACGGGGTTGCCCCAGTTAACGTACGCACCGAAGTGCGGTAACCATGTAGGGCATAAGGTAACATCTCATGCCAGTCCTTATATGTTACCACCATCTTCTGCACAATCTTCTTGATATTCTTATTTTCCGCCTCAACAGCCCCATTCATCTTCGGACGATAGGGCGAAGAATTGTGATGCTCGATCTTAAAACTCTAACATAGTTCCTTCATCATCTTGTTGTTCAAATCCGAGCCATTATCAATAATGATTCTCTCTGGGACCCCATAACGACAGATGATGTCCTTCTTTATAAACCGGGCTACCACTTGCTTGGTGACGTTGGCGTACGAGGCTGCCTCCACCCACTTTGTGAAATAGTCCATGGCAACCAAAATGAAACGATGCCCATTGGAAGCAGTAGGCTCAATCTTTCCAATCATATCAATGCCCCACATTACAAAAGGCCAGGGAGACGACAACACATTTAGAGGCGTAGGCGGTACATGCATCTTATTTGCATAAATCTGGAACTTATGGCACTTCCAGGCGTACTTGAAACAATCTGACTCCATAGTCATCCAATAATATCCTGCCCTTAACAACTTTCTAGCCATGGTGTGTCCACTGGAATGAGTACCAAAAGAACCCTCGTGAACTTCCTCCATCAATGAGCCTGCCTCGTGTTCATCAACACAACGTAGCAAGACCATATCGAAGTTCCTCTTATATAACACATCATCCTTGTTCAGAAAGAAGTTTCCTGCCAACCTCCTCAGAGTCTTCTTATCTTTGGTGGAGGCACCCTCTGGATACTCTTGTCTCTTCAGAAAAACCTTAATATCATGATACCACGGCTTGCCATCTGACACATCTTCAATTGCAAACACAAAAGCTAGTCTGTCCAGATGCATGATTCTAATCGACGGAGTTTCATTCCAACGGTTCACGTTATACATGGATGCCAATGTCGCCAACGCATCAGCCATCTGATTCTCAGCTCGGGGCACATGATGAAAATCCACCCTATCAAAGAAAGGTAACAACCTTCTGGCATAGTTGTTGTAAGGCACCAGGTTCGCCTGACGAGTCTCCCATTCTCCTGTAATCTGATTAACTACCAACGCGGAATCACCATAGACATCGAGGTTCTTAATTCTTAAATCAATTGCTTCTTCTAACCCCATGATGCATGCTTCATACTCCGCCTCATTGTTGGTACATACGAACGCTAACCGGGCAGTGAAAGGTATATGAGAACCCTTCGGGGTTGTAATGATTGCCCCAATTCCATTACCATATGAGTTGACAGCCCCATCAAAGATCATCTTCCACTGAGACCCAATCTCTGGTCCTTCGTCAGGCAGAGGCTCTTCACAATCCTTCATTTTCAGAAACATAACATGCTCGTCCGGAAACTCAAACTTCATAGGCTGATAATCCGCGACTGGCTGTTCAGCAAGATATTCTGACAGAACACTTCCCTTAATGGCCTTCTGAGAAACATACTGAATATCGTACTCTGTCAAAACCATCTGCCAACGGGCTATCCTTCCAGAAAGTGCTTGCTTCTCGAACACATACTTAATCGGATCCATCTTCGAAATCAACAAGGTTGTGTGATTCAACATATACTGCCTTAGGCGCTTGGCAGCCCAAGTGAGTGCACAACATGTCTTTTCCAGCATAGAGTATCTTGATTCGCAATCAGTGAACTTCTTACTCAGGTAGTAAATGGCGTGCTATTTTTTACCTGTCTCGTCGTGTTGACCGAGCACACATCCCATCGAATTCTCAAGAACCGTGAGGTACATAATCAACGGTCTTCCAGACACTGGTGGCATAAGGACTGGAGGTTCCTGCAAATACGTCTTTATCCTTTCGAACGCCTCTCGACAATTTTCATTCCACCTGACCTCCTGATCCTTCCTTAACAACTTGAAAATTGGTTCACATGTGGCTGTCAGATGAGAGATAAACCTGGCAATGTAATTCAATCTCCCCAAGAAACCACAAACCTCTTTCTCTGTTCTTGGCTCAGGCATCTCCTGTATGGCTCTTATTTTTGCAGGATCAACCTCTATACCCCTTTCACTAACAATGAATCCCAGCAATTTACCAGACCTCACGCCGAAAGTGCACTTGTTCGGATTCAATCTCAACCTGAACTTCCTCAACCTTTCAAACAGCTTCTGGAGGTTTACCAAGTGTTCTTCCTCTGTCTGTGACTTCGCAATCATGTCATCAACATAGACTTCAATCTCCTTGTGAATCATATCATGAAAGAGGGTCACCATCGCCCGTTGATTGGTTGCCCCAGCATTCTTCAATCCAAAGGGCATTACATTGTAGCAAAATGTTCCCCACGGTGTTATGAATGTAGTTTTCTCCATGTCCTCTGGGGCCATTTTGATTTGGTTATACCCAGAGAAGCCATCCATGAAGGAAAACACAGAATATTGGGCAGTATTGTCCACTAACACGTCAATGTGGGGGAGCGGGAAATCATCCTTTGGGCTCGCCCTATTCAAATCTCGGTAATCAACACACATCCTGACCTTTCCATCCTTCTTAGGTACAGGTACAATATTAGCAACCCACGGAGGATAATTTGTCACAGCAAGAAATCCGACGTCCAACTGTTTCTGAACCTCTTCCTTGATCTTGACAGCCATATCTGGTTTCGTCCTTCTCAGTTTCTGTTTGATTGGAGCACAACCCTCTTTAAGCGGCAGCCGGTGTGAAACAATGTCAGTGTCAAGCCCAGGCATGTCTTGGTAAGACCAGGCGAAGATATCCACATACTCTCGAAGTAACTCAATCAATCTTCCCTTAACAGTGTCTTCCAGGGCAACCCCAATCTTTACTTCTCGTTTAACATCCTCGGTTCCCAGATTAACAGTCTCAACTTCCTCCTGATGAGGTAGAATAACCCTTTCCTCTTGTTTCAGTAGCCTGGCTAATTCTTCCGGTAGGTCACAGTCTTCGTCGGTCTCTTCTTCGGCCTGATAGATGGGATTGTCGAAGTCATATCGAGCCATAGCTAAGTCATGGGTGGAATCTGAACAAAGGAACCTGCATGATGGATGTTTTATGTTTATTATGAGTGCAACAAACAAGAAAACACATTGCCATTTTGATGTGGGTTAATGCAAAAAGTAAAAATAGAAAGATAGGGATCAAAATATTTGAATGAAAAAATGTCCTTTATTGATGATAAAAATAGCAAATAAAACATCCAAGCCCTACAAATAAATATCACTACGTCTTGGGCAGAACGTAGGACTCAACATAACAGAAAACAAAAGTAAATTACTCCGGGCGCGTCACTTGGATAACTTTCTCAGAGGACCAGTTGCCTAAACTCTGACCAGGAATGCAGGGACGGATCCACTCGTCCATGTCACAATCACTATCTCCTTCATCCTCAATAGCATTGACTCTGTCGAAGAAAACACCGGCACTGGTGAAACGGACTGGACCATAGAACTTGGGAGGCTCTTCAGAACGCCTAGGTGGCTTGTATCCCAGTCCATGAGTATCTTGCTTCCTTTGAACATCAATAACACTGCCCCACTTCTGAGAACCACCAGCTTCAACTATAGCACGCGCCTCTTTGAAAGAGGATATTGGAACTTCTGGTTGTATGACGACTTCAGGTTGGGCAACCGCCTCAGGCTGACTGACTGCCTTTGGGGGTTCCTCGGGAATCTTCACCGCTTCAAAGGCTTGGAACAAAGTTTCCTGTATCTCACCATCTACTTCTACATACTTGAAGGTCGATAGGTGACTCACCATGATATCTTCTTCACCACAAACAGTCACAACGTGGCCATCCACCATATACTTCAACTTCTGGTGCAGCGTAGAAGTTACTGCCCCAACACCATGGATCCATGGGCGGCCCAACAAATAACTATAGGCAGGCTGAATATCCATTATGTAGAAGGTGGTGTTGAAAATCTCAGGACCCACCTTGATCGGCAGAACCAACTCTCCAAAGACTGACCTCTTGGAGCCATCAAAAGCACGTACCACCAAGTCACTTGGTGTACAAATCAACCCACGAGTATCCAACTTCATCAAAGCCTTCTTTGGTAACACATTCAAAGACAACCCAGTATCGACTAACACATGTGACATTAAGGAGCCACGACATTCCACTAAAATATGCAGAGCGTTGTTGTGATTCCTCCCAGCCGGAGTCAGATCTAAATCGGTGAAACCCAAACCATTACCAGCATTCATATGAGCCACAACCCCTTCTAACTGATTGACGGATATTTCCTGCGGTACATAATCCATATTCAGAACCTTCAGCAATGCATTTCGGTGTGCCTCAGAGCACAATAGTAAGGATAGAATGGAAATCTTCGATGGAGTTTGGTGAAGTTGGTCAACAATCTTGTAATCACTTTTTCGGATCAACCTCATAAACTCTTCTACGTCTTCTGAGAAAGTATCCCCACCTGGCTTCGTCATAGAGTTATTAGCTTCCTGCATCTGTACGGACTCATCCATCATCTGTTTACCCTTGTCTTGTCTTGAACTGCCAGCTTGATTCTCGGACGGAATAAAGATCCTACCACTCCTAGTGATAGCCCCTGCTTCAACAAGATTTCCAACCCCTGTATTCACAGTTGATGTGTCTTCCAATTCCTGCTTCTTACCATTAACAAACACCTCGGCCCCATAGTTCCATGGGATGGCCTTGGTAGTCTCATACGGGACTCGTCCAGGAATAGTGATAGTGATCGGCGCTGGTCTCGCCGGCGCTGATATAGTTATTGTCTTGAATGGAATTGTTATCGTGGCAACATCAATCTCTCTGTCAGTAACATTACTCTGCTTGCAACCTCTGTCAAACTGTAATACCCCTTCGTTGATCAGTTTCTGAATACCTGCTTTTAATAACTCACAACCGCCTGGTTGCGACACACACCCTTCACAACCTTCATCACAACCGGGAAATACCCCTCCCTCCAACAGTCTTTCCTTCACTACACCCAAGGGAGTTTGGACTTCGTTCACATCTGAGATCAAACTCAAGCCTTCACAGTCTTTAATAATAGCATTTACCTTCGGCCCTCCATGATTCGGCATCGGGTTCTGATTCACATTTGGAACGTCATTGGAGAAATTGATGGCTTTGGAACCCACCAAATCTTGAACCTTGTGCTTAAAAGCTTTACAGTTCTCAGTATGATGTTCGGGTGCCCCAGAATGAAACTCACAGTGGGCGTTGGTGTCATAGCCGGGAGGTGGATTACCAGTAGGTGGAGCTAATGTTCTGGTCTGAATTAACTGCAGTTTTAACAAGTGCTGGAATAATTGAGAGTAGGACATAGGTGGAGTGTCAAAATGCCTATCCCGCCTATTCTGAGGCTGTGATCGGTAAGGAGCCTGATTTTGTTGTTGAGACACTGCTGGCTGCTGAGGTGCTACTGGGATGGTTACAGAAGCCACCTGCTGATTGTAGTTCTGACGAGGTCCATCTCTACCACGATATGATGACATAGAGTTTATATCTCCCTCCTTTTTCTTATAACCACTGGCATAAGGCTTCTTACTTCCTCCAGATGAGGACCCATCACTGCCTGATATCTTTCCCGCCTTAATTCCGCTTTCCACCATCTCCCCCACTAAGATCAAGTCAGCAAACTTTCCAGTCATACATGGTACCAGATTTTCATAGTAATGACCCTGCAAAGTGGCCATAAACATAGTTATCATTTCACGTTCCAACATGGGAGGCTGAACCCTCGCTGCCAGTTCACGCCACCTCTGAGCATACTCCTTGAAACTCTCATTGTTCTTCTGCGACAGATTCTGCAGCTGTGTTCTGTTAGGAGCCATATCAGTGTTATATTGGTAATATCTGATAAATGCCCCTACCAGATCTCTCCAACTACGCACATCCTTCCTTTCCAGTTGCATGTACCACTCCAGGGATGCCCCAGATAGGCTATCCTGGAAGTAATGCATCACCAGCTTTTCATTCTTCGCATATGCAGCCATCTTGCTTGCATATGCCCTGACGTGGGTCCTCGGACAAGTCATACCATTATACTTCTCGAAAGTGGGAGTCTGAAACTTGTGCGGAATAACAACACCTGGAACCAGCCCCAAATCCTCTAGATCCATTCCCACAGAATCCTGATTCACAACACCCCTTAGCTGTTCCTCAATCAATCGGATCCTCTGATCATGGTCAGTTTGGGGACCAGCATCCCCACCTGGCAAAGAAAATACATCGTCCTGAACATCATCATACTGATGACACTGAACTGTGCCAGCACCAGTACCACCTCCCCCAGCGTTTTCAGCTCCGCCCGGAGGAATCACAACACCAGAAACAGGAACACCTCCGCCAGTAGGACCATTCTGACCATTACCAGTAACACCAGTCTGAAGTCCTCCATGAAGGACACCGTCATCATCAACCCTCGCAATCAGTGGCTGAACGAGAGTCCTCGACTGCTCTTGTCCCTGAGCAACCCCTTGCATTAATTCCATGAATTGGTTCATGCGAGTCTGCATCTCAATGATCTCATTCTGTAGCTGATCCATGAGTCTCTTCTGATTCTATCTAGTAGGATACCGGTGAATGTGCTGATCTGCAATTCTGAGATGAGAACAAGATAAGAATACCGGAGATAAACACCTGTCATGCAAAATGATTATGCAAAATGATTATGAATATGCAAATGCAAATGAACATGTTTGAATATTAGCAGGGCGATCCACCCCTTGATTCCAGTTTAATAACAAGATAGAACGGAACTTCTGCTCATATATTAAGAAAACCAGTGGAAAACCAAATGTCGACAATCGCGAATCCAAGATACAAATCTGAACACATAAATCATAGAGATCCCAACCAACAAGCCTGGTGGTGATCCCAATACAATAAAAGAGAAGAGAAAACTATGGCATATCGTCAAAATCCACAAGTGTCAATCCCCCCCATCCATTATGCTTTCTGCACCAGTCTTGAATCTCCTTGAACAACTTTCTGGTATCGGGATGCTTCGGCCTTTGAATTTGCCCTTGAATGAGAAGGCCTCTCCTGTGTATGATCCCATCCAAGTATCAGCAATGTAACTCCCAAGCGTCTTCTCCAGTAGCACCATCCATGCTAGGACCCTCATGTCTAGGTTTCTTCACTTCAGCTTGGACTTTCAGTTCTTCCATGGAGGCTGTGGCTTCATTGAGTCGACCCTCAACTACTTGTCTCTTGAATATCACTGCTAAGATCTCAGCGTCTTTCTTCTTGAGCGTCGACTTCAATTGATCAATCTTAGCTAGGTAGTCGTCTTCCTTTCTTTTATTCTCGGCCATGGCAGTTTCTTGGTGATCATTGAACCGGTGGATTTTCAGCAAAGCCTTGTCTAATTCCTCTTTCTTAGATTCGAGAACCTTACTGATACCATCCAAAGCTTTCTTCATCTTTTGTCTGGATGTGACCATGTCCGCTAGCTCTTTTTCTGCTTTAGCAAGGAGCTCTGTCTTCAACTTGGCGGTATGAACAGCTTCACCCCGCTCATGCTTCCACTGATAAATCTCTCTTTTTAGCTCACTATTTTCTTCCCGCAGCCTTTCCTTTTCAGCCCATAATTTGTTATACTTCTCCAACTCAACTGTGGTAGGAGGCTCGATCACCAAAGGGTACAAAGGTGGTTCCACCGGGAAGGGAAGAAACTCCTCTTCTGCCCTCTTCTTAATCCACTCTTTATAGGAAGGGAAGGCCCGGTTATTACATTTCCCGAATGGAATTTTACCCTTCTTGGTCACCTGTTTCCAAGCATTCACAACTTTCCTTATCAACCCTTAATCCTCAATGCCATTGAAGAATAAGGACTCTCGGACATCTCGCTCTTCGGGTGGACCTTTCAAAGGATAACCAAACTGCCTGATAACTAGGGAGGGATTATAGTTAATTCCACCCTTCCTCCCTATTAAGGGTACATTAGGGAATTCTCCGCATTTGCAAATAATCTCCATTCCTAGCAAGTCACGATTAAACCAAACAATGTTGTCAGCAGTCAAGCCCATTACCCTCTTAGACCACTTCAGAGAATCTTTCATATCAACGAAAGCGCCAGATTCAGGGAGATGACTCAGAAACCAAGTAGCTAAGAGCGGTGCACAACAACTTACAGTTTTCCCACGCCTATTCTCATTCTTGTAGTGAACTGAGTGATACACATCACCTAGCAAGGTAGGTATAGGATTCTTCGAAATAAAGATTCTGACGGCATGCATATCCACCATATCAGGAATATTCGGAAACAAAACAATCCCATAGATGCACATAGCTAGGATAGCTTGGAAAGCAGTCCAATTCTTCTCTTTGACATGTATGCAAGCTTGGTCAAACAAGAACTTCAATAAGAAACCCTTAACTCCTTGTTTTTCTTCGATATTACTGTTCATAACGGATTCGCTAATATGAAGAGCCGCAACCATTTCTTTTATACCGGGGTATTCTTCAGAAAAGAAAACTATATCATGACTGATAGGGATTCCCAAAATAAATGAGAACTCCTCCAATGTTGGAGCCAAGATGTAGTCTGGGAACGTGAAGCAACACAGAGACGGATCGTAAAACTGAAGAAGTGTATGAATGGCATCCTTCTCATACTTGGAGATATTGTAGACAAATTTCAGAATTCTCCCATACCTTCCACTGAACTCTGTACGAACTCCGGAACCAGCCATATTAATCAGTTTATGAATTAGTGTCAAAGTCGGCTCTGGGAACGAATAGGCAACAGTATTCTTTCTCTGGACATCCATGCTGAAGT
Source organism: Lathyrus tuberosus (assembly GCA_022829125.1). Classification (NCBI taxonomy): domain Eukaryota; kingdom Viridiplantae; phylum Streptophyta; class Magnoliopsida; order Fabales; family Fabaceae; genus Lathyrus; species Lathyrus tuberosus. The sequence goes on along the minus strand of JALAZF010000308.1, from coordinate 1,279,339 downwards.
AACTTCAGAAAACCGGAATCAAGAGTAAGATGCAAGCCCTGAAAAATGTCAAACATGTCAGAATGCAAGAAAAATGATATGCTCATGCAAACATGGGGTCAAGGCACACTGCTGGATGTGTTGTGCTGTTAGCTGGACGAGAACCACAACCCATAAAACCAGAATTCTGAACCACTGAGGAACCCAAATAATCAGGCATTGATGAAAAATCCAGAAAACCAGGTAGGTTGAAGGTCTCGGTTACCTGCAAACCTGCAAACACCCATCCCCTCTCATATGTGGGTACTAGGATGTTCAGTATCCCGGGCTCTCAGGTCGAGAAATGATGATACGTTCACCATTTCTGGTTTGGCATCATCATCAATCGAGGAGGCCTCAACTGATTCTCCAAAGCGGAAGGTCCTCAGCTTTGGCACTGAGGTCGAGAAACAATAGTACATTCATCCCTCGGGGTACAGTACTATCGTTAATCGAGGAATGCCTCCACTGATTCTCTTCAAAACATAGGGGCCATCCTATGCGAGTTCCCAAGCGGGCCCTCGGGTGCGAATGGGTTTGCCACAGGGTGTGGTCTGCCACTGTCACCACTAAAGAGGGATGTTTCCACTAAGGTCCTCGATGATCGGTCACCAGAGTCGACAGCTCTCTAGATCAACATCCCAACATGCACAAGACACACACGTTAGAATGCATCCCAAGATAGCCTCGTCTGGTTGTGAATTTCGTGAACACACAAACGTACCAAGCGGGCACGTAGGTCCCACTACTTTCCACTCTAGTCCTAGGGTATACTCAAGCCTGGGTATTGGGTTTAGCTCTCAGTCCCACCCAACCTGCAAAACAAAGAACAGCCAGCACAACACAGCAGCATGACAGTAATAAAATGAAATGCAGAAAATGCGGTAAAAATAAAAATAAAAATAAAATACAACACATAAAGCAAATAAAAAACAAAACACCCAAAGAGAACAAAGACAAGCAAGCGTTAGGATTGACTCGCTTAGGGATAGACCAACATAGGTCAACCAGAGTCCCCAGCAGAGTCGCCAGCTGTCGCTCCCGAGAATTTCATCCAGGTACAAACGCGAGAGTGGCGCGGAAAACAGAGTCGTCAGCCGTGTAAATTTATCCCAAGATAGGGAAAGGGAACACCGCATAAACTTGAGGAAGAGGGAAAGGAATGGTCATCGCAACCATAGCCTAGGTTCGGGAGTCAGTTACGCGAGGGGAAGGTGCTAGCACCCCACGCGTCCATCGTACTCGATGGGATCCACGCTTGTTGTCTATTCTAAGGGTGAGTTATCCTATCATCTATGGCTGTACTAAGACGGGAGAGGGAAAAACAAAGACAGACTCGGTAGGACGTCGACGTCCTAGGCCTACGTACCCCCCTTGTGCAATGGGGAATTCAGAGTCAACGTAGTTCGGACCAAGTTCTTTTTGTGTTTTTTATGAGCGACATTAAGTTCGCGTCCGGCAGTTAGGGTCGATGCCTGTTTGCGTCTCAGACGGAAAGTAATGTGCCCTTTTTGAAAGTAGCCTTTAAGTTTGGAAATCCCGAAGGACAAAAAGGTTTGAAGTTGGTTTGTGGTTTTTAGGACAGAAGTGGCTTAAGTTAGTTCCTAAGTTGCATTGCGCCAAAGTCTAGGGCACAGGGGCGAATACTTAACGCATCGTCCCAAGACAGGACGGTCGCTAAGCACTCTAGAAAGATGAGAGGAAGCCCCTCATTTCTCATTCCCCATACTTAAGGCTCGTGCGCAATACACTTTATTCTTATTAAGTGTTTTAAAGAAATTTGAGATGAGAAGAGAGAAGACGCAACGGTAACTCTAAAGGGGACTATGAGTCCTAAAGTTATCATGCATGGGTGACCTACGGTTAGTGAGGTTTGACGATAACCTAAACCCTAAAGGAAGAAGATGAGAGGAAGAAAAAGGAAGAATAAGGATGACCATGGATACTTATCCATACCCTTAAAGAACTTACCTTAATCCCTGCATAAAAGGTTAGTGCGAAACGAACATAAATAATATCAAGGCAAGTGAATATCAAACAATGGCAAACAATAGTGATAATAATCCAAACATGAATTCATAAATCAAAGAAACAACCCCAAAGCAAATGGCACAAGTGCCTTTCAAACAAGGACTTAGGCATGACCAGAAATACACATATAAACAGATCTCAAGTGAAAATAAATCAAACAATTAGAGAAATAACTCCTAAAATTCCCAAATTAAAAGTCAAGGTTCCTCAACCAGAGATAAACAACATATCAAAAATTCATGCAAAAATTCAAAGTGTTAGTCATTCAAACAAATGGGCAAAGTTCAGGTGAGAAGTAGGGTTCAATGTGCCAAAGGGAAGGACTAAAATGCAATATGAAATAAATTTAAAAATGAAATAAAAATGTTTTTATGCAACTTAATATGTCACCTAATGGATGCAAAAAGAATGGATTAAAAATATTTTATGGTTGCAGAGAAATAAAATAAAGAAATTTATGTATGCATGATATGAGTAATGCAAAAAGAAATTAACAAAATAATTAGTTTAAGTGATAAAAATAAAATAAAAATAAAAAATAAAATGTGTAAAAATTTTATAAAATAATAGAAATGATGCATGAATTTTATTGGGATTTTTAAATGCAAGAATGTATTTTTAACAATTAAAATATGAAATATAATAATTGAAATAAAATAAAATGAAATAATATGTAAGGGGTGTCGAGAGTGAAAGAATCACGTTAAAATGATGGTTGGGCCAGAGGGGAGGGTGCGAATAGCAGCCCAATCCAATAATTCATCAGAAAAATAACAAAAATAAAAAATGGACTACGCATGGACCTGCCACGCGCATGGCACATGCCCATTTTAATTCGCTGGCAGCTTATTAACCGTATGATGAATCAGACGCATGGAAATTGCTCAACCAAAAGAAAAAGTAAGCAAAATAACAAATGTGACTGGGGGAACATGGTAGTTACCGTGGGGGAATAAACATGGGATTACTAATTAAAATTCAGAAAAAAAAATAAAAAGAAAAAACACATGGCGTGCTATGGACCGTTGGATGAACCAAACGAAGGGCTGGAATTTCGTCTTCAACCTTTCTTCGCCGGAACCCTCACAGCCGTCGGAGCTAGGGTTCCGGCCGCCATCCTCCGCCACCTGCAGTCAAAAACCTGCCCAGAAATCCACGACCCTTATACCGTTCGAACCAGAATTTCACGAGGATTATGAATGTGCACTCCAAATTCACAAATAACCAATATATAATGAAAAACGAAGAGATTAAGGTTAGGGCATAAAACTTTAAACACACATAGCAAGCAATATACACGTCCAAACACCACAAAAATTACATCAGCATGATCAGTGACAATCACACAACAATATGCATACTTAAAAAATGAGTTTCACGATCATCAAAATCAACACTAACCTGAGATGGTTCCACACGTGTACTTGCTTTTGGCTGCAAATGGTGGTTGGGTTGCACTCTAGGGATCACCAGGAGAAGGTTTGTGGAAGAACTTTGAAGAAAGACCTTGTGGATAGTGAGATTTGTTGAAAGAAAGCTTTAGGGTTCAAATTCTCCAATCCTCCAAATGTCACGTGTATCTCTTGCCCAACCAGTGCATGGATAGGTTTAAATAGCCTAGGGTTTTCTTCTGATAATGAATTGGGCTTGGGCAATTCTTGGTTTAATGATCTTTTGAATAATTGCATTATGTTAATTACACCTCCTCCATGCATGGATATTTGAAAGTTTCATGATAGATCACTTGCATTTGAATTGCTAATTACACCCATATTGGAATTGGGCCTTGAGATGGTTTGATTTATGAGTTTTTAATAATTTGGCATTTTGGCATAATGGAAAATAAGTGAATAATAACCCATGAAACCACTTGATTAGAAAGCCAAAAATGCTCCTTAGGGATTGTTCTTGGATGTTGGAACATGTCTTGAAGCAATGGAATTAATCATAGGTCCATATGTCCCAAAATCTAAAAGTTGTAAAAATGAAACCCTAAAAACAACTTTGCCTTCTTTTGACCATAAGTTGAGTTTCACAAATGACATGGAGACCCACTAGTACTTGTTGGAAAGAGGAGAAAAATATCTTCAACTTTCATGTTGGAGAAAAATTCATTAGGAGCTTTCTTAATGATGAAAAGTCAAGTGGAATGCAGTGCAGGAACTTGCCCAAAAAGGAAACTTTTATTATAGGTCACTTTCCAAATTTAGAAACTTCTGTACAAACCCCTTATTCTTGATAAATAGTATGAAACTTAACCCTTGAAGACCATATGAGGACGTGAGACCTTGAAAACCTTGGAGAGAACCTCAAAATTCCACAGTTGACTTCTCCTATCACTGTTGACTTTTACCCCATTCACCTGATTTTCAATCCATTGGCCAATTGAACTTCTCCTGAACCAAACTGATGGACAACCTCCCATCCCTAGGTACTTAGGGACCCAAGGAGTACTATGGAATCAAGTCTTGCCCAAAAAATCAGAAATAAACTGACTTTATAGCAAACCCTAGTTGTGGTACCCTCAGTCTAGGAGGAAATAACACAGTCTCCAAATCCAAATTCCTCTGAATATGATGTGTATCCTCTCCAACAAAGATAAGATATGCCATTTGATGATGATAAAAACCCAAGGAGCTTGCCCATTGAAGCAATAAACCCAAGAATCTCAAAACCCTAATCTATGCACTGGTTAGGAGAGGATGATCCACCTGAGCTCTCTTGGACAATACCAGGACTCTTGCTTGACCCTCTGAAGCACTGCCTCAGACACCTTGACCCCATGCTAAGAACCAATGATATGCACACATGATAATGCAAAATGCAATGCAACATAAGCCAGTTAGTAATAAAGTAAGGAGGGCAAATTTTGGGGTGCAACACAAAGGTAATACAAAATAGATCCAACAAATGTATACGTATATAACAAAAGCATTCCCCGACTCCCGTGTTACGTATCAGAGTAGACAGACTGACAAAAGGATGGAGAACTAATCTTCACAAAAGCCTCCAAGACTCTAATCTGCAATTGCCTCGTAGGGCAATAAACCACAGCAGAAGGGTGAGAAATAACAACTAAATCAAGATTGCATAATAATATGCAACACATATAAATTCACATGAATAATTATTCTCACCACAAGCATCACATACTAATACACATAGCATGCCACAGATACATAACATATTCCTAATAATCCAACCCCATAGCATATATCAATTATACCAACATAATCACATATTCACACATAAGGCATACCATAGTTATGACATATGGAAACACACCACCACATCACATAGCATATGTCTATACATAAAACATATCATCCATAACCAATGCATTTATCACAAATGCATATCAAATCACCAATGCTATCACAAGCTCAACACATAATCAATCAATTCACAATCTCCCACACATAATCAATCCATTCATGATTTTTCACACATAATCAATCCATTCATGATTTTTCACACATAATCAATCCATTCATGATTTTTCACACATAATCAATCCATTCATGATTTTTCACACATAATCAATTCATTCATGATTTTTCACACATAATCAATCCATTCATGATTTATGCAAATGCACAGAGACCAACACAATGACTCTATGCAATGCAATGTGGTACCATCCATCATCTCATCATTAATTCACTCAGGAATTATTGGAATCATCGCCTGTTACTTAGTGTAACTCCTCGTCGGGAAAACGATGTTCCCCGTTGCTTTAGGTCCTCTTTGTATAAGGCACACGACATTTATGGATCGCTTTAGGTCCTCTTTGTATAAGGCACATGACCCGATCGCTTTAGGTCCTCTTTGTATAAGGCACACGATCGTCTATAACATCACTTTAGGTCCTCTTTGTATAAGGCACACGACCGTTACAACAGATTCCCTCTGGAATCATTTCGTCGCTCACACCCACTAGGGTACACGACATCACAAGAATGCATATCATGATGCTTGGCATACTATGACTTATGACAATCAAATGCATAACATACATAACCATGTGAACAATCTCAACATCAATAATCATGCATTGAAATCAAACCCAAAACAATGCATTTATTTGCCATAAGGCCACAAACCATCATCACATTGAATTTCACATAAACAATGCATTTCATCATAATCCACAAACCATAACTATTAGCATTTTATCATATACACTCTTATCAATTCACATAGAGAATTACTCACCATCAACCACAACAATCCTACAATCATACAATGATACTCACAACACTAGGATTCACGCCACGAAGGCTACCCACAACAACATTCATAATAACATACACTTGTATTCAATTCAACAAAGGATTTTTCCATTAGGCCACAAGAAACCACGACAAATTATCACATGCTTCAACATCATATAAACCATACAAAAGACCCACGTTATAGAACAATAGCACAACAAACGGTAAAACACCGACCGCACGCAATTAACATGATAAAAACCCGACAACCCAACACTTTTACAAAAAAACGACTTAAATAATTCATCTACTGCCCTCCAAACCATTTTTAATCGAAAGGATATTTTATTAGCTTTCCAACGCTTCGAACGGCGACCAAAACGGACTTACGATTCAAAGGTTATGAACAAAATAAAATAGAAAAATCGCACGTTCGTTCAAGTATTCGCTAGGCGAACCCTAGCGAACCGTGGCAGAAAAAAAACCAACATAAAGTTCGCTAGGCGAACCTCTAGGCGAACCTTCTCCCGGTCCTTCGCTGTGGTTCACTAGGCGAACCCGCGAAACCCAGAATTCGCAGCAGCGTCCATATAGGTCATTTGGGACCAAAATCCATCATTTCTTCCACCCAAACCCTTCCAATTCATACCATAACAACCAAAACATGTTCCAACATAATCAACAAGTATTCTCATGCATTTATATCGAATTCCAATCGTGAAAACCTCAATTTCTATCAATTGATCACAAATTCAACCCAATGGAAAACATATATTTTTCAACCAAACATTCAAACCAATACATACATATACATATACAATCGAAATATAATCGGAACTTCTCACCCTTACCTGATTAATCGCGCTTGAACGGATGATTTCTTCTATCCCAAGTTTTCCTCTTCTTTTCCCTTCTCTTCCTTTCTCTCTTCTCTTTTTCTTTCTTTCCTTTCTCTTTCTTTTCTCTCGTTTTCTTTCCAATCTCTATTTAAACAAAAACCTATTTTTCTAAAATATCTAACCAAGCAAAATGACCAAAATACCTCTACACTCAAATATCTCGCAAACGCTCTCAAAACGCGACAAAACATAAACATACCGATGAAAAACATATCGTGCAATAAAAGTTAAAAAGAAAAATATAATTTAATGCAAATATTTTACCTATCAGAGAAATTAACCAATTAACTCAATTAGTAGGTAAAATACAATAAATTCACACATTTCACAAAATTCACATAAATGAAGTAAATAAATACAATTAAACAAATCGGGGCGTTACAACAGACATTTCTGTGCTTTGGAATCAAACTTGCTAAGATTCTCTTTAGTGTTAAGCATAAAACAGACACATCCAAATGGATGAAAATAACATGCCGTGTTAATTGCTTCTGCCCAGAAGTGCTTAGCTATGTCGGTTTCTTGGATCATGGTGCGAGCCATTTCTTGTAAAGTTCTATTCTTTCTTTCTACAACTCCATTTTGTTGTGGAGTTCTAGGGCAAGAAAAATCGTGAGATATTCCATGTGAATCAAAAAGTTCTTTAAAGTTTTTATTTTCAAATTCTCCACCATGATCACTTCTGACACTGACTATTTTACAATTTTTCTCATTTTGTACTTGAGTGCAGAAGGAAGTAAACACATAATGTTATTCATCCATGTGTTTTAAGAATTTTACCCATGTCCATCTGCTGTAGTCATCAACGATGGCTAGTACATATCTCTTACCATTGAGAGAGGCCGTTTTTACAGGGCCAAACAAATCAATGTGAAGAAGTTCCAACGGTCTAGAGGTGGAAACAACATTTTTAGCTTTGAAAGAGGAGAGACATTGGCAGCATGGTGATTATGACATCAATGAAACCATGAGTGTTTGAGGGTGAAAATCTCCATGTTTATTGCATGCAATCATGAACTTTTGATGCCTATGCAAAGATGGTACATCATAGAACAAGATTGGTGTGAATTTTGGATTGAATAAAGGCTTGTAAGATGGTGTAAAATGGCTTAGAACATCAAGGTTCAACACTGGTGCATGGGCGTGGCAAGTTGGTAGGTTGGCATGGCAACATGACTTGGAAAATTCAGCATGAACATATCAACTTTGGGCCACTATAACTCCATCATAACTTGCTCAAATGGAAAAATGTCCAACATCAAAGTTGAAGAGGACATTGAGATGAACAACATTGATGTTCAACATATTTTCATTTGGAGCCTCCATAATTGAGAAAAGTAGCTTGAAATTTTTCCCACCATGTGTTTGACAAAATTATGGCGCACAGACCTGGTCTTGCTTGGTCATGACTTGATTTTTGACCTAGTTTTGTCAAACTTTGATTGACCACAAATCCCTCAATTCTGATCCAATGGAAGAGTTCTTTATATGGATTTAAAGCTTAGAGTGTGAACTTTAATTGGCTCAACTTGGGCCTGAGGTTTGAAGCTTTTATCATGGAGAAAGGAAGCCTCAAAGTATGGTGCAAAATGGTCCAAACTTGCCATTTTTGGAAACCCTAAGTTTCTAAAAATGGCAATTTTGTACATTCCTTGATTTTTCATGATTCCTCCATCATTTCTTGATCAAATCTTGTCCAATGAACATATGTAACTTGAATTTCATGATTTTGACCTTAAAAAGTCAGGAGTTGACTTTTTCCTCTACACATTTGACTTTTCCCCAAATTTCCTGATTCTCAACCAATTGACCAATTAAACCTCTTCTGAAATAAATCAATGGGCAATCTCCCATCTTTAGACCCTTGAGGACATGTAGAATACCCTGAGATCAAGTTTTACCCAAGAAATCAGAAATAAACTGATTTCATGGCTAGTTTTAAGCCCTCAGTCTAGGAGAAAATAACACATCCTCCAAATCCAAATTCCTCTGGATATGATGTAAATCCTGTCTAACAAAGATGAGATATGACATTTGGAGGTGATAAAAACTCAAAGATCTTGCCCATTGGGGCATTCTACTCAAGAACTCCAAAACCCTAGTTTTGCACTGACTAGGATGATGTGATTCCCTGCATTCTCTTGTCAAGCTTGATCATATGATGAGGTGATGACCCATTAAGACCTCTTAGGGCTCAAGGCTCCTTGGATTTAACTTAGACACCTTGATCCCATGCCAAAGAACCAATGCCATGATATGATTATGAGTATGACCTAAATGATATGCAAATGAAAAAGAAACATAAGCCAGAAAAAGGTAGGGCAAATTTTGAGGTGCTACAGCTGCCCCTATTCAAACTTCGTGGATCCGAGGGTATGATAGCGATGGCTTTCAGACAATCGGGATACGCGGGGTTTGAATACCAAAATAACCTGGAAATTTTCACACTGTGGGGAGATACAAAATAAAGTGCTCGCCAACCGAAGGTGGACTCAAAAGCAATTGATACCAACCAAATGTTGGGATAACAAAGAGAATACTACCCAAAGGTTGGGATAAGGAAAAGTGTACCAACCAATAGTTGGGATAACAAACGGAGACCAACCAAAAATTGGGATAACAAACAAAGGGTACCAACCAAAATTTGGGATAACGGAAGGATACCAACCAAAAGTTGGAATGAAGCAAAAGATACCAACCAAAAGTTGGGATACTGAGGACGCCAACCAAAGGCGTACTCACAATAAGCAAGACCAACCAAGAGTTGGGATAAACGAAGGGTACCAACCAAAACTTGGAATAACGAGAGAATACTAACCAATAGTTGGGATAAAAGATATTAACCAAAAGTTAGGATATATAAGAACGCCGACCAAAGGCGAACTCAACAAAACAGACCAACTAAGAGTTGGGATAGAGAAAGGATACCAACCAAAAGTTGGGAAAATAAAGGGAATACCGACCAAACGTTGGGATAACCAAGAGAAGACCAACCAAAAGTTGGGATAACGAGGACGCCGACCAAAGGCGTACTCACAACAAGCAAGACCAACCAAGAGTTGGGATGAACGAAGAGGATGCCAACCAAAAGTTGGAATAACGAGAACACCAAACAAAGGCGACCTCAACAAAAGAGACCAACCAAGAGTTGGGGTAAAGAAAGGATACCAACCAAAAGTTGGGATTACCGCCGCAAATGCACAGGAAGTAGAATCAACGGACTTATGACCTGAAAAGAAGATGACTCCGCTGGGGGAAGAGAAATCTACCCAGACAACTCTGTAGGGGAGTACCAGAAAGGACCGACAAGAAGGACGAATTCACTGGTTGTGGTGTAATGTTAAACAACATTTCCTGAGTCATGTTACTTTCTGCTGGGGAAAGAAAACTGGTAAAGGATATCAAACCTGGCTTATGCTTCGAATGCCTGTGTTTGAATTTTATGGTGTAATGCTCCATACAAAATGGAAATGCTACACGTTTGGGAGGATGCCATGTAAGAATGCTTATGCAATGCAAAAGAAGCGCTCCAGAAAAATAAATGCTGAAGACCAAGGCAGCTCCACCAGGGACGACAAACTAAATTGTCCTCTGATTTAACAGACCATGCTGATGAAGACTTCATTCTGCTGAGGAAGACATTAATCACAGACTCTGCTGGAGATGAAAGCTCTGATAGACCACCCACTCTGTTGGGGATGGATAACAATAAATATTGAAGCTGGAACCCAAAGAGAACTTCTCTCCGCTGGGGGTTACCAATGACTTCTTCCAGAATCTGAAAGAATGCCAATAGCGATTGGACTTAAGGCCTGCTGGGGAATATCAACTGATGTTGAAAAAACCACTTGTGAGGATCACCACCCCACTATGCTTGGGGAAACAAGTCAATAACACTAACCCTACTTGGGGGTATTATTAAACTTACCCTGCTGTTGGGATATACTCTTACCTCTATCCTGCTGAGAATATCAGCCTCTACCAGCAAATCTTCTAGGAAAATGGTGATTGACAACACTAGCTCTGCTAGGGGATACCACCAAGCTTAATCTTCCGCTGGGGATCAGACCAAACCATTGTTGGTGAGAAAAAATTTCCTGATTAGCTGAGGGCGATATATATTCAGACTCTGTGGGGGAATAACATCTTCTGAATTCTGGCTGAGGAGAGTAATAACCTGCTGAGGAAAAGATTCACTTTACCCTGCTGGGGATTAGAGCACACAGCTGCTAATGAAACATACATTTCCTGTCCTTGAAACCATCCACTCCTGACTACCTGCCGGGGAGTAATAGATCAACTATGACTTCGGTTGGGGACACAATACCCGATACACTTACAGGGAAGAGTAAGCTTTACTGAGGATGATGATCTTTCAGATGTTGAAGAGAGTAACTCTACTGGGGAGAGATTCTGCTACCCTGCAAAAAAAATCAATGCAAAATGGCTATCTAGACTATCATCTTAATGACTATTTCATGAGCAAATTCCACTGTTTTCTGATATGCTTCGCAAAGCTTAACATTTTGCATGCAATGTCTTATCAAAATATCGGACTTTTCACAAACAAAACAGTAAAAAATAAAACATAAATAGAAAGCTCTTTGACTGAAGTGAAAATTTTATTGAATGAATTGGCCTGTAAATAGGCATTTACATTCGGAGGCAGTTCCTGAAAAGAGGTAATTGCACAAAAAGTAAAAGAAAATACACATGTCGGCAATGTGGGAGAACAGATATCCACCATGAATCGATCCAGCTATGACCCGTATGTCTCGTTTATCCGCATATGTTTTGACCTTCGAAGAGATTGACTGGGCTGATTCCTTTCTTTCGAAATTCCCGTGCATCAAAAGTGTTCACAAATTGAACGCAAATCGTAGCCTATTGCTTTCAAATCCCTACCTTTTGCCTGGATCGCCCTTTACGGGTTTTCAATCCACCGAGATACCCATTTCTGCCAAAGTTGCCTTGTCAGGTTTTCAACTTTGCGGGTTTATTCTTTTTTCTTTTTATCCCTAATTTTTGCCCGAACCTTTTCTTTTTATGGTTCGTCGGGATGCCCCCTTTTTGCCTGGATCTTCTTTTTATGTCCAGCGGGTCTCTTTTATGCGAAGTATTTTTTGACTACGTCTGCGTTCACAGGGGACGTAAAATCTTCGCCATCCATAGTTGAAAGTAATAAGGCTCCGCCAGAGAAAACCTGTCTTACTACATATGGACCTTCGTAATTTGGAGTCCATTTGCCCCTGTGATTTGTTTGAGGAGGAAGGATCCTTTTCAAAACCAATTCACTAGCTTGAAAACACCGAGGACGCACTTTCTGATCAAAGGCTTTCTTCATCCTACTCTGGTACAACCGGCCATGTGCAATGGCTGCCAATCTCTTTTCTTCGACCAGGTTCAGCTGATTCAATCTGGAACGCACCCATTCAGCTTCATCAAGCTTCACATCTGCCAAAATCCTTAACGAAGGAATCTCAACCTCTACCGGTAGAACTGCTTCTGTACCATATACAAGCGAGAAAGGTGTTGCCCCAGTCGATGTATGCACCGAAGTACGATAACCATGTAAAGTATAAGGCAACATCTCGTGCCAGTCTTTATACGTCACTACCATTTTCTGCACAATCTTCTTGATATTCTTATTTGCCGCTTCAACAACCCCATTCATCTTCGGACGATAGGGAGAAGAATTGTGATGCTCAATCTTAAAGTTCTGACACAGCTCCTTCATCATCTTGTTATTCAAATTTGAACCATTATCAGTAATGATTCTCTCCGGGACTCCATACCGGCAGATGATGTCCTTCTTGATAAACCGGGCCACTACTTGTTTGGTAACGTTCGCATATGAAGCTGCTTCCACCCACTTCGTAAAATAATCAATGGCAACCAAAATGAAACGATGCCCATTGGAAGCAGTCGGCTCAATCTTCCCTATCATATCAATGCCCCACATGGCAAAGGGCCAAGGTGACGACAACACATTCAGAGGAGTAGGCGGTACGTGTACCTTATCTGCATAGATTTGGCACTTATGACATTTCCGAGCGTATTTGAAATAATTCGACTCCATAGTCATGCAATAATACCTCGCTCTCAACAATTTTCTGGCCATGGCATGCCCATTGGCATGAGTACCGAAAGAACCTTCATGAACTTCTTCCATTAACATGCCTGCCTCGTGTTCATCAACACAACGTAGCAAGACCATGTCAAAGTTCCTCTTGTACAACACATCATCTTTATGCAAAAAGAAATTTCCCGCCAGCCTCCTCAGAGTTTTGTTATCTTTGGTGGACGCGCCAACCGGATACGTTTGACTCTTCAGAAAAACCTTAATATCGTGATACCAAGGTGTGCCATCTGACACCCCTTCAACTGCAAACACAAAAACGGGTCTATCCAGACGCATGATTCTGATCGAGGGAGTTTCATTCCAACGGTTCACCTGATACATTGAAGATAACGTCGCCAACGCATCTGCCATCTGATTCTCTAACTGGGGTATGTGATGGAAATCGACTATGTCAAAGAAAGGTAACAACCTTGTGGCATAGTTGTTATAAGGCACCAAATTCGCTTGACGAGTTTCCCATTCACCTGTGATCTGATTAACCACCAACGCGGAATCACCATAAACGTCGAGGTTCTTGATTCTCAAATCAATTGCTTCTTCTAACCCCATGATGCATGCTTCATACTCCGCCTCATTGTTGGTGCATATAAACGCTAACCGGGCAGTAAAAGGTATATGAGAACCCCGTGGAGTCGTAATGACTGCCCCAATTATGTTACCGTATGAATTGACAGCCCCATCAAAGACTAGCTTCCACTGGGATCAATTTCAGGTCCTTCATCATGTAGAGGCTCTTCACAGTCTTTCATCTTCAGATACATAATATGCTCATCCGGGAACTCAAACTTCATCGGTTAATAATCCTCAATTGGTTGTTCGGCAAGATACTCTGACAAAACACTTCCCTTAATGGCTTTTTAGGAAACATATTGAATATCGTACTCTGTCAGAACCATCTGCCAACGGGCTATTCTTCCAGAAAGCGCCTACTTTTCAAACACATACTTGATCGGATCCATCTTCGAAATTAAGAGGGTTGTGTAGTTTAACATATACTGCCTCAAAAGCTTAGCTGCCCAAGCGAGTGCACAACATGTTTTTTCCAGCATTGAGTACCTCGACTCACAATCAGTAAACTTTTTACTCAGGTAGTATATGGCGTGCTCTTTTCTACCTGACTCGTCTTGTTGACCGAGCACACATCCCATTGAGTTCTCAAGAACCGTAAGATACATAATCAATGGCCTTCCTGGCACTGGTGGCATAAGGACCGGAGGTTCATGCAAATATTCTTTTATTTTTTTGAACGCCTTTTGACATTTTTCATTCCACCTGACCGCTTGATCTTTTCTCAGCAATTTGAATATTGGTTCACAAGTGGCTGTAAGATGAGATATGAATCTAGCAATGTAGTTCAACCTCCCTAGAAAACCACGAACCTCTTTTTCTGTTTTCGGCTCAAGCATTTCTTGTATGGCTCTTACTTTAGCAGGATCAACCTCGATACCTCTTTCGCTGACAATAAACCCCAGTAGTTTTCCCGATCTCACCCCAAAGGTGCACTTGTTCGGATTCAACCTCAGTCTGAACTTTATCAACCTATCAAAAAGCTTCTACAGATTTACCAGATGCTCCACCTCCGTTTGTGACTTTGCGATCATGTCATCAACATATACTTCGATCTCTTTGTGAATCATATCATGAACGAGAGTCACCATTGCCCGCTGATAAGTTGCCCCAGCATTTTTCAATCCAAAGGGCATCACTTTGTAACAAAACGTTCCCCACGGTGTTATGAACGTTGTTTTCTCCCTGTCCTCTGGGGCCATTTTGATTTGGTTATACCCAGAGAAGCCATCCATGAAGGAAAACACAGAGTATTGAGCAGTGTTGTCCATTAACACATCAATGTGAGGGAGCGGGAAATCATCTTTTGGGCTTGCTCTATTCAGATCTCTATAATCAACACACATCCTGACCTTTCCGTCCTTCTTAGGTACAGGCACAATGTTAGCAACCCAAGGAGGATAACTTGTCACAGCCAGAAATCCAACATTTATTTGTTTCTGAACCTCCTCTTTAATCTTGACATACATTTCAGGTTTCGTCCTCCTTAACTTCTGCTTAACCGGAGTACATCCCTCTTTGAGCGGCAACCGGTGTACCACGATGTCAGTGTCAAGCCTAGGCATGTCTTAGTAAGACCAGGCGAAGATATCCACATACTTTCGAAGCATCTCAATCAATATTCTCTTTACAATGTCTTCCAAAGCAGCCCTAATCTTTACCTCTTTCTTCGCATCCTCGGTTCCCAAATTAATAATATCAATCTCCTCCTGATGAGGCACGATGAACCTTTCCTCCTGTTTTAGTAGTCTGGCCAATTCCTCAGGAAGTTCACAGCCTTCCTCAACCTCTTCTTCAGCCTGATATATGGGATTATCGAAATCATATTGAGCCATAGCTGAATCAAGGGGGATGGAATCTGAACAAGTTAACCTGCATGATAGATGATTCATGTTTTATTATGTATGCAACAATCAAAACACATTGCCATTTTGATGTGATTTTATGCACAAAAGAAAAATAGAAAAATAGGGATCATAAACATTTGAATGCGAAAAGTCCTTTATTATTGACAAAGAAAAGCATACGAAATGTTCAAGCCCTACAAACAAGAATCACTACGCCTTGGGCAGAGCGTAGGATCAAACATAACAGAAAAACAGAGACAATTACTCTGGTCCAGTCACTTGGATGATCTTCTCCGATGACCAGTTGCATGGACTTTGACCAGGTATGTAGAGGCGGATCCAATTATCCATGTCGCAATCACTGTCCCCATTCTCTTCAATAGCGTTGACTCTATCAAAGAATACCCCAGCACTGGTAAAACGAATCGGACCGTAAAACTTCGGAGGCTCTTCAGGACGCCTGAGTGGCTTGTAACCCAGTCCATAGGTATCTTGATTCTTTTGTACCTCAATAATCTGA
The DNA here is from genome assembly GCA_022829125.1 of Lathyrus tuberosus. Classification (NCBI taxonomy): domain Eukaryota; kingdom Viridiplantae; phylum Streptophyta; class Magnoliopsida; order Fabales; family Fabaceae; genus Lathyrus; species Lathyrus tuberosus. The sequence continues at coordinate 1,263,101 of JALAZF010000308.1, read as the reverse complement.
CCCCATTTTTGTGAGCTTCCAACTTCAACTATAGCCCGTGCATCTTTAAGGGATGACATAGAGATCTTCGACTGCTCTACCACTATAAGCTGCTTAACCGTTTCAGATGGGCTAACCTCTTTGGGAACTTCTTCATGAACTTTTACCATTTCAAAAGCTTGACATAACGTTTTATGTATCTCGCCATCTACCTCCACATATTTGAAAGTAGATAGATGGCTTATCATAATGTCCTCCACTCCGCAAACTGTCACCACATGTCCATCCACCATATATTTCACCTTCTGATGGAGTGTAGATGTTACAGCCCCAGCACTGTGAATCCACGGCCGACCAAGTAGGCAACTGTAAGCGGGCTGAATATCCATTATATAGAACATGGCGTCAAAGACCTCCGGGCCAACCTTAATTGGCAGCACAACCTCTCCAAAAACAGCCCTTTTAGAACCATCAAATGTGCGCACCACCAAATCACTGGGCGTGCATATCAACCCTCGGGTATCCAACTTCATCAATGCCTTCTTAGGCAAAACATTTAAAGATGATCCTGTATCCACAAGCACATCAGACATCAACGACCCACGGCACTCTACAGAAATATGCAAGGCATTGTTATGGTTTCTCCCAGCTGGCGTCAAGTCAGCATCAGTAAACCCCAAACCGTTGCCTGCATTAACATGGGCTATCACCCCCTCAAGCTGATTGACTGAGATCTCTTGAGGCACATAGGCAGCATTCAGTACTTTCAACAATGCGTTTCGGTGAGCTTCCGAACACAACAACAAGGATAAGATAGATATCTTGGATGGCGTCTGATGTAAATGATCCACAATTTTATAGTCACTTCTTCGAATCAATCTCATGAATTCCTCCACATTCTCGGAGAAAGGACTATCAGCTGGCCTCACTACGGGGTCAGTCATTGCCGGGGTCTGCACAGAATTATCTAGAGCCTGTTTACCCTTGTTCTGTCTGGAACTATCAGCCTGTTCATCGGAAGGAGTGAAGATTTTGCCGCTTCGGGTAATAGCTCCTGCTTCCTCAAGACTAGAACTTGCTACCGACGTTCCTATTAACTCCTGTTTCTGCCCATTAACGAAAACTTCTGCCCCATAGTTCCAAGGAATGGCCTTGGTACTCTCGTAAGGAATGGGCCCAGGACCTGTAATTATCACTGGCGCTGGTCTTGCCACCGCTGAAATTGTGATTGTCTTAAATGGAATAGTGATGGTAGCCACATCGCTGCTAATAACCTATTTTCGTTGGTCACATCTGTCCAACTGCAACCTACCTTCATCGATCAACTTTTGAACTCCTGATTTCAACAACCTATAACCATTCGTCTGTATCAGACACTCTGAACAATTTTTGTCACAACCAGGATCCACTCCACACATCAATAATCTCTCCTTTACCACCATCAAAGGAGTCTTTAATTCGTTCACATCCATAACCAGATTAAAAAATTCCTTCTCCTCTAACACAGCATTAACCCTTGGCCCACCATGATCAGGCATTGGGTTCTTTATAACATTCGGCACGTCATTTGAAAAGTTGATGGCTTTTGAATCCACCAAGTCTTGGACTTTATGCTTAAAAGCTTTGCAGTCCTCGATGTGATGTCCGGGTGCCCCAGAATGAAAGTCGCAGTGGGCGTTGGGATTATAACCCGAAGGTGGATTACCGGTAAGAGGGGCCAATGTCCTCTTCTGGACTAACTGTAGTTGTAGCAAATGCTGTAATAACTGGGAATATGACATGGGAGGTGTTTCAAAATGCCTATCAGCCGTCCTTTGTCTAGCTGGATAACGGCGAGGTGCCTGATTTTGCTGTTGCTGCGGAAGCGCTGCAGGAATTGTCACTGAAGCTACTTGCTGATTATAGTTCTGGCGTTGCTTCTGTTTAGCTCGATGAGACGAGACAGAATTGGTTTCCTCCTTCTTTTTGTAATTCGTATATGGTTTCTTCCCCTGACCAGAAGATGACCCCTCATTACCCGATACTTTCCCAGCTTTGATTCCAGCCTCTAGCATCTCTCCAACCATGATCAAGTCGGCAAACTTGCCTGACATGCAAGGTAACAGCTTTTCATAATAATGTCCCGGCAAAGTATCTATGAACAGATTCAGCATTTCCTTCTCCAGCATGGGTGGTTGTACTCTTGCCGCCAACTCGCGCCATCTCTGCGCATACTCTTTAAAGCTTTCACCACTCTTTTGAGACATATTTTGTAACTGTGTATGATTGGGAGCCAAGTCCGTATTATATTGATAATGTTTCACAAATTCTTCCACCATCTCTCTCAGTTGCATACATGGCTCCTCTCAAGTTGCATATACCATTCCAGGGACGCTCCAGACAAGCTGTCCTGGAAGAAGTGCATCAGTAATTTTTCATCACGGGAGTACGCGACCATCTTTCTTGCGTATGCCCGAACATGTGTCCTGGGGCAAGTAGTGCCGTTGTACTTCTCAAAAGTGGGGACTTGAAACTTATGAGGAATTCTCACATCTGGAACCAGCCCTAGGTCATCCAGATCCATGCCCACAGAATTTTGATTTACCACCCCTCTCAGCTGCTCTTCAATCATTCTGATCCTTTGGTCATCAACAACCGGGAGACCATCATCTCCACCTGGTACAAAGAAAACATCGTCTTGTTAGTCATCAAAGTGATGGCCATGAACTGCATGGATACTGTTTCCTCCTCCAACCACAGAAGGAATCACCACATTCTCTCCTCCGCCCGGAGGGATGACAACAGTGGGAACCGGAACTCCGCCCGGAGGTCCATTATGAATATTGTGTCCATTAGCACCTCCGCCCGGAGGAATAACAATGTTCTGGACACCACCATGAAGTACCCCATTCTTATCCACCCTTGCTACCAAGGGCTGAACGAGAGTTCTGAGTTACTCCTTTCCCTGTACGACTCCTTGCATCATTTCCATGAATTGGGTGATACGGGCTTGCATGGCGGCCATTTCTGTTTGCATTTGCTCCATTACTCTTTTCTAGTTGAGACGGGTAGAATATTGATGAATCGGTTGATCAGCTATCTTGCCTGAAACTAAATAAGAGTTAGGGAAAACTGGAACAAGTACCTGTTATGCAAAAATGCTTATGATTATGAAAATGAAAATCTGAATTCTCCACCGGAAGCTCCTTCACTAAAGCTTGCAGTTTGTTAAACTCCTCCACGGCTATTGTGGTAGGCTGTTCTGGCATTATAGGATATAAAGGGGGTTCCTTTGAAAAAGGCAAGAGTAATTCATTAACCTTCATTTCAATCCATCTTTCATACTCAGGATAAGATCTGCAATCCATTTTTCCAAAGACTGTTTTTCCCGTTTTATGCTGGTGTCCCCAAGCGTTCACAACTTCTCGCAACATTTCCTCATTTTAAGTCCCTGTAAAGAACAAAGATTTCTCGACATCCTGATCTGAGGGAGGATACCTGGAAGCGTATCCAAACTGTCTAATGGCCAGGATCGGGTTATAGTTGATTCCCCCTTTCCTGCCAATTTGAGGCACATTGGGAAAATTCCCACAACGGGTGATAATCTCTATTCCCATCAACTTACGATCGAACCAGACGATGTTATTGGCAGTCAATCCCATTATCCGCTTAGACCACTTTAGAGAATCCCTCGTGTCCACAAATGCACCAGATTGAGGCAAATGCTTTAGAAACCAATCAGACAAAAGGGGAGTACAGCAGTTGACTGGACCCCCTTCTTTTCTCATTCTTGAAGTGCATAGAGTAATAAAAATCTCCTAACAAAGTAGGAACCGGATTTTTGAGAACAAAAACTCTTATAGCCTGCATATCCACAAAATCTTGTTGATTAGGGAAAAGAACAATGCCATAGATGCACAAAGCCAAGATGGAATTGTAAACTGCCCAATCTTTTGCTCCAGCAGCCTCCTGAGCTTGATCGGTAAGAAATTCCAAGTGAAACCCTTTGACTCCATTCTTGATAGCCACATTTCCTTTTAGCGCTGAATCTTTCACTTGTACCGCAACTGCAATCTCCTCTATGCTAGGATGACTACCAGAAAAGAATGGTACTGCTGATTCGACCGGAATTCCCAAAATAAATGAGAACTCCTCCAAAGTAGGCATCAAAATGTAATCAGGAAAGAGAAAGCATCGCAACGAAGGCTCATAAAACTGTAGCAAAGTGTGAAGAGCATCATGTTCATACTGTGTGACTCTGCGGACCATCTCAACCAATTTCCCATATTTCCTCTGGAATTGGACAAGAACACCCAGGTCAGCCATATCTATCACCTTATGTAGTAAATCCAAAGTAGGTTCTGGGAATTTGTAAGCGACATTGTTCTTCCTCTTAGCATTTGTCTCCGTCGAACCCATTGACTGGAATCAGAGGTAAAATAAGCACCTGGAAATGACAAACATGAATGTTATGATATGATAATGCAATGCAAAAGGCATGGTATCAAGGTGCCAAGTGTCTGTGCTGGACTGTGTGCACGGTGTCTGTACAAATCTGAGAATAATACTGTAGATATAAACCCACTGACTGCAATAAAGTTACATCATCTGTCTGTGAAAATACCAGAATACCAGGTTATGTGGGAGGCATGGTCACCTGCAAACCTGTAAACACCCGCCCATACTCACATATGGGTACTAGAACAACGGTTCCTCAGTTTCGGATTCCCTATGCAATAGCACATTCAGCCCGTAGGATACAATGCTATCGCCAAACAAAGAGAACGTTCACTGATTCCCCAAAAATAAAGGCCATCCTATGCAAGTTCCAAAGTGGGCCCTCGGGTGCGAATGGGTTTGCCACAGAATGTGGGCTGCCACTGTCACCACTAAAGACGGATGTTTCCACTAAGGTCCTCAATGATCGGTCACCAGAGTCGACAATCTTCTAGGTTAACACTCCAAAATGCACAAGACGCGCAAATCAGAACATCTCCCAAGAAAACCTCATCTGTTTGTGGATTTCGTATAAACCATACATAACAAGATGCTACGTAGGCCATACTACCGTCCACTCTAGTCCTATATATGTGCTCAAGCCTGTGTAATGGGCTTATCTCTCAGAATACCCATCCCGCTAAACAGAAAACCAGCACAGCACAGTCCAGTATAATAATGATATATAATGTAATAATGCGATAAATACAGTAATGTACAGTAAAGGAATAATACAGTAAACAACAATATAGTAAAAATAGTAACTACAACATCGAAGTAAACACCCAATGAAAGAAAAACAGACAAGCACTAGGATTGACTCGCTAAGGGAACCAGATATTCTGGGTTCGATCCCCAGCAGAGTCGCCAGCTGTCGCTCCCAGGATTTTCATCCAAGTACAAACGCGAAAGTGGCACGGAACAGAGTCACCAGCAATGTGTATTTATCCCAAGAGAGGGAAAGGAAACACCGCGTAAACCTGAGGGAAGGAAAGAGCACGGTCTTGCGACCAAGAGAACTGGGTTCGGGAGTCGGTTACGCGAAGGGAAGGTGTTAGCACCCAACACGTCCATCGTACCCGATGGGATCCACGCTTGCTTGTCTCGATCGAAGGGTGACAGAAAAGATACTGGAAAAGGAACAGAAAGAGAATGAGAAACAAATGTAGGGAAAATAAAAGAAGTGCTCGAATGGGCCCTACCCCACTGCCTACGTATCTCATCGAGAACATGAGAATCAGAGCAACGTAGTTCCCCTCATCTAAGGTAAAGTTGTTTATGTTTTTAGTGGAGACGTCAGAATGCGCATTCCAGCAGTTAGGTGTTGCAACTCGCTGTAAGGAGACTTAGGCGTTACCTGTTTGCGGTAGAATGAACATGACGAGTCCTTAAGGAATGAGTGAATGAGATGAGGAGAGAAATCCCAGAGGAAAGACGTTATTGTCTGTTTGAAGTTTTTTAGAAATAAGTGTTTTGATTGTTTGGTGTTTACAATGCATATTGTATTTAAGTCCTTCACGTAGGATCGAATGCCTCGCATATCGACCCAAGACGGGACGTATGCTAAAAATTCTAAGAAAGTGAGAGAAGACCCCTCACTATCTTATTCTCACATGAAAGGCTCAAATACAATATTTGTTATGCCTTTATTAAGTGTTTTTTACTTTTTGTTTTGAGATGAGAAAGAGACTCAAATGGAAGCAAAAGGTGAAAACTAAAGAGGACTAAGACTCAAACCTTAAAGTTATCATACATGGATATTCCTATGGTTAATGTGGTTTAAGAAACCTAATCCTAAGAGAAAGGAGAAGAAGAATGAATTAAACAACTCGTTTCTAAAGTAGAAGATGAGTTATAACTCAAAAGGGAGGAGAAAGAAGTTATTCAAGGGAAGCATGTAAATGCTTATCATGATGACAAGTTGAATGATTAAAAGAGATAAGAGAGAATGAAAGAAAGAAGTCTATGTGGAAGCATATCCACACCCTTACTTACCATTAGCACCTACATGAAAATGTTAGTTCAAAAACCATTTACAAGTAGTGAAATAAGGAAAGGATAACAAGTAGTGCTCAAACAAGCTAAGAATCAAGGGATAAAGATATTAAGAGATGAAACTCATTCAAGGTCAGAACCTATGCTCTAAGGATATTCTCTAATGTTAAGATATCAAACATGAACTAAATTTGCCCACACAATGCCTTAAACATCAAAGAAGTGCAACATGAAAGGAATAGATGAAGAATGACTAGAAATGCAATGTAATCATGCAATAATGCTCCACAAAAGATTAAAGTCAGAATCATATATCATTCATAAATGTCTCACAATGCATATGAATCATCACACAAATCATGGATAAAAGAATGCAAGTAGAAGAAATAAGATGGAGAAGAAGTAAGTACAAGAGCAACATGTTCAATTAGATGCACAAAGTGCCATATTAGAGATGCATAACATGCGAAATGATTAGTGAATGCATATGGGCAGTGGCATACCATTGATGAGATGCTAATGTAATGAGGGAAATGTCATACAAAATACACACATGAGACATGTAGAGCATAAGAGGAGATAAGAGATGGAAACATGTCAAAGTTCAAATTAGAATGTATAAATTCATGCCAAATGCAAATACAAATTAAAGTGACTTATAATGAAACAAAGGTGACCTATAATATCATACAAGTGACCTGTAAAAGATGCACAAACAATCATAAAAATGGTGGCATAAATGACTCATCCAAACATGTTAATATGGAGTATAATAAAGTGCACACAAGTAATTTCAATCATGAAGAATCAAACAACTATCAAAGCACATGATAAAATTGTAAAAAATTAAGTCCTAAACAACCTAAGTCAGAAGCTACACATGTGTTAAAATTCCATGACCAAATTCAAAAGAAAACATGACCCAAGTGTCTCACCAAGTCACATTTAAACACATCAAAAGAAACTCAAATATGCACATCAAAACATATGATAGAATGAATTTAAAAATGCAACCAAAATATTTTTAGATGCTTCATTATGTCTTTTAACCAATGCAAAAAGAATGGATACAAAATATTGTGTGAGATGAGAGAAACAAAATACACAAGTTCAAGTGTCAAAGAAGAACCTTATTCCAAAAGCAATTGAAATAAAATTATTGAATTATGATAAAAAATCAAGGAAGTCAGGATTAAAAATAATAGAAAATTACTTTTATGCACCAAGAACACACATGAATTTATTTAGAATTTTTTAATGTGTTTTAGTATTTTTAAAAATAGAAAATGGAAACAATATAAAAAGGAAAATAAAATGAAAAGAAAATAAAGCAAGGGGGTGCAGCGTGAGTAATTTTCCAGTTGAAAAGTGTATTGGGCTCAAACATGGGGTGTGCAAATAGAAATTAAGACCCAGTCCAATTACACGTGTGCTTGTGTGTGGAATGGTGTACAATCAGTCACATACGTGTTGCAATTATGGCCACAAGATTAATCCATCACCACCATTCGACATAACAATCATATCAAACGAAACAGCATGAACGACCACAATAAGTACCACGCACGCACACACATGTGATCTTCTGAGATTAAAAACAAAGCACGCGCACATCACATGACTTTTTAATGTGCTGGTACTTTAAGAAGCGTTGGATGAATTGGATCGGACGGCTATGATATATTCTAGTCCTAAAACCCTAAACGCACCTCACCGGCCGGAGAATGACCTCCGGTCATCTTCTTCGGCCACTCTCCGGCACCTGTAAATTTCACATGCCCCAGAAATATGCAAACCATACATCAAAATGAAGCTGAAGTCATGTACATTCCAAATCTAACATTGAAAATCACATAGCATGCATATACAGAGAGATTCGAACACCAACAGTTTGCCCTAATTTTTTCAACTATGCTCCTAATGAGCCTATCAACTAGCCAGGACTCACACTGCTTCTATTAAGCCACAAACAACATGAAACTAAGCTCAAATCACATGAATTTGTGTAAGCCAAGTTAGAGAAATGTGCACCTGAAACTGTGAAGAAACTTGGATCCAAAGAAAACAAGAGAGAAGAAATTAACCTTGAGCTTCCTAGGAGCAAAATAAATGCTCTGAATCCTTAGATCTTGAAGAAGATAGGTGGAGATTTGAAAATGTAATGCAGCTGCACTTGGAGGATTGTTGTTGATTCAGTGTATTCTTGCTCCAGGAATACCAAACAATGATGATGATTGATGAAGATGAGTGACGGAAGTGATGAATTCGTGTGAGATCAGAGAGAGAGAATAGAGAGAATTTTGAGAGAAAGAGTGAGAATGATTTGAAGTGAGAGTGAAAATGAAGTGTTGTCCTCAAATTCTGAGTGATTTTTGAATATATATGTTGAGTTAAATGGTAACTATGGTGGTTAATTGGGTGAGTTAAGTGAGTTGGAGTTGAGTTAACTGAGTTCACCCTAACTAACTGAGTTAAGTTAGTTAGGGGCGAGTGGGAAGGTTGGGATGTGGTGAGGTGAAGCTCATGGTACTATGGTGAGGATGAGAATGAATGATGGTGATGAAGTGGTGCTGCAGAAAACTTGCAGAGCAAGTTTTTATTCTTTTCCTTTTTTATGCATGGCACGACATGGTATGTATGTGTATGTACGAGATGTTGGTTTAAAAAAGGAAAAAGGTGACTGGTGTGGGAGTGTATGCGTGTGAAATGATGAACAACAAAAACAATTGTCACAACATTGGCAGCATGGTGATCATGACATCAATGAAACCATGAGTGTTTGAGGGTGAAAATCTCCATGTTTATTGCATGAAATCATGAGCTTTTGATGCCTATGCAAAGATGGTACATCATAGAACAAGATTGGTGTGAATTTTGGATTGAATAAAGGCTTGTAAGATGGTGTAAAATGGCTTAGAACATCAAGGTTCAACACTGGTGCATGAGCGTGGCAAGTTGGTAGGTTGACATGGCAACATGACTTGGAAAATTTAGCATGAACATATCAACTTTGGGCCACTATAACTCCATCATAACTTGCTCAAATGGAAATATGTCCAACATAAAAGTTGAAGAGGACATTGAGATGAACAACTTTGATGTTCAACATTTTTTCATTTGGAGCTTCCATCATTGAGAAAAGTAGCTTGAAATTTTTCCCACCATGTGTTTGACAAAATTATGGCACGCAGACCTGGTCTTGCTTGGTCATGACTTGGTTTTTGACCTAGTTTTGTCAAACTTTGATTGACCACAACTCCCTCAATTCTGATCCAATGGAAGAGTTATTTATATGGATTTGAAGCTTAGAGTGTGAACTTTAATTAGCTCAACTTGGGCCTGAGGTTTGAATCTTTTATCATGGAGAAAGGAAGCCTCAAAGCGTGGTGCAAAATGGTCCAAACTTGCCATTTTTGGAAACCCTAAGTTTCTAAAAATGGCAATTTTGTACATTCCTTGATTTTTCATGATTCCTCCATCATTTCTTGATCAAATCTTGTCCAATGAACATATGTAACTTGAATTTCATGATTTTGACCTTAAAAAGTCAGGAGTTGACTTTTTCCTTTGCACAGTTGACTTTTCCCCAAATTTCCCGATTCTCAACCAATTGACCAATTAAACCTCTTCTGAAATGAATCAATGGGAAATCTCCCATCTTTAGACCCTTGAGGACATGTAGAATACCCTGAGATCAAGTTTTACCCAAGAAATCATAAATAAACTGATTTCATGGCAAACCCTAGTTTTAAGCCCTCAGTCTAGGAGAAAATAGCACATCCTCCAAATCCAAATTCCTCTGGATATGATGTAAATCCTGTCTAACAAAGATGATATATGACATTTGGAGGTGGTAAAAACTCAAAGATCTTGCCCATTGGGGCATTCTACTCAAGAACTCTAAAACCCTAGTTTTGCATTGACTAGGATGAAGTGATTCCCTGCATTCTCTTGTCAAGCTTGATCATATGATGAGGTGATGACCCATTAAGACCTCTTAGGGCTCAAGGCTCCTTGGATTTGACTTAGACACCTTGATCCCATGCCAAAGAACCAATGCCATGATATGATTATGAGTATAACCTAAATGATATGCAAATGAAAAAGAAACATAAGCCAGAAAAAGGTAGGGCAAATTTTGAGGTGCTACACTTGTTACTTTGTGTAACTCCCCGTCGGGCAAACGATGTTCACCGTCGCTTTAGGTCCTCTTTGTATAAGGCACACGACATTTATGGATCGCTTTAGGTCCTTTTTGTATAAGGCACATGACCCGGTCGCTTTAGGTCCTCTTTGTATAAGGCACACGATCGTCTATAACATCGCTTTAGGTCCTCTTTGTATAAGGCACACGACCGTTAAAACAGATTCCCTCTGGAATCATTTCGTCGCTCACACCCACTAGGGCACACGACATCACAAGAATGCATATCATGATGCTTGGCATACAATGACTCATGACAATCAAATGCATAACATACATAACCATGTGAACCATCTCAACATCAATAATCATGCATTGAAATCAAACCCAAAACAATGCATTTATTTGCCATAAGGCCACAAACCATCATCACATTGAATTTCACATAAACAATGCATTTCATCATAATCCACAAACCACAACAATTAGCATTTTATCATATACACTCATATCAATTCACATCGAGAATTACTCACCATCAACCACAACAATCCTACAATCATACAATGATACTCACAACACTAGGATTCACGCCACAAAGGCTACCCACAACAACATTCATAATAACATACACTTGTATTCAATTCAACAAAGGATTTTGCCATTAGGCCACAAGCAACCATGACAAATTATCACATGCTTTAACATCATATAAACCACATAAAAGACCCACGTTATAGAACAATAGCACAACACACGGTAAAACACCGACCGCACGCATTTAACGCGATAAAAACCTGACAACCCAACACTTTTACAAAACCACGACTTAAATAATTCATCTACTGCCTCCAAACCATTTTTAATAGAAAGGATATTTTATTAGCTTTCCAACGCTTCGAACGGCGACCAAAACGGACTTACGGTTCAAAAGTTATGAAGAAAATAAAATAGAAAAATCTCACGTTTGCTCCAGTATTCGCTAGGCGAACCTCTAGGCGAACCTTCGCCCGGTCCTTCACTGTGGTTCGCTAGGTGAACCCGCGAAACCCGGAATTCGCAGCAACGTCAATATAGGTCATTTGGGACCAAAATCCATCATTTAATCCACCCAAACCCTTCCAATTCATACCATAACAACCAAAACATGTTCCAACATAATCAACAAGTATTCTCATGCATTTATATCGAATTCCAACCGTGAAAACCTCGATTTCTATCAATTGATCACAAATTCAACCCAATGGAAAACATATTTTTTTCAACCAAACATTCAAACCAATACATACATATACATATACAATCCAAATATAATCAGAACTTCTCACCCTTACCCTATTAATCGCGCTTGAACGGATGATTTCTTCTATCCCAAGTTTTCCTCTTCTTTTCCCTTCTCTTCCTTTATCTCTTCTCTTTTTCTTTCTTTCCTTTCTCTTTCTTTTCTCTCTTTTTCTTTCCAATCTCTATTTAAACAAAAACCTATTTTTCTAAAATATCTAACCAAGCAAAATGACCAAAATACCTCTACACTCAAATATCTCGCAAACGCTCTCAAAACGCGACAAAACATAAACATACCGATGAAAAACATATCGTGCAATAAAAGTTAAAAATAAAAATATAATTTAATGCAAATATTTTACCTATCAAAGAAATTAACCAATTAACTCAATTAGCAGGTAAAATACAATAAATTCACACATTTCACAAAATTCACATAAATGAAGTAAATAAATACAATTAAACAAATCGGGGCATTACAACAGACATTTTTGTGCTTTGGAATCAAACTTGCTAAGTGTCGCTCCCGGGATTTTCATCCAAGTACAAACGCGAAAGTGGCACCGAAACAGAGTCGCCAGCAATGTGTATTTATCCCAAGAGAGGGAAAGGAAACACTGCATAAACCTGAGAGAAAGGAAAGAGCATGGTCTTGCGACCAAGAGAACTGGATTCAAGAGTCGGTTACGCGCGAGGAAGGTATTAGCACCCCCACGCGTCCATCGTACCCGATGGGATCCACGCTTACTAGTCTCGATCAAAGAGTGTCGTCGTCTAGAGCTCCACTGCTACTGGAAAGGGCAAGGAACAGGAACGGAAAGAACGAAGAAACAAATGTAGGGAAAATAAAAGAAGTGCTCGCATGGGCCCTACCCCACTGCCTACGTATCTCATCGGGAGCATGAGAATCAGAGCGACGTAGTTCCCCTAACTAGGGATGGATTGTTTGTGTTTTTTAAGGAACGACTGACGTTCTAACTCAGGTGTTGCAGGCTCGCTGGTCCGAGTGCGTTACCATCTTGCAAAAGAACGAGTAGAAGCACGTTCGTACGCTGAGAGTGAGTGAGATAAGAAAAGAATTCCCGAAGAAAAGACGTTTATTGTTGGTTTGAAGTTTTTAGCAAGAAGTGTTTTTTACAGTTATTTGCAACTTGCATTGAACCAAAGTCTTAAATATAGGAACGAATACTTTCGCGCATCGTCCCCAACAGGACGTACACTAGGTATCCTAGAAGAATGAGAGGAAGCCCCTCGTTCCCCATTTCCCACATAGAAGGCTCAAGCGCAATACACGTTAACCTTTATTAAGTGTCTTTTACCTTTATTTTGAGATGAGAAGAGAGAAAGCGCAAGGGAAAACTCTAAAGGGAAACTAAGAGTCTTAATGTTATCATGCATGGATGTCCTATGGTTAGTGAGGTTTAGGAGAAAAGACTACCTAAAACCTAATGCTAATCCTACTCCAAGCTTAATCAAAAATTAAGTTAGACTAGGTAGCTCTAGAGGGAAGAAATCCAAGACTTGGACAAGTTTTGAGATTCATGGGATGAGAAAGAGTGGAAGAAAAGAAAAGAGAAGGAGAAGAAGCGAGATGAGATACAATAAGTGGCAGCAAGCACATCATATCATAAATGTCCAACTCAAATCAATCAACATATTTCAAAGATCAATGAAAAACAATTCAAGTAAGCATGCAAAGATAAACATGGAAGGATGCAAACGTACTTGAATGAAATGCACAATGAAGCATACATGGACTTCATATCAAAATGAAATGAGAAAGGAAAGATGAAAATGAAGACAAGTCAGAACCAACATCATATTATCATCAACAACTCAAGTGTGCCAAAGTGATTCAAGACATGAAGCATTAAGATCCAAATAAACTCACAAAAGGAGAGGTAATGATACTCATCATACAATCCAAACCAAATGCATTCAACTATGCTCAAGTAACATGAAAACCAAGTATAGAACTCAATGAGGCAGTAGCATGGGCATCAATATCATATCAAGACCAAACTCAAGTCATACAAGTTCAAGCATCAATCAACACATTCAAAACATATGTCAAAATTGAGGAAGACATTCACTTATCAATTCATGCAAGCAAGCAAAGAAGTATGAGGCATAAAAGTGAAATGAAAATCACATAATGATCCTTAAATCAAAAGTACCAGAACCTCAAGCATGTCATACAAACCAAACAAAAGGTTTCATACATGAGTGAATTCACACAAAGAAGCAATCACAAGATTAGGTTGAACATGCCAAAAGATTCAAGTCCAAAACAACATCAACTTGTAAAATCAAGAACAAATTGAAAAAAGATCAAATGAGTATGATTCCAAAGCCATAAGCAAGCTCAAACAGAATATGATCATACCATAAAAACATCTCAAGCATCAATCCATTACAAGTAAGCAAATGCATTCAAACTAGATCATGAATCAAAGTATACCTCAATCAAACTTGCATCACAAGCAAAACTCAACCAAAAATAGCAAATTGGCTCAACAAAATCCCCAAAAATAAGCAAATGAAATTTAACTCAGTCAAACAACATGTGTAAAAAGATCAAACCAAAATTCACAAACTAAGTACCTCAAACAATTAGGCAAAGATCACATAAGAAACATGGTTCAACATGCAAAAGAGAGGGACCAAAATGCAACATGAAATGAGTTTAAAAATGAAACAAAAATGTTTTTATGGACTTTGATATGTCATCTAACAAATGCAAAAAGAATGGATTGAAAATGTGTTGTGGATGAAGAGAAATAAAATTTGCAAGTTGGAGTGTGCGAGTGAAACAATTAAAAAAGAGAAATAAAGCAATTAATTAAATCAGATGCCAAAAATAAAATAAATTGAGAAAATAAAATATGGAAAAATTTTATAAAACTAAAAAGAAGTTTCATGAATTTTTTTATGATTTTTAGATGCATTAAAATGATTTTAGAAATTAAAATGCAAAACAAACAAATAATAAAAATAAAAAGAAATGAAAGAAGCATGGGGGGTCCAAACAGTAATACAAACACGTTGGAAATGAAACAAGGCCCAGATGAGGGGGTGCGAAAAGAAAGCCCAAGGTCAAAGGTCCAACAGCGAAAGTCAAAGATCCCATACAATTCAGTCAACCACACAGATTTAATCCAGACCACCCATTTAATCCAACGCATGCTAGAGGTCAATGCAATTAACAGTCAATCATGATCAACGGGCCAGATTTACACTCACACCATAATCCACATGAACACACACGTACACAATCACATAGCATACCATACACAGCCACGTGATAGGTACATGGGTTTCATTAATTCGCTGTCACTCTGATACCCACACGATGCATCCAACGCGCAATATTAAATCATCAACTCAAAACTTATACACAATCAAAGGATGAGATTTAATCACATGGTAGTAACTATGGGATAGCCAGCACACAAACACTAAAATAAAAACATAAAACAAAAAAACGTGGCAGTGTGTGAGCCCTTGGATCAATGTGATGGATGGATGAGATTTCTTCTTCTCCAAATTAACCCTCGCCGGACTGAACTTCTTCCAGCCGCCGGAGCTAGGGCTCCGGCCACCCTCTCCGGTGAGCTGCTGCGCATTTTTTTTCCAGAAATTGCAAATAGATATACCAAAATGACCAGCAAAACAAGAGGATCTCAAATATCCAAACCATTTCAACAAACAGTCAACCAATAATGCAAATCGAAGGAAATAAACATTGGATCCAAAACTTTAAACTCACAATACACACATGATACACGTCCAAACTTCAAACAAAATAGATCATGATAATCAGTGAACATCATAGATCATAATGCACACAAGAAAACTGAGTTCTGTGAGTATGAAAAATTCACCAACCTGAACCTTGTAGAACTTGAAAACCTCCAAGAAATCCCTCCAAAAACTGCATATCCACTCCTTGGAACATCTAGATGCAAAATAAATGCAACTAGAGCTTGAAATCGTGCTAGATCTTAAGATTTAAATTTGAACCCTCTTGAATGGCACATGGTGAAATCCTCAGTATGAGCTCAAAATAGCAGTTGATTATTGCTCTATTCTCTTCACTGATCAAGAATGTGAAGAGGAATCTCAAAGAAACTCCAAGGAGAGTGAGATTCAATGAGAGGAAGTGTGAGAGTAAAAAACCAAAACTGTGCAAATGAGAGTCTCTACCCTAGCTGTGAGGGTATGAGTAAGCATATATACTCTTGATTAGTTCACTGATTAGGATTAAGAAGTGATTAGAACCTTGGTTAATGAGATTTGGGTGAAATTGCAAAAATGCATTTTGTACCACCACCACTAATTCACACGTGAGAAACCCTTGCCACCAGCATAATTCACCTCCAATTTACTCATGTATCACCTCTGAATTGAATTTGGGCCTTGCACTTTCTTGGTTTGTAAGTTTTGAATCAATTTGCATTTTTGCACTTTGTGAAAATAATGAAAAATATGGCATGGAATGAATTGATTCAAAGGCCACAATTGATCCTCTGGACTTGTATTTTGGTGTTGTAATATGACATGAACCAAATAGATCAATTACAAGTCCATTTGTGCCAAAATGCAAAAGGTGGAAAAATGGAACCATATGAAAACCTCAAAATGCACCTTGCCATCTTTTGACCATAACTTGAGTTCTACAAATGGTATGGAAACCATCTAGTACTTTTTCGAAATGGGAGAGAAAGATATTCAACTTTCATGTTGGAGGAAAATTCATTTGGTGCTTCCTTGATGATGAAAAGTCAAGTTGAATGTGATGGAAAAGTTGCCAAAAATGGAAAGTTTTCAATATAGGTCATTTTCCAAATTTAGTAACTTTTGCACAAACTCTTGATTCCTGATGAATGGCATGAAGCTTGACAATTGAAGACCATATGATGATGTGAGACCTTGAAAACCATGAAAAGAACCTCAGAATTCCACAGTTGACTTTCTCCTTTTGAACTGTTGACTTTTGCTTATTACCCAAGTAGCTGATGTATTGAACATCTTCCTCAAAGAACCAATGACCAAGATTCCATCCATGAACACTTAAGAGCATAAGGAATACCATGAGATCAATTATTGGCCAAGAAATAAGAAATAAACTGATTTTAGGTCAAACCCTAATTTTGGCACCCTCTAGTTAGGAGGAAAAAACACATCCTCCAAATCTCAATTCCTTTGAATATGTTGTGTATCCTCTCAAACAAAGATGAGATGTGTCCCTTGGAGATGATAAAAATTCAAAGAGTTTGCCCATTTGGGGGTTAGGTCCCAACTTTTGACTGCCTTGTGTAGGAGATCATGCACTGCCCAACCTTCTTGATGAACTATCCTCTTCCCATAACTTGTGAGATCAAATGGAGGTGATACATGATGTAAGAGATCCTTGAGGCTTGTGAGAAACACTTGGTCTTCTTCTTTAGTTGATCAACACCTTGGAGAAATACCTGATCACATGCCTTTATGCAAGATGCAATGCTAAATGCTTAATGTTTTATTTTTCTATGCTTAAATGCAATGCAATGCAATGAAAGCTCATGCTAGAAGACATGAAGAAAAGAGAGGGCAAATTTTGGGGTATTACAGCTGCCCCTATTCAATCACTGTAGACCTGAACGGATGATAGCGATTGTTGTCATACTTTCAAGGTATGGAGAGATTGAATACCGACAATAACCTAAAAATTTGCACTCTGCAGGGAAGAAGAAAAGGGATATAAACCCAACCAACAGAACTCTGCTTGAATAAAACTCTGGTGAGAAGAAAACCACGGAAAGATGTCATTTATATAACGCCAGACCACTACTGGCCTGCCACACTATGGGTGAACTCTAACAACGTCTTTTGTACAATGCCAGACGACTACTGGCCTGCCACACTACGGGTGGACTTTAACAACGTCTTTTGTACAACGCCAGACGACTACTGGCCTGCCACACTACGAATGGACTTTAACAACGTCTTTTGTACAACGCCAGGCGACTACTGGCCTGCCACACTACGGGTGGACTTTAACAATGTCTTTTGTACAACGCCAGACGACTACTGGCCTGCCACACTACGGGTGGACTGTCTTTTTGAAAAGAATCAGAAGACTACTAACTTGCCACACTACGGGTGGACTTTTGCCAAGCTACGGTTGGACTTTGCAGCTGAATTGCCACACTACGGGGGACTTTTGCCAATCTACGGTTGGACTTGCTGATGATCTGCCACCCTTAGATGGTCTTTCGCCAATCTACGGCTGGACTTGCTGCGGTCTTTTAAAAGGAGTCAGATGACTACTGACTTGCCACACTACGGGTGGACTTTTCCTTGCTTCGCCACCCTTGGATGGACCTTTTGCCAATCTACGGTCGGACTTTAATCATTTGCCACCCTTGGATGGACCTTTTGCCAATCTACGGTTGGACTTTCCAATGATTTGCCACCCTTGGATGGACTTTTCGCCAATCTACGGTTGGACTTTGATAACGTCTTTTAACAATCCCAGACGACTACTGGCTTGCCACACTACGGGTGGACTTTAGCAATTCCAATATTGGATTACGCTCTGCATCCGTGTCAGACATCTATGTTGACTCTGCCGAGGTACAATGATCAATGATTTGATTTCAGAAACTCTTGAAAGGATGATATCTCTGATGGAAAATGAATGAACAATCCGTCTGCTTCAAACTGCCAAGTTTGCTAAAAAAAAATTGGACTTTGGAAAAAAAGATTCTGCCAGGAATCACTTCATCTGCTTGGGGAATGAATTTTGGTCACAGCAACCCTGCTGGGGATGAGAATTTCTTTGCATGACGTCTTGCTAGGGAAGAAAAGTCATTAAAACTCTGCTTGAGGATCTATCGAACCTGAGATCCTTTGCGGGGAGAATTAACCTTCTAACCCAGCTGGGGCAAGAATATATTATCACTCTGCTGAGGAATAGATTTTGTTGATCAATAAGCCTCTGTGGGGACAAAAACAAATCAGCTGGGGAGTATTGTCGACAAGATTCAATGCTGGACTCTGTGGGGATACCAATACCAGAGATACGATCCTGCTGGGAATCAAGACTACTCTGTCGGGGATATGCAAATCCTGGTTAGAACATGCTCTGCTGCAACATGCTGGGAGAGAGTCCTTAGATCTGCTAGGGAAACCCAAAGCAACTCTACAGTAATCTGCTAAGGCTTAAGACTGTCAAGCTTAGGATAAGTACCACAATGCCCCATGTTGGGCGAACTTTCCGTTTGATGACTCCGTTGGGAATAATGAGTTTATAACAAACTCTGCTGGAGCAAACCGCTTCAAAGCGTCTCATGCTGGGGAATGCCTTTTGAGAGGATTTTACAGAATACCAAACGTCCTCGAACTCTACTGGGGATGATAGATCTGGAATATCTCTTGCTGGGGAAATCCAAAATGCCCCATGCCTGGGAAGGTCAACAACTTGCTACCTGCTCCATGATACCAGACTTACCTGAAGAAACGTCCTAAGAGGATTTTACAGAAGGTCAAGCATCTTCAAACTCCTAACGACTTTACTGGGGATTAACCATCAACCTCGGTGTCTGCGAAGCAACTCTACTGGGAATTCGCAACCGTTATCGACACAGAAAAGCTTGTAGCTGTTGGAAGTACTGAATGAGAGAATCGACTTAATAAGATACAATGATACCCAGTTGAACTCAATTCACTGATATCGAGACATCGTGAACTACCGTCGACCGAATGATGGACTCAATCAGTAAACGTTGTGACAAAAGGGTGACAAGTGGACCCTTCCCTGAACATGATTGCCCCACTCTCCTGCGTGGGAATAAGTGATTACCCTTCTTGTGCTTGAAATCATCTGAATCTGTTACCTGCAACAAAAACATGCCCCAAGATATGACTTCTGCAACTGAGAAAATCTGACGGTGAACCACCACTTATTGGGAGAAAGGTTTCAATACGTCTCTTGCTGGTAACATTATTAATGAGACCTGCTGAAAACGGGGACCACAAATGCCTTGAGTTGGAATACCCCTTTTGTTTCAAACCTTCTGGCTGATTAACTGCATATGCGTGAACAATAGTTTTTCTTCACTTGCCCCAGACCAGTATGGTCCGCCAAAAGAAATTGTCTCAAGAGGATTTTACAGAAGACTTGACATCCAAAACGCCTCAATGTCTTCAAACTCTTGGAGAGATTTGTCAGATCTCGACGTAACTACCCCAGACTGTGTGACCTACAGAAGAATCTTGAAGTAATTGCCCTAGTTCTCTGAACTCTGAAGAGATTTCTTGACGTGATTGGCACATATGAGGTACACCTTAAAGAGATGGTTCGACGTGACTGCCCCAGATCGACTACGTCTTAGCACAACTTGTTGGGAAAGCTCTCGTTCAACAAAGTTTCCTGAGGAAGTACCATTGGATGTGGCTGTCCTTTGGGAGTTTCACGATTCTCAACTCGGCAAGATTAAGCTCCTGGACTGAATTTCCATATGTAAACTTCTTTTGATGTCAAACAAATGTATGCAAGCAAAAAATGTTTTAATCTGAGAATGAAAATTCTAATGCAACACACATGTTAATCTTGAAGTTTTACTGAAAAGATGTCGCAAAGCTATGAACGAATCACTGCTTAGGATACGGCATTGATTTTTTTAATGAAAGAATGCAATGCACATGCAACACCCACAAAGATATTTTAGCACAACTCCCAGGAGTCAGGAATGCTATCTCTCGGTAGTATGCTTTCGAAATAACCCTATTTCAATTAGGACTTTTGAGGGTTGTATCGTGGCCTGGTTCACAGTTTTGAGAAAAATGGTTTATGGCTCAAAGTTTATCAGTGCCCACCCACTCTTCGTGATGTTCTCCAGTCCTACGTTTTGCTAATTTGAATAAGCGCTCACCTCTCAAAAAGATTTTGTGATCCTTAAGGAAACCATGAAACTGACGGTTTGGCACCTAATGAGGCTTTGGAGTGACAGTCACCCCTTTGTCTTTTGTTCGTAGTCACACGACTTTGTTCTTACTCGAGGATTTTCTTTTATAATCCCTTTGTTTTTCACTTTTTCATTCTTTTTCTTATCCCTAACTTTTGCCTGGACTGATTATTTTGCATCTTTAGATTTTGAAGTCCAGTGGGATGCCCCAACTTTTGCCTAAGTTACTTGTTTTCAAGTTTCAACTTTGCGGGCTTTTTCATTTTTCTTTTATTCCTCTTCTCTTTTTTTTGAACACGTCGTGTGACACTAGCTTGTCTTGACTTTGTTGAAAGGGTTATGACTGCCTCACTCTTTGATTGTCGATGGATAACCATTGTGGTTTCACATCTCTTGACCTCTTGACGGTGGAATTAGAAGGTAATGGATCCTCAGATACCCACTCCTTTTGAGGTTTGAACACTCGGTCAAATTAACTGACGCCTACCCTGCCCCTAGTTAAATGTGAGGGTTTTTTCGAATGAAAAGAAACACCTACTTCAAGGCTCAAAGGGGTTGGCGAGGGTCTATCTCTCTTATATCTTCGGTGTTTGGGGAATTGAAACAATGCCTGTACATCCTCAACAGGGTTCTGTTCAAAAGCACACCATTAAAGATTTTTGCGTTTTTACCTCATCATCCTCCCTCATAGAGTTTAAGCAAGAAAAGTTGGTATTGCAGTGCATATTAGCATTAAATGAGTAAACACAAATGAAATTAATCAAGAAAACATATCCATTGCATTAAAATCATCAAACCAAATACAAACAAGTTTTAACATGCAAACAATGTCTGAACACACAAATAAAAACTACATATGAAAATGCAGCAAAGAAACTAAATGGTTGTCCTTGTTGAGGAGGCTTGACTCCGTCTGGACTGGCTGCTTCTGATGATGCCTTTGTAGCTTTGAGTGCTCACCCTGATAAAGAAGCTTCACCTTGTGGGGGTACCGTCTGGGGTGATAACCTTTGAGTCAATCAAATCCTGTACCTTGTGCTGGAACACATTACAGTTATCAAGTGTGTGCCCAAACGTTCCTTAATGGAACTCACAGCTAGCGTTCATGTCATAGTCCAGAGGAATAGGATAAGGCACTGGCATGGCATTCCTCAGCTGGATCAACGAACTCTTGAGCAAGCGAGCCAACAACTGACTGTAAGGAATAGGAATAGGATCAAATATCCTCTTGGGCTTCCTCGGTCTGAGTTGCCTCCGCTGCTGATAATCTTGCTGCTGCTGATTCGGGCGCCCAGTCTGGCCCTGCACTTTCCTTTCTGCATTCGGCTGAGGCACAAACAAGGGTTGCTGACATAAGTATTCTGCAACATAAGGTTGTGGAAGAGATCCCTGACGCGAGGTAGATCCTTTGGCAAAGGAGGGAGTCCTCAGTTCCTTTGCAACAATGGGAGTAACATCAGTTGATGCAAACTTGATTGCCCATGAATCAATGAGCTCTTGGACTTTATGCTTGAACCTTGTACAATTCTCAACATTGTGACCAGGTGCCCCAGAGTGGAACTCACATCTAGCATTAGCAATAGGTCCTAGAGGAATCTTCGTTGGCAGCGGTCCCACAGTAACACGTTCAACCAGTTTGAGCTCGAGCAGGTAAGAAAGCAATTGTGCATACGGAATTGGAATGGGATCAAACTTCCTTTTAGGCCCTTCTGACTTAGGATCCTCTTGAGGAGCAGGAAGTGACTGCTGATGAGAGAGCTCTGAACCTTTAGTTTGCGGAGGGGATTCACGAAGCAATCCATGATCTAGGGCAAACCCCAAAGAGATGGGAGGGGTAAAGACCTCTGTTGTGGAAGCAGGCACATGATCGTTTTCCTTTTTAACACCTTATTCAAGATTTCCATGACCAGGCCCATCTGAATCTTCATCTGGTTGACCTCTTCCTTCAGCACTTTCTGGTCCTGAATCAAAGCTTGCATGTCCACCATAAAATGCCCCAGTTGGGCCTTCATCTCAGTCACCTCCGCTCGGAGTTGTTCCATATCTGAACCTTGACTGTAGTGAATGGAGTAGTGGGAAGAAGTCATGTTTGCTATCCTGCAGAGAATACCCAGTCAGAATGAGAAATCCGCTCCGAGACACCTGTTATGCAAAAATGCTTATGATTATGAGGATGCAAATGCAAAATGCAAACAATCATATTTGAACATTTCCAGGATGAATCTGCTTTGATTCCAGCTTTGGGCAAGGGATCGGACACAACATCAGAAAATAAATCTGAATCCAGAAATATTGCAGAACCAATCAAAAGATAACCCCCTTCAAACAACTGATAGCCATTGAGACAAATGTTGCAAAATCATAGCATAAGAAGTCATACAAATAAGTTCAATACAATCAAAAGTGATTCCATCAACAATCCTGATGGTAATCACAGCAGAAACGAGCAACAGAAATACTACAAGTCAATTCCAAATAAACCAGCTTCAATCTCCTCAAGAAGGTTCACAGTATCTGGATGAGTAGGTCTTTCTAGCAAACCCTTGATCAACCTGTTCCTCTTCTCAACATCCTGATTCAGCCTAGAAATCTGCTCTTCAACATTGTTGCCTTCGTGCTTTGGTTTCTTGATTCCCGCTTGTAGCTTAGGCTCTTCAATTTCTTTCTGGGCTTCTTTCCATTTGGCAAAGTAACGGTCTTTCCTCGCTTTCACTACCAGAAGCTCTTCTTACAGCTCTTCATTCTCAATCTTGGCTTCCTTCCACATATCCTGATACGTGGCCAGCTCATCCTTTGCTTTAGTCAAAAGCTTCTTGTTTTTCCTCTTAGCTTTGACTGACGAATCAGCAGCCATATTGATCTTTTTGAAGTGTTGAGCCTTGTCAGTAAAATCCTTCTCTTTTTTCTCTAGATGCGTAGTCATGTCTTGAACCTTCCATTTCAACTCCAAGTTGTCCTGTAGAGCACTCTGTAGTCGACGACTCATGTCAGAGTTTTCCACCCTCATATCAGATATCAACTTACGCTGCTTATCGAATTCTTCAAATGGTACAGTGAGTCTCTCTTCCACAATCTCTGGATATAAGGGAGGTGCCCGATCAAAAGGCAAATAGAACTCTTCTACCTTCTTCTTCACCCATTCAACATATGGAGTGAAAGCTTGATTATTGGGCTTACCCAAAATAGCCTTACCTACCTTCTTTCTGCTGAATCAAGCTTAAGAAGCTTCTTGTGCAATAGCCACACCATCAGTCATATGAAAATATAAATATTCTTCCAAATCTTCTCCAACTGGAGGATCTTTTAGAGCGTATGCAAACTGCCTGATAGCCAGAGACGGGTTATAGTTAATACCTCTTTTTCTTCTGACCAAAGGTACATTAGGATACCTGCCACAGCTGTGCAAAATATTAGTCCCTAATAATCCCTTGTCAACCCAAAGAATATCCTTAGCAGCTAAGCTCATCAGACGCTTACTCCACTCTAAGGAAGTCTTTGAATCAATAAAAGCACCAGATTGGGGCAAACGTTTGGCAAACCACTTGTAAAAGAGAGGTGCGCAACAACAAACCACCCCACCTCGTCTTTTCTCATTCCTGTTGTATAGGGCGTAGTGGAGATCACCTAACAAAGTCGGCACCGGATTCTGAGCTGTAAATGTATGAATAGCATCCATGTCGACGAAATCAGACTCATTAGGGAATAGCACAATGCCATATATACACAGAGCCAATATTGCATTGAAAGCCATCCACCTCTTTTCTTTTGCTTCCTCTTGAGCCTTCTTCACCAAGTACCCCAAGTGATAGCCTCGGAATTTTCCCTTCTTAGAAAAGTCAGCCTCCACTGTAGATCTGCTCAAATAAAGAGCCTCAGCCACCGCCTGGAAGTCACAATCTCCTTAGGAACCACAGAAAGGAACACCTTCTTTGACAGGAATCTTCAAAAGGTTGGAGTACTCCTCCAGGGTAAGAACCAACACATAATCTGGAATCACAAAGCACCTCAAGGAAGGATCATAAAACTGCATCAAGGTGTGTAGCCCATTGTATTCATATTCACTGAGACTCCGAACCAGGGATAAAATCCAACCATACTTCTCTTCAAAGGCTCCTAAAACTTCTGGACCAGCTATACTCTGCAAACTACTCAACGGGCCAAGAGTGATCTTTGGGAACCTGTAGACGATGATGTGCTTCTTACCCCTCTTAGTGTCCATCCCTATGAATGCCCTCTGACTGGAATCATAGACTAGATACTACCTGAAAATGCACAAACATGAATGTCAGAAAAAAAAGGAATGCAATGCAGAGCATGTGATCAAGGTGTCCACACAAACTGACTGCACTGCACTGACTGAACAAATCAAGGCTCTGTACCAAAACTCAGAACAATAACCACCATAGTGATAGAACCAGAAAACCAGGTAGGTTGAAAGTCACGGTTACCTGCAAACCTGTAAACAAACCCGCCCTTCTCACGTGTGGGTACTAGGATGTTCAGTATCCTGGGCTCTCAGGTCGAGAAATGATGATACGTTCACCATTTCTGGTTTGGCATCATCATCAATCAAGGAGGCCTCAACTGATTCTCCAAGACGAAAGATCCTCAACTTCAGAGGTTTGAGAAGCAATAGCACATTCAGCCCGAAGGATACAATGCTATCGCCAATCAAAGAGGTCGTCCGCTGATTCACTACAAAAGGGAAATCCTATGGCAAGTTCCCAGCATTGGGTCCTCGGATCAAGAATGTGCAATGGATTTGCCACCAAGGGTGGTCTGCACTGTCACATTTCGGGAGGAGTGCCACAATTGAGTCCTCGGGAATGGTCATCAGAGTCGGCAATTCCTCCAGAGAATAACTACTGGCCTGTACCAACATACAGTAGTAGATAGCTCCGGACAGAACCTCGTCTGATTGTAGGGATCGTGATCACCCACACGTGGCTAACACCACGGGAGCGTCACGTCTGCCCACGCTAAAACCTAGGTGTATGCTCGAGCCTGGGTATTGGGCTCATCTCTCAGAACATCCCAACCCGCCAAACAGAAAACCAGCCAGCACAGTGCAGTAATATCCAGCATATAATGATATGTAATGCAGTAAAATGTGATAAAAACAGTAAAGCAGTAAAGGAAAAATACAGTAAATAGCAATACAGTAATATACAACAAACAACAAAACACAGCACCAGAATAAACACCCAAAGAAAGAAAGCAAACAAGCGCTAGGATTGACTCGCTAAGGAAACCAGAGATTCTGGGTTCGTTCCCCAGCAGAGTCGCCAGCTGTCGCTCCCGGGATTTTCATCCAAGTACAAACGCGAAAGTGGCACCGAAACAGAGTCGCCAGCAATGTGTATTTATCCCAAGAGAGGGAAAGGAAACACTGCATAAACCTGAGAGAAAGGAAAGAGCATGGTCTTGCGACCAAGAGAACTGGGTTCGGGAGTCGGTTACGCGCGAGGAAGGTATTAGCACCCCCACGCGTCCATCATACCCGATGGGATCCACGCTTGCTAGTCTCGATCAAAGGGTGTCGTCGTCTGGAGCTCCACTGCTACTGGAAAGGGAAAGGAACAGGAACGGAAAGAACGAAGAAACAAATGTAGGGAAAATAAAAGAAGTGCTCGCATGGGCCCTACCCCACTGCCTACGTATCTCATCGGGAGCATGAGAATCAGAGCGACGTAGTTCCCCTAACTAGGGATGGATTGTTTATGTTTTTTAAGGAACGGCTGACGTTCTAGCTCAGGTGTTGCAGGCTCGCTGGTCCGAGTGCATTACCATCTTGCAAAAGAACGAGTAGAAGCACGTTCGTATGCTGAGAGTGAGTGAGATGAGAAAAGAATTCCCGAAGGAAAGACGTTTATTGTTGGTTTGAAGTTTTTAGCAAGAAGTGTTTTTTACAGTTATTTGCAACTTGCATTGAACCAAAGTCTTAAATATAGGAACGAATACTTTCGCGCATCGTCCCCAACAGGACGTACACTAGGTATCCTAGAAGAATGAGAGGAAGCCCCTCGTTCCCCATTTCCCACATAGAAGGCTCAAGCGCAATACACGTTAACCTTTATTAAGTGTCTTTTAGCTTTATTTTGAGATGAGAAGAGAGAAAGCGCAAAGGAAAACTCTAAAGGGAAACTAAGAGTCTTAATGTTATCATGCATGGATGTCCTATGGTTAGTGAGGTTTAGGAGAAAAGACTACCTAAAACCTAATGCTAATCCTACTCCAAGCTTAATCAAAAATTAAGTTGGACTAGGTAGCTCTAGAGGGAAGGAATCCAAGACTTGGACAAGTCTTGAGATTCATGGGATGAGAAAGCGTGGAAGAAAAGAAAAGAGAAGGAGAAGAAGAGAGATGAGATACAATAAGTGGAAGCAAGCACATCATATCATAAATGTCCAACTCAAATCAATCAACATATTTCAAAGATCAATGCAAAACAAATCAAGTAAGCATGCAAAGATAAACATGGAAGGATGCAAACATACTTGAATTAAATGCACAATGAAGCATACATGGACTTCATATCAAAATGAAATGAGAAAGGCAAGATGAAAATGAAGACAAGTCAGAACCAACATCATATTATCATCAACAACTCAAGTGTGCCAAAGTGATTCAAGACATGAAGCATTAAGATCCAAATAAACTCACAAAAGGAGAGGTAATGATACTCATCATACAATCCAAACCAAATGCATTCAACTATGCTCAAGTAACATGAAACCCAAGTATAGAACTCAATGAGGCAGTAGCATGTGCATCAATATCATATCAAGACCAAACTCAAGTCATACAAGTTCAAGCATCAATCAACACATTCAAAACATA
This sequence comes from Lathyrus tuberosus, assembly GCA_022829125.1. NCBI lineage: Eukaryota > Viridiplantae > Streptophyta > Magnoliopsida > Fabales > Fabaceae > Lathyrus > Lathyrus tuberosus. Next base: position 1,235,432 of record JALAZF010000308.1, on the reverse strand, counting down.
TGTCAAAATTGAGGAAGACATTCACTTATCATTTCATGCAAGCAAGCAAAGAAGTATGAGGCATAAAAGTGAAATGAAAATCACATAATGATCCTTAAATCAAAAGTACCAGAACCTCAAGCATGTCATACAAACCAAACAAAAGGTTTCATACATGAGTGAATTCACACAAAGAAGCAATCACAAGATTAGGTTGAACATACCAAAAGATTCAAGTCCAAAACAACATCAACTTGTAAAATCAAGAACAAATTGAAAAAAGATCAACTAAGGATGATTATAAAGCAACAATCAAGCTCAAACAAAATATGATCATACAATAAAAACATCTCAAGCATCAATCCATTACAAGTAAGCAAATGCATTCAAACTAGATCATGAATCAAAGTATACCTCAATCAAACTTGCATCACAAGCAAAACTCAACCAAAAATAGCAAATTGGCTCAACAAAATCCCCAAAAATAAGAAAATGAAAGTTAACTCAGTCAAGCAACATGTGCAAAAAGATCAAACCAAAATTCACAAACTAAGTACCTCAAACAATTAGGCAAAGATCACATAAGAAACATGGTTCAACATGCAAAAGAGAGGGACCAAAATGCAACATGAAATGTGTTTAAAAATGAAAAAAAACTGTTTTTATGCACTTTGATATATCATCTAACAAATGCAAAAAGAATGGATTGAAAATGTGTTGTGGATGAAGAGAAATAAAATTTGCAAGTTGGAGTGTGCAAGTGAAACAATTAAAAAAGAGAAATAAAGCAATTAATTAAATCAGATGCCAAAAATAAAATAAAATGAGAAAATAAAATATGGAAAAATTGTATAAAACTAAATATAAGTTTCATGAATTTTTTTATGAATTTTAGATGCATTAAAATGATTTTAGAAATTAAAATGCAAAACAAACAAATAATAAAAATAAAAAGAAATGAAAGAAGCATGGGGGGGTCCAAACAGTAATACAAACACGTTGGAAATGAAACAAGGCCCAGATGAGGGGGTGCGAAAAGAAAGCCCAAGGTCAAAGGTCCAACAGCGAAAGTCAAAGATCCCATACAATTCAGTCAACCACACAGATTTAATCCAGACCACCCATTTAATCCAACGCATGCTAGAGGTCAATGCAATTAACAGTCAATCATGATCAACGGGCCAGATTTACACTCACACCATAATCCACATGAACACACGCGTACACAATCACATAGCATACCATACACAGCCACGTGATAGGCACATGGGTTTCATTAATTCGCTGTCACTCTGATACCCACACGATGCATCCAACGCGCAATATTAAATCATCAACTCAAAACTTATACACAATCAAAGGATGAGATTTAATCACATGGTAGTAACTATGGGATAGCCAGCACACAAACACTAAAAGAAAAACATAAAACAAAAAAACGTGGCAGTGTGTGAGCCCTTGGATCAACGTGATGGATGGATGAGATTTCTTCTTCTCCAAATTAACCCTCGCCGGACTGAACTTCTTCCAGCCGCCGGAGCTAGGGCTCCGGCCACCCTCTCCGGTGAGCTGCTGCGCATTTTTTTTCCAGAAATTGCAAATAGATATGCCAAAATGACCAGCAAAATAAGAGGATCTCAAATATCCAAACCATTTCAACAACCAGTCAACTAATAATGCAAATCGAAGGAAATAAACATTGGATCCAAAACTTTAAACTCACAATACACACATGATACACGTCCAAACTTCAAACAAAATAAATCAGGATAATCAGTGAACATCATAGATCATAATGCACACAAGAAAACTGAGTTCTGTGAGTATGAAAAATTCACCAACCTGAACCTTGTAGAACTTGAAAACCTCCAAGAAATCCCTCCAAAAATTGCAGATCCACTCCTTGGAACCTCTAGATGCAAAATAAATGCAACTAGGGCTTGAAATCGTGCTAGATCTTGAGATTTAAATTTGAACCCTCTTGAATGGCACTTGGTGAAATCCTCAGTATGAGCTCAAAATAGCAGTTGATTCTTGCTCTATTCTCTTCACTGATCAAGAATGTGAAGAGAAATCTCAAAGAAACTCCAAGGAGAGTGAGATTCAATGAGAGGAAGTGTGAGAGCAAAAAACCAAAACTATGCAAATGAGAGTCTCTACCCTAGCTGTGAGGGTATGAGTAAGCATATATACTCTTGATTAGTTCACTGATTAGGATTAAGAAGTGATTAGAACCTTGGTTAATGAGATTTGGGTGAAATTGCAAAAATGCATTTTGTACCACCACCACTAATTCACACGTGAGAAACCCTTGCCACCAGCATAATTCACCTCCAATTTACTCATGTATCATCCTCCAAATCTCAATTCCTCTGAATATGTTGTGTATCCTCTCAAACAAAGATGAGATGTGTCCCTTGGAGATGATAAAAATTCAAAGAGCTTGCCCATTTGGGGGTTAGGTCCCAACTTTTGACTGCCTTGTGTAGGAGATCATGCATTGCCCAACCTTCTTGATGAACTCTCCTCTTCCCATAACTTGTGAGATCAAATGGAGGTGATACATGATGTAAGAGATCCTTGAGGCTTGTGAGAAACACTTGGTCTTCTTCTTTAGCTGATCAACACCTTGGAGAAACACCTGATCACATGCCTTTATGCAGGATGCAATGCTAAATGCTTAATGTTTTATTTTTCTATGCTTGAATGCAATGCAATGCAATGAAAGCTCATGCTAGAAGACATGAAGAAAAGAGAGGGAAAATTTTGGGGTATTACACTAAGATTCTCTTTAGTGTTAAGCATAAAACAGACACATCCAAATAGATGAAAATAACATGCTGTGTTAATTGCTTCTGCCCAGAAGTGCTTAGCTATGTCAGTTTCTTGGATCGTGGTGCGAGCCATTTCTTATAAAGTTCTATTCTTTCTTTCTACAACTCCATTTTGTTATGGAGTTCTAGGGTAAGAAAAATCGTGAGATATTCCATGTGAATCAAAAAGTTCTTCAAAGTTTTTATTTTCAAATTCTCCACCATGATCACTTCTGACTCTAACTATTTTACAATTTTTCTCATTTTGTACTTGAGTGCAGAAGGAAGTAAACACAGAATGTGATTCATCCTTGTGTTTTAAGAATTTTACCCATGTCCATCTGCTGTAGTCATCAACGATGACTAGTCCATATTTCTTACCATTGAGAGAGGCCGTTTTTACAGGGCTAAACAGATCAATGTGAAGAAGTTCCAACGGTCTAGAGGTGGAAACAACAATTTTAGCTTTGAAAGAGGTTTTTGAAAACTTTCCTTTCTGACATGCTTCACAAAGAGCGTCTGACGAATATTTCAGATTTGGAAGGCCTCTAACAAGACCAAGCTTGTTAAGTTGAGAGATTCTTCTCAAACTGACATGGCCAAGACGTCTGTGCCAGACCCATTGCTCTTCATTTACAGAAAGAAGACATTTTACATTTTGATGTTTTAAATCAGATATTTTAATTTTGTAAGTGTTGTTTTTCCTCTTTCCGTTGAATAGGAAAAATCCATCCTTCTGACTTACAGCTTTACAAGACGTTTGCTTAAAAATGAGATCATAGCCACTATCGCTAAGTTGACTTATTGACAACAGATTATGCATTAGACCTTCTACTAATAAAACATTCTTAATGGAAGGAAGCTTACCATTTCCAACAGTTCCGGAGCCAATGATTCTTCCTTTCTGATTTCCTCCGAAACCGACGACGCCTCCAGGCTTAAGTTTCAGATCTTGGAACATAAGCCTTTCTCCCGTCATGTGTCGCTAGCACCCACTGTCCAGGTACCATGATTGGTGTTTCAATGGAGTTATTAAGCATATCTGGAACGTAAATTTTCTTGTTTTTAGGTACCCATTTTGTGGGTCCTTTCACATTAGTTTTTCTAAAGGTTCTGATCCCTTTAGATTTCCTTACGTTTGCAAAACAGTGTGGAGTTTGTGCATAGTGTTCGTGTTTAGGATATTTCTTTAGTGTGTGTGTTTGTGTAATCCTAGTGTTTGAACCTTTTGGTTCTGAATGCTTAAGGCCAGTACCAGAGGGAATAAACTGTTTGGACAGAGGTATTATTTTGATGTTTTTGGTTTCATCATATGGTTGAGATGGTTCTGAATATCCTAGACCTCTACTACCATTTCTACTGACTCCATAGATTAGTGAAGCCATTTTGCTTCTATCTACGCTTTTGGCAAGAAAGTTTTTAAATGTGTTATCATATTTGTCTTCTTCACTAGTGTTAGTTGAGTTTGAAACAATTTTTTCTTCTAACTTAGATAATTTACATTTCAGGACAGTGTTTGAGTTTTCTAAGACAAATATTTTCTCATTTTGTTCAGAAATGGTTTTCTTGTTTTTAGTAAGATCTTTTGAAGAAACTATAAAACTCATTTTCAAGATTTTGAATTTGCTTTGAAGGTTTTGATATCTTTTTATAAGTTCAGTTAATCCTAATTCAAGTTCAGAACGTGATAAGGAGGAAAGTACCTCTCTTTCATCGCCGGAGTCTGATAGTTCTTCCTCTGACGAGTCGCTTCTGGTTTCTGCCATAAATGCCATGTTGACCCAACCTTCATCAGCACCATCTTCAGATTCTGAATCATCCCAGGTTGCCATGAGACCCTTTTTGGCTTTCCAAGGTCTTTCTTCTTTCTTGGCCTTTGGACAGTCATTTTTGGGATGTCCAGGTTCTTTGCATTCAAAGCACGTAACATTTTTTCCATAGTTTCTTCTTTGACCGGATGTAGATTAGGATCTTCTCCTTGGTCCTTTGAACTTGTTCCTTCTGTATTTCCAGAGTTGACTTATCTTTCTTGATATAAGTGATATATCATCTTCTTCTAAATCTTCTTCAGATTCTTCCATTTCTTCTTCTGCCTGATACGCCTTCTTCTTTTCTGGCTTTGCCTTCAGTGCATTGGATTTGTTTTTCTTCTGAGGTTCATCTCCTTGAAGCTCTATTTCATGACTTCTTAAAGAACTGATAAGTTCTTCAAGACTGATACTATTCAAGTCCTTTGCAAGTTTCAAGGCAGTCACCATTGGTCTCCATTTGGCCGGAAGACTTCTGATGATTTTCTTGACATGATCAGCAGTAGAATAGCCTTTTTCCAGAACTCTGTGTCCGACAACTAGCATTTGAAATCTTGAGAACATGGTTTCAACAGACTCATCATCTTCCATTTTGAAGACTTCGTATTTTTGGATTAGCGCAAGAGCCTTCGTCTCCTTGACTTGAGCATTTCCTTCGTGAGTCATACAAAGAGAGTCAAAGATGGACTTTTCCGTTTCTTTGTTTGTGATTTTCTCATACTCGGTATAAGAAATTGCGTTCATCAGAATGGTTCTTGCTTTGTGATGATTTTTGTAAGTTTTCTTCTGAGCATCTGTAAACTCACTTCTTTCAATCTTTTTATCTACATAATCTACAGGATGACTATGGCCATCAAGTACTAGATCCCATAGATCTAGGTCAAATGATAAGAAATAGCTTTCAATTCTATCTTTCCAATAATCAAACTTTTCGCCATCAAAGATAGGAGGTTTTGCAGTGTAAGATTCTCTTTCAATAACATTTGTTTCAGAAGTTGTTGATGGTGGTGTAGTCATTGTTTTTCACACTTGGATTAGTACTGAACACAGTTAAGTGCTTGATAAAAATTCAATCTTTTTATCACCTCACAACCGGAGCTCTGATGCCAATTGAAGGTGTGAAAAACGCAAGAAAGGGGGGTTTGAATTGGTTTTTCAAAATTAATCGTTTCTTTAAAATAACTTTCTCTTTAAAACTTTACCCCTTTTCTAAAGAAAAACAACTTGGTTAAACAAAGAGATATAAACACGTTATGTTTATACTAGTTCACTTGAGAACCCCTCAAGTAAATCTAGTCCACCCGCCAAGGTGATTTCTCCTCTCTCAACGAGGTCTTAATTCACTATTCAACAAAATAGTACACTGCACGAGCTAACACAGCTGGTGACTAACAACAACCTCTAGAACTCACACGTTCTAGACTTCTCAAGTAATCCAACCACACAGGTCTTACCTAAGGAACAACCTCTAAGACACACGTCCTAGACTTCTCAAGAGATCTAATCACTAAGACTCTCTTAAGGAATACAACTTTAAGTTCAAATACAATGGGTTTACAGAAAATTGCTTCTTATCAAGCTAATAATGTAAACTAGTTTTTAGACCAAGAATGACTTAAGAAAGAACAGAGTTAGAAAGTATTATAGCAGTTTGCGTGTATATCTTTCTTCAAGTCTTTGAGCTCCCTTTTATAGCCGAGTGAAAAGCGCCGTTGAGATGGAATCATGATAGCTAAGTAGGCTTACGCCTAGAAGCGTGAGGACAAATACAAAGTCTTCTGCATGATGCGTGTCATGTCTGTGTCAGATTGTCTTGTTTGTATTTCGCAAAGTCTTCAAGAATTTTAACATTGTAATGTGGTACAATTGTACAGTGTGGCAAGTTTTCTTGGCTTCTCAACTTCAGAGGCTTTTTGTGAGCATGAGTAAGAAGGGAAAACATTGCTCGGTTCTTTAGATTATCAAGTCTTCGAATAATCAGCTCTGCGCTTCCAGAATCTTTAGAACTTGTCTTCAGAACATTGTTCTCTTAATCCACTTCCTTCATATCTTCAGAGGCTTCTGATAATATTTGATTGAAGCATGAGAGTCGACTTTTGGTAGGTCTTCAGAACCTTGATCAGAGTGCGTGAGGCTTCAGAATCTGGACTTCGTTCCATCAGAACTCTTGTCTTCAGATCTTCAGAACTCATACTCTTTTCCATTCAAAATAAAGTCTTTTGTGTTATCTTCGTTCAGCTCTTTTAAGTATATAGACGAAATGTCTTTCTTTAAGCATTGCGCTGATTCTTAGGAGCATAACCTGTTTGCTAGGTTCTCACAAGTAAAAACATTAGTTGTACAAAACTGTTCATGCCAATACCCATTTGTTATCATCAAAACTTAGAGATAATATTGCAAAAACAAATCTTGTTCTCACAATCTCCCCCTTTTTGATGATGACAAAACTATGTATTTGATGACGCAATTTTGATATATAAATATATAACACAGGGAACATGAAAAAGGTTTTTAGGATAGCTTATCCTTTTTATGAAATGCTCCCTCTGAGTATTAGATTTGATTAAGGTTCTTGCTCGGTCTCCCCCTGACTTCATTAACCTTTTGACTCTTTCTTCATCATCAGAGTTCTGAGTTATTTGCATAGAGGAAAAATACAGAAAAAAAATCTAATAGAGATGATAGATTTATCTGTTAGCATGTAAGCAGCATTGTTTTTCAGAGAATGACTATAAGATCAAAATTATCTCATTCATATACTTTCTCCCCCTTTTTGTCATGAATCAAAAAGATAAACACAGGGTAGTCCAAGGGTGAAAAACACATAACTAAAACTTAAAAGAAAAACAGAGGTTTATTTGCGGTCAGAGGACATCTTGTCCCAAATCTTCTTCATCATGATCTGAATATTTTCATTGACAGTATCTTGCTTGTCAAACCTTTCTTTGAAGTTCTTCTGTTCAATTCTGATTTCATTAATGGCTTCTCCCAGACGCTTGATAATAGGATCAGAAGTGGAAGCAATCATAGCACTTTCTTTAGCTCTTTCAGCTTCAGCAGCTTCTTGTGGCTTTCTTGCAGCTTGCTCTTCTGCTTCTTTAGCAGCCTTTTCTTCAGCTTCTTTCTGCTTGGCAGCCAAGAACTTGAGTACTTTGACTCTTGCTTCAGCTTCTGCTCTCTCCTTAGTCTTTGCTAGTTCAGTAGTTATGGTTATATTTGAGAAACTTACAATTCTTGTAAGTTCCATGTCCATCCATTTCTGAAAACTTTGACAGGCACTCTCAAGTTCCATGAGCTTTGTGCTTGTACAAAGTTCTGCTCTTAGCTTAGCAAACATCTCAAGTGCTTTGTCATGAAACTGACTTGTACATTCTTCAAAGGATGTTGGAGGTGGAGCATTGTAGATAACCAGAGCGAGGTTGGATTTATCATAGTTGATTTCAGGTGGTGGTTGCTGAGATAGGTCAATCTCAGTAGCAGCAGGTTTAAGTGGTTGTTGTTGATCGGTAGGAGAGAATACTTCAAGTGTTTCTAGATTGTTATGGATTTTAGGAGAAGGAAAATCAGAAGGCTAGATTAAGGATTCAGTTATGATTTTCTAATGAAAAGCATAGGCCATTGGTGAGACAAGTATGTCTTGTTTTATGATAGGTAAGGTTGTTGATGAAGAAGGAATTTGTGGGGTTTCTGAATGAGACATTGATGGTTGTAGGTTAGATGGTTTGACACAGACTGATGGATTAGGATTGGATTTTGATGTAGTAGATAAACCTGTATTCTCGAGGATTTTTGATCTTTTACTCCTCTTCCTTTTCTGAGGCTTAGAGATGATGGTTGAGAATACAAGGGTTGAACGACATAGATACGAAAAATCATTTTTTGGCTTGGATGGAGAGGCTAAGAGGTAGGTGTGCCAATAGGATAGTAAGTAGCATTTGGATGGTGGTTTGCTGGAGCATTTGGTGGGCAAGAAACCAAGTTATGTTCAATGACGCGATTGGAGACTCGGAGTCGATTGTGGTAAGGTCTATTTTTTTTATCTTGGTGGTGGATCTTAACTATATCTAAAGGAAACATTTGCTATAACTTTTACGATAGGTATAAACAACCAACTGATTTTATATATATGGTGATTGTAAATATATTGGTATGTTGTTTGTAATGGGTTGTGGTACCCCTAGTACCCTATTTAATGAAGTTAGTGGCTTATAAAAAAAAAGTGATACTAATGTATCCAAGCATCAATAGCATAGACATGCAACACATGGAAGTTCGTTCATAATCTTAAAAAACTAGAAGAAAATATATACATCACAATATAAACTAACTGTATAATACATATGTATAAAAATGGAAGACACTTATATATCAATGCAAATGACAAACTGAATCAAGGTTCTATAATTTAAACAAAACAGCAGGGATAGAACAAACAAGTCGCATAAGCATAATTGCAGTAACATTCCAATATTAGATATAGAGAAAATTTCAAAGCATAAGTTAGGCAAATGTTGAAAAATAAGAACTAAACACGGAATAAACTCAAGAAAATACATTAATACCGAACACGATGATAAAATAAGTATTGAAACGATTACCGAGGTCGCATGGTTGATGTTGCCACAACACAGAGTTGAGTTCATCAACAATGTCAGATACACTATTGCAAAGTGAAGCAGAAACTATCGTGTAATTGAAACACCGAGTCGAGTATAATCAAATGGCAGCAACAACTTTATTCAAAACTAAGGTATGCAAAATTTAACACAAAATATAACAGAGGAAGTAATAAACAAAGTCACCGCAATCGAAACGTATAAAGTGCACATCAATCTAGAATCGATACACAAACTATAAATAAACCAATAACGGATACGACATAACTCGAAATTGAAACACCACAAAAATCTGAAACAAAATCAAGCCAACAAATCACATAAACCAAACACGAAATGGGAGAATACCAAACACGAAGTGGAAAATAAAAGACGAACGTTGTTATTGGTGCGTTGATGAGACGGAAATGTCGACCACGAAGTCGTTGCAGTTGTTTTGTGTTGAAGTGAATCCAAGGCAAGTGTGATGAGAAAGATGGTAGCGAGGTAGCTACGTGTAAGGATGATTGTGGGTTGTGTGAAAAAATAGGTGGTGAGGTTTGTGAATTTTGCAGGGGAGTATGAATGGTGGAAGAGTTTCGTGGGTTCTCCGTCAGTTCACGAGGGAGTATTTTTTGGTTTGTAGCAGCGCAAATTTTGTGTTGTTTGGAGCTTGGATAGCTAAGTGAAGAAGAAGGGAATCATATGGAATATCCTTTATGATAAAGGATGAGAGGAAAATATATTAAAAATGAGGTGAGTGACGAAGAAGATTGCAAGAGGGTGGAAATAACAAAATGATGATGGTTGAGAGAGTCTACTGAAGACGGCAGAAGAGATCGTTCGGTTTATCTTCAACTTTTCAATTAAGAAAATAAGAGCTTATTATGAGGGAGAATATAAGCAGAGAGAAAGAGAGGGGGAGAATAACGTGGTGTTTGTGAGAATTAATAGTGTTGTCAAGGTTGTGGCATGGTTTAATGGGCGAAAGTTCACATGGAGGGAGTGAGTTTTTTGTGATGTGAGGGTTGAGCCATAATGAAATGGGTAGTTTTTGTGTAAATGGGATGAAGAGGAATATTTTAAGAGGGACTCATTTTCTGCAGAAATAAAAAAAATAGGAAAGAGTCTTATACAACTTTTATTTAAAGCAATGAGAGAGGATAAGTGGTGGTGTATCAAGAGAAAAAAAGGGGGATCTCGTATGGAAAGGGGAGTGAGAATAATGGGTCCCCCCTTGTTGTGTCCCTCTCTCTTAAACCGAACAATACTTGTCCATTAAGTTTACTTAGTACAAATGATTTGTCTTGTTATGCTGATAAGTTGCTTTCAAATGGAAAGTCCTTGATGCAATGCAATAATACTAGGTTTCCAAAATGAAGCTAATCATAAAAAAGCTTTCTCAAACTTAATGAACAAGTGTTACCAAAAACAAAATAAAACAAAATCTTACTAATATTAAAAATAAAAGTGAATAATTAAAATAAACTAAATACTAATTAAATTTAAATTAAACTAAAAAGATTAATTAACTAAAAAATAAATAAAAATGATTAAAAACAGAATAAACAGTCTGGTATTGAAGTGCTCGAAAAAGTAAAATGAATGTACCAAAATAATCAGCGGGAAATAAACGACTCGGAAAAATACAACGTTTGGTCAAATTTCGAAATAAATTATCCCCGGTTAAAAGGCTCGAACTGATCAAAATGTGACCGAAAAGCAATCGAAAAATTAAAACGAGCACACTAGGTTAAACTAGGTAGATCATAGATTAATATAACTGACGTCTGCAAGCTCAATTTTGAAACTTTTCGGCCACTAATTTTACGCACAGTTCACATTCAGTTTGACTGATTCGCCTGTAAATCCAACAATTTATTATGGCTAACAATTTGGGCACTGTGCAAGATAAAATGCATGCCATGCTATGTAGATGATGCAGATGCTATGATAACTGTATCAATTAAAATTTTCAGGGTCAAAATTGGGGTATGACAGTTGCGCCTATTTAAGTATCTTCAACCAGAGAATATGAAGAGGGTTAATCTTCGTATGATCGCAGTGGGAGATATTTAAATATTTAAAAAGACTCGAATTTTGTCCCTGAATGCAGATGAAATGATATGATATGCAATGTTATGAATTTATGAGGGTCTCTTTTTTGTGTTTGCTGGGGATATGAGGTATGAGATGAACCCTAACACGACTTTTTAGGATGGATGATGGACAAACATGCGGGGAATGATGGGAGCATATGGTAGAGGTGATCCACAGGAAACGTTCGAGACAACGGGTGAAGACTCACTAGGGATGACAAATTGCTGGGGAAAAGACATTGGGGAAGATTCAAAGTATGTTTCATCAATTGGTTCAGACATGACCTGACGAAATATGGAATACAGCTGACAGTTCTGAAATCTTCTTATGAGAAGATCATTCGCACAAAATAAGATATTGGAGTCTTCTTATTAGAAAATCATCCACACAAAGAAAGACTATGACGACTCTTTACGAAGAAATCGATCGAAACAAACATCATTGGAGTTTTCCAACAAGAATAACATCCAATCTTCTGGAAATTCCTAAAAATGAATAGTCACTCACAACCTTCTAGGAACCATCAAGAAAAATAAGGTAATTAAACTCTCTGTATGTGCTAATAACAATTGGACTTAGACTGCAAGCATTGGTTATGATTGGCTTCTAACGGATTGGTGCCAGCTACAACTGGACTTTAAATGATGTTGGCAAAAACCAAACTTCAAATACCAATTATTATTGGATTTACAATGGAATGCCAATTATGACTGGACTTTTAAAGGATACTAATAACAATTGGACTTTAAATAACAGAGTGCCAGCAACAACTGTACTTTTGGAGAACAGAGTGTTAGTAACAAATGGACTTTAAAAATAGAGTGCCAATAACAACTGGATTTTAAAAACAGAGTGCCAGTAACAACTGGACTTTAAAAACAGAGTTCCAATAACAACTGGACATTAAAAACAAAGTGCCAGTAACAACTAGAGTTTAAAAACAGAGTGTCAGTAACAACTGGACTTTAAAAAAATAGAGTGCCAGTGACAACTAGACTTTAAAAACAGAGTGTTAGTAACAACTGGACTTTAAAAATAGAGTGTCAGTAACAACTGAACTGTAAAAATAGAGTGCCAGTAACAACTAGACTTTAAGAACAGAGTTCCAGTAACAACTGGACTTTAAAAACAGAGTGCCAGTAATAATTGGACTTTAAAACAGAGTGTCAGTAACAACTGGACTTTAAAAATAGAGTGCCAGTAACAAGTGGACTTTAAAATTAGAGTGCCAGTAATAACTGGACTTTAAAAATAGAGTGCCAGTAACAAATTGACTTTAAAAATAGAGGGGATTCATAATTCTATAATGATTGGATTTTGAAATGACACAGGTGAAAACTGGACAATGGTTCTAAGGCATGAAATAACAAATGGACTTGAGAGTATGAACTGCCAGACGAGAACTGGACTTGAAGGGTAGATTACCAGATGAGAATTGGTGTTTTATTTTTTTATTTTTGTTTGTCAGACGGGAACTGACTTTAAAATGGGCTACCAGACGAGAACTGGTTTTGAAAAAGAAACTGACTACCAGATGGGAACGGGTTTCTTATGATTTATTGAGAACTGACTTTAAAATGGGCTACCAGACGAGGACTGGTTTTGAAAAAGAAACTGACTACCAGACAAGAACTGGTTTTACCAAAGCCCACCCGACGGGAACTAGTTTTAACAATAGGCCACCAGACGGGAACTGGTTTTAAGAAAATACTACCAGACAGGAACTGGAGTTATAAACTTACTGTCATACGGGAACTGACTTTCAAATAGTTTACCTAACGAGAACTAGTTTAAAGAAAAGACTACCAGGCGGGAACTGGAGTTAAGGACTTACTGTCAGACAGAAACTGACTTTCAAATAATTTACCAGACGAGAACTGGTTTTTGAGAAAATACTACCAGACGGAAACTGGTGCTAAAGACTTACTGTTAGACGAGAACTGAATTTCAAATAATTTACCAGACGGGAACTGATTTTGAAAAGAAAAATGACTACTAGATGGGAACTGGAGTTAAACATAGGCTACCAGACGGGAACTTGTTTTTAAAACTGATTGTCAGACAGGAAATGACTTTCAAATGATTTACCAGACAAGAACTAGTTTTGAAAAGAAAAACTGACTACCAGGCGAGAGCTGGAGTTAACAATAGGCTACTAGACGATAACTGGTTTTAAAAGTAGGCTACCAGACGGGAACTAGTTTTTAAAATTGACTGTCAGACCGGAACTGACTTTCAAATGGTTTACCAGAAAATAACTGGTTTTACCAAAGGCCACCAGACGGGAACTGGTTTTAACAAAGGTCACCAGACAGGAACTGGATTTAAGAAAAGAGTACCATACGAGAACTAGAGTTAAACATAGGCTACCAGACGGGAACTGGTTTTTGATATTTGATTTTTCATGTTAGGGGCATATGCTCGATGAATGGGATGATATGCGTGGCTTAACGCTAGAGTGAAGCGACATGATTAATGCATGAGAATGATTTATGTAATGACTCGAAGGTTTCCAACACGCCCCTGTACGGGTAATGGATGTAAGGTTCTTTTGCAGCAAGGTTTCTTTGTCAAAAGGCAAAGGTTATTTGATGGGGTGTAACATGATTGCCAGACACTCGTCTTGAACACAGTTACTGACGTATAATAGAGTTTACTTGATCAGCTTGAAGGCCTAAAGAGGACTTTCCCCTCCGTGGCTCATCTTGCCCTAGTTTGTTGGGTCTTTGAAGAAGTTTTCCTTAAAAGAAGTTTGGAAGCAGCTCATAATAAACTTTAGGAAGCTTTCCCCAATGTTTGAATACCACAATGGTTTTCCCCTTGACCGACCAATTCTTGGATTGGGAGACTTCTGGTTGACCGATCTTTAGAGAGTTAAAATCATTGAGCTTTCTGTGTTAGCTCTCCCTAGTCTGAGTCTTGAGGATTTGCTCTCGACTAATCGACTCTGGTGGTGATTGGCTCAGATTGACTGTTTCTCAAGTGATTTTCCCCTGGATAGACTCCTTTCACCTGATCAAGTTCCTCAACTGACTGTGCATTGTTGGGAATCGTTTGATGCTAAATGCTGACTTGCAATTAAAGCAGTTCATTCAAAAATGGTAATTTTAATGCGGTGCTTATGCAAAATTTGAAATCAAATTTTATTGATATGATGGTGAATAAAGTGAACGGGTCAATGATCAAAACATAAAAAGTGGATCTACCTATTCACAGGATAAAAAATGATATGATTAATACAAATGATTAGCAAAGATTGTTGGAGTCAGGTTAACACAACCTTGTTGTAGTATGCTTTCAAAATAAACCCTGCCTCAATTAGGTCTTTTAAAGGTTGTAACGTGGCCTGGTTCACGGTTTTTGAAACAAAAGGACATAAGGCGAAAAATTTAATTTTAACCCATCCCTTCTTCTTGATGACTTCCGGTCCTAAGTTTAGTTAATTGACCCATGCATTCAATTCCTAAGACAGTTCAAAAGTGTGATGGTAAGGATGAGGATTCAAGATGAGATTTCCTTGAAATGGCAGTCACCTTATTTTATTTTTTTCAAGGATTTTTATGACCTCTTTTGATTTATTTATTATCCCTAATTTTTCCTAGACCACTTCTTTGAAGTTTTCAGTCCACCGGGATGCCTTGATTTTTTCCTAAGTCGTCTTTTGTGGTATTCAACTTAGCGATCTTTTTCATTCATTTTTTTTTGCTAATAGATTGGTGTCTGCCATGTTATTGGTGGATGAGGATCAACCGATATAATTTCTCTTGGATTTTCACGACTTCTTCGACACTTTGTGGCATGTGTGAAGGATCACATATGGTTGACCTCCTTAGGTGGGATGTTTTTTTCATAAAACTTAAATGCAAAGTCATAACTGAACAAACTACCTTGCCCCTGGTTAAGATTAAGGGTTTTTAAATCCGAAAGAAACACCAACTTCTAGGCTCAAAGTGGTTAACTATGGCCTAACTCCTTATATCTTCAATGTTTGGAGATTTGAAACAATGCCTTACATCATCGGCAAAGTTATACTCGAAAGCATACCAACAACAATTTCAGATATCTGGTTTTCTTCATCCTCCTTCCAATCTTTGTTAAAACAATGATTTGATAAAGACAAGTGAATGGAAGAATTTTTTTTTGTTTTGCATGAATGAAGGAAAAATAGCAAGAGTGAACTTGAATGGATTGATTCAGAAAATGCATGATCACTTCATTAATATTATCATTAAAGACAATAGTGAAAACAAGTAGCATTTAACATACAAAGAAAATACAAATGAAAATGATAAAAATGCCCCATGATTGCCAGCATTGAGGATGACTTCCTGTTTGATCCACTATCCTCATGAGATGCCCCTTGAGGTCTTCGCACTTATTAGGGCGAGAGGTTGACGTTCACTAAAAGATTTCTTCTGATGAAAAGGCCATATACTTTTTGCCGATCAAATGTTGCACTTTTGCTTGGAAAGCTTTGTAGTCTTCAGTTAAGTGTCCTATTGATCCGCCATGATATCCACATTGCACATAGGGATCATACCCAGGAAGTTATGGCTTTGAAACAAGCTTCAGAGACTTGGGGACTACCAACGAGCTTTGAATCAGAGGCTGCGAAAGTTGATTGTATGACATGGGAATTGGATCAAGAGGAGCATTCCTTCTTTCCAAGTTGTTGTGAGGCCTATGTTGGCTCTGATGATCTGATATCCTCGACTTTGAGCTCGCTGATTTGAAAGAGCAGTTTTCCCAGGTTGTTGGTATGGTGCTCTATGCATTGTGGGTTTCCTATAAGGATATCGTGGCACTGGAAATTATGATTGTTAAGAAGATTAAGGACCATAATATCTTGTTGGTACATCATGAGAATACCTGACATCTGCCATGACTGCATTAATTACATCCTCTTCGTCCTCTTGGGAGCTGCTGAGGGATTCATTCTCACTAGCCTGGTTACTTAAGACGTCTTGGATTATTCCGTTCTTGAGACCACTCTTGATGCGTGCTCTAACTTTCACCAAGTCAGGGAAGTCAGATGATGTAATACCTATCATCCTTTCAAAGTACGAGCTTTTCAAGGTATCCATGAACATGTCAACTAACTCTCTGCCTAAGAGTGGTGGTTGCACTTGGGCTGCCAATTCTCTCCACCGCTATGCATATCCTTTGAAGGATTCATTGTCTTTCTGAGACATATTAAACAACTGTCTTCTATCCGGAGCCACATCCAAGTTGTAGTTGTACCGCTTCAAAAAGGCGTTGGCTAAGTATTCCCATGATTTAATGTGACTCTTTTCCAGCTTCATGTACCAACCCAATGATGGTCCACTCAAACTATCTTGAAAATAGTGAATCATCAACTTATCTTCATGCGTATGGGAAGCCATTTTTCGACAGAACATCACCAGATGGAGCCTTGGACAACTATCCCCTTTGTACTTCTCGAAGTTGGGTACTTTAAACTTTGGAGGTATAACAAGACCTGACACCAAACACATGTCATCAAGTTTCACTGTGTTAAAACCTTCCATAGCCCTTAATCTTTTCTCTAGATCACGACTTATTTTTGCGACTTCAGCCACTTGAGAACGCTCCATTTTTGTCATTAGGTGGGAACCTTGAGAATCTGACATGTTCCTTGTAAATTGAAGATCCTCTTCATCAATATGAACAATGGAGTTCTTTTACACCATGGGGACTTCATAAGATAAAGGGATATGCACAGGTTGAGGTTGAGTAGGAACATCCACTTGTTGAGGAAGACATTCAGGGGATGATCGTATATTGGGTTAGTCACCACAGTAAAGCCTGGTGGAGGGCCATCATTCTCCGCAACAACATGCTAAAAATTTGACATTGCTACCACAGATTCCAACGTCTGGTACTTCTCCTTTCAAGGTGTCAGTATTCCTCTTATCACTGTATGATCCTGCTTCAAAATCTCTATCTTCCTTCAACAACTACCACTGGTTCTGAGCGGGTACCGGGAAATCAGTTGCTAATATGGACAAAGGCGGAATGAGTTTTCTTTGTTTTGGATGAAATGCAATGCATGCTGACAAATGCAAATGCAATGTATGTGAATGTATATTTGTCTTGTATTTTAAAAAATGATATGCATGTTGATGAATGCAGATACATGAATTGACATTTTTTGTATTTATATGTAAAGAAATTGCAATGCAGGTAAAGAATCTTGGGATAACACGAGTAAATCAGCATATCCTATTAGGTAGGTCTCCCTATACTGGACAGTTCTAGATCATCTACCCATAAACCCACTCACATGATAGTTTCTAGGTTGATGGATAAGGTTCCAAGAGTCATGAACCTTAGTCGTATCAACATCATGCAATAGGCTAGCTGCTTTATGACAAGAGTGGCGAAAAGGTCTCTTTTGAGCGGGGTTTTCATGTTGGTTACAACAAGGAGAGATCCTTCGAGTCCAACATTACACAACCACCAAAGCAGAAACTTATTCTAAGATGGGGTCCTAGAGTCATAGACTCTTCATGAGTCAGCGTCATTCGACAAGCTAGGTGTCTTATAACAAGATCTACGAATAGGTATACTCTAGAGGAGTCTTTATGTTAGGCACACAAGGAGTGGCCCTTTGTGACTAACACTACACAACTTCTAAATCTAAACTATGTTTTCTCTCTTCTTTTTCCAAAGCTCGGGTATAGAGCTTTAATCATGATACCAAATCTCAAAGCCCACACATGAATATACAAATATATATAAATGCAATAAAGCAGATATAAAGAAATCACATAATCAAGAAGAAGAAACAAACAAAGCTAACACACATACGAAAAACTAACTAAACTAGGGTTGACTCACTTAGGGATGGGAATTTCCCCAGCAGAGTCGCCATCTGTCGTACCTCAAAAAATGAGAACGACATCGTGAATTGCAATCGCACACTCGCGGGATGGACTTAACAGAGTCGCCACCAATTTTATTTATTCCCATATGTCATACCCCAAATTTTGACCACTAAGATTTCCCATCATTGTGCAAATCATCATCACAATATGGATGAACCATCATGCCTCATTAGTCTCCCCAAAGGTGGGTGAGCATTCACTACAATCAGAATTAGGGTTTCAAGCCCTCTCAAAACACTTAGACAAAGGATTAATTAAGAAATGACATGATCTTCAACTTGTCTAACATCTCAAACACCCATAAAGGATCAAGAGGACTCCCACATCAGGAATCAGGCACAAGGTTGCAGCATTCCAAGTGGATTAAGCCTCAAGATCTCCAGTGTCACCAAATTAGGGTTTTGTTCGACCAGGGCCCCCAGATGGAAATTTTCATCTGGGCATGAGCCAATGCTTCAAAATATAACCCAAAATACTCTAGGGGACCTCATGGACCCAACCATCCAGTCAATTTAGCCTCATGGGATGCATTTACCAAAAATCTGGAATTAGGGTTGCTTGACCTAATTCACCCTTAAGTTGACTTTTGGGACAAACATGAGCCAAGACCTCAAGGCATGATTTGTGGGTCTCCAATACACTAACTCGATCCAGTTGTAACAATGGATTGATTCAAGAAGCTTGAGTCATAAGCCTCAATTTCATCAGGACCACAATTAGGGTTTCGCGAGAAAAGTCAACTGTACCTTTGACTTTTGACCATGACATGCTCCCAAACTTTGGGACATGATTCAATACACCCTACAACACCTATGGAACATAGCCATTAATTTGTATTTAGGTCAAGGACTTGATTTCACCAAGGATCGCACATTTTGGAATTCATCCGGCAAAAAGTTAACTATGCACAAAAAGTCAACTTTGACTTTTTGAGATTTTTCACAATTATGGTTCTTTGACCCTAAAATGATGTTAATGTGTGATTTGAGTCATCATTAATCAAGAAAAATCAAAGAAAGTGGGATAACTTGTAAAAGGGGTAACCATGAAAAACTTAGAAATTTTCTAAGTTATGAAACAAAGTGGCTAGGGTACCAACTTCCAAGGATCATAACTTGAGATCCAAGCAACCATTTTGAATGATCCAAAGATGGATTTGTAGATCTCATGGCATACTTTAAAAGTGTCAACTACACCTCTTTCCAAATCATCATGGATTGAGTTATGGTTGGATCAAAATGGCTGAAAACATGAAATGTCACTTTTTCCAACACTTAGTGAAATTTTCACTAAGTCAGAATCTGTTTCACTTTTTCCAAAATGTAAGAGCATTTTTCACTTGGATCCAAAAAGTGTCAAGACAAACTATGATCACACATGTGTTGTATCATATGAGAGCTTTCCAAAATGGCCAAGAACTCCATCAAACTTAATCTGAGCAAGAAGTTATGACAGTGGCAATATGCCTTGCTGCAACTGTCATAACAAGGCAGATTTTAGCATTTTGCTCGATTTGATCAAATTTTGCAAATGGCAAACAAGTTTATCCATCTGAACACCTCAGGGGGAGACCAAGGAGGGACAAGCACTGATCCATCAGCCTCCCAAGTCTTTGGAACTAAAAATAGCATGCCAAACCTAAAAATGCCTAAAAGGGGGACAGGACTCCAATTTTGTTTTGGAGCATTCAATGGATGCACCAAGGTGGCATGAACTGAGCCATTTCCAACTGAATGAGTCAAGGACAAGCTCTGAACCAAAGACACATAGGCATGTGCTCTAACCTCTAGTCAATGGCTAGAGGAGACTTGAGATTCCAAAGTGATGCAATTTGACAATGAGCTGCTATAGTTGCCATTCATTATTGCTTGCAAAACAAACTTGCTCTACTATAAATAGAGCTCATTTGTGTTTAGTTTAAGTACACCAAAGAACTACAACACTTGCTTTCCTCAAAATCTCTTTCTCTAGGCCAAAATGCCTTCTTTTGCAAGGTAACTCCGAGTTTTTGAGTTAGAGAGCATTTCCATCACAACTCATGATCCAAACTCATCCAATGTGTCATATCTAAACTGTCCTAACTCTCATAAGTGACATGTAACACCAAAATCTCAAAGTCCCCTCTCAAAACCTCAAACTTGGACTTTTTTGCATTTTTCAAGCCATGTCTTGATTCAGTCACTTTCAAAACTAGATAAAACCTCAAACACACTCCAAATATCATCCTTGAACTGTCCCAAATGGTTCCCTACATCTGGAACACCATTTGAGAGAGCTGC
Organism: Lathyrus tuberosus; assembly: GCA_022829125.1. NCBI lineage: Eukaryota > Viridiplantae > Streptophyta > Magnoliopsida > Fabales > Fabaceae > Lathyrus > Lathyrus tuberosus. Next base: position 1,214,971 of record JALAZF010000308.1, on the reverse strand, counting down.
TACTTTAGTCACTTTTGCCCTTTTTGCAAGAAAGGGCCAGTTTCCATTCCTGAGGTTTCCAGCTGATTCCAACCATCCTAAAAGCTTCTAAGAGATCATTTGAAAGTGTCCAAAGCATCAAAACATTTCTGGAACAAAGCCCTTGACAGATTGCCCAAAAAGCTCCTAAAGAGGTAAGCATCTCAACTTGAACTCTTTAAAATATGCATTGCTTTGAAGCCCACTGATCATACACATCTCATACATGTTATATATGTTGTGTTTGAACCAATTCATCATGTAATTCATGCCTGTAACAAGAGGTAGCACAGAAAATGCAAATCATGGCCTATTTCAAAACCACTATCGAATTTTGAGGAGGATTTATTTTCTGAAAAAACCACCACCACCATTTGATTCCTTGTGAAATTCTGGGCCAGATACATATAAATTTTGTCTCAATCCATGGAGAAATAAGAAAGTTACAAGCTTCACGTTTTTGGCAAAAACCTTGCATTGCCTTGCCTTGGCCATGCCGAAAACAAGGCAAGCCTTGTGTATTTGTGGGTGGATTTTGATACACGGATGTATCATCACCCCAGTGGTAGAGGGCGCGCACTTCACACAAGAGGTCTGGGGTTCGAATCCCCCTCGCCCCAGATCCTCTTTTTTTTACCACTTTTTCATATTTTATTATTTTTTCATATTATTTTTAATGATTTGGAAAATTAATAACTCACTCAATTTTATTTATTTTTTATTGGTTCTTTTTGTAAAAAATCACAAAAATAGTAAAATATTTTATTCGACAAAAAAATCAATTTTATATCATTTATTTAATATAATTGGTATTTTTGTAAATAAATTCATTTAAATTGTTTTTAAACATTTTAATAATGAATAGTCACCTTGAAAATCAAAACCAAATGAGTTTTAAATCATCTTGTGATTAAAACATCTTTTTTCAAACCTTAACCAAAAATCACAAGTGGTTTATTCAAACATCTTTGGTATTTTTATATTTTTTTTAATAATTTTCTTTGAAAATTACTTTTAAAAAGTGAAAATTAGGGTTTCTTTGATTTTTAATCATACTCGAATATTCCACAAACTCTTCGGGCCTCTTGATAGAGTGTAAGTCCCACCCTTTAGTAAATAAAAATCTTTGGGCCTCAATGTATTGTATAAGTCCGAATATCGTCAAAAAGTTCGGTGCGATCGTCGCCTTTTTAACAAAAACCTCTGGGCTTCTCCTTGAGCTATAAGACCCATCTTTATTTATTTTCAAACTCTTTGGGCCTCTTGAGAGAGTGCAAGACCCATCCCTTTGTACAGAAAACCTTTCTTTGGGCCTCAGTCATTTGTATAAGTCCCTGTACAAATTAAAAATAACGGTGCGATCACAGATAAAACCCTGGGCCTCTCCTTGAGATGTAAGCCCCAATCTCTATTCAAAATACTTTCTCCTTTGATTTTGAATCCAAATATATATAGTTGTTATCAAAACTTTCTTTAATTTCTTTGTTGAACAACTAACAAAACAGCATGGAAGCTCTACAATGGGTAAGTGTTTATCCGTTTTCTTTTATTTGCTTTCATATATATAACTGTATTGTGGGGCTGCTTCACTGTAAGTCTTCTTTCATACTCTCATATATACTCGTCATATATCAACTGTATATATACTAGTATAGTTATTTAGAGTTTTCCCCGACAACTACGTCTAGCATTAGGTAAAGCCCTGTTGGTCACTCTTAAATACAAACAAAACTAGATCCCCCATAGGATTCCAGATACAGTCTTCCCTTCTCTAGGGGTTAAACAATATGGAACAAAGAGAAAGGCAGTATTTTCGGTGAACCTTTTCTCAGACTGTCACCCATAGAAATTGTCAAAGAAACTCTACTCCCCAGAGATGATCTTTTCTCTGTGAATGGCATCTCTTGAGTTTCTTCCAAATTCTCGAACTTTCCTGGAATGATCTCTTCTCTGTGAATTGCATTTCTTGAACTTCTCTTGGTTTGGGGACCCACATGCTTCCTAAAAGCATCCCTGCCTCCTCTTGGGCTTTGTACAAGGACCCTTCGGCTTCTTAGAAGTTCTCATGCCTTCTCTTGGGCTTAATACAAGGACCCTGACGACCTCTTAAAGGTATAAGACAGAACTTAGTCATTCTTCACTAGAGCAGTATTTCCAGTGTCAAAACTCTGGCAATTTTAGGGTTGAATCTCACCCCTTAATGCCCGTGCCTCCTCTTGGGCATAGTACAAAAGATAAAACCCTAGACTTGGACAGTCTAATCCGATTGAGTCTCGAAGACATTCTCAAGCAATCCCAGTCACCCTGGAACAGTTTCCAATAGAAACCCAGTCTCTCTCATGAGAGTTCCCCACACTTGGACCTGCCTAGGGATCTCAGTGACCCTCAGCAGTAAGATAGCCTCCTCTTGGGCTTTGTACAAAGATTCTCCCCAGCGGAGCTAACCTTTTCAGACTCTCTTGGTGAGTCACTCACTTTTCAAGGCTCTCTTGTTGAGTCAATCTTCTTTTAGCCTCAATCTCGGGCTTCGTACGAGACAGAAAATCACTCTCTTGTTGAGTATAAAAGACTCCCTCGTTGAGTCAATCACTTTTTTAGCCTCCGTCTTGGGCTTTGTACAAGACATATAAAAAAACTCTCTCGTTGAGTATAAAAGACTCTCTTGTTGAGTCAATCAACTTTTTAGCCTCCGTCTTGGGCTTTGCACAAGACAGATAAAAAATACTCTCTTGTTGAGTCATTCTTTATCCAAAACTTGGTATAAAGATTCCCCCCTAGTAGGAGCTAGTCACCTCTCAAGTTCTCCAGCTTGTTCAGCCACAATCCTGGGCTTTGTACAGGACAGATAAAAGTACTCTCTTGTTGAGTCATACCTTTTCAGCCTCCGTCTTGGGCTTTGTACAAGACATATAAAAGTACTCTCTTATTGAGTCAAACCTTTTTCAGCCTCCGTCTTGGGCTTTGTGCAAGACATATAAAGAACGCTCTCTTGTTGAGTTAACCCGTTTAGCCTCAATCTTGGGCTTTGTACAAGACAGAAATAACATTTTCCCTGGAAAAGTCAACCTTTTAGCCTCTTCTTAGGCTTTGTATAAAGAAATCCCCGGTTGAGTCAATCAACCTTTTAGCATCAAATCATGCTTTGCTCACAGCATACAAACATCAACAACTCCTCTTTAGAGATGACGAATTCCCTCTCAGTCGGGATCCCTTTAGCTTCATATCTTGGGCTTCGAACAAGATACAAATCACCTTTAGCTTTAATCTTGGGCTTTGAACAAGACACCAAAACATCTCTTTCCTCCCATAGAATAGGAGGAACTATGATCGCTCTAATTTCCCTGTTTCGGGAATACGTAGGCATAAGATTACGAAATCTTAGCGAGCATGCTAATTAAACACTCTAAGTCCAGTACCTTCATACATCAATCAAAGAAAATCAGATCCAGTACCTTACCAAAATCCTCATGAACCGTCAAGACACTGTATTCTTAAGCAAAATAACCCTTAGAGAGACCCACTATTTTGATAGCTTCTGTAAACCAACAGTCATCTGTTTAAACTCAGTATGCAAGCAGGGTTAATTGAAGACATCTATTTCCCTTCCTTAATTAGCTTAATAGGATAAAAAATGAATCGAATTTTAGTACCAAAGCAATAGTGATTCTAAACCACAAAAATCGCGCTACAGAAAATTGGCGACCACAGTGGGAGGAATTCTTTCTTGCATTCCCGGGGGATAAACCCTTAAGTTCACAAAGTGTCACAGAAATGGCGACTCTGCTGGGGAGCCGTTGTCTGTATAGGATCATAGGATTCTAGAGGTCTAGGATGTTAGGACAAATATATATACTGCTTTTCCTAATTGATATCCGTGTTTATTTTTCTGCTAATGGGAATGCGTGTGATGCCGCATGTGGAAAGATTGAGTATACACCTAAGATAAGTGATGGCACTGACGAGTAATCTTACAGGGAGTGACTCCCAAATAAGAGACCTCGATCGACCATCGAATAAGTGGAAATGCCCTTTGTTGATTCAATGCCTATACGACTTTGGTTGTTGAAAGCAGATTGTTTGATTGGGTTACCTGAGAAGCTGAGGATTTTAGTAGACTGAAACCATTTTGTAGTGCGGAAGCTATCGGAAATAGTTGTCACGCGATACTACCATCATTTGAGAATACTCTAAGATACTACAGCTCGCTGGCGATCCGCTTGCTGTTGTCATCCCAAGAGGGGTCAGTGATTTTGAGGACAGGTACAAAAAATCACCAGTATAAACCTTTAAGGATGGGTAGAGCCTTGACTTCATGACACCGAACCTTTGACCCCGTGTATTTTCTATGTTTTTGTGTGTTGCATTCATGCATTCATTTCATCTAAAAAAATTAAACAAAGAAAATCTTCTCCTCTAGTCTCTCTTTTTTTCAAATTAAACTAAGACAATGATTGTAAATGTCAGAGAAAAAGATTACACTAATGGATTTCGGTAGAAGGAAGACTCACAAGTATACCTTCAAGGTTCCAAAATTAGAGGATTTAAGAGGTTTGGCAAGGATGATCACCAACCCTGATGCTTTCAGAGCTATGTACGGGGGACTACTGTCTCTGTTAAGGGTCCATGTAATTGAAGGAATCCTGTCTACACTCATTTAGTTCTACGATCCGGTCTATCACTGTTTCACCTTCCCAGATTATCAACACTGGAGGAGTACTGTCACCTGACTGATTCACCCATCACTGACCAAGCTCCCTTTTCTGGACTGGAAGAAATTCCAAAGAATCAAACTATTACAAGAGCAATTTATTTGGACGAGTCAGAAGTCAGGACTCACATGACCATTAAGGGTGGAATCCAAGGTTTGCCAGCCAAGTTCCTGATAAAGAAAGCTCTGTACTTCGCTAGTATAGGGAACATGACTTCTTTTGAAAGCATCTTTGCTTTGCTCACCTATGGGTTGTTTCTGTTTCCCAACATTGATAACTTCGTTGATATCAATGCCATTAAGGTTTTTCTGACTGGAAACCCTATACCAACCCTGCTTGCAGATGGTATCATTCTGTACAATTAAGGAATTTGTACAGCGGAGGAATGATCACATGCTGTGTACCCCTACTATACAAATGGTTCACTTCCCATTTGCCTAAGTCTGCTGGTTTTTGGGATCATAAGAGTGCTTTATGTTGGTCACAGAGAATCATGGCTCTTACCAACTCTGACATCGATTGGTACAATCGAATCTATGACGGGATCATAATCGTTGACCGTTGTGGAAATTTCCCTAATGTACCCCTCATAGGAACTAAAGGAGGAATCAATTATCATCCAGTTTTAGTTCGTCGTCAATTTGGATACCCGGTGAGACATGTCCCTCGTAATGTTCATCTGGAAGGTATTTTCTTCAAGGAAGGAGAAAATGACAGGGCACTAAAGATAGAAATAGTGCATGCCTGGAAACATGTTCATAGGAAAGGAAGAGAGTCTCTAGGAAAACCGGACTGTGTCTCGGTGGAACCTTATCTCCACCAGGTACAAACTAGAGCTCTCAAGCTGAGGATGCCTTACCCTCGGCAAGAAGTTCTTCCGTTAAGGGACCCTGTCTTTTATTTCATGTCTGATACAGAAAAACTTCAGGTTATTCTCAACAAAGTTCAACAGGAGAGGAGGTCTTGGAAGAACAAGTATCGTATTCTCAGTGTGGAGTGTAACAAAATACAGCAACTGTTAAAGGAAAAGGATGCTCTGATCGAGATTTTAGAGCAACATGTTATAGAGAATCAAGAAGACCAAAAGAATTTGCTCGCTCCTTTCACTTGGCAAAGGAATGACAACCCGACAACGGCTCAAGAGCCCCGGTCAAAGAAAAGGAAAATACCAGATCCAGCACCTGAGCCCTCCTCAAAGAGAGCTCAGGATCCATTAGCCTAGACTTTTCTTTTACAGCACTATTTAAATTACTGTATTACCATTTTCGCAATCTTTGAATTCAATAAAATGGGGTTTCCCCACTATTTGATATTTGCAATCCAATTGTCGAAGTTTATCTTGATTAAACAAAAAATTAATTAAATAGCATCATTGCATATCATTCATCATTCTCACTTAACGCATTCTCCTTACCAATGAATCTGACGTTTGTGTCTCGATTCTAGAGTCAAACTGTCTCATTCGTACAATACTCGGGCCAGTCGTCAGAAAAAGATGGATAATCTCGAGGAAGAGAACAGAGAGTTGAGAGAAGAGATCGACGCTCTGAAAGAAGAGTTGAGAAAGCTTCACAGTGACGTACAAGCTCTGGCAGAAGCCCAGCTTCAAAGGACTGTGATCTCAGAGATCACATCAATGCCCATAGTGGAAAAGTATGATCCTAGGTATAACATGCTAAAAGATCGTCCCTGGGGCATGCCTATTAACTTTATCCTAGAAGGATATGTTCTGCCGATCACTAAAGATCTAGGAACCACAGCAGGAACTGCTAGGCCTGAAGGTTACAGACTTTGGGAAAACTAAGATGCCAGGGGCATGACGACAACTCCCGAAGGTTACAAACTTCGGGAAGCACCAAGATTCACGGCCGTAATGACTGTATCACCACCCATGGTACACACTGTCCCGGAAGGACAGATTCCCCAGATACCTTCTGGTGGAAACAAAATTATGGACGAGAAAATGAAGGAGTTCCAGGAACAGTTCTTGGAAATGCAGAAGAAACTACAAACCCTTCGCGGTCAGGATCTATTTGGAAAGGACGCCGCAGACCTTTGTTTGGTCCCCAATGTGAAAGTTTCGCACAAATTCAAGGTGCCTGAATTTGAAAAGTACAATGGTAACTCTTGCCCTCAAAGTCATTTGGTGATGTACGCTTGGAGGATGTCGACTCAGACAGAGAACCACCAGCTGCTGATCCACTACTTTCAAGATAGTTTAACCGGTGCCGCACTTAAATGGTACATGGGATTAAACCGCACTAAGATCACCACTTTCAGAGATTTTGGCGCTGCCTTCGTGCAACAGTATAAGTATAACCTGGACATGGCACCGGACAGAGATCAGCTCAGAGCCATGTCACAAAAGGACAAGGAAACCTTTAAGGAGTATGCTCAGAGATGGCGTGAAATCGCCGCTCAGATTTGTCCACCTCTTGAGGTAAAGGAGATGACAAAGATTTTCCTGAAAACCTTGAGTTCATTTTATTACTACAGAATGGTCGCCAGTGCGCCCAGCGACTTCGCCGAAATGGTCGGTATAGGAGTTCGTCTCGAGGAAGCCGTTTGAGAGGGACGTCTGGTCAAAGATGCCGGATCATCAAGTAGTACAAAATGATATGGTAGTGCTCTCCCTAAGAAAAAAGAGCAGGATATTGGGAATATATCTCTCAGAAAGCAAAGGCGACGGTATCAACCAGTAGCAGCTGTAACTCCTGCTATCAACCCTACGCATGTTTCTACGTATCAACCTCAGGTTGCTTAGAGCCAACCCAATCAACAACAATTTCAGCAAAGGACACAACAGCCTCTTCAGCAGGCTTGTCCACAGTACAACAACAACCGTACAACGCGACCACCAGGGTTCGACTCTATACCAATGTTGTACGCAGAACTGTTTCCATTACTACTTGAAGATGGCTGGTTTTCTACCTGAGTGAATCGCACACTCAGAGATACAACAGAGTCGCCACCGAACTTTATTTAGTCCCAAAGGACAGGGAAAATATCGATGAAACCCAAGGGGAAGAGAAACGGGAACGGGGGGTCGGTTATGCGAAAGGAAGGTACTAGCACCTAACGCATCCGTCGTACTCGACGGGAACCATTTCGCTTGCTTCTAGGCTTGGATGGGTTATCTATCTAAAGGCTTCTAGCTAAAAGAAGGAGGAGAGAGAGAAAGGGGAAAAGGAAAGGAAAGAAAGAAAGTGCTCGCGGAGGATCAAGGTCCTCGTGCCTACATACCCTCATAGTGCAATGAGGAAGTCAGAGCGTCGTAGTTCAGAGGAACCAGGGGACAAAGAAAAGGAAAGAAAGGAGGAAGACGGAAGAAAGGTGGAAGTGTGCTCGCCGAGATCATTGCGATCTCATGCCTACGTATCATATATTCAAAAGAATGCAGAATCAGAGCTTCCGTAGTTCGGGGAACTGAACGGAAAACAAAACAGGGAAGAAACAAGGGGATGAGAGAGGTGGTGTCGAAACCAAGAGTGACAGAATCTCCGTTGGGGATAACAAAAAGGATTGGTGTCGAAACGAAGAAAGTAAGAGCAAAATGAATAGAAAGGGCTCCAATGGGGATCCAAATAAAGGGATGGTGTCATAACCAAGAGAAAAAGGAGACTCGGTATATTAACTATCTGGCAGTGGTTAACCGAAGAAAGAGAGTAGACTCTGGCGGGGAAAAGAAGTTGGTGTCAACAGACGGACCAAGATAGAGAGTGCTGAACTGAGAAAAGGTGTTTGACTCTGAAGGGGCCTCGGTATATTAATTGGTAAACAGTAGTTAACCGAGGACACATGTGATTAACCATAAGCACGGGTGTAGGACCGAACGAAGGTCGTAACCCAAAAGGGGTGTTGGTAACGACTGAACAAACAATACTTGACAAACGAAGCAGGGTATTGAACCAAAAGAGGTTACTATCCCAAGGGTGCAAGTATTCAAACCAAGAGGAGGTTGCCAACTGCAGGTGATTCGGTGATTACAGACAAACTGTGATTAACCGAAGGGAAAAGCGAGTGATTAACCAAGAGAAGGTGATTAACTTGAAAGGGTTCAGTATTTTAACAGACGGACTGTGATTAACTGAAGAGACGGGTGATTAACCAAGAAGAGGTGATTAACCCAAGATGTGCTCTGTGATTAATAGACAGATTGTGATTAACTGAAGAAATGGGTGATTAACCAAGAAGAGGTGATTAACCCAAGAGGTGCTCAGTGATTAACAGACGAGCTGTGATTAACTGAAGAAATGGGTGATTAACCAAGAATAGGTGATTAACCCAACAAAGGAGAAGAACCAAGAGAAGGTTGCGAACTCCTGGGGAAAAATGGTCGTGACAGGAAAACTGTGTTGGACGAAAGAAAGAAAATGGAGACTCTTCAAGGGAATCAAAAAGCAATGATTGACCGCTAGAAGAGAATAGGGTGTTGAAACAAAGAAAGCTTGCTAACCAAAGGAACAAAGGATCGTAACCAAGAAGAATGGTGATAGATCAAGAGAGAGATTGAGATAGGAGTGATCAAGGATCGAAAGAGATCGCAAAGAGAGAAGAGTGATCAAGAATCAACTCAACTGGGGAAGGAAAGCACATTACTTCCTGGAGATAGAGATGACTAAGCCAAGCACAGGGTCATTCGTCCCCTACCTGAAGTAGTCAGAATGAGAGTAGGAATTCTCCCTTCTCATCCCTTCCCTAACACACAGAGGATGTAATACGAAAGTTGAACCGGACGGCACAACAGCTCCAAGTTGTACAGTGCTCCTGCGTAGAGAAACGGACAGCATAATGACGTCAATTTGTACAGTGCTCCGATGCAAGGCGCAGCGCGAAACTCCAACTCCACGGAGGGAAAGAGAGAGAAAGCTCTAAAGGAGGCCTAAAGAGAGGAAAAGGGAAGATCGATTAATCGAAACAAAGTTTCGATCAATTAATCAAGGATAAACATGCTAACAACTTTCCAAAGAGGATGAAAAGTCATTAAAGCAAAAAGGAGTGAATTATTGATTATACAAGTTTAAGTTTATCCATGAAGAATAAACTTAATGTAAATCTGAAATAGAAGGTGCAAAACAGTGGCAAATGATCATCAAAATGCCACACAAAATCATGTATCATGTGAACAAAGATGGTGCAAGAATTGCTATGTTCATACAATGCTAAGAACATGAAACAAATGAATAATAAAAAATGTGCATCGAAAGTTCAAGAATATGCTTCAACCAGAAGTGAAATGACATTAAAAACATCCATAAAATCAAGCATGTCAATCAATGGAAGTTAAAATGAAGAAAGCATGGCAAACACACCTGAAAATGCAAGAAAATGGCCATTCTGTACAGTGGTAACCGGTTACAGCATATGTGTTAACCGGTTACATGTTTGAAAATGCGTGTTTTTGGTGAAAATTGCACTGTGTAACCGGTTACAGCATATCTGCTAACCGGTTACCACTGTAACAGAGGCAAAAATAACAGTAAAAACAGCTTTTCGAAAGTAGTTTTTAGCACATAATCACTTATGTCAAACACCACATGTTAGGGCATGAATTTGTGCACGAAAATTGAACTTGAAAACAACAAATAAGCAGTGATAGAATCAATTAACACATCAAGATCATGGATCACATAATGCAAAAAATCAATTCAGACGCACAATTATCGACTACATCGCGAATGATACGAAAATGATCGAAACAGAAAAATGAAAGGGAATTACCAACCTACAAGGCTGAGATGTGCCTTAGGAATTGTTGCAAATGATTCTTGAAGCAGAAAATTAAAGAAAACCAGAGGAATGTTCAACTTGGTGATGAGACGTGTCGAAATCGAGCAAAATACGATGAAGCTCCAAAATGCGAATTCGAACCGTTGGAAGTTGCAGCAAATACTCAAGATTAATCCAAAAGCTAAAATAACTCGCGAAATGCAAGTATAATAGCAAGAATGATGAAGGTTGAGCTCAAGAAATAATCACTTTTGATGTAAAAGTGATTATCCTTCAAAGTAGAAATGAGCTTTGGTGAGGTTTTGGAAGAGAATTGAGATGAAGATGAAGATGTAGTAGAGAAATTCAGAGGGAATGTGAGAGAATTGAGAGTGAATTGTGCGAATGGTTGAAGAGTCTTGTGTGAAAAATGTGGGAAAATGATGGAGAGAATAAAAAGTGAGTGAAGGTGAGTTTATATAGACTTTAGGTTTGGAGTATGAGAGGTTTGGACTTAGCTTTGGGTTTAGCTTTAGGTTTGGAGTTAGGGTTGGAGTTAGTTGGGCTTGACTCACTGAGTCAAGGTGGTTAACTCGGTTAGTTAGAACCAACTCGGTAACAATCCCAATGTGAATTTCCTTATCCAAAGGTTGGCATGCTTGTAAAACAAGGAACATGGTGCACTTAATTTGGAGTGAAGCATTAGAATAAATGCACTTGGATTAAATTGAACAGCCTTGAAATGTCTAGAGAAGTCTAAAATGTTCAACACACTGCTAGAATACTGTAGAATCAATGACCAAGGAGAGTGCATGGTGCTGTCCCAAAAATGTAGCAGGAACTGAAATTTTGTACAGAGTAACCGGTTACAGCATATGTGCTAACCGATTACATGCTTGAAAACTTGCGCTTTTTTTGGGAAAAAAATACACTGAGTAACCGGTTACAACATATGTCTTAACCGGTTACTTCAGCTAAATTTCCACAAATTTGCAAAAGGATGATGTTGAAGTCCTGATTCCGCTTTTCCATCTCTTGTCTTGATAAATAAACATGGAAACCTTCATTTTGAGCTTGTTTTGATGATGTGATGATCTTGTGAGGATTCAATTAATCGGGCTTGGAAAACCTGAATGTCCTGCAACAAAAAACACACAAAGAAAAGTGCGGATGCGTATGCTACCGATGCGAATGCTTATGCTCATGCAAAAGGCAAAAGAGGGAGCTCAAATTTGGGTTACGACAGCTGCCCTTATTTAATCCTCTTGGACCTGAATGTACGAATTGCGCCAGCTTTTTGATGATTCGAGGTAAAAGGGGATTAAATAAAAGAGTAGCTCGAGAATTTGGCCGACGGCGACAAACAGAGCGGTGCAAGGTAGAATAGATAAGTGCAAGGTTTGGCTGAAAATCTGCTGGGAGATAGGTCAGGAAAAAAGAGAGGGAGTATGATTAATGCATATGCTATGTATGCGTTACTACATGTTGCTTGATATCATGCAATATAGAGGCGTAATAAGATGCACAACGAGGCGGTTAAGCAGAAACCGTAGCAAAACGACTTTGACACCCTCGGTCGGGGAGAGGACCCGCAGATGAAGACAATTTCTGCTGGAGAAGAAAGTTCACAAAGGATGATGATCCTGCCGGGGAGAGAAACCGAGGACATCTCTGGCTTCTAAATCACCATGGTTGTCCTTATTGGGGATGAAAGAACCAAGTCAATCCTTTCTACCAAGACTGGCTCTGCATGGGGAAAAGAAGTTTCCGAATCATGTTGACTCAGCCGAGGAGACCATTGCTGCTGGTGACAAATATTTCCAAATCATTGGAGACGATGCACAACCCTTGCTGGGGAAATGAGAACAAAGCGTCTTTGCTGGGGAACACCTTGGCATCCTACTGGGGAGAATGATGACTCTGCTGAGGAACTGCTGAGGAGATAACAACTTCTTCATAGAATCATCCCCATTGCCGGCCAGGCGTTAGGCTTACCAAGGGATATTACCGATCACCTTGCAGGAGTTACCAGTAACACATGCGATGCATAATGCTTTCTCGGTGAATTTATCTTTTTATTATTCTCAACGTTTTTTAGTATTATGTGATCACAAATAATTATTTATTTTGCAAACAAAATACTGGAATGAAAACAAATTGAGATGACAAAGAATGCATTTTATTGAATGTAAAATTTTGTACATAAAGTGTGTACAAGGATGCAAAATCCATGATGAGGAAGTTTGCAATAAAATTGAAAAACAAATGTAAATGGCAAAGGGAAATTATGCTTTGCATTGATTACAACATTGGCCACCATCCACTGTAAGTCTAGGTTCCAACGCTTTGCACCAGTTGATGATGATTCGAATGCTCTGTTACCGTCTAAGGTCCAGCCGTGATGAAAAGAGGCCCGAGTGTTCACAGTCAATGCCTTTATCCCTAATTTTTGCCTGCACACGTTTTCACATTTTTTTTCATCCACCGGGATGCCCATTTTTTCCTAAGTCACCCTTTCGGGTTTTCAACTTAGCGGGCTATTATTGTTTTTTCATTGTCCCTAACTTTTGCATGGACATTTCTTTTTTTCGGTCAACCGGGACGTCCATTTTTGCCTAGATTGTCCTTGCGGATGTCAATCTAGCAGACTCTTATCTATTTTTTTTCAGGCATAATATTTTTTGACTGTATCGGAGTTCACGGGCGATGGCAACTCCTCCCCATCCATTGTGGTGAGGATCAGGGCTTCGCCTGAGAAGGCTTTCTTGACAACAAAAGGTCCTTCGTAATTGGGAGTCCATTTACCTCATGGATCCGAGTGAATAGGAGAATATCTCTTGAGCACGAGTTCGCCTTCACAGAACATTCGAGGAAGAACTTTCTTGTCAAAAGCTCGCTTGAGGCGTCCCTGATACAACTGACCATGACAAACGGCTGTAAGGCGCTTCTCTTCGATGAGATTTAGCTGGTCGTATCTGGATTGAACCCATTCAGCTTCATCAAGACCTGCTTCCATGATGACTCTGAGCGAAGGAATTTAGACTTCGATGGGTAAAACTACCTCCATACCATACACGAGCGAATACGGAGTTTCCCCAGTAGAAGTGCGAACTGAAGTTCTGTAGCCATGCATTGCAAAGGGAAGCATTTCATGCCAATCCTTGTATGTCTTGACCATTTTCTGGACAATCCTCTTGATGTTTTTGTTTGCTGCTTCAACGGCGCCATTCATCTTGGCTCGATATGGCGAAGATTTGTGGTGCTCGATCTTAAATTCTTGACACAACTCCTTCATCATGTTGTTATTCAGGTTACTTGCAGTGTCCGTGATAATGTTGCTAGGAATGCCATAACAACAAATTATCTATTTCTTGATAAATCTAGCAACCACTTGTCGTGTAACGTTTGCGTAGGAAGCAGCTTCAACCCACTTGGTGAAGTAATCGATGGCAACTAGAATAAATTGATGACCGCTGGAAGCCTTCGGCTCGATCATTCCAATCATATCTACACCCCACATGGAAAATGGCCAAGGTGAAGTCAAAACATTCAATGGAGTTGGAGGCACATGGATCTCGTCTCCGTAGATTTGGCACTTGTGACATCTTTTGGCAAAGTTGTAACAATCTACCTCCATTGTTGTCCAATAATACCCAGCCCGAAGGATCTTCTTGGCCATAGCAGGACCTTTAGCATGTACACCCTCGCAGCCCTCATGTATGGACCTTATGATTGTGTTTGCTTCGTGTCTATCCACACATCTGAGCAACACAGAATCATAATTCCTCTTGTACAGTATACCACCACGTAAGAAGAATTTGGCGCAAAGCCGCCTAAGAGTTTTCTTGTCAGTGATAGTGATACCCTCGGGATATTCCTGTTTTTCCAGATATCTTTTAATGTCGTAGAACCAAGGTCTGTCATCAGACTCATCCTCAATTTCTAAACAGTGTGCTGGTTCGTTCAAGTGATCAATGCGGATATGAAGAACTTCATTCTTCCATTTGACCTTGAACATGGATGCTAAAGTGGCAAGAGCATCAGCTAGTTGATTTTCCTCTCTAGGAATATGATGAAAAGTGATCTCATCAAAGTAAGGAATCAACTCTGTTATGTGTTGTTGGTGCAGAACCAGCTTGGAATCCCGAGTCACAAGATTCCCTCTGACTTGACCGATGACCAAGGTAGAATCTCCATAGACCTCGAGAATCTTGATTCTCATGTCAATTGCCGCCTCCATGTCGTAGATACATGCTTCGTATTCAGCCATATTGTTGGTGCATGCAAAGCATAATCTAGCAGTGAAGGGAAGGTGAAAACCTGTCGGAGAGATGAGGATAGCCTCGATTCCACGACCTTTAGAATTGAAGGCACCGTCGAACACGAGCGTCCATCGCGCCCCTGGTTCGGGTCCTATATCAGGGTCTGGAGTCTCATAATCTCTGATAAACAGAACATCCTCATCGGGAAAGTCGAACTTCATCTGTTGATAACCCTCTATAGGTTGATGAGCAAGGTAGTCAGACAAGACGCTCCCTCTTATTGCTTTCTGGGTAACATGTTGGATATCATACTCGGTTAACAGCATCTACCACCGAGCAATCCTTCCAGAGACAGCAGGCTTTTCAAATATGTACTTTATCGGATCCATTTTGGATATCAACAAAGTAGTATGGCAAATCATGCATTGTCGTATGCGTCGAGCAGCCCAGACCAGAGCACAACAAGTTTTCTCCAAGAGTGAGTATCTGGTCTCACAATTAGAGAACTTCTTGCTCAGATAGTAAATTGTATGTTCTTTTCTACCAGTGTCATCATGTTGACCCAATACACATCCCATTGATTCATCGAGGACGGTGAGATACATGATTAGAGGCCTACCAGGAACCGACAGTACTAAGATCGGTGGCTCTTGCAAGTATTGTTTTATTTTGTCGAATGCTTCTTGACAATCATTATTCCATTCAACCGATTGATTTTTCCTTAGCAATTTGAACATTGGTTCACAGGTAGCCATCAAATGAGAAATGAATCTTGAGATGTAATTAAGTCTGCCCAGAAATCCACGGGCTTCTTTTTCTGTTTTGGGAGGCGGCATGTTCTGAATTGCCCGAACCTTATCAGGATCAACTTCAATGCCCTTCTGACTTACAATAAATCCCAACAGTTTACCAGATCGAACTCCAAAGGTGCACTTCGCAGGATTCAACCGCAGTCTAAACTTTCGGAGTCTGTCAAACAGTTTCTTCAGATGTACCAAGTGATCATCCTCAGTTTTGGATTTGGAGATCATATCGTCCAAGTAAACCTCAATCTCTTTATGTATCATATCGTGAAAGAGGGTTGTCATGGCACGCTGGTATGTTGCCCCTGCATTCTTTAGACCGAATGGCATGACTTTGTAGCAATATGTACCCCATGGCGTGATAAAAGTACTCTTCTCCATATAAGTTGGGGACATCTTGATCTGATTATATCCTGAAAAACTGTCCATGAAGGAAAAGACAAAGAACCGCGCAGTGTTATCTACCAATACGTCAATATGAGGCAAAGGAAAGTCATCCTTCGGACTCGCCGTGTTGAGATCTCGATAATCCACACACATTCTAAATTTACCATCCTTCTTTGGAACTGGGACGATGTTGGCAATCCATTCAGGATATTCGGAAGTGGCTAGGAACCCAGCATCAACCTGTTTCTTTACCTCTTCTTGGATTTTGAGTGCCATGTCGGGTCTAGTCTTCATGAGTTTCTGCTTGACAGGAGGACATCCGAGCTTGAGTGGTAAGTGATGTTCAACGATGTTGGTATCAAACCCAGGCATATCTTGTTAGGACCAAGCAAAGATATCAACATACTCTTTCAATAACTTGACCAACTCGGAGTGTACTCAGCGAGGGATGCACCAACCTTGACTTCTCTTCTAACCTCATCAGTACCAAGATTAACAACTTCCACTGGCTCTTTGTGTGGCTGAATCTCTCTATGCTCGTGCTCAAGGAGCCTTGCCAGTTCAGCCGGTAATTCACAATCTTCCTCACCATCTTCTTCGATTTGGTTAATTGGAATTCCATAATTACGATGGATGTTTGCCATGTTGTTATCAATGCTTTTATTAGTTCTGCATGTTTATGAATACTTTTATAATGAGCTATTTAAAAAGTGAAAAAGAAAAGAAACTTTTGCCATTTGTGTTGTGAAAAAGTAAAATATAGAAAGAAAATAGAGCATGATTTTGAATGCAAAAAACTTTTATTTATTGATCACATAATATTGCAAAAGCGCGAGGCCCTTTACAAGCTATCCACTCGTCTCGAACGAGGATGAGGGAACGAGAAAGCAAAATGCATTACATGTTATATGGGAAAACCACAGGAATCACGGTAGATGTCCAATTGTTGAGCTTGAAACCCGGCGGACATTTGCGTATAAAGCTTGAAATCTGATTACTAGAACCAGCATCATCAGCAGTTGCCACGATGTCACCCCGCTGGAAACCCACGCTATGGAACTTGACAAAGTTGCATCACTTCTGACCAAAAGAACATTCAGCCACTGAATTATCCTCAATCATGTTAACTGCAGGCCCACCGGGATTCGGCAACGGATTACTCTGAATGTTGGGTCCTTCCTCAGCAAAAGTTAGAACTTTCTTATCAATGAGTTCCTGAACCTTGGTTTTGAAAACAAAGCAATCCTCTGTTGCATGTCCTATGTATCCAGCATGATAAGCACAGGATGCATTTGGGTTATGCTTCGGGCCAAATGGAGGAATCGCATGCGCAATCTGCTTGGGGACAATTGCCCCTTGGTGAACCAAGTAAGGAAACAGTTCTGTGTATGACACCAGAATTCTATCAAAATTTGGACGCTTACGGTTTCCTTGATTGTTATTGTTCTGACGGTTTTGATTCTGCTGATTTTTGTTCTGTTGATTCTGTTGCTGATTCTGAACTGGTTGTTGTGGATGATACTGATATTGAGGTTGTTGATACTGTGCAGCAACAATGTATGGATATGGATAGTACGACATGGGAGCCATGGGAGCTTGATACTGAGGAGAAACTTGAGCTGTCACAGCGTTCGCTTCACCTTCCTTTTTGTTGGAATGACTGTTCTGAGATTTCCGAGTGGCCGGCTGCTGGGAAGCAGTTCCAGGAATCTTTCCAGTCTTCAAACCATTCTTAATCCATTCACCAATCATCACCACATCAGCAAAACTTGATGAATAACTACCCACCATTTTCTCATAGTAAGATCCTTGCAATGAACCCATAAAGATGTCAACCAACTCATTGTCAGAGAGAGCCAGTCGTACACGAGATGCCATCTCACTCCATCTTTGTGCATACTCCTTAAATGTTTCAGCTGAGCGTTGAGACTGATTCTGCAATTGCAATCTAGTCGGTGCCAGATCAAGGTTATACTTGTATTGTCTCAAGAACACTTCAGATAGATCCCTCCAAGTACGGATTTTGCTGCGCTCCAGGCCCATGTACCTATCCAATGAAGCACCAGACAAACTATCTTGAAAATAATGAACTAGCAATTTATCATTATCAATATGGGATGCCATCTTCCTGCAGTACATAGTGATGTGACTACGCGGGTAGCTCAAACCTTTATACTTTGGCAAATCAGGTATCTTGAATTTCTGCGGTAGCACAACATTTGGAACCAAACACAAGTCTTTGGCTTCCATACCAAAAGCAGAGAACCCTTCGATAGCTCTGATACGGTCTTCCAGCAACTTACAGTCAACCGATCTATTCTGATTAGTGGGCCTGACAAGAATCTGAGGATTTGGCAGCTGAGAAGTGGCAACATCATTCACTTGCGGAGTAGCAAACTGAGAAGGATACACCAAACCCGGATTAACCATCTGACCAGCATTCTGACCCATCGGAACACCATACAGATAATTTGGAGGGGGTACCACAGCAGCTGAGGAAGATGCCCCAAGATAGAATATCCCAGGATGAACATTCTAAACAGCGGTTTGAGCAACTTGAGACAAAACCGGAACATGAATTGGAGGACCTCTATACACATGCTCTTCTTCATCAGGAGTTTCAGTGTCAACCAATCCAGCGGTTTGATGAGTTTGAACCTGAAGATTCTCAGGATCATCATTCACCACTGGAGGCGGGACTGGAGTAGGCATGACCCATGGATAGGCGGCAGCATTCCCATTAGGCATGGGTTCAACAAAAGGCTGATATGGCATAAAGGCACTACCATTATTTGCAATCTGAGGAGTGTAATTCGGAGGCATGCCCCAAGGAAAACCAGCGGGCATCTGGTTCAAACTGGGCTGAACAACAGGCTGATTCACAGGC
Organism: Lathyrus tuberosus; assembly: GCA_022829125.1. Lineage (NCBI taxonomy): Eukaryota > Viridiplantae > Streptophyta > Magnoliopsida > Fabales > Fabaceae > Lathyrus > Lathyrus tuberosus. The sequence continues at coordinate 1,196,196 of JALAZF010000308.1, read as the reverse complement.
TCAACTGGCACTTCAACTCCAATAGCAGGAGTAGTTGTAACAACAGGAGGAACAGTCACAGGAGTGACAACAGTTGCATCGGTAGTAGTTGCAACAACAGTGGCAGCAGCAGCGGCGTCCCTCTGGGCACGAAGGAGCTCCATAATGACATCCGTGTTCGTCTAGAACGTATCCATCCGACCTTGGAATTGAGCCAGAGTTTCCTTGTACACAGCGTTCTCAGCTTCGAAGTCAGCCATGATTCTGGATTTGCTTGAGCGAGTGAAATACCTATGTCGAGTCATCGTCCTGCTACAAGGAAGGTGGACAAGGATGAGCAACGGTTTGGGATGAAGGGACGTGCATATGTGTGCAGATGAATGTATGATATGCATGTAAAAAATAAGGTTTTTAAATTCCAGGAATTCTTAAACTTATCTTTGTTGACAATATCATAAAGCATACAAGTAAAGGCATAAAAGATAGAGTGAGCAAGCATCTTCATTCATTCATTCAATAGAGGAAAGAAGTACAAGTCGAATACAAGTCAAATATCTGCCTTTTGGGTTACAACAAAATCCGCACGGATCCTATTAAATACCACCCTACACACAGATAAGAAATGAAAAAGTGCCCAAGGAAGCTGGTGTGGCAATGCATCAGCATATGAATATCTCAACAACCCTGGTAAGTCCTCCAATGCATGCTCAGCAAATCTGGCTAGAAGGTCATGCCTCTCACTCCAGTACTTCGCATCTTTCATGAGGTTACGCAGCAACGAATGATTAGGTCCCTGAAGCAAGTCCTGAAGAAAGGCCTCTTTCTGATCCAGGAGGTTATGTAGATGACGGCTCTGATGCTCCCAATGAGTACTCTCCGTGTTGAGCTGGCTAATCTGCTCTTGACTCTGATGTGCTTGATCTTGCAGCTTCTGAATCTCACCGAAGACTTTGTCGAGCTTAGCTTGACATTGGGAAAAGTCCTTTGCTAACTGATTAGCACGGTCTTGTTCACTTTGCCACTTTGCCTTGAACTTGGATAACTTCCCTTGAAGCTCTTCAAGTTGCTTGTTGTAGCTCAACTCCTCTTTTTAGGCTTGATAATGAGCATCGGCGAGTTGTCTCTTCTTTGAAGCAAGTCCCTCATAGGTGCTCTTCAAAGCATCATCCACCTTCCTACGCTTGTTCTGTTCAACCTCCACCTCTTTGAGCATACGCTCGCGCTTCTGATGGAGCTCAATCTGTAGGCTATCCTTCTCGGAAGTGACTCTATCAAGGTTGAGACGAAGATCAGCATTCTCCTTCTTCAACTTTTTAATAATCAGCTTGAGTTGATCGACTTCAGATGGAGGAACAATGGCAAGTTCAGGAGGCTTGGCATTCATGGAAGGCTCGGGAGAGAATGGCAACAAGATCTCTCTGACCCGCTCTTTGACCCAAAGTGTGTAAGCTTCCTTGGCTACGCAATTCTTCTTACCCAAATCGGCTCTTCCTACGAGATGAATCTGCGTCCAAGCGGCACTAAACCTATTCAGCAAACCCATGTTGTCAACCCCTTCATGAAAGATGAACTCTTCCACTACCTCAGGATCAGGTTTGTCAACCATAGGGTATCCCAACTGTCGAAAAGCCATTCTCGGATTGTAGTTAATTCCACCCTTTGTACCCAAGAGAGGCACATTGGAGAATTTCCCACAATGAAGAATGATCAGAATGTCGTCGAAGACTCGAGAATACCAAGAAATATCATCAGCGGTAAGAGACATGATTCGTTGAGACCACTTGAGGTTATCCTTATTCTCAACAAAGGGACCCTTCTATGGAAGGTGAGACATGAACCATCGGTACAACAAAGGAGCACAACAGACAATGGTTCCTTTCTTCTTTTCATTCCTAGAATGAATAGAATGGTAGGTATCAGCAAGAAGCGTCGGAACAGGGTTCTTGGACAAGAAGATACTGATGGCAGCCTGATCTACGAAATCCTCCATGTTTGGAAACAAGACAATCCCATATACCAGCAAAGCGAGAACGGCATTGAAAGCCTTCCAGTTTCCATCCTTAGCAAAAGTAGTGGCCTTGTCAACCAAGAACTTCGAAGCAAACCCTCGAATACCTTTCCCTTTAGTCTTGAGATTATCCTCCACATCTTTCTTACTAACGCAAAGCGCATCAGCAATAAGATGAAACTTCGGACAACCACTAGTGTAAACATAAGAAACCTGCTTCTAGATCTCAACCCCCAGAATATAAGCATACTCCTCAAGTCTAGGTGCTAACTGATAATCCTGAAATGTGAAGCACCTATATGGCGGGTCGTAGAATTGAACCAGAGTATGAATAACAATGATGTTGACTTTAGTGTTGAGGATGGTCAACAGATTACCATAAGTACCTATGAAAACCCCTCTGTGATCTCCAACCAACAAAGATGCCAAACCTCTCAAAACACCCAACTTAGGCTCCACAAACTTGTAACTGAAGATGCCACGACGACCAGTACTTATCTCCATGATAATGTCAACAAAAGATAAGCCCTCGAAAACCTGGAAATGCACATGAAAAAATTAATTTACATGATGAAATGATATGAAACACAACAATAAGAAGCCAGCACTGCCCGAATAATCAAATCTGAACAATTTGGATATCTGCATATAATTCTGTGTCAGTGCAACATAATCTGATGTGTCGGTGAGGAAATCTGGCATGTGTGAGAACAAGGGTATGAAGTGGCTTGTTTTCCTGCAAAACCCATCCCCCTCACAGGTGTGATCTAGACAAAACAAGGTGGTCCCTAGAAAGGTCGCCCAAACCATAGGACTCAGGATGAAAATCCCCCGCCGTAGTGAATTCTCACAAGACGGAAGTATTCTCAAACGAATCACGATCTGGGATGTGGGTCTCGTGATATCCCAACGCGCGAAACGCATGCCTCACGACTATCCACGTTCTAGCCTATGTGTATACTAGGCCCGGTGTTAGGACCTTTCTCTCCAATAATATATACCCATCCCAACAACAGCAGAAAACATCAGATATCCAGAATGTGCAGCATATGAATATTCAAAGCAGTAAAGAAATGCGATAAATACACATAAAGCTAAATCAAGTAAAATAAAGCTAGTAAAGCACGAAAGATAAACACCCAAACAAGCAAGAAAAGTAAACAAAACTAGGCGAGACCCCTCGAGGGATGGACCAGCAAGAGGTCAATCTGTCCCCAGCAGAGTCGCCAGCTGAAGATGGCTGGTTTTTTACCTGAGTGAATCGCACACTCAGAGATACAACAGAGTCGCCACCGAACTTTATTTAGTCCCATAGGATAGGGAAAATATCGATAAATCCCAAGGGGAAGAGAAACGGGAACGGGGGGTCGGTTATACGAAAGGAAGGTACTAGCACCTAACACATCCGTCGTACTCAACGGGAACCATTTCGCTTGCTTCTAGGCTTGGATGGGTTATCTATCTAAAGCCTTCTAGCTAAAAGAAGGAGGAGAGAGAGAAAGGGGAAAGGGAAAGGAAAGAAAGAAAGTGCTCGCGGAGGATCAAGGTCCTCGTGCCTACGTACCCTCATAGTGCAATGAGGAAGTCAGAGCGTCGTAGTTCAGAGGAACCAGGGGACGAAGAAAAGGAAAGAAAGGAGGAAGACAGAAGAAAGGTGGAAGTGTGCTCGCCGAGATCATTGCGATCTCATGCCTATGTATCATACATTCAAAAGAATGCAGAATCAGAGCTTCCGTAGTTCGGGGAACTGAACGCAAAACAAAATAGGGAAGAAACAAGCGGATGAGAGAGGTGGTGTCGAAACCAAGAGTGAAAGAAACTCCGCTGGGGATAACAAAGAGGATTGGTGTCGAAACCAAGAAAGTAAGAGAAAAATGAATAGAAAGGGCTCTACTGGGGATCCAAATAAAGGGATGGTGTCATAACCAAGAGAAAAGGGAGACTCGGTATATTAACTGTCTGGCAGTGGTTAACCGAAGAAAGAGAGTAAACCCTGGCGGGGAAAAGAAGTTGGTGTCAACAGACGGACCAAGATAGAGAGCGCTAAACCGAGAGAAGGTGTTTGACTCTGAAGGGGCCTCGGTATATTAACTGGTAAACAGTAGTTAACTGAGGACACAAGGGTTGCAACTCTGTGGGAATAGAGAAGCATTAGTTTTAATAGACAAAACTGTGATTAACCAGAAGCACGGGTGTAGGACCGAACGAAGGTCGTAACCCAAAAGGGGTGTTGGTAATGACTGAACAAACAGTACTTGACCAACGGAGTGGGGTATTGAACTAAAAGAGGTTACTAGCCCAAGGGTACAAGTATTCGAACCAAGAGGAGGTTGCCAACTACAGGTGATTCGGTGTTTACAGACGGACTGTGATTAACCGAAGGGAAAAGCGAGTGATTAACCAAGAGAAAGTGATTAACTCGAAAGGGTTCAGTATTTTAATAGACGGACTGTGATTAACTGAAGATGGGTGATTAACCCAAGAGGTGCTCAGTGATTAACAGACAGACTGTGATTAACTGAAGAAACGGGTGATTAACCAAGAAGAGGTGATTAACCCAAGAGGTGCTCAGTGATTAACAGACAAACTATGATTAACTGAAGAAACGGGTGATTAACCAAGAAGAGGTGATTAACCCAAGAGATGCTCAGTGATTAACAGACAGACTGTGATTAACTGAAGAAACGGGTGATTAACCAAGAATATGTGATTAACACAACAAAGGAGAAGAACCAAGGGAAGGTTGCGAACTCCTGGGGAAAAATGGTCGTGACAGGAAAACTGTGTTGGACCAAAGAAAGAGAATGGAGACTCTTCAAGGGAATCAAAAAGCAATAATTGACCGCCAGAAGAGAATAGGGTGTTGAAACAAAGAAAGCTTGCTAACCCAAGGAACAAAGGATCGTAACCAAGGAGAATGGTGATAGATCAAGAAAGAGATTGAGATAGGGGTGATCAGAGAAGAGTGATCAAGGATCAACTCGACTGGGGAAGGAAAGCACATTACTGCCTGGAGATAGAGATGACTAAGCCAAGCACAGGGTCATTCGTCCCCTACCTAAAGTAGTCAGAATGAGAGTAAGAATTCTCCCTTCTTATCCCTTCCATAACACACAAAGGGTGTAATGCAGAAGTTGAACCGGACGGCACAACAGCTCCAAGTTGTACAGTGCTCCTGCGTAGAGAAACAGACAGCATAACGGCGTCAATTTGTACAGTGCTCCGATGCAAGGCGCAACGCGAAACTCCAACTCCACGGGGGGAAAGAGAGAGAAAGCTCTAAAGGAGGCCTAAAGAGAGGAAAAGGGAAGATCGATTAATCGAAACAAAGTTTCGATTAATTAATCAAGGGATAAACATGCTAACAACTTTCCAAAGAGGATGAAAAGTCATTAAAGCAAAAAGGAGTGAATTATTGATTATACAAGTTTAAGTTTATCCATGAAGAATAAACTTAATGCAAATCTGAAATGGAAGGTGCAAACAGTGGCAAATGATCATCAAAATGCCACACAAAATCATGTATCATGTGAACCAAGATGGTGTAAGAATTGCTATGTTCATACAATGCTAAGAACATGAAACAAATGAATAATCGAAAATGTGCATTGAAAGTTCAAGAATATGCTTCAACCAGAAGTGAAATGACATTAAAAACATCCATAAAATCAAACATGTCAATCAATGGAAGTTAAAATGAAGAAAGCATGGCAAACACACTTGAAAATGCAAGAAAATAGCCATTTTGTACAGTGGTAACCGGTTACAGCATATGCGCTAACCGGTTACATGCTTGAAAATGCGTGTTTTTGGTGAAAATTGCATTGTGTAACCGGTTACAGCATATCTGCTAACCGGTTACCACTGTAACAGAGGCAAAAATAACAGCAAAAACAGCTTTTCAAAAGTAGTTTTCAGCACATAATCACTTATGTCAAACACCACATGTTAGGGCATGAATTTGTGCACGAAAATTGAACTTGAAAACAGCAAATAAGAAGTGATAGACTCAATTAACACATCAAGATCATGGATCACATAATGCAAAAAATCAATTCACACGCACAATTATCGACTACATCGCGAATGATACGAAAACGATCAAAACAGAAAAATGAAAGGGAATTACCAACCTACAAGGCTGAGATGTGCCTTGGGAATTGTTGCAAATGATTCTTGAAGCAGAAAATTAAAGAAAACCAGAGGAATCTTCAATTTGATGATGAGACATGTCGAAATCGAGCAAAATACGATGAAGCTCCAAAATGCAAATTCGAACCGTTGGAAGTTGCAGCAAATACTCAAGATTAATCCAAAAGCTAAAATAACTCCCGAAATCCAAGTATAATAGCAAGAATGATGAAGGTTGAGCTCAAGAAATAATCACTTTTGATGTAAAAGTGATTATCCTTCAAAGTAGAAAGGAGCTTTGGTGAGGTTTTGGAAGAGAATTGAGATGAAGATGAAGATGTAGTAGAGAAATTCAGAGGGAATGTGAGAGAATTGAGAGTGAATTATGCAAATGGTTGAAGAGTCTTGTGTGAAAAATGTGGGAAAATGATGGAGAGAATAAAAAGTGAGTGAAGGTGAGTTTATATAGACTTTAGGTTTGGGGTATGAGAGGTTTGGACTTAACTTTAGGTTTAGCTTTGGGTTTGGAGTTAGGGTTGGAGTTAGTTGGGCTTGACTCACTGAGTCAAGGTGGTTAACTCGGTTAGTTAGAACCAACTCAGTAACAATCCCAATGTGAATTTCCTTATCCAGAGGTTGGCATGATTGTAAAACAAGGAACATGGTGCACTTAATTTGGAGTGAAACATTAGAATAAATGCACTTGGATTGAATTGAATAGCCTTGAAATGTCTAGAGAAGTCTAGAATGTTCCACACACTGCTAAAATACTGTATAATCAATTACCAAGGAGAGTGCATGGTGCTGTCCCAAAAATGCAGCAGGAACTGAAACTTTGTACTGAGTAACCGGTTACAGCATATGTGCTAACCGGTTACATGCTTGAAAACTTGCGCTTTTTTTGGGGAAAAATACACTGAGTAACCGGTTACAGCATATGTGTTAACCGGTTACTTCGGCCAAATTTCCACAAATTTGCAAAAGGATGATGCTGAAGTCCTGATTCCGCTTTTCCATCTCTTGTCTTGATAAATAAACATGGAAACCTTCATTTTGAGCTTGTTTTGATGATGTGATGATCTTGTGAGGATTCAATTAATCGGGCTTGGAAAACCTGAATGTCCTGCAACAAGAAACACACAAAGAAAAGTGCGGATGCGTATGCTACCGATGCGAATGCTTATGCTCATGCAAAAGGCAAAAGAGGGAGGTCAAATTTGGGTTGCGACACTACTGGTCAAGGGGCATGTCCAAACCAGGGCTCCTCTTGCAATACTAGAAAATCTACCCTTTTGGTTCAAAGCGGATCCGACTTGTCCTTACCATCAAGGAGGACCAGGGCATAACATAGAGAACTGTCTCAGTTTCAAATCCGATGTGCAAAACCTTGTTAGGAGCGGGGTCTTATCCTTCAAGGATACAAATCCTAATGTTCTCACGAACCCGTTGCCTCAACACGAGAAAGCTACGGTGAATTTGATAGAAGGAGAGTCTAACAACAGCTATCAAATTCATGATATGCTCTTATTAAGGCCCAACTTGGTCAAGATGCATTGTAGACAGAGCGGATACGGCCATGTGCCACCTCATAACTATCACCAGTGTGATATCTTCTCTAAAGACAATCAAGGATGTTTTGTGGTGCAATCAGCTCTACAAGAACAGTTGGATCTCGGATGGATCCAAGAGCACCGAATTCGTGATGTCAACATGACTTGCTCAAATTCCAATATCATTCAGAATCACAACATTCTAACAATGAATGTCAACCTAGTGGCAATGCACTCAAGGCAAAGCCAACATTATGATCTGCCATGGCACGATTACGATTCCTGTCTGATTTTCTCGGTAAACAAACAGGGATACTCTTTTGTACAAGAGGCCCTCCAGTGTCAGATGGATCTGGATGGATTCAGTATTACCGCGATAAAAGTCCTTATCAAGTGAACATGATTCAAATCTTTGATATTCGCTTGATGAATACTAGCTTGGTGGAGTTACACGCTACCCAAGTCTAGCTCGGGTTTCTAACGCCGCATAATTATTAGAACGGTGTAGTATGCCGTGAGAGCAACCAAGGATGTGATCTCGTTCAAAGAACTTTGCAACACTTGTTAAATCATTGGTGGCTTCCGATCTATATGGATGAAGACAAGCAACAAGTCAGCATAACTAACGAGAACCCTACTAGGCATCAAAGTCAGGATGTTCGATCAATGAAAACTGACCTAGTGAGGTTACACTGCATTCAAAGCGAACGTGGCCAGGTGCCACCACACAACTATGAACGCTGTAGAGTTTGCTCGAAAGATAATCAAGGAGGCTACCTCGTGCGAGCAGCCCTTCAAAGTCAGTTGGATCACAAAGAGATTTAACCGTGTCTAAGTTCTAGGTCAATCAAATGGACGCCAGACTATTTTGCCGATCAAATCAAGGACGTTGTTGTAATCTCTGATCATAAGAGGAACAAAGATGTTTGTGCCATCATCCCTCTACTGGACGAATCAAAAGTTCCCAACCAGGAACTGATTGAAATTACTTACAATGGTCAGAAAAATCAAAAGGCTCCTGTAGTTATCTATCTGCCGGAACCACTACCGTATGAATCAACTAAGGCTATCCCTTACAAATATGGTGCCACAATAATTTAGAAAGGAAAGGAAACTCCATTACCCTCCGTCGTGAATATTGCAGACATTAGTCGAGTAACACGGAGCGGCCGGATCTTCAACCGAGGAGTTAGAGAACCCAGCAAAGAAAAGGAACCTCAAACAGAAGTTCCTGATCAACCAGTCGGTCAGTCCAATGATCCCGACCTTTCAAAGAACAACGATGAAATGTTGAAACTCATCCAAAAGAGTGAATACAACATTTTTGATGAACTGTTGCAAACTCCTTCAAAAATATCGGTGATATCTCTTTTACTCAACTCCGAAGCTCACAGGGAAGCTCTAGAGAAAGTCTTAGAGCAAGCCTTTATGGAACAAGATGTAATAATATGACAATTCGATAGCATCATCTCCAACATCACTTCCTACAATAACTTAGGATTCTGTGATGAGGAACTGCCGGAAGAGGGCCACCGTCACAACATGGCACTCAATATTACAGTCAACTGCCAGGATGATGCTTTAGCCAGCGTACTGGTAGATACCGGATCAACTTTAAATGTAATGCCAAAGTCTACATTGATGTGATTATCATACCGGGATCTCCGATGAGATCCAGTGAGGTCACTGTCAAAGCATTTGACGAATCCCGTAAAACAGTCATCGGCGAAGTCGACCTTCCCATAACTATCGGTCCTCACACCTTCCAAGTCACTTTCCAGGTCATGGACATCCGGGCAACATACAGTTGCTTGTCAGGAAAACCTTGGATACACGAGGCTGGGGCAGTCACTTCTACAATTCACCAAAAGCTAAAGTTTGTCAAGAACGACCAACTCATCACAGTCTGCGGAGAGCAAGCCTTGCTCGTGAGTAACTTATCGTCATCCACTTTTGTAGAGCCAGAGGAGGTAATCGAAACCTAGTTCCAAGCACTTTCGGTGAGTAATGACAATCAATCAGAAAGAGGAACCTCGATTTCCTCGTACAAAGATGCTCTCGAAGCGATCAGAAGTACTAATACAAACGGATGGGGACAGCTTGTCATTCCTACTGATAACAAAGCGAAGAAAGGTCATGGCTTTTCCTCAACCTGTACCCAAACTACTACTAACGATGAAAGTCTTCATCCCATTCAGGACTTCTTCCACAGTGGAGGTTTCCTTCACCCGGTGTCTCAAGAAGTACATACCATCAATGAAGGTGATTCCTCCGATATGGATGAAGAATGGAAGTCCTATCTTAATGAGGACTGTTACATGTCTCATGGAGAGGTGCCTACGCCATTTTGCTATCCCGTACAGAGTCCGAGATATATACCAAGATCAGACGTCAAAATGATATACGGAGATTGTGATCCAGAAGGATGTCGTGCTCCACCCAACTCATTAGAGGAGGACACTCTGATGAAAGACAACTTTGACCACGACTATTATGACCCGATGGATGGCTTGCCAATGTGGCAGCCGTACCCAGGAGACTCGGGGTAAGAGAATCAGTTGAACGATGATTATCAGCTGAGCATCATTGAAAAGAATACATGCGTCCCCACCATGCCATGGGATCAACACTCAGGGCATTCTAAAAACACCCAGCACGACGATGAATTTGCAAAGCTTGTAGGACTAGAATTCATCAACTATGCTTTTCCCGAGGTTAACGTCATCGAGAGGGATGACTCCTCCAGTTCCAAAGAAGTGTGGGACACATTGGGACAACCAAGTGGCAAATTCGACTTCATGGTCAAGTACACCGCTCCAGAAAGCTCTCGTATCAGGCTCGAAGACATCCAGCCCACTGGATGGGGAGATCTACCTGAAAGCACAAACACTGTGCAAGATACAGCTGAAGAATCCTCCTACGACAACTATGCCTGGGAGACGGATTCCAATGATCCTGCAGCACCAGAAATCAGCGTTATTTCTGAAGACAAGCCAAGAAAGAAGGTTCCAGACTTTGTGATTCACCGAGGAGTTCTTCGCCAATGGGTTGCAGTCAACATTCCGAAAGTTGTTCATAACTCTAAGTAATTGCCGTCTTTATCATAACCTTTCACCTTGCCTAGGTGAAACGGATGTTTTGATAGGGATCACTTTCTGTAAATGTACCTCTTCGCTTCGTCCAAAGCGACAGAGTTTTGTTTTATAGGGCTGTAGTTTCAAGAATCGACTAAATCATAAATAAAATAACGTCGTTCTGTAATTTCTGCATTTATTATTGTTTTCTCTTTTCATTTTTTTAGAAAATGGTAATCCTAAAAAAAATATAATAAAAACAAGCATTTTTCAAAAAATACACTTCACACACTCTTGCATTCTCTCTATCTCTTCTAAAATCAATCATCACGTCATGCAGATTGCTTGTTTTAAACCCCATTGAAACATACGATCCGATTCCTTCTCCCAACTTTGAATTCCCGGTATTTGAGGCTGAAGAAGAAAATAACGAAGAAATTCCAGAAGAGATCTCCCGACTACTCAGACAAGAGGAAAGGTCCATTGAGCCTCACAAAGAACCGTTGGAAACGGTCAACTTGGGTTCAGAAGGAGAGAGAAAAGAAGTCAAGATTGGGGCTCTGCTTAGTCCGATTATCAAAGAAAGTTTGATAAAGCTTCTCAAAGGATTTCCCGATGTATTCGCTTGGTCCTATCAGGATATGCCAGGGTAGGATACTAGCATCGTGGAACATCATCTACCGTTAAGATCAGAATGTCCTCCAGTGAAACAAAGATTGAGACGGACTCATCCGGATATGGCCATCAAAATCAAAGAGGAAGTACATAAACAGATTGACGCAGGTTTCCTCGTCACATCAGAGTATCCTCAATTGTTAGCCAACATAGTACCAGTTTCGAAAAAGGACATAAAGGTCAGAATGTGTGTAGACTACAGGGACCTGAACAAAGCAAGTCCAAAGGATGACTTTCCCCTGCCAAACATTGACATGCTGGTAAACAGTACAATAAAGTTCAAAGTTTTCTCCTTCATGGATGGATTCTCGGGCTATAATCAGATAAAAATGGCGCCGAAAGATATGGAGAAAACTTCGTTCATCACCCCATGGGGTACCTTTTGTTACAAGGTAATGTCGTTCAGTTTGAAGAACGTCGGGGAAACCTATCAATGAGCCATGACTACTCTGTTTCACGACATGATACACAAAGAAATCGAAGTGTATGTCGATGATATGATTGCTAAATCTAAAACAGAGGAGGAGCATGTGACCCACTTGTTAAAGCTATTCGAGCGGTTGAGAAAGTACAAACTCGTCTTGAATCCCAACAAATGTACCTTCGGTGTCCGTTCGGGGAAACTTTTAGGGTTCATCGTCAGCCAGAAAGGAATTGAGGTTGATCTTGACAAAGTCAAGGCCATTCAAGAAATGCCTTCTCCAAAGACTGAAAAATAAGTCAGAGGATTCCTGGGATGTTTGAATTATATTTCCCGATTTATATTCCTCATGACCGCGACATGTGCGCCAATCTTCAAATTACTCAAAAAGAATCAGGACTACATTTGGACAGAAGACTGCCAAACCGCCTTCGACGGTATCAAGGAATACCTGTTGAACCCACCGATTCTATCACCTCCAGTGGAAGGAAGGCCACTGATCATATACCTAACAGTCCTGGAAGACTCCATGGGTTAAGTACTTGGCTAACAAGACGAAACCAAAAGGAAAGAGTCTGCCATTTACTATTTAAGCAAGAAGTTTACCGAATGTGAAACTCGGTACGCCAAGATGCTAGATCTTGATGGACCTTGTTTGTCCAAGTTAACTATTAAGTGTTTTAATAGGAAAGAAAGAAAAGAATAAAAGGTTACCCCAACGCGCGAGGCTAGAGACCGATCATTCGAGGATTCTGCTAGAATGCTAGATTCCAACAGTCCTCTTCTTTCATGTTTCCTTTTAAAAAGAAGTTTTAAAGATTTAATTTAGGAAAAGGTTCATTAATGTGACGTTTGATTTGGATCCAAAAGTAAGCCATAAGACCGAAAATAAACCGAAATTAAAGGCAGTCGAATTTAGCTCTATAACTAACTTAGAATAAACTCATGTATGAGTTATTCATGAGAAACTGAGCAACCGAATATATGCATCTAAGCTGTTCTCGAGAGTTAAATTGAATTTTAACTCCAAAATCGAAATACAATAAAAAATGGAAAGCAGCGACCAAATAATATTATTACTACAATAGTGTTATAATTTTCATCAGCCCAAAATAATCGAAGAACAAAAAGCTCAAAAAAACAAAGTATGAAAACAAATTTAACACATTACAGATGTCTATATAAAACCTCGATGAACAATATATATATATATATATATATATATATATATATATATACATGGGCGGTTTTAAGGTTCGGCCATCTTGGGCATGTGCCCAGGCTCTGGCCAAAAAAAATTCTTTCTTTACACCACAATTTTGAAAATTGCGGCGGTTAAAAAGTGCTATTACGGCGGTCTAAACCGCCACAATTGACTAAAATGAAGAAAAATACAAATTTCAACCAAAAATTAAATTATGAAAGTAATATTACGGCGGTTTAAACCGCCACAATTAATAAAAATGTAGAAAAATACATATAAACCAAAAATTAAATTATAAAAGTGCTATTACGGCTGTTTAAACCACCATAATTAATGAAAATGCAGAAAAATACAAATTTAAACAAAAAATTAATTATAAAAGTGTTATTATGGCGGTTTAAACCGCTAAAATTAATGAAAATGCAGAAAAATACAAATTTAAACCAAAAATTAAATTATAAATTATAAATTATGAAAAAAAATACATGTATAATGTTGTAAATTATGGTTTAAACCAAAAGTTTTATATTTTTATGCATTAAAATACAGGTTTAAACCAAAAAATTATAAATTATGCAAAAAAATTATATTTTTATGCAATTAAGTATACATTATATCAAATTTTTTTGATATTATAATATTTAGATTCAGCTACATTACAAAAAGTGCAAGAACTGAAATAAAGATTAAAGTTGCAATTTATGACTAAATTAACCAAAAATTAAAAATAATTACTTAGAAGAAATAAAAATTAACATAAATGTAGCAATTATTAAAATTAAAATAAAAACATGTACAGTGTTGTAAAAAAGAAGTAGAAAAGAATAAATTTTATCCTCAAATATATAAAAAATATATTAGGACTCTACAATTCTATAGATCAATTTCTACAATTATAAAAGAAAATATTCGATTTAAAAAAACAATAAAAACAAAATTCACCGTAAAGGAACTGACGTGTCAAAATAAAGGCAGTCAAAACTGCCATTTTTCTATTAACAATACGTCAGTTTATAAAACTGTCATATTTTAATGTAAATAGTGGCGGTTTTATTAAACGCAATTTTAAAACCGTCATATTTCATACAAATTTTTGCGGTATTTAAATTTTTGCCCAGGCTTCAAAATTTTTTTGGCTCCGCCACTATATATATATATATATATATATATATATATATATATAAGACAACAATTATATATGCTAACCTTAAAGCCAAAGTATATATACAATACAAAGAAAAAACGAAATATCTATATTTATGTAAATGAAACGACACTGCAAGACACACATATATTTACACATGATGCAAAAACTAATATATATAATATGTATATATGAAACTTAATTTATAAAGCTTAGAAACAGTAAGTGATCTAATTGAAACCAAATATACATATATAACTCCAAAAGATGCCAAAATAATGTAAACATAAACAATATGTATTTATATGATGTGAACTCAAAAGTGACACTAATGTAAGAGTATTCTGTGACAGCAGCTAAGCTTGGTGGTCTCCAAAAGGGAGATTGGGTTGAGGTGCGTAAGAAGAAACAACCATCGGTGATGACGAGAAGCTCGATCTGGAAGGCGGAAGGAGGGAAGGGACACAAATTCAGTGACCTTATAACCAGTTTTTTCTTCATAGAATTCCCTGAATCCTTTGAAGCTAAGGATCTATTTCAGGTTTTCAGAGATTATGGCTTAGTGGAAGAAGTTTTTATTCCGTATCGAAGAGACATACGGGGAAAAAGATTTGGCTTTGTTCGATTCAGGCTTGTGGTAAACGCAAGATTATTGGGAATCAAACTTGATAACATCATAATTCAAGGCAAGAAGATTTTTGCTAATCTTCCAAGGTTGCATAGAGATAATAAGACTACTAGGAAGCCTAATGATTGGCGGGCAGACAAGCGAGTCTTGGTTCAACAGAAAATAGTGGAACAACAGTGTTCTAGGAAGAGTGAAAATGGAAGAAATAATGTCTCTTAAGCTTTGGTAGTTGGAGGAAATCACATAGGCATGTGTGAAGGTGTGGTTAAGAGAGGTGTTCATTCTGAGATAAGGTTCAGGGACATTGCGAAAAAGCCATCTTTTGCTCATTTGGAAATTAAGATAGAAGAGAAAGATATGGCTTGCTTTGAGAAAGCTTTCGTTGGAGTGGTTTTGGAATCTGGATCTTCTTATAATGTGCAGGAAGTATTGCACTCTAAGGGTTATTTTTGTATCAGGGCAACTCCACTAGGAGCTAACTTAGTCATGTTAGAGGAGCTGGATGTTGGTGAAATTGCTGCTATGGTGAGGGAAGGTAAGGCTTGGGTAACCAGCTGGTTCTCTGACATTCATCCATGGTCATCTAGTGACGTGGATAATGAGAGACTCACCTGGTTACGTTGCTTTAGGTTACCTTGTCACGCATGGCGTCCGGAAATGTTTAAATTGATATCCAGCACGATTGGAGAATTTATCCGCTGCAACAAAGAAACAGAAGATCAGGAGAAGTTCGACATCACGAGATTCTTAGTCAAAACAAAATACTCTTTATGCCTTAATGAACCCTTCAACGTTGGTGTGAATGATGAAGTCTTTTGCGTTAAAATCATGGAAGATTTCCACGGCCCAAAATGTATTATGTTTGATGACAGTAGTGAGGATGTCAGTGAAACGGACGACAGCCAGATGGACGGTGTCATACCCCAAATTTTACCCTCAGATTCTTTGATCATTTGCATATCATTTTAAGTCAACAGTTTCTGCATTTACAGTCATGTAGTCCATTAATCATAATCATGCGTTTTTTCCGTTTAATTTTGTCACCTATCATTCTTAATTCAATTATTTTTAGTCTTATAACTTTATGCCTCCTTTAATTTAGAATTTTTGTTTTTTTAATACTTTTAAATCACCAATTTAATATAAAATTTATTTATGCTTTTGTTAACAAATCTTATTTTTAGTTATTATTTCTTTTCTTTTTTTATTTATTTCATTATTATTTTATTTATTTATTTATTATTATTATTTTTATTATTATTTCATTTCATTCTAGTAATTTATAATTATCACCATTGCTTATTTATTTTATTATTATTATTATTATTATTATTATTTCTTATTTATTTATTTATTTATTATTATTATTATTATTATCATTTTTCATTGTTATTATTTGTATTATTATTTTTCATTATTACTATTTGTATTATTATTTTTATTATTATTATTGTATTATTATTTTGTATTATTATTGTTTCTTTTTGTTTACTGTTATTACAAATTCAAAATCCATAAGAATCCCTTGGTCCAAAGACCTGCTGCGATGTTGTGTAATTGTCAATAACAATTGTACCGCTCTTGCTACATCCACAGCACACAACCTACACAAACCTCCAAAATGTGATGTTATATGGACCAAATTCTACAGCTGCTACTTGCTGCGCACCCTACACAGATCAAACCAAGCTTTGACCCTGCTCTCATTACTCCAAAGACCTGCTAAGGAAAGCAACAACACAACTCCAACCTGTTCCACAGCTTATGATACATACACCAAAACATTCCCTGTACAAGCCTTACAGATTCATATCACTCCAAAAACCTATCATCCAAAAAATCCTGCTACGATGCCACTACTTTGAAAGCAACAGGACACATCAGTACAAAACTCAGAGGAATTCAAAAAGAAGAGAGAATTTGAAATAGATAAAAGAGAATGAACACAGCAAAAACCTCATTTTCTCCACACCTTCTAAACTTCCCCAACGAATCATATAAACTTTTCCTCACAAAAACCATGACCCACACGATGAATCTCCACTGCCTATATCATCTTCCTTTCACTAACACATTATCTATGTTTTCCTTCATTATCACAAAACCATATTCACCATAACCATTGTCACCATCATCTTGTTTTCAAAACAAACCAACAATCAATCTTCTCCTTCTTGTTTTCCATTTGTCTTCAATTGTCCTTAATCATTGCACCCCATTACCAACAATCTGACATACAACATAGGAAAAGAATTCTTCACTAAAAAAAAAAGCCTCGCCTACAGACCTTCATCATCCAAACCTCCGCCTTGCCACAAACCCAACAAACCTCTTGTGAACTGCCATTACTTCTGAACTAGCCAACAACAGTAACAACAACCAAACACAATCACTCTTCATTAACTATAATCTCTATCGACCTCTACCACCCTTACCGCCAAGAAACCGCTAGCGACGAGAGTACAACAATATCTTCGTCGAACACCAAACTCAAACCTTGCCGCCGCCGGCGTAACTAAAAACCAAACCTTAAAAACTTCCTAATAATCATTCAGACACACAACAACATAAACCAGCAACCATCATAAAACCCACCATCGTCTCCGTTCACTACACCACACCACCATCATTTTTTTTACTTCGAAAACAGAGGCGGAGATATCAGAAAGGAAATTCGTGATCGCAAGAGAATGGAGAGAGATCGCGAAACCAGAGCAAAGAAGGAGAGAAGCGGATTCGACTTGTGAGTTTGGTTTGCGAACGTTACCTTTCCATTTTTTGAACAACGTTATGGTTTTAGTTCCAAATGTCTGAGCTACCTTTTTCCTTTTAGGGTAGGTTTTGTTTGTATGAAATCATGTGAACCGGGTCAAACCGACCATGTTGAAAACTCACCCGCCCAGAACTTGGGCTCATCAATTTTCCTGACAGGTTGGGCTTTGAGCCCACTATTCTGATCCCACTCTCACTTTTAATTATATTTTATATTAATTAGATTCTTGATTAGTCAAATAGCTTAATTAGTTTTTAGGATTTTTGTTTAGCTAGATTTTAAGTTAATTAGGATTTAATCATTTAATTTTAGTTTTAATTTAACTTTAGGATTGTTATATTTTAGAATTAAGATTATAATTAGGTACTAATTCTTTTAGTTCTAGAACTAAACATTAGTTTAAATGTAGATTAGAAACTAGTTTAATAAATTAGATTAAGTTAGTTAATTTTTTTTTAGGATTAGGATTAATTTAAAAATTAATTATTTTAGTTAGAATTAATTAATTAATTTTTTTATTTAGTTTTAATTAATTTCTACTGTTATTAGTTATTTCAGTTAATTCCTATTTACCTTAACATTTTCATTATTTTTTTCATTTTTAGTCAATTCCTAATTTGATTCTTGTTGCATTTGTTGTATATATGTTGCTTTTCATTTTATACTTGATACTGGAGGTTTTCCTCTCTGTCCCTCTGTATCTTATGCTTCATTCCAAAGGAAATGACCCCCCCCCCCCCCCGGTTGACTGCCTTATCATTCAAGATAACCTTGTTCATCATTCCCTCATCTCACGCCACCGCGCGATCGAGACTTCCTTTCCCGTTTTGCCTAGCCTTAGGTTTGGAGTCACCGCACTCCACGTAGGTGTCTCGCTGTCAGACCCTACTTTCCCTTGGAACCTTAACCACAGTAAAGAGTTCTTTACCCCAGTGAGGGGAACTACGGATACTCTGATTTCTCAAAGTACCTTTTGAGAATATGTAGGCATAGGATTGCGAGATCCTAGCTAGCCACCTTTTCTTTTTTCCACCTTTTTCTTTTTTCCACCTTTTCTTTTACACCCTTTTTGCCCCGTAGTGAGGGGAACTACGAATGCTCTGATTCCATTCCCGTCAGGATACGTAGGTGTAGCGAGCGATTTTTGTCGGTGACGCGACCACCTTATCGCTGGTTTTTGGGTTTCTCCCCACAATGAGGAGGGGGTGCTACTTTCTGATTTCTTATTTATCCCATGAAGCTGGAAGGGAAAGGGAAGCTATCTAAAACTAACCTTGCACACAGATGTTTAACTGAACAAACGCTTTAAAGAGATTAGAGGGTCCGGGATCAGGTTATACAATGGGGAGTTGTCAATTACCCATCCTATATGTGGTTATCCACATGAGGTTAGCTTTAGGTTTCGCTTTGTACTTGATAGTGTTTAACCGTTAATGGGTTAGGAAAGTTTCTTGGGAAATATGAGTGAGTGAGTGAGTTTTTGTTGATGTTCGGGTTTTTTCCAACGTTTTTGGTAAGGTACTAGACCTAAGTTTTGATTGGTATGAAGGTACTGGACCTAAAGTTTTTGATTTGTATGCTCACTAAGATTTCGCAATCTTATGCCTACGTATTCCCGTTTAAATGAAACAGGGAAATCAGAGCAATCGTAGTTCCTCCTATTCTAAGGGAGGAAAAAGATGTTTGATGTCTTGTTCAAAGCCCAAGATTGAAGCTAAAAGGTTTTGACTGGGAGAGAATTAGTCATCTCTAAAGAGGGATTGGACTTCCTCTGAGGGGATTGTTGATTTTTGTGTGCCTTGATCAAAGCCCAAGGTTGAAGTTAAGAGGTTGATTGACTCCATTAGGGAAGTCCTTATACAAAGCCTAAGAGTAGGCTGAAAGAGATTTGGCTCTTTGGGGATGTCATTATACAAAGCCTAAGAAAATCCTGGAAGTTTGACTTTTTTGGGGAAAATGTTCTGTCTGTCTTGTACAAAGCCCAAGATTGAGGCTAAAAAGGGATTTTGACTCCGCCGGGGAGGTTTGTATGTGTCTTGTACAAAGACAAAGATTGAGGTTGAAATGGGAAATTTAACTGACTCGGGTGAGGATACTTTTATGTGTCTTGTACAAATCCCAAGATTGAGGCTGTAAAGAGTTTTGACTCTGCTTAGGAAATTTATTTCTCAAAGCCTAAAGGAAGGCTGGGAGGAATTGACTTCGCTGGGGAAGATGTTTGTCCCAAGCTTAAGAGAAGGTTATAAAGATTTATGTCTTGTACAAAGCCCAAGATTGAGGCTAAAAGGGTTTGACTCAACAAGAGAGTGCTTTTATCTGTCCTGTACAAAGCCCAGGATTGTGGCTGAACAAGCTGGAGAAATTATTCTACACAGCTTGAGAGGAGACTAACTCCTGCCAGGGGAAATCATTATACAAAGCCTAAGAGGAAGCTGGAAAAGATTGACTCAACAAGAGAGTGTTCTTATCTGTCTTGTACAAAGCCCAAGATTAAGGCTAAAAGGTTGACTCAACAAGAGAGTCTGAAAAGGTGATTGACTCAACAAGAGAGTCTGAAAGTTGATTGACTTAACAAGAGAGTCTAAAAAGTGATTGACTCAACAAGAGAGTCTGAAAAATGATTGACTCAATAAGAGAGTCTTAAAAGGTTAGCTTCGCCGGGGAGAATCATTGTACAAAGCCCAAGAGGAGGCTGACTGCGCTGAAGAAATGTCATTATACAAAGCCTAAGAGGAGGCTAACTTTCTGCTGGGGATTATTGAGATCCTGAGGCAGGTCCAAATGGGGAATCAACTCTTACTGAGGGTTCCAGAAGAGTTGAGATATCAGATGCCTTGAGGTTCTGATTTGGGATAGTGTTATACTGATGATAAACTGACCCTGTATTGGGGATTTTTAGGAGAGAGACTGTGTTTTAGAACCCATGGGTTTTAACTCATCTGGAAATTGATCTAGAATGATCAAGGTTTCTCCTATGTTTGTAGGGAACTTGAGAATGTCTTTGAGACTCAAGAGGGGATTTAGACTGTCCAAGTCTACTGGTGTGGAAGAGTTTTATATTTTGTATGATGCCCAAGAGGAGGCATGTGTTTTTAAGGGATGAGAATCAACCCTCAATTGGCCTGAGATTTGACACTGAAAAGACTGCTCTAGCAAAGGATGACTAAGTTCTGTCTTATACCTTTAAGAAGTCGTCAGGGTCCTTGTATCAAGCCCAAGAGAAGGCATGAGAACTTCTAAGAAGCCGGAGGGTCCTTGTACAAAGCCCAAGAGGAGGCGGGGATGCTTTTAGGAAGCATGTGGGTCCCAAACCAAGAAAAGTTCAAGAAATGCTATTCACCGAGAATAGATCATTTAGTGAAAGTTCTGAGGTTTGAAGAAACTCAAGAGATGCTATTCACCGAGAATAGATCAACTCTGGGGAGTATAATTTCTTTGACAATTTCTAATAGTGACAGCCTAAGAAAAGGTTCACGAAGAATACTGCCTTTCTCTTTGTTCCATATTGTTTAAGCCCAAGAGAAGGCAAGACTATATCTGGAAGTCCTATGGGGATCTAGTTTTAACTGTATTTAAGAGTGACCAACTGGCTTTACCTAGTTCTAGACCTAGTTGCCAGGGAAAACTCTAAATAGCTATACTAGTATATATACAGTTGATATATGACAAGTATTTAAAAGGATGTGACAGAAGACTGACAGGGGAGCAGCTTCCCACAATACAGTTATATATATATATATATATATATATATATATATATATATATATATATGAAAGCGAGTAAATGAAAGTTGTTAAAACTTACAGGTGAGCAAGCTTTTATGCTGTATTGTTAGTTATTCAAAGAAATTAAAGAAAGTTTGGATAACAACATGTATATTTGAATTTAAATCAAAAGGGAAGTGGTTTTGAAAAGATTATTGGGGCTTATACTCAAAGAGAGGCCCAAGGTTTAACAGATATCGCACCGTTGTTTTGAAGATCGTCTCGAGACTTATGCAATGGATGAGGCCCAAAGAGGTTTATTTACAAAAGGGTTGGGTGTTACAACCCAAGGAGATGCCCAAAGATGTTTTGAAAAAGAAATATGGAACTTACAACACGAGGGGTGGCCCAGATGATTTTGGTTGAAAAGGCGACGATCACGCCGTGGTTTTAGAAAACACAGTGGGACATATACAATGCCTGAGGCCAAGATTTATTTATGTACAAAGGGGGTTGGGACTTACACTCTATTAGAGGCCCAAAGCTTATTTTAAGAAAAGAGAATGGGACTTATAACTCAGGGAGAAGCTCAATGAAAGACGGTGATCGCACCGTCGTTTTAAGAATCGCAGAGGGACTTATACAATGACTGAGGCCCAAAATTATTTTTTTACAACAAGGGATTGGGTCTTACACTCTATTAGAGGCCCATGAGTGTTTGAAAAAGATTTGTTAGGGTGAAAATCAAAGAAACCCTAATTTCATCATTTTTTAAAGTAATTATTCAAAGAAAATTAATTAAAATGATAAAAACACCAAATAAGTTTGAATAAACAACTTGTGATTTTTGGTTGAGGTTGGAAAAATGATGTTTTAATCACAAGATGGATTAAAACTCATTTGGTTTTGATTTCCAAGGTGATAATTCCTTTTTGAAATGTTTAAAAACAATAAAAAATGAATTTATTTACAAAAATATCAACTATATTAAATAAATAATATAAATTTTATTTTTTGGTGGAATAAAATATATTAATATTTTTGTGATTTTTTTGCAAAAAGAACCAATAAAAAATAATCAAAATTGAGAGAGAAATTAATTTTTCAAATCATTTAAGAAAATAATATGAAAAATATATAAAAATGGAAAAAGTGGTAAAAAAGGGTCTGGGGCGAGGGGGATTCGAACCCCAGACCTCCAAGCCAAACACATGAGCACGTGATCGGTCACCAATTATGTGGGTTTTCGTTCATTCATCCGGCCTAAAAGTCAAGAAATCGGTAACATTTAAGTTCATGTTTTAGTGTTTTTCGTAAGTAACTTTATCTTTATGCAATTTCGTTCTCTTAGTTTATCTTTTACGATTTTATGTTATTTTGTCGCATTTGATGCGTGTGTGGTAGTGTTTCATGTTTTTCAGATTCATGCTAAAAGCTCCACGAGTCTTGGGCAAAGAAGGAAATTTTCAGAGGAATTTCAGAGCTTCAGGAGCCCTGACACGGTCGCCAGTGTCATCTGACACAGGCTGTGTCAGGATGTGACCAAAGGAAAGGATTTGGAGAAGTAAGGCAGCAAGCTGACACGGCCCGTGTCAGCAAGCCTGGCAAGGGAGGTTATGAGGAATTTTTGCAAGAGATGGGCAGCAACCTAACACGGGTAACCGTGTCAGCTGACACGGCCCGTGTTAGCAGGGGCGTATATTTTAGCGCATCTTGGAATTTTGTTATGTTTTGAAGAACGGAGGGCATTTTAGACATTGTCTGAACTGTTTAGTGATCTGCAGCTATTTAGGTTTAGTTTGAAAAAGAAAAGGGAGTTCTTTTGGGAGACACGAATGGACGATCAAATTATATGCTTGTGAGAGTTTACGGAAAATAGAGATCAACAATTGGCGGAAGCAATTGAGGATCAAAGTAATCCATAACTATTGTAATATCTAATTCCTTTTTTATTATCGTTTTTGTTTTTAATTTGAATATGAGAGGCTAAACCCCCCAATGCTAGTGGTGTCCCTGATTTCGTTTGTAATGACTTTTTTCCCTTATTAATCATAATTTCACTGCTTTCTCACTATCATCTTGTTGTATAATGTTCTTACTGCATACCTGTATTGGAAAATAAGGTATCGATTTACGGTGAACTTTAGGTCGGAAAAACCATAGTTAGCGCTTTTATACAACAATAGCTTATGAGATATCGCCTAGGAATGGGGATACCATAAGGTAATCGTATCACTTTTGATAAAACTAAAAGCTTGGTATTCTTTCTATACAGCCAAGGAATTGGGGTATAGGGGGAATACCAAAGGGTTTACTTCTGAAGGAATTTAGGTAAACTATTCTAAAAAGACGGTGATGATTCGTTAAGTGGTGATTTTATTTAAATAAGGATTATTATTATTATTATAGGGGATTTCAACACCTCGGTTTGCAACCAAGACCATTGGTCTGGTGTCACTGGTGCAGATCCGGTGCTTGAGTGATAGGCCCTGGAGTGTGAAGGAATAGTCTGTTCTGGTTCAGGCTTTGTTTGATAATCCTCCCGGTCTTGGGTACCTGCTAGGGCATGCGCCTCCTCTTCTTCGTCCGAGCAGTTGACTCCAACACTTTTATACAACTAGTTCTCACGATTAAAAATTCCAATTCTAGCCGAATCAAGTAGCGCAATGATAAATTTGTTCCTGATCATCACAGCATAGTAATTTTGTTCAACCTGGATCATCCCCTGATGAATTAATGCAGTCATGTCCAACTTGATCGTCCCCGGAACTGGGCTTTCATCAACATCTGGATGATAGCCAAAATGTTCAGCTATTTGGGTGATAATGCCCCCAACAGAAATTCCTCCTTGCGTAGCTCTGCCCACCCGACCTAGGTAGTCAGCCGCAAAGGGTGATAATGCCCCCGAGCAGAACAACTTTTGTGAAGCGGGTAGTGGGGTTTATGGATTGGGTGTTTGCAAAAATGGAGGTTGAAAGATGGATGACAATCGAGGTTTTTTTAGGTTTTAGACAGATGCGAGAAGACAAATTTGATTCTCAATTGGGAGAAGTGCCATTTTATGGTACGCGAAGGTATAGTTCTGGGTCACAAAATTTCCCACAAGGGAATTGAAGTTGACCAAGCCAAGGTGGAGGTAATCTCAAAGCTTCCTCCTCCGGTAAACAAAAAAGGTATACGAAGTTTCTTAGGCCATGCGGGTTTCTACCGCCGGTTCATAAGAGACTTCTCTAAGATAGCCAAGCCCCTGACCACCCTTTTGGTTAAGGATAGGACTTTTGTTTTTGATAAGGAGTGTGCCGATGCATTTGAGACACTGAAAAATAAATTAGTGTCGGAACCCATTGTCATTGCCCCCGATTGGTCTCTACCATTTGAGATCATGTGCGATGCAAGCAACATTGCAGTAGGGGGTGTTCTAGGACAGCAGAGAGATAAGTTATTGCATGTTATTTACTACGTTAGTCATGTGTTGAACCCTGCACAGATGAACTATGCAACTACCGAAAAGGAGTTGTTAGCCGTTGTGTTGCCTTTGATAAGTTTAGGCAATATCTGTTGGGTTCAAGAGTCATTGTTTATACTGACCATTCTGCTTTGAAGTATCTTTTTGCTAAGCATGATTCTAAACCAAGACTCTTGAGATGGATTCTACTCCTTCAGGAGTTCGATGTTGAGATTCGTGACAAGAGAGGGTGTGAAAATACAGTCCCTGACCACCTCTCTCGTATGTCACCTAGTGAAGAAACAGAAGAGAAACGACCAATAAAGGATGAGTTCACTGATGAACACATCCTCGCTATTATTGGTGTTCCTTGGTTCGCAGATTATGCTAACTATTTGGTAGGTGGTATCATCCCTGATGATTTTGATTCTAACCGAAAGAAAAAGTTTTTGCATGATTGCAGGTTCTATCTATGGGATGATCCATTCTTGTACAAAAGAGGAGTGGATGGCTTAGTGAGAAGATGTGTACCCGAGGTAGAACAGAGGGATGTGTTAAAAGCCTGTCACGACTCAGAATACGGAGGGCATTTCAGTGGTGATAGAACTGCAGCCAAATTCCTTCAGTCGGGATTATATTGGCCTTCATTGTTCAAAGATGCTCAAGAGATAGTAAGAGAGTGTGATAAATGTCAGAGAACTGGGAATATATCAAAGAAGAATCAGATGCCCCAGAACTCCATTCTAGAAGTTGAGTTGTTTGATGTTTGGGGAATAGATTTCATGGGCCCATTTCCACCGTCCTTCGGAAAAAATTACATTTTGGTAGCGGTGGACTATGTCTCTAAATGGGTTGAAGTTGTAGCCTTACCTACTAATGATGCCAAGGTAGTGGTGAAGTATTTGAAGGAAAATATCTTTGCAAGATTTGGAGTACCGAGAGCGCTAATAAGTGATGAAGGAACTCATTTCCTGAATCACCTAATGGAAAGGCTACTCCAGAAATATAATGTGAAACATCGGATAGCCACTCCATACCATCCTCAAACAAGTGGCCAGGTAGAAGTATCCAATAGGCAAATCAAACAGATTCTGGAAAAGACAGTGAGTTCATCCCGGAAGGATTGGGCGACTAAGTTGGATGATGCACTGTGGGCATATCGAACGACATTCAAAACGCCAATTGGTATGTCTCCGTATCAACTAGTCTATGGAAAGGCGTACCATTTACCTTTGGAGTTAGAACATAAAGCTCTGTGGGCATCGAAATTTCTGAATATGGATCTATCTCGAGCTGGAAATTCTAGGATTCTTCAACTCCATGAGTTGGAAGAATTTAGGACCCGCACATATGAAAATGCCAAAGTTTATAAAGATCAAACAAAGAAATGGCATGATAGAAGGATCCTAAAGAAGGAGTTTTGGGAAGGACAGTTGGTCCTATTGTACAATTCCAGGTTAAAATTATTTCCAGGAAAACTAAGGTGTAAATGGTCGGGACCGTTTGTGGTTCATAAAGTGTTCCCTCATGGGGTGATTGAGCTGAAAAATCAAGCAAACGGAGACATTTTTAAGGTAAATAGGCAGAGGTTAAAGCCCTATTATCAAGGGAAGTCATTTGGTCAAGTGGATGTTATTCATCTTACAGGGTAGGACGGGCGACCGTTGAGCCAGGCGACGTTAAACGCAGCGCTTCGTGGGAGGCAACCCACGTATTTTAACTTTAACCTTTTTTTTGTTTTTGTCAATATTTTATTTTGTAGGTGTTCGCATAGTCAATAAGAGGAAGAAGGAAGATTGTAGCCATCATTGGAAAACTCTGATGACACAATTGCATGAGAAAATAAGTTTTCCAGAACCCTGACACGGGGGGTCGTGTCACCTGACACGGCCCGTGTCAGGGAAGAGTGTGATCAACATTTTGGAAGCCAAAACATTAGGCTGACACGGTCACCCGTGTCCCCTGACACGGCCCGTATCAGGCCTACTGAAGCAAGTGGAATTTTCGCATTTTTTTAAGTGGAGATAGAATCCTGACACGGGGGGTCATGTCAGTTGACACGGCCCGTGTCAGGGAGCCGAGTTTTGCACAAATTTAAAAAAATTCAGATTTTTGAATTTATGTCGGGGCGCACACGAATCAATTTTTTTGAATTTAATTTCACCACTCATTCCACCACTCATTAACCACTTTTATTACCCTAATCCTTCTCTCTCCCACTTTTTCATCTTCATCTTCTCATTTATCTCAAAAAACCTAAAAAAACCTCCATTGTCATCCATCATTCAACCTCCATTTTTGCAAACACCCACTCCAAACCCCACTACCCGCTTCCCAAAAGTTGTTCTGCTCGGCATCCTCTACCTTTCTACGGGGTATTTTTGCATTATCTCTGTTTTCGTTTTTGTTGATTTTATAGGTTGACGAAAATGCCACCAAAACGTGGAGACAAAGGAAAGAAAGCCATTGTTGCATCTTCTAGACCGAGAAAAAGAGCAACTGCCAGCCGAACGAGCACAAGATCATCTTCGATGACCCGTCACATGAAGCGCGCTATTCTGCCCATGTAAAGCGTAAAATTACGCCAACACGGTATCTCTGCTCTAAAACTCTTGCTGATTTAGGAATATTTGAGGAGGTAGATAGGATGTTACGCTCTATAGGGATGCTAGAATTCATGCATTTTGAAGCGCCCACTTATGAGAGTATAACCCTTGAATTTTTGAGTTCTGTGGAGTTTTCATTGCAGAAGACTTGGACTGGATCCGCATATTATTATCATGGTACTCTGAAGTTCAGACTTAACAATACGAATCATACTTTAACCTTTGAAGAGTTGGGAAATATCTTACGCCTTCCTATTTATGGACACGGGGCTGTCCTGGAAGATTTTATTGCTCGAGATTTCTGGAGTGACATAACTGGCTTCACTACTTATGTTTCTAAGGCGGCTAAAGCGTCGCACATCCAGAATCCCTGTTTTCGTATGGCACAAAAGGGTTTAGCTTATACCCTATTCGGTCGAGGTGATAGCACAGGAGTAGCCACCAAGCAGGAGTT
Organism: Lathyrus tuberosus; assembly: GCA_022829125.1. Taxonomy (NCBI): domain Eukaryota; kingdom Viridiplantae; phylum Streptophyta; class Magnoliopsida; order Fabales; family Fabaceae; genus Lathyrus; species Lathyrus tuberosus. Next base: position 1,168,399 of record JALAZF010000308.1, on the reverse strand, counting down.
GTATCTTATGTATGCCATGGCAAATCGAATTTCTGTGAATGTGGCCACCTTTGCGGCTGACTACCTAGGTCGGGTGGGCAGAGCTACGCAAGGAGGAATTTCTGTTGGGGGCATTATCACCCAAATAGATGAACATTTATGCTATCATCCAGATGTTGATGAAAGCCCAGTTTCGGGGACGATCAGGTTGGACATGACAGCATTAATTCATCAGGGGATGATCCAGGTTGAACGAAATTACTATGTTGTGATGATCAGGAACAAATTTATCATTGCATAACCCGATTCAGCTAGAATTGGGATTTCTAATCGTGAGAACTGGTTGTATAAAAGTGTTGGATTCAACTTCTCGGATGAAGAAGAGGAGGTGCATGCCCTAGCAGGTACCCAAGACCGGGAGGATTATCATACAAAGCCTAAACTGGAACAGACTATTCCTTCACACTCCAGGGCCTATCACTCAAGCACCGGATCTGTACCAATGACACCAGACCAATGGTCTTGGTTGCAAACCAAAATTAGAGAGATCCGAGGTGAGCAGTCACGCCAAGGAAGTGAGCAGACCCGACATGGGAAGATGCCTGATGAGATGCACCAGTGTATGTAGCAGATGAGGCTGCACTTTCCTCCTCCTCGGTGAGGCTAGGTGAGTCCCCTCTCATATTTGTTCTAAATCAATGAGGTCACTATTTAGTTCAAGTGTGGAGGGGGTTATTTTAGTTGTTTTTGTTTTGCTTATTTTCCTGTTATTTCAATTCTGTTTAAGTTAGTTTGCTTATTTTGGTGTGTTTAATGTTATGTGTTACTGATTGAAGACTTTGGTACCGGATGAATATGAGAATCTTAGTAAATGGATGAGAAGACACGATCCAGATTTGATCTCAAGGAAACCCCGAAGGTATGTGTTGCTGAAAAGAAGATTGGACGCGATTTCCAACACTGGACCAAGACCGAAGTACTGTGCACCCGAGGCGATATGACACTACATTACACCAAAAGCACCTTGGAAAATGTCAGTATGCCCAACATGGTGAGGATCCGAAAAAGCCAAACACCAGTGCATCATGAGAGTGTCGGGTATGTATTAGTCCCTTTTTGCTTGTGCATCTATCTGTTGAATTCCTACTGCACACTTACATGCACTGAGGCATTTGTTTCTATTTAGCCCTGAGCCTTTGTAGCCTACCCTTGTATGTTATCCTTTGCTACCCCCTTTGAGCTGCATTCCCTTTGTTTGTTACTAAACCGTATTTTATAAACTGTAAGCTTAAACACTTCCTTACCCTGCTCAGATGGGTGTTAGAAATTTTCTGATGTGTGTAAACATTCTAAATTTGGGGTTGGGACACTCGCAATAATAGTGAGTGAGTGCATTCGAAAAAAAAAGAAAGAGAAAACAAAAGAAAAGAAAAAAAAGCACTAAAAAGTCTTGAAAAAAAAGAATAAGTTGTGAGAATGCACTCATCATTGAGAGGATCCAGTTGAAAAATATTGTAAAACACCCTCCAAGATACATTTGAGGAGAGAAACTGAAAATCTTGAACAGAGTGGTGTCCAACCCTTTGAGTATCAAAAGAACAAATACACAGTGATGAGAAGAATAACACTGAATTGTTGCCAATAACCCCTTTCTTTTTCCCATTTTGTTTGTTTATCCCACCTTGTCCCTTAGCCCCGTTATAACCTGTAAAGTACTCGAATAGTGTGTGTTGTGTGCGGGTGTTATGATAATAGATTATGTACAAGCTTATGAGATGACGATGCATGCTCTGACTAAGAGAGTATAAACACTTTAACCTGAGCGATTTGGTGAGAGTGTGAATACTAACAGAGGAAGAGGTGCTGAATGGTGGACGTGTGGTTAATCGCCATTGGTCGGGTAAGAAGGAAAGGTCCCGAAGAAAGTAAAGGAGTCGCAAAAAATCTCCGCGGTACTGTGGTTGAAAAGAATGTTTTGGGGGTGACTGACTTGTGTCTCTAGCTTCACTTGAGGACAAGTAATGAGATAAGTTTGGGGTTGTGATCGGACCAATTCTGTGGGTTTTCGTTCATTCATCCGGCCTAAAAGTCAAGAAATCGGTAACATTTAACTTCATGTTTTAGTGTTTTTCATAAGTAACATTATCTTTATGCAATTTCATTCTCTTAGTTTATCTTTTACGATTTTATGTTATTTTGTCGCATTTGATGCGTGAGGGGTAGTGTTTGATGTTTTTCAGATTCATGCTAAAAGCTCCACGAGTCTTGGGCAAAGAAGGAAATTTTCAGAGGAATTTTAGAGCTTCAGGGGCCCTGACACGGTCGCCAGTGTCATTTGACACAGGCTGTGTCATGATGTGACCAAAGGAAAGGATTTGGAGAAGCAAGGCAGCAGGCTGACATGGGGGGTCGTGTCAGCTGACACGGCCCGTGTCAGCAAGCCTGGCAAGGGAGGTTATGAGGAATTTTTGCAAGAGATGGGCAGCAACCTAACACGGGTACCCGTGTTAGCTGACACGACCCGTGTTACCAGGGGCGTATATTTTTGTGCATCTTAGAATTTTGTTATGTTTTGAAGACCGGAGGGCATTTTAGACATTGTCTGAACTGTTTAGTGATCTGCAGCTATTTAGGTTTAGTTTGAAAAAGAAAAAGGGAGTTCTTTTGGGAGACACGAATGGACGATTAAATTATATGCTTGTGAGAGTTTACGGAAAATGGAGATCAATAATTGGCGGAAGCAATTGAGGATCAAAGTAATCCACAACTATTGTAATGTCTAATTCCTTTTTTATTATCGTTTTTGTTTTTAATTTGAATATGAGAGGCTAAACCCCCCAATGCTAGGGGGTGTCCCTGATTTCGTTTGTAATGACCTTTTTCCCTTATTAATCATAATTTCACTGCTTTCTCACTAGCATCTTGTTGTATAATGTTCTTACTGCGGACCTGTATTGGAAAATAGGGTATCGTTTTACGGTGAACTTTAGGTCGGAAAAACCATAGTTAACACTTTTATACAACAATACCTTATGAGATATCGCCTAGGAATGGGGATACCATAAGGTAATCGTATCACTTTTGATAAAACTAAAAGCTTGGTATTCTTTCTATACAGCCAAGGAATTGGGGTATAGGGAGAATACCAAAGGGTTTACTTCGGAAGGAATTTAGGTAAACTATTCTAAAAAGACGGTGATGATTCGTTAAGTGGTGAGTTTTTTAAATAAGGATTATTGTTATTATAGGGGATTTCATACACCTACCTCTAGCATTATTTTCATATTTGTCAAAACAACTTATTTTTACTGTTGAGTACTTTTACTTGCAATTTATAATTTCAAGAACCCAAACAAACCCTCAAAAGTACGTTTTGTTTAATTGAAATAACATCTACACTACATATTATACGCAGTCCTCGAGAGACCGACTCTGGGGAAAACCCCAATTATTACTACATCGTTAAATAGTACACTTGCTATTTACCGATCAGCACGCAACCACTGGGGTGGTGATACATCCGTGTATTAAAACCACCCCATAAATATATAAGGGGTGCCTTGTTTTAGGCATGGGCAAGGCAAGACAAGGCAAGGCCAGCTTTTGGGCCATTTACGTGAAGCCTCTAACTTTCTCATTTCTCCATGGATTGGGACAAAATTTATATGCATCTGGCCTAGAATTTCCCAAGGAATCCAATGGTGGTCATGGTTTTTTCAGATGAGGTTCCTATTTTAAAACCCGAAAGTGGTTTTGAAATAGGCCTATATTTGTATTTTCTATGCTACCTCATGTTACAGGCAAGAATTACATGATGAATTGGTTTAAACACAACATATACAATATGTATGAGATGTTTATGACCAGTGGACTTCAAAGCAATGCATAATTCAAAGAGTTCAAGTTGTCATGCACTTACCTCTTGGAGCTTTTTGTGTTATCTGTCAAGTTCCTTGTGCCAAAAGTAATTTGATGCTTTTGACACTCTCAATTGATCCCTTAGATGATTTTAGAATGGTTAACCAGCTGGAATACTCAGGAACAAGTTTGAGCTTTTTCTTGCAAAAGGGGCAAAAGTGACCAATATGGCAACTCTCTCAAATGGTGTTCTAGATGAGGGGAACCAATTGAGACAGTTCAAAGATGATATTTGAAGTGTGTTTGAGGTCTTATCTGGTTTTGAAAGTGACTGAATCAAGGCAAGGCTTGAAAAATGCAAAAAAGTCAATTTTTTAGGTTTTAGAGGTTGACTTTGTGATCTTGGTGTTACAGGTCACATGTTAGTGTTTGGAGCTTAGATACAACATATTAGAGGTGTTTGGATCATGAGCTATGATGTAATTGCTCTCTAACTCAAAAACTCAGAGATATCTTGCAAAAGAAGGCATTTTGGCCTAGAAAAAGGGATTTTGAGGAAAACAAGTGTTATAGTGCTTTGTGTACTCAAATTGAGCACAAGTGAGCTCTATTTATAGTAGAGCAAGTTTGTTTTGCAAGCAATAGTGAATGGCAACTGCAGCAGACCTTTGGCCAATGTTATGTAAAAGGAATCTCAAGTCTCCTCTAGCCATTGACTTGAGATTAGAGCACAGGCTTTGTAGCTTTGGTTCAGAGATAAGTTTGGACTGAATTCAGTTGGAATAGGCTTAGTTCATGCCACCTTGATGCATTCATTAAAGTCTTGGAAACAAAATTGGAGTCTCGGCACTTTTTAGCTCTTTTTAGGTTTGGCATGGCTATTGTAGATTCTTGGACATTGGAGGCTTGGGGATCAGATCGTTCCCTTCTTGTATTATCCTAAGATGTGTCCAAGTGGATGACAAGGCTTGGATTTATCAGATTTTGACAAATCGAGCAAAAGGAACAAATTCTGCCTTGTAAAAACCAGTTCATGATACCATGTTCCAAGGGTTGTATCTCCTTGCTCAAATGGAATTTGGAGATGATCTGGTACTTGTTGGAAAGCCCTCATGGAATACTTCAACTATGATATCCACCCCTAGACCTGGTTTGACTTGGATCAGGGTGAAAAATGCCCCTATATTTTGGAAAATGCAAGGCAGATTCTGACTTAGTGAAAATTTCACTAAGTGTTGGAAAAATGTCATTTTAATGTTTTCAGCCATTTTAATCACTCCATAACTAAAAATCCATGAGGAATTGGAATTTGATGTAGTTGAAGCTTTTGTAGAGTGCAACAAGACCTACAAATCCAGCTTTGGATCACCCAAAATGGTTGCTTGGATCTCAAGTTATGGTCCTTGGAAGTTGGTACCCTAGCCACTTTGTTCCATAACTTGGAAAAATTCTAAGTTTTTTATGGTTACCCCTTTTGCAAGTTAACTCACTTTCTTTGATTTTTCTTGATGAATGATGATTCAAATCACATATTAACATTGTTTTAGGGTCAAGGAACCATAATTGTGAAAAATTCCAAAAAGTCAAACTTGATTTTGTGCACAGTTGACTTTTTATCGGATGAAATCCAAACTGTGCGATCCTTTGTGAAATCAAGTCCTTGACCTAAATCAAACCTAACGAATATATTCCATATGTGTTATAGGGTGTATTGAATCATTTCCCAAGGTTTGGGAGCATGTCCTGGTCAAAAGTTAAAGGTACAGTTGACTTTTTCCTCAAAACCCTAATTGTGGTCTTGATGAAATTGAAGCTTGTGGATCAAGCTTCTTGGATCAATCCATTGTTTCAAATGGATCAATGTAGTGTATTGGAGACCCTAAAATCATGTCTTGAGGTCTTGGCTCATGTTTTGACCCAAAAATCAACTTAGGGGTGAATTAGGTCAAGAAATCCTAATTCCTGATTTTTTGGGTAAATGCATCCCCTGAGGTTAAATTGACTTGATGATTGGGTCCATGAGGTCCCTTGCAGTATCTTGGGTTATGCCTTGAAGCATTGGCTCATGCCCAGAGGAAAATTTCCATCTGGAGGCCTCAGTCGACCAAAACTCTAATTTGGTGACATTGGCAATCTTGAGGCTTGATCCACTTGGAACGTTGCAACTTTGTGGTTGAATGGCGAAAGTATTCGGGTATTCGGGGTTCAAGAGGATTAAATATCGGAATACCCGAAATTTTGATGGTGGTTATAAATGGCAGTTTGCTCATCCATCTTATTTTGCTCAGCAATGATACTTAGAAAAGGTAAAACTTCCCCTCGATCCTGGTCTTCAGCCAGGGAACTGGTCTTAGTTTCTGATATAAACTTCCCCTCGATCCTGGTCTTTAGCCACGGAACTAGTCTCAGTTTCGGATATAAACTTCACCTCGATCCTGGTCTTCAGCCACGGAACTGGTCTCAGTTTGATATAAACTTCCCCTCGATCCTGGTCTTCAGCCACTGAACTGGTCTCATTTCATTTGTCAATAAACTTTCTTGACAAGGGATGCTATTTATAGTGGTTTTCATCAAACTTCTCGACGATTTTTTCATGGGGAGATGCCATTTGATGGAAAAAAATTTTGATGTCAGACTTCTTGGAGAAACCCATTCGTCTGAGCTGTAAAGGTGTGCAAACTTCTCTGTTTTAGAAACGTCATTTGTTGACTCTACTGGGGAAAAAGAGTCTCTTGAGAGACTGCTTTCTGCTTGGGGATATTGCATCATACTTTTCTTCGAGATCTTCTCGGAGAAATGCCATGTGATGTAATCCAATTTTGAGGTGCTGATGACTTCATTATCATTGACTTTCTTGGAGAAAAACCAATGTGTTGCTGAGAGTTTTTAGTTGTGAGGCTTCCTCTGGGGATTTTCCTTAATCCGGGAAAGCGAAGATAACATCTTCAATGGTGAAGAGTGACGTTTGTCGAATGCCTTCTTGTCTTTCAGAGGTTCAAGTTATCAAAGTGGTCAAGGGACCAACTCCAATCCAGAAATAAGCTGGAGGGGAGATTGTTCATACGCAACATTTCCTGACCAAGAAAGAACTGACAACTCGATTGAGAGGACTTTTACCACTAAGGGATAAGACCGACTAGAGTGATAATGATGCAATATGAATATGAATGTAAATCAATAATGCATGATGTATGTATGTTTATGCTGACAAAACTGAAACGACATACAGACTAGTGGATGAACACGACTGGATACTCGGCCACTGTGGGGAACGAGGAAGTACCATTTGGTCCAAAATAGAAATTCTGCCTTGCTTAGGAGAAATAATCCCTGTGGGGAAAACGCAACGCTGGTCGGACTTAGGAGGTAATAACTCTGTCGGGGACGTCAGGCGAAACGTGGTATCTGACATAGTTGATCCTTCATTCAGGCGTACTGGTTCAGAAGGAGTATTTTGATTCTGCACTTTGAAGCTTAATCACCTTTGGAGAAGTGATCGATGTTCTTTTGATGTTCAACAGTCAAAAAGAATTGTCATCTTTATTTTAAAAGCAGAAAATTTTTTGACAATTAAATTCATTTTTGTTTTATTTCAAGAATCATTAATCATGTTAAAATGTCATTCTGTAAAGGTAAAACAAATAAGAATTGCAAACAAAAGTACTAGGGCTCAAATTTTATTGATAGGATGGAAATCAGCCAAGCGCCTGATTCCATAGAGTATTTACAAAGTTAGAAAATGGTAATTTAAGGGAAAAGGGCTACATTGAAACATAATGACTGCTATCCTTCTACCAACTTTGAATTCTGGATATCCCGAGCTTCCGTCGAAGATGACCTTGACTAGAGTTTTCTTGATGGATGGCATTACTGCTGAGGGATTTGCCCCTTGTCAGATGTAGTTACTTGCCATTAATCCCTAACTTTTGCCTGGATTGTACTTTGAGATTTCCAATCCATTGGGATGATTTTTTTTGCTTGTGTCTCTAATTTTTGCCTGGACCGCCCTTTCGGGTTTTCAATCCACCGAGACGTTTTTTTTTAGTTTAGGCGAAGTATTTCTTGACTACATCAACATTTGTGGGGTAGGAAAATTCTTCTCCATCCATAGTTGTGAGTCTCAAGGCGCCGCCTGAGAAGGCTTTCTTGACCACATAGGGGCCGTCATAATTCGGAGTCCATTTGCCCCGGGAATCAGTGAGAAAGGATTGTATCTTCTTGAGCACGAGGTCTCCTTTTCTGAAGAAGCGAGGTTGGACCTTTTTGTCAAACGCCTTCTTCATCCTTTGTTGATACAACTGAACATGGCATAGTACTGTTATTCGCTTTTCTTCGATCAGATTCAGTTCGTCATGTTGACTTTGACACCATTCAGCTTCTGTTAACTTAGCTTCCATCAATACCCGGATTTATGGGATCTCTACTTCTATGGGAAGGACTGCTTCCATGCCATATACTAGAGAGAAAGGGGTTGCCCTTGTTGAAGTGCGGACATATGTGCGATAACCGTGAAGAGCAAAGGGTAACATTTCATGCTAGTCTTTGTATGTTACAACCATCTTCTGAACAATCTTCTTGATGTTCTTGTTAGCCGCTTCTACCGCTCCGTTCATCTTGGGTCGGTAGGGAGATGAGTTATGGTGTTCAATCTTGAACTCAGTTCATAACTCTTTCATCATCTTATTGTTCAAGTTAGATCCATTATCAGTAATGATCTGGCTTGGAACACCATAACGGCAGATGATATTGTTTTTTATGAAACGGACTACCACTTGTCTGGTTACATTGGTGTATGACACTGCTTTGACCCATTTGGTGAAGTAGTCAATGGCTACCAGAATGAACCGATGTCCGTTCAAAGCCTTGGGTTCGATCCTTCTAATCATGCCGATTCCCCATATGGAAAAAGGCCATGGGGAAGAGAGAACTTTGAGATGTGTTGGCGGTACATGGATTTTGTCTGAGTATATCTGACGCTTGTGACACCTCCTCATGTACTTGTAGCAATCAAATTCCATGGTCAACCAATAGTACCCTGCTCTTAGAATTTTTCTCGCCATCGTGTGTCCGTTGGCATGAGTGCCAAAGGATCCTTCGTGAATCTCTTTCATCAACATGTTTGCTTCTGGTCTATCTACGCATCGAAGCAAGACCATGTCGAAATTTCTCTTATAGAGTGTATCACCACTCAGAAAGAAGTTACCTGCCAATATTCTGAGGGTCTTTTTGTCTTTTCTGGATGCCCCAGGTGGGTACTCTTGTTTCTGAAGGAAGCACTTGATATCGTGATACCAAGGTTTGTCGTCTATGACTGCTTCAATCGTGAAGATGTAAGTGGGCCTTTCTAGGCGCATTATGTCGATCTTAGGTATGTCGTTCCATTGACCTACACTAATCATGGAAGAGAGAGTGGCTAATGCATCAGCCATGTGATTCTCTTCACGAGGGATATGATGAAACTCGATTCTGTTGAAGAATGGTAACAACCTTCTCGCGTAGTCTTTGTAAGAAATCAGTCCTGATTGGTATGTGTTCCAATCTCCTTTGATCTGATTGATAACCAGGGCAGAGTCGCCATATACATCCAAGTTCTTGATCCTTAAGTCGATCGCTTCTTCGAGACCCATGATACAAGCTTCGTATTCGGCCTCATTGTTTGTACACTTGAATGTCAGTCGGGCGGTGAAAGGAATGTGGGTATCCTGAGGTGTTATAATGATTGCCCCAATTTTTTTTCCATAATGATTGATAGCTCCGTCAAATATTAGTCCCCATTGGGAACTTGGTTCTGGCCCTTCACTGGGTAGCGGTTCATCGTAATCTTTCATTTTCAAATACATGACATCTTCGTCTGGGAAGTCAAATCTGACTGATTCCTGATCGTCAATCAGTTGATGAGCCAAATGATCGACTAAAATACTTCCTTTGAAGGCTTTCTGAGCTTGGTACTCGATGTCATATTCTAATAACAACATCTGCCAACGGGTTATCCTTCCCTTGACAGCAGGCTTTTCAAAGACGTACTTGATCGGATCCATTTCGGAGATTAACTAAGTAGTGTGACAAATCATATACTAACGAAGACGTTTGGCTTCCCAAGCCAGAGCGCAGCAAGTTTTCTCAAGCATAGTGTACCGAGTCTCGCAGTCGGTGAATTTCTTGCTCAAATAGTAAATGGCAGATTCTTTTCTTTTTGTTTCGTCTTGTTGGCCAAGTACACAACCCATGGAGTCTTCCAAGACTGTTAAGTAGATGATCAGTGGTCTTCCTTCCATTGGAGGTGATAGAATCGGTGGGTTCAACAGGTATTCCTTGATACTGTCAAAGGCGGTTTGACATTCTTCTGTCCAAACGCAGTCCTGATTCTTTTTGAGTAATTTGAAGATTGGCGCGCATGTCGCGGTCATGAGGGATATGAATCTAGAAATGTAGTTCAGATGTCCCAGGAATCCCCTGACTTGTTTTTCAGTCTTTGGAGAAGGAATTTCTTGAATGGCCTTGACCTTGTCAGGATCAACCTCAATTCCTTTCTAGCTGACGATGAATCCTAGCAGTTTCCCCGAACGGACACCGAATGTGCACTTATTGGGATTCAAGCGGAGTTTGTACTTTCTCAACCGCTCGAATAGCTTTGACAGGTGGGGTCACATGCTCCTCTTCTGTCTTAGATTTTGTAATCATATCATCGACATACACTTCGATTTCTTTGTGTATCATGTCGTGGAATAGAGTTGTCATGGCCCTTTGATATGTTGCCCCAGCGTTTTTCAAACCGAACAACATTACTTTGTAACAAAAGGTACCCCATGAGATGATGAACGAAGTTTTCTCCATGTCTTTCGGCGCCATTTTTATCTGATTATAGCCCGAGAATCCATCCATGAAGGAGAATACTTTGAACTTTGTTGTACTTTCTACCAGCATGTCAATGTGTGGTAAGGGAAAGTCATCCTTTGGACTTACTTTGTCCAGATCCCTGTAGTCTACACACATTCTAACTTTTCCGTCCTTTTTCAGAATTGGCACTATGTTGGCTAGCCATTGAGGATATTCTGATGTGGCGAGAAAACCCGCGTCAATCTGTTTCTGTACTTCCTCTTTGATTTTGATGACCATGTCTGGATGAGTCCGTCTTAGTCTTTGTTTTAACGGCGGACATTCTGATCTTAACGGTAAATGATGTTCCACGATGCTGGTATCCAACCCTGGCATATCCTAATAAGACCAAGCGAATACATCGGGAAATTCTTTGAGAAGCTTTATCAAACTTTCTTTGACAATTGGACTGAGCAGTGCCCCAATCTTGACTTCTTTTCTCTCTTTTTCTGAACCCAAGTTGACCGTTTCCAACGGCTCTTTGTGAGGTTCAATGGACCTTTCCTCTTATCTGAGTAGTCGGGAGATCTCTTCTTGAATTTCTTCATCATTTTATTCTTCAACCTCAAATACTGGGAATTCAAAGTTGGGAGAAGGCATCGGATCGTATGTTTCAACGGGGTTTAAAACAAGCATTCTGCATGACGTGATGATTGTTTTTAGAAGAGATAGAGAGAATGCAATAGTGTGTGCAGTGTAATTTCTGAAAAATGCTTGTTTTTATTATTTGAGTTGTTTTTAGGATTACCATTTTATGAAAAAGCGAAAAGAGAAAACAATAATAAATGCGGAAATTACATAACGACGTTATTTTATTTATGATTTGGTCGATTCTTGAAACTACAACCCTATAAAACAAAACTCTGTCGCTTTGGGCAAAGCGAAGAGGTACATTTACAGAAAGTGAGCCCTATCAAAACATCCGTTTCACCTGGGCAGGGTGAAAGGTTAGAATGAATATGGCAATTACTTAGACTTATGAACGACTTTTGGAACGTTGACAGCAACCCATTGGCGGCGAACTCCTCGGTGAATCACCAAGTCAGGTACCTTCCTTCTTGGCTTGTCTTCAGAAATGACGCTGATTTCTAGTGAAGCAGGATCATAGGAATTTGTTTCCCAGGCGGAGTTTTCGTAGGAGGATTCTTCATCTGTATCTTGCACAGTGTTTGTACTCTCAGGCGGATCTCCCCATCCAGTTGGCTGGATGTCTTCGAGCCTGATACTAGAGCTTTCAGGAGCGGTGTACTTGACTAAGAAGTCGAATTTGCCACTTGGTTGCCCTAAAGTGTCCCACACTTCCTTGGAACTAGAGGAGTCATCCCTTTCGATGACGTTAACCTCGGGAAAAGCATAGTTGGTGAACGGCTGTCCTGCAACTTTTACAAATTCGTTATTGTACTGGATATTTTCTGAATGCCTTGAGTAATGATCCCATGATTCGGTGGGGACTCAGGTATTCTTTTCGATGATGCTCAGCTGATATGCGTCATTTAGCTGACTCTTTTGCCCCGAGTCTCCTGGGTACGGCTGCCAGATAGGCAGGCCATCCATTGGGCCATATTAATCGCAGTCAAAGTGGTCTTTCATCAGAGTGTCCTCCTCTAATGAGTTGGGTGGAGCACGACATCCTTCCGGATCACAATCTCCGTATATCATCTTGACATTTGACCTTGGTATATATCTCATACTTTGTACGGGATAGCAAAATGGCGTAGGCACCTCTCCCTGAGACATATAACCATCCTCGTTAAGATAGGACTTCCACTCTTCATCTATATCAGAGGAATCACCCTCGTTGATGGTATGTACTTCTTGAGACACTGGGTGAAGGAAGCCTCCATTATGGAAGAAGTTCTGAATGGGATGAATACTTTCATCGTTAGTAGCAGTCTGGGTACAGTTTGAAGAAAAACCAAGACCCTTCTTTGTCTTGTTGTCAGTAGGAATGACAAGCTGTCCCCATCCTTTTGCATTGTTTCTTTTGATTACTTTGAGAGCATCTTTGTACGAGGAAATCGACGTTCCTCTTTCTGACTGGTTGTCATTGCTCACTGAAAGTGCTTGGAACTGGGTTCCTACAGCCTCCTCTGGTTCTACACGAGTGGATGACGATAAGTTGCTCACAATCAAGGCTTGCTCTCCGCAGACTGTGACTAGTTGGTCATTCTTGACGAACTTCAGCTTCTGGTGAAATGTCGAAGTGATTGCCCCAGTCTCGTGTATCCAAGGTCTTCCTAACAAATAGCTGTATGCTGCCTAGATGTCCATGACCTGGAAAGTGACTTGGAAAGTGTGAGGACCGATAGTTATGGGAAGGTCGACTTCATCGATAATTGTTTTTCGGGATCCGTCAAATGCTTTGACGATGACCTCACTGCCTCTCATCGGAGATCCTTGAAATGATAGTCGCATTAGAGTAGACTTTGGCATAACATTTAGAGCTGATCTGGTGTCTACCAGTACGTTGGCTAAGGCATCGTCCTGGAAGTTGACTGTAATGTTAAGTGCCTTGTTGTGATTTTGGCCCTCTTCTGGCAGTTCCTCATCACTGAATCCTAAGTTGTTGCAGGAAGTGATGTTGGAGATGTTGCTGTCAAATTGTCTTATTGTTACATCTTGTTCCCCAAAGGCTTGCTCTAAGACTTTCTGTAGAGCTTCCCTGTGAGCTTCGGAACTGAGTAAAAGAGATAGCACAAAGATTCTTGAAGGAGTTTGCAACAGTTGATCCACAATGTTGTACTCACTCTTTCGGATGAGCTTCAGCATCTCATCATTGTTCTTTGAAAGGTCGGGATCACTGGACTGACCGACTGGTTAATTAGGAACTTCTGTTTTAGGTTCCTTTTCTTTGGTGGGTTCTCCAACTCCTCGGTTGAAGATCTGACTTCTTCGGGTTACTCGACTGATGTTTGCAATATTCACGACGGAGGGGAATGGAGTTTCCTTTCCATTCTCAATTATTGTTGCACCGTATTTGTAAGGGATAGCCTTATTGGATTTGTACGACATTGGTCCCGACAGATAGATAACTACAGGAGCCTTCTGATTTTTATGACCATCATAGCTGGCCTTAATTGGTTCGAGGTTGAGAATCTTCCCATTATCAAGAGGAACTCTCGATTCATCGAGTAGGGGGATTATGGCGCACACATCTTTGGCCACTTCTCGCTTAGGGATCAAGACAACTTCTTTGCCTCGATTAGGATGATAGTCTGACATTATGTTAATTGAACCAGAGCCTGAACATGATAGAATCTCTTTCTGGTCCAACTGACTTTGAAGGGCTGCTCGCACAAGGTAGCATCCTTGATTATCCTCTGAGCAAATTCTACAGCGCTCATAGTTGTGTGGTGGCACCCGGCCACGTCCGCTTTGTATGCAGTGTAACCTTACTAGATTTGTTTCCATTGAGCGAACATCCTGATTTTGATGCCTAGTAAGAATCCAAATTTATATGAAGCCTCTACGTGAAGCCTCTAACTTTTAGGCCATTTACGTGAAGCCTCTAACTTTCTCATTTCTCCATGGATTGTGACAAAATTTATATGCATCTGGCCTAGAATTTCCCAAGGAATCCAATGGTGGTCATGGTTTTTTCAGATGAGGTCCCTATTTTAAAACCCGATAGTGGTTTTGAAATAGGCCTATATTTGCATTTTCTATGCTACCTCATGTTACAGGCAAGAATTACATGATGAATTGGTTCAAACACAACATATACAACATGTATGAGATGTTTATGACCAGTGGACTTCAAAGCAATGCATAATTCAAAGAGTTCAAGTTGTCATGCACTTACCTCTTGGAGCTTTTTGTGCTATCTGTCAAGTTCCTTGTGCCAGAAGTAATTTGATGCTTTGGACACTCTCAATTGATCCCTTAAAAGTTTTTAGAATGGTTAGAACCAGCTGGAATCCTCGATAACAAGTTTGAGCTCTTTCTTGCAAAAGGGGCAAAAGTGACCAATATGGCAACTCTCTCAAATGGTGTTCCAGATGAGGGGAACCAATTGAGACAGTTCAAGGATTATATTTGAAGTGTGTTTGAGGTCTTATCTGGTTTTGAAAGTGACTGAATCAAGGCATTGCTTGAAAAATGCAAAAAAAGTGAATTTTTGAGGTTTTGGAGGTTGACTTTGTGATCTTGGTGTTACAGGTCACATGTTAGTGTTTAGACAACTTAGATACAATATATTAGAGGTTTTTGGATCATGAGTTGTGATGCAATTGCTCTCTAACTCAAAAACTCAGAGATACCTTGCAAAAGAAGGCATTTTGGCCTAGAAAAAGGGATTTGGAGGAAAGCAAGTGTTATAGTGCTTTGGTGTACTCAAACTAAGCACAAATGAGCTCTATTTATAGTAGAGCAAGTTTGTTTTGCAAGCAATAGTGAATGGCAACTGCAGCAGGCCTTTGGCCAATGTTATGCAAAAGGAATCTCAAGTCTCCTCTAGCCATTGACTTGAGATTAGAGCACAAGCTTCGTAGCTTTGGTTCAGAGATAAGTTTGGACAGAATTCAGTTGGAATAGGCTCAGTTCATGCCACCTTGATGCATTCATTAAAGGCTTGGAAACAAAATTGGAGTCTTGGCACTTTTTAGCTCTTTTGAGGTTTGGCATAGCTATTGTAGATTCTTGGACTTTTGAGGCTTGGGGATCAGATCATTCCCTTCTTGTTTTATCCTCAGATGTGTCCAAATGGATGACAAGGCTTGGATTTATTAGATTTAGACAAATCGAGCAAAAGGTACAAATTCTGCCTTGTAAAAACCAGTTCATGATACCATGTTCCAAGGGTTGTATCTCCTTGTTCAAATGGAATTTGGAGATGATCTGGTACTTGTTGGAAAGCCCTCATGGCACACTTCAAATTTGATATCCACCCCTAGACCTAGTTTGACTTGGATCAGGGTGAAAAATGCCCCTACATTTTGGAAAATGCAAGGCAGATTCTGGCTTAGTGAAAATTTCACTAAGTGTTGGAAAAATGTCAGTTTCATGTTTTCAGCCATTTTGATCACTCCATAACTAAAAATCCATGAGGAATTGGAGTTTGATGTAGTTGAAGCTTTTGTAGAGTGCAACAAGACCTACAAATCCAGCTTTGGATCACCCAAAATGGTTGCTTGGATCTCAAGTTATGGTCCTTGGAAGTTGGTACCCTAGCCACTTTGTTCAATAAATTAAAAAAATTCTAAGTTTTTTATGGTTACCCCTTTTACAAGTTAACTCACTTTCTTTGATTTTTCTTGATGAATGATGATTCAAATCACATATTAACATTGTTTTAGGGTCAAGGAACCATAATTGTGAAAAATTCCAAAAAGTCAAACTTGATTTTGTGCACAGTTAACTTTTTATCAGATGAAATCCAAACTATACGATCATTTGTGAAATCAAGTCCTTGACCTAAATCAAACCTAATGGATATATTCCATAGGTGTTATAGGGTGTATTGAATCATGTCCCAAGGTTTGGGAGCATGTCCTGGTCAAAAGTCAAAGGTACAGTTGACTTTTTCCTCGAAACCCTAATTGTGGTCCTGATGAAATTGAAGCTTGTGGATCAAGCTTCTTGGATCAATCCATTGTTGCAAATGGATCAATGTAGTGTATTGGAGACCCTCAAATCATGTCTTGAGGTCTTGGATCATGTTTTGTCCAAAAAGTCAACTTAGGGGTGAATTAGGTCAAGAAACCCTAATTCCTGATTTTTTGGGTAAATGCATCCCCTGAGGTTAAATTGGCTTGATGATTGGGTCCATGAGGTCCCTTGGAGTATCTTGGGCGGTGCCTTGAAGCATTGGTTCATGCCTAGAGGAAAATTTCCATCTGGAGGCCTCAGTCGACCAAAACCCTAATTTGGTGACACTGGCGATCTTGAGGCTTGATCCACTTGGAATGTTGCAACTTTGTGCTTGTTCTTGATGTGGGAGTCCTCTTGATCCTTTATGTGGTGTTTGAGAGGTTAGACAAGTTGAAGATCATGTCATTTCTTGATTGATCCTTTGTATAAGTGCTCTGAGAGGGCTTGAAACCCTAATTCTTGATTGTGGTGAATGCTCAAACATCTCTGAGGATATTGATGAGGCATGAGGGTTCATCCATATTGTGGTAATGATTTGCACAATGATGGGAAATCTTTGTGGTCAAAATTTGGGGTATGACAGTAGGCACGAGATGTAATGTCTTGGCGAGCATACTTAGTGTGTATACCCCTAGGTCTTTACCTTAGCATATTTCCCTTAGCAAGCAAACTTTAGCATAACACAAATACTAACAAGAGGTTCCTGTAGAGTACTACAGATACTTAGGATGCTAACACCTTCCCTAGGTATAACCAACCCCCGAACCTTAGATCTCTTATTAAGGTTTTCTTCGATCTTTACCCTTTCCTTTGGATAAATCAAAGCTCGGTGGTGAATTTCATGTTTTGTGATTGAAGTTAATTAATAGCTTGGTATTCAATTCTCACCGCAACAGAAATGACGACTTCACTGGGGACATCTCCCCTAAGAGGGTTAAGCTCACCTTGTTTGCCTTTGTGTTATTTATATGTTTGTTTGCTTGTATACTTGTATATTTTGTATATCTGTATATACCTGTTGTGCTTGGGTTTTCTGTATGCAGGGTGGTTACTTTGAGAGGTGAGGATATGTCCTATACTCAGACTTGAGAGTACATTTATGATAGGAAGATGGTATATTCAAGGAGACTTTGAGGGAGTCGATTCCTAAAAAAGTTGACTTGAGACACCATCACTCAGTTGAGGCCCTCTTGAGACTTTAGTCATGTTGAACGAGTCTATTCGTGAAAATGTTACTACTCTCGACCTAAGTGCCCGTGAAACTGATGACCATTAGTTACCTTTAACCTCACTTGGCCTTTTTAGGATGTAGTGCGGTGACCATGAGGGAGTCTATTCCTAAAATGGTTGTCACACGATACTACACTCAGACGAGATTCTCTTGAGAATATTATTGACTACCGAGTCATTCGGGAAATCGATAATATCCGAAAGATGGGTTGTTGACTCTGGGAACTTATTAGAACCCTGTTCTATGGATACAATAACCCTAGTACACACCCTGTGGCTGGTTCTATACCCAGACTCCATGTTGTGATCTCGAACCCTTGATCTTGTTGCATGTGTTTGTATCGCATTGCATGTCATTTGCATCTTTGCATGATTCATTGCATGCGTCCGTTAGTCCAGCAACTCATTTTTAGTGGTCTTCTTCTTCCAGTGTCACCTGTGAGTCGTCAAGCTGATTCCTCAACACCAATATAGGACTAGAGCTAATTTCAGACGCAGAATGTCAAGAACAATCATCTGCCAGGCACGACAAGTGAAGCTTCAGTCGACTTCAGCCCAACTACTTTTCGAAGACAGGACAACTCATCCTTGTGTTTAACTAGTCAATAGGCCTTTGTTTGTTGTTGTTTGCATTTTCCTTATTTTGTACTGGTTGTTTGCCTTCAAATGATGTTTGTACTTTCGTGATTAATGAAATGAGCATTGTAACTTTTGATTCAATTCATTTGTGTTTGCTATTTACATCTTTTATGCTTTCTTTTTCAATAAATGTTTTATCACTTTTCCACTTTCTTTTTGATTGTGCAAAGATTGGATGGAGGATGATGAAATCATTATATCCATAACCATTGTTGGTATGCTTTCAACTAAACTTTGCTGACGATGTAAGGCATTGTTTCACATTCCCTAAACACTGGAGAAATAAGGAAGTTATTCCCTTGTCAACCCCTTCGAGCCTAGAAGTAGGAGTTTTCTTTCCTTACAAAAACCCGTAATCTCAACCTTGGGGTGGGTAGTTCTCAGTTTAACTTGGTTATGCATTCGAATGCAAGCGCTCTACGCAAGACACCAGTCAGCTCTCTCAAATCAAATAAATAAATGTTGTACAAGTTGTATGACAACAAAGACAAGAAGAGGTCTCAAAACCTCAGCAAAGGCGAGAAGAGGTCTCAAAACCTCAGAAAAAAGAAAAGGTCTCAAAACCTCAGCAAAAAGAAAAGGTCTCAAAACCTCAGCAATAAAGGATAACCAAATGTTGCAAGGGAGTAATGACTACCCAAGGTGTCTGAATCTTCATCAACTATCATCAGTGCAATTCCTAACCTATGGGAATCTGAGTGCATAGTTTGAGTTAACTGAGCATAGGACTGGAGATCATCACGAAGATTGGGTGGGCACAAATAAACTTTGAGCTTTTATCCTTTGTTTCATAAACCGTGAACCAGACCACGTTACAACCCTCAAAAGACCTAACTGAAGCAAGGTTATTTTGAAAGCATACTACAGCAAGGTTGCGTAAACTAACTCCCAAAGATCTTTGCAGATCATTTGTTTTGGTATTACACTTGTGCTTTACCTTTCTCTTTGATGTCTTGAACCGCCGTGTTCAGACCAATGACACATTTTGTCTTGCATCTTCCAAAAAAATAATTTAATTTCAAAAGTTGCATGACTTTGCTTTAAAATTACCATGTTTGTACAAATACTTTTGTTTTCAAACTAGCTTTCCTTTCAAGGAATTTTCAAACAATTAAGAAACTTGGTCGGTGATCCAATCAGGGGCAAGTTCTTTCCAAATCCTGTTGAAGAATCAGTTCAAGATTTGTTGTTCAGGGGAAAGCAACCCAGTATACAGTAAAGCAGTCATTTCAAGAATCAGACAAGCTGAAGCAATGATCAGTTCATCTACAACAGTCAGTTAATCTGGGGTAATTTACTTGAAGAATCCCCAAGTAGCTCTCAATCCTTCTTTACAAGGATCATCACTTGATACAGTTTACCAGTGTGGTAGAGGTGTGTTCAAGCGTTAGCATCTCTAGTCCCCAAGTAGAATGGCAATGATCTCCGTGTTGAGGAATAAGTCTTCCAGTCTTGTCTTCTTATCAAGAGTCGAGTTGTGTCGTCAGCATCTGCATTTGCATTTGCATAATTCATATACATGTGCATAGCATGAGTGTTTCATCCTCATTTGCATTTCTCCCGAGGTCGTGTTGTTATCCACGTCTTACCTTGTGGTCAAAGTCCAAATTACTTGGCGCCTACCAAAACGTTACTTGTCCTTTTATTCAGTGCCATTCCTGAATGTTGTCATTCCTTGTGCATCTTGTCCTGTTGTTAGATGTTTATCTTCTTTCAATCCAGTGCTATTCCTGGATCTTTACATTCTTTCACTCCAGTACCATTCCTGGATGTCTATCTCTTTTGATCTCCAGTGCCTTTCCTGAATATCTTATTCCTCTTGTTTCTCCCAGTGCTATTCCTAGAAGTTTTGCCTCTCTTCTGTAATCCCCATCAAATTTGCTTAGATATCTTTCAGTGTCATTCCTGAAAGTCTTATCTATTCATTCAGTGCCATTCCTGGATGAGTTTTCTCCTTTGCATTCAGTGTCATTCCTGGATGTCTTTCTCGCTATAATTCGATGTCATTCTTGAATATAGTGATTTGCCTTTACTTTCAGTGCCATTCTTGAAAGTTCCTTCTCAATCATCCAATGCTTTCTTGGATTTTTTTATTCTTTTTATCCAATGCTTTCTTGGGTATCTCTTTGCTCACATTCATCCAATGCTTTCTTGGATTTTGTGATTCTTTTTATCCAATGCTTTCTTGGGTATCTCTTTGCTCACATTCATCCAATTCTTTCTTGGATTTTGTGATTCTTTACATCCAATGCCTTCTTGGATTTCACCTTTTTATCTCATCTTCATCTGATGCCTTCTCAGATATTGTGATTATACTTTTCATTCAAAGCCATTATTAGATGACTGGTTTCTTTGCATCCAATGCCTTCTTGGATTACCTTTTTATCTCATTCTCATCTGATGCCTTCTCAGATATTATGAGTTTACCTTTCATTCAAAGCCATTATTGGATGTCTGGTGTCTTTTTATCCAATGCTTTCTTGGGTATATCTTTGTTCACATTCTTCCAATGCTTTCTTGGATATTGTGATTCCTTTACATCTAATGCCTTCTTGGATTTCACATTTTATCTCATTTGCATCTGATGCCTTCTCATATATTATGAGTTATACCTTTCATTCAAAGCCATTATTGGATGACTGGTTTCTTTCCATCCAATGCCTTCTTGGATTCCCTTTTTTTTACCTCATTTTCATCTGATGCTTTCTCAGATATTACGAGTTCACCTTTCATTTAAGGCCATTATTGGATGACTGGTTTCTTTGCATCCAATGCTTTCTTGGATCCTTGCTTTGTTCACTCTTATCTAAATCCATTATTAGATATTGTGATTATACCTTCCATTCAAAACCATTATTGGATGACTGGTTTTCTTTATCCAATGCTTTCTTGGATCTCTATTTTGTTCACTTTCATCTGATGCCTTCTCAGATATTGTGATTGTACCTTTCATTCAAAGCCATTATTGGATGACTGGTTCCTTTGTGTCCAATGGCTTGGATTACCCTTTTTATCTCATTCTCATCTGATGCCTTCTCAGATATTATGATCTGTACCTTTCATTCACAACCATTATTGGATTACTGGTTTCTTTGCATCCAATGCTTTCTTGGATTTAACCTTTTATCTCATACTCATCTGATGTCTTCTCAGATATTATGAGTTTGCCTTTCATTCAAAGCCATTATTGGATGACTGTTTTCTTTGCGTCCAATGATTTCTTGGATCCCTACTTTGTTCACTTTTATCTAAAGCCATCATTAGATATTGTGATTTTACCTTTCATTCAAAGCCATTATTGGATATCTGGTTTCTTTAACCATCTGATGCTCTTCCGGATGTGCCTTTCTCTTTCTGATGTTCTTCCAGATTGAGTCTTTGTTATCTGATCCCCCAGTGGAGACCTTCTTTCCAGTTCTACTTCCATTGAGGATCTTGTGTTATCTTTTCTTTCTAAAGTGTCAGCCAGTCATGCTTGAAATAGTTGCTCCATCACTTTAGGCTTCCTCCAGTTTTATTTCAGCTTCCCCAGTGTTGTTGTCCTCCCCAGTGAGTGTTTGCTCATTGGGTGAACTTTGTCCCTGTCTGCTTTCGTTTTTGTCTGTATTTTGCATTTATCATTCCATCATTTTCATCATGATAGAGTTCATTGCATGTCGGCATTGCATAATTTTCTTTGGTCCATAGCATAGCATGTCATTGCATTTAAGGGCAAAATTTTTGGTTATCTATATTTAAATACCTTCCACCATGATTTCATGAGACTATCATCACTCATGTTATTTGGTGAAGATATTTAAATAGGGGCAACTGTCATACCCCAAATTTTACCCTCAGATTCTTTGATCATCTGCATATCATTTTAAGTCAACCGTTTCTGCATTTAAAGTCATGTAGTCCATTAATCATAATCACGCGTTTGTTCCGTTTAATTTTGTCACCTATCATTCTTAATTCAATTATTTTTAGTCTTAGAACTTTATGCCTCCTTTAATTTTGAATTTTTGTTTTTTTATTACTTTTAAATCACCAATTTAATGTAAAATTTATTTATGCTTTTGTTAACAAATCTTATTTTTAGTTATTATTTCTTTTCTTTTTTTATTTATTTCATTATTATTTTATTTATTTATTATTATTATTTTTTTTTTGTCATCGTCATTTCATTCTAGTCATTTATAATTATCACCATTGCTTATTTATTTTATTATTATTATTATTTCTTTTTTATTTATTATTATTATTATCATTTTTCATTATTATTATTTGTATTATTATTTTTCATTATTACTATTTGTATTATTATTTTTATTATTATTATTGTATTATTATTTTGTATTATTATTGTTTCTTTTTGTTTACTGTTATTACAAATTCAAAAACCAAAAGAATCCCTTGGTCTAAAGGCCTGCTGCGATGCTATGTAATTGCCAATAACAATTGTACCGCTCTTGCTACATCCACTGAACACAGCCTACACAAACCTCCAAAATGTGATGTTATATGGACCAAATTCTACAGCTGCTACTTGCTGCGCACCCTACACAGATCAAACCAAGCTTTGACCCTGCTCTCATTACTCCATAGACCTGCTAAGGAAAGCAACAACACAACTCCAACCTGTTCCACAACTTACAATACTTACACCAGAACATTCCCTGTGCAAGCCTTACAGATTCATATCACTCCAAAAACCTATCATCCAAAAAATCCTACTACGATGCCAGTGCTTTGAAAGCAACATGACACATCAGTTCAAAACTCAGAGGAATTCAAAAAGAAGAGAAAATTTGAAATAGATAAAAGAGAATGCACACAGCAAAACCTCATTTTCTCCACACCTTCTAAACTTCCCCAACGAATAGTATAAACTTTTCCTCACAAAAACCATGACCCACACGATGAATCTCCACTGCCTATATCATCTTCCTTTCACTAACACATCATCTATGCTTTCCTTCATTTTACCAAAACCATATTCACCATATCACTTACAGCAACCATTGTCACCATCATCTTGTTTTCAAAACAAACCAACAATCAATCTTCTCCTTCTTGTTTTCCATTTATCTTCTACTGTCCTTAATCATTGCACCCCATTACCAACAATCTAACATACAACACAGGAAAAGAATTCTTCACTAAAAAAAAAGCCTCACCTACAGACCTTCATCATCCAAACCTCCGCTTTGCCACAAACCCAACAAACCTCTTGTGAACCGCCATTACTTCTGAACTAGCCAACAACAGTAACAACAACCAAACACAATCACTCTTCATCAACCATAATCTCCATCGACCTCTACCACCCTTACCGCCAAGAAACCGTCGGCGACGAGAGTACAACAATATCTCCGTCGAACACCAAACTCAAACCTTGTCGCCGCCGCCGTAACTAAAAACCAACCCTTAAAAACTTCCTAATAACCATTCACACACACAACAACATAAACCAGCAACCACCATAAAACCCACCATCATCTCCGTTCACTACACCACACCACCACCATTTTTTTTACTTCGAAAACAGAGACGGAGAATTCAGAAAGGAAATTCGTGATCACAAGAGAAGGGAGAGAGATCGTGAAACCAGAGCAAAGAAGGAGAGAAGCAGATTCGACTTGTGAGTTTGGTTTGCGAATGTTACCTTCCCGTTTTTTGAACGACGTTATGGTTTTAGTTCCAAATGTTTGAGCTACCTTTTTCCTTTTAGGGTAGGTTTTGTTTGTGTGAAATCATGTGAACCGGGTCAAACCGACCCATGTTGAAAACTCACCCGCCCAGAACTTGGGCTCATCAATTTTCCTGACAGGTTGGGCTTTGAGCCCACTATTCTGATCCCACTCTCACTTTTAATTAGATTTTATATTAATTAGATTCTTGATTAGTCAAATAGCTTAATTAGTTTTTAGGATTTTTGTTTAGCTAGATTTTAAGTTAATTAGGATTTAATCATTTAATTTTAGTTTTAATTTAACTTTAGGATTGTTATATTTTAGAATTAAGATTATAATTAGGTACTAATTCTTTTAGTTCTAGAACTAGACATTAGTTTAAATGTAGATTAGAAACTAGTTTAATAAATTAGATTAAGTTGGTTAATTTTTTTATATTTAGGATTAGGATTAGTTTAGAAATTAATTATTTTAGTTAGAATTAATTAGTTAATTTTTTTATTTAGTTTTAATTAATTTCTACTGTTATTAGTTATTTCAGTTAATTCCTATTTACCTTAACATTTTCATTTTTTTTCATTTTTAGTCAATTCCTAATTTGATTCTTGTTGCATTTGTTGTATATATGTTGCTTTTCATTTTATACTTGATACTTGAGGTTTTCCTCTCTGTCCCTCTGTATCTTATGATTCATTCCAAAGGAAAGGACCCCCTCCCCCCGGTTGACTGCCTTGTTATTCAGGATAACCTTGTTCACCATTCCCTCATCTCACGCCACCGCGCGATCGAGACTTCCTTTCCCGTTTTGCCTAGCCTTAGGTTTGGATTCACCGCACTCCACGTAGGTGTCTTGCTATCAGACCCTACTTTCCCTTGGAACATTGACCATAGTCAAGAGTTCTTTACCCCGGTGAGGGGAACTACGGACACTCTGATTTCTCAAAGTACCTTTTGAGAATACGTAGGCATAGGATTGCGAGATCCTAGCGAGCCACCTTATCTTTTTTCCACCTTTTTTCTTTTTTCCATTTTTTCTTTTACACCCTTTTCGCCCCGTAGTGAGGGGAACTACGAATGCTCTGACTCCATTCCCGTCAGGATACGTAGGCACGAGATGTGATGTCTTGGCGAGCATACTTAGTGTGTATACCCCTAGGTCTTTACCTTAGCACATTTCCCTTAGCAAGCAAACTTTAGCATAACACAAATACTAACAAGAGGTTCCTGTAGAGTACTACAGATACTTAGGATGCTAACACCTTCCCTAGGTATAACCAACCCCCGAACCTTAGATCTCTTATTATGGTTTTCTTCGATCTTTACCCTTTCCATTGGATAAATCAAAGCTCGGTGGTGAATTTCATGTTTTGTGATTCATGTTAATTAATAGCTTGGTATCCGATTCTCAGCGCAACAGACAGAAATGGAGGTGATGGTGGAGGCGGAGCATGGGAACTGTCGGAAGGGGAAGAGGAAGGTGAATTTAGGGATAACACCGGTGATTGGATGAGTGATGATGAGAATAATCTAGTAGGCGGCGAAGTTGAGGGTTCAGAACATAAAGGTGGTAAGGTTGTAGCTATTGATAGTGATATGTCAGTTGTAGCGTCTTTAGATGAAGGAATATCAATTATAAAAGATTGTGGCAAAAAGGTTTTCATTGGCGTGGTGGAAACTGACAAAGTTGGAAATAATAAAGAATTAGGAAAGTCAATTGCTTTTAATCCGGGTAAAGTGGACACAGTGATGGGACATATACCTGCTAAGACGTTGGAAACTCACTTGAGTTTGACAAACCTATGCAGGCTTGCGTTGAACATTAATTGTCATTCAGGTGAATTTGGCCTTGGATTAAATAACAACATTTCAGATCCAATATTTTGTATGGAAGCAGGCCAGGGGTTCTAAAATCTTGTAAGAAGCCCATAGTTAAAAAACCCCTTACGGAGATTTAAGATAAGCTAAAAATTCCTTTCTCACCTTCCTATTTTACTGCCCTATTACACTCTAAGAAACCCCAATTTGGGTTGTCAAAATTGGATAAAGCAATTGTCCTCTTAGCAGATTTACAAGATTCAAATTCAAGGTTTTCTGGAGGTTCGATTTTATGTTGTGATTCTATAAGCGATTGTGATGTTAATCAATGCAGTTCTTGCATTCGCAGAAGCATTAACGGTATCTCTTTAAGAGTTTGGCAATCAATTAAGAACATGGGTATTGAAGGAGATGGAGACGATGATTTCTTTGAAGGGGTAATCCGAAAAATGGAAGATGTCGATAGACAAGATTTCGAGACAAAGAGGGTGGCAGCAATCAAGTTCAAATGAATTGAGTTACTTACAATGTGAGAGGGTGTGGAAGTTCGTTGAAGAGGAGGAGGCTAAGGCAGATGCTATCAAAAGAAGGGGTTGACGTTTGTTTAATTCAAGAGACGAAACGCAAGAAGATGTCTGAGGAATTCGCTCAAAGCATTTGGGGGAGTTCTGATTTTCAGTGGTCTGCTATTGATGCTTGTGGAAATTCTGGAGGGATAATAACTTTGTGGAGGAAATATTTCATCTTGCCTACCTTTAGTATCAGGGGTAATGGTTTTCTTTGTCTAAATTCTACTTGGAAAAATAAGAACTGCTATTTGGTAAATATATACTCTTCTTGTTGTCTGTCTGAAAAGAGAAAACTTTGGGCGGATATTTTGGAGTTAAAAGCTACGATTGCATCAGTGTGGTGGATCGTTGGTGGTGATTTTAATGCTACTAAAAACAGGGAAGAAAGAAAGAGAAGAGGGATGGGTAATCGTTTGGAAATGGAAGAATTTTGTGAGATTATTAGGTCAATGGAGCTTGAAGATCTTCCATCTGTTGGAAACAGGTTTACATATTTTAATTCTAATGGATCTTGCATGAGTCACCTTGATAGATTTTTGGTTTCGGTGGATATAGTAAATGCTTAGAATTCGGTGGTTCAAGTCGTCGAGGATCGTGATATTTCTGATCACAGACCAGTTTTCCTCAAAACCAGGAATACAAATTGGGGTCCGGAGCCTTTTAAAATTTTCGACTGTTGGTTTGATCATCCGGAATTCATGTCATTAATGGATAGGGAATGGAAGTCATTTTAGGTTGAAGGAAGTACGATCCAGGTTCTAAATGGGAAGATGCAACTGTTCAAACAAAAACTGCGTTGGTCGAACTCAAATGTCTTTGGTAGAATTGATTTGAACATTGAAGGATACATTAATTCTTCAAACAATATTGAGAGTGAAATGGCAGATGGGGCTGAAGGTGGGATGGCGGATATTTTGGTTAATGGGAGCAAAATTTAGAAGAAATTTTGGGAGAATCTTTGCTTGAAATAGAGCATTGTCCATCAAAAGGCTAGGACCAAATGGGTGAAAAAGGGTGATCTTAATTCAAAGTTCTTCCATGGGTTGATGAAACAGAGATTGAAGAAGAATGCAATTACGTCTGTCATGGTGGGATCAGAAATGGTTGAAGAGGTTGTCTCAGTCAAAAAATTCATCAAGAATCATTTTGAAAGGTGTTTCAGAAAGTCCTTGGTGGCTCGACCAAAGATGAATTTTCATGATTTGGAAAGACTGTCTAGTGATGATAGCAATAAGTTGGAGGAGTGGTTCGGGGAGGATGAAATCAGGGAGGCGGTTTTTAGTTATGCAGCTAATAAAAGTCTGGGACTGGACGGATACAACATGGGATTTCTTCATAAATGCTGGGGGGTGATTCGACTGGACTTTATTTCGTGTATTCAGGAATTCTACTATTGTGCCAGGTTACCTAAAACCATGACATCTTCTTTTCTGGTTTTAATTCTTAAAATCGATAACCTGCAGCACTTGGCAGATTACAGGCCTATTAGTTTAATAGGCTGTGTTTACAAAGTGATTTCAAAACTTCTAGCTTAAATATTAAGAAGTGTATTGGGGAAAATCATATCCAAATCTCAAATGGCATTCATACCTGGCGGACAATTACTTGACGGCGTTCTCGTATTAAATGAACTTATTGATTTTGCCAAGAAAAGGAAACGAAATTGCGTCATGTTTAAGACTGACTTTTCTAAGGCTTATGACTGTGTGGAGTGGTCTTTTTTGAGAAACTTATTACACTCAATGGGGTTTGGTGTGAGATGGTTATCTTGGATGGAGGATGGGGTGTTCACGAGTTTCATGTCAGTGCTCGTGAATGGTAGTCCCACAGACGATTTCAAAGTGCACCGTGGTTTGCAACAAGGCGACCCTCTGTCGCTGTTTCTCTTCTCGATTGTGGCAGAAGGTTTTGCTGCCTTGGTCAGGAGGTCTTGTGAATCGGGTCTGTTTAAGGGATTCAAAGTTAATAATGAAGTCTCTCATTGTCTCCTTCAATTTGCGGACGATATAATTCTTATTATTGACGGTAGCTGGTCAAACTTATGGGCTTTTAAATCTATCATAAGGGGATTTGAATTGGTATCCGGTTTGAAGGTGAACTTGGGCAAGAGTTGTTTATTTGGCTTAGGAGTGGGTGATTATTACTTGAAGGCAGCTGAGCATTTTTTAGCATGTAGGATTGGAATATGAGAACATTGTCTATAGGTGGAAGAGTTACATTAATTAACTCGCTCTTAGAAAATTTACCAATTCACCATCTCTCTTTTTTCAAGGCTTCGACGAAAGTCCTGGACAAATTGATTTTGATTCAAAGAAATTTTTTGTGGCATAGTTCAGAGGAACGTAAAGGTATGGCCTGGATTAGTTGGGATGTTATCTGTAAATCAAAGGCGAAGGGTGGGCTCAGATTGAAAAACTTAAAGTTGTTCAATTTATCTTTGTTGGCCAAATGGTTGTGGCGTGTATTACATGATCCTGGGGCTATTTGGAATGGGCTGTTGCGAGAAAAATATGGCGACGTCGTAAATTAGATTTTTTCGCGTGAAGATACTCCAATAAGTTTCAGAGCCTCCTTATGGTGGAAGGATGTTATAATATTAAATTTAGCAGACGCAGTTGTCCCTTTTGTCGACTTAATCACTATCCAGCTAGGCGACGACACGCGAACTCCGTTTTGGAAGGCAAGATGGATGGGTGGCGCACCTTTAGCAGAACAATTTCTTGAACTGTATGAAACACAGGCTTTTCTTGGCAAAGTGGTCTATGAGATGGGTTTTTGGGCTGATAATGCTTGGAAATGGGAGTTTCATACTCAATTCTATGCTGCTTCTCAAATTGGGCATGAAAAGTTTAACAGTTTATCACTATTACTTCAAGACGTTACTCCGAAGAAGAATGTTGATGATGCTGTTCTTTGGCCTTTGGGTGAGTCTAATTTATTTTCTGTCAAGTCCTTTTACTCTATATTTTCCTTGGCTGCGGGTGAAAATGGGTTGGAGGAGCAAAACCTTGCTGCCATAAAATTTTTGTGTAAAAGTTTCATACCTTCAAAGGTAACGGTTTTCGGTTGGAGGTTGATTCTGAATCGACTGCCCACAAGAACTAACCTTTTACGTCGTGGGATTATTAGCATTCCTCATGATCTTGTCTGTGGTTTTTGTTTTGGTACAATGGAGGATTCAAACCATATATATATCAACTGCCCTGTGTCTAGGACAGTTTGGAGGAAAATGTGCGGTTGGTTGAGAATACAAGGGTTGAACGACATAGATACGACAAATCATTTTTTGGCTTGGATGGAGAGGCTAAGAGGTAGGTGTGCCAATAGGATAGCAAGTAGCATTTGGATGGTAGTTTGCTGGAGCATTTGGTGAGCAAGAAACCAAGTTATGTTCAATGACGCGATTGGAGACTCTGAGTCGATTGTGGTAAGGTATATTTTTTTATCTTGGTGGTGGATCTTAACTATATCTAAAGGAAACATTCGCTGTAACTTTTACGATTGGTATAAACAACCAACTGATTTTATATAAGGTGATTGTAAATATGTTGGTATGTTGTTTGTAATCGGGTTGTGGTACCCCTAGTACCCTATTTAATGAAGTTAGTGGCTTATAAAAAAAAGTGATACTAATGTATCCAAGCATCAATAGCATAGACATGCAACACATGGAAGTTCATTCATAATCTTAAAAAACCAGAAGAAAATATATACATCACAATATAAACTAACTGTATAATATATATGTATAAAAACGGAAGACACTTATATATCAATGCAATCACAAACTGAATCAAGGTTCTATAATTTAAACAAAACAACAGGGATAGAACAAACAAGTCGCATAAGCATAATTGCAGTAACATTCCAATATTAGATATAGAGAAAATTTCAAAGCATAAGTTAGGCAAATGTTGAAAAAAATGAACTAAACACGGAATAAACTCAAGAAAATACATTAATACCGAACACGATGATAAAATAAGTATTGAAACGATTATCGACGTTGCATGGTTGATGTTACTGCAATACAGAGTTGAGTTCATCAACAATGTCAGATACACCATTGCAAAGTGAAGCAGAAACTATCGCGTAATCGAAACACTGAGTCAAGTATAATCAAATGGCAGCAACAACTTTATTCAAAACTAAGATATGCAAAATTTAACACAAAATATAACAGAGGAAGTAATAAACAAAGTCACCACAATCGAAACGCATAAATTGTACATCAATCTAGAATCAATACACAAACTGTAAATAAACCAATAACGGATACGACATAACTCGAAATTGAAACACCACACAAATCTGAAACTAAATCAAGCCAACAAATCACATAAACCAAACACGAAATGGGAGAATACTGAACATGAAGCGGAAAATAAAAGAGGAGCATTGTTATTGATGCGTTAATGAGACAGAAATGTCGACCACGAAGTCTTTGTGGTTGTTTTGTGTTGAAGTGAATCTAAGGCAAGTGTGATGAGGAAGACGATAGCGAGGTAGCTACGTGTAAGGATGATTGTGGGTTGTGTGACAAAAACGGAGGTGAGGTTTATGAATTTTGCAGGGGAGTATGAATGGTGGAAGAGTTTCGTGGGTTCTCCATCAGTTCAAGAGGGGGTATTTTTTGGTTTGTAGCAGCGCAAATTTTGTGTTGTTTGGAGCTTGGATAGCGAAGTGAAGAAGAAGGGAATCATATGGAATATCCTTTATGATAAAGGATGAGAGGAAAATATATGAAAAATGAGGTGAGTGACGAAGAAGATTGCAAAGAGGGTGGAAATAACAAAATGATGATGGTTGGGAGAGTCTACTGAAGACGGCAGAAGAGATCGTTCGGTTTATCTTCAACTTTTCAATTGAGAAAATGAGAGCTTATTATGAGGGAGAATATAAGCAGAGAGAAAGAGAGAGGGAGAATAACGTGGTGTTTGTGAGAATTAATAGTGTTGTCAAGGTTGTGGCATGGTTTAATGAGCGGAAGTTCACATGGAGGGAGTGAGTTTTTTGTGATGTGAGGGTTGAGCCATAATAAAATGGGTAGTTTTTGTGTAAATGGGATGAAGAGGAATATTTTAAGAGGGACTCATTTGCTGCGGAAAAAAAAAATAGGAAAGAGTCTTATACAACTTTTATTTAAAGCAATGAGGGAGGATAAGTGGTGGTGTATCAAGAGAAAAAAAAGGGGGATCTCGTATGGAAAAGGGAGTGAGAATAATGGGTCCCCCCTTGTTGTGTCTCTCTCTCTTAAACTGAACAATACTTGTCCATTAAGTTTACTTGGTACAAATTATTTGTCTTGTTATGCTTATAAGTTGCTTTCAAATGGCAGGTCCTTGATGCAATGCAATAATACTAGGTTTCCAAAATGAAGCTAATCATAAAAAAGCTTTCTCAAACTTAATGAACAAGTGTTACCAAAAACAAAATAAAACAAAATCTTACTAATATTAAAAATAAAAGTGAATAATTAAAATAAACTAAATACTAATTAAATCTAAATTAAACTAAAAAGATTAATTAACTAAAAAATAAATGAAAATGATTAAAATCGGAATAAACAGTCTGGTATTGAAGTGCTCAAAAAAATAAAATGAATGTACTAAAATAATCAGCGCGAAATAAACGACTCGGAAAAATACAGCATTTGGTCAAATTTCGAAATAAATTATCCCCGGTTAAAAGGCTCGGACTGATCAAAATGCGACCGAAAAGCAATCGAAAAATTAAAACGAGCACGCCATGTTAAACTAGGCGGAACATAGATTAATACAACTGACGTCTGCAAGCTCAATTTTGAAACTTTTCGTCCACTTATTTTACGCACAGTTCATATTCAGTTTGACTGATTCTCCTGTAAATCCAACAGTTTATTATGGCTGACAATTTGGGCACTGTGCAAGATAAAATGTATGCCATGCTATGCAGATGATGCAGATGCTATGATAACTGTATCGATTCAAATATTCAGGGTCAAAATTGAGGTATGACAGTTGCCCCTATTTAAGTATCTTCAACCAGAGAATATGAAGAGGGTTAATCTTCGTATGATCGCAGTGGGAGATATTTAAATATTTAAAAAGATTTGAATTTTGTCCTTGAAAGCAGATGAAATGATATGATATGCAATGTTATGAATTTATGAGGGTCTCTTTTTTTGTGTTTCCTAGGGATATGAGGTATGAGATGAACCCTAGCACGACTTTTTATGATGGATGATGGACAAACATGTGGGGAATGATGGGAGCATATGGTAGAGGTGATCCACAGGAAACGTTCAAGACAATGGGTGAAGACTCACTAGGGATGAAAAATTGCTGGGGAAAAGACATTGGGGAAGATTCAAAGTATGTTTCATCAATTGGTTCAGACATGACCTGGCGAAATATGGAATACAACTGACAGTTCTGAAATCTTCTTATGAGAAGATCATCCGCAAAAAATAAGATATTGGAATCTTCTTATTAGAAGATCATCCACACAAAGCAAGACTATGACGACTCTTTACAAAGAAATCGATCGAAACAAACATCATTGGAGTTTTCCAATAAGAATAACATCCAATCTTCTGGAAATTCCTAAAAATGAAGAGTCACTCACGAACTTCTAGGAACCATCAAGAAAAATAGGGTGTTGCGGTGAGAATTGGATATTAAGCTATTAATTAACTTGAATCACAAAACATGAAATTCACCATCGAGCTTTGATTTATCCAAAGGAAAAGGTAAAGATCGAAGAAAACCCTAATAAGAGATCTAAGGTTCAGGGGTTGGTTATACCTAGGGAAGGTGTTAGCATCCTAGATATCTGTAGCACTCTACAGGAACCTCTTGTTAGTATTTGTGTTATGTTAAAGTGTGCTTGTTAAGGAATGTGCTAAGGATAAAGGTAAAGACCTATGGGTATGTACTAAGTATGCTCGCCAAGACATCGCATCTCGTGCCTACGTATCCTGACGGGAATGGAATTAGAGCATTCGTAGTTCCCCTCAATGGGGTGAGGAACTCTTGACTGTGGTCAAGGTTCCAAGGGAAAGTAGGGTCTGACAGCAAGATACCTATATGGAGTGCGGCGACTCCAAACTTAAGGTTAGGTAAAACATGGAAAGAAGTGTCCATGAGAAAGTAGGGTCTGACAGCAAGATACCTACGTGGAGTGCGGCGACTCCAAACCTAAGGCTAGGTTAAAAGGGTAATGAGATGTCTATGACTTTGAGGTCAATAGATAGACTTTCCTTTGGAAGGAGGGGAATATAGCATCTTGTAAATAAGAGTTGAAGTGGATTGAAATTAAGTGAACAATATGAGTTCAAGAATTCAAAGATAATGAACATCAATCAATATAAGAAATAAACTTCCAAGTATGAACATGACAAACATGGATAAGTGAACACAAGTATAGCTTTCAAACAAACATCTCGCATGCCACAGAACACTCCAAGGAAAAATCTCAAAAGTCCTCAAGAAAAAGTTGATGATTTTTCACAAAAATTCCGAGAATTAAATATAAGGTTATGCATATTTTTTGTTTTGAATTTTTAAAAATGACTGAAAAAATAATAAAATAACCATGAGAAATGAAATTATGAAAAATAAACTAAGTTAAGTACTAACAGTATGGCAGTCGCCACCAAGAGCATGGCAAGTGCCATCACTAAACATGGCAGGCGCCATATAAAGCATGGCCAGTGCCACAGAATCATAGCCAGCGCCATCAAACTCCATGGCAGGTGCCATGTTCTCATGGCATGCGCCATATATCACCATGGCAGGCGCCATGCATCTCATGGCCAGTGCCACCAAAGTGTGGCCAGTGCCATCTAAAGCATGGCAGGCGCCATGACCTTCTTTTCCTTATTCAGTTTTCAAACAAAATTCACGAATCAAAATCACAATATATCAAACAAGTTCACAATATGATTTGCAACATTTATTCAAGAATCAGACATTAACATGATAACAATATGAAGCAATGATCATGGTATTTTGAAAACAAAGTAAAAAAAAGAGTGAGTGTTACCTAGTGGAGATGGTCCACTGCCTCTTCACAAGTACGAATTCTGAAAAAAAAAATGGATGAGCTTCTTCTCCCTCAAAGTGCTAGCTGCTGCAGAACTATTTTTATCCCTCTTCTTAGTTGCCCAAAAAAATTACAAAATGCTAGTGCTTTGGATGATATGTGGTGCTGGATGGTGGAAAGCTCGAGCCAAAACTCTTGCAACAATGTTCTTGGAGATTTGCAAGAGTAAGTGATGGAGAAAATGGGGAGAGTATTCAACCTATGTTTAGGGTGAATCTGGTGTCCTAACACTGAGGAACAATGCCCTATTTATAGAAAAAGAGAAAGAGTGAAGGTATGGTCAGATTTCTTATTTTGTCCAAAACACCCTTTCTCCACATTTCCTTCGTTCATGCTGGCATTTGAACAAAGTCTTCAAGAGCCCTAGCCATAGACCCTGTGGAGTTTGTGTACTGATGGGATTTTGAGCAGAGGTACAAGTTACAAGGATAAAAGAGTTGCCATGCTTTGGTGGAAAAGTTTCTCTTTCTTCATGTCAAGTTGCATCCACTTGCATTAATTTGTTTAAAACACATTATTTTAAGTGTGCAGCTTGTGGGAATCGTGGCCATCACCATATAACATCATGGAAAGTGCCATCACTTCTTCATGGCAGGCGCCATCTTCTCATGGCAAGTGCCACACTTCACTCATGACAGGCACCATGTATCTCTTCATGGCATACGACATATATTACCATGGCAGGCACCATGTATCTCATGGCCAGTGCCACCAAAGCATGGCCAGTGCCATTTAAAGCATGGAAGATGCCATGATTTTCTTTTCCTTTTTTAGTTTTTAAACAACATTCACAAATGCTTTGGTGATCAGAAGTGGTAATGCATCATTATGCCCTAAGTGTGAAACTTGCATTTCAAGAAAAGACACCAAACTTCAACCAATTGAAACTCCCAGCTCACACCATTGATTGAGGGGTTCTACTACTTTTTGGAAAGCTTGCAGAACAAGGAACAACTTTCATGTCCAAAGATTTTTTATTTGAAGCTTGGAACTAGGTGAAAAATTGAGTCAAAGTTGGATGAAAATTAGGGTGAAAATGATCAAAATTTCACTAAGTCATAAAGGCATATTATCCTCCAAGTCTCATAACTTAAGAACCAAGTCTCTTTTGATGAAGGACCCTCCAATACACTTGATTTCTTGTTGAATAAGATCTCTTGAAAGTATGTGGGCTCAAATGGTTGGTGAACCCTTTAAGATATTTCATGATCACAACAAGGTTCTTCAATGATTCTTCAGGTTGAAACCCTATTTCCACAACTCGTGACCAGATGATCCCTTCTTGATTTCTCTCGACCCAATCTCTTGAGACCATGACATATGGTTGGAGAACTTCATGATTAGCCTCCAAGACCAACTGGTTGCCCTTGAGATCCTCAGTTGCCTTCTTTGAACATATGACATTCACACACCACTCTCAATCAATTAGTGGACACTTGTGATGGTTGTATGGAGCCAAAGAATGTCTTAGGAGACCTTGAAACATGTGAGAGTCTGGCTTATTGACTTTTGTTCTCTTTCCTGTGCAAACCCTGGCTTTCACATAAAAAAACAAACTAGAAAGATATGGTGGTTAGTTAACAATGCACAGATGATTGAACCCTAAATGTCAGTGCAAGATGTTATGACATCTAAGGGGTAAATTTTGGGGTACAACAGTTGCCCCTATTTAAATAAATTTACCGGATGGCACAAGGAATGGAAATCCTTGGGACATCAAGGTGAAAGGTATTTAAATATAGAAAACCGAAAATTTGCCCTTAGATGGAATGCAGATGCCAAGGACAGGGCAACAGACGTGCAAATGCTGACATGCCATGAACTTCTAGTATGATGATATGATGCCATGATAGTGCAAAAATATAGACAAATAAGACACAAAAAGATAAAGAGCAACCAAACACAGGTGAGTTTCACTGGAGAAGGATGAAGGTTAGCACCCAGGAGAAAGACTCGCTGGGGAGACTCCAAGGAAACACTGGGGATAGAAAAATAAAACTGAGGGGAAATCTCACAGATCCTCACTAGAGATAAGGGCTGGAGAGGTGTTCTCCACTGGGGAAAGATCCAGGGAGATGGACGACAGGTTCATAGTGGCGCTCCCGGGATTTTCATCCAAGTACAAACGCGAAAGTGGCACCGAAACAGAGTCACCAGCAATGTGTATTTATCCCAAGAAAGGGAAAGGAAACACTGCATAAACCTGAGGGAAAGGAAAGAACATGGTCTTGCGACCAAAAGAATTGGGTTCGGGAGTCGGTTACGCATGAGGAATGTATTTGCACCCTCACGCGTCCATCGTACCCGATGGGATCCACGTTTGCTTACTTCAATCAAAGGGTGATAGAAAAGATACTGGAAAAAGAATGGAAAGAGAACGAGAAACAAATATAGGGAAAATAAAAGAAGTGCTCGAATGGGCCCTACCCCACTGCCTACGTATCTCATCGGGAACATGAGAATCAGAGCGATGTAGTTCCCATCAACGAGGGTCGCTTTGTTTGTGTTTTTTAGTGGAAATGTCAGAGTGCGAGTCCTAGCAGTTAGGTGTTGCAGCTCGCTGTAGGGAGGCTTAGGCGTTACCTGTTTGCGGTGGAACGAGCTTGACGAGTCCTTAAGGAATGAGTGAAGGAGATGAGAGAAGAGTTTGTTTGTTTTTGTCTTTTAAGAAAGAAGTGTTTTGATTGCTTTTGTTTTTTGTAACGCACATTGTATTTAAGTCCCTCATGTAAGATCGAATGCCTCGCATATCGACCCAAGACAGGACGTATGCTAAACATTCCAAGAAAGTGAGAGAAGACCCCACACTTCCTTGTTCCCACATGAAAGGCCTAAATACAATTGGTGTTATGCCTTTATTAAGTGTTTTTTACCATTATTATAAGATGACAGAAGAGACTCAAAAGAGGAGTAAAGGTGAAAATCTAATGAGGGAGACTAAGACTCAATCTTAATGTTATCATACATGGTGATCCTATGGTTAATGTGGTTTAAGAAATCAAACCCTAAAAGAAAAGAGAAGAAGAAGATAGAAAGTAACTTACTTCCAAGATGGAAGTTAAGTTATTTCTAAGAAGGAAGAAAGAAGATTATGAAAGCAAAGCATTATTAAATGCTTAAACAACACAAATTGAATGATTAAAAGATGAAGAAAGAAATTAGAATGTGGATGCATATCCACACTCAAATGACTTACCATTAATCCCTGAAATGGTTAGTACAAACATTTACAAATGAAGAAACAAATTAAGATGAACAAGTAAGACTTACATAAATTCAATAACCAAGGTAAACACATCTTAAAGGTTAAAGGAAACACAAGGTCAGAATACACATCATAAGAATGTTCTCTAATAATATGAGAGCAAACACAAATCAAGTGCACACAAACAATGCCTTAAACCCCAAAGAAATGCATTATGGAAGGAGTAGATGAAGAATGAGTGGATGTGCAAAGTGATCATGCAATAATGCTTCAAGTAATGTCAAAGTCAGAATGTGGATGACCTAAACATGTGCCTAAACATGATGTACAAATGTAAAATAAAGCATACCATTAAGCATCCAAGCATTAAGAGTACTTATGAGAAGAAGTGAGAAAATATGAACATGAATTTAACATGGTAAGAAAACATTCCTGGCATAAGTCAAACCTACAAAAGTTCAATATGAAGCTCAAGTATCAAGGTAAGAAGTGGTATGACATGTTAGGATGAGGATAAGATGCACAAATCAATCACATTCAAGCAATTACAAGTCATTTAGAAGCTAGAAGAACAAAAACATGCATTTGGATGAAACATGTTCAAGTTTGCAAAGTAAGACATAAATGGCATATGGAAGAAATGCAATGCTTTAAAGTCAGAGACATGCATCATATGAAACGCAAATGGACAGTATGGCATGGCATAAACAAACCAAATAGAAGTCAAGTTGGAACTTAGATGCAAAAGAGTAAGGAATTAGGTCAAAAGGAAACATGTGAAACAAGTATTGAACATGTACACAAAAAGACATCAACGTCAAACCAATGACCTATAATTTCATTTAAAAGACCTATAATGATCTAAACATGGCTCAAGAAGTCAAGAAGAATGATATCATACAATGGCACAAGGGCCTTCTCAAGCAAGTAAACAAACATGATCAAAGAAGTTCACCAAAAGGGACCTCAAACAAGAGTCATCAAACAAATACCAAACATGATTGAAAAAAAATCAATTTAGGTCTCAAGAGACCTCAACCAGAGGCAAATATCATACCAAAATCCTATACAAAAATTCAGAAAGGAAGGACCTCAAACAATCAAGCAATAGTCACTTATGAACCATGAACCAAAATGTAAAGATGGAGGACCTTAATGCAATAAAAGAAAGTTCTAAAAATGAAACAAAAATATTTTTATGAAGTTTTGGATATTACTGAATGGATACAAAAAGATTGATGCAAAAATGTTTAAGAATCTATGAGAAATAAATTTTTGAAATGAAGATATGAAAATAGAAACAAGTTTCAAAAGAAATAAAAGAAAATTATGGAATGATATGTAAATATTCACAAAATCAAAAATAAAAATAATAGAAAATTATTTAAACATGTTAAGATGTCACATGAATTTTTGTATAATTTTTCATAAGGTTTTGGCATTCTTAAAAATCAATTATGAAACAAGTATAAAAAAAGAAATTAAAATAAAGAAAAAGAAAACAGGGGTGCAGAGAAGTAAAATATCACGTTCAAAAATAAAAATGGGCTCAGTGTGGGTGTGCAATTAGAAATTAAGTCTAATCCAATTAAAATTTGTGATTGAGTGTGGTAGCGTGTGTGTGCAGCCAAGTGAAGATGCAATCATGGCCGCACAATTCAGTCAACCAAAATTAAACAAAAAAGCATGTTGATCCAATGATCCATGAGGCAAGCACATGAAATTAAAGATGCACACACACGCATGTAATCAGTCAGAGAGAAAAAAAATAACACATGAGGAACATGTGAATTTTAATGCGTTGGCACGTTGTGGATCATTGGATCAATCAGTCAGTCAATTATCAACAAAGTCAAGGCAATCATGTGGACACAAATGCAAGCACATATTAGTTATCATACACTCACACACACGCCAAAATTTCATTAATGCGTTGGCAAGATTTACACCACACGATGCACTCAATCCAACGGCCACGATATAAAACTCAAAACCCTATCATATTAAAACCATCGGCCGAAGAAGGACCTCCGGTCATGTTCTCCGGCGAGCAACCACCACCTGCAAACTTTCAACCGTCCAGAAATCCACAATAAAGGTACCAAAATGAAGAGAAACTCATGTAGATCAAAAATTCAAGCATAAAATTAACACATCATGCACGCATAGCAAGAACAGAGTCCAAACACTTTTGCCCTAACTTTTCAACTAAGTTCCTAATGAACCTATCAACTAGCCAGGACACACGCATCTTCTAATAAGCTATAAACGCCATGAAAACAAGCTGAGATTAGAAGGAAAAAGGTTGAGAAACAAATCCTGAAACTGCAAAGAATTTTGAAGTATTGAGAAAACCAGAGATTGTGATGTCTTGAGCTTGTAGATCTTCAACTTTCAAGTAAAATAAATGCTGTTGATTTGCGAGTATATGAAGAAGATTAAGGATAACAGTGGTGCTGAGCTTGAAGAGATTGAATTGTTCTTGTTTGCTCTTGATTTAGGAACACCAAAACAATAGCCAATGGATGAATAATGAAGATGAAATCGTGAAGCGAAAATGAGAAAACTCA
The DNA here is from genome assembly GCA_022829125.1 of Lathyrus tuberosus. Taxonomy (NCBI): domain Eukaryota; kingdom Viridiplantae; phylum Streptophyta; class Magnoliopsida; order Fabales; family Fabaceae; genus Lathyrus; species Lathyrus tuberosus. The sequence goes on along the minus strand of JALAZF010000308.1, from coordinate 1,128,309 downwards.
GAGAGAAAGAGAGAGAGGTTCTAAGGTGAGTGTGGAAAATGAGAGTTGAAAATGAATTTGTGAAGAGTTTTTGAATTTATATGTTGGGTTTAGTAGCTTGAACCAAGGTTAATTGGGTGAGTTAACTGAGTTCAAGTTGAGTTAACTGAGTTGCCTCTAACTAACTGAGTCAAGTTAGTTAGGGCGAGTTAGCTTTGGGTGTGATATGGTGATGGATGTCCATGGTGTTATGGTGGAGTGTAAGTGAATCACTGGTGGTGGAATCACAGCTGCACAAGTTTTTAATTTCTATTTTCATGTATGAAGTAGCATGGATAGCACGTGCTTGCAATGTCATGTTGGTTCTAAAATGGCAAAATGGAGAATGATGTTTGAGCATGCGTGGGGCTGGTGTAAACAAACAACAACAACAATATCATTTTCTGGTTTTGTAGCAACAACACCTTCAATGTAACAGTGGATGTTTGAGGGTGAATATCTCTCATGTTAATGCATGGTTTAATGGGGTTTTGGTGTCAAATAAAAGAAGACTCATAGTAGAACAAGATTGATGTGAGAATTGGATTCAATTGAGGGGTGTAAGATAGTGTAAAGTTGCTTGGAACATCAAGGTGTGGGACTGGTTTGTGCGCGTGGCAATTGGTTGGTTGGCAAGGCAACTTGGTGCATGGGATTTCAGCATGAACATACCAACTTTGGACCAATATATCTCCGTCATAACTTGATCAAATCAAAATTTGTCCGACATCAACATTGAAGAGGGCATGGAAAGGAACAACTTTGATGTTGAAAAGTTTTTCATTTGGATCTTTTATCTTGAAGAAATTAAGCTTGACTTTTGGCACACCAGGTGTTTGTCAAAATTATGGCGCGTGGGCCTGGTCATGCTTGGTCATGACTTGATTTTGGACCTAGTTTTACCAAACTTTGATGGATCATATCTCCCTCAATATTGATCCAATGGAGATGTTCTTTATATGGATACGAAGCTTAGAACATGAACTTTAATTGGCTCAACTTGGGCCTGAGGTTTGGAACTTTTATCTTGAAGAAAGAGAGCCTCAAAGTAGGGTGCAAAATGGTCCAAAGTTGCCATTTTTGGAAACCCTAAAGTTTCTATTTTTGGCAGTTTTGTCATTTCTTGATTTTTCACTATTCCTCCATCATTTCTTGATCAAATCTTGTACAATGAACCTATATAACATGAATTTCATGAATTTGACCTTAGAAAGTCAAGAGTTGACTTTTTTCACTGCACAATTGACTTTTTCCCCAATTTCTTGACTATCAAGCAACTGATCAATTGAAACCCTTCTGAACCCAATTGATGAGCAATTTTCCATCCATATACACTTATGAACATAAGGAAAACCATGAAATCAAGTATTGCCCAAAAAATCAGAGATAAACTGATTTTAGGTCAAACCCTAAGTTTGGCACTCTCTGGTTAGGAAGAAATAACACATCCTCCAAATCCTAATTCCTCTGAATATGATGTATATCCCATCTAACAAAGATGACATATGGCCTTTGGAGGTGATGAAGACTCAAAGAGCTTGCCCATCTAAGGGTCAGATCCCAGTTTTTGACTGCCTTGTGTAGGAGATGGTGCAATGTCCAATTTTCTTGATGAATTCTCCTCTTTCAATGACTTGTGAGATCAAGTGAGATGATATATGATGTAAGAGACCTTTTAGGATTGTTGGAAACCCTTGGCTCTTATTCTCTTACTTTAGATAATCCACACCTCTGAAGAACCACTGATCACATGCCCTTATGCAAGATGCAATGCAATGCTTGATGTTTTGTTTCTCTATGCTTGAATGCAATGCAATGAAATGAAAGCTCATGCTAAATGATATGAAGAAATAAGAGGGAAAATTTTGGGGTATTACAGCTGCCCCTATTCAATCACTGTAGACCTGAATGGATGATAGTGATTGCTGTCAGCCTTTCAAGGTATGGAGGGATTGAATACCAAAAATAACCAGAAAATTTGCACTCTGTGGAGAAGAAGAAAAGGGATATAAACCCCACCAAATGAACTCTGCTTGAAGAAAACTCTTATGAGAAGAATAATACCGAAGAGATGTCTTTTTGCACGACGCCAGACGACTACTGGTTTGCCACACTACGGGTGGACTTAAGCAATGTCTTTTAGCACAACGCCAGATGACTAATGGCTTGCCACACTACGGGTGGACTTTAGCAATGTCTTTTAGCACAACGCCAGACGACTATTGCCTTGCCACACTGTGGGTGGACTTTAGCAATGTCTTTTAGCACAACGCCAGACGACTACTGGCTTGCCACACTGCGGGTGGACTTTAACAATGTCTTTTGGAATGGAGTCAGATGACTACTGACCTGCCACACTGCGGGTGGACTGTCCTTTGGAACGGAGTCAGATGACTACTGACCTGCCACACTGCAGGTGGACTTTTGCCAATCTACGGTTGGACTTTGCAGCTGAATTGCTACACTGCGGGTGGACTTTTGCCAATCTATGGTTGGACTTGCTGATGATTTGCCACCCTTGGATGGACTTTTGCCAATCTACGGTTGGACTTAGCTGCGGTCTTTTAAAGAGAGTCAGACGACTACTGACTTGCCACACTGCGGGTGGACTTGTGCCATTCTACGGTTGGACTTAGCCTTGTTTTGCCACCCTTGGATGGGCTTTTGCCAATCTACGGTTGGACTTTGCCTTGCTTTGCCACCCTTGGATGGACTTTTGCCAATCTACGGTTGGACTTTACGGGATAACACTTTACATGCATGTCAGACATCTCTGCTGAGTCTGCTGAGGAATAATAATCAATGACTTGAACTTAGAGACTCCTGAAAGGATGGTATCTCTGTTGGAGAATGAATGAACCATCTGTTTGCTTCGAATTGTCACGCTTGCCAAAAATAAATTGGACTTTAAGATACGGAGAATGATGATTCTGCCGGGAACTATTTCATCTGACTGGGGACGAATTCTGGTCATAGCAACTCCGCTGGGGATGAGAATTTTCTGACTTGGCTGGGGAAAGAATGTAATAACACTCTGTTGAAGAAGACAAGTAATTAAACTCTACGTGGGGATCTATCAAATCCGAGGAGAATCTGCTAACACTTTGCTGAGGAAGAGATTCTGTTGACCTGCTAAACTTTTGCGGGGAAGAAAAACAACTCAGCTGGGGAGTATTGTTGACAAGATTCAATGCTGAACTCTGTGAGGAGTACAATTACCGGAGACAAGTCTTGCTGGGGACTGGAACTACTCAGTCAGGGATACACAACTCCTGGTTAGAAGACATTCTGTTATGACTTACCGGGAAAGAGTCCTTAGATCTGCTGGGAAGGCACAAAGCAAATGCACTGTGATCAGTTAAGGAACGAAACTGTCAAGCTTAGAATAAGGGCCACGATATTCCATGCTAGCAAAATCTTCTGCTTGACGACTCCACTGGGGATAATGAGTTGACAATACCCTGCTGGGGGTACCCGCTTCAAAGCATCTTTCGCTGGGGAATGTCTCTTTAAGAGGATTTTACAAAAGACCACGCATCTTCAAACTCTTAGACAAATGCCGAGACTTGAGAGGTCACTCTACTGGAGATAATAAATCTGGAACATCCCGCTGGGGAATTTTATGATGCCCCATGTTTGGGAAATTCAACAACTTGCTTTTGCCCCAAATTACACGACTGATCTGAAGGAAACGTCCCAAGAGGATTTTACAGAAGACTTGCATCTTCCAACTCATGGACACTCGAGGCAACTCTATTGGGGAATTTGCAACCGTTATCGACACAGAAAAGCTTATAGCTGTTGGAAGTTATGAATAAGAGAATCGACTTAATAAGATACAACACTACCCAGCTGAACTTAACTCGTCGATATCGAATCCTCGCGAGCTACCGACATCCGAAGATGGACTCCATCAGTAAACATTGTGACAAAAAGTGACGTGGGGCCCTTCTTGAACTTGACTGCCCCGGTATTCTGCATGGGAATAAATGATTCCTCGTCTAGAGGATATGATCCATGCTCTTGGAATACCTGCACCTGTTACCTGCAACAAAAGAATATGCACACATGCCCCAGGAAATTGAGTGGTTTGAATCCACCATCCAGGATTACTCAACATTCAAAATGATTTTAAATGTTTTTCTGCGCATGTTATTTGTAAGGCTACAATGTTTTCAAATGCAATGTTTTATCAAAAATCAGGACGTTTTTGCAAACAAAACAGTAAAAAAAACAAAATAAGAAGCTATTGACTGAAATTCGATTTATTGATTGAAAAGCCCAGAATAGGCAAGTACAATTAGGAAGCAAACCCCTGGAAAGAGGAGAGTGCTGTAAATTGAGAAAAGAAACTATCCTAATGGCAACGTGAAAACGGTATTCCACTGAGTTTCGATTCTGCTATGGCCAGTATGTCTTCAAAACTCCCCGACCTTGCCTTCTGAGGAATTATCAGACCGATTCCTACCCTTTGGAACGTCAGTTGCTGAAACGGTGATAAAGTACAGATAACTCAGACCCTAGTCATTCGCTTAAATCCCTCTCTTGCATGGATCGCCCTTTCGGGTTTTCAATCCATCGGGATACCCTTTTTTGCCTGAGTTGTCCTTGCGGATTTTCAACTCACCGGGTGTACAAATTTTTTATTTTATATCCCTAATTTTTGCCCGAACCTTTTTATTCTGTTTTTGTGGTTCGCCGGGATGCCCTTTTTTGCCTGGACTTTTCTTTTTTTGTCCTGCAGGTCTATTTATGCGAAGTATTTTTTTGACTACGTCTGAGTTGACAAGGGATGAAAAGTCTTCGCCGTCCATGGTTGTAAGTAGTAAGGCTCTGCCCGAGAAGACCTTCTTAACCACGAATGGACCTTCATAGTTGGGAGTCCATTTTCCCCTGTGATCTATACTAGGAGGAAGGATCCTTTTGAGTACCACATCTCCCACTTTGTAAACCCGAGGACGCACCTTTTGGTCGAACGCCTGTTTCATCCTCCGCTGATATAATTGCCCATGACACATAGCTGCCAGTCGTTTCTCCTCAATAAGGTTCAACTGATTAAATCTGGCACGAACCCATTCTGCTTCGTCTAACTTGACATCCATCATGACTCTTAGGGATGGAATTTCAACTTCGACTGGTAGTATTGCCTCCATACCGTATACAAGTGAGAATGGTGTTGCCCCAGTGGACGTGCGTACTGACGTTCGGTACCCATGCAAGATAAACAGTAGCATCTCATGCCAATCTTTATATGTGACAACCATCTTCTGCACAATCTTCTTAATATTCTTGTTGGCCGCCTCCACAGCGCCATTTATCTTTGGGCGATACAGAGAAGAATCGTGATGTTCAATTTTAAAGTCCCGGCACAGCTCAACCATCATTTTGTTGTTCAAATTAGAACCATTATCAGTAATGATTCTCTCGGGCACTCCATAGCGACAAATGATATCCCGTTTCAGGAAACGAGCTACCACCTGCTTAGTGACATTGGCATAAGATGCTGCTTCAACCCACTAAGTGAAATAATCAATGGCGACCAAGATGAAACGATGGCCGTTTGAAGCAGTAGGCTCAATCTTTCCGATCATGTCAATGCCCCACATGGCAAAGGGCCAAGGAGATGACATGACACTCAACAAATTTGGAGGAACGTGCACCTTGTCTGCATAGATCTGGCATTTGTGACACTTGCGGGCGTACTTGTAACAGTCTGCTTCTATTGTCAACCAATAATACCCTAACCTCAATAGTTTCTTAGCCATTGCGTGACCTCCGGCATGGGTACCGAAAGAGCCTTCATGTACTTCATGCATTAACAAGTCTGCTTCGTGTCTATCCACGCATCTGAGCAGAACCATGTCAAAATTTCGTTTGTACAACATATCATCCTGATTCAAGAAGAAGCTACCAGACAACCTTCTCAACGTCTTCTTATCTTTAGTAGATACCCCAGGCGGGTACTCTTGACTTTTCAAGAAACACTTGATGTCATGAAACCATGGCTTATCATCAGATGTTGCATCAACAGCAAACACAAATGCAGGTCTGTCAAGACGAGATACTTCGATCTTAGGGACATGATTCCATCTTTGCACTTTGATTACGGAAGATAACGTGGCCAGGACATCTGCAAACTTATTTTCATCTCGAGGAATATGGTACAGCTTCACTGTTGTGAAAAATGTCAGCAATCTCCTTATATAATCTCTATACGGAACCAGGTTTGCTTAGTGCGTGTACCAATTCCCTTTCACTTGATTGATTACCAAAGTTGAATCACCGAAGATATCAAGGGTCTTAATTCGCAAATTAATCACCTCCTCAATCCCCATTATACAAGCTTCGTATTCAGCTTCATTGTTGGTGCATCCGAAAGTTATTCGGGCAGTGAAAGGCATGTGAACACCTTCCGGCGTGATAAGAACTGCTCCAACTCCGCACCCATTCATGTTGACAGCCCCATCAAACATCAAACTCCATTTGGATTTAGGGTCTGACCCCTCCTCCGGGAGTGGTTCCTCGCAGTCTTTAGCTTTAAGAAACATGATGTCCTCATCAGGGAAATCAAATTTCATGGATTGGTAATCATCAATCGGCTATTGTGCAAGATAGTCTGACAAGATACTTCCTTTGATGGCCTTTTGAGAAGTATACTGAATATCATATTCTGTCAAAACCATTTGCCACCGTGCAACTCTGCCTGTTAGCGCTGGTTTCTCGAAAATGTATTTGATAAGATCCATTTTTGAAATCAACAAAGTTGTGTGCCTGATCATATATTGCCTCAACCGCTTAGCAGCCCATGCAAGTGCACAGTATGTCTTCTCAAGCATTGAGTATCGGGACTCGCAGTCATTGAACTTTTTGCTCAGGTAGTAGATAGCATGCTCCTTCCTACTTGTGTCATCGTGTTGACCGAGAACACAACCCATAGAACCTTCAAGCACTATCAAATACATTATCAAAGGTCTTCCTAAAACTGGAGGCATGAGGATTGGAGGTTCCTGCAAGTATTCTTTTATTTTATCGAATGCCAATTGGCAATCGTCATTCCACCTGACCGTTTGATCTTTTATTAGCAGTTTGAATATTGGTTCGCATGTGGCTGTTAGGTGAGATATGAACCTTGCAATGTAGTTCAATCTACCCAGAAAACTATGAACCTCTTTTTCTGTTCTTGGTTCAGGCATATCTTGTATTGCTTTCACTTTGGCAGGATCAACCTCAATCCCTTTTTCACTCACAATAAAACCCAGCAGCTTTCCAGAACTCACCCCAAAAGTGCACTTATTTGGATTCAACCTCAAACAGAACTTTCTCAACCTTTCAAACAACTTTTTCAAGTTAATCAGATGTTCCTCTTCCGTTCGCGACTTGGCAATCATGTCGTCCACATAACATTCAATCTCTTTGTGGATCAAGTCGTGAAATAATGTTACCATTGCCCGCTGGTACGTTGCCCCTGTGTTTTTCAACCCAAAAGGTATCACTTTATAACAGTATATACCCCATGGGGTAATGAATGTAGTCTTCTCCATATCCTCAGGTGCCATCTTAATCTAGTTGTACCCGGAGAAACCATCCATAAACGAGAACACTGAAAACTGAGCTGTATTGTCAACCAGTACATCGATGTGGGGTAGTGGAAAATCATCTTTTGGGCTAGCTTTGTTAAGATCTCGATAATCCACACACATTCTCACCTTTCCATCCTTTTTTGGTACCGGCACGATATTAGCAACCCAGGGAGGATAATTGGTCACAGCAAGAAACCCAGCGTCCCACTGCTTCTGAACTTCTTCTTTGATCTTTATGGCCATGTCGGGATGAGTCCGACGAAGTTTCTGCTTGACTGGCGGGCATTCTTCTCTCAATGGCAGCCTGTGCACAACAATATCAGTATCCAGCCCTGGCATGTCTTGATACGACCAGGCGAAGATATCAACATATTCACACAACATCTCAGTCAAAGCTTTCTTCACATCTGCTTGCAGGCTGGCGCCAATCTTGATCTCTTTCTTAGCATCCTCGGTGCCAATATTGATGATCTCTATGGCCTCTTGATGAGGCTGGATGACCCTTTCCTCTTGTTTTAACAATCTGGCTAGTTCCTCAGGGAGTTCACAGCCTTTCTCATCCCCTTCTTTGGCTTGATAAATCGGTTTGTCAAAATCATACATAGCCATAGAAAAATCGTTATCAATGGAATTCTGAGGATCAAGTCTGCACGAATGGGTTCATGCTTTATTTTAGAATTTATTTTTAAAACAAAAAGAAACAAAACATTGCCATTTTATTATTTTGTGCAAAAATAAAAAATGAAAGACAGAGAACAAAATTTGAGTTCAAAATGTCCTTTATTAATGATTAAAATTGCAAATGCAAACAGGGTGGTCCTATAGATGAATCTATAAGCCTTGGGAAGAGTGCAAGATTTTAACATGCATTATGGTTAGAAAAACAAAGAAAATTACTCTGTTTGAAGAGTAACCCGGAGGACTTCTTCAACAGACCAATTCTGCAATGGTTGTCCCAGAGCGCGTGGACGTACCCAGTTGTCCAAGTCACAGTCACTGTCAACACCATCTTCTGTAGCTGCACAAGACTGATCTGGGTAAATGATTCCCCCACTACTGAAAGTGATGGGTCCACTGTTCTCTGCAGCTGAAGTCATAGAAGGATGATAACCAATACCAAACTTGTCCTCCTTCATTGGTGTCTCTATCAGCTTGCCCCAGCCTTGGGCGTTGCCTGCTCTGACAACCTCGACAGCTTGCTTATAGGACAAAATGGATGTACCGGCTCTTTCTGGCGCAAGGGAAGATTCAGGCACGTTGTCAATATTCACCGCTTCAAACAACTGGCAAAGCATTTCGTGAATTTCCCCATCCATTTCAATATACTTGAACGTGGACAAATGACTAACAAAAATGTCTTCCTCGCCACACACTGTCACAACTTGTCCCTCAAACTCGTATTTCAGCTTCTGGTGCAAGGTGGATGTAACAGCCCCGGCCGCATGAATCCAAGGGCGACCTAGTAAGCAGCTATACGCAGGCTGTATATCCATTACGTGGAAGGTAGATTTGAACACTTGCGGTCCAATTTTCACGGGTAATTCCACTTCACCAAACACAGATCTCTTCGTTCCATCGAACGCTCGGACAACCAAATCGCTTGGCCTTAAAATCAAACCATCAACTTCCAGCTTCATTAGCGCCTTTTTAGGCAAGACATTAAGCGAGGAACCAGTGTCTACCAGCACGTGAGACAACACTGCACCCCTACACTCCATTGTGATGTGCAAAGCTTTGTTATGGTTTCTTCCTTCAGAAGTCAAATCCCTGCTGGTGAACCCCAATCTGTGGAACATATGCTCTCTTCAACACTTTCAAAAAAGCCTCCCGGTGCGCGTCAGAACACATCAACAATGACAAGATTGAGATTTTCGAGGGCATCTGATTCAGTTGATTGACAATCTTATAATCACTTTTCTTTATTATCCTCATGAACTCTTCCACCTCGTTGTCAAAGGTAATCTTTGTCTCTGTTTCAGGCACAGGCACACTCTCAACCACCTATTTTGCTTTAGCCTTGGTCGCGGCCTCAACATCTTTATCACTGCGCAAAGTTTGGGGAGCAAACAACCTTTCGCTCCGAGTAAAGCCACCTACACCACCCACATTATCAATATTTGAACTGGCTGATGTCCCGACTTCCTGATTTTTCCCTTCGTAATACACATCTGCCCCATAATGCCATGGGATTGCTTTCGTACATGTAAACGGAACTGGTCCTGGCACCGTGATGGTAACAGGATTGGATTTTTCTGGCACAATACTTGCTACAGGAGCTGTACCTGCAGGCACCTGAATCTCAGCAGGAGTGTAATATATGGTCACAGTTGACACCTCATCAGTTTCTTTCACAGCCCGGTCAAACTGTAGACGTCCCTCGTCAATCTGACTCTGTAAACCAATTCTCAACTTATCACAGCCATTCTCTTGGCCCATACATTCAGAATAATCTTAATCACATCCCGGGAACACCTGTCCCTTCAATAAACGATCTTTTACCACTAACAACGGAGTCTTCACCTGACTGATATCCGTTACCAAATTTAACCTCTTTCCGTCTTCAATAGCACGCACATCTGCCACACCATGATCAGGCATGGGGTTCTGGAGAACATTAGGAGGTAACGAGAAATTGATTGCTTTGGCATCAATCAAATCTTGCACCTTGTTCTGAAATGCCCAACACTTCTCAGTGGTATGCCCCTGAGCACTTGAGTGGAACTCACAGTGAGCGTTAACATCAAAATTAGGTGGCAAGTTGCCAGCGGCAGGAGGTCTTATAGTACGAAGCTCAACCAACTTCAATTTGAGTAACTGTGGTAACAACGCTGAATAAGTCATAGGGAAAGGGTCAATCTTATGGTCCCTCTTCCTAGACCTCTGCTGGAAAGGGGGTTGCTGCTGCTGCTGCTGAACTTGCTGTGGTGGTTGTTGCTGCTGAACAGATGGTACTGGGATTGTCACTGCACCTACTTGATGGTAAGCCTGAGAACGTCCTCTGCCTCGTCATCTATATACAGCGTTGGTATCACCTTCTCTTCTTTTCTGACCACTAGCAAATGGTTTCTTCGTCCCAGAAGAGCCATCCCCACTTACATCTTGGATCTTCCCAAGTTTCAACAGACTCTCTATTCTTTCTCCAGCAATCACGATATCAGCAAATCCGGTTGATGGACACGCAGCCAATCTTTCAAGAAATGCCCCTTACAGGGTGCCTATAAACATGTCTGCCATTTCTCTATCCAGCAAAGGAGGTTGAACCTGTGCAGCCATCTCTCTCCACCTTTGAGCGTATTCCTTGAAACTTTCCTTAGCATTCTCTGACAACCCTTGCAATTGAGTGCGGTTGGGCGCCATGTCGATATTGTACTAGTACTGCTTTAGGAACGCTTCCGCCAGATCCTTCCAACTACTCACAGCAGCTCTATTCAATTTCATATACCAGGTCAAAGAAGCTCCAACCAGACTGTCTTGAAAGTAATGCATCCATAACTTCTCATCATCTGTATGGGCTGAAATCCTCCCAAAATAAGCTTGAATATGTGTCCGAGGACACGTATTGCCATGATATTTGTCAAAAGTAGGCGGCTTGAATTTTGGAGGAATTCTGACTCCTGGTACCAGCCACGAACTAGTAACATCAATACCCATAGAATTCTTGCACTCTATGGCCCGGATCTTCTCAGCTAACTCATCATACCTTCGGTCACCAGGGTTACCCATATCAGCATCCAGTAGGGTAAATTGGTCTTCTAGAACATCTTCTTGAATACCACCAACATTTCTGCCATTTCCATTACCCAGATTACCACCAGGAGGAGGAGTACCCCTTTTCTGTTGATTGTCAACTTGATTACCTTCGGGTGTGGTTTCTGGACGCTCAACCAGAAGCCTCAATCTTTCCTGAGCTTGTACCATACCAGTCATGAGAGTCATGAACTGGTCCATGTGTGCCCTCATTTCAGCCAAATCATTCTGCATTTGATCCATAATCCTTGCTTGATTTCTTTGAGTTGAGTACCGCTGAATATGATTCTCAACTATAATTCCTGAAACCAAATAAAGGTTAGAGACCCCGCAACAAGTACCTGTTATGCAAAATGAAATGTTATGCAATGCAAATGTCATGTTTATCATTTCCGAGGTGCCTTACACCCTGATTCCAATCTTAACCACAGAAATCTGAAGATCAGAAATCTTGATATAAAGAGACGTGTTGTGGTCATGTGCTTGTGTACAGATATCTGATAAGGACTAATTTTGAATAAAACTGCTCATCCCCATTCAACAAAGTATTCAAGTACATTCAAAAGAGGTTCATCAACAAATGAAATACAAGGGAAAGATGGATCCATCAACAAGCCTGATGGTAACCGTTAACAACAAATTACAAGAAAAAAACCTCAGTCTGATAATTCCACATCCTTCAGCTTATCACTTGTGTATTTGATCTCCTCAAAGAGTATGCGAGTACGCTGGTGATTCGGCTTTTCAATCATCTCTTTGATCAAAACATCCCTTTTCTCAAGAGCCTCAGTTAAGGAACCTATATGCAGCATCAAAGCTTCGTCATCGCACACTCCTTTGTGTCTCTTTATGCCAGCTTGCGTCTTGAGTATCTCCCTTTCTATCATGACTTCTTCAAGCTCTTTCTTAGTATTCTTCAGCTCTCTTCTAGCTTCTTCTAACTGTTCTTGACTTTTACCAAAGCTTTCCTGATACTTTCTCCTCTGCTCATGTGCTTTATCTTCAACTGTTCCTGTAACTTAGCATTTTCAATTCTAACATCATCCCATGCTCGCTAGAATTTGGCCAATGTATCTTTAGTCTGAGCTAAGTCCTGTTTAGTTGTCTTGTGAGCCTGAGTGGCAGCATCGGTACCTTTACTGATCTTCTGGAAGTGTTGTGCTCTTTCATAAAAATCTTTCTCTTTGGCTGCTAAGATCTTTTCTTCCTTCTAGATCTTTATTGCCATGCAGGGCTTTTTGGAGACAGCTACTTACACCAGCATTCTCTGCTTGAAGCTCTTTTACTATCTTCTGCCACTTTTCACACTCTTCAATAGCCACCATGGTTGGCTGTTCTGGCTCTACTGAACATAAAAAAGGTTCCCTTGAAAAGGGTAAAAGTAGTTCTTTTACTTTCATTTCGATCCATCTATCATATTCAGGATAAGACCTACAATCTCCTTTCCCAAAAACCGTTTTTTCATTTTTATGCTTATATTTCCAAGCATTCACTACTTCTGTCAACTTCTCATCTTTAGTTCCTGTAAAGAACAAAGATTTTTCAACGTCTTGCTCCGTAGGAGGATTCCTGGAAGCATACCCGAACTGTCGGATGGCCAAAACTGGATTATAATTGATCCCTCCTTTTCTGCCAATCAAAGGTACATTTGGAAAATTTTCGCATCTTGTGATAAGCTCTATTCTCAATAACCGATGATCAAACCAGATAATATTATCAGCAGTTAAACCTATCATTCGCTTAGACCATTTCGCAACATCTATGGTTTCCACAAAGGCACCTATTTGAGGCAAATGCTTGAAAAGCCAATGGCAAACCAGTGGAGTACAACAACTAACAGGTCCTCCCCTTCTTTTCTCATTCTTGTAATGCACAGAATGATAAAAAATCTCCTAACAAAGTAGGGATTGGATTTTGAAGAACGAAAACTCTCGTCGCCTGCATATCCACAAAGTCTTGCTGATTGGGAAAAAGAACTAGGCCATATATGCAGAGAGCCTAAATGGAATTGTAAATCGTCCAGTTTTTAGCATTAGCAGCCTCTTGAGCTTGATCAGAGAGGAATTCCAGATGAAATCCGTCAACTCCGTTTTTGCTACTCACACCACTCTTTATCACTGACTGATCTATTTGCATTGCAACAACAATTTCTTTTGTACTAGGAGAACCACCAGAAAAGAACGGTATTGCCGACATGATCGGAATCCCCAAAATAAATGAGAATTCTTCCAGTGTTGGCATCAAAATGTAATCTGGAAAGAGGAAACATCTCAACGAAGGCTCGTAGAATTGCAGCAGAGTGTGCAAAGCATCATGTTCATACTTTGTGATAGTACGGACCATCTTAACCAAATTCCCGTACTTCTTTTGAAACCTATCAAGAACACTCGGGCCAGCCATATCTATAACTTTGAGCAGTAAATCCAAGGTATGGTCTGGAAACTTGTAAGAAACATTGTTCTTCCTCTTCTCGTCATTCTCTGTTGAACCCATGGATTGGAATCAGAAGTGTATTATGCACCTATAAATGACAAACACAACCGTTATGATATGATAATGCAATGCAAAAGGGCATGTGATCAAGTAATCAGGTGTCTGTGCTGGACTGTGTGCATTGTGTCTGCACAAATATGATAACATTTTTGTAGGAAAGTGTCAAACCACTATAATAGGATACACCATCTGTATATAATAGTACCAACAGGACAGGGTATGTAGGAAGCTTGGTTACCTGCAAACCTGTAAACATCCCACCCACACTCACATGTGGATACTTAGAAAATGAGGATCCTCAGTTTCGGAGGTTTGAGAAGCAAAAGCACATTCAGCCCGAAGGATACAATGCTATGCCAATCAAAGAGGTCGTCCACTGATTCACCTAAAAAGTAAAGGCCATCTTATGCAAGTTCCAAAGTGGGCCCTCGGGTGCGAATGGGTTTGCCACAGAATGTGGTCTGCCACTGTCACCACTAAAGAGGGATGTTTCCACTAAGGTCCTCAATGATCAGTCACCAGAGTCGACAGCTCTCTAGATCGACATCCTGAAATGCACAAGATACGCACGTCAGAACATGTCCCAAGATAGCCTCGTCTGGCTGTGAATTTCGTGAATACCCAACGCACACCAGACGACACGTAGGTCCCACTACTCTCCACTCTAATTCTAAGTGTATACTCAAGCCTGTGTAATGGGCTTATCTCTCAGAAATCCCATCCCACCAAACAGAAAACCAGTCCAGCACAACAGTAATAATATGACATGTAATGCTAAAATGCAGTAAATACAGTAAAGTAAATAAACAGCAAAATAAAGCACGACAGTAAACACCCAATGAAGGAAAGAAAAAAAAAACAAGCGTTAGGATTGACTCGCTTAGGGATGGACCAGCAAGAGGTCAATCTGTCCCCAGCAGAGTCTCCAGCTGGCGCTCCCCAGATTTTCATCCAAGTACAAACGCAAAAGTGGCACCGAAACAGAGTCCCCAGCAATGTGTATTTATCCCAAGAAAGGGAAAGGAAACACTGTATAAACCTGAGGGAAACGAAAGAGCATGGTCTTGCGACCAAAAGAACTGGTTTCAGAAGTCGGTTACACGTGAGGAAGGTATTAGCACCCCCACGCGTCCATCGTACCCGATGGGATCCATGCTTGCTTACTTCAATCAAAGGGTGATAGAAAAGATACTGGAAAAAGAATGGAAATAGAACGAGAAACAAATGTAGGGAAAATAATAGAAGTGCTCGAATGGGCCCTACCCCACTGCCTACGTATCTCATCGGGAACATGAGAATTAGAGCGACGTAGTTCCCCTCAACGAGGGTCGCTTTGTTTGTGTTTTTTTAGTGGAAATGTCAGAGTGCGCGTCCCAGCAGTTAGGTGTTGCAGCTCGCTGTAGAGAGGCTTAGGCGTTACCTGTTTGCGGTGGAACGGGCTTGACGAGTCCTTAAGGAATGAGTGAAGGAGATGAGAGAAGAAATTGTTTGTTTTTGTCTTTTAAGAAAGAAGTGTTTTGATTGCTTTTGTTTTTTGTAACGCACATTGTATTTAAGTCCCTCATGTAAGATCGAATGCCTCGCATATCGACCCAAGACAAGACGTATGCTAAACATTCCAAGAAAGTGAGAGAAGACCCCACACTTCCTTGTTCCCACATGAAAGGCCTAAATACAATAGGTGTTATGCCTTTATTAAGTTTTTTTACCTTTATTATAAGATGAGAGAAGAGACTCAAAAGAGGAGTAAAGGTGAAAATCTAATGAGGGAGACTAAGACTCAATCTTAATGTTATCATACATGGTGATCCTATGGTTAATGTGGTTTAAGAAATAAAACCCTAAAAGAAAATAGAAGAAGAAGATAGAAAGTAACTTACTTCCAAGATGGAAGTTAAGTTATTTCTAAGAGGGAAGAAAGAAGATTATGAAAGCAAAGCATTATTAAATGCTTAAACAACACAAATTGAATGATTAAAAGATGAAGAAAGAAATTAGAATGTGGATGCATATCCACACTCAAATGACTTACCATTAATCCCTGAAATGGTTAGTGCAAACATTTACAAATGAAGAAACAAATTAAGATGACCAAGTAAGACTTACACAAATTCAATAACCAAAGTAAACACATCTTAAAGGTTAAAGGAAACACAAGGTCAGAATACACATCATAAGAATGTTCTCTAATAATATGAGAGCAAACACAAATCAAGTGCACACAAACAATGCCTTAAACCCCAAAGAAATGCATTATGGAAGGAGTAAATGAAGAATGAGTGGATGTGCAAAGTGATCATGCAATAATGTTTCAAGTAATGTCAAATTCAGAATGTGGATGACCTAAACATGTGCCTAAACATGATGTACAAATGTCAAATAAAGCATACCATCAAGCATCCAAGCATTAAGAGTACTTATGAGAAGAAGTGAGAAAATATGAACATGAATTTAACATGGTTAGAAAACATTCATGGCATAAGTCAAACCTACAAAAGTTCAATATGAAACTCAAGTATCAAGGTCATAAGTGGTATGACATGTTAGGATGAGGATAAGATGCACAAATCAATCACATTCAAGCAATTACAAGTCATTTAGAAGCTAGAAGAACAAAAACATGCATTTGGATGAAACATGTTCAAGTTTGCAAAGTAAGACATAAATGGCATATGGAAGGAATGAAATGCTTTAAAGTCAGAGACATGCATCATATGAAATGAAAATGGATAGTATGGCATGGCATAAACAAACCAAATAGAAGTCAAACTGGAACTTAGATGCAAAAGAGTAAGGAACTAGGTCAAAAGGAAACATGTGAAACAAGTATTGAACATGTACACAAAAAGACATCAACTTCAAACCAATGACCTATAATTTCATTTAAAAGACCTATAATGATCTAAACATGGCTCAAGTAGTCAAGAAGAATGATATCATACAATGGTACAAGTGCCTTCTCAAGCAAGTAAACAAACATGATCAAAGAAGTTCACCAAAAGGGACCTCAAACAAGAGTCATCAAACAAATACTAAACATGATTGAAAAAACATAAATTTAGGTATCAAGAGACCTCAACCAACGGGAAATATCATACCAAAATCCTATGCAAAAATTCAGAAAGGAAGGACCTCAAATAATCAAGCAATAGTCACTTATGAACCATGAACCAAAATGCAAAGATGGAGGACCTTAATGCAATAAAATAAAGTTCTAAAAATGAAACAAAAATATTTTTATGAAGTTTTGGATGTTACTGAATGAATACAAAAAGATTGGTGCAAAACTATTTAAGAATCTATGAGAAATAAATTTTTGAAATGAAGATATGAAAATAGAAATAAGTTTCAAAAGAAATAAAAGAAAATTATGGAATGATATGCAAATATTCACAAAATCAAAAATAAAAATAATAAAAATTATTTAAACATGTTAATATGTAACATGAATTTTTGTAAAATTTTTCATAAGGTTTTGGTATTTTTAAAAATCAATTATGAAACAAGTATAAAAAAAGAAATTAAAATAAAGAAAAAGAAAGCAGGGGTGCAGAGAAGTAAAATATCACGTTCAAAAATAAAAATGGGCTCAGTGTGGGTGTGCAATTAGAAATTAAGTCCAATCCAATTAAAATTTGTGATTGAGTGTGGTAGCGTGTGTGTGCAGTCAAGTGAAGATGCAATCATGGCCACACAATTCAGTCAACCAAAATTAAACAAAAAAGCATGCTGATCCAATGATCCATGAGGCAAGCACATGACAATAAAGATGCACACACACGCATGTAATCAGTCAGAGAGAAAAAAAATAACACGTGAGGAACATGTGAATTTTAATGCATTGGCACGTTGTGGATCATTGGATCAATCAGTCGGTCAATTATCAACAAAGTCAAGGCAATCATGTGGACACAAATGCAAGCACATACTAGTTATCATACACTCACACACACGCCACAATTTCATTAATACGTTGGCAATATTTACACCACACGATGCACTCAATCCAACAGCCACGATATAAAACTCAAAACCCTAGCATATTAAAACCATCGGCCGGAGAAGGACCTCCGGTCATGTTCTCCGGCGAGCAACCACCACCTGCAAACTTTCAACCGTCCAGAAATCCACAATAAAGGTACCAAAATGAAGAGAAACTCATGTAGATCTAGAATTCAAACATAAAATCAACACATCATGCACGCATAGCAAGAACAGAGTCCAAACACTTTTGCCCTAACTTTTCAACTAAGTTCATAATGAACCTATCAACTAGCCAGGACACACGCGGCTTCTAATGAGCTATAAACGCCATGAAAACAAGCTGAGATTAAATAAAAAAGGTTGAGAAACAAAACCTGAAACTGCAAAGAATTTTGAAGTATTGAGAAAACCAGAGATTGTGATGTCTTGAGCTTGTAGATCTTCAACTTTCAAGCAAAATAAATGTTGTTGATTTGCGAGAATATGAAGAAGATTGAGGATAACAGTGGTGCTGAGCTTGAAGAGATTGAATTGTTCTTGTTTGCTCTTGATTCAGGAACACCAAAACAATAGCCAATGGATGAATAATGAAGATGAAATCGTGAAGAGAAAATGAGAGAACTCAGAGAGAAAGAGAGAGAGGTTCTGAGGTGAGTGTGGAAAATGAGAGTTGAAAATGAATTTGTGAAGAGTTTTTTAATTTATATGTTGGGTTTAGTAGCTTGAACCAAGGTTAATTGGGTGAGTTAACTGAGTTCAAGTTGAGTTAACTGAGCTGCCTCTAACTAACTGAGTCAAGTTAGTTAGGGCGAGTTAGCTTTGGGTGTGATATGGTGATGGATGTCCATGGTGCTATGGTGGAGTGTAAGTGAATCACTGGTGGTGGAATCACAGCTGCACAAGCTTGTTGCACAAGTTTTTAATTTCTATTTTCATGTATGAAGTAGCATGGATAGCACGTGCTTGCAATGTCATGTTGGTTCTAAAATGGCAAAATGGAGAATGATGTTGGAGCATGCGTGGGGCTGGTGTAAACAAACAACAACAACAATATCATTTTCTGGTTTTATAGCAACAACACCTTCAATGCAATATTGGATGTTTGAGGGTGAATATCTCTCAAGGTAATGCATGGTTTAATGGGGTTTTGGTGTCAAATAAAAGAAGACTCATAGTAGAACAAGATTGATGTGAGAATTAGATTGAATTGAGGGGTGTAAGATAGTGTAAAGTTGCTTGGAACATCAAGGTGTGGGACTGGTTTATGGGCGTGGCAATTGGTTGGTTGGCAAGGCAACTTGGTGCATGGAATTTCAGCATGAACATACCAACTTTGGACCAATATATCTCCATCATAACTTGATCAAATCAAAATTTGTCCAACATCAACATTGAAGAGGGCATGGAAAGGAACAACTTTGATGTTGAAAAGTTTTTCATTTGGAGCATTTATCTTGAAGAAATTAAGCTTTACTTTTGGCACACCAGGTGTTTGTCAAAATTATGGCGCGTGGGCCTGGTCATGCTTGGTCATGACTTGATTTTGGACCTAGTTTTACCAAACTTTAATGGATCATATATCCCTCAATATTGATCCAATGGAGATGTTCTTTATATGGATACGAAGCTTAGAACATGAACTTTAATTGGCTCAACTTGGGCCTGAGGTTTGGAACTATTATCTTGAAGAAAGAGAGCCTCAAAGTAGGATGCAAAATGGTCCAAAGTTACCATTTTTGGAAACCCTAATGTTTCTATTTTTGGCAGTTTTGTGATTTCTTGATTTTTCACTATTCCTCCATCATTTCTTGATCAAATCTTGTCCAATGAACCTATATAACATGAATTTCATGAATTTGACCTTAGAAAGTCAATAGTTGACTTTTTTCACTGCACAATTGACTTTTTCCCCAATTTCTTGACTATCAAGCAACTGATCAATTGAAACCCTTCTGAACCCAATTGATGAGCAATTTTCCATCCATATACACTTATGAACATAAGGAAAACCATGAAATCAAGTCTTGCCCAAAAAATCAGAGATAAACTGATTTTAGGTCAAACCCTAAGTTTGGCACTCTCTGGTTAGGAGGAAATAGCACATCCTCCAAATCCAAATTCCTCTGAATATGATGTATATCCCATCTAACTAAGATGACATATGACCTTTGGAGGTGATTAAGACTCAAAGAGCTTGCCCATCTAAGGGTCAGATCCCAGTTTTTGACTGCCTTGTGTAGGAGATGGTGCACTGTCCAATTTTCTTGATGAATTCTCCTCTTTCAATGACTTGTGAGATCAAGTGAGATGATATATGATGTAAGAGACCTTTTAGGCTTGTTGGAAACCCTTGGCTCTTATTCTTTTGCTTTAGATAATCCACACCTCTGAAGAACCACTGATCACATGCCCTTATGCAAGATGCAAGGCAATGCTTGATGTTTTGTTTCTCTATGCTTGAATGCAATGCAATGAAATGAAAGCTCATGCTAAATGATATGAAGAAATGAGAGGGCAAATTTTGGGGTATTACACATAGGTGACAGGACGACACTGGAGGAAATAAAAGCACACTCTTTACTGGGCATGAAACCAGAAAGAAGACATGATCTCTACTGGGGATCAATTAACAAAGAATCAATATGGAAGAACATCAGAAAGAGAAAGTCACATCCAGAAGAACATCAGATGGCAAAAGAAACCAGACATCCAATAATGGCTTTAAATGAAAGGTACAATCACAATATCTGAGAATGGCATCAGATGAAAGTGAGCAAACAGGGATCCAAGAAGGCATTGGATGCAAAGAAAACAATCGTCCAATAATGGCTTTGAATGAAAGGTACAATCACAATATTTGAGAATGGCATCAGATGAAAGTGAGCAAACAAGGGTAATCCAAGAAGGCATTGGATGAAAAGAAACAATCATCCAATAATGGCTTTGAATGAAAGGTACAAATCACAATATCTGAGAAGGCATCAGATGAAAGTGAACAAAGACTCGATTTGGAAGAACATCAGAAAGAGGGACACATCCGGAAAAGCATCAGATGGTAAAGAAACCAGACATCCAATAATGGCTTTGAATGAAAGGTACAATCACAATATCTGAGAATGACATCAGATAAAAGTGAGCAAACAGGGATCCAAGACAGCATTGGATAAAAGGACACCAGACATTCAATAATGGCTTTGAATGAAAGGTAAACTCATAATATCTAAGAAGGCATCTGATGCAAATGAGACAAAAGGTGAAATCCAAGAAGGCATTGGATAAAAAGAAACCACAACGTCCAAGAAAGCATTGAACGAATATGAACAAGGAGATACCCAAGAAAGCATTGGATAAAAGGAATCACAATATCCAAGAAAGCATTGGACGAATGTGAACAAAGGTGAAATCCAAGAAAGCATTGGATAAAAGGAATCACAGTATCCAAGACGACATTGAACTGTGAACTTTTAGGAATGGTACTGAAAGTAAAGGAAAATCACTATATTCAGGAATGGTATCGAATGATAGTGAGAAAGACATCCAGGAATGGCACTGAATGCAAAGGAGAAAAACTCATCCAGGAATGGCACTGAATGAACAGATAAGACTTTCAGGAATGACACTGAAAGATATCTAAGAAAATTTGATGGGGGTTACAGAAGATAGGCAAAACTTCCAGGAATAACACTGGAAGAAACAAGAGGAATAAGATATCCAGGAATGACACTGGAGATCAAAAGAGACAGACACCCAGGAATGGCACTGGAGTGAAAGAATATAAAGATACAGGAATAGAACTAGAATGAGAGAAGAAAAACATCCAACAACAGGACTAAATGCTCAAGGAAACGACAACATTCAAGAATGGCACTAAATGAAAGGACGGATAACATTTTGGTAGGCGCCAAGTAAGTTGGACTTTGACCACAAGGTAAGACGTGGATAACGACACGACCTCGAACGAAATGCCAATGAGGATGAAACACTCAAGATATGCATATGGTATATGAATTATGCCATGCAAATGCAGATGCTGACGACACAGCTCAACTCGTTTGGTGAGAGGACAAGACTGGAAGACTAATTCCTCAACACGGAGAACACTGTCATTCTGCTTGGGGACTAGAGATGCTATTGCTGGACACATCTCTGCCACACTGGTAAATTGTACAGAGTAATGATCCTTGTAGAAATGATGGAAAGTTGCATGGGGATTCTTCAAGTAAATTGCCCCAAATTAGCTGACTGTTGTAGATGAACTGATCATTGCTTCAGTTTGTCTGAGTCTTTACATGACTGCTTTGCTGTACACTTGGAAAGCTTGCCTCAGTATGAGCCTTGAAAAATCTTCTGGATAAACCAATTCTGAGAAGGACTTGCCTCTGAACAACAACCCTTGAACTGATTCTTCAATAGGATTTGGAAAGAACATGCTCCTGATAGGATCACCGACCAAGTTTCTTAATTGTTTAAACATTCCTTGAGAGGAAAGCCAGTTTGCAAACAAAAGTATTTGTACTAACATGGTAATTTTAAAGCAAAGTCATGCAACTTTTGAAATCAAATTATTTTTGGAAGATGCAAAACAAATGAGTCACTGGTCTGAACACAGCGGTTAAAGACATTCAAAGTGAGAAGTAAAGCAAAGGCGTAACGTCAAAATAAATAAACTGCAAAGATCTTTGGGAGTCAGTTTACGCAACATTGTTGTAGTATGCTTTCAAAATAACCTTGCTTCAGATAGGTCTTTGGAGGGTTGTATCGTGAACTGGTTCACGGTTTAAGAAACAAAGGATAAAGGCTCAAAGTTTATTTGTACCCACCCAATATTCGTGATGAACTTTACTCATACGCTCAGTTAACTCAGGATATACATTCAGGTTCCCATATGCGGGGAATTGTACTGATGATAATTGTCGATGATTAAGACACCTTGGGTTGTCATTACTCCCTTACAACATTTAGTTGTCCTTTATTGCTAAGGTTTTGAGACCTCTTCTTGTCTTTACTGAGGTTATGAGGCCCCTTCTTGTCTTTGCTGAGGTTATGAGACCTCTTTTTGTCTTCGTTGAGGTTTTGAGACCTCTTATTTTTGGTTGTCCTACAACTTGTACAACATTTATTTATTTGACTTGAGAGAGCTGACTGACATCTTGCATGAAACATTTGTATTAGAATGCATAACCAAGTTAAACTGAGAACTACCCACCCCAAGGTTAAGATTGCGGGTTTTTGTTGTAAAGAAACTTCTACTTCTAGGCTTGAAGGGGTTAACGAGGGATTATCTTCCTTATTCCTCCAGTGTTTGGGAATTGAAACAATGCCTTACATCATATGCAAGGTCTAATTGGAAGCATACCACATCAATTATGGATATAATGTTTTCATCATCCTCATTCCAATCTTTGTATAATCAAGAAGAAAGTGGAAAAGAGATAAAATATTTTGCAAAAGAAAGCATAAAGATGTAAATAGTGGACAAAATGAATTGAATCAAAAGTTGCAATGCTCATTTCATTAATCACGAAAGTACAAACATAATTTGAAGGCAAACAACCAATACAAAAATAAGGACAATGCAAACAATAAGAAACAAGGCCTAGTGACTAGTTAAACACAAGGATGAGCTGTCCTATCTTTAAGAAGTAGCTGAGCTGAAGTCGACTGAAGCTTCACTTGGTGTGCCCTGGCAGAGGGTTTCTCTGTACATTGGGATTGTCCTTAAAGGAGAGGATTTTGTTTCTCATCAGCTCTTGTACTCTAGCCTTTAATGCAAAGCAACCTTCCAAGTTATGGCCTGCACCACCTTGATGGTATTCACAATGAAGATCAGCTCTATAGCTGGCTGGAAGAGGATTTGGAGGAGGAGGCATAGGCCTTGTGGTAATTAAACCTTGCTCAACCATACCAGGATAAAGCTCGGTGTATGTCATGGGAATAGGATAAAATTGATTCCTATTACGATACTGGTTCTGTCCTGTAGTTGGACGTTGGGAAGCTTGAACTGGTCGTGGAGCAGTAACCACGGGAGTGACCGCAGCAATAGTAGGGTGAATAGCATATTGAGGTTGGGGATGAGGCCTTTTCACTTCAACCACAACAGCGTTAGTCTGATCTTCTCTCTTCTTCTGGAAGTTTCCATAAGATTTCTTTGCACCATTGGAAGATCCAGCCGCAGCTTTACCTTCCTCGAGTCTCTGACCGATAGTAACCAAATCAGTGAAGTTGAAGAAAACACTTCCAATCATCTTCTCCCAATAGAATGGGGACAGGGTGTCCATGAACATTCCAGTCAACTCTTTCTCGACCAAAGGAGGTTCAACTTGGGAAGTCAACTCTCTCCAGCGCTGAGCATACTCCTTAAAAGATTCCTTCTCTTGTTGAGTCATATTTTGCAGCTGGCGGCGATCAGGAGCCATGTCGAGGTTATACTTATACTTCCTCATAATGGCATTTACGAGATCTTGGAAGCATTGGATGGAATTTTGCTCGAGACTCATATACCATTTGAGTGAGGCTCCACTCAAGCTATCCTGAAAACAGTGGATAAGCAGCTTCTCATTTCTGGTATAAGCAGTTATTTTGCGAAGATACATGACCAAATGAGCCCTTGGGCAAGAGTGCCCCTTATATTTCACAAATTCTGGAGTTTTGAACTTAGCATGCATAACAAGATCAGATACTAAGCATATATTATATGCATCCACATTGAAAGTGTTAGTACCCTCAACAACTTTGAGTCTCTTATCTATGATCGGAAACTGCTCTAGGACAACTTCAGGCTCACCAAAGTCTTCAGGCTCTTCACCCTGAGCACTGGCAGCATTGTACTTATATAGGGGATTCTCGAAAGAAGCTCGAACAGTCTGTGGAACAGCATGGACCATAGGTCTGGGCTCGGTAAAAACAATAGCTTGAAAAACTGGCATAACAGTCTGACCAACCATAGCAGTAGATGCACTCGGTGGAGAGTAGTTGTGTGGCAAACCAAACTCAGGCCAAGTTGAAGGTGGCATTTGAACAGGTGGAGGATCAACGCTTGAAACTTCCTGGATGACTGTCCTTTGGGGTTGCTCTCCCCTAACAATCAAGACTTGAAGCATCTCAGTGAGTTTGGTCACGCTTGACTTAATGTCGTCGATTTCCATTCGGATCTCAGCATTGTGTACTTCTTGCTCTGACATCCTTCGTCTGTAGTTAGCTCAAGTCCAGTATCGGTGTCGAGGAATCAGCTTGACGACTCATAGGTGACACTGGAAGATATAGACCACTAGAAATGAATTACTAGACAAACGCATGCAATGAATCAAGCAAAGATGCAAATGATATGTGATGCTGTAGCGAGCGATTTTGGACGCGGTTCTTAAGCGCTGGTCGCTCTCTATGGTTGAGCTTACTACAGGTCGATTCATTTTTTATCCTTTAAAGCTGATGAAGGAAGGGAAATAGATGTCTCCAATTAACCCTGCTTTGCATACTGAGTTTAAACAGCGGTCTGTTAGGTTACGAATGCTATCAATGTGGGGGGCCCTTGTACTGGTTATTTGTATTTTCGCCAATACGGTTTCCTTTCTTTTTATTTTGACAGAATGTTTCTGGCGGGGAATAAGGATTAGGATGTTAGGACTGATGCTTTTTGATGTGAGAGTATGGGATTTTGGGTTTTTGTTTAGTGTCGATTGTGCTCGCTAAGATTTTTCTTTCAATCTTATGCCTACGTATTCCCGTTTACCGAAACAGGGAAATCAGAGCGTTTGTAGTTCCTCCTATTCTATGGGAGGAAATGGTGTTTTTGGTGTCTTGTTCAAAGCCCAAGACGTGAAGCGAAAGGTGATTTATATCTTGTTCAAAGCCCAAGATGTGAAGCAGAAAAGTCTATTTGTATCTTGTTCAAAGCCCAAGATATGAAGCTAAAAGGGTGTTGACTTTAGAGAGAATTTGTCATCTCTAAAGAGGGGTTTGTCGATTACGACTGTTTATAAAGGAGAATTACTTTAACCAGGATTTGTGAATCCGGCAATGCCATAATTTCCTTTAAAGGAGGTTTCAACCTGAAGGAGAAGACTTTAACTCAGTGTAGAGTAATACCATCTTTCCTTAGGAATTTCTCATGCTAAAAGAGGGACAGTGGCATGGATGTAGATGATCTAGAGGCTTGCCGCTTACAGCAATTAGATAGAGGGGGGAGGAGTTGTTGATGTTTGTGTACCGTGAACGAGGCACAGTTTTGATGCTAAAAGGTTGATTGGATCAACCAGTGGTTTTCTTATACAAAGCCTAAGAGGAGGCTAATATGTGTCTCGTACAAAGCCCGAGAGAGAGGCTAAAAGGGGTTTTGACTCAACGAGGGAATCTTTTGGTATCTGTTACAAAGCCCGAGATGGAGGCTAACTGACTCAACAAGAGAGTTTGTGTATCTCGTACAAAGCTCGAGATGGAGACGAAAGGGGGGATTGACTCAACGAGGGAGTCTCTTATGTGTCTCGTACAAAGCCCGAGAGAGAGGCTAAACGTTGTTTCAGTTAAGTGACAGGTTCAGTATACTAATTTAAAGAGAAAATCAATTCTTATATGAGCAACATTGTACTCGAGGGTTTGGTTCGAGAATCCGGGTTACTCTTGTTCTTTAAGGAAGCGGGAAATCCGAAGGGTATTGAGACTGTCCGAGTCTATGGGTTTTCCTTCCTATTTGACGAAGGGGTCACTTGAGAATGTCTTTGAGACTCAAGGAGATTAGACTGTCCGTGTCTAGAGTTTCATCTTTTGTACTATGCTTTGAGAAACAGTAGTAGACTCTATGAAAGGACTGTTCTATTGAGATTACTAAGTTCTGTTCCTATACCTCTAGGAGGTCGTCGGGACAATTTGTACGAAGCCCAAGAGGAGGCTAGAAA
This sequence comes from Lathyrus tuberosus, assembly GCA_022829125.1. NCBI lineage: Eukaryota > Viridiplantae > Streptophyta > Magnoliopsida > Fabales > Fabaceae > Lathyrus > Lathyrus tuberosus. The sequence continues at coordinate 1,101,596 of JALAZF010000308.1, read as the reverse complement.
CTTTTAAGAAGCCGACGGGTCCTTGTACGAAGCCCAAGAGGAGGCTATCATTCCCGGAGGAAGAGATCCTTATATGAAGCCTAAGAGTAGGCTGTGAATACTTCTAAGAAGCCGTAGGGTCCTTGTACTAAGCCCAAGAGGAGGCGAGGTTGCTTTTAGGAAGCCTGTGGGTCCTTGTATGATGCCCAAGAGGAGGCCGATTGCTTTTAAGAAGCCGATGGGTCCCCAAACCCCGAGAAATTCAAGGCAAGCTATTCACAAGGAATAGATCAAGTCAGGAAAGTTCGAGAACTTGGAAGAAACTCAAGAGATGCCATTCACGGAGAAAAAATCATCTCTGGGGAGTAGAATTTCTTGACGAGTGCTTTTAAGAAGCCTGTGGGTCCCCAAACCCCGAAAAGTTCAAGGCAATGCTTTTCACCGAGAATAGATCAAAGTCAGGAAAGTCCGAGAATTTGGAAGAAACTCAAGAGATGCAATTCACGGAGAAGAGATTATCCCTAGGGAATAGAGTTTCTTTGACAACTTCTATGAGTGACAGTCTATGAAAGGGTTCACAGAGAATGCTGCCTTTCATATCTCCATATTGTTTAACCCCAAGAGGAGTGAAGACTGTGTCTGGTAATCCTATGGGGATCTAGTTTTGACTATTTCTACGAATGATCAACGGGCTTAATGCTAGACGTAGTTGCCGGGGAAACTCTAAATATCTATACTATTATTACACAGTTGATATGAGTTTATGAAAGAAGACTTACAGCGAAACAGCCCCACAATACAGTTATATGTATATGAAAGCGGTAAATGAAAGCGGATAAACACTTACTCGGTTGTAGAGCTTCCATGTTGTTTGGTTAGTTGTTCAACAAAGAAAGATTGAAAATAACAGTATATTTCAAAATCAAAGGAGAAAGTGCTTTGAAAAAGAAAGATTTGGGGCTTACAGCTCAAGGAGAGGCCCAGGGTTTTATCAGTGAGCGCACTGTTGAATTTGTACAGAGGGACTTATACAAGTGACTGAGGCCCAAAATGTTTTTTGTACAAAGGGATGGGTCTTACACTCTCTCAAGAAGCCCAAAAGGTTTAAAGAAAAAGAGTGGGGCTTATACAACGAGGGTATGCCCAATTGATTTTTCGTTTTAAATGGCGATCGCGCCGAGATTTTCTTTTAACGCGAAGGGACTTATACAATAAGTGAGGCCCAAAAGGTTTTGGTTAAAAGGGGGATTGGGTCTTGTAGTGAGCGATTTTGGACGCGGTTCTTAAGCGCTGGTCGCTCTCTGCGGTTGAGCTTAAACTACATGTCAATTCATTTTTTATCCTATTAAAGCTGATGAAGGAAGGGAAATAGGTGTCTCCAATTAACCTTGCTTTGCATACTGAGTTTAAACAGCGGTCTGTTAGGTTACGGATGCGATCAATGTGGGGGGGCCTTTGTACTGGTTATTTGTATTTTCGCCAATACTGTTTTCTTTCTTTTTATCTAGACAGAGGGTTTCTGGCGGGGAATAAGGATTAGGATGTTAGGACTGATGCTTTTGAATTACTGCTTTTGATTGATGGAGATATGGGATTTGGTTTTTTTGTTTAGTGTGCTCGCTAAGATCTTTTCTTTCGATCTTATGCCTACGTATTCCCGTTTACCGAAACAGGGAAATCAGAGTGTTCGTAGTTCCTCCTATTCTATGGGAGGAAATGGTTGTTTTGGTGTCTTGTGCAAAGCCCAAGACGTGAAGCGAAAAGGTGGTTTGTATCTTGTTCAAAGCCCAAGATGTGAAGCTGAAAGGGTGTTGACTTTTAGAGAGAATTTGTCATCTCTAAAGGGGGTCTGTCTGTCACAACTGTTGGGTGACTGGTTATAAAGGGAGGATTACTTTAACCGGGATGTGTGAATCTGGCAATGCCATAATTTCCTTTATAGAGGGTTTTAACCTGAAGGAGAAGACTTTAACTCAGTGTAGAGCAATGTTATCTTTCCTTAGGAATTTCTCATGCTAAAAGAGGGACAGTGGCATGGATGTAGATGATCTAGAGGCTTGCCGCTTACAGCAATTAGATAAGGGGGGAAGGAGTTATTGATGTTTGTGTACTGTGAACGAGGCACAACTTTGACGCTGAAAGGTTGATTGGATCAACTAACGGTTTTCTTATACAAAGCCTAAGAGGAGGCTATTATGTGTCTCGTACAAAGCCCGAGAGAAAGGCTAAAAGGTTTTGACTCAACGATGGAATCTTTTGGTATCTCGTATAAAGCCCGAGATGGAGGCTATTGTTTGTTTGGCTCAATAAGAACCTTTTTGTATCTCGTATAAAGCCCGAGATGGAGGCGAAAGGGTGATTGACTCAACGAGGTAGTCTCTTATGTGTCTCATACAAAGCCCGAGAGAGAGGCTGAAAGGTTTGACTCCGCTGGGGAGTATCATTGTACAAAGCCCAAGAGGAGGCTATGGTGACTGTTCAGTTAAGTGACAGGTCCAGTATACTGATTTTAAAGAGAAAATCAGTTCTTATATGAGCAACATTGTACTCAAGGATTTTGATTCGAGGATCCGGGTTATTCATGTTCTTTAAGGAATCAGGAAATCCGAAGGGTATTGAGACTGTCCGAGTCTGCGGGTTTCCTTCCTATTTAACGAAGGGGTCACTTGAGAATGCCTTTGAGACTCAAGAAAGTTAGACTGTCCAAGTCTAGAGTTTCATCTTTTGTACTATGCTTTGAGAACAGTAGTAGACTCTTTGAAAGGACTGTTCTATGCAGATGACTAAGTTCTGTTCCTATACCTCTAAGAGGTCGTCGGGACAATTTGTATGAAGCCCAAGAGGAGGCTGGAAACTTTTAAGAAGCCGACGGGTCCTTGTACTAAGCCCAAGAGAAGGCTATCATTCTCGGAGGAAGAGATCATTATACGAAGCCTAAGAAGAGGCTGTGAATACTTCTAAGAAGCCGTAGGGTCCTTGTACTAAGCCCAAGAGGAGGCGGGGTTGCTTTTAGGAAGCCTGTGGGTCCTTGTACGATGCCCAAGAGGAGGCCGATGCTTTTAAGAAGCCCGTGGGTCCCCAAACCCCGAGAAATTCAAGGCAATGCTATTCACCGAGAATAGATCAAAGTCAGGAAAGTTCAAGAATTTGGAAGAAACTCAAAGATGCCATTCACGAAGAATACATTCACCTCTGGGAGTAGAGTTTCTTGACAATTCCTAATGAGGTCAGCCGAAGAGAAGACTGTATCTGGTGATCCTATTGGGGATCTAGTTGTCTATTTCTACGAATAAACGAAACGGCGTCACCTAGTTCTAGACGTAGTTGCCGGGGAAACTCGAAATATCTATACTATTATTACACAGTTGATATGAGTTTATGAAAGAACACTTACAGTGAAACAGCCCCACAATACAGTTATATGTATATGAAAGCGGTAAATGAAAGCAATAACCACTTACTCGGTTGTAGAGCTTCCATGTTGTTCGGTTAGTTGTTCAACAAAGAAAGATTGAAAACAACAGTATATTCAAAATCAAAGGAGAAAGTGCTTTGAAAAAGAAAGATTTGGGGCTTACAGCTCAAGGAGAGGCCCAGGGTTTTATCAGTGAGCGCACTGTTTGAATTTGTACAGAGGGACTTATACAAGTGACTGAGGCCCAAAAAGGTTTTTCTGTACAAAGGGATGGGTCTTACACTCTCTCAAGAGGCCCAAAAAGTTTTAAAGAAAAAGAGTGGGGCGTATAACACGAGGGTAGGCCCAGATGATTTTTCCGTTTGAAATGGCGATCGCGCCGAGGTTTTCTTTTAACGCGGAGGGACTTATACAATAAGTGAGGCCCAAAATGTTTTGGTTAAAAGGGGATTGGGTCTTACACTCTATTAGAGGCCCAAAGTGTTTTTGAATGGGTCTTATAACTCAAGTAGAGGCCCAAGGTTATTTTTCAAAAGGCGATGATCGTGCCGTTTATTCGAAAATGTACAGAGGGACTTATACAACGAATGAGGCCCAAAATATTTCTGTACAAGTGGGTTGGGTCTTACACTCTCTCAAGAGGCCCAAAAAGTTTTAAAGAAAAAGAGTGGGGCTTATAACACGAGGGTTGGCCCAGATGATTTTTCTGTTTGAAATGGCGATCGCGCCGAGATTTTCTTTTAACGCGGAGGGACTTATACAATAAGTGAGGCCCAAAATGTTTTGGTTAAAAGGGGATTGGGTCTTACACTTTATAAGAGGCCCAAGAGTTATTTTGAAAAGGCGACGATCGCGCCGTTTGTTTTTTACGGTATCGGGACTTATACAATACATTGAGGCCCAAAAATGATTTGGTCAAAAAAAGATTGGGTCTTACACTCTATTAGAGGCCCAAAGTGATTTGAAAATGATTTATGAGAGTTGAATTAATCCAAAAACCCTAATTTGTTTTCAAAAATGTATTTAATTGAATAAAAATTCAATTAAAAATGATCAAAATTGTTTAACATATGAAAAGCAAATTGTGATCTTGGATTAATGCTTCAAAAATTAAGTATTGACCTACAAAATAATTAGAAAGCATTAAAAGTTGCAAAATCAATGTAGAAAAAATATTTAAAATGTCAAAAACAATTAAAATATTAATTCTTTGCAAAAATATCAATTATATGAAATAAATAATATTTTTGGGATTTTTTGATAAAATAAAATATTTTAACATTTTTGTGAATTATTAAAAAAAGAATCAACTCAAAATCATAAAAACTCATAGAGAAATTAATTTTTGAATCAATTAAATAAAAATCACAAAATTCAAATATTTGAATTTGAAAGAAATGGCGCCAAGAACAGCTGAAGAACACGCGCGTGTTCTGGGTTTGGCTGATTTGCATTTTCTATCCAATCTCCCTGAATACTTGATTATAACATGCAATCTACATATCATTATGCTCGTCTCAACCTCACGATCATGTCTATGTCCATTAATTTCATTTAAATTAAACATATAACAAGAAATCATGAAAAATACTCAAGAACCCTAATTTCTACATGAAGGCTGAGATTTTTGATACACGATTCAAACAATGCAATTATTTGAGGGAAAACATTCCATGCATGATTATGAACATATGGCCAAATTATTGTGCAGCAAAAATTGCATGGATCATGGAGTTAGAAGAGCTCATGCTTACCACTTGTAGCTGGTGATCGTGATTTGTGTTGGAGGTGTTACAGCTAGGTTCCAATGATGTGGATAGCTTCCCTAGGTGCCAAGTGATGTGTCTGAGTGCTTGGAATAGATTGAAATGGTTTGGAGTTGAAGATGGCACCTCAACTGCAAAACTATTAAGAACTTGAGCAATTGGCTGGTGATTTTGTGAAATCAGTGTTCCAGATGTTATGTGAGTGTTTGGATCACTTCTATATGATGTATGTGAGGTGTGTGAGTGATTGGTTTGATTGGAAAAGCTCTCAAACTCAAAACCCGATAGCTACCTTGCTAAGAAAGGCATTTTTGCCAAGAGAAAGAGATTTTGAGGAAAGCATCTGTTAGATGGCTTTGGTGTACTCAAACTGATCACAATTGAGCTCTATTTATATTAGAGCAAGTTTGTTTTGCAAGGAATAGTGAATGGCAACTGGTAAGTAGGTTTGGCCAATGTTGTCCAATGGAAATCCAAGTCTCCTCTAGCCATTGACTAGAGGTTAAGGCACAGAGCTGTGGTTCCCTTGGTCTTGGATAAGTCTTGACTGATTTCAGATGAGAATGGCTCAGTCCATGCCACCTTAATGCTTCCATTGAATGCTACAATCCAAATTTGGAGTCTTGTCCCTATTTTGGCCATTCTAGGGTCAACATGCTATTTCTTGTTCCATGGACTTTGGAGGCTTGGCTCAGTGATTGTCCCCTTTAGATTCAATCCTCAGATGTGTCCAAGTGGATAGGAGAATTTGAATTTGGCTGATTTTGGCAAATCGAGCAAAGTTGCAAATTCTGCCTTGCCTTTGACAGATTTCAGCAAGGCAACTTTCCAATGTCATATCTCATGACTCAAATGGAATTTGGAAATGTTCTTGGCCATTTTGGAAAGCCCTTACATGATATAACAACTATTTGAACATATTTGGTTTTGATCTCTTTTGAATCCAAGTGAAAAATCCCTCTACATTTGGCAAAAAGTGAAGGCAGATTCTGACTTAGTGAAAATTTCACTAAGTGTTGGAAAAAGTGACATTTTCACTTTTCAGCCATTTTGATCACTCCATAACTGAAAATCCTTAATGAATTGGACTTAGGTCTAGTTGAAGTTTTTGTAGAGGGTAATGAGGGCTACAAATCCATCTTTGGATGAGAAAAAATGGCTTTGTGGTTTAGGAGTTATGATCCTTCAAAGTTGGTACCCTTGTCACTTTATTTTTAACATAGAAAATTTTCTAAGTTTTTAAGGTTACCCCTTTTACAAGTTATCCCACTTTTCTTGATTTTTCTTGATGAATGATGATTCAAATCATACATTAACATCATTTTAGGGTTAAAAATCCATTTTGGGGAAAAATCTCAAAAAGTCAAAGTTGACTTTTGTGCACAGTTGACTTTTTATCAGATGAATTCCAAACTGTGCAATTCCTTAGGAAATCATGCCCTTGACCTAAATCAAACTTGATGGACATGTTCCATGGGTGTCATGGGGTATATTGAGGCATGTCCTAGGGTTTGGGAGCATGTCCTGGTCAAAAGTCAAAGTTACAGTTGACTTTTTCCTTAAAACCCTAATTGTGGTGCAGATGAAATTGAGACTTGTTGCTCAAGCTTCTTGGATTAATCCATTGTTACAAATGGATCAATATAGCTCATTAGAGACCCTCAAACCCTCTCTTGAGGTCTTGGCTCATGATTTGCCCCAAAAGTCAACTTAGGGGTGAATTAGGTCAAGAAACCCTAATTCCTGATTTTTGAGGTATGCATCCCCTGAGGCAAAATTGACTTGATGAATGGGTCCATGAGGTTCCATGGAGTACATTAGGTTGTGTTTTGGATCTTTGGCTTGTGTCCAAATGAAATTTTTCATCTGGAGGTCCTGGTCGACCAAAACCCTAATTTGGTGATACTGGCGATCTTGAGACTTGATCCACCTAGAAGGGAGCAACTTTGTGCTTAATCCTTGAAGTGGGAGTACTTTTGATCCATTGTGGATGTTTGAGAGGTTAGACAAGTTGAAGATCAAGTCATTCTTTGACTGATCCTTTGTCTAAGGCTCTGAGAGGGCTTGAAACCCCAATTTTGAATTGTAGTGAATGCTCAACAACCCTTGAGGCATTTGATGAGGCATGATGGTTCATCCACATTGTGATGATGATTTGCACAATGATGGAAAATCTTAGTGGTCAAAATTTGGGGTATGACAGATGCCCCTATTTAATCTTCTTGGACCCGAAGGTATTCGGGCATTCGAGGTGCAAGAGGATTAAATATCGGAATACCCGAAATTTTGATGGTGGTTATGAATGACTGTTTGCGCATCCATCTTCTTTTGCTAAGCAATGATACTTAGAAAAGGTAAACTTCCCCTCGATCCTGGTCTTCAGCCAAGGAACTGGTCTTAGTTGCGGAAACAAACTTCCCCTCGATCCTGGTTTCCTACCAAGGAATTGGTCCCAGTTGCTGAAATAAACTTCCCCTCGATCCTGGTTTCCTACCAAGGAACTGGTCTCAGTTGCTTATGTAAACTTCCCCTCGATCCTGGTTTCCTACCAAGGAACTGGTCTTAGTTTCCGATTTGAACTTTCCCTCGATCCTGGTTTCCTACCAAGGAACTGGTCTTAGTTTCTTTTGTCAATAAATTTTATTGACAAGGAACACTGTTAGTAGCGGTTTTCCTTCAAACTTTTCGCCGAATTTTCCTGGGGAGATGCCATTTGAGGGAAAAAGTTTTGACGTCAGACTTGCTGGGGAACCCAATCATCTGAATTGTAGAGGTACACAAACTTCTCTGTTTGGAGACGCCATTTGTCGATTCTACTGGGGGAAAGCGAGTCTCTTGAGAGACTGTTTCCACTTGGGATCTTACATCATACTTTTCTCGGGATCTTCCCGGAGAAATGCCATATGATGGGGTCCAATTTTGAGGTGCCGATGACCTTTTCATCAGTGGTCTTTCGGAGAAAGGCAGCTGTACTGCCAAATCTCTGCTTAGGAGGCTTTCTCTAGGGATTTTTCTTTAATCCGAGAAAGCAAGGATACCGTCTTCGATAGCGAAGAGTGATGCTGACTGAAGGTTCCTCTGGTCCTTCAGAGGTTCAAGTTATCAAAGTGGTCGAGGAGCCAACTTCATTCCAGAAATAAACTGGAGGCGAGGTTGTTCAAACGCAGCGTTTCCTGATGAGGCAAGAACTGACAACTCGATTGAGAGGACTGTTACCACTACGGGACAAGACTGACTAGAGTGATAGTGATGTAATATGAATGCGAATTCAAATCAAATAATGCATGATGTGTGTATGTTTATGCTGACAAAACTGACGCGACACACAAACTAAAAGATGAATATGACTGGATACTCGGCCATCGCGGGGCGTGTAGAGAAGTACCGTTGGTTCAGATAGTAGCAATTCTACCTTGCTTAGGAGAGATAATCCCTACGGGGAATACCGTTGATCGGGCTTAGGAGATAAGAACTCGGCCGAAAAGGTCAGATGGAATAGTCGCATCTGACACTGTTGATCCTTCATTCAGGCGTACTAGCCTAGAAGGAGTACTTTGATTCTGCACTTTGAAGTTCAAACGTCTTTGGAGACGCTATCGACGTTCTTTCGATGTTCAACAGTCAAAAGAAATTGCCATCTTTAGTTTAAAAGTAGAAAAAGTTTTAACGAGTAAATTCATTTTTGTTTCATTTCAAGAATCGTTGATCATGTTAAAATGTCGTTCTGTAAAGCTAAAACAAATAAGAATTACAAACAAAAGCACAAGGGCTCAAATTTTATTGATAAGATGGAGATCAGCCAAACGCGTGATTCCAAAGAGTATATACAAAGCTATAAAAATGGTAATTTACAGGGAAAAGGGCTACATTGAAACATAACGACCACTATCCTTCTACCAACTTTGAATTCGGGACATCCTGAGCTTCTGTCGAAGATGACCTTGACTGGAGTTTTCCTCCGATGGACGATGTAACTACTGCTGCTGAGGGACTTGCCTCTGTTGAACATAGTTACTTGCCATTATCCCTAATTTTTGCCTGGATTGTACTATGATGTTTCCAATCCATCGGGATGATTTTTTTTATATGTCTCTAACTTTTGCCTGGACCGCCCTTTCGGGTTTTCAATCCACCGAGACTTTTTTTTTTAGGCAAATTCCTCTCCGTCCATGGTTGCAAGTATCAAGGCGCCGCCTGAGAAAGCTTTTGTGACCACATAGGGGCCATCATAATTCGGAGTCCACTTGCCCCGAGAATCAGTGAGAAAAGATTGTATCTTCTTGAGCACAAGGTCCCATTTTCTAAAGACACGAGGTCGGACTTTTTTGTCGAACGCCTTCTTCATTCTCTGTTGATACAACTGACCGTGGCATAGTGTCGTGATTCGTTTCTCTTCGATCAGGTTTAATTCGCCGTGTCGGCTTTGACACCATTCAGCTTCGGTGAGCTTAGCTTCCATCAGTACTCAGATTGATGGGATCGCTACTTCTATGGGGAGAACTGCCTCCATGCCATACACTAGAGAGAAAGGGGTAGCCCCTATTGAAGTACGGACAGATGTGCGATAACCGTGAAGAGCAAAGGGTAGCATCTCGTGCCAATCTTTGTAGGTTACAACCATCTTTTGAACGATCTTCTTGATGTTCTTGTTAGCCGCTTCTACCGCTCCGTTCATCTTGGGTCGGTAGGGAGATGAGTTATGGTGTTCGATCTTGAACTCAGCGCACAACTCTTTCATCATCTTATTGTTCAAGTTAGATCCATTATCAGTAATGATCTCGCTTGGAACACCATAACGGCAGATGATATTGTTTTTGATAAATCGGACCACCACTTGTCGGGTTACATTGGCGAATGACGCTGCTTCGACCCACTTGGTGAAATAGTCAATGGCTACCAGGATGAACCAATGTCCGTTTGAAGCCTTAGGTTCGATCAAGCCGATCGTGTCTATTCCCCATATGGAAAAAGGCCACGGGGAAGAGAGAACTTTGAGATGTGATGGCGGTACATGAATTTTGTCGGAGTATATCTGACACTTGTGACACCTCCTCATGTACTTGTAGCAGCCGGATTCCATGGTCAACCAATAGTACCCTGCTCTCAGAATTTTTCTCGCCATTGTGTGTCCGTTGGCATGAGTGCCAAAGGATCCTTCATGAATTTCTTTCATAAGCATGTCTGCTTCTGGTCTGTCGACGCATCAGAGCAAGACCATGTCAAAATTTCTCTTATAGAGAGTGTCACCGCTCAGGAAGAAGTTTCCAGCCACTCTTCTGAGGGTTTTCCTGTCTTTTTTGAGTACCCCAGATGGGTACTCTTGTTTCTGAAGGAAGCATTTGATATCGTGATACCAAGGTCTGTCATCTATGACTGCTTCAATCGTGAAGACGTAAGCGGGCCGTTCAAGGCGCATTATGTCGATCTTAGGTAAGTCATTCCATTGACCTACACTAATCATAGAAGAGATAGTGGCTAAAGCATCAGCCATGTGATTCTCATCACGAGGGATGTGATGAAACTCGACTCTGTTGAAGAAGGGTAACAACCTTCTTGCATAGTCTTTGTAAGGAATCAATCCTGATTGGTATGTGTTCCAATCTCCTTTTATCTGATTGATGACCAAGGCTGAGTCGCCATATACATCCAAGTTCTTAATCCTTAAGTCGATCGCTTCCTCGAGACCCATAATACAAGCTTCGTATTCGGCCTCATTGTTCGTACACTTGAACGTAAGTCTGGCAGTGAAAGGAATGTGGGTACCCTGAGGGGTAACAATGATTGCCCCAATTCCATTTCCATAATGATTAACTGCTCCGTCAAAGATAATTCCCCATTGGGAACCTGGTTCTGGCCCTTCACTGGGTAGCGGTTCATCGCAATCTTTCATTTTTAGATACATGACATCTTCGTCTGGGAAGTCAAACCCGGTTGATTCTTGATCATCAATCGGTTGATGAGCCAAATGATCGGCTAAAATACTTCCCTTAACGGCTTTCTGAGCGTGGTCCTCTATGTCATATTCTGATAACAGCATCTGCCAATGGGCAATCCTTCCCGTAAGAGCAGGTTTTTCGAAGACATACTTGATTGGATCCATTTCTGAGATCAACCAAGTAGTGTGACGAATCATGTACTGGCGAAGTTGTTTGGCTGCCCAAGCCAAAGCGCAGCAAGTTTTCTCAAGCATCGTGTACCGAGTCTCGCAGTCGGTGAATTTCTTGCTCAAATAGTAGATGGCAGACTCTTTTCTTTTAGTTTCGTCTTGTTGGCCAAGTACACATCCCATTGAGTCCTCTAAAACTGTGAGGTAAATGATCAGTGGTCTTCCTTCCATTGGAGGTGATAGAATTGGCAGATTCAACAGGTATTCCTTGATACTATCAAAGGCGGTTTGGCAGTCTTCTGACCAAATGCAATCCTGGTCTTTTTGAGTAATTTGAAAATCGGCGCACACGTGGCGGTCATGAGGAATATGAATCTGGAAATGTAGTTCAAACGTCCCAGGAATCCTCTGACTTGTTTTTCAGTTTTCGGAGAAGGCATTTCTCGAATGGCCTTGACCTTGTCAGGATCAACCTCAATTCCTTTCTGGCTGACGATGAACCCAAGTAGTTTCCCTGAACGGACACCGAAGGTGCACTTGTTGGGATTCAAGCGGAGCTTGAATTTTCTTAAACGTTCGAACAATTTTGACAGATGTTCAACATGCTCACTCTCTGTTTTTGATTTTGCAATCATATCATCGACATATACCTCGATTTCCTTATGTATCATGTCATGAAACAGAGTAGTCATGGCCCTTTGATAGGTTGCCCCAGTGTTTTTCAAACCGAACGGCATTACCTTGTAACAAAAGGTACCCCATGGGGTAATGAACGAAGTTTTCTCCATGTCTTTCGGCGCAATTTTGATCTGGTTATAGCCCGAGAATCCATCCATGAAGGAGAAAATTTTGAACTTTGCTGTGTTGTCTACCAGCATGTCAATGTGTGGTAAATGAAAGTCGTCCTTTGGACTTGCCTTGTTCAGATCTCGGTAGTCGACACACATTCTGACCTTTCCGTCCTTTTTGGGAATGGGTACGATGTTGGCTAACCATTGAGGATATTCAGACGTAGCAAGGAAACCCGCGTCAATCTGTTTCTGCACCTCCTCTTTGATTTTGATGGCCATGTCCGGGTGAGTCCGTCTCAACCTTTGCTTTACTGGCGGACATTCCGATCTCAACGGTAAGTGATGTTCCACGATGCTGGTATCCAACCCTGGCATATCCTGATAGGACGAAGCGAATACATCGTGAAATTCTCTGAGAAGCTTTATCAAACCCTCTCTGGCAGTTGGACTGAGCAGTGCCCCAATCCTGATTTCTTTTCTCTTTTGCTCTGAACCCAAGTTTACCGTTTCCAACGGTTCTTTATGAGGCTTAATGGACCTTTCCTCTTGTCTGAGTAGTCGGGAGATCTCTTCTGGAATTTTGTTGTCAACTTCTTCTTCAGCCTCGAATACCGAGAACTCATAGTTGGGAGAAGGCATCGGATCATATGTTTCAACGGGGTGTAAAACAAGCAATCTGCATGACGTGATGATTCGTGTTTAGAAGAGATAGAGAAAATGCAAGTGTGTGCAGTGTATTTATTTATTACTGCTTGTTTTTATTTTTAATTGTTTTTTAGGATTACCATTTTCTGAAAAAGCAAAAAGAGAAAATAGCAATTAATGCGGAAGTTACAGAACGACGTTATTTTATTAATGAACAAGTCGAATCTTGAAACTACAGCCCTATAAAACAAAACTCTATCGCTTTGGGCGAAGCGAAGAGGGATATTTACATAAAGATAGCCCTATCAAAACATCTGTTTCACATGGGCAGGGTGAAAGGTTAAAGATGGCAATTACTTTGACTGATAAATGACCTTCGGAACCTCGACGACAACCCATTGGCGGCGAACTCCTCGGTGAATCACAAAGTCTGGCACCTTCCTTGATTTGTCTTCAGAAATAACGCTGATTTCTGGTGGAGCAGGATCATTGGAATCTGTTTCCCAGGCAGAGTTGTCATAGGAGAATTCCTCTGTTGCATTTTGCATAGCATTTGTGCTCTCAGCTGTATCTCCCCATCCAGTTGGCTGGATGTCTTCGAGCCTGATACGAGAGCTTCCGGGAGCGGTGTACTTGACCATATAGTCGTATTTTCCACTCGGTTGTCCCAAGGTGTCCCACACTTCTTTCGAACTGGAGGAGTCATTTCTCTCGATGACGTTGACCTCAAGAAAAGCATAGTTGATGAATTCAAGTCCTGCAAACGTTCCAAATTCATCTTCTTGTTAAGTAGTTTCTGAATGACCTGAGTGTTGCTCCCATGACACGGTGGGGACACAGGTATTCTGTTCAATGACGGTCAGCTGATTTTTATTGTTCGGCTGACCCTCTTGCCCCAAGTTTCCTGGGTAAGGCTGCCACATTGGCAGACCATCCATTGGGCCATAGTAATTGTAGTCAAAATTGTCTTTCATCAGAGTATCTTCCTCTAATGAATTTGGCGGAGCACGGCATCCTTCCGGATCACAATCTCCGTAGATCATTTCGACATCGGACCTGGGTATAAATCTCGGATTCTCTGTAGGAAAGCAAAAAGGAGTTTGTGTTTCGTCCTGCGACATATAACCGTCCTTGTTAAGATAGGACTTCCACTCTTCCTCTGTGTCAGAGGGATCTTCCTCATTGATAGCATGTACTGCTTGAGACACCAGGTGAAGGAAACCTCCACTGTGGAAGAAGTTCTGAAGGGGATGAAAACTTTCATCTTTAGCAGCTATCTGGGTACAGGTTACAGAAAAACCAAGACCCTTCTTTGTTTTATTGTCAATAGGAATGACAAGTTGTCCCCCTCCTGTCGTATCAGTACTCTCGACCGCTTTGATAGCATCGTTGTATGAGGAAATCGAGGTTCCTCCTTTGAAATAATTGTCCTTGTTCACCGATAATGCTTGGAACTGAGTTCCAATAACCTCCTCGGGTTTTATACCAGTAGATGATGACAAGTTGCTTACAAGCAAGGCTTGTTCCCCATAAACTGTGATAATTTGATCGTTCTTGACGAACTTTAGCTTTTGGTGGAGGGTCGAAGTGACCGCTCTAGCCTGATGTATCCAAGGTCTTCCTAATAAACAACTGTATGTTGCCCGGATATCCATGACCTGGAAAGTGACTTAGAAAGTGTGAGGACCAATAGTTATGGGAAGATCAACTTCGCCGATAATCGTTTTTCTGGATCCGTCGAACGCTTTGACGACGACCTCGCTGATTCTCATCGGAGGGCCCTTGAATGATAATTGCATCAAAGTGGACTTCGGCATAACATTCAGGGCTGACCCTATGTCTACCAGTACGCTGGCTAAAGCATCGTCCTAGCAGTTAACTGTGATATTGAGCGCCATGTTATGACGGCGACCCTCTTCGGGTAATTCCTCATCACTAAATCCCAAATTATTACAGGAAGTGATGTTAGAGACAATGCTATCGAACTGTCTGATTGTTACATCCTATTCCACAAAGGCCTGCTCCAAGACTTTCTGTAGAGCCTCCCTGTGCGCTTCTAAACTGAGTAACAGTGATAATACCGAGATCTTTGAAGGAGTCTGTAACAGCTGATCGACAATGTTATATTCACTCCTTTGGATGAGCTTCAGCATCTCATCATTGTTTTTTGAAAGGTCGGGATTACTGGACTGACCGACTGGTGGATCAGGAGCTTCTGTCTGAAGTTCCTTTTCTTTGTTAAGTTCTCCAACTCCTCGGTTGAAGATTCTACCACTCCGTGTTACACGACTGATGTCTGCAATATTCACGACGGAGGGTAATGGAATTTCCTTTCCATTTTCAATTATTGTTGCACCATATTTGTAAGGGATCGCCTTAGCTGATTCATATGGTAGCGGTCCTGGTAGATAGATGACTATAGGAGCCTTCTGATTTTTCTGACCATCGTAAGCAATCTCAATTCGTTCCCGGTTGGGAACTTTAGATTCGTCAAGTAGAGGGATGATGGCAAAAACATCCCTGGTCCTGTGATGTCCAGAGATTGGGACAACATCCTCGACTTGATCGGCAAGGTAGTTCGGCGTCCAGTTGATGGATCCAGAACCCGGATATGGACGAATTTCTCCACGATCCGCCTGACCCTGAAGAGCTGCTCTCGCAAGGTAACACCCTTGGTTGCTTTTCGAACAGACGCTACAACTGTCATAGTTGTGTGGTGGCACCTGGCCACGCCCACTTTGAATACAATGTAACCTCAATAGGTTAGCTTCCACTGATCGGACATCCTGACTTTGACGCCAGGTAGGATTCCTGTTACTGATACTAATCTGCTGAGTATCTTCATCCATATAAATTGGCATCCACCAATGATTTAACAAGTGCTGAAGTGCCTCCTGGACAAGGGTACAACCTCGATCGTTTTCGCAACCTGCTTTACAGCTTTGATAGTCATGTGATATTAAGAATTTGAGTCGGACCTGCTCAGCATGTAACTCTACAAGGTTGGTATTCATCACGCGAATATCGAAGATCTGAACCATGTTGATTTGATAAGACTTCCTATCATGGTAGTCTTGGATCCATCCAAGATCCATCTGACACTGGAGGGCCTCTTGTATGAAAGAGCATCCCTATTTGTTTACCGAGCAAATCAGACAGAAACTGTAATCGTGTCGCGGCAGATTATGATGTTGGCTTTGCCTTGAGTGCACCACCACCAAGTTGACATTCATTGCACGGATGTCGTGGTTCTGAATGACGTTAGAATTCGTGTAGACCATGTTAACTCCACGAGCTCGGTGCTCTTGGATCCATCCGAGATCCATCTATTCCTGCAGAGCTGCTTGCACTACAGAACATCCTTGGTTGTCTTTAGAGCAGATATCACACTGATGATAGTTATGAGGTGGCACATGGCCATATCCACTCTGTCTACAATGCATCTTTACCAGATTGGTTTTTAACAAGAGTACATCGTGAATTTGATAGACATTGTTAAATTCTCCTTCTATCAAATTGACTGCAGCCTTCTCGTGTTGAGGCAACGGGTTTGTGAGAACATTAGGATTTCTATCCTTGAAGGATAAGACCCCGCTCCTAACAAGCTTTTGCACATCAGACTTGAAATTGAGACAAGTCTCTATATTATGCCCTGATCCTCCTTGATGATAAGGGCATGTTTGATCCACCTTAAACCAAAAAGGCGGATTTTCCGATACTGTAAGAGGAGATTTAGTCTGAATGTTCCCCTTAGCCAGTAGTAATGGAAACAGCTCTGCGTACATCACGGGTATAGGATCAAATCCTGGTGGCCGTGTTGTACGGTTATTGTTGTATGGAGGACGAGCTTGCTGAAGAGGCTGTTGTGTCCTTTGTTGATCAGGCTGGCTCTGCGCAACATGAGGTTGATACGTAGGAATAGTCGCAGGGTTGATAGCAGGAGTCATAGCTGCCACCGGTTGATAACGTTGTCTTTGCTTTCTGAGGGAGATATTCCCAATATCTTGCTCTTTTTTC
This sequence comes from Lathyrus tuberosus, assembly GCA_022829125.1. Taxonomy (NCBI): domain Eukaryota; kingdom Viridiplantae; phylum Streptophyta; class Magnoliopsida; order Fabales; family Fabaceae; genus Lathyrus; species Lathyrus tuberosus. The sequence continues at coordinate 1,084,877 of JALAZF010000308.1, read as the reverse complement.
TTAGGGAGAGCACTACCGTATTTTTTAGTACCGCTCGTCGATCCAGTGTCTTTTACCAAACGTCCTTCTCGGACGGCTTCCTCAAGACGTACGCCCATGCCGACCATTTCGGTGAAATCACTGGGCGCACTGGCAACCATTCGGTCATGGTAAAATGAGCTTAAGGTCTTTAAGAAGATCTTTGTCATCTCTTTTTCCTCAAGAGGTGCACAAATTTGAGCGGCAATTTCACGCCACCTTTAAGCATACTCCTTAAAGGTTTCCTTGTCCTTTTGCGACATCGATCTGAGTTGATCTCTGTCGGGTGTCATGTCCAAATTGTATTTGTATTGTTGGACGAAGGAAGTACCAAGATCTTTGAATATGCTGATCGTAGTATGGTTTAAACCCATGTACCATTTTAACGCGGCACCGGTTAAACTATCCTGAAAGTAGTGAATCAGTAGGTCCTGATTCTCCGTCTGAGCTGACATTCGCCGAGCGTACATCACCAGATGGCTTTGAGGGCAAGAGTTACCCTTGTACTTTTCAAAGTCGGGCACTTGAAATTTGTGCGGGACTTTCACATTTGGGACCAAGCAGAGATCTGCGGCGTCCTTTCCAAATAGATCCTGACCGCGAATGGCTTGCAGTTCCTTCTGCATTTCCAAGAACTGTTCCTGGAATTCCCCCATTCTGTCAAACATGGTTTCCTTCTTACCAGAAGGTGTCTGTGAAATCTGTCCTTCCGGGACAGTGTGCACCACAGGGGGTGGTACCGTGACTACGGCAGTGAGTCTTGGCGTTTCCCGAAGTTTGTAACCTTCAGGAGTCTTTAGTATGCCCCTGGCATCTTCGCTTTCCCAAAGTTTGTAACCTTCAGGCCCAGCGGCTTCTGTTGTGATTCCCTGATCCTCAGTGATCGGCGGAACATATCCTTCCGGGATATAGTTAACAGGCATGCCCCAAGGACGATCTTTCGGCATCTGATACCTAGGATCATACTTCTCCACTATGGGCGTTGAGGTGATCTCTGAGATCACAGTTCTTTGTAGCTGAGCTTCTGCCATGGCTTGCATGTCGTTACGAAGCTTTCTCATATCTTCTCTCAGAGCATCGATCTCTTCCTTCAACTCTCTGTTTTCTTCCTCAAGATCATCCATCTTTTTCTGACGATTGGCCCGAGTATTGTACGAATGAGACAGTTTGACTCTAGAACTGAGACACAAACGTGAGATTCGCAGGTAAGAAGAATACGCGATGTGAGAATGGTGAATGCAATGATTATATTAATTGTTTATGGTTTAATCAAAATAAACTTTGATAATTGGATTGCAAATATCAAACAGTGGGGAAACCCCTTTTTATTGAAATTCAAAGGATTACAGAAATGGAAATACAGTAAATTACAAGGTGCAGAAACAGAAACCAAAGCTAATGGGTCCCGAGTCCTCTCTGAAGAGAAATCAGGTGCTGATTCTGGTATCTTCCTTTTCTTTAACCGGGGCTCTTGGGCCGTTGTTGGGTTGTCATTCCTTTGCCAAGTGAAATGAGCGAGCAAATTCCTTTGGTCATCCTGATTATCTACAGCATGTTGCTCCAAAATTTCAATAAGAACATCTTTTTCATTCAGTAATTACTGTATTTTGATGCACTCTACGTCGAGGGTGCGGTACTTGTTCTTCCAAGACCTTCTCTCCCGTTGAACTTTGTTGAGAGTAACCTGAAGCTTTTCAGTTTCCGTCGTGAAGTACATGACAGATTCCCTCGGTGAAAGAACTCCGTAACGAGGATAAGGCATCTTTAGCTTGAGAGCTCTAGTTTGTACCCAGTGGAGATAAGGCTCCACCGAGACACAATCTGGTTTTCCCAGAGACTCTCGTCCTTTCTTATGAACATGCTTCCAAGCGTGCACTATTTCCGTCTTTAGTGCTCTGTCACTTTCTCCTTCCTTGAAGAAAAGACCTTCCAGATGAACACCCGGTGGGATGTGTCTCATCGGGTATCCAAATTGATGAAGAACCAATACCGGATGGTAGTTGATTCCTCCCTTAGTTCCTATAAGGGGTACGTTGGGGAAGTTTCCACAACGATCAATGATCCTAATTCCATCATAAATCCTATTACACCAATCTATATCAGAGTTGGTAAGAGACATGATCTTCTGCGACCAACGTAAGGCACTCTTGCAATCCCAAAAAGCAGCAAACTTGAGCAAGTGAGATATAAACCATTTGTAAAGCAGAGGTACACAACATGTGATCTCCCCTCCGCTGTACAAATTTCCCAAGTGTACAGAATGATACGCATCTGCGAGCAAAGTTGGTACAGGGTTTCCAATGAGAAAAACCTTAATAGAGTTAATATCAGCGAAATTATTAATGTTGGGAAACAAAAATAACCCGTAGGTGAGCAAGACAAAGATGCTTTCAAAAGCAGTCACGTTTCCTATACTGGCAAAATACATGGCCTTCTTTGTCAAAAACTGGGCTGGCAACCCTTGGATGCCACCCTTAGTGGTTAGGTGAGTCCTGACCTCAGACTCGTCCAAATGAATTGCTCTCGCAATGGTCTGATTCTTTGGAATTTATTCCAGTCCAGAAAATGGAGCTCGATCAGTAATGTGTAGATCAGTCAGATGAGAATACTCCTCCAGTGTTGGTGCAAGCTGGTAATCCGGGAATGTGAAACAGTGATGAACCGGATCATAAAACTGAATGAGCGCGTCCATGATTCCCTCAATCACATAGACTCTTAACAGTGGTAACAAACCTCCGTGCTTGGCTCTGAAAGCCTCAGGGTTAGTGATCATCCTCGCTAACCTTCTTAAATCCTCTAGTTTTGGAACCTTGAAGGTATACTGGTGAGTTCTCCTTCTACCGAAATCCATTAGTGCAATCCTTTTCTCTGATATTTGCAATCACAGTCTTAGTTTAATTTGAAAAACAGAGAGACTAGAAGAGAAGTTTTTTGAATGTTTTAATGTTTTTTAAATGAATGTATGAATGCAGCACACAAAAACATAGAAAAAACATGGGGTCAAAGGGTCGTTGTCAAGAAGTCAAGGCTCTACCCATCCCCAAAGGTTTATACTAGGGTGATTTTTGTACCTGTACTCATTATCATCAGCTCCTCCCATGAAAGCAAAACAACAAGCGGATCGCCAGCAAGTTGTAGAGCAATCTTAGAGTAAGTGCCATTAACCGAGAATAGATCACCAGCCTCAAATGAGGGTAGTATCGCATAACAACTATTCCCGATAGCTTCCGCACTACGAAAGGGTTTAGCTCCTCAGCTTCTCAGACTTAACAACCGGCCCATTGTCTAGGTGAGAGAATGGGTTGCGTTGGTCAGCCTCCACTGAGGTTGATGATCGACCCCGTCGCCATCACTTATCTTAAGTGTATACTTAATCTTTCCACATACGGCATCACCCGCATTCCCATTAGCAGAAAAATAAACATGTATAGCAATTAGGAAAAGCAGTATATATATTTGTCCTAAACATCCTAGACCTTTAAAGCTATGAATCCTAAGTTCCTGACAGAAAATGGGTTCCCCGGCGGAAGCCCCAATCTGTGGTTTTCACACAAGAGAAGAGAAGAAAAAAGAAACTGAAGAGACAGAGCCCCACGGTGGGCGCCATTTTTCTGTAGCGAGCGATTTTGGACGCGTTTCTTAAGCGTTGGTCGCTCTCTGTGGTTGAGCTTAAACTACAGGTCGATTCATTTTTTATCCTATTAAAGCTGATGAAGGAAGGGAAATAGATGTCTCCAATTAACCCTGCTTTACATACTAAGTTTAAACAGCGGTCTGTTAGGTTACGGATGCGATCAATGTGGGGGGGCCTTTGTACTGGTTATTTGTATTTTCGCCAATACTGTTTTCTTTCTTTTTATCTAGACAGAAGGTTTCTGGCGGGGAACAAGGATTAGGATGTTAGGACTGATGCTTTTGAATTACTGCTTTTGATTGATGGAGATATGGGATTTGGTTTTTTTGTTTAGTGTGCTCGCTAAGATCTTTTCTTTCGATCTTATGCCAACGTATTCCCGTTTACCGAAACAGGGAAATCAGAGCGTTCGTAGTTCCTCCTATTCTATGGGACGAAATGGTTGTTTTGGTGTCTTGTTCAAAGCCCAAGACGTGAAGCGAAAACGTGGTTTGTATCTTGTTCAAAGCCCAAGATGTGAAGCTGAAAGGGTGTTGACTTTTAGAGAGAATTTGTCATCTCTAAAGGTGGTCTGTCTGTCACAACTGTTGGGTGACTGGTTATAAAGGGAGGATTACTTTAACCGGGATGTGTGAATCCGGCAATGCCATAATTTCCTTTATAGGGGGTTTTAACCTAAAGGAGAAGACTTTAACTCAGTGTAGAGCAATGATATCTTTCCTTAGGAATTCTTATGCTAAAAGAAGGACAGTGGCATGGATGTAGATGATCCAGAGGCTTCCCGCTTACAGCAATTAGATGAAAGGGGAGGAGTTGTTGATGTTTGTGTACTGTGAACGAGGCACAGCTTTGACGCTGAAAGGTTGATTGGATCAACCAGCGGTTTTCTTATACAAAGCCTAAGAGGAGGCTATTATGTGTCTCATACAAAGCCCGAGAGAAAGGCTAAAAGGTTTTGACTCAACGATGGAATCTTTTGGTATCTCGTATAAAGCCCGAGATGGAGGTTATTGTTTGTTTGGCTCAATAAGAACCTTTTTGTATCTCGTATAAAGCCCGAGATGGAGGCGAAAGGGTGATTGACTCAACGAGGGAGTCTCTTATGTGTCTCGTACAAAGCCCGAGAGAGAGGCTGAAAGGTTTGACTCCGCTGGGGAGTATCATTGTACAAAGCCCAAGAGGAGGCTATGGTGACTGTTCAGTTAAGTGACAGGTCCAGTATACTGATTTTAAAGAGAAAATCAGTTCTTATATAAGCAACATTGTACTCAAGGATTTTGATTCGAGGATCCGGGTTATACTTGTTCTTTAAGGAATCGGGAAATCCGAAGGGTATTGAGACTGTCCGAGTCTGCGGGTTTCCTTCCTATTTAACGAAGGGGTCACTTGAGAATGCCTTTGAGACTCAAGGAAGTTAGACTGTCCAAGTCTAGAGTTTCATCTTTTGTACTATGCTTTGAGAACAGTAGTAGACTCTTTGAAAGGATTGTTCTATGCAGATGACTAAGTTCTGTTCCTATACCTCTAAGAGGTCGTCGGGACAATTTGTATGAAGCCCAAGAGGAGGCTGGAAACTTTTAAGAAGCCGACGGGTCCTTGTACTAAGCCCAAGAGAAGGCTATCATTCCCGGAGGAAGAGATCATTATACGAAGCCTAAGAGGAGGCTGTGAATACTTCTAAGAAGCCGTAGGGTCCTTGTACTAAGCCCAAGAGGAGGCGGGGTTGCTTTTAGGAAGCCTGTGGGTCCTTGTACGATGCCCAAGAGGAGGCCGATGCTTTTAAGAAGCCCGTGGGTCCCCAAACCCCGAGAAATTCAAGGCAATGCTATTCACCGAGAATAGATCAAAGTCAGGAAAGTTCGAGAATTTGGAAGAAACTCAAAGATGCCATTCACGGAGAATACATTCACCTCTAGGAGTAGAGTTTCTTGACAATTCCTAATGAGGACAGCCGAAGAGAAGACTGTATCTGTTGATCCTATTGGGGATCTAGTTGTCTATTTCTATGAATAAACGAAACGGCGTCACCTAGTTCTAGACGTAGTTGTCGGGGAAATTCGAAATATCTATACTATTATTACACAGTTGATATGAGTTTATGAAAGAAGACTTACAGTGAAACAGCCCCACAATACAGTTATATGTATATGAAAGCGGTAAATGAAAGCAATAACCACTTACTCGGTTGTAGAGCTTCCATGCTGTTTGGTTAGTTGTTCAACAAAGAAAGATTGAAAACAACAGTATATTCAAAATCAAAGGAGAAAGTGCTTTGAAAAAGAAAGATTTGGGGCTTACAGCTCAAGGAGAGGCCCAGGGTTTTATCAGTGAGCGCACTGTTTGAATTTGTACAGAGGGACTTATACAAGTGACTGAGGCCCAAAAAGGTTTTTCTGTACAAAGGGACGGGTCTTACACTCTCTCAAGAGGCCCAAAAAGTTTTAAAGAAAAAGAGTGGGGCTTATAACACGAGGGTAGGCCCAGATGCTTTTTCCGTTTAAAATGGCGATCGCGCCGAGGTTTTCTTTTAACGCGGAGGGACTTATACAATAAGTGAGGCCCAAAATGTTTTGGTTAAAAGGGGATTGGGTCTTACACTCTATTAGAGGCCCAAAGTGTTTTTGAATGGGTCTTATAGCTCAAGGAGAGGCCCAAGGTTATTTTTCAAATTGCGATGATCGTGCCATTTATTCGAAAATATACAGAGGGACTTATACAACGAATGAGGCCCAAAATATTTCTGTACAAGTGGGTTGGGTCTTACACTCTCTCAAGAGGCCCAAAAAGTTTTAAAGAAAAAGAGTGGGGCTTATAACACGAGGGTAGGCCCAGATGATTTTTCTGTTTGAAATGGCGATCGCGCCGAGGTTTTCTTTTAACGCGGAGGGACTTATACAATAAGTGAGGCCCAAAATGTTTTGGTTAAAAGGGGATTGGGTCTTACACTCTATTAGAGGCCCAAGAGTTATTTTGAAAAGGCGACGATCGCGCCGTTTGTTTTTGACGGTATCGGGACTTATACAATACATTCAGGCCCAAAAATGATTTGGTCAAAAAAAGATTGGGTCTTACACTCTATTAGAGGCCCAAAGTGATTTCAAAATGATTTATGAGGGTTGAATTAATCCAAAAACCCTAATTTGTTTTCAAAAATGTATTTAATTGAATAAAAATTCAATTAAAAATGATCAAAATTGTTTAACATATGAAAAGCAAATTGTGATCTTGGATTAATGCTTCAAAAATTAAGTATTGACCTACAAAATAATTAGAAAGCATTAAAAGTTGCAAATCAATGTAGAAAAAATATTTAAAATGTCGAAAACAATTAAAATATTAATTCTTTGCAAAAATATCAATTATATGAAATAAATAATATTTTTGGGATTTTTTGATAAAATAAAATATTTTAACATTTTTGTGAATTATTAAAAAAATAATCAACTCAAAATCATTAAAACTCAGAGAGAAATTAATTTTTGAATCAATTAAATAAAAATCACAAAATTCAAATATTTGAATTTGAAAGAAATGGCGCCAAGAACAGTTGAAGAACACGCGCGTGTTCTGGGTTTGGCTGATTTGCATTTTCTATCCAATCTCCCTGAATACTTGATTATAACATGCAATCCATATATCATTATGCTCGTCTCAACCTCACGATCATGTCTATGTCCATTAATTTCATTTAAATTAAACATATATCAAGAAATCATGAAAAATACTCAAGAACCCTAATTTCTGCATGAAGGCTGGGATTTTTGATAGACGATTCAAACAATGCAATTATTTGAGGGAAAACATTCCATGCATGATTATGAACATATGGCCAAATTATTGTGCAGCAAAAATTGCATGGATCATAGAGTTTGAAGAGCTCATGCTTACCACTTGCAGCTGGTGATCGTGATTTGTGTTGGAGGTGTTACAGCTAGGTTCCAATGATGTGGATAGCTTCCCTACGTGCCAAGTGATGTGTCTGAGTGCTTCGAATGGATTGAAATGGTTTGGAGTTAAAGATGGCACCTCAACTGCAAAACTGTCAAGAACTTGAGCAATTGGCTGGTGATTTTGTGAAATCAGTGTTCCAGATGTTATGTGAGTGTTTGGATCACTTCTATATGATGTATGTGAGGTGTGTGAGTGATTGGTTTGATTAGAAAAGCTCTCAAACTCAAAACCCGATAGCTACCTTGCTAAGAACGGCATTTTTGCCAAGAGAAAGAGATTTTGAGGAAAGCATCTGTTTGATGAGTTTGGTGTACTCAAACTGATCACAATTGAGCTCTATTTATAGTAGAGCAAGTTTGTTTTGCAAGGAATAGTGAATGGCAACTGGTAAGTAGGTTTGGCCAATGTTGTCCAATGGAAATCCAAGTCTCCTCTAGCCATTGACTAGAGGTTAGAGCACAGAGCTGTGGTTCCCTTGGTCTTGGATAAGTCTTGACTGATTTCAGATGAGAATGGCTCAGTCCATGCCACCTTGAAGCTTCCATTGAATGCTTCAATCCAAATTTGGAGTCTTGTCCCTATTTTGGCCATTCTAGGTTCAACATGCTATTTCTTGTTCCATGGACTTTGGAGGCTTGGCTCAGTGATTGTCCCCTTTAGATTCAATCCTCAGATGTGTCCAAGTGGATAGGAGCATTTGAATTTGGCTGATTTTGGAAAATCGAGCAAAGTTACAAATTCTGCCTTGCCTTTGACAGATTTCAGCAAGGCAACTTTCCAATGTCATATCTCATGACTCAAATGGAATTTGGCAGTGTTCTTGGCCATTTTGGAAAGCCCTTACATGATATAACAACTTTTTGAACATATTTGGTTTTGATCTCTTTTGAATCGAAGTGAAAAATCCCTCTACATTTGGAAAAAAATGAAGACAGATTTGGACTTAGTGAAAATTTCACTAAGTGTTGGAAAAAGTGACATTTTAATTTTTCAGCCATTTTGATCACTCCATAACTCAAAATCCTTAATGAATTGGACTTAGGTCTAGTTGAAGTTTTTGTAGAGGGTAATGAGGGCTACAAATCCATCTTTGGATGGGAAAAAATGGCTTTGTGGTTTAGGAGTTATGATCCTCCAAAGTTGGTACCCTTGTCACTTTATTTTTAACTTAGAAAAATTTCTAAGATTTTATGGTTACCCCTTTTACAAGTTATCCAACTTTTCTTGATTTTTCTTGATGAATGATGATTCAAATCATACATTAACACCATTTTAGGGTTAAAAATCCATTTTGGTGAAAAATCTCAAAAAGTCAAAGTTGGCTTTTGTGCACAGTTGACTTTTTATCAGATGAATTCCAAACTGTGCAATTCTTCATGAAATCATGTCCTTGACCTAAATCAAACTTGATGGACATGTTCCATGGGTGTTATAGGGTATATTGGTGCATGTCATAGGGCTTGGGAGCATGTCCTGGTCAAAAGTCAAAGTTACAGTTGACTTTTCTCGCGAAACCCTAATTGTGGTGCAGATGAAATTGAGACTTGTTGCTCAAACTTCTTGGATTAATCCGTTGTCCCAAATGGATCAATATGGTATATTAGAGACCCTCAAACCCTCTCTTGAGGTCTTGGTTCATGATTTGTCCCAAAAGTCAACTTAGGGGTGAATTAGGTCAAGATACCCTAATTCCTGATTTTTGATGTATGCATCCCCTGAGGCAAAATTGACTTGATGATTGGGTCCATGAGGTTCCATGGAGTATATTAGGTTAGGTTTTGGATCATTGGCTTGTGCCCAGATGAAAATTTCCATCTGGAGGCCCTGGTCGACCAAAACCCTAATTTGGTGACATTGTCGATCTTGAGACTTGATCCACCTAGAAGGGAGCAGCCTTGTGCTTAATCCTTGAAGTGGGAGTCCTTTTGGTCCATTGTGGATATTTGAGAGTGTAGACAAGTTGAAGATCATGTCATTCCTTGATTGATCCTTTGTCTAAGCACTTAGGGAGGGCTTGAAACCCTAATTTTGATTGTAGTGGATGCCCACCCATCTTTGGGGAGACTGATGAAGTATGATAGTTCCTCCATATTGTGATGATGATTTTCACAATGATGGGAATCTTAGTGGTCAAAATTTGGGGTATGACAGATGCAAACGGGATGCAAAACACATGCAACAGGATCAAGGGTTCGAGATCACAGCATGGAGTCTGGGTAAAGAACCAACCACAGGGTGTGTACTAGGGTTCTTAAACTGTAGAACAGGGTTCTATGAAGTTCCTAGAGTCAAAAACCCATCTTTCGGATATTATCGATTTCCCGAATGACTCGGCAGTCAATAATATTCTCAAGAGAATCTTGTCTGAGTGTAGTATCACGTGACAACCATTTCAGGAATAGACTCCCTCATGGTCACCGCACTACATCCTAAAAAGGCCAAGTGGGGTTAAAAGTAACTAATGGTCATCAGTTTCACGGGCACCTAGGTCGAGAGTAGTAACGTTTTCACGAATAGACTCGTTCAACATGACTAAACTCTCAAGAGGGCCTCAACTGAGTGATGGTGTCTCAAGTCAACTTTTTCGAGAATCGACTCCCTCAAAGTCTCCTTAAATGTACCATCATCCTATCATAGGTGCACTCAAGTCCGGGTATAGGACATATCCTCACCACTCAAAGTAACCACCCTACATACAGAAAACCCAAGCACAGACAGGTATATATATAGATATAAATATACAAATGTACAAGCAAGAAAACATATAAATAACACAAATGCAAACAAGATGGGCTTAACCCTCTTAGGGGATATCCCCAGTGAAGTCGCCATTTCTGTTGCGGTGAGAATCGGATATCAAGCTATTAATTAACTTGAATCACAAAACATGAAATTCACCACCGAGCTTTGATTTATCCAAAGGAAAGGGTAAAGATCGAAGAAAATCCTAATAAGAGATCTAAGGTTCGGGGGTTGGTTATACCTAGGGAAGGTGTTAGCATCCTAGATATCGGTAGTACTCTACAGGAACCTCTTGTTGGTATTTGTGTTATGTTAAAGTTTGCTTGCTAAGGAATGTGCTAAGGATAAAGGTAAAGACCTATGGGTATGTACTAAGTATGCTCGCCAAGACATCGCATCTTGTGCCTACGTATCCTGACGGGAATGGAATAAGAGCATTCGTAGTTCCCCTCAATGGGGTGAGGAACTCTTGAATGTGGTCAAGGTTCCAAGGGAAAGTAGGGTCTGACAGCAAGATACCTACGTGGAGTGCGGCGACTCCAAACTTAAGGTTAGGTAAAACAGGGAAAGAAGTGTCCATGAGAAAGTAGGGTCTGACAGCAAGATACCTACGTGGAGTGCAGCGACTCCAAACCTAAGGCTAGGTTAAAAGGGTAATGAGCTATCTATGACTTTGAGGTCAATAGAGAGACTTTCCTTTGGAAGGAGGGGAATATAACATCTTGTAAACAAGAGTTGAAGGGGATTAAAATTAAGTGAACAATATGAGTTCAAGAATTCAAAGATAATGAACATCAATCAATATATGAAATAAACTTTCGAGTATGAACATGACAAACATGGATAAGTGAACACAAGTATGGCAGAGATAACATCCTCAAAGTTTGAAACCAAAGACCAAGATGTACAGACAATACTACAATAAAATGACCTTATCCAAGGTCAAGGGACAACTTTCAAACAAACATCTCGCATGCCACAGAACTCCAAGGAAAAATCTCAAAAGTCCTCAAGAAAAAGTTGATGATTATTCACAAAAAGTCCGAGAATTAAATATAAGGTTATGCATATTTTTTGTTTTGAAATTTTTAAAAATGAATGAAAAAAAAATAACCATGAGAAATGAAATTATGAAAAAAAAAACTAAGTTAAGTACTAACAGTATGGCAGTCTCCACCTAAAGCATGGCAAGTGCCATCACTAAACATGGTTGGCGCCATGTAAAGCATGGCCAGTGCCACAGAATCATGGCCAACACCATCAAACTCCATGGCAGGCACCATGAATCTCATGGCCAGTGCCACCAAAGCGTGGCCAGTGCCATCTAAAGCATGGCAGGCGCCATGACCTTCTTTTCCTTATTCAGTTTTCAAACAAAATTTACGAATCAAAATCACAATATATCAAACAAGTTCACAATATGATTTGCAACATTTATTCAAGAATCAGACATTAACATGATAACAATATGAAGCAATGATCATGGTATTTTGAAAACGAAGTAAAAAAAATAGTGAGTGTTACCTAGTGGAGATGGTCCACTGCCTCTTCACAGGTACGAGTTTTGAAAAAAATGGATGAGCTTCTTCTCCCTCAAAGTGCCAGTTGCTGCAGAACTATTTTTATCCCTCCTCTTAGTTGCCCAGAAAAATCACAAAATGCTAGTGCTTTGGATGATACGTGGTGCTGGATGGTGGAAAGCTCGAGCCAAAACTCTTGCAACAATGTTCTTGCAGATTTGCAAGAGTAAGTGGGGGGAAATGGGGAGAGTATTCAGCCTATGTTTGGGGTGAATCTGGTGTCCTAACACTGAGGAACAATGCCCTATTTATAGAAAAAGAGAAAGAGTGAAGGTATGGTCAGATTTCTTATTTTGTCCAAAACACCCTTTCTCCACATTTCCTTCATGCAAGCTGGCATTTGAACAAAGTCTCCAAGAGCCCTAGTCATAGACCCTGTGGAGTTTGTGTAATGATGGGATTTGGAGCATAGGTGCAAGTTACAAGGATAAAAGAGCTGCCATGCTTTGGTGGAAAAGTTTCTCTTTCTTCATGTCAAGTTGCATCCACTTGCATTAATTTGTTTAAAACACATTATTTTAAGTGTGCAGCTTGTGGGAATCGTGGTCGTCGCCATATAACATCATGGCAAGTGCCATCACTTCTTCATGGAAGGCGCCATTTTCTCATGGCAAGTGCCACACTTCACTCATGGCAGGCTCCATGTATCTCTTCATGGCATGCGCCATATATTACCATGGCAGGCGCCATGTATCTCATGGCCAGTGCCACCAAGGCATGGCCAGTGCCATTTAAAGCATGGCATGCGCCATGATTTTATTTTCCTTTTTCAGTTTTCAAACAACATTCACAAATGCTTTGGTGATCAGAAGTGGTAATGCATCATTATGCCCTAAGTGTGAAACTTGCATTTCAAAAAAAGACACCAAACTTCCACCAATCGAAACTCTCAGCTCACACCATGGATTGAGGGGTTCTACTACTTTTTGGAAAGCTTGAAGAACATGGAACAACTTTCATTTCCAAATATTTTTTATTTGAAGCTTGGAACTAGGTGAAAAATTGAGTCAAAGTTGGATGAAAATTAGGGTGAAAATGATCATAAAGGCATAGTATCCTCCAAGTCTCATAACTTAAGAACCAAGACTCTTTTGATGATGGACCCTCCAATACACTTGATTTCTTGTTGAATAAGACCTCTTGAAAGTATGTGGGCTCAAATGGTTGGTGAACCCTTTAAGCTATAGCCTGATCACAACAAGGTTCTTCAATGATTCTTCAGGTTGAAGCCCTATTTCCACAACTCGTGACCAGATGATCCCTTCTTGATTTCTCTCGACCCAATCTCTTGAGACCATGACATATGGTTAGAGAACTTCATGATTAGCCTCCAAGACCAATTGGTTGCCCTTGAGATCCTCAGTTGCCTTCTTTGAACATATGACATTCAGACACCACTCTCAATCAATTAGTGGACACTTGTGATGGTTGTTTGGAGCAAAAGAATGTCTTAGGAGACCTTGAAACATGTGAGAGTCTGGCTTATTGACTTTTGTTCTCTTTCCTGGGCAAACCCTGGCTTTCACATAAAAAAACAAACTAGCAAGATATGGTGGTTAATTAACAATGCACAGATGATTGAACCCTAAATGTAAGTGCAAGATGTTATGACATCTAAGGGGTAAAAAAATTTGGGCTACAACATAGGGTAATTAAACTCTCTGTATGTGCCAACAACAATTGGACTTAGACTGCAAGCATTGGTTATGATTGGCTTCTAACGGATTGGTGCCAGCTACAACAGGACTTTAAATGATGTTGGAAAAAACCAAACTTCAAATACCAATTATTATTGGATTTACAACGGAATGCCAGTTATGACTAGACTTTTAAAGGATACTAATAACAATTAGACTTTAAATAACAGAGTGCCACATCAACTGGACTTTTGGAGAACAGAGTGTTAGTAACAACTGGACTTAAAAAATAGAGTGCCAATAACAACTTGATTTTAAAAACAGAGTGTCAGTAACAACTGGACTTTAAAAACAGAGTTCCAGTAACAACTGGACATTAAAAACAAAGTGCCAGTAACAACTGGAGTTTAAAAACAGAGTGTCAGTAACAACTGGACTTTAAAAAAATAGAGTGACAGTGACAACTAGACTTTAAAAACAGAGTGTTAGTAACAACTGGACTTTAAAAACAGAGTGTTAGTAACAACTAGACTTTAAAAAAAATAGAGTGCCAATGACAACTAGACTTTAAAAACAGAGTGTTAGTAACAACTGGACTTTAAAAACAGAGTGTCAGTAACAACTGGACTTTAAAAACAGAGTGCCAGTAACAACTGGACTTTAAAAACAGAGTTCCAGTAACAACTGGACTTTAAAAATAGAGTGCCAGTAACAATTGGACTTTAAAATAGAGTGTCAGTAACAACTGGACTTTAAAAAAATAGAGTGCCAGTGACAACTAGACTTTAAAAACAGAGTGTTAGTAACAACTGGACTTTAAAAACAAAGTGTCAGTAACAACTGGACTTTAAAAATAGAGTGCCATTAACAACTAGACTTTAAAAACAGAGTTCCAGTAACAACTGGACTTTAAAAACAGAGTGTCAATAATAATTGGACTTTAAAATAGAGTGCCAGTAACAACTGGACTTTAAAAATAGAGTGCCACTAACAACTAGACTTTAAAATCAGAGTGCCAGTAACAACTGGACTTTAAAAATAGAGTGCCAGTAACAAATGTACTTTAAAAATAGAGGGGATTCATAAATTCCATAATTATTGGATTTTGAAATGACACAGGTGAAAACTGGACAATGGTTCCAAGGCATCAAATAACAAATGGACTTGAGAGTATGAACTGCCAGACAAGAACTGGACTTGAAGGGTAGATTACCAGACGGGAACTGGTTTTTTATTTTTTTATTTTTGTTTGTCAGACGGGAATTGACTTTAAAATGCGCTACCAGACGAGAACTAGTTTTGAAAAAGAAACCGACTACCAGACGGGAACTGGTTTCTTCTGATTTATTGAGAACTGACTTTAAAATAGGCTAGCATATGAGGACTGGATTTGAAAAAGAAACTGACTACCAGAAAAGAACTGCTTTTACCAAAGCCCACCATACGGGAACTGGTTTTAACAATAGGCCACCATACGGGAACTGGTTTTAAGAAAATACTACCAGACAGGAACTGGAGTTAAAGACTTACTGTCATACGGGAACAGACTTTCAAATAATTTACCTAACGAGAACTGGTTTTAAGAAAGACAACCAGACGGGAACTGGAGTTAAGGACTTACTGTCAGACAGGAACTGACTTTCAAATAATTTACCAGACGAGAACTGGTTTCTGAGAAAAGACTCCAGACGGAAACTGGTGTTAAAGACTTACTGTTAGACGAGAACTGAATTTCAAATAATTTACTAGACGGGAACTGATTTTGAAAAGAAAAATGACTACTATATGGGAACTGAAGTTAAACATAGGCTACCAGACGGGAACTGGTTTTTAAAACTGATTGTCAGACAGGAACTGGCTTTCAAATGATTTACCAGACAATAACTGGTTTTGAAAAGAAAAACAGACTACCAAGAAAGAGTTGGAGTTAACAATAGGCTACCAGACGATAACTGGTTTTAAAAATAGGCTACCAGACGGGAAATGGTTTTTAAAATTGACTGTCAGACAAGAACTGACTTTCAAATGGTTTACCAGACAAGAACTGGTTTTACCAAAGGCCACTAGACGGGAACTGGTTTTAACAAAGGTCACCTGATGGGAACTGGATTTAAGAAAAGACTACCATACGAGAACTGGAGTTAAACATAGGTTACCAGACGGGAAGTGGTTTTTGATATTTGATTTTTCATGTTAGGGGCATATGCTCGATGAATGGGATGATATGCATGGCTTAACGCTAGAGTGGAGCGACATGATTAATGCATGAGAATGATTTATGCAATGAATCGAAGGTTTCCAACATGCCCCTGTATGGGTAATGGATGTAAGGTTCTTTTGCAGCAAGGTTTCTTTGTCAAAAGGTAAAGGTTATTTGATGGGGTGTAACATGATTGACCAGCACTCGTCTTGAACTTACAGTTACTGACGTATAGCAGAGTTTGCTTGAGCAGCTTGAAGGCATAAAGAGGACTTTCCCCTCTGTGGCTCATCTTGCCCCAGTTTGTTGGGTCTTTGAAGAAGTTTTCCTTAAAAGAAGTTTGGAAGCAGCTCATAATAAACTTGAGGAAGCTTGCCCCAATGTTTGAATACCGAGGTGGTTTTCCCCTTGACCGACCAATTCTTGGATTGGGAAACATCTGGTTGACCGATCTTTGGAGAGTTGGAATCATTGAGCTTTCTGTGTTAGCTCTCCCTAGTCCGAGTCTTTAGGATTTGCTCTTGACTAATCGACTCTTGTGGTGATTGGCTCAGATTGACCATTTCTCAAGTGATTTTCCCCTGGATGGACTCCTTTCACCTGATCAAGTTCCTCAACTGACTGTTCATTATTGGGAATCCTTTGATGCTAAATGCTGACTTGCAATTAAACTAGTTCATTCAAAAATGGTAATTTTAATGCGGTGCTTATGCAAAATTTGAAATCAAATTTTATTGATATGATGGTGAATAAAGTGAACAGGTCAATGATCAAAACACAAAAAGTGGATCTAGCTATTCACAGGATGAAAAATGATATGATCAATACAAATGATTAGCAAAGATTGTTAGAGTCAGGTTAACACAACCTTGTTGTAGTATGCTTTCAAAATAAACCCTGCCTCAATTAGGTCTTTTAAAGGTTGTAACGTGGCCTGGTTCACGATTTTTGAAACAAAAGGACATAAGGAGAAAATTTTAATTTTAACCCATCCCTTCTTCTTGATGAATTCCAGTCCTAAGTTCAGTTAATTGACCCATGCATTCAATTCCTAAGACAGTTCAAAAGTGTGATGGTAAGGATGAGGATTCAAGATGAGATTTCCTTGAAATAGGAGTCACCTTATTTTATTTTTTTCAAGGATTTTTATGACCTCTTTTGATTTTTTTTATCCCTAATTTTGTCTAGACCACTTCTTTGAAGTTTTCGGTCCACCGGGGTGCCTTGATTTTTTCCTAAGTCGTCTTTTGTGGTATTCAACTTAGCAATCTTTTTCATTCATCTTTTTTTTTTCAAAAAGATTGGTGTCTGCCATGTTATTGGTGGATGAGGATCAACCGATATAATTTCTCTTGGATTTTCACGACTTCTTCGACACTTTGTGGCATGTGTGAATGATCACATATGGTTGACCTCCTCAGGTGGGATGTTTTTATCATGAAACTTAAATGCAAAGTCATATTAACTGAACAAACTACCTTGCCCCTGGTTAAGATTAAGGGTTTTTAAATCCGAAAGAAACACCAACTTCTAGGCTCAAAGTGGTTAAATATGGACTAACTCCTTATATCTTCAATGTTTGGATATTTGAAACAATGTCTTACATCATCGGCAAAGTTATACTCGAAAGCATACCAACAACAATTTCAGATATCTGGTTTTCTTCATCCTTTTTCCAATCTTTGTTAAAATAGCGGTTTAATAAAGGCAAGTGAATGGAAGATTTTTTTTTGTTTTACATGAATGAAGGAAAAATAGCAAGAGTCAATTTGAATGGATTGATTCAGAAAATGCATGATCACTTCATTAATATTATCATTAAAGACAATAGTGTTTAAAAACAAGTAGCATTTAACATACAAAGAAAATACAAATGCAAATGATAGAAATGCCCCATGATTGCCAGCATTGAGGATGACTTCCTGTTTGATCAACTGTCCTCATGAGATGCCCCTTGAGGTCTTCGCACTTATTAGGGTGAGATGTTGACGTTCACCAAAAGATTTCTTCTGATGAAAAGGCCATATACTTTTTGTCGATCAAATGTTGCACTATTGCTTGGAAAGCTTTGTAGTCTATCGCGGTGAGAATTGGATACCAAGCTATTATATTAACTTGAATCGCAAATCATTTATTCACCACCGGTCTTTGATTTATCCAAGGGAAGTGAGAAAGATCGAATGTCCCATAGTATGCAATGCAAATGCAAACTAAGAGTCTAAGGTTCGGGGGTCGGTTATACCTAGGGAAGGTGTTAGCATCCTAGATACCTGTAGTACTCTACAGGAACCTCTTATTTTACTATGTTACTCGCCAATCGTTATCTGTTAATTGTTATTTGTTTGCTAAGGGTTAAGGGATAGGAAGACCTAAAGTTCTATTCCTAAGTGTGCTCGATAAGATATCGTATCTTGTGCCTACATATCCTGTCGGGAGTGGAATTAGAGCACTTGTAGTTCCTCTCTAAGGGATACTAAAGTTTGAAAAGTCTAGGAGAGAAGATGAGTCATCATCTTAAGAAACCACCACAGTTTTTTGAGACTTGTTTGTATTTGGGGGGTATGGGATTGTATGTCCCTTCTTAGAGATGATTCACATTTAATTCTCTTGTGTGGAGAATTAGGTAAACTAGAGTTTGATTGTCTTATCAATTTTAAGGGGGGCTAACTTAGGAAGTCTATCCTAAACTTGTCTAAGATAATCTTATCTTAAAGGGTGTGAAAACCTATAGAGAGGTATGAAATGCATATGCACCATGCACAACAATTGATTATCATGCATGGGGTTTTCCCTTGGATATAATGCAATAATGTATATTACTCGTGCGCACTAGCAGAGTGGGCTAGTCTTGTGTATAGTGACTGAAAGGTTGGTAGCGATGCTTGAAAGCAGACGACTTACATGGGTGGAAAATAGCTCGACGTTGGATCGAGGATTTTATGTTTGAAAATGGTTTAGAGCAATCAAAGCATAATTGAGACAATCAAGTAAGCTGCACACATCAAGTAGAAAGATAAATTTCTAAGAGACAGACTTAGGAAAATCTTCCTAAAAGGTTTGTACTAAAAGGAGGGTTTCTATCTTTGTTAAGGAGAAATATTAAAAAGTTAATTTCAAGTTATGAAAAAAAGGTTGTTCAATATTAAGTGGAAAAATTCTAATATTTTTAAAAGAGAAAATGTTTTTTATATATTCATTTATTCATAAAATGTTAATTTGGAAAAGAGCATTAATTTGATTTTCTAAAAAGTCCAATCAATTTAAAAAGAAATTATTTAATAAAAAGTTTTTATTTTTAAAATAAGGGATTTTCTTTTTATCAATTCTTAAGAAAAGTGTTATTTAGAAAAAATTTTTTTAAAAAGTTATGTTATAATCAAATTAGAATAGTATTTAGAAAAATTGTTTTTAATATCGGAAAAAAAAAAAGAAAGGTTATCTAAAATTGAATAAAAAAACTAGATTAAAAGGAAACGGAGGAATATAGCATTACAAGGGAGAGAGGGTCCACCGTGGACCCCCAGATCTCAACCTTATGATGCAATCAAGGCAGAAACCAACGCATACG
This sequence comes from Lathyrus tuberosus, assembly GCA_022829125.1. Lineage (NCBI taxonomy): Eukaryota > Viridiplantae > Streptophyta > Magnoliopsida > Fabales > Fabaceae > Lathyrus > Lathyrus tuberosus. The sequence goes on along the minus strand of JALAZF010000308.1, from coordinate 1,065,547 downwards.
ATAGGGGGGTGCATGATAACGCGGTTGTGCGTGTGTGTACATGAAATTAGCAAGATAAGCAATTCAAAAGGGGAACGAATGAATGCTCTTCTCTCCCTCGCCACATTCATCCTCTCCAAACCCTAATCCCTCTTTCACCTCTCATCCCTAAATATGCCACGAATTACTCTTCTCTCTATCGCTTTCTCGCTCACAGGATCGAAGATAAAAAGAAAATTCAAACACGAACCCTAACCCCACAATTCCCAACTCCAATTCAATATGACTTTCAGAGATTACAAGTTACAACTGATTAAAAGGGAATGTGAAAACGTAAAGAAAAAAATCCAGGTCGTCGACTGCTTGGATCAGGTACATGTGTTTATGAATCTTCTTCTCTTTGGTGTATGTGCGTGAATCTGCTTTGTGTATATGTTGTGCTATCTGCTGCTCTTGTATACTGCTCGTAAGGTGTATGGATGTGCTTGTTTTGATTTGCTACAATTTATGTATGTTGATGTTTTGATGCTCTTCAAATTGTGATAGTTGCTGTTGTTGGCCTTTTTTGTGAGAGTTTTCTTTTGCAAGTTTCTTCGATGTGTGTTCTTGAAAACCTCTGGTGAAGTTTGATTCTATGTAAATTTCTGATATTGGATGCCTGTAAAGTGTGGTATGCGTATGACATTGTGACTAGCGTATATTTTTTTTGTCTCTTGAATCGTGTGGGTTGTTTCGGGTGTGAATGTACTTGTGGTTTTTTGATATTGTGAACAAATGATTTTTTGTGATGTCCTCTGCAACGTGTATGTGTATCCTTTTATAGGCCTGGAGTGATTGAAATTCTGATCTTGCAATTGAATACGAGAAATTGCTTTGTCTATTCCTGTTTTGGAAGGTTTTTAGTGCGGTCTGATTTTTGTTTTGGAATGAATTTGGATTAGTCTTGATGATGATTATTAATGATGTTTGGAACTTGTCATACCCTAAATTTTGACCACTAAGATTTCCCATCATTGTGCAAATCATCATCACAATAGGGATGAACCATCATGCCTCACCAAATGCCTCAAGGGTTGTTGAGCATTCACTACAATCAAAATTAGGGTTTCTAGCCCTCTCTGAGTGCTTAGACAAAGGATCAATCAAGGAATGACATGATCTTTAACTTGTCTAACATCCACAATGGATCAAAAGGACTCCCACTTCAAGGATCAAGCACAAGGCTGCTCCCTTCTAGGTGGATCAAGTCTCAAGATCAACAGTGTCACCAAATTAGGGTTTTGGTCGACCAGGGCCTCCAGATGGAAAATTTTCATCTGGGCACAAGCCAATGATCCAAAACATAACCTAATATACTTCATGGGACCTCATGGACCCAATCATCAAGTCAATTTTGCCTCAGGGGATGCATTCATCAAAAATCAGGTATTAGGGTTTCTTGACCTAATTCCCCCCTAAGTTGACTTTTGGGACAAATCATGAGCTTAGACCTCAAGAGAGGGTTTGAGGGTCTCTAATGAACTATATTGATCCATTTGGAACAATGGATTAATCCAAGAAGCTTGAGCAACAAGTCTCAATTTCATCTGCACCACAATTAGGGTTTCGCGAGGAAAGTCAACTGTAACTTTGACTTTTGACCAGGACATGCTCCCAAACCCTAGGACATGCCTCAATATACCCTATGACACCCATGGAACATGTCCATCAAGTTTGATTTAGGTCAAAGACATGATTTCCTGAAGAATTGCACAGTTTGGAATTCGTCTGATAAAAAGTCAACTGTGCACAAAACTCAACTTTGACTTTTTGAGATTTTTCACCAAAATGGATTTTTAACCCTAAAATGATGTTAATGTATGATTTGAATCATCATTCATCAAGAAAAATCAAGAAAAGTGGGATAACTTGTAAAAGGGGTAACCATAAAACTTAGAAATTTTTTAAGTTATGGAAAAAGTACCACTAATGCACCAACTTTGGAGGACCATAACTCCTAAACCACAAGGCCAATTTTTCTCATCCAAAGATGGATTTGTAGCCCTCATTAACCTCTACAAAAACTTCAACTAGACCTAAGTCCAATTCATTAAGGATTTTGAGTTATGGAGTGATCAAAATCAAGAAATCACACTTTGTTCCAACACTTAGTGAAAATTTCACTAAGTCAGATTTTGCTTCACTTTTTGCCAAATGTAGAGGGATTTTTCACTTGGATTCAAAAGAGATCAAAACCAAACTTGTTCAAACAGTTGTTGTATCATGTAAGGGCTTTCCAAAATGGCCAAGAACATTGCCAAATTCAACTTACACCATGAGATATGACATTGTCAAGTTGCCTTGCTGAAATCTGTCAAAGGCAAGGCAGATTTTGCATTTTGGCTCGATTTGCCAAAATCAGCCAAATTCAAATGCTCCTATCCACTTGGACACATCTGAGGATTGAATCTAAAGGGGACAATCACTGAGCCAAGCCTCCAAAGTCCATGGAACAAGAAATAACATGTTGAACCTAGAATGGCCAAAATAGGGACAAGACTCCAAATTTGGATTGAAGCATTCAATGGAAGCATCAAGGTGGCATGGACTGAGCCATTCTCATCTGAAATCAGTCAAGACTTATCCAAGACCAAGGGAACCAAAGCTTTGTGCCCTAACCTCTAGTCAATGGCTAGAGGAGACTTGGATTTTCATTTGCCAACATTGGCCAAACCTACTTACCAGCTGCCATTCACTATTCCTTGCAAAACAAACTTGCTCTACTATAAATAGAGCTCAATTGTGATTAGTTTGAGTACACCAAAGCCATCAAACAGATGCTTTCCTCAAAATCTCTTCTTTCACTCCAATTTTGCCTTCTAAGGCAAGTCACTATCGGGTTTTGAGTTTGAGAGCTTTTCTAATCAAACCAATCACTCACACACCTCACATACATCATATAGAAGTGATCCAAACACTCACATAACATCTGGAACACTAATTTCATAAAATCACCAGCTGGTTGCTCAAGGTTTTAACCAAAGTGCAGCTGAGGTACCACAAAGTGATCCAGCCAATTTCAATCAAGTCCAACCATTCAAACACACTCCATAGGATGTAGGGAAGCTGTTCAGATCATCACCACTCATCTGTAACACCTCCAAATCAAAAATCACATTGCACTTGCTGTCACGGCTTAGAGGTAAGCACATACTTGGTCATCTCTCAATCTATGCATATTTCCTCGCACAATAATTTGGCCATATGTTCATAATCATGCATGGAATGTTTTCCCTCAATTAATTGCATTGTTTGAATCGTGTATCAAAAATCCTAGCCTTCATGCAGAAATTAGGGTTCTTGAGGATTTTTCATGATTTCTTGTTGTATGTTTAATTTAAATGAAATTAATGGACATAGACATGATCGTGAGGTTGAGACGAGCATAATGATATGTGGATTGCATGTTATAATCAAGTATTCAGTGAGATTGAGGAGAAAATGCAAATCAGCCAAACCTAGAACACGCGCGTGTTCTTGGTGTGTTCTTGGCGCCATTTTTGAATAATTCAAATATTTGAATTTTGTGATTTTGTTTAATTGATTCAAAAATTAATTTCTCTCTAAGTTTTAATGATTTTGAGTTGATTCTTTTTTTAATAATTCACAAAAATGTTAAAATATTTTATTTTATCAAAAAATCCCAAAAATATTATTTATTTCATATAATTGATATTTTTGCAAAGAATTAATATTTTAATTGTTTTTGACATATTAAATATTTTTTCTACATTGATTTTGCAACTTTTAATGCTTTCTAATTATTTTGTAGGTCAATACTTAATTTTTGAAGCATTAATCCAAAATCACAATTTGTTTTTCACATGTTAAACAATTTTGATCATTTTAATTGAATTTTTATTCTATTAAATACATTTTGAAAACAAATTAGGGTTTTTGGATTAATTCAACCCTCATAAATCATTTTCAAAACACTTTGGGCCTCTAATAGAGTGTAAGACCCAATCCTTTCTTGACCAAAACATTTTGGGCCTCAGTACATTGTATAAGTCCCGATACCGTCAAAAACAAACGGCGCGATCATCGCCTTTTTGAAAAATAACCTTGGGCCTCTCCTCGAGCTATAAGACCCATTCAAAAACACTTTGGGCCTCTATTAGAGTGTAAGACCCAACCCCCCTTTTAACCAAAATCATTTGGGCCTCACTTATTGTATAAGTCCCTCTGCGTTAAAAGAAAACCTCGGCACGATCGCCATTTTTAACGGAAAAATCAGCTGGGCCTACCCTCGTGTTATAAGCCCCACTCTTTTCCTTTAAAACTTTTGGGCCTCTTGAAAGAGTGTAAGACCCATCCCTTTGTACAGAAAACATTTTGGGCCTCAGTCACTTGTATAAGTCCCTCTATACAAAATTCAACGGTGCGCTCACTGATAAAACCCTGGGCCTCTCCTTGAGCTGTAAGCCCCAAATCTTTTTATTTCAAAGCACTTTCTCCTTTGATTTTGAATATACTTTTATTTTAAATCTTTCTTTGTTGAACAACTAACCAAACATCATGGAAGCTCTACAACCGAGTAAGTGGTTATCGCTTTCATTTACCGCTTTCATATACATATAACTGTATTGTGGGGTTGTTTCACTATAAGTCTTCTTTCATAAACTCATATCAACTGTGTAATAATAGTATAGATATTTCGAGTTTCCCCGGCAACTACGTCTAGAACTAGGTGACGCCGTTTCGTTTATTCATAGAAATAGACAACTAGATCCCCAATAGGATCACCAGATACAGTCTTCTCTTCGGCTGTCCTCATTAGGAATTGTCAAGAAACTCTACTCCCAAAGATGAATGTCTTCTCCGTGAATGGAATCTTGGAGTTTCTTCCAAATTCTCGAACTTTCCTGACTTCGATCTATTCTCGGTGAATAGCATTGCCTTGAATTTCTCGGGGTTTGGGGATCCACGGGCTTCTTAAAAGCATCGGCCTCCTCTTGGGCATCGTACAAGGACCCACAGGCTTCCTAAAAGCAACCCCGCCTCCTCTTGGGCTTAGTACAAGGACCCTACGGCTTCTTAGAAGTACTCACAGCCTCCTCTTAGGCTTCGTATAATGATCTCTTCCTCCGGGAATGATAGCCTTCTCTTGGGCTTCGTACAAGGACCGATCGGCTTCTTAAAAGTTTCCAACCTCCTCTTGGGCTTCGTACAAATTATCCCGACGACCTCCTAAAGGTATAGGAACAGAACTTAGTCATCCTCATAGAACAGTCCTTTCATAGAGTCTACTACTATTTCTCAAAGCATAGTACAAAAGATGAAACTCTAGACTTGGACAGTCTAATCTCCTTGAGTCTCAAAGACATTCTCAAGTGACCTCTTCGTTAAATAGGAAGTAAACCCGCAGACTCGGACAGTCTCAATACCCTTCAGATTTCCCGCTTCCTTAAAGAACAGGAATAACCCGGATCCTTGAATCAAATCCAGGAGTACAGTGTTGCTCATACAAGAACTGATTTTCTCTTTAAAATCAGTATACTGGACCTGTCACTTAACTTAAACAGTTACCTTAGCCTCCTCTTGGGTTTTGTATAATGATTCTCCCCAGTGGAGTCAAACAACGTTTAGCCTCTCTCTCGGGCTTTGTACGAGACACATAAGAGACTCCCTCGTCGAGTCAATCACCCCTTTCGCCTCCATCTCGGGCCTTATACGAGATACAAACAGGTTCTTATTGAGCCAAACAAGCAACAGCCTCCACCTCGGGCTTCGTACGAGATACAAAAAACTCTCTTGTCGAGTCAAATAGCCTCCATCTCGGGCTTTATACGAGATACCAAAAGATTCCATCGTTGAGTCAAAACCTTTTAGCCTCTATCTCGGGCTTTGTACGAGACACGTGATAGCCTCCTCTTAGGCTTTGTATAAGAAAACCGCTGGTTAACCCAATTAACCTTTTAGCATCAAAAATGTGCCTCGTTCACAGTACACAAGCATCAACAACTCCTTCCCCTTCATCTAATCGCTGTAAGCGGCAAGCCTCTGGATCATCTACATCCATGCCACTGTCCCTCTTTTAGCATGAGAAATTCCTAAGGAAAGATAGCATTACTCTACACTGAGTTAAAGTCTTCTCCTTCAGGTTGGAACCCCCCTATAAAGGAAATTATGGCATTGTCGGATTCGCATATCCCGGTTAAAGTAATTCTCCTTTATAAACAGTTGTGACATAAAACCCCCTCTTTAGAGATGACAAATTCTCTCTAAAGTCGAGACCTTTCAGCTTCACATCTTGGGCTTTGAACAAGATACAAAACACTTTTCGCTTCATGTCATGGACTTTGAACAAGACACCAAAACAACCATTTCCTCCCATAGAATAGGAGGAACTACGAACGCTCTGATTTCCCTGTTTCGGTAAACGGGAATACGTAGGCATAAGATCGAAAGAAAAGATCTTTGCGAGCACACTAAACAAAAAAACCAAATCCCGTATCAAAAGCAGTAATTCAAAAGCATCAGTCCTAACATCCTAATCCTTGTTCCCCGCCAGAAACCTTCTGTCAAGGTAAAAAAGAGAGAAACCGTATTGGCGAAAATACAAATAACCAGTACAAAGGCCCCCCCACATTGATAGCATTCGCAACCTAACAGACCGCTGTTTAAACTCAGTATGCAAAGCAGGGTTAATTGGAGACATCTATTTCCCTTCCTTCATCAACTCACAATAGGATAAAAAATGAATCGACCTGTAGTTTTAAGCTCAAACCGCAGAGAACGACCAGCGCCTAAGAACCGCGTCCAAAATCGCTCGCTACAGAAAAAATGGCGCCCACCGTGGGGCCGGGTCTTTCTAAAACTTTTTTTCCTTTTTTCTCTTCACTTGTATGAATACCACAGATTGGGGCTTCCGCCGGGAACCCATTTTCTGTCAGGAACTTAGGATTCTTAACTTTAAAGGTATAGGATGATTAGGACAAATATATATACTGCTTTTCCTAATTGAATATGTGTTTATTTTTCTGCTACTGGGAATGCGTGTGATGCCGCATGTGGAAAGAATGAGTATACACCTAAGATAAGTGATGGCGACGGGGTCGACCATCAACCTCAGTGGAGGCTGACCAACACAACCCATTCTCTCACCCAGATAATGGGCCGGTTGTTAAGTCTGAGAAGCTAAGGAGCCAAAACCTTTCGTAGTGCGGAAACTATCGGAAATAGTTGTTACGCGATACTACCCTCATTTGAGGCTGGTGATCTATTCTCGGTGAATGGCACTTACTCTAAGATTGCTCTACAACTCGCTGGCAATCCACTTGTTGTTTTGCTTTCCTGGGAGGAGCTGATGATAATGAGTACAGGTACAAAAATCACCCTAGTATAAACCTTTGGGATGGGTAGAGCCTTGACTTCATGACAACGACCCTTTGACCCCATGTTTTTTCTATGTTTTTGTGTGCTGCATTCATGCATTCATCTAAAAACCATTAAAACATTCAAAAAACTTCTCTTCTAGTCTCTCTGTTTTTCAAATTAAACTAAGACTGTGATTCCAAATATCAGAGAAGAGGATTACGCTAATGGATTTCGGTAGAAGGAGAACTCACCAGTATACCTTCAAGGTTCCAAAACTAGAGGATTTGAGAAGGTTAGCGAGGATGATCACTAACCCAGAGGCTTTCAGAGCCAAGCACGGAGGTTTGCTACCACTATTAAGAGTCCATGTGATTGAGGGAATCATCGATGCGCTCATTCAGTTTTACGATCCGGTTTATCACTGTTTCACATTCTCGGATTACCAGCTCGCACCAACGCTAGAGGAGTATTCTCACCTGATCGATCTACACAATACGGATCTAGCTCCATTTTCTGGACTGGAAGAAATTCCAAAGAATCAAACTATTGCAAGAGCAATTCATTTGGACGAGTCTGAAGTTAGGACTCACCTAACCACTAAGGGTGGCATCCAAGGTTTGCCACCCCAGTTCTTGACGAAGAAGGCCCTATATTTTGCCAGTATAGGAAACATAACTGCTTTTGAAAACATCTTTGTCTTGCTCACCTACGGGTTGTTTTTGTTTCCCAACATTAATAACTTCGTCGATATTAACTCCATTAAGGTTTTTCTCATTGGAAATCCTATGCCGACTTTGCTTGCAGATGCGTATCATTCTGTACACTTGGGAAATTTGTACAGTGGAGGGGAGATCACATGCTGTGTACCTCTTCTTTACAAATGGTTTATCTCTCACTTGCCCGAGTCTGCTGCTTTTTGGGATTGCAAGAGTGCCTTACGTTGGTCGCAGAAGATCATGTCTCTTACCAACTCTGATATAGATTGGTGCAATAGGATTTATGAGGGAATCAGAATCATTGACTGTTGTGGAAACTTCCCCAACGTACCCCTTATAGGAACTAAAGGAGGAATTAACTACCATCCGGTATTGGTTCGCCGTCAATTTGGATACCCGATGAGACACATCCCACTGGGTGTTCATCTGGAAGGTCTTTTCTTCAAGGAAGGAGAAAACGACAGAGCACTAAAGATGGAAATAGTGCACGCTTGGAAACATGTTCATAAGAAAGGACGAGAGTCTCTGGGAAAACCAGAATATGTCTCGGTGGAGCCTTATCTCCACTGGGTACAAACTAGAGCTCTCAAGCTAAAGATGCCTTATCCTCGTTACGGAATTCTTCCGCCGAGGGAATCTGTCATGTACTTCATGACGGAAACTAAAAAGCTTCAGGTTACTCTCAACAAAATCCAGAAGGAGAGAAGGTCTTGGAAGAACAAGTACCGCACCCTCGACGTAGAGTGCATCAAAATACAGCAATTACTGAAAGAAAAAGATGCTCTGATCGAAATTTTGGAGCAACATGCTGTAGATAATCAAGATGACCAAAGAAATTTGCTCGCTCCTTTCGCTTGGCAAAGGAATGACAACCCAACAACGGCTCAAGAGCCTCGGTCAAAGAAAAGGAAGATACCAAAATCAGCACCTGATTTCTCTTCAGAGAGGACTCGGGACCCATTAGTTTAGGTTTCTGTTTCTGCACTTTGTAATCTACTGTATTTCCGTTTCTGTAATCCTTTGAATTTAAATAAAAAGGGGTTTCCCCACTGTTTGATATTTGCAATCTAATTGTCGAAGTTTATTTTGATTAAACCAAAAAAACAATTAATATAATCATTGCATTCATCATTCTCGCATCGCGTATTCTTCTTACCTACGAATCTCACGTTTGTGTCTCGGTTCTAGAGTCAAACTGTCTCATTCGTATAATACTCGAGCTAATCGTCAGAAAAGGATGGATGATCTTGAGGAAGAAAACAGAGAGTTGAAAGAAGAGATCGACGCTCTGAGAGAGGATATGAGAAAGCTTCGTAACGACATGCAAGCCATGGCAGAAGCTCAGCTACAACGAACTGTGATCTCAGAGATCACCTCAACGTCCGTAGTGGAGAGGTATGATCCTAGGTATCAGATACCGAAAGATCGTCCTTGGGGCATGCCTGTTAACTATATCCCAGAAGGATATGTTCCGTCGATCACTGAAGATCAGGGAATCACAATAGAAGCCGCTGGGCCTGAAGGTTACAAACTTCGGGAAAGCGAAGATGCCAGAGGCATACTGAAGACTCCTAAAGGTTACAAACTTCAGGAGACACCAAGACTCACTGTTGTAGTCACGGTACCACCCCTTGTGGTGCACACTGTCTCGGAAGGACAGATTCCACAGACACCTTCTGGTAAGAAGGAAACTATGTTCGATAGAATGGATGAATTCCAGGAGCAATTCTTGGAAATGCAGAAGGAACTGCAGGCCATTCGCGGTCAGGATCTATTTGGAAAAGACGTCGCAGACCTCTGCTTGGTCCCCAATGTGAAAGTTCCGCATAAGTTCCAAGTGCCCAACTTTGAAAAGTACAAGGGCAACTCTTGCCCTTAAAGCCATCTGGTGATGTACGTTCGGCGGATGTCAGCTCAGACGGAGAATCAGGACCTACTAATTCACTACTTCCAGGATAGTTTAACCGGTGCCGCACTCAAATGGTACATGGGTTTAAACCGTACTACGATCAGCACATTCAGAGATCTTGGTACTGCCTTCGTCCAACAATACAAATACAATTTAGACATGGCACCCGACAGAGATCAACTCAGATCGATGTCGCAAAAGGACATGGAAACCTTTAAGGAGTATGCTCAAAGGTGGCGTGAAATTGCCGCTCAGATTTGTCCACCTCTTGAGGAAAAAGAGATGACAAAGATCTTCTTAAAGACCTTAAGCTCATTTTACTATGACCGAATGGTTGCCAGTGCGCCCAGTGATTTCACCGAAATGGTCGGCATGGGTGTACGTCTTGAGGAAGCTGTCTGAGAAGGACGTTTGGTAAAAGACGCTGGATCGACGAGCGGTACTAAAACATATGGTAGTGCTCTCCCTAAGAAAAAAGAGCAAGATATTGGGAATATCTCTATCGGAAAGCAAAGACGACGTTATCAACCGGTAGCAGCTGTGACTCCTGCTATCAATCCTACGTATATTCCTACGTATCAACCTCAGGTTACGCAGAGCCAACCTGACCAGGAAAGGACACCACAGCCTCTTCAGCAGGCTCGTCCTCCATATAACAACAACCGTACAACACGGCCACCAGGATTTGATCCTATACCCGTAACGTATGCAGAACTGTTTCCATTGCTACTGGCTAAGGGGCATATTCAGACTAAATCTCCTCTTACAGTACCGGAAAATTCGCCTTTATGGTTTAAGGTGGATCAAACTTGCCCTTACCACCAAGGAGGATCAGGGCATAACATTGAGACTTGTCTCAATTTCAAGTCTGACGTGCAAAAACTTGTTAGGAGCGGGGTCTTATCCTTCAAGGATACAAATCCTAATGTTCTCACAAATCCGCTACCTCAACACGAGAAGGCTGCAGTCAATTTGATAGAAGAAGAGACTAACAATGTCTATCAAATTTACGATGTACTCTTGTTGAAAACCAATCTGGTTAAGATGCATTGTAGACAGAGTGGATATGGCCATGTGCCACCTCATAATTATCATCAGTGTAATATCTGCTCTAAAGACAATCAAGGATGTTCGGTAGTGCAAGCAGCTCTACAGGAACAAATGGATCTCGGATGGATCCAAGAGCACCGAGTTCGTGGAGTTAACATGGTCTACACGAATTCTAACGTCATTCAGAACCACGACATCCGTGCAATGAATGTCAACTTGGTGGCGATGCACTCAAGGCAAAGCCAGTATCACAATCTGCCGCGACACGATTACAGTTCTTGTCTGATTTGCTCGATAAACAAACAGGGATGCTCTTTCATACAAGAGGCCCTCCAGCGTCAGATGGATCTTGGATGGATCCAAGACTACCATGATAGGAACTCCTATCAAATCAACATGGTTCAGATCGTCGATATTCGCGTGATGAATACCAACCTGGTAGAGTTACATGTTGAGCAGGTCTGACTCGGATTCTTAATATCACATGACTATCAAAGCTGTAAAGCGGGTTGCGAAAATGATCGAGGTTGTACCCTTGTCCAGGAGGCACTTCAGCACTTGTTAAATCATTGGTGGATGCCAATCTACATGGATGAAGATACTCAGCAGATTAGTATCAGTAATAGAAAGCCCACTCGGCGTCAGAGTCAGGATGTCCGATCAGTGGAAGATAACCTAGTGAGGTTACATTGTATTCAAAGTGGGCGTGGCCAGGTGCCACCACACAACTATGACAGTTGTAGCATCTGTTCGGAAAGTAACCAAGGGTGTTACCTTGTGAGAGCAGCTCTTCAGGGTCAGGTGGATCGTGGAGAGATTCGTCCATATTTGGGTTCTGGACCCACCAACTGGTCGCCGAACTACCTTGCTGAGCAAGTTGAGGATGTTGTCATCATCTCTGGTCGTCACCAGACCAGGGATGTTTTTGCCATCATCCCTCTACTTGACGAATCTAAGGTTCCCAACAGGGAACGAATCGAGATTACTTACGATGGTCAGAAAAATCAGAAGGCTCCTGTAGTCATCTATCTACCAGGACCGCTACCGTATGAATCAGCTAAGGCGATCCCTTACAAATATAGTGCAACAATAATTGAAAATGGAAAGGAAATTCCATTACCCTCCATTGTGAACATTGCAGACATTAGTCGAGTAACACGGAGTGGTAGAATCTTCAACCGAGGGGTTGGAGAACTTAACAAGGAAAAGGAACTTCAGACAGAAGCTCCCGATCCCCCACTCGATCAATCCAGTAATTCAAACCTTTCGAAAAATAATGATGAGATGCTGAAGCTCATCCAAAGGAGTGAATACAACATTGTCGATAAACTGTTACAGACTCCTTCAAAGATCTCAGTATTATCGTTGTTACTCAGTTTAGAAGCCCACAGGGAGGCTCTACAGAAAGTCTTGGAGCAAGCCTTTGTGGAACAGGATGTAATAATCAGACAGTTCGATAGTATTGTCTCTAACATCACGTCCTGCAACAACTTGGGATTTAGTGATGAGGAATTACCTGAAGTGGGTCGTCGTCATAACATGGCGCTCAATATCACAGTTAACTTCCAGGACGATGCTTTAGCCAGCGTACTGGTAGACACAGGGTTAGCCCTGAATGTTATGCTGAAGTCCACTTTGATGCAATTATCATTCAAGGGCCCTCCGATGAGAGTTAGCGAGGTTGTCGTCAAAGCATTCGACGGATCCAGAAAAATAGTTATCGGCGAAGTTGATCTTCCCATAACTATCGGTCCTCACACTTTCCAAGTCACTTTCCAGGTCATGGATATCCGGGCAACGTATAGTTGTTTATTAGGAAGACCTTGGATACATCAGGCTGGAGTGGTCACTTCGACCCTCCACCAAAAGCTAAAGTTCGTTAAGAACGATCAACTTGTCACGGTTTGTGGGGAACAAGCCTTGCTCGTGAGTAACTTGTCATCATCTGCTGGTATAGAACCCGAGGAGGTTATTGGAACGCAGTTCCAAGCACTATCGGTAAGCGAGAACAATCAGTTTAGAGGAGGAACCTGGATTTCCTCATACAAAGATGTTATTAAAGCGGTCGAGAGTACCGATACGACAGGATGGGGACAGCTTGTCATTCCTATTGACAATAAAACAAAGAAGGGTCTTGGTTTTTCTGCAACCTGTACCCAGACAGCTGTCGGTGATGAAAGTCTTCATCCCCTTCAAAATTTCTTCCACAGTGGAGGTTTCCTTCACCCAGTGTCTCAGACAGTTCATGCTATCAATGAGGAAGATCCCTCTGACACAGATGAAGAATGGAAGTCCTACCTTAACAAGGACGGTTACATGTCTCAGGAAGAGGTGCCTACGCCTTTTTGCTTTCCTACAGAAAGTCTGAGATTTATACCGAGATCAGATGTCGAAATAATCTACGGGGATTGTGATCCGGAAGGATGCTGCGCTCCGCCAAATTCATTAGAGGAAGACACTCCGATGAAAGATAATTTTGACTACACCTACTATGGCCCAATGGATGGTCTGCCAATGTGGCAACCTTACCCAGGAAACTTGGGGAAAGAAAGTCAGCCGAACAATGAAAATTAGCTGACCATCATTGAACGGGATACCTGTGTCCCCACCATGTTATGGGATCGACACTCAGGTCATTCAGAAACTACCCAACCGGAAGATGAATTCGCAACGTTTGCAGGACTTGAATTCATCAACTATGCTTTTCCTGAGGTCAACGTCATTGAGAGGGATGACTCCTCCAGTTCCAAAGAAGTTTGGGACACTCTGGGAGAACCAAGTGGAAAATTCAACTATATGGTCAAGTACACCGCTCCCGAAAGCTCTCGTATCAGGCTCGAAGATATCCAGCCTACTGGATGGGGAGATACAGCTGAGAGCACAAATGCTGCACAAAATACAACAGAGGAATCCTCCTACGACAACTCTGTCTGGGAGACAGATTCCAATGATCCCGCTCCACCAGAAATCAGTGTCATTTCTGAAGACAAATCAAGGAAGGTGCCAGACTTTGTGATTCACCGAGGAGTTCGCCGCCAATGGGTTGCCGTCGAGGTTCCGAAGGTCGTTCATCAGTCAAAGTAATTGTCATCTTTAACCTTTCACTCTGCCCAGGTGAAACGGATGTTTTGATAGGACTCACTTTCTGTAAATTTCCCTCTTCGCTTTGCCCGAAGCGACAGAGTTTTGTTTTATAGGGTTGTAGTTTCAAGGATCAACTTGTTCATTAATAAAATAATGTCGTTCTGTAATTTCCGCATTAATTGCTATTTTCTCTTTTTGCTTTTTCAGAAAATGGTAATCCTAAAAAACAATTCAAATAAAAACAAGCAGTAAAATAAAACACTGCACACACTTGCATTTTCTCTATCTCTTCTAAACACGAATCATCACGTCATGCAGATTGCTTGTTTTAAACCCAGTTGAAACATACGATCCAATGCCTTCTCCCAACTTTGAGTTCCCGGTATTCGAGGCTGAAGAAGAAAATGACGACAAAATTCCATAAGAGATCTCTCGACTACTCAGACAAGAGGAAAGGTCCATTGAACCTCACAAAGAACCGTTGGAAACGGTAAACTTGGGTTCAGAGCAAGAGAGAAAAGAAATCAGGATTGGGGCACTGCTCAGTCCAACTGCCAGAGAGAGTTTGATAAAGCTTCTCAGAGAATTTCCCGATGTATTCGCTTGGTCTTATCAGGATATGCCAGGGTTGGATACCAGCATCGTGGAACACCATTTACCGTTGAGATCGGAATGTCCGCCAGTAAAACAAAGGTTGAGACGCACTCACCCGGACATGGCCATCAAAATCAAAGAGGAGGTACAGAAACAGATTAACGCGGGTTTCCTCGCTACAGCTGAATATCCTCAATGGTTAGCCAACATCGTACCCGTTCCCAAAAAGGACGGAAAGGTCAGAATGTGTGTTGATTACAGAGATTTGAACAAGGCAAGTCCAAAGGACGACTTTCCTTTACCACACATTGACATGCTGGTTGATAGTACAGCAAAGTTCAAAATTTTCTCCTTCATGGATGGATTCTCGGGCTATAACCAGATCAAAATGGCGCCGAAAGACATGGAGAAAACTTCGTTCATTACCCCATGGGGCGCCTTTTGTTACAAGGTAATGTCGTTCGATTTGAAGAACGTCGGGGCAACCTATCAAAGGGCCATGACTACTCTGTTTCATGGCATGATACATAAGGAAATCGAGGTATATGTCGATGATATGATTGCAAAATCAAAAATAGAGAGTGAGCACGTTGAACATCTGTTAAAATTGTTCGAACGTCTAAGAAAATTCAAGCTCCGCTTGAATCCCAACAAGTGCACATTCGGTGTCCGTTCAGGGAAACTACTAGGGTTCATCGTCAGCCAGAAAGGAATTGAGGTTGATCCTGACAAGGTCAAGGCCATTCAAGAAATGCCTTCTCCGAAAACTGAAAAACAAGTCAAGGGATTCCTGGGACGTCTGAACTACATCTCCAGATTCATATTCCTCATGACCGCCACATGCGCGCCGATTTTCAAATTACTGAAAAAGAACCAGGATTGCGTTTGGTCAGAAGATTGCCAAACCGTATTCGACAGTATCAAGGAATATCTGTTGAATCCTCCGATTCTATCACCTCCAGTGGAAGGAAGACCACTGATCATTTACCTCACAGTCCTAGAGGACTCAATGGGATGTGTACTTGGCCAACAAGACGAAACTAAAAGAAAAGAGTCTGCCATTTACTATTTGAGCAAGAAATTCACCGACTGCGAAACTCGGTACACGATGCTTGAGAAAACTTGTTGCGCTTTGGCTTGGGCAGCCAAACGTCTTCGCCAATACATGATTCGTCATACTACTTGGTTGGTCTCCGAGATGGATCCGATCAAGTATGTCTTCGAAAAACCTGCTCTCACGGGAAGGATTGCCCGTTGGCAAATGCTGTTATCAGAATATGACATAGAGTACCACGCTCAAAAATCCGTTAAGGGAAGTATTTTAGCCGGTCATTTGGCTCATCAACCGATTGACGATCAAGAATCAATCGGGTTTGACTTCCCAGACGAAGATGTCATGTATCTAAAAATGAAAGATTGCGATGAACCGCTACCCAGTGAAGGGCCAGAACCAGGTTCCCAGTGGGGACTTATCTTTGACGGAGCAGTTAATCATTACGGAAATGGAATTGGGGCAATCATTGTTACCCCTCAGGGTACCCACATTCCTTTTACCGCCAGACTTACGTTCAAGTGTACGAACAACGAGGCCGAATACGAAGCTTGTATTATGGGTCTCGAGGAAGCAATTGATTTAAGGATCAAAAACTTGGACGTATATGGCGACTCAGCCTTGGTTATCAATTAGATAAAAGGAGATTGGAACACATACCAATCAGGATTGATTCCTTACAAAGACTATGCAAGAAGGTTGTTACCCTTCTTCAACAGAGTTGAGTTTCATCACATCCCTCGTGAAGAGAATCACATGGCTGATGCATTAGCCACTATCTCTTCCATGATTAGTGTAGGTCAATGGAATGACATACCTAAGATGGACATAATATGCCTTGAACGACCCGCTTACATCTTCACGATTGAAGCAGTCATAGATGACAAACCTTGGTATCACGATATCAAATGCTTCCTTCAGAAACAAGAATACCCACCTGGGACATCCAGAAAAGACAGGAAAACCCTCAGAAGGTTGGCTGGAAACTTCTTCCTGAGGGGTGACACTCTTTATAAGAGGAACTTTGACATGGTCTTGCTCCGATGCGTAGACAGACCAGAAGCAGACATGCTTATGAAAGAAATTCATGAAGGATCCTTTGGCACTCATGCCAACGGACACACAATGGCAAGAAAAATTCTGAGAGCAGGGTACTACTGGTTGACCATGGAATCTGACTGCTACAAGTACATGAGGAGGTGTCACAAATGTTAGATATACTCCGACAAAATTCATGTACCGCCATCACATCTCAAAGTTCTTTCTTCCCCGTGGCCTTTTTCCATATGGGGAATCGACATGATTGGCATGATTGAGCCTAAGGCTTCAAACGGACATCGGTTCATTCTGGTAGCCATTGATTACTTCACCAAGTGGGTCGAAGCAGCGTCATTCGCTAATGTAACCCGACAAGTGGTGGTCCGATTTATCAAAAACAATATCATCTGCCGTTATGGTGTTCCAAGCGAGATCATTACTGATAATGGATCTAACTTGAACAATAAGATGATGAAGGAGTTGTGCGCTGAGTTCAAGATCAAACACCATAACTCATCTCCCTACCGACCCAAGATGAACGGGGCGATAGAAGCGGCTAATAAGAACATCAAGAAGATTGTTCAAAAGATGGTTGTGACCTATAAAGACTGGCACGAGATGCTACCCTTTGCTCTTCACGGTTATCGCACATTTGTTCGTACTTCAACAGGGGCAACCCCTTTCTCTCTAGTGTATGGCATAGAGGCAGTGCTTTCCATAGAAGTAGAGATCCCGTCAATCCGAGTATTGATGGAAGTTAAGCTCACCGAAGCTGAATGGTGTCAAAGTCGACATGACGAACTGAATCTGATCGAAGAGAAGAGAATAACGGCACTATGCCACGGTCAGTTGTATCAACAGAAAATAAAGAGGGCGTTCGACAAAAAGGTTCGACCTCGTGTCTTCAGAAAAGGAGACCTCGTGCTCAAGAAGATACAATCATTTCTCACTGACTCCCGGGCAAGTGGACTCCGAATTATGATGGCCCCTATGTGGTCACGAAAGCTTTCTCAGGCGGCGCCTTGAGGCTTGCAACCATGGACGGAGAGGAATTTTCCTATCCCACGAATGTTGATGTAGTCAAGAAATACTTTGCCTAAACTAAAAAAAAAACGTCTCGGTGGATTGAAAACCCGAAAGGGCGGTCCAGGAAAAAGTTAGAGACAAAACAAAATAGAAAAAAATCATCCCGGTGGATTGGAAACATCATAGTACAATCCAGGAAAAAATTAGGGATAATGGCAAGTAACTATGTTCAACAGAGGCAAGTCCCTCAGCAGCAGCAGTTACATCATCAGAAGAAAACTCCAGTTGAGGTCATCTTCGATAGAAGCTCAGGATGCCCTGAATTCAAAGTTGGTAGAAGGATAGTGGTCGTTATGTTTCAACGTAGCCCTTTTCCCTGTAAATTACCATTTTTAAACTTTGTAAATACTCAATGGAATCACGCGTTTGGCTGATCTCCATTTTATCAATAAAATTTGAGCCCTTGTGCTTTTGTTTGTAATTCTTATTTGTTTTAGCTTTACAGAACGACGTTGTTAACACGACTAGCGATTCTTGAAATAAAACAAAAATGAATTTACTTGTTAAAACTTTTTCTGCTTTTAAAATAAAGATGGCAATTTCTTTTGACTGTTAAACATTGAAAGAACATTAATCGCGTCTCCAAAGGTGTTCGAACCTCAAAGTGCAGAATCAAAGTACTCCTTTTAACCCAGTACGCCTGAACGAAGGATCAACAGTGTCGGATGCGACTATTCCATCTAACATCTTCGGCAGAGTTCTTACCTCCTAAGCCCGACCAACATAGTTCCCCACGAGGACTACTTCTCCTAAGCAAGGTAGAATTGCTACTTTTGGACCAACGGTACTTCTTCGCCCCGCGATGGCCGAGTATCCAATCATGTTCATCCATTAGTCTGTATGTCGCGTCAGTTTTGTCAGCATATACATACATGCATCATGCATTATTGATTTGCATTTACATTTCATATTGCATCGCTATCACTCTAGCCAGTCTTGTCCCTTAGTGATAGGAGTTCTCTCAATCGAGTTGTCAGTTCTTTCCTCGTCAGGAAACGTTGTGTCTGAACAATCTCGCCACCAGTGTATCTTTAGATCAGAGTCGGCACTAGACCACTTTGATAACTTGAACCTCTGAAAAGCCAGAGAACCTTCAACAGATGTCACTCTTCGCCATTGAAGATGATATCCTTGCTTTCCCGGATTAAGGAAAATCCACAGAGAAAGCCTCGTAATCAGAGATTCGGCAGCATGACAGTTTCGCTCCGAAAAGATCGCTGATGAAAAGGTCATCAGCACCTCAAAATTGGACCCCATCATATGGCGTTTCTCTGGGAAGATCCCGAGAAAAGTATGATGTAAGATCCCCAAGTGGAAACAGTCTCTCAAGAGACTCGCTTTCCCCTAGTAGAATCGACAAATGGCGTCTCCAACAGAGAAGTTTGTACACCTCTACAACTCAGACGAATGGGTTCCCCAGCAAGTCTGACGTCAAAAGTTTTTCCGTCAAATGGCATCTCCCCAAAAAAATTCGGCGAGAAGTTTGAGGAAAACCGCTACGAATAGCGTCCCTTATCAAGAAAGTTTATTGACAAAAGAAACCGAGACCAGTTCCTTGGTAGGAAACCAGGATCGAGGGGAAGTTTACATCAGAAACTTAGACCAGTTCCTTGGTAGGAAACCAGGATCGAGGGGAAGTTTAAATCAGAAACTAAGACCAGTTCCTTGGTAGAAAACCAGGATCGAGGGGAAGTTTAAATCAGAAAGTGAGACCAGTTCCTTGGCTGAAGACCAGGATCGAGGGGAAGTTTACCTTTTCTAAGCATCTTTGCTTAGCTAAAAGAAGATGAATGCGTAAGCTACCATTCATAACCACCATCAAAATTTTGGGTATTCCGATATTTAATCCTCTTGCACCCCGAATGCCCGAATACCTTCGTCATTCACACCTTCGTGTCCAAGAAGATTAAATAGGGGCATCTGTCATACCCCAAATTTTGACCACTAAGATTTCCCATCATTGTGCAAATCATCATCACAATAGGGATGAACCATCATGCCTCACCAAATGCCTCAAGGGTTGTTGAGCATTCACTACAATCAAAATTAGGGTTTCTAGCCCTCTCTGAGTGCTTAGACAAAGGATCAATCAAGGAATGACATGATCTTCAACTTGTCTAACATCCACAATGGATCAAAAGGACTCCCACTTCAAGGATCAAGCACAAGGCTGCTCTCTTCTAGGTGGATCAAGTCTCAAGATCGTCAGTGTCACCAAATTAGGGTTTTGGTCGACCAGGGCCTCCAGATAGAAATTTTTCATCTGGGCATAAGCCAATGATCCAAAACATAACCTAATATACTTCATGGGACCTCATGGACCCAATCATCAAGTCAATTTTGCCTCAGGGGATGCATTCATCAAAAATCAAGAATTAGGGTTTCTTGACCTAATTCCCCCCTAAGTTGACTTTTGGGACAAATCATGAGCTTAGACCTCAAGAGAGGGTTTGAGGGTCTCTAATGAACTATATTTATCCATTTGGAACAATGGATTAATCCAAGAAGCTTGAGCAACAAGTCTCAATTTCATCTGCACCACAATTAGGGTTTCGCGAGGAAAGTCAACTGTAACTTTGACTTTTGACCAGGACATGCTCCCAAACCCTAGGACATGCCTCAATATACCCTATGACACCCATGGAACATGTACATTAAGTTTTATTTAGGTCAAAGACATGATTTCCTGAAGAATTGCACAGTTTGGAATTCGTCTGATAAAAAGTCAACTGTGCACAAAAGTCAACTTTGACTTTTTGAGATTTTTCACCAAAATGGATTTTTAACCCTAAAATGATGTTAATGTGTGATTTGAATCATCATTCATCAAGAAAAATCAAGAAAAGTGGGATAACTTGTAAAAGGGGTAACCATAAAACTTAGAAATTTTTCTAAGTTATGGAAAAAGTACCACTAATGCACCAACTTTGGAGAACCATAACTCCTAAACCACAAGGCCAATTTTTCTCATCCAAAGATGGATTTGTAGCCCTCATTACCCTCTACAAAAACTTCAACTAGACCTAAGTCCAATTCATTAAGGATTTTGAGTTATGGAGTGATCAAAATCAAGAAATCACACTTTGTTCCAACACTTAGTGAAAATTTCACTAAGTCAGATTTTGCTTCACTTTTTGCCAAATGTAGAGGGATTTTTCACTTGGATTCAAAAGAGATCAAAACCAAACTTGTTCAAACAGTTGTTGTATCATGTAAGGGCTTTCCAAAATGGCCAAGAACATTGCCAAATTCAACTTACACCATGAGATATGACATTGTCAAGTTGCCTTGCTGAAATCTGTCAAAGGCAAGGCAGATTTTGCATTTTGGCTCGATTTGCCAAAATCAGCCAAATTCAAATGCTCCTATCCACTTGGACACATCTGAGGATTGAATCTAAAGGGGACAATCACTGAGCCAAGCCTCCAAAGTCCATGGAACAAGAAATAACATGTTGAACCTAGAATGGCCAAAATAGGGACAAGACTCCAAATTTGGATTGAAGCATTCAATGGAAGCATCAAGGTGGCATGGACTGAGCCATTCTCATCTAAAATCAGTCAAGACTTATCCAAGACCAAGGGAACCAAAGCTTTGTGCCCTAACCTCTAGTCAATGGCTACAGGAGACTTGGATTTTCATTTGCCAACATTGGCCAAACCTACTTACCAGCTGCCATTCACTATTCCTTGCAAAACAAACTTGCTCTACTATAAATAGAGCTCAATTGTGATCAGTTTGAGTACACCAAAGCCATCAAACAGATGCTTTCCTCAAAATCTCTTCTTTCACTCCAATTTTGCCTTCTAAGGCAAGTCACTATCGGGTTTTGAGTTTGAGAGCTTTTCTAATCAAACCAATCACTCACACACCTCACATACATCATATAGAAGTGATCCAAACACTCACATAACATCTGGAACACTAATTTCATAAAATCACCAGCTGGTTGCTCAAGGTTTTAACCAAAGTGCAGCTGAGGTACCACAAAGTGATCCAGCCAATTTCAATCAAGTCCAACCATTCAAACACACTCCATAGGATGTAGGGAAGCTGTTCAGATCATCACCACTCATCTGTAACACCTCCAAATCAAAAATCACATTGGACTTGCTGTCACGGCTTAGAGGTAAGCACATACTTGGTCATCTCTCAATCTATGCATATTTCCTCGCACAATAATTTGGCCATATGTTCATAATCATGCATGGAATGTTTTCCCTCAATTAATTGCATTGTTTGAATCGTGTATCAAAAATCCTAGCCTTCATGCAGAAATTAGGGTTCTTGAGGATTTTTCATGATTTCTTGTTGTATGTTTAATTTAAATGAAATTAATGGACATAGACATGATCGTGAGGTTGAGACGAGCATAATGATATGTGGATTGCATGTTATAATCAAGTATTCAGTGAGATTGAGGAGAAAATGCAAATCAGCCAAACCTAGAACACGCGCGTGTTCTTGGTGTGTTCTTGGCGCCATTTTTGAATAATTCAAATATTTGAATTTTGTGATTTTGTTTAATTGATTCAAAAATTAATTTCTCTCTAAGTTTTAATGATTTTGAGTTGATTCTTTTTTTAATAATTCACAAAAATGTTAAAATATTTTATTTTATCAAAAAATCCCAAAAATATTATTTATTTCATATAATTGATATTTTTGCAAAGAATTAATATTTTAATTGTTTTTGACATATTAAATATTTTTTCTACATTGATTTTGAAACTTTTAATGCTTTCTAATTATTTTGTAGGTCAATACTTAATTTTTGAAGCATTAATCCAAAATCACAATTTGTTTTTCACATGTTAAACAATTTTGATCATTTTAATTGAATTTTTATTCTATTAAATACATTTTGAAAACAAATTAGGGTTTTTGGATTAATTCAACCCTCATAAATCATTTTCAAAACACTTTGGGCCTCTAATAGAGTGTAAGACCCAATCCTTTCTTGACCAAAACATTTTGGGCCTCAGTACATTGTATAAGTCCCGATACCGTCAAAAACAAACGGCGCGATCATCGCCTTTTTGAAAAATAACCTTGGGCCTCTCCTCGAGCTATAAGACCCATTCAAAAACACTTTGGGCCTCTATTAGAGTGTAAGACCCAACCCCCCTTTTAACCAAAATCATTTGGGCCTCACTTATTGTATAAGTCCCTCTGCGTTAAAAGAAAACCTCGGCACGATCGCCATTTTTAACGGAAAAATCAGCTGGGCCTACCCTCGTGTTATAAGCCCCACTCTTTTCCTTTAAAACTTTTGGGCCTCTTGAAAGAGTGTAAGACCCATCCCTTTGTACAGAAAACATTTTGGGCCTCAGTCACTTGTATAAGTCCCTCTATACAAAATTCAACGGTGCGCTCACTGATAAAACCCTGGGCCTCTCCTTGAGCTGTAAGCCCCAAATCTTTTTATTTCAAAGCACTTTCTCCTTTGATTTTGAATATACTTTTATTTTAAATCTTTCTTTGTTGAACAACTAACCAAACATCATGGAAGCTCTACAACCGAGTAAGTGGTTATCGCTTTCATTTACCGCTTTCATATACATATAACTGTATTGTGGGGTTGTTTCACTATAAGTCTTCTTTCATAAACTCATATCAACTGTGTAATAATAGTATAGATATTTCGAGTTTCCCCGGCAACTACGTCTAGAACTAGGTGACGCCGTTTCGTTTATTCATAGAAATAGACAACTAGATCCCCAATAGGATCACCAGATACAGTCTTCTCTTCGGTTGTCCTCATTAGGAATTGTCAAGAAACTCTACTCCCAAAGATGAATGTCTTCTCCGTGAATGGCATCTTTGAGTTTCTTCCAAATTCTCGAACTTTCCTGACTTTGATCTATTCTCGGTGAATAGCATTGCCTTGAATTTCTCGAGGTTTGGGGACCCACGGGCTTCTTAAAAGCATCGGCCTCCTCTTGGGCATCGTACAAGGACCCACAGGCTTCCTAAAAGCAACCCCGCCTCCTCTTGGGCTTAGTACAAGGACCCTACGGCTTCTTAGAAGTACTCACAGCCTCCTCTTAGGCTTCGTATAATGATCTCTTCCTTCGGGAATGATAGCCTTCTCTTGGGCTTCGTACAAGGACCGATCGGCTTCTTAAAAGTTTCCAGCCACCTCCTAAAGGTATAGGAACAGAACTTAGTCATCCTCATAGAACAGTCCTTTCATAGAGTCTACTACTGTTTCTCAAAGCATAGTACAAAAGATGAAACTCTAGACTTGGACAGTCTAATCTCCTTGAGTCTCAAAGACATTCTCAAGTGACCTCTTCGTTAAATAGGAAGGAAACCCGCAGACTCGGACAGACTCAATACCCTTCAGATTTCCCGCTTCCTTAAAGAATAGGAATAACCCGAATCCTTGAATCAAATCCAGGAGTACAGTGTTGCTCATACAAGAACTGATTTTCTTTTTAAAATCAGTATACTGGACCTGTCACTTAACTTAAACAGTTACCTTAGCCTCCTCTTGGGCTTTGTACAATGATTCTCCCCAGTGGAGTTAAACAATGTTTAGCCTCTCTCTCGGGCTTTGTACGAGACACATAAGAGACTCCCTCGTCGAGTCAATCACCCATTTCGCCTCCATCTCGAGCCTTATACGAGATACAAACAGGTTCTTATTGAGCCAAACAAGCAACAGCCTCCACCTCGGGCTTCGTACGAGATACTAAAAACTCTCTTGTCGAGTCAAATAGCCTCCATCTCGGGCTTTATACGAGATACCAAAAGATTCCCTCGTTGACTCAAAACCTTTTAGCCTATATCTCGGGCTTTGTACGAGACACATGATAGCCTCCTCTTAGGCTTTGTATAAGAAAACCACTGGTTAACCCAATTAACCTTTTAGCATCAAAACTGTGCCTCGTTCACAGTACACAAGCATCAACAACTCCTTCCCCTTCATCTAATCGCTGTAAGCGGCAAGCCTCTGGATCATCTACATCCATGCCACTGTCCCTCTTTTAGCATGAGAAATTCCTAAGGAAAGATAGCATTACTCTACACTGAGTTAAAGTCTTCTCCTTCAGGTTGGAACCCCCCTATAAAGGAAATTATGGCATTGCCGGATTCGCATATCCCGGTTAAAGTAATTCTCCTTTATAAACAGTTGTGACATACAACCCCCTCTTTAGAGATGACAAATTCTCTCCAAAGTCAAGACCTTTCAGCTTCACATCTCGGGCTTTGAACAAGATACAAAACACTTTTTGCTTCATGTCTTGGGCTTTGAACAAGACACCAAAACAACCATTTCCTCCCATAGAATAGGAGGAACTACGAACGCTCTGATTTCCCTGTTTCGGTAAACGGGAATACGTAGGCATAAGATCGAAAGAAAAGATCTTAGCGAGCACACTAAACAAAAAAACCAAATCCCATATCAAAAACAGTAATTCAAAAGCATCAGTCCTAACATCCTAATCCTTGTTCCCCGCCAGAAACCTTCTGTCAAGGTAAAAAAGAGAGAAACCGTATTGGCGAAAATACAAATAACCAGTACAAAGGCCCCCCCACATTGATAGCATTTGCAACCTAACAGACCGCTGTTTAAACTCAGTATGAAAAGCAGGGTTAATTGGAGACATCTATTTCCCTTCCTTCATCAGCTCACAATAGGATAAAAAATGAATCGACCTGTAGTTTTAAGCTCAAACCGCAGAGAGCGACCAGCGCTTAAGAACCGCGTCCAAAATCGCTCGCTACAGAACTGTTATGGAAACAATTGATTTTTGTCCATGAAATGTTGTAACCTTGTTTTGGATTGTTTTGGAAAGCGTTTGAATGTGTTTAGGAAAGGTTTAGAGGTTTCCATTGGTATGTAGTGGTGAATCAAAGTCTGCCATAACTGGTCTCGAATGTTCCAAATTAATGAAACTTGTTGTGATTGTCTCGCTGCAGGGCTTCTAGCTACATCATGCCTTTATACTTCTTCTGGAATTTGGGAAGATGGTGTTTTTAGAGACTCTGATAAGGGATGGAGGATCCTCTACACTGACAGTGGGAATGACATAATGGTTGTGGCAGATGACCCATGGCAGTAAGTATTCTTCTTCCTCATGGATGCCACTTTTGATTCTCGTAAAGCCTTTACAGATTATATTATTTGAGTTTATCTGTTGGCATAAACAACTTATGACATGTCCATAATCTATTTTCAACTTAATTCCACCAATTCTCTACGGTTCAGACATACGAACTTATATGATAAGCACTTATGTTCTAAGTTATGAAGCACTAACACAGACACATACGCAGACACCAAAACTGAACTTGTTTTAATCTAATAAAGCTTTTTTTTTGCTGTGGCTGTAGTCGTGGATTATCTTTCTTGTGATCTAAGTGTGATGGTCCATGTTGATCCTTTATTATTCCAATGTATATGGTCATGTTGGTTTGGTATTACTCTGTAGTTTTATGTTGTTATGAACCCCGTCGTTGAAATCTCATGCCACGACTTTTATGTCATCTTATTCACATTTGTGCATCTGCGATGGTAATATAATGGTCTCTTTGTTCTTTTTTCATGTACTTATGACAATGAGGAAGGAGCATGGATTCAAGAAGCCCAGCGAAGATGCTTGGGTGCAGATGGCTTTAGAGAAGTTTTACGATCACCAAAGTTCAAATTACGCACAGCCAGTCCGAATTTCCTAAGGTACGACCAGCATCTTCTAATGCATAGAAAGAGTTTTATTGTTGTGTTTCTGGTCCCTCTGAAGCAAATACTTGAATACTGTACTAAACACTTGGAATTTTTTTTATTGCAGGATGTCGCAACCTTCCGGCCACAATCCGATCCGTGAAAAACATACCTTTGACAGGGTTGTGACGTGTAGGAAACATACCAATGAGTTCCCATGGCAAGTCCACTGGTTGGTTTTTTTCAAAACGTTAATCTAGTTCGTGACCAAGACACACGCGGAACGGCTATTATGACTATTATGAAGGCCAAGGCCAAACTTTACTGTATGTTTTTCAAGATATCAGGATCTCTCATTGCAAAGCTAGTAATTGTATTGTAGGAATTTAGAAACTCTGATATAATAGTGGCAACGTGATGTTTTTTATGGCAAATGTAATTTCATATGCTCAAACATAATTGTCATCACAGCTTAATAACAGTAGTATTCACAAGCATGTGTTGTCTCCTTATAATAAGGCTTATGGAATTTCTCTCGTCCAAATTGCTAGCAGCTGAAAGTTATTTCACTAGTAATGTTCAGAGTCAATGGGATGATGCATTAGTGATGACATTCCAAGTTTGCCTAAAATGAATTACGAAGCAATCACAACCTTGGTATTATCTCACGAAACAAGTTTTTTTTTTCGATCATAAAATTTGAGCTTGGCCTTAAAAGTAAATCCTCTATTTAAGCTTCTTTGTAACATAACAGACCTTTACATTTTGGATTCTTGGTTTGAACTTGACATGGTATGCTTCCACTCCACACCTTATAACATGAAATGACTTTTGTAGTAATGATTATTCAAATCCAACACATGAAACCTTTTTTGAATCAAATCTTGAAAGATCCTGAATATTTGGTGAGACCTAATCTTCTTAGATCTTGATTGCTTGAAAATCTCCTTGCTTTTGAACTTCTCTTTAAACTTAGAAATTTATTCCTTGGTGATAAACTCCAAATAAAGGTCTTAAAAACTCTCTTGATCATGAATCCAATGAAAAAACTTATTCATTTTTAAAATGAATACATGCATCCCATGTGTCGCTCCCGGGATTTTCATCCTGGTACAAACGCGAAAGTGGCGCGGAAGAAAGAAAGAAGAGTCGTCAGCCAGGCATTTTTATCCCAAAGAAAGGGAAAGGTAATACTGTACAAACCTGGGAGAAAGGAAAGAACGAGGTCTTGCAAACCAAAGAGAAAAGGTAAGGGAGTCGGTTACGTTAAGGGAAGGTTATCGCACCCCTTCACGTCCGTCGTACTCGACGGGATCCACGCTTGCTGTCTCGATCAAAGGGTGTAAGGAAACTGGATATAACCTGCTAACTGAAGAACTGGAAATGAAAGGGTAGAAGGGAGAAAAAGGGGGGAGAAAGGAAAGAAGTGACTCGATAGGACATTATCGTTGTCCTAGGCCTACGTATTCCCTCAGTGCAATGGGAAAGTCAGAGTCAATGTAGTTCGACGGACTACGGGGAAGGTTGCTCGTCGAGATATCGCATCTCGTGCCTACGTATCTTCAATTAGATGAGAAAGAAGAATTAGAGCAAACGTAGTTCGGCTCAACAAGGGTTGCTATGTTTGTGCTTTTTAATGGAAACGTCAGAGTGCGCGTCCCAGCAGTTAGGTGTTGCAGCTCGCTGTATGGAGACTTAGGCGTTACATGTTTGCGGTAGAACGGACATGACGAGTCCTTAAGGAATAGAATGAAGGAGATGAGAATAGAATTTGTTTGTTTTTGTATTTTAGAAAGAAGTATTTTGATTATTGGTGCGTATAATGCATATTGCATTTAAGTCTTTCACGTAGGATCGAATGCCTCGCATATCGACCCAAGACGGGACGTATGCTAAACATTCTAAGAAAGTGAGAGAAGACCCCTCACTATCTCATTCTCACATGAAAGGCTCAAATGCAATATATGTTATGCCTTTATTAAGTTTTTTGCTTTTTGTTTTGAGATGAGAAGAAGAGAGACTTAAAGGTTTAGAACGGTAAAAGTCTAAATGGGAGACTAACAATCCTATTTGTTATCATGCGTGGATGATCCTAAAGGTTAGGTGTGGTTTGAAGGGGGGAACTTCTACTCAAGTTAGCATGCAACGGGAAGCCTAATGCTAATCCTACTCCAAGCTTAATCAAAAATTAAGTTGGACTAGGTAGCTCTAAGGGAGTGAATCCAAGACTTAAACAAGTCTTGAGACTCATGAGAAGAGAAAGAGTGAAAGGGATGAAGAAGGAAAGACGAAAATGAGCAACAACAGCAGCTACAACAGCGTATCTGCAATAACACAGCAGTTAAAGACAGCACACAAGCAAGACAACTTATAACAGCACATAATTCAGCACAAGAAAGGGTGTAAAATGTCAGCCAGCAGCATACAACAGCACACATACACATAGACAGCCGTAGAAACAGGGCAGCATGTGATACATTTGAAGACAATTCAAACATGGCATGGCAAATATGCATCAAGCATCACATATTCTTCAATCAAACATGATCACAAATCATACCAAGCACAAAGGTAAACATCATGAAAGAACATCATGAGATGATGCACAACATTAAGCACATGAACTCGTCAAACCAAATATGCATCTCACGAAATCGAAAAGCAAGCAAGGGTGCACAACACAACAAATCCAGCAACACCAGCAATAATCAACAATTATCATGCTCAAGGAGTGTGTGCAAAGTGTTCATCACATCAACAAAACAATCATGAACATTCATTAATGAAAACCAAAAGCCGCGTGTCGAAGAATTGTGCTCATGCAAAGGTGTGAGGCAAAACAGCTCAAGAATAATCCACAAATCATCAACACATCAATCCATGTAGTTTAGACATGCAAGAGATCTCAAACAAGCAAGAAAATGCAAGAAAAACACAATCTGCTTCAGTGGTAATCGATTACTCACATAGGGTAATCGATTACTCAGTTGAAAATTGGCTAAAAACGTGAAAATAAGGCAGAGTAATCGATTACCCTGTTAGAGTAATCGATTACCACTGAAACAGAGGCAGAAATTCAACTTTGAAAAGCACTTTTCAGCAGCAAATCACTTATTCAAACATCCAAATGATCATGTAAACAATCATGCATGAAAATTAAGTTCAATCACAGCAATCAAACATCAATTAGATCCAACAATCATCAACATCCACAATCAAGATCAACCAAATGAATCAAAACACATCAAAATTCATGGATCTATATTGTATAAGTTGCAATTAAGCTAAAATGAGTATGGATATGAAATTAACCAACCTAAAAAGCTGAGATTTGCTTTGGTAAGTGTTGCAAACAGAAATGGATGAATTCAAGTAGAGAAATCCAAGATCCACAAGCTTCTTATACTCAAAAGTTGAAGATCCAAGCAATAAGCAACTAAAACTCCAAAAGCACTTCCAAAAATCACTTCTTAAAATTCAGCACCAGATCCAAACAAAAATCCAAATTGAAATACTGAAATATGGTGAGGATGAGAGGTTTTAGCTCAAGAATTAACAAGTTCCAATTAAGAACTTGTCATTCTCTATGAAGGAGCTTTGAGAGTGGTTGAAAATGGAGGCTGAGAGTGAAAAAAGAGAGAGAATTGAGAGAATTCTGAAAATTGAGAGTGGAAAAAAATGATCTCTCCTTGAGGTTTGGAATGAACTAGTTTAAATAACCCCTAGGTTAGGAGTTAAGTTTGGGTTGGAAGTGAGGTTAAGTGAGTGAAAATTGGGATGAAATGTGAATTAGAAAATAAAATGTGGAATTGGTGTGGAAAGTATTTGAATTTTTGGATGAAAAATGATGAAAATAGATCAGTTCTAGATCCTTCCCACACATGCACAAGCCAAGCACATGATAAAAAATGCTCAAAAACTCTGCAGTGCTGAAAAATGCCATATTTTTGCAATTTCGCCTAGAGTAATCGGTTACTCACTTTGAGTAATCGATTACTCTATTCAAAAATTCAAAATTTTGGAGCCAAAAGGAGGGAAACTTGGATATTCGTCCGGTTCCACCTGTTCTAAACCCTGATAGACCTCTGAAACTTGCCATCTGATATTACCATTGGAATACACTTGAAATATGTTGTGAAATGTTTTTTTCTGCAATCGGATTAAACTGCTGATAACAACTGTCTGGTGCTGAATAACTGATCAAAAACTGACTGTCGGAGTTTCTGATCATCCAGTCGCTTAATGAGCAAAATAAATGCTCAAAAAGACTTGGAAAGCTATATGCTTGTCTCTGAGCACTATTAAAAATCATACTGGAACTGATGATGCCGTGAGCTGCTGAAAGAATACCTTGATCCCATGCCCAAAAGAAATATGCAAAATGCAAGAATGATAATGCAAATGAAATGAAACATAAGCCAAAAGGTTAGCAACACTAGGGCAAATTTTGGGGTGTTACAGCTGCCCCTATTCAATCATCGGTTAAACCTGAGAAGGATGAAAGCAACGGCTATTCAGACAATCAAGGTGAATTGTGATTGAATACCCAAAACAACCAGAAAATTTGCATGCTGAATGAAGAAGAAAAGGGATATAAACCCTCATGGAAGTATCAGCAAGTAACTGCATAGATCGATACGACGTGTATCAAAATAGGGATACAAACAATTATCAATGATCATACAGACGAGTATGAAAAGAAAACATAGACGAGTGTTGAAAAGACACGGACAGGTGTCAAAGGTCAATACGGACGAGTATTGAAATACGAGCTCAAACACGGACGAGTGCTGAAAGGACACGGACGGGTGTCAAAGGTCAACGATGCGAACGAGAAACAGACTATCATCAGAGGAACACGACGAGTGACCAAGTCGACAATACGGACGAGTATCGGACGATGATTAATAAGGGAATACACACAAGTGTTCGGGTCAACGATACGAACGAGCATCGGACAATCATCAAAGGAACACGACGAGTGACCAAGTCGACGATACGGACGAGTATCGGACGATGATTAAGAAGATACAGATGAGCATTGGACAATCATCAGAGGAACACGACGAGTGGCCAAGTCGACGATACGGACGAGTATCGGACGATGATTAATAAGGGAACACACATAAGTGTTCGGGTCAACGATACGAACGAGCATCGGACAATCATCAAAGGAACACGAAGAGTGACCAAGTCGACGATACGGACGAGTATCGGACGATGATTAAGAAGATACGGACGAGCATCTCAAAAGGTCAATACGGACGAGTATTGGCTAAAAAGTTCAAACACGGTCGGGTGTTGAAAAGGGTCAATACGAACGGGTATTGAAAGGACACAGACGAATGTCCAAGGTCAATACAGACGGGTATTGACAGGATACAGACAGATGTCCAAGGTCAATACGGACGGGCATTGACTTAACATTGTACGATCAAGTGTTGTAGTTGGCTTTGCTGGGGTTGCATGACGATGTTTTGTCTATGAATTTCTCTGGCTTGCAGGTAAACGGTTGAACCTGGCTTATGTTTCGAATGCGTATGTTTGAGTTTTGCCATAATGCTCCATATCAATGGAATGCTACGCTTTAGAAAAATGCCATGCAAACAGAATGCAAATGCAAAAGAGACTCCAGACGAGGAATCCAACTCCACGGGGAAAAGATCATTGTTCGATCCTTCAATTGCTCTGTAGGGATTAACCCTTCTGCCGGGGATGAAGCTTGCCACAAATTGCCAAAAATAAATTGGCTTGCAGATGTGCTGAGGTGTGATGATCCTGTTGAGGAAGTTTCCACTGGAAGGACTCTGCCTTAGAGAGAGATTATTCTGCCCATGGAACTCCGCTGGGGATGAGAATTTTCTGAATGACGTTCTGCTGTGGACAAAAGAGTCATTAAAACTCTGCTTGGGGATCTATCAAACCCAAGATCCTTTGCTAGAGATAATCAGCCTTCTGACTCAGCTGGGAAATACTCTGATTCTGATACTACTAGGGAATCAGCAACTGTTATCGACACAGAAAAGTCTGTAGTTGTTGGAAGTACTAAGTTTCCTGTCAATCTCAAGTCGTTGCGAGTGACCGCTAATCACCCGGTGAACTTAATCAGTAAAAGTTGTGACAAAAGGGTGATACGGGAACCCTTTCCTGAATATGGTTGCCCCGGTATTCTGACTTAGGGGTGAGTGATTACTTGTTTGGAAGAAATTACCCATGCTCTTGAAAAGGCTTCAATCTTGCTTTTGAGCCTAATACGAGGCTGCTACCCGCAAGCGAAAGGATATGCACCTATGCCCCGTGCTGGATATGACTTCATGTTAGGCTTCTTAATATAAACCTGCAACAAAAGAAATGCACACATATGTCCCGGAGACTGCATGGTTTGAATCCACCGTCCGGAGTTAATCAACATTCCAAGCAATTTTAAATGTTTTCCCTGCACATGTTATTATAAAGCCTCAATGTTTTCAACAATGCAATGCTTTTATCAAAAATTCGTACATTTTTTGCAAACAAAACAGTAAAATGAAAATAAATACGAAGCTTTTTGACTGAATAACCAACTTTATTGATTGAAATGCCCGGAATAGGCAAGTACATCAGGAAGCAATCCCTGGAAAGAGGTGATCGCTGAAAATTGAGAAAAAGAAACTATCGTAATGGCAATGTGAAAACGGATTTTCACTGAGTTTCAATTCTGTTATGACCATTATGTCTTCAAGACTTTCCAATTATCTTCACTTTCTGAAGGGGATGATTGGACTGATTCCTATCCTTTGGAGATTGCCAGCTTGAGTGAAACAATGAGGCAGTACAGATGACTCAGATCGCAGTCTTCGCTTAATCCCTCTTTTGCGTGGACTGCCCTTTTCGGGTTTTCAATCCACCGGGATACCCTTTCTTGCCTGAGTTGTCCTTACGGATTTTCAACTCACCGGGTGTACAATTTTTTTTAATTATATCCCTAATTTTTGCCCGAACCTTTTTATTTTATTTTTATGGTTCGCCGGGATGCCCTTTTTTGCCTGGACCTTTCTTTCTTTTTTTTTGTCCAGCGGGTTTATTTATGCGAAGTATTTTTTGACTGCGTCTGAGTTGACAGGGGATGGAAAATCTTCACCATCCATGGTTGTAAGCATTAAGGCTCCGCCAGAGAAAACCTTCTTAACCACATATGGACCTTCATAGTTCGGTGTCCATTTTCCCCTGTGATCTGTGTTTGGAGGATGGATCTTTCTAAGTACCAATTCACCAACTTGATACTCCCAAGGTCACACTTTCTGATCAAATGCCCGCTTCATCCTTCTTAGATACAATTGACCATGGCAAATAGCTGCTAGTCTCTTTCCCTCAACTAAGCTTAGCTCATTGAATCGGGTGCGAACCCATTCTGCCTCATCCAGTTTGACATCCATCATAACCCTCAGCGAGGGAATTTCAACTTCAACTGGTAGGACTGCCTCCATACCATACACAAGTGAGAACGGTGTTGCCCCAGTAGATGTCCTTACTGATGTTTGGTACCCATGCAAGGCAAACGGTAGCATCTCATGCCAATCTTTGTAGGTCACCACCATCTTTTGCATAATCTTCTTGATGTTCTTGTTGGCCGCTTCAACAGCGCCATTCATCTTTGGACGGTACAGTGAAGAATTGTGATGCTCAATTTTGAAGTCCCGACATAATTCTGCCATCATTTTGTTATTGAGATTAGAACCATTATCGGTAATGATTCTTTAGGGCACTCCATAGCGACAGATGATATCCCTTTTCAAAAATCTGGCTACCACCTGCTTGGTGACATTAGCATAAGACGCTGCTTCCACCCATTTGGTAAAGTAATCAATAGCGACCAAGATAAAGCGATGACCGTTGGAAGCAGTTGGCTCAATCTTTCCAATCATATCAATGCCCCACATTGCAAAGGGCCAAGGAGAAGCCATAACATTCAACGGATTCGGAGGTACATGCAGTTTATCCGCATAAATCTGACATTTATGGCACTTGCGGGCGTATGAACAATAGTCTGCATCCATAGTCATCCAGTAGTACCCCGACCTCAATAATTTCTTTGCCATTGCATGTCCTCTGGCATGGGTACCAAAAGAGCCTTCGTGCACTTCTTGCATCAACATGTTTGCTTCGTGTCTATCCACGCATCTGAGCAAAACCATGTCAAAGTTTCATTTGTACAGCACATCCTCATTCAAGAAGAAACTACCATCTAACCTCCTCAGAGTCTTTTTATCGTTGTTGGATGCTCCATCCGGATACTCTTGAATCCTCAAGAAGCATTTGATATCATGAAACCACGGCTTGTCATCCGACACTAGATCAACAGCAAACACATGTGCAGGCCTGTCAAGACGAGACACCTCAATTTTGGGCACATGGTTCCACCCATTCACTTGAATCATGGAAGATAATGTTGCCAAAGCATCAGCCATTTGATTTCCATCTCGAGGTATATGGTACAATTTCACTGTTGTAAAGAAAGTCAACAACCTCCTCGCATAGTCTCTGTAAGGAATCAAGTTTGGTTGATGGGTATGCCAATCTCCATTGATCTGATTGATCACCAGAGTAGAGTCCCCAAATATTTCAAGAGTCTTGATCCTTAAGTCAATGGCTTCTTCAATGCCCATAATGCAAGCTTCATATTCTGCTTCATTGTTGGTGACGTCAAAAGTTAACCTGGCCGTGAAAGGTATATGAGACCCTTTCGGAGTGATAAGAACTGCCCTAACTCCGCATCCATTCATGTTGACGGCCCCATCAAACATCAAACTCCATTTGGATTCAGGGTCTGGCCCCTCCTCCGGGAGTGGTTCCTCGCAATCTTTAGCTTTGAGAAACATGATGTCCTCATCAGGGAAATCAAACCTCATCGGCTGATAGTCATCAATTGGTTGCTGCGCAAGATAATCTGACAAAATACTTCCTTTGGTGGCTTTCTGAGAAGTATACTGGATATCATATTCAGTCAGCACCATCTGCCAACGTACAACCCATCCGGTTAATGTTGGTTTCTCAAATATGTACTTGACAGGATCCATCTTTGAAATTAACAAGGTTGTATAAGTGAGCATATACTGCCTCAATCGCTTAGCAGCCCATGCAAGTGCACAGCATGTCCTCTCAAGCATTGAGTATCGTGATTCGCAATCATTGAATTTTTTGCTCAAGTAGTAGATGGCATGCTCCTTTTTACCTATCTCGTCATGTTGACCGAGAACACAACCCATGGATCCTTCAAGCACAGTCAAATACATGATCAATGGTCTCCCTGGAACTGGAGGCATGAGAATTGGAGGTTC
This sequence comes from Lathyrus tuberosus, assembly GCA_022829125.1. Taxonomy (NCBI): domain Eukaryota; kingdom Viridiplantae; phylum Streptophyta; class Magnoliopsida; order Fabales; family Fabaceae; genus Lathyrus; species Lathyrus tuberosus. The sequence goes on along the minus strand of JALAZF010000308.1, from coordinate 1,029,693 downwards.
CTGCAAATATTTTTTTATTTTCTCGAAATCCCTTTGGCAATCGTCATTCCACCTGACCGATTGTTCTTTTCTTAACAGCTTAAATATTGGTTCACAGGTGGCTGTGAGGTGAGATATGAACCGTGCAATGTAGTTCAATCTACCCAGGAACCCACGTACTTCTTTTTCTGTTCTAGGTACAGGCATTTCTTGTATTGCTTTTATTTTGGCAGGATCAACCTCAATTCCTTTTTCACTTACGATGAAACCCAGCAATTTACCGGATCGCACTCCGAAAGTGCACTTGTTCGGATTCAGCCTTAGTCGAAACTTCCTCAACCTTTCAAACAGTTTCTGCAGATTAACCAGATGTTTTTCTTCTGTTCGAGACTTGGCAATCATATCATCTACATAACACTTAATCTCTTTATGAATCATATCATGGAATAGTGTTACCATAGCTCGCTGATACGTTGCCCTAGCATTCTTCAACCCAAAAGGCATCACCTTGTAACAGAAGGTACCCCACGGGGTAATGAACGTTGTCTTCTCCATGTCTTCCGGCGCCATCTTGATTTGATTATACCCGAAGAAGCCATCCATGAAGGAGAATACCGAGAACTGAGCGGTGTTGTCAACCAGTACATCAATGTGAGGTAAAGGAAAGTTATCTTTCGGACTTGCTCTATTTAGATCTCGATAATCAACGCACATTCTGACCTTACCATCTTTCTTTGGCACAGGAACAATATTTGCAACCCATGGTGGGTCCAATCTTAATTTCTTTCCTTGCGTCCTCGGCCTGCAGGCTGGCTCCAATCTTAATTTCTTTCCTTGCGTCCTCGGAACCAATATTGATAACCTCAATTGTCTCTTGGTGAGGTTGAACAACCCTCTCCTCCTGCTTCAACAATCTAGCCAATTCTTCGGGAAGTTCACAGTCTTCTTCATCCCCCTCTTCGGCTTAATAGATTGGGTTGTCAAAGTTATACTTGGCCATAGCAGAATCGTTATCAATGAAATTCGGGTGATTAAGTCTGCATGATTAGGGTTATGCTTTATTTTAGATTGAGACTTTTTGAAAAAAAACAAAAAAAAACATTGCCATTTTATTGTTTTTCTGCAAAAATAAAAGATGAAAGACAGGGAACAAAATTTGAATGCAAAACATCCTTTATTAATGATAAAAAAAACCTTGCAAATGCAATTATGAGGCCCTACAAATGGATCTACACACCTTGGACAGAGCGCGAGATTTTAATATGCAACAGAGAAAACAAAGAAAATTACTCTGTTTGAAGAGTAACTTGAACAATTTCTTCAACAGACCAATTGCAAAGCTCTTGACCCGGTACACACGGGCGCACCCAATTGTCGAGATCACCATCACTGTCGACGCCATCTTCACTTGCAGCACACATCTGATTAGGATTAATGATTCCCCCACTGTAGAAAGTAATCGGCCCCTTGTGCTCCGTCGCAACAGCTTGATACGGATTATAGCCTACACCGAACTTATCTTCCTTTGCAGAGACTTCAATCAATTTTCCCCAGCCTTGGGCATTACCTGCTTTGACTACTTCCACTGCCTGTTTGTAAGAAGCAATAGAAGTACCCACCTGTTCTTCGCTCTGAGAAGATACTGCCTTTGAAGACGAATCACCAATATTGACTGCCTCAAATGCTTGACACAGCATCTCATGGATCTCTCCATCCATTTCCACATACTTAAAGGTAGACAGCTGACTGACGAAGATATCTTCCTCTCCACATACAGTCACCACTTGACCGTCGACCACATATTTCAACTTTTGGTGCAACGTAGATGTTACTGCCCCAGCGGCATGAATCCACGGTCTGCCTAACAAGCAACTATATGCGGGTTGGATGTCCATCACGTAGAACACACACTTAAACACTTGAGGACCGATCTTTACTGGGAGCTCCACCTCTCCGAATACAGAATGTTTCGAACCATTGAAAGCCATCACTACCAAATCACTTGGTCTTAGAATAATTCCATCAGCGCCTAACTTTATTAAGGCCTTCTTTGGTAACACGTTCAGGGAAGACCCCGTGTCTACCAATACATGAGATAATACTGCACCTTTACATTCCATGGTGATGTGTAATGCCCTGTTGTAATTGCGACCCTCAGTAGTCAAATCATAATCTGTAAAACCTAGCCCATGGCTAGCATTGACATTAGAAACAACAGACTCCAATTGATTTACAGTAATCTCTTGAGGTACATAAGCCATATTCAAAACCTTCAGAAGGGCCTCTCGATGAGCTGCAGAACACATAAGTAACGACAAGATAGAAATATTTAATGGCGTCTGATTCAACTGATCAACCACCTTATAATCACTCTTTTTGATAAGTCTCATGAACTCCTCGACCTCTTTCTCAAAAGTACCTTTCTGCACAGATTCAGGAACAACAACCTCCTCTGTAACCACCTGTTTACCCTTGGCTTTGGCTGCTGCCTCAGCTTCAGCATTAGTTCTCCGAGTCTGTGGAGCAAACAAGCGTCCACTTCTGGTGAAGCCACCAAGACCTCCAACATTATCAATACTGGAACTACCCCCAGCTGGAGTTTCCACTTCTTGTTTTCCCCTTGGTAGTAAACATCTGCACCGTAGTGCCATGGGATAGCCCGCTCACTAGTATAAGGAACTGGCCCTGGTACCGTAATAGTAACAGGACTCGCCACATCAGGCACAATGATAGCAGCAGGCACCGGCACTTGAATTTCAGCTGGCATAAAATAAATGGTAACGGCTGACACGTCATCACCCTTTTTGTCCCCCTGATCAAACTGTAGACAACCGTCATCAATCAAATTTTGAATACCGGCCTTCAGTTTATCACAACCATTACTCTGATTCTTGCAATCAACACAATCTTGTTCACAGCCAGGGAACACTTGCCCCTTCAACAACTGAGCCTTCACAAAACTCAAAGGAGTCTCTACCCTGTTTACATCAGTTACCAAATTCAAAACTTTCCCATCTTCAATGGCATTGACCTTTGGCACATTATGATCTGGCATGGGATTCTGAAGCACATTCGGTGGAGTTTAGAAATTAATTGCCTTGGCATCAATCAAATCCTGTACCTTATGCTGAAATGCCCGACACTTTTCAATACTATGGCCTGGAGCCCCAGAATGAAACTCACAGCGGGTATTAGCATCATAACCCTTTGGTAACACAGCAGGAGCCTGGCCCATCATACGAAGCTCCACCAGATTGAGTTTCAACAATTGAGGTAACAAAGTTGCGTAAGTCAAAGGCAGAGGGTCCATGTGCCTGTCAGTTTGTCTCTGCTGATATGATCTCCGTGGCTGTTGATTATTCTGTGGCTGAACATTCTGTTGTTGTGGCTGTGATTGAACTTGTGGATTAGGAATGGTAATAGTAGCAACCTGATTATAGGAATCCTGATAGCCTCTACCTCTATTCTTATAAACAGCACTGGTCTCCCCATCTCTCTTTCTGGTAGCTCCAGCAAATGGCTTCCTCACTCCTGAAGAACTAGCACCACTGACATCTTGTATTTTCCCAAGCTTCAACAAACTTTCAATCCTTTCCCTAGCGATTACAATGTCCGCGAATCTAGTAGAAAGACAGACAGCCAACCTATCAAGATAAGTTCCCTGAAGAGTACCCATAAACATGTCGGCCATCTCCCGGTCCTGCAGTGGAGGTTGAACCATGGCAGCCAACTGGCGTCATCTTTGAGCATATTCCTTAAAACTCTCCTTCGCATTCTGCGCCATACTCTGCAGCTGAGTACGGTTTGGAGCCATATCCATGTTATATTGATACTGCTTGACGAAAGCATGAGCTAACTCCTTCCAGCTCCTTACAGAAGTCCTGCTCAACTTCATATACCATTCTTGAGATGCCCCAGTAAGGATGTCTTGGAAATAGTACATCCATAATTTCTCATCGTCAGTGTGAGCGGCTATCCTCCCCACATAGGATTGAAGATGAGTTTTAGGATAAGTAGTGCCATTGTACTTGTCAAATGTTGGTGGCTTGAATTTGTGTAGGATTCTTACTCCAGGCACAAATCCCAAGTCGGAAACATCAAATCCAAGAGTGTTTTGGGATTCAATGGACCTAATTTTTTCAGCGAGCTCATCGAATCTACGAGTATTCTCATGTTCAGCATCTAACAGAGTGAACTGCTCATCTTGGTTGTCTTCCACAACATGACGAACCCCAGTATTTCTAGGAGGGTCACCACCCGCATTAACACCAGTCTGATTACTAGCCTCATCAATAATTCTATGACCTCTATTATTACCGTTGCCATTCTGCACCTCTACTTCTGGCCGCTCGACCATTGCCCTGAGTCTTTCCTGATTTTGGGCCATGCCAGTCATTAATGTCATGAACTGGTTCATCCTGTTCCTCAGCTCAGCCAATTCAGTTTGCATCTGATCCATGATCTTAGCTTGGTTTCTGCAAGTTGCGTACCGGTGAATGTGGATATCAGCTATAGTGCCTGAAAATTGTAGAAGGATCAGAAATTCACATCCCAGTACCTAAAAAGCAAACAACAAAATGCAAAATGATATATGCTATGCAATGTCATGTTTATCCATTTTGGGGCATTCCTTCCCTCGATTCCAGTTTGACCGAAACGGAATAACACATACACCTGCAATTGCTAATATTGATAGAACAGCAAAGGCGCACATTAGTGAATCAGAATATCCATCATATACGGCCCAGTGAGTGTGTGACCCATTGTATAATTTGATGAAGAATCCACCTCATAGAATCTATAATACCAAAACGAAATATCCATAGCATAAATGAAAACCCCCAACCAGGTATGGAACTGTCAAATACAAATTTATTCGGAACAAATACACCTGAAAGCATGAATACGGACAAAAGAAAACCCGTCAACAAGCGTGATGGTGAATCCTCAGAACAACAACGAAAATGCTTCAGACACTAAGCCCATACAAGTCTTCCCGAACCTCCTTGAGAAGTGCTTCGGTAACTGGATCATTAGGGTGCTCTGTAAGACTCCTGATCAGCTGACTCCTTATCTTGACAGCTTCCTCCAGCTTCCTGATTTGACCTTTAATAGCTAAATCTTTTACTTTCTTTACTCCAGCGCGGACTTTCAGATCTTCAATCTCTCGGTTAGCTGAACTAAGTTTCTTGAGAAATTCGCTTTCTTTACTCTTCAAATTCTTCTTCAATTCATCATTTTCAGCCCTGATTCTTGCTTCAATATCCCTTCGGCACTCGAAGAACTCATCCCATCTCTGCTGCCCTTTGGAAAGTGCATTCTTAGACCTTGCCAACTGCTCGTTGATACGCTTGCACGCCTCTTTTAATGCCATCTCATTTTGTTTAATCTTGCGAATGTAGACAGTGTCCTCAGCAATTCTTTTCTCATTTTCCTCATGACGCTCAGTTAACTTTTGAACTTCATGCTCAACATTACGCTTATCACAAAGCGTCTTTCGGAGTCCTTCGCTTAGCTTCTCATTCATCTTGACTGCCTTGTCCTTTTCTGACTTAAGCTTGTTATATTCAATAACACTTATCATGGTCACAGGTTCAACAGCAACTGGGTCTGACGGACCTTCCACAGAGAACGGCAAAAGAGTGATCTGAACTCTTCTTTTCAACCATGCATCATACTGAGGAGAAGACACGTTATTGCACTTGCCAAGGACAACTTTACGTTTTGTTTGCAAATTGCCCCAAGCCCCGACCGCTTGCCTTACCAACAAAAGATTATCTTTCACAGAGAAAAAGAAGGATTCTTTCAATTCACTATCCTTCGGAGGATCTATTAAAGAAAATCCCAACTGTCTCCTTAAAATAACAGGATTGTAATTGATGCAACCCCTTATTCCCAAGAGTGGCACATTTGGATGTCTCCCACAACTACTGATAAAATTCCCGCCCTTCATTCTTTGATCAAACCAACGGATATCTTTTGCCGTCAACTTAATCAACCTTTTAGCCCAATTCATTGAAGGATGAGGATTCAAGAAAGCCTCGGAACTCGGTAAGTGTCTCATGAGCCTTTTATGAAACAAAGGTGCACAACATCGAACCAATCCCCCTCGTTTCTTCTCATTCTTATAATGCACAGAATAATACAAATCACCCAAGAGTGTAGGTATAGGATTCCTCAACACAAAGATATGGATGGCTCTCATGTCTACAAATTTGGACTCATCAGCAAACAACATGATCCCATAAATACTCAAGGCCAGAATAGCACAAACTGTCTCCCATTGAGCCTTAGTAGCACACTCTTCAGCTTTGACAACCAAGAAATCCAGATGAAAATCGAATAAACCTCCTTTGGTGGCGAGGTTATCTTTTACCACAGGTACACTCAGATGGAGAGCCTTAGCTACCTCCTCATGCTTTAGAGGACGCATATCAGAGCTAAAAGGAATCTGGTGTTTGAGAGGCACACCTAGGAGAATGGCATACTCTTCTAGCATCGGAGCCAACTAAAAGTCCGAAAAAGTGAAGCACCTTAACTGTGGGTCATAAAACTGCAAGCAAGTATGAATAACACTCCTCTCTGAAGTATTCAAATCATCAACCATAGTCAGAATCTCTCCATGAGCCTTTCGGAACATACCCACATAATCTGGAGTAATAAGAGATACCATCTTCTGTAACTGACCCACCTTGGTGTCAAAGAAAGTGTAATGCACATTATTCTTTCTTGGAACGTCCATAGCTGCAAAGGGAACTGTCAACCAGAATCAAAAGGAAGTGTACCCTGCAAATGAATAAACATGAAGGTTAAATGCAAAAATGTGAATGATGATATGTATGCAAGGGCATGTGATCATGGTTGAACATATACTGCTGAACCCACTATGCGGTTGTCTGACTTTGGTGAGATACACAAAACCAGGATCAAAGGCCCAGTAACAAATCCATAACAAATAGAAACCAGTCAGGATCAAAGGTTCAATAACAAATCCAGACCAATAAGAAAACCAGGTATGATGAAGGCCAATGGTTCCTGCATACCTGTAAACAATCCCCCCAATCTCGCATGCATGTTCTAGAAAGTGAGGATTCTCAAATTCAGATCTCGGAATGAGAGGTAATAGCACATTCAGCCCGAAGGATACAATGCTACCGCCATACAAAAAGATCGTCCTCTGATTCACCTCAAAATAAAGAGGGGTCATCCTAAAGGTCATCCAGACTTAACAGCTCTTCCAGATAGCTCTACCATTGTGGCAGACCCACAACGCAGAATTCTCTAGAGAGAACCACATCCAGATTGTGTTTCATATTCCCTCCTCGCACCGAAATGGAGCGTGAGAGGATATGAAACACACTAAACATAAGTGCACTCAGGCCTGTGTACTGGGCCTATCTCTTAGATTCCCCATCCCACCAAACAGAAACAGCACAGTCCAGTATAATACAGTATATAAAATGAAAATGCTAAAATGCGGTAAATACAGTAAAGTACGGTAAAGCAGTAATACAGTAAATAGCAAATACGGAAAAGTACAGCATCATAGAAAACACCCAATGAAGGAAAACAAACAAGCGCTAGGATTGACTCGCAAAAGGGGATGGACCAGCAAGAGGTCAACCTGTCCCCAGCAGAGTCGCCAGCTGTCGCTCCCGGGATTTTCATCCTGGTACAAACGCGAAAGTGGCGCGGAAGAAAGAAAGAAGAGTCGTCAGCCAGGCATTTTTATCCCAAAGAAAGGGAAAGGTAATGCTGCACAAACCTGGGAGAAAGGAAAGAACGAGGTCTCGCGAACCAAAGAGAAAGGGTAAGGGAGTCGGTTACGTGAAGGGAAGGTTATCGCACCTGTAACACCTCAAAATTTACCTCCTTGTTTTTAACGCTAACTGGCTTATGTTTCGTTTCATGCGCATTAGCATCTCTGCATTTTGCATGCTTTTTTGAGCATGGGATCAGGGCATTTTCTACAGCAGTTCAGGATGTTCTCAGCCAGTTTAATCTTTATCTGCGTTCAAGCTCAAGCATTTAATTTTCAAAGTCTTTTTGAGCATTTATTTTGCTCACTAAGTGATTTGAAAGTCAAAAGCACCGCCAGTCCAATTTTTATCAGTATTTCAGCACCGAACAGTCGTTTTCAGCAATTTAATCAAGGCCCGGAAAATATTTTACAAAGTGCACTCAAGTAGTAAGGTCCAAAGGCAAGTTTCAGAGGCATATTGTGGTTCAGAATAGGTGGAATCAAGCCCGTCTCCAATTTCCCTCCTTATGGCGCCAAAGCAGAAATTCAAATTTTTACACTGGTAATCGGTTAGCAACAAATCTGCTAATCGATTAACAGTGCAAAAATTTGCGCAAATGGTTTCATTTTCAGCACTGCAGAATTTTCAATCACTTTAGAGATCATGTGCATTGCTTGTGCATACTTGGGAAGGATCTAGAGCAATTTCTTTTCATCATTTTCCACCAAATCTCCAATTTCCACTCCAATTCCACATTTCATTTCCTAACCCATTTTTCACCTCATTTTCCACTCACTCCAAACCTAAGCCCACTCCAAAGCTAGAGATTATTTAAACTCACTCATTCCAAACCAAGAAAAAAAAACCTAGATCATTTTCACTCTCCAATTTCAGAATTCTCTCAATTCTCTCACTCTTCAATTTCCAAAACCCATTTTCAACCTTCACTCAAAGCTCATCTTTGAAGATTATCAAGTTCTTCATTGGAACTTGATAATTCTTGAGCTAGAAACCTTCATCCTCACTTCATTCCACCATTTTGATTTTGGAATTTCGTGTAGATCTGGTCTGGAATTTTCAGAAGTGATTTTGGGAAGAGCTTTTTGGAATTTTTTGTGATTTAGTGCTTGGATCTTCATTTACCATTGCAAGAAGGTTGTAGATCTTGGAATTCACTGCTTGATTCAACCAAATTCTGTCTACAACACTCACCAAAGCAAACCTCAGCTTTGTAGGTTGGTTAATTCTAGATCCAAACTCATTTTAGCTTAATTTGAGCTTATGCAATGTAGATCCATTGATTTCATGTGTTTTGGTGCTTTTGCTTGTTGTTGATCATGAATGTTAATGATGATTGAATTTGCATGAAGTTTAATTGTTGTTTATGAGCTTAATTTTCGTGCATTGTTGATTCTATGATGTTTGGACTTGATCGGATAAGTGATTTTGCTGCTGGAAGTGATTTTTTGAAAATCTATTTTTGGTGTCACAGCAGTAGTAATCGATTAGCACATTTGTTGCTAACAGATTAGCAGTGTTAATTTTCATGTTTTTCTGATTTTTTTTAACTGCTAATCGATTAGCACATTTGTTGCTAACAGATTAGCAGTGTTAATTTTCACGTTTTTCTGATTTTTTTAACTGCTAATCGATTAGCACATTTGTTGCTAACAGATTAGCAGTGTTAATTTTCACATTTTTGCAGATTTTTTTAGCTGCTAATCGATTAGCACATTTGTTGCTAATCGATTAACACTGTGCTGAATTGTGATTTGTGAGCGTTTTCAAGCCTGTTTCGATCCCGTTTTGTTCGTAACCCTTATGGATTGATGTGATGCATGTTTAATGTTTATTTTGATGTTGTTGCACCTCATACCTTTGCATGTACACGTTTTCTCGACACGCGATCGTTACACTTGTATGTTTGAATTGTTCATGATTCCTATGATGCTTGAATGTTCTTGCACATGCCACTTGAGATTGATGATTGATGATACTTGTGCTTGCTGTATTAGATGCATGTTTGCATGCTTGATTTCATGATTTCATCGTTCATGTCCCTTTGCATGTTGATGCATTTCTTTTCCATTAATGTGTAGGATTCATGTTTGTTTTCAATGACTCGCACCATGTTATTATATGTTTTTTGATCATAATCAATTGAATTACATGATGTGCTTGTTACTTGCCATGCCATACTTGTGTAGTGTTCAAAATGCGATGCATGTTGTCCCACTTTCACATCTGAGTTCTTGCATAAGTGATGTTATATGTGCTGCTTATTTTGACATGCTTGCTGCCTACACCTTTTTACACCCATTTTCTTGCTGAATCATGTGCTGTTATAAGCTGTTTTGCTTACATGCTGTCTATTACTGCTGAGTTTGTGTGTGTGTGCTGTTGTATGCTGCTGAGTTTGTGTTTTGCATTCTCTTTCACTCTTTCTCACCCCCGAATCTCAAGACTTGATTAAGTCTTGGATTCCTTCCCCCTTAGAGCTACCTAGTCCAACTTAATTTTTGATTAAGCTTGGAGTAGGATTAGCATTAGGTTAGGTAGCCGTCTCTCCTAAACCTCACTAACCCTAGGACCTCCGTGTATGATAACATTAGGATTCTTAGTCTCCCTCTAGAGTTTCCTTTTGTGTCGCTTTTCTTCTCATCTCAAACCTCCGTCAAGACACGTAATAAGAGTTAACGTGTATTGCGCTCGAGCCTTCCATGTGGGAAGTGGGGAGTGAGGGGCTTCCTCTCATTCTTCTAGGATACCTAGTGTACGTCCTGTTGGGGACGATGCGCGAAGTATTCTTTCCTATATTCAAGACTTGGGTTCAATGCAAGTTGCGAAACAACTTAAAAGAGACTTCTGTCTAAAAAACACCAAACAAATTCAAATCTTTTTATCCTTCGGGATTGTTGGGTTTCAAACTTCATTTTCAGAAAAGAGCTCGTCGCTCGCATAAAAAACACTTACCCATCCGTGGTCGTATCCACGAACTACGTCAGCTCTGATTCCTCTCTCTCGTCCGATTGAGGATACGTAGGCACAAGACAGCGATTGTCTTGGCGAGCAACCTTCCCCCAGTTCCCGTCCGAACTACGTTGACTCTGACTTTCCCATTGCACTGAGGGAGTACGTAGGCCTAGGACAACGATACCGTCCTATCGAGTCAATTCTCTTTCTTTTCTTCATTTGTTTCTTCGTTTCTTTTCGTTCTCGTTTTCTTCTCCGGTCCAGTAGCAATGGAGTTCCAGATGACGACACCCTTTGATGCAGACCACAAGCGTGGATCCCATCGAGTACGATGGACGTGTTGGGTGCTAACACCTTCCCTTCGCGTAACCGACTCCCGTACCCGTTCTCTTGGTCGCGTGACCATGCTCTTTCCCTTCTTCCAGGTTTATGCAGTGTTTCCTTTCCCTCTCTTGGGATAAATACACTTTGCTGGCGACTCTGTGTTCTTTTGCGCCACTCTCGCGTTTGTACCATTGGATGTGAATCTTTCGGGAGCGACAGCTGGAGACTCTGCTGGGGACTCTGGTTGACCTCCTGCTGGTCCTTCCCCTTTAGTGAGTCAATCCTAGCGCTTGTCTGTTTTATTTCATTGGGTGTTTTTGTGGTGTTTTGCTTTGTTACTGTATTGCTATTTACTGTATTTTTGCTTTACTGCTTTACTATTTTTACAGCTTTTATTGCATTGCATTTTATTATTGTCATACTGGATATACTGCGCTGTGCTGGCTGTTTTTCTGTTTGGCGGGTTGGGATGTTCTGAGAGATGAGCTCAATACCCAGGCTCGAGTATACACCTAGGTTTTAGCGTGGGCAGGCGTGACGCTCCCGTGGTGTTGGCCACGTGCGGGTGATCATGATCCCTACAATCAGACGAGGTTCTATCCGGAGCTTTCTGCTACTGTATGTTGATACAGGCCAGTAGTTATTCTCTGGAGGAATTGTCGACTCTGATGACCATTCCCGAGGACTCAGTTGCGGCACTCCTCCCGGGATATGACAGTGGCAGCCCACTTTCTGTGGCAAACCCATTGCACACTCTCGATCCGAGGACCCAATGCTGGGAACTTGCCATAGGATCCTTCTTTTTGAAAGTGAATCAGCAGACGACCTCTTTGATTGGCGTTAGCATTGTATCCTTCGGGCTGAATGTGCTATTGCTTCTCAAACCTCTGAAGCTGAGGATCTTTCATTTTTGGAGAATCAGTTGAGGCCTCCTCGATTAATGATGATGCCAAACCAGATATGGTGAACGTATCATCATTTCTCGACCTGAGAGCCCGGGATACTGAACATCCTAGTACCCACACGTGAGAAGGGCGGGTTGTTTACAGGTTTGCAGGTAACCTTGACCTTCAACATACCCGGTATTCTGGATTTCCTGTCAGCGTGGACTTATCAGCCTGGTATTCTGGTATTCTGATCATCCGGTATTCTGGTATTCTGGTATTTCTCTTCAGAGCAGGCCTTTGAGCCTATTCAGTCAGCACAGTGCAGCCAGTTTGTGTGGATACCTTGATCCCATGTCTGTTGCATATGCGTCATCATTCTTGCATACATGTTCTTGTATTTCCAAGGATATCATTGTTGAGGCTCACCGTCGAGCATTTCCATTTATTCCTTGTGGTTCTTCTGAAAAGTTTCAAATTAAAATAGAATGATTCCTTGGAAATATTTGGACATGGCATTTGCATTTGCATAATCATCTCATTTTGCATAGCAGGTGTTCAAGGTTGGTTATTCTTGTTCTGATCTGGTTTTCTTCAGAATTTCAGACTTAGCTCCTCAGGCCATTCAAGAGTTGATCATGGAGCAAATTCAAGCCGAGTTGAGGGAAATGCGAGGCCAGATGGGGCAATTTGGGGAAGATATGCTGGTCATGTCCCAAGAACAGAAGATGCTGAGAGAGGAGGTCAATCAGATGAAGACTCAGATGAGTTTGGTCCTGGAAATTTTGAAGACAGTGTTACAGAAGGAAAACAGTCATGTGCTTGCTTCCGCAACAGAAGTCCTTAATCCTCCCATATCTTTGGGGTCTTCACTAGAGCATGGATTTCCTCATGAATCTCCTCCACAACCCAAGGTTCCAGAACCTTCCCAACAGCAACCAGGTCCTGTCTCCCGAGAGAAGCCCAAGAATAAAAAGTATACACAGAGGCAGAAGCAGTCTGAAAGAGTTTTACATCCACTCCCTATGCCGTATTCTCAGCTATTGCAGCATCTCCTTCAGTTGCAGCTGGTACAGAAAAGGACTTTGGCTCCTCTTACTGGTAATCCCCCACCAGGCTACAATGCAAGAGCCCATTGTGATTTCCATTCTGGGGCACCAGGGCATACTGTGGAGGGATGTAGGGCCTTTCAGCACCAAGTCCAGGATTTGATTGATGCAGGGGCAATTGAATTCACGTCGGGCGGCGTGAGCATGCAAGGTAGTTTTACCCCAATTATTGCAAAGGAAGTAAGGACTCATTCCTTTTCCAAAGGATCTACCTCATGTCATGGACCTTCTCCACAACCTTTTGTTGCAGAAGCTCTACGTCAACAACCTTTGCTGGTGCCTCAGCCAAAGGTGGAAAGGAAAGTGCAAGCGCAGGTTGGGCGCCCGAATCATCAGCAGCAGCAGAATCATCAGCAGCAGAGGCAGTTCAGACCAAGAGGGCCCAAGAGGATATTAGATCCTATTCCTATCCCTTATAGTCAGTTGTTTGCTCATCTACTCAAGAACTATCTGATCCAGCTGAGGAATGTTGTGCCTGTGCCATACCCTATTCCTCCGGACTTTGACATGAACGCTAGCTGTGAGTTCCACTCGGGAACATTTGGGCATACAATTGACGACTGTAATGCATTCCAGCACAAGGTGCAAGACTTGATCGACTCGAAGGTCATCACGCCAGATGGTACCTTTTTGGTTTGAAGCTTCTTTGTCAGAGTAAGCACCATATTACAAGAGCGTCATCAGAAGCAATAAGTCCAGACGGAGTCAAGTCTCCTCAACAAGGGCAATCATCAGCTTCCTTTATTGCATTTTCATATGTAGCTTTCATTTGTTTGTTTAAACATTGTTTGCATGTAAGAACTCGTTTGTTTCTGAATGACAATCATAATGCAATAAGTATGTTTTTCTTGAAGAGTTTCATTCGTGTTTACTCATTTTAATGCTTGTATATACTGCAATACCAACTTTCTTGCTCAAACTCTTTGAGGGAGGATGACGAAATAAGAACGCAGGTTTCTAATGGTACGCTTTTGGATAAAACCCTGTTAACGATGTACAGGCATTGTTTCCAATTCACAAACACTGGAGAGATAAGGAGATAGACCTTTGTCAACCCCTTTGAGCCTAGTAGTAGGAGTTCTTTCTGAAAATGAAAAACCCTCAATTTTAACCCAGGGGCAGGGTAGGCGTCAGTTAGTTTGACCAAGTGTTCAACTTTCAGAAGGAGTGTACATCTGAGGATCCATTACCTTCCATTCCACCGTCAAGAGGTCAAGAGGTGAAACCACAATGGTTATCCACCGACAATCAAGGAGTGAAACAGTCACAACCCTTTCTAACAAGTCAAACAAGCCAGTGTCACACGATTTTTTCAAAAAAAAAAAGGAATAAAAGAAAGAATGCCCGCTAAGTCGAAATTTGAAAACAAACGACTTAGGCAAAAGTTAGGGCATCCCGCTGGACTTCCGAATCGAAAAAAAAAAGAAAAAAAAAAGAGAAGAATCAGTCCAGGCAAAATCAGGGAAAACAAAAGAATGAGAAAGCGAAAAGCCAAAAGGATTACAAGGAAAAATCCTTGAGCAGAACAAAGTCGTGTGACTACAGACACCAAAAGACAAAAGGGGTGACTGTTGCTCCAAAACCTCGTCGGGTCTCGAATCACCAATTGCACGGGTTCCTTAAAGATCATAAACCCTTCGAGAGGTGAGCGCTTGTGTCAAAATTAGCTGAACATAGGACTGGAGAATATCATGAAGAGTGGGTGGGTACCAATAAACTTTGAGCCTTAAATCCTTTTTTTCTCAAACCGCGAACCAGACCACGCTACAACCCCTAAAAGTCCTAATTGAAACAGGGTTTAGTCTGAAGGCGTACTTCAACGAGATAGCGTTCCTGACTCCCATGAGTTGTGCTAATAAGATTTTTGTTGGTGTTGCATGTGCGTATTGCTTTCCTTTCAAAAATAAGTGTCGCAACTCGGTTGTATGACATACTTTGAATAAGGACTTCAAGATTAACATATGTGTTGCATTTGAATAATCATTCTCAGAATAAATATTTTCTGCTTGCATACATTTGTTTGACATCAAAGAAGCTTACACGATGAACATCAGTCGAGAAGCTTAAACTGGCCAAGTTGGGGTGCCTGAGACTCCAGAAGACATGTTGCTGAAAGATTATGTGGGAAAAAGGCGTTCCCAGCCATTTGTGTTGAGATGTAACCAATCTGGGACAATCACACCGAGAAATCTCTTCAAAACGTAGCCAAGCTGGGGCATTCAAGTTGAGAAGGTCTTTTCAGAGTACAATCAACCATGGGGCATTCATGTTGAGAAAATTTCTTCGAACTGGGGAAATTATGTCGAGATCCGATAAATCTCTCCACAAGCGTGTAAACTGGGGAAATCACGTCGAGATTCGGTAAATCTCTCAAAGACTAGTCGGTCAGAGACAAATGTACTGCAAGGCTTGTACTGGGGCAAGTCACCTCAAGGTTTGCGAGAAGTTTTTCCCTTCAGAACACAATCAATCAATAGCACCTCTGCAAGGTTCAGAATACTGTGGCAGAACATTTCAGGTCATTACGAACCCTGTCGAGTTGGTTTACTGCATGAATCATGAAGTATTGGATAGTTATGTCTAGACCGGATACATCTCTAAGAGTTCGAAAACCCTGGGGCATTGTTGAACGCCAGGTTTTCTGTAAAGTCCTCTTAAGATGATTGCTTTAGGTAGACCCTGTGGTCTAGGGCAAGGTGGAGAGTTAAAGGAACTATGTTTCGCTCTTGACTTGAAGCACTGAGTGTTCCCAGTGTGGGACTTTTGGAGTCTTTTCCCTCCAGCAAAGAGCCAGAGTGTATCTTTTTCCAGCAAAGTGTGGGAACTGTTATTCTTCCTCAAGCATAGAACTGTCCAATGTTCGAAAAGGGCTGTTATGAAGGTTTCTTATCTCCAGCACTACAGATGGAATCCTCACTCTCAACAAGGTAAGACGATAGAGTATCGTCAAGAAGACGATGAGGATTTAGAGTGCTCTCTCCCTCAACGGTCAGATCTAGTCATCTCAAGTAATTCAAAGTCCAATCTTCATTGGTACCTCCCCAGTAGAGTTGCTCTCTCCGTTTTTGAAGTCTGATCGTCCTCAGCAGCTTGATGTTTTCCCCAGTAGAGTAGAGCTTTCCCCAACTTAGAAGTCTGATCGTCCTCAGCAGTTTATTACTCTTACCCATCAGAGTATCGAGGGTCGTCTTCCTCAACCAGAGTATAAAGGAGTAATTCCCTAAGCGGAGTCATTAAGGATCGTCCTCCTTAGCAGGATATAAGAGATTTTTCCCCGACCAGAGTTGTGATTTGGCTCATCTTTTTTCAGCAAGTGGTGTCTCCCCACGGAGCATGGGGCAGTTGTTCTTTCCCCAGCTAGTCAGGAAGCATGTGTTATCCCCTAGCAGGGTGGATGTCGACAATTACTTTCTCTCCCAAGCGGAGTCGTTGAGGATCGTCCTTATCGGCAGAGTACATATGATTGTATACCCAACCGAAGTCGTGTTTGGATTGGTATCCCCAGCAAGTACTCAGAAGATGATTGCTTTAAGGTGAGTGTTGCCGTACCTCCCGCAGGAAGTTTGTGGACCAAGATGTTTTTATCCCCACAGGGTCCTGGACTCTACGTTCCTTAGTTGGTCAGAAAGTATAGTCTCGACGACAATGGTTTGATCTAGTACCCAGCAGGGTGAGGGTAAAGTTACTTCCCTAGCAGTAGATTAAGCTCATTTCCCCAAGCAGAGTCTGGTGGTGAGTGGTATCCCCAGCAGGTCTTAAGGCCGATCGTTTTTGGCAGGCACCGAAGCCAAGTTCTGAAATAGTTGGTCGTCCCCAGCGGTGGAATTTCCATCTTCAGTATTCATATCCCTCCCCAGCTGAGTGGGTATTCTCTCGGAGCTTCGTCCATCTCCAGCAGAGTAGTTGATCTTGATATTCCCCAACAGAGTGGATATTCTCTTAGAGTTTCGTCCATCTCTGACAGAATTGGTGATTGTGATCTTCCCTAGAAGGGAGAAGTTTTCCTCAACAAGTTTTCCTTTGTTTCAGTGGCAATTTAGTCTGCCATCCCCAGCGGAGTTGCTTCTGGTCTTCAGCATTTATTTCGCTGGGACGTCTCTTTTGCATTGCATAAGCATTTGTTTTGCATAGCATCCTCCCAAATGCGTAGCATTTCCACTTCGTGTGGAGCATTACGGAAAAATTCAAACATATGCATCTGAAGCATGAGCCAGGTTTGAGTTTTCCTTCGTCAGGAAAGCCGGATTTCAGAAAGATGTCTTTATTCCACAGGTGTTGGGTTAAGCAATATTTGACAGTTCCCCGGCAGAATGTCTTGCCAGGATTGTTTATCCTTGATTTTATTTGTACCCCTTCGTCCAGGTGGTCCTTTGGTTTATTCCCTCAAAATTTTTACCGTCAGACACTCGTCCGTGTTTCTTTCAGCACCCGTCCGTGTTTGAACCTTTTAAGTCAATGTCCGTCCTTATTGACTTTTGACACCTGTCCGTGTTCTTTCATCACCCGTCCGTGTTTGACCCTTTTGTTTCAATGCCCGTCCGCATTGACATTTGACACTCATCTGTGTTTCCTTCAGCACTCGTCCGTGTTTGAACCTTTGATTTCAATACCCGTCCGTGTTGACCTTTTGATGACACTCGTCCGTGTTGCCTTTCATTCCCCAGCAAGATTTATTCCTGATAAAGTTGTTTTATAACCTTTTCAGTACCCGTCCGTATTGACCTTTTAATGACACTCGTCTGTGTTGCCTTCCATTCACCAGCGAGATTAATCCCCGATAGAAGTTGCTTTACAACCTTTTTCGATACCCGTCCGTATTGAATTCTTTTTTACACCCGTCCGTGTACCTTCAGTACCCGTCCGTATTGAACTTTCGACACCCGTTCGTGTTGCATTTCAATCCCCAGAGAGGTCGCCTTAAATTTTTTTTTTTTTTTTTACACCCGTCCGTGTACCTTTTTCAGCACCCGTCCATGTTTGAACTTTTGTTTCAATGCCCGTCCGTATTGACTTTTGACACTCGTCCGTGTTTCTTTCAGCACCCGTCCGTGTTTGAACTTTTTTCAATACCCGTCCATATTGACCTTTGAGACACCCGTCCGTTTTCTTTTCAGCACCCGTCCGTGTTTGAACTTTTTCAATACCCGTCCGTATTGACCTTTGAGACACCCGTCCGTGTTCTTTTCAGCACCCGTCCGTGTTTGAACTTTTTCAATACCCGTCCGTATTGACCTTTTGACACTCGTCCGTGTTTCCTCCGGCACCCGTCCGTGTTTGAACCTTTGATTTCAATACCCGTCTGTATTGACCTTTTAATGACACCCGTCCGTGTTGCCTTCCATTCACCAGCGAGATTAATCACCGATAGAAGTTGCTTTACAACCTTTTTCGATACCCGTCCGTATTGAATTCTTTTTTACACCCGTCCGTGTACCTTCAGTACCCGTCCGTATTGAACTTTCGACACCCGTCCGTGTTGCATTTCAATCCCCAGAGAGGTCGCCTTAAATTTTTTACACCCGTCCGTGTACCTTTCTCAGCACCCGTCCGTGTTTGAACTTTTGTTTCAATGCCCGTCCGTATTGACTTTTGACACTCGTCTGTGTTTCTTTCAGCACCCGTCCGTGTTTGAACCTTTTAAGCCAATGCCCGTCTGTATTGACTTTTGACACTCGTCCGTGTTTCTTTCAGCACCCGTCTGTGTTTGAACCTTTTAAGCCAATGCCCGTCCGTATTGACTTTTGACACTCGTCCGTGTTTCTTTCAGCACCCGTCTGTGTTTGAACCTTTTAAGCCAATGCCCATCCGTATTGACTTTTGACACCCGTCCGTGTTCTTTCAGCACCCGTCTGTGTTTAAACTGTTGTTTCAATGCCCGTCTGCATTGACATTTTACACTCGTCCGTGTATCTTCTCAATACCCGTCTGTATTTGATATCCTGGATTCCTTGGACACTCGTCCGTGTTTATCCCCAGCATAGCTAACACTCGTTTGTGTTTATTGCATGGTATTTCAACACTCGTTTGTGTTTATTTCAAGACTTTTCAATACATTATTGGTTTCCAACACTCGTACGTGTTGTGACAGTGCAGCGTTTATTGCTTATTCCCAAGCGGAGTCGTCTCTCCATTAAGGATTGCAAATTTCAGGTTTTCTTTTGGTATTCAGCACAGTGTTAATCGATTAGCAACAAATGTGCTAATCGATTAGCAGTTAAAAAAATCAGCAAAAATGTGAAAATTAACATTGCTAATCTGTTAGCAACAAATGTGCTAATCGATTAGCAGTTAAAAAAAATCAGAAAAACGTGAAAATTAACACTGCTAATCTGTTAGCAACAAATGTGCTAATCGATTAGCAGTTAAAAAAAATCAGAAAAACGTGAAAATTAACACTGCTAATCTGTTAGCAACAAATGTGTTAATCGATTACTACTGCTGTGACACCAAAAACAGATTTTCAAAAAATCACTTCTAGCAGCAAAATCACTTATCCGATCAAGTCCAAACATCATAGAATCAACAATGCACGAAAATTAAGCTCATAAACAACAATTAAACTTCATGCAAACTCAATCATCATTAACATTCATGATCAACAACAAGCAAAAGCACCAAAACACATGAAATCAATGGATCTACATTGCATAAGCTCAAATTAAGCTAAAATGAGTTTGGATCTAGAATTAACCAACCTACAAAGCTGAGGTTTGCTTTGGTGCGTGTTGTAGACAGAATTTGGTTGAATCAAGCAGTGAATTCCAAGATCTACAACCTTCTTGCAATGGTAAATGAAGATCCAAGCACTAAATCACAAAAAACTCCAAAAAGCTCTTCCCAAAATCACTTCTGAAAATTCCAGACCAGATCTACACGAAATTCCAAAATCAAAATGGTGGAATGAAGTGAGGATGAAGGTTTCTAGCTCAAGAATTATCAAGTTCCAATGAAGAACTTGATAATCTTCAAAGATGAGCTTTGAGTGAAGGTTGAAAATGGGTTTTGGAAATTGAAGAGTGAGAGAATTGAGAGAATTCTGAAATTGGAGAGTGAAAATGATCTAGGTTTTTTTTCTTGGTTTGGAATGAGTGAGTTTAAATAATCTCTAGCTTTGGAGTGGGCTTAGGTTTGGAGTGAGTGGAAAATGAGGTGAAAAATGGGTTAGGAAACGAAATGTGGAATTGGAGTGGAAATTGGAGATCTGGTGGAAAATGATGAAAAGAAATTGCTCTAGATCCTTCCCAAGTATGCACAAGCAATGCACATGATCTCTAAAGTGATTGAAAATTCTGCAGTGCTGAAAATGAAACCATTTGCGCAAATTTTTGCACTGTTAATCGATTAGCAGATTTGTTGCTAACCGATTACCAGTGTAAAAATTTGAATTTCTGCTTTAGCGCCATAAGGAGGGAAATTGGAGACGGGCTTGATTCCACCTATTCTGAACGACAATATGCCTCTGAAACTTGCCTTTGGACCTTACTACTTGAGTGCACTTTGTAAAATATTTTCTTGGCCTCGATTAAATTGCTGAAAACGACTGTTCGGTGCTGAAATACTGATAAAAATTGGACTGGCGGTGCTTTTGACTTTCAAATCACTTAGTGAGCAAAATAAATGCTCAAAAAGACTTTGAAAATTAAATGCTTGAGCTTGAACGCAGATAAAGATTAAACTGGCTGAGAACATCCTGAACTGCTGTAGAAAATGCCCTGATCCCATGCTCAAAGAAGTATGCAAAATGCTGAGATGTTAATGCGCATGAAACGAAACATAAGCCAGTTAGCGTTAAAAACAAGGAGGTAAATTTTGAGGTGTTACAGCTAACCTAGGGTTAGTGAGGTTTAGGAGAGACGGCTATCTAACCTAATGCTAATCCTACTCCAAGCTTAATCAAAAATTACGTTGGACTAGGTAGCTCTAAGGGGGAAGGAATCCAAGACTTAATCAAGTCTTGAGATTCGGGGGTGAGAAAGAGTGAAAGAGAATGCAAAACACAAACTCAGCAGCATACAACAGTACACACACACAAACTCAGCAGTAATAGACAGCATGTAAGCAAAACAGCTTATAACAGCACATGATTCAGCAAGAAAATGGGTGTAAAAAGGTGCAGGCAGCAAGCATGTCAAAATAAGCAGCACATATAACATCACTTATGCAAGAACTCAGATGTGAAAGTGGGACAGCATGCATCGCATTTTGAACACTACACAAGTATGGCATGGCAAGTAACAAGCACATCATATAATTCAATTGATTATGATCAAAATACATATAATAACATGGTGCGAGTCATTGAAAACAAACATAAATCCTACACATTAATGGAAAAGAAATGCATCAACATGCAAAGGGACATGAACGATGAAATCATGAAATCAAGCATGCAAACATGCATCTAATACAGCAAGCACAAGTATCATCAATCATCAATCTCAAGTGGCATGTGCAAGAACATTCAAGCATCATAGGAATCATGAACAATTCAAACATACAAGTGTAACGATCGCGTGTCGAGAAAACGTGTACATGCAAAGGTATGAGGTGCAACAGCATCAAAATAAACATTAAACATGCATCACATCAATCCATAAGGGTTACGAACAAAACGGGATCGAAACAGGCTTGAAAACGCTCACAAATCACAATTCAGCACAGTGTTAATCGATTAGCAACAAATGTGCTAATCGATTAGCAGTTAAAAAAATCAGCAAAAATGTGAAAATTAACACTGCTAATCTGTTAGCAACAAATGTGCTAATCGATTAGCAGTTAAAAAAAATCAGAAAAACGTGAAAATTAACACTGCTAATCTGTTAGCAACAAATGTGCTAATCGATTAGCAGTTAAAAAAAATCAGAAAAACGTGAAAATTAACACTGCTAATCTGTTAGCAACAAATGTGCTAATCGATTACTACTGCTGTGACACCAAAAACAGATTTTCAAAAAATCACTTCCAGTAGCAAAATCACTTATCCGATCAAGTCCAAACATCATAGAATCAACAATGCACGAAAATTAAGCTCATAAACAACAATTAAACTTCATGCAAATTCAATCATCATTAACATTCATGATCAACAACAAGCAAAAGCACCAAAACACATGAAATCGATGGATCTACATTGCATAAGCTCAAATTAAGCTAAAATGAGTTTGGATCTAGAATTAACCAACCTACAAAGCTGAGGTTTGCTTTGGTGAGTGTTGTAGACAGAATTTGGTTGAATCAAGCAGTGAATTCCAAGATCTACAACCTTCTTGCAATGGTAAATGAAGATCCAAGCACTAAATCACAAAAAACTCCAAAAAGCTCTTCCCAAAATCACTTCTGAAAATTCCAGACCAGATCTACACGAAATTCCAAAATCAAAATGGTGGAATGAAGTGAGGATGAAGGTTTCTAGCTCAAGGATTATCAAGTTCCAATGAAGAACTTGATAATCTTCAAAGATGAGCTTTGAGTGAAGGTTGAAAATGGGTTTTGGAAATTGAAGAGTGAGAGAATTGAGAGAATTCTGAAATTGGGGAGTGAAAATGATCTAGGTTTTTTTTCTTGGTTTGGAATGAGTGAGTTTAAATAATCTCTAGCTTTGGAGTGGGCTTAGGTTTGGAGTGAGTGGAAAATGAGGTGAAAAATGGGTTAGGAAATGAAATGTGGAATTGGAGTGGAAATTGGAGATTTGGTGGAAAATGATGAAAAGAAATTGCTCTAGATCCTTCCCAAGTATGCACAAGCAATGCACATGATCTCTAAAGTGATTGAAAATTCTGCAGTGCTGAAAATGAAACCATTTACGCAAATTTTTGCACTGTTAATCGATTAGCAGATTTGTTGCTAACCGATTACCAGTGTAAAAATTTGAATTTCTGCTTTGGCGCCATAAGGAGGGAAATTGGAAGCGGGCTTGATTCCACCTATTCTGAACCACAATATGCCTCTGAAACTTGCCTTTGGACCTTACTACTTGAGTGCACTTTGTAAAATATTTTCCGGGCCTCGATTAAATTGCTGAAAACGACTGTTCGGTGCTGAAATACTGATAAAAATTGGACTGGCGGTGCTTTTGACTTTCAAATCACTTAGTGAGCAAAATAAATGCTCAAAAAGACTTTGAAAATTAAATGCTTGAGCTTGAACACAGATAAAGATTAAACTGGCTGAGAACATCCTGAACTGCTGTAGAAAATGCCCTGATCCCATGCTCAAAGAAGCATGCAAAATGCAGAGATGCTAATGCGCATGAAACGAAACATAAGCCAGTTAGCGTTAAAAACAAGGAGGTAAATTTTGAGGTGTTACAGCTAACCTAGGGTTAGTGAGGTTTAGGAGAGACGGCTACCTAACCTAATGCTAATCCTACTCCAAGCTTAATCAAAAATTAAGTTGGACTAGGTAGCTCTAAGGGGGGAGAATCCAAGACTTAATCAAGTCTTGAGATTCGGGGGTGAGAAAGAGTGAAAGAGAATGCAAAACACAAACTCAGCAGCATACAACAGCACACACACACAAACTCAGCAGTAATAGACAGCATGTAAGCAAAATAGCTTATAACAGCACATGATTCAACAAGAAAATGGGTGTAAAAGGTGCAGGCAGCAAGCATGTCAAAATAAGTAGCACATATAACATCACTTATGCAAGAACTCAGATGTGAAAGTGGGACAGCATGCATCGCATTTCGAACACTACACAAGTATGGCATGGCAAGTAACAAGCACATCATGTAATTCAATTGATTATGATCAAAAAACATATAATAACATGGTGCGAGTCATTGAAAACAAACATGAATCATACACATTAATGGAAAAGAAATGCATCAACATGCAAAGGGACATGAACGATGAAATCATGAAATCAAGCATGCAAACATGCATCTAATACAGCAAGCACAAGTATCATCAATCATCAATCTCAAGTGGCATGTGCAAGAACATTCAAGCATCATAGGAATCATGAACAATTCAAACATACAAGTGTAACGATCGCGTGTCGAGAAAACGTGTACATGCAAAGGTATGAGGTGCAACAGCATCAAAATAAACATTAAACATGCATCACATCAATCCATAAGGGTTACGAACAAAACGGGATCGAAACAGGCTTGAAAACGCTCACAAATCACAATTCAGCACAGTGTTAATCGATTAGCAGTTAAAAAAATCAGCAAAAATGTGAAAATTAACACTGCTAGTCTGTTAGTAACAAATGTGCTAATCGATTAGCAGTTAAAAAAAATCAGAAAAACGTGAAAATTAACAATGCTAATCTGTTAGCAACATATGTGCTAATCGATTAGCAGTTAAAAAAAATCAGAAAAACATGAAAATTAACACTGCTAATCTGTTAGCAACAAATGTGCTAATCGATTACTACTGCTGTGACACCAAAAACAGATTTTCAAAAAATCACTTCCAGCAGCAAAATCACTTATCCGATCAAGTCCAAACATCATTGAATCAACAATGCACGAAAATTAAGCTCATAAACAACAATTAAACTTCATGCAAATTCAATCATCATTAACATTCATGATCAACAACAAGCAAAAGCACCAAAACACATGAAATCAATGGATCTACATTGCATAAGCTCAAATTAAGCTAAAATGAGTTTGGATCTAGAATTAACCAACCTACAAAGCTGAGGTTTGCTTTGGTGAGTGTTGTAGACAGAATTTGGTTGAATCAAGCAGTGAATTCCAAGATCTACAACCTTCTTGCAATGGTAAATGAAGATCCAAGCACTAAATCACAAAAAAATCCAAAAAGCTCTTCCCAAAATCACTTCTGAAAATTCCAGACCAGATCTACACGAAATTCCAAAATCAAAATGGTGGAATGAAGTGAGGATGAAGGTTTCTAGCTCAAGAATTATCAAGTTCCAATGAAGAACTTGATAATCTTCAAAGATGAGCTTTGAGTGAAGGTTGAAAATGGGTTTTGGAAATTGAAGAGTGAGAGAATTGAGAGAATTCTGAAATTGGAGAGTGAAAATGATCTAGGTTTTTTTTCTTGGTTTGGAATGAGTGAGTTTAAATAATCTCTAGCTTTGGAGTGGGCTTAGGTTTGGAGTGAGTGGAAAATGAGGTGAAAAATGGGTTAGGAAATGAAATGTGGAATTGGAGTGGAAATTGGAGATTTGGTGGAAAATGATGAAAAGAAATTGCTCTAGATCCTTCCCAAGTATGCACAAGCAATGCACATGATCTCTAAAGTGATTGAAAATTCTGCAGTGCTGAAAATGAAACCATTTGCGCAAATTTTTGCACTGTTAATCGATTAGCAGATTTGTTGCTAACCGATTACCAGTGTAAAAATTTGAATTTCTGCTTTGCCGCCATAAGGAGGGAAATTGGAGACGGGCTTGATTCCACCTATTCTGAACCACAATATGCCTCTGAAACTTGCCTTTGGACCTTACTACTTGAGTGCACTTTGTAAAATATTTTCCGGGCCTCGATTAAATTGCTGAAAACGACTGTTCGGTGCTGAAATACTGATAAAAATTGGACTGGCGGTGCTTTTGACTTTCAAATCACTTAGTGAGCAAAATAAATGCTCAAAAAGACTTTGAAAATTAAATGCTTGAGCTTGAACGCAGATAAAGATTAAACTGGCTGAGAACATCCTGAACTGCTGTAGAAAATGCCCTGATCCCATGCTCAAAGAAGCATGCAAAATGCAGAGATGCTAATGCGCATGAAACGAAACATAAGCCAGTTAGCGTTAAAAACAAGGAGGTAAATTTTGAGGTGTTACAGCTAACCTAGGGTTAGTGAGGTTTAGGAGAGACGGCTACCTAACCTAATGCTAATCCTACTCCAAGCTTAATCAAAAATTAAGTTGGACTAGGTAGCTCTAAGGGGGGAGAATCCAAGACTTAATCAAGTCTTGAGATTCGGGGGTGAGAAAGAGTGAAAGAGAATGCAAAACACAAACTCAGCAGCATACAACAGCACACACACACAAACTCAGCAGTAATAGACAGCATGTAAGCAAAACAGCTTATAACAGCACATGATTCAGCAAGAAAATGGGTGTAAAAAGGTGCAGGCAGCAAGCATGTCAAAATAAGCAGCACATATACCATCACGTATGCAAGAACTCAGATGTGAAAGTGGGACAGCATGCATCGCATTTTGAACACTACACAAGTATGGCATGGCAAGTAACAAGCACATCATGTAATTCAATTGATTATGATCAAAAAACATATAATAACATGGTGCGAGTCATTGAAAACAAACATGAATCCTACACATTAATGGAAAAGAAATGCATCAACATGCAAAGGGACATGAACGATGAAATCATGAAATCAAGCATGCAAACATGCATCTAATACAGCAAGCACAAGTATCATCAATCATCAATCTCAAGTGGCATGTGCAAGAACATTCAAGCATCATAGGAATCATGAACAATTCAAACATACAAGTGTAACGATCGCGTGTCGAGAAAACGTGTACATGCAAAGGTATGAGGTGCAACAGCATCAAAATAAACATTAAACATGCATCACATCAATCCATAAGGGTTACGAACAAAACGGGATCGAAACAGGCTTGAAAACGCTCACAAATCACAATTCAGCACAGTGTTAATCGATTAGCAGTTAAAAAAATCAGCAAAAATGTGAAAATTAACACTGCTAGTCTGTTAGTAACAAATGTGCTAATCGATTAGCAGTTAAGAAAAATCAGAAAAACGTGAAAATTAACAATGCTAATCTGTTAGCAACAAATGTGCTAATCGATTAGCAGTTAAAAAAAATCAGAAAAACATGAAAATTAACACTGCTAATCTGTTAGCAACAAATGTGCTAATCGATTACTACTGCTGTGACACCAAAAACAGATTTTCAAAAAATCACTTCCAGCAGCAAAATCACTTATCCGATCAAGTCCAAACATCATTGAATCAACAATGCACGAAAATTAAGCTCATAAACAACAATTAAACTTCATGCAAATTCAATCATCATTAACATTCATGATCAACAACAAGCAAAAGCACCAAAACACATGAAATCAATGGATCTACATTGCATAAGCTCAAATTAAGCTAAAATGAGTTTGGATCTAGAATTAACCAACCTACAAAGCTGAGGTTTGCTTTGGTGAGTGTTGTAGACAGAATTTGGTTGAATCAAGCAGTGAATTCCAAGATCTACAACCTTCTTGCAATGGTAAATGAAGATCCAAGCACTAAATCACAAAAAAATCCAAAAAGCTCTTCCCAAAATCACTTCTGAAAATTCCAGACCAGATCTACACGAAATTCCAAAATCAAAATGGTGGAATGAAGTGAGGATGAAGGTTTCTAGCTCAAGAATTATCAAGTTCCAATGAAGAACTTGATAATCTTCAAAGATGAGCTTTGAGTGAAGGTTGAAAATGGGTTTTGGAAATTGAAGAGTGAGAGAATTGAGAGAATTCTGAAATTGGAGAGTGAAAATGATCTAGGTTTTTTTTCTTGGTTTGGAATGAGTGAGTTTAAATAATCTCTAGCTTTGGAGTGGGCTTAGGTTTGGAGTGAGTGGAAAATGAGGTGAAAAATGGGTTAGGAAATGAAATGTGGAATTGGAGTGGAAATTGGAGATTTGGTGGAAAATGATGAAAAGAAATTGCTCTAGATCCTTCCCAAGTATGCACAAGCAATGCACATGATCTCTAAAGTGATTGAAAATTCTGCAGTGCTGAAAATGAAACCATTTGCGCAAATTTTTGCACTGTTAATCGATTAGCAGATTTGTTGCTAACCGATTACCAGTGTAAAAATTTGAATTTCTGCTTTGGCGCCATAAGGAGGGAAATTGGAGACGGGCTTGATTCCACCTATTCTGAACCACAATATGCCTCTGAAACTTGCCTTTGGACCTTACTACTTGAGTGCACTTTGTAAAATATTTTCCGGGCCTCGATTAAATTGCTGAAAACGACTGTTCGGTGCTGAAATACTGATAAAAATTGGACTGGCGGTGCTTTTGACTTTCAAATCACTTAGTGAGCAAAATAAATGCTCAAAAAGACTTTGAAAATTAAATGCTTGAGCTTGAACGCAGATAAAGATTAAACTGGCTGAGAACATCCTGAACTGCTGTAGAAAATGCCCTGATCCCATGCTCAAAGAAGCATGCAAAATGCAGAGATGCTAATGCGCATGAAACGAAACATAAGCCAGTTAGCGTTAAAAACAAGGAGGTAAATTTTGAGGTGTTACAGCTAACCTAGGGTTAGTGAGGTTTAGGAGAGACGGCTACCTAACCTAATGCTAATCCTACTCCAAGCTTAATCAAAAATTAAGTTGGACTAGGTAGCTCTAAGGGGGGAGAATCCAAGACTTAATCAAGTCTTGAGATTCGGGGGTGAGAAAGAGTGAAAGAGAATGCAAAACACAAACTCAGCAGCATACAACAGCGCACACACACAAACTCAGCAGTAATAGACAGCATGTAAGCAAAACAGCTTATAACAGCACATGATTCAGCAAGAAAATGGGTGTAAAAAGGTGCAGGCAGCAAGCATGTCAAAATAAGCAGCACATATAACATCACTTATGCAAGAACTCAGATGTGAAAGTGGGACAGCATGCATCGCATTTTGAACACTACACAAGTATGGCATGGCAAGTAACAAGCACATCATGTAATTCAATTGATTATGATCAAAAAACATATAATAACATGGTGCGAGTCATTGAAAACAAACATGAATCCTACACATTAATGGAAAAGAAATGCATCAACATGCAAAGGGACATGAACGATGAAATCATGAAATCAAGCATGCAAACATGCATCTAATACAGCAAGCACAAGTATCATCAATCATCAATCTCAAGTGGCATGTGCAAGAACATTCAAGCATCATAGGAATCATGAACAATTCAAACATACAAGTGTAACGATCGCGTGTCGAGAAAACGTGTACATGCAAAGGTATGAGGTGCAACAGCATCAAAATAAACATTAAACATGCATCACATCAATCCATAAGGGTTACGAACAAAACGGGATCGAAACAGGCTTGAAAACGCTCACAAATCACAATTCAGCACAGTGTTAATCGATTAGCAACAAATGTGCTAATCGATTAGCAGTTAAAAAAATCAGCAAAAATGTGAAAATTAACACTGCTAATCTGTTAGCAACAAATGTGCTAATCGATTAGCAGTTAAAAAAAATCAGAAAAACGTGAAAATTAACACTGCTAATCTGTTAGCAACAAATGTGCTAATCGATTAGCAGTTAAAAAAAATCAGAAAAACGTGAAAATTAACACTGCTAATCTGTTAGCAACAAATGTGTTAATCGATTACTACTGCTGTGACACCAAAAACAGATTTTCAAAAAATCACTTCCAGCAGCAAAATCACTTATCCGATCAAGTCCAAACATCATAGAATCAACAATGCACGAAAATTAAGCTCATAAACAACAATTAAACTTCATGCAAATTCAATCATCATTAACATTCATGATCAACAACAAGCAAAAGCACCAAAACACATGAAATCAATGGATCTACATTGCATAAGCTCAAATTAAGCTAAAATGAGTTTGGATCTAGAATTAACCAACCTACAAAGCTGAGGTTTGCTTTGGTGAGTGTTGTAGACAGAATTTGGTTGAATCAAGCAGTGAATTCCAAGATCTACAACCTTCTTGCAATGGTAAATGAAGATCCAAGCACTAAATCACAAAAAAATCCAAAAAGCTCTTCCCAAAATCACTTCTGAAAATTCCAGACCAGATCTACACGAAATTCCAAAATCAAAATGGTGGAATGAAGTGAGGATGAAGGTTTCTAGCTCAAGAATTATCAAGTTCCAATGAAGAACTTGATAATCTTCAAAGATGAGCTTTGAGTGAAGGTTGAAAATGGGTTTTGGAAATTGAAGAGTGAGAGAATTGAGAGAATTCTGAAATTGGAGAGTGAAAATGATCTAGGTTTTTTTTCTTGGTTTGGAATGAGTGAGTTTAAATAATCTCTAGCTTTGGAGTGGGCTTAGGTTTGGAGTGAGTGGAAAATGAGGTGAAAAATGGGTTAGGAAATGAAATGTGGAATTGGAGTGGAAATTGGAGATTTGGTGGAAAATGATGAAAAGAAATTGCTCTAGATCCTTCCCAAGTATGCACAAGCAATGCACATGATCTCTAAAGTGATTGAAAATTCTGCAGTGCTGAAAATGAAACCATTTGCGCAAATTTTTGCACTGTTAATCGATTAGCAGATTTGTTGCTAACCGATTACCAGTGTAAAAATTTGAATTTCTGCTTTGCCGCCATAAGGAGGGAAATTGGAGACGGGCTTGATTCCACCTATTCTGAACCACAATATGCCTCTGAAACTTGCCTTTGGACCTTACTACTTGAGTGCACTTTGTAAAATATTTTCCGGGCCTCGATTAAATTGCTGAAAACGACTGTTCGGTGCTGAAATACTGATAAAAATTGGACTGGCGGTGCTTTTGACTTTCAAATCACTTAGTGAGCAAAATAAATGCTCAAAAAGACTTTGAAAATTAAATGCTTGAGCTTGAACGCAGATAAAGATTAAACTGGCTGAGAACATCCTGAACTGCTGTAGAAAATGCCCTGATCCCATGCTCAAAGAAGCATGCAAAATGCAGAGATGCTAATGCGCATGAAACGAAACATAAGCCAGTTAGCGTTAAAAACAAGGAGGTAAATTTTGAGGTGTTACAGCTAACCTAGGGTTAGTGAGGTTTAGGAGAGACGGCTACCTAACCTAATGCTAATCCTACTCCAAGCTTAATCAAAAATTAAGTTGGACTAGGTAGCTCTAAGGGGGGAGAATCCAAGACTTAATCAAGTCTTGAGATTCGGGGGTGAGAAAGAGTGAAAGAGAATGCAAAACACAAACTCAGCAGCATACAACAGCACACACACACAAACTCAGCAGTAATAGACAGCATGTAAGCAAAACAGCTTATAACAGCACATGATTCAGCAAGAAAATGGGTGTAAAAAGGTGCAGGCAGCAAGCATGTCAAAATAAGCAGCACATATACCATCACGTATGCAAGAACTCAGATGTGAAAGTGGGACAGCATGCATCGCATTTTGAACACTACACAAGTATGGCATGGCAAGTAACAAGCACATCATGTAATTCAATTGATTATGATCAAAAAACATATAATAACATGGTGCGAGTCATTGAAAACAAACATGAATCCTACACATTAATGGAAAAGAAATGCATCAACATGCAAAGGGACATGAACGATGAAATCATGAAATCAAGCATGCAAACATGCATCTAATACAGCAAGCACAAGTATCATCAATCATCAATCTCAAGTGGCATGTGCAAGAACATTCAAGCATCATAGGAATCATGAACAATTCAAACATACAAGTGTAACGATCGCGTGTCGAGAAAACGTGTACATGCAAAGGTATGAGGTGCAACAGCATCAAAATAAACATTAAACATGCATCACATCAATCCATAAGGGTTACGAACAAAACGGGATCGAAACAGGCTTGAAAACGCTCACAAATCACAATTCAGCACAGTGTTAATCGATTAGCAGTTAAAAAAATCAGCAAAAATGTGAAAATTAACACTGCTAGTCTGTTAGTAACAAATGTGCTAATCGATTAGCAGTTAAGAAAAATCAGAAAAACGTGAAAATTAACAATGCTAATCTGTTAGCAACAAATGTGCTAATCGATTAGCAGTTAAAAAAAATCAGAAAAACATGAAAATTAACACTGCTAATCTGTTAGCAACAAATGTGCTAATCGATTACTACTGCTGTGACACCAAAAACAGATTTTCAAAAAATCACTTCCAGCAGCAAAATCACTTATCCGATCAAGTCCAAACATCATTGAATCAACAATGCACGAAAATTAAGCTCATAAACAACAATTAAACTTCATGCAAATTCAATCATCATTAACATTCATGATCAACAACAAGCAAAAGCACCAAAACACATGAAATCAATGGATCTACATTGCATAAGCTCAAATTAAGCTAAAATGAGTTTGGATCTAGAATTAACCAACCTACAAAGCTGAGGTTTGCTTTGGTGAGTGTTGTAGACAGAATTTGGTTGAATCAAGCAGTGAATTCCAAGATCTACAACCTTCTTGCAATGGTAAATGAAGATCCAAGCACTAAATCACAAAAAAATCCAAAAAGCTCTTCCCAAAATCACTTCTGAAAATTCCAGACCAGATCTACACGAAATTCCAAAATCAAAATGGTGGAATGAAGTGAGGATGAAGGTTTCTAGCTCAAGAATTATCAAGTTCCAATGAAGAACTTGATAATCTTCAAAGATGAGCTTTGAGTGAAGGTTGAAAATGGGTTTTGGAAATTGAAGAGTGAGAGAATTGAGAGAATTCTGAAATTGGAGAGTGAAAATGATCTAGGTTTTTTTTCTTGGTTTGGAATGAGTGAGTTTAAATAATCTCTAGCTTTGGAGTGGGCTTAGGTTTGGAGTGAGTGGAAAATGAGGTGAAAAATGGGTTAGGAAATGAAATGTGGAATTGGAGTGGAAATTGGAGATTTGGTGGAAAATGATGAAAAGAAATTGCTCTAGATCCTTCCCAAGTATGCACAAGCAATGCACATGATCTCTAAAGTGATTGAAAATTCTGCAGTGCTGAAAATGAAACCATTTGCGCAAATTTTTGCACTGTTAATCGATTAGCAGATTTGTTGCTAACCGATTACCAGTGTAAAAATTTGAATTTCTGCTTTGGCGCCATAAGGAGGGAAATTGGAGACGGGCTTGATTCCACCTATTCTGAACCACAATATGCCTCTGAAACTTGCCTTTGGACCTTACTACTTGAGTGCACTTTGTAAAATATTTTCCGGGCCTCGATTAAATTGCTGAAAACGACTGTTCGGTGCTGAAATACTGATAAAAATTGGACTGGCGGTGCTTTTGACTTTCAAATCACTTAGTGAGCAAAATAAATGCTCAAAAAGACTTTGAAAATTAAATGCTTGAGCTTGAACGCAGATAAAGATTAAACTGGCTGAGAACATCCTGAACTGCTGTAGAAAATGCCCTGATCCCATGCTCAAAGAAGCATGCAAAATGCAGAGATGCTAATGCGCATGAAACGAAACATAAGCCAGTTAGCGTTAAAAACAAGGAGGTAAATTTTGAGGTGTTACAGCTAACCTAGGGTTAGTGAGGTTTAGGAGTGACGGCTACCTAACCTAATGCTAATCCTACTCCAAGCTTAATCAAAAATTAAGTTGGACTAGGTAGCTCTAAGGGGGGAGAATCCAAGACTTAATCAAGTCTTGAGATTCGGGGGTGAGAAAGAGTGAAAGAGAATGCAAAACACAAACTCAGCAGCATACAACAGCGCACACACACAAACTCAGCAGTAATAGACAGCATGTAAGCAAAACAGCTTATAACAGCACATGATTCAGCAAGAAAATGGGTGTAAAAAGGTGCAGGCAGCAAGCATGTCAAAATAAGCAGCACATATAACATCACTTATGCAAGAACTCAGATGTGAAAGTGGGACAGCATGCATCGCATTTTGAACACTACACAAGTATGGCATGGCAAGTAACAAGCACATCATGTAATTCAATTGATTATGATCAAAAAACATATAATAACATGGTGCGAGTCATTGAAAACAAACATGAATCCTACACATTAATGGAAAAGAAATGCATCAACATGCAAAGGGACATGAACGATGAAATCATGAAATCAAGCATGCAAACATGCATCTAATACAGCAAGCACAAGTATCATCAATCATCAATCTCAAGTGGCATGTGCAAGAACATTCAAGCATCATAGGAATCATGAACAATTCAAACATACAAGTGTAACGATCGCGTGTCGAGAAAACGTGTACATGCAAAGGTATGAGGTGCAACAGCATCAAAATAAACATTAAACATGCATCACATCAATCCATAAGGGTTACGAACAAAACGGGATCGAAACAGGCTTGAAAACGCTCACAAATCACAATTCAGCACAGTGTTAATCGATTAGCAACAAATGTGCTAATCGATTAGCAGTTAAAAAAATCAGCAAAAATGTGAAAATTAACACTGCTAATCTGTTAGCAACAAATGTGCTAATCGATTAGCAGTTAAAAAAAATCAGAAAAACGTGAAAATTAACACTGCTAATCTGTTAGCAACAAATGTGCTAATCGATTAGCAGTTAAAAAAAATCAGAAAAACGTGAAAATTAACACTGCTAATCTGTTAGCAACAAATGTGCTAATCGATTACTACTGCTGTGACACCAAAAACAGATTTTCAAAAAATCACTTCCAGCAGCAAAATCACTTATCCGATCAAGTCCAAACATCATAGAATCAACAATGCACGAAAATTAAGCTCATAAACAACAATTAAACTTCATGCAAATTCAATCATCATTAACATTCATGATCAACAACAAGCAAAAGCACCAAAACACATGAAATCAATGGATCTACATTGCATAAGCTCAAATTAAGCTAAAATGAGTTTGGATCTAGAATTAACCAACCTACAAAGCTGAGGTTTGCTTTGGTGAGTGTTGTAGACAGAATTTGGTTGAATCAAGCAGTGAATTCCAAGATCTACAACCTTCTTGCAATGGTAAATGAAGATCCAAGCACTAAATCACAAAAAAATCCAAAAAGCTCTTCCCAAAATCACTTCTGAAAATTCCAGACCAGATCTACACGAAATTCCAAAATCAAAATGGTGGAATGAAGTGAGGATGAAGGTTTCTAGCTCAAGAATTATCAAGTTCCAATGAAGAACTTGATAATCTTCAAAGATAAGCTTTGAGTGAAGGTTGAAAATGGGTTTTGGAAATTGAAGAGTGAGAGAATTGAGAGAATTCTGAAATTGGAGAGTGAAAATGATCTAGGTTTTTTTTCTTGGTTTGGAATGAGTGAGTTTAAATAATCTCTAGCTTTGGAGTGGGCTTAGGTTTGGAGTGAGTGGAAAATGAGGTGAAAAATGGGTTAGGAAATGAAATGTGGAATTGGAGTGGAAATTGGAGATTTGGTGGAAAATGATGAAAAGAAATTGCTCTAGATCCTTCCCAAGTATGCACAAGCAATGCACATGATCTCTAAAGTGATTGAAAATTCTGCAGTGCTGAAAATGAAACCATTTGCGCAAATTTTTGCACTGTTAATCGATTAGCAGATTTGTTGCTAACCGATTACCAGTGTAAAAATTTGAATTTCTGCTTTGGCGCCATAAGGAGGGAAATTGGAGACGGGCTTGATTCCACCTATTCTGAACCACAATATGCCTCTGAAACTTGCCTTTGGACCTTACTACTTGAGTGCACTTTGTAAAATATTTTCCGGGCCTCGATTAAATTGCTGAAAACGACTGTTCGGTGCTGAAATACTGATAAAAATTGGACTGGCGGAGCTTTTGACTTTCAAATCACTTAGTGAGCAAAATAAATGCTCAAAAAGACTTTGAAAATTAAATGCTTGAGCTTGAATGCAGATAAAGATTAAACTGGCTGAGAACATCCTGAACTGCTGTAGAAAATGCCCTGATCCCATGCTCAAAGAAGCATGCAAAATGCAGAGATGCTAATGCGCATGAAACGAAACATAAGCCAGTTAGCGTTAAAAACAAGGAGGTAAATTTTGAGGTGTTACAGTTAACCTAGGGTTAGTGAGGTTTAGGAGAGACGGCTACCTAACCTAATGCTAATCCTACTCCAAGCTTAATCAAAAATTAAGTTGGACTAGGTAGCTCTAAGGGGGGAGAATCCAAGACTTAATCAAGTCTTGAGACTCGGGGGGTGAGAAAGAGTGAAAGAGAATGCAAAACACAAACTCAGCAGCATACAACAGCACACACACACAAACTCAGCAGTAATAGACAGCATGTAAGCAAAACAGCTTATAACAGCACATGATTCAGCAAGAAAATGGGTGTAAAAAGGTGCAGGCAGCAAGCATGTCAAAATAAGCAGCACATATAACATCACTTATGCAAGAACTCAGATGTGAAAGTGGGACAGCATGCATCGCATTTTGAACACTACACAAGTATGGCATGGCAAGTAACAAGCACATCATGTAATTCAATTGATTATGATCAAAAAACATATAATAACATGGTGCGAGTCATTGAAAACAAACATGAATCCTACACATTAATGGAAAAGAAATGCATCAACATGCAAAGGGACATGAACGATGAAATCATGAAATCAAGCATGCAAACATGCATCTAATACAGCAAGCACAAGTATCATCAATCATCAATCTCAAGTGGCATGTGCAAGAACATTCAAGCATCATAGGAATCATGAATAATTCAAACATACAAGTGTAACGATCGCGTGTCGAGAAAACGTGTACATGCAAAGGTATGAGGTGCAACAGCATCAAAATAAACATTAAACATGCGTCACATCAATCCATAAGGGTTACGAACAAAACGGGATCGAAACAGGCTTGAAAACGCTCACAAATCACAATTCAGCACAGTGTTAATCGATTAGCAACAAATGTGCTAATCGATTAGCAGTTAAAAAAATCAGCAAAAATGTGAAAATTAACACTGCTAATCTGTTAGCAACAAATGTGCTAATCGATTAGCAGTTAAAAAAAATCAGAAAAATGTGAAAATTAACACTGCTAATCTGTTAGCAACAAATGTGCTAATCGATTAGCAGTTAAAAAAAATCAGAAAAACGTGAAAATTAACACTGCTAATCTGTTAGCAACAAATGTGCTAATCGATTACTACTGCTGTGACACCAAAAACAGATTTTCAAAAAATCACTTCCAGCAGCAAAATCACTTATCCGATCAAGTCCAAACATCATAGAATCAACAATGCACGAAAATTAAGCTCATAAACAACAATTAAACTTCATGCAAATTCAATCATCATTAACATTCATGATCAACAACAAGCAAAAGCACCAAAACACATGAAATCAATGGATCTACATTGCATAAGCTCAAATTAAGCTAAAATGAGTTTGGATCTAGAATTAACCAACCTACAAAGCTGAGGTTTGCTTTGGTGAGTGTTGTAGACAGAATTTGGTTGAATCAAGCAGTGAATTCCAAGATCTACAACCTTCTTGCAATGGTAAATGAAGATCCAAGCACTAAATCACAAAAAAATCCAAAAAGCTCTTCCCAAAATCACTTCTGAAAATTCCAGACCAGATCTACACGAAATTCCAAAATCAAAATGGTGGAATGAAGTGAGGATGAAGGTTTCTAGCTCAAGAATTATCAAGTTCCAATGAAGAACTTGATAATCTTCAAAGATGAGCTTTGAGTGAAGGTTGAAAATGGGTTTTGGAAATTGAAGAGTGAGAGAATTGAGAGAATTCTGAAATTGGAGAGTGAAAATGATCTAGGTTTTTTTTCTTGGTTTGGAATGAGTGAGTTTAAATAATCTCTAGCTTTGGAGTGGGCTAAGGTTTGGAGTGAGTGGAAAATGAGGTGAAAAATGGGTTAGGAAATGAAATGTGGAATTGGAGTGGAAATTAGAGATTTGGTGGAAAATGATGAAAAGAAATTGCTCTAGATCCTTCCCAAGTATGCACAAGCAATGCACATGATCTCTAAAGTGATTGAAAATTCTGCAGTGCTGAAAATGAAACCATTTGCGCAAATTTTTGCACTGTTAATCGATTAGCAGATTTGTTGCTAACCGATTACCAGTGTAAAAATTTGAATTTCTGCTTTGGCGCCATTAGGAGGGAAATTGGAGACGGGCTTGATTCCACCTATTCTGAACCACAATATGCCTCTGAAACTTGCCTTTGGACCTTACTACTTGAGTGCACTTTGTAAAATATTTTCCGGGCCTCGATTAAATTGCTGAAAACGACTGTTCGGTGCTGAAATACTGATAAAAATTGGACTGGCGGTGCTTTTGACTTTCAAATCACTTAGTGAGCAAAATAAATGCTCAAAAAGACTTTGAAAATTAAATGCTTGAGCTTGAACGCAGATAAAGATTAAACTGGCTGAGAACATCCTGAACTGCTATAGAAAATGCCCTGATCCCATGCTCAAAGAAGCATGCAAAATGCAGAGATGCTAATGCGCATGAAACGAAACATAAGCCAGTTAGCGTTAAAAACAAGGAGGTAAATTTTGAGGTGTTACAGCTAACCTAGGGTTAGTGAGGTTTAGGAGAGACGGCTACCTAACCTAATGCTAATCCTACTCCAAGCTTAATCAAAAATTAAGTTGGACTAGGTAGCTCTAAGGGGGGAGAATCCAAGACTTAATCAAGTCTTGAGATTCGGGGGTGAGAAAGAGTGAAAGAGAATGCAAAACACAAACTCAGCAGCATACAACAGCACACACACACAACCTCAGCAGTAATAGACAGCATGTAAGCAAAACAGCTTATAACAGCACATGATTCAGCAAGAAAATGGGTGTAAAAAGGTGCAGGCAGCAAGCATGTCAAAATAAGCAGCACATATAACATCACTTATGCAAGAACTCAGATGTGAAAGTGGGACAGCATGCATCGCATTTTGAACACTACACAAGTATGGCATGGCAAGTAACAAGCACATCATGTAATTCAATTGATTATGATCAAAAAACATATAATAACATGGTGCGAGTCATTGAAAACAAACATGAATCCTACACATTAATGGAAAAGAAATGCATCAACATGCAAAGGGACATGAACGATGAAATCATGAAATCAAGCATGCAAACATGCATCTAATACAGCAAGCACAAGTATCATCAATCATCAATCTCAAGTGGCATGTGCAAGAACATTCAAGCATCATAGGAATCATGAACAATTCAAACATACAAGTGTAACGATCGCGTGTCGAGAAAACGTGTACATGCAAAGGTATGAGGTGCAACAGCATCAAAATAAACATTAAACATGCATCACATCAATCCATAAGGGTTACGAACAAAACGGGATCGAAACAGGCTTGAAAACGCTCACAAATCACAATTCAGCACAGTGTTAATCGATTAGCAGTTAAAAAAATCAGCAAAAATGTGAAAATTAACACTGCTAGTCTGTTAGTAACAAATGTGCTAATCGATTAGCAGTTAAGAAAAATCAGAAAAACGTGAAAATTAACAATGCTAATCTGTTAGCAACAAATGTGCTAATCGATTAGCAGTTAAAAAAAATCAGAAAAACATGAAAATTAACACTGCTAATCTGTTAGCAACAAATGTGCTAATCGATTACTACTGCTGTGACACCAAAAACAGATTTTCAAAAAATCACTTCCAGCAGCAAAATCACTTATCCGATCAAGTCCAAACATCATTGAATCAACAATGCACGAAAATTAAGCTCATAAACAACAATTAAACTTCATGCAAATTCAATCATCATTAACATTCATGATCAACAACAAGCAAAAGCACCAAAACACATGAAATCAATGGATCTACATTGCATAAGCTCAAATTAAGCTAAAATGAGTTTGGATCTAGAATTAACCAACCTACAAAGCTGAGGTTTGCTTTGGTGAGTGTTGTAGACAGAATTTGGTTGAATCAAGCAGTGAATTCCAAGATCTACAACCTTCTTGCAATGGTAAATGAAGATCCAAGCACTAAATCACAAAAAAATCCAAAAAGCTCTTCCCAAAATCACTTCTGAAAATTCCAGACCAGATCTACACGAAATTCCAAAATCAAAATGGTGGAATGAAGTGAGGATGAAGGTTTCTAGCTCAAGAATTATCAAGTTCCAATGAAGAACTTGATAATCTTCAAAGATGAGCTTTGAGTGAAGGTTGAAAATGGGTTTTGGAAATTGAAGAGTGAGAGAATTGAGAGAATTCTGAAATTGGAGAGTGAAAATGATCTAGGTTTTTTTTCTTGGTTTGGAATGAGTGAGTTTAAATAATCTCTAGCTTTGGATTGGGCTTAGGTTTGGAGTGAGTGGAAAATGAGGTGAAAAATGGGTTAGGAAATGAAATGTGGAATTGGAGTGGAAATTGGAGATTTGGTGGAAAATGATGAAAAGAAATTGCTCTAGATCCTTCCCAAGTATGCACAAGCAATGCACATGATCTCTAAAGTGATTGAAAATTCTGCAGTGCTGAAAATGAAACCATTTGCGCAAATTTTTGCACTGTTAATCGATTAGCAGATTTGTTGCTAACCGATTACCAGTGTAAAAATTTGAATTTCTGCTTTGGCGCCATAAGGAGGGAAATTGGAGACGGGCTTGATTCCACCTATTCTGAACCACAATATGCCTCTGAAACTTGCCTTTGGACCTTACTACTTGAGTGCACTTTGTAAAATATTTTCCGGGCCTCGATTAAATTGCTGAAAACGACTGTTCGGTGCTGAAATACTGATAAAAATTGGACTGGCGGTGCTTTTGACTTTCAAATCACTTAGTGAGCAAAATAAATGCTCAAAAAGACTTTGAAAATTAAATGCTTGAGCTTGAACGCAGATAAAGATTAAACTGGCTGAGAACATCCTGAACTGCTGTAGAAAATGCCCTGATCCCATGCTCAAAGAAGCATGCAAAATGCAGAGATGCTAATGCGCATGAAACGAAACATAAGCCAGTTAGCGTTAAAAACAAGGAGGTAAATTTTGAGGTGTTACAGCTAACCTAGGGTTAGTGAGGTTTAGGAGAGACGGCTACCTAACCTAATGCTAATCCTACTCCAAGCTTAATCAAAAATTAAGTTGGACTAGGTAGCTCTAAGGGGGGAGAATCCAAGACTTAATCAAGTCTTGAGATTCGGGGGTGAGAAAGAGTGAAAGAGAATGCAAAACACAAACTCAGCAGCATACAACAGCACACACACACAAACTCAGCAGTAATAGACAGCATGTAAGCAAAACAGCTTATAATAGCACATGATTCAGCAAGAAAATGGGTGTAAAAAGGTGCAGGCAGCAAGCATGTCAAAATAAGCAGCACATATAACATCACTTATGCAAGAACTCAGATGTGAAAGTGGGACAGCATGCATCGCATTTTGAACACTACACAAGTATGGCATGGCAAGTAACAAGCACATCATGTAATTCAATTGATTATGATCAAAAAACATATAATAACATGGTGCGAGTCATTGAAAACAAACATGAATCCTACACATTAATGGAAAAGAAATGCATCAACATGCAAAGGGACATGAACGATGAAATCATGAAATCAAGCATGCAAACATGCATCTAATACAGCAAGCACAAGTATCATCAATCATCAATCTCAAGTGGCATGTGCAAGAACATTCAAGCATCATAGGAATCATGAACAATTCAAACATACAAGTGTAACGATCGCGTGTCGAGAAAACGTGTACATGCAAAGGTATGAGGTGCAACAGCATCAAAATAAACATTAAACATGCATCACATCAATCCATAAGGGTTACGAACAAAACGGGATCGAAACAGGCTTGAAAACGCTCACAAATCACAATTCAGCACAGTGTTAATCGATTAGCAACAAATGTGCTAATCGATTAGCAGTTAAAAAAATCAGCAAAAATGTGAAAATTAACACTGCTAATCTGTTAGCAACAAATGTGCTAATCGATTAGCAGTTAAAAAAAATCAGAAAAACGTGAAAATTAACACTGCTAATCTGTTAGCAACAAATGTGCTAATCGATTAGCAGTTAAAAAAAATCAGAAAAACGTGAAAATTAACACTGCTAATCTGTTAGCAACAAATGTGCTAATCGATTACTACTGCTGTGACACCAAAAACAGATTTTCAAAAAATCACTTCCAGCAGCAAAATCACTTATCCGATCAAATCCAAACATCATAGAATCAACAATGCACGAAAATTAAGCTCATAAACAACAATTAAACTTCATGCAAATTCAATCATCATTAACATTCATGATCAACAACAAGCAAAAGCACCAAAACACATGAAATCAATGGATCTACATTGCATAAGCTCAAATTAAGCTAAAATGAGTTTGGATCTAGAATTAACCAACCTACAAAGCTGAG
The DNA here is from genome assembly GCA_022829125.1 of Lathyrus tuberosus. NCBI lineage: Eukaryota > Viridiplantae > Streptophyta > Magnoliopsida > Fabales > Fabaceae > Lathyrus > Lathyrus tuberosus. Next base: position 987,691 of record JALAZF010000308.1, on the reverse strand, counting down.
GTTTGCTTTGGTGAGTGTTGTAGACAGAATTTGGTTGAATCAAGCAGTGAATTCCAAGATCTACAACCTTCTTGCAATGGTAAATGAAGATCCAAGCACTAAATCACAAAAAAATCCAAAAAGCTCTTCCCAAAATCACTTCTGAAAATTCCAGACCAGATCTACACGAAATTCCAAAATCAAAATGGTGGAATGAAGTGAGGATGAAGGTTTCTAGCTCAAGAATTATCAAGTTCCAATGAAGAACTTGATAATCTTCAAAGATGAGCTTTGAGTGAAGGTTGAAAATGGGTTTTGGAAATTGAAGAGTGAGAGAATTGAGAGAATTCTGAAATTGGAGAGTGAAAATGATCTAGGTTTTTTTTCTTGGTTTGGAATGAGTGAGTTTAAATAATCTCTAGCTTTGGAGTGGGCTTAGGTTTGGAGTGAGTGGAAAATGAGGTGAAAAATGGGTTAGGAAATGAAATGTGGAATTGGAGTGGAAATTGGAGATTTGGTGGAAAATGATGAAAAGAAATTGCTCTAGATCCTTCCCAAGTATGCACAAGCAATGCACATGATCTCTAAAGTGATTGAAAATTCTGCAGTGCTGAAAATGAAACCATTTGCGCAAATTTTTGCACTGTTAATCGATTAGCAGATTTGTTGCTAATCGATTACCAGTGTAAAAATTTGAATTTCTGCTTTGGCGCCATAAGGAGGGAAATTGGAGACGGGCTTGATTCCACCTATTCTGAACCACAATATGCCTCTGAAACTTGCCTTTGGACCTTACTACTTGAGTGCACTTTGTAAAATATTTTCCGGGCCTCGATTAAATTGCTGAAAACGACTGTTCGGTGCTGAAATACTGATAAAAATTGGACTGGCGGAGCTTTTGACTTTCAAATCACTTAGTGAGCAAAATAAATGCTCAAAAAGACTTTGAAAATTAAATGCTTGAGCTTGAATGCAGATAAAGATTAAACTGGCTGAGAACATCCTGAACTGCTGTAGAAAATGCCTTGATCCCATGCTCAAAGAAGCATGCAAAATGCAGAGATGCTAATGCGCATGAAACGAAACATAAGCCAGTTAGCGTTAAAAACAAGGAGGTAAATTTTGAGGTGTTACAGCTAACCTAGGGTTAGTGAGGTTTAGGAGAGACGGCTACCTAACCTAATGCTAATCCTACTCCAAGCTTAATCAAAAATTAAGTTGGACTAGGTAGCTCTAAGGGGGGAGAATCCAAGACTTAATCAAGTCTTGAGATTCGGGGGTGAGAAAGAGTGAAAGAGAATGCAAAACACAAACTCAGCAGCATACAACAGCACACACACACAAACTCAGCAGTAATAGACAGCATGTAAGCAAAACAGCTTATAACAGCACATGATTCAGCAAGAAAATGGGTGTAAAAAGGTGCAGGCAGCAAGCATGTCAAAATAAGCAGCACATATAACATCACTTATGCAAGAACTCAGATGTGAAAGTGGGACAGCATGCATCGCATTTTGAACACTACACAAGTATGGCATGGCAAGTAACAAGCACATCATGTAATTCAATTGATTATGATCAAAAAACATATAATAACATGGTGCGAGTCATTGAAAACAAACATGAATCCTACACATTAATGGAAAAGAAATGCATCAACATGCAAAGGGACATGAACGATGAAATCATGAAATCAAGCATGCAAACATGCATCTAATACAGCAAGCACAAGTATCATCAATCATCAATCTCAAGTGGCATGTGCAAGAACATTCAAGCATCATAGGAATCATGAACAATTCAAACATACAAGTGTAACGATCGCGTGTCGAGAAAACGTGTACATGCAAAGGTATGAGGTGCAACAGCATCAAAATAAACATTAAACATGCATCACATCAATCCATAAGGGTTACGAACAAAACGGGATCGAAACAGGCTTGAAAACGCTCACAAATCACAATTCAGCACAGTGTTAATCGATTAGCAACAAATGTGCTAATCGATTAGCAGTTAAAAAAATCAGCAAAAATGTGAAAATTAACACTGCTAATCTGTTAGCAACAAATGTGTTAATCGATTAGCAGTTAAAAAAAATCAGAAAAACGTGAAAATTAACACTGCTAATCTGTTAGCAACAAATGTGCTAATCGATTAGCAGTTAAAAAAAAATCAGAAAAACGTGAAAATTAACACTGCTAATCTGTTAGCAACAAATGTGCTAATCGATTACTACTGCTGTGACACCAAAAACAGATTTTCAAAAAATCACTTCCAGCAGCAAAATCACTTATCCGATCAAGTCCAAACATCATAGAATCAACAATGCACGAAAATTAAGCTCATAAACAACAATTAAACTTCATGCAAATTCAATCATCATTAACATTCATGATCAACAACAAGCAAAAGCACCAAAACACATGAAATCAATGGATCTACATTGCATAAGCTCAAATTAAGCTAAAATGAGTTTGGATCTAGAATTAACCAACCTACAAAGCTGAGGTTTGCTTTGGTGAGTGTTGTAGACAGAATTTGGTTGAATCAAGCAGTGAATTCCAAGATCTACAACCTTCTTGCAATGGTAAATGAAGATCCAAGCACTAAATCACAAAAAAATCCAAAAAGCTCTTCCCAAAATCACTTCTGAAAATTCCAGACCAGATCTACACGAAATTCCAAAATCAAAATGGTGGAATGAAGTGAGGATGAAGGTTTCTAGCTCAAGAATTATCAAGTTCCAATGAAGAACTTGATAATCTTCAAAGATGAGCTTTGAGTGAAGGTTGAAAATGGGTTTTGGAAATTGAAGAGTGAGAGAATTGAGAGAATTCTGAAATTGGAGAGTGAAAATGATCTAGGTTTTTTTTCTTGGTTTGGAATGAGTGAGTTTAAATAATCTCTAGCTTTGGAGTGGGCTTAGGTTTGGAGTGAGTGGAAAATGAGGTGAAAAATGGGTTAGGAAATGAAATGTGGAATTGGAGTGGAAATTGGAGATTTGGTGGAAAATGATGAAAAGAAATTGCTCTAGATCCTTCCCAAGTATGCACAAGCAATGCACATGATCTCTAAAGTGATTGAAAATTCTGCAGTGCTGAAAATGAAACCATTTGCGCAAATTTTTGCACTGTTAATCGATTAGCAGATTTGTTGCTAACCGATTACCAGTGTAAAAATTTGAATTTCTGCTTTGGCGCCATTAGGAGGGAAATTGGAGACGGGCTTGATTCCACCTATTCTGAACCACAATATGCCTCTGAAACTTGCCTTTGGACCTTACTACTTGAGTGCACTTTGTAAAATATTTTCCGGGCCTCGATTAAATTGCTGAAAACGACTGTTCGGTGCTGAAATACTGATAAAAATTGGACTGGCGGTGCTTTTGACTTTCAAATCACTTAGTGAGCAAAATAAATGCTCAAAAAGACTTTGAAAATTAAATGCTTGAGCTTGAACGCAGATAAAGATTAAACTGGCTGAGAACATCCTGAACTGCTGTAGAAAATGCCCTGATCCCATGCTCAAAGAAGCATGAAAAATGCAGAGATGCTAATGCGCATGAAACGAAACATAAGCCAGTTAGCGTTAAAAACAAGGAGGTAAATTTTGAGGTGTTACAGCTAACCTAGGGTTAGTGAGGTTTAGGAGAGACGGCTACCTAACCTAATGCTAATCCTACTCCAAGCTTAATCAAAAATTAAGTTGGACTAGGTAGCTCTAAGGGGGGAGAATCCAAGACTTAATCAAGTCTTGAGACTCGGGGGGTGAGAAAGAGTGAAAGAGAATGCAAAACACAAACTCAGCAGCATACAACAGCACACACACACAAACTCAGCAGTAATAGACAGCATGTAAGCAAAACAGCTTATAACAGCACATGATTCAGCAAGAAAATGGGTGTAAAAAGGAGCAGGCAGCAAGCATGTCAAAATAAGCAGCACATATAACATCACTTATGCAAGAACTCAGATGTGAAAGTGGGACAGCATGCATCGCATTTTGAACACTACACAAGTATGGCATGGCAAGTAACAAGCACATCATGTAATTCAATTGATTATGATCAAAAAACATATAATAACATGGTGCGAGTCATTGAAAACAAACATGAATCCTACACATTAATGGAAAAGAAATGCATCAACATGCAAAGGGACATGAACGATGAAATCATGAAATCAAGCATGCAAACATGCATCTAATACAGCAAGCACAAGTATCATCAATCATCAATCTCAAGTGGCATGTGCAAGAACATTCAAGCATCATAGGAATCATGAATAATTCAAACATACAAGTGTAACGATCGCGTGTCGAGAAAACGTGTACATGCAAAGGTATGAGGTGCAACAGCATCAAAATAAACATTAAACATGCGTCACATCAATCCATAAGGGTTACGAACAAAACGGGATCGAAACAGGCTTGAAAACGCTCACAAATCACAATTCAGCACAGTGTTAATCGATTAGCAACAAATGTGCTAATCGATTAGCAGTTAAAAAAATCAGCAAAAATGTGAAAATTAACACTGCTAATCTGTTAGCAACAAATGTGCTAATCGATTAGCAGTTAAAAAAAATCAGAAAAATGTGAAAATTAACACTGCTAATCTGTTAGCAACAAATGTGCTAATCGATTAGCAGTTAAAAAAAATCAGAAAAACGTGAAAATTAACACTGCTAATCTGTTAGCAACAAATGTGCTAATCGATTACTACTGCTGTGACACCAAAAACAGATTTTCAAAAAATCACTTCCAGCAGCAAAATCACTTATCCGATCAAGTCCAAACATCATAGAATCAACAATGCACGAAAATTAAGCTCATAAACAACAATTAAACTTCATGCAAATTCAATCATCATTAACATTCATGATCAACAACAAGCAAAAGCACCAAAACACATGAAATCAATGGATCTACATTGCATAAGCTCAAATTAAGCTAAAATGAGTTTGGATCTAGAATTAACCAACCTACAAAGCTGAGGTTTGCTTTGGTGAGTGTTGTAGACAGAATTTGGTTGAATCAAGCAGTGAATTCCAAGATCTACAACCTTCTTGCAATGGTAAATGAAGATCCAAGCACTAAATCACAAAAAAATCCAAAAAGCTCTTCCCAAAATCACTTCTGAAAATTCCAGACCAGATCTACACGAAATTCCAAAATCAAAATGGTGGAATGAAGTGAGGATGAAGGTTTCTAGCTCAAGAATTATCAAGTTCCAATGAAGAACTTGATAATCTTCAAAGATGAGCTTTGAGTGAAGGTTGAAAATGGGTTTTGGAAATTGAAGAGTGAGAGAATTGAGAGAATTCTGAAATTGGAGAGTGAAAATGATCTAGGTTTTTTTTCTTGGTTTGGAATGAGTGAGTTTAAATAATCTCTAGCTTTGGAGTGGGCTTAGGTTTGGAGTGAGTGGAAAATGAGGTGAAAAATGGGTTAGGAAATGAAATGTGGAATTGGAGTGGAAATTGGAGATTTGGTGGAAAATGATGAAAAGAAATTGCTCTAGATCCTTCCCAAGTATGCACAAGCAATGCACATGATCTCTAAAGTGATTGAAAATTCTGCAGTGCTGAAAATGAAACCATTTGCGCAAATTTTTGCACTGTTAATCGATTAGCGGATTTGTTGCTAACCGATTACCAGTGTAAAAATTTGAATTTCTGCTTTGGCGCCATAAGGAGGGAAATTGGAGACGGGCTTGATTCCACCTATTCTGAACCACAATATGCCTCTGAAACTTGCCTTTGGACCTTACTACTTGAGTGCACTTTGTAAAATATTTTCCGGGCCTCGATTAAATTGCTGAAAACGACTGTTCGGTGCTGAAATACTGATAAAAATTGGATTGGCGGTGCTTTTGACTTTCAAATCACTTAGTGAGCAAAATAAATGCTCAAAAAGACTTTGAAAATTAAATGCTTGAGCTTGAACGCAGATAAAGATTAAACTGGCTGAGAACATCCTGAACTGCTATAGAAAATGCCCTGATCCCATGCTCAAAGAAGCATGCAAAATGCAGAGATGCTAATGCGCATGAAACGAAACATAAGCCAGTTAGCGTTAAAAACAAGGAGGTAAATTTTGAGGTGTTACAGCTAACCTAGTGTTAGTGAGGTTTAGGAGAGACGGCTACCTAACCTAATGCTAATCCTACTCCAAGCTTAATCAAAAATTAAGTTGGACTAGGTAGCTCTAAGGGGGGAGAATCCAAGACTTAATCAAGTCTTGAGACTCGGGGGGTGAGAAAGAGTGAAAGAGAATGCAAAACATAAACTCAGCAGCATACAACAGCACACACACACAAACTCAGCAGTAATAGACAGCATGTAAGCAAAACAGCTTATAACAGCACATGATTCAGCAAGAAAATGGGTGTAAAAAGGTGCAGGCAGCAAGCATGTCAAAATAAGCAGCACATATAACATCGCTTATGCAAGAACTCAGATGTGAAAGTGGGACAGCATGCATCGCATTTTGAACACTACACAAGTATGGCATGGCAAGTAACAAGCACATCATGTAATTCAATTGATTATGATCAAAAAACATATAATAACATGGTGCTAGTCATTGAAAACAAACATGAATCCTACACATTAATGGAAAAGAAATGCATCAACATGCAAAGGGACATGAACGATGAAATCATGAAATCAAGCATGCAAACATGCATCTAATACAGCAAGCACAAGTATCATCAATCATCAATCTCAAGTGGCATGTGCAAGAACATTCAAGCATCATAGGAATCATGAACAATTCAAACATACAAGTGTAACGATCGCGTGTCGAGAAAACGTGTACATGCAAAGGTATGAGGTGCAACAGCATCAAAATAAACATTAAACATGCATCACATCAATCCATAAGGGTTACGAACAAAACGGGATCGAAACAGGCTTGAAAACGCTCACAAATCACAATTCAGCACAGTGTTAATCGATTAGCAACAAATGTGCTAATCGATCAGCAGTTAAAAAAATCAGCAAAAATGTGAAAATTAACACTGCTAATCTGTTAGCAACAAATGTGCTAATCGATTAGCAGTTAAAAAAAATCAGAAAAACGTGAAAATTAACACTGCTAATCTGTTAGCAACAAATGTGCTAATCGATTAGCAGTTAAAAAAAATCAGAAAAACGTGAAAATTAACACTGCTAATCTGTTAGCAACAAATGTGCTAATCGATTACTACTGCTGTGACACCAAAAACAGATTTTCAAAAAATCACTTCCAGCAGCAAAATCACTTATCCGATCAAGTCCAAACATCATAGAATCAACAATGCACGAAAATTAAGCTCATAAACAACAATTAAACTTCATGCAAATTCAATCATCATTAACATTCATGATCAACAACAAGCAAAAGCACCAAAACACATGAAATCAATGGATCTACATTGCATAAGCTCAAATTAAGCTAAAATGAGTTTGGATCTAGAATTAACCAACCTACAAAGCTGAGGTTTGCTTTGGTGAGTGTTGTAGACAGAATTTGGTTGAATCAAGCAGTGAATTCCAAGATCTACAACCTTCTTGCAATGGTAAATGAAGATCCAAGCACTAAATCACAAAAAAATCCAAAAAGCTCTTCCCAAAATCACTTCTGAAAATTCCAGACCAGATCTACACGAAATTCCAAAATCAAAATGGTGGAATGAAGTGAGGATGAAGGTTTCTAGCTCAAGAATTATCAAGTTCCAATGAAGAACTTGATAATCTTCAAAGATGAGCTTTGAGTGAAGGTTGAAAATGGGTTTTGGAAATTGAAGAGTGAGAGAATTGAGAGAATTCTGAAATTGGAGAGTGAAAATGATCTAGGTTTTTTTTCTTGGTTTGGAATGAGTGAGTTTAAATAATCTCTAGCTTTGGAGTGGGCTTAGGTTTGGAGTGAGTGGAAAATGAGGTGAAAAATGGGTTAGGAAATGAAATGTGGAATTGGAGTGGAAATTGGAGATTTGGTGGAAAATGATGAAAAGAAATTGCTCTAGATCCTTCCCAAGTATGCACAAGCAATGCACGTGATCTCTAAAGTGATTGAAAATTCTCCAGTGCTGAAAATGAAACCATTTGCGCAAATTTTTGCACTGTTAATCGATTAGCAGATTTGTTGCTAACCGATTACCAGTGTAAAAATTTGAATTTCTGCTTTGGCGCCATAAGGAGGGAAATTGGAGACGGGCTTGATTCCACCTATTCTGAACCACAATATGCCTCTGAAACTTGCCTTTGGACCTTACTACTTGAGTGCACTTTGTAAAATATTTTCCGGGCCTCGATTAAATTGCTGAAAACGACTGTTCGGTGCTGAAATACTGATAAAAATTGGACTGGCGGTGCTTTTGACTTTCAAATCACTTAGTGAGCAAAATAAATGCTCAAAAAGACTTTGAAAATTAAATGCTTGAGCTTGAACGCAGATAAAGATTAAACTGGCTGAGAACATCCTGAACTGCTGTAGAAAATGCCCTGATCCCATGCTCAAAGAAGCATGCAAAATGCAGAGATGCTAATGCGCATGAAACGAAACATAAGCCAGTTAGCGTTAAAAACAAGGAGGTAAATTTTGAGGTGTTACAACTAACCTAGGGTTAGTGAGGTTTAGGAGAGACGGCTACCTAACCTAATGCTAATCCTACTCCAAGCTTAATCAAAAATTAAGTTGGACTAGGTAGCTCTAAGGGGGGAGAATCCAAGACTTAATCAAGTCTTGAGACTCGGGGGGTGAGAAAGAGTGAAAGAGAATGCAAAACACAAACTCAGCAGCATACAACAGCACACACACACAAACTCAGCAGTAATAGACAGCATGTAAGCAAAACAGCTTATAACAGCACATGATTCAGCAAGAAAATGGGTGTAAAAAGGTGCAGGCAGCAAGCATGTCAAAATAAGCAGCACATATAACATCACTTATGCAAGAACTCAGATGTGAAAGTGGGACAGCATGCATCGCATTTTGAACACTACACAAGTATGGCATGGCAAGTAACAAGCACATCATGTAATTCAATTGATTATGATCAAAAAACATATAATAACATGGTGCGAGTCATTGAAAACAAACATGAATCCTACACATTAATGGAAAAGAAATGCATCAACATGCAAAGGGACATGAACGATGAAATCATGAAATCAAGCATGCAAACATGCATCTAATACAGCAAGCACAAGTATCATCAATCATCAATCTCAAGTGGCATGTGCAAGAACATTCAAGCATCATAGGAATCATGAACAATTCAAACATACAAGTGTAACGATCGCGTGTCGAGAAAACGTGTACATGCAAAGGTATGAGGTGCAACAGCATCAAAATAAACATTAAACATGCATCACATCAATCCATAAGGGTTACGAACAAAACGGGATCGAAACAGGCTTGAAAACGCTCACAAATCACAATTCAGCACAGTGTTAATCGATTAGCAACAAATGTGCTAATCGATTAGCAGTTAAAAAAATCAGCAAAAATGTGAAAATTAACACTGCTAATCTGTTAGCAACAAATGTGCTAATCGATTAGCAGTTAAAAAAAATCAGAAAAACGTGAAAATTAACACTGCTAATCTGTTAGCAACAAATGTGCTAATCGATTAGCAGTTAAAAAAAATCAGAAAACGTGAAAATTAACACTGCTAATCTGTTAGCAACAAATGTGCTAATCGATTACTACTGCTGTGACACCAAAAACAGATTTTCAAAAAATCACTTCCAGCAGCAAAATCACTTATCCGATCAAGTCCAAACATCATAGAATCAACAATGCACGAAAATTAAGCTCATAAACAACAATTAAACTTCATGCAAATTCAATCATCATTAACATTCATGATCAACAACAAGCAAAAGCACCAAAACACATGAAATCAATGGATCTACATTGCATAAGCTCAAATTAAGCTAAAATGAGTTTGGATCTAGAATTAACCAACCTACAAAGCTGAGGTTTGCTTTGGTGAGTGTTGTAGACAGAATTTGGTTGAATCAAGCAGTGAATTCCAAGATCTACAACCTTCTTGCAATGGTAAATGAAGATCCAAGCACTAAATCACAAAAAAATCCAAAAAGCTCTTCCCAAAATCACTTCTGAAAATTCCAGACCAGATCTACACGAAATTCCAAAATCAAAATGGTGGAATGAAGTGAGGATGAAGGTTTCTAGCTCAAGAATTATCAAGTTCCAATGAAGAACTTGATAATCTTCAAAGATGAGCTTTGAGTGAAGGTTGAAAATGGGTTTTGGAAATTGAAGAGTGAGAGAATTGAGAGAATTCTGAAATTGGAGAGTGAAAATGATCTAGGTTTTTTTTCTTGGTTTGGAATGAGTGAGTTTAAATAATCTCTAGCTTTGGAGTGGGCTTAGGTTTGGAGTGAGTGGAAAATGAGGTGAAAAATGGGTTAGGAAATGAAATGTGGAATTGGAGTGGAAATTGGAGATTTGGTGGAAAATGATGAAAAGAAATTGCTCTAGATCCTTCCCAAGTATGCACAAGCAATGCACATGATCTCTAAAGTGATTGAAAATTCTGCAGTGCTGAAAATGAAACCATTTGCGCAAATTTTTGCACTGTTAATCGATTAGCAGATTTGTTGCTAACCGATTACCAGTGTAAAAATTTGAATTTCTGCTTTGGCGCCATAAGGAGGGAAATTGGAGACGGGCTTGATTCCACCTATTCTGAACCACAATATGCCTATGAAACTTGCCTTTGGACCTTACTACTTGAGTGCACTTTGTAAAATATTTTCCGGGCCTCGATTAAATTGCTGAAAACGACTGTTCGGTGCTGAAATACTGATAAAAATTGGACTGGCGGTGCTTTTGACTTTCAAATCACTTAGTGAGCAAAATAAATGCTCAAAAAGACTTTGAAAATTAAATGCTTGATCTTGAACGCAGATAAAGATTAAACTAGCTGAGAACATCCTGAACTGTTGTAGAAAATGCCCTGATCCCATGCTCAAAGAAGCATGCAAAATGCAGAGATGCTAATGCGCATGAAACGAAACATAAGCCAGTTAGCGTTAAAAACAAGGAGGTAAATTTTGAGGTGTTACAGCTAACCTAGGGTTAGTGAGGTTTAGGAGAGACGGCTACCTAACCTAATGCTAATCCTACTCCAAGCTTAATCAAAAATTAAGTTGGACTAGGTAGCTCTAAGGGGGGAGAATCCAAGACTTAATCAAGTCTTGAGACTCGGGGGGTGAGAAAGAGTGAAAGAGAATGCAAAACACAAACTCAGCAGCATACAACAGCACACACACACAAACTCAGCAGTAATAGACAGCATGTAAGCAAAACAGCTTATAACAGCACATGATTCAGCAAGAAAATGGGTGTAAAAAGGTGCAGGCAGCAAGCATGTCAAAATAAGCAGCACATATAACATCACTTATGCAAGAACTCAGATGTGAAAGTGGGACAGCATGCATCGCATTTTGAACACTACACAAGTATGGCATGGCAAGTAACAAGCACATCATGTAATTCAATTGATTATGATCAAAAAACATATAATAACATGGTGCGAGTCATTGAAAACAAACATGAATCCTACACATTAATGGAAAAGAAATGCATCAACATGCAAAGGGACAAGAACGATGAAATCATGAAATCAAGCATGCAAACATGCATCTAATACAGCAAGCACAAGTATCATCAATCATCAATCTCAAGTGGCATGTGCAAGAACATTCAAGCATCATAGGAATCATGAACAATTCAAACATACAAGTGTAACGATCGCGTGTCGAGAAAACGTGTACATGCAAAGGTATGAGGTGCAACAGCATCAAAATAAACATTAAACATGCGTCACATCAATCCATAAGGGTTACGAACAAAACGGGATCGAAACAGGCTTGAAAACGCTCACAAATCACAATTCAGCACAGTGTTAATCGATTAGCAACAAATGTGCTAATCGATTAGCAGTTAAAAAAATCAGCAAAAATGTGAAAATTAACACTGCTAATCTGTTAGCAACAAATGTGCTAATCGATTAGCAGTTAAAAAAAATCAGAAAAACGTGAAAATTAACACTGCTAATCTGTTAGCAACAAATGTGCTAATCGATTAGCAGTTAAAAAAAATCAGAAAAACGTGAAAATTAACACTGCTAATCTGTTAGCAACAAATGTGCTAATCGATTACTACTGCTGTGACACCAAAAACAGATTTTCAAAAAATCACTTCCAGCAGCAAAATCACTTATCCGATCAAGTCCAAACATCATAGAATCAACAATGCACGAAAATTAAGCTCATAAACAACAATTAAACTTCATGCAAATTCAATCATCATTAACATTCATGATCAACAACAAGCAAAAGCACCAAAACACACGAAATCAATGGATCTACATTGCATAAGCTCAAATTAAGCTAAAATGAGTTTGGATCTAGAATTAACCAACCTACAAAGCTGAGGTTTGCTTTGGTGAGTGTTGTAGACAGAATTTGGTTGAATCAAGCAGTGAATTCCAAGATCTACAACCTTCTTGCAATGGTAAATGAAGATCCAAGCACTAAATCACAAAAAAATCCAAAAAGCTCTTCCCAAAATCACTTCTGAAAATTCCAGACCAGATCTACACGAAATTCCAAAATCAAAATGGTGGAATGAAGTGAGGATGAAGGTTTCTAGCTCAAGAATTATCAAGTTCCAATGAAGAACTTGATAATCTTCAAAGATGAGCTTTGAGTGAAGGTTGAAAATGGGTTTTGGAAATTGAAGAGTGAGAGAATTGAGAGAATTCTGAAATTGGAGAGTGAAAATGATCTAGGTTTTTTTTCTTGGTTTGGAATGAGTGAGTTTAAATAATCTCTAGCTTTGGAGTGGGCTTAGGTTTGGAGTGAGTGGAAAATGAGGTGAAAAATGGGTTAGGAAATGAAATGTGGAATTGGAGTGGAAATTGGAGATTTGGTGGAAAATGATGAAAAGAAATTGCTCTAGATCCTTCCCAAGTATGCACAAGCAATGCACATGATCTCTAAAGTGATTGAAAATTCTGCAGTGCTGAAAATGAAACCATTTGCGCAAATTTTTGCACTGTTAATCGATTAGCAGATTTGTTGCTAACCGATTACCAGTGTAAAAATTTGAATTTCTGCTTTGGCGCCATAAGGAGGGAAATTGGAGACGGGCTTGATTCCACCTATTCTGAACCACAATATGCCTCTGAAACTTGCCTTTGGACCTTACTACTTGAGTGCACTTTGTAAAATATTTTCCGGGCCTCGATTAAATTGTTGAAAACGACTGTTCGGTGCTGAAATACTGATAAAAATTGGACTGGCGGTGCTTTTGACTTTCAAATCACTTAGTGAGCAAAATAAATGCTCAAAAAGACTTTGAAAATTAAATGCTTGAGCTTGAACGCAGATAAAGATTAAACTGGCTGAGAACATCCTGAACTGCTGTAGAAAATGCCCTGATCCCATGCTCAAAGAAGCATGCAAAATGCAGAGATGCTAATGCGCATGAAACGAATCATAAGCCAGTTAGCGTTAAAAACAAGGAGGTAAATTTTGAGGTGTTACAGTTAACCTAGGGTTAGTGAGATTTAGGAGAGACGGCTACCTAACCTAATGCTAATCCTACTCCAAGCTTAATCAAAAATTAAGTTGGACTAGGTAGCTCTAAGGGGGAAGGAATCCAAGACTTAATCAAGTCTTGAGACTCGGGGGGTGAGAAAGGGTGAAAGAGAATGCAAAACACAAACTCAGCAGCATACAACAGCACACACACACAAACTCAGCAGTAATAGACAGCATGTAAGCAAAACAGCTTATAACAGCACATGATTCAGCAAGAAAATGGGTGTAAAAAGGTGCAGGCAGCAAGCATGTCAAAATAAGCAGCACATATAACATCACTTATGCAAGAACTCAGATGTGAAAGTGGGACAGCATGCATCGCATTTTGAACACTACACAAGTATGGCATGGCAAGTAACAAGCACATCATGTAATTCAATTGATTATGATCAAAAAACATATAATAACATGGTGCTAGTCATTGAAAACAAACATGAATCCTACACATTAATGGAAAAGAAATGCATCAACATGCAAAGGGACATGAACGATGAAATCATGAAATCAAGCATGCAAACATGCATCTAATACAGCAAGCACAAGTATCATCAATCATCAATCTCAAGTGGCATGTGCAAGAACATTCAAGCATCATAGGAATCATGAACAATTCAAACATACAAGTGTAACGATCGCGTGTCGAGAAAACGTGTACATGCAAAGGTATGAGGTGCAACAGCATCAAAATAAACATTAAACATGCATCACATCAATCCATAAGGGTTACGAACAAAACGGGATCGAAACAGGCTTGAAAACGCTCACAAATCACAATTCAGCACAGTGTTAATCGATTAGCAACAAATGTGCTAATCGATTAGCAGTTAAAAAAATCAGCAAAAATGTGAAAATTAACACTGCTAATCTGTTAGCAACAAATGTGCTAATCGATTAGCAGTTAAAAAAAAATCAGAAAAACGTGAAAATTAACACTGCTAATCTATTAGCAACAAATGTGCTAATCGATTAGCAGTTAAAAAAATCAGAAAAACGTGAAAATTAACACTGCTAATCTGTTAGCAACAAATGTGCTAATCGATTACTACTGCTGTGACACCAAAAACAGATTTTCAAAAAATCACTTCCAGCAGCAAAATCACTTATCCGATCAAGTCCAAACATCATAGAATCAACAATGCACGAAAATTAAGCTCATAAACAACAATTAAACTTCATGCAAATTCAATCATCATTAACATTCATGATCAACAACAAGCAAAAGCACCAAAACACATGAAATCAATGGATCTACATTGCATAAGCTCAAATTAAGCTAAAATGAGTTTGGATCTAGAATTAATCAACCTACAAAGCTGAGGTTTGCTTTGGTGAGTGTTGTAGACAGAATTTGGTTGAATCAAGCAGTGAATTCCAAGATCTACAACCTTCTTGCAATGGTAAATGAAGATCCAAGCACTAAATCACAAAAAAAATTCAAAAAGCTCTTCCCAAAATCACTTCTGAAAATTCCAGACCAGATCTACACGAAATTCCAAAATCAAAATGGTGGAATGAAGTGAGGATGAAGGTTTCTAGCTCAAGAATTATCAAGTTCCAATGAAGAACTTGATAATCTTCAAAGATGAGCTTTGAGTGAAGGTTAAAAATGGGTTTTGGAAATTGAAGAGTGAGAGAATTGAGAGAATTCTGAAATTGGAGAGTGAAAATGATCTAGGTTTTTTTTCTTGGTTTGGAATGAGTGAGTTTAAATAATCTCTAGCTTTGGAGTGGGCTTAGGTTTGGAGTGAGTGGAAAATGAGGTGAAAAATGGGTTAGGAAATGAAATGTGGAATTGGAGTGGAAATTGGAGATTTGGTGGAAAATGATGAAAAGAAATTGCTCTAGATCCTTCCCAAGTATGCACAAGCAATGCACATGATCTCTAAAGTGATTGAAAATTCTGCAGTGCTGAAAATGAAACCATTTGCGCAAATTTTTGCACTGTTAATCGATTAGCAGATTTTTTGCTAACCGATTACCAGTGTAAAAATTTGAATTTCTTCTTTGGCGCGATAAGGAGCGAAATTGGAGACGGGCTTGATTCCACCTATTCTGAACCACAATATGCCTCTGAAACTTGCCTTTGGACCTTACTACTTGAGTGCACTTTGTAAAATATTTTCCGGGCCTCGATTAAATTGCTGAAAACGACTGTTCGGTGCTGAAATACTGATAAAAATTGGACTGGCGGTGCTTTTGACTTTCAAATCACTTAGTGAGAAAAATAAATGCTCAAAAAGACTTTGAAAATTAAATGCTTGAGCTTGAACGCAGATAAAGATTAAACTGGCTGAGAACATCCTGAACTGCTGTAGAAAATGCCCGGATCCCATGCTCGAAGAAGCATGCAAAATGCAGAGATGCTAATGCGCATGAAACAAAACATAAGCCAGTTAGCGTTAAAAACAAGGAGATAAATTTTGAGGTGTTACAGCTAACCTAGGGTTAGTGAGGTTTAGGAGAGACGGCTACCTAACCTAATGCTAATCCTACTCCAAGCTTAATCAAAAATTAAGTTGGACTAGGTAGCTCTAAGGGGGAAGGAATCCAAGACTTAATCAAGTCTTGAGATTCGGGGGTGAGAAAGAGTGAAAGAGAATGCAAAACACAAACTCAACAGCATACAACAGCACACACACGCAAACTCAGCAGTAATAGACAGCATGTAAGCAAAACAGCTTATAACAGCACATGATTCAGCAAGAAAATGGGTGTAAAAAGGTGCAGGCAGCAAGCATGTCAAAATAAGCAGCACATATAACATCACTTATGCAAGAACTCAGATGTGAAAGTGGGACAGCATGCATCGCATTTTGAACACTACACAAGTATGGCATGGCAAGTAACAAGCACATCATGTAATTCAATTGATTATGATCAAAAAACATATAATAACATGGTGCGAGTCATTGAAAACAAACATGAATCCTACACATTAATGGAAAAGAAATGCATCAACATGCAAAGGGACATGAACGATGAAATCATGAAATCAAGCATGCAAACATGCATCTAATATAGCAAGCACAAGTATCATCAATCATCAATCTCAAGTGGCATGTGCAAGAACATTCAAGCATCATAGGAATCATGAACAATTCAAACATACAAGTGTAACGATCGCGTGTCGAGAAAACGTGTACATGCAAAGGTATGAGGTGCAACAGCATCAAAATAAACATTAAACATGCATCACATCAATCCATAAGGGTTACGAACAAAACGGGATCGAAACAGGCTTGAAAACGCTCACAAATCACAATTCAGCACAGTGTTAATCGATTAGCAACAAATGTGCTAATCGATTAGCAGTTAAAAAAATCAGCAAAAATGTGAAAATTAACACTGCTAATCTGTTAGAAACAAATGTGCTAATCGATTAGCAGTTTAAAAAAATCAGAAAAACGTGAAAATTAACACTGCTAATCTGTTAGCAACAAATGTGCTAATCGATTAGCAGTTAAAAAAAATCAGAAAAACGTGAAAATTAACACTGCTAATCTGTTAGCAACAAATGTGCTAATCGATTACTACTGCTGTGACACCAAAAACAGATTTTCAAAAAATCACTTCCAGCAGCAAAATCACTTATCCGATTAAGTCCAAACATCAGAGAATCAACAATGCACGAAAATTAAGCTCATAAACAACAATTAAACTTCATGCAAATTCAATCATCATTAACATTCATGATCAACAACAAGCAAAAGTACCAAAACACATGAAATCAATGGATCTACATTGCATAAGCTCAAATTAAGCTAAAATGAGTTTGGATCTAGAATTAACCAACCTACAAAGCTGAGGTTTGCTTTGGTGAGTGTTGTAGACAGAATTTGGTTGAATCAAGCAGTGAATTCCAAGATCTACAACCTTCTTGCAATGGTAAATGAAGATCCAAGCACTAAATCACAAAAAACTCCAAAAAGCTCTTCCCAAAATCACTTCTGAAAATTCCAGACCAGATCTACACGAAATTCCAAAATCAAAATGGTGGAATGAAGTGAGGATGAAGGTTTCTAGCTCAAGAATTATCAAGTTCCAATGAAGAACTTGATAATCTTCAAAGATGAGCTTTGAGTGAAGGTTGAAAATGGGTTTTGGAAATTGAAGAGTGAGAGAATTGAGAGAATTCTGAAATTGAAGAGTGAAAATGATCTAGGTTTTTCTTGGTTTGGAATGAGTGAGTTTAAATAATCTCTAGCTTTGGAGTGGGCTTAGGTTTGGAGTGAGTGGAAAATGAGGTGAAAAATGGGTTAGGAAATGAAATGTGGAATTGGAGTGGAAATTGGAGATTTGGTGGAAAATGATGAAAAGAAATTGCTCTAGATCCTTCCCAAGTATGCACAAGCAATGCACATGATCTCTAAAGTGATTGAAAATTCTGCAGTGCTGAAAATGAAACCATTTGCGCAAATTTTTGCACTGTTAATCGATTAGCAGATTTGTTGCTAACCGATTACCAGTGTAAAAATTTGAATTTTTGCTTTGGCTCCATAAGGAGGGAAATTGGAGACGGGCTTGATTCCACCTATTCTGAACCACAATATGCCTCTAAAACTTGCCTTTGGACCTTACTACTTGAGTGCACTTTGTAAAATATTTTCCGGGCCTCGATTAAATTGCTGAAAACGACTGTTCGATGCTGAAATACTGATAAAAATTGGACTGGCGGTGCTTTTGACTTTCAAATCACTTAGTGAGCAAAATAAATGCTCAAAAAGACTTTGAAAAGTAAATGCTTGAGCTTGAACGCAGATAAAGATTAAACTGGCTGAGAACATCCTGAACTGCTGTAGAAAATGCCCTGATCCCATGCTCAAAGAAGCATGCAAAATGCAGAGATGCTAATGCGCATGAAACGAAACATAAGCCAGTTAGCGTTAAAAACAAGGAGGTAAATTTTGTGGTGTTACAGCTGCCCCTATTCAATCAACTTGGACCTGAAAGGGTGATAGCAATGGCTTTCAGACATTCAAGGTACACGGAGATTGAATACCAAAAGAAAACCCGAAATTTGCAATCCTTAATGGAGAGACGACTCCGCTGGGGAATAAGCAATAAACGTTGCACTGTCACAACACGTACGAGTGTTGGAAACCAATAATGTATTGAAAAGTTTTGAAATAAACACAAACGAGTGTTGAAATACCATGCAATAAACACAAACGAGTGTTAGCTATGCTGGGGATAAACACGGACGAGTGTCCAAGGAATCCAGGATATCAAATACAGACGGGTATTGAGAAGATACACGGACGGGTGTAAAATGTCAATGCGGACGGGCATTGAAACAACAGTTCAAACACAGACGGGTGCTGAAAGAACACGGACGGGTGTCAAAAGTCAATACGGACGGGCATTGGCTTAAAAGGTTCAAACACGGACGGGTGCTGAAAGATACACGGACGAGTGTCAAAAGTCAATACGGACGGGCATTGGC
The DNA here is from genome assembly GCA_022829125.1 of Lathyrus tuberosus. NCBI lineage: Eukaryota > Viridiplantae > Streptophyta > Magnoliopsida > Fabales > Fabaceae > Lathyrus > Lathyrus tuberosus. Next base: position 968,644 of record JALAZF010000308.1, on the reverse strand, counting down.
TTAAAAGGTTCAAACACGGACGGGTGCTAAAAGAAACACGGACGAGTGTCAAAAGTCAATACGGACGGGCATTGGCTTAAAAGGTTCAAACATGGACGGGTGCTGAAAGAAACACGGACGAGTGTCAAAAGTCAATACGGACGGGCATTGAAACAAAAGTTCAAACACGGACAGGTGTTGAAAAAGGTACACGGACGGGTGTAAAAAAAAAAAAAAATTTAAGGCGACCTCTCTGGGGATTGAAATGCAACATGGACGGGTGTCGAAAGTTCAATACAGACGGGTACTGAAGGTACACGGACGGGTGTAAAAAAGAATTCAATACGGACGGGTATCGAAAAAGGTTGTAAAGCAACTTCTATCGGGGATTAATCTCGCTGGTAAATGGAAGGCAACACGGACGAGTGTCATTAAAAGGTCAATACGGACGGGTACTGAAATCAAAGGTTCAAACACGGATGAGTGCTGAAGTAAACACGGACGAGTGCCAAACGTCAATACGGACGAGCATTGGCTTAAAAGGGTCAAACACGGACGGGTATTGAAAAAGTTCAAACACGGACGGGTGCTGAAAAGAACACGGACGGGTGTCTCAAAGGTCAATACGGACGGGTATTGGCTTAGCAGGTTCAAACACGGACGAGTGCTGAAAAGAGCACGGACGGGTGCCAAATGTCAATGCGGACGGGCAAAAGTTCAAACACGGACGGGTGCTGAAAGAACACGGACGGGTGCCAAATGTCAATACGGACGAGCATTGAAACAAAAGTTCAAACACGGACGGGTGCTGAAAAGGTACACGGACAGGTGTAAAAAGATTCAATACGGACGGGTATCGAAAAGGTACACGGACGGGTGTAAAAAGATTCAATACGGACGGGTATCGAAAAGGTACACGGACGGGTGTAAAAGAGTTCAATACGGACGGGTACTGAAAAGGTTCAAACACGGACGGGTGCCGAAGGAAACACGGACGAGTGTCCTCAAAAGGTCAATACGGACGGGTATTGAAAAGGTCAATACGGACGGGTATTGAAAAGAACACGGATGGGTGTCTCAAAGGTCAATACAGACGGGTATTGAAAAAGTTCAAACACGGACGGGTGCTGAAGGAAACACGGACGAGTTTCTGACGGTAAAACTCTTGAGGGGATAAACCAAAGGACCACCTGGACGAAGGGGTAAAAATGAAATCAAGGATAAACAATCCTGGCAAAACACTTTGCCGGGGTACAGAAGGAAAACAGTCATGTGCTTGCTTCCGCAACAGAAGTCCTTAATCCTCCCATATCTTTGGGGTCTTCACTAGAGCATGGATTTCCTCATGAATCTCCTCCACAACCCAAGGTTCCAGAACCTTCCCAACAGCAACCAGGTCCTGTCTCCCGAGAGAAGCCCAAGAATAAAAAGTATACACAGAGGCAGAAGCAGTCTGAAAGAGTTTTACATCCGCTCCCTATGCCGTATTCTCAGCTATTGCAGCATCTCCTTCAGTTGCAGCTGGTACAGAAAAGGACTTTGGCTCCTCTTACTGGTAATCCCCCACCAGGCTACAATGCAAGAGCCCATTGTGATTTCCATTCTGGGGCACCAGGGCATACTGTGGAGGGATGTAGGGCCTTTCAGCACCAAGTCCAGGATTTGATTGATGCAGGGGCAATTGAATTCACGTCGGGCGGCGTGAGCATGCAAGGTAGTTTTACCCCAATTGTTGCAAAGGAAGTAAGGACTCATTCCTTTTCCAAAGGATCTACCTCATGTCATGGACCTTCTCCACAACCTTTTGTTGCAGAAGCTCTACGTCAACAACCTTTGCTGGTGCCTCAGCCAAAGGTGGAAAGGAAAGTGCAAGCGCAGGTTGGGCGCCCGAATCATCAGCAGCAGCAGAATCATCAGCAGCAGAGGCAGTTCAGACCAAGAGGGCCCAAGAGGATATTCGATCCTATTCCTATCCCTTATAGTCAGTTGTTTGCTCATCTGCTCAAGAACTATCTGATCCAGCTGAGGAATGTTGTGCCTGTGCCATACCCTATTCCTCCGGACTTTGACATGAACGCTAGCTGTGAGTTCCACTCGGGAATGTTTGGGCATACAATTGACGACTGTAATGCATTCCAGCACAAGGTGCAAGACTTGATCGACTCGAAGGTCATCACGCCAGATGGTACCTTTTTGGTTTGAAGCTTCTTTGTCAGAGTAAGCACCAGATTACAAGAGCGTCATCAGAAGCAATAAGTCCAGACGGAGTCAAGTCTCCTCAACAAGGGCAATCATCAGCTTCCTTTATTGCATTTTCATATGTAGCTTTCATTTGTTTGTTTAAACATTGTTTGCATGTAAGAACTCGTTTGTTTCTGAATGACAATCATAATGCAATAATTATGTTTTTCTTGAAGAGTTTCATTCGTGTTTACTCATTTTAATGCTTGTATATACTGCAATACCAACTTTCTTACTCAAACTCTTTGAGGGAGGATGACGAAATAAGAACGCAGGTTTCTAATGGTACGCTTTTGGATAAAACCCTGTTAAGGATGTACAAGCATTGTTTCCAATTCACAAACACTGGAGAGATAAGGAGATAGACCTTTGTCAACCCCTTTGAGCCTAGTAGTAGGAGTTCTTTCTGAAAACGAAAAACCCTCAATTTTAACCCAGGGGCAGGGTAGGCGTCAGTTAGTTTGACCAAGTGTTCAACTTTCAGAAGGAGTGTACATCTGAGGATCCATTACCTTCCATTCCACCGTCAAGAGGTCAAGAGGTGAAACCACAATGGTTATCCGCCGACAATCAAGGAGTGAAACAGTCACAACCCTTTCTAACAAGTCAAACAAGCCAGTGTCACACGATTTGTTCAAAAAAAAAAGAAAAAAGGAATAAAAGAAAGAATGCCCGCTAAGTCGAAATTTGAAAACAAACGACTTAGGCAAAAGTTAGGGCATCCCGCTGGACTTCCGAATCGAAAAGAAAAAAAAGAAAAAAAAAAGAGAAGAATCAGTCCAGGCAAAATCAGGGAAAACAAAAGAATGAGAAAGCGAAAAGCCAAAAGGATTACAAGGAAAAATCCTTGAGCAGAACAAAGTCGTGTGACTACAGACACCAAAAGACAAAAGGGGTGACTGTTGCTCCAAAACCTCGTCGGGTCTCGAATCACCAATTGCACGGGCTCCTTAAAGATCATAAACCTTTCGAGAGGTGAGCGCTTGTGTCAAAATTAGCTGAACATAGGACTGGAGAATATCATGAAGAGTGGGTGGGTACCAATAAACTTTGAGCCTTAAATCCTTTTTTTCTCAAACCGCGAACCAGGCCACGCTACAACCCCTAAAAGTCCTAATTGAAACAGGGTTTAGTCTGAAGGCGTACTTCAACGAGATAGCGTTCCTGACTCCCATGAGTTGTGCTAATAAGATTTTTGTTGGTGTTGCATGTGCGTATTGCTTTCCTTTCAAAAATAAGTGTCGCAACTCGGTTGTATGACATACTTTCAATAAGGACTTCAAGATTAACATATGTGTTGCATTTGAATAATCATTCTCAGAATAAATATTTTCTGCTTGCATACATTTGTTTGACATCAAAGAAGCTTACACGATGAACATCAGTCGAGAAGCTTAAACTGGCCAAGTTGGGGTGCCTGAGACTCCAGAAGACATGTTGCTGAAAGATTATGTGGGAAAAAGGCGTTCCCAGCCATTTGTGTTGAGATGTAACCAATCTGGGACAATCACACCGAGAAATCTCTTCAAAATGTAGCCAAGCTGGGGCATTCAAGTTGAGAAGGTCTTTTCAGAGTACAATCAACCGTGGGGCATTCATGTTGAGAAAATTTCTTCGAACTGGGGCAATTATGTCGAGATCCGATAAATCTCTCCACAAGCGTGTAAACTGGGGCAATCACGTCGAGATTTGGTAAATCTCTCGAAGACTAGTCGGTCAGAGACAAATGTACTGCAAGGCTTGTACTGGGGCAAGTCACCTCAAGGTTTGCGAGAAGTTTTTCCCTTCAGAACACAATCAATCAATAGCACCTCTGCAAGGTTCAGAATACTGTGGCAGAACATTTCAGGTCATTACGAACCCTGTCGAGTTGGTTTACTGCATGAATCATGAAGTATTGGATAGTTATGTCTAGACCGGATACATCTCTAAGAGTTCGAAAACCCTGGGGCATTGTTGAACGCCAGGTTTTCTGTAAAATCCTCTTAAGATTATTGCTTTAGGTAGACCCTGTGGTCTAGGCCAAGGTGGAGAGTTAAAGGAACTGTGTTTCGCTCTTGACTTGAAGCACTGAGTGTTCCCAGTGTGGGACTTTTGGAGTCTTTTCCCTCCAGCAAAGAGCCAGAGTGTACCTTTTTCAGCACCCGTCCGTGTTTGAACTTTTGTTTCAATGCCCGTCCGCATTAACTTTTGACACTCGTCCGTGTTTCTTTCAGCACCCGTCCGTGTTTGAACCTTTTAAGTCAATGTCCGTCCGTATTGACTTTTGACACCCGTCCGTGTTCTTTCAGCACCCGTCCGTGTTTGACCCTTTTGTTTCAATGCCCGTCCGCATTGACATTTGACACTCGTCTGTGTTTCCTTCAGCACCCGCCCGAGTTTGAACCTTTGATTTCAATACCCGTCCGTATTGACCTTTTGATGACACTCGTCCGTGTTGCCTTCCATTCCCTAGCGAGATTAATTCCCGATAGAAGTTGCTTTACAACCTTTTTCGATACCCGTCCGTTTTGAATTCTTTTTTACACCCGTCCGTGTACCTTCAGTACCCGTCCGTATTGAACTTTCGACACCCGTCCGTGTTGCATTTCAATCCCCAGAGAGGTCGCCTTAAATTTTTTACACCCGTCCGTGTACCTTTTTCAGCACCCGTCCGTGTTTGAACTTTTGTTTCAATGCCCGTCCGTATTGACTTTTGACACTCGTCCGTGTTTCTTTCAGCACCCGTCCGTGTTTGAACCTTTTAAGCCAATGCCCGTCCGTATTGACTTTTGACACTCGTCCGTGCTTCTTTCAGCACCCGTCCGTGTTTGAACCTTTTAAGCCAATGCCCGTCCGTATTGACTTTTGACACCCGTCCGTGTTCTTTCAGCACCCGTCTGTGTTTGAACTGTTGTTTCAATGCCCGTCCGCATTGACATTTTACACCCGTCCGTGTATCTTCTCAATACCCGTCTGTATTTGATATCCTGGATTCCTTGGACACTCGTCCGTGTTTATCCCCAGCATAGCTAACACTCGTTTGTGTTTATTGCATGGTATTTCAACACTCGTTTGTGTTTATTTCAAGACTTTTCAATACATTATTGGTTTCCAACACTCGTACGTGTTGTGACAGTGCAGCGTTTATTGCTTATTTCCCAGCGGAGTCGTCTCTCCATTAAGGATTGCAAATTTCAGGTTTTCTTTTGGTATTCAATCTCCATGTACCTTGAATGTCTGAAAGCCGTTGCTATCACCCTTTCAGGTCCAAGTTGATTGAATAGGGGCAGCTGTAACACCTCAAAATTTACCTCCATGTTTTTAACGCTAACTGGCTTATGTTTCGTTTCATGCGCATTAGCATCTCTGCATTTTGCATGCTTCTTTGAGCATGGGATCAGGGCATTTTCTACAGCAGTTCAGGATGTTCTCAGCCAGTTTAATCTTTATCTGCGTTCAAGCTCAAGAATTTAATTTTCAAAGTCTTTTTGAGCATTTATTTTGCTCACTAAGTGGTTTGAAAGTCAAAAGCACCGCCATTCCAATTTTTATCAGTATTTCAGCACCGAACAGTCGTTTTCAGCAATTTAATCGAGGCCCGGAAAATATTTTACAAAGTGCACTCAAGTAGTAAGGTCCAAAGGCAAGTTTCAGAGGCATATTGTGGTTCAGAATAGGTGGAATCAAGCCCGTCTCCAATTTCCCTCCTTATGGCGCCAAAGCAGAAATTCAAATTTTTACACTGGTAATCGGTTAACAACAAATCTGCTAATCGATTAACAGTGCAAAAATTTGCGCAAATGGTTTCATTTTCAACACTGCAGAATTTTTAATCACTTTAGAGATCATGTGCATTGCTTGTGCATACTTGGGAAGGATCTAGAGCAATTTCTTTTCATCATTTTCCACCAAATCTCCAATTTCCACTCCAATTCCACATTTCATTTCCTAACCCATTTTTCACCTCATTTTCCACTCACTCCAAACCTAAGCCCACTCCAAAGCTAGAGATTATTTAAACTCACTCATTCCAAACCAAGGAAAAAACCTAGATCATTTTCACTCTCCAATTTCAGAATTCTCTCAATTCTCTCACTCTTCAATTTCCAAAACCCATTTTCAACCTTCACTCAAAGCTCATCTTTGAAGATTATCAAGTTCTTAATTGGAACTTGATAATTCTTGAGCTAGAAACCTTCATCCTCACTTCATTCCACCATTTTGATTTTGGAATTTCGTGTAGATCTGGTCTGGAATTTTCAGAAGTGATTTTGGGAAGAGCTTTTTGGAGTTTTTTGTGATTTAGTGCTTGGATCTTCATTTACCATTGCAAGAAGGTTGTAGATCTTGGAATTCACTGCTTGATTCAACCAAATTCTGTCTACAACACTCACCAAAGCAAACCTCAGCTTTGTAGATTGGTTAATTCTAGATCCAAACTCATTTTAGCTTAATTTGAGCTTATGCAATGTAGATCCATTGATTTCATGAGTTTTGGTGCTTTTGCTTGTTGTTGATCATGAATGTTAATGATGATTGAATTTGCATGAAGTTTAATTGTTGTTTATGAGCTTAATTTTTGTGCATTGTTGATTCTATGATGTTTGGACTTGATCGGATAAGTGATTTTGCTGCTGGAAGTGATTTTTTGAATATCTATTTTTGGTGTCACAGCAGTAGTAATCGATTAGCACATTTGTTGCTAACAGATTAACAGTGTTAACTTTCACGTTTTTCTGATTTTTTTTAACTGCTAATCGATTAGCACATTTGTTGCTAACAGATTAGCAGTATTAATTTTCACGTTTTTCTGATTTTTTTTAACTGCTAATCGATTAGCACATTTGTTGCTAACAGATTAGCAGTGTTAATTTTCACATTTTTGCTGATTTTTTTAACTGCTAATCGATTAACACTGTGCTGAATTGTGATTTGTGAGCGTTTTCAAGCCTGTTTCGATCCCGTTTTGTTCGTAACCCTTATGGATTGATGTGATGCATGTTTAATGTTTATTTTGATGCTGTTGCACCTCATACCTTTGCATGTACACGTTTTCTCGACACGCGATCGTTACACTTGTATGTTTGAATTGTTCATGATTCCTATGATGCTTGAATGTTCTTGCACATGCCACTTGAGATTGATGCTTGAATGTTCTTGCACATGCCACTTGAGATTGATGATTGATGATACTTGTGCTTGCTGTATTAGATGCATGTTTGCATGCTTGATTTCATGATTTCATCGTTCATGTCCCTTTGCATGTTGATGCATTTCTTTTCCATTAATGTGTAGGATTCATGTTTGTTTTCAATGACTCGCACCATGTTATTATATGTTTTTTGATCATAATCAATTGAATTACATGATGTGCTTGTTACTTGCCATGCCATACTTGTGTAGTGTTCAAAATGCGATGCATGCTGTCCCACTTTCACATCTGAGTTCTTGCATAAGTGATGTTATATGTGCTGCTTATTTTGACATGCTTGCTGCCTGCACCTTTTTACACCCATTTTCTTGCTGAATCATGTGCTGTTATAAGCTGTTTTGCTTACATGCTGTCTATTACTGCTGAGTTTGTGTGTGTGTGCTGTTGTATGCTGCTGAGTTTGTGTTTTGCATTCTCTTTCACTCTTTCTCACCCCCCGAGTCTCAAGACTTGATTAAGTCTTGGATTCTCCCCCCTTAGAGCTACCTAGTCCAACTTAATTTTTGATTAAGCTTGGAGTAGGATTAGCATTAGGTTAGGTAGCCGTCTCTCCTAAACCTCACTAACCCTAGGACCTCCGTGTATGATAACATTAGGATTCTTAGTCTCCCTCTAGAGTTTCCTTTTGTGTCACTTTTCTTCTCATCTCAAAACTCCGTCAAGACACGTAATAAGAGTTAACGTGTATTGCGCTCGAGCCTTCCATGTGGGAAGTGGGGAGTGAGGGGCTTCCTCTCATTCTTCTAGGATACCTAGTGTACGTCCTGTTGGGGACGTTGCGCGAAGTATTCGTTCCTATATTCAAGACTTGGGTTCAATGCAAGTAACTTAAAAGACACTTCTGTCTAAAAAACACCAAACAAATTCAAATCTTTTTATCCTTCGGGACTGTTGGGTTTCAAACTTCATTTTCAGAAAAGAGCTCATCGCTCACATAAAAAACACTTACCCATCCGTGGTCGTATCCACGAACTACGTCAGCTCTGATTCCTCTCTCTCGTCCGATTAAGGATACGTAGACATAAGACAGCGATTGTCTTGGCGAGCAACCTTCCCCCAGTTCCCGTCCGAACTACGTTGACTCTGACTTTCCCATTGCACTGAGGGAGTACGTAGGCCTAGGACAACGATAACGTCCTATCGAGTCAATTCTCTTTCTTTTCTTCATTTGTTTCTTTGTTTCTTTTCGTTCTCATTTTCTTCTCCGGTCCAGTAGCAGTGGAGTTCCAGATGACGACACCCTTTGATGCAGACAACAAGCGTGGATCCCATCGAGTACGATGGACGTGTTGGGTGCTAACACCTTCCCTTCGCGTAACCGACTCCCGTACCCGTTCTCTTGGTCGCGTGACTATGCTCTTTCCCTTCTTCCAGGTTTATGCAGTGTTTCCTTTCCCTCTCTTGGGATAAATACACTTTGCTATCGACTTTGTGTTCTTTTGCGCCACTCTCGCGTTTGTACCATTGGATGCGAATCTTTCTGTGTTCTTACCTGACACCCGTCCGTGTTGCATTTCAATCCCCAGCAGAGTCGCCAGCTGTCGCTCCCGAAAGATTCGCATCCAACGGTACAAACGTGAGAGTGGCGCAAAAGAACACAGAGTCGCCAGCAAAGTGTATTTATCCCAAGAGAGGGAAAGGAAACACTGCATAAACCTGGAAGAAGGGAAAGAGCATGGTCAAGCGACCAAGAGAATGGGTACGGGAGTCGGTTACGCGAAGGGAAGGTGTTAGCACCCAACACGTCCATCGTACTCGATGGGATCCACGCTTGTTGTCTGCATCAAAGGGTGTCGTCATCTGGAACTCCACTGCTACTGGACCGGAGAAGAAAACGAGAACGAAAAGAAACGAAGAAACAAATGAAGAAAAGAAAGAGAAATGACTCGATAGGACGGAATCGTTGTCCTAGGCCTACGTACTCCCTCAGTGCAATGGGAAAGTCAGAGTCAACGTAGTTCGGACGGGAACTGGGGGAAGGTTGCTCGCCAAGACAATCGATGTCTTGTGCCTACGTATCCTCAATCGGACGAGAGAGAGGAATCAGAGCTGACGTAGTTCGTGGATACGACCACGGATGGGTAAGTGTTTTTTATGTGAGCGACGAGCTCTTTTCTGAAAATGAAATTTGAAACCCAACAATCCCGAAGGATAAACAGATTTGAATTTGTTTGGTGTTTTTTAGACAGAAGTGTCTTTTAAGTTGTTTCGCAACTTGCATTGAACCCAAGTCTTGAATATAGGAACGAATACTTCGCGCATCGTCCCCAACAGGACGTACACTAGGTATCCTAGAAGAATGAGAGGAAGCCCCTCACTCCCCACTTCCCACATGGAAGGCTCGAGCGCAATACACGTTAACTCTTATTACGTGTCTTGACGGAGTTTTGAGATGAGAAGAAAAGCGACACAAAAGGAAACTCTAGATGGAGAATAAGAATCCTAACGTTATCATACACGGAGGTCCTAGGGTTAGTGAGGTTTAGGAGAGACGGCTACCTAACCTAATGCTAATCCTACTCCAAGCTTAATCAAAAATTAAGCTGGACTAGGTAGCTCTAAGGGGGAAGGAATCCAAGACTTAATCAAGTCTTGAGATTCGGGGGTGAGAAAGAGTGAAAGAGAATGCAAAACACAAACTCAGCAGCATACAACAGCACACACACACAAACTCAGCAGTAATAGACAGCATGTAAGCAAAACAGCTTATAACAGCACATGATTCAGCAAGAAAATGGGTGTAAAAAGGTGCAGGCAGCAAGCATGTCAAAATAAGCAGCACATATAACATCACTTATGCAAGAACTCAGATGTGAAAGTGGGACAGCATGCATCACATTTTGAACACTACACAAGTATGGCATGGCAAGTAACAAGCACATCATGTAATTCAATTGATTATGATCAAAAAACATATAATAACATGGTGCGAGTCATTGAAAACAAACATGAATCCTACACATTAATGGAAAAGAAATGCATCAACATGCAAAGGGACATGAACGATGAAATCATGAAATCAAGCATGCAAACATGCATCTAATACAGCAAGCACAAGTATCATCAATCATCAATCTCAAGTGACATGTGCAAGAACATTCAAGCATCATAGGAATCATGAACAATTCAAACATACAAGTGTAACGATCGCGTGTCGAGAAAACGTGTACATGCAAAGGTATGAGGTGCAACAGCATCAAAATAAACATTAAACATGCATCACATCAATCCATAAGGGTTACGAACAAAACGGGATCGAAACAGGCTTGAAAACGCTCACAAATCACAATTCAGCACAGTGTTAATCGATTAGCAACAAATGTGCTAATCGATTAGCAGTTAAAAAAATCAGCAAAAATGTGAAAATTAACACTGCTAATCTGTTAGCAACAAATGTGCTAATCGATTAGCAGTTAAAAAAAATCAGAAAAACGTGAAAATTAACACTGCTAATCTGTTAGCAACAAATGTGCTAATCGATTACTACTGCTGTGACACCAAAAACAGATTTTCAAAAAATCACTTCCAGCAGCAAAATCACTTATCCGATCAAGTCCAAACATCATAGAATCAACAATGCACGAAAATTAAGCTCATAAACAACAATTAAACTTCATGCAAATTCAATCATCATTAACATTCATGATCAACAACAAGCAAAAGCACCAAAACACATGAAATCAATGGATCTACATTACATAAGCTCAAATTAAGCTAAAATGAGTTTGGATCTAGAATTAACCAGCCTACAAAGCTGAGGTTTGCTTTAGTGAGTAATGTAGACAGAATTTGGTTGAATCAAGCAGTGAATTCCAAGATCTACAACCTTCTTGCAATGGTAAATGAAGATCCAAGCACTAAATCACAAAAAACTCCAAAAAGCTCTTCCCAAAATCACTTCTGAAAATTCCAGACCAGATCTACACGAAATTCCAAAATCAAAATGGTGGAATGAAGTGAGGATGAAGGTTTCTAGCTCAAGAATTATCAAGTTCCAATGAAGAACTTGATAATCTTCAAAGTTGAGCTTTGAGTGAAGGTTGAAAATGGGTTTTGGAAATTGAAGAGTGAGAGAATTGAGAGAATTCTGAAATTGGAGAGTGAAAATGATCTAGGTTTTTTTCTTGGTTTGGAATGAGTGAGTTTAAATAATCTCTAGCTTTGGAGTGGGCTTAGGTTTGGAGTGAGTGGAAAATGAGGTGAAAAATGGGTTAGGAAATGAAATGTGGAATTGGAGTGGAAATTGGAGATTTGGTGGAAAATGATGAAAAGAAATTGCTCTAGATCCTTCCCAAGTATGCACAAGCAATGCACATGATCTCTAAAGTGATTGAAAATTCTGCAGTGCTGAAAATGAAACCATTTGCGCAAATTTTTGCACTGTTAATCGATTAGCAGATTTGTTGCTAACCGATTACCAGTGTAAAAATTTGAATTTCTGCTTTGGCGCCATAAGGAGGGAAATTGGAGACGGGCTTGATTCCACCTATTCTGAACCACAATATGCCTCTGAAACTTGCCTTTGGACCTTACTACTTGAGTGCACTTTGTAAAATATTTTCCGGGCCTCGATTAAATTGCTGAAAACGACTGTTCGGTGCTGAAATACTGATAAAAATTGGACTGGCGGTGCTTTTGACTTTCAAATCACTTAGTGAGCAAAATAAATGCTCAAAAAGACTTTGAAAATTAAATGCTTGAGCTTGAACGCAGATAAAGATTAAACTGGCTGAGAACATCCTGAACTGCTGTAGAAAATGCCCTGATCCCATGCTCAAAGAAGCATGCAAAATGGAGAGATGCTAATGCGCATGAAACGAAACATAAGCCAGTTAGCGTTAAAAACAAGGAGGTAAATTTTGAGGTGTTACAGCTGCCCCTATTCAATCAACTTGGACCTGAAAGGGTGATAGCAACGGCTTTCAGACATTCAAGGTACACGGAGATTGAATACCAAAAGAAAACCCGAAATTTGCAATCCTTAATGGAGAGACGACTCCGCTGGGAAATAAGCAATAAACGCTGCACTGTCACAACACGTACGAGTGTTGGAAACCAATAATGTATTGAAAAGTCTTGAAATAAACACAAACGAGTGTTGAAATACCATGCAATAAACACAAACGAGTGTTAGCTATGCTGGGGATAAACACGGACGAGTGTCCAAGGAATCCAGGATATCAAATACAGACGGGTATTGAGAAGATACACGGACGGGTGTAAAATGTCAATGCGGACGGGCATTGAAACAACAGTTCAAACACAGACGGGTGCTGAAAAAACACGGACGGGTGTCAAAAGTCAATACGGACGGGCATTGGCTTAAAAGGTTCAAACACAGACGGGTACTGAAAGAAGCACGGACGAGTGTCAAAAGTCAATACGGACGGGCATTGGCTTAAAAGGTTCAAACACGGACGGGTGCTGAAAGAAACACGGACGAGTGTTAAAAGTCAATACGGACGGGCATTGAAACAAAAGTTCAAACACGGATGGGTGCTGAAAAAGGTACACGGACGAGTGTAAAAAAATTAAGGCGACCTCTCTGGGGATTGAAATGCAACACGGACGGGTGTCGAAAGTTCAATACGGACGGGTACTGAAGGTACACGGACGGGTGTAAAAAAGAATTCAATACGGACGGGTATCGAAAAAGGTTGTAAAGCAACTTCTATCGGGAATTAATCTCGCTAGGGGAATGGAAGGCAACACGGACGAGTGTCATCAAAAGGTCAATACGGACGGGTATTGAAATCAAAGGTTCAAACACGGGCGGGTGCTAAAGGAAACACAGACGAGTGTCAAATGTCAATGCGGACGGGCATTGAAACAAAAGGGTCAAACACGGACGGGTGCTGAAAGAACACGGACGGGTGTCAAAAGTCAATACGGACGGACATTGACGTAAAAGGTTCAAACACGGACGGGTGCTGAAAGAAACACGGACAAGTGTCTGACGGTAAAAATTTTGAGGGAATAAACCAAAGGACCACCTGGACGAAGGGGTACAAATAAAGTCAAGGATAAACAATCCTGGCAAGACATTCTGCCGGGGAACTGTCAAATATTGCTTAACCCAACACCTGTGGAATAAAGACATCTTTCTGAAATCCGGCTTTCCTGACGAAGGAAAACTCAAACCTGGCTCATGCTTCAGATGCATATGTTTGAATTTTGCCGTAATGCTCCACACGAAGTGGAAATGCTACGCATTTGGGAGGATGCTATGCAAAACAAATGCTTATGCAATGCAAAAGAGACGTCCCAGCGAAATAAATGCTGAGTACCAGAAGCAACTCCGCTGGGGATGGCAAACTAAATTGCCACTGAAACAAAGGAAAACTTGTTGAGGAAAACTTCTCCCTGCTAGGGAAGATCACAATCACCAATTTTGTCGGAGATGGACGAAACTCCAAGAGAATATCCACACTGTTGGGGAATATCAAGATCAACTACTCTGCTGGAGATGGACGAAGCTCTGAGAGAATACCCACTCAGCTGGGGAGGGATATGAATACTGAAGATGGAAATTCCACCGTTGGGGACGACCAACTATTTTAGAACTTGGCTTCGGTGCCTGCCAAAAACGATCGGCCTTAAGACCTGCTGGGGATACCACTCACCTCCAGACTCTGCTTGGGGAAATGAGCTTAATCTGCTGCTAGGGAAGTAACTTTACCCTCACCCTGTTGGGTACTAGATCAAACCATTGTCGTCGAGACTATTCTTTCTGACCAACCGAGGAAAGTAGACACCAGGACCCTGTGGGGATAATAACATCTTCGTCCACAAACTTCCTGTTGAAGGTACGGCAACACTCACCTTAAAGCAATCAACTTCTGAGTACTCGCTGGGGAATGATAATCCAAACACGATTGCGGCTGGGTATACAATCCTCTGTACTTTGCTGAGGAAGACGATCCTCAACGACTCCGCTTGGGAGAGAAAGTAATTGTCAACATTCACCTGCTAGGGGATAACACATGCTTCCTGACTAGCTGGGGAACAAATAGTTGTCCCATGCTCCGTGGGGAGACATCACTTGCTGAAGAAAGATGAGCCAAATCACAACTCTGGCCGGGGAAAAACCTCTTATATCCTGCTAAGGAGGACGATCCTTAACGATTCCGCTTAGGGAATTACTTCTTCATACTCTAGTTGAGGATGACGACCCTCGATACTCTGATGGGGAAGAGTAATAAACTGCTGAGGACGATCAGACTTCAAAGTTGAGGGGGCTCTACTTCACTGGGGGAAACAGCAAGCTGCTGAGGACGATCAGACTTCAAAAATGGAGAGAGCAACTCTACTGGGGAGGTACCAATAAAAATTAGACTTTGAATTACTTGAGATGACTAGATCTGACCGTTGAGGGAGAGAACACTCTGACTCCTCATCATATTCTTGACGACATTCTATCGTCTTACCTTGCTGAGAGTAAGGATTCCATCTGTACTGCTGGAGATAAGAAACCTTCATAACAGCCCTTTTCGAACATAGGACAATTCCCTGCCTGAGGAAGAATAACAATTCCCACACTTTGCTGGGAAAAAGATATCTTCTGGCTCTTTGCTGGAGGGAAAAGACTCCAAAAATCCCTCACTGGGAACAACTCAGTGCTGATTGTCAAGAGCGAAACACAGTTCCTTTAACCCTCCACCTTGCCCCAGACCACAGGGTCTACTTGAAGCAATCATCTTAAGAGGATTTTACAGAAAACCTGGCGTTCAACAATGCCCCAGGGACTTCAAACTCTTAGAGATGTATCCGGTCTGGACATAACTGTCCCATACTTCATGATTCGTGAAGTAAACCACCTCGAGAGGGTTCGTAATGACCTGAAATGTTCTGCCACAATATTCTGAACCTTGCGGAGGTGCTATTGATTGACTGTGTTCTGAAGGGAAAAACTTTTCACGCCCTTGAAGTGACCTGCCCCAGTACAAGCCTTGCAGTACATTTGTCTCAGACCGACTAGTCTTCGAGAGACTTACCGAATCTCGACGTGATTGCCCCAATTTACACGCTTGTGGAGAGATTTATCGGATCTCGACATAATTTCCTCAGTTCGAAGAAATTTTCTCAACGTGAATGCCTCATGGTTGATTGTACTCTGAAAAGACCTTCTCAACTTGAATGCCCCAGCTTGGCTACGTTTTGAAGAGATTTCCCGGTGTGATTGTCCCAGATTGGTTACATCTCAACACAAATGGCTGGGAACGCCTTTTTGCCACATAATCTTTCAGCAACATATCCTCTGGAGTCTCAGGCACCTCAACTTGGCCAGTCTAAGCTTCTCGACTGACGTTCATCGAAGGCAATACCCGTCCGTATTGACCTTTGAGACACTCGTCCGTGTTCTTTTCAGCACCCGTCCGTGTTTGAACTTTTTCAATACCCGTCCGTATTGACCTTTTGACACTCGTCCGTGTTTACTTCAGCACTCGTCCGTGTTTGAACCTTTGATTTCAATACCCGTCTGTATTGACCTTTTGATGACACTCGTCCGTGTTGCCTTCCATTCACCAGCGAGATTAATCCCCGATAGAAGTTGTTTTACAACCTTTTTCGATACCCGTCCGTATTGAATTCTTTTTTACACCCGTCCGTGTACCTTCAGTACCCGTCCGTATTGAACTTTCGACACCCGTCCGTGTTGCATTTCAATCCCCAGAGAGGTTGCCTTAAAATTTTTTTTTTTTTTTACACCCGTCCGTGTACCTTTTTCAGCACCCGTCCGTGTTTGAACTTTTGTTTCAATGCCCGTCCGTATTGACTTTTGACACTCGTCCGTGTTTCTTTCAGCACCCGTCCGTGTTTGAACCTTTTAAGCCAATGCCCGTCCGTATTGACTTTTGACACTCGTCCATGTTTCTTTCAGCACCCGTCCGTGTTTGAACCTTTTAAGCCAATGTCCGTCCGTATTGACTTTTGACACCCGTCTGTGTTCTTTCAGCACCCGTCTGTGTTTGAACTGTTGTTTCAATGCCCGTCTGCATTGACATTTTACACCCGTCCGTGTATCCTCTCAATACCCGTCTGTATTTGATATCCTGGATTCCTTGGTAACTCGTCCGTGTTTATCCCCAGCATAGCTAACACTCGTTTGTGTTTATTGCATGGTATTTCAACACTCGTTTATGTTTATTTCAAGACTTTTCAATACATTATTGGTTTCCAACACTCGTACGTGTTGTGACAGTGCAGCGTTTATTGCTTATTCCCCAGCGGAGTCGTCTCTCCATTAAGGATTGCAAATTTCGGGTTTTCTTTTGGTATTCAATCTCCGTGTACCTTGAATGTCTGAAAGCCATTGCTATCACTCTTTCAGGTCCAAGTTGATTGAATAGGGGCAGCTGTAACACCTCAAAATTTACCTCCTTGTTTTTAACGCTAACTGGCTTATGTTTCGTTTCATGCGCATTAGCATCTCTGCATTTTGCATGCTTCTTTGAGCATGGGATCAGGGCATTTTCTATAGCAGTTCAGGATGTTCTCAGCCAGTTTAATCTTTATCTGCGTTCAAGCTCAAGCATTTAATTTTCAAAGTCTTTTTGAGCATTTATTTTGCTCACTAAGTGGTTTGAAAGTCAAAAGCACCGCCAGTCCAATTTTTATCAGTATTTCATCACCGAACAGTCGTTTTCAGCAATTTAATCGAGGCCCGGAAAATATTTTACAAAGTGCACTCAAGTAGTAAGGTCCAAAGGCAAGTTTCAGAGGCATATTGTGGTTCAGAATAGGTGGAATCAAGCCCGTCTCCAATTTCCCTCCTTATGGCGCCAAAGCAGAAATTCAAATGTTTACACTGGTAATCGATTAGCAACAAATCTGCTAATCGATTAACAGTGCAAAAATTTGAGCAAATGGTTTCATTTTCAGCACTGCAGAATTTTCAATCACTTTAGAGATCATGTGCATTGCTTGTGCATACTTGGGAAGGATCTAGAGCAATTTCTTTTCACCATTTTCCACCAAATCTCCAATTTCCACTCCAATTCCACATTTCATTTCCTAACCCATTTTTCACCTCATTTTCCACTCACTCCAAACCTAAGCCCACTCCAAAGCTAGAGATTATTTAAACTCACTCATTCCAAACCAAGGAAAAAACCTAGATCATTTTCACTCTCCAATTTCAGAATTCTCTCAATTCTCTCACTCTTCAATTTCCAAAACCCATTTTCAACCTTCACTCAAAGCTCATCTTTGAAGATTATCAAGTTCTTCATTGGAACTTGATAATTCTTGAGCTAAAAACCTTCATCCTCACTTCATTCCACCATTTTGATTTTGGAATTTCGTGTAGATCTGGTCTGGAATTTTCAGAAGTGATTTTGGGAAGAGCTTTTTGGAGTTTTTTGTGATTTAGTGCTTGGATCTTTATTTACCATTGCAAGAAGGTTGTAGATCTTGGAATTCACTGCTTGATTCAACCAAATTCTGTCTACAACACTCACCAAAGCAAACCTCAGCTTTGTAGGTTGGTCTCTAGATCCAAACTCATTTTAGCTTAATTTGAGCTTATGCAATGTAGATCCATTGATTTCATGTGTTTTGGTGCTTTTGCTTGTTGTTGATCATGAATGTTAATGATGATTGAATTTGCATGAAGTTTAATTGTTGTTTATGAGCTTAATATTCGTGCATTGTTGATTCTATGATGTTTGGACTTGATCGGATAAGTGATTTTGCTGCTGGAAGTGATTTTTTGAAAATCTGTTTTTGGTGTCACAGCAGTAGTAATCGATTAGCACATTTGTTGCTAACAGATTAGCAGTGTTAATTTTCACGTTTTTCTGATTTTTTTTAACTGCTAATCGATTAGCACATTTGTTGCTAACAGATTAGCAGTGTTAATTTTCACATTTTTGTTGATTTTTTTAACTGCTAATCGATTAACACATTTGTTGCTAATCGATTAACACTGTGCTGAATTGTGATTTGTGAGCGTTTTCAAGCCTGTTTCGATCCCGTTTTGTTCGTAACCCTTATGGATTGATGTGATGCATGTTTAATGTTTATTTTGATGCTGTTGCACCTCATACCTTTTCATGTACACGTTTTCTCGACACACGATCGTTACACTTGTATGTTTGAATTGTTCATGATTCCTATGATGCTTGAATGTTCTTGCACATGCCACTTGAGATTGATGATTGATGATACTTGTGCTTGCTGTATTAGATGCATGTTTGAATGCTTGATTTCATGATTTCATCGTTCATGTCCCTTTGCATGTTGATGCATTTCTTTTCCATTAATGTGTAGGATTCATGTTTGTTTTCAATGACTCGCACCATGTTATTATATGCTTTTTGATCATAATCAATTGAATTACATGATGTGCTTGTTACTTGCCATGCCATACTTATGTAGTGTTCAAAATGCGATGCATGCTGTCCCACTTTCACATCTGAGTTCTTGCATAAGTGATGTTATATGTGCTGCTTATTTTGACATGCTTGCTGCCTGCACCTTTTTACACCCATTTTCTTGCTGAATCATGTGCTGTTATAAACTGTTTTGCTTACATGCTGTCTATTACTGCTGAGTTTGTGTGTGTGTGCTGTTGTATGCTGCTGAGTTTGTGTTTTGCATTCTCTTTCACTCTTTCTCACCCCCCGAGTCTCAAGACTTGATTAAGTCTTGGATTCACCCCCCTTAGAGCTACCTAGTCCAACTTAATTTTTGATTAAGCTTGGAGTAGGATTAGCATTAGGTTAGGTAGTCGTCTCTCCTAAACCTCACTAACCCTAGGACCTCCGTGTATGATAACATTAGGATTCTTAGTCTCCCTTTAGAGTTTCCTTTTGTGTCGCTTCTCTTCTCATCTCAAAACTCCGTCAAGACACGTAATAAGAGTTAACGTGTATTGCACTCGAGCCTTCCATGTGGGAAGTGGGGAGTGAGGGGCTTCCTCTCATTCTTCTAGGATACCTAGTGTACGTCCTGTTGGGGACGATGCGCGAAGTATTTGTTCCTATATTCAAGACTTGGGTTCAATGCAAGTTGCTAAACAACTTAAAAGACACTTCTGTCCAAAAAACACCAAACAAATTCAAATCTTTTTATCCTTCGGGATTGTTGGGTTTCAAACTTCTTTTTTTCAGAAAGAGCTCGTCGCTCACATAAAAAATACTTACACATCCGTGGTCGTATCCACGAACTACGTCAGCTCTGATTCCTCTCTCTCGTCCGATTGAGGATACGTAGGCACAAGACAGCGATTGTCTTGGCGAGCAACCTTCCCCCAGTTCCCGTCCGAACTAAGTTGACTCTGACTTTCCCATTGCACTGAGGGAGTACGTAGGCCTAGGACAACGATACCGTCCTATCGAGTCACTTCTTTTTTTCTTTTCTTCTTCGTTTCTCCGTTCTTTCCGTTCTCGTTTCTTCGCCGGTCCAGTAGCAGTGGAGTTCCAGATGACGACACCCTTTGATGCAGACAATAAGCGTGGATCCCATCGAGTACGATGGACGTGTTGGGTGCTAACACCTTCCCTTCGCGTAACCGACTCCCGTACCCGTTCTCTTGGTCGTGAGACCATGCTCTTTCCTTCCTTCCTTCAGGTTTACGTAGTGTTTCCTTTCCCTCTCTTGGGATAAATGCACATTGCTGGCGACTCTGTGTCTTTTGCGCCACTCTCGCATTTGTACGTTTGGATGCGAATCTTTCGGGAGCGACAGCTGGCGACTCTGTTGGGGATACCACTCACCACCAGACTCTGCTTGGGGAAATGAGCTTAATCTGCTGCTAGGGAAGTAATTTTACCCTCACCCTGCTGGGTATTAGATCAAACCATTGTCGCTGAGACTATACTTTCTGACCAACTGAGGAAAGTAGGCACCAGGGCCCTGTGGGGATAATAACATCTTCGTCCACAAACTCCCTGCGGGAGTTACGGCAACACCCACCTTAAAGCAATCATCTCTTGAGTACTTGCTGGGGATACCAATCCAAACACGACTTCGGTTGGGTATACAATCCTCTGTACTCTGCCGATAAGGACGATCCTCAACGACTCCGCTTGGGAGAGAAAGTAATTGTCGACATCCACCCTGCTAGGGGATAACACATGCTTCCTGACTAGCTGGAGACTTACTTTCTACCCTTACTCTGTTGGGGAGAGAAACTCTACTGGGGACGTCACGTGTCGACCATCAACATGAACCCTACAGATGTGATATGACCAAAAGATGCCCTGATACAGCATAGCCCATACAGGAACCTGTCTTCGAGAGGTCTCATGAAGATCTTATATATCTTCATAGGGTACTGAAGGTCAACTACTCTGCTGGAGATGGACGAAGCTCCGAGAGAATACCCACTCAGCTGTCGCTCCTGAAAGATTCGCATCCAACGGTACAAATGCGAGAGTGGCGCAAAAGAACACAGAGTCGCCAGCAAAGTGTATTTATCCCAAGAGAGGGAAAGGAAACACTGCATAAACCTAAAGGAAGGAAAGAGCATGGTCACGCAACCAAGAGAACGGGTACGGGAGTCGGTTACGCGAAGGGAAGGTGTTAGGGCCCAACACGTCCATCGTACTCGATGGGATCCACGCTTGTTGTCTGTATCAAAGGGTGTCGTCATCTGGAACTCCACTGCTACTGGACCGGAGAAGAAAACGAGAACGAAAAGAAACGAAGAAACAAATGAAGAAAAGAAAGAGAACTGACTCGATAGGACGGTATCGTTGTCCTAGGCCTACGTACTCCCTCAGTGCAATGGGAAAGTCAGAGTCAACGTAGTTCGGACGGGAACTGGGGGAAGGTTGCTCGCCAAGACAATCGCTGTCTTGTGCCTACGTATCCTCAATCGGACGAGAGAGAGGAATCAGAGCTGACGTAGTTCGTGGATACGACCACGGATGTGTAAGTATTTTTTATGTGAGCGACGAGCTCTTTCTGAAAAAAAGAAGTTTGAAACCCAACAATCCCGAAGGATAAAAAGATTTGAA
Source organism: Lathyrus tuberosus (assembly GCA_022829125.1). NCBI lineage: Eukaryota > Viridiplantae > Streptophyta > Magnoliopsida > Fabales > Fabaceae > Lathyrus > Lathyrus tuberosus. Next base: position 947,266 of record JALAZF010000308.1, on the reverse strand, counting down.
TTTGTTTGGTGTTTTTTGGACAGAAGTGTCTTTTAAGTTGTTTAGCAACTTACATTGAACCCAAGTCTTGAATATAGGAACGAATACTTCGCGCATCGTCCCCAACAGGACGTACACTAGGTATCCTAGAAGAATGAGAGGAAGCCCCTCACTCCCCACTTCCCACATGGAAGGCTCGAGCACAATACACGTTAACTCTTATTACGTGTCTTGACGGAGTTTTGAGATGAGAAGAGAAGCGACACAAAAGGAAACTCTAAAGGGAGACTAAGAATCCTAATGTTATCATACACGGAGGTCCTAGGGTTAGTGAGGTTTAGGAGAGACGGCTACCTAACCTAATGCTAATCCTACTCCAAGCTTAATCAAAAATTAAGTTGGACTAGGTAGCTCTAAGGGGGGAGAATCCAAGACTTAAACAAGTCTTGAGACTCGGGGGGTGAGAAAGAGTGAAAGAGAATGCAAAACACAAACTCAGCAGCATACAACAGCACACACACACAAACTCAGCAGTAATAGACAGCATGTAAGCAAAACAGCTTATAACAGCACATGATTCAGCAAGAAAATGGGTGTAAAAAGGTGCAGGCAGCAAGCATGTCAAAATAAGCAGCACATATAACATCACTTATGCAAGAACTCAGATGTGAAAGTGGGACAGCATGCATCGCATTTTGAACACTACATAAGTATGGCATGGCAAGTAACAAGCACATCATGTAATTCAATTGATTATGATCAAAAAGCATATAATAACATGGTGCGAGTCATTGAAAACAAACATGAATCCTACACATTAATGGAAAAGAAATGCATCAACATGCAAAGGGACATGAACGATGAAATCATGAAATCAAGCATGCAAACATGCATCTAATACAGCAAGCACAAGTATCATCAATCATCAATCTCAAGTGGCATGTGCAAGAACATTCAAGCATCATAGGAATCATGAACAATTCAAACATACAAGTGTAACGATCGCGTGTCGAGAAAACGTGTACATGCAAAGGTATGAGGTGCAACAACATCAAAATAAACATTAAACATGCATCACATCAATCCATAAGGGTTACGAACAAAACGGGATCGAAACATGCTTGAAAACGCTCACAAATCACAATTCAGCACAGTGTTAATCGATTAGCAATAAATGTGTTAATCGATTAGCAGTTAAAAAAATCAGCAAAAATGGGAAAATTAACACTGCTAATCTGTTAGCAACAAATGTGCTAATCGATTAGCAGTTAAAAAAAATCAGAAAAACGTGAAAATTAACACTGCTAATCTGTTAGCAACAAATGTGCTAATCGATTACTACTGCTGTGACACCAAAAATAGATTTTCAAAAAATCACTTCCAGCAGCAAAATCACTTATCCGATCAAGTCCAAACATCATAGAATCAACAATGCACGAAAATTAAGCTCATAAACAACAATTAAACTTCATGCAAATTCAATCATCATTAACATTCATGATCAACAACAAGCAAAAGTACCAAAACACATGAAATCAATGGATCTACATTGCATAAGCTCAAATTAAGCTAAAATGAGTTTGGATCTAGAATTAACCAACCTACAAAGCTGAGGTTTGCTTTGGTGAGTGTTGTAGACAAAATTTGGTTCTATCAAGCAATGAATTCCAAGATCTACAACCTTCTTGCAATGGTAAATGAAGATCCAAGCACTAAATCACAAAAATAACTCCAAAAAGCTCTTCCCAAAATCACTTCTGAAAATTCCAGACCAGATCTACACGAAATTCCAAAATCAAAATGGTGGAATGAAGTGAGGATGAAGGTTTCTAGCTCAAGAATTATCAAGTTCCAATGAAGAACTTGATAATCTTCAAAGATGAGCTTTGAGTGAAGGCTGAAAATGGGTTTTGGAAATTGAAGAGTGAGAGAACACAAGTCTTGAATATAGGAACGAATACTTCGCGCATCGTCCCCAACAGGACATACACTAGGTATCCTAGAAGAATGAGAGGAAGCCCCTCACTCCCCACTTCCCACATGGAAGGCTCAAGCGCAATATACGTTAACTCTTATTACGTGTCTTGACGGAGTTTTGAGATGAGAAGAGAAGCGACACAAAAGGAAACTCTAAAGGGAGACTAAGAATCCTAATGTTATCATACACGGAGGTCCTAGGGTTAGTGAGGTTTAGGAGAGACGGCTACCTAACCTAATGCTAATCCTACTCCAAGCTTAATCAAAAATTAAGTTGGACTATGTAGCTCTAAGGGGGGAGAATCCAAGACTTAAACAAGTCTTGAGACTCGGGGGGTGAGAAAGAGTGAAAGAGAATGCAAAACACAAACTCAGCAGCATACAACAGCACACACACACAAACTCAGCAGTAATAGACAGCATGTAAGCAAAACAGCTTATAACAGCACATGATTCCGCAAGAAAATGGGTGTAAAAAGGTGCAGGCAGCAAGCATGTCAAAATAAGCAGCACATATAACATCACTTATGCAAGAACTCTGATGTGAAAGTGGGACAGCATGCATCACATTTTGAACACTACACAAGTATGGCATGGCAAGTAACAAGCACATCATGTAATTCAATTGATTATGATCAAAAAACATATAATAACATGGTGCGAGTCATTGAAAACAAACATGAATCCTACACATTAATGGAAAAGAAATGCATCAACATGCAAAGGGACATGAACGATGAAATCATGAAATCAAGCATGCAAACATGCATCTAATACAGCAAGCACAAGTATCATCAATCATCAATCTCAAGTGGCATGTGCAAGAACATTCAAGCATCATAGGAATCATGAACAATTAAAACATACAAGTGTAACGATCGCGTGTCGAGAAAACGTGTACATGCAAAGGTATGAGGTGCAACAGCATCAAAATAAACATTAAACATGCATCACATCAATCCATAAGGGTTACGAACAAAACGGGATCGAAACAGGCTTGAAAACGCTCACAAATCACAATTCAGCACAGTGTTAATCGATTAGCAACAAATGTGCTAATCGATTAGCAGTTAAAAAAATCAGCAAAAATGTGAAAATTAACACTGCTAATCTGTTAGCAACAAATGTGCTAATCGATTAGCAGTTAAAAAAAATCAGAAAAACGTGAAAATTAACACTGCTAATCTGTTAGCAACAAATGTGCTAATCGATTAGCAGTTAAAAAAAATCAGAAAAATGTGAAAATTAACACTGTTAATCTGTTAGCAACAAATGTTCTAATCGATTTCTATTGCTGTGACACCAAAAACAGATTTTCAAAAAATCACTTCCAGCAGCAAAATCACTTATCCGATCAAGTCCAAACATCATAGAATCAACAATGCACGAAAATTAAGCTCATAAACAACAATTAAACTTCATGCAAATTCAATCATCATTAACATTCATGATCAACAACAAGCAAAAGCACCAAAACACATGAAATCAATGGATCTACATTGCATAAGCTCAAATTAAGCTAAAGTTTGGATCTAGAATTAACCAACCTACAAAGCTGAGGTTTGCTTTGGTGAGTGTTGTAGACAGAATTTGGTTGAATCAAGCAGTGAATTCCAAGATCTACAACCTTCTTGCAATGGTAAATGAAGATCCAAGCACTAAATCACAAAAAACTCCAAAAAGCTCTTCCCAAAATAACTTCTGAAAATTCCAGACCAGATCTACACGAAATTCCAAAATCAAAATGGTGGAATGAAGTGAGGATGAAGGTTTCTAGCTCAAGAATTATCAAGTTCCAATGAAGAACTTGATAATCTTCAAAGATGAGCTTTGAGTGAAGGTTGAAAATGGGTTTTGGAAATTAAAGAGTGAGAGAATTGAGAGAATTCTGAAATTGGAGAGTGAAAATGATCTAGGTTTTTTTTTCTTGGTTTGGAATGAGTGAGTTTAAATAATCTCTAGCTTTGGAATGGGCTTAGGTTTGGAGTGAGTGGAAAATGAGGTGAAAAATGGGTTAGGAAATGAAATGTGGAATTGGAGTGGAAATTGGAGATTTGGTGGAAAATGATGAAAAGAAATTGCTCTAGATCCTTCCCAAGTATGCACAAGCAATGCACATGATCTCTAAACTGATTGAAAATTCTACAGTGCTGAAAATGAAACCATTTGCGCAAATTTTTGCACTGTTAATCGATTAGCAGATTTGTTGCTAACCGATTACCAGTGTAAAAATTTGAATTTCTGCTTTGGCGCCATAAGGAGGGAAATTGGAGACGGGCTTGATTCCACCTATTCTGAACCACAATATGCCTCTGAAACTTGTCTTTGGACCTTACTACTTGAGTGCACTTTGTAAAATATTTTCCGGGCCTTGATTAAATTGCTGAAAACGACTGTTCGGTGCTGAAATACTGATAAAAATTGGACTGGCGGTGCTTTTGACTTTCAAATCACTTAGTGAGCAAAATAAATGCTCAAAAAGACTTTGAAAATTAAATGCTTGAGCTTGAACGCAGATAAAGATTAAACTGGCTGAGAACATCCTGAACTGCTGTAGAAAATGCCCTGATCCCATGCTCAAAGAAGCATGCAAAATGCAGAGATGCTAATGCGCATGAAACGAAACATAAGCCAGTTAGCGTTAAAAACAAGGAGGTAAATTTTGAGGTGTTACAGCTGCCCCTATTCAATCAACTTAGACCTGAAAGGGTGATAGCAACGGCTTTCAGACATTCAAGGTACACGGAGATTGAATACCAAAAGAAAACCCGAAATTTGCAATCCTTAATGGAGAGACGACTCCGCTGGGGAATAAGCAATAAACGCTGCACTGTCACAACACGTACGAGTGTTGGAAACCAATAATGTATTGAAAAGTCTTGAAATAAACACAAACGAGTGTTGAAATACCATGCAATAAACACAAACGAGTGTTAGCTATGCTGGGGATAAACACGGACGAGTGTCCAAGGAATCTAGGATATCAAATACAGACGGGTATTGAGAAGATACACGGACGGGTGTAAAATGTCAATGCGGACGGGCATTGAAACAACAGTTCAAACACAGACGGGTGCTGAAAGAACACGGACGGGTGTCAAAAGTCAATACGGACGGGCATTGGCATAAAAGGTTCAAACACGGACGGGTGCTGAAAGAAACACGGACGAGTGTCAAAAGTCAATACGGACAGGCATTGGCTTAAAAGGTTCAAACACGGACGGGTACTGAAAGAAACACGGACGAGTGTCAAAAGTCAATACGGACGGGCATTGGCTTAAAAGGTTCAAACACGGACGGGTGCTGAAAGAAACACGGACGAGTGTCAAAAGTCAATACGGACGGGCATTGAAACAAAAGTTCAAACACGGACGGGTGCTGAAAAAGGTACACGGACGGGTGTAAAAAATTTAAGGCGACCTCTCTGGGGATTGAAATGCAACACGGACGGGTGTCGAAAGTTCAATACGGACGGGTACTGAAGGTACACGGACGGGTGTAAAAAAGAATTCAATACGGACGGGTATCGAAAAAGGTTGTAAAGCAACTTCTATCGGTGATTAATCTCGCTGGTGAATGGAAGGCAACACGGACGAGTGTCATTAAAAGGTCAATACGGACGGGTATTGAAATCAAAGGTTCAAACACGGACGGGTGCCGGAGGAAACACAGACGAGTGTCAATAGGTCAATACGGACGGGTATTGAAAAAGTTCAAACACGGACGGGTGCTGAAAAGAACACGGACGGGTGTCTCAAAGGTCAATACGGACGGGTATTGAAAAAGTTCAAACACGGACGGGTGCTGAAAAGAACACGGACAGGTGTCTCAAAGGTCAATATGGACGGGTATTGAAAAAAGTTCAAACACGGACGGGTGCTGAAAGAAACACGGACGAGTGTCAAAAGTCAATACGGACGGGCATTGGCTTAAAAGTTTCAAACACGGACGGGTGCTGAAAGAAACACGGACGAGTGTCAAAAGTCAATACGGACGGGCATTGAAACAAAAGTTCAAACACGGACGGGTGCTGAAAAAGGTACACGGACGGGTGTAAAAAAAAAAAAAAAATTTAAGGCGATACGGACGGGTACTGAAAAGGTTATAAAACAACTTTATCGGGAATAAATCTTGCTGGGGAATGAAAGGCAACACGGACGAGTGTCATCAAAAGGTCAACACGGACGGGTATTGAAATCAAAGGTTCAAACACGGACGAGTGCTGAAGGAAACACAGATGAGTGTCAAATGTCAATGCGGACGGGCATTGAAACAAAAGGGTCAAACACGGACGGGTGCTGAAAGAACACGGACGGGTGTCAAAAGTCAATACGGACGGACATTGACTTAAAAGGTTCAAACACGGGCGGGTGCTGAAAGAAACACGGACGAGTGTCTGACGGTAAAAATTTTGAGGGAATAAACCAAAGGACCACCTGGACGAAGGGGTACAAATAAAATCAAGGATAAACAATCCTGGCAAGACATTCTGCCGGGGAACTGTCAAATATAGCTTAACCCAACACCTGTGGAATAAAGACATCTTTCTGAAATCCAGCTTTCCTGACGAAGGAAAACTCAAACCTGGCTCATGCTTCAGATGCATATGTTTGAATTTTGCCGTAATGCTCCACACGAAGTGGAAATGCTACGCATTTGGGAGGATGTTATGCAAAACAAATGCTTATGCAATGCAAAAGAGACGTCCCAGCGAAATAAATGCTGAAGACCAGAAGCAACTCCGCTGGGGATGGCAAACTAAATTGCCACTAAAACAAAGGAAAACTTGTTGAGGAAAACTTCTTCCTGCTAGGGAAGATCACAATCACCAATTCTGTCGGAGATGGACGAAACTCCAAGAGAATATCCACTCTGTTGGGGAATATCAAGATCAACTACTCTGCTGGAGATGGACGAAGCTCCGAGAGAATACCCACTCAGCTGGGGAGGGATATGAATACTGAAGATGGAAATTCCACCGCTGGGGACGACCAACTATTTCAGAACTTGGCTTCGGTGCCTGCCAAAAATGATCGGCCTTAAGACCTGCTGGGGATACCACTCACCACCAGACTCTGCTTTGGGAAATGAGCTTAATCTGCTGCTAGGGAAGTAACTTTACCCTCACCCTGCTGGGTACTAGATCAAACCATTGTCGTCGAGACTATACTTTCTGACCAACTAAGGAACGTAGAGTCCAGGACCCTGTGGGGATAAAAACATCTTCGTCCACAAACTTCCTGCGGGAGGTACGGCAACACTCACCTTAAAGCAATCATCTTCTGAGTACTTGCTGGGGATACCAATCCAAACACGACTTCGGTTGGGTATACAATCCTCTGTACTCTGTCTATAAGGACGATCCTCAACGACTCCGCTTGGGAGAGAAAGTAATTGTCGACATCCACCCTGCTAGGGGATAACACATGCTTCCTGACTAGCTGGGGAAATAACAACTGCCCCATGCTCCGTGGGGAGACACCACTTGCTGAAAAAAGATGAGCCAAATCACAACTCTGGCCGGGGAAAAATCTCTTATATCCTGCTAAGGAGGACGATCTTTAACGACTCCGCTTAGGGAATTACTCATTTATACTCTGGTTGAGGAAGACGACCCTCGATACTCTGATGGGTAAGAGTAATAAACTGCTGAGGACGATCAGACTTCTAAGTTGGGGAAAGCTCTACTCTACTGGGGAAAACAGCAAGCTGCTGAGGACGATCAGACTTCAAAAACGGAGATAGCAACTCTACTGGGGAGGTACCAATGAAGATTGGACTTTGAATTACTTGAGATGACTAGATCTGACCGTTGAGGGAGAGAGCACTCTAAATCCTCATCGTCTTCTTGACGATACTCTATCGTCTTACCTTGTTGAGAGTGAGGATTCCATCTGTAGTGCTGGAGATAAGAAACCTTCATAACAGCCCTTTTCGAACATTGGACAGTTCTATGCTTGAGGAAGAATAACAGTTCCCACACTTTGCTGGAAAAAGATACACTCTGGCTCTTTGCTGGAGGGAAAAGACTCCAAAAGCCCCACACTGGGAACACTCAGTGCTTCAAGTCAAGAGCGAAACACAGTTCCTTTAACTCTCCACCTTGCCCTAGACCACAGGGTCTACCTAAAGCAATCATCTTAAGAGGACTTTACAGAAAACCTGGCGTTCAACAATGCCCCAGGGTTTTCGAACTCTTAGAGATGTATCCGGTCTAGACATAACTATCCAATACTTCATGATTCATGCAGTAAACCAACTCGACAGGGTTCGTAATGACCTGAAATGTTCTGCCACAGTATTCTGAACCTTGCAGAGGTGCTATTGATTGATTGTGTTCTGAAGGGAAAAACTTCTCGCAAACCTTGAGGTGACTTGCCCCAGTACAAGCCTTGCAGTACATTTGTCTCTGACCGACTAGTCTTCGAGAGATTTACCGAATCTCGACGTGATTTCCCCAATTTACACGCTTGTGGAGAGATTTATCGGATCTCGACATAATTGCCCCAGTTCGAAGAAATTTTCTCAACATGAATGCCCCATGGTTGATTGTACTCTGAAAAGACCTTCTCAACTTGAATGCCCCAGCTTGGCTACGTTTTGAAGAGATTTCTCGGTGTGATTGTCCCAGATTGGTTACATCTCAACACAAATGGCTGGGAACGCCTTTTTCCCACATAATCTTTCAGCAACATGTCTTCTGGAGTCTCAGGCACCCCAACTTGGCCAGTTTAAGCTTCTCGACTGATGTTCATCGTGTAAGCTTCTTTGATGTCAAACAAATGTATGCAAGCAGAAAATATTTATTCTGAGAATGATTATTCAAATGCAACACATATGTTAATCTTGAAGTCCTTATTGAAAGTATGTCATACAACCGAGTTGCGACACTTATTTTTGAAAGGAAAGCAATACGCACATGCAACACCAACAAAAATCTTATTAGCACAACTCATGGGAGTCAGGAACGCTATCTCGTTGAAGTACGCCTTCAGACTAAACCCTGTTTCAATTAGGACTTTTAGGGGTTGTAGCGTGGCCTGGTTCGCGGTTTGAGAAAAAAAGGATTTAAGGCTCAAAGTTTATTGGTACCCACCCACTCTTCATGATATTCTCCAGTCCTATGTTCAGCTAATTTTGACACAAGCGCTCACCTCTCGAAGGGTTTATGATCTTTAAGGAACCCGTGCAATTGGTGATTCGAGATCCGACGAGGTTTTGGAGCAACAGTCACCCCTTTTGTCTTTTGGTGTCTGTAGTCACACGACTTTGTTGTGCTCAAGGATTTTTCCTTGTAATCCTTTTGGCTTTTCGTTTTCTCATTCTTTTGTTTTCCCTGATTTTGCCTGGATTGATTCTTCTCTTTTTTTTTTCTTTTTTTTTTCGATTTGGAAGTCCAGCGGGATGCCCTAACTTTTGCCTAAGTCGTTTGTTTTCAAATTTCGACTTAGCGGGCTTTCTTTCTTTTATTCCTTTTTTTTTTTTTGAACAAATCGTGTGACACTAGCTTGTTTGACTTGTTAGAAAGGGTTGTGACTGTTTCACTCCTTGATTGTCGGCGGATAACCATTGTGGTTTCACCTCTTGACCTCTTGATGGTGGAATGGAAGGTAATGGATCCTCAGATGTACACTCCTTCTGAAAGTTGAACACTTGGTCAAACTAACTGACGCCTACCCTGCCCCTGGGTTAAAATTGAGGGTTTTTCCTTTTCAGAAAGAACTCCTACTACTAGGCTCAAAGGGGTTGACAAAGGTCTATCTCCTTATCTCTCCAGTGTTTGTGAATTGGAAACAATGCCTGTACATCCTTAACAGGGTTTTATCCAAAAGCGTACCATTAGAAACCTGCGTTCTTATTTCGTCATCCTCCCTCAAAGAGTTTGAGCAAGAAAGTTGGTATTGCAGTATATACAAGCATTAAAATGAGTAAACACGAATGAAACTCTTCAAGAAAAACATACTTATTGCATTATGATTGTCATTCAGAAACAAACGAGTTCTTACATGCAAACAATGTTTAAATAAACAAATGAAAGCTACATATGAAAATGCAATAAAGGAAGCTGATGATTGCCCTTGTTGAGGAGACTTGACTCCGTCTGGACTTATTGCTTCTGATGACGCTCTTGTAATCTGGTGCTTACTCTGACAAAGAAGCTTCAAACCAAAAAGGTACCATCTGGCGTGATGACCTTCGAGTCGATCAAGTCTTGCACCTTGTGCTGGAATGCATTACAGTCGTCAATTGTATGCCCAAACGTTCCCGAGTGGAACTCACAGCTAGCGTTCATATCAAAGTCCGGAGGAATAGGGTATAGCACGGGCACAGCATTCCTCAGCTGGATCAGAGAGTTCTTGAGCAGATGAGCAAACAACTGACTATAAGGGATAGGAATAGGATCGAATATCCTCTTGGGCCCTCTTGGTCTGAACTGCCTCTGCTGCTGATGATTCTGCTGATGATGATGATTCGGGCGTCCAACCTGCGCTTGCACTTTCCTTTCCACCTTTGGCTGAGGCACCAGCAAAGGTTGTTGACGTAGAGCTTTTGCAACAAAAGGTTGTGGAGAAGGTCCATGACATGAGGTAGATCCTTTGGAAAAGGAATGAGTCCTTACTTCCTTTGCAACAATTGGGGTAAAACTACCTTGCATGCTCACGCCGCCCAACGTGAATTCAATTGCCCCTGCATCAATCAAATCCTGGACTTGGTGCTGAAAAGCCCTACATCCCTCCACAGTATGCCCTGGTGCCCCAGAATGGAAATCACAATGGGCTCTTGCATTGTAGCCTGGTGGGGGATTACCTGTAAGAGGAGCCAAAGTCCTTTTCTGTACCAGTTGCAACTGAAGGAGATGCTGCAATAGCTGAGAATATGGCATAGGGAGCGGATGAAAAACTCTTTCAGACTACTTCGATCTCTGTGCACACTTTTTACTCTTGGGCTTATCTCGGGAGACAGAACCTGGTTGTTGTTGGGAAGGTTCTGGAACCTTGGGCTGTGGAGGAGATTCACGAGGAATTCCATGATCTAGCGAAGACCCCAAAGAGATGGGAGGATTAAGGACTTCTGTTGCGGAAGCGAGCACATGACTGTTTTCCTTCTGTAACACTGTCTTCAAAATTTCCATGATCAAACCCATCTGAGTCTTCATCTGATTGACCTCCTCTCTCAGCATCTTCTGTTCTTGGGTGAGAGTTTGCATATTCCCCATAAACTGCCCCATCTGGCCTCGCATTTCCCTCAACTCGGCTTGAATTTGCTCCATGATCAACCCTCAGCTTCTTTGAAGAGTTAAGTCTGAAATTCTGAAGAAAACCAGATCAGAACAAGAATAACCAGCCTTGAACACCTACTATACAAAATGAGATGATTATGCAAATGCAAATGCCATGTTCAAATATTTCCAAGGAATCATTCTGTTTTAATTCAAGAATTTTCAGAAGAACCACAAGGAATAGATGGAAATGCTCAACAGTGAGCCTCAACAATGATATCCTTGGAAATACAAGAACATGTATGCAAGGATGATGATGCATATGCAACGGACATGGGATCAAGGTATCCACACAAACTGGATGTACTGCGCTGACTGAATAGGCTCAAAGGTCTGCTCTGAAGAGAAATACCAGAATACCAGAATACCGGATGATCAGAATACCAGAATACCAGGCTGATAAGTCCACACTGACAGGAAATCCAGAATACCGGGTATGTTGAAGGTCAAGGTTACCTGCAAACCTGTAAATAACCCGCCCTTCTCACGTGTGGGTACTAGGATGTTCAGTATCCCGGGCTCTCAAGTCGAGAAATAATGATACGTTCACCATTTCTGGTTTGGCATCATCATCAATCGAGGAGGCCTCAACTGATTCTCCAAAAACTAAAGATCCTCAGCTTCAGAGGTTTGAGAAGCAATAGCACATTCAGCCCGAAGGATACAATGCTACCGCCAATTAAAGAGGTTGTCTGCTGATTCACTTTCAAAAAGAAGGATCCTATGGCAAGTTCCCAGCATTGGGTCCTCGGATCGAGAGTGTGCAATGGGTTTGCCACAGAGTGTGGTCTGCCACTGTCACATCCTGGGAGGAGTGCCGCAACTGAGTCCTCGGGAACGGTCATCAGAGTCGACAATTCCTCCAGAGAATAACTACTGGCCTGTATCAACATACAGTAGCAGAAAGCTCCGGATAGAACCTCGTCTGATTGTAGGGATCGTGATCACCCGCACGTGGCCAACACCATGGGAGCGTCACGTCTGCCCACGCTAAAACCTATGTGTATGCTCGAGCCTGGGTATTGAGCTCATCTCTCAGAACATCCCAACCCTCCAAACAGAAAAAACAGCCAGCACAGCGCAGTAATATCCAGAATGACAGTAATAAAATGCAATGCAATGCAGTAAAAAGCTATAAATACAGTAAAGTAAATAAGACAGTAAATACAGTAATATACAACAAAGCAAAGCACCACAAAACAAACACCCAAAGAAGATAAACAGACAAACGCTAGGATTGACTCGCTAAAGGGGAAGGACCAGCATAGGTCAACCACATCCCCAGCAGAGTCGCCAGCTGTCGCTCCCGAAAGATTCGCATCCAACGGTACAAACGCGAGAGTGGCGCAAAAGAACACAGAGTCGCCAGCAAAGTGTATTTATCCCAAGAGAGGGAAAGGAAACACTGCATAAACCTGGAAGAAGGGAAAGAGCATGGTCACGCGACCAAGAGAACGGGTACGGGAGTCGGTTACGCGAAGGGAAGGTGTTAGCACCCAACACGTCCATCGTACTCGATGGGATCCACGCTTGTTGTCTGCATCAAAGGGTGTCGTCATCTGGAACTCCACTGCTACTGGACCGGAGAAGAAAACGAGAACGAAAAGAAACGAAGAAACAAATGAAGAAAAGAAAGAGAATTGACTCGATAGGACGGTATCGTTGTCCTAGGCCTACGTACTCCCTCAGTGCAATGGGAAAGTCAGAGTCAACGTAGTTCGGACGGGAACTGGGGGAAGGTTGCTCGCCAAGACAATCGCTGTCTTGTGCCTACGTATCCTCAATCGGACGAGAGAGAGGAATCAGAGCTGACGTAGTTCATGGATACGACCACGGATGGGTAAGTGTTTTTTATGTGAGCGACGGGCTCTTTTCTGAAAATGAAGTTTGAAACCCAACAATCCCGAAGGATAAAAAGATTTGAATTTGTTTGGTGTTTTTTAGACAGAAGTGTCTTTTAAGTTATTTCGCAACTTGCATTGAACCCAAGTCTTGAATATAGGAACGAATACTTCGCGCATCGTCCCCAACGGGACGTACACTAGGTATCCTAGAAGAATGAGAGGAAGCCCCTCACTCCCCACTTCCCACATGGAAGGCTCGAGCGCAATACACGTTTACTCTTATTACGTGTCTTGACGGAGTTTTGAGATGAGAAGAGAAGCGACACAAAAGGAAACTCTAAAGGGAGACTAAGAATCCTAATGTTATCATACACGGAGGTCCTAGGGTTAGTGAGGTTTAGGAGAGACGGCTACCTAACCTAATGCTAATCCTACTCCAAGCTTAATCAAAAATTAAGTTGGACTAGGTAGCTCTAAGGGGGGAGAATCCAAGACTTAAACAAGTCTTGAGACTCGGGGGGTGAGAAAGAGTGAAAGAGAATGCAAAACACAAACTCAGCAGCATACAACAGCACACACACACAAACTCAGCAGTAATAGACAGCATGTAAGCAAAACAGCTTATAACAGCACATGATTCAGCAAGAAAATGGGTGTAAAAAGGTGCAGGCAGCAAGCATGTCAAAATAAGCAGCACATATAACATCACTTATGCAAGAACTCAGATGTGAAAGTGGGACAGCATGCATCGCATTTTGAACACTACATAAGTATGGCATGGCAAGTAACAAGCACATCATGTAATTCAATTGATTATGATCAAAAAGCATATAATAACATGGTGCGAGTCATTGAAAACAAACATGAATCCTACACATTAATGGAAAAGAAATGCATCAACATGCAAAGGGACATGAACGATGAAATCATGAAATCAAGCATGCAAACATGCATCTAATACAGCAAGCACAAGTATCATCAATCATCAATCTCAAGTGGCATGTGCAAGAACATTCAAGCATCATAGGAATCATGAACAATTCAAACATACAAGTGTAACGATCGCGTGTCGAGAAAACGTGTACATGCAAAGGTATGAGGTGCAACAACATCAAAATAAACATTAAACATGCATCACATCAATCCATAAGGGTTACGAACAAAACGGGATCGAAACATGCTTGAAAACGCTCACAAATCACAATTCAGCACAGTGTTAATCGATTAGCAATAAATGTGTTAATCGATTAGCAGTTAAAAAAATCAGCAAAAATGGGAAAATTAACACTGCTAATCTGTTAGCAACAAATGTGCTAATCGATTAGCAGTTAAAAAAAATCAGAAAAACGTGAAAATTAACACTGCTAATCTGTTAGCAACAAATGTGCTAATCGATTACTACTGCTGTGACACCAAAAATAGATTTTCAAAAAATCACTTCCAGCAGCAAAATCACTTATCCGATCAAGTCCAAACATCATAGAATCAACAATGCACGAAAATTAAGCTCATAAACAACAATTAAACTTCATGCAAATTCAATCATCATTAACATTCATGATCAACAACAAGCAAAAGTACCAAAACACATGAAATCAATGGATCTACATTGCATAAGCTCAAATTAAGCTAAAATGAGTTTGGATCTAGAATTAACCAACCTACAAAGCTGAGGTTTGCTTTGGTGAGTGTTGTAGACAAAATTTGGTTCTATCAAGCAATGAATTCCAAGATCTACAACCTTCTTGCAATGGTAAATGAAGATCCAAGCACTAAATCACAAAAATAACTCCAAAAAGCTCTTCCCAAAATCACTTCTGAAAATTCCAGACCAGATCTACACGAAATTCCAAAATCAAAATGGTGGAATGAAGTGAGGATGAAGGTTTCTAGCTCAAGAATTATCAAGTTCCAATGAAGAACTTGATAATCTTCAAAGATGAGCTTTGAGTGAAGGCTGAAAATGGGTTTTGGAAATTGAAGAGTGAGAGAACACAAGTCTTGAATATAGGAACGAATACTTCGCGCATCGTCCCCAACAGGACATACACTAGGTATCCTAGAAGAATGAGAGGAAGCCCCTCACTCCCCACTTCCCACATGGAAGGCTCAAGCGCAATATACGTTAACTCTTATTACGTGTCTTGACGGAGTTTTGAGATGAGAAGAGAAGCGACACAAAAGGAAACTCTAAAGGGAGACTAAGAATCCTAATGTTATCATACACGGAGGTCCTAGGGTTAGTGAGGTTTAGGAGAGACGGCTACCTAACCTAATGCTAATCCTACTCCAAGCTTAATCAAAAATTAAGTTGGACTATGTAGCTCTAAGGGGGGAGAATCCAAGACTTAAACAAGTCTTGAGACTCGGGGGGTGAGAAAGAGTGAAAGAGAATGCAAAACACAAACTCAGCAGCATACAACAGCACACACACACAAACTCAGCAGTAATAGACAGCATGTAAGCAAAACAGCTTATAACAGCACATGATTCCGCAAGAAAATGGGTGTAAAAAGGTGCAGGCAGCAAGCATGTCAAAATAAGCAGCACATATAACATCACTTATGCAAGAACTCTGATGTGAAAGTGGGACAGCATGCATCACATTTTGAACACTACACAAGTATGGCATGGCAAGTAACAAGCACATCATGTAATTCAATTGATTATGATCAAAAAACATATAATAACATGGTGCGAGTCATTGAAAACAAACATGAATCCTACACATTAATGGAAAAGAAATGCATCAACATGCAAAGGGACATGAACGATGAAATCATGAAATCAAGCATGCAAACATGCATCTAATACAGCAAGCACAAGTATCATCAATCATCAATCTCAAGTGGCATGTGCAAGAACATTCAAGCATCATAGGAATCATGAACAATTAAAACATACAAGTGTAACGATCGCGTGTCGAGAAAACGTGTACATGCAAAGGTATGAGGTGCAACAGCATCAAAATAAACATTAAACATGCATCACATCAATCCATAAGGGTTACGAACAAAACGGGATCGAAACAGGCTTGAAAACGCTCACAAATCACAATTCAGCACAGTGTTAATCGATTAGCAACAAATGTGCTAATCGATTAGCAGTTAAAAAAATCAGCAAAAATGTGAAAATTAACACTGCTAATCTGTTAGCAACAAATGTGCTAATCGATTAGCAGTTAAAAAAAATCAGAAAAACGTGAAAATTAACACTGCTAATCTGTTAGCAACAAATGTGCTAATCGATTAGCAGTTAAAAAAAATCAGAAAAATGTGAAAATTAACACTGTTAATCTGTTAGCAACAAATGTTCTAATCGATTTCTATTGCTGTGACACCAAAAACAGATTTTCAAAAAATCACTTCCAGCAGCAAAATCACTTATCCGATCAAGTCCAAACATCATAGAATCAACAATGCACGAAAATTAAGCTCATAAACAACAATTAAACTTCATGCAAATTCAATCATCATTAACATTCATGATCAACAACAAGCAAAAGCACCAAAACACATGAAATCAATGGATCTACATTGCATAAGCTCAAATTAAGCTAAAGTTTGGATCTAGAATTAACCAACCTACAAAGCTGAGGTTTGCTTTGGTGAGTGTTGTAGACAGAATTTGGTTGAATCAAGCAGTGAATTCCAAGATCTACAACCTTCTTGCAATGGTAAATGAAGATCCAAGCACTAAATCACAAAAAACTCCAAAAAGCTCTTCCCAAAATAACTTCTGAAAATTCCAGACCAGATCTACACGAAATTCCAAAATCAAAATGGTGGAATGAAGTGAGGATGAAGGTTTCTAGCTCAAGAATTATCAAGTTCCAATGAAGAACTTGATAATCTTCAAAGATGAGCTTTGAGTGAAGGTTGAAAATGGGTTTTGGAAATTAAAGAGTGAGAGAATTGAGAGAATTCTGAAATTGGAGAGTGAAAATGATCTAGGTTTTTTTTTCTTGGTTTGGAATGAGTGAGTTTAAATAATCTCTAGCTTTGGAATGGGCTTAGGTTTGGAGTGAGTGGAAAATGAGGTGAAAAATGGGTTAGGAAATGAAATGTGGAATTGGAGTGGAAATTGGAGATTTGGTGGAAAATGATGAAAAGAAATTGCTCTAGATCCTTCCCAAGTATGCACAAGCAATGCACATGATCTCTAAACTGATTGAAAATTCTACAGTGCTGAAAATGAAACCATTTGCGCAAATTTTTGCACTGTTAATCGATTAGCAGATTTGTTGCTAACCGATTACCAGTGTAAAAATTTGAATTTCTGCTTTGGCGCCATAAGGAGGGAAATTGGAGACGGGCTTGATTCCACCTATTCTGAACCACAATATGCCTCTGAAACTTGTCTTTGGACCTTACTACTTGAGTGCACTTTGTAAAATATTTTCCGGGCCTTGATTAAATTGCTGAAAACGACTGTTCGGTGCTGAAATACTGATAAAAATTGGACTGGCGGTGCTTTTGACTTTCAAATCACTTAGTGAGCAAAATAAATGCTCAAAAAGACTTTGAAAATTAAATGCTTGAGCTTGAACGCAGATAAAGATTAAACTGGCTGAGAACATCCTGAACTGCTGTAGAAAATGCCCTGATCCCATGCTCAAAGAAGCATGCAAAATGCAGAGATGCTAATGCGCATGAAACGAAACATAAGCCAGTTAGCGTTAAAAACAAGGAGGTAAATTTTGAGGTGTTACAGCTGCCCCTATTCAATCAACTTAGACCTGAAAGGGTGATAGCAACGGCTTTCAGACATTCAAGGTACACGGAGATTGAATACCAAAAGAAAACCCGAAATTTGCAATCCTTAATGGAGAGACGACTCCGCTGGGGAATAAGCAATAAACGCTGCACTGTCACAACACGTACGAGTGTTGGAAACCAATAATGTATTGAAAAGTCTTGAAATAAACACAAACGAGTGTTGAAATACCATGCAATAAACACAAACGAGTGTTAGCTATGCTGGGGATAAACACGGACGAGTGTCCAAGGAATCTAGGATATCAAATACAGACGGGTATTGAGAAGATACACGGACGGGTGTAAAATGTCAATGCGGACGGGCATTGAAACAACAGTTCAAACACAGACGGGTGCTGAAAGAACACGGACGGGTGTCAAAAGTCAATACGGACGGGCATTGGCATAAAAGGTTCAAACACGGACGGGTGCTGAAAGAAACACGGACGAGTGTCAAAAGTCAATACGGACAGGCATTGGCTTAAAAGGTTCAAACACGGACGGGTACTGAAAGAAACACGGACGAGTGTCAAAAGTCAATACGGACGGGCATTGGCTTAAAAGGTTCAAACACGGACGGGTGCTGAAAGAAACACGGACGAGTGTCAAAAGTCAATACGGACGGGCATTGAAACAAAAGTTCAAACACGGACGGGTGCTGAAAAAGGTACACGGACGGGTGTAAAAAATTTAAGGCGACCTCTCTGGGGATTGAAATGCAACACGGACGGGTGTCGAAAGTTCAATACGGACGGGTACTGAAGGTACACGGACGGGTGTAAAAAAGAATTCAATACGGACGGGTATCGAAAAAGGTTGTAAAGCAACTTCTATCGGTGATTAATCTCGCTGGTGAATGGAAGGCAACACGGACGAGTGTCATTAAAAGGTCAATACGGACGGGTATTGAAATCAAAGGTTCAAACACGGACGGGTGCCGGAGGAAACACAGACGAGTGTCAATAGGTCAATACGGACGGGTATTGAAAAAGTTCAAACACGGACGGGTGCTGAAAAGAACACGGACGGGTGTCTCAAAGGTCAATACGGACGGGTATTGAAAAAGTTCAAACACGGACGGGTGCTGAAAAGAACACGGACAGGTGTCTCAAAGGTCAATATGGACGGGTATTGAAAAAAGTTCAAACACGGACGGGTGCTGAAAGAAACACGGACGAGTGTCAAAAGTCAATACGGACGGGCATTGGCTTAAAAGTTTCAAACACGGACGGGTGCTGAAAGAAACACGGACGAGTGTCAAAAGTCAATACGGACGGGCATTGAAACAAAAGTTCAAACACGGACGGGTGCTGAAAAAGGTACACGGACGGGTGTAAAAAAAAAAAAAAAATTTAAGGCGATACGGACGGGTACTGAAAAGGTTATAAAACAACTTTATCGGGAATAAATCTTGCTGGGGAATGAAAGGCAACACGGACGAGTGTCATCAAAAGGTCAACACGGACGGGTATTGAAATCAAAGGTTCAAACACGGACGAGTGCTGAAGGAAACACAGATGAGTGTCAAATGTCAATGCGGACGGGCATTGAAACAAAAGGGTCAAACACGGACGGGTGCTGAAAGAACACGGACGGGTGTCAAAAGTCAATACGGACGGACATTGACTTAAAAGGTTCAAACACGGGCGGGTGCTGAAAGAAACACGGACGAGTGTCTGACGGTAAAAATTTTGAGGGAATAAACCAAAGGACCACCTGGACGAAGGGGTACAAATAAAATCAAGGATAAACAATCCTGGCAAGACATTCTGCCGGGGAACTGTCAAATATAGCTTAACCCAACACCTGTGGAATAAAGACATCTTTCTGAAATCCAGCTTTCCTGACGAAGGAAAACTCAAACCTGGCTCATGCTTCAGATGCATATGTTTGAATTTTGCCGTAATGCTCCACACGAAGTGGAAATGCTACGCATTTGGGAGGATGTTATGCAAAACAAATGCTTATGCAATGCAAAAGAGACGTCCCAGCGAAATAAATGCTGAAGACCAGAAGCAACTCCGCTGGGGATGGCAAACTAAATTGCCACTAAAACAAAGGAAAACTTGTTGAGGAAAACTTCTTCCTGCTAGGGAAGATCACAATCACCAATTCTGTCGGAGATGGACGAAACTCCAAGAGAATATCCACTCTGTTGGGGAATATCAAGATCAACTACTCTGCTGGAGATGGACGAAGCTCCGAGAGAATACCCACTCAGCTGGGGAGGGATATGAATACTGAAGATGGAAATTCCACCGCTGGGGACGACCAACTATTTCAGAACTTGGCTTCGGTGCCTGCCAAAAATGATCGGCCTTAAGACCTGCTGGGGATACCACTCACCACCAGACTCTGCTTTGGGAAATGAGCTTAATCTGCTGCTAGGGAAGTAACTTTACCCTCACCCTGCTGGGTACTAGATCAAACCATTGTCGTCGAGACTATACTTTCTGACCAACTAAGGAACGTAGAGTCCAGGACCCTGTGGGGATAAAAACATCTTCGTCCACAAACTTCCTGCGGGAGGTACGGCAACACTCACCTTAAAGCAATCATCTTCTGAGTACTTGCTGGGGATACCAATCCAAACACGACTTCGGTTGGGTATACAATCCTCTGTACTCTGTCTATAAGGACGATCCTCAACGACTCCGCTTGGGAGAGAAAGTAATTGTCGACATCCACCCTGCTAGGGGATAACACATGCTTCCTGACTAGCTGGGGAAATAACAACTGCCCCATGCTCCGTGGGGAGACACCACTTGCTGAAAAAAGATGAGCCAAATCACAACTCTGGCCGGGGAAAAATCTCTTATATCCTGCTAAGGAGGACGATCTTTAACGACTCCGCTTAGGGAATTACTCATTTATACTCTGGTTGAGGAAGACGACCCTCGATACTCTGATGGGTAAGAGTAATAAACTGCTGAGGACGATCAGACTTCTAAGTTGGGGAAAGCTCTACTCTACTGGGGAAAACAGCAAGCTGCTGAGGACGATCAGACTTCAAAAACGGAGATAGCAACTCTACTGGGGAGGTACCAATGAAGATTGGACTTTGAATTACTTGAGATGACTAGATCTGACCGTTGAGGGAGAGAGCACTCTAAATCCTCATCGTCTTCTTGACGATACTCTATCGTCTTACCTTGTTGAGAGTGAGGATTCCATCTGTAGTGCTGGAGATAAGAAACCTTCATAACAGCCCTTTTCGAACATTGGACAGTTCTATGCTTGAGGAAGAATAACAGTTCCCACACTTTGCTGGAAAAAGATACACTCTGGCTCTTTGCTGGAGGGAAAAGACTCCAAAAGCCCCACACTGGGAACACTCAGTGCTTCAAGTCAAGAGCGAAACACAGTTCCTTTAACTCTCCACCTTGCCCTAGACCACAGGGTCTACCTAAAGCAATCATCTTAAGAGGACTTTACAGAAAACCTGGCGTTCAACAATGCCCCAGGGTTTTCGAACTCTTAGAGATGTATCCGGTCTAGACATAACTATCCAATACTTCATGATTCATGCAGTAAACCAACTCGACAGGGTTCGTAATGACCTGAAATGTTCTGCCACAGTATTCTGAACCTTGCAGAGGTGCTATTGATTGATTGTGTTCTGAAGGGAAAAACTTCTCGCAAACCTTGAGGTGACTTGCCCCAGTACAAGCCTTGCAGTACATTTGTCTCTGACCGACTAGTCTTCGAGAGATTTACCGAATCTCGACGTGATTTCCCCAATTTACACGCTTGTGGAGAGATTTATCGGATCTCGACATAATTGCCCCAGTTCGAAGAAATTTTCTCAACATGAATGCCCCATGGTTGATTGTACTCTGAAAAGACCTTCTCAACTTGAATGCCCCAGCTTGGCTACGTTTTGAAGAGATTTCTCGGTGTGATTGTCCCAGATTGGTTACATCTCAACACAAATGGCTGGGAACGCCTTTTTCCCACATAATCTTTCAGCAACATGTCTTCTGGAGTCTCAGGCACCCCAACTTGGCCAGTTTAAGCTTCTCGACTGATGTTCATCGTGTAAGCTTCTTTGATGTCAAACAAATGTATGCAAGCAGAAAATATTTATTCTGAGAATGATTATTCAAATGCAACACATATGTTAATCTTGAAGTCCTTATTGAAAGTATGTCATACAACCGAGTTGCGACACTTATTTTTGAAAGGAAAGCAATACGCACATGCAACACCAACAAAAATCTTATTAGCACAACTCATGGGAGTCAGGAACGCTATCTCGTTGAAGTACGCCTTCAGACTAAACCCTGTTTCAATTAGGACTTTTAGGGGTTGTAGCGTGGCCTGGTTCGCGGTTTGAGAAAAAAAGGATTTAAGGCTCAAAGTTTATTGGTACCCACCCACTCTTCATGATATTCTCCAGTCCTATGTTCAGCTAATTTTGACACAAGCGCTCACCTCTCGAAGGGTTTATGATCTTTAAGGAACCCGTGCAATTGGTGATTCGAGATCCGACGAGGTTTTGGAGCAACAGTCACCCCTTTTGTCTTTTGGTGTCTGTAGTCACACGACTTTGTTGTGCTCAAGGATTTTTCCTTGTAATCCTTTTGGCTTTTCGTTTTCTCATTCTTTTGTTTTCCCTGATTTTGCCTGGATTGATTCTTCTCTTTTTTTTTTCTTTTTTTTTTCGATTTGGAAGTCCAGCGGGATGCCCTAACTTTTGCCTAAGTCGTTTGTTTTCAAATTTCGACTTAGCGGGCTTTCTTTCTTTTATTCCTTTTTTTTTTTTTGAACAAATCGTGTGACACTAGCTTGTTTGACTTGTTAGAAAGGGTTGTGACTGTTTCACTCCTTGATTGTCGGCGGATAACCATTGTGGTTTCACCTCTTGACCTCTTGATGGTGGAATGGAAGGTAATGGATCCTCAGATGTACACTCCTTCTGAAAGTTGAACACTTGGTCAAACTAACTGACGCCTACCCTGCCCCTGGGTTAAAATTGAGGGTTTTTCCTTTTCAGAAAGAACTCCTACTACTAGGCTCAAAGGGGTTGACAAAGGTCTATCTCCTTATCTCTCCAGTGTTTGTGAATTGGAAACAATGCCTGTACATCCTTAACAGGGTTTTATCCAAAAGCGTACCATTAGAAACCTGCGTTCTTATTTCGTCATCCTCCCTCAAAGAGTTTGAGCAAGAAAGTTGGTATTGCAGTATATACAAGCATTAAAATGAGTAAACACGAATGAAACTCTTCAAGAAAAACATACTTATTGCATTATGATTGTCATTCAGAAACAAACGAGTTCTTACATGCAAACAATGTTTAAATAAACAAATGAAAGCTACATATGAAAATGCAATAAAGGAAGCTGATGATTGCCCTTGTTGAGGAGACTTGACTCCGTCTGGACTTATTGCTTCTGATGACGCTCTTGTAATCTGGTGCTTACTCTGACAAAGAAGCTTCAAACCAAAAAGGTACCATCTGGCGTGATGACCTTCGAGTCGATCAAGTCTTGCACCTTGTGCTGGAATGCATTACAGTCGTCAATTGTATGCCCAAACGTTCCCGAGTGGAACTCACAGCTAGCGTTCATATCAAAGTCCGGAGGAATAGGGTATAGCACGGGCACAGCATTCCTCAGCTGGATCAGAGAGTTCTTGAGCAGATGAGCAAACAACTGACTATAAGGGATAGGAATAGGATCGAATATCCTCTTGGGCCCTCTTGGTCTGAACTGCCTCTGCTGCTGATGATTCTGCTGATGATGATGATTCGGGCGTCCAACCTGCGCTTGCACTTTCCTTTCCACCTTTGGCTGAGGCACCAGCAAAGGTTGTTGACGTAGAGCTTTTGCAACAAAAGGTTGTGGAGAAGGTCCATGACATGAGGTAGATCCTTTGGAAAAGGAATGAGTCCTTACTTCCTTTGCAACAATTGGGGTAAAACTACCTTGCATGCTCACGCCGCCCAACGTGAATTCAATTGCCCCTGCATCAATCAAATCCTGGACTTGGTGCTGAAAAGCCCTACATCCCTCCACAGTATGCCCTGGTGCCCCAGAATGGAAATCACAATGGGCTCTTGCATTGTAGCCTGGTGGGGGATTACCTGTAAGAGGAGCCAAAGTCCTTTTCTGTACCAGTTGCAACTGAAGGAGATGCTGCAATAGCTGAGAATATGGCATAGGGAGCGGATGAAAAACTCTTTCAGACTACTTCGATCTCTGTGCACACTTTTTACTCTTGGGCTTATCTCGGGAGACAGAACCTGGTTGTTGTTGGGAAGGTTCTGGAACCTTGGGCTGTGGAGGAGATTCACGAGGAATTCCATGATCTAGCGAAGACCCCAAAGAGATGGGAGGATTAAGGACTTCTGTTGCGGAAGCGAGCACATGACTGTTTTCCTTCTGTAACACTGTCTTCAAAATTTCCATGATCAAACCCATCTGAGTCTTCATCTGATTGACCTCCTCTCTCAGCATCTTCTGTTCTTGGGTGAGAGTTTGCATATTCCCCATAAACTGCCCCATCTGGCCTCGCATTTCCCTCAACTCGGCTTGAATTTGCTCCATGATCAACCCTCAGCTTCTTTGAAGAGTTAAGTCTGAAATTCTGAAGAAAACCAGATCAGAACAAGAATAACCAGCCTTGAACACCTACTATACAAAATGAGATGATTATGCAAATGCAAATGCCATGTTCAAATATTTCCAAGGAATCATTCTGTTTTAATTCAAGAATTTTCAGAAGAACCACAAGGAATAGATGGAAATGCTCAACAGTGAGCCTCAACAATGATATCCTTGGAAATACAAGAACATGTATGCAAGGATGATGATGCATATGCAACGGACATGGGATCAAGGTATCCACACAAACTGGATGTACTGCGCTGACTGAATAGGCTCAAAGGTCTGCTCTGAAGAGAAATACCAGAATACCAGAATACCGGATGATCAGAATACCAGAATACCAGGCTGATAAGTCCACACTGACAGGAAATCCAGAATAC
This sequence comes from Lathyrus tuberosus, assembly GCA_022829125.1. NCBI lineage: Eukaryota > Viridiplantae > Streptophyta > Magnoliopsida > Fabales > Fabaceae > Lathyrus > Lathyrus tuberosus. Next base: position 922,438 of record JALAZF010000308.1, on the reverse strand, counting down.
CGGGTATGTTGAAGGTCAAGGTTACCTGCAAACCTGTAAATAACCCGCCCTTCTCACGTGTGGGTACTAGGATGTTCAGTATCCCGGGCTCTCAAGTCGAGAAATAATGATACGTTCACCATTTCTGGTTTGGCATCATCATCAATCGAGGAGGCCTCAACTGATTCTCCAAAAACTAAAGATCCTCAGCTTCAGAGGTTTGAGAAGCAATAGCACATTCAGCCCGAAGGATACAATGCTACCGCCAATTAAAGAGGTTGTCTGCTGATTCACTTTCAAAAAGAAGGATCCTATGGCAAGTTCCCAGCATTGGGTCCTCGGATCGAGAGTGTGCAATGGGTTTGCCACAGAGTGTGGTCTGCCACTGTCACATCCTGGGAGGAGTGCCGCAACTGAGTCCTCGGGAACGGTCATCAGAGTCGACAATTCCTCCAGAGAATAACTACTGGCCTGTATCAACATACAGTAGCAGAAAGCTCCGGATAGAACCTCGTCTGATTGTAGGGATCGTGATCACCCGCACGTGGCCAACACCATGGGAGCGTCACGTCTGCCCACGCTAAAACCTATGTGTATGCTCGAGCCTGGGTATTGAGCTCATCTCTCAGAACATCCCAACCCTCCAAACAGAAAAAACAGCCAGCACAGCGCAGTAATATCCAGAATGACAGTAATAAAATGCAATGCAATGCAGTAAAAAGCTATAAATACAGTAAAGTAAATAAGACAGTAAATACAGTAATATACAACAAAGCAAAGCACCACAAAACAAACACCCAAAGAAGATAAACAGACAAACGCTAGGATTGACTCGCTAAAGGGGAAGGACCAGCATAGGTCAACCACATCCCCAGCAGAGTCGCCAGCTGTCGCTCCCGAAAGATTCGCATCCAACGGTACAAACGCGAGAGTGGCGCAAAAGAACACAGAGTCGCCAGCAAAGTGTATTTATCCCAAGAGAGGGAAAGGAAACACTGCATAAACCTGGAAGAAGGGAAAGAGCATGGTCACGCGACCAAGAGAACGGGTACGGGAGTCGGTTACGCGAAGGGAAGGTGTTAGCACCCAACACGTCCATCGTACTCGATGGGATCCACGCTTGTTGTCTGCATCAAAGGGTGTCGTCATCTGGAACTCCACTGCTACTGGACCGGAGAAGAAAACGAGAACGAAAAGAAACGAAGAAACAAATGAAGAAAAGAAAGAGAATTGACTCGATAGGACGGTATCGTTGTCCTAGGCCTACGTACTCCCTCAGTGCAATGGGAAAGTCAGAGTCAACGTAGTTCGGACGGGAACTGGGGGAAGGTTGCTCGCCAAGACAATCGCTGTCTTGTGCCTACGTATCCTCAATCGGACGAGAGAGAGGAATCAGAGCTGACGTAGTTCATGGATACGACCACGGATGGGTAAGTGTTTTTTATGTGAGCGACGGGCTCTTTTCTGAAAATGAAGTTTGAAACCCAACAATCCCGAAGGATAAAAAGATTTGAATTTGTTTGGTGTTTTTTAGACAGAAGTGTCTTTTAAGTTATTTCGCAACTTGCATTGAACCCAAGTCTTGAATATAGGAACGAATACTTCGCGCATCGTCCCCAACGGGACGTACACTAGGTATCCTAGAAGAATGAGAGGAAGCCCCTCACTCCCCACTTCCCACATGGAAGGCTCGAGCGCAATACACGTTTACTCTTATTACGTGTCTTGACGGAGTTTTGAGATGAGAAGAAAAGCGACACAAAAGGAAACTCTAGAGGGAGACTAAGAATCCTAATGTTATCATACACGGAGGTCCTGGGGTTAGTGAGGTTTAGGAGAGACGGCTATCTAACCTAATGCAAATCCTACTCCAAGCTTAATAAAAAATTAAGTTGGACTAGGTAGCTTTAAGGGGGAAGGAATCCAAGACTTAATCATGTCTTGAGATTCGGGGGTGAGAAAGAGTGAAAGAGAATGCAAAACACAAACTCAGCAGCATACAACAGCACACACACACAAACTCAGCAGTAATAGACAGCATGTAAGCAAAACAGCTTATAACAGCACATGATTCAGCAAGAAAATGGGTGTAAAAAGGTGCAGGCAGCAAGCATGTCAAAATAAGCAGCACATATAACATCACTTATGCAAGAACTCTGATGTGAAAGTGGGACAGCATGCATCGCATTTTGAACACTACACAAGTATGGCATGGCAAGTAACAAGCACATCATGTAATTCAATTGATTATGATCAAAAAACATATAATAACATGGTGCGAGTCATTGAAAACAAACATGAATCCTACACATTAATGGAAAAGAAATGCATCAACATGCAAAGGGACATGAACGATGAAATCATGAAATCAAGCATGCAAACATGCATCTAATACAGCAAGCACAAGTATCATCAATCATCAATCTCAAGTGGCATGTGCAAGAACATTCAAGCATCATAGGAATCATGAACAATTCAAACATACAAGTGTAACGATCGCGTGTCGAGAAAACGTGTACATGCAAAGGTATGAGGTGCAACAGCATCAAAATAAACATTAAACATGCATCACATCAATCCATAAGGGTTACGAACAAAACGGGATCGAAACAGGCTTGAAAATGCTCACAAATCACAATTCAGCACAGTGTTAATCGATTAGCAACAAATGTGCTAATCGATTAGCAGTTAAAAAAATCAGCAAAAATGTGAAAATTAACACTGCTAATCTGTTAGCAACAAATGTGCTAATCGATTATCAGTTAAAAAAAATCAGAAAAACGTGAAAATTAACACTGCTAATCTGTTAGCAACAAATGTGCTAATCGATTAGCAGTTAAAAAAAAATCAGAAAAACGTGAAAATTAACACTGCTAATTTGTTAGCAACAAATGTGCTAATCGATTACTACTGCTGTGACACCAAAAACAGATTTTCAAAAAATCATTTCCAGCAACAAAATCACTTATCCGATCAAGTCCAAACATCATAGAATCAACAATGCACAAAAATTAAGCTCATAAACAACAATTAAACTTCATGCAAATTCAATCATCATTAACATTCATGATCAACAACAAGCAAAAGCACCAAAACACATGAAATCAATGGATCTACATTGCATAAGCTCAAATTAAGCTAAAATGAGTTTGGATCTAGAATTAACCAACCTACAAAGCTGAGGTTTGCTTTGGTGAGTGTTGTAGACAGAATTTGGTTGAATCAAGCAGTGAATTCCAAGATCTACAACCATCTTGCAATGGTAAATGAAGATCTAAGCACTAAATCACAAAAAACTCCAAAAAGCTCTTCCCAAAATCACTTCTGAAAATTCCAAACCAGATCTACACGAAATTCCAAAATCAAAATGGTGGAATGAAGTGAGGATGAAGGTTTCTAGCTCAAGAATTATCAAGTTCCAATGAAGAACTTGATAATCTTCAAAGATGAGCTTTGAGTGAAGGTTGAAAATGGGTTTTGGAAATTGAAGAGTGAGAGAATTGAGAGAATTCTGAAATTGGAGAGTGAAAATGATCTAGGTTTTTTCTTGGTTTGGAATGAGTGAGTTTAAATAATCTCTAGCTTTGGAGTGGGCTTAGGTTTGGAGTAAGTGGAAAATGAGGTGAAAAATGGGTTAGGAAATGAAATGTGGAATTGGAGTGGAAATTGGAGATTTGGTAGAAAATGATGAAAAGAAATTGCTCTAGATCCTTCCCAAGTATGCACAAGCAATGCACGTGATCTCTAAAGTGATTGAAAATTCTGCAGTGCTGAAAATGAAACCATTTGCGCAAATTTTTGCACTGTTAATCGATTAGCAGATTTGTTGCTAACCGATTACCAGTGTAAAAATTTAAATTTCTGCTTTGGCGCCATAAGGAGGGAAATTGGAGACGGACTTGATTCCACCTATTCTGAACCACAATATGCCTCTGAAACTTGCCTTTGGACCTTACTACTTGAGTGCACTTTGTAAAATATTTTCCGGGCCTTGATTAAATTGCTGAAAACGACTGTTCGGTGCTGAAATACTGATAAAAATTGGACTGGCGGTGCTTTTGACTTTCAAATCACTTAGTGAGCAAAATAAATGCTCAAAAAGACTTTGAAAATTAAATGCTTGAGCTTGAACGCAGATAAAGATTAAACTGGCTGCGAACATCCTGAACTGCTGTAGAAAATGCCCTGATCCCATGTTCAAAGAAGCATGCAAAATGCAGAGATGCTAATGCGCATGAAACGAAACATAAGCCAGTTAGCGTTAAAAACAAGGAGGTAAATTTTGAGGTGTTACAGCACCCCTTCACGTCCGTCGTACTCGATGGGATCCACGCTTGTTGTCTCGATCAAAGGGTGTAAGGAAACTGGATATCAACTGCTAACTGGAGAACTGGAAATGAAAGGGTAGAAGGGAGAAAGAGGGGGGAGAAAGGAAAGAAGTGACTCGATAGGACATTATCGTTGTCCTAGGCCTACGTATTCCCTCAGTGCAATGGGAAAGTCAGAGTCAACGTAGTTCGACGGACTACGGGGAAGGTTGCTCGTCGAGATATCGCATCTCGTGCCTATGTATCTTCAATCAGACGAGAAAGAAGAATCATAGCAAATGTAGTTCGGCTCAACAAGGGTTGCTATGTTTGTGTTTCTTAATGGAAACGTCAGAGTGCGCATCCCAGCAGTTAGGTGTTGCAGCTCGCTGTATGGAGACTTAGGCGTTACCTGTTTGCGGTAGAACAGACATGACGAGTCCTTAATGAATAGAATGAAGGAAATGAGAAGAGAATTTGTTTGTTTTTGTATTTTAGAAAGAAGTATTTTGATTATTGGTGCATATAACACATATTGCATTTAAGTCTTTCAAGTAGGATCGAATGCCTCGCATATCGACCCATAACGGGACGTATGCTAAACATTCTAAGAAAGTGAGATAATACCCCTCACTATCTCATTCTCACATGAAAGGCTCAAATGCAATATATGTTATGCCTTTATTAAGTTTTTCTGCTTTTTGTTTTGAGATGAGAAGAAGAGAGACTCAAAGGTTGAGAACGGTAAAAGTCTAAATGGGAGACTAACAATCCTATTTGTTATCATGCGTGGATGATCCTAAAGGTTAGGTGTGGTTTGAAGGGGGGAACTTCTACCTAAGTTAGCATGCAAAGGGAAGCCTAATGCTAATCCTACTCCAAGCTTAATCGAAAATTAAGTTGGACTAGGTAGCTTTAAGGGAGTGAATCTAAGACTTAAACAAGTCTTGAGACTCATGGGAAGAGAAAGAGTGAAAGGGATAAAGAAGGAAAGACGAAAATGAGCAACAACAGCAGCTACAACAGCACATCTGCAACAACACAGCAGTTAAAGATAGCACACAAGCAAGACAACTTATAACAGCACACAATTCAGCACAAGAAAGGGTGTAAAATGTCAGCCAGCAGCACATACAACAGCACATACACATATACAGTCGTAGAAATAGGGCAGCATGTGATACATTTGAAGACAATTCAAACATGGCATGGCAAATATGCATCAAGAGTCACATATTCTTCAATCAAACATGATCATAAATCATACCAAGCACAAAGGTAAACATCATGAAAGAACATCATGAGATGATGCACAACATTAAGCACATGAACTCGTCAAACCAAGTATGCATCTCACAAAATCAAAAAGCAAGCAAGCGTGCACAACACAACAAATCCAGCAACACCAGCAATAATCAACAATTATCATGCTCAAGGAGTGTGTGCAAAGTGTTCATCACATCAACAAAACAATCATGAACATTCATCAATGAAAACCAAAAGCCGCGTGTCGAAGAATTGTGCTCATGCAAAGGTGTGAGGTAAAACAGCTCAAGAATAATCCACAAATCATCAACACATCAATCCATGTAGTTTAGACATGCAAGAGATCTCAAACAAGCAAGAAAATGCAAGAAAAACACAATCTACTTCAGTGGTAATCGATTACTCACATAGGGTAATCGATTACTCAGTTGAAAATTGGCTAAAAACGTGAAAATAAGGCAGAGTAATCGATTACCCTGTTAGAGTAATCGATTACCACTGAAACAGAGGCAGAAATTCAACTTTGAAAAGAACTTTTCAACAGCAAATCACTTATTCAAACATCCAAATGATCATGTAAACAATCATGCACGAAAATTAAGTTCAATCATAGCAATCAAACATCAATTAGATCCAACAATCATCAACATCCACAATCAAGATCAACCAAATGAATCAAAATTCATGAATCTACATTGTATAAGTTGCAATTAAGCTAAAATGAGTATGGATCTGAAATTAACCAACCTACAAAGCTGAGATTTGCTTTGGTAAGTGTTGCAAACAGAAATGGATGAATTCAGGTAGAGAAATCCAAGATCCACAAGCTTCTTGTACTCAAAAGTTGAAGATCCAAGCAATAAGCAACTAAAACTCCAAAAGCACTTCCAAAAATCACTTCTAAAAATTCAGCACCAGTTCTAATTGAAAAGCCAAATTGAAATGCTGAAATGTGGTGAGGATGAGAGGTTTTAGCTCAAGAATTAACAAGTTCCAATGAAGAACTTGTCATTCTCTATGAAGGAGCTTTGAGTGTGATTGAAAATGGAGGTTGAGAGTGAAAAAAGTGAGAGAGAATTGAGAGAATTCTGAAAATTGAGAGTGGAAAAAAATGATCTCTCCTTGAGGTTTGGAATGAATTGATTTAAATAACCCCTAGGTTAGGAGTTAAGTTTGGGTTGGGAGTGAGGTTAAGTGAGTGGAAATTGGGATGAAATGTGAATTAGAAAAGAAAATGTGAAATTTGAGTGGAAAGAATTTGAATTTTTGGACGGAAAATGATGAAAATAGATCAGTTCTAGATCCTTCCCACACATGCACAAGCCAAGCACATGATCAAAAATGCTCAAAAATTCTGCAGTGCTGAAAAATGCCATATTTTTGCAATTTCGCCCAGAGTAATCGGTTACTCACTTTGAGTAATCGATTACTCTATTCAAAAATTCAAAATTTTGGCGCCAAAAGGAGGGAAACTTGGATATTCGTCCGGTTCCACCACCTGTTCTGAACCCTGATAGACCTCTGAAACTTGCCATCTGATATTACCACTGGAATATACTTGAAATATGTTGTGAAATGTTTTTTTTTCGCACTCGGATTAAACTGCTGATAACAACTGTCTGGTGCTGAATAACTGATCAAAAACTGACTGCCGGAGTTTCTGATCATCCAGTCGCTTAATGAGCAAAATAAATGCTCAAAAAGACTTGGAAAGCTATTTGCTCGGCTCTGAGCACTATTAAAAATCATACTGAAACTGATGACGCCGTGAGATGCTGAAAGAATACCTTGATCCCATGCCCAAAAGAAATATGCAAAATGCAGGAATGATAATGCAAATGAAATGAAACATAAGCCAAAAAGGTTAGCAACACTAGGGCAAATTTTGGGGTGTTACACCATGACCCTTATAAAAGAGATGCCACTCATGTATCTTGCAACTTGAATAATTCTTGCCATTCCATAGTGAACTTATATAGGAAATTTTGAATCTTGATTTGGAAATCCAACTAGGAATCTGAGTTTTGTGACTAAATCTTAAGAATTTGTGAAGGTTTCAGACTTTTACCACTGGCCAAAGTAACTTGAACATTTCAATTTCCCATCGGACTTCAAATTTGCTTGAAGAATGCTTGATAGTTTCAAGCATATAATATTCTCCTTGAAACAGAAATCATGAGCTCCGTACTGGAACCAAATGAATTTGAAACATGGAGATGATGCAGTGGCTTTCGAACTTGATCTTGTAAACTTGTGACGACAATGGACTTAAATTTGCATATTGGAAATCAAACTTCTAGTTCCTCCCAAATTGAAATTTTCTCTTGATGAACCGTCAATTAAGAACATAGAGCAAACACATCTTTCAACCTTGGGGAGCTTACGAGGGGGAAAAGGCTTGGTAGTGGTTTAGGGATAAAAAATGGTGAGGGCACAATCTCGCAGGACCAGAGAACCTCCACAATCACACACACAACACAGCTTTCAGGACCTTGAACTTTCTGCAGCAGTACCTGCTCTCACAAATGACACCAACAGACAAAACTAGGTAAAGTGGTTAGTAATGCAATAATGATTGACCTAATATGTTATGCAAAGGGGAAAGCGGGGATCTTAGGGTCAAAAATTAGGGTACGACAGATGCCCCTATTTAAGTTTCTCCTATTCAGAGATATGGAGATCGAAATCTTCTTCTCGACGAGATAGGGGGGACTTAAATACAAACATGCACAAATTTTGGCCCTAAGATGCCACCAAATGAACATGCTATGGTATGAAATGCAAGACAAAGATCTTGTGGAGAAGAGATGCCACAGGGGATAACTGGAGTACAGCTAGAGAAAGGAAGACCCGACGAGGGACAACTCAGTAAAACAGGACTCCACGGGGAAAGAGACTACCAATTGACAATCACAAGGTGTCTTAAGCAGGGTGATGAACTTGCGATGAAACCTTCTAACGAAATCCACTTGAAGATCCTGCTATAGTGGTTAATCGTGCGAATTTCAAGAGATATCAATTGGATGAGTCTATTGTTGAGACTTAGAACCTCCCTTGGGAATACCTTCTGCCAAGGTTTTAATGAAAAGGTGTCCATTGTCAAAGATACTGGGGAATCTGCATAGAAAAGAAATGACTGTCTGTCAAGGTTTGAAGTTAACCAGGGAATCTACTGTCGAGTCCTGGAAAGAAACGACTGTTTATCAAAGTTGAAAGTTAACCAGGGAATCTACTGTCGAGATCCTGGAAAGAAATGACTGTTTGTCGAAGTCCACTGGAGATCTACTGCTGAGAATAACTAGGGAAATACCTACTGCTGAGGTCTTCTGGAAATCTACTGCCGAGAATAACTTGGGAAATACCTACTGCCGAGGTCTTTCGGAAATCTTCTGCCAAGAATAACCAGGGAAATACCTACTACCGAGGTCTTCTGGAAAGAAACGACTGTTTGTCAAAGTTTAAAATTAACTAGGGTATCTACTGTCGAGATCCTGGAAAGAAACAACTATTTGTCGAAGTTTGAAGTAAACCAGGGAATCTACTGCCAAGATCCTGGAAGTTTCACCGGGGGTCTTCAAAAGAGATGCGGGTCGGCTGACTTATAAAATATGTCTTCTCATTTAAAGAGAAAGATCATCTGAATCTTCACCAAACTTCTCAAAGAGACGGCATTTGATGGAAGGAAATTGAATTGTGGACTCACTGGGGAGAATACCACTGAGAAATAATATTGTTGTAGCTGAAAACTGTGTTGAAGCTAGTAAAATTTTTGTAATAGAGATTCTCAAATAAAGAGAATACTTGGAAAGTCTTCAATGAACCTTTCTGACGGATTTCCGGAGAGATAACATCTGACGGAGAATAGTTGATAACCTTGATAACTTCACCGGGGATTTAATAAACTGTCTTGAGGAGACTGCCATTTGTCATCCGGATAGAAAACAGAGCTCAAATAAAGAGCTACCTCTTGTCATCTGGGTTTAACTCCCATGAAAATGTTGAAATAACTGTTGGAGAAATAATTTCTGTCTTCCATAGAGATCTTCAAATAGATTCTTCCTGGGGAGACAAAGTGCAAAATAAATGCACGCTCGATCTGGGTTCAAAAGCCTAGAGATATTCAAAATTGTGATTGTCAGGGACCAAAGTTCAATTCAGGAAATAACTGAAAAGAAACGGCCAAGCAAGACTCATCCATTGAGGAATGAACTCAAAGGGGTTTATCCTTTATCCAAAAATGGAAAAGAAACTAAAGCAACCATCTTCCACGAGAATCGAACTCAGTAGGGAATTAGAAAGGGCGCGCTTTTTCTGCTTAGGGCTGACTACTCTACTTGGAGGGAGAAGACTAACCCAGTCACTTGGGGATGAACACAGCCAAAGTGAAAGAACAAGATAAACAAAACAAAAATGCAAGATGCAAAAAAATGCCCAGATGCCATGTATCTATATGAATGAATGTATGATATGCTTATGCTTATGCTGACAAAACAAACGAAGAAGAAGAAAACTGGAGATGAAATAAACATCTCGACACGGATACTCGGCCGATCTTGCAAGATAGAAGCATCACTGGGGATGAAAGGAAAGCCATATATGGAAACATGCCCTACTTCAAGGCTTCAAACTTCTTTAGGGAAAAGAGAGCACTCCACATGGGGATGAACATCGTAACTTCACCTATGGGATTGTCAAGATGAATTTGGCTATTCTTTTGGAGGTGAGAAAGATCTGCTGGGAAAGGATCAAATTCATGATTGGAGAGACTTCATGGGGATAAAATAAATATCCACTGCGAACTGAAGTAGTCTGAATGAAAGTTGTAACTGAGGATAAAATAAGTATCCACTTCATCGGGGAAGCTTGGATCAATATAGTAGTTGAAGATATCAGAGAGAAAAACTTCGTGGGGATGAAATAAACATCCGCCTTCACTGGAGAAAATTGAGGTAAATGAGAAAATCTGTTGAGGAGTGAAATAAACACTTGCTTCGCTGGGGAAGGTTGAAACCAAAGATATTTACTGAGGATTCTTAGGTTGCCATCTGGGGAAACCTTGCATCAAACCTGCCATAACTTCTTGAAGTAGAGATTTAGCGGGGAATATTTGTGACTACCTGAAGTAGAAACTTACTGGGGAATCATCACACCACTTGAGATAGAAGCTCTTTGGGCATGGGTTAAGAATGTCATGAAAATAATATAGTTCTGCATTGCTGAACTGTGTGGTAATCACCATTTTGAACAACAGTTGTTGTGAATGGATAAAGAGTATTCAATTCTCAAATGCCCCAGATCACATGGTTTATGAGAAGAATTCATTCCAAGAGGATTTTGCAGAAAACTTGGCATCCAATTGTTCCAATGTTTTCCAACTCTTTGAGAGATTTACCAAATCTCGACGTAACTGCCCCAGATTGACGGTGTTCTGTAAAAATTGAGCCTTCAAACCTACCCCTTTGGGTCAGACTATGAAAGAAACAATTGGGAAACGACTTGCACCTGCTCAACAAAGTCTTCAGGTAACATGCCCCTGGATATGGTCATCCTTTTGAAATGATCCGCCATTTACTCATCAGAGTTTCAAATCTCAAAAGATTTAGCTCATCGCTGATGCTTGTATGCTAGCTTCTATGATGTCAAGCAATGTTAGCACACAGAGAAATGTTAAATCTGAAACTAATAATGCAACATATGTTTGTCTTGAAAATTTTATTAAAAGATATTTTGGTGGTTGAACTACCGATTTTATAATGCCAACACAAATTTGAGCATAGCTCATAGGAGTCAGGAAACGATATCTCAATGAGTATGCTTTTTGAAATAAACCCTGCTTCACTAAGGTCTTTTGTTAACTGAAAATTACCCTGCCCCGGGTTAAAATGAGGGTTTTTTGAGTTGGAGAAAAAAACTCCTACTTCAAAGGCTTAAAAGGGTTGACGAGGGTTTATCTCCCTTATACCTCCGGTGTTTAGGGATTTGAAACAATGCCTTATATCATCAGTAGAGTTTTATTCTAAAGCATACGACAAGAGATCTTGTATTTCTATTTCGTCATCCTCCTTCTAATTCTCTGCCAAGGCAAGAGATTGGGGTAGTATTGGCATTATAAAATATAAAGAACATTTAAAATGAGTGAAACGAATGGATTTCTTCAAGACAAACATTATTCATTGCACCAATTATTCAAAATAACAAGTTCTTACACGCAAATAACAAATGCATTAACAAACAAGGAGCATTACATGCGAAAAGCAGTAAATTAGCTAAAGCTTTGAGGAGACTGTCTCAGTCTGAGCTTATGGTTTTCACATTAGGTCTAGAGTCTCAAAAACAAAACACCACTTCACATTAGCCTTTGTACGTCATGTTTCAAAGGAAAACAGTCTTCGATGTCGTGACCGGGCGCACCTTGATGGAAAGCACAACGAGCTTCGGGCTTATACCACCACGGGAGATCCTTCGGGATGGGAGACGGAGCTCGTGTCTAAACCAGATTCCTTTGTATCAAGTACAGATACAATTTTGCATAGGTCATCAGAATCGGATCAAACTGTCTTTGAACGCGGTTTTGATTGTTGAATGATAGACAAGAGTGTGGTTGATAAGCAAGAGTGTTGGTGACATGAGATGTAGCAGCGATAGGCTGACGTTGCTGATACCTTCTTCTAGATCGGTCGTGATGCACAGCACTGACTTCTTACTCCTTCCCTTTGAATGAACCTTCTCTAAGATCCTTAGAGATGTTAGGAATGTTAATGGGAATCGTAAAAATGGGTATTGGCGTGACTTCAGAAATCCCGGTCCCTTGAAACGGAGTCTGAGAAATATGAGGAGAAGGTTGACTTCTGGCAGCAATTAGAGTTTCAACCAAAGTAGAGAGCCTCTCCACACCAGCCCTCATAGTAATCACTTCCTTGCAGAGTTCACGATTTTCTTGCTCAATGTTATCCATCCTTCCTCTTTGATTGACCTGAGTACCGTATCGATGATTCAGCTTGTCTGAGAAGAGAAACACGAATGAGAACCTGGAATGCAAAAGAAATGCAAATGCAAATGATGCGTATGATGCAGCAAGATTCATGGAACTCAACTATTTATAATCATCAGGGAATATCAAAAGACGCATTTTTTTATTAAAATGGTTACAACCATTAGTATCGGAATACTAAAAGATTGATTTATTACAAAATTGATTACAAGCGCGTCTGTACGCCTTACAAGAATCATGACATAAAAGCTAAATAAAAGTTAGTAATGATGGATCTAAAGAGACTATTCCAATGGTCTTGTCTTGAGTAGTTTGACTTCTTCTTCCAATTGAGCTTCCAGGGTATTGACTAAGGACTGGAGTAGTTTTTTTCAAAATTTCCCCCTTTTGTAGTCATACTTGCTTGAATATTAACCGAAAATAGGAAAGGGATACTTGTCTTGAATAGGTAACCCAATCAGCTGAGAATATTCTTCAAGGGTAGGTACCAACTGGTAATTAGGAAATGTGGAACAGTGGTAGACTGGGTCATAAAAGTGCAGTAGAGTAAATAGAAGCCCTTATCAAGCTTCCCATATCTGGTCTTAAACCCTTCTTTATCTGTCAACAAGGTCTCCAGTCTCCTTAGATCGTCCAGACCATGACTCTTGTAAGTGTACTTCAACGTTTTTTTTTTAGAGTCTATGATATCCCTATGATGTTTACAAACAAAGCTAAGTTTTATGAAACTTTATGATATGATGCTAATGGATGCATGGATGCAAGCACAGAGACAAACATAAAGCACACATAAGCAAGCAAAATAGACAAAGAGTCCTAGGTTTGAAAGGTTACGAGCATAGAGCCAAGGTCTACCCATCCCAAGAGGTGTGTACTATGGTTTTAATTGTACCTGCATAATGGGTTCTACAAAGTTCCCAGAGTCTATGTAAATCATTCGGATATTATCGGCCTACATGACTACTCATATGGGTTAATAATATTCTCAAGATAAACTCGTCTGAGCGTAGTATCGTGTATCAACCATTTGGGACTACTCCCTCATAGCCATCGCACTACGTCCTAAAAAGGCAAGTGGGGGTAAAGGGAACTACGGTCCTCAGCTTCTCGGGCTCCCAGGTTGGAAAGAGTGACATTAATACGACTACTCGCACCAGACATCAATAATCCCAAAGGGGCCTCCACTGAGCGTGGTCATCATATGCCAAACTTGTTAGGACCACTCCAAACAGCCGACTATTGATTACACCATAATCCTATCATATGTGTGCTCTCAAGTTCGGGTTAGGACTTATCTCACAATGTAATAACCCTGCATATAAAAAACTCAAGCAAGCAGATATGCCACGAATTACTCTTCTCTCTCTCACCTTCTCGCTCACTGGATCGAAGATAAAAGGAAAATTCAAACACGAACCCTAACCCCACGATTCCCAACCCCAATTCAATATGACTTTCAGAGATTACAAGTTACAACTGATCAAAAGGGAATGCGAAAACGTAAAGAAAAAAAGACAGGTCGTCGACTGCTCGGATCAGGTACATGTGTTTATGAATCTTCTTCTCTTTGGTGTATGTGCGTGAATCTGCTTTGTGTATATGTTGTGTTATCTGCTGCTCTTGTATACTGCTCGTAAGGTGTGTAGATGTGCTTATTCTGATTTGCTGCAATTTATGTATGTTGATGTTTTGTTGTTCTTCAAATTGTGATAGTTGCTGTTGTTGGCCTTTTTTGTGAGAGTTTTCTTTTGCAAGTTTCTTCGATGTGTGTTCTTGAAAACCTCTGGTGAAGTTTGATTCTGTGTAAATTTCTAATATTGGATGCCTGTAAAGTGTGGTATGGGTATGATATTGTGACTAGCGTATATATTTTTTGTCTCTTGAATCGTGTAGGTTGTTTCTGGTGTGAGTGTACTTGTGGTTTTTTGATATTGTGAACAAATGATTTTTTGTGATGTCCTCTGCAGCGTGTATGTGTATCCTTTTATAGGCCTGGAGTGATTGAAATTCTGATCTTGCAACTGAATATGAGAAATTGCTTTGTCTATTCCTGTTTGGGAAGGTTTTTAGATGCTGTCTAATTTTTGTTTTGGAATGAATTTGGATTAGTCTTGATGATGATTATTGATGATGTTTGGAACTGTTATGGAAACAATTGATTTTTGTCTATGAAATGTTGTAACCTTGTTTTGGATTGTTTTAGAAAGTGTTTAAATGTGTTTAGGAAAGGTTTAGAGGTTTCCATTTGTATGTAGTGGTGAATTAAAGTCTGCCATAACTGATCTCGAATGTGCCAAACTAATGAAACTTATTGTGATTGTCTCGCTGCAGGGCTCCTAGCTACATCATACCTTTATACTTGTTCTGGAATTTTGGAAGATGGTGTTTTTAGAGACTCTGATAAGGGATGGAGGATCCTCTACACTGACAGTGAGAATGACATAATGGTTGTGGCAGATGACCCATGGCAGTAAGTATTCTTCTTCCTCATGGATGCCGCTTTTGATTCTCGTAAAGCCTTTACGAATTATATTATTTGAGTTTATCTGTTGGCATAAACAACTTATGACATGTCCATAATCTATTTTCAACTTAATTCCACCAATTCTCTATGGTTCAGACATAAGAACTTATATGATAAGCACTTATGTTCTAAGTTATGAAGCACTAACACAGACACATACGCAGACACCAAAATTGAACTTGTTTTATTCTAATAAAGCTTTTTTTGTTGTGGCTGTAGTCGTGGATTATCTTTCTTGTGATCTAAGTGTGATGGTCCATGTTGATCCTTTATTATGCCAATGTATATGGTCATGTTGGTTTGGTATTACTCTGTAGTTTTATGTTGTTATGAACCCCGTCGTGGAAATCTCATGCCACAACTTTTGTGTCATCTTATTCACATTTGTGCATCTGCAATTGTCATATAATGGTCTCTTTATTCTTTTTTCATGTACTTATGACAATGAGGAAGGAGCTTGGATTCAAGAAACCCGACGAAGATGCCTGGGTGCAGATGGCTTTAGAGAAGTTTTACGATCACAACAGTTCAGATTACGCACAACCAGTCTGAATTTCCTAACGTACGACTAGCATCTTCTAATGCATTAGAAAGAGTTTTATTGTTGTGTTTCTGGTCCCTCTGAAGCAAATACTTGAATACTGTACTCAACACTTGGAATTGTTTTTATTGCAGGATGTCGCAACCTTTCGGCCACAATCCGATCCGTGAAAAACATACCTTTGACAGGGTTGTGACGTGTAGGAAATATACCAATGAGTTCCCATGGCAAGTTCACTGGTTGGTTGTTTTCAAAACGTTTATCTAGTTCGTGACCAAGACATACGCGGAACGACTATTATGACGGCCAAGGCCAAACTTTACTGTCTGTTTTTCAAGATATCAGGATCTCTCACTGCAAAGCTAGTAACTGTATTGTAGGAATTTAGAAACTCTAATATAATAGTGGCAACGTGATGTTTTTTATGGAAAATGTAATTTCATATGCTCAAACGTAATTGTCATCACAGCTTAATAACAGTAGTATTCACAAGCATGTGTTGTCTCCTTATAATAAGGCTTATAGAATTTCTCTCGTCCAAATTGCTAGCAACCAAAAGTTATTTCACTAGAAATGTTCATAGTCAATGGGATGATGCATTATTGATGACATTCCAAGTTTGCCTAAAATGAAATACGAAGCAATCACAACCTTGATATTATCTCACGAAACAAGTTTTTTTTCGATTATAAAATTTGAGCTTGACCTTAAAAGGGAATCCTCTATTTAAGCTTCTTTGTAACATAACAGACCTTTACATTTTGGATGCTTGGTTTAAACTTGACATGGTATGCTTCCACTCCACACCTTATTACACGAAATGAATTTTGTAGTAATGATGATTCAAATCCAACACATGAAACCTTTTTTGAATCAAATCTTGAAAGATCCTGAATTTTTGGTGAGACCTAATCTTCTTAGATCTTGATTGCTTGAAAATCTCCTTGCTTTTGAACTTCTCTTTAAACTTAGAAATTTATTCCTTGGTGATAAACTCCAAATAAAGGTCTTAAAAACTCTCTTGATCATGAATCCAATGAAAAAACTTATTCATTTTTAAAATGAATACATGCATCCCATGACCCTTATAAAAGAGATGCCACTCATGTATCTTGCAACTTGAATAATTCTTGCCATTCCATAGTGAACTTATATAGGAAATTTTGAATCTTGATTTGGAAATCCAACTAGGAATCTGAGTTTTGTGACCAAATCTTAAGAATTTGTGAAGGTTTCAGACTTCTACCACTGGCCAAAGTAACTTGAACATTTCAATTTCCCATCGGGCTTCAAATTTGCTTGAAGAATACTTGATAGTTTTAATCATATAATATTCTCCTTGAAACAGAAATCATGAGCTTCATACTGGAACCAAATGAATTTGAAACATGGATATGATGCAGTGGCTTTCGAACTTGATCTTGTAAACTTGTGACGACAATGGACTTGAATTTGCATCTTGGAAATCAAACTTCTAATTCCTTCCAAATTGAAATTTTCTCTTGACGAACCGTTAATTAAGAACACAGAGCAAACGCATCTTTCAACCTTGGGGAGCTTACGAGGGGGAAAAGGCTTGGTAGTGGTTTAGGGATCAAAAAGGGTGAGGCCACAATCTTGCAGGACCAGAGAACCTCCACAATCACACACACAACACAGCTTTCAGGACCTTGAACTTTCTGTTGCAGTACCTACTCTCACAAATGAAACCAACAGACAAAACTAGGTAAATCGGTTAGTTATGCAAGAATGATTGACATTATATGTTATGCAAAGGGGAAAGCGAGGATCTTAGGGTCAAAAATTAGGGTACGACAGTCTTTAGTTAAGTGTCTTATTGATCCGCCATGATATCCACATTGCACATAGGGATCATACCCAGGCAGGTATGGCTTTAGAACAAGCTTCAGAGACTTGGGGACTACCAACGAGCTTTGAATCAGAGGCTGCGAAAGTTGATTGTATAACATGGGAATTGGATCAAGAGGAGCATTCTTTCTTTCCAAGTTGTTGTGAGGCCTATGTTGGCTCTGATGATGATTCGGATATCCTCGACTTTGAGCTTGCTGATTTGAAAGAGGAGTTTTCCCAGGTTGTTGGTATGGTGCTCTAGGCGTTGTTGGTTTCCTATAAGGATATCATGGCACTGGAAATTATGATCGTTGAGAAGATGGAGGACCATAATATCTTGTTGGTACATCATGAGAATACTCGACATCTATCATGACTGCATTAATTACATTCTCTTCGTCCTCTTGGGATCTGCTGAGGGATTCATTCTCACTAGCCTGGTTGCTTAAGACGTCTTGGATTATTCTGTTCTTGAGACCACTCTTGATGTGTGCTCTAACTTTCACCAAGTCAGGGAAGTCAGTTGATGTAATACCTATCATCCTTTCAAAGTACGAGCTTTGCAGGTATCCATGAACATGTCAACTAACTCTCTGTCTAAGAGTGGTGGTTGCACTTGGGCTGTTAATTCTCTCCACCGCTATGCATATCCTCTGAAGGATTGATTGTCTTTCTAAGACATATTCAACAATTGTCTTCTATCCGGAGTCACATCTAAGTTGTAGTTGTACCGCTTCAAAAAGGTGTTGGCTAAGTATTCCCATGATTGAATGTGACTCTTTTCCAGCTTCATGTACCAACCCAATGATGGCCCACTCAAACTATCTTGAAAATAATGAATTATCAACTTATCGTCACGCGTATGGGAAGCCATTTTTCGATAGAACATCACCAGATGGAGCCTTGGACAACTGTCTCCTTTGTACTTCTCGAAGTTGGGTACTTTAAACTTTGGAGGTATAACAAGACCTGGCACCAAACACATGTCATCAAGTTTCACTGTGTTAAAACCTTCCATAGCCCTTAATCTTTTCTCCAGATCACGACTTATTTTTGCGACTTCATCCACTTGAGAACGCTCCATTTTTGTTATTAGGTGGGAACCTTGAGGATCTGACATGTTCCTTGTAAATTGAAGATCCTCTTCATCAATATTAATAGTGGAGTTCTTTTGCACCATGGGGACTTCATCAGATAAAGGGATATGCACAGGTTGAGGTTGAGTATGAACATCCACTTGTTGAGGAAGACATTCAGGGGGGTGATCGTACATTGGGTTAGTCACCACAGTAAAGCCTGGTGGAGGGTCATCATTCTCCGCAACAACATGCTGAAAATTTGACATAGCTACCACAGATTCCAACGTCTGGTACTTCTCCTTTCAAGGTGTCAGTATTCCTCTTATCACTGTATGATCCTGCTTCAAAAGCTCTATCTTCCTTCAACAACTACCACTGGTTCTGAGCGGGTACTGGGAAATCAGCTTCTAATATGGGAAAAGGCGGAATGAGTTTTCTTTATTTTGGATGAAATGTAATTCATGCTGACAAATGCAAATGCAATGTATGTGAATGTATATTTATCCTGTATTTTAAAAATGATATGCATGTTGATGAATACAGATACATGAATTGACATTTTTTGTATTTATATGCAAAGAAATTGCAATGTAGGTATAGGATCTTGGGATATCAGGAGTAAATCAGCACATCCTATTAGGTAGGTCTCCCTATACTGGACAGTTCTAGATCATCTACCCATAAACCCACTTACATGATAGTTTCTAGGTTGATGGATAAGGTTCCAAGAGTCATGGACCTTAGTCGTATCTACATCATGCAACAGGCTAGCCGCTTTATGACAAGAGTGACGAAAAGGTCTCTTTTGAGCGGGGTTTTCATGTTGGTTACAACAAGGAGAGATCCTTGGGGTCCAACATTACACAACCACCAAAGCAGAAACTGGTTCTAAGATGGGGTCCTAGAGTCATGGACCCTTCATGAATCAGCGTCATGCGACAAGCTAGGTGTCTTATAATGAATATAAAAATATATATAAAAATGCAATAAAGCAGATATAAAGAAAACACATAATCAAGAAGAAGAAACAAACGAAGCTAACACACATACGAAAACCTAACTAAACTAGGGTTGACTCACTTAGGGATGGGAATTTCCCCAGCAGAGTCGCCATCTGTCGTACCTCAAAAAATGAGAACAACATCGTGAATTGCAACCGCACGCTCACGGGATGGACTTAACAGAGTCGCCACCAATTTTATTTATTCCCATATAGGGAACGGGAAAATATCAAATAAAGCCCCTAAAAGAAAGAACAAGGATATGGTCATCCCAACCAATATCTGAGTTTGAGAGTCGGTTATGCAAGGGGAAGGTATTAGCACCCCTTACGTGTGTTGTACTCAACAGGAACCGTATAGCTAGGGTCGAAAGAATGTTAGCTTATGTTAGTTTCTAATCTTCTACTTATTGAGGATAGAAAAGAGAGATATATTTTTGGATTTTTTATTAAAGAGAGACGGGACCTAAAGGTTTTTATTATTAGGGGGCTCGACAAGACTTTGCAATCTCATGCCTACGTATCCTCATAGTGCAATGAGGAACTCAGAGCCTTCGTAGTTTGGGGCTATGGTGAAAAAAAGAAAAAGGTTGCTCGCCAAGGATTGGGGAGAAAAAAGAAAAAGGTTGCTCGCCAAGGATTAGGGCGAAGAAAGAAAAAGGTTGCTCGCCAAGGATTAGGGCGAAAAAAGAAAAATGTTGCTCGCCAAGGATTAGGGTGAAAAAAGAAAAAAGGTTGCACGCCAAGGATTAGGGCAAAAAAAGAAAAAGGTTGCTCGCCAAGGATTAGGGCCCGTGTGCCTACGTAATCTCGTTGTGAAATGAAAAATCAGAGCGTCCGTAGTTCTAGGACTACAGTGAAAAATAAAAAGGTTGCTCGCCAAGGATTGGGGCCCTTGTGCCTATGTATCCTCATTGTGAAATGAGAAATCAGAGCGTCCATAGTTCTGGGACTACGGTGAAAAAAGAAAAAGGTTGCTCGCCAAGGATCGGGGCCCTTGTGCCTATGTATCCTCCTTGTGAAATGAGAAATCAGAGCTTCTGTAGTTTTGGGTAAAAAAGGTTGTTTGTTGGTCGATTTTAGAGATATATATTTAATTTCATTTGACAGAAAATATTATTTTACCCAAAACAGGTGAGGAGCGGACATTTGCATTACAACATAATGGATTTACAAATCAACATTCACGGGAAACGCCTCTTATCTCAACTCAAATAGTTTGTGGACGAAGCAATGTTTTAGCATCGTCTCAAGACACAATATGTCATGTTTATGAAAAAGCTTTTAGGATTAATCGCACGGCGGTGAGAAAAATAGTTTGATTGGTTGGATATATTTTAGGTGAATGACGAACATTTGATGAGAATTAATTGTTCAAAGAGTTACGCCAGAATGCTAGATCCTAACGGCCCCTTCTCATTCAAGTTGATTGAGAAAATTGTTTGATGGACAACGAACGCTTGATAATAATCAATTGTTCAAAGAGTTACACCAAAATGCTAGATCTTAACGGCCCTTGTTTGTCCAAGTTAATTATTCAGTGTTTTAGGAATGAAAGAAAAGAATGAAAGGTTATCTCACTGCGCGAGGCTTGAGACCGATCATTCGAGGGTTCTGCTAGAATGTTAGATTCCAACAGTCCTCTTCTTTCGTGTTTTCTTTTAAAAAAGAAGTTTTAAAGTTTTAATTTAGGAAAACATACATTAATGTTACGTTTGATTTGGATTCAAATGTAAGCCACAAGACCAGGAATAAACCGAAATTAAAGGCAATCGAATTTAGCTCTCTAACTAACTTAGAGTAAACTCGTGTGTGAATTATTCAAGAGAAACCAAGCAACAGAATATATGCATCCAAGCGGTTCTCGAGAGTTAAATTGGATATTAACCTCGAAATTGCAATACAATGGAAAATAGAAGCAGCGACCAAGTAATATTATTACTACAATAGTGTTATAATTTTTCATCAGCCCAAAATAATCGGAGAACGGAAAGCTAAAAAAAGCAAAGTATGAAAACAAATTTAACACATTACAAATGTCTATATAAAACCTAGATAAATAATTTTATATATATATATATATATATATATATATATATATATATATATATATATATATATATATATATATATATATATATAAACTAAAGTATATATACAATAAAAAAAAATATTTATGTAAATGAAATGACACTACAAGACACACATATATTTACAAATAATATATAATATGTATATATGAAACTTAATATATAAAGGTTAGAAACAGTAAGTAATCTAACTGAAACCAAATATACATATATAACTTCAAGGTTAATAGCCATTTTGCCCCCTGCCATATATGCGATGTTCGAAAAATTCCCCTGTAAAAAAAACTTGCAAAAAAGACTCTAACATTTGAAGATTCTCTCAATTTTGACTTTCATCACATCCAGTCACCAAAAACCTGCCATTTTAGCAGCGTTTTTATTTTGACCCCTGCCATTTTGGCAGCGTTTTTATTTTGACCCCTGCCATTTTGGCAGCGTTTTTATTTTGACCCCTGCCACATCAGCTTTTTTGGTGACTTGATGTGATGAAGGTCAAAATTGAGAAAATCTTCAAATGTTGGAGTGTTTTTTGCAAGTTTTTTTTTACAGGGGGGTTTCGAATATCGCCTATATGGCAGGGGGCAAAATGGCTATTAACCCTAACTTCAAAATGTATCAAAAGTATATATATATATATATATATATATATATATATATATATATATATATATATATATATAGGTGGAGATTATGTGTCATTTTTTTCTTTCTCCTCCATCATTTATTTTAATAATGGAGGAGAGAGAAAAACAAAAACTGACAATAATCTCCACCATTTATGTTAAAATCTAATAATTCAGATAATTTTTTAAGTCACTTAACAATTTTTAGCGAAAAAATGGAAGTCAATTATGTCATTTGCTATATTTATTTTATTTTATAATGATTACCCCACTAACTTCATAAATAAATTTAATTGTTCAATTTTCTATATTCATTTAGTTTATTTATTTAGTAATAATTATCCCCTAACTTGACAAGTAAATTTAGTTAATTATTTATAATAAAAGAAGTTTAATGAGAAGGGAAAGTTTAATAACATGGGAAAAAATAGACATAATTTATCTACTTTTAACATTTAACTTTCTATATTTATTTAATTTATTTTTTTAGTAATTATTATCCACTAACTTGATAAATAAATTTAGATAATTAATTATAATAAAAGAAGTTTAATGAGAAGGGAAAGTTTAATAACATTGGAAAAACTAGACTTAATTTATCCACTTTTAACATTTAATTTTCTATATTTATTTAAATTATTCATTTAGTAAAAATTATCCACTAACTTGATAAATAAATTTAACTAATTAATTATAATAAAAGAAGTTTAATGAGAAGGGAAAGTTTAATAACATGGGATTTTTAATTCAAAAAATACCTAAAAAATAAGAACTCAAAATACAGTTTCCTATTACACTAAGTCCAGTCCCAATTATTACGCTTTCCCATTACAATATAACTTATATTTTTAAAAAATTAATTAAATAAAAATTATTAAATTAATAGCAGACTTTGACCTCATTTCTATCCTTTTGGTGGAAGGGTGTGTGTGTGTGTCCTATTATCCTTTTAGTAATAGCAGACTTTGACCTCATTTCCATCCTTTTGGTGGAAGGGTCTGTGTGTGTGTGCCCTATTATCCTTTTGGTAATAGCAGGCTTTTACCTTATTTTCATCCTATTGGTGGAAGGGTCTGTGTGTCTGTGCCCTATTTTTCTTTTGGTAATAGCAGGTTGTGACCTCATTTTCATCCTTTTGGTGGAAGGGTCTGTGTGCGTGTGTGCCCTATTATCCTGTTGGTAATAGCAGGCTGTGACCTCATTTTCATCCTTTTGGTGGAAGGGTCTTTGTGTGTGCGTGTGTCTACTATCATCCTTTTAGTGATAGGCCTGTCACCCTTTTGGTGTCAGGTATCTTCTGTTATCATCCTTTGGTGATAAAGCCATTTGCAAGTGTTTCAGTGTCCACTTGAGGGTCGACATTGTTCAGTCATTCCATCTCCCAACACTTTCTTTCTTTTCGGATAAATTCGTGGTCTTCTTCATATCTAATTGTCTTCTACCTCGAAAGAACGAACGCCACAACAGTTCATATTACTCGGTTCAAGCCAATTAGATAGGGGCATCTGTCATACCCCAAATTTGTCCTAACTGTATATAATTTTCATCTGTACATCCATCCACTAACCATCATTCAAAAATCTAAAAAAATATGTTTCTCCTGCTAGTTGTCCAAACTCAGGGTATCACAAGGTTGAGTTGAAGGGAATAGAGGTTCATTTAAGGCTTATCAGGACAAGAGTATGCGCATTGGTGTTTTCAGTTGGTTAGATAAGAGTTTCTTCTTAATCATGGTCAAGATGCATTGATTCAAATGATGTGTGGTGTTGTACCCCAAATTTTACCCTCAGATTCATTGGCCTTTGTCATATCATTTTAATTTGGCCTTTTCGCATTTTATTGATCTTTAATCATGTACTTTAGCCGATTTTTTTATCATTCCATATGCATTCTTGATTCCATTTTTTATTTTTAGTTAAATATTGATCTTGAATTAATTTAGTTAGTTAACATTTTAGCTTAGTTTATATTTTAATTTTTTTTTTTTTTTTTGGTCTAAATTTAATTTAACTAGCTTAATTTTTATCAATTTTAGTTTATTTTTAATTTTAATTATTATTTAAGTTTACTTTTAGGTTTAAGTTTATTTATTATTAATTTATTTAGTTCTCATTTATTTTTCTTTTGTCAAAAAATCATTTAAAATATATAGAGAGTCCAATTTCTTTAATTTAGTAAATTTAAGTCTAAATTTAATTAGTTTAAATTGTGTTAATTTAGTTTAATTTTACTTTTATTTTAATTTTAATTATAATCACAGATTTATTTTTTCTTTTTTAAAAAAAATATTTTGTATAAATCCAATGGCCAAATCCTGCTCCATTCGTACCACATCATCCTGCAGAACCAAGAGAGGGACTTGTCAACCTGCAACAATGCTCCCACATTTTCCTCTTTTCTACAACATCCACAAGCTTGCGCTACACACTTTGCAAAACAGATCACTACTAGAGCTTCAAAAGGACCTGAAACCTCTGCCCAACCTGCTATGACAGCAACAGGACTCAACAGCAAGAAATTTGAAAAAAAAATGAGAGAAGAGATTTGTTTGTTTTTAAAGAGAATCAGCGACAATAAGGAGGGAATTCGAAGTAATCTGAAAAATCTCTACAAAACAAAAACAGAACAAGGGATTGAAAAAATTATCAACAAGAAAAGGAGATACCAAAACTAATACCTCTGTTATTAAAACCATTACTCATCATCACCAGAAAATCATTTTTTCATTAAGTCCAAACACACATCTTCCATCAGCTCCTCCCCGCAGCCCACCATCTTACTCGATAACCACAATAACATCATCTTTGTACCACTATTCCAAATCGTTCAAACACCTTCAAGAACCATTTTTCACCACTTCCTCTTCTATTCCGAAACCGTGACACCATCATTTCCCATCAACACTACGTACCAAAAACCATAAACTAACTAACCTCCTCTCCTTTAACCACCACGAATCCCCCATAAGCGGCCATCTCAGTGCCTCCACTCCACCTACCAAACAACAACAACACGCCGCCTTCATCTCGTCGCCACCGCCATACCACTCCGGTAGCCGCGAACCTCTTTCCATCTTGGTGACCACCTCTTTTCCAAAATCTCCTCCTTTCAATCCATTCCAACAAATCCCACAACCCCGATTCACTCTCAAACCTTCAATCACATTACTCAAACATCACAAACTCAAAACCCACAAATCAAACCAGATCCAGAAAGAGAAGAAGAAGAGTTGATTGAAAAAAGGAACAAACCTGAATCGAAAAAGAATCTGAGCGAGAGCACGTGACGAAGGTTGGGACGGAACATTTCTTTTTATTTTGTGAACAAAGCTTTTTTCTTTCCTTTGCATCTGTGTACTGATGGTGGCCATGGATTAAACCTAAGTGCCTCGCCTTTTTTTTTTTACTTCAGAAACCATATTGTGTTGTTGATATACCGTATCACTTAAGCTCTACTTTCACATTATTTTAAAATAGAATTTGACCTCAGTATTTAACCTTTTGTTTTAAATGAATTTTGTGGATGTGAGTTGATAAATTTGTTTCACAGCCTGCGTTGCTTTTTGAGTCCACCCTATTCTGTGAGCTTTGAAGCGTTTTAATTTATTTTGGTATGAGTGGGCTTCACAGCCAATAATGATTCCTTACGTCTGAAACCCGTTCATGCACCCTTAATCTGGTCCGCACCCCCCTCTTCTTTATTTTCTTTAATTTGTTAATTTTTGTCCTTAGAGCATTTTCATTATTATAATACTTATTTATTATTATTTTGGTGATTTGCCTTATTATCGATTCTTTATCTCATCCCTATTTCAATTTCTTGTCCATTTTCTTAATTTTTTGGGCCAATGATACAACAATATTCATGATTTAGTCAAACCGATTAAATTTTGATTTATTTGAGGCCTACTATTTACTATTTATTTATTTCGATTTATTTTATTTTTATTTCATTTTTATTCATTTTTTGGGTCAATGAGAGCCAAATATCAAGATTTATCGATTTTTGGTTTTAAATCTTATAAAGGTGAGACCTTTATTCTTTTTCTTGTCATTTTCGATTTTATTTCATTTCTTTTATTTTTATTTCATTTTTATTCATTATGTGGGTCAATGAGAGCCAAATATCAAGATTTATCGATTTTTAGTTTTAAATCTTGATAAAGGTGAGACCTTTATTCTTTTTCTTGTCATTTTCGATTTTATTTCATTTCTATTATTTTTATTTCATTTTTATTCATTTTTGGGTCAATGAAAATCAAATACTAAAGATTATTGATTTTTCGATTTAAAATCTTAGTAAAGATGAGACCTTTTTTAGTTTTCCGATTTTTATGTCTATTTCGATTTATATTCTTTTATTTTCACTTTTGGTCAATGAAAGTAAAAAATCGTTGATTATCGATTTCTCGATTAAATTTCGATTAAGATGAGACCAATTTTATTTTATGTCAACTTTAATCTCTTGTCAATATTATCTTGGTTATTATTCTTGTTCATATTATTCTTATCATATTGTTCATATCCATGTTCATGTTTATCTAACCATTTTCTTTGTTCACCATTAATCAAAATACATTAACAAATATCGAAACCCTAAAACAATAATTTGATGGACTGTTGGTTACTATACCTCGCTTGGAGATTTGGTTCAAGGCTTAGTTTAGGACACCTTGCACACACACGGCTTTCTCTTGGGCTACCTTACAATGAGACCCTTTATTTCATGTCATCCCTTGTAATTTACATGTACCCCGCTCCCCATTCTGATGTACGTATTTAATATTCTTTTGATTGTGGTTTGTTTACTAGGAGCACCCCTTGGGACTAGCATAGACAACCCATTTTCAAACTAATTCTCTATTCGTCGTCGAGCCATTTTCAAACAAACCCATTTTCAACCAAACCCTCGATTCGTCGTCGAGCCGTTTTCAAATCAACTTCTAACCAAGTCCTTTTTCAAACCAAACTCTTTTCATAACAAATAAACCCTTGATCCAACGTCAAGCGGATTTTCATAATAAAATTCAAAAACAACTAACAATTATCGCAACTCTTTTAAGGTGAAAAATGGGGGTTCAAGTCTTTGATCTTCCTTCGATTGTTTGGGTGCGAGTTCTCTTACTCGTGTGTGAGCAATTGACGCCTCTTCTTTTAATAAATCAAATCCTTTTCAAAATAACCAAGCGCATACAATAAACCCTTGATCCCACATCAAGCGGACTTTCATAATCAAACCTCAAAACGACTAACAACTATCGAAACTCTTTCAAGGTGAAAAATGGGGGTTCAAGTCTTTGATCTTCCTTCGATTGTTTGGGTGCGAGTTCTCTTACTCGTGTGTGAGCAATTGACGCCTCTAAAACACATCCAACTCGACAACCGTCCGTCCAACCATCCAAAACACTTTTCAAACCATCAAACCTTTTTAAACTCAACCACCTTAGATGAAAAAGAGAGAGAGCCAAATCTTTGACTCACTCTCCCGATTACTTAAGCCCGAGAAATCTTTCTTAAGTTCAAGTAATCGTCATCTAAACCAACCCAACTCTCCCTTTTGTTTCGTGGGCGGTCCACGAACTACGACTGTTCTGATTCTTTATTCTCGTCCAAGTAAAGATACGTAGGCACAAGATTGCGATGATCTTGGCGAGCACACTTTTTCTTTTTCCCCCGTTTGCGTCCACACTTTTTCTTTTTCCCCCGTTTGCGTCCACACTTTTTCTTTTTCCCCCGTTTGAGTCCACACTTTTTTTCTTTTTCCCCCGTTTGCGTCCACACTACCGTCTTTTTCCGTCAAACCCCGTAGTCGAACTACGATTGCTCTGATTTCTCATTCTCATCCGAATGAGCATACGTAGGCTCGAGGTCGCGATGATCTTGCCGAGCACCCTATCCTTAAACTACCCCATTTTTCCCTTAGCATCATTTCCCTTTACATTTCTGCATTTATTTTAGAGAAGAAAACAAATAAACTTAGCTAACGAGCATCGCGATTCGAATCAAGAGGTTCCCGTTGAGTACAACGGACGTGAGGGGGTGCGCGTACCTTCCCCTCACGTAACCGACTCCCAAACCCAGAATGTGGTTGCGACGACCATGTTCTTATCCTTCCTTAAAGGTTTTCTCGATATTTTCCTTTCCCTTTTTTGGGATAAATAAAGTTCGGTGGCGACTCTGTCGAACTGTTTTCCCCGCCTTTCGCACGAGGGTCGTGTCTTCGATTTAAGCGATTTATTTTTGAGGTGCGACAGATGGCAACTCTGCTGGGGATACGTTTGCTCCATGCAAGAGAGAGTCAAGTCTATCTTGATTCGAATCGCGAGCTCTTTAGCTTTGTTTATTTATTTTCTTCTCGTTTATTTGTTTGCTTATTTATTTGTTTTCCTGTTTCCTTATCTGTGTTACCTTTTGTGACATTGTTGGGTTGTTCTGATATTGGGAACTTTGTGAGATGGCTCTACACCCGAGTCTGAGTATAACCCTAGGATTAGGATGGTGGTTGTGTAGTGTAGGCTTGTGTGGTCTCTTCCGCGTGAGTTGAATTGAAAACCCCGCTTGGAGTAGATTTCCTTGGAGATATTATTATTATGGTGAATCTTTGCCATGGCGGTAATATTTTCGAGGTGGGTCGTCGATCCCAAGGACCATTAACCCAATTTACCCATGGTGGTTGGTAGCGTTGATTCTATGTGAGTTAATGCGAACGCCCCAATCAGATGAGATCCCTCGAACGTATTACTTCCTGACAGTAATATTTTCGACCTCGATCTAGGATTCTGAGAATCCTATTTAGAACCCGTGTGTCGATGGTTGTGTAGTGGGCGCCTCCGAGGAATCTTTCTCGTGGGGAAGAAACGAACACCTCACCTAGACGAGATTATTTCAAGAATATTATAGTCGGAAAAATCTTTGTCGTGGCTATAATGTTTTCGAAATATATCCATAACTCTAGGCACTTACCCGTTTTAGAAACCTACCTGTGGGTTTTCTTGATCCTAGCTGTGGTTCTTGACCCGTTCCTCCGGCCAACCTCAGAACTGTTTGAATCTGTGATATGTGATCCTGGATCTTGCATCTTGCATTGCATCTCATGTCATTGCATCTGTTACGCATCTTGCATTGCATTTTCAACCTCAGAATCTCACTTCAACTTCCTTCCTTCTCCAGTAAATCAAGCTGATTCCTCGACACCAGTACGCAACTCGAGCCAATACTAGACATATGATGGAGCAGATTCAACAAGAGCAAGCCGCCTTCAGAGAAGAATTGGACTCTATGAAGAGAAAGATTGATCAGATTCTTGAAGCCATCATGATGGCCAGAAGAGAAGAAGAACTGTGTGAAGCCGCTGCTGCCAACAACACTGTGTCTGTGCAAGGGTCACCCTCAAGGCTCTCAGTCCCTTTTCCCGACCCTATCACCTATGGGATACCTATGAACTTTACGCCTGCCGCTGAAGGAGCCATTTCTCAACCACTTCCAACATCTGGAGTCGCTGTTGGTGCTATTCCGCAAGCCCAACCTGTTGTCACTCAGATTCCTATTCCTCATGCTGAAGAAAATCTGGTAGATCAGTATGATAAGGTACAGAACTACCATACTGCTATTCCAATTGTCAATCCAACTACTGCTCAGGATTCTGAAGCCATCAAGATGTGCCGTGATCTAGCCGAAAAACTTCGAGTCATGGAGGGGCGCAACTCAGCTTCTTTGAATGCTCTGGAAATGTGCTTGGTGCCAGATGTTGTCATTCCTCCCAAGTTCAAAGTACAAGAATTCCCGAAGTACAAAGGCCTCAGTTGTCCCCACATGCATCTAAGGATGTACTGCCGCAAGATGGCTGCCTATGCCAAAGACGAAAAATGATGATCCATTGCTTCCAAGACAGTCTGTCTGGGGTATCTCTTGAGTGGTATATACAGCTAGAGCGTAGCAATGTGCACACTTGGGATGAGCTAGCTGATGCATTTATCAAGCAATACAAATACAACACTGACCTTTCTCCGAATCGTACTCAACTTCAGAGTATGGCTTAGAAGGACAACGAATCCTTTAAAGAGTATGTGCAACGTTGGAGAGAGCTAGCCGTAAGAGTGCATCCACCTCTTGTTGATTGTGAACTGATTGACATCTTCATGGGTACTTTGCAAGGCCAATACTATGAGAAGTTGATTGGTAATCTTTCTGTCAGATTCTCTGATTTGGTAATTGTCGGTGAGAGAATTGAAGAGGGTCTGAAGAGCGGAAAGATCCAAGGAGGTTCTAGCAGCCAGTCTCAAGCCAAGAAACCTTTCAATAATGGATACAAGAAAAAAGAGGGCGAAACAAATGTTGTCTCTGCTCAAAAAGGGAAAGCTCAACAAGCTCCGCCTCCAATACCTTATCAAATGCCATACTTCCAATATTCGTATGTTGTTGCTGCGCAATATGCTCTGATGCCTTATCAGCCAACTGTTCAAGCTGTTCAAGCTCCAATGCCTCAACAACAGGCTCCTCAGCAACAGTCCTATAATCAGCAAGGGTATCAATATCCTCCTCGGAATCAACAACAGAGAGCTGCTCAACAACGTCAGCCTAATCAACAGAGGACAAGGAGGTCTGATAGATACTTTGATCGTCTGCTGACGACATATGCTCAGATCTTTGCTCAATTGATGGAGAAGAGGGTAATCACTCCCAGGGACCTAGCTCCTCCAACTGTCATTCCCCCAGATTATGATGCTAATGCTCATTGTGAGTTTTATAAGGGTGCTCCAGGGCATACGATCGAGGACTGCAGAGCTTTCAAACACAAGGTTCAAGACATGATCGACTCAAAGTTTCTCACGTTCAATGGGAGGGCTCCAAACGTCATCAAAAACCCTATGCCGCCGCCAAGCTAGTGCCAGCAACAAGCCAAGTCAAATCAAGTCAAGTCAAGTTCAAGTTTCCCCAAAGAAGGCAGTCATGTTGCCATCCCATCATTTGCATTCTTGTATTTCGTCTTTATTTGTTTAAGTACTGTATGCTTTAAACATTGTCATTTGTATTTGGTTTTCTTAATGTAGTGATTATGCATGTTTTGAATCAGTTATGTCGTATTCACTCATTTTTTCCATTTTACTGCAAAACACCGACACATTTATCCACTTCACTCTCTATATCAAACTGTTGTTAGCAATGATTGGAGGGAGGATGATGAAAACGAAATACCCATAATTGCAAACCATATGCTTTCGGATAAAATCTCGTCGATGATGTACAGGCATTGTTTCAACCCCCAAACACTAGAGAGACAAGGAGTTAATCCCTAGTTAAAACACTTCGAGCCAAGAAGTAGTAGTTTCCTTCGGATATTTAAACCCTTACACTCAACCTGGGGCAGGGTAGTGTTCAATTAACCCAATTACGCATTCAAATCACAAAGCATAATCCAAAAGACATGACGGTTGTTCATCAAAGACCCATAACTTGGCAGTCACTACCCTCCAACAAAACAAAACAAAAGCAAAAAAAATCAAAAGCCTGCTAAGTCGAGTACCTCAAAAGGAGACTTAGGCAAAAATCAAGGCAATCCCGATGGACTCGAAAAGCAAAATCCGCCCATGCAAAAGTTAGGGATAAAAAAAACAAAAGAGGCCCTCAAATCCTCAACAAAAACAAAATAAAGACCAGTGACCACCATATCAAAACCAAAGGGTCACTGACATCCATCAAAAACAAAATAAGGTGACTTCCATTTCGAGCAAACCTTGAATCATTACGCTTACGCCGTCAACCCTTTTGGAAGACAAACATGTGCAGAATTAACTGAACGTAGGACTGGAGGTCATTACAAAGAAGGGGTGGGTACAAATCATACTTTGAGCCTAATATCCTTTGTTTTATAAACCTTAAACCAGACCACGTTACAACCCTCGAAAGACCTAATTGAGGTGGGTTTATTCTGAAAGCATACTATTGCAAGGTTGCGTAAACTGACTCCTCACTTATTTGCTAATCCTCAGCATTGGTGTCACTCTCCTTGCTATATCTTTCACACCACCAAAATCAGCACAGCGTCTGGACTAACGGTCCATTCGTTTCACTATCACGATACTCAGATTAATGACTCTTTTTCAAAACTTGCATGAGCATTGCATTAAGATTACCATTTGTGAATGTGCAATTTTAACTGCAAATCAGTGTTAGACATCAAAGCAATTCCAACAAGGGGAAATCAAAAAGGAACTTGAACTTTCAGTGGTGCCGACCCGAAGCAAGACTCCCTCAAAACCCTCAGGCTGGGGCAAATCCTTCAATAGCCCAATCAGGGGCAAGCTATCTCAAATCACATCAAAGTTCAACCTCTAAAGGTCAGACTGTTTCAGAATTGGTTAATCAGGGGCAGACCATTACCATGTTCAGACTGGGGCAAGATCCATTGCAGCAGGCAAATCCCTTTGTATCTTTAAGTTGGTCAAGCAGGCCAGCCTGACCATCAAGCACAAAGTGGTGGTCCTCTCAGGAATGAGCTCATCAAGTGATCAAACTTGGGGCATCAAGAGCATCTTCATCTCCTTCAATCATGGCGTCTTCAAACAGACTAAGTGTCGAGGAAATCAAATCCCTCCCTCCACCCAAAGTCCAATTCGCATTGGTAACTACCAAAATTCCACCATGCTGGCACCTCTCCAGATATATCCAATCACTCGTCTGCAATCATATGCATCATACACATCATACGCATCACATTCGACATCATAAACATCATCTACATCATACGCATCCCAAAAACCCAATCATACTCCCCCAGCACTTGCATCTTCGCGCGTCAGCATTTGCATTGCACATCATTACAAAATCAAGCATTCATATGCATAGGTCAAGATCCAGGATCAATCTCAAGACTGCAAGAAGATGTTCAGCCCAGCCAGGGGCATCTTCATCAATCTGTGGGTGTTCCTCACAAAGTTATATCTCAAAACCAAGACGATCTGCAACCCAGGCAGGGGCATCTTCTTCAAGTTCATGGGCGTTCCTCATGAAGTTATTTCAACCTTTTGTTGATGATACTGTGATCTCCAAGCAAGTCAGTGGGCGTTCCTCATTGAGTTGTGTTCCTCAACCTTTTATTGATGAAGTTGTCATCCTTAGCCTAACCAATAAACACTCATCCGAGTCAGTGGGCGTTCCTCATTGAATCGTTTCTTCAACCTTTTGTTGATGTCTCCAAATAATCATCACTCATCATATCCCCAGCAAACTTGACCTTTTGTCAATTACCTTACTATCATCCTTTTGGTGGTAGCCAAACCCTGTCAATTATACTTAACCTTCATCCTTTTTGGTGTTAGCACCTCTCAAAAACAGAAATTTCCTATCATCATTTTGGTGGTAGCCGTTCTTGTCAAATCAACCTAACCTTCATCCTTTTGGTGTTGGTAACCCTCAAAATCAGAAACTTACTATCATCCTTTTCGTGGTAGTCATTCATATTGTCAACTTAACCTTCATCCTTTTGGTGTTGGTCCTCACAAGTGGGAAATTCCTATCATCTTTTTTGTGGTAGTAGCTTGTTTTTTGATCCATCATCCTTTTGGTGTCGCCGATCCGTAAACACTTGGTCTGTGTGTCATCCTTTTGGTGAGTGACAACCTTTGTTATCGTTTTGCTTGCTGTTATCCTTTTGGTAGTAGTAAGTTGTGTTTACTATCATCCTTTTGGTGATAGGTCTGTCATCCTTTTGGTGTCGGATAGCTGTGTGTGTGCCCTATTATCCTTTTGGTAATAGCAGGCTTTGACCTCATTTTCATCCTTTTGGTGGAAGGGTCTGTGTGCGTGTGTGCCCTATTATCCTTTTGGTAATAGCAGGCTTTGACCTCATTTTCATCCTTTTGGTGGAAGGGTCTATGTGCGTGTGTGCCCTATTATCCTTTTGGTAATAGCAGGCTTTGACCTCATTTCCAACCTTTTGGTGGAAGGGTCTGTGTGTGTGTGCCCTATTATCCTTTTGGTAATAGCAGACTTTGACCTCATTTCCATCCTTTTGGTGGAAGGGTCTATGTGTGTGTGTGCCCTATTATCCTTTTGGTAATAGCAGGCTTTGACCTCATTTCCATCCTTTTGGTGGAAGGGTCTGTGTGTGTGTGTGCCCTATTATCCTTTTGGTAATAGCAGGTTGTGACCTCATTTTCATCCTTTTGGTGGAAGGGTCTGTGTGCGTGTGTGCCCTATTATCCTGTTGGTAATAGCAGGTTGTGACCTCATTTTCATCCTTTTGGTGGAAGGGTCTTTGTGTGTGCGTGTGTCTACTATTATCCTTTTGGTGATAGGCATGTCACCCTTTTGGTGTCAGGTATCTTCTGTTATCATCCTTTGGTGATAAAGCCATTTGCAAGTGTTTCAGTGTCCACTCGAGGGTCGACATTAATCAGTCATTCCATCTCCCAACACTTTCTTTCTTTTCGGACAAATTCTTGGTCTTCTTCATATCTAATTGTCTTCTACCTCGAAAGAACGAACGCCACAACAGTTCATATTACTCGGTTCAAGCCAATTAGATAGGGGCATCTGTCAAACCCCAAATTTGTCCTAAATGTATATAATTTTCATCTGTACATCCATCCACTAACCATCATTCAAAAATCCAAAAAAAATGTTTCTCCTGCTAGTTGTCCAAACTCAGGGTATCACAAGGTTGAGTTGAAGGGAATAGAGGTTCATTTAAGGCTTATCAGGACAAGAGTATGTGCATTGGTGTTTTCAGTTGGTCTGATAAGAGTTTGTTCTTAATCATGGTCAAGATGCATTGATTCAAATGATGTGTGGTGTTATACCCCAAATTTTACCCTCAGATTCATTGGCCTTTGTCATATCATTTTAATTTGGCCTTTTCGCATTTTATTGATCTTTAATCATGTACTTTAGCCGATTTTTTTTTATCATTCCATATGCATTCTTGATTCCATTTTTTATTTTTAGTTAAATATTGATCTTGAATTAATTTAGTTAGTTAACATTTTAGCTTGGTTTATATTTTAATTAAATTTTAATTTTAATTTAATTTATTTTTTATTTTGGTCTAAATTTAATTTAACTAGCTTAATTTTTATCAATTTTAGTTTATTTTTAATTTTAATTATTATTTAAGTTTAATTTTAGGTTTACGTTTATTTATTATTAATTTATTTAGTTCTCATTTATTTTTCTTTTGTCAAAAAATCATTTAAAATATATAGAGAGTCCAATTTCTTTAATTTAGTAAATTTAAGTCTAAATTTAATTAGTTTAAATTGTGTTAATTTAGTTTAATTTTACTTTTATTTTAATTTTAATTATAATCACAAATTTATTTTTTCTTTTTAAAAAAAAAATATTTTGTATAAGTCCAATGGCCAAATCCTGCTCCATTCGTACCACATCATCCTGCAGAACCAAGAGAGGGACTTGTCAACCTGCAACAATGCTCCCACGTTTTCCTCTTTTCTACAACATCCACAAGCTTGCGCTACACACTTTGCAAAACATATCACTACTAGAGCTTCAAAAGGACCGAAAACCTCTGCCCAACCTGCTATGACAGCAACAGGACTCAACAGCAAGAAATTTGAAAAAAAAAAGAGAAGAAATTTGTTTGTTTTTAAAGAGAATCAGCGATAATAAGGAGGGAATTCGAAGTAATCTGAAAAATCTCTACAAAACAAAAACAAAACAAGGGATTGAAAAAATTATCAACAAGAAAAGGAGATACCAAAACTAATACCTCTGTTATCAAAACCATTACTCATCATCACCAGAAAATCATTTTTTCATTAAGTCTAAACACACATCTTCCATCAGCTCCTCCGCGCAGCCCACCATCTCACTCGATAACCACAATAACATCATCTTTGTACCACTATTCCAAACCGTTCAAACACCTTCAAGAACCATTTTTCACCACTTCCTCTTCTATTCCGAAACCGTGACACCATCACTTCCCATCAACACTACGTACCAAAAACCATAAACCAACTAACCTCCTCTCCTTCAACCACCACGAATCCCCCATAAGCGGCCATCTCAGCGCCTCCATTCCACCTACCAAACAACAACAACACGCCGCCTTCATCTCGTCGCCACCGCCATACCACTCCGGTAGCCGCGAACCTCATTCCATCTTGGTGACCACCTCTTTTCCAAAATCTCCTCCTTTCAATCCATTCCAACAAATCCCACAACCCCGATTCACTCTCAAACCTTCAATCACATTACTCAAACATCACAAACTCAAAACCCACAAATCGAACCAGATCCAGAAAGAGAAGAAGAAGAGTTGATTGAAAAAAGGAACAAACCTGAATCGAAAGAGAATCTGAGCGAGAGCACGTGACGAAGGTTGGGACGAAACATTTCTTTTTATTTTGTGAACAAAGCTTTTTTCTTTCCTTTGCATCTGTGTACTGATGGTGACCATGGATAAAACCTAAGTGCCTCTCCTTTTTTTTTTACTTCAGAAACCGTGTTGTGTTGGTAATATACCGTATCACTTAAGCTCTACTTTCACATTATTTTAAAATAGAATTTGACCTCAGTATTTAAACTTTTGTTTTAAAATGAATTTGGTGGATGTGAGTTGATAAATTTGTTTCACAGTCTGCGTTGGTTTTTGAGTCCACCCTATTCTGTGAGCTTTGAAGTGTATTAATTTATTTTGGGATGAGTGGGCTTCAAAGCCCATAATGATTCCTTACGTCTGAAACCCGTTCATGCACCCTTAATCTGGTCCGCACCCCCCTCTTCTTTATTTTCTTTAATTTGTTAATTTTTTTCCTTAGAGCATTTTCATTATTATAATACTTTTTTATTATTATTTTGGTGATTTGCCTTATTATCGATTCTTTATCTCATCTCTATTTCAATTTCTTGTCCATTTTCTTTATTTTTTGGGCCAATAATACAACAATATTCATGATTTAGTCAAACCAATTAAATTTTGATTTATTTGAGGCCTACTATTTACTATTTATTTATTTCGATTTATTTTATTTTTATTTCATTTTTATTCATTTTTTGGGTCAATGAGAGCCAAATATCAAGATTTATCGATTTTTGGTTTTAAATCTTGATAAAGGTGAGTCCTTTATTCTTTTTCTTGTCATTTTCGATTTTATTTCATTTCTTTTATTTTTATTTCATTTTTATTCATTTTTTAGGTCAATGAGAGCCAAATATCAAGATTTATCGATTTTTGGTTTTAAATCTTGATAAAGGTGAGACCTTTATTCTTTTTCTTGTCATTTTAGATTTTATTTCATTTCTATTATTTTTATTTCATTTTTATTCATTTTTGGGTCAATGAAAATCAAATACTAAAGATTATCAATTTTTCGATTTAAAATCTTAGTAAAGATGAGACCTTTCTTAGTTTTCCGATTTTTATGTCTATTTCGATTTATATTCTTTTATTTTCACTTTTGGTCAATGAAAGTCAAAAATCGTTGATTATCGATTTCTCGATTAAATTTCGATTAAGATGAGACCAATTTTATTTTATGTCAACTTTAATCTCTTTTCAATATTATCTTGGTTATTATTCTTGTTCATATTATTCTTATCATATTGTTCATATCCATGTTCATCTTTATCTAACCATTTTCTTTGTTCACCATTAATCAAAATACATTAACAAATATCGAAACCCTAAAACAATAATTTGATGGACTGTTGGTTACTATACCTCGCTTGGAGATTTGGTTCAATGCTTAGTTTAGGACACCTTGCACACACACGGCTTTCTCTTGGGCTACCTTACAATGAGACCCTTTATTTCACGTCATCCCTTGTAATTTACATGTACCCCCGCTCCCCATTCTGATGTACGCATTTAATATTCTTTTGATTGTGGTTTGTTTACTAGGAGCACCCCTAGGGACTAGCATAGATAACCCATTTTCAAACTAATTCTCGATTCGTCGTCGAGCCATTTTCAAACAAACCCATTTTCAACCAAACCCTCGATTCGTCGTCGAGCCGTTTTCAAATCAACCTCTAACCAAGTCCTTTTTCAAACCAAACTCTTTTCATAACAAATAAACCCTTGAACCAACGTCAAGCGGATTTTCATAATAAAATTCAAAAACAACTAACAATTATCGCAACTCTTTTAAGGTGAAAAATGGGGGTTCAAGTCTTTGATCTTCCTTCGATTGTTTGGGTGCGAGTTCTCTTACTCGTGTGTGAGCAATTGACGCCTCTTATTTTAATAAATCAAATCCTTTTCAAAATAACCAAGCGCATACAATAAACCCTTGATCCCACGTCAAGCGGACTTTCATAATCAAACCTCAAAACGACTAACAACTATCGAAACTCTTTCAAGGTGAAAAATGGGGGGTTCAAGTCTTTGATCTTCCTTCGATTGTTTGGGTGCGAGTTCTCTTACTCGTGTGTGAGCAATTGACGCCTCTAAAACACATCCAACTCGACAACCGTCCGTTCAACCATCCAAAACACTTTTCAAACCATCAAACCTTTTCAAACTCAACCACCTTAGATGAAAAAGAGAGAGAGCCAAATCTTTGACACACTCTCCCGATTACTTGGGCTCGAGGAATCTTTCTTAAGTTCAAGTAATCGTCATCTAAACCAACCCAACTCTCCCTTTTGTTTCGTGGGCGTACCACGAACTACGACTGCTCTGATTCTTTATTCTCATTCGATTAAAGATACGTAGGCACAAGATTGCGATGATCTTGGCGAGCACACTTTTTCTTTTTCCCCCGTTTGCGTCCACACTTTTTTTCTTTTTCCCCCTTTGCGTCCACACTACCATCTTTTTCCGTCAAACCCCGTAGTCGAACTACGATTGCTCTGATTTCTCATTCTCGTCCGAATGAGCATACGTAGGCCCGAGGTCGCGATGATCTTGCCGAGCACCCTATCCTTAAACTACCCCCATTTTCCCTTCACTACGCCAAAATTGATCTTTTGTATCGCCTAATTTAATAGCGCTTTTAAAGAAAGTGCTATTAAAAAGGGAACACAGACATCTATAATAGCACTTTATAGTCAGACGCTATTATAGGATGCAGACAATGTAATTTTGATAGCGCTTTGTTAAAAAACGCTATTAATAAATTTCACTAAAATAGCGCTTTTTTAAAAACACTATTAATATTCTCAATTAAGATAACGCTTTTTTAAAAACTCTATTAATATGTTCAATTAAGATAACGTTTTTTTTGAAAATGCTATTAATTTACTATTCTATGCTCCATAAAGATACCACTTTGTTAGAAACGCTATTAATTTATCACTCTATGATAGCATTCATGTTAAAACGCTATTTATTATAGAATATATAATAAATAATAAATAATATAAATAATACATTTTAAATAATATAAATAATGAGAAAAACTTGCGTAGGAACGAATTTAAATCCTGAGTGTTACAAACAGCTAATAAGAATGAGAGAAAATATTAAATTTTTTTAAAATTTAATTTATTTTTAATTTGGATTTATGGGTGGTTGTGATTATGGAGGAGAGAGAATATTATTTTTTTAATTTTTAATTAATTAAAAATATATAATTGGTTGTTTCTAAAACCAAGTGTTAGGTTTGTGTCTAGCTAAGTTTTTTCCTATAAATAATACTTTTAAAGACTTGTATTTTTCTTTTCCTCAGCAAAATAATTTATGTTTTGCATCAATAATCTGGTTTAATCGAAACTCAGAAGAAAGAGTGTATGGAAGAAGCAATGGAATTGGAATCATCAACGACCACAGATCTTGACGAACTCGATCCTTCTTCAACATTCCTAGATCTCACGAGTTACCAGCTTCACGACCTTGACTCAGTCGAGTTACCTCCCAACCTCACCGAGTTAGACCTCGCCGCGAATCATTTATCTAACCTAGACCCTCGCATAGGCCAATTATCTGATCTCAAAAAGCTCTCTCTCTCCGTAAAACCTAGTCACCGACGCCGTCGTTGTTCCTCTCTCTTCCTGGAATGCCCCTTCCTCTCTCGAGGTACTTTTGTTTTCGTTTATCATTCTCTGTAAAGTCCTGTTTGGATGCGTTTTAATTGCTTAATTGAAACGTGATTTTTGGTTGATTTGTTATTGGAGTTGGTGTTTCGTGATAATCAGTTAAAGAATGTTCCTTATGTAAGCATATTTAAGAGGCTTTTGGTTTTTGATGTCTCTTTCAACGAAATTGCGTCGTTACATGGTGTGTCTAGGGTTTCTAATACTTTGAAGGAGCTCTATGTATCGAAAAATGAAGTTACAAAAATCGAGGAGATCGAACATTTTCATGAGTTGCAGATTTTGGAACTAGGTTCTAACAAATTGCGGGTTAGTTAGTTAGTTATATTGTGCGTGTCAATGTGATTGCGTTGATTTTTCTTTTCTGGTTGTATTTATGAAGTTGAGTTTTTGGTTTTTCAGGTGATGGAGAGTTTGGAGAACCTTGTGAATTTGCAGGAGCTGTGGCTTGGACGTAATCGGATTAAAGTTGTGAATCTATGTGGTTTGAAATGCATTAAGAATATTAGTTTGCAAAGCTATCGTCTTACTTAGATGGTTGGATTTGAGGTATGATAGACTAGTGAGAAGTTCACTGCATCAAGCCTTCCCTCTGTCACTCAGAAATATCAGTGTTATTTTCATTCTTCTTAGAACTAATACATCTTTATATGGTTAAAACATGAGTTCAATGTGCAGATATTTTCCCCTAGAATTAGAATCAGATTTTGCTTTCGATTTTCTTGCTGCAACTTTCCTTTCAATGTCAATTTTTTAGTTATTATGGACCTGACTTAATTCATTGTTTTGGTTTCTGAAGTGAGGTTTTGGAGATATAATAGAATGAACTCGCACACTTCCTACCTTACTCCAATCAAGATCCCTTGGAATATGAACCCTTTCGTTTTGTTCATCATGTTTATCCAACTATGTCTCCAAATTGAGTGATTTCATTGTTTTGATCAAGTCTTCATTTGGTTCTGTTGGAATTTTCAACATAGGCAGTACTTGTTTCTTTTTCTCATCATCAATCATTGTTATACTAGGTAACTTGTTTATTTCTTCTGTCTTTTTTGTTTTGTTTTGTTTTTATTTTCTACCATGTAATTCAATTAATTAGTGTTTTTCATCTTTTAGAACTGTTTCTTTTGTGTATACGCATGTTTTTCTCTGCCTCATTTGTAGCAAAGGGCACCACTCCCTTGAATGGGAACTGATACTTCTGAAGTGGTAGAGCCATTACCAGATCCCCGCTCTTTTAAGGTACATAACAATTAACATAGTTCAATTCAAGTATGTTTATGTGGATATGTGATTGTTTTTTTACAATCACTTGAATATTGTAACCAAGTATTTTATTGATTGTGATACATGTTCAAAGGTACATCGAAGATTATGCACAGAACTCAGGAAATTAGTTGCTAGAGTCCTAAGGATATTTCCGTAGATAGAGGAAACGCGCCCTCGGTCCTCATCAGGAATAGTAGCTCTGTGTTTGCTAACCAAAACACTTGATGAAGCCAACAAGCTTCTGCGAAATTGCGCTGAATCTAGTATACTCTGCCTGGTGTGTAGCTCTTTCTAGTATATTTCAGCTGGAAACAGTTATTTGAACTTTACTATTCTGCGTCGATAATATCTTAAGCAACACAGAATCAAGACCGCTATTTAATTTTCATGAAAGTTCCTGAATTTTTATACAGATTCTCTAATGTTGTTCTATCATAACCTATTGAGCAACTAAAGTTGTATACGTACAATCTTATCAATGATTCTATGCTAGTGTGTTATAATTTTATTTTTGACAGGCAATAATAGGGGAGTCGATATTGTCAAAATGCCAAAAGGCAAGAAAGTCATTAGAGAAAAGCTTAGTCCAGATTCAGGATTTAGTTCCTGTTATGTTGGCTGTAGAGGTTAGTAATAATTTGGTTATTAAAATTTATAAAAAAATCCACATAATTCTGAAGAATTTGTTACCTAGTTCGGTAATAGGGACAGTTGCATATGTGGATATAGAAATGGTTTGATGAGGGTAATGTTATATGCCCGAAAACGATCTTCAAGTCATTGATCTCTCACACAACTCTCTGTCTGGTACCATTCCGTTCAGCATTGTTTAGTGCTTTCAGTTGTATGCTCTTATACTTAATAACAACAATCTTTCTGGCATAATTCAACCAGAGTTTGATGTATTGGATATTTTGAGGATACTAGATACAAGCAACAATAGGTTTTCGGGGGCTATTCCACTCACTTTGAGGATACTAGATATAAGCAACAATAGGTTTGTCGCACAACAAGTTTTCTGGCTTTATACATGATATTAATTGGAAGAGTAGCTTATTGTTTAACACAAGGGATGTTACTGTTAATGTTAAAGAAGAGCCTTTGGTTGATGCGAGAAGGGTTGGACCAAGAGTTTCAGTAGTTGTTTCACATAACAACCAACTCAGTTTCACATACGATCTTTCATCAATGTTTGGAATCGATCTATCCAATAACTTGTTGCATGGAGAGATTCCAAGGGGCATATTTGGCTTAGCTGGTCTAGAATATCTGAATTTGTGGGGAAATTTTCTCAATGGACAGCTTCCTGGTTTGCAAAAAATGCGAAGTTTGAAAGTCATAGATTTGTCGCATAATTCCTTATCAGGACATATCCCGGGAAACATTTCCAGCCTTCAAGATCTAACCATCTTGAATCTGTCTTACAGCTGTTTCTCTGGATATGTTCCTGAGAAGAAAGGTTATGGAAGATTTACCGGCGCATTTTCTGGCAATCCATATTTATGCTTGGAGTCTTTGAGTGGAATATGTGATGATGGAAGGATTCCATCTAATCAAGGCAGTTATTTTAAGGAAGATAAGATGGATAAACCTATATCTGTCAGGATTTTCTTTATCAGTACCTTTGTTAGTTTTAATTTTGGTGTTGTTATTCTATTCTGTTCTGCTCGAACAAGAAAGTACATTCTCCAAACCAAAGCTTGATCGTTACTTTACTCACACTTTGGATTGTTTCTCTAATGATGAATCTATTGACTTTGAGTTGTAGTGACATCAATGTCTCAGTAGCAGAAACTGCCGCAAATTCACACAACCACCACTCACTGCGATTTATATCTCCGAACGCCTTCGAAAACAACTCCAACGCTTCAAGTTGCAGTAACAAATACAACAACGCATAGCAGAAGGCTCACGGTTGACAACGGCAACAATAATCCCGATTCTAACAATGGCCAGACTCACCGGTTTTCTCGATATGACTTTGTTTTCGTCAGCTTCAGATTCATAAAATTTATTTTATATGATGTTGGATTGCTGTCTGTTGTTATCTCCATACGCAGGTTTCGAGTCGGATGCGTGATTGGAATGCATCAAAGCTATGACAACATAACTCATACGAGAGTGACTCGCATAGCAGTAACACTATAACAATTGGAAAACCAGCTATAGAAGTTCAAGCTTCTAGAACCTATTCTCTGAATTGGCGGTATCTTGCAGATTGAGCTTTTGGAAAGGGTACAGAGCCAAGAAATGGATGGTTTGCTATACATTCGTGTTCCTCATGTTCAAGCTCTAGGGATTAAAGTTGTCACCAACAAAAGTACCTTTGCTGCATAATCAGTGAATCAATCATGGCTTCACACTCCGGGAACTAACATCATTCGGATTACCTTTGTTTATCGTCGGTTACGAAATGTGAAGTTGGTTTTCTATCTGTCATTGGTTTATGTGCAGGTTGTGAAGTTTCGATTAAAGAGTTAATTTCGATCTGGTTTTCGTCATGATGTTGCCAAATTCTCCACAAGCAGCGGTCGTGATAACGGTTTTGGAGTAACTCATCTTCATTTTCGTCTTCGCAACGCCGCACTCAACAATCAACCCAATATCATCTTCGGCTTTTGCTCTCAGGTTTTATAGAATACCCAGTCAAAGAAGTTCAGGATAACTTATCGCAAAGATTAATAGTTTCGTCTTCGGTTTCAACTTGCTGTAAAGCTTGGGGTTCAAACTGAACATATTACCGCTTTGATTCTACACTGTGAATAATATCATTGACGGTACTGCATTACTTACGGTAACAATTTCGTAGTAACTTTTTCCTCGCACTTTGGATTGTTTCTCCAATGATGAATCTATTGACTATGTTTTTATGTTTATTTTACAGTGTTGTTAAATTAACACTTTTCAACTGACTGTCTTAGTCATTATGATTCGGAGGACCTATAGATGCTACGTAAAGACATAGATGTCGATTTTTACCAAAGTTTTGTGTATTTTTCAAACATAAATATGATACTTTTCTATCTTAATAATTCCCAAATTTGAAACTACTATTAATATAAAAGGCTGTGTTTTGTTCTCCCTGAATGAAATTAATTTAGGTGACGAAACTACGTGTGCTAACGCCAACAGAATGAAGCAGCGGAGGATGGCGAAAAGGGTTGTCAAAGAAAAGCGAGTTGCCTCTCCATTGGACAAATGTAATCAAATTTCAAGTGATGCTGTTGATGGTATGAAATAAGCTCGTTGGTAAGCATATACGTGTAGCTCTTGAGTAA
Source organism: Lathyrus tuberosus (assembly GCA_022829125.1). Classification (NCBI taxonomy): domain Eukaryota; kingdom Viridiplantae; phylum Streptophyta; class Magnoliopsida; order Fabales; family Fabaceae; genus Lathyrus; species Lathyrus tuberosus. Next base: position 877,644 of record JALAZF010000308.1, on the reverse strand, counting down.
GTGAACTGAAAATATACTAGGTTGTAGCAGTAATCACAAAAAAGGATGTAATTTATAGTATTGCTTTTGTGCATGATGTGTTGTTGCTCTTAATGCAGTGATCATATATTTAACCATTATAGATGGAGGGATGGCTTTACAAACTAAACCATATCTGTGTTTGTTGTTGTATGATAATTAACTCCAGAATTTTCTTGTTGTTTAAGCTTTAAGTTTCAATTGTGAATTGAATACTATTAATCTTTTAGCCGAAATTGTGTGATTATCATTTTGGTATGTTTTAACGGGTGTAGAGATCACTAGTTTTTTATACACTCTGCTGTTATATTTGATTATCATGATTATTCTTAATATTTTACAGGTTGAACAAGCCTGCTCTGCTCTTTCAGCCCTTGCCTCTGATGATTCTGTCGCACTGCAGCTGATGAAGGCAGACATCATGCAACCTATTGGAGAGTGAGAGAGGTTGTATACCTTAGGTTTTTTACTTCTTGAACTTGAATTGATTTTTGACTTGTGTGATGTAATGAATTTTCCATTTGTTCGTGCATTAATTTTGTGAAGTCTACAAAGTCTTGGAGAGGCAAAACATGAAGAAAGAGTGCATATAGTCAAGATATGGTTATGTGAAAAGTCATGTGTTTTGTGCTTATTAGTACTCAATATTAATGTCATAAACGATGAACAAATTTGTTTGAATTTTAGTTTATAATTTATTCAATGCAACATAAATTGTTACACCGCCCTTATCTTTTCTCTATATATGTTATGATATTTGTAAACAAGTGGATTTGGTTTAAAATGTTATTTGGTATTGATGGATCATAATATGTATGCAATGAGTAACTTCAAGCGTTATTTGGTATTGAATTGAATGTATCTTTTTGATATTTGCAAATCAAAAGAATGATTTTGTGTAAAAAAAAAACGTGTACTATAATAGTGTTTTGTAGAGAGTGCTATTAATAAAACATTTTATAATAGCACTTTTAAGAGAGAGTGCTATCAAACATGTGCCATATGTTAGCGCTTTCGTTGAAAGTGCTATCAAACACCTGTCATATATTAGCGCTTTGTTTGAAAGTGCTATCAAACATGTGCCATATAGTAGCACTTATTTTGAAAGTGCTATCAAATGTGTGCTCTATAATAACGCTTATTTTGAAAGTCCAATAAAAAAACGCGCAAAATGCCCACTTCAATAGCGCTTAAGGAAAAACGCTATTAAAAACGGGTACTTTAATAGCGCTTTAAAAGTACTATTAAACAAAAAAAAATTTACAACAGCGGCGCGGTTAATAGCGCTATTAAAAAAAAAATGCTATTAAATAGCTTATTTGGCGTAGTGCTTAACATCATTTCCCTTTACATTTCCGCATTTATTTTAGATAAGAAAACAAACAAACTTAGCTAACGAGCATCGCGATTCGAATCAAGAGGTTTCCGTTGAGTACAACGGACGCGAGGGGGTGCGCGTACCTTCCCCTCACGTAACCGACTCCCGAACCCAGAATGTGGTTGCGACGACCATGTTCTTATCCTTCCTTAAAGGTTTTCTCGATATTTTCCTTTCCCTCTTTTGGGATAAATAAAGTTCGGTGGCGATTCTGTCGAACCGTTTTCCGCGCCTTTCGCGCGAGGGTCGTGTCTTCGATTTAAGCGATTTATTTTCGAGGTGTGACATAATTTAATAACTAATTATGATAAAAATTGTTTGTAGACAATAATGATAACGCAATATCACATATTTATATGTAGAGTGATTATGGATAGAACAATAATAAATAGTAAAATAATAATAATAATTTAAATTATTAATTAAAATCTATATTATTACAATAAATGAGTGAATGAATTTAATTAAAGAATAGTATTTACAAAATAGGAAAAAAAAGTAATTCAAAGATTTATGATTATGGATAGAACAATAATAAATAATAAAATAATAATAATAATTTAAATTATTAATTAAAATCTATATTAATACAATAAATGAGTGAATGAATATAATTAAAGAATAGTAGTTACAAAATAGAAAGAAAAAAAAGTAATCTAAAGGTTTATGATATTTTGTAACTCCTTTTCTTTTAAGTAATTCAAAAGTTTATGAGTTACATAATCACATATTTTGTAACTCCTTTTAATTATAAGTAGTTCAAAGGTTTTTGATATTTTGTAACTCTTTTTCTTTAATTATATTTATAATCATATATTTTGTTCTATCCATAATCACTCTACATATAAATATGTGATATTGAATTATCATCATTGTCTACAAACAATTTTTTTGGTGGTATGCTTCGATTTTGTATAAAGTTTTTTTTTCTATTCATGCCTTTTTATTGATTTTTGTGGAAGAATACAAACTCAAATTATTTTATTTAAATATTTAAACTCTCTTTTTTATTGATTTAACTTTTGTTAATTTAATATTTTAACTTTTTAATTTTCTTTTATTTCTTGATATGAATATGTTTTTTTTTAATGTGAATTAGATGAAGAGGATAGATTTATGTTGCATCATTTTTATTTGAGAAGTCTATGAAATGGTTGTTCATGTAAGTATATATTTTTGTATGTAATAATTGTATAAATCAATTATTTTTCTTTTGATATATTTTTTGTTAGTTTGTTTTTCTATCTTCCTTTCTCATTTTCTTTTATTTATTAATGTGTGGTTATTTTTCATGTGAACCAGGAAAAAAAAAGATAAATCTAAATAATGAATGAAATTGATGTGCTGACAAACTGATAAACCAATGACATATATTACAAATTTTTATCTGATGAAACCTACTGCAACATTTTCTTCAGAAAGATTTTTCAAGAATCATTTGACCTCCATGATTTAGTTTTTTATTTATAATTGATCTTTTCAGCTTTTATTTGTTTTCTTTTATTTTTGTCATTTATTTTATTTTTTCTTTCATTTTTTAATATAGTGGGATGCGAGTCGCCCTTCCACTATTGTAATTTTCTTCTTCTTTTTGTTAACTAAGATTGTATTTATAATAAAAAATATTATATGTTTTGTTAATAAGATATGATTGAATTTATTATTAATTTAAATATAATTAATATTGATATGGAATAAATTAATTTAATGAATAAAATTGTATTATCATAATAAATTCATAGTATTGGAATTCTTCATATTATATTCATTTTAAAGTTTTAATTCACTTTTTAAGTTGATTGTCTTGAAGAGAATTATATTAATATTTATATATTTTTTGTTCAATATTATGTACCAATTAGATATTATTAGAGATTTAGATGATTGTCAAGTGAAAAATAAGTTGTATAAGAAGAAGGATATTTTTTTATAATGTTTAGTATTACTATAATAAATTTATGGTATTGAATATATTTATATTAAATTATATTACACTTTATTTACGATTTTTTTTCATCTTTTTAGTTGACTGTATTGAACATAATTATATTTTTTGGATTAAAATACCTTTTACTCTAAAATATTTTATTGTATAGAATTAAAAATATTATTTAAAAAAGATATTTGATACTAATTTTAAAATAAATACTTGAGCTCTTTAAATATTTTTTATTCCATTAAATAAAATATATAAGGTATGTTTTTGAAGATACTGACTAATTATTATATTATTAACTAAAAAATCTCATCATTTTTTCTTTATTATTGACTAGCCACTATTTATTACCATACTTATGATTTCTTTAATTTTTTGTTTGCTGAATTAAAAAAATTCATTGTATTAAAACTGATAAGTTAGATTTTTTATTATTCATATTCTAAATTGATAATTAAATGTGAAACAATATATGTAAAGCCCATATATATATATATATATATATATATATATACATACATACATACATCAAAGCATATATTATACATGAAATTCACGTTTGGTACTGAAATATACAATAAGTTCCTAGTAAACACATTATACATATACATGCCCACCAAGCCTAGATACAAAAAAACTACGGCATAGTATATCTACAAGATGTTTCAAAGCTAAATACTAAGAACTAGATCAAATAATGATCTCAAAAATCTCCACAACGGAAGCCTTGCCACACAAAAGCTACGATCTGTAAGGAAAGTCAAACAACCTTGTCCTTACCCTTCGCTGAACCTGCAGAACCTGTGATGTAAACAACAACAGTGGGGTGAGATACATCAAATCTCAGTGAGTTCTCTATCTTATATATGGATTCTCTCGGCCTTACAAGGTTCTAATCAATACCTAACTCAAGTCGGGGAAAAAGGAACTAGACATTGAGTTCAAACATTTCTGACTAGAGAAACAATCGTGCAATACCCAAAACGACATACAAGTTAAGAATCTTCTCCCCGACCAGCCATACGAGGCAATTACAACGCGGGTCACGGATTCTTAACGTAGATAACTTCTCCCCGGCCAGCCATACAAGGCAAATACAACACGGGTCACGGTTATCTACAGTTGGAACTTCTCCCCGGCCAACCCACACAAGGCAAATACAACACGGGTCACGGTTCCAACCACTAAGTAACTTCTCCCTGACCAGCCCACACAAGGAGCACTTCAACACGGGTCATGGTTACTTACTTAATAAATACTTCTCCCCGGCCATCCCGCACAAGGGGCTCTTCAACACGGATCACGGTATTTATTAAGACACACACAACAAACCGGAGGAATACGATCCTTCACTAACAACTACTTAACAAGGATACTCTTCTAGTATCCATGTAAGCATTGCCGCACGATTCTCTAAGTCATTCTATTGTACTAAGGTTTCCTCGCTCTACCTGTTTCATATTTTAACATGCATAAAACACCTCAAATACACACAATTAAAATGGTAAATGTCGACAAAATGACACTATTCCAAATTCCCGACATAATTGAATCGGCCAACAATCTCAAAACCATTTTAATAAGAAAGTACATTTTATTAGCTTTCCAACGATACCGAGAATGTTCAAACGGATAATCGGAACACAAGTTATGGAAATAACAAGAAATGGTATCGCGAAAAACACAATTCTGCACTCTCACTGGCCGTACGCGTATTGCCTTGTGCCATACGCGTACTGCCCAGCTGGCTCGCCCAGCCATACGCGTATTGCCCCAAAGTGATACGCGTATGGGCAGAGGCTGATTTTTCCCCAAAAAGTCCATTAAAACTCCAATACGCGTATTGCCTCAAACTATACGCGTATTGCCCCCTCCCATACGCGTAACGCGTAAAATCCTTCCTTGCCATACGCGTATTGCCCAACCCAATACGCGTATTGCCCTGCGTGTTATGCGTATGGGCAGAGGAAACCCAGAATTTTTCCTGCAGAAAATTCTGCTACGGGTTTCACAATTTCAACCCCAAAATTTCCATTTTTCCCAATCAAATTACAACAAATCATGTTATAAACATAACAACCAGCATACTACACAGTTAATAGCGAATTCTAGCAGTTAGATTCATGATTCTATTGCAAAATTACTCATTTCTCACAATATCAATACTAACTCTAAACTCATAAAACTCTACAACTAATGTGTCTATCTAGAACCCACCTGGATTACAAGATGAGGATGATGAAGCTGAGATGAAAAGATGAAGATGGGTTGATGATTCTAGCTCCTGAGCTCTTTAGAAATTTATCTTCTTTTCCTTCCTTTTTCCTTCCTTTTTCCTTCTCTTCCCTTTCTCTCTCCAATGTTACTAACTTCAAATAAGGGAAAGGGAAAAAGACATAGAGAAAACATTAATTAGTAATACTACTAATTGTCCAAATTATCTCAAATGCACCAATTAATAAATTCCAAGCTAAATAATATTAATCTAATCAGTTCCGAGTTCGTCAGTTTACTCAAATTATTTTATCCAATAATTGTTCAGAGTACACCGGAACCCAGTTGATCATAATAATATTATTCAAAGCGTTCATAAAAATTACGGGGTATTACAATATATATACTTTTATGTAATTTAGACAAATTTTTGATTTTCCGTTCAATAGTAATTAATAAATAAGTTCTTTGATGGTAATTATTTAATGTTTAAAAGGTATATATATATATATATATATATATATATATATATATATATATATATATATATATATATATATATATATATATATATGATTTTCATGATATTGATAAATAAGTTCTTTGAATAATATTGATTTTCATGTTGTAACTTCTTTAATTTATAAAATTTCTTTAATTTATAAAATTTTACGGGAAATATTATAGTATAAATTCATAATATTTATTATTATTATTATTATTAATATTTTTATTATTATTATTATTAGTATACATTATATGTAACTATATTTACTAAAATATATTTATTTATTTAAAATAATATTTGAGGTAAAGATTCAAATCAATCCCGTGCGGAGCACGGGTCGGCAATCTAGTAATCAATAACTATTATCAATTTAAAAATACCTAAAAATAGGACACAAAAACTTTTTTTTTGAATAAAATACTTTGATTAATTCAAAAAACTATTTATACATAGCGACCCAAATCGGATCCAGCTAATAACGCAAATAAGACTAGGAGACTAATAGAGAAAAACTAACAGTTATCATTAATCCATCATTAGGATAGCTATATACTCCCTAAGCTTCTTATTATTCCACCCTCTATAAACAATGGTTATCTATAATTTTTTTTCCTATATTCGTAGTATCCACATCATTTCCAAAGGTTCTGTTATTCCTCAGCTTCCATAATTCATAAATGGTTTCCGTCACCTTTATTTTGATCACATTAGCTCGAGCCCCCTTCCCTTTTGTTTGTTGAATAATCCATTGTAATTCATTATGCCAACTTTCAGGGGTGTGGTGAACCTGAATCCATGTCAGTATTTCCATCCATATCCTTTTCATATGGTCACACTAAAAAAATAAGTGGTTTCCTAATTCCGTCTCTGTGCAGAAACTACAGTCCAGATTATCAATCATTCCAACCTTGAAAAGTCTGTCTTTTATTGCTAATCTTCCATGACATGTGAGCCATAAAATGAAACGCGCCCGGGGTTTTGCATTATTCCCATACATCAGCCCCTTCACTCTACCTTTTGGCCTTTATCTTGTAACCTTTTGTAGACTTCACTCATTTTGAATTTGTCCCACCTCGTGATATCTCCCCAACCATCCATCTTTATCAGTTATTCTCTTTGGTTTAAAACTGCTTTCATGATCCAGGTATCAGTTGGTTTGATTGGAATATTCATCAAGTCGTCATTCTTTACATAGTAAGCTTGTATCCATCTAACCCATAGTGAATCCGTTTTGCCACTTAAGTTCCACAGTAGTCTGATCAGATTTGTTTTATTCCAAATCTCTATGTCAATAATATTCAACCCACCGTAACATTTGGATTTACAAACATGCTTCCAAGCTACCGGTGTTTTCCTGCTACCTTCATAGCCTCCTGTCCACAAGAATATTCGGCAAATAGTTTCAATCTTATGGATCACATATTTAGGGACCGGAAATACTTGCAGCCAGTAATTTGTGAGTGCAAATGTAACACTATTTATAAGTTGTAACCTTCCTGCATACGTAAGCAGCCGGGCAGTCCAATGCTTAATCTTGCTCATAATTCGATCCACCAGTGGCATATAGTGATATGTAGATAGTTTCTTTCCTGTTACAGGCACCCCTAAGTATTTAAATGGGAGCTGTCCTTCTTGGAATCCAGTTATGTGAAGGATATCTTGCCAGATCCCCCCATTAATACCAGCACAGTATAAATTGCACTTCTATGGATTTACTTCCAGCCCTGTTACTTTTGAAAATTTTCTAAAGGTATCCATCATCATTTCCACCGATATCCTGTCTCCTCGAGAGAACATCAACAGATCATCCGCGAAACATAAGTTGGTAATTTTCAACTTCTCACATTTGGGGTGATATTTGAAATTACTATCCTTTTGCATCTTATAGAGATATCTATTTAAGCACTCCATAACGACGACAAAAAGCAATGGTGATATCGGGTCGCCTTTCCGTAGACCTCTCTTTGCTTCCATAACATCCGTATAGTACCCATTTACATTGAATCTATAGGATACCGTAGTAACAGCAGCCATGATCCATTTTGTAAATTGTCTAGGACACCCTACTTCATTCAGAATACACTCCAACGCATTTTACCGTATCGTATGCTTTCTAAATATCCATCTGTAATAAGCATCTTGGAGAGTTAGTCTTCCTTTCGTAGCCCTTGATCAGCTCATAAGTGAGCAGTATATGATTGTGTATGTTCTGTCTTTTCATAAATGCTGCTTGATTGTCTCCTACTATTGATCCCAATACCTTGCTTAATCTATTTGCTAACACTTTTGAGATGATTTTGTAAAGAGTACTACAACACGCAATTGGTTTGTAATCTTTTACCCCTTTGACACCATTATGTTTAGGGAGCAACGTGACAACTTGTACATTTTATTGTTGGTAAAGAAGTCTTGGATTGCTTTTACCACATCATTCTTAATTACTTGCCATGCCTTCTTGAAGAAGTATGCTCCAAATCCATCTATACCCGGTGACTTATCATTCCCAATACCTCCAAGAGCTGTTAAGATTTCTTTTTTAGTGACTTGTGCAGTTAGCAGGTCTCTCTGTTCTGCATTTAATTGAGCCCTCTCTCTCATAGCATTTGTATCCAGCCTTTCCAGATTATTTGATGCCTTTCCCATCAGGTATTTTTAGAAATGCAGCACTTCATTCTCAATGCCCTGTTGATCGTTCAGGTATGCTCCATCACTCCTTTGGATGTTCTTCATACTTTTGTACTGTTGTCTCATCTTTATAGAAGCATGGAAATATTTATTGTTATCATCACAGAGTCGCAACCAATTGATTTTTGCCCTTTGTTTCAATATGTTCTCTTCCATATCCTGCCACTTAAGTAAATCTTCAGTAGTTTTTTTGACCACTTCAATTTTTTTTACATTCATTCTGTCATATATCAGCTCCTCTTGGGCCTTGGCAAGATCTTCCCTTGTTTTTATAATCTTTCTAGTAATATCACTTAAATAATATCACTAGCCGGCTTATAATCCTAAAACTTCTCTTAATAAAATTTTCCATAAAAAAATTATAATAAATAAAATCAATAAATAAATTAAATAATTATTATTAATTAAATAAATAATAAAATAAATAGGACATGCATGGAAATCTTAATAAAATGGTTCATAAATAATTATTAGAATGGTTTATCAATAATTTTGCCCAAAAAAAGGTTTATCAATAATAAATAATTATTTTTAATTTAAAAAATAACCTAAAAATAGGACACTCAAAAACACTTTCACATTCCACTAACTCCCAATTATTACGATTACCATTCAAATATAATTCATATTTTTAAAAAATTAATTAAATAACAATTATTAAATAAATAGGTAAATTGTAATAAAATAAATAAGATAGGCATGGAAAACCTTAATCAAATGGTTCATCAATAATAAATAATTATTATCAAACTTTAAAAAACCTTAAAAATTACTAATAAATTTTAAAATTTTTATTTAAAATATAATATATCTTTTATTAAATTTTTCTGTGCATTGCATGGGTAGACGTCTAGTATATATATATATATATATATATATATATATATATATGGTTCATATCCTATGAGAATGTCATTTTTATGTGAGAACATAAGAATGAATCTGAATCATTAGATTTTAAAATAAATGGTGGAGATTATGCATGATTTTTGTTTTTCTCTCTCCATTAATAAAATAAATGATGGAGAGAGAAAAAAAATTGACACATAATCTCCATCATTCATTATAAAATCTAATGGTTCAGATTCATTCTCATGTTCTCATAATCTTAAAAAATTAGAAAAATATATATACATCACAATATAAACTAACTGCATAATACATATGTATCAAAACTGAAGACACCTATAACAATGCAATCGCAAACTGAATCAAGGTTCTATAATTTAAACAAAACAGCAGGGATAGAACAAACAAGTCGCATAAGCATAATTGCTGTAACATTCCAATATTAGATACAGAGAAAATTTCAAAGCATAAGTTCAGCAAATGTTAAAAAAAAAGAACTAAACACGAAATAAACTCGAGAAAATACAGTAATATCGAACACAATCGAAAAAAGAAGTATTGAAACGATTACCGACGTCGCATGGTTGATGTTGCTGCGACACAGAGTTGAGTTCATCAACAATGTCAAATACACCATTGCAATGTGAAGCAGAAACTATTGTTAGATTTATCTAACTTTTTATGGTTACAATCAATTGTTGTTTAATTTGTGAAAAACAAGTTAATCATGATTTTGATGGGATGCATATATAAGCCCTTTTATTAGTTAAGTGATATCTTTTAACTAAAAGATGAGTATCTGCAACCTGATTGGTGTGGGTAAAAGTGTGGGCTTTAACCTTGGGCCCATAATGGGTAGGGACTAGGGTTATATATATTATATGGCTAGGTCCCCTCTGTAATCACTGAAATCAGAAACATAACTGACGGCTCCACAACTTGCCCAATTGAGAGTTGTGAACGAGAGTGTGAAATATAGAGGAAGATCATGTCATTCATCTTTTCGAGATTCCAAATCATGACTTCAACAAGTAAGTATTGTTGTTCTAATTTCATATAATCGATATATAAAGTTTTCGCTCACATTTAGTATCAGAGCTTTGTTTATATGAGTTGAGACTCAATTTATGGGCATTTCTTCTCACACCACCATTGTTTCTTAGGCACCATCTGAATTTCCGGTTTTGCCCCCTGATTCCGGATGTGCACATCCGAACGCACCAATCTTTTTAAAAACGCTGATTCTTTCCGGATGTGCACATCCGGAAACATTCCTGATCTGCAGATCCGGAAAAAGACAGAACATTATTTTTTTTTTAAAAATCAATTTTTTTGCTTGGTCGCATATGTTAATAAATCGTCGCAATTTAATATACATTTGACAACATCCATATATAAAATAAAATGATATATATATATATATATATATATATATATATATATATATATATATATAAAATAAATCTCTGTCAAAATACAGTGCATATATCTAATATAAATATAATACATCAAACAAAAAACTACTGCGTATGACGAAGGATCTCTCCTGGCTCCCCTGCTCCTCTGCCCCCTCTGCCCCTACCCGCCATCCTGGATCGATGTCTGCGGTACTGAAGTGCCCCCTGAGCAATCGCAATAATCCTGTCCACGACAAGTCTGGCACCAGAGCCCTCAGGGAGGTGACCGTCCGCAATGAGGGGGGAAGAACGTCTGGCGCGAAGTAATAAGAAATACTTCCGGATGTGCACATCAGAATTGTTTTCGGATATGCATATCCGGAAAACTTCAGCGTTTTTTCAAAATTTGGTGCGTCCAGATGTGCACATCCGGAATATAGGGGCAAAAAAATAATTTCACGTGGTGCCTAAGAAACTTGGGTGGTGCATTAAGAAATGCCCCAATTTATTGTTGTTAATATATGATTGTGAGTTGCAATTTCTAAAATTTAATTTTAATTTTATTTTATAAAATCGATTAAAATTTTGAATTATAATTATTGAAGTTGAACATTCAGTTTCTAGGGCTGTTTCAATTGTACGCTTACTATATGTTTCAATTTTTGACAATTAAGATTTTAAAACTGTGATCAATTTATGGTATCAAAAATCTATTCACTGTAATAAAATCGAAAATCTATTCACTGTAATAAAATCGAAATCTATTCACTGTAAACATGACTGAAACATATCTAATTGCCGTGCCGCCAGTATAATTTTGTGTTTCAATTTTGTATACATATTTATTTGGCGTGCCGATATTTTTCTAAAATGGGTTTTCCTCTTATATGCCGTCAAATGTTTACTGTAACATTTACTGTACCACCAGAGCATATGCCGTCAAATATTTACTGGATTCAATTATATATATATATATATATATATATATATATATATATATATTCATGTGCTTCTAATTTATACACTCTATGCAGTGCCATTATTTATATGGTTTGTTCTCTCTTCCACATCAATAGCGCTATTTCGGTTTTTTGTTGAATTGGTTTTTCTTTTTAATGTCACTATCGCAGTGCCTGTTACCTTGTTAAATTGGTTTTTCCTTTTCAGTCGGTAGCGCAGTGCCGTTGTAATTTTTATTCGATTGAATTTTTCATTCCAACAATGCCATGAATACTTTTAGCATAGAAAGAAATTCATATATATTAGTTTTGAAGGAAATTTTATAACATGGAAGGTTCATGTTATTAGGTACTCCCTCCGTCCCACAATGAGTGACCCATTTGGAATAAAATGGTGTCCCAAAATATATGACCCATTTCAATTTCCAATGCAACTTTTCCTATTTTACCCTCTAATTAATATTACTTTCATCATTCTCAATACATCATAAGGGTACTTTAGTAAAAATATCATTCTCTCTCTTTCATTTATTCTTTTTTTCTTAATCTGTGTGAAAAGTCAACTGGGTCACTCATTGTGGGACGGAGGGAGTATATGATTAGTTTTAACATGGTAGGCAATTTTTATATATTAGTTTTAGTTATTTGAATATCTTCTGGACTGGGCTGGAACCTGCCCTTCGGACGAGCAGGCCCAACCCACTCGACCTGGGACGGCCCAACAAGGCCGTATGCAATGCCTGCGTCGAGTACGTGCCAGCCTTCAGCAGTGTCGGGCACGTGCAACGGAAACTGTCGAGCAGAGATGTCAAGCCTTGTAGACCACGTGTCTCCCCGACACACAGAGGCTCCTCCCCGCGAGGACATGTTCTCTTGTAACCTCTCACCTCTGAAGGATATGGTTTGCCCACCTTCCGGAGATCTCGGGACCGTTACCCCAGGCGAAGACCACTCGCTGGTCTTCACTACGCCACGTAAGCCCTGACAGTTACTTGGATTGGGCCCTGCAATCCAGCCCAATGCAAGTAACCGTTGGCCCCGCACTGGGGGCTCTCTATAAATACCCTCTCTCTTGAGAGGGTCAGGTTACTTCATATTCTAAACTCACCTGTCTTTCTGTACTTCCTTTATCTGACCTTACCTGACTTGAGCGTCGAAGTACCTTGCAGGTACACCCTCCCGGTCGTCTCACCATCACCGGAGCTGAAGGTTTCATGACGTTGTTGGCCACTATCTAACTGTCTAATCAAGGTACGATCAGTGGCGCCGTCTGTGGGAAACTACTGCTTCCCCATTTTTCATCCATCGTTAAACCAAAGCAATTCCTCCGTTCATCACCAACATGGCCATCATATCTGGAACTAAAGCTTCGGACACCGTCCAAATTCAGCCCGAGAATGGGGACCAAAGAGGAGACAACGATGTCGTCCACTTTGAGGAAGTCGACCCTAGGGATGGACTGACCGCCTCCCCAGGCTCCGAAGACGCGACTTACGATGCCGCCCAGCAGGACGGCCAGCAAGTCGCCTTACAGCCAGTTGCTCCTTCGCCTAATGCAGATCCGAGCACCGTGGCCCTATTCGCCTTGGTCAACCAGACCAACCAGCTGATCATGCACCAGAATCTCAGAATTGAAGCGCTCGAGCGAGGGCGAGCACGACGATCTTCCCCGCGAAGACATTGTCGTCCACCTTCCCCTCGCCGTTCTCCTTCCTCGCGAAGGACTCCCCCGGCAGAGTCTCGGACCCCCTCACCGGTGCGCGAGGGCCGCCAGCCACGCCTGGAGCGCACCCAGCCAGAAACCTCCCAAAAGCGCCATCGTTCCCCGCCTCGGAAGGAACCCAGGAACTCCTCGACCACCAAGAGGAGCAAGACCGCTGAACAGAGGTCGGGGAACCGCTCTAGGAACTCCCCTCTATGACAGGGACCGGGTCGACCCCACCGATCCCCGTCGGAGTCCCCAGCCGGAAGCGACGACGACGACCAGAGGACCCCCCCTGTCATGGGAGATCATGGACACCCCAATCCCTGCGGGCATAGAGAGACCCCCGCCACTGGGGACCTACGACGGCTTGGACGACCCCGACGATCACGTCGAAAGTTTTGAAGCCATGCTCAACTTCAGAAACGTCAGGGGAGCCATTAAGTGCAGGCTTTTCCCCACCACCCCGCGGAAGGGCGTCATGACCTGGTACAAGAGTCTAGCGCCCGGGTCGATCACGTCCTGGAAGCAACTAAGAGAACGCTTCACCAAACACTTCACAGAATCTCGCCGACACCTGAAGACGGAGGCCACGCTAGAGAGCATCTTCCAGGGGAAGAACGAGTCTCTCAGGAACTACATTGAAAGGTTCACCAGGGAGGCTGTCGAGGTCCACACGTCCGACGACATGAAGAAGTTTCTAATCATCTGGGGACTGCGACTTGGATCCGATTTCACCAAGTCTGTGGGCCTCCGCAAGCCTCGCTGTTTGGAGGACCTCCTCCAACGAGCTCAGTCGTACATCGAGTTCGAAGAGTTGGAGGCAGCACAAATCGCCCTCGACTTGAGGCGGAAGGAAGGCCCCCGCGGCCACAGAGAAGAAGTCTCTCCTCCCCGACGTGGAGGAGAAAGAAAGAAGGAAGACCGCCCCTGGGACTCTCGCGAACCGAGAAGACCAGCTGGCCGGTTCAAAGAATACACGCTGCTCAATGCTCCCCGCGTGCGAATCCTCTCCGAGTGCTCCAACTCGGAATTTCTGAAAGGAGGCGTCCGCTTTCCGTAGCAAACGGCCTCCAAATCAAACACGAACAAGTCCAAATACTGCAGGTTCCACCGGAGCCACAGACATGTCACGGAGGACTGCATCCATCTCAAAGATGCAATTGAGATCCTGTTCAAGGAAGGGCACCTAAAGAAGTATTCCCAAAAGAACGACGCCCCTCTTCCCAGTGCCTGGGAAGCCCAAAGCGTTGAAGAGACGACACCTCCTCCCGACGAGAGTCGGCTCCAGGTCGCCCTCAGCGTCACTCGACCCGTGGACTTTTTTGTCCCCGAAGGCATCGTGGGCCAAGAGGCAGTTCGCAGCATGTGGGCAAACTTCCCCAACGAAGACCCTGTTGCTTCCCGCAGCACGTGGGGAGGCTTCCCTAAGAAGATGGTCATATCCAGAGGTGGTTACGAGAAGGTGTTCGTCGGGTCGATCAAGCGAAAATTTGACGAGCTGGAGTCCGCAACCTCGGCGAAGACCACCACTCTCGAGAAGGTGCAAGGGAAATCAAACCCTATTACCTTCTATCTTGAAGAGCTGTCGGGCGGAGCACCCAATGCCACTTACCCCCCTCTTGGTCAGGGCACAGATGGCAAATTTTTACGTTCGCAGGATCCTGGTCGACCAGGGAAGTTCGGCCGTCATCATGTACGCCCACCTGTTCGGGACCCTCCAGCTCGACGAAAGGCATCTGACCCCGTACGTGGGTTCAGATCTGCAGGGGTTCAACGACACCACGACCAGACCATGGGGCTACGTTGAGCTGATGGTCACATTCGGGGCCGAAGACACTGCCCGTCAAGTCAAGACCCGATTCCTAGTGGTCGAATGTCCGTCCCTCTACAATTGTATCCTCGGGAGGACCACACTGGCCGAACTCACGGCAGTGCCATCTGTAGCGCGATTTTTATGGTCCTGAGTCACTATCGCACGGGTACTACAGTTCGATTCATTTTTTATCCTATTGAGCTGATTAAGGAAGGGAAATAGATGTCTCCAATTAACCATGCTTGCATACTGAGTTTGAACAGCGGTCTGTTAGGTTACAGATGCTATGTGAAAGTGGGGCCCAATCTTTGGTTTATTTTGTTAAGAACACAATGCCTGGAGTATTTGTGAGGTTTTTGATAATGTGTTTAGATTTGATGCTTTTGGGTTGATTTGGTGGAGAAACTGGATTTTGGGTTTTTGATTAGTATGCTCGCTAAGATTTTTTCAATCTTATGCCTACGTATTCCCGTTTAACGAAACAGGGAAATCAGAGCGATCGTAGTTCCTCCTATAGAATAGGAGGAAAAAGGTGTTTTGGTGTCTTGTTCAAAGCCCAAGACGTGAAGCTAAAGGTGATTTGTATCTTGTTCAAAGCCCAAGACGTGAAGCTAAAGGAGTTTGGATGAGAGAAAATTTGTCATCTCTAAAGGGGGATATTTGGTCTGTTTATCACAACTGTTGGGTGACTGATTATAAAGGAGGATTACTTTAACTGGGATATGTGAATCCAACAACGCCATAATTTCCTTTATAGAGGATTTTAACCTGAAAGAGAAGACTTTAACTAAGTGTAGATTAATGTTATCTTTCCTTAGGAATTCCTCATGCTAAAAGAGGGACAGTGGCGTGGATGTAAATAATCCAGAGGCTTGCCGCTTACAACAATTAGATGAAGGGGAATAGGAATTGTTGATGTTTGTATACTGTGAGCAAGGCACAGATTGATGCTAAAAGGTTGATTGACTCAACCGAGATTTCCTTATACAAAGCCTAAGAGGAGGCTATTCACCCAATAAGAGGGTGCTTTTTATCTGTCTCGTACAAAGCCCGAGATAGAGGCTAAAAGGGTTGACTCAACAAGAGAGTGCTAACGAGTGACTGACTCAACAAGAGAGTGCTTTCATATGTGTCTTATACGAAGCCCAAGACTGAGGCTAAAAGGAAGATTGACTCAACCGGGGTTTCCTTATACAAAGCCTAAGAGGAGGCTATTGACCCAATAATAGGGTGCTATTTATCTGTCTCGTACGAAGCCCGAGATAGAGGCTAAAAAGGTTGACTCAACAAGAGAGTGCTAACAAGTGTATGACTCAACAAGAGAGTGCTTTTATGTGTGTCTTGTACGAAGCCCAGGACGGAGGCTAAAAAGGTTTGACTCAACAAGAGAGTCTTTTATACTCAACAAGAGAGTGTTTTAGTATCTCGTACGAAGCCTGAGATGGAGGCTAAAAGGAGATTGACTCAACAAGATTGTCTTTTATACTCAACAAGAGAGTATCTTTAGTATCTCGTACGAAGCCTTATATGGAGGCTAAAAAAGGGTTTGACTCAACAAGAGAGTCTGAAAAGGTTAGCTCCGCTAGGGAGAATCATTGTACAAAGCCCAAGAGGAGGCTAGATGTTGGTGATTGTTTCAGTTTAGTGACAGGCCCAGTATGTTGGATAAAAGAGAAAATCAGTTCTTATAAAGGGAACGATTAAAGGTGAGGTTATGCTTTGGTACTGATCGGAACATCAGGGTTATTTCCTGTCCAAGTATACTGGTGTTTTGAGAAATAGATTCTCAGATAAGTGAATGATCTTTGTATGATGCCCAAGAGAAGGCTGGTATGTTAAGGGATGAAGGTCAACCCATTAACTGGTCTGACACTTTACTCAGAAAGACAGCTCTAGCAAATTGAAGACTAGGTTCTGTTCCTATACCTGTAGAGGTCTCTAGGTCCTTGTACTAAGCCCAAGAGAAGGAATGAGAGCTTTTAAGAAGCCGAAGGGTCCCTATACAACGCCCAAGAGGAGGCGGGAATACTTTTAAGAAGCCCGTGGGTCCCCAAACCCTGAGAAGTTCAAGACATTCTATTCACCGAGAATAGATCAAGCCAGGAAAGTCTGAGAATTTGGAAGAAACTCAAGAGATGCCATTCACGGAGAATAGATTAACCCTGGGGAGTAGAGTTTCTTTGACAATTTCTAAAAGTGACAGTCTTAGAAAGGGTTCACCGAGAATGTTTCCTTTCACGTCTCCATATTGTTTAACCCCAAGAGGAGGGAAGACTGTATCTGGTAATTCTATGGGGATCTAGTTTTGTTTGTATTTTAAGAGTGACTAACAGGGCTTTACCTAGTGCTAGACGTAGTTGCCGGGGAAAACTCTAAATAACTATACATGTATTACACGGTAGATATATGACAATTATATAAAAGTTTGTGAAAGAAGACTTGCAGTGAGCAGCCCCACAATACAGTTATATATATGAAATCGGATAAAGAAAGCGGGTAAACACTTACTCGGTTGTAGAGCTTCCACGCTGTTTGGTTAGTTGTTCAACAAAGAAAGCTTTGATAACAATATTATATTCAAAATCAAAGGAGAAAGTGCTTTGAAAAGATTGTTGGGGCTTACAGCTCAAGGAGAGGCCCAAGATTTTATCATTGATTTCACTGTTGTTTTAAAATTGTACAGGGACTTGTACAAGTGACTGAGGTCAAAAAAAGGTTTTCTGTACAAAGGGATGGTCTTACACTCTCTCAAGAGGCCCAAAGGTGTTTAAATAAAAGAAATGGGCTTATAACACGAGGGTAGGCCCAAAGGGTTTTATTTGAAAAATGACGATCGCGTCGAGATTTCTTTAACGTATTGGGTCTTATACAATGCATTGTGGCCCAAAAAAGGTTTTATCTACAAGGGATGGGTCTTACACTCTATTAGAGGCCCAAAGGTTTATTTTTATATAAGTGGTGGGGCTTATAGCTCAAGGAGAGGCCCAATTGATTTTGTTAAAAAGGCGACGATCGCGCCGAACTTTTTGATGGTGTCGGGACTTATACAATACACTGAGGCCCAAAAAGTTTTGGTTTCAAAGGGGGTTGGGTCTTACACTCTACTAGAGGCCAAAAGGTTTTAAGAAAAAGAATTGGGACTTATAGCTCGAGGAGAGGCCCAGTTGATTTTTTGTTAAAAAGACGACGATCGCGCCGTTGTTTTTGAAAATACTGTGGGTCTTATACAATGACTGAGGCCCAAAAGGTGGTGTATTTACAAAGGGGTTGGGTCTTACACTCTATTAGAGGCCCTAGGGTTTGAAAAAAGATTTGTGAGGGTGAAAATCAAAGAAACCTTAATTTTGTTTTCCTTTAAAAGTAAATATTTAAAGAAAATCAATAAAAATGATAAAAATACCAAATAAGTTTGAATAAACCACTTGTGATTTTTGTTTAAGGTTTTAAAAATGAGGTTTAAATCACAAGATGAATTAAAACTCATTTGGTTTTGATTTTCAAGGTAAATATTCACTTTTAAATGTTTAAAAACAATTAAAAAATGAATTTATTCACCAAAATACTAATTATATTAAATAAATAATATAAATTTGATATTTTTTGTGGGATAAAATATTTCAACATTTTTGTGATTTTTTGCAAAAAGAACCAATAAAAAATAATTAAAATTGAGGGAGTTATTAATTTTTCAAATCATTAAAAATAATAAGAAAAATAATAAAAAGTGGAAAAAATAACAAAAAGAGGATCTGGGGCGAGGGGGATTCGAACCCCAGACCTCTTGTGTATAGGGCGCGCGCCTTACCACTGAGGTGGTGATACATCCGTTGATTGAAACAAAACCACAAATATACAAGGCTTGCCTTGTTTTTGGCCTGGCCCAAGGCAAGGCAAGACAAGATTTTGGTCAGAAACGTGAAGGCCATAACTTTCTCATTTCTCCATGGATTTGGACAAAATTTAGGTCTATTCTTCCTAGAATTTCACAAGGAATCCAATGGTGATGGTGTTTTTTTTAGATCATGCTCCTATTGAAAAACCCGATAGTGGTTTTGAAATAGGCCATGATTTGCATTTTCTGTGCTATCTCTTGGTACAGGTATGAATTATATGATAAATTGGTGCAAACACAACACATATAACATGTATAAGAGATGCATGATCAGTGGACATCAAAAGAAAGCATGATTCAAAGAATCCAAGTTGTGATGCTTACCTTTTTTTGGAGCTTTTGTGCAATCTGCCAAGTGCCTTGTTCCAGAAATGGTTTGATGCTTTGGACACCCTCAAATGATCTCTTAGAAGCTTTTAGGATGATTGGAATAAGCTGGAAAGCTCAGAAACAAGTTTGAGCTCTTTCTTGCAAAAGGGGCAAAAGTGGCCAAAATAGCAACTCCCTCAAATGATGTTCCTGATGTTGGGAACCATTTGGGACAGTTCAAGGATGATATTTGGAGTGTGTTTGAGGTTTTATCTGGTTTGGAAAGTGACTGAATCAAGACATGGCTTGAAAAATGCATAAAAGTCCAATTTTGAGGTTTTGAGATGTGACTTTGAGATTTTGGTGTTACAGGTCACTTGTGAGTGTTTGGATCACCTCTATATGATATTTATGAGGTGAGTGTGTGATTGGTTTGGTTGGAATTGCTCTCAAACTTAAAACCTGATAGTGTCTTGCTTTGGAAGGCAAATTTGGAAGTGAGAAGGTGATTTTGAGGAAAGCATCTGTTTGATGGCTTTGGTGTACTCAAACTGATCACAAATGAGCTCTATTTATAGTAGAGCAAGTTTGTTTTGGGAGCAATAGTGATTGCCAACTGCTGCAGAGGTTTGGCCAATGTTGATCAATGAGAATCCAAGTCTCCTCTAGCCATTGACTAGAGGTTAGGGCACAGGCTGCTGGTTCCATAGTTGTTGGATAAGTCTTGACTGAATCCAGTTGGAAATGGCTCAGTCCATGCCACCCTGGTGCATCCATTAAATGCTCCAAAACAAAATTGGAGTCTTGTCCCTCTTTTTAGGTATTTCTAGGTTTGGCATGCTACTTTTGGTTCCAAAGACTTGGGAGGCTGATGGATTAGTGTTTGTCCCTCCTTGGTCTCCCCCTGAGGTGTTCAGATGGATAAGTGTGTTTGTCATTTGCACAAATTTGGAAAATCGAGCAAAATGCTCAAATCTGCCTTGCTTTGACAGTTTTCAGCAAGGCATGTTGCCATTGTCATATCTCATGGCTCAAGTGGACTTTGATGGAGTTCTTGGCCATTTTGGAAAGCCTTCATATGATACAACAACTGTTTGATCATAGTTGGTTTTGATACTTTTTGGATCCAGGTGAAAAATGCCCCTACATTTGGAAAAAAGTGAAGGCAGATTCTGACTTAGTGAAAATTTCACTAAGTGTTGGAAAAAAAGTGACATTTTCACTTTTTGTGATTTTGATCATTCCATAACTTAAAATCCATGAGGAATTAGAATGAGTTGTGTTTGAAGCTTTTGTAGAGGGCCATGAGAGCTATAAATCCAGCTTTGAATGGGGAAAAATGGTCTTGTGGTTTAGGAGATATGATCCTCCAAAGTTGGTACCCTGGCCACTTTGTTACATAACTTAGAAAAATTTCTAAGTTTTTATGGTTACCCCTTTTACAAGTTATCCCACTTTTCTTGATTTTTCTTGATGAATGATGATTCCAACCACACATTAACATCATATTAGGGTCAAAGAACCATAATTGTGAAAAATCTCAAAAAGTTAAAGTTGACTTTTGCGCACAGTTGACTTTTTGTCAGATGAATTCCAAACTGTGTGATCCTCTATGAAATCAAGCCCTTGACCTAAATCAAACTTGATAGATTGATTTCATAGGTGTTATAGGGTGTATTGAATCATGTCCTAGGGTTTGGGAGCATGTCCTGGTCAAAAGTCAAAGGTATAGTTGACTTTTTCCCGCGAAACCTTAACTGTGGTTCTGATGAACTTGAAACTTGGGAATCAAGCTTCTTGGATCAATCCATTGTTGCAAATGGATCAATGTAGTGTGTTTGAGACCCTCAAATCATGTCTTGAGGTCTTGGCTCATGATTTGTCCCAAAAGTCAACTTAGGGGTGAATTAGGTCAAGAAACCCTAATTCCTGATTTTTAGTGAATGCATCCCCTGAGGTCAAATTGACTTGATGATTGGGTCCATGATGTCCCTTGGAGCATTTTAGGTTATTCTTTGAAGCATTGGCTTATCCCCATAGGAAATTTTCCATCTGGAGGCCCTGGTCGACCAAAACCCTAATTTGGTGACACTGGCGATCTTGAGGCTTGATCCACTCAAAATGTTGCAGCCTTGTGCTTGATTCTTGAGGTGGGAGTCCTCTTGATCCATTAAGGATGTTTGAGAGGTTAGACAAGTTTAAGATCATGTCATTCCTTGATTGATCCTTTGTCTAAGCACTCAGAGAGGGCTTGAAACCCTAATTTTGATTGTAGTGGATGCTCACCTATATTTGGGGAGACTAATGAGGCATGATGGATTACCCATATTGTGGTGATGATTTGTACAATGATGGGAAATCTTGGTGGTCAAAATTTGGGGTATGACAGATGCCCCTTGAAATTCTGGTACATGTGCAGAATTCTGATGTCCTAGAACATGCCGTTCGACATCTGGTCTGACATAATCACTAAGGGCAAGGTATATTGCAAAAAAAAACATGGTACTGAAAAGATAAAAGCAAGACACACAGAATTGTTAACCCAGTTCGGTCGAACACACCTACTCTGGGGGCTACCAAGCCAGGGATGAAGTCCACTATTAGTAGTATCAATTCAAAGCTAAACTATCCGTTTACAGCTTATCACTTAATCACTACCCAATGAACCTTCTACCTAGATCCTCTCTAGATATGAGAAACCCTTCTCACTCCCAATCATCGCAATGATGTCTAGTAGATGACATCTCAGCCACTGCATCAACGGCTCTTTACCTATACAACAATTCAACAAGGAAGACACACTTCCAAGACACAACTTAGAGTTACTTAACAGCTTCCTCCAAGAACAATACTCCTCTTACTTAACAGCTTCGAGGATCACACTTACAAACTGTCCAACTCACAGGTCGAGTGGTACAGGAACCAACCCTAATACTAGAACTTTTACATCTTTGGTTGCGTTACCAAACTAGGTTACAAAACATCTATTTATAACCTATTCCCAACTGGATTTGGGCCTAGCAAATGAGCTGCTACAGATCAGCAGAAACTTCTGCTACATAATAGGACTTCAATCTTTAACTTCCTAAAATATCTCCATATTTAGAAAGTGCATATTTTCCCATATTCTTCTCAAATTCAAACTTGAATCTTCAAACCTTTTAATTCAGCGCCACCTGGAATTTGCATATTATTTCCTGAACTTTCTGCATCTGTTAGGATATAACAGAATTCTACATTCTCTTCAGTTCTGGCGCGATGTCGAATGAACTTGCATGGGACATCTCGATAGGACATGTTGTTCCATATGTTAACACTACTTCAGCTCAACATGTTCCAATGCACACTAGGACTTCTTGCTCAACCTGTTCTTCTTTAGCAAGATAAACAAAACTATCTAACATATTGCTGCTATGATTTGTTTTACAAAATTAATGCCAACCCTTAAAATTAAAGAACTAACATTCTCCCCCTTTGGAAAATTTTGGCTAAAACAAATACATAAACATTACAACTCAGATTTCAGCAGCAATCATAATTCTATACTACTGTCAGTAGTTATCAGCAACTACTGAACCTACCAGTAACCATCAGTAGTTACTGTGAACAGCAATCCTGGAGAAACATCTTCTAGGGAATATTTGAATGATGTTAGGACATCATGTCTGACAACTCTTTTGGCGGCGCATTTCTATGAGCTCCATAACATCACCTTCGAGCATCCCACCACAATCACTTCAGGCAGCACATCAGGAGGTAAGAAGTAGAAAGTCCCGAAGTTATGCACATGAGGAAGAAGATATCCAATACTCCCCCTCAAATCAAGAATCTGAGGAACATTCTTCTACACATTTCTTTTTCCTTCCAAGAAGGATCCAGCTACATAGTAGAAAACTCCTCCAGAAAAGAAGCGTCTGTCTTAACACAAAGGACCAAAGGTGGCATACGAGATTTCTGCACACCTTGCTTGATCAGACGCCCCCAGTCAACCTGTGGCATAAGATGAAACTTAGGAAGTATCAATCTATTAACCCAGGTAACTCAGAACACAAGTCACAACTGTGTTCATAACTCAGGACACAAGTCACAATTAGAACTCAACACCAACTCAAGAAGTTTAACACTCTCTTCGCAAACAATTGGAACTGCAGACTCAGAACAAGGCATCTGCATAACCCATTTCACACACCCTTTCTCCCCCTTTTTAGCCAAAACTTGGCAAAGAAGGCCCTCACAGAACCAGACCCAAGTGACACTTACCCAAATACGAACAAAGGCCATAAGACTAGTGAAACAAGACACTCACTTGGCTGGAGGAGAAGATAACACCCCTATAAATAGCTGACCAGTAACTTAGGAATTAACGAGCCTTGAATATGTCAAGGTTCTTGGTCAAAGAAACTCTATTTTAGGTATCAAAAACTCCATTCAACATTCAATGCCTACCTTCCAAAAACTGCCTTGACTGCCTTAAATGTTTCTCAACTGAATCTTACCATAAATTAGGCCAATAACGCTCCATGCATAGGTAGAGACACGTGTTTCGCCTTATCCTTACACCACCGTCCAGAGTAATTCCTTGTTTGGCTCAAGAAAGACATGTCCTGTACCATGTTCTGACATCTTATCAGACAATGTCTGCTTGCTCACAACATTATCCACCCAAAACTCCACAGAACACAAGCACATTTTCTTTTCTGATGGATACTGAGACGACTTCTCTCAACTCCTTCTAGATTCCTTCATGGCAGTAGAGCAAAAATACAGTCACCCACAACCACAAAATCTACTTTTTAAACCTCTCTCTTCACAGCTATGATGTATCCCATCATGAAGTTTGACATCACACTGCACAAACTTGACTAGCACGCACGCTACACAGAAATCGGCACCCTTGCAGTAACAGACCATAGACAACAGCTTTAACTCCCCCTGACATGAACAACCAAAGCTCCTTATGAAGATGAACACTTGACACCAGATGATAGCACAATGATATTGCCACATTCTCAACATCAAGAACTGCCACTTCTAGTATTTGTTGAGCATAATCTCACCAGGTTTATACCAAGTCCAAACATAAAAGCCCACTTGATTTGGAATTTCACACATATTCCATAACAAATGTCTTTAGATTTCTTGCAACACAAGGTAAGGATTGCCACCACCTTTCACTTGTATTGGCAGAACCTTCAGCCATTCTGATCAGATCACACCACTGACAACACCCTTCTGTCCTTACATTCACAAGCACCTAATGTAGTCTTCATCATGAAAGTAGTCATGCATTGCCAGAACAAACTACTTCTCATCTAGATCAGAATCTGCCCATTCTAATCCACATTATGTCAGAACTGCCACTTCAGACAATAATGCTGCTTCTTCCAACTTCACAAGTACAGTCCCAGACCTTCATCCAGGATACACACCAAACAATGATGTTGTAACATTATGTAGGACATCAGTATTTGATAAAAGATCACACCTTCCGCATTTTATTCAGGTAATCACAACCACCTGATCACAACAGAGAGAAATAAACTCTCACACAATTCAGAAATCTGAATTGCATCCACACATCAGATAACTACCAAGCTCCCAACAGGGTCTTTGTTATCCAAGAAAGATTCACAAAAAAATAGCAGATGATGCTCACTTCTTCATTCACACCCTTTTGATACAGCCAGCTGATAAGGCTACCTCAGGTTGTCATCAACCACAACCACTCAGAAAGAATAAATTCCTGAACCATAATATCCAGACTGCAGACTTGCATAATCCTCTAGACAAATACTTAGTCTCCCGTCAAAGTATTTACCCTTATGCATAACATCAATAATAGACAAATACTAAGTCTCCCGTCAAAGTATCTACTATTAGTCAGAAAAGGATTACCTTCTCACACAAGGTATGACAATTTGTTTGACATCTTCTTCTGCACACGTCTGACAACTTCTGATTCTTCTTTATGACAAATTGTCATGACATTTATTCACAAGTTACTTTAACTTGGATCAGTGGCTTGATCTTGGACTTCTTTCTGCGCAAAACAATCTTGGCTGAACAAGCAACAACCACCTGAATTGATGTTCCAACATCAATCTCAGTCACATATCTTCACATAGCTTTTCTGAAGATATCATCTATAGTAGAGCTCTAGCAGGGGAACACACGAGGATCAACCATCAGTAGCTGATCAAGCTTCCAGGTCATATCACAACCACATTCAGCAGCAGAAACATCACCGCATCTTGTCTGACTCAACCAATCTGCCTCCTCTAATCCTTCAGCCAAACTCATCCCAGACAATTTGGATGATACTCCATGCACATGGTCACCAAGCAACCCCACCGGTTGATTCAACTCCACAGTGCTTAGCCCTTGAAAGTTCTCCACTACACCAGAACAAGAGTTCCATGCTCTCATAGACTTGATAAATGTCATCAAGTTTGAGTAAACAACCTCCATCCTGAATCAGAGAAACATCATCCAGACAGCTTGAGAAAATAAATTCTTAATACAATGATGTCAAGACATGTCTTCAAGGTCTTCTAAACATCAGGTACTCTCCCTCAGAATCTGCCAAGAGCACTTCAGAGAATCATACATTCTCCCCTTTAATAACAGCACAGACTGTGATTAGATCATATCAATCCAAAGCACACACAGTCAATACATATCTAGCTTCACAAGATCATTCAGAACATGCCTCCAAATAACAGAGAAAAAACATGACCTTTTGATCTTTGACCTTCATGTCCAAGAAGTCTGCTAGAGATAATACTTCTTGAATCTCAGGTTCTCCACTCCTGCAGCAAGGACCAGAAATAAACTGACCTCAGGGGTAAATAACACGTTGATCACACCAAGACCAACTCTCACATCTAAGATGAGTTCCAGGCCCAGAAACTTCTTAGACATACCACCCAGATGCCTCCTCTTCCAGATCAGGAGTAGGCTCCAAACTCATGTGATCAACCCATATTAGTTTAGCACCCAGAGCATCTACTATGCCATCAGTACAAATCTGATGTTCTAATACAAGATAGGACATCATTCCAAGGAACACATCAAGAGATCAAAGACTTAAGATTAGCCTTTTTAAGAAAAGAAGCAAAGGTAAATTACTTCTCAGATCTCTTCTTTACAACATCACTTATCAATGCCTTTATGAGTGGACTTGAAAAAAAACTTCAAGTATCGTTGACAGAGTAAGTTGTAGCAGTCTTGCATAAATCCCATCACCATAGGTTATACATTCAGAGAAGAACAACCTTCTCAGTTACAACCTTAGGAGTTTTTCAGATGTATACGCAGCGGACCAAGACACAAACTCCTCAAAACCTTCAGGTGTCACATATCAGCCCTAGCATCATAATCCAGGTGACACCACAATACCAAAGGTTTGAAAATAAATCAAACCACAACACATCAGCTTTTCAACCACTCCTCTAAGCCTTCAGCACATGCCACTGCCTGTCACGACCAGTCCATCCTCCACTTCTAGGGACCATTCTCACACCTATATGAACTACTCCAAGTTCAAACAACTTTTCAGTAGAAAGCTTCTACCTTGACCATGAACCAGAAAGTATCTTCCCTCGGATCTCATCCAGATACAGAACAGAATGACCTGCTTTGATACCAATTGAAATTCTGGTACATGTGCAGAATTTTGATGTCCTAGAACATGCCGTTCGACATCTGGTCTGACATAATCACTAAGGGCAAGGTATATTGAAAAAAAAAACATGGTACTGAAAAGATAAGAGCAAGACACACAGAATTGTTAACCCAGTTCGGTCGAACACATCTACTATGGGGGCTACCAAGCCAGGGATGAAGTCCACTATTAGTAGTATCAATTCAAAGCTAAACTACCCGTTTACAGCTTATCACTTAATCACTACCCAATGACCCTTCTACCTAGATCCTCTCTAGATATGAGAAACCCTTCTCACTCCCAATCATCGCAATGATGTCTAGTAGATGACATCTCAGCCACTACATCAACGGCTCTTTACCTATACAACAATTCAACAAGGAAGACACACTTCCAAGACACAACTTAGAGTTACTTAACAGCTTCCTCCAAGAACAATACTCCTCTTACTTAACAGCTTCGAGGATCACACTTACAAACTGTCCAACTCACAGGTCGAGTGGTACAGGAACCAACCCTAATACTAGAACTTTTACATCTTTGGTTGCGTTACCAAACTAGGTTACAAAACATCTATTTATAACCTATTCCCAACTGGATTTGGGCCTAGCAAATGAGCTGCTACAGATTAGCAGAAACTTCTGCTCCAAGAACAATACTCCTCTTACTTAATAGCTTCGAGGATCACACTTACAAACTGTCCAACTCACAGGTCGAGTGGTACAGGAACCAACCCTAATACTAGAACTTTTACATCTTTGGTTGCGTTACCAAACTAGGTTACAAAACATCTATTTATAACCTATTCCCAACTGGATTTGGGCCTAGCAAATGAGCTGCTACAGATTAGCAGAAACTTCTACTACATAATAGGGCTTCAATCTTTAACTTCCTAAAATATCTCCATATTTAGAAAGTGCATATTTTCCCATATTCTTCTCAAATTCAAACTTGAATCTTCAAACCTTTTAATTCAGCGCCACCTAGAATTTGCATATTATTTCCTGAACTTTCTGCATCTGTTAGGATATAACAGAATTCTACATTCTCTTCAGTTCTGGCGCAATGTCGAATGAACCAGCATGGGACATCTCGATAGGACATGTTGTTCCAGATGTTAACACTACTTCAGCTCAACATGTTCCAATGCACACTAGGACTTCTTGCTCAACCTGTTATTCTTTAGCAAGATAAACAAAACTATCTAACATATTGCTGCTATTATTTGTTTTACAAAATTAATGCCAACCCTTAAAATTAAAGAACTAACACCCCTATTTAATCTTCTTGGACCCGAAGGTGTGAATAGCGAAGGTATTCGGGCATTCGGGGTGCAAGAGGATTAAATATCAGAATACCCAAAATTTTGATGGTGGTTATGAATGGCAGTTTGCGCATCCTTCTTCTTTTGCTAAGCAATGATGCTTAGAAAAGGTAAACTTCCCCCTCGATCCTGGTTTCCTACCAAGGAACTAGTATAAGTTTCTGTAATAAACTTCCCCTCGATCCTGGTTTCCTACCAAGGAACTGGTCTAAGTTTCTGTAATAAACTTCCCCTCGATCCTGGTTTCCTACCAAGGAACTGGTCTCAGTTTCTTTTGTCAATAAACTTTCTTGACAAGGGACGCTATGTTTAGCGATTTTCCTCAAACTTCTCGCCGAATTTTCCTGGGGAGATACCGTTTGATGGGAAAAGATCTGATGTCAGACTTGCAGGGGAACCCAGTCGTCTGAGTTATAGAGGTGTACAAACTTCTCTGTTAGAGACGCCATTTGTCGAATGTACTGGGGAAAACAAGTCTCTTAAGAGGCTGTTTCCGCTTGGGGGTATTACGTCATACTTTTCTCGGGATCTTTTCGGAGAAATGCTATACAATGTATCCCAATTTTGAGGTGCCGATGACTTCATTAACATTGACTCTACTAAGAGAAAAACCAATGTGTTGCTGAGAGTCTGTAGTTGCGAGGCTCTCTCTCGGGATTTTCCTTAATCCGGGAAAGCGCAAATATCATCTTCAATGGTGAAAAGTGACGTTTGTCGAGGGTTCTCTGGTTTTTTAGAGGTTCAAGTTATCAAAGTGGTCAAGGGCCAACTCTAATCCAGAAATAAACCGGAGGGGAGAGATAGTTCAGACGCAACATTTCCTGACGAGGAAAGAACTGACAACTCGATTAAGAGGACTTTTATCACTAGGGGACAAGACTGACTAGAGTGATAGTGATGCAATATGAATATGAATGTAAATCAACAATGCATGATGTATGTATGTTTATGCTGACAAAACTGACGCGACATACAGAATAGTAGATGAACACAACTGGATACTCGGCCACCGCGGGGGGCGAAGAAATACCGCTGGTTCAAGATAGCAATTCTGCCTTGCTTAGGAGAAATAGTCTCTGTTGGGAGCTACGTTGGTCGGGCTTAGGAGCTAAGAACTCTGTCGGGGGTATCAGATGATAAAATCACATCTGATACAGTTGATCCTTCGTTTAGACGTACTGGTTTAGAAGGAGTACTTTGATTCTGCACTTTGAAGCTCGATTACTTCTGAAGAAGCGATCGATGTTCTTTCGATGTTCAACAGTCAAAAGAAATTGCCATCTTTATTTTAAAAGCAGAAAAAGTTTTAACAAGTAAATTCATTTTTGTTTTATTTCAAGAATCGTTAATCATGTTAAAAAGTCGTTCTGTAAAGCTAAAACAAATAAGAATTGCAAACAAAAGCACAAGGGCTCAAATTTTATTGATAGGATGGAAATCAGCCAAGTGCGTGATTCCATAGAGTATTTACAAAGTTAGAAAATTGTAATTTAAGGGAAAAAGGCTACATTGAAACATAACGACCACTATCCTTCTACCAACTTTGAATTCGGGACATCTTGAGCTTCTGTCGAAGATGACCTTGACTGGAGTTTTCTTGACGGATGGCATGACTACTGCTGAGGGACTTGCCCCTGTTGGACGTAGTTACTTGCCATTATCCCTAACTTTTGCCTGGATTGTACTTTGAGATTTCCAATCCACCGGGATGATTTTTGATTATGTCTCTAATTTTTGCTTGGACTGCCCTTTCGGGTTTTCAATCCACCGAGACGTTCTTTTTTTTTTAGTTTAGGTGAAGTATTTCTTGACTACATCAACATTATTGGGTTAGGCAAATTCTTCTCCATCCATGGTTGCGAGTCTCAAGGCGCCGCCTGAGAAAGCTTTCTTGACCACATAGGGTCCGTCATAATTCGGAGTCCATTTGCCCCGAGAATCAGTGAGAAATGATTGTATCTTTTTGAGCACAAGGTCTCCTTTCCTGAAGATGCGAGGTCGGACCTTTTTGTCAAACGCCTTCTTCATTCTTTGCTGATACAACTGACCATGGCATAGTGTCGTTATTCTCTTTTCTTCGATCAGATTTAGTTCGTCGTGTCGACTGTAAGCTTAGCTTCCATCAATACTCGGATTGATGGGATCTCTACCTCTATGGGGAGCACTACTTCCATGCTATATACTAGAGAGAAAGGGGTTGCCCCTGTTGAAGTACGGACAAATGTGCGATAACCGTGAAGGGCAAAGGGTAGCATCTCGTGCCAGTCTTTGTAGGTTAGAACCATATTTTGAACAAGTTTTTTGATATTCTTGTTAGCCGCTTCTACCGCTCCGTTCATCTTGGGTCGGTAGGGAGATGAGTTATGGTGTTCGATCTTGAACTCAACACACAAATCTTTCATCATTTTATTGTTCAAGTTAGATCCATTATCGGTAATGATCTGGCCCGAAACACCATAACAGCAAATGAGATTATTTTTGATAAATCGGACCACCACTTATCGGGTTACATTAGCGTATGAGGCTGCTTCGACCCACTTGGTTAAGTAATCAATGGCTACCAGGATAAACCGATGTTCGTTTGAAGCCTTGGGCTCAATCCTGCCAATTATGTTGATTCCCCATATGGAAAAAGGCCACGGGGAAGAGAGAACTTTGAGATGTGTTGGCGGTACATGAATTTTGCCGGAGTATATCTGACACTTGTGACACCTCCTCATGTACTTGTAGCAATCAGATTCCATGGTCAACCAGTAGTAACCTGCTCTTAGAATTTTTCTCGCCATTGTGTGTCCATTGGCATGAGTGCCAAAGGATCCTTCGTTAATTTCTTTTATTACCATGTCTGCCTCTGATCTGTCTACACATCGGAGCAAGACCATGTCAAAGTTTCTCTTATAGAGTGTGTCACTACTCAGGAAGAAGCTTCCTACCAGCCTTCTGAGAGTCTTTCTGTCTTTTCTTAATGCCCTAGGTGGGTACTCTTGTTTCTGAAGGAAGCACTTGATATCGTGATACCAAGTTTTGTCATCTAAGACTGCTTCAATCGCGAAGATGTAAGCGGGCCGTTCAAGGCGCATTATGTCGATCTTAGGTAGGTCATTCCATTGACCTACACTAATCATGGAAGAGAGAGTGGCTAATGCATCAGCCATGTGATTCTCATCACGAGGGATGTGATGAAACTCGATTCTGTTGAAGAAGGGTAACAACCTTCTTGCATAATCCTTGTAAGAAATCAATCCTGATTGGTATGTGTTCCAATCTTCTTTGATCTGATTGATAACCAGGGCTGAGTCGCCATATACATCCAAGCTCTTGATCCTTAAGTCGATCGCTTCTTCGAGACCCATGATACAAGCTTCGTATTCGGCCTCGTTGTTTGTACACTTGAATGTTAGTCGGGCGGTGAAAGGAATATGGGTACCCTGAGGTGTTATGATGATTGCCCCAATTCCGTTTCCATAATGATTGACGGCTCCGTCAAAAATTAGTCCCCACTGGGAACTTGGTTCTGGCCCTTCACTGGGTAGTGGTTCATAGCAGTTTTTCATTTTTAGATACATGACATCTTCGTCTGGGAAGTCAAACCCGATTGATTCCTGATCGTCAATCGGTTGATGAGCCAAATGATCGGCTAAAATACTACCTTTGACGGCTTTCTGAGCGTGGTATTCGATGTCGTATTCGGATAACAACATCTGCCAACGGGCGATTCTTCCCATAAGAGCAAGTTTTTCAAATACATACTTGATTGGATCCATTTCGGAGACCAACCAAGTAGTGTGACGAATCATATACTGGCGAAGACGTTTGGCTGCCCAAGCCAGAGCACATCAAGTTTTCTCAAGCATAGTGTACCGAGTCTCGCAGTCGGTGAACTTCTTGCTTAAATAGTAGATGGCAGACTCTTTTCTTTTGGTTTCGTCTTGTTGGCCAAGCACACAACCCATTGAGTCCTCCAAGACTGTTAAGTAAATGATTAGTGGTGTTTCTTCCACTGGAGGTGATAGAATCGGTGGGTTCAACAGATATTCCTTAATACTGTCGAAGGCGGTTTGGCAATCTTCTATCCAAACGCATCCCTGGTTCATTTTGAGTAGTTTGAAAATCGGTGCACATGTCGCGGTCATAAGGAATATAAACCTGGAGATGTAGTTCAAACGTCCCAGGAATCCTCTGACTTGTTTTTCAGTTTCCGGAGAAGGCATTTCTTGAATGGCCTTGACCTTGTCAGGATCAACCTCAATTCCTTTCTGGCTGACGATGAACCCTAAGAGTTTCCCTGATCGGACACCAAATATGCACTTGTTGGGATTCAAGCGAAGTTTATACTTTCTCAACCGCTCGAATAGTTTTGACATGTGGTTCACATGCTCCTCTTCTGTTTTAGATTTGGCAATCATATTATCAACATATACCTCGATTTCCTTGTGAATCATGTCATGAAACGGAGTAGTCATGGCCCTTTGATAGGTTTCCCCGACGTTCTTCAAATCGAACGGCATTACCTTGTAACAAAAAGTACCCCATGGGGTAATGAATGAAGTTTTCTCCATGTCTTTCGGCGCCATTTTGATTTGGTTATAGCCCGAGAATCCATCCATGAAGGAGAAAACTTTGAACTTTGCTATACTGTCTACCAGCATGTCAATATGTGGTAAAGGAAAGTCATCCTTTGGACTGGCCTTGTTCAGATCCCTGTAGTCGACACACATTCTGACCTTTCCGTCCTTTTTCAGAACGGGTACGATGTTGGCTAACCATTCAGGATATTTTGACGTGGCGAGGAAGCCCGCGTCAATCTGTTTCTGTACTTCCTCTATTATTTTGATGGCCATGTCCGGGTGAGTCCATCTCAACCTTTGTTTTACTGGCGGACATTCTGACCGTAATGGTAGATGATGTTCCACGATGCTGGTATCCAACCCTGGCATATCCTGATAGGACCAAGCGAATACATCGGGAAACTCTTTGAGAAGCTTTATCAAACTTTCTTTGGCAGTTGGACTGAGTAGTGCCCCAATCCTGACTTCTTTTCTCTCTTTTTCCGAACCCAAGTTGACCGTTTCCAACGGCTGTTTGTGAGGTTCAATGTACCTTTCCTCCTGTCTGAGTAATCGGGAGATCTCTTATGGAATTTCGTTGTCATTTTCTTCTTCAGCCCCAAATACCGGGAATTCAAAGTTGGGAGAAGGCATCGGATCGTATGTTTCAACTGGGTTTAAAACTAGCAATCTGCATGACGTGATGATTGTTTTTTTAGAAGAGATGGAGAGAATGCAAGAGTGTGTGCAATGTATTTTTTTGATAACTACTTGTTTTTATTATTGAATTGCTTTTTAGGATTACCATTTTCTGAA
Organism: Lathyrus tuberosus; assembly: GCA_022829125.1. Taxonomy (NCBI): domain Eukaryota; kingdom Viridiplantae; phylum Streptophyta; class Magnoliopsida; order Fabales; family Fabaceae; genus Lathyrus; species Lathyrus tuberosus. Next base: position 843,631 of record JALAZF010000308.1, on the reverse strand, counting down.
AAAGCAAAAAGAGAAAACAGAAATTAATGCGAAAATTATAGAACGACGTTATTTTATTTATGAACAAGTTGATTCTTGAAACTACAGCCCTATAAAACAAAACTCTGTCGCTTTGGGCAAAGCGAAGAGGTATAATTACAGAAAGTGAGCCCTATCAAAACATCCGTTTCACCTGGGCAGGGTGAAAGGTTAAAGACGACAATTACTTTGACTTATGAACAATCTTCGGAACATCGACAACAACCCATTGGCGGCGAACTCCTCGGTGAATCACAAAGTCTGGTACCTTCCTTGATTTGTCTTCAGAAATAACACTGATTTCTGGTGGAGCAGGATCATTGGAATCTGTCTCCCAGGTAGAGTTGTCGTAGGAGGATTCCTCAGTTGTATTTTGCATAGTATTTGTGCTCTCAGGTGAATCTCCCCATCCAGTTGGCTGGATGTCTTCGAGCCTAATACGAGTGCTCTCAGGAGCAGTGTACTTGACCATATAGTGGTATTTTCCACTTGGTTGTCCTAAGGTGTCCCACACTTCTGTGGAACTGGAGGAGTCATCTCTCTCGATGACGTTGACCTCGGGAAAAGCATAGTTGATGAATTCTAGTCTGGCAAGCTTTGCCAATTCATCGTCGTACCGGATAGGTTCTGAATACCCTCAGTGTTAATCCCATGACATGGTGGGGATGCAGGTATTCGGTTCAATGATGCTCAGCGGATTTGCATCGTTGGGCTGATTTTCTTGCCCCAAGTCTCCTGGGTACGGCTGCTAGATAGGCAGACCATCTATTGGGCCATAATAGTCGTGGTCAAAGTTGTCCTTCATCAGAGTGTCCTCCTCTAATGAGTTTGGTGGAGCACTGCATCCTTCCGGATCACAATCTCTGTATATCATTCTAACATCTGATCTGGGTATAAATCTCAGACTCTGTGCGGGATAGCAAAATGGCGTAGGCACCTCTTCCTGAGACATATAATCGTCCTCGTTAAGATAGGACTTCCATTCTTCCTCCGCATCGGAGGGATCTCCCTCGTTGATGGTATGGACTGCTTGAGATATTGGGTGAAGGAAACCTCCACTGTGGATGAAATCCTGAATGGGATGAAGATTTTCATCGTTAGTAGCAGTCTGGGTACAGGTTTAAGAAAAACCAAGACCCTTCTTTGTTTTGTTATCAGTAGGAATGACAAGTTGTCTCCACCCTTTTACATTGTTACTTTTAATCACTTCGAGAGCATCTTTGTATGAGGAAATCGAGGTTCCTTTCTCTGATTGATTCTCATTGCTCACCGACAGTGCTTGGAACTGAGTTCCAACCACCTCCTCTGGCTCTACACAAGTAGATAATGATAAGTTACTCACGAGCAAGGCTTGCTCTCCACAGACAGTGACGAGTTGATCGTTCTTGACGAACTTCAATTTCTGGTGCAGTGTCGAAGTGACTGCCCCAGCCTGGTGTATCCAAGGTCTTCCTAATAAGCAAATGTATGATGCCCGGACGTCCATGACCTGGAAAGTGATTAGGAAAGTGTGAGAATCGATAGTTATGGGAAGGTCGACTTCGCCGATAACTGCTTTTCGAGATCCGTCAAATGCTTTGACGATGACCTCACTGCCCCTCATCGGGGATCCTTTGAATGATAGTCGCATTAAAGTGGATTTCGGCATAACGTTGATGGTCGATCCAATATCTACCAGTACGTTGGCCAAAGCATCGTCCTGGCAGTTGACTGTGATATTGAGCGCCATGTTGTGGCGTTTGCCCTCCTCTGGCAAATCCTCATCACTGAATCCTAAGTTGTTGTAGGAAGTGATGTTAGAGATGATGCTATCAAACTGTCGTATTGACACATCCTGTTCCACAAAGGCCTGCTCTAAGACTTTCTGTAGAGCCTCTCTGTGGGCTTCGAAACTGAGTAAAAGTGATAGCACAAAGATCTTTGAAGGAGTTTGTAACAGCTGATCAACAATGTTGTATTCACTCCTTTGGATGAGCTTCAGCATCTCATCATTGTTGTTTGAAAGGTCGGGATCACTGGACTGGCCGACCGGTGGATTGGGAGCTTCTGTCTGAAGTTCCTTTTCTTTGTTAGGTTTTCTAACTCCTTGGTTGAAGATTCGACAGCTCCGTGTTACTCGACTGATGTTTGCAATATTCACGACGGAGGGTAATGGAATTTCCTTTCCATTCTTAATTATTGTTGCACAGTATTTGTAAGGGATCGCCTTAGCTGATTCATACGGTAATGGTCCCGGCAGGTAAATAACTACAGGAGCCTTCTGATTTTTATGACTGTCGTAGGTAACTTCAATCAGTTCCTGACTAGGAACTTTTGATTCGTCCAGTAGAGGGATGATGGTACAAACATCCTTGTTCTTTTGATGATCAGAGATTATGACAACGTCTCTGATTTGATCAGCGAAGTAGTCCGGCGTCCAGTTGATTGGCTCAGAACTCGGACATGGGTGAATCTCTTTACGATCCAACTGACCTTGAAGAGATGCCCGCACGAGGTAGCATCCTTGGTTATTCTCTGAGCAGACTCTACAGTGTTCATAGTTTTGTGGTGGCACCTGGCCACGTCCGCTTTGAATGCAGTGCAACCTTACCAGGTCAGTTTCCATAGATCGGACATCCTGACTTTGACGTCTGGTAGGGTTTCCATTAAGCATACTGATTTGTTGCGTGTCTTCATCCAGATAGATCGGAAGCCACTAGTGGTTTAACAAGTGTTGTAAAGTTCTTTGAATAAGACCGCACCCCTGGTTACTTTCACTGCATACTTTACAGTTCAGATAATCATGATAAGTGAGAAAACCGAGTTGGACTTGCTTAGCGTGTAATTCCACTAAGCTGGTATTCATCAGACAAATATCAAAGATTTGAATCATGTTGATCTGATAAGGATTTCTATCATGGTAGTCTTGGATCCACCCAAGATCCATCTGACGCTGGAGGGCCTCTTGTACAAAAGAGCATCCCTGTTTATTTACCGAGCAAGTCAGACAGGAATTGTAATCGTGCCGCGGAAGATTATGATACTGGCTTTGCCTGGAGTGCATCGCCACCAAGTTGACATTCATCACACGGATGTCGTGGTTCTGAATGATGTTGGAATTCGTATAGGTCATGTTGACCCCACGAATTCGGTGCTCTTGGATCCACCCGATATCTAATTGTTCCTGTAGAGCTAATTGCACCACAGAACATCCCTGATTGTTTTTAGAGCAGATATCACACTGGTGATAATTATGAGGTAGCACATGGACATACCCGCTCTGTCTGCGATGCATCTTGACCAGATTGGTCCTCAATAAGAGTACATCATGAATTTGATAGCTGTCGTTAGACTCTCCCTCTATCAAATTGACTGCAGCTTTCTCGTGTTGAGGCAACAGGTTTATGAGAACATTAGGATTCGTATCTTTGAAAGATAAGACCCCGTTCCTAACAAGTTTTTGTACGTCGGATTTGAAACTGAGACAGTTCTCTATGTTATGCCCTGGTCCTCCTTGATGGTAAGGACAAGTCTGATCCGTTTTGAACTAAAAAGGCGGATTTTCTGGTACTGTAAAAGGAGCCCTGGTTTGGACGTGCCCCTTGGCCAGTAGTAACGGAAATAATTATGCGTACAACATGGGTATAGGGTCGAACCCTGGTGGTCGTGTTGTACGGTTGTTGTACTGACGACGAGCCTGCTGAAGAGGTTGTTGTGTCCTTTACTGATATTGCTATTGGTTAGGTTGGCTCTACGCAACCTGAGGTTAACACGTAGGAACAGACGTAAGGTTGATAGCAGGAGTTACAGCTGCTACGGGTCGGTAACGTCGCCTTTGCTTTCCGAGAGAGATATTCCCAATATCCTGCTCTTTTTTCTTAGGGAGAGCACTACAGTATCGTTTTGTACTACTTGTTGGTCCAGCGTCTTTAACTAAATGTCCTTCCCGGACTGCTTCCTCAAGACGAACTCCCATGCCTACCATCTCGGTGAAGTCACTGGGCGCACTGGCAACCATTCTGTCGTAGTAAAATGAGCTCAAGGTCTTTAGGAAGATCTTTGTCATCTCCTTTTCCTCCAGAGGTGGAGAAATCTGAGCGGCAATTTCACGCCATCTCTGAGCGTATTCTTTAAAGGTTTCCTTGTCCTTTTGTGACATTGATCTGAGTTGATCTCTGTCTGGTGCCATGTCTAAATTGTATTTATATTGTTGAACGAAGGCAGTGCCAAGATCTCTGAATGTGCCAATCGTGGCGCGGTTTAAACCCATGTACCATTTTAATGCGGCACCGGTTAAACTATCCTGAAAGTAGTGAATTAGTAGCTCTAGGTTCTTTGTCTGAGCTGACATTCGCCGAGCGTACATCACTAAATGGCTCTGAGGGAAAGAGTTACCCTTGTACTTTTCAAAGTCGGGTACCTGGAACTTGTGCGGAACTTTCACATTGGGGACCAAGCAGAGGTCTGCGGCGTCTTTTCCAAATAAACCCTGACCGCGAAGGGCTTGCAGTTCTTTCTGCATATCCAGGAATTGTTCCTGGAACTCATTCATTCTGTCGAACATACTTTCGCTTCCACCAGAAGGTATATCTGGAATCTGTCCTTCTGGGACAATGTGTACCACGGGTGGTGGTAGAGTCATTATGGCCGAGACCCTCGGTGCCTCCCGAAGTTTGTAACCTTCAGGACTTGCTGTCATGCCCCTGGCATCTTCGCTTTCCTGAAGTTTGTAACCTTCAGGCCCAGTGGCTCCTACTGAAGTTTCCAGATCTTCCATGATCGGCGGAATATATCCTTCCGGGATATAGTTGAGTGGCATGCCCCAGGGATGATCTTTCGGCATTTTGTACCTAGGATCAAACTTTTCCACTATGGGCGTCGATGTGATCTCTGAGATCACAGTCCTTTATTGTTGTATCTGAGCCTCTGCTAGAGCTTGCATGTCGTTATGAAGCTTTCTCAAATCCTCTTTCAGAGTGTCGATCTCTTCTCTCAACTCTCTGTTCTCTTCCTCGAGATCATCCATCTTTTTCTGACGATTGGCCCGAGTATTGTACGAATGAGACAGTTTGACTCTAAAATCAAAACGCAAACGTGAGATTCGTATGGAAGAAGAATGTGCTATGCAAGAATGATGAATGATATGCAATGATTATATAAATTATTTTTTGTTTATTCAAAGTAAACTTCGACAATTAGGATTGCAAATATCAAACAGTGGGGAAACCCCATTTTATTCAAAGATTGCGGAAATGATAATACATTAGATTACAAAGTGTTGCGAAAGGAAATCTAAACTAACGGATCCTGAGTCCTTTCTGAGGAAAGCTCAGGTGCTGGTTCTGGTACTTTCCTTTTCTTTGACCAGGGCTCTTGGGCCGTTGTCGGGTTGTCATTCCTTTGCCAAGTGAAAGGAGCGAGCAAATTCCTTTGGTCATCCTGATTTTCTACAGCATGTTGCTCTAAAATCTCAATCAGAGCATCCTTTTCTTTTAACAGTTGCTGTATTTTCTTACACTCCACATTGAGAATACGGTACTTGTTCCTCAAAGACCTCTTCTCCTGCTGAACTTTGTTGAGATTAACCTGAAGCTTTTCCGTGTCTGACATGAAATAAAGGGCAGAGTCCCTTAACGGAAGAACTTCTTGACGAGGGTAAGACATCCTCAGCTTGAGAGCTCTAGTTTATACCTAGTGGAGATAAGGCTCCACCGAGACACAGTCTGGTTTTCCTAGAGACTCTCTTCCTTTCCTATGAACGTGTTTCCAAGCATGCACTATTTCAGTCTTCAGTGCCCTGTCGTTTTCTCCTTCCTTGAAGAAAAGACCTTCCAGATGAGCATTGCGCGGGACATGCCTCATTGGGTACCCAAATGGACGACGAACTAACACCGGATGATAGTTGATTCCTCCCTTAGTTCCTATAAGGGGTACATTTGGGAAATTTCCACAACGGTCAATGATTCTGATCCCATCGTAGATTCGATTGTACCAATCGATGTCTGAGTTGGTAAGAGACATGATTCTCTACGACCAACGTAAAGTATTCTTTTGATCCCAAAATGCAGCAGCCTTGGGCAAATGAGAAGTGAACCATTTGTAAAGCAAGGGTACACAACACGTGATCATTCCTCCGCTGTATAAATTCCTTAAGTGTACTAAATGATACGCATCTACGAGTAAGGTCGGTACAGGGTTTCCGATCAGGAAAATCTTAATGGCGTTGATATCTACGAAGTTATTAATGTTGGGAAACAAAAATAACCTGTAGGTGAGCAAAACAAAGATGCTCTCGAAAGCGGCCATGTTCCCTATACTGGCAAAGTACAAGGCTTTCTTTATAAAAAACTGGGCTGGCAAACCCTGTATGCCACCCTTAGTGGTCATGTGAGTCCTGACTTGTGACTCGTCCAAATAAATTGCTCTTGCAATAGTTTGATCCTTTGGAATTTCTTCCATTCCAGAAAAGGGAGCTTGATCAGTAATGTGTAAATCAGTCAGGTGAGAGTACTCCTCAAGCGTTGGTGCTAACTGATAATCTGGGAATGTGAAACAGTGATAGACCAGATCATAGAATTGGATTAGTGTGGACAGGATTCCTTCGATTACATGGACTCTTAATAGAGACAAGAGTCCCCCATACTTGGCTCTGAAAGCCTCGTGGTTGGTGATCATTCTCGCTAAACCTCTCAAATCCTCTAACTTTGAAACCTTGAAGGTGTACTTATGAGTTTTCCTTCTACCGAAATCCATTAACGCAATCCCCTTTCTCTGACATTTGCAATCATTGTCTCAGTTTAATTTGAAAAAGAGAGACTAGAAGAGAAGATTTTTTTGTTGAATGTTTTTTAAATGAATGTATGAATGCAACACACAAAAACATAGAAAAAACATGGGGTCAAAGGGTCGGTGTCATGAAGTCAAGGCTCTACCCCCCCTCCCCAAAGGTTTATACTGGTGATTTTTTGTACCTGTCCGCAAAATCATTGACCCCTCTTGCGATAACAACAGCAAGCGGATCGTCAGTGAGCAGATGTATCCTAGAGTGATCTCAGATGAGGGTAGTATCGCGTGACAACTATTTCCGATAGCTTCCGCACTACAAAATGGTTGTAGTCTACTAAAAACCTCAGCTTCTCAGATAACCCAGTCGACCACACTACTTTCAACAACCGAAGTCGTATAGGCAATGTATCTGCAAAGGGAGTCTCCACTGAGTTTGATGGTCGATCGGGGACTCTTAACTGGGATTCACTACCCGCAAGATTACCCGCATTGCCATCACCTATCTTAGGTGTATACTCAATCTTTCCACATGCAGCATCACACGTATTCCCATTAGCAGAAGAATAAACACAAATATCAATTAGGAAAAGTAGTATATATATATTTGTCTTAATCATCCTAGACCTCTATTCTTATGATCCTATACAGATAATGACTCCCCAGCAGAGTCGCCATTTCTGTGATACTTCGAGAACTTAAAGTTTCCACCGAAGATTGTAAGAAAAAGGAGAAGGCCCCCACGGTGGGCGCCATTTTTTTCTGTAGCGCGATTTTTGTGGTCCTGAGTCACTATCGCACGAGTACTACAATTCGATTCATTTTTTATCCTATTGAGCTGATTAAGGAAGGGAAATAGATGTCTTCAATTAACCCTGCTTGTATACTGAGTTTGAACAGCGGTCTGTTAGGTTACAGATGCTATGTGGAAGTGGGGCCCAATCTTTGGTTTATTTTGTTAAGAATACATTGTCTGGACTATTTGTGAGGTTTTTGTTAATGTGTTTAGATTTGATGCTTTTGGGTTGAGTTGGTGGAGATACTGGATTTTGGGTTTTTGATTATTATGCTCGCTAAGATTTTTTCAATCTTATGCCTACGTATTCCTGTTTGACGAAACAGGGAAATCAAAGCGATCGTAGTTCCTCCTATTCTATGGGAGGAAAAAGGTGTTTTGTGTCTTGTTCAAAGCCCAAGACGTGAAGCTAAAGGTGATTTGTATCTTGTTCATAACCCAAGATGTGAAGCTAAAGGAGTTTGGATGAGAGAGAATTTGTCATCTCTAAAGGGGGATATTTGGTTTGTTTATCACAACTGTTGGGTGACTGATTATAAAGGAGGATTACTTTAATTGGGATATGTGAATCCAGCAACACCATAATTTCCATTATAGGGGATTTTAACCTGAAGAAGAAGACTTTAACTCAGTGTAGAGCAATGCTATCTTTCCTTAGGAATTCCTCATGCTAAAAGAGGGACAGTGGCGTGGATGTAAATAATCCAGAGGCTTGTCGCTTACAGCAATTAGATGAAGGGGAAAAGGAGTTGTTGATGTTTGTATACTGTGAGCAAGGCACAGATTGATGCTAAAATGTTGATTGACTCAACCGAGATTTCCTTATACAAAGCCTAAGAGGAGGCTATTGACCCAACAAGAGGGTGCTTTTTATCTTTCTCGTACGAAGCCCGAGATAGAGGCTAAAAGGGTTGACTCAACAAGAGAGTGCTAACGAGTGACTGACTCAATAAGAGAGTGATTTCATATGTGTCTTGTACGAAGCCCAAGACGGAGGCTAAAAGGAAGATTGACTCAACCGGGGTTTCCTTATACAAAGCCTAAGAAGAGGCTATTGACCCAACAATAGGGTGCTCTTTATCTGTCTCGTACGAAGCCCGAGATAGAGGCTAAAAGGGTTGACTCAACAAGAGAGTGCTAACAAGTGTATGACTCAACAAGAGAGTGATTTTATATGTGTCTTGTACGAAGCCCAGGATGGAGGCTAAAAAGGTTTAACTCAACAAGAGAGTCTTTTATACTCAACAAGAGAGTGTTTTAGTATCTCGTACGAAGCCCGAGATGGAGGCTAAAAGGAGATTGACTCAACAAGAGAGTCTTTTATACTCAACAAGAGAGTGTCTTTAGTATCTCGTACGATGCCTGAGATGGAGGCTAAAAAAGGGTTTGACTCAACAAGAGAGTCTGAAAAGGTTAGCTCCGCTGGGGAGAATCATTGTACAAAGCCCAAGAGGAGGCTAGATGTTGGTGATTGTTTCAGTTTAGTGACAGGTCCAGTATGTTGGATAAAAGAAAAAATCAGTTCTTATAAAGGGAACGATTAAAGGTGAGTTTGTGCTTTGGTACTGATTGGAAGATCAGGGTTATTTCCTGTTCTTTAAGGAAATGGGAAATCCAAAGGGTATTGAGTCTGTCCAAGTCTACTGGTGTTTTGAGAAATAGATTCTCAGATAAGTGAATGATCTTTGTATGATGCCCAAGAGAAGGCTGGTATGTTAAGGGATGAAGGTCAACCCATTAACTGGTCTGACACTTGACTCAAAAAGACAACTCTAGCAAATTGATGACTAGGTTCTGTTCCTATACCTGAAGAGGTCTCTGAGTCCTTGTACTAAGCCCAAGAAAAGGCATGAGAGCTTTTAAGAAGCTGAAGGGTCCTTGTACAACGCCCAAGAGGAGGAGGTGATGCTTTTAAGAAACCCGTGGGTCCCCAAACCCTAAGAAGTTCAAGATATGCTATTCACCGAGAATAGATCAAGCCAGGAAAGTCCGAGAATTTAGAAGAAACTTAAGAGATGCCATTCACGGAGAATAGATTAACCCTGGGGAGTAGAGTTTCTTTGACAATTTCTAAGAGTGACAGTCTGAGAAAGGGTTCACCGAGAATGCTGCCTTTCATGTCTCCATATTGTTTAACCCCAAGAGGAGGGAAGACTGTATCTGGTAATCATATCGGGATCTAGTTTTGTTTGTATTTTAAGAGTGACCAACAGGGCTTTACCTAGTGCTAGACGTAGTTGTCGGGGAAAACTCTAAATAACTATACTAGTATTACACGGTGAATATATGACAAGTATATAAAAGTTTGTGAAAGAAGACTTACAGTGAGCAGCCCCACAATACAGTTATATATATGAAAGCGGATAAAGAAAGCGGGTAAACACGTACTCGGTTGTAGAGCTTCCATGATGTTTGGTTAGTTGTTCAACAAAGAAAGCTTTGATAACAATATTATATTCAAAATCAAAGGAGAAAGTGCTTTGAAAAGATTGTTGGGGCTTACAGCTCAAGGAGAGGCCCAGGGTTTTATCAGTGATTGCATTGTTGTTTTGAAATTGTACAGGGACTTATACAAGTGACCGAGGCCAAAAAAAGGTTTTTTGTACAAAGGGATGGGTATTACACTCTCTCAAGAGGCCCAAAGGTGTTTAAAGAAAAGGAATGGGGCATATAACACGAGGGTAGGCCCAAAGGGTTTTATTTGAAAAATGATGATCGCGCCGAGATTTCTTTAACGTATTAGGTCTTATACAATTCATTGAGGCCCAAAAAAGGTTTTATCTATAAGGGATGGGTCTTACACTCTATTAGAGGCCAAAAGGTTTATTTTTATACAAGTGGTGGGGCTTACAGCTCAAGGAGAGGCCCAATTGATTTTGTTAAAAAGGCGACGATCGCGCCGAACTTTTTGATGGTGTCGGGACTTATACAATACACTGAGGCCCAAAAAGTTTTGGTTTCAAAGAGGGTTGGGTCTTACACTCTACTAGAGGCCCAAAGGTTTTAAGAAAAAGAATTGGGACTTATAGCTCGAGGAGAGGCCCAGTTGATTTTTTGTTAAAAAGGCGACGATCGCGCTGTTGTTTTTGAAAGTATAGTGGGTCTTATACAATGACTGAGGCCCAAAAGGTGGTGTATTTACAAAGGGATTGAGTCTTACACTCTATTATAGGCCCAAAGGTTTGAAAAAAGATTTGTTAGGGTGAAAATCAAAGAAACCCTAATTTTGTTTTCCCATAAAAGTAAATATTTAAAGAAAATCAATAAAAGTGATAAAAATACCAAATAAGTTTGAATAAACCACTTGTGATTTTTGTTTAAGGTTTGAAAAATGAGGTTTTAATCACAAGATGAATTAAAACTCATTTGGTTTTGATTTTCAAGGTAAATATTCACTTTTAAATGTTTAAAAACAATTAAAAAATGAATTTATTCACAAAAATACTAATTATATTAAATAAATAATATAAATTTGTTGTTTTTTTGGGTTAAAATATTTCAACATTTTTGTGATTTTTTGCAAAAAGAACCAATAAAAAATAATTAAAATTGAGGGAGTTATTAATTTTTCAAATCATTAAAAATAATAAGAAAAATAATAAAAATTGGAAAAAATAGCAAAAAGAGGATCTGGGGCGAGGGGGATTCGAACCCCAGACCTCTTGTGTATAGGGCGCGCGCCTTACCACTGGGGTGGTGATACATCCGTTGATTGAAACACAACCACAAATATACAAGGCTTGCCTTGTTTTTGGCCTGGCTCAAGGCAAGGCAAGGCAAGATTTTGGTCAGAAACGTGAAGGCCATAACTTTCTCATTTCCCCATGGATTGGGACAAAATTTAGGTCTATCCTGCCTAGAATTTCACAAGAAATCCAATGCTGGTGGTGTTTTTTTCAGATCTTGCTCCTATTGAAAAACTTGATAGTGGTTTTGAAATAGGCCATGATTTGCATTTTCTGTGCTATCTCTTGGTACAGGTATGAATTATATGATAAATTGGTGCAAACACAACACATATAACATGTATAAGAGCTGCATGATCAGTGGACATCAAAAGAAAGTATGATTCAAAGAATCCAAGTTGTGATGCTTACCTCTTTTTGGAGCTTTTGTGCAATCTGCTAAGTGCCTTGTTCCAGAAATGATTTGATGCTTTGGACACCCTCAAATGATCTCTTAGAAGCTTTAAGGATGATTGGAATCGGCTGGAAACCTCAGAAACAAGTTTGAGCTCTTTCTTGCAACAGGGGTAAAAGTGGCCAAAATAGCAACTCCCTCAAATGATGTTCTAGATGTTGGGAACCATTTGGGACATTTCAAGGATGATATTTGGAGTGTGTTTGAGGTTTTATCTGGTTTGGAAAGTGACTGAATCAAGACATGGCTTGAAAAATGCACAAAAGTCCAATTTTGAGGTTTTGAGATGTGACTTTGAGATTTTGGTGTTACAGGTCACTTGTGAGTGTTTGGATCACCTCTATATGATGTTTATGAGGTGTGTGTGTGTGATTGGTTTGGTTGGAATTGCTCTCAAACTCAAAACCCGATAGTGACTTGCTTTGGAAGGCAAATTTGGAAGTGAGAAGGTGATTTTGAGGAAAGCATCTATTTGATGGCTTTGGTGTACTCAAACTGATCACAAATGAGCTCTATTTATAGTAGAGCCAGTTTGTTTTGGGAGCAATAGTGATTGGCAACTGCTGCAGAGGTTTGGCCAATGTTGATCAATAAGAATCCAAGTCTCCTCTAGCCATTGACTAGAGGTTAGGGCACAGGCTGCTGGTTCCCTAGTTGTTGGATAAGTCTTGACTGAATTCAGTTAGAAACGGCTCAGTCCATGTGACCTTGGTGCATCCATTAAATGCTCCAAAACAAAATTGGAGTCTTGTTCCTCTTTTTAGGCATTTCTAGGTTTGGCATGCTACTTTTGGTTCCAAAGACTTGGGAGGCTGATGGATCAGTGTTTGTCCCTCCTTGGTCTCCCCCTGAGGTGTTCAGATGGATAAGTGTGTTTGTCATTTGCACAAATTTGGAAAATCGAGTAAAATGCACAAATCTGTCTTGCTTTGACAGTTTTCAGTAAGGCATGTTGCCATTGTCATATCTCATGGCTCAAGTGGACTTTGATGGAGTTCTTGGCCATTTTGGAAAGCCCTCATATGATACAACAACTGTTTGATCATAGTTGGTTTTGATACTTTTTGGATCCAAGTGAAAAATGCCCCTACATTTGGAAAAAAGTGAAGGCAGATTCTGACTTAGTGAAAATTTCACCAAGTGTTGGAAAAAAAAGTGACATTTTCACTTTTTGTGATTTTGATCATTCCATAACTTAAAATCCACGAGGAATTGGAATGAGTTGTATTTGAAGCTTTTGTAGAGGGCCATGAGAGCTATAAATCCAGCTTTGAATGGGGAAAAATGGCCTTGTGGTTTAGGAGATATGATCCTCCAAAGTTGGTACCCTAGCCACTTTGTTCCATAACTTAGAAAAATTTCTAAGTTTTTATGGTTACCCCTTTTACAAGTTATCCTACTTTTCTTGATTTTTCTTGATGAATGATGATTCCAACCACACATTAACATCATTTTAGGGTCAAAGAACCATAATTGTGAAAAATCTCAAAAAGTCAAAGTTGACTTTTGTGCACAGTTGACTTTTTGTCAGATGAATTCCAAACTGTGCGATCCTCTATGAAATTAAGCCCTTGACCTAAATCAAACTTGATGGATTGATTTCAAAGGTGTTATAGGGTGTATTGAATCATGTCCTAGGGTTTGGGAGCATGTCCTGGTCAAAAGTCAAAGGTACAGTTGACTTTTTCCTAACTGTGATTCTGATGAACTTGAAACTTAGGAATCAAGCTTCTTGGATCAATCCATTGTTGCAAATGGATTAATGTAGTGTGTTGGAGGCCCTAAAATCATGTCTTGAGGTCTTGGCTCATGATTTGTCCCAAAATTCAACTTAGGGGTGAATTAGGTCAAGAAACCCCAATTCCTGATTTTTAGTGAATGCATCCCCTGAGGTCAAATTGACTTGATGATTGGGTCCATGATGTCCCTTGGAGCATTTTAGGTTATGCTTTGAAGCATTGGCTCATGCCTAGAGGAAAATTTCCATCTGGAGGCCCTGGTCGACCAAAACCCTAATTTGGTGACACTGGCGATCTTGAGGCTTGATCCACTCAGAATGTTGCAGCCTTGTGCTTGATTCTTGAGGTGGGATTCCTCTTGATCCATTGTGAATGTTTGAGAGGTTAGACAAGTTTAAGATCGTGTCATTCCTTGATTGATCCTTTGTCTAAGCACTCAGAGAGGGCTTGAAACCCTAATTTTGATTGTAGTGGATGCTCACCTATCTTTGGGGAGACTAATGAGGCATAATGGATTACCCATATTGTGGTGATGATTTGTACAATGATGGAAAATCTTGGTGGTCAAAATTTGGGGTATGACACCATTAACGGTCCATCTCAAGATGAAATACTACACGGCCAGGGGCCGGGTCGTTACGATGCACGGGGACATAGACGCGGCTAGGAGGTGCTTCTACGCTGCAGTCAAAGGCATGAGTTCCATCAACACCAGGCCCAAGACCGGAGCAAAGTCATCCCCGGATGCTATGCAAAAGCCACTCCCGTGCGTCAACACGGTCGACCTCGACAGCAGTTTCATTGGCGAGCATGAAGAGGGCGGAGCAGCAGACCTCGACGTCCAGGCGGAAAACAACAGGCAGCCTCTCCATCCAACGCGCCCCATCCCAGACGGAGACTTCAAACTCGTCGTCCTCGGAGACGATCCAGACCGGAACGCGAAGATTGGCACCGGGCTCCCCGACCTGGCGAAGCAGCAGCTGAAGGCGTGTCTCTAGGAGAACGTTGATCTGTTCGCATGGAGCGCTTCCGAGATCCCTGGCCTTGACCCCGAGGTGGCTTGCCATCAGCTCGCAGTAGATCCGGCCGCTAGAGCCATAGTTCAACATAGGCGTAGGCAGTCTCCCGAAAAAGCAGAGGGTGCTAAAACAGCTGTAAAAGACCTCCTAGAGGCGAATTTTATTTCGGAGGCCAGGTAAACAACCTAGTTGTCCAACGTTGTACTTGTCAAAAAGAATAATGGAAAATGGAGGATGTGTGTTGACAATACCGATCTTAACCGGGCATGCCCGAAAGACTCTTATCCTTTGCCTAACATCGACCAGCTGGTCGAAAACTCTGCAGGCTATAAGCTATTGTCCTTCATGGACGCCTACTCAGGGTACAACCAAATCCCCATGGATAAGACCGACAAACAGCACACAGCCTTCATGATCGAGTCTGACAATTACTACTACAACGTAATGCCCTTCATCCTGAAGAACACCAGCGCGACCTACCAACGGATGATGAACAAAGTCTTCCGGGGAGAGATCGACGATATGCTCAAAGTCTATATGGACGACATGATCGTCAAATCAGCAGAGGAAGTCGACCACGCTGCCCATCTCAAGAAGGTGTTCGACACGGCGAGGAGATGTCACACAAGGTTCAATCCCGACAAATGCACCTTCGGCGTTCGGGCGGGAAAGTTCCTCGGCTTCTACCTCACAGAGCGAGGAATCGAGGCCAACCCCGACAAGTGTAGGGCTTTCTCTGAGATCCCAACCACGAACTCGAAGAAGTCAATACAATCACTGAACGGGATGCTGACCGCCCTCTCCCGCTTCGTCGCCAAATCTGCACAATACGCACTCCCATTTTTCAAGCTTCTTCGATAAAAAGCCACGTTTGAGTGGAGCGAGTAATGCGAGCAGGCTTTACTCTATCTCAAACAAGTCCTGTCACAACCCCCGATCCTCTCACGGCCAGAGAACGGGGAGTCACTCTTTTTATATCTCGCCATCACGAGCGAAGCGGTCAACGCTGTCCTCATACGGGAAACCCCCGACGAACAAAAACCGATTTACTTCACGAGCAAAGCCCTCCAAGGTCCCGAGCTCAGGTATCAGCAGATCGAGAAAGTCGCCCTAGCCCTCGTCACCTCAGCCAGGCGGCTGCGCCATTACTTCTTAGCCCACACTGTCGCCGTAAGAACCGAACAGCCTATAAGGCAGCTCCTTGGGCGACCAAATATGGCGGGAAGGATGCTCAGATGGTCGCTCAAACTCACTGAGTTTGACATCCAATACGAGGGAAGGAAGGCCCTGAAGGTTCAGGTATTGGCCGACTTTGTGGCGGAGATGACCATCCTGGAACTTTCGACCAACATATCCCAAAAGTGGATGATCTTTGTCGATGGAGTATCCAGCACGAAGGGTAGCGGGGCGGGCATTATCCTCAAAAACAAGGAAGGCATCCTGATCGAGGTCTCCCTCGAATTGTCCTTCTCGATGTCGAACAACCAGACAGAGTACGAGGCTTTCCTCGCCGGGCTTCGGTTGGCCGAGGACCTCGGCGCCAAGGAAGTCAAAATTTTCACTGACTCCCAGCTCGTAGCCTCTCAAGTCCGAGGAGAGTATCAGGCCAAGAACGACTACCTCATCGAATACCTGGCCTTGGTAAAGGAAAAGATGAAGAATTTTTCCTTCGCAGAAGTGACCCAGTCCCGCGCGAGCACATCACCCGAGCAGACATTTTGTCCAAATTGGCGAGCACGAAGGGGAAATGCGGGAACAAATCCGTCATTCAGGAGGTACTTTCTCACCCAAGCATTGATAAACCCACTTCGGCGACGGACGTGAACTCCATCGGGGACAGGAATTATTGGATGACCGCGGTATACGAATACCTCACGACGGGTAAACTGCCCGAAGATCCCAATGAAGCAGGGATGGTCAAGCGGCGAGCATGCTCGTACACAATAGTCGAGGATAAGCTATACCGATGAGGGTTTTCTATCCCCCTCCTCAGGTGTGTCAAAGAGAATAGGGTCCCCGGTATACTCTAAGAAATCCACGAAGGGATCAACGCCCAACACCTCGGCGGGCGATCCTTAGCCCGCAAGGCGCTTCAGGCAGGGTATTACTGGCCCACCATGCAATAGGACGCCAAGGAGCACGTCAAGAAGTGCGATAGATGCCAGCGACACGGGGACATGCACCTCGCTCCTCCAAGCGAGCTCAAAACACTGTCATCCCCGTGGTCTTTTGCATGGTAGGGAATGGATATCCTCGGATCTTTTGTCGTGGGGTCGTATCAAAACAAATACCTCATCGTCGACGTAGATTATTTCACAAAGTGGATCGAGGTGGAAGCATTGGCCAAAATCACGGCCTTTAACATACTCTGTTTCTACAAGAGGAACATCCTCGCCCGATTCGGCGTGCCCCAGGCAATCGTCACCGACAATGGGACACAGTTCACCGACAGGAACTTCCAAGACTTCGTCACCAAGCTCGGTACGAAGCAACACTTCACGTCGGTCGAGCACCCTCAAACAAACGGGCAGGCCGAAGCAGCGAATAGAGTGATCCTCTAAAGATTGAAATAAAGACTCGGCGAGGCCAAACAACGGTGGGTCGAGGAACTACACAACATCCTCTGGGCCTACCGAACAACCCTACATTCCACGACTGGGGAGACCCCTTTTCGTCTGACCTACGGAACGGAGGCGGTGATCCCCGTGGAAATCAGGGAACCATCAAGGAGGACTGAGGACCCCTCGAAGAGGAGGCGAACAGCGAAGCCTTGAGGGAAGAGCTCGACTTCGTCGAGGAGACAAGAATGGGCGCATCCCTCCAGGAAGCTTCACTTAAACAGAAAATAACACTACGTTATAACAGCAAAGTTATTAAACATGATTTTCAAGTAGGTACCCTCATTCTGCGAAGGAACCAGAAAGATTCGCGAGAAGGCAAGCTCACCGCGAACTGGGAGGGCCCGTACCGTGTCCGCGCGAAAACGGGGACAAGAGCCTACTTCCTCGAAAATATGCACGGGGAACAACTTGCTCGACCATGGAACGCTGAGAAACTTAAACAATACTACAGTTAAACACTTCCCGTTACACGGTAACATTGTAATTACGGGGACGCGCTATGGTACAAGTGTGATACCTCTATACGAGACATGATGATCAAGGGCTGCGTTGTGTGTGTGCGAGGACTTTTGATCCGACGAGGATACCTCGATCGAGCTCCATCGTTGTCATACCAATTAGGCAGAACACCCAGCTCGCGATGGGAAGTTCATGCCACGAAGCTAAGACCTTGACCGAGCTCTTAGCCTCGTTGAAGGTCGGAATACACCTTTGACCACTCGGCTAGCTCTCCGCACGGTCGAGGATCATCAGAGTCGAGAAAATTCCTAAAATCACCAAATTACTTAGACAAAAATAAGTAAAGTATAGCAAATACACAAGCATCACACACACAGATAATCAAAAGGAAAAGTATTAAAACCGGGCAAAAGCACATTGTACAAGTGTTACAAACATGTCAAAAAGCCCCTGGCACACAGGTCGGGCAAAAGGCAACAAAATAAAATGGCTCGCAGGCCAAACAAAACAAGCAAGTAAAAACCTATTCGGCGACAATCCCGTCTGGCTGCTCATTTTCCGTTGCCCCTCCGCCAACTTCATCCTCCTGCATCGGCTGCACGATCTGACCCTCGACCACCTCGTAGTCGGGATCAGCCCCTTCAGTACTGAGACCAGGGTTGAGGACCCAAAGCTGCTGCACAGCGTTGTTGAAACCAATGTCGGCCGCCACGAGACTATCCTGCTCGGCTTGCCTGAGCTTCGCTATCAGAGATGCCCGGGAGGTCAATAACTTGTCTTTCTCGGTTTCCTCCACGGCTGGGCGAACGACTTCCTCCAGCTCGGCGATCCTCGCCAAGTGACCTTTCCTCTCCTCCTTAGCATCCTTCAGCCTCTCCTCCAACTGCTCCTGAAGCTCGGCCTGTGACTTGTTCTGCTCTTTGAACTCGATCAGCTCCTTCCTCGCTTTCTCCATCTCAACACTTAGATACTTGAAGTTTTCCTAAAGCCTGGCCAGTTCGGCCGCTGGACAGGTCTCATCGTTCAGGATCAATGTCGTCGAGCAGACTCGCATCACGGCGGACAGGTCCTCGAGCAGAGTCTTCCTCTTCGAAGCCTGAGCAGCACCCAGGATGGCTTGGACCTCAGCAGCGGCGATGCCCGGAGAGTTGGCATCCAAAAAGAAATGAGGCTTCGAGTGGCAAGGTGGAAGCACGAACTTCTCCGAGGGAGGACTGTCAGTCACCGTCAAGTCGACCAGTCCGTCCAAGCGCTGTCTCTTTGGGGACCCCTAACTGTCGGGAGACTGACTACCTTGGGGAGAGCTGGAAGAACCCCCGGGCGCTGGAGCAGGGCCGGGGTACTGAGAACGGATTTGCTCGACACATCCTTTCCCACTCTTCTTCGAATTGCGGGTAGCCGTCAGCTTCTTGATACGCTCCTCTGCACTCGAAATCTTACATGCAAAAGAGAAAGAAATGTGTCATTAAAGCGAGCCCAGAACGGGTAGAAAGAGTAAGTCGTGGAAGGTTCCACCATCTAACAGCTCCATGGCATCCTCATCGGAAAATGTCTCGAGGAGGGCCCTCGTATTGATCAACCGGATTTTCGTTAGGACCTGCCCATCTTCACCCCGAAACAATTTCCTTTTCGGTGTCATGAACTTGGCTTTGTTAAACCCGGCGACGAAGTTGACTATTGCCTCGTAAGCCAGCCGGTCCCCCTCGCAGAGTCGACTAGGACTCACAATGTAACTGTTTGTGCCCCTCTTGAAATGCTCCTCCGTCCAGAATAAGGGGAATCTTAGTTCGAGGGCTTCTTCCTGCTGCCCATCCACTACTCGGGAGACCCGAAGATACACCGAATTCACGACCTCGAGCGAAACCGGCCTCACGGTGTAGTATCGATACTTAAAGTTGCGAACAGAGTCCATATAGGTCTGGAATAGTCTGCTCACCTGTTTGAAAGACACCCAGTCGTGTCTGCCGTCAGTTGCTTGTCGCTGCAGGTGGAAAATGTGGAAGAAGAGGGGCACAGTCGCCCCGATCCAGAGATATTTACAGACGAGTTTGAAGGCGCGGATAAAAGCGAGGGTGTTGGGATGAAGCTGCGAGGGCGCCAGCCGCAGCCGAACGAACACTGATTGCTGAAAATCAGTGAAGGACAAGCGCCACCCCGCCTTGTCGAACATAAATTCGTACAGGGGAAACCGCATCCCTCGATACGTCGAGCAAATACGATGGTACGCTTGAGGCCGAAACACTTTCCACGTCTTCGCGGAGCCCACCAGGCAATGCTAGACGGTGCAGAAGATGTCGTCCTCGTCCCCGTCGACGAACTGGGAAATCATATTTAGAGGCTCATGGCTGACCCACTCCTTAACTGGTCATTTCTCGACGCTGGTGATAGGCGCCATCGGAGAGTCAGGTTGGTCGTCCACGTCTAAAGATCCCACGGCCACGGCCAAGACATCCATTTACCTGAAAAGCAGAACGAAACGGTGAATTCGATGATTTGTATCAAATTCACCCTTCCACTGCTGATCAAGTGAAAGGGGAGAAGAAGGAGCGTCCCCCGGACCATCCTCAGGTCACCGGTACGTCACCCCGGGGAAACTCGACCCACAACCTAGAGTATTAGTGAGAACCTCGAGATATTCATCTCGCGTCCTCGGGACATTTTTCTTGTCCCCGTGTTACTCATCCCATCTCCCCGAACGCGAATCCTCTCCAAGTGCTCTAACTCGAAATTTCTGAAAGAATGTGTCCGCTTTCCGAAGCCAACGGCCCCCAAATCAAACACGGACAAGTCCAAGTACTGCAGGTTCTACCGGAGCCACGGACATGTCACAGAGGACTGCATCCATCTCAAAGATGCAATTGAGATCCTGATCAAGGAAGGGCACCTAAAGAAGTATGCCCAGAAGAACGACACCCCTCTTCCCAGTGCCCGGGAAGCCCAAAGCGACGAAGAGACGACACCTCCTCCCGACGAGAGTCGGCTCCAGGTCGCCCTCAGCGTCACTCGACCCGAGGACTTTTTTGTCCCCGAAGGCATCGTGGGCCAAGAGGCAGTTCGCAGCATGTGGGCAAACTTCCCCTACGAAGACCCCGTTGCTTCCCGCAGCACGTGGGAAGGCTTCCCCAAGACGATGGTCATATCCAGAGGTGGTTACGAGAAAGTGTACGTCGGGTCAATCAAGCGGAAATTTGATGAGCTGGAGTCCGCAACCTCGGCGAAGACCACCACTTTCGAGAAGGGGCAAGGGAAATCAAACCCTATCACCTTCTATCTTGAAGAGCTGTCGGGCGGAACACCTAACACCACCATCCCCCTATTGGTCAGGGCACAGATGGCAAATTTTGACATTCGGAGAATCCTGGTCAACTAGGGAAGTTCGGTCGACATCATGTACACCCACCTGTTCGGGACTCTCCAGCTAGACGAAAGGCATCTGACCCCGTACGTGGGTTCAGATCGCAGGGGTTCAACGACACCACCACCAGACCATGGGGCTACGTTGAGCTGATGGTCACATTCGGGGCCGAAGACACTGCCCATCAAGTCAAGACCTGTTTCCTAGTGGTCGAATGTCCGTCCCTCTACAACTGCATCCTCGGGAGAACCACACTAGCCGAACTCACAGCAGTGCCATCAACAGTCCATCTCAAGATGAAATACTACACGGCCAGGGGCCGGGTCGTTACGATGCACGGGGACATAGACGCAGCTAGGAGGTGCTTCGACGCTGCAGTCAAAGGCATGAGTTCCATCAACACCAGGCCCAAGACCGGAGCAAAGTCATCCCTGGACGCTATACAAAAGCCACTCCTGCGTGTCAACGTGGTCGACCTCAACAGCAGGGTCATTGGCGAGCATGAAGAGGGCGGAGCAGCGGACCTCGACCTCCAGGCGGAAAATAACGGGCAACCTCTCTACCCAACGTCCCCCATCCCAGACGGAGACTTCGAGCTCGTCGTCCTCGGAGACGATCCAGACCGGAACGTGAAGATTGGCACCGGGCTCCCCTACCTGGCAAAGAAGCAGCTGAAGGCGTGTCTCTGGGAGAACGCTGATATGTTCGTATGGAGCGCCTCCGAGATGCCTGGCCTTGACCCCGAGGTGGCTTTCCATCAGCTCGCAGTAGATCCGGCCGCTAGGGCCATAGTTCAACGTATGCGTAGGCTATCTCCCGAAAAAGTAGAGGCTGCTGAAAAAGCTGTAAAAGACCTCCTAGAGGCGAATTTTATTTCGGAGGCCAGGTACACAACCTGGATGTCCAACGTTGTACTTGCCAAAAAGAATAATGGAAAATGAAGGATGTGTGTTGACTATACCGATCTTAACCGGGCATGCCCGAAAGACTCTTATCCTTTGCCTAACATCGACCAGCTGGTCGACAATTCTGCAGGCTACAAGCTATTGTCCTTCATGGACGCCTACTCGGGGTACAACCAAATCCCCATGGATAAGGCCGACAAACAGCACACAACCTTCATAACCGACTCGGGCAATTACTACTACAACGTAATGCCCTTCAGCCTGAAGAACGCTGGCTCGACCTACCAACGGATGATGAAAAAAGTCTTCCGGGGAGAGATCGGCGATATGCTCGAAGTCTATATGGATAACATGATCGTCAAATCTGCAGAGGAAGTCGACCACGCTGCCCATCTCAAGAAGGCGTTCGACACGGCGAGGAGATGTCGCATGAGGTTCAATCCCGACAAATGCACCTTCGGCGTTCGGGCGGGAAAGTTCCTCGACTTCTACCTCACAGAGCGAGGAATCGAGGCCAACCCCAAAAAGTGTAGGGCTTTTTTCGAGATCCCAACCCCGAACTCGAAGAAGTCAATACAATCACTGAACAGGATGTTGACCGCCCTCTCCCACTTCGTCGCCAAATCCGCACAATACGCACTCCCGTTTTTCAAGCTTCTTCGACAAAAAGCTACGTTTGAGTGGAGCGAGGAATGCGAGCAGGCTTTACTCCATCTCAAACAAATCCTGTCACAGCCCCCGGTCCTCTCACGGCCAGAGAACGGGGAGACGCTCTTTTTATATCTCGCCATCACGAGCGAAGCGGTCAGCGCTGTCCTCATACGGGAAACCCCCAACAGACAAAAACCGATTTACTTCACGAGCAAAGCCCTTCAAGGTCCCGAGCTCAGGTATCAGCAGATTGAGAAAGTTTCCCTGGCCCTCGTCACCGCAACCAGACGGTTGCGCCATTACTTCTTAGCCCACACTGTCGTCGTAAGAACCGAACAACCTATAAGGCAGCTCCTTGGGCGACCAGATATGGCGGGAAGGATGCTCAAATGGTCGTTCGAACTCGCCGAGTTCGACATACAATACGAGGGAAGGAAAGCCATGAAGGCTCAGGTATTGGCCGACTTTGTGGCGGAGAATGGCGGTGAAGACAGAGATGGAAAAGAGAGAGAATCTGAGTAAGGGAGAGCTAAAAGTGCAAATGAGGCGGGCTGTCCACTATTTATAAAGCCCTTCACGGGACTCGAGGAGTTCCTAGGCAGTCGATTACGCTACCCTAGCCCAGCCTCCCTAGGTAATGATGGCGTGTGACGCGTGGCACACGCTTCCCCACGTGCGTCCTTTCGTTCTCCCACACGCGTCCTTTCACAATGTCTGATGCTCGACTCCACAACTTCTTGTATCCCCGCGGTGTCGCCCAGCAACGGCCTATCAAACCCGGGCAGACGTCAAGGTTTCTGCCCCGTTTGGCATGCCTCACTCGTAGTACTAGCCCGTCATAACCAAAGAGGTCCCCGCGACTGTTATCATCCCGGTCCCACTATCGAGTCCAATACGTCCTCGACACGGTTGCTGATCCTTAAGTCATTACTCCGACACCTCAGAGCAACGACTTGGGGGGCTCTTGTTCTAGACTGGGCCGGAGCCTGCACTTCAGATGGCCAGGCCCAACCCACTCGACCTGGGACGGCCCAACAAGGTCGTATGCAATGCCTGCGTCGAGCACGTGTCAGCCTTTAGCAGTGTCGGGCACGTGCTGCAAAAACCGTCGAGCAAAGACGTCAAGCCTTGCAGGCCACGTCTCTCCCCGACACACAGAGGCTCCTCCCCGTGAGGACACATTCTCTTGTAACCTCCCACCTCCGAAGGATACAGTCTGCCCACCTTCCGGAGATCTCGGGACCGTTACCCCAGGGCGAAGACCACGTGCTGGTCTTCACTACGCCACGTAAGCCCTGGCAGTTACTTGGACTGGGCCCTGCAATCCAGCGCAGTGCAAGTAACTGTTGGCCCCGCGCTGGGGGCTCTCTATAAATACCCTCTCTCTTGAGAGGGTCAAGTTACTTCATATTCTAAACTCACCTATCTTTCTGTACTTGCTTTATCTGACCTTACTTGACTTGAGCGTCGGAGTACCCTGCATGTACCCCCCCCCCCGCCGTCTTACCATCATCGGAGCTGAAGTGTGATTTTAAGCTCAGCCTTGTCTGGACCACTGTGCCGGTAGTCGACGCCATATTAGAGCTGAGGCGTTATGGTTTGTAAAACCATGCAATTTATTTGGCTATAATGCATTTGAGAGAAATTGTTAAGGACTGACAAAGAAAATAGCAGTTGGCTGTTGGATCACATTAGCATGATATTTTCTTGCCACACTCCACAATGATGATTAGTTGACGGAGCCCGTAGTATTTGTAACCACAGAAGATTTTATGTCAATCAAGGATATAATAATCGTCGTGATTCAATATTGCTTGACTTTTGTTGGATGGAGTCATATTCAGATAATGCACATGGAATCATGCATTTTCTTAAAATATGGTCGTATTTTAAGAAATTAGTCATTAACCCGAGAGTCGTTTTCAAAATGTATTTTAAAATAAAAAATCATACAATTGATTTTTCCCAAGTGGGAGAATGTTAGATTTATCAAACTTTTTATGGGCTACAATCAATTGTTGTTTAATTTGTGAAAAACAGGTTAATTGTGATTTTGATGGGGGTGCATATATAAGCCCTTTTATTAGTTAAGTGATCTCTTTTAACTAAAAGCTGAGTATCTGAAACATGATTGGTGTGGGTAAAAGTGTGGGCTTTAACCTTGAGCCCATAATGGGTAGGGACTAGGGTTATATATATTATATGGCTAGGTCCCCTCTGTAATCACTGGAATCAGAAACATAGATGACAGCTCCACAATTTGCCCCATTGAGAGTTGTGAACGAGAGTGTGAAATACAGAGGAAGATCCTGTCATTCATCTTTTCGAGATTCCGAATCATGACTTCAACAAGTATTGATGTTCTAATTTCATATAATTGGTATATAAATTTTTCCGCTTACATCGCATAATCGAAACACCGAGTCGAGTATAATCAAATGGCAGCAGCAACTTTATTCGAAACTAAGGTATGTAAAATTTAACAAAAAATATAACAGAGGAAGGAAATAAACAAAGTCACCGCAATCGAAACACAGAAAATGCACAACAATCTAGCATCGATACACAAACTGTAAATAAGCCAATAACGGATACGACATAACTCGAAATTGAAACACCACACAAATCTGAAACTAAATCTAGCCAACAAATCACATAACCCAAACACGAAATGGGAGAATACCAAACACGAAGCGAAAAATAAAAAATGAGCGTTGTTGTTGGTGCGTTGGTGAGATGGAAATGTCGACCACGAAGTCTTCGCGGTTGTTTTGTGTTGAAGTGAATATAAGGCAAATGTGATGAGGAAGACGATAGTGAGATGGCTACGTGGAAGGATGATTGTAGGTTGTGTGACAAAAAAGGTGGTGAGGTTTATGAATTTTGAAGGGGAGTATGAATAGCGGAAGAGTTTTGTGGGTTGTCCGTCAGTTCACGAGGGAGTATTTTTTGGTTTATAGCAGCGCATATTTTGTGTTGTTTGGAGCTTGGATAACTAAGTGAAGAAGGGAATCATATGGAATATCCTTTCTGATAAAGGATGAGAGGAAAATATATGAAAAATGGGGCGAGTGAAGGAGAAGATTGCAAAGAGGGTGTAAATAACAAAATGAGGATGGTTGAGAGAGTCTTCTGAAGACGGTGGAAGAGATTATGCGGTTTATCTTCAGCTTTTCAATTGATAAAATAAGAGCTTATTATGAGGGAGAATATAAGCTGAGAGAAAGAGAAAGGAAGAATAACGTGGTGGTTGTGAGAAATAATAATGTTGTCAAGGTTGTGGCATGGTTTAATGGGCGGAAGTTCACATGGAGGGAGTGAGTTTTTTGTGAGGTGAGGGTTGAGCCATAATGAAGTGGGTAGTTTTGGTGTAAATGGGATGAAAAGGAATATTTTAAGAGGGACTCATTTGCTGCAGAAATAAAAAAAGGAAAGAGTCTTCTACAACTTTTATTCAAAGCAATGAGAGAGGATAAGTGGTGGTGTGTCAAGAGAAAAAAAAGGGGGATCTCGTATGGAAAAGGGAGTGAGAATAATGGGTCCCCCCTTGCTGTGCCCCTCTCCCCTTAAACCTAACAATGCTTGTCCATTAAGTTTACATGGTACAAATGATTTTTCTTATTATACTGATAAGTTGCTTTCAAATGGCAGGTCCTTGATGCAATGCAATAATTTTAGGTTTCCAAAATGAAGCTAATCATAAAAAAAACTTTCTCAAACTTAATGAACAAGTGTTACCAGAAACAAAATAGAACAAAATTTTACTAATATTTAAAAAAAAAGTGAATAATTCAAATAAACTAAATACTAATTAAATATAAATTAAATTAAAAAAGATTAACTAACTAAAAATTAAATAAAAATGATTAAAAATGGAATAAACAGCCTGACATCGAAGTGCTCGAAAAAATAAAATGAATGTACTAAAATGATCAGCGAGAAATAAACGACTCAGAAAAATACAGCGTTTGGTTAAATTTCGAAATAAATTTTCCACGGTTAAAAGGCTCGGACGGATCAAAATGCGAAAGAAAAACAATTAAAAAATTAAAATGAGCACGCCAGGTTAAACTACGTGCAACATAGATTAATGTAACTGGCGTCTGCTAGCTCGATTTTGAAACTTTTTGTCCACTTATTTTATGCACAATTGACATTCAGTTTGACCGATTCACCTGTAAATCCAACAGTTTATTCTGGCTGACAATTTGGGCACTTTGCAAGATGAAATGCATGTCATGCTATGATAACTATATCGATTCAAATATTCAGGGTCAAAATTGAGGTATGACACATACCTTACTTTTCTCACCTTCATACGACGATCACCCAACTGTGTCGAAAACCCGTGTTGATGGCTGCAATCAGTGTTCTGAAATTCTATTACAGATCTAGGCAAACACAAGACCC
Organism: Lathyrus tuberosus; assembly: GCA_022829125.1. NCBI lineage: Eukaryota > Viridiplantae > Streptophyta > Magnoliopsida > Fabales > Fabaceae > Lathyrus > Lathyrus tuberosus. The sequence continues at coordinate 816,756 of JALAZF010000308.1, read as the reverse complement.
CAAACAGACATTTTTAAAAATGAAATTTGCTATGTGAGATGAATTATTTTTCTACGCATCAAGCTATTTATAGAAAAATATTACATGCAAACTCGGTCATTCATTAGTCGAGGGTCTCTTAACGGTGGCTTCACTCGGCCATTGAATGCCATAAGAAATTAAAATAATTAATACAATCTATTTAATAAATTATTTTAACAATTATTTTAAAAATAAAAAATCCTAGTTAAAATTTTTTATAAATATTTAAAAATATTATTTTATTAATAAAATATCATATTTATAATTATATTTATCAGTAAAATTATTTAAAACATTAAAAAACTAACTTATGACAAAAATATTAAAATATTAAGACACTCAGTCATTCATTAGTCGAACACACATGGAAAAGTTTCGTGCATCTGCTCTCCCTTCATTTGGCCGAGCAAACAAAGAAAATAGATTATCCAGAAAAGTGTATTTTTTTCAAAATGGGACAGAATGTAAAGTTTTTTTTCAAATATAAGATGGAACAATAAAATTTAACGTTCCAAGTATTGCATTTGTTGAACTTGTTTTATACTATCCATTTCTTCTTCACTTCATCACCCAACCCCACCTAAAAAAAATTATACCTTTACCCCACCTTCTCTTCATTTAAAATGAAAAAATAGGAGAAAAAAAATGATGCTTCACAACAATTGAATGTTACTTTATACTTTTTTTTATAAGAGAATTTTAAAATATTTATTTGTTAAAAAAAACAAATTTAGAGACTTGGAAACACACTTGGTGAATCATTCTTAGTCACAACGGACAATGCAACAATCTTGAATAAACGAGACGAGCTGGTGGCATTTTCTTTACAAGTTATAATGATCCCCAATCTTTCAAGTACGAAGACCGAAGGAATGGAATGATTTAAGAAAAAAATATTGTTACGGTGCTCACTTATAAACTTAATTCTCTTGTCTTACGATCAACACCACTTGTTTTGAAATGAAAAGATCAAACATAAAAAAATCGATGTATTTATTGGGTACAACTGTGAGTGGTTAAAATTTCACATTATCTATGAATGAGTGAAATATTGGATTTATAAAAAAAAAGAATTCATTTGCCTAACATCTTAAAGTTTTGGGTTGAGATGTGATGTCTCTCTCTTGTGGCCCTGAAGCATTAGGTGCTCCAGACTCTCCAATCAAGCCGAACCACGACTCTTATACTCTCTTGAGATGTGATGTCCCTCTCTTCTTGAACCCATTTATACACCACATGAATTCCTCTTAAATTATCATGTATAGACCTCCATGTTCCTTGAGATAAAATCCAATTGATATGGAATGCTCCACATTCCTCAAAGAGATACCATACCTCTTAGTTTGTTATCTTATCAACGATGTCAGATATCATATACATGCTCCAGAACTTCTCAGCTTGCCAAACTGATCCGCTTCTTTCTAGCATGACTTGTAGCAGGGGCAGTATCCCCTCCACAAGCTTTTCCACTGACCTTAGCAAAGCCAATAAATTTGATAGACACCCCATAATCCAAGATAGTCATTCCTTCATCATTCTCCCGTATGATAACCTAGAATACTTCTGAATCTCCTGGTGAACATCCCCTTCCAAATTCTGAACACATAAGAATCCAGACCTTCATGCAATCAACCCGTGATCCACTACAATCTTACCAAAACCTTCACATCAGACTTCCAAGACATCTCTTCTACTCCATCATTCTCCCGTATGACAAGGTAGATACTTCTTAGACACGATGTAAGTAACAAGTTCCTCACAGAACTTAGAATCCTTCTCCAAGGATAACTAACCCAGAAGATGTTCTAACATCAGTTAGGACATCCTTCACATATCATAGAAACCAATCAATATAGTTCTAGATATGCTCCACCACTGGACTTACTATCTGCATAGTAATCCATTTTGAAAATCTTCAAACAACACTGTGCCAACAGCTTGATCAATAAGAACTCCAGAAAACCAAAGAGAGAAATAAACTTTCATCCACCAAAAGAAGGTACTCTTACATAATCTGAGAACTTCTGCCACGAGCTCCAAGATAGAAAAGAATCAATGCATGCTCAACCACCCCTCTGCCCAAGAGTGATTTGTTCCAAGACATTCCTCAAGAGTAATCAAATGCCACAGTTTGATTATCTTGATTTCTTGAATCCACATATGAGAACTCCCAAATGCCACTTTTGTTTGCCTCATCCTTCTTGAATTCAAATAAGAAACCAACCAAATGCCATCTTTTGATTGATCTCACCCTTTTTCAGAACTCCCACAAGATACACTGATCCACCAATGAAATCTGATATTCAAGTTACATGAACTACTTGCTCCATAGCAAGACATCTTGGATCCACCAAGCCTTAATCATGTAACATCTTCTCCATCCACAGCTCCTGCAAACTGCATGAGATAGACCTTTTTGAAGCATCCATAACTTCCATTCTCCTGTAGATCAACTTATCTTTAAACTGATGTGCCATACCACCAGCTGAGATCCTGATGTTAAGCTTGATGTTAGAACATTCTGATACGACATCCAGCTGCTGAATTCAGCTCCTCCTTCTGCCACTTAAAAGAACCTCTTCCCTTTAACAGAACCAGAGTTCCATGCTCTCATAGACTTGATTCAACAACCAAGTTTGAGTAGACAACCTTCATCCTGCTTAATCTTATCACAGGTATTCCATTCAAGCTCACACCTTGATGAATAAATGCTTTAAAGCTCCAAGGAATTCACACCTGCCACGTCTGAATCTTTAGAAGAGAAGTAGTCATAGACTACACCATAGCCATACCAAAGAATCACTACAACAAAAGTAAGTTATAACATCGCACCTTAGACAACGCTTTAATACAAAAGCGCTGCTATAAGTTAAAAACAAGGAATCTATTCATTTAAAAAAATAAAAGCGCAAAAAATATAAGACCTTAGACATCGCTTTGTTCAAAAGCGCTTTATAAGGTCTTATAAATTTTAAAAAAAGAATTTAATGGAAAATATTAGACAGCGCTTTAGTTAAAAGCGCTTTCTAAGATCTTATAAATTTAAAAAAATATAAGACCTTAGACAGCGCTTCCATAAAAAGCGCTTTCTAAAGTTTTATTAATTTAAAAAAAAAATTAAAGGAAAATATTAGACAGCGCTTTCATTAAAAGCGCTGTCTAAGGTCTTAAAAATAAAAAAAAAATAAAATCAAAAGCGCTGTCTAAGGCCAACCTTAGAAAGCGCTTCGAAAAGCGCTGTCTAAGATCAACCTTAGAAAGCGCTTTTATGACAAGCGCTGTCTAAGGTCTAATTAAATTAAAATATATGAATAGTCAGTATTCATTTTCATATTTCCGCTCTTTCTTCTCCCCTGCTAGCGAACAGAGCTCAAAACCCTTGCGAACGAAAAACCTTCACCGTCAACCGTCCTCCACCGTGCCGTCGTTTGTTGTTGTCGTCGTTGCATTGTCGTCCGTCCGTTTCTGCTCATTGCCGTCGTTTTCGTTTCTGCTCATTGTCGTCGTCGTTCGTTTCTCTTTCTGCTCTTTGATACATTTCGTTCTTGCATTGCCGTTGTTACCGTCATTAAAGGTACGTCGTTGTTGTGAAGAATAGGGTTTTGTTGCTTTACATTGTTGTTGTAGGGTTTTGTTGCTTTACAATGTTGTAGTGAATGATTATGTTTGATGAGTTTTGTTAATGAAGTTATGTTGGACTGTTTTATTAATGAAGTTTTGTAGTGAATGAGTATGTTTGAAGTTTTGTTAATGAAGTTTTGTAGTGAATGAGTATGTTTGATGAAATCTTCTAAAAAACTCTAAAAAACTCTTAAAATTGATGGAGTTTTGTTAAAATTGATGGAAATAGTTTAGTTTAGTTTTATTTTTTCCACCTCTTAAATCTTCTAAAAAACTCTTAAAATTGATGGAAATGTCCTCTGAATTTTAGAATTCAAAGCTTGTTTTTGAAGCCTCAAAATTCTAGAATTTGAGATGGTTGAGTTAATAAACAAATATAATGAACATAAACATTTCACTAAAACATAAGAAATTCAACCAGTTACATATCAAACACTATCAAACTTGTTCATTTCTTGATTAATATGGTTGAATTAATGTTATTTTGTTGACCTTAATAAGTAGGAAAACCATGGATAAAAAATGGATGGATGCCGATCGATTGTCCAAAGAGTACGAGAATGGGGTATTGGATTTCGTTAAGTTTGCTGTTCAACACGCTGACGCTGAAGAGCTCAATCGAATAAAATGTCCTTGCTTGGATTGTTGTTATGTGGGTAGGGTTGACGCAGATGGATTGAAATCGCATTTACTGATGAATGGAATTGATCGAAGTTATAAGTGTTGGATACATCATGGGGAGAAAATTAACGAGAATGTTGAACCGACGGGGAAAAGTAATACGACCTATGCTTCAGATGACAAAGACACGGAAACATACGATTGTGATCGAGTCGAAGAGATTGCAGAAGCAGTTGTAGAAGATCTTCATGATTGTCCCGAAATGTTTGAGAGGTTGGTAAGCGATCCAGAGAAACCGCTCTATCAAGGTTGCACTAAATTCACAAGACTGTCTGCGGTATTGAAGTTGTACAACTTAAAGGCGGGCAATGGATGGTCGGATAAAAGTTTCACAGAGTTGTTGGCCCTTTTGAGAGAAATGCTACCGGAGGATAATGTTCTTCCCAATCAAACCTATGAGGCCAAAAAAATGTTGTGTTCTATTGGCATGAGCTATGATAAGATACATGCTTGTCCAAACGATTGCGTTTTGTTTCGAAACGAATATGCATCGTTAACTGAGTGCCCTAAATGCGGTTTGTCTCGATATAAGAAAAAATTGTCTCCAGCCAAGGTCTTATGGTATTTTCCTATAATACCGAGATTTAGGCGCTTGTTTCGTAGTGAAACCGATGCAAGACACCTGACTTGGCATGCAGATGAAAGAATTATTGATGGAAAGTTGCGACATCCGGCTGATTCACCACAGTGGTCGAAAATTGATAATGATTATCCTGACTTTGGAGAAGAAGCAAGAAACCTTCGCTTGGCATTATCTACTGATGGAATGAACCCGCATGGTCTTCAAAGTATCTCACATACCACATGGCCTGTGATTCTTATGATTTATAACCTACCTCCGTCGCTATGCATGAAGCGTAAGTACATGATGTTATCTATGTTAATCTCTGGGCCTAAACAACCAGGGAATGACATAGACGTATACTTGACACCTTTGATTGAAGATTTAAAGATATTATGGGAGAACGGTGTGGAGGTTTATGATGGATATAGGAAAGAAAGTTTCAATTTGAGGGCGATGTTGTTTGGCACAATTAATGATTTTCCAGCTTACGGGAATCTATCAGGGTACAGCATAAAAGGTGAAAAAGCGTGTCCTATTTGTGAAGATAAAACAGTTTCGAAGCGATTGGAGTTTGGTCATAAGAATGTCTTTCTCGGTCATCGTAGATTCTTAAATGCCAAACATAACTACCGTGGGTGGAGACAAGAATTCAATGGAGACATCGAACAAGGTAGAGCTCCACCTATGTTGTCAGGTGACCAAGTTTTTAAAAAGGTGAAAGATATGCGTACTGAGTTTGGCAAACCTTTTGCACATAAGGTTGTCAAAGGTGGGTGGAAAAAGAGGTCGATATTTTTTGAATTGCCATATTGGAAGTCTTTGTATGTGAGACATTTTCTCGATGTTATGCATATTGAGAAAAATGTATTTGAAAGTGTTATTGGTACGTTACTCAATATAAAAGGAAAGACTAAGGATGGCCTTAAAGCAAGAAAAGACTTGGAAGCGATGGGGATTAGACCTGAATTAGCACCCGTGAAGAAAGGAAGACGAACATATCTACCACCTGCTGCTTTTACTCTGTCTAGAAAGGAGAAGAAAATATTGTGTAAGTTTCTGAGTGGAGTTAAAGTTCCAGAAGGATACTCTTCAGATGTCGGAAGACTTGTGTCTATGAAAGACCTCACGTTGAAGAGTTTAAAGACACACGACTGCCATGTTATAATGGAACACTTTCTACCAATAGGTATACGTTCTATTTTGCCAGTGAAAGTAAGAAGCGCCATAACTAATTTGTGTTTTTTCTTTAGGTCAATTTGTAGTAAGGTAATCGATCCCGATATCTTACCAACACTACAAAAAGAGATAGTTATTACCTTGTGTGAGCTTGAAATGTATTTTTCTCCCTCTTTTTTTTGACATAATGGTACATCTAGTTGTTCATCTTGTGAAAGAGACACAGTTGTGTGGACCAGCTTATATGAGATGGATGTACCCTGCTGAACGTTATATGAAAATATTAAAAGGGTACGTGAAAAGCCGAAGTCGACCAGAGGGGTGTATTGTTGAACGATACATTGTTGAAGAAGCAGTTGAGTTTTGTACTGAATATTTGTCCAATGTTCAGTCGATTGGACTCCCCAAAGCTCATATTTTTGAACAAAAGGATGGTAAAAAATTAATTGGAAATAAAATTGTGACAATATCAAGGGATGAACGGGATCAAGTGCATTTGTATGTTCTGCACAATGATAATGAGGTTGAGCCATATGTTGAGATGCACAAGGATGTACTCTGAAGGTTAAATCAGAACAAAAATGAAAATTGGATAGTACGAGAGCACAATCAAAGTTTCATACAATGGTTAAAAGATCATATTTATTCGAAGCGCTCTTCAGATCCTGCTTCAGTAACAGAAAGGTTGAGATGTTTGGCATATGGTCCAAGTTTGCATGTGTATTCTCATAGCGCATACGCAATTAATGGATACACATTTTATACCAAAGACCAAGACGATAAAAGTACTATGCAAAATAGTGGTGTCACCGTCCTAGCTGAAGCAATGCACATATCAAGTATGAAGGACTTAAACCCCAAATATGCAAATCTGTCATATTTTGGAGTTATTGAGCACATTTGGGTGTTTGATTACGAGAAGTTTCAGATTCCAATCTTTGGTTGCAAGTGGGTAAATAGTAGTGGCATACGAATGGATAAGTCTGGATTTTTGCAAGTGGATCTTAATAGGGTGGGGTACAAAGATGAGCCTTTTATTCTAGCATCTCAAGCTAGACAAGTGTTCTATGTCATTGACCCGACGAGTACGAAATGGTCTATAGTTCTTCTATCTAACAAAGTGGTTGATGATAGCGGTGTAGATCAATGTGATATTGATGTTGAGAATGAGTCATGCATTAGACGGAATGAGTTGAATACAAATGATCAAGATGAGGATCTTATAGCGGATGAGTCATATATCAGAAATGACCATAACGAGGGAATTTGGATCCATTCATCCGTCCGCATTGCTAAGACACAAGTAATTCATATTCCAACCAAGAAAAGAAAGAGATGTTAGTGAAAGAGGTAAAATTTGTTATATACTTAATTTCTTTATTATATTTGTTATATATTATGTCATATTTGTTATATATTAGTGAAAGAGCATTTTATTTTCATTTTTTACATGGTAATGTTATTTAGACTCCAACAAGATCCAAAACCACAGTGGAGAGTCAACCCCATTATTACATGGAATTATGTGAAGGTATATTAATTATCACATGTTTTATTATATTAGTGATGCTACTTGATAAAACTTAGGATTTATCCATATTTTCTTTTCATTTGTAGTGTCCTCGGCAACGCAATCAAATAGATTGCGGCTATTTCATGTTGAGGTTTATGAGAGACACTCTTTTGTTGGATCGAATAGAGATTTCATCCGATGTATGTATTTCTAACTTATGAGTTATTTTAATATTAACACATATCTCTCATGTCTAATGAAATAGTTAAAACTAAATCAAACTATGTTATATTATTATGTAGTACTTTGAAGAATGCAAGTGTGCTCATTACTCAATTTCTAACTCGGAATTTTACAAGGTATAATATTGTACTCTTACTTTAATTGATGAGAATTTAAATATGTGTAACTTTGTTTATGTATTCTTTTAATTGAATTACAATCTTTGTGTTTTCAGGACCTATAATGTAGATTTGAAGCAATGCTTTGGTTGGATGCAAAAGTATTAGTATAAGTAATATGTGCATTTGTAGAAAAAATGTAATGATTTGTAATTATAAATAGGTGTATATATAATTTTGGTTTGTAATTTTAAATATATATATTGGTTTGAATTGCCAATTGTTTTGCATATATAATTTTGGTGTAAATTGCCAATGGTTTGAATTGCCAATTTCTGAAAAAAATTGCTGGTTGAAAACAGGTAAAATTCTAGTTGAAAAAACCTGGTAAAAATTGTGGTTTAAAAAAATTTATATAAAATTTTTCGTATACCTTAGACAGCGCTTCTGGAGAAAGCGCTGTCTAAGATAGGGCTTAGACAGCGCTTTTGACAAAAGCGCTGTCTAAGGTAGGGCTTAGAAAGCGCTTTTGACAAAAGCGCTGTCTAAGGTATACCTAGAAAAGTTCAAAAAGGTTGACATTAGACAGCGCTTTTAGTGAAAGCGCTGTCTAAGGTATACCAAAAAAATGTCAAAAAAGGTAGGGCTTAGACAGCGCTTTTGGTGAAAGCGCTGTCTAAAGTATACCAAAAAAATGTCAAAAAAGGTGAGGCTTAGAAAGCGCTTTTTCCAAAAGCGCTGTCTAAGGTATACCTTATAATGTCAAAAAACGTTGTCTAAAGGTACCATAGACAGCGCTTTTCATTAAATATACCCCCTTTAGACAGCGCTTTTGGTATTACCCAAAGCGCTGTCTAAACCTATAGCAGCGCAGGTTTATACAGCGCTTAAAAGCGCTGTCTAATGGCAAAAAAACGATGTCTAAGGTCTTTTTTGTGGTAGTGAATGCCACTTTCCTTGAGTAGAGCAGTCTGTAGAAAGTCAGAGATAACTGCCACTTAACCTCAACCTTCAAGACGAACAAGATCCCATGCTCCTAAGTACCTAGATCAAAAATAAATTGATCCAAGTTGTGTCATCACCAGAACTCCATTATGGACAAGTCTCTTGCCAGGACACTTTCCAGATAAACACCAGATACTTCTAGTAACAACTCAAACACACCTGCTGCACTCCAATACTCCTAGATCAGAAATAAACTGATCCAAGAATTATCCATCAAGATTATGATGTCTTCTTCTTCATCTTCCACGCCACCATTGTCTAGACCAGTTTCTTGCCAGGAAACTCTCCAGAGATCAGATGCTTCTGCTACACCACACTGGAGCCGATTCTTAGGTCAATACCTAATATATCCAAAAGCTTATGCAGTACCCCTCCCATGATTCTGCACAAACCAGATGAAGAGATGTTCCAACATCATGTTGAACTTTAGCAATCTTGAACTTCACTTTCAAGGATAATCAATTAAATACTTGTGAGTAACACAAATAGCAATTGATCTTAAATCCTTGTCCAATAATTATGTTTCACTGTTGAAGCCATACTCCACCAGATCACTTCATGAACACTTATCAAGTATTCAATCTTTTGTAAGTATCTCCTTTGACAAACCGTGTTGAGATACCAAGGCTGCCACCCTTGACTCAAGTAATTAAGATTCTCTCTGAACGAACCCTATTTACCTCAACAGTTCTGAAAACTCCATTCAGATTGGATCCACCCTTAGGATTAAGAGATATGAATCATTCCTTTCTGTTTTGGATGGTGAAAATAAATCACCTCCACTTTCTTCAAGTTTGTGTTTCACAGAAACACCCTCTAGTCAGAAGAATAACTAGAAGACTCCAAATGCACGACTGAGACGCCTTTATGAGTGAACTTGAGAGAATTCTCAAGTATCTTTGACAACTTAGCCGATCAATAATTTATCAAACTCCCAGAGCAAGAACTTGATAAACCTAAACTCAACTCCCCTCCTCTTCAACTGACTTCAAACTGCACTATGGAATCAAGCTTCCAAGTACCAAGTCACCATAACAGACATCTTCCAACAACTCTCTTCATTCCATCGCTCCCGACTTTGGAATAAAAAATGCAGATATCTTCACATATAAAGGCCGACGATTGAGATCTCACTACAAAAAACGCGCTTGATAGCGGCGGTTTTTTTGAGGCGGGTTTCAAAAACCCCTTCAAATTAGAATAAAAATTGATGTTCTCTATTTAATGGGGAAAATATTAGAGCAATTTGTGGGGGTTTGAAACCCCCGTAATATTGGTGCATTTTTTACTCCAATTTATGCTCTTTGTGCACTTTTTTAATTAATATTGATTAAATTAAATCTTTTCGCGGCAGAATTGTTTTTTAAAAATTGGCGGGACTTGTTTTTAATTTATATTAATTATTAATTATTATAATGTATAATATGATTATAAACTTAATTATAAAACATATAAAATATTACTTTTGAAATTAAAAGAGACTAAGAGTAAAAAACACTTCAGTTCCAGGTGCGCTTCTCACAACACCACCTTCGTCTCACAACTGCTTCTTACGAGACTAACAACGATTCTGTTCCCATTCCATTTTTGTCAGCAGCTAACAAATTCATATACTCTCCGATCGTCTTCCTCATTAAGGTTAGCTTATCCTTCTTTATCTTTTCTTTGTTATAGTTAGAGTTTCTCTCAATCTTTAACATTTTGTTTGCAAAACCCTCGTAGAAATATGATATTCTCTTTTCCTAATTTCAATTAAAACATTACAGAATAGTAAAAGGGTTTAATTTCAATGAGATATATATAAGAGGTTTGATTTAGGAATTTAGGGTTATTAGTTACGCGAGCTCGATTAAGTTTTGATTTTAATTTCGTTTAGAAATAAACCATTCATCGATAAACATTTTCGGTTTAAGCAATTTTCCTTCTCAGTCTTTTGATTACGGATTCTTTCTGTATCAACGGGCTTTCGCAATCGCTGCTGCGGGAATCACTAGTGGATCTATTACTGAAAGAACACAATTTGTTTCTTATTTGATATATTCGTCTTTTCTTACCGGTTTGGTTTATCCAATAGTTGCTCATTGGTTTTGGTCTAGTGATGGTTGGGGTAGTCTTGTTAGATTTGAGAATCTCTTGTTTGGTTCTGGTGTTATCGATTTTGCTGGTTGTGGTGTTGTTCATTTAGTTGGTGTTATTGCTGAGTTTTTGGGTGCTTTCATTGAAGGACCAAGAATAGGTAGATTTGATAATGAAGGTAGGGTTGTTTCCAAGAGAGGACATAGTGGTACTTTGGTTGTTATGGGAACATTCTTGTTATGGTTTGGTTGGTACGACTTTAACCCTGGTTCTTTTCTTAGCATCTTGAAAATATACGGTGAAAGTGGTAATTCATATGATCAATAGAGTGCTATAGGAAGAACATCAGTGACAACAACGTAGCTGGATGCACTGCAGCATTGACTACGTTGTTTGGTAAACGCATGCAAACTGGTCATTTGAATGTTACTGATGTGTGTAATGGTCTTCTGGGTGGTTTTGCTGCTATAACCACAGGTTGTTCTGTTGTTGATCCATGGGCTGCTGTTATTAGCGGTTTTGTTGCTGCTTGGGTTTTGATTGGATGCAATATGTTGGCTGATAAGTTTCATTACGATGATCCTCTTGAAGCAGCTCAACTTCACGGTGGTTGTGGAACATGGGGGATTATTTTCACTGCCTTGTTTGCTAAGAAATAGTATGTTATGGAAGTTTACGGCGGTGCGCCGGATAGACCTTATGGTTTGTTTTTGGGAGGTGGTGGAAGGTTGTTGGGTGCACATTGTGTTCAGATTGTGGATATTGTTGTCTGGCCGCTTGGTCCCACTGTCAACCACCTCACATGAATGAAGAGAAACCCTTGAAGAAGACATGTCTTTGACTATGAGTCATGGCAATCATACAGTAGTCATAAGAGAATGCAGTGGCTGACAAATACTAGATAGTTATACCCGCATTTTGTCTTGCAACTTTTTAGTATCAAACTGTTCCCCTTCCATAAAAATTATAGCTTGATACATTACAGTTTCTAACTTACTGTAACAGTTTTGCAAATTATAGTATCATTATTTTCTAACTTACTGTAACAGTTTCCAAATTATAGTTTTGCAAATGAAATTTGAGTCTACTGTAATAATATTGCAAATTATAGTTTGATACTAAATTAGAGTTTGTAAGTTGAAGGTTTAATAGTTAATGAATCTACTGTAATGAATTAGGAGTAATGATTTCTTCATGAGTCTATTATAACATCCATTTTCATTATTCATGAGTTTAATTTTTATTATTGTAAGGTTGCATTTTTGGATCTTTTTTATACTATAGTTTTTAACATGGCGGTCTTGTATACTGATAGGAACACATTGAAGTGGGTTTGACACAGAGCAGTGTTGATGAATCTCTAATTTCTCCTAATAATGTTGTCGGTAGAGTCTTTGGGCCCGAGCATTCTGGAAGAGTGAGAAGCATGGGTATCGGAGCAGCTCCTACCAATACATTTAGAAATAATGGAGTTAGACTTTCAAACTTGAGTAATTCTTCAACAAGTGGTGCTACATCATCATCTAACTTTTGGCAAGAGAAATACATGAATTTGGAATCTCAACTTCAAAACAATATGGCAGCATTTAAAGCATATATTATGATGAAAGAAGGAAAGATTTCTAATCAAGTGACTGATATCTTGGGTTTGTCAAATGTAAGTTTTGTTTCTTATCTATCAATTTTACTAATTCATTAATAACAAAATTCTGCAGATTTATTTTACATAATTATTTTAAAAAGTATACATTTTGATAACAATCTTTAATGCCTAAATTATGAGTTAAATATTTTATCTAATTGATTGTTTCGTTTATAATTTCAGTCAAGTGATGTTGCAAGTGTGCCTAATTCGCCGTTGATTCCAAGAGGATCTTGTGATGGTAGCAACATTTGATGTGTGTTTTATCAAGTAGATTGAACAAGATTGATATTAATGCTATGTTTTCTTTATGTTGACTCTTTAGATGAAAACTTATGTTAGATTATTTTGAATTTGTGTTGGATTAGATAAAAAATTATGTTAGACTATTTTGAATTAGTGTTGGATTAGATGAAAAATTATGTTAGACTATTTTGAATTTGTGTTGAATTGTCCCATTTAATATAACATTGGATGTTTTGAATTACACATTATTATCATCTTAAATTGAAGATGATATCGTAAATTTGGATTGTATGGTTCCATTTTAACTAGATTTATGTTATATTACTTATTTATTTTTAAAATTATTTAGTATTACGATTATATTTAATAGTTGATAACGAATACTATAATTTAAAAATGCAGGGTACAAAAATTTTCAAACAAAACATAAAGACGCATATAAATTTTTTAATATAATTATTTAAAAGTAATAGATTGACAAAAAAAATCGATAAAAAATAAAATCTGTCATTTATTGTGGAGGTTTCAAACTCCCATAGAATAATTTAAAAAATAAATAAAAACTTTTATTAATATGGTGTTAAAGGAGGTTGAAGATTGCCTCAAATTAAACTCTATATACTGAGGGGGTTTAAAAGCCCCGGAAAATAACCCCTGCAGTTTGGTACCAGCGGTTAGTCATAACCCCGCATATATACTATGGGAATCGTATCTCCGGAGGTTTTAATAAATCCCGCAAAATATTCTATGGAGGTCAGAAACCCCCTCAAAATGGGTATAAAACCCCCGCAAATCAAGCGCGTTTTTTGTAGTGTCTTCCACCATCTGTCTTCAGTAACAACTCCAGAATCCCATAATTTCAGAGCTCTTCCATCAGAAACATATGCAGCGGAACCACCAAGGAACAAATTCAACTTGCCTTAATAAGATGTCAAAACATCTTATAAAACACCCCGACAAGAAAACTAGCCACTTCTCCTGCAGTTGTTGTAGAACCTCCTCAGCAACATGAACAACCACCGGGTTGTTACCTTCGATCCAGAACTTTCATCTCATCCATTAATACCCTTGAGTATGTTTGAGTTGATTAATCTGATCTTCAAAACTCCTCCTAGTTTAAACGCCATAAAGTATCTCCCAAAGATCTCATCCAGAACCAGACAGGATGCCTGCTCTGATACCAATTGAAATTCTGGCATTGCAGACAACAGATGTCCTCACACATGTCAAGACATTGTTCTGCATAATCATTTAAACAAGGAACAGAAATAGCAGACTGATTTCCCAAAAACATCAGTAGCTGCAGACAGACAGATGTTTAGACCTCTGTTACAACATGTTAATTAAGAACAATAACAGAACATGTAAATCTGCAGAATGATAAAAGAACACAATAATTATTAACCCAGTTCGGCGCAACTCACCTACATCTGGGGGATACCAATCCAGGAAGAAGACTCCACTATCTGTAGTATTATCATAAAGCTAAACTCCCCAGTTTACAACTTTATCTCCTAATCACTACCCAATGAAATCTTTATCAAAGACATCTACTTTGATATGAGAATCACCACTCACTTCCCCTAATCACAATCTATGATATCTAAACCATCCCTGTTAATACAGACTTCTGTCAAGCATACTTGACCAACAAGCTAACTTGGATTTCCTTCAAAGCTTCATCCAAGAACAATACACAATCCAATACCTAAAGGCTTATGGATCTGTGTGATACCTATGTCTACCACAGTGCATCAAACGATACAAAGGGAGACTTACAAACCTAGAGAGCCAAAGACTCTCAAAACCCTAAACCCTTATTTTTACACAAGAGAACTAGGTTACAAAAGGTATATCTAAGCCCTTGGTCTAAGTCTTCTTATATAGTCTTCAGCAGTCTTGGACTTCATATCTTTGGTCCTTGATCCATGCGCATTAAATCTTGGCAGATTTGTTACTGATCTAAAAACCTGCTAAATCGGTATATTAGTCCAGGATGTCGTGTCTTCAGGTTGAGACATCTTCTTCGACATCTTTGTTTATGGTCAGATTTATTCATCTTTATCACCAATCTGTTTTACCAAAATTTTGTCAAACCATAGGTGCTTTCAGCTACTAGTATATTATGAAGGGTTAAATTAGAAATGATTTATTAAAAAATATATTTGAAGTTAAGTTGTAAGAATGCTACTAGTATATTATGAAGGTTTAAATTAGAAATGATTTATTAAAAAATATATTTGAAGTTAAGTTGTAAGAATGCTACTAGTATATTATGAAGGTTTAAATTAGAAATGATTTATTAAAAAATATATTTGAAGTTAAGTTGTAAGAATGCTACTAGTATATTATGAAGGTTTAAATTAGAAATGATTTATTAAAAAATATATTTGAAGTTAAGTTGTAAGAATGCTACTAGTATATTATGAAGGTTTAAATTAGAAATGATTTATTAAAAAATATATTTGAAGTTAAGTTGTAAGAATGCTACTAGTATATTATGAAGGGTTAAATTAGAAATGATTTATTAAAAAATATATTTGAAGTTAAGTTATTACGAAGGTTTAAATTAGAAATTATTTATTAAAAGACTGTGTTGGTGGAATGTTGGCACGTGTGTTAGAGCTTTGGTTGCGGAATTTTATAATCATAAGTCAGGTCTCTATTTAGTAGAGTATTTAGTTGTAGTACTAATGCATGTGTAAATCATCATGGTAGTACTAGTAGTCTACTACTAGTACCTAGCAATTGTCACGTGTGCAATCAAAAGCCATTCATCCTTATCAGCAAAAAAAAAAAAAATAGTGAAAGAACTACTAGTCTACTATTATTTGAGTCGAAACCATTCAAAAAAACATATAGAAAATGAATTCATTCAATTCATTACAATCCAAAACAAAAACCGATATAGAAAATGAATTCATTACAAATTCATTAGAATCCAAAACAAAACTGAGATAGAAAAAGAGCACTATTCATCTACATATTCAACTCCAGTGTAGTCATCAAGGCAATAGGAATACTGTTGAACGATATCAATTAGGTTTGAATGTGCATCCCTATACTTGTTAGCCAAAGGGTAGCCTCCAGTTGCTTCCACTTGACTTTCTAACTCGTTGAATAACTTGACCACCGAAGTTGAATGTGCAAGGTAAGTATTGGAGAAGCTAGAAGTAAAAGTAGAAGTAGAAGTAGAAGTAGCAGCATGCTCCATACCAGAAATTTGAAACTCATGTGAAAAATCATTCACAAAGTGATAAGGATGTGTAGAAATCAATTTATTCATGCTATTTGAAATTTGATCCTGAGTTGTTGTTCCTCTCACAAGAGAGAACAGTTTCAAATATTTTCCTGTTATTTCTTCATCAGTGTTGGTCAATGAATGAGGAGAAGCAATAAGCTCTTTGAAAAGTTTTTCTACAGAATTACCAGTAGATGAGCCACCTAGGAAGAAGATCTTTTTATACTCTTTGGGACCCCATTGAAGATGATTCAACAAGTCACCAAGGCTGAAGTTTGGAAAACTGGTACTAGGAAATCTCCAACAAGATGTTATATTAGCCATGAATTTGGCAATGGCTTCATCATCTATATAGTTAAACATCAAAAGAAGTGTATCAAAAATCAATATGCAATCACAGAACACAGTGCATATATAACAACAGAAGATAATCTACCTTCACTCCTAAAGCAAACAACCCCATCCATAAGCTTGGTTAGTCTCTCCAAACACAAGACACCCTTTAAAGGGTGCTCTTGAACATCGGCATTTGAAAAACCCGGAAACACAGCGAATGCCACCTTTGTCTTGTCTTGATAATAATCGCCTAACACTTCAAGTATTTTACCACCCAAGTTTGACATCACATCCTCGCCAATATTATTAACAATTTGAAAGCCTACGAAATCAAAAAGTAGTTCGGATAAGAACAAAATCAAAAAGTATTATATACCATGTTAACATACATACTGCATTAACTAGTTCGGATTAGAACAAAATCAAAAAGTATTAAGCATACTACATCACTGCATTAATTATGATACAACATCACTGCACTAATTATGATTCCGTGGACCGATCAAATATTATTATTATTATCAAGATGTGACAAAAACTGGATCAAATAGACAAAGCATGCTATAAAAGACATGTGAACAAAGAAATTAAAGAAATACCTGAGAGACTATCATAGCTTTCAACATGGTTTCTGAGCAATTCTTCAAAGGTATGTGTGTCATCAGCATATCCGGTAGGTCGAAGCACAGAATTGCAAAATAGCGATGCATGAGACCAACTGTCAAAGTTGGAAAGTGGCTCCACCATAACGCATCGGGGAAGTGCAAAACCAGAGCTAACTTCCTTAAAGTAGACATCCAACTTTTCCCTTTGTTCGTCGCTAGCATTCAAAAAACCGCCACTGCTTGAAACGCCATGCTCTACACACAAAGTTTCCCAGAAGTTTGCACCAATCCTGTTTCCTCTTTTACCAAACTGTAACTGCACAATCTGGGATCCAGCCATGATGTTTCTTTGAAGAGAGAAAGAAAAACTGAACGTGAAAGTTTGTGACTGAAAGACTCTCTTGTTTATGATAGAGAATGAATGTAAAAGTGATAATAGTTTCTTCGGTTATATAGTATATATCGCTTAAAGTTTTACACACTCTATCAGTCTCTTACAATTCTAACAAACAACCTTAACCGTTTCTTCTAACAAACAACCTTAGCTGTTTATTAGCTGTCCCTTTCTAGAAGATTCGACACATGTTTGGCTTTGTGAGATTTGAGGAGGTTAAGAAAATCATTAAACTCAATAATGTTTGGTTTAGAAGCTTTAAATTAAGAAGTCAATTAGCTTTAAATTTAGAGTAAAAAAGAAAATTGATTTGACTTGGACCAATTTTTAGAATAGACTTGGACAAACTTAAAGCAATAAAGATTGAAAGTCATAAATGTAAACTAGTCATAAAACTAGAGTAAAAAATACTCATAAAATATATGTTCAAACTTTAAAGTAGTATAATTAATAATGATAAAACTAAGATTGAAAAAATAATTGTAAATATATATTTTCCATTTTTCTTTTTCAAAAAAAAATCTTTAAAAAATATCTAAATCTTGTTTAATCTACAAGAAACATATACATACCTTAACCATTGTTTAATCTCTAGACAGAACCAACCATTTATGTAGAACTCCATGCCACGGAAAAGTTGGAAACGTTTGTAGTCAAAAGACTACAAAATCATTCATTCCTATGGTACCTGCTTATTACATATTTACATAAGGTCATTGACGGCATTATAGTAACATGCACAATTGCATTGCATGTATACTATATGTTATATAACACCCTAATATAATATAATGTATGTGACAAAAGAAAAATGTCAAGAAACGATCTCTATTGACAAAAATTATAGAACAAATAATTTAACGTAAGTAAGACACGTCGACCAGCAAGTGTTCTGGTGCGAAGAAGTGTTAGTTTAAAGCGAGTAAGTGTTTTTCAAATTAATTCAAAGTAACACGTGGAAGACTTTTCAGAAATGAAAAAACATGCAGAAATCTACGTGGCAAATGCTAAGAAGAGCATTATGAGACAATTATTTTACATTTGTATAAATAGGAGTTCTTGCATTATGATTTGGGGTGTTCTTTTGATTTCACTACAAAACTAAAAAAACTCAAAATACTCAGCGTAGATAGAAACAAGTTTCACTTAGCAAAATGTATGATTTCTAAAACACTATTTTTTTTTTCAAATGCAAAGTCTTTTACTTCATTTTATCTTCTTTGCAAATTTGCTTTCGTTGTTCTATTAATTTCATTGTCACATTACATGCGCTTTTGCAAAGTTTACCTTTTTTAAGCATTATTGAAATTCCTTACATTTTCAAATAATCTACCCTTTTTTTTCATTATCTTTACTCAAACATTTCGACAAAGTCTAAATCCTTCATTTTTCTACCCAAAACTAAAAGAAAACTTTCAAACCGCTATGGACTCAAATAGCCAATAATATTCTAAAGCTAAGTAGAAAATGATCATGAGTTTCTCCTCGTCCTTGAACCTTGTTTCGTGTTTGATTTTTCCTTGATGATTGAGACGCTTTATGTTTACTTGTTGATTACTTTGTGCTCACATGTTCTCTGGACTGTGAAGCACGGGTACTCCATTTTGAGTAAGGTACCGGTACCCGGTACATACCGGGTACCGGTACGCGTACGGTACTAACCGAAGCCGGACCAATTTTTTTTTTAAAGTTGGTACTCCAACCGGTACACATTTGATACACGTACCCAATTTTTAAATTTTTTTTTTAAATATAATGTGGGCTTTTTATTAAATGAAAATTAGGTTAATTTTACTATTTATAAATACAAAAGTGAAAATAAAAACAAATCTTAACCCTATTCTTCTTCCCTGCCTCTTTGCCGATACGTTTTTCATTGATCTTTTGGAAACTCAGCGTTCAAATTTCAACCTAAGAGAAAGGTATTATACTACTTTACTAGTTTACTTTTTCTTTTTATAGTGTCACTGCTTTGTGTTACTACTTTTTCTTTTAAAGACCACCGGTACACATCTCGTAAATTAGCTTTCTCTATGTAGCATGGTTTGATATATGATTCCTTTGAGTTATTCTTTAAAAACCACATGATCTTTTATCTTTCTTTTTTTTAGAATGTAATATATATATAATATATTATTAGTATTACACTATTACTATTATATTGTGTTAAATTTAGATTATTCTTTAAAAATCACATGATCTTTTATCTCTCTGTAGCTGTTTTGAATTTAGACTATTATTTTTGCAATTAGATTTTAATAAATTTCCTATTTCTATATAGATGTTTCCTCAGCAATCTAATTCTACACTCCTAACTGAAAAATATACGAGTGGATCAAAGAGTAGTGACGACAATCGTCCTCTTTGGGCTTATGTGACTTTGCTGCAAAATAGGAATGAGTCGTATGGAAATGCTAAATGGCGTTGTAACTTTTGTCAAATAGAATATAATGGCTTCTATTTTAGGGTTAAATCTCATTTGTTGAGAGAGAAGAGTAAAGGGATAGTTATTTGTTCACAAGTGACAAATGAATATTTGGCTGAGATGCAAGAAAGTCAAAGAAATGCACAAAAGGTAGAACCCGTACAAGTTCCTTTGCCGACCGGAACTACAAGTTTGAATCCGCCAATTGACAAGAATAAAAAAAGAAGAGGAAGTGATGGACCTTTATCAAAGGCATTTAATAATGAGGCAAAAGACCATTTATCAAGTGAAATAGCTAGACTATTTTATTCTGCTGGTTTGCCATTCAATGTTGCTAGAAATCCTTATTTTATTAGTGCATTTACTTATACGGCAAACATTTCTATTTCGGGCTATATTCCTCCAAGAAATAATTCCATAAGAACTTCCATGCTACAGAGAGAGAAAGCTAACATTTTGAAACTACTTCAACCTATCAAAGACACTTGGCCAGAAAAGGGTGTGAGTATAGTTACAGATGGATGGACAGATGTACAAAGAAGACCACTGATCAACTTCATGGCAGTTTCGAGTGGAAGACCTATGTTTTTGAAAGCAGTTGATGGTACAGGTGAGTACAAGGACAAACATTACATTGCTAATTTAATATTGAATACAATTGATGAGGTTGGAGCACAAAATGTTGTCCAAGTTATTACTGATAATGCCCCAGTTTGTAAGGCTGATGGTTTAATTGTTGAAAGTATGCATCCTCATATTTTTTGGACACCATGTGTAGTGCACACATTGAATTTGGCCCTCAAAGGTATTTGTTCACCAAAAAATACATAAAGCAATGAAGTTGCTTACAATGAGTGTAGTTGGATTTCTAAAGGCGCTGATGATGCTTTTTATATTAGAAATTTTATTCTAAATCATTTCATGAGATTTGCTATGTACAAATAATTTGTGCATTTGAGGCTGCTTTCTATCACTGAAACAAGATTTACATCTGTTATTATTTTGCTAAAGAGATTGCAAGTTATAAAGAAAGGTCTCTTGTCTATGGTAATTGATGAACAATGGTCCCAATATAAAGAGGATGATGTTCAAAAGGCTGCTTTTGTGAAAGAAACAATTTTAAGTGATCAATTTTGGGATAAAATTGATTACATTTTAAAATTTACAGATCCCATCTATGACATGCTTCGTTCTTGTGACACTGATGAGCCAAATCTTCATTTGGTTCATGAGAAATGGGATTCTATGATTGAGGAAGTCAAATTAGCTATTTATAAACATGAAGGCAAGGAGTTGAGTCAAAATTCATCTTTTCATGATATGGTGCATGACATCTTAATCGATAGATGGACTAAAAGTTACACATCTCTTCATTGCTTGGCTTATTCACTTAATCCAAGGTAAATCGCAGTTTGTTTTACTATTTTCTCTTATATTTCAACTATCTTGCTTACATACAAAACTTAAATTTTTTTTTTATAATAATAGGTATTACTGTAAACAATGGCTTGATGTATCTCCGAATCGCGTTGCTCCACATAGGGACAAAGAGATTTGTACTGAAAGAAACAAATGCATACGAAATTACTTTGTGGATGCAAATGAAAGACTAGAGACAACTACTGAATTTGTTAAATTCTCAAGTGCTGAAGGAGAGTTTGGCCAATTTGATTCATTTCAAGATAGGTGGAACTTGAAACCAAAGGATTGGTGGGTAACTTATGAATCTTCAGTCCCAAAACTTCAATCCATTGCATTGAAACTTCTTTCACAACCAAGTTCTTCATCTTCTGCTGAGAGAAATTGGAGTACATATGGATTTATTCACTCATTGAAAAGGAATAGGCTCAATCCAAAGAGGGTTGAGGATTTAGTTTTTGTTCATATAAATCTCCGTCTTCTCTCAAGAAAGAGTAAGATTTATAATAAAGGAGCAACAAAAATGTGGGATATTGGTGGAGATGAATGAGATCTATTTGATGAAGCTGGTATTCTTGAAGTTGCTAGTCTTTCTCTCGATGGACCTGAACTAGAAGCCTCTCTTTTTAATGATATTGGAGAGGAAAATATTGATATTTGATTTCATGATTTATTGATACTTTTTAAGTGTGATTTATTTATGTTATAGCACAGATATTAACTACTTTTAAGTAAATTGTTTTTTAATTTTAATGTTTTGTTGTTATTTAAACAATATAATTTCTTAGTTATTTTTATAAGTCTATTTTTAAACAATATATATAATAACGTACCCGTACCTTAGTTTTTCTAAAAATGCCGTACCCCGTACCCGTACCCGTACCGGGTACTGGGTACGTACCCGTACCTATGCAACGCAGTCCCTGGGCTTCCTAATTCAACTTAATTTTTTATTAAGCTTGGAGTAGGATATAATATAGGTTGCTAATCCATGCATGTCAACAAATAGGATATAATTTCCCTAACCTCAACCATAGGTCCATCTTTGTATGCTAACATTAGGATAAAATTTCCTTCTGCATCCCAACTTTAGTACCATATTGCATGACAACATGTAGGACAAAGTTCCCTTTTAGACCTTTTGTGCGTCTTTCTCTTCATCCTCTTAATCCATTCAAAACACTTAACAAATACGATGTGTATAGTGCGTCACGAGCCTTAAGTACATGGGAAAAGATGAGCGGGAGCCATTCCTTACCTCTTCTTAGAGTATTTTATACGCGATACGTTTGGATCGTTTGTACAAAGTACTTGCTCCTATTGTCATAGACTTTAGTGAGTACACATCACAAACCAATTCAATTCACTTCTTTAAAACACTACAACAAATTGGAAACCATTTTATCCTCTGGGATTCGTTCTCTCAAACCCTTTTCACAAAGGGCATTCTATTTCTATTCTACCACAAACAGGTAACGCGTAAGACTCCCGACAACGAGCGCCAAACACCTAACTGCTGGAACGTGAACGTTAGCATTGTAAATAAAAGCCACTAAGCAACCTCTGGTCCCACGAACTACGGACGCTCTGATTTCTTCATTCTCGTCCAAATGAAGATACGTAGGCACAAGGACCCCAATCCTTAGCGAGCAACCTCCCACCAATTCACCCATATTCCTCCGAACTACGATGACTTTGACTTTCCCATTGCACGAGGGAATACGTAGGCATAGGATTGTGAGATCCTATCGAGTCTCCTTTTGTTTTTTCTCTTTCTTTTGTTTTCGCGTTCCCTTAGCAAGTAAGCTTTAGATATACACATCTTTGATTAGAACAACAAGAGTGGATCCCGTTGAGTACAACGGACGCGAGGGGTGATAATATCTTCCTCTTGCGTAATCGACTCCCGAACCCGAATTTGGTTGCAAGACCATGTTCTTTCCCTTCAGAGGTTTTCTCGATGTTTTCCTTTCCCCGTTGGGATAAATAAAGTTTGATGGCGACCTTGTATCTTTGCTAGTGGTTTCTCGCGGTAGCGACATATAGGTCAACCTAAAATTGTATGTGTCGACCTGTAGAGTGTTTTCACAGAAAAACAAATTTTTGATGCATACAAATCTTTTCTTGATGCACGAGTCTTGTCTAAACCATTTCCAAACATGTTGACATGCTTCCTAATGCTAAAATGCACAAAGATAATTGCTTTTACCTATTACATTAATTTATGGTTCTATTAAATATGACTCAGGTAAATAGTAATTTGACTTTTTTTAAAGGTGCTCTAATGTGATGATTATTTGAGCTTAATGATAATTAAGTTAATGGGGGAGTTTATTTTGAAATTCAAAATAAATTTTAGGGTTAAATATGTTAGGAGTCCCTATAAATAACTCATAATTCAATTTTAATCCATATGAAAAATTCTTTCGAATATTGATCCTCATAAAGCTTTTTGTGCACAATTTTGGTCTTTACCATCTATTTTCTCTAACAGAAGCTGACGTGGCACGTCACATGGAATCTTTTTTTATGTCAGAAGAGGTACACGTATCACTAATAGACTGACAGAGAAGCCGACGTCACATGCCACATCACTTAAGGTCAACATCACACTTCACTACAAAAAACGTATTAGATTGTGGGGTTATAAATTGTCGAGGTAAAAAATCTCAGCATAATGAGAAGATTTGGAAAAATTTGGGAGTTTAAATGGACATTTTTGGCATGTTATATTAGTTAAAGAAGTTGAAGTCTCAACATGAGAGATAAAGATTAGGACGTAGTATTTTTCTAAAAGGAATATTTCATCTAGAACTTCAACGACAACGTTGCTCAAGGTTTCGACGTAAGCAAGACACGTTAACCAACAATTGTTTTGGCACGAAGAAGTGTTAGTTCAAAGCGAGTAACTAATTTTCAAATTTATCCTAAGGAACACGTGAAAGACTCTTCAGAAGCGAAAAAACATGCAGAGATCTACGTGGCAAATGCTGAGAAGAAGAACATTACGAAACAATTATTTTACACTTGTATAAATAGGAGTTCTTGCATTATGATTCAGGGTGTTGTTTTGATTTCACAACAAAACTCAAAAAAGCTCAAAGTACCCAGCGTGGAGAGAAACGAGTATCACTTAACAAAATGTATGATTTTTGAAACACCATTTTTTCAAATGCAAAATCTTTTACTTCATTTTATCTTCTTTGCAAATTTTCTTTCATTCTTCTATTAATTTCATTGTCACTTTACATGCACTTTTACAAAGTTTACCTTTTTAAGCATTGTCGAAATTCCTTACATTTCCAAAACATTCTACCCTTTTTTTTCATTATCTTTACTCAAGCGTTTCGACCAAGTCTAAATCCTTCATTTTTCTACCCAACATTATAAGAAAAATTTTAGCACTATGTCATAGGATTATCTGGTGGATCCTATAAGTAATCTTGAATAAGAGACTAACGCTTGTTTACCAAATGTCATCGTAAACAAATTGGCACGCCCAGTACGACCTGTGCTAAAACATTTTTATCTTTTATAGACATTATAGTTTTCTTTTATAAAATTGTTCTGTGTACATGAATTTGTTTTGAAATTTTTGTATATGTTTAAGAAGTGGAAAATCTTTACAAAAAATGACGCGTCCCTCTATGGATAATCCTAATTCACATAATAATCCTCAAAATGTAGTAGAACAACCAGTCAGATCGACGACTGAAGAGACGGGTATTTCAATGCCTGTTAGATAAACTGCTCTGACGGTATCGTCAACGTCGGTTGCACCAATACCATTGCATGGGATAACACCCCCACCGTAGCCAGGGAATTTCCTTTTCAAACCTACAGTTGCAAGACTTTTTTTTTGTTTTTCCAATGCCATTGAATAATAGGGATTACCCTTATGGAATGCCAGCGTTGATGATGGTTAGCCTTCACATTAACCTGTCGACATATAAATTCCCCAACCGTGCTTGAGATAAATCTGAAGAAGTCCACGCTCCAAGCATGACATGGTAATCTGTAACATCTCACCCACGTAAGTCTCTCGTTGTCGACATCATCTGACGTCCATGGGTGGATATCTATGAACCAGCGTGAGACCCACTCATTGTCTTCCTCAATCATAGCCTTGACATCTCCTTCTTCGTCTTCTTCTAAAAGGCATAAGTTTGCTCCCAACATACTTGCTTTAATATGGAAATAACCTTCTGTTTGTATAGGACTTTGAATGTTATATCTGGATCCCGATTTCTCTACCACTCCTACGAAGGCCCTTTCAAATCTTGCCATATCCTTTTTATCAATGTTAAATTGAAAATGAGCAAACCTAGGCTTTGGTTTATTCAAACGCCTCATCCTGTCTTTCCCGTTAACTCTTTTAGTGTCTTGTACCAATTCTACCCTTGATTTATTTGCAGGCCCACCATCTCTACATACGTCTTCATCGTTCTAATACTATCCCCTTGATATGGGACTTTGCGTTTGACATCTTTCACCCAAGCGACCCCTCCTTGTCTCATATTTTGATTTCTTTTACTATCCATCTTGTGAAACCTTGGCAATTTCGCACGAATTTTCTTTCCATTGATAAAGATACAATCCAATCAGGCCGCCATAATTCTCACGTTCGATACCTTCCTAAAACGGGAAAATCCATAACGTTTGCCACGTTTATCCCTATGTTGTGGAATAAACAAATTTGTGACCAGCCCAAATTCTTTGAAAACATGAAACATATCCTTCACATCATAAGCCTCTGGGAATTTAGTGAAAAAGAAAGATGAAATTGTTCCTTCTTCTTCAATCGCCTTTCCTTTTTTCGTCCACACCGAAAACTTAACCGTTTCCTTGTATTATTCTTTTTCTGCGGAATCTCCACCCAATCTCCAAATACATATTTTTCCATTTGCACCCAAGAATCCACTCTGAGGCCCCTAGTCCTAATACAAGGACTTTAAACCACCAGAAAGACCTAAGCGCAAGGGGCAATCACGAAGATTTCAGTTTAAAATATTTGATTATTTTGTTTCTTATTTCTTGTTGTAATCACTAAAAATAAAAGAGATTATGTTTTCATGTGATATTTTCCATAGTGTCATAGTTTGTGCTTCTTGTCTGTTTGTTAACATGAGTTGTTGAAGTATTCTTAGGGCTACTTACACTAATTGTTTTTCATTCAAATGAAGTGTGTAATTACGAAAATCAATAGTTGAATCAAACCAAAGATGAAATTGTTGCTCCCTATTTATAATATGATTAATTTTTGCAATTGTATTAATTTATTTAAAATATTGAATATAGTATTTGATAATTTATGTTGTTTATGGATGGATAATTTTATCTTTGATAAAATATATTCAAACTTGTTTTTAGCAATAACTATTTTACTCAATATAGGATGTATTTTGTTTTTCCATTGAAAAAAAAACTATTAACATCATCATCATCATTGTTCATTCATACAAAATTCTTCTTTTTATTATAATAGAACCGCGCTCTCAGTTTGATTCTTGATAAGCTTGAAGGACGTATTGATCATGTTTGGTTTGGAGTTGTATGCAAGAGTTGGCAATCAGTTGCAAGGCTTAACCATCAAAGCCATAAATTTAGAAATAATGTGTTACCCATGCTATTCATTCCGAATATTTTTGAAGAAATGAAAAGAAAAGAAAACCTAAGAGTGTGTTTGGATGAGGAATTTGAGAATTTTTAGAAAATTTAAAATGCTAAGTAATTCAAATGATTCAATTGAAATTCATTCATTTTTAAATTATTTTGTTTGGATGGAGTATTAAAATGATTCACTGTAAAAAATTTGGGGCTATTTTCATAATTTTTAAAGTTTTTTGGTCAAATTTAAAATATGAAAAATAGGAACCAATTTGTAATTTTTGAAAATTTGAAGCACCAATTTGTAAAATTTGAAAATCATTAGGGACTACTTTGCAATTTTTTGAAAATTTTGAGGGTGAATTTGAAATTTTCATAAAATATGAGTACCATCTTGCAAAACTTGAAAAATTAATAATAAACAATTTAACATTCATATTATATATAGTTAAGAAGCAATTTGAAATTCTTTACTTTTATGTTGTCATTTTAAATTCCTTAAATTTAACATGAATAAAATACCCCATAAATTTACATCATTTTAACAATTTTTCAAATTTTTTATTCAAACAATGGATTTTGATCAAGTCATTTTAAATTCCCTCAAAATATTACTTTCTCTCATTAAAATCCTTCATCCAAACACACTCTAAGACATTTTTATGGAATTCCAGCTAACAAAATTTATAGCTCCTTATTACCCTATACTCTCTACAACAAATCTTATTATGGGTGTAGTCATGGTTGGCTGGCAGAAGTGGATTTTAGGGCTAAAACTATCATTCTACTTAATCCTTTTAAGGACATAGCTTCCATTAATCTGTCATGGCTCCATAAGATTAAGAAGATTACTTTGTATGCTAACCATATAACAAACCCTAATTCTTATGTGGTTTTTGCAATTTACGATGTTTGTAGATATGTTGCTTTAATGAAAGGAGAACAAAAGTTTTGGACTTATGTAAATACAGATCATAAGGATTTCATTGATGTTATATTTTACAAAGGTATGGTATATGCTTCAACTCGACGTACCCTTTCAAACTTCCATCTTGATTATGCAAACGGACCTGATATTGAGAAGATAACTCCAAAAGTTTTATTTGAAGATAATCCTAAATCTTTTCGTCACGTTTATTTTGCTATATCATTAAAAGGAGATCTATGGATGGTAAAAATGATTGTACCCGTTAGGTTCATTACGTACAAAGTGGAGTTGGATCTAGATGTACCAAGTGCATCATTCTCAGAGCTTGAAAGTTTAGAAGACAATGTTTTGTTTGTTGGTGAAGATGACTCAATTTCTATGTTGGCAAATTCTATGGTGAAGTCACAAAAATGACTTTTTTGGTAAAGTCATTAATTTGACCAATCCGAAACAAACTCTAATTTGTCCTAATTTAATGAGTGCCACATAGGATTATATTGTACATACAACTTACTATGTAATCTAATATTATTAATATTGCAATTAAGTCCTTATCATATTAAAAATGACAAAATTATTATTGTAGTTGTTAAATTGAAAATCAAATAAAAGTGGCAAAATTATATAAACTTCATCTTTCTATTTTTCATCTTTCCATTTTCTCTTCTGCGAATTTCAACTCTCAATTCATGCTCAGCAACATGCCGCCATTGTTTAGGGTTTAGTTCACAAGGGCCTCGTACTCATTCCGCCATTATTTGCTTGTGCTCAGTTCGTGCTCGGCTCATACAACCCATAATCTGCAAATCGCGTTCCGCCATTGTTCACAAGGGTTTGATTGTGTTCTTCTTGACAACAGAATTGCTAAGGTAAATACGCCATTCACTGTTATATTTAATTGATATTAGTTACTAAGATTTAATGATATCGAATTGGTGTATTACATTTGATTTCAATTTGGGAATTAGGGTTTATGTCTGATTTTGTTTTCTGTCTATGTGTTTCGAATTTAATGATTTCGATTTTCAATTTTCTGAGTTACATTTGATTTTAATTATGGAATTAGGTATTGTGATTGATGTTGAGTTTTGATGTGTTAAAAGTTGTTTTAATTCAGGTTCACGATGGAAAACTCAGACGAGTCATTTGAGGTTGATTCCAATGAAGTTCATTCCACTGATGCTGATATTTCTGATGTTGAATTAAATGATGATGAGGGTGACAGTTATCAAAGCTCAGATGATGATGTCGACGATGCTGATAATGCCGTTGAAGTTGATGCGGCAGAATTAGATGAAAGGATAAGAATTAATTCCATGACTTCTGATGATATTCATGCTATGGAATTCGATTCTGTTAATGACACTTATGATTTTTATTATAAGTATGGTAAATGCAAAGGTTTTGCCATTAGGAAAAGTGATATTAGGAGTAGAGGGCCTGAAGGTAGTAAAATAATAGTAATGAGGCAGTTTGTATGCAACAGACATGGTTTAAGAGAGGATAAACACTTTCGTAGGTTAGATAGGAAAAGAGAGGAGAGATGTACGACCCGTATTAATTGCTTAGCTAGGCTTCGTGTGCACTACAAAGTCAAAAAGGGTATATATGTAGTGTCATTTTTCGAAGAGGTTCATAACCATGAATTAACCCCAATAGGTTTATGCACTTACACCCCGGTTATCGTCAAATTTCTGAAGCGGATAGAGCTCAGATTGATGGTCTTCAGTCACATGGAGTTAGAACTTGTCATATAATGGGGTACATGGTTGCTCAGAAGGGTGGATACGCTGAAGTTGGATTTACAAAGAAAGATCTGTACAATTATTTTGATAAAAAAATGCGTGATACTATTAAAGATGGTGACGTTGCCGCATCTTTAAATTATCTAAATGTAAAGTCATCTACTGATCCCATGCTATATGCAAAATATGCCGTCAACGGTGATGGACGACTGAGGTCTCTTTTTTGGGCTGATGGGAGCAGTAGATCCGACTATTTTTGTTTTGGCGATATGGTTGCGTTTGACACAACTTACAAGAAGAACAAATACAACTACCCACTGGTTATATTTTCAGGGTGTAACCACCACTCTCAGACAGTTATTTTTGGTGTTGCGTTGGTATCAGATGAAACAACGGATACCTATAAGAGGTTGTTGAGTTGTTTTTTTGAGTGCATGGATGACAAATACCCACAAGCAGTGGTAACAGATGGAGATGGTGCTATGTGGGAGGCTATAAAACAGATATTTCCCGATGCAACCCATCGGTTATGTGCTTGGTATTTGAATAAGAATGCAGGTGAAAATGTAAAGAATTCAGAATTTTTGGAAGGCTTTAAAAAATCAATGTACTCAAATTTTTCAAAGGATCAATTTGAAGAATTTTGGTCAGAGCTAATTAAAGAAAATGAACTTGAAGGAAATCCATGGGTAACCAAGACCTATGAGAACAAGTCACTGTGGGCAACTGCGTATTTACGTGACAAGTTTTTTGGACGTATAAGAACAACATCTCAATGTGAAGCGGTTAATGCAATAATCAAGAGTTATGTAAGGAAGAAAGGCTGCATTTTTGAATTTATGCACAATTTTGATGAGGCTCTTAGACACTATAGAAACAATGAACTGGTAGCCGATTTTAAATCGAAATTTTCAGAACCGGTGTTGACAACGCACTTGCGTTTGATTGAGAGCGAAGCCGCTAAAATTTATACAGCCGAGATTTTCAAAGAAGTTAAAGATGAAATTATGAAGGCTGGTGCGTTGATCGTTAAGAGCTATGTAAGACGTGGTGATGTTAAGATGTACATATTGACAAAATATTGTCAGGAAAACTATGAAAGACGAGTGATTTATCATGGTACAACATTTCAATGTTCTTGTAAGTTATTTGATTCTCGTGGGCTTCCATGTTCTCATATTTTTTATGTCATGAAGGAAGAACATGTTGAAAAAATTCCTAGTAGTATGGTTTTGTCGCGCTGGACAAAGGATGCCAAAATTGAATATTTGAACATGGTTGATAATGGTATAGTTGATTCAAATTCGATTGAGGTTGCTCGTTTTGGTGCATATTGTTCTCTTTTTACTGCTTTCTGCAAAGAAGCTTCAAAGAAGAGTGGTGTTTACAGGGAAATAATGGAGGACATCATGAAGTTACACAAAAAATATTGCAGTAATGACGATCAAATTGGGACACAAAGGTCAGATGTAGGTGATCCAATAACGGTGAAGAGTAAAGGTGCTCCGAAGAAAAGAAAGAATGACACAAAAGCTGTCAGGCACTGTTCAAAATGCAATAGTACAACTAATAATGCAAGGAATTGTTCGGTAAGTTCGATAACTTGTGATCTGATTGTTAGAGTCAATGTCTTGTTTTTTTAAACATAACAGTTGTTATTGTTTAATTTGCAGAGTACAGAAAACACGTCATCTGAGCGAAATGTTGAGTTGGAGTTGGTGTCGATAACTGATTCTTTAAGCCAAATTTCGAAGGTATTATATGTTTTTATAATTATATTGTGTAATTATCTGTATTCAAATAATAATTTATATTTATCAACAGAAGAAGAAAATAAAAAGTAGCTGCAATGGTGATAGAAGTGTGCAAAAGAAATTTTCAGCAAATGTGGATGTTGCAAGCAATGTATAAAATGAGTGATGTGGAAAATTCAAATTCGTGCTTCAGTCTCTACTACAACTAGTGATGAAATCTGCTGGTCATGATTGAGTATACCCATCTATGTAATTTGAGTCAAAAAAACGATGTTTTTAGGTAGTGTTTATGAAATCGGCCGGGCCTATGCTGGAATGTGATAATGTTCTCAACGTACAATGTTGTTTGTGGCTGGATCTGCAAGTGTTTTGATATTATTAGTATGTGAATCTGTATGTGTAATTCCAACATCTTATTTGAAACTGATGTGGATTAGTATGGCATTGTGTGATGACCATTTTTCTCTAAAATTTAAGCACCCTCACTGTACTGATATAACTTGTTGTAGTTTTGCAATCTTGCAATGTCTTGAAATGATCTTTGTTCATAATTATATTGTGGTATATCTCTTTTGGCCAACACATATTAAAACTCTACTAACAAAGATATGGCCAACACATATTCAATTTCTTGTATTAGTTATTAGACAAATGAAAACAATCCAAGATAAAAACAGTAAGGTGTTGAACATCGTAAAATAACTTGTTGGATATTTGCAATGTTGCAATGTCTTGAAAAATGATCTTTGCTCATGATTTGTATTGCTTGTGTTTTCTTTGAAACTGAATGCCTAATATAAGTGTTTGGAACTGAATGCATGATGACCTAATTTCAAGATGTTTTATCAGTTGAATTCTTCATGGTTCTATTGTGGTATCTGTTGAATCCATTTTGTGGTTAATGGTGTATCAGTTGAACAAATTATATGGTGTATCACAAAGTAATGGTGTATCTTATTTGGCCAACACATATTAAAACGCTGCTAACAAAAATATGATCTGCCGTTGGTGTATCAGTGGTGCATAAGTTCAATTTTTGATAAAGCTGAGATGAATACAACATTTGGACAATGATACAATAAACATCAAGATCTAAAACAGAGATGAACAACCTCATTTTGACAACATAATCAATTTCTTGTATTAGACATTCAACAAATGACAATAATACAAGAAAAAAAACAAGGTCTAAAACATCTTAAAATAACAAATGATTATAATCCAAGAAAAAAAAGCAAGGACTTAAACATCTTGGATGTCTTTCTTTCATTTTGTAGTTTCAACTTCATCTTCTCTCCTTTCTTGCATTGAAGTTCTGTAACTATGGCAGTCAAGTCCTTCAAAATCTCTGCGCAGTTGCAACCACAACATTTCTTCGCACTGTGTGTATGGTCATCGTTCGAATCCAACAACAAATTTCTTGTTTCATGTCCTATTTTACGAACATATGCAGGTTGACCATCAATATCATCATCCCATATAAACAGGTTACAGCTTGAAATTGCCTGTGTGTATGAATCAAACGAAACATTAAAAACAAACATAAAATGAGAAATCGTTTTAACATAAGAAATTGTTTTAAAATTCATCATCCCACAAGAAATAAGAAATCGTAACAAATAAGAATTCATAACAAATAAAAATGAAATCCAACTCACCCCCCAATTTGCACATTTCCAATACCTCCTTTTAGGGTTATCATTTGAATTGGAGATGAACAACCTCATTGGTTTATTGCAATCATATTCTGGTATTTGAAGCGGCAGAGAGTTCGAAACAGAAGCCGAAGACATGATTGAATGGAGGTTTAGGAATAAATGATAATCAGACGCTATTGTAGGCGTGCAAAAAGTGCATTGGAATATGGTAAGAGTTTTTTTTTTTTTTGGGCGGGGGGGGGGGGGGGGGGGGGGGGTAGGCGTGCAAAAAGTGCATTGACATGGATGAGAGAGAACGAAACATGAAGCATAGAACATGCAGCTTGTGGAAGGATTTGGGTTCAATTCGGTGCAGCATATGCGTTGACGTAGTATAGTTAACAGCCGTTCGATATAAATCAATGGTTAATATATATAAGTGACAGATTAATCACAGCCCTCCACAATAAATAAGCGGTCGTGATTTAAAATAGTGGAAAACATTATCAAATTATACTGTAGCAGATACTGATTATTAATTTAATCTATTTCATTTAACAATAAAATTCAAAAACTATATTTTTCTAAACTAAAATTCGAAAACTATAATTTTTTATAAAATTAAAATTTTTTAATTTTTTCTAAAATTCAAAAACTTTATTTTTCTAAACTAAAATTCGAAAACTATAATTTTTTATAAAATTAAAAAATTTTAATTTTTTCTAAAATTCAAAAACTTTATTTTTCTAAACTAAAATTCGAAAACTATAATTTTTTATAAAATTAAAAAATTTTAATTTTTTCTAAAATTCAAAAATTTTATTTTTCTAAACTTAAATTCAAAATGATAGTTGACCCTCAACTATGTGTCAAATGATAGTTGACCCTCAACTATGTGTCAAATGATAGTTAACCCTCAACTATGTGTCAAATGACCCTCAACTATGTGTCAACTGATATGTTGACCCTCAACTATGTGTCAAATGATATGTTGACCCTCAACTATGTGTCAAATGATTGATGATACTCAACTATGTGTCAAATGATAGATGATACTCAACTATGTGTCAACTGATAGTTGACCCTCAACTTTGTGTCAAATGATAGTTAACCCTCAACTATGTGTCAAATGATATGTTAACCCTCAACTATGTGTCAAATGATATGTTGACCCTCAACTATGTGTCAAATGATAGATGATACTCAACTATGTGTCAAATGATATGTTAACCCTCAACTATGTGTCAAATGATAGTTAACCCTCAACTATGTGTCAAATGATAGTTGACCCTCAACTATGTGTCAAATGATAGTTGACCCTCAACTATGTGTCAAATGATATGTTAACCCTCAACTATGTGTCAAATGATAGTTGACCCTCAACTATGTGTCAAATGAAAGATGATACTCAACTATGTGTCAAATGATATGTTAACCCTCAACTATGTGTCAAATTATAGTTAACCCTCAACTATGTGTCAAATGATAGTTAACCCTCAACTATGTGTCAAATGATAGTTGACCCTCAACTATGTGTCAAATGATATGTTAACCCTCAACTATGTGTCAAATGATATGTTGACCCTCAACTATGTGTCAAATGATAGTTGACCCTCAACTATGTGTCAAATGATATGTTAACCCTCAACTATGTGTCAAATGATATGTTGACCCTCAACTATGTGTCAAATGATAGATGATACTCAACTATGTGTCAAATGATATGTTAACCCTCAACTATGTGTCCAATGATAGTTGACCCTCAACTATGTGTCAAATGATATGTTAACCCTCAACTATGTGACAAATGATATGTTGACCCTCAACTATGTGTCAAATGATAGTTGACCCTCAACTATGTGTCAAATGATAGATGATACTCAACTATGTGTCAAATGATATGTTAACCCTCAAGTATGTGTCAAATGATAGTTAACCCTCAACTATGTGTCAAATGATAGTTGACCCTCAACTATGTTTCAAATGATAGTTGACCCTCAACTATGTGTCAAATGATATGTTAACCCTCAACTATGTGTCAAATGATATGTTGACTCTCAACTATGTGTCAAATGATAGATGATACTCAACTATGTGTCAAATGATATGTTAACCCTCAACTATGTGTCAAATGATAGTTAACCCTCAACTATGTGTCAAATGATATGTTAACCCTTAACTATGTGACAAGTGATATGTTGACTCTCAACTATGTGTCAAATGATAGTTGACCCTCAACTATGTGTCAAATGATAGTTGACCCCTAACGCTAACCCTAACCCTAACCCTAACCATATCCCTAACCCTAACTTTAATATAATAGTTGTGCAATTAAATATTATTATTTTTAAGAAACATTAATCAGAATTTGAAAAGGAAAATGGGCCGTGAAAGACTTCAATCCATATGTCCAGGCCATATAATGAGTACAACCGATGAAAACGCACTATTCCCACATAAAAGCGTTTTGTTCCTCCTTCCAGTTCCCAAAAAGGCCCGTCATCTCGCGATCGTGAAAGATTAAAAGAGAAATCAACAGCAATGGCCGGCCACCGTCGAACAACTAATGCATCCGGGTACGATGGTTTTACAGTTTAGATAGATTTTTTGGTGGTTAATAGAAAAAAAATATAAGTCTGTGTAGTCGTTTGGTAGTATCTGAATAGAGGTGTCATATTATTTCCATGCATGCAATGAAATTATTTAATAGATCCTGTGTTGTTTACATTTTAGTCTGGATGGCAAATGACTTGTCTTCTTCAGAAAAATCACTAAATGATTAATGTGAAAATTGTCATTATATGTTTGTAGTTCTGATGTCGTAGCTGAAGAAATTCCTGTTAACGCTTGGGAAAAGGAAGTTTGGTTTGGATTCATTTCAAGCAAGAATGTTTTGGTAAGGGTTTTTATGTCCATATTTGCATATGTTTTAAAGTAGAAATTTAATGATTAACCGTTTGTTGTTGTGTGTAGCACTTTCCTAGAGCTGTAACAAGGACTCAGCTAGGTTTGAACCAGAAATCGATTCAGCTTGTTGATGATGATACTGGGAAGACTTACCAAGCCAAGATACACTGTGCAAAGAGAGATGGAAAGGTTAATAAAATGGAGAAGTTTATAGGTCATGGATGGTACGAATATGCTAAGCAAAAAAGGCTTAGAAGAAAGGATAGACTTCGGTTTTGGGTAACCTATCCAGGCGATCGACTTTATGTGAAGTTGGTGGAGCGTACAGTACTAGTTGGTAATGATTAGGGTTGTGACTAATGGTTAGGAGTAATGGTTAAGGTTTTTATGTAGTGTATGTGAAACTTTGTTTGTCTAAAAACTGGTTAAGGTTTTTATGTAGTGTATGTGAAACTAATGGTTAGGAGTAATGGTTAAGGTTTTTATGTGAATCTTTGTGATGTTAAATATGTTTCAAGGATTTGTTAAGGTTTCTGTGTAAGGTGTTTATATACTATGAAAACTGTTTGCTATATTTGAAGGTGGTCCCCATTTCTTTTGCTTGGTTATTCTTTTTCTGATATTGGATGTGTGTATGTTTATGATTGTCACATTAAATTGAAAATGAATATGTTATAGATGTGAATGAAATGTGATTTACAATGTAGATTGAATGAGTTTGGATGTGATTGAATGTGAAATATGACACAAATGTAAATAAATTCAAATGTTTATAATGAATATTGTTTATAAATTCATCACTTCACCAATCAACTAAAACAATTCATATGTAACACAAATGTAAATCAATTCAAATGTTTATAATGAATATTGTTTATAAATTCATCACTTCACCAATCAACTAAAACAATTCAAATGTAACACAAATGTAAATCAATTCAAATGTTTATAATGAATATTGTTTATAAATTCATCACTTCACAAATCAACTAAAACAATTCAAATGTAACACAAATGTAAATCAATTCAAATGTTTATAATGAATATTGTTTATAAATTCATCACTTCACCAATCAACTAAAACAATTCAAATGTAACACAAATGTAAATCAATTCAAATGTTTATAATGAATATTTTTTATAAATTCATCACTACACCAATCAACTAAAACAATTCAAATGTAACACAAATGTAAATCAATTCAAAAGGCAATATCATTAACTAGCAAGCACAAGACGTGCAAGAAACAAAGAGTATGGCCACAATACAGTACAAAACTGAAAACATCAACCTTTGAAACAAGCAAGGGGAGCTGTGAACCACTCATACAACAACACACTATTACCAAATATACCAAACAACAACACACTTTATAACCATAGCAACTTTATTGACCATCTTCCCCTTAACAACAACAACAGGACCCAGAAACCATTGTATCAGTTAACGTTAACTTACTTTTAACTAAACAAAATAAAACTAAACATAAAAAAAAAACTTCCACTAACAACATCATCTTTGGATTCGACGGTTCAAATAAGTCACGGCCATACTTCTAACTGGGGGATATTTGATGCTAAATCCCAACACATCTCCTTTTTCCAGCCGCATGTCCTTTGCAAGTTCATACCACCCGTGGCATATGAACTTCTCCACACAGTCCTCCTTCACATTTGTGTGAAGATCACAAAGACAAGTGTAACGCCCAGTTTTGTCAGTTTTATTTAATCGAGTCGTTTTGATTATTTTATTATTATATTATTTTATTTTTGACTTTTATCTGGAAATATGTTATTTTTCAATGTTGTGATGTTTTATCGCGTTTTGGGAACGTTTGCGAGATATTTGAGTGTGGGGGTATTTTGGTCATTTCATGTTATTTTTCCTTAAGTTAGAAAAAATAGAAAATAGAAAGAGAGAAAAATAGAGAGAAAGAAAAAGAGAAGAAGGAAAAGGGAAAGAAAAGAGAGGAAGAGAAGAAAAAGTGAGAAAACTTGGAAATCAAGAAATCAATCTCCCGACTTTTCTAAACACGATTAAATCGGGTAAGGGTGCGAAACTTGATTATTATATGCTTGTGTATGATTATGTATGTATGTTTTTGATTGTTATTGGATTGAAATGGGAAATATAGTAAAAACCATATTATGTGAAAATTGATTAGAATTCGATTAAATTGTGTCGGAAATCATATTTTTAGGCCCATTATTGTTGATACATGTTAGATACATGTTGTTAGGCATTGTATTGGTAATTTTTCTGGTGTATAGGTGAAAATTGGATGATTTTGGGGTGGAAAACGCAGAGAAAAATTCTGCAGAAAAATTCTGGTTTTCCACTGCCCATACGCGTATCACTCAAGGCAATACGCGTATTGATCAAGGCAATACGCGTATGGCATTGAAGGAAGCTGGGCAATACGCGTATGGAGTTTGATTTTCTCAGCCCTCTGCCCATTTGCGTAATGGTACGCGTAAGGTTTAAGGCAATAAGCGTATGATGTAGGGCAATACGCGTATTGGAGTTTTAAAAGGGAATTTTGGGGAAAAATTGTCTCTGCCCATACGCGTATCACTTTGGGCAATACGCGTATGGAATGGGCGAGCCAGCTGGTCAATACACATATGGCTTATGGCAATACGCGTATGACCAGAGGGTGTGTAAAAATGTTATTTTTCGCAAAGTCTTTTTCTATTTTAGTCCGTAACTTGTGTTCCGATTATCTGTTTTGAACATTCTTGGTATTGTTGGAAAGCTATTGAGCCGTACTTTCGTATTATAATGATTTTGAATTTGTTAGAAGATTTAATTATGTCAGGAATTTGGAATAGCGTCGATTTATCGATTTTGTCGTTGTAATTGTGTGTAATTGATGTGTATCATGCAAGGTGCTGTTGTATGGTGTAAATGCATGTGTTTAGATGGTGTTATGACGATTTGTGGCCGTATGGCAATTAAATGCATTGTTTTGGCCTTAAGTGCAAAGCGTGATTTTGTTGATAGAGATGAATGCATATATGTGTGTATTGGAATGTCATGAGTCATTGTATGCCAAGCACAATGATATGCATTCTTGTAATGTCGTGTGCCCATGTGGGGTGTGAGTGACGGTTTAGTTTCAGAGGGAATCCGCTATAATGTCGTGTGCCCGTGTGGGGTGTGAGCGATGATAATAGACGATCGTGTGCCCGTGTGGGGTGTCATTGATCGGATCGTGTGCCCGTGTGGGGTGTGAGCGATCCATAAACGTCGTGTGCCCATGTGGGGTGTGAGCGACGGGGAACATCGTATGCCCGACGGGGAGTTACATTAAGTAATGAACGATGATTCCAGCAGAGTTCCTGAGTGAACTAGTGATGAGACTGATGGATGGATGGTACCGCATATGCATTGCATAGAGTCGTTGTGTCGGTCTCTGTGCATTTGCATAAATCATGAATATGATTGACTATGTGTGAGAATTGTGAATGAATTGATCATGTATGAAATTGATGAATTGATATGTGTTGGTGATACTGCATTGTGTACGATTAATATGCATTGGTGTTAGATAAATGAGATATGTATGAGGTTGTGTGGTATTTGGATTCTGTTGTACGTTTGTGGTGAGAAATTTATGTGTGCAATTTTGTGTTAGTATATAATTATATGCAATTATATTATGATTGTGTTTCTCACCCTTCTGCTGTTTTTAATGCTCTACGAGGCATTGCAGATTAAATTGCTGGAGGTCTTTTTTGTGAAGCTTAGGACTTCATTCTTTTGTCGGTCGGCTCTGATATGTGGCACCGGGTAGTCAGGGGGATCGTTGTGTAGTTTGATATGTATATGTATATATATCTTTTGGCTTGTACATGTATGAATTGATGTATGACAAACTTTTTATGTGATATATATATATATATGAGATTCAGTACAGATTTTCCGCTTTTATTCTGTACATGAATTGTGGGTAGTAGGAACTAAGTTCCTCTGTTTGTTGCTACCTACGAGTGTTGCATATCTTTATGGGCAGGTTTATTGTGTTTGTTTCAAATTGATGTGACCCCTCGGTCTATGTTGTGAATTTTTAAATATACTCTGACAAAATTTTGAATTTTATTTTACCGCTTTATTTAATTGGGGGTATAGATTGGGGGCGTCACATTAAGAGGTATCAGAGCCAGTCCGTGTCAGTTATGTCAGTCCTTGTTGGTCGTTGTGTTTAGGTGAGCTGTTTGTTTAACCATAAGTGTTGTTATTGGAAATGAACAGAATATGGCTGGAAGGAATGATGCTGCTTTGGCTGCTACTATGCAAACTATGGCTCGAGCTGTGCAGGGTGCACCTAATGCTGGGGAGAATGATGAGTTCAGGAAAAACAGACCGCCTGTTTTCAAAGGGAGACATAATCCTGATGGTGCACAGATTTGGCTGAAACAGATTGAAAGGATTTTCAGAGTGATGGATTGTGCTGACGACAGTAAGGTGAGACTGGGAACTCACATGTTACAGGAAGAAACCGATGATTGGTGGGTTAGTACGCGTCCTGTGTTAGAAGCTGATGATGAAGAGGTAACTTGGGAATTGTTTAGCAGGGAGTTTCCGAGGAAGTATTTTCCTGAGGACGTGAGAGGAAAGAAGGAAATTGAGTTTTTGGAGTTGAAACAAGGTAATATGTCTGTCATTGATTATACCGCTAAGTTTGTGGAACTTGTGCAGTTTTATCCTCACTATGCTGAAGCGACCGCAGAGTTTTCTAAGTGCGTGAAGTTCGAGAGCGGATTGCATCCTGAGATTAAACAGGCAATCAGTTATCAAAGGATAAGGAGGTTTTCTGATTTGGTGGAATGTTGTAGGATTTATGAAGAGGATAGTAAGGCTCGTTCTACTCATTACAAGAGTGTGTGTCAGGAAAGGGAAACAACAGTTTCGTGGTGGTCCTTATGTGACACCAGCTGATAAAGGTAAACAAAGGGGTACTTTTGAAAGAGGGTCAGGTGGAGGAGGTATGTCTAGTCCTCCGAAATGTTACAAATGTGGTGAAGTGGGGCATCGTCAGTTCGAGTGTAAGAAAGATGTGAGAAAGTGTTCCAATTGTGGAGGTGTAGGACATGTGGCAGCTGATTGTGCCAGGAAGAATGTGGTGAAATGTTACAATTGTGGTGAACCTGGAAATATTAGTACAAAGTGTCATAAATCGAAGCAAGCTCCAGCTAGTGGGAAGGTATTTTCTTTGGCGGGGACTCAGACTTCAAGTACAGACCGTCTGATTAGAGGTACTTGTTTTATTAATAGTACGCCTTTAGTTGCTATTATTGATATAGGAGCGACTCATTCATTTATTTCGTCTGAGTGCGTGAAGCATTTGAATCTTGTGTTGTCTTTGATGGATGGTGAGATGGTTATTGATACTCCAGCAATGGGGTCAGTAACTACTTCTTTGGTTTGTTTGAGTTGTCCTTTGACCATTTATGATAAAGACTTTGAGATGGATTTGGTATGTTTGCCATTGGAGGGTTTAGATGTGGTTCTGGGAATAAATTGGTTACAATTCAATCGGGTTCATATTGATTGTTATCATAAGCTGGTAAGGTTTCCTTCTCTTGAGGAAGACGAAGATTCGAGTTTCTTATCTACCAAAGAGTTGAAGAAACTTTTGGCGGACGAAGCTCAGTTGTTTGGGTTGTTTGCATCATTGACTATGGAGAGTCAAGTTGCACTTGATGTGTTTCCTGTTGTGTGTGATTTTCATGAAGTGTTTCCTGAGGATATTTCGGACTTGCCGCCAGAGAGAGAGGTGGAGTTTTCTATAGATCTAGTTCCTGGTACTAGACCTGTATCTATGGCACCTTATCGTATGTCGGCATCTGAGTTGGTTGAGTTAAAGAAGCAGTTGAATGAATTGTTAGAAAAGAGGGTTGTGAGACCAAGTGTTTCTCCTTGGGGTGCTCCAGTTCTCTTGGTGAAAAAGAAAGATGGCAGTATGCGATTGTGTATTGATTATCGCCAGTTGAATAAGGTGAAGATTAAGAATAAGTATCCTCTTGCAAGAATTGATGATCTGATGGATCAGTTGGTTGGTGCTTGTGTGTTTAGTAAGATTGATTTGAGGTCCGGGTATCATCAGATTAGGGTGAATGAGGAAGATATTCAGAAGACGGCTTTTAGGAAACGTTACGGTCATTATGAATATTCTGTGATGCCGTTCGGGGTTTCTAATGCGCCAGGTGTGCTTATGGAGTACATGAATCGTATTTTCCACGAGCAGTTGGATCTTAATTTATTCTAAGTCTCGGGAGGAGCATGCGGAGCATTTGCGTATTGTTTTGCAGGTTTTGAAGGAAAGGAAGCTTTTTGCGAAATTGTCCAAGTGTGAGTTCTGGTTGTCAGAAGTGAGTTTTCTTGGGCACGTAATTTCAGGTAATGGTATTATTGTGGATCCATCTAAAGTAGAAGTAGTTCTACAATGGGAGGCTCCTAGATCTGTTACTGAAATTCGAAGATTTTTGGGATTAGCCAGATATTATCGAAGGTTTATTGAAGGTTTTTCTAAGTTAGCACTTCCTTTGACCCAGTTGACTTGTAAAGGCAAAGCGTTCATTTGGGATATTCAGTGTGAGGAAAGTTTTAGTGAGCTGAAGAGAAGATTGACGATAGCTCTGATCTTGATTTTACCGAATCCTAATGAACTGTTTGTGGTGTATTGTGATGCGTCTTTGATTGGTTTAGGTGGAGTGTTGATGCAGGAAGGTAAGGTGATGGCTTATGCTTCAAGGCAATTAAGAGTTCATGAGAAAAATTATCCTACTCATGATCTGGAATTAGCGGCTGTGGTTTTCGTGTTAAAGATTTGGAGGCATTATCTCTATGGTGCAAGATTCGAAGTCTTTAGTGATCATAAAAGTTTGAAATACCTGTTTGATAAAAAAGAGTTGAATATGAGGCAACATAGATGGTTGGAATTCTTGAAGGACTACGACTTTGGCTTGAATTACCATCCTGGTAAAGCTAATGTGGTAGCCGATGCATTGAGCCGAAAATCTTTACATTTGTCCGCTTTAATGGTTAAAGAGTGGGAACTTTTGGAATCGTTTAGAGATTTGAGTTTGGTATGTGAAGTGACGTCGGATAGTGTGAGGCTTGGTATGTTAAAGGTTACTAATGATTTTCTGTTGACGGTTAGTGAGAAACAGAAGTTGGACGTGAAATTTGTGGACTTGATGTTGGTTGGAGGAAAAGATACGAATGAGGATTTTAAAGTGGATGATAATGGTGTTTTGAGATTCCGTGGTAGAATTTGTATTCCTGACGATTCGGAGTTGAAAAAGATGATTTTGGAGGAAGGACACCGGAGTAGTTTGAGTATACATCCGGGAGCGAATAAGATGTACCAAGATTTCAAGAAGATTTTCTGGTGGTCTGGTTTAAAGAGGGATGTGGCTCAGTTTGTTTATGCGTGTTTGACTTGTTAGAAATCGAAGGTAGAACATCTGAGGCCTAGTGGTTTGTTGCAACCGTTGGATATTCCTGAGTGGAAATGGGATAAAATTTCTATAGATTTTGTGACAGGGTTGCCGAATACTCAGAGGGGACATAATGCCATTTGGGTGATTGTGGATAGGCTGACTAAATCGGCGCATTTCATTCCGATTGACATCAATTTTTCTTTGGAGAGGTTGGCTGACATTTATATCAGTGTGATTGTGAAGTTACATGGTGTTCCATTGAGTATTGTTTCTGATCGAGATCCTAGGTTTACTTCCAGATTTTGGGAAAGTTTGCAAAAGGCTTTGGGATCTAAGTTGAGGTTGAGTTCTGCTTATCATCCGCAGACAGATGGTCAGACCGAAAGAACGATTCAGTCATTGGAAGATTTGTTGAGGGCTTGTGTTCTTGAGCAAGGTGGTGCGTGGGATAGTTATCTTGCATTGATTGAATTCACGTATAACAACAGTTTCCATTCGAGTATTGGAATGGCACCGTTTGAAGCATTGTATGGACGAAGGTGTCGAACACCTTTGTGTTGGCACGAATCGGGTGAGAGTTCGGTGGTTGGACCGGAGTTGGTGCAACAGACTACGGAAAAGGTGAAACTTATTCGTGAGAAAATGAAGGCTTCTCAGAGTAGGAAAAAGAGCTATCATGATCGAAGGAGGAAGATCTTGAGTTTCAAGAGGGTGATCATGTATTTTTGAGAGTTACACCGGTGACGGCTGTTGGTCGTGCATTGAAATCGAAGAAGCTTACTTCTCGATTTATTGGTCCTTACCAGATATCCGCGAGAGTGGGTGCTGTGGCTTATAGGATGGCGTTGCCGCCGAGTCTTTCGAATTTGCATGATGTGTTCCATGTTTCATAGCTTCGGAAGTATGTTTCGGATCCGTCACATGTGATTCCGATGGATGAAGTTGAGGTAAGGGAGAGCCTTACGGTTGAGGCATTACCGGTTAGGATTTTGGATCGCGAGTTAAAGCGGTTAAGGGGCAAGGATATTGCGCTTGTGAA
Organism: Lathyrus tuberosus; assembly: GCA_022829125.1. NCBI lineage: Eukaryota > Viridiplantae > Streptophyta > Magnoliopsida > Fabales > Fabaceae > Lathyrus > Lathyrus tuberosus. The sequence goes on along the minus strand of JALAZF010000308.1, from coordinate 772,383 downwards.
AGTGGCGTGGGGAGGCGCTGCTGAGGGCAATTTGACTTGGGAGTTGGAGAGTCGGATGCGGGAGTCGTATCCGGAGTTGTTCGCCTCAGGTAATATTTTCGAGGACGAAAATTTCTAAGTGGGGGAGAGTTGTAACGCCCCAGTTTTGTCAGTTTTATTTCATCGAGTCGTTTTGATTATTTTATTATTATATTATTTTATTTTCGACTTTTATCTGGAAATATGTTATTTTTCAATGTTATGATGTTTTATCGCGTTTTGGGAACGTTTGCGAGATATTTGAGTGTGGGGGTATTTTGGTCATTTCATGTTATTTTTCCTTAAGTTAGAAAAAAAAGAAAATAGAAAGAGAGAAAAATAGAGAGAAAGAAAAAGAGAAGAAGGAAAAGGGAAAGAAAAGAGAGGAAGAGAAGAAAAAGTGAGAAAACTTGGAAATCAAGAAATCAATCTCCCGACTTTTCTAAACACGATTAAATCGGGTAAGGGTGCAAAATTCGATTATTATATGCTTGTATATGATTATGTATGTATGTTTTTGATTGTTATTGGATTGAAATGCGAAATATAGTAAAAACCGTATTATGTGAAAATTGATTAGAATTCGATTAAATTGTGTCGGAAATCATATTTTCAGGTCCATTATTGTTGATACATGTTAGATACATGTTGTTAGGCATTGTATTGGTAATTTTTCTGGTGTATAGGTGAAAATTGGATGATTTTGGGGTGGAAAACACAGAGAAAAATTCTGCAGAAAAATTCTGGTTTTCCACTGCCCATACGCGTATCACTCAAGGAAATACGCGTATTTATCAAGGCAATACGCGTATGGCATTGAAGGAAGCTGGCCAATACGCGTATGGAGTTTGATTTTCTCGGCCCTCTGCCCATTTGCGTAATGGTACACGTAAGGTTTAAGGCAATACGCGTATGATGTAGGGCAATATGTGTATTGGAGTTTTAAAAGGGAATTTTGGGGAAAAATGGTCTCTGCCCATACGCGTATCACTTTGGGCAATACGCGTATGGAATGGGCGAGCCAGCTGGTCAATACGCGTATGGCTTATGGCAATACGCGTATGACCAGAGGGTGTGTAAAAATGTTATTTTTCGCAAAGTCTTTTTCTGTTTTAGTCCGTAACTTGTGTTCCGATTATCTGGTTTGAACATTCTTGGTATCGTTGGAAAGCTATTGAGCTGTACTTTCGTATTATAATGATTTTGAATTTGTTAGCCAATTTAATTATGTCGAGAATTTGGAATAGCGTCGATTTGTCGATTTTGTCGTTGTAATTGTGTGTAATTGATATGTATCATGCAAGGTGTTGTTGTATGGTGTAAATGCATGTGTTTAGATGGTGTTATGACGATTTGTGGCCATATGGAAATTAAATGCATTGTTTTGGGCTTAAGTGTAAAGCGTGATTTTGTTGATTGAGATGAATGCATATATGTGTGTATTTGAATGTCATGAGTCATTGTATGCCAAGCATCATGATATGCATTCTTGTAATGTCATGTGCCCATGTGGGGTGTGAGCGACGGTTTGGTTCCAGAGGGAATCCGCTATAACTTCGTGTGCCAGTGTGGGGTGTGAGCGATGATTATAGATGATCGTGTGCCCGTGTGGGGTGTGAATGATCGGATCGTGTGCCCGTGTGGGGTGTGAGCGATCCATAAACGTCGTGTGCCCATGTAGGGTGTGAGCGACGGGGAACATCGTATGCTCGACGGGGAGTTACATTAAGTAACGAGCGATGATTCCAGCAGAGTTCCTGAGTGAACAAGTGATGAGACTGATGGATGGATGGTACCGCATATGCATTGCATAGAGTCGTTGTGTCAGTCTCTGTGCATTTGCATAAATCATGAATATGATTGACTATGTGTGAGAATTGTGAAGGGATTGATCGTGTATGAAATTGACGAATTGATATGTGTTGGTGATAACTGCATTGTGTACGATTAATATGCATTGGTGTTAGATAAATGAGATATGTATGAGGTTGTGTGGTATTTGGATTCTGTTGTACGTTTGTGGTGAGAAATTTATGTGTGTAATTTTGTGTTAGTATATAATTATATGCAATTATATTATGATTGTGTTTCTCACCCTTCTGCTGTTTTTAATGCTCTACGAGGCATTGCAGATTAGATTGCTGGAGGTCTTTTTTGTGAAGCTTAGGACTTCATTCTTTTGTCGGTCGGCTCTGATATGTGGCACCGGGTAGTCAGGGGGATCGTTGTGTAGTTTGATGTGTATATATATATATATATATCTTTTGGCTTGTACATGTATGAATTGATGTATGACAAACTTTTTATGTGATATATATATATATATATATATATATATATATATATATATATATATATGAGATTCCGTACAGATTTTCCGCTTTTATTCTGTACATGAATTGTGGGTAGTAGGAACTAAGTTCCTCTGTTTATTGCTACCTGCGAGTGTTGCATATCTTTATGGGCAAGTTTATTGTGTTTGTTTCAAATTGATGTGACCCCTCGGTCTATGCTGTGAATTTTTAAATATACTCTGACAAAAATTTGAATTTTATTTTACCGCTTTATTTAATTGGGGGTATAGATTGGGGGTGTCACAACAAGTATCACCAGTTGCGGAATCAACAAGCTCTATGCTACTCTTTCCTATTAAATCACAGTTCTTTAACACAGTCTGAGGTAATTGCTGCACATTTCTAAAGCAACCGTCAATTAAATTAAACGAACATCCTTACAATAATAACACAGGCATGTATCAATGTGTTAGGTTGGATCAATGAAACAATAACTAACTTACCAAAACATTTTTCTGCATAATCTTTGGATCATTGACTTCTATCTTCCAAAGGCACCATGTTTGCCTTGCTGCACCATCACCAATGTTTGGATATTCAACAGCTACTTCTTCCACATTGCTGCACACAAATTACACACAAAGCATGTTAAGCAAACACAGTGTTCAAATTTTTCTACTTTAACTCTAACCATTACAGATCAGCCTTTGAAGTCTTACCTTGAAATAAAATCTGATTGTTTCAACCTCTTTGTGCTGTACCTGTCAAACTCCACAAAGTTATCATCCATTCATTTTCCTCTCACATCTCTCAGATATACCACCTCCTCAAGGGATCTGGAAAAACGGATATTAAAACTACATACCAACAAAGAATAATCCATTAAAATTTAACATGCAGACTTCTTATTGATATAATTTTACCTTCTCATGCGAATTGAAGTGAAGTTCTTCTCCGATTCCATGGTAAAAAAATGGGTCGCAAATGACTTTGTGTTAATAGTTGATTCTCTGATTTTTATTCTTTCATTAGGGTTTAGGGTAAATATAATTTTAATTTACTGACCACTCTGATTTTTAATCTTGCAAAACCTTTCTAATAATACGAATTTTAATTTTATAGTAAATATTAATTCCTCCATCGTGCTTTATTGTTCCATTTTTTAATAACACTAATTTTATTTTTTGACCAATAGTGGCTTTTAACACAAGTGACTATTCTCATTCCCATTTATTATGCACCAACAGTTGCAGTTTTCAAGTGCATTAAAGACACAACATCTGACATGACTATTGGGCATTGGCATTCTAACCGTTGTGTTTTAATCATATTCATACTTTAACACTCCAACTGCTAAAATATTTTAACTAAGCACTTACTCTTCCACACCTCACAACTTCATAAACAATCAAAATGAAGTAAACATCTCCAGCAATGGGAAACAGACGCACAAAACGCAGCAAAACTGAAACGAATTCAACATATAAGATGAGCAAAAATACTTCAAACATTTCAACTCATTCAAAACAAGTTAGGAACAGTTACTCTGAGACTCGCATGAAGCACTTACAAACTGAGATTATCGAGATATCATCCAGGTAATAAATCATTGTTTCCTACTTTCTACTTTAGCAGTCAATCATTTTCTTCCCTTTATACTTCACATATTATGGTTTGAAAATCCATGAGAACATTGGCAAGTGTGTGTTTCTGTGCCCTGGGCCATATTATGTGTATGTGTGTGTGTGAGATTCTATCATAAATTCAAGGTCTTACATGTGTTTGATTGATAATTTTTCGAATTTGAGAATCAAGTTTTCAATATCATATATGTTAGTTATAACACATTGTGGAACTTTAGTTTGTATTCTACTTCGATACTATTACTAAACTGATTATTAAAATGATTAAAATAGCCATCATACTACTACATTAGGCAGTGACAACTACGAATCACATGGTTATGAATCCTCAGCGTCTACACCTATCGTGGATCGCAAGCGTACCACTAAACATTTTGTGGCAACTGAAGGGAAAGCCACAAAGTATAAAAGTAAGGCGACTATGGGCACAACCTCGGATCCCCCGAAAAACAACACAGAGGAAAGGGGTAAGAGAAATATAAATGACGGGAAATTACAAAAGATTCGGAAGACGCTTTTCAGTCAAGATGAGGAACCCTGCGATAATGACTTTTACATCAACTGTCATTTAGGTGAATTTGTTGGATATGAAGGTGTTCATGCTCCTACTACAATTCCTGACGTAAGTATTGATTATTTATTTTCAATAAATCCTAATACTACACGATATTATATAATTTCTTGTTAAAACATTCTTTGTTTCACGTGTATTTAATGACAGTGGACGCCAATCACATTTAGACCACCTCAAACCACGTATCTAAATGACATTTGTTCTTACACAGCCGCATACATCTTTATGGGCGACGAAGAAGAACTTAACGGGTATTTATTTTTAATACACATGCTAAAACCTAATAGTAAGTTTATTTATCACAGTTATTTTGATGATTATATTTATTTTCTCTGTAGTGATGAGGTTTTGGTCAAAACAACTACAAGTGTATATGGAGATAGGAAAGCTTTGAGGACGCTGATGCCAGAATGCCCTATGGACCAGGAGGTTATTGTTAATATGATTATGAGTATAATTTATCCAATTAATGTATAATTTTGTTAACATCATTTTCATTTGACTATACAGATTATCAATCTTGTCGTTTCAAGACAAAACTGGTTCATAAATAATATGGGAAAATCTAAGTCCTCTTGGTATCTGCCTACTGAGTTTGAGGTGAGTACTACTACTAATAGTACCCTCAAATGTACATTCCTTTAGTATTAATTATTGACTTAAGATACACTTATTCTAATTGCAGCAATATGCCCCGAGCGGACATCATACTGCTGAATATGTGAGGAATATATACCAACCTTCCATAATGAGACCAAAAGAATGGGTTTCCAAGGTGAGTTGTTTGTCACTTCGTTGCCAAAACAATAGGCACATGAAAAAATTTCACCATACTACTAAATATTAAGTTTTTGCAGATTTTTATTCCCATGAACGACATTAGAGTGCACTGGTTTCTAATTGTTATTTATTTTTTGGACAACAAATTGGTTTGGTTGGACTCATGGGATTGTCCTGAAAGACATTATATCAAACACCGTGCAATTAAAAAATTGGTATGCATGTGTGTGCGAATTGGTTTTTATACTGTCCAATCAATTGTTTAGCTTTGTTTAACTTTGGTTTGTACTATGTGGTAGGCCATATTTCTTGAGGAAATTCTGATGCATGAATCCTTTTATGATACCAAATCACCTAATCTTGTAATAACAACATTCAACATATGTCAACCGACGTGCATTCAACAACGACCCGGATCGTAAGTACTCATACATTACTGTTTTTTATTCAATTGATAGTATTACCTATTATGTGTCACTAATGCACTTAGGGACTGAATGCAGAAATGATTGTGGACTTTGGGTCTGCAAATGGATGATTGAGTGTTGCCTACAATGGTGGTATTTAGACGATATCACTGTAAGTTGAATTCATGTGAAAATGATTAATTTATTCATTTCTCTTGTAATTATATTTCTAATTGTCCTAAATGTTTTTAATTATATATAGGTTTCGACATCGACAAGAATGAAACTAGCATTATTTTTGATACATTCAGCAAATAATGTGTTGCTAGATGAAGTGGTGTCAAGGTCAAAAGCTTATTGGAATTATCACGAAAAGCGTCATAAGGCATCGCTGAAATGTGATTGAAGTTTGATGTTTTATGTTTGTATGATTGTGAAAACCATTTAACAGTTGAAGTTTTAAAACATTGTTTCATTTACATTGTTAGTAGGCTTATTTGTAGTTGCAGTGGCTGTTTCAGCTTATGTAATAGATATTTACTATGTGATTTTGAATTTGGGAATTTTAAGACATCAAATACAGTTGCATTGTTTCAACTTATCACAGTTCAAGTTTTAAAACATTGTTGCTTTGTTTACTATGTGTTTTGACCTTTTTGACAAATTCAAAACAAAATACTACTAGTACTAGTATATGACAAATACACACCAAATCACAAAAATGATGATTTTTCACATCTGGATTTCACATACCTCTTTTACCTGGCCATGCACAATTCAATTGAACTAACGTCTGACTTGAGCGGTTCCAAGTTAACTTCACCTCTATTCAACACGATGCATACTCATATATGCTGATTCAAAATGCAACAAAACCACATTGTATCATCAAATCCAAATCATAAGCTCACCGTGATGATCAAATATTCAATTCGGACTTTTTACAAAATAATACTAAATAAAATTTTAGACTAATTTTAAACACAATTTTTGACTAATCACTTACCACACTTTTCGACTACTTTTAAATGCATCAATTTTCCTGCAGCCATCAGGTGATCTCTGAAGACTGTACCACCTCCAAACTACTTCTTGAAGTTAGCATAAAAATGCATTAGACAAAATCTGTTTTCAATATCAGTATACTCTTCCTCAAATACTTGCACTATTCCCTAAACACATAATACCATAGATAATTAGTAGACTATAATGACAAGCAACTACAATAACCACCAATGGACCATTACACATACCTTTTGCTGATCAAATATGAAGCCGAACCTAATCTCAACACCAATGTCATCAAGAAGTAACTTGACAAACCAGCTCCAAGAGTCCTTGGTGAAGCTTATCTACAACCACAATCTTCTACTTCTCAAACATAACTAACAACATTGAAAATCGAAATCATTACATTTGAAACCCATATACAGAAAACAAAATCAGGCATAAACCCTAATTCCCAAATTGAAATACCCATATATAGAAAACAAATTCAAGCATGAACCCTAATTCCCAAATTGAAATCAAATTTAACACCTCCAATTATAATTTATTCGAAATCAGTAAATCATAATAACTAATTTCAAATAAATATAACAAACAATTTCGTATTCACCTTAGCAACTGTGTCTTCAATACGAATGTCGCCCTCAAATGATAATTGTGGTGTTATATCCGATGAGCAATTGAATCGGAAAACGCCATAGAATCGGAATCTGAGGTTGCTATCTGGAGTGTGAGCTTGCTATTAGAGAGAGTCATGTTGGGAGAACCTGTGAGGTGGTGTTCGGAGTGGTCCGATAATGGTGGTTTGAAGGTGGAAAAATGAAGAACGAAGAAGAACAAGAAGACCAAATTAATTGATACTCTGTTTTTTTTATTTGCAAATTATATAATTTAAATTTAAATAAATGTTATATTTTAAATTGTATATCATTATTATTAATTTAATGAAGGACTGATATGCAATAAATAAAAGTTTTAAATAAAAAGAGGTTCATTATAAATGTTCTGCACTATAATGCTGATGTGGCGTTGATTAAATTAGGGCTTATTAGGACTTGTTTTTTATTGGTCAGATTAATGACTTCATCAACGTTATTTTAGTGACTTCACCCAAGAAGCTCCCTTTCTATGTTAGCTTCGTGTTTTCCAAAATGCCTTTTGAATAACTCAATTTACCATTCTCATAATAAAATAATCTATAATATAAAAGATGGAAGCATGCGTAAGAATTTTCCAGGTTCTAATAGTGACACTCAATGTCTGTTTTGGATTTTACCACAATTCAAATGGTAATGAATAAGTTTATGCTTGATTGCGTTGTTATTTCTTTTATAGGTAAATCTTAGTTTTAAGAATTTTAGTTTTAGACTTATTATTCAAATTAAATTCTCAATTGTGTTGTTTGAGCACTTCATCATTCTTTATTAAATGATTTTCACATTCTAAATATCACCCGTCTTTGAGTTTAATTTTTAAAAAATTGATATTATTTAAATAAAAAATTGAGTTAGCTACAAGAAAAGAAGTGCATATTATTAACAACAAATGAATAAGTACATGAAGTAAGAAACGTGCTATTGAAAAATATTATAATATAAGTAATCATTTTATAGAATCAAGGTTAATGCAAGTATAAGTATCAACTCAAAATATACGTTAATTTATGTTGGCTTAGAATTTCGATGCCATGTTTTCATTTGAGAAATTAAGTGAAAATCAAATTTTTTAGATTTTTGCTGACTTCAACAGGAGCTGGTATGAAGCTTTGTCGAAGTGGTTCTAATAAGGAGATGTGTTTGGGCAAATACTTAGAAACATTTTCTAAGTGTAGAAAGTCACTTCGACGAAGGGGTGTTTTGAAGTCTTCCTTCGACAGAAGTTTGAATTTTAAAATACGGATAGATAAATGTCTTTTGTCCTTATCCGTTTCTCAAGAGAGACGCGTGGAGAACTATGCTGAAACGAAGACATGCATGACGAAACATGTTAACTTTTGGATAAATGCTCGTTAGAGACAGTTATTTCGACGTGTTATAAATATGGGTCTTAGTATTAGGATTTCTGTGTGTTCAATTGTTGTACTATACTCAAAATTTTACTCAAAGTATCCAAGTCAAAGTGAGAAAAAGAGTTACTATTGAGAATGTACGCTTGAATCACAATATTTTATTCAATAGAAATTTACTTTCATTTATCAATTGTTCTTTGCTGCATTTTTTACTTTGAAGTTCTTTTCTTCATTGCATTTCTTTATCAAACTTTTACAAAGTTTAATCTTTTGAACAAACAATCAAAACAATCTTTTACACACATGAATACTGTCGAAGTGTTCTTCAATTTTCAAGAAATACATTAATACAATAGCTATGTCCGTAGTATTCACTGGTTGATCCTGCAAGTAAACCAAATTTTTGAAAGACCAGTGGTTGTTTACCAATTTTCACGGTAAACAAATTGACACACCCGGTGGAACCGTGCTATTGTGTTTTAAAATATTCTTTTTTACTTTTTCTAGAAAACTTTACATTTAAGTTCTTCATTTTTACGATCTCTCTACACTTCGTTGCATGAGACTTAGGAGTGGTAGAATAGCCACAAACAACGAAGAAAGGCTTAGGAGAAGATACGTAAGGAGGATGGTGAATCAAAATCCACCAAGTAACCAAAATCCACCAAATGATGGAGAACCAACCCTTCTTCTTCGACAGGGGGCAATACGGTTTTAGCATCAGTATCTGAAGCCATGCCAACCGCGAAAAGTTCAACGCTTGTGTAGTCGATTGCTCAAAGTGGTCTCATTCCATCCTGTGGGGGAACACAGGGTCTACCTATGACCCACCTTCAGTGGGGAATAGTTTGTTCAGACCTTATGTGCCTGGATTTTCAATGCCTCCAATAGGATGTGATCAACCTTATGGTATGCCAACATCAGTGATGGCTAGTTTGCATAATGCCTCATCAGCATTTGCAGACCCAGTGTTGAATGTAACTTCGTTATTACAAGGATCTGGTTCAGGTATAAACAATATGGGTCGAATTAGCCAACCCTTAGGGACTGGATTTCCTACCTAGATGCCAAACATCACCAACAATTTTGCAGCAGTGATAAGGCAACAGATGGACGAAAGTAATCATGAGATGGTCCAGATGCTTTCCCAATAAATGGGTGTTATATTCGACCCCTTAATCCAAAATACTACCCAAACCAACCAACAATTGGCAGCGCAAATGACGTGCATTACTTATTTCTTTGGTGTCCCACGACCCCCTCGACAGCCTCAGAGAGAATGGATGGTACAAAATACCGGGGTAGTTTTAGAAGAAGACCCTACAATTAACCAAGTTTAACCAAATGTACCCCAGGAGAACGTTTTAAACCAGAGGGCAGTAGTCGAACCACCTAGGGTCGAACCCCCTAGAATCAAACAGCCAATTCAAAGGGTAGTAATGGTGAATAGGAACTAGAATGCTGATGAAATAATAAATCAAGTTCGATGCGAAGATGTTGGGGAAAATAATAACCTAGCAGCCATGGTCAAAAGGATTATGGCCAGGAATGGGGTAAATGTTGGCCTTCATAGGCCAAATTATACATCACCATTATCTGAATACATCTTGCAGTCAGATTTACCCCCTAGATGGAAAGTCCCCAAATTTACTAAGTTTTCTGGGAATACTAGTGAGTCCACAGTCAAACATGTGGCAAGATACTTTATAAAGGTTGGCGAAATTGCTAATAATGAAAACCTAAGAGTGAAGTATTTCGCAAGTTCACTCACCAAAAATGCCTTTACATGGTTTACAACACTGCCAGCAAATTTGACCCACAATTGGACTTAGTTGGAGAGATTGTTCCATGCGCAATTCTATATAGGACAATCAAAGATAAGTCTGAAAGAATTGGCTAGCATTAAGAGGAAGTTCTCTGAGCCAATAGACGATTACCTGAATAGGTTCCAACTGCTTAAGGTAAGGTGCTTTACTCAAGTGCCTGAACATGAGTTGGTCAAAATGGTCGCTGGTGGCCTCGACTACTCAATTAGGAAGAAATTGGATACCCAGTACCTGATAGATATGACCCAGTTGGTTGACAGAGTTCGACAAGTAGAACGACTAAAGGCTGAGAAAGCTAGGGAATACAAGAATAGAAAGGAGAGGGTAGCCTATGTCGAATTCGACGAAGACGAACAAGGAAATAATGTGGATCCCTTTTTCAACGAGAGTGAAATTGACCTTGCTGAATTAAAGCAAGACCTACCTTACTCATGTAAAGTTTTAACACCGTCTAATGGAAAGAATCCAGTCGATTCTGAGAAGAACGACAGGTTCCCTAAAAGGACCTATACCTTCGACGTCACCAAGTGTGACGAAATCTTTGATTTATTAGTTAAATATGGCCAAATGATAGTGCCTCATGGCGCTAAAATGCCTCCTTTAGAAGAGAGAAAAAAGAGAGGTGTTTGTAAGTATCATAATTTTATTGGCCATAAAACATCTCAATGTTTTCTTTTCAGGGATCTCGTTCAAAAAGCCATCAAGGAGGAAGACTCAAGTTTACTGATAAGTCAAAGAACCAGATGAAGGTGGACTCTGACCCCCTCCATGTTGCTGATGCACATTATTCAGAACCATATATGGTCAACTTATGGAAGTCACTAATGACTTCGCCAGTGATGCTTTAATGGTGAAGCTACTGATGCCTTCGCTAGAAGAGTTGCAGAGGACTCTAATCAAGAAACCACTGAGGGTTTCATCAAGATTGCTGGAAACTTTAATCAGGAAGTCACTGGAGACTTCGACAAAGAAGCTATTGAGGGCTTCACTAAGAAAGTCACTGATGACTTTAAAATTGAAGCCACTGAGTGTTTCATGAAGGAAGCTGCTGAAGGATTCGATGATGGGACTATTGAGGATTCTGACCAAGTAATGGAAATGTATGAAACTACTGATGGTTTCATACAAATTGACAATGAAACTAAGGCTACTGAAGGCCTTAGAATGAAAATTCAAGAATTAGATATCTTTGCAGGTACCAACCTTGGGGTTAACATGATCAAGATGACCCAAGAGTCCACGATGGAAGTGGACGAACGCACTCTTAAACAAGATATGTCTAAGTGGCATATCCAAAACAAGATGCAAATCTGGTTGAGTTTCTTCACTGATGCCAACGAAAGAACTCCTAAGTGATGTTGTGTCTCAGATGCATTGATGTCTTTGATTGAAAAGTTATGGAGAACATTCAAGGGGTTCGACGGGCAATAGATAGAAACAAATGGAGGAACTCAAACAACCATGGCGCTTTCGACAGAAAAGGGGAGCTAATGAGATTTGATCAAAATGGACCAGGGGTACGTGGGAATAGGCCATCAACATTTAAACCCACTATTGACGCCCCCAAGGGCAAGTGGGTAAGGCCAGTCGAGAAAAGAGAATAAGGCCAGAAAAAATGAAAAAATTTCAAAGTCAAAATAGGATCTTTGATAGCGTACCAGAGGGAATTCCAAGCTTCCAAGAAATCAGCACGGTGCTCATATAACTACTAAGGGAAGAATCCAATGACGAGGTCTCAGTGGAGACGTCAACAAAGGAGACATAAGGTTGAGCGGGAAGCTGGGAAAAGAGAGAAAGCTGAATCTAGCAGCAACGTGCCAGTAAAAAAGGACAACAACAAAGACAAGAAACCTATCGAGAAGAAATCGGTCGAGAGAAAGTTGTCTGCAGATCAGCAGGAAGATTTAAAGGAGAAGTCTGACCAAATTCATGCGAATGATGATATGATGACAGATGATTTTGATTCAGGATCAGAACCGTCGCTAGACATTATCTGTAATGTCGTATCCATGCTACCTAGGGAGTATGATAGGGTGACGGAATTGGAAGACCCAGAAGATATGGCCAATCAAAGGCCAGTATGTTATTATATCTTGAATAATGGCTACGTCGAAGAGCAGAATGTGTTCTTTAAAAGACCTGACGAAGCCATGAAAAACCACCTGAAGCCTCTATTCATTAGAAGAAAAATAGAGAATGTTGGTATCAATAATATACTAGTAGACGGAGGAGCGGCAGTAAACCTGATGCGGCATTATATGTTAAAAAAGATTGGAAAAAGTGACTCTGACACAAAGCCTCACATGGTCCTCTCAAATTACGAAGGAAATGTGGGCACAACCATGGGAGTCATTCAAGTAGATTTGACCGTTGGAAGAATTACCAGGCCAACAATGTTCATGGTGATTGCATCTAAGGCGAATTACAATATGCTCATTGGAAGGGAGTGGATACATCGAGTAGGTGCAGTGCCACCATCACTTCACCAAAGAATATACATCTGGAGAAGTGATGGAATTGTCAAAAATATTGATTCAGACCAAAGCTATTATATGGCTGAGGTTAACCAAGTAAGTGGGCGACACTTTGATAAACATTTAGCCCACATAGCGCCTTGTAACCCTGCAGGTTTTGACTTTACACCTGCAAATAACGCCTTCTGTTCCTTGTACCTAAATCTCACCCACGACTTTCAGTGGGATATGGAGGTTGTAAGTGAAGAAGATTATGTATTTGGAACAACTGAGATCCAACCAACTAGTTGGGGAAGTGAGTTTAGTGACAATGACTGAGTCATTGGAACTCAAAAAGATTTCGGCTTATATAGCTGAAAACAAATTGAAAGTGGCCTTAGAGGCCGAATTAAAATACATGGATATCGAAGCCAAAGTTAAAGAAAAACACTTTGAAGGTCCTGGGAAGGACTTCGACCCAGAGCCACCTGACAAAGATCAAGTCGAAGTGCAAAGCCAAAGGCTAGATGCCATCTATGATGATGAGCCTTTGTGTTTTGTGAAGGATCCGCTAGCAAGCAATATCAAAATACTGGTGAAAGACCCTTTGGAAGAGATCGACCTAGGAGAAGGGGCAACAAAAAGGCCAACTTACATCAGTTCCAACCTTGACCCACACCTCAGAGTCGAAGTAATTCAATTGCTGAAGGAGTTCAAAGACTGGTTCACATGGGATTACAACGAAATGCCTGGTTTAAGAAGAGATCTGGTCGAACTGAAGTTGCTAATAAAGCATGGGAAGAAGCCCATCAAGCAAACTCCAAGGCGCTTTGCACCTGAAGTTCTCTCAAAGATCAAAGAGGAGGTCAAAAGACGTATGAGATGTAAATTCACCCATACGACCAGGTATGTTGAATGGATTACCAACATTGTTCCAGTTATTAAGAAGAATGGAACTTTAAGGGTTTGCATAGATTTTAGAGACTTAAATGTTGCAACCCAAAATATGAGTATCCAATGCCTGTGGCGGAAATGCTAGTCGACTCTGCTGCAGGCCATGAGTATTTAAGTATGCTCAACGAATATTCTGGATATAAACAGATTTTCTTTGCTGACGAAGATGTGTCAAAAATAGCATTTCGATGCCTTGGAGCATTAGGAACTTTCGAATGGTTAATAATTTCCTTTGACCTAAAGAATGCTGGGGAAACTTATCAGAGAGCAATGAATTCTATTTTTCATGACTTTATTGAACATTTATGCAGATTTATATTCATGATATTGTGGTTAAGTCAGTTTTAGGAAAAAGTCATATAGACCATCTTCAACAATCATTTGAAAAAATGAGGAGGCACAGTCTCAAGGTGAATCCCCTTAAGTGTGCTATCTGTGTGCAGGCGGGAGATTTTTTAGGCTTTGTGGTCCACATAATTGGAATAAAGATCAATCAGAATAAGACCAAGTCCATCATGGAGGCGAAAGCACCTTCGACAAAGAAGGAGTTGCAGACATTGTTAGGAAGGATCAACTTCCTAAGGAGATTCATTTCCAATCTAAGTGGCAAGACTTAAGCCTTCTCACCTCTACTTCAACTCAAGAAAGAAGGTTTTGAGTGGGGGCAAGCGCAGCAAGAAGCATTTGACAAGATTAAAGAATACCTTGCTCGCCCTCCAATTCTGGCACCTCCTTGTAGAAATAGGAGTATGAGATTGTACATATCTGTGTCTGACAAGACTTTAGGGAGCATGTTTGCTCAAGAGGATGAAAATGGCGTCGAAAGAGCCATTTATTACCATAGTAGAGTCTTGAATGATGCAGAGACTAGATATAGTATAGTCGAAAAGTTGTGTCTTTGTCTATACTTCTCTTGTACAAAATTAAAGCATTATATAAAGCCAATTGAAGTTTATGTTTCATCTCATTTTGACGTTATTAAACATATGCTTTCTTAACCTATTTTGCACAGTCGAATTGGTAAATGGGCATTAGCCTTAACAAAATATTCTTTAACTTATATGCCTTTAAAGGTTGTTAAAAGACAAGTGGTAGCCGACTTTATAATCGACCACTCTATAGTCGAAAACTCCCTAAAATATGTAGAGCTTGAACCTTAGAAGTTATACTTCGACAGTTCTAGTTATAAGGACGGAACGGGAGTAGGAGTATTGATTATTTCTCCTAACAAAAATCCAACAAAATTCAAGTATAAGGTCGAAGGCATTTGTTCAAATAACAAAACTGAGTATGAAGCTTTAATTGTTGAACTTGAAATCTTGTGGGAATTAGGGGCAACTCGAGTTGAAATAATGGGAGACTCGGAGTTGGTAATAAAGCAAATTATAAAGGAGTATAAATGTGTCAAGGAAAATCTTATCATGTACTTTGTGATAGCAAATAGGTTGTTACGAAGATTTGAAATGGTAATTATTCGACACATACCTCGACTTGAGAATCAAGAGGCCAATGACTTGGCCCAGATTGCTTAAGGGTACAAAATTTCGAAGGAAAAATTACAAGATGCAATCGAAGTTAGAGGAATGGTTGTATCAACTAAACTATCCCCAATAGACTTGGAGACAATCTGGCTAGGATATGTTGGCGAAGAAAGCTTTGAAATATTGGCTATAGATAGCTTGATATACGAAGATTGGAGAAAGCCAATAATAGACTACTTGTAGAATCCAACAGCTTCTGTCGAACGAAAGGTTAAATATCGTGCCTTGAGTTATGTTATAATGGGGAATGAACTATTCAAAAAGAAGCATGTGCTTGGTGCTTCGACTTGGCCTTAGAAATTTTGGTCTGTAAATCCTTGATTTGTTTCTCCCATTCTTCGACATTCTTGTCACAAATTTTAATCTCTTTCTTATTTTGTTCATAGACCTTTTCCAGATCTGCAACCTTTATGGTGGATTCAGTGGCTGTATCCCATTCAGCCAGTTGGGTCTCTGGTTTATTTTGTATTTTATTCGAAAAATCTTTGAGACGATTGAGATCAGCAACAACAAGATCAATCAGTGAGCCCAGTTCCATTATGGCATCAACAACCTCTGGAGGAACCTCTAAGACATTGACTTGCTTCAAGAGTTTCTTGATCCCAAAACTAGCTGAGGTGTCTTTTCTAAGAGTTGGGACAAATCACCATTAAAAACATTCTCTTTAATTTGGGGAAGCAAGTCATCCTCAGGTTTATTGGCAGACTGATTGCCTGAGGCAGTCGAAGTGCTGGTACTCTTGTCAGTAAAACTGAATCTAGAGCTGATCATGGCCTTTAGGTATTCAAGTGGCCTCTGCACCTTCAGGGATTCTAGCTCCTCATGAGAAAGGCTAGTAGAGTTTGTTCCAGTCGAAGCATCAGGATTTGGGTCAGATTTTAGTTGGTCTTCTTACTGTTCTTTTTCCTCCTCATTTTTATTCTTGTCATCTTTATCTTCTTCTTCGTCTTCGTCTTCCACAACAATCTCAATTTCGTAATTAAACATGGAGTGATCCTCTTCCTCTTCCTCTTCCTTTTAACTTTTTTCGTCACCACCGCCTTGTGAGTCATCTCCAGACTTGTCTTCGACAATTTGTTCTGCATATGGCATTTCCGTGTCTCCTAGGACATCAACTAAGGCTTCATCCCTTGCTGGGCTTTTTTCGTGATCAGGTTCGTTGGTTTGCAAAAGCTCAGTGGTGACCTTGGGCAGTGATTTCTTTTGATGATCACCAGCCAACTGACTCACTTCGTCTACTGATTCTTTGGTAGAATCCATGGGAGAAGTTTTGTGTTGGGTGGAAGGACTTGTTGGATGGTAGGAAGGATTAGTACTAGTGGTGGGAATGATTTGTTTAACAAGGGGTTGCCCTTTGTCATCTTTGGCACCCTAAGAAGAAGAAATAAAGAGAAAATATCATAAGTGAGTTAGTCGAAGATAATTTAAAGATAAAGAAGAAACCTATGTACCTCAGGGCCCTTAGGCCCAGGGATGGAGTTGTCGCTCTCCACTTGATCAAGATTTGTTTTGCCAGTAGGATTTTTAGTGTTGGGCCGGACATCAATCTCTACCACATTTGGAGTGGAAGATTTTTTCACAGGTGCTTTAATAGTTTTTGGTTGGGGTCGAAAACCAACATCAGTAATTTTTGTCTGCTTTTTCTTTTTCTTGGGTTGTTTAGACTGATCTGGAGAAAGATCCCCATCACCGTTTCAACTTTTTGAACCTCAAGTTTCTTTTGCTTTCTCTTTTTTTGGTGTAGGAGGTGTGGTCTTCGACTTCCCTGCAAAAATAATACACTTCAGATATTAGAGTGGGGAAGCAATATGTAAAAAGAACAATAATCACAAGGTTTACCTTTGTTGTGCTTTTTCTTGGTGTTGTCTTCTTCTTCTTCTTCGACTGCTTCTTTTTCAACCGGAGTAGGTCTCTTGGCTGGAATTCTTATAGCTGCAAAGAAAATTAATGCAATTAGCATATGCCTGATACAAAACATAAATAAATAGAAATTGATAAGAGAAGTGGTGTAGAAGAACCTCCCATTCCACACCTTCATATATTGGAGACTCCACGTAAATCTGTTCTATGCCAATATGAAGGTGGCCTTTGAAATTGTCCAGAGTGTACTTAGTCGGAACCACTCGCTTATCATGCTTTTGGGATCCTTGGCGAAGGATTTTCATAAAACCCCCATAGACGAACCAGTCTGGAAATGGAGGGCTAAAAGCCACACCAAAGTCAGCAGTTGGTAGTCGAGGAAACTTTGGAGGATATAAATTAAAACCTAACTTGTAACGTTGATCAGGTCGAACGTACAAAGGAAGTGTTAAGTCCTCTAATTTCTTTGTAATTTTTTCTTTTAAAGTCACTGGTGCTTTGCGAATGGTTCTTCTTAGATCATCTAGCCTATAGTCAGTTTCAAAGTACTTCTGGAATGCTTGGATCTCTTTGATGTGTGTCGAAGTACCTTTCTTCACTTTTTCCTGCACATGGGTAAAAGCTCGAGTTAGTTGGAGGTTGAAGGCAGCTACATCAAAGAATTCTGCAGTGTAGTACTCTCTCCACCAAGTTGCGAACTCTCTGGTGCAGAGAAATAATGGTTTGAAAGCCACAGGATTGAATTCTATGAGGGCAGAATACTTGGCTAGAAACTTTGTACATTCTGCCTCGTTGTGCCACATGTTGTAATGAATCAATGAACCCTTTTTAGGGAAGAGTGGTTTGGTTTTAATTTGAATGAGACCAAACTGTCGAGAAGCAAGGTTTGGTTGGTAACTAACAAGAGTGATTCAAAGTTTTCAGGGGTTGAGTCTTGAAGCCAACAATCTTGGCTTAAGAAAAGATTCCCAGATGTCAAGAGATTATGCGTCCTGTTCTTTCGATTCAAGAGGAGACTTTCTTGTGAACCATTCAGGGCCTACTTTCCTATATGCAAAAGGGGCCATGCTGGGAGAAAAATTGTAACGTTTTGCAAACAACATCACATAACTAGTGAATGTCTACTGAAGGTTCATTCCTTCGTCACTGGGAGTTAACAGAGCAAGCCTCGTCCCTTCAACCCTCCCATTTTTCACTTCGACGGATGCTGAGTTGATAGGATTTCGAGCAGGAAGGGATGCTTCAAAAGTGGTATTTAGCCATAGTTATAGCATCCAGAAGGGTCCAGAAAGGAGTAAGCTTCCTCTTGACTTAATTGTCTTTAGCGCTGTGACGCCTTCGCCAAGGGATTCGTAAAGGTTGGCTAGAATTATTTTGCTGAGACAGATGTCATGTCCAGCATGTAGTTGGTTGGCCATGGTCAGGTATCTCTTCACCACTTGAAGGGACCTTGAGCAAAAAACACAGCGAGAAAGCTAAAGAGTCAGAAAAGCAACGTGTTATTGGTCAGAAACTTCTTTGGTTTCTTTGTCATGGTAGTAGGCTATGTAGGTGGTAAAAGCTACCTTATTTGTGTCGAAACCTATTGAGTCATCGTCTAAAAGGGTAGGATCATAATCTACTATAATAGGTTTGAGGCCTGTAATTGCAGCGGCGTCAAACAAAGTAGGGGTAACCAGGACCCACCTTCGACAGCTGAATTAGGTGGAAGTTGTTGTGGGTGTTATCCCAAAAATAGAGGGAAGCAATAAGCATAGATGGGAAATAACCAGGACCCACCTTCGATAGCTGAATTAGGTCGAAGATGCCCATGTCTTTCCAGACTTGGAACTTTGCTTTCTCTATTTTTTACCAACCAAGCTAGGTAATCAGAGGGGTCTTTAAACAAAGAACATGACCTGAAAACCCTAAAACTAGTGTTTATAAACTCTAAGTTGATTGGGCCCCTAGAAGCTATGGTCGAAGGAGAACCTTGACCATCAACCTTTTCTTTCTCATAAATTTTAATCTCTTCACTAGTCCTAGGTTTTAAACCATTTGCTATGGGTTTGTAGCAGTGGTAAGCAGGAAAGAATTCCATATCCTTAGCAGGGTCAGCAGCAAGATCAGAGAGAGGACCTAACATAGCATTGGTTTTACCAGAAACAAGTACGAGAATGAGTGAAGGTTGAGAAACACAAGAAATGGGGTTTGAATTAGGTTTCTTAATTCGTCAATATTTGCGGAATTTAAATCAATTGCATTAACAAGTAAATAAAATAAATGAACACAATTATTTTATCATGGTTCACTGTTAACAAAGTTATTCCAGTCCACCCCTCAAGGTAACTTCGCCATATCCCAAAGACTTAATCCACTAATCATCAACATGATTACAACCACAATGGAAACCCTCCATTGCCTTCTTGAGAATCCCGACATTCATTCGCCTCTCAAGGAAACATCCACTAAGTTGTTAGAAACATGCTTAGTCTTCTCAAGCTTTCTGGTATTCACTCGACCTCTCAAGTAACAACCTCCAAGCCGCTAAACCACGACTTGGCCCTCTCGAGCTTTCTGGTCACCATTCGACCACTAAAGGAACATTACTTTTTTCAAGGATTTTTGTGTGCACTATATATGCTTCTTATAAGCTGATTACACAAATGAAGTACAATAGCAAGTTGTGAGCAATAACTCATTGCTTTCTAATACAAAAACTATCTAAAAATAAATCTCTAAGAGATTATAAAGATCCCTAGTTCTGTATTTGCTTAAAAGCTTTCTTATGAGCACTGCGGCTTCTTATCATCAACTTTAAGCTTCTATACTCCTTTCTGAGTAGACGATGCTTCTTCCAGCTTAACTATCAAGATCAACTAAGTTATTATGCTTCACTTATTGATGTTTCACTTAATGAGTTTCACATGGCTTTAGCATATTGCATCGTTATGTGTTCTTCATCCTTCTGCTTCAGCTTCTTCTCCATTGAGCATTCTCCGTTTAAGCTTCAGCTGACAGCATCTTGTACTCCATTCTTGAGCATATAATGCTTTTCCTAATTCAACCATCAAGTTCAACAAAGATACTATGCTTCACTTATAATGTCTCACTTGATAAGTTTCATATGTTGTTAGCATATTCATCGTTTGTGCACACTTGTAGTAGCAACTTCATCTTTGCTTGCCACATGCTGATTTGTTTGCTGTGTTGAGTGATAATCTTTTGTATTAACAACAATCAACAATCTTTTATCTTTCTCTCTTGTGATCAATGGCTGCTTCAGTAATGATCTATATTCTTCAGGCCATGAGCAACATTTCTTCAAGCTTCAATTCTTCAATTTATAGAGCAGGAGAGAATAGATCCGTTGGGGGGTATTCTTGGAAACATATTCCAAAAACAATATCCCAACGTTCACATGAAGGAATGGTCAACATCACTGTGTAAAAAGCTGCTTCTGCGGCACCTTCTTGAGGTAGAGGATACAGAGTTTTAATACTATTATATTCAGCTTAAAACCATTATGATCTTCAGTCTTCTAGCATCTTCAGAGGCTTCAAATATTGATTTGATGAAGCGTGTTGTAGAAGAGTCATTCTTTGTGTAGTCTTCAGTAACTCAATCTTTAGAATTCCAAGATCTTTGTTCAGCAGAATATATCTTGAGAATCTTCAGCACTCGTTCTTTTAGAAGCATAATCTTCAGAGTCTTTAGAACCTGTTCCTTCAAAACCTTATCTTCAGAGTCTTCAGATTTCATTAAGCACATCCTTTTGTCTTCAGAGTCTTCTGCACTTCGTCTAATCAGAATCTTGTCTTCAGAAACTCTTCAGAACTTGATCTTCATAAAATGTGTCTTCAGAATCTTCAGAGCTTGTTCACTTAAACCATGTCTTCAGAATCTTCAGAACTTGTACCATTAGAAGCGCATCTTCATTAGAAAGTCTTGTAGACTTTTCTCATAAAGTCTTAATTAGAATGTTCAGAACTAACATTCATTAGAACCGTTGCCTTAGAAACATTCATGAATATTGACTTTACTTTGTACACACATATATGTTTTCTTCCAGAGTGTTGATAGTGGATTCTGATGATGTCACACGCCTTCTTTTCAGAGTCAGAATCATATTGACAACAACCACACACTAGAGAGAAATAATATCATACAAAATTATTCTCTTAGATTATATGTGCAGTTATCATCAAAACTTAATGGCTAGATGTAGAAACAAATCTTATTCTTACAATCTCCCCTTTTTTGATGATGACAAACAATGCATTTTGATAGAGTAATTCGTATAGGGTAATCACTACAAATCCACAGAGTCAGAGATAAGCTTAACAGGCTCTTCCTGATTCTATTACTCTCAAAATCCATTTATGCTTGTTCAGAGTCTCCCCCTGATCCCAAGAATCATAAAATGATTTTGTAGTATAATCATGTTCAAAAAAGAATGATTACTTCTTAGTGACGTCTTATCAGAATCTGACTAGAACTGGCTGGTCTTCATCTCAGAACCAATCATACTATCAAAATACTATAGACGTATCTGAACCTGATTTGTCTTGTCAGACTTGATGTCTTGAATTATATATCAGAAACTAGTAGATACTTTCTTAGATGCCACTCATCATGTATCAAAACCAAATCATCACTAACTTAGCAAAAATCATCAACAGGTGCATATATCTTTAAGTCGTTTTATGGTTCAGAAACCAAATATTTTCTTTTATTACTTTGACTTGATTTCATCTCCAAAGAGTTCACATTCTTTCAACGATGGAGTTTAGATACCATGTGAGGTTTGGATACCATTGAATTTTAAATACCAATTTAATCATCCTTTCAGAAATTTAACAACTTCTGACAAGTTTTGGGTATTGTCGTAACCCGAAATTTGACCTCCTCCTCTTTTTTCCTTTTGTATAAGCATGTGCATTCACATCGTCGGCATACGCATTCGCACTTTTCTCTATATGTTCCTTGTTGCAGGATTTTCAAGTTCTAACCCCGATTAATTGAATCTTCACAAGATCGTCTCATCATCAAAACAAGCACAAAACAAGGGTTTCCATGCCTATTCATCGAAACAAGGGGTGGAAAATCGAAACCGGGACCTCAGCACTTGTTTTTCAGGGATCTTGGTAATTTTTACCTAGAGTAACCGGTTACTCAATGGAAAATTGCAATTCCTGCTGCATTTTGGGACAACAACTGTGCACACTCTTTGGTCTTTGTTTCTACATTGTTCTAGCAGCAGGTGGAACATTCTAGACATTTTAAGACTATTCAAGACACTCCACTTACATTTATTCTAATACATCATTTTAAATTAAGTGCACCATGTTCCTTGATGTCCAAGCATGTCAACCTTTGATTTGGAGCTTACATTAGGATTGCTACCAAGTTAACTTCTTAACTAACCGAGTTAACTGCTTGACTCGGTGAGTCAAGTGTAACTAACTCATAACCTAATTCCAAACCAGCCAAAGCTAAGTCCAAACCAAATTCCAAACCTAGCAACTCCTAACCAAAACTCTATATAAACAAAATTTCACTCACTTTTTCAAGGATCCACCAATTCACAATCCACAATCCAAAATCTCTCACATTTTACTCTTAATTCTCTTACATTTTCTCTGAACTTTTTCTGCAACTTCTTCATCATCATCTCAATTTTCTTCCCAAATATCACCATAGCTCTTCACCATTGAAGGATAATCACTTCTACATTGGAAGTGATTATTTCTTGAGCTTTACCTTCATCATCTTGCATTTACACTTGGTTTTCTGGAGTCTTGTTTGCTTTTAGATTCACCTCAAGTGCTTGATTCAAGATTCTACGGTTGGAATTCGTATTTCGGAAGTTTCGTCGCAATTTGCTCGATTTCGATACGATTCGGCTCTAATTGAAGACTCCTCTGGTTTTCATTGATTATTTTCATCAAGATCACTTTACAAAGATTACCAAACCAAATCTCCGGCTTGTAGGTTGGTAGATCTCACTCATTTTACTGTTTCGCACATTTTCGTATCATTCGCGATGTAGTTTCAACGTCTTTGTGTGTGAATTGATTTTACATTTGCTTGATCCATGATTTTGATGTGTTAATTGATTCCATAACTGCTTATTTGCTGTCTTCAAGCCTGATTTTCGTGCACTAATTCATACCTTAGCAAGTGGTGATTTTTCAAAAGCTGTTTTTGCCACTGTTACAGTGGTAACCGGCTACTCTTCACAAAACTTGCCTCAGCATTGCCATTTTCAACTGAGTAACCGGTTACTCAATATAAGGTAATCGGTTACCCTGAACAAATTTCACTAGATATTTCCTTTTTCAAGCAAGTAACCAGTTACTCATTCTGAGGTAACAGGTTACCACTATAACAGAGTGCCATTTTTGGTGTTTTTTAAGCTTGTATTCCATGCTCTCTCCCTCTAACTTCCATGGATTGAGATGATTGATTTTTGTTGATGTTTTAGGTGCTGTTTCACTTCAGTTTAAGGCATGATTGTGAATTTTATGATGCTCGATCTTTCGATGTCATAATTTTGCATATTCTTAACATTGCATACACATGACCATTCTTGCACCATTTTACTCATATAATGACATGATTTTTGTTGCATTCGAAATGTCATTTGGTACTGTTTACACTCTCTTTCATTAAGTTTGTTCTTCATGAACAAGCTTAATCTTGTTTAATCAGTAATGCACCCTTTTGCTTTAATAATTTTTCATTCACTTGGAAAATTATTAGCATACTCCTCCGTTTTGATTAATTAATCAAAACTTTGTTTCGATTATTAATCATCCCTTTGGCGCTTCTCTTTAGGCTTCCTTTATAGCTTTCTCTCTCGATCCCCAACTGAGTCAGAGATTCGTGCGTCGCACGACACTAAAGCACTGTATAACTTGGAGCTATTACGCTGTCTGTTTCAACTTCTGCACTACACCCTGTGTGTTAGAGAAGGAATGAGAAGGGATAATTTCTACTCTCATTCTGACTATTTCAGGTAGGGGACGAATGACCCTGTGCCTGGCTTAGTCACCTCTATCCTCAGGCGGCAGTGTATCTCCTCCCCCAGTTGAGTCGATCCTTTGTCACTCCTATCTCTTGCAATCTCTTTTGATCAATCATCCCATTCTTGGTCAAGACCATTGTCTTTGGGTTAGCAAACTCTTTTTGTTTCAATATCCTACTTTCTTTTTGTGGTCAATCATTACTTTTGATTCACTAAGAGGAGTTTCTTTTTTAGTTAAACACAGTCTTTATGTTAAAACCATATCCCCCAGAGTTCGCAACCTTCTCTTGGTTCTTCTCCTTTGTTTGGTTAACCACTGCCTGTCAATTAAAACACCAATTTGCACGTCTTCTCAGTTAACCACAGCCAGTTTGGTAAAACTCTGAACCCCTTTTGAGATAATCACCTTCTCTTGGTTAATCACTCGTTTCTATTCGGTTAATCATAGTTTCTCTGTTAACACCGATTCCTCAGTGGTTGGCAACCTCTTTTGGTTCAATACCCTTTTTGTTTATCAAGTACTGTTTTTTTAGTCAGTATTGACATCCCCTTTGGGTCACAACCTTCGCTTGGTTCTACACCCGTTCTTTTGGTTGATCATAGTCTATCTGTTAAAACCTTTCCCCCCACAATGTTGCAATCTTCCCTTTCTTTGGTTAACCACTATTTATCAGTTAAGATACTGAAACTCTTTCATAGGCAAACACCTTCTCTTGGTTCAGTACTCTCTTCTTTTTGGTTCATCATAGCCTGCCTGTTGACACCGAGTATTTTATCTTTTCCAGGGTTGTTATCTCTTTTTCTTTGGTTAATCACTGCCAGTCAGTTAACCTACTGAATCCTGTTTCTCTTGGTTTTGACATCATTCCTTTCGTTTTTCCCTAGCAAGGTCACCTTTTTCTACTCGGGTTTCCCCAGTAGAGTTCCTTTTTGCCATCAGGGTTTCATCCTCTTTTCATATCCGGTTAACCACTGCCAGTCAGTTAATATACCAGGATTTTATCCTTTCGATCCCCCAGTAAGGTCACTACCCTCTGGTCCCTAGAACTGTCGCTTTGCTCCCTTGCCTCCCCTATTGAGTCTTTTCTATCCTCTTTCTGCATTTCTTCTTTCTTGGTTTCAACACCAATCCTCTTTGTTATCCCCAGCGGATCTACCTTTTATCTTCTTTTTCTCTTAGTTTTGACACCACTTTCCTTTTCTTTTTTCCGCGTTAGTTCCACGAACTACGGAAGCTCTAATTCTGCATTCGTTCGAATGTCAGATACATAGGCATGAGATCACGATGATCTTGGTGAGCACACTTCCACCCTTCCATTCCTTTCTTTTCATTGGTTCCAGGAACTACGGAGCTCTGATTTCCTCATTGCACTATGAGGGTACGTAGGCACGAGGACCCCAATCCTCCGCGAACACTTTCTTTCTTTCTTTCTTTTCTCCTCCCTCTCCTTCTTTTAGCTAGAATCCTTTAGATAGATAACCCGTCCAAGCCTAGAAGCAAGCGAAATGGTTCCCATCGAGTACAGATGCGTTAGGTGCTAGTACCTTCCTTTCGCATAACCGACCCCTGTTCCCGTTTCTCTTCCCCTTGGGTTTTATCGATATTTTCCCTGTCCTTTGGGACTAAATAAAGTTCGGTGGCGAATATGTTGTATCTTTGAGTGTGTGATTCACTCAGGTATAAACCAGCCATCTTCAGGTATTAGCATGAAATTCATGGTCATCTCTTGTTTCTGATGACTTAGTAATCAATACTAGATATATTATCAGATCAAGCTTGTTTGGTATTCTTCTTTCTTGTACATGTCTTTTGATATAGCATATCTTTTGATATCTTATCAAATACAAGTTATGTATTCTGATATGTCATAGCTTCTGATATGTCTTAACTTCTATCTTCAGATAACCTGTTCTAACATACAGTGAACTTTTGTGAAGTTCCTGATCCAAAACACCCACAAGTAGTACATAGATTCAAATGTCCTGAAAACAACCACTACAACCCGACACATCAGAAATCCATCAGCTTATCAACCCTTACACATCTCACTTCCTCACCTGCATTTTCTTGTCCAAGCCCTTTGACTAACCCAACAATCTCAGCTTTAAAGAATTGTTCAGACAGAATCCTTCCGTAAGGAATATAGGATTTGTGCTGACTTCTGGAGACATCAACCATGCCCTTTAGATGATTGAAAAATGTTTGAGGCAGGTTAATCCGAACATTGTTCATCAGAAAGTAGATAAAGAGTCTATCATCTTGCCATAAAACATTTTTGTCTACTCCCCTTGGTCGGAAGTTGGATAGCAGAAGTTGAAACCATACTTTAGTGATGGGCTGGAGTCCTTCAGGATCATTTGGTACAAAATTTGGAAGAGAGTTGTCATGGATTTCAGAGAGTTTTTCAACAAAGGTGTAGTTAATATGGAATTCTTCCACAGTGGTACCAAGTTGAATACATCCTATAGCTTCAGCAATGGAGGTGGGAGTGACAATGAAGGGAACCCCAAAAATAGAGGACAGAACAGAGTTTCCATCTTCACCAACCCTTGCAAACTTCAAAAATTCCTTCACAAGGTTTGGATAGATGGGTCCATGTAAAATAGCATAGTATTTAGACCATCCTTGTATGCGCATACTTATGGTTAGGTTGTGTCATACCCTAAATTTTGACCACAAGATTTCCCATCATTGTGAAAATCATCACCACAATATGGATGTACCTCCATACCTCATCAATCCTCTCAGGGATTGTTTAGCATTCACTACTATCAAGAATTAGGGTTTTGAGCCCTCTCAAAGTACTCAGACAAAGGATCAATCAAGAATGGACATGATCCTAAACTTGTCAAGCCTCTCAAACATCCATGAAGGAAGAAGAGGTCTTCCAAATCAAGAATCAAGCATGATAATGCAACATTTCAAGTTGATCAAGCCTCATGATCATCAGTGTCACCAAATTAGGGTTTTGGTCGACCAAGGCCTCCAGAGGAAAATTTCATCTAGGCATGAGCCAATACTTCAAAATATGATCCAAGAAGCTAAAAGGGACCTCATGAGTCCAATCATGAGTTCAAAATAGCCTTAGGGGATGCATTCATAAAAAATCAAGAATTAGGGTTTCTGGACCCAATTCACCCCCAAGTTGACTTTTGAAGCAAGGCATGATCCAAGACCTCAAGAAATGTTTTTAAGACCTCCAGTACATCATATTAATCCATTTACAATATTGGATTGATTCAAAGAACTTGTTTCATAAGCAACACAAGGATTCAAATTCATCTGGACCAATTAGGGTTTTCTAATGAAAAGTCAACTATACCTTTGACTTTGGACCAAGACATGATCCCAAACCTTGGGACATGATTCAAGACCCTCTAAAACACCTATGGAATCCATCCATTAGGTTTGAATTAGGTCAAGAACTTGATTTCATAGAGGATCACAAAGTTTGAAATTCATTTGACAAAAAGTCAACTGTGCCAAAAATCAAGTTTGACTTTTTGAATTTCTTGACAAACAAGGCTTCCCTAAGTCAAAAACAATGTTAACTCATGGTTTGGATCATCATCCATCAAGAAAAATCAAGAAAAGTGGGGTTACTTGCAAAAGGGGCAACCATAAGAAACTTGAAATTTCACTAAGTCATGAAAAAAAGTGATTTATACCCTATTTTGCAAGGTCATAACTTCCAAACCACAAAGCCTTTTTCTTCCATCCAAAGCTCAAATGAAATCTCTCATTACATACTACAAGAATGTCAACTACACCTCATTCCAAATCCTCATGGATTTTGAGTTATGGATTGATCAAAATCACAAAAATATGAAAATTGACATTTTTCCAACACTTAGTGAAATTTTGGGCAGAATCTGTTTTACATTTTCACCAACTTTGAGGCCATTTTTCATTATGACCCAAGATGATTCAATACCAAAGTTAAACATCAAAATTGAAGTATGTTATTGGTGCTTTCCAAAAAGTACAAGAACCTCCCATGGTTCAACTTGAGCAAGGAGATATAAGCCTAAAAAAATGACATTTTTCACCTTTCCCACACAATGACATGAAAACCAAACTTGTTCCACATGATTTTCTCCTTCAAATCTTATCACACTGCCAACTTTGTCATCTTCCAAAAACACAAAACATCTGATGACTTACTGGTTTCTTGATCAAAAAGTCAAGGATTTCAACTTGGCATTTGAAAACCATCATGACATGAAACTTGGAAATTCAAATTTGGCAAGGTAACAACAATGCAATACATTGAGGTGTCATGAACCAGACCATAACACTCCAAGCCAGTCAAGATTCAAGTCCAAACTCTGAGCATTCAAACCTGCAGAATTGAATGGAGTCAAGCTAAGTGAGTTGACTTGGCACTTTTGGATTATCCAAGTCAATGGCTACAACCTACATGCCACGATCATCCTCCAATCACTATTGCTCCCAAAACAAAGTTGCTCTATTATAAATACAGGTTCTTTCTGATCAGTTTGAGTACACCAAAGCATAACAACCCATGCTTTTCTTCTAATCACTCTAAAAAACCAGAATTTGCTTATCTTTCAAGTCACATTCAAATTTTTAAATAGATAGCAATTCCATCAAAACCAACCATCCCAACACCTCACATATATCATATATAGGTGATCCATAACCTCAAAATACATCTGGAACACCAGAATCACAAAGTCACCCCCCACTTGCTCAAGCTTTTTGGCAAGGTTGTAGTTGGGGTACCACAACAAGTTCCAGGTTGTTTCAATCCATTCCAAGCTTCCAAACACCTTACATAAGGTCCATTGAAAATGTACAGATCATTACACAATATCTGTAACACCTACAACTGAGGATTCAATTTCCTCTTGCAGAGGTAAGTCTGACACTCTCGAACTCTTTGATCCATGCATCATAAATGTGTTTTCAAGTTACAAACATGTTTTTGCACTTATGTAGAGTGATTCCCCTCAATCAATTGCTTTGTAGCTATCATGTATAGGATTTCATAGTGTTCTTGCAGAAATTATGGTTCATGTGTTCATCATTTGATTTCTCACTCCACACTCAATATAAATGCAATTAATTTATATCACCGAAATCCTTGTTCAAAAACACATAACTTTCATGTTTATAAAAGTTAAAACCATTACGTATTGAGAGAGATATGTGATGTTTTGCAAAACGACCATGGAGGGAAGTCCCGAGTAAGAAGATAACTATTGGCGCCATAATTTGAATTTTTGATTTTTTCTTTTATTTTCTTAATTGATTTCAAAAATTAATTTCTCTCTCAATTTTTATCATTTTTTATTGGTTCTTTTTTTAAAAAGGGTTAATGAAGTTTTTGGTCCTCCTAAATATCTCATATTTCACTTTTAGTCCCTCCAAAAATTTCCTTCAAAGAATGGTCCTCATAAAATTTTTAATTTTAACTTTTGGTCCCTCCATCCAAAATCGTCGCCATTTCTGTCGCTAAATAAAAAACCGTCGCTAAAACCGGCTAAAATCGTCGCTAGTTATGTCTCAAAGTTGTAAAAACCGTCGCTAATTGACAGGAGGGACCAAAAGTTAAAATAAAAAATTTTATGAGGACCATTCTTTGAAGGAAATTTTTGGAGGGACTAAAAGTGAAATTGAGATATTTATGAGGACTAAAAACTTCGTTAACCCTTTTAAAAATTCACAAAAATGTTAAAATATTTTATTCTACAAAAAAATCAAATTTATATTATTTATTTAATATAGCTTGAATATTTGTAAATAATTTCATTTTATTTGTTTTTAAACATTTTTAAATGAAATTTCCACCTTGATTTTTCAAATTCAAATGAATTCCAAGTTTTAATGTGATTAAACATGATTTTTCAAAATATTTATCAAAGTTTACAACTTGTTTTTGAATATATTTGATATATTTAGATAATTTTTTATTTAATTTCCTTTGAAAATTGTAATTTTAAATTAAAATTAGGGTTTTTCTTAATTTTGACTTTTTCAAACTTCATTTGAAATTCTTTCGGGCCTCTTTGTAGAGTGTAAGACCCATCCTCTTTGTAAATACAAAATTTGGGGCCTCAGTCATTATATAAGTCCCGATACGATTTTCAAAATAAACGGTGCGATCGCTGTTTTTTTTATCTGGGCATCTCTTTGAGCTATAAGCCCCATCTCTTGTATAAAAATAACATTTTTGGGCCTCTAATGGAGTGTAAGACCCATTCCTTCTTGCATATAAATAATTTGGGCCTCAGTTATTGTATAAGTCCCTCTGTGGTTTTCAAAATCACGGCGCGATCGTCGCCTTTTCAAAAACAACTTTGGGCCTCTCTTGAGTATAAGCCCCAATTTTCTTCTTTACAAACATTTTTGGGCCTCTATTAGAGTGTAAGAACCAACACCTCTTTGTACAAAAATAATTTTAGGGCCTCTATTATAGTATAAGTCCCACAACGTCTTTCGGTATCGCAGTGCGATCAATCTTTTCAAATAAGTCATCTGGGCCTCTCCTTGAGTATAAGCCTCAATCTTTTGTACATAAACTTTGTTTTTTAAAAAAAATCAACTTCCATTGCCCTCTCCTTGAGTTGTAAGCCCCATACCCCTGTTGTCAAAATCATCTGTCTGTTTTTTAAACTGGTACTCAAAGGAGCATTATTCCCAGTGAAACTGCTCTTAGACCACTTGAGCCTCTCTTTGAGTTATAAGCCCCAAACATTCCTTTTCTTTCAAACAAACTTCTTTTAATTCAAATTCAAATTCAAAGTTTTCTCAAAACTTTCTTCAATTTCTTGAAACCATAATCAATCATACAGTTGTAGTTAATACAATAAATCACAATACACTTGGGCCTCTTCTCACTGTATAAGTCCCAACTTCTTTTCAATATAGTGCATATTTGTTTATATATATCTGTCAAATCACTTATCTGTATATATATTGGTGCATATTTATTTAGAGTTTCCCCAGCAGTTAGGTCTACACTTAGGACAAACCAGAGGTTACTTCAACTTAGTCAAAACTAGTTCCCTCATAGGAAGTTCCCTATACAGTCTGCCTCCTCTTAGGCTTATTCAATATGGAACAGAGAAAGGCATTATTCCCGGTGAAAATTTTCTCAAGACTTTTAAAACTTAGAAATATATGTATACAAGAAACTTATTTCCCCATAGAGGATTAATTCCCGGTGAAACCTCTTTTGAATTTCTTCAAACCTTAGAACTGTTCAGCAAAGAAAGGATTAATTCCCGGTGAAACCTTTCTTGAACTTTTCTTAGGCTTGGACCCACAGGCTTCCTATAAGCATCCCCAGCCTCCTCTTGGGCTTAGTACAAGGACCCACAGGCTTCTTAGAAGTTCCCCAGCCTCCTCTTGGGCTTAATACAAAGACCCAAAAGCCTCCTAAACGCATAGGATAGAAATTAGTCATCTATACTGGTTCAATCCCCAAGAGAGTCAAATTTCCAGAACATCAGACCATTATAAGGGTTGATCTTCATCCCTTAAACCAAAAGCCTTCTCTTGGGCATCATACAAAGACCCCTCTCTACACCAGAGCCTACCACTTCTTGAGAGACTTGGACAGTTTCAGCCTCCTTTTGGGCTTCATACAAGCAGACTTGGAAAGTCTCATCTCCTCTTGGATCTCACACAGAGACCCTCAAGTTTCCTAAAAGCATAGGAAAAACCTTGATCATTCTACCAATGCGCCAGTCTCTAACAGAGTTAAAACCTCTAAGGTTTTCAAACTCACCTTTAAACACCCCTGAAAGAATCAGAGCCTCATGGCATCTGATACTTCAACTCTTCCTTGATTCCCAGTAAGAGTAAATCCTTTTGGATTCCCCAACACAATTTGGACCTGCTCCTAGATTTCAATAATCCTCAGCAAAAGTTAGCCTCCTATTAGGCTTTATATAAGAATTTCCCCCAGTAGAGTCAGTCAACCTCAATCTTGGGCTTTGTACAAGACAGATAAAACCCTCACTAGTAGAGTCAGTCAACCTCAATCTTGGGCTTTGTACAAGACAGATAAAATCCTCACCAGTAGAGTCAGTCAGCCTCAATCTTGGGCTTTGTACAAGACAGATAAAACCCTCACTAGTGGAGTCAATTTCCTTTAGCTTCAACCTTGTGATTTGATCAAGGTACCCAAAAAAATAACATCCCCTCATGTGAGACCATGAGTCCACTCTGTAGGAGGACATTTCCTCTATACATCACATATCAAAACAAACAGTCAAACCTTTTCCCAGATAAACTGCTGTAAGTGGACACTTGTTGATTCAAAATCCAAGCTGGAGTCCTTCTTTTATCCTGGCCAAAACTTATCTTTCATCTAACTGCTGTAAGTGACAAGCCTATGGATTTTATATATCTAAGCGAATGTCCCTCTCTTAGCATGAGAGATTCATAAAGGAAAAAGTGGCATTGCTATACACTGAGTTAAAGCTTTCTTCCTTCATGACATCTCCCTTATAAAGGAAATTATGGCATTGCTGGATTCTACATATCCCGGTTAAAGTAATTTCCCTTATAATCAGTTACTCAACATTTGTGATGAATATATGAGATACCTCTCTTTAGAGATGACAAATTCTCTCTCTCAGTCAAAATTTAGCTTCAATCTTGGGCTTTAATCAAGACACAAATACACTTTTAGCTTCAATCTTGGGCTTTGAACAAGACATCAGACATCTTTCCTCCCATAGGATAGGAGGAACTACGGTTACTTTGATTTCCCGAATCTCTTTACGGGAATACGTAGGAATAAGATTGTGAAATCTTAGCGAGCACACAAATCAAAAATCTTAGGTCCAGTACCTTACCAAAAACAAACGGAAAGCCCGAAAACAACAAAAACACTCTCTCAATTCTCCCAAAGGAGAAACTTTCCCAAGCCACAGCAGATAAACACGAGACAACATCTTA
The DNA here is from genome assembly GCA_022829125.1 of Lathyrus tuberosus. Taxonomy (NCBI): domain Eukaryota; kingdom Viridiplantae; phylum Streptophyta; class Magnoliopsida; order Fabales; family Fabaceae; genus Lathyrus; species Lathyrus tuberosus. Next base: position 739,073 of record JALAZF010000308.1, on the reverse strand, counting down.
AGCTTAACAGAAAAACATGCAATAAAAGGTTCATATGGATTACCATAGATACATTGGGTGTTAATAGCTTCCCTTTGTATAACCAGACCCCGATCCCGATCTCTTAGCATTTAAAAAAAAAAACATTTGCGTGCAAGGTTAGTTTTAGATATCTTCCCTTTCCTTTCCATCTTCATAGGATAAATAAGAAATCAGAAAGTAGCACCCAAATCCAACCCTTACGGTAAGGTGGTCGCGTCACCGACAAAAATCGCACGCTATAGAAAAATGGCGACTCTGCTGGGGAGTTTTAGGATTAGAGTTCCTAAGTGGTCTAGGCCTTGATTTTCATTTATTTTTCTGTTATTTTACTTACTTTCTCATTTTATATATATCATCTGCTGTCATATTACTTGATACCCGTGTTTAAATTACTGTTAACTGGGAATGTGATTGATACACATATGGTGAGTCTGAGAGAACATTAAGATAAGTGGTGGCATCTCCAGGAAGGCTTATAGGGAGTCAATCCTAACCAAGTTAACCTGGCAGTCCACCGAATCAGTTGAGGTACCCGTGTGGATTTGCTAATGTTGAACGACCACGTCGTGAAAGCATAGTTTTCCCAGTGCAGTACCCATGAAACTGAGGATTTAGTAGACTCTTAACCATTTGGCCAGTAGGTAGTGTAGTGACTATCGGGAATAGTTGATACGCGATACTACACTCAAAGGAGATTCATCTTAGGATATTATAGCTCTGCTGAGTCAATTGGCTTACTGTTAATATCCCTAAGAGGGGTCAATGATTTTAGGAACCTCTGTTAGAACCCGTTCTACAGGTACAAAAATCGACCTTTTAGTACACACCTTTGGGGATGGGTAGATCCATGGCTCCATGTTCGTGACGACGAACCCCTAAACCCATGGTTTCAAATGTTTTTGTTTGTTGCATTCATGCATCCTTACATTCATTAAAAAACCTTTTTCAAAACAAGAGAAAAAATCTTTTTCTAAAAGAACTAAAACAATATTTGCAAATATCAGAGAGGTTGCGTTATGGATTTCAGATGAAGAAAAAAGCACAAGTACACCTTCAAGGTTCTAAAACTGGAAGACCTAAGGAAATTGGAAAGGATGATTACTAATCCCGAGGCTTTCAGAGCTAAGCACGAAGGACTGTTATCTCTTCTGAAGGTCAACATGGTTGAAGGGATCCTGTCTACACTGGTTCAGCTCTACGATCCGGTTTACCATTGCTTCACTTTTCCAAATTATCAACTTACACCAACACTGGAAGAATACTCTCACCTGATTGATTTATCTATCACTGATCAAGATCCGTTTTCTGGACTGGAAGAAATTCCATAAGATCAAGCCATTGCAAGAGCAATCTTTTTGGATGAGTCAGAAGTCAGGACTCACATGACCACCAAAGGAGGAATCCAGGGTTTACCAGCTAAATTCCTGATGGAGAAAGCTCTATACTTTGCCAGTATAGGAAATATAACTACTTTCGAGGATGTCTTTGTTCTGCTCATATATGGGTTATTCCTCTTTCCCAACATTGACAATTTCGTCGACCCCAATGCTATTAAGTTTTCCTAATAAGGAACCCGGTCCCCACCTTACTCGCAGATGCTTATCATTCTGTACACGTAAGGAATTTGTACAGTGGAGGGATGATCACATGTTGTGTACCATTACTCTACAAATGGTTTATTTCCCACTTGCCCAAGTCTGCTGCTTTTTGGGATCACAAGAGTAATCTGTGATGGTTGCAGAAGATTATGTCTCTTACCAATTCAGACATAGATTGGTACAACCGAATCTATGACGGAATAGAGATCCTTGACAGATGTGGAAATTTCCCCAATGTACCTCTCATTGGTACTAAAGGAGGGATCAACTATCATCCCATTTTAGCTTACCGCCAACTTGGATACCTGATGAAGAATATCCCATATAATTCTCATCTGGAAGGTCTTTTCTTCAAGGAAGGGGAAAATGACAGGACACTAAGAGAAAGAAATAGTGCATGCCTGGCGACATATTCACAGAAAGGGAAGAGAGTCCCTAGGAAGACCGAGTTGTACCTCGGCAGAACCTTACCTTCACTGGGTACAAACTAGGGCCATCAAACTGAGGATGCCTTACCCTCGTCAAGAAGTTTTCCCCTTAAAGGAATTTATCCTTTATTTCATGTCCGATGCGGAAAAACTCCAGGTCGCTCTCAACAAAGTCTAACGTGAAAGGAACTCTTAGAAGAACAAGTACCAGATCCTTAATTTGGAAAGTACCAAGTGTTGCGGTGAGAATCAGATAACAAGATATTAATTAACTTGCATCGCTTTTCTTTGAATTCACCACCGAGCTTTGATTTACCCAAAGGAAAGGGTAAAGTTCGAAGAAAACCCTAAGAGGATCTAGGTTCGGGGGTTGGTTATACAAAGGGAAGGTATTAGTACCCAAAGTATCTATAGTACTCTACAGGAACCTCTTGTTTTGATTGTGTTATGTTATGTTTGCTTGCTAAAGATATCTATGCTAAAGGTGAAGGTAAAGACCTAAGGGTATGTACACTAAGTTTGCTCGCCAAGAAGTCGCCCCTTGTGCCTACGTATCTGACTAAAGAATCAGAGCAACCGTAGTTCACCTAACTAAGGGTGAGGAACCATTGACTATGGCCAAAGTTCAAAGGGGAATGAGTATGAGCTCATATAGAGTTTAAGAAACTCTCTAAGTCTAAGTTATAGGGGAAAAGTGAATACTCAAGGTGATGAGTTCACATAGAGTCCAAGAACTCTATCTTAATTCTAAATTGTGAGATTGAGTGCCTATGAGGCCAAGGAAAGTACTCTATGACTTTGAGGTCAAAGAGGAGGTGGCCATGACTATGAGGTCAAGGCTATTAAGTAGCTATGACTATGAGGTCAAAGCTGGTAATCCTATAACTATGAGGTCAAGGAGAATGTAAGTACCTATGACTATGAGGTCAAGAGTTGATTATGAGATATCTATGACTTTGAGGTCAACAGAAAGACTTTCCTTTGGAAGAAGTGGAGAATAACAATTCTTATGAACTGAAAGTTGTACATATATTTATATGAAACAAAACATTCTAATAACAAGATATCAAAGTGAAAATAAGCTCACAATACCATACAAGGTTAGAAACACATGTATTAAATCAAGATAAACAAGATAATAGGATGAAAGAATCAAAGAAGTCAAGGTGTTCATGGAAAAACCCTAAGAAGGTCTTTTACTTCCAATATTAATAAATGCTTCACAAATGTTTGTTTTCACCAATTTCTTTTTATATTCAAAAAGTAGACACATTAAGGAGTATTTTTCAAAAAGAATGGGCAAAAAAGAGTGAAAAATGATCAAGTTATGAGTTTTGAAAACAAGGCATAAACCAAAAAATAGAAAATAAATAAGTGATAAAAAAGAAAGGGAGATGTTCCCCATGGGTATTGAACTCGTGCCCTTCTGATTGTAGCTTAAAACATTAACCATCTCATCCAATGTGTGAATATTAACCAAGAGTGGCTAAGGAAGAATATATGTAAAGGGCGTGTTTTTTTTCAAAAAATAAAAACAAAGGACTGGGGCGAGGGGGATTCGAACCCCAGTCCTTATAGTGAATGTGCATGTATTCTTACCACTGGGGTGGCCATACATCCAGTGTATGTTCCCACCCCATAAATACTTAAGCCCTGCGTGATAAACAAAGACACAAACCCTCGCCCCCCATGACCAATATTCAGGGCTGGTCTTACCCAAGCAGACTTGGTTGTGCGAAGTTTTCCATAGCAACTTAGTGTGACAAAATTGCAAACATCATATTGTCAAACATGGCAATGTGTAGATATATAACATACCCTCAGTATTTTCCACAACACATTCATTTGAATCAACATAGAGACTGGTTTGAAGGTAAGCATGACAAGCATTTAGGAAAACCAAAGAAAAATATAATGTAGGCAGTACAACATTGAGCAGTTCCAAATTCACATACCAGTCCACAACCTCAAAGTGACTCAAGTGCATAAGGGATTCAAAACATTTTAAACATGTCACTAAGGTCCAAGACAAACATATCTTGAAGGTACTGGCAGGGTTTCTAACAACAATATTATCTTCATGGTATTAAGGACAATTCTCATCTCAGCACAAAAAAAAAACTGACATTCAAGCATGGCATGATATGGTTATATGCAAAAATGGATGTGAATTTGAAGCCAACATGTGAACCTCTAAAAAACAATGCAAGCTTGGCAGCAATGTAATCATGAGATGGTGAGCACAAAACAATGACATAAGATCAAGATCTCTTATATGCACAATCAAGCTGATTCAAGGTGTACAACAACTTAGTAACAATCTTCACAATCTCAGATAGCATGTTAACCAATTTTCAAACACGTCTCGAATGCACAGCTTAGTAACAATCTTCACAATCACAACTTAAATACACATTAAGTGGTATATTGACAGTCTACACTCACATCCTAAACACAAAGCATAACATGATGGATGCAGGCACATAATTATACATAAAACAGACAATGCAAGTGATCCATCCAAGACAAAGTGAAAACAAAAACAAGATTTTGATTATATGAAGTTGTGTGTCAACAAGGTGAAAGAACAAGTAAAGATCAGGAACTTGTCACTTACATGGTCTTAAGCACACCTTCAAGGCATTCTCCACAAAACAGACTAAAACATGGATGCATAAGACTTGAATGTAAACAAGTAGCATAATGGAAGTTTACACATTCATGGCATTATAGAAAACTTAGGCAAAGACAAACAAGGTAGTTATCATATCAACAAAACAACAACTTCATCCTTTTCTTGCTATTCACACAAAAAAACTACTGGTTCAAACTAAGCAAACTGTCCTGATTGGAATAACTTCAAGGATTTAAGATTACATAGCAGTTGTCAAAACCCAATATGTAGGCTCAATGAAATCATGACAATACAAATTTTCAACAATATGCACTCATTTATGTAGGTTCAAACCAAGTTTCATGTGCATCTCAGAGTATGCTTAAGAGTATAAACAAAGATAAAGAGCAAGAATTAGAGCCAACAATCATTACATCCAAGAAGAAAAACCTTCAAGTTGTTAACTAAAGAGTAGAACTCACACAACCCCCTAGCACTCAGTTTGGCAAGGATAATACTAATCCCTTAAACAGAAAACAACATAGAGTCATAAACAAGAAAAACAGGTAGCAAAAGTGTGATCAGTAGTAAACTTACCTCTCCTCATGGCTATACAGTTTCAAAATGGTCCCAAATGTAAACAATACTACCTTATGTTTAGTGCATATGATTAAAAGGAAATAGAAGGCAACTCAATGTCACATATTCATCTTGTCATCCAACACTAAACCTTCTATATTGTTCCAACCAAACTATCCTAACATAGACAGTCTGGAATAGCTTAAAATGTATCAGGAAGAGTGGATAAAAAAACATGTCCTCAGTTGGTAATGTATAGAACCTTTCATAGACACATACTACCATACACTGGAGTACAAACCAAGAACAGGTCTGGTAGCTCCTTATAACACTAAAGAGTGTGTGCTCAGTAAGGGAGACATATTCTCCCTATACAAATCCAAAATACTGCTCTCAAGTCAACATAAACTTAAACACATTAAGGACCATATATGAATGGCTTCAAGAATGCAAACCCATCATGAGGCAAAACAAGAATAAGTTTACATACAAGCAATGGCAAGGATGCACTTAGGTGAAACTCAACATGAACATGTATCTTTAAATTATGGCATTAGACAGTATAACCTCAAGAACAGGTAGTGTTAGTAACAACAACATTATTCATATTTTTAACCAACCAAAGTAGCTCAAATGCAAGGTATATGTGTTAGCGCAATGATGCATCAGTATGATTGCAGCAAGAAAACCAAAAAGAGAAAAATACCTAGTTGAAAATATGCACTGAGTGTCTTGTTCTCTCCACTTAGCACCAGCTTCCAAGGTGACTCCTGCCTTTTCCTTACTTGCCAAGCTTGGACTCAGAAGCTTGCATAACTGTGACACAAATTCATATTTTAATGGAAATCAAATGGAAATTTGTGGCCAAGCATGAATTAAGGTTAAATTCCTCATTATAACTCAAAAACAAGAAGATTTTGTGATTAGAGAATGGTTTGAGCAAATATACAAAAGTTGGTTTCTTGAACTTTAAGGAATGGAATCTCCAACTTTGAGGATTCGAAACTACCAGATCACTCAATGGATTGAGGATTTCTATTACTCTTTGGAAAGCCCTCAATGACCTCTACAACTTTCATGTCCACAGATTTTTGAGTTGTGGCCTGGATCTTTATGAAAAACTGGGTTAAAGACGTGTGCAAATTAAAGGAAAACAAGCTGAAATTTCACCAAGTCTTGAGGCAGTTTAGCTTCTAAGTCTCATAACTCATAAACCATGCATTTTTTGGAGAAATGTCATATTTAACACTTTAAAGTTCATGAAAAGAGCTTCTAGTTGGGCTTTGAGTCACTCAAATTGGATGTGTGGTTTGGAAGTTATGACCATTTCAATTTGGCACAAGAGGGGAAAATTCCACATATGAAAAGTTTCATGAACAAAACCTTACTTCCTCTGCAAGAAATCTCTTGGAACTTGATCCCAAATACTTTAAATCAACAATGAGACATGCTATGATGAGCTGAGGTCTTGGAGGTTTCATTTGGATCAAAATCCCAAGGATTAGGGTTTCAGTCCAGACACAATTTCAACTGTGAATGCACTGGGGCAAACTCTTATGATCTTGCTTCTTCCATCACATATAAAGCTCATAGATGGCCTTTAGGGATGTTTACTACCTTAAGGAGTCAAGTCCTAAGGCTTGAGAGCACCTCTTGATAAAAATCAAAGCCAATGATCCACATGTCTTAACAGAAACCCTAGTTTGGAGGCAGGGTGAAACTGTGGCTCAAACTAATCATGATGAGAGCCAGATGACCTTGAATTCTTGTTGAATAAGACCTCTTGAATGTAGGTAAGCTCAATTGGTTGACGAGCCAATCAAATCTTGACTTATCAAGGTAAAATTCTTCACTGATTCCTTAGGTAAGAACTTTATTTCCACAGTTTGGTCTGGTGATCCTTTGTTGACTTGACTTGATTCAAAATCTTGAGATCTTGGTACCAATCAATTGGTGAATCTTTGTGATGATTGTATGGAGCCAGAGAATACCTTAGGAGGCCTTGAATTTCTCTATGTAAACCCTAATTTCAAACATAAGAGTAACAAGCTGCAAGATATGGGTCAGTTAAACAATGCATATATGATTGATCCTAAATGTCTATGCAAGATGTTATGACATCTAAGAGGTAAAATTTAGGGTACAACAATTGCCCCTATTTGAATAGCTTTACTAGATGGCACTGTAGCGAGCGATTTCGGACGTGGTTCTTAAGCACTGTCGCTCTAGGGTACTACAGGTCGATTCATCTTTTATCCTATTGAAGTTGATGAAGAAAGGGAAATAGATGTCTCCAACTAACCCTGCTTGCAAACTAAGTTTAAATAGTCAAAGCTGTTGGTTTACAGATGCGGTTTTAGTTCGTGGGCCTCTCTTTGCTTATTTTATTCAGAACGAAATATCGGGACTGTTCATGGGGAATTTGTTGGGATACTGTGCTAAATTGGCTGGAGGTAGGGGACTTTGGGGGTTCTTTGATTAATGTGCTCGCTAAGATTCTTTTTTCAATCTTATGCCTACGTATTCCCGGGATAGGGAAATCAGAGCGATCGTAGTTCCTCCTATTCTATGGGAGGAAATGGTGTTTTGGTGTCTTGTTCAAAGCCCAAGACATGAAGCTAAAGGTGGTTTGTACCTTGTTCAAAGCCCAAGATGTGAAGCTGAAGGGTCTATTTATATCTTGTTCGAAGCCCAAGATGTGAATCTAAAAGGGTGTTGACTTTTAGAGAGAATTTGTCATCTCTAAAGGGGAATATTTGGCCTGTTTGGCACGACTGTTGGGTGACTGATTATAAAGGAGAATTACTTTAACTGGGATATGTGTTGTACCCCAAATTTTACCCTCAGATTCTGATTGTTTACATATCACTCTAAGTCGGTCTCGGTTTTACATTTTTAGTTAAACATTGTTAGTCATGCATTTTAGCCATTTTTCATAATTTCATGCCATTTCCTTTTTTATTTTAGATTATTTAAATTAATATATTTTCAATTTAGTTTATTTTTATATAGTTTAATTTCTAACTTATATAATTTTAATTTTAGGTGGAATTTTATTTTTGTCTTAGTATTAGTTTTAATTATCTTAATTAATTTAAATTTGGTTTTAATTTTAATTCTTAATTTGGCTTAGCCCAATTAGTTTCATTAATTATGTTATTTAGGTTAAAATCATTTAAAATATATTTAGAGTCCAATTTCTTTAGTTTATAGTATAATACAACAAATTCAAAAAATACAAAAATAGCACAAAGACCAAAATCCCATCTTTGACTTTTCAACTTGTACAACAAGCATCCCACACAACTACCCTACGACCTGCATCATCCACACCACCCTGCACATCTTGACCATACAACACAAGCCTCATCCCAAATTTTGCTACATCCTGTAACGTCCAAAACCTGCCCACTGCGCACCTCACCCGACAACATGCCAAACAAAAATCCTGCGCCTGACCAGCAGCAAACCAATACCATAAACATGAAAACTTACAACCTGGTACATAAAGTCTCTGCTACAAACCATTGACGAACTTGCAAGGAAAAGAATAAACCTTCTGCTACCTCCCAGCACCGCTGAACCAAAACCTTAACCTACACATTGACTTACACCAAAGAACTCCCTGCTACAAGACCCCAGGACCCTTTCACACCTGCCAAGCCTGCTTCACAAAAACCAAGCCTTGCACCAAAATGGGAAACAAGTCTGGATGTGAAAAAAGAGAGAAGGACAGATGAATTAAAGAGGAAAACAATTGAAAACAACTTGTCAAAAAAGAGCAGATAAGCAATTGGCAAGGGGAGAGAAAGCAGTGAGGACTCGGTTATTTCTAAAACATCAGTGACAAGCTTTTTCCAGCGGCATAACAAACGACACCAAACCTTCAACCCTTCCCACAAAATCACTACTCAACAGTAGCGTAAACACTCACCACTTTGATCACAACCAGCGACGACAGTAGTTTCCTAAAATCATCCCTCCTCACTTTCCTCACATCAACACCACAAACTCCTTCCGCCATTTTTGAACAACATAAAAAAAACCTTCAGCCACCTTATTTCATTTCATGTAATCAAACAATACTAGTCGTGTATATACATCATCTTTCAAACAACAACAAAACTGCCATTCTAACTTACCCTCATCCATCGCCGACAACTGCCACGTTTTCTCCGACGTCCACATCTCAGTTCATAACTTGCCGCCGCGAGATCCGAGTGAGAAGAATAAGCTTCAAACGTGTTGGCATCATACCGCTTGCGGCAGCCCACCATTCCATTGTTGGTAACATTCCCAATCCAGTTTTGCTCTGTATTTTCTTGTTTATAAAATGCTCATGATGTTTGTTTTGTTTGTGTATGTTTGTGTTAACCATTCATATTCATTTTTGTAATAACAGATTATGTCAACTTATGTAGTGTTGTGATTAATGTTAGCTTTCAATATTGAAATATATACTTCTGTTTTCGTTTCAATCATGTGTGTGTATGTTGGTGCCTGTTACGTGAACGTGTGAATGATGCGCATAGTGGGAGGAGGCTTTTGTTTATCATATTATTTTTACTGGTTTCTACATGTTGTGCATAGTCGCATGCGTGTTTTGTTTGAGTGTGCATGTTGTATGATATTGTACCATGTCAAGTTTAGTATTATTGCATTTGTCTTTTGATGTGATGTGTTGCATGTTGTATTGTATATACAGTGTTGTAGTGTGATACTATAATTGAAATATTGAGTAGTACATTTAGCTTCAGTTAATTTAGTTAGTTTTTAGGATTAGAAGCTAGTTTAGTTTAATTAGGTTTAGTAAGTTTAGTTTTCTTAATTATTTTATTTAGAAATTATTTAGTCATCACTTAGTTAGAGATATTTTTATTTAGCTAATTAGTTCTAGTTTAATTTGTTACGTTACTTTCCCATTAGATTTTTTTTAATTAGTTTAGAATTAGCTTTATTTAGAATTAGTGATTAAGGTGAGTCTTTTTTTTAGATTTAGTTAATTAATTCTTATTAGGATTTAGTTAATTAGCTTTTAATTAAATTTTAATCCATATTAGCTTTAGTTAGACCTTATTTATTTAGATTTTATTTATTTTATTTAATTCTTAATGTTATCTTGACCTATCCTCATATTTTCACTTTAGTTAATTTTTGATATTCTTTCTGAGTTTATTTCTCTTCGTTTTGGCTATGATTAGTCCCTAATTCCAGATGTTCATTTTAATTTAATTCTCGTCACATTCACTGTACCTATGTTGCTATTCACTTTACTCGAGGTTTTCCTTCTTGCCACTCTGTCACTTATCTCATTCCAAAGGAAAGGATCCTTCTCGGTTGACTGTCATGTCATAGCCTTTCCCGTCATTCTCTTATCTCACACAGCCGCGCGATCAAGATTTATCTTCCCTTTTAACCTAGCCTTAGGTTTGGAGTCGCCGTACTTCACTTATGTGTCTTGCTGTCAGACCCTACTTTCCCGTGGGCATTATCTTCCCTTTTAACCTAGCCTTAGGTTTGGAGTCGCCGTACTCCACGTAGGTGTCTTGCTGTCAGACCCTACTTTCCCATGGACATTTCCTTCCCTTTTAACCTAGCCTTAGGTTTGGAGTTGCCGCACTCCACATATATGTCTTGCTGTCAGACCCTGCTTCCCATGGAACCTTGACCACAGTCAAGAGTTCTTCATCCCCGTTGAGGGGAACTACGGACGCTCTGATTTCTCAAGTTCATCTTGAGAATACGTAGGCATAGGATTGCGAGATCCTAGCGAGTTACTTTTTTCTTTTTTCACCTTTTTTCCTTTGCATCCAATGCCTTCTTGGATTCCACCTTTTCTTTTTTCCACCTTTCCATTTCTCACCCTTTTACCCCCGTAGTGAGGGGAACTACAAATGCTCTGATTCCATTCCCGTCAGGATACGTAGGCACGAGATGCGATGTCTTGGAGAGCATATTTAGATGTATATACCCCCTAGAGCTTTACCTTATCATTTTTTCCTTAGCAAGCAAACTTTAGCATAACACAAATACTAACAAGAGGTTCCTGTAGAGTACTACAGATACTTAGGGTGCTAATACCTTCTCTTAGTATAACCAAACCTGGAACCTAGATTCACTTTTTAGGGTTTTCGATCTTTACCCTTTCTTTTGGATAAATCAAAGATCGGTGATGAATTTCAAAGTTTTACGATGCAAGTTAATTAATAGCTTGTTATACGATTCTCACCGCAACAGAAATGGCGACTTCACTGGGGAAATCCCCTAAGAGGGTTAAGCCTATCATGTTTTTATTTGTGTTATTTACATGTTTGCTTGCTTGTACATTTGTATATTTGTATCTGTATATATACCTGTTGTGCTTGGGTTTTTCTGTGTGCAAGGTTGTTACTTTGAGTGGTGAGATAAGTCATAACCCGGACCTGAGCATACACTTATGGTAGGATTGTGGTGTAATCAATAGTCGGTTGTTGGGAGTAGTCCTAACAATTTATGGCATATGATGACCACGCTCAGATGAGGCCCTTTGGGATTGTTGATGTCTGATGTGAGCAGTCGCATTGATACCACTCTTCCCAATTGAGAGCCAGGGATTCTGAGGACCGCAATTACCTTCACCCCACTTGGCCTTTTAGGATGTAATGTGGTGGCTATGAGGGAGTAAGTCCCAAAGGGTTGATAAGCGATACTACACTCAGACGAGTTTATCTTGAGAATATTATTAACCCGTGTGAGTAGTCACGTAGGCCGATAATATCCGAAGGATTTACGTAGACTCTGAGAACTTTTAGAACCCTGTTCTACAGATACAAGATCCCTAGTACACACCATGTGGTTGTTTCTTTACCCAGACTTCGTGCGGTGATCTCGAACATTTGATCCCGTTGCATGTGTTTTGCATCCTGTTTGCATTGCATATCATTTGCATCTTTGCATGATTCAGTGCATACGTCTGTCTGTCCAGTTACTCATCTTTAACTGTCTCTATCTGCCAGTGTCACCTGTGAGTCGTCAAGTTGATTCCTCAACACCGATACCGGACTAGAGCTAACCACAGACGCAAGATGGCAGAGCAAGAGGCACACAACGCTGAGGTCCGAATGGAAATCGATGACCTTAAGTCAATCATGACCAAACTCACTAAGATGCTCCAAGTATTGATTGCTAGAGGAGAGCCTCCCCAAACGACAATCATCCAGGAATTTTCAAGCGCTGATCCTCCACCAGTTCAGATGCCACCTTCAACTTGGCCAGAGTTTGGTTTGCCACGCAACTACTCTCCACCGATTGCATCAAGTGCTATGATTGGTCAGATGCCCGACCAGTGTTTCAAGCTCCTGTTTTTCCCGAGCCTCAACCTATAGTTCAGACTACTCGAGTTGCCTTTGAGAATTCCCTCTATGAGTACAATGCTGCCAGCGCTCAAGGTGAAGACCGTGAAGACTTTATTGAACCTGAAGTTGTCCGAGAGCAGTTTTAGAGCATAGAAAAGAGACTCAAAGCTGTTGAGGGTAATGACACTTTCAATGTGGATGCAGACAACATGTGCTTAGTGTCTGACCTTGTTATGCCAGCTAAATTCAAAACTCCAGATTTTGTGAAGTACAAGGGCCATTCTTGTCCAAAGGCTCATTTGGTCATGTATCTTCGCAGGATGACTGCTTATGCCAAGAATCAGAAGTTGCTTATCCACTGTTTTCAAGACATCTTGAGTGGAGCCTCACTCAAATGGTATATGGGTCTCGAGCAAAACTCTATCCGCTGCTTCCAAGACCTCACAAATTCCTTCATAAAGCAGTATAAGTATAAACTTGACATGGCTCCTGATCGCCGCCAGCTGTAAAATATGACTCAACATGAGAAAGAATCTTTTAAGGAGTATGCTCAGCGCTGGAGGGAGTTGGCTTCCCAGGTTGAACCTCCCTTGGCCGAAAAGGAATTAACTGGAATGTTCATGGATACCTTGTCCCCATTCTATTGGGAGAAGATGATTGGAAGTGTTTCCACCAACTTCACTGATTTGGTTACTATCGGCCAAAGAATCGAGGAAGGTCTTAAGAGAGGAAAAGTATCTAAGGCTGCTGAATCTTCCAATGCTGTGAAGAAATCCTACGGGAACTTTCAGAAGAAGAAGGAATTTCAGACCAACGCTGTAATGTTTGAAGTGAGAAGGCCTCGTCCCCAACCTTAGTATACTATTCACCCTACTGTTGCACCTGTGGTTACTGCTCCACGACCAGCTCAAGCTCCCCAACGTCTAGCTGCAGGACAAACCAGTACCGTAATAGGAGTCAATTTGATCCTATTCCCATGACATACACTGAACTTTATCCTGGCATGGTTGAGCAAGGGTTGATCACCACAAGACCTTTGCCTCCTCCAAATTCTCTTCCAGCCGGCTATAGGACTGATCTTTATTGTGAATACCATCAAGGTGGTGCAGGCCACGATTTGGAAAATTGCTATGCACTAAAGGCTAGGGTGCGTGATTTGATTAAGACTAGAATTTTTAACTTTCATGACAATCCCAATGCTCAGAGCAACCCTCTGCCAGGGCATGCCAAGTGAAGCTTCAATCGACTTTGGATGACTATCCTCCTAAAAGCCAGTGTTTCAGACAGGACATCTCATCCTTGTGTTGATTAGTAACTAGGCCTTTGTTTCTTGTTGTTTGCACTTTCTTTATTTTGTAATAGGTGTTTTCTTTCAATTATGTTTGTACTTTCAAAATTTAATGAAATGAGCATTGTAACTTTTGATTCAATTCATTTTTGTTTGCTATTTTATGCTTTCTTTTGCAAAATATTTTATCTCCGTTCCACTTTCTTTTTAATCTTGAAAAGATTTGTGGGAGGATGATGAAAACTTTATACCCATAATCGCTGTTGGTATGCTTTCAAATCAAAACTTTGCTGACGATGTAAGGTATTATTTCAACTCCTAAACACTGGAGAAATAAGGAAGATAATCCCTCGTTAACCCCTTTTGAGCCTAGAAGTAGGAGTTTCTTTTCTTTACAAATAAAAACCCGCAATCTTAACCTGGGGCAGGGTAGTTCTCATTTAACTTGATTGTGCATTCAAATATAAGAGTTTCATGCGAGACGCCTTTCAACCAAAGGTTGCATTCATAGTTTTCCTTTGCACACAGCAAGCAAGAGTCAAAGATGTCTTTCAAGTCAAACGCCAATGATGGTTCGCCGTAATCATTAATCCAGGCATTCACAACCTTTCAACTCCTCCAAATTAAATGAATAAATGTAGTACAAGTTGTTCCCAAAGTAATAAATGAAGAAAGGTCATCAAGAAATACTTACTCAAAGAAAGAGCCGAGTCCTTTTCGAGGCAAAAGCCAAGAAAGGTGTGAAGCTCATGACCTTACCTTATACAAAGAGAAGAAAGAACAAGCTTGTATGACAACCAAAAGTTGTAAGGAAGCAGTGATCGTCATCTCAAGTCCATTGAATTTTGAACCATCATCATTACTATCATCAGTGCAATTCCTAACCTATGGGAACCTGAGTGCATAGTTTGAGTTAGCTGAGCGTAGGACTGGAGTTCATCATGTAGATTGGGTGGGCACAAATAAACTTTGAGCCTTTATCTTTTGTTTCTTAAACCGTGAACCAGACCATGTTATAACCCTCAAAAGACCTAACTGAAGCAAGGTTATTTTGAAAGAATACTACAACAAGGTTACGTAAACTGACTCCCAAAGATCTTTGCGGATCATCTGTTTTGGCATCACGCCTTGTGCCTTACCTTTCACTTTTAAATGTCTTGAACCACCGTGTTCTGACTAATAACTCGTATACTTCACCTTTTCCAAAAAATGATTTTGATTTCAAAAGTTGCATGAACTTTGCATTTACCATGTTTGTACAAATACTTTTGCTTGCAAACTAGACTTCTTCTCAAGGAATTTTCAAACAATTAAGAAACTTGGTCGGTGATCCAATCAGGGGCAAGTTCCTTCCATATCCTGTTGAGAATCAGTTCAAGATTTGTCGTTTAATGGCGACTTCTTAGAATTGGTTTATACAGAAGATTTTACAAGACTCAGGCTGGGGCAAGCTTTCCCAGTGTACAGTAAAATAATCATCTTTCAAGACTCAGACTGGGGCAAGCTTTCTGTAACACCCCAATTCCCATCGCGAATAAATAATACATAATTAAATCAGAGTAAGTAAAAATTTATTTTTCCGACAAAAACAGGGATGCCACAATTAAGGAAAGAAAACACAATCCCTGCTCATAAATTTTGTTACATAACACAAAATGGAATAAACCTGTAAGGGAACTTTTTCCATACAAAGGGAAAGTTCAATTATGGAATAAAGCGGAAGGATCCATAACTGACTTGTTTTATAAAATAAATTGTTTTATAACGTCAAAATATACATACAAAATATATTCAACAGTTGTATACATAAGTAATGAAAGCGTTTCCCGACTCCCATGTTACGTATCAGAGCAGACAGACCGACGAAAGGATGGAGAACTAATCTTCACAAAAGCCTCCAAGACTACTAATCTGCAATGCCTCATAGAGCATTTAAAACAGCAAAAGGGTGAGAAATAACAACTAAATCAAGATTGCATAATAATATGCAACACATAAAAATTCACATGCATAATTATTCTCACCACACGCATCACATACTAATACACATAGCATATAACAATTACACCAATATAATCACATATTCTCACATAAGGCACACCAAAGTCATAACATATGGAAACACCCCACAACATCACATAGCATATATCTATGCATAAAACATATTATCCACAACCAATGCATTTATCACATATGCACATCAATTCACCAATTCAAACATAAATCTCAACACATACTCAATCAATTCACAAATCTCACTCATAATGCATCCATTCACAATTCTCACACATAATGCATTCATTCACAATTCTCACACATAATCAATCCATTCATGATTTATGCAAATGCACAGAGACCGACACAGCGACTCTATGCAATGCATATGCGGTACCATCCATCCATCATCTCAACACTAGTTCACTCAGGAACTATTGGAACCATCGCTTGTTACTTAGTGTAACTCCCCGTCGGGCAAACGATGTTCCCCGTCGCTTTCGGTCCTCTTTGTATAAGGCACACGACGTTTATGGATCGCTTTCGGTCCTCTTTATATAAGGCACACGATCCAATCACTTTCGGTCCTCTTTGTATAAGGCACGCGATCGTCTATAATCATCGCTTTCGGTTCTCTTTGT
This sequence comes from Lathyrus tuberosus, assembly GCA_022829125.1. NCBI lineage: Eukaryota > Viridiplantae > Streptophyta > Magnoliopsida > Fabales > Fabaceae > Lathyrus > Lathyrus tuberosus. The sequence goes on along the minus strand of JALAZF010000308.1, from coordinate 722,575 downwards.
ATAAGGCACACAATGTTATAGCGGATTCCCTCTGGAATCGATTCTTCGCTCACACCCACTAGGGCACACGACATCACAAGAATGCATATCATGATGCTTGGCATACAATGACTCATGACATTCAAATGTACACATATATACAACCATAATCATGCATTCACACCAAATACAACACATTGCATTTACTTGCCCTTAGGCCATAAACCATCATCACAACATTTCATCACATGCATTTTCATCACACAACAGCACACAAGTCATACGATATCCATATCAACGACACATTGCATGATACACATCAATTACACACAATTACAACGGTAAAAGTCGACAAAACGACACTATTCCAAATTCCCGACATAATTAAATTGGCTAACAATCTCAAAACCATTTTAATAAGAAAGTACATTTTATTAGCTTTCCAACGATACCAAGAATGTTCAAAACAGATAATCAGAACACAAGTTACGGAAGTAAAATGAAGAGGGATCGCGAAAAAGACAACATTTTGCACCCTCGCTGGCCATACGCGTATTGCCCTGAGCCATACACGTATTGCCTTGCTCACTCGCCCATCCATACGCGTATTGCCCAAAGTGATACACGTATGGGCAGAGAATGATTTTTCCCCAAAAAGTCCACTAAAATCCAATACGCGTATTGCCTCACTCCATACGCGTATTGCCCACTCCCATACGTGTATTGCACACTTTCCTTCCTTACCATACTCGTATTGCCCAACCCAATACGCGTATTGCCCTTATTCCTTCATTGCCATATGTGTATTGCCTTGACTAATAAGCGTATTGCCTTGAGTGATACGCGTATGGGCAGTGGAAAACCAGAATTTTTCCTGCATAATTTTTCTGCGAATTTTCCCCTAAAAATCCCATTTTTCATCCCCAAATCCATTTTTCAATAGCAAACCAAGTACCAGCAATTGTTCCTAAACACAGGGTAATCATACAACGCGATTTAAATCGATTTCTGACAATGGATCATCAATTTATCAATAAGGAAAAAATTGTAAAAACAACCAAAGCACATACATAAACAACACATATACATACACAAGCAAGATATAATTGAAACTTCTCACCCTTACTTGATTAATCGCGCTTGAAACGGAGTTATCTTTGATTTTCCTCTCTTTTCCTCTTCTCCCTTTCTTTCCTCTTCTTTTCCTTCTTTCCTTTCCCTTTTCTCCCTTTTTCTCTCAAAGTTTCTATTTTAATAAAACTATAATTTCTAACCCCTCAAATGACCAAAATACCCCTACTCTCAATTATCCTGCAAACGCTCTCAAAATGCTATAAAACATAACAACGATGAAAAATAATATATTGTCAAATAAAAGTCAAGAATAAAATAATATAATAATAAAAATAATTAAATCGACTCGATTAAATAAATCTAACCAAAAACTGGGACGTTACAACTCTCCCCCACTTAGACATTTTCGTCCTCGAAAATATAACCGATACGAACCACTCCAAATACGACTCTCGCATCCGACTACAAACCAACATGCCAACCAAAGACGCACCACAAATAACACAAACTGACAAACCACCTCGTTAACCACAACTACAACAACGACAACTACAACGACTACAACGACAAGATACAAAGCCCATACAATGCACTTGACGACTAACTCACAACTCAAAGAATACCCAAGTTACAAACACACATGTTCACTCTTGAACCGAAACACAACAAGATCGTTACCATCACCGTAGGTAACACTCCTCTAATTTACCACAAGAAATTAGCTACTCGCACTCGGACCATCACGATGGAAACGAGGCAACAACACAAAAAAGAACATAAAGTTCCACGATCCAACATCGTTTCAACAACTTCTACACAACCATAATACTAACATCCTTATCACATAACAATATTACAACAATGCTACGGTTCGCCAATCGAACATATAACCAAAACATCCATCTACATAGTAGCCCTTGAATAATATTTAAACCTTTTGCCTAACACTTCAATTCCAAAACGTCCAATAGTCTCACCATTCCTACATGTTCCCAATGTCCAATCTATGAATTCTTACAAGTCCCACACGCAAATACAAAATGTGTCACATCACGCTTCCGCTGCGCACTCTGATTACCCGAAACCATCAAGTCTACCAATCTCACGTCCAAAGTCTAACTCTTTCTCATATTCACCAACATCACTGTTCACTTTTAATATACCAAACGTCACTCTCTACTGTGTTATCTCACACACCAGACACAAGTCTCTGAACTGCTCTAATAATTCTAAATCTCTGACCATCAAAACAGACATACGTAAAAACGTTCGACTTAAAACATCCGGCACAACCTTAGCTTTTCCTGAAGGATAATCCAAGCCAATTTCATAACTTGTCACGAATTCTAACCATCCTCATTGTCTCATACTCTATTCCTTCAGACCAAACAAGTGCTCAATATCCTTGTGATTACTAGACACTTCGAACTTAAAACCATAAAAATAATACCTCTAAATTTCCCAACACAATTATGTAATACCCCAAATTTTGACCACTTAGTTTTCCCATCATTGTAAAAATCATCATCACAATATGGATGAACCATCATGCTTCATGAGTCTCCCCAAAGATGGGTGAGCATCCAATACAATCAAAATTAGGGTTTCAAGCCCTCTCTGAGTGCTTAGACAAAGGATCAATCAAGAAATGACATGATCTTCAACTTGTCTAATCTCTCAAACATCCACAATGGATCAAAAAGTACTCCCACTTCAAGGATTAAGCACAAGGCTGCTCCCTTCTAGGTGGATCAAGTCTCAAGATCGACAGTATCACCAAATTAGGGTTTTGGTCGACCAGGGCCTCCAGATGGAAATTTTCATCTGGGCACAAGGCAATGATCCAAAACATAACCTAATATGCTTCATGGAACCTCATGAACCCATGCATCAAGTCAATTTTGCCTCAGGGGATGCATTCATCAAAAATCAGGAATTAGGGTTTCTTGACCTAATTCACCCCTAAGTTGACTTTTGGGACAAACCATGAGCCAAGACCTCAAGAGATGATTTGAGGGTCTCTAATATACCATATTGATCCATTTGGAACAATGGATTGATCCAAGAAGCTTGAGCAACAAGTCTCATTTTCATCTGCACCACAATTAGGGTTTTAAGGGAAAAGTCAACTGTAACTTTGACTTTTGACCAGGACATGCTCCCAAACCCTAATACATGATTGAATATACCCTATGACACCCATGGAACATGTCCATCAAGTTTGATTTAGGTCAAGGACATGATTTCCTGAAGAATTGCACAGTTTGGAATTCATCTGATAAAAAGTCAACTGTGCACAAAAGTCAACTTTGACTTTTTGGGATTTTTCACCAAAATGGATTTTTAACCCTAAAATGATGTTAATGTATGATTTGAATCATCATTCATCAAGAAAAATCAAGAAAAGTGAGATAACTTGTAAAAGGGGTAACCATAAAACTTAGAAATTTTTCTAAGTTAAAAATAAAGTGGCAAAGGTACCAACTTTGGAGGACCATAACTCCTAAACCACAAGGCCATTTTTTCTCATCCAAAGATGGATTTGTAGCCCTCATTATCACCTACAAAAACTTCAACTACAAGTCATTCCAATTCATTAAGGATTTTGAGTTATGGAGTGATCAAAGTGGCTGAAAAGTGAAAATGTCACTTTTTCCAACACTTAGTGAAATTTTCACTAAGTCAGATTCTGCCTCACTTTTTGCCAAATGTTGGGGGATTTTTCACTTGGAATCAAAAGAGATCAAAACCAAACTTGTTCAAACAATTGTTGTATCATGTAAGAGCTTTCCAAAATGGCCAAGAACATTGCCAAATTCAACCTACACCATGAGATACAACATTGACAAGTTGCCTTGCTGAAATCTGTCAAAGCAAGGCAGAATTTGCATTTTGGCTCGATTTGCCAAAATCAGCCAAATTCAATTGCTCCAATCCACTTGGACACCTCAGAGGATTGAATCCAAAGGGGACAATCACTGAGCCAAGCCTCCAAAGTCCATGGAACAAGAAATAGCATGTTGAACCTAGAATGGCCAAAATAGGGACAAGACTTCAAATTTGGAATGAGGCATTCAATGGAACCATCAAGGTGGCATGGACTGAGCCATTCTCATCTGAAATCAGTCAATACTTATCCAAGACCAAGGGGACCAAAGCTCTGTGCCCTAACCTCTAGTCAATGGCTAGAGGAGACTTGGATTCTCATTTGCCAATATTGGCCAAACCTACTTACCAGCTGCCATGCACTATTCCTTGCAAAACAAACTTGCTCTACTATAAATAGAGCTCAATTGTGGTCAATTTAAGCACACCAAAGCCATCTAACAGATGCTTTCCTCAAAATCTCTTTCTCTTGGCAAAAATGCCTTTCTTAGCAAGGTAGCTATCGGGTTTTGAGTTTGAGAGCAATTCTGCACAAACCAATCACTCACACACCTCACATACATCACATATGAGCTGATCAAACACTCACATAACATATGGAGCATCAAAATCTCAAAATCACTTGCCATCCACACAAGTTTGAAGTGAAGTTGCAGCTGAGATGCCATAAACTGATCCAGTCCATTTCAATTCAATCCAAGTGTTCAAACACAATCCATATGGTGTAGGGAAGCTATCCAGATCATCACAACTTGTCTGTAACACCTCCAACCCAAAATCACATCTGCTCTTGCTGTCACGACTTGGAGGTAAGCCTAAACTTGGGCATCTCTCAATCTATGCATATTTCCTCCCACAATAATTTGGCCATATGTTCATAATCATGCATGGAATGTTTTCCCTCAATTAATTGCATTGTTTGAATCGTGTATCAAAAATCCTAGCCTTCATGCAAAAATTAGGGTTCTTGAGGTCTCTTCGTGATTTCTTGTTGTATGTTTAATTTAAATGAAATTAAAGTACATAGACATGATCGTGAAGTTGAGACGAGCATAATGATATGTGGATTGCATGATATGATTATGTATTCATGGAGATTGGATAGAAAATGCAAATCTGGGCAAACTGAAAAACGCGCGTGTTCTTGGTGTTGTTCTTGGCGCCATTTTCATAAATTCAAATATTTGAATTTTGTGATTTTGTTTAATTGATTCAAAAATTAATTTCTCTCCGAGTTTTAATGATTTTGAGTTAATTCTTTTTTTAATAATTCACAAAAATGTTAAAATATTTTATTTTCCCAAAAAATCCCAAAAATATTATTTATTTCATATAATTGATATTTTTGCAAAGAATTAATATTTTCATTGTTTTTGGCATTTTAAATATTTTTTCTACATTGATTTTGCAACTTTTAATGCTTTCTAATTATTTTGTAGGTCAATACTTAATTTTTGAAGCATTAATCCAAGATCACAATTTGTTTTCCATGTGTTAAACAATTTTTGATCATTTTAATTGAATTTTTATTCAATTAAATACATTTTGAAAACAAATTAGGGTTTTGGATTAATTCAACCCTCATAAATCATTTTCAAAACTTTTTGGGCCTCTTGAGAGAGTGTAAGACCCCCCTTGTACAAAAACTTCTTGGGCCTCATCCATTGTATAAGTCCCTCTGTACAAGTAAACGGCGCGATCGTCGCCCATTTAAAAATAAAAATCATCTGGGCCTCTCCTTGAGCTATAAGACCCATTCAAAACACTTTGGGCCCCTATTAGAGTGTAAAACCCAATCCCCCTTTTAACCAAAACATTTTGGGCCTCACTTATTGTATAAGTCCCTCTGCGTTAAAAGAAAACCTCGGCGCGATCGCCATTTTTTAAACGAAAAATCATTTGGGCCTACCCTCGTGTTATAAGCCCCACTCTTTTCTTTAAACCTTTTTGGGCCTCTTGAGAGAGTGTAAGACCCATCCCTTTGTACAGAAAACCTTTTTGGGCCCCAGTCACTTGTATAAGTCCCGCTGTACACAGTCAAACAGTGCGCTCACTGATAAAACCCTGGGCCTCTCCTTGAGCTGTAAGCCCCAAATCTTTCTTTTTCAAAGCACTTTCTCCTTTGATTTTGAATATACTGTTGTTTTCAATCTTTCTTTGTTGAATAACTAACCAAACAGCATGGAAGCACTCCAACCGAGTAAGTGGTTATCGCTTTCATTTACTGCTTTCATATATATATATATATAAACTGTATTATGGGGCTGCTCACTGTAAGTCTCCTTTCATAAACTCATATCTACTGTGTAATAATAGTATAGATATTTCGAGTTTCCCCGGCTACTACGTCTAGAACTAGGTGACGTCGTTTCGTTTATTCGTAGAAATAGACGCCTAGATCCCCAATAGGAGCACCAGATACAGTCTTCTCTTCGGCTGTCCTCCTTAGGAATCGTCAAGAAGCTCTACTCCCCAAGATGAATGTATTCTCCGTGAATGGCATCTTTGAGTTTCTTCCAAATTCTCGAACTTTCCTGACTTGATCTATTCCTTGTGGATAGCTTGCCTTGAATGTCTCGGGGTTTGGGTACCCACTACGGTCATAATCTTGGACCTTAACTAAGGAACCCTCTTTAAAGGTTAAAAGTCGCTGGATAGTAAACCTCGCACGTTTACCAGTGGTTTTTATCTTTAAAAGAGTTATCTCTCCTAACGGAAAGGAGATGATAAGACCCACGAGCTTCTTAAAAGCATCGGCCTCCTCTTGGGCATTATTCAAGGACACTACGGCTTCTTAGAAGTATTCACAGCCTCCTCTTAGGCTTCGTATAATGATTTCTTCCTCCGGGAATGATAGCCTCCTCTTGGGCTTCGTACAAGGACCCGTCGGCTTCTTAAAAGTTTCCAGCCTCCTCTTGGGCTTCGTACAAATTGTCCCGACGACCTCCTAGAGGTATAGGAACAAAACCTAGTCATCCTCGTAGAACAATCCTTTCATAGAGTCTACTACTGTTTCTCATAGCGTAGTACAAAAGATAAAACTCTAGACACGGACAGTCTAACTTCCTTGAGTCTCAAAGACATTCTCAAGCACCCTTCGTTAAATAGGAAGGAAACCCGCAGACTCGGACAGTCTCGACACCCTTTGGATTTCCTGTTTCCTCAAAGAGAAGGAAATATCCTTGATCCTCAAATCAAACCCCTGGGTACAGTGTTACTCATATAAGAACTGATTTTCTCTTTTAAAATTAGTATATTGGATCTGTCACTCAACTGAAACAGTTACAATAGCCTCCACCTCGGGCTTCGTACGAGATACCAAAAATTCTCCCCAGTGGAGTCAAAACAACCTTTTCGCCTCTCTCTCGGGCTTTGTACGAGATACAAAAACACTCTCTTACTAAGTATAAAAGATTCTCCAACTGAGTCAACTCTTTGCTAGCCTTCTCTTAGGCTTTGTATAACGATATGCCCCACTGGGTCGAACCCTTTTAGCCTCTTTCTCGGGCTTTGTACGAGACACAAATTAGCCTCCTCTTAGGCTTTGTATAATGATTTTCCTAGCGGAAATTAGCCTCCTCTTAGGCTTTGTATAAGAAAACCACTGGTTAATCCAATTAACCTTTTAGCATCAAAGCTGTGCCTCGTTCACAGTACACAAACATCAACAACTCCTTCATCTAATCGCTGTAAGCGGCAAGCCTCTGGATCATCTACATCCATGCCACTGTCCCTCTTTTAGCATGAGAAATTCCTAAGGAAAGATGGCATTGCTCTACACTGAGTTAAAGTCTTCTCCTTCAGGTTAAAACCCTTTCTTCAGAAATTATGGCATTGCTCGGATCCGCGTATCCCAGTTAAAGTAATTCTCTTTCTCCCCCCTTTAGAGATGACAAATTCTCTCTAAAGTCGAGGTCTTTCAGCTTCACGTCTTGGGCTTTGAACAAGACACAAATAGACCTTTCAGCTTCACATCTTGGGCTTTAAACAAGATACAAATCACCTTTCGCTTCACGTCTTGGGCTTTGAACAAGACACCAAAACACCAATTTCCTCCCATAGAATAGGAGGAACTACGAACGCTCTGATTTCCCTGTTTCGGTAAACGGGAATACGTAGGCATAAGATCGAAAGAAAAGATCTTAGCGAGCGCAATCAACAAAAAACCCAAATCCCATATCTCAGTCAATTAAAAGCAGTAACTCAAAAGCATCAGTCCTAACATCCCAATCCTTGTTCCCCGCCAGAAACCTTCTGCCTAGATAAAAAGAAAGAAAACCGTATTGGCGAAAATACAAATAACCAGTACAAAGGCCCCCCCACATTGATAGCATCCGTAACCTAACAGACCACTGTTTAAACTCAGTATGCAAAGCAGGGTTAATTGGAGATATCTATTTCCCTTCCTTATTCAGCTCACAATAGGATAAAAAATGAATCGACCTATAGTTTTAAGCTCAAACCGCAGAGAGCGACCAGCGCTTAAGAACCGCGTCCAAAATCGTTCGCTACAGAAAAATGGCGCCCACCGTGGGGCCTTTCAAAGTTAGATCTAGGCACGGTTTTCCTTCTCTTCACTTATGTGAAAACCACAGATTGGAGCTTCTGCCGGGGAACCCATTTCTGTCAGGAACTTAGGATTCATAGCTTTATAAATCTAGGATGATTAGGACAAATATATATACTGCTTTTCCTAATTGCTATACGTGTTTATTTTTCTGCTACTGGGAATGCGTGTGATGCCGCATGTGGTGAGAATGAGTATACACCTAGAAAAGCCAAACTCTTTCGTAGTGCGGAAGCTATCGGAAATAGCTATTACGCGATACTACCCTCATTTGAGGCTGGTGATCTATTCTCGGTGAATAGCACTTACTCTAAGATTGCACACAACTCGCTGGCGATCCGCTTGTTGTCTTGCTTTCCTGGGAGGAGCTGATGATAATGAGTACAGGTACAAAAATCACCCTAGTATAAACCTTGGGGGATGGGTAGAGCCTTGGCTTCATGACAACGACCCTTTGACCCCATGTTTTTTCTATGTTTTTGTGTGCTGCATTCATGCATTCATTTAATAAAACATTAAAACATTCAAAAAACTTTCTCTTCTAGTCTCTCTGTTTTTCAAATTAAACTAAGACTGTGATTGCAAATATCAGAGAAAAGGATTACGCTAATGGATTTCGGTAGAAGGAGAACTCGCCAGTATACCTTCAAGGTTCCAAAATTAGGGGATTTGAGAAAGTTAGCAAGGATGATCGTTAACCCAGAGGCTTTCAGAGCCAAGCACGGTGGTTTGCTACCACTGTTAAGAGTACATGTGATTAAGGGGATCATGGACGCGCTCATTCAATTCTACGATCCGGTTTATCACTGTTTCACATTCCCGGATTACCAGCTTGCACCAATGCTGGAGGAGTATTCTCATCTGACTGATTTACCTATCACTGATCGAGCTCCGTTTTCTGGACTGGAAGAAATTCCAAAGAATCAGACTATTGCATTAGCAATTCATTTGGACGAGTCTGAGGTCAGGACTCACATGACCACTAAGGGTGGCATCCCAGGTTTGCCAGCCCAGTTCCTGACAAAGAAAGCTCTGTACTTCGCTAGTAAAGGGAACACGACTGCTTTTGAAAGCATCTTTGTCTTGCTCACCTACGGGTTATTTTTGTTTCCTAACATCAATAACTTCGTCGATATCAACACTATTAAGGTTTTTCTCATTGGAAACCCTGTGCCGACTTTGCTCGCAGATGCGTATCATTCTGTACACTTGGGAAATTTGTACAGCGGAGGAGAGATCACATGCTGTGTACCTCTGCTTTACAAGTGGTTTATCTCACACTTGCCCAAGTCTGCTGCTTTTTGGGATTGCAAGAGTGCCTTACGTTGGTCGCAGAAGATCATGTCTCTCACCAATTCCGATATAGATTGGTGTAATAGGATTTATGAGGGAATCAGAATCATTGACCGTTGTGGAAACTTCCCCAGCGTACCCCTCATAGGAACTAAAGGAGGAATCAACTATCATCCGATATTAGTTCTTCGTCAATTTGGATACCTGATGAGACACATCCCACTGGGTGTTCATCTGGAAGGTCTTTTCTTCAAAGAAGGAGAAAATGACAGAGCACTAAAGATGGAAATAGTGCAAGCTTGGAAACATGTTCATAAGATAGGACGAGAGTCTCTGGGAAAACCGGACTGTGTCTCGGTGGAGCCTTATCTCCATTGGGTACAAACCAGAGCTCTCAAGCTAAGGATGCCTTATCCTCGTTACGGAATTCTTCCACCGAGGGAAACTGTCATGTACTTCATGACGGAAACTGAAAAGCTTCAGGTTACTCTCAACAAAGTTCAAAAGGAAAGAAGGTCTTGGAAGAACAAGTACCGCACCCTCGACGTAGAGTGTATCCAAATACATCAATTACTAAAAGAGAAAGATGCTCTGATTGAAATTTGGGAGCAGCATGCTGTGGAGGAATGACAACCGACAACGGCCCAAGCGCCCCGGTCAAAGAAGAGGACTCGGGACCCATTAGTTTAGGTTTCTGTTTCTGCACTTTGTAATCTACTGTATTTCCATTTCTGTAATCCTTTGGAATTCAATAAAAAGGGGTTTCCCCGCTGTTTGATATTTGCAATCTAATTGTCGAAGTTTATTTTGATTAAACCAAAAAAACAACAATTAATATAATCATTGCATTCATCATTCTCACATCGCGTATTCTTCTTCCCTATGAATCTTACGTTTGTGTCTCGATTCTAGAGTCAAACTGTCTCATTCGTATAATACTCGGGCCAATCGTCAGAAAAGGATGGATGATCTTGAGGAAGAAAATAGAGAGTTGAAAGAAGAGATCGACGCTCTGAGAGAGGATATGAGAAAGCTTCGTAACGACATGCAAGCCATGGCAGAAGCTCAGCTACAAAGAACTGTGATCTCAGAGATCACCTCAATGCCCATCGTAGAAAAGTATGATCCTAGGTATCAGATGCCGAAAGATCGTCCTTGGGGCATGCCTGTTAACTATATCCCGGAAGGATATGTTCCGCCGATCACTGAAGATCAGGGAATCGCAACAAAAGCCGCTGGGCCTGAAGGTTACAAACTTCGGGAAAGCGAAGATGCCAGGGGCATACTCAAGACTCCTGAAGGTTACAAACTTCGAGAGGCGCCAAGACTTACTGCCGTAGTCACGGTACCACCCCCTATGGTGCACACTGTCCCAGAAGGACAGATTCCACAGACACCTTTTGGTAAGAAGGAAACTATGTTTGACAGAATGGATGAATTCCAGGAGCAGTTCTTGGAAATGCAGAAAGAGCTGCAAGCCCTTCGCGGTCAGGATCTATTTGGAAAGGACGCCGCAGACCTCTGCTTGGTCCCAAATGTGAAAGTCCCGCACAAGTTCCAAGTGCCCGACTTTGAAAAATACAAGGGTAACTCTTGCCCTCAGAGCCATCTGGTGATGTACGCTCGGCGGATGTCAGCTCAAACGGAGAATCAGGACCTGCTGATTCACTACTTTTAGGATAGTTTAACCGGTGCCGCACTCAAATGGTACATGGGTTTAAACCGTACTACGATCAGTACATTCAGAGATCTTGGTACTGCCTTCGTCCAACAATACAAGTACAATTTAGACATGGCACCCGACAGAGATCAACTCAGATCAATGTCGCAAAAGGAAAAGGAAACCTTTAAGGAGTATGCTCAAAGGTGGCGTGAAATTGCCGCTCAAATTTGTCCACCTCTTGAGGAAAAAGAGATGACAAAGATCTTCTTAAAGACCTTAAGCTCATTTTACTATGACCGAATGATTGCCAGTGCACCCAGTGATTTCACCGAAATGGTCGGTATGGGTGTACGTCTTGAGGAAGCCGTCCGAGAAGGACGTTTGGTAAAAGACACTGGATCAACGAGCGGTACTAAAAAATACGGTAGTGCTCTCCCTAAGAAAAAAGAGCAAGATATTGGGAATATTTCTCTCGGAAAGCAAAGGCGACGTTATCAGCCAGTAGCAACTGTTACTCCTGCTATCGGCCCCGCGCCTGTTCCTACGTATCAACCTCAGGTTGCGCAGAGCCAACCTGACCAACAAAGGACACAACAGCCTCTTCAACAGGCTCGTCCTCCATATAACAACAACTGTACAACACGGCCACCAGGATTTGATCCTATACCCGTAACGTACGCAGAGCTGTTTCCGTTACTGCTGGCTAAGGGGCACATTCAGACTAAGTCTCCCCTTTCAGTTCCGGAAAATCTGCCTTTTTGGTTTAAAGCGGAACAGACATGCCCTTATCATCAAGGAGGTTCAGGGCATAACATTGAGACTTGTCTCAATTTCAAATCCGACGTGCAAAAGCTTGTTAGGAGCGGGCTATTATCTTTCAAAGATACGAATCCTAATGTTCTTACGAACCCGCTGCCTCAACATGAGAAAGCTGCAGTCAATCTGATTAAGAAAGAGACTAACAATGTCTATCGAATTCACGATGTACTCTTGTTGAAAACCAATCTGGTTAAGATGCATTGTAGACAGAGTGGATATGGCCATGTGCCACCTCATAATTATCACCAGTGTGATGTCTACTCTAAAAACAATCAGGGATGTTCTGTAGTGCAAGCAGCTCTACAGGAACAAATGGATCTCGGATGGATCCAAGAGCACCGAGTTCGTGGAGTTAACATGGTCTACACGAATTCCAACGTCATTCAAAACCACGACATCCGTGCGATGAATGTCAACTTGGTGGCGATGTACTCAAGGCAAAGCCAGTATCATAATCTGCCGCGGCACGATTACAGTCCTTGTCTGATTTGTTCGGTAAACAAACAGGGATGCTCTTTCATACAAGAGGCCCTCCAGCGTCAGATGGATCTTGGATAGATCCAAGACTACCATGATAGGAGCTCCTATCAAATCAACATGGTTCAGATCTTCGATATTCGCGTGATGAATACCAACCTGGTAGAGTTACATGCTGAGCAGGTCCGACTTGGATTCTTAATATCACATGACTATCAAAGCTGTAAAGCGGGTTGCGAAAACGATCGGGGTTGTACCCTTGTCCAGGAGGCACTTCAACATTTGTTAAATCACTGGTGGATGCCAATCTACATGGATGAAGATACTCAGCAGATTAGTATCAATAACAGGAATCCTACTCGTCGTCAAAGTCAAGATGTCCGATCAGTGGAAGATAACCTAGTGAGGTTACATTGTATTCAAAGTGGGCGTGGCCAGGTGCCACCACACAACTATGACAGTTGTAGCGGTTGTTCGGAAAGTAACCAAGGGTGTTACCTTGTGAGAGCAGCTCTTCAGGGTCAGGTCGATCACGGAGAAATTCGTCCATATCCAGGTTCAGAACCCATCATTTGGTCGCCGAACTACCTTGCTGGTCAAGTTAAGGATGCTGTCACGATCTCTGGTCATCATAGGACCATGGATGTTTTTGTCATCATCCCTCTACTTGACGAATCTAGAGTTCCCAACTGGGAACGGATCGAGATTACTTATGACGGTTAGAAAAATCAGAAGGTTCCCATAGTTGTCTATCTACCAGGACCATTACCATATGAATCAGCTAAGGCTATCCCTTACAAATACGGTGCAACAATAATCGAGAATGGAAAGGAAATTCCATTACCCTCCGTCGTGAATATCGCAGACATCAGTCATGTAACACGGAGCGGTCGAATCTTCAACCGAGGGGTTGGAGATTCCAACAAAGAAAAGGAACGTTGGCAGAAATTCCTGATCCACCAGTCGGTCAATCTAGTAATCGCGACCTTTCAAAAAATGATGATGAGATGCTGAAGCTCATCCAAAGGAGTGAATATAACATTGTTGATCAACTGTTACAGACTTCTTTAAAGATCTCGGTATTATCGCTGTTACTCAGTTCAGAAGCACACAGAGAGGCTCTACAGAAAGTCTTGGAGCAAGTCTTTGTGGAACAGGATGTAACAATCAGACAATTCGATAGCATTGTCTCTAACATCACTTCCTGCAACAATTTGGGATTTAGTGATGAGGAATTACCTGAAGAGGGTCGCCGTCATAACATGGCGCTCAACATTATAGTTAACTGCCAGGGCGATGCTTTAGCCAACGTACTGGTAGACACATGGTCAGCCCCGAATGTTATGCCAAAGTCCACTTTGATGCAATTATCATTTAAGGGCCCTCCGATGAGAGTCAGCGAGGTCGTCGTCAAAGCATTCGACGGATCCAGGAAAACAGTTATCGGCGAAGTGGATCTTCCCATAACTATTGGTCCTCACACTTTCCAAATCACTTTCCAGGTCATGGACATCCGGGAAACATACAGTTGTTTATTAGGAAGACCTTGGATACATCAGGCTGGAGCGGTTACTTCAACCCTCCACCAAAAGCTAAAGTTCGTCAAGAACGATCAACTTGTCACAGTTTGTGGGGAACAAGCCTTGCTTGTAAGCAACTTGTCATCATCTACTGGTGTAGAACCTGAGGAGGTTATTGGAACTCAGTTCCAAGCGCTATCGGTGAGCAAGGACAATCAGTTCAAAGAAGGAATTTCAATTTCTTCATACAAAGATGCTATCAAAGCAGTCGAGAGTACCGATATGACAGGATGGGGACGGCTTGTCATTCCTATCAACAATAAAACGAAGAAGGGTCTTGGTTTTTCTGCGACCTGTACCCAGACAACCGCCAATGATGAAAGTCTTCATCCCCTTCAAAACTTCTTTCGCAGTGGAGGTTTTCTCCACCCAGTGTCTCAGACAGTTCATGCTATCAATGAGGAAGATCCCTCTGACACAAATGAAGAATGGAAGTCCTACCTTAACAAGGACGGTTATATGTCTCAGGAAGAGGTGCCTATGCCTTTTTGCTTTCCTACAGAAAGTCTGTGATTTATACCAAGATCAGAAGTCGAAATGATCTATGGAGATTGTGATCCGGAAGGATGCCTTGCTCCACCAAATTCATTAGAGGAGGACACTCCGATGAAAGACAACTTTGACCACAATTACTATGGCCCGATGGATGGCCTGCCAATGTGGCAGCCTTACCCAGGAAACTTGGGGCAAGAAAGTCAGCCGAATAATGAAGCTCAGCTGAGCGTCATTAAATAGAATACCTGTGTCCCCACCATGTCATGGGATCAACACTCAGGTCATTCAGAAACTACTCAACTTGAAGATTAATTCGCAACATTTGCAGGACTTGAATTCATCAACTATGCTTTTCCCGAGGTCAACATCATCGAGAAGGATGACTTCTCCAATTCCAAAGAAGTTTGGGGCACCTTGGGATAACCGAGTGGAAAATTCGACTTTATGGTCAAGTACACCGCTCCCGAAAGCTCTCGTATCAGGCTCGAAGATATCCAGTCAACTGGATAGGGAGATACAGCAGAGAGCACCAATGCTATGCAAAATGCAACAGAGGAATCCTCCTACGACAATTCTGCCTGGGAGACAGATTCCAATGATCCTGCTCCACCAGAAATCAGCGTCATTTCTGAAGACAAATCAAGGAAGGTGCCAGACTTTGTGATTCACCGAGGAGTTCGCCGCCAATGGGTTGCCGTCGATGTTCCGAAGGTCGTTCATCAGTCAAAGTAATTGCCATCTTTAACCTTTCACCCTGCCCAGGTGAAACGGATGTTTTGATAGGGCTCGCTTTCTGTAAATTTCCCTCTTCGCTTTGCCCGAAGCGACAGAGTTTTGTTTTATAGGGCTGTAGTTTCAAGATTCGACTTGTGCATTAATAAAATAACGTCGTTCTGTAATTTCCGCATTAATTGATGTTTTCTCTTTTTGCTTTTTCAGAAAATGGTAATCCTAAAAAACATTCAAATAAAAACAAGCAGTAAAATCAAAACACTGCACACACTTACATTTTCTCTATCTCTTCTAAACACGAATCATCACATCATGCAGATTGCTTGTTTTACACCCGTTGAAACATACGATCTGATGCCTTCTTCCAACTTTGAGTTCCCGGTATTCGAGGCTGAAGAAGAAAATGACGACCAAATTCCAGAAGAGATCTCCCGACTACTCAGACAAGAGGAAAGGTCCATCGAACCTCACAAAGAACCGTTGGAAATGGTAAGCTTGGGTTCAGAAAAAGAGAGAAAAGAAATCAGGATCGGAGCACTGCTCAGTCCAACTGCCAGAGAGGGTTTGATAAAGCTTCTCGAAAAATTCCCCGATGTGTTCGCTTGGTCCTATCAGGATATGCCAGGGTTGGATACCAGCATCGTGGAACATCACTTACCGTTGAGATCAGAATGTCTGCAGGTAAAGCAAAGGTTGAGACGCACTCACCCGGACATGGCCATCAAAATCAAAGAGGAGGTGCAGAAACAGATCGACGCGGGTTTCCTCGCTACATCTGAATATCCTCAATGGTTAGCCAACATCGTACCCGTTCCCAAAAATGACGGAAAGGTCAGAATGTGTGTTGATTACAGAGATCTAAATAAGGCAAGTCCAAAGGACGACTTTCCTTTACCACACATTGACATGCTGGTAGACAGCACAACAAAGTTCAAAATTTTCTCCTTCATGGATGGATTCTCGGGCTATAACCAGATCAAAATGGCGCCGAAAGACATGGAGAAAACTTCGTTCATTACCCCATGGGGTACCTTTTGTTACAAGGTAATGCCGTTCGGTTTGAAGAATGCCGGGGCGACCTATCAAAGGGCCATGACTACTCTGTTTCATGACATGATACACAAAGAAATCGAGGTATATGTCGATGATTTGATTGCAAAATCAAGAACAGAGGATGAGCACGTTGAACATCTGTCAAAATTGTTCGAACGTCTAAGAAAATTCAAGCTCCGCTTGAATCCCAACAAGTACACCTTCGGTGTCCGTTCGGGGAAACTACTAGGGTTCATCGTCAGCCAGAAGGGAATTGAGGTTGATCCTGACAAGGTCAAGGCCATTCAAGAAATGCCTTCTCCGAAAACTGAAAAACAAGTCAGAGGATTCCTGGGACGTTTGAACTACATCTCCAGATTCATATGCCTTATGACCGCGACATGCGCACCGATTTTCAAATTACTGAAAAAGAACCAGGATTGCGTTTGGTCAGAAGATTGCCAAACTGCCTTCGACAGTATTAAGGAATACCTGTTGAATCCGCCGATTCTATCACCTCCAGTGGAAGGAAGACCACTGATCATTTACCTCACAGTCCTAGAGGACTCAATGGGATGTGTACTTGGCCAACAAGACGAAACTAAACGGAAAGAGTCTGCCATTTACTATCTAAGCAAGAAATTCACCGACTGTGAAACTCGGTACACGATGCTTGAGAAAACTTGTTGCGCTTTGGCCTGGGCAGCCAAACGTCTTCGTTAGTACATGATTCGTCATACTACTTGGTTGGTCTCCGAAATGGATCCAATCAAGTACGTTTTCGAAAAACTTGCTCTCCCAGGAAGGATTGACCGTTGGCAGATGTTACTATCAGAATATGACATAGAGTACCATGCTCAGAAAGCTGTTAAAGGAAGTATTTTAGCCGATCATTTAGCTCATCAACCGATTGACGATCAAGAATCAATCGGGTTTGACTTCCCAGACGAAGATGTCATGTATCTAAAGATGAAAGATTGCGATGAACCGCTACCCAGTGAAGGGCCAGAACCAGGTTCCCAATGGGGACTGATCTTTGATGGAGCACTCAATCATTATGGAAACGGAATTGGGGCAATCATTGTTACCCCTCAGGGTACCCATATTCCTTTCACTGCCAGACTTACGTTCAAATGTACGAATAACGAGGCCGAATACGAAGCTTGTATCATGGGTCTCAAGGAAGCGATTGATTTAAGGATCAAGAACTTGGACGTATACGGCGATTCAGCCTTGGTTATCAATCAGATCACAGGAGATTGGAACACATACCAATCAGGATTGATTCCTTACAAAGACTATGCAAGAAGGTTGTTACCCTTCTTCAACAGAGTCGACTTTCATCACATCCCTCGTGATGAGAATCACATGGCTGATGCATTAGCCACTCTCTCTTCCATGATTAGTGTAGGTCGATGGAATGACATACCTAAGATCGACATCATGCGCCTTGAACGGCCCGCTTACATCTTCGCGATTGAAGCAGTCATAGGCGACAGACCTTGGTATCACGATATCAAATGCTTCCTTCAGAAACAAGAGTACCCATCTGGGGCACTCAGAAAAGATAGAAAGACCCTCAGAAGATTGGCTAGAAACTTCTTCCTGAGCGGTGACACTCTCTATAAGAAAAATTTTGACATGGTCTTGCTCCGATGCGTCGACAGACCAGAAGCAGACATGCTCATCATGAAGGATCCTTTGGCACTCATGCCAACGGACACACAATGGCGAGAAAAATTCTCAGGGCCGGGTATTATTGGTTGACCATGGAATCCGACTGCTACAAGTACATGAGGAGGTGTCACAAGTGTCAGATATACTCCGACAAAATTCATGTACCGCCATCACATCTCAAAGTTCTTTCTTCCCCATGGCCTTTTTCCATATGGGGAATCGATATGATTGGTATGATTAAGCCCAAGGCTTCAAACGGACATCGGTTCATCCTGGTAGCCACTGACTACTTCACCAAGTGGGTCGAAGCAGCGTCATTCGCCAATGTAACCCGACAAGTGGTGGTCCGATTTATCAAAAACAATACTATATGTCGTTATGGTGTTCCAAGCGAGATCATTACTGATAATGGATCTAACTTGAACAATAAGATGATGAAAGAGTTGTGCACAGAGTTCAAGATCAAACACCATAACTCATCTCCCTACCGACCCAAGATGAACGGAGCGGTAGAAGCGGCTAACAAGAACATCAAGAAGATCGTTCAAAAGATGGTTGTAACCTACAAAGATTGGCATGAGATGCTACCCTTTGCACTTCACGGTTATCGTACATCTGTCCGCACTTCAATAGGGGCTACCCCTTTCTCTCTAGTGTATGGCATGGAGGCAGTGCTTCCCATAGAAATAGAGATCCCATCAATCCGGGTATTGATGGAAGCGAAGCTTATCGAAGCTGAATGATGTCAAGGTCGACACAACGAATTGAATCTGATCGAGGAAAAATGAGTCACGGCACTTTGCCATGGTCAGTTGTATCAACAGAGAATGAAGAGGGCGTTCGACAAAAAGGTCCGACCTCGTGTCTTCAGGAAAGGAGACCTTGTGCTCAAGAAGATACAATCATTTCTCACTGATTCTCGGGGCAAATGGACCCCAAATTATGATGGCCCCTATGTGGTCACGAAAGCTTTCTCAGGCGGCGCCTTGAGACTTGCAACCATGGACGGAGAAGAATTTGCCTACCCCACGAATGTTGATGTAGTCAAGAAATACTTCACCTAAAAAAAAAACGTCTCGGTGGATTGAAAACCTGAAAGGGCGGTCCAGGCAAAAGTTAGAGACATGAAAAAAAAAGAATCATCCCGATGGATTGGAAATCTCATAGTACAATCCAGGCAAAAATTAGGGATAATGGCAAGTGACTATGTTCAACAGAGGCAAGTCCCTCAGCAGCAGTTACAGCATCCATCGGAGGAAATCTCCAGTCAAAGGTCATCTTCGACAGAAGCTCAGGATGCCCCGAACTCAAAGTTGGTAGAAGGATAGTGGTCGTTATGTTTCAACGTAGCCCTTTTCCCTGTAAATTACCATTTTCAAACTTTGTATATACTCTTTGGAATCACGCGTTTGGCTGATCTCCATCTTATCAATAAAATTTGAGCCCTTGTGCTTTTGTTTGTAATTCTTTACTTGTTTTAGCTTTACAGAACGACGTTGTTTAAACTTAATCAGCGATTCTTGAAATAAAACAAAAATGAATTTACTTGTTAAAACTTTTTCTGCTTTTAAAATAAAGATGGCAATTTCTTTTGACTGTTGAACATCAGAAGAACATCGATCGCTTCCCCCGAAGTAAGCAAACTTCAAAGTGCAGAATCAAAGTACTCCTTCTAAGCCAGTATGCCTAAATGAAGGGATCAACTGTGTCAGAGACCTTGTTTCGTCTGACACGCCTCGGCCGAGTTCTCATCTCCTAAGCCCGATCAACATAGCTCCTAACGGGACTATCTCTCCTAAGCAAGGTGGAATTGCTATTTTGAATCGACGGTACTTCTTCGCCCCTCGATGGCCAAGTATCCAATTGTGTTCATCCATTAGTCTGTATGTCGCGTCTGTTTTGTCAGCATATACATACATACATCATGCATTTTTTATTTGCATTCGCATTTCATATTGCATCACTATCACTCTAGTCGGTCTTGTCCCCTAGTGATAACAGTTTTCTCAATCGAGTTTGTCAGCGCTTTCCTCGTCAGGAAACGTTGTGTTTGAACAATCTCGCCACCAGTGTATCTTTAGATCAGAGTTGGTCCTTGACCACTTTGATAACTTGAACCTCTGAAAAGCCAGAGAAAACTTTCAATAAACATCACTCTTCACCATTGAAGATGATATCCTTGCTTTCCCGGATTAAGGAAAATCCACAGAGAAAGCCTCGTGATCAGAGATTCGGCAGTACGCCAGTTTTGCTCCGAAAAACCGCTGATGAGAAGGTCATCAGCACCTCAAAATTGGATCCCATCATATGGCATTTCTCCGGGAAGATCCCGAGAAAAGTATGATGTAACCCCAAATGAAAACAGTCTCTCAAGAGACTCGCTTTCCCTAGTAAAATCGACAAATGGCATCTCTCCAGGAAAATTCGGCGAGAAGTTTGAAAGAAAACCGCTACACATAGCGTCCCTTGTCAATAAAGTTTATTGACAAAAGAAACTTAGACCAGTTCCTTGGTAGGAAGCCAGGATCGAGGGGAAGTTTAAATCAGAAACTAAGACCAGTTCCTTGGTAGGAAACCAGGATCGAGGGGAAGTTTACAAAAGAAAACTAAGACCAGTTCCTTGGTAGGAAGCCAGGATCGAGGGGAAGTTTAAATCAGACACTAAGACCAGTTCCTTGGTAGGAAACCAGGATCGAGGGGAAGTTTAAATCAGAAACTAAGACCAGTTCCTTGGTAGGAAACCAGGATCGAGGGGAAGTTTAAATCAGAAACTAAGACCAGTTCCTTGGCTGAAGACCAGGATCGAGGGGAAGTTGACAGAAAAAGAAAACTGAGACCAGTTCCTTGGCTGAAGACCAGGATCGAGGGGAAGTTTACCTTTTCTAAGCATCATTGCTTAGCTAAAGAAGATGAATGCGTAAGCTACCATTCATAACCACCATCAAAATTTCGGTTATTCCGATATTTAATCCTCTTGCACCCCGAATGCCCGAACACCTTCGTCATTCACACCTTCGGGTCCAAGAAGATTAAATAGGGGCATCTGTAATACCCCAAATTTTGACCACTTAGTTTTCCCATCATTGTAAAAATCATCATCACAATATGGATGAACCATCATGCTTCATCAGTCTCCCCAAAGATGGGTGAGCATCCAATACAATCAAAATTAGGGTTTCAAGCCCTCTCTGAGTGCTTAGACAAATGATCAATCAAGAAATGACATGATCTTCAACTTGTCTAATCTCTCAAACATCCACAATGGATAAAAAAGGACTCCCACTTTAAGGATTAAGCACAAGGCTGCTCCCTTCTAGGTGGATCAAGTCTCAAGATCGACAGTATCACCAAATTAGGGTTTTGGTCGACCAGGGCCTCCAGATGGAAATTTTCATCTGGGCACAAGGCAATGATCCAAAACATAACCTAATATGCTTCATGGAACCTCATGAACCCATGCATCAAGTCAATTTTGCCTCAGGGGATGCATTCATCAAAAATCAGGAATTAGGGTTTCTTGACCTAATTCACCCCTAAGTTGACTTTTGGGACAAACTATGAGCCAAGACCTCAAGAGATGATTTGAGGGTCTCTAATATACCATATTGATCCATTTGGAACAATGGATTGATCCAAGAAGCTTGAGCAACAAGTCTCATTTTCATCTGCACCACAATTAGGGTTTTAAGGGAAAAGTCAACTGTAACTTTGACTTTTGACCAGGACATGCTCCCAAACCCTAATACATGATTGAATATACCCTATGACACCCATGGAACATGTCCATCAAGTTTGATTTAGGTCAAGGACATGATTTCCTAAAGAATTGCACAGTTTGGAATTCATCTGATAAAAAGTCAACTGTGCACAAAAGTCAACTTTGACTTTTTGGGATTTTTCACCAAAATGGATTTTTAACCCTAAAATGATGTTAATGTATGATTTGAATCATCATTCATCAAGAAAAATCAAGAAAAGTGAGATAACTTGTAAAAGGGGTAACCATAAAACTTAGAAATTTTTCTAAGTTAAAAATAAAGTGGCAAAGGTACCAACTTTGGAGGACCATAACTCCTAAACCACAAGGCCATTTTTTCTCATCCAAATATGGATTTGTAGCCCTCATTATCACCTATAAAAACTTCAACTGCAAGTCATTCCAATTCATTAAGGATTTTGAGTTATGGAGTCATCAAAGTGGCTGAAAAGTGAAAATGTCACTTTTTCCAACACTTAGTGAAATTTTCACTAAGTCAGATTCTGCCTCACTTTTTGCCAAATGTAGGGGGATTTTTCACTTGGAATCAAAAGAGATCAAAACCAAACTTGTTCAAACAGTTGTTGTATCATGTAAGAGCTTTCCAAAATGGCCAAGAACATTGCCAAATTCAACCTACACCATGAGATACAACATTGACAAGTTGCCTTGCTGAAATCTGTCAAAGCAAGGCAGAATTTGCATTTTGGCTCGATTTGCCAAAATCAGCCAAATTCAATTGCTCCAATCCACTTGGACACCTCAGAGGATTGAATCCAAAGGGGACAATCACTGAGCCAAGCCTCCAAAGTCCATGGAACAAGAAATAGCATGTTGAACCTAGAATGGCCAAAATAGGGAAGAGACTTCAAATTTGGAATGAGGCATTCAATGGAACCATCAAGGTGGCATAGACTGAGCCATTCTCATCTGAAATCAGTCAAGACTTATCCAAGACCAAGGGGACCAAAGCTCTGTGCCCTAACCTCTAGTCAATGGCTAGAGGAGACTTGGATTCTCATTTGCCAACATTGGCCAAACCTACTTACCAGCTGCCATGCACTATTCCTTGCAAAACAAACTTGCTCTACTATAAATAGAGCTCAATTGTGGTCAGTTTAAGTACACCAAAGCCATCTAACAGATGCTTTCCTCAAAATCTCTTTCTCTTGGCAAAAATGCCTTTCTTAGCAAGGTAGCTATCGGGTTTTGAGTTTGAGAGCAATTCTGCACAAACCAATCACTCACACACCTCACATACATCACATATGAGCTGATCAAACACTCACATAACATCTGGAGCATCAAAATCTCAAAATCACTTGCCATCCACACAAGTTTGAAGTGAAGTTGCAGCTGAGATGCCATAAACTGATCCAGTCCATTTCAATTCAATCCAAGTGTTCAAACACAATCCATATGGTGTAGGGAAGCTGTCCAGATCATCACAACTTGTCTGTAACACCTCCAACCCAAAATCACATCTGCTCTTGCTGTCACGACTTGGAGGTAAGCCTAAACTTTGGCATCTCTCAATCTATGCATATTTCCTCGCACAATAATTTGGCCATATGTTCATAATCATGCATGGAATGTTTTCCCTCAATTAATTGCATTGTTTGAATCGTGTATCAAAAATCCTAGCCTTCATGCAAAAATTAGGGTTCTTGAGGTCTCTTCGTGATTTCTTGTTGTATGTTTAATTTAAATGAAATTAAAGTACATAGACATGATCGTGAGGTTGAGACCAGCATAATGATATGTGGATTGCATGATATGATTACGTATTCATGGAGATTGGATAGAAAATGCAAATCTGGGCAAACTGAAAAACGCGCGTGTTCTTGGTGTTGTTCTTGGCGCCATTTTCATAAATTCAAATATTTGAATTTTGTGATTTTGTTTAATTGATTCAAAAATTAATTTCTCTCTGAGTTTTAATGATTTTGAGTTGATTCTTTTTTTAATAATTCACAAAAATGTTAAAATATTTTATTTTCCCAAAAAATCCCAAAAATATTATTTATTTCATATAATTGATATTTTTGCAAAGAATTAATATTTTCATTGTTTTTGGCATTTTAAATATTTTTTCTACATTGATTTTGCAACTTTTAATGCTTTCTAATTATTTTGTAGGTCAATACTTAATTTTTGAAGCATTAATCCAAGATCACAATTTGTTTGCCATGTGTTAAACAATTTTTGATCATTTTAATTGAATTTTTATTCAATTAAATACATTTTGAAAACAAATTAGGGTTTTGGATTAATTCAACCCTCATAAATCATTTTCAAAACTTTTTGGGCCTCTTGAGAGAGTGTAAGACCCATCCCCCCTTGTACAAAAACTTCTTGGGCCTCATCCATTATATAAGTCCCTCTGTACAAGTAAACGGCGCGATCGTCGCTCGTTTAAAAATAAAAATCATCTGGGCCTCTCCTTGAGCTATAAGACCCATTCAAAACACTTTGGGCCCCTATTAGAGTGTAAAACCCAATCCCCCTTTTAACCAAAACATTTTGGGCCTCACTTATTGTATAAGTCCCTCTGCGTTAAAAGAAAACCTCGGCGCGATCGCCATTTTTTAAACGAAAAATCATTTGGGCCTACCCTCGTGTTATAAGCCCCACTCTTTTCTTTAAACCTTTTTGGGCCTCTTGAGAGAGTGTAAGACCCATCCCTTTGTACAGAAAACCTTTTTGGGCCCCAGTCACTTGTATAAGTCCCGCTGTACACAGTCAAACAGTGCGCTCACTGATAAAACCCTGGACCTCTCCTTGAGCTGTAAGCCCCAAATCTTTCTTTTTCAAAGCACTTTCTCCTTTGATTTTGAATATACTGTTGTTTTCAATCTTTCTTTGTTGAACAACTAACCAAACAGCATGGAAGCACTCCAACCGAGTAAGTGGTTATCGCTTTCATTTACTGCTTTCATATATATATAAACTGTATTGTGGGGCTGCTCACTGTAAGTCTCCTTTCATAAACTCATATCTATTGTGTAATAATAGTATAGATATTTCGAGTTTCCCCGGCTACTACGTCTAGAACTAGGTGACGCCGTTTCGTTTATTCGTAGAAATAGACGCCTAGATCCCCAATAGGAGCACCAGATACAGTCTTCTCTTCGGCTGTCCTCCTTAGGAATCGTCAAGAAGCTCTACTCCCCAAGATGAATGTATTCTCCGTGAATGGCATCTTTGAGTTTCTTCCAAATTCTCGAACTTTCCTGACTTGATCTATTCCTTGTGGATAACTTGCCTTGAATGTCTCGGGGTTTGGGTACCCACTACGGTCATAATCTTGGACCTTAACTAAGGAACCCTCTTTAAAGGTTAAAAGTCGCTGGATAGTAAACCTCGCACGTTTACCAGTGGTTTTTATCTTTAAAAGAGTTATCTCTCCTAACGGAAAGGAGATGATAAGACCCACGGGCTTCTTAAAAGCATCGGCCTCCTCTTGGGCATTATTCAAGGACACTACAGCTTCTTAGAAGTATTCACAGCCTCCTCTTAGGCTTCGTATAATGATTTCTTCCTTCGGGAATGATAGCCTCCTCTTGGGCTTCGTACAAGGACCCGTCGGCTTCTTAAAAGTTTCCAGCCTCCTCTTGGGCTTCGTACAAATTGTCCCGACGACCTCCTAGAGGTATAGGAACAGAACCTAGTCATCCTCGTAGAACAGTCCTTTCATAGAGTCTACTACTGTTTCTCATAGCGTAGTACAAAAGATAAAACTCTAGACACGAACAGTCTAACTTCCTTGAGTCTCAAAGACATTCTCAAGCACCCTTCGTTAAATAGGAAGGAAACCCGCAGACTCGGACAGTCTCGACACCCTTTGGATTTCCTGTTTCCTCAAAGAGAAGGAAATATCCTTGATCCTCAAATCAAACCCCTGGGTACAGTGTTACTCATATAAGAACTGATTTTCTCTTTTAAAATCAGTATATTGGATCTGTCACTCAACTGAAACAGTTACAATAGCCTCCACCTCGGGCTTCGTACGAGATACCAAAAATTCTCCCCAGTGGAGTCAAAACAACCTTTTCGCCTCTCTCTCGGGCTTTGTACGAGATACAAAAACACTCTCTTACTAAGTATAAAAGATTCTCCAACTGAGTCAACTCTTTGCTAGCCTCCTCTTAGGCTTTGTATAACGATATGCCCCACTGGGTCGGACCCTTTTAGCCTCTTTCTCGGGCTTTGTACGAGACACAAATTAGCCTCCTCTTAGGCTTTGTATAATGATTTTCCTAGCGGAAATTAGCTCCTCTTAGGCTTTGTATAAGAAAACCACTGGTTAATCCAATTAACCTTTTAGCATCAAAGTTGTGCCTCGTTCACAGTACACAAACATCAACAACTCCTTCATCTAATCGCTGTAAGTGGCAAGCCTCTGGATCATCTACATCCATGCCACTGTCCCTCTTTTAGCATGAGAAATTCCTAAGGAAAGATGGCATTGCTCTACACTGAGTTAAAGTCTTCTCCTTCAGGTTAAAACCCTTTCTTCGGAAATTATGGCATTGCTCGGATCCGCGTATCCCAGTTAAAGTAATTCTCCTTCTCCCCTCTTTAGAGATGACAAATTCTCTCTAAAGTCGAGGTCTTTCAGCTTCACGTCTTGGGCTTTGAACAAGACACAAATAGACCTTTCAGCTTCACATCTTGGGCTTTGAACAAGATACAAATCACCTTTCGCTTCACGTCTTGGGCTTTGAACAAGACACCAAAACACCAATTTCCTACCATAGAATAGGAGGAACTACGAACGCTCTGATTTCCCTGTTTCGGTAAACGGGAATACGTAGGCATAAGATCGAAAGAAAAGATCTTAGCGAGCGCAATCAACAAAAAACCCAAATCCCATATCTCAGTAAATAAAAAGCAGTAACTCAAAAGCATCAGTCCTAACATCCCAATCCTTGTTCCCCGCTAGAAACCTTCTGCCTAGATAAAAAGAAAGAAAACCGTATTGGCGAAAATACAAATAACCAGTACAAAGGCCCCCCCACATTGATAGCATCCGTAACCTAACAGACCGCTGTTTAAACTCAGTATGCAAAGCAGGGTTAATTGGAGACATCTATTTCCCTTCCTTATTCAGCTCACAATAGGATAAAAAATAAATCGACCTGTAGTTTTAAGCTCAAACCGCAGAGAGCGACCAGCGCTTAAGAACCGCGTCCAAAATCGCTCGCTACAAATTCCAAATCCTGAATAGTATAGATCCTTTTATGAATCCTTAAATGTCGTAAAGCATATGCCACGACCTTAACCTCTTACATTAACACACTACCTAACTCATCAAAGACGCATCCCAACACCTCACAAACGGTTTATTAGGATCACACAAAATCAAAACTGAAACCGTAGACAACTTCTACTTCAGCTCTCTGAAACTTACTCATAACGAACATCCAAAACAAATGACTCACCATTTGCAAGTAAACTGAGATAACAGAAGTACGAACTTAACAAAGTCTTCCATAACCTGCAGTAATAACCAAATAAGCCCAAAAATTTCTAATCTCCTCAACCAACTTCAGAGCCTCTCATTGTAGAACTGCATCTACTTCCGATGGATCCATAACAATACTCTCATCTGAAATAACATATCCAAGAAAACTAACCTTTTTCAACCCAAATTCTCACTTGAATAACTTAGCATAAAACTTCGTCTCTTTTCAACCCTTGCAATTCGATTCTCAAACACTCTACTGATTCTTCCTCTGAGTTTATAACAGAACCGAATATCCTCAATCAAAGCCACTACGAACTTATCCAAACATATATGGAAGATACGATTCCTCTACTCCACAAACATTACAGACGCATTACTAACACCAAACAACATCATTGTACTTTGTAATGCCCAACCAAATTCCAAAAGATATAAATTCTTAAAGCTTTTGCAAAAATTTTCACTGGGTAACTGGTTACTCACACACAAGCTTAACCAAGTAGATAACAGCCTATCCCGATGATAACAAACATAACCAGTCGCATTAAATAGATTAAAGCCTCAACTCACAAAATGCACCACTCTTATCAAACATTCCAAACAATTGTGATTTCACTCAACTCAACCAAACCAATACCTGCCATCTGTTCATAAAAATGGACACTTGTTCTCAATCGTTACCTTATTCAACTGTTAGTAATCCATACATAATTCCTTCTCTTGACCGTCCAATTCAACAAATTCCAACATGTAACAACAACCAACCAAAGAGAACTCTTAATATCAATATTACGTCCACACACGCGGTTTCCTAAAAAATTCCATTAATGCTCTAAAACTACAAAGACTCCAAACCTCACCAAAACTCTAAGTTTTGCTTTCCATAGTCTCAATACCATTATACACATCATACTCGTTATTCCGTTCAATCATTCTTCCTTTTTGTTACTAACAATACTGAAGCTCTCCCAGACGACACACTTGGCCTCACAATTCTCCTTTCCAGTAAATCTTCCAACCGCTCTTTCAATCTGAGTTTCACTTCCTAAAAGTTCTTCTACTTACTTAGCAGATCCAAACCTCAAATACTCCCCTTCGTCAAATTTGAGTTCACACTCTACCCTTTGAGAACAACCACTAACGATACCCAATCGTTCTCTCTCAACGACATTCCAACTGAACCAATATACGGAAACCTCGAATCCGCCTCATCTTCCGATATAAGAATCTTCATCGACTCAACAAAACAATCCATAACCATTTTATTAACTCCAAACGATCCATTTCACACACTATCAAAGCTGGAAAGACACGCCTATTCTATCCAACATGATTCCCATCTGCTATCAACAAGAGATTAAGGGTGATCAGTTCCTCAATTTGTCAATAGACAGCTGACAATCATGATGGGGCACAAACCGTCGTTACCAACTATAATAACATTCCTTACATCCTGTGCATAAACTACCTAAGGCACAAATCCTTAATTGACACAAACCTTACCCCCGCATCCCTCCGGAATCGGGAACAACACTGTCCAAACAACACTTACACTCTTGCAACCAACGGCTCATTGAGCCAATGCTCCACACCTGAAGCAACATGGAGAAGTACCAGCTTCTCCCCCACTTATCTCATTCTAACTCCTGCAGACAATAGAATAGAAAAACCAGAAAGCACTGACAATGTTCCACACACATATCATGCACTAAGGAATAAACAACATCGACAGTATTCAACTGTCACACCAACTGACTCAACAACTTGGCCGGATGGACCGACCTGCTCTGATACCAATATTGTAACACCCCAATTCCCATCGCGAATAAATAATACATAATTAAATCAGAGTAAGTAAAAATTTATTTTTTCGACAGAAACAGGGATGCCACAATTAAGGAAAGAAAACGCAATCCCTGCTCATAAATTTTGTTACATAACACAAAATGGAATAAACCTGTAAGGGAACTTTTTCCATACAAAAGGAAAGTTCAATTATGGAATAATGCGGAAGGATCCATAACTGACTTGTTTTATAAAATAAATCGTTTTATAACGTCAAAATATACATACAAAAGTAATACAAAATATATTCCACAGTTGTATACATAAGTAATAAAAGCGTTTCCCGACTCCCGTGTTACGTATCAGAGCAGACAGATCGACGAAAGGATGGAGAACTAATCTTCCCAAAAGCCTCCAAGACTACTAATCTGCAATGCCTCATAGAGCATTTAAAACAGTAGAAGGGTGAGAAATAACAACTAAATCAAGATTGCATAATAATATGCAACACATAAAAATTCACATGCATAAATATTCTCACCACACGCATCACATACTAATACACATAGCATATATCAATTACACCAACATAATCACATATTCTCACATAAGGCACACCAAAGTCATAACATATGGAAACACCCCACAACATCACATAGCATATATCTATGCATAAAACATATTATCCACAACCAATGCATTTATCACATATGCACATCAATTCACCAATTCAAACATAAATCTCAACACATACTCAATCAATTCACAAATCTCACCCATAATGCATCCATTCACAATTCTCACACATAATGCATTCATTCACAATTCTCACACATAATCAATCCATTCATGATTTATGCAAATGAATAGAGACCGACAAAACGACTCTATGAAATGCATATGCGGTACCATCCATCCATCATCTCAACACTAGTTCACTCAGGAACTATTGGAACCATCGCTTGTTACTTAGTGTAACTCCCCGTCGGGCAAACGATGTTCCCCGTCGCTTTCGGTCATCTTTGTATAAGGCACACGATGTTTATGGATCGCTTTCGGTCCTCTTTGTATAAGGCACACAATCCGATCGCTTTCGGTCCTCTTTGTATAAGGCACACGATCGTCTATAATCATCGTTTTCAGTTCTCTTTGTATAAGGCACACGATGTTATAGCGGATTCCCTCTGGAATCGATTCGTTGCTCACACCCACTATTGCACACGACATCACAAGAATGCATATCATGACGCTTGGCATACAATGACTCATGACATTCAAATGCACATATATATGCAACCATAATCATGCATTCACATCAAATACAACACATTGCATTTACTTACCCTTAGGCCATAAACCATCATCACAACATTTCATCACACAACATCACACAAGTCATACGATATCCATATCAATAACACATTGCATGATACATATCAATTACACACAATTACAACGGCAAAAGTCGACAAAACGACACTATTCCAAATTCCCGACATAATTAAATCTGCTAACAATCTCAAAACCATTTTAATAAGAAAGTACATTTTATTAGCTTTCCAACGATACCAAGAATGTTCAAAACGGATAATCGGAACACAAGTTACGGAAGTAAAAAGAAGAGGGATCGCGAAAAAGACAACATTTTGCACCCTCGCTGGCCATACACGTATTGCCCTGAGCCATACGCATATTGCCCTACTCACTCGCCCATCCATACGCGTATTGCCCAAAGTGATACGCATATGGACAGAGACTGATTTTTCCCAAAAAAGTCCACTAAAATCCAATACTCGTATTGCCTCACTCCATACGCGTATTGCCCACTCCCATACGCGTATTGCACACTTTCCTTCCTTGCCATACGCGTATTGCCCAACCCAATCCGCGTATTGCCCTTATTCCTTCATTGCCATACGTGTATTGCCTTGACCAATACATGTATTGCCTTGAAACGGAGTTATCTTCGATTTTCCTCTCTTTTCCTCTTCTCCCTTTCTTTCCTCTTCTTTTCCTTCTTTCCTTTCTCTTTTCTCTCTTTTTCTCTCAAAGTTTCTATTTTAATAAAACTATAATTTCTAACCCCTCAAATGACCAAAATACCCCTACTCTCAATTATCTCGCAAACGCTCTCAAAATGCGATAAAACATAACAATGATGAAAAATAATATATTGTCAAATAAAAGTCAAGAATAAAATAATATAATAATAAAAATAATTAAATCGACTCGATTAAATAAATCTAACCAAAAACTGGGGCGTTACACTTTCTAAGAGCACCATGAAACGGTCATTTCCAGAATTAATCAAGCTGAAGCAATGATCAGTTTATCTACAACAGTCAGCTAATATGGGGCAGTTTACTTGAAGAATCTGCATGCAACTTTCAAGCAATTTTTCATCCTTCCTACAAGGATCATCAATTTGGATACAGTTTACCAATGTGGCCGAGATGCGTCCAGCATTAGCATCTCTAGTCCCCAAGCAGAATGACAGTGATCTCCGTGTTAAGGAATCAGTCTTCCAGTCTTGTCTTCTCCCAGAAAGAGTCGTGTTGTGTCGTAAGCATCTGCACCTACATTTGCATTTGATCATAAATCATCTGCATAACTCATATACATATGCATATCATGAGTGTTTCATCCTCATTTGCATTTCTCCCGAGGTCGTGTCGTTATCCACGTCTTACCTTGTGTTCAAAGTCCAACTTACTTGGCGCCTACCAAGCGTTACCTATCCTTTCATTCCAGTGCTATTCCTGGATATTTATTTTCCTTCACTCCAGTGTCATTCCTGGATGTTTGTCTCTTTTGATCTCCAGTGCCATTCCTGGATATCTTATTCCTCTTGTTTCTCCCAGTGCTATTCCTGGAAGTTTTGCCTCTCTTCTATAATCCCCATCAAATTTGCTTGGATATCTTTCAGTGTCATCTTGAAAGTATTATCTGTTCATTCAGTGCCATTCCGGGATGAGCTTTCTTCTTTGCATTCAGTGCCATTCCTGGATGTCTTTCTCACTATCATTCGATGCCATTCTTGAATATAGTGATTTGCCTTTACTTTTAGTATCATTCCTGAAAGTTCCTTCTCAGTCATCCAATGCTTGGATGACTGGTTTCCGTTGCATCAAATGCTTTCTTGGATCCCTTTTTACCTCATTCTCACCTGATGCTTTCTCAGATATCGTGATTTATACCTTTAATCCAAAGCCATTATTGGGTGATTGGTTCCTTTGCATTCAATGTCATTCTTGAATGTAATCTTTGTTCACTCTTATCTAAAGCCATTATTAGATATTGTGATTATACCTTTCATCCAAAGCCATTATTGGATGTCTGGTGTTTTTATACATTCAATGCCATTCTTGAATGTAGTCTCTATTCACACTCATCTAAAGCCATTATTAGATGTTGTGATTTATACCTTTCATTCAAAGCCATTATTGGATGTCTGGTTTCTTTACCATCCGATGCCTTTCCGGATATGTGTCTCTTTCTGATATTTTACCAGATCGAGTCTTTGTTCACTTTTATCTAAAGCCATTATTAGATATCGTGAGTCATACCTCTCATTCAAAGCCATTATTGGATGTCTGGTTTCTCTACCATCCGATGCCTTTTCGGATGTGTGTTTCTTTCTGATATTTTACCAGATCGAGTCTTTGTTCACTTTTATCTAAAGCCATTATTAGATATCGTGAGTCATACCTCTCATTCAAATCCATAATTGGATGTCTGGTTTCTCTACCATCCGATGCCTTTCCAGATGTGTCTCTCTTTTTGATATTTTACCAGATCGAGTCTTTGTTCACTTTTATCTAAAGCCATTATTAGATATTGTGATTTGTATCATTCGTTCAAAGCCATTATTAAATGTCTGGTGTCCTTTTATCCAATGTCTTCTTGGATTACCCTTGTTTGCTCACCTTTATCTAAAGCTATTATTAGATATTGTGATTTGTACCCTTCACTCAAAGCCATTATTGGATGACTGGTTTCTTTGCATCCAATGCTTTCTTGGATCTCTATTTTGTTCACTTTTATCTAAAGTCATTATTAGATATTGTGATTATACCTTTCATTCAAAGCCATTATTGGATGTCTGGTTTTCTCTTACCATCTGATACTCTTCCGGATGTGCCTTTCTCCTTTTTGATGTTCTCCCAGATTGAGTCTTTGTTATTTGATTCCCCAGTGGAGACCGTCTTTCCGATTCTACTTCCAGTGAGGATCTTGTGTTAGCTTTTCTTTCTAAAGTGTCATTCGGTCACACTTAAGCCAGTTGCTTCATCACTTGAGACTTTCTCCAGTGTTGTTGTCATCCCTAGTGAGTGATTTCTCATTGTGTGAACTTTGTCCCTGTTTGCTTTCGTTTTGTCTGCATTTAGCATTCCATCATTTTCATCATATTAGAGTTCATTGCATGTCAGCATTTTTGTCCATAGCATTGCATGTCAGTGCGTCTGAGGGCAAAATTTTCGGTTATCTATATTTAAATACCTTCCACCATGATTTCATGAAGACCATCATCAATCATGTCATCCGGTGAAATTATTTAAATAGGGTCAACTGTTGTATCCCAAATTTTACCCTCAGATTCTGATCGTTTACATATCACTCTAAGTCGGTCTCTGTTTTACATTTTTAGTTAAACATTCTTAGTCATGCATTTTAGCCATTTTTCATAATTTGATGCCATTTCCTTTTTTATTTAGATTATTTAAATTAATTTATTTTCAATTTAGTTTATTTTTATATAGTTTAATTTCTAACTTAATATAATTTTAATTTTAGGTGGAATTTTATTTTTATCTTAGTATTAGTTTTAATTATCTTAATTAATTTAAATTTGGTTTTAATTTTAATTCTTAATCTGGCTTAGCCCAATTAGTTTCATTAATTATGTTCTTTAGGTTAAAATCATTTAATATATATTTAGAGTCCAATTTCTTTAGTTTATAGTATAATACAACAAATTCAAAAAATACAAAAATAACACAAAGACCAAAATCCGATCTTTGACTTTTCAACTTGTACAACAAGCATCCCACACAGCTACCCTACGACCTGCATCATCCATACCACCCTGCACATCTTGATCATACAACACAAGCCTCATCCCAAATTTTGCTACATCCTGTAACGTCCAAAACCTGCCCACTGCGCACCTCACCCGACAACATGCCAAACAAAAATCCTGCGCATGACCAGCAGCAAACCAATACCATAAACATGAAAACTTACAACCTGGTACATAAAGTCTCTGCTACAAACCATTGACGAACTTGCAAGGAAAAGAGTAAACCCTCTGCTACCTCCCAGCACCGCTGAACCAAAACCTTAACCTACACATTGACTTACACCAAAGAACTCCCTGCTACAAGACCCCAGGTCCCTTTCACACCTGCCAAGCCTGCTTCACAAAAACCAAGCCTTGTACCAAAATGGGAAACAAGTCTGGATGTGAAAAAAGAGAGAAGGACAGATGAATTAAAGAGGAAAACAATTGAAAATAACTTGTCAAAAAAGAGCATAGAAGCAATTGGCAAGGGGATAGAAAGCAGTGAGGACTCGGTTGTTTTTAAAACATCATTGACAAGCTTTTTCCAGCTGCATAACAAACGACACCAAACCTTCAACCCTTCCCACAAAATCACTACTCAACAGTAGCGTAAACACTCACCACTTTGATCACAACCAGCCACGACAGTAGTTTCCTAAAATCATCCCTCCTCACTTTCCTCACATCAACACCACAGACTCCTTCCGCCATTTTTGAACAACATAAAAAAAACCTTCAGCCACCTCATTTCATTTCATGTAAACAAACAATACTAGCCGTGTATATACATCATCTTTCAAACAACAACAAAACTGCCATTCTAACTTACCCTCATCCATCGCCGACAACTGCCACGTTTTATCCGACGTCCACATCTCAGTTCACAACTTGCCGCCACGAGATCCGAGTGAGAAGAATAAGCTTCAAACGTGTTGGCATCATACCGCTTGAGGCAGCCCGCCATTCCATTGTTGGTAATATTCCCGATCCAGTTTTGCTCTGTATTTTCTTGTTTATAAAATGCTCATTATGTTTGTTTTGTTTGTGTATGTTTGTGTTAACCATTCATATTCATTTGTGCAATAACAGATTATGTCAACTTATGTAGTGTTGTGATTAATGTTAGCTTTCAATATTGAAATATATCCTTTTGTTTTCGTTTCAATCATGCGTGTGTATGTTGGTGCCTGTTACCTGAACATGTGAATGATGCGCATAGTGGGAGGAGGCTTTTGTTTATCTTATTGTTTTTACTGGTTTCTACATGTTGTGCATAGTAGCATGCGTGTTTTGTTTGAGTG
This sequence comes from Lathyrus tuberosus, assembly GCA_022829125.1. Classification (NCBI taxonomy): domain Eukaryota; kingdom Viridiplantae; phylum Streptophyta; class Magnoliopsida; order Fabales; family Fabaceae; genus Lathyrus; species Lathyrus tuberosus. The sequence goes on along the minus strand of JALAZF010000308.1, from coordinate 686,926 downwards.
TGCATGTTGTATGATATTGTACCATGTCAAGTTTAGTATCTGTATTCATTTAAGCTTAGTATTATTGCGTTTGTCTTTTGATGTGATGTGTTACATGTTGTATTGTATATACAGTGTTGTAGTGTGATGCTGTAATTGAAATATTGAGTAGTACATTTAGCTTCAGTTAATTTAGTTAGTTTTTAGGATTAGAAGCTAGTTTAGTTTAATTAGGTTTAGTCAGTTTAGTTTTCTTAATTAGTTTATTTAGATATTATTTAGTCATCACTTAGTTAGAGATATTTTTATTTAGCTAATTAGTTCTAGTGTAATTTGTTACGTTACTTTCCCATTAGATTTTTTTTAATTAGTTTAGAATTAGCTTTATTTAGAATTAGTGATTAAGGTTAGTCTTTTTTTTAGATATAGTTAATTAATTCTTATTAGGATTTAATTAATTAGCTTTTAATTAAATTTTAATCCATATTAGTTTTAGTTAGACCTTATTTATTTAGATTTTATTTATTTTATTTAATTCTTAATGTTATCTTGACCTATCCTCATATTTTCACTTTAGTTAATTTTTGATATTCTTTCTGAGTTTATTTCTCTTCGTTTTGGCTATGATTAGTCCCTAATTCCGGATGTTCATTTTAATTTAATTCTCGTCGCATTCACTGTACATATGTTGCTATTCACTTTACTCGAGGTTTTCCTCCTTGCCCCTCTATCACTTACCTCATTCCAAAGGAAAGGATCCTTCCTGGTTGACTGTCATGTCATAGCCTTGCCCGTCATTCTCTTATCTCACGCCGCCGCGCGATCAAGACTTATCTTCCCTTTTAACCAAGCCTTAGGTTTGGAGTCTCCATACTCCACGTAGGTGTCTTGCTGTCAGACCCTACTTTCCCATGGACATTATCTTCCATTTTAACCTAGCCTTAGGTTTGGAGTCGCCGTACTCCACATAGGTGTCTTGCTGTCAGACCCTACTTTCCCGTGGACATTTCCTTCCCTTTTAACCTAGCCTTAGGTTTGGAGTCGCCGCACTCCACATAAGTGTCTTGCTGTCAGACCTTACTTCCCTTGGAACCTTGACCACAGTCAAGAGTTCTTCATCCCCGTTGAGGGGAACTACGGACGACCTGATTTCTCAAGTTCATCTTGAGAATACGTAGGCATAGGATTACAAGATCCTAGCGAGTTACCTTTTTCATTTTTCACCTTTTTTCCTTTACATCCAATGCCTTCTTGGATTCCACCTTTTCTTTTTTCCACCTTTCAATTTCTCACCCTTTTACCCCCGTAGTGAGGGGAACTACGAATTCTCTGATTCCATTCCTGTCAGGATACGTAGGCACGAGATGCGATGGCTTGGCGAGCATACTTAGATGTATATCCCCCCTAGGTCTTTACCTTAGCATTTTTCCCTTAGCAAGAAAACTTTAGCATAACACAAATACTAACAAGAGGTTCCTATAGAGTACTACAGATACTTAGGGTGCTAATACCTTCCCTTAGTATAACCAACCCCTGAAACTAGATTCTCTTTTTAGGGTTTTCTTTCTTTACCCTTTCTTTTGGATAAATCAAAGACCGGTGGTGAATTTCAAAGTTTTGCGATGCAAGTTAATTAATAGCTTGTTATCCGATTCTCACCGCAACAATACGCGAATCCAGCAATGCCATAATTTCCTTTATAGGGGATTTTCAACCTGAAGGAGAAGACTTTAACTTAGTTTAGAGCAACGCCATCTTTCCTTAGGAATTTCTCATGCTAAAATAGGGATAGTGGCGGGATGTAAATAATCTAGAGGCTTGCCGCTTACAGCAATTAGACGAAGGAAAAGGAGTTGTTGATGTTTGTATGCTGAGACCAATGCATGATTTGATGCTAAAAGGTTGATTGAATCAAATGGGGATTTCTTTATACAAAGCCTAAGAGGAGGCTATTGACCCAACAAGAGGATGTTTTTATATGTCTCGTACAAAGCCCGAGAGAGAAGCTGGAAGGGTTGACTCAACAAAAGAGTGCTTTTGTATGTGTCTTGTACGAAGCCCAAGACGGAGGCTAAAAGTGTTTGACTCTATAAGAGAGTCTTTGTACCTTGTATGAAGCCCGAGATGGAGGCTAAATTGTTTGACCTAACAAGAGAGTCTTTTATCCTCAACAAGAGAGTGATTTGGTATCTCGTACGAAGCCCGAGATGGAGGCTAAAAATGTTTGACTCAACAAGAGAGTGATTTCGTATCTCGTACAAAGCCCGAGATGGAGGCTAAAAATGTTTGACTCAACAAGAGAGTCTTTTATACTCAACAAGAGAGAGTTTTTATATGTGTCTTGTACGAAGCCCAAGACGGAGGCTAAAAAGGTTTGACTCAACAAGAGAGTCTTTTATACTCACCAAGAGAGTGATTTGTATCTCGTACGAAGCCCGAGATGGACGCTAAAAGAGGATTGACTCAACAAGAGAGTCTTTTATACTCAACAAGAGAGTGATTTGTATCTCGTACGAAGCTCGAAATGGAGGATAAAAGAGGATTGACTCAATAAGAGAGTCTTTTATACTCACCAAGAGAGTGATTTGTATCTCGTACGAAGCCCGAGATGGAGGCTGCAAAGGTTTGCTCTGCTGGGCAGAATCATTGTACAAAGCCCAAGAGGAGGCTAGGGTTACTGTTTCAGTTGAGTGACAGGTCCAGTATGTTGGTTAAAAGAGAAAATCAGTTCCTATATGGGTAATGTTGTACTCATGGATTTGATCTGAGGACCGGGAATATTTCCTGTTTTTTAAGGAAACGGGGAATCTGAAGGGTATTGAGACTGCCCAAGTCTACGGGTGTTTTTTCCTATTTTTGAAAGGAACTTGAGAATGTCTTCGAGACTCAAGGAAGTTAGATTGTAAGAGTCTAGAGTTTTATCTTTTGTACTATGCTTAAGAGAGATCCAGAGACAGTATGTTCGCCGTAGGAAGATCTAGACTCTTTGAAAGACTGTTCTATTAAGATGACTAATTTCTGTTCCTATACCTTTAAGAGGTCGTCGGGACAATTTGTACGAAGCCCAAGAGGAGGCGAGAAAATATTTTAAGAAGTCGAAGGGACAATTTGTACGAAGCCCAAGAGGAGGCTATCTTCCTGTAGGAAGAATCGTTATACGAAGCCTAAGAGGAGGCTGTGAAAACTTCTAAGAAGCCGACGGGTCCTTGTACAACGCCCAAGAGGAGGCGGGGATTCTTTTAGGAAGCCTATGGGTCCTTGCACTAAGCCCAAGAGGAGGCTGATGAACAGTTCCAGAAGGGGTTTCACTTGGAACATTGGCCTTCTGTATATGAACTGTTCAAGGGGGAGATTTCTTAGATCTAGTTATCTAAAATTGTTGTAAAAGAAAATTCTCATTGTTTAGGTTATGTTGAAATATCCGGGAGAACGTCGGATGTAAGGAGACGAGATTTTGTCTAGTTCTAGACGTAGTTGTCGGGGAAACTCTAAATATCTATACTAGTATTACACAGTCGATTTGAGTTTATGAAAGAAGACTTACAGTGAAACAGCCCCACAATACAGTTATATACATATGAAACCGGTAAATGAAAGTGGGTAAACACTTACTCGGTTGTAGAGCTTCCATGCTGTTTGGTTAGTTGTTCAACAAAGAAATTGAAAATAACAGTATGTTACAATATCAAAGGAGAAAGTGCTTTTGAAAGGAAAATTGGGGCTTACAGCTCAAGGAGAGGCCCAGGGTTTAATCAGTGATCGCACTGTCGTTTTGTATAGGGACTTATACAAGTGACTGAGGCCCAAGAAATATTTTTTGTACAAGGGGATGGGTCTTACACTCTCTCAAGAGGCCCAAAATGATTGAAATTGAACAAAGATGTGTCTTATAGCTCAAGGAGAAGCCCATATGGTTTGTTTTAAACGGGCGATGATCGCGCCGAACTTTTGAAATACAACGGGACTTATACAACATTTGCGGCCCAAAATAGGTTTGTATTTACAAAGGATTGGGTGTTACGCTCTATTAGAGGCCCAAAATGATTGAAAAAGGTTTGATGAGGGTTGAAATAATCAAAACCCTAATTTGTTTCCAAAATGTATTTTAATTGAATAAAAAATTCAATTAAAATGATCAAAATTGTTTAACATGTGGAAAAAAAATTGTGATCTTGGATTAATGTTTCAAAAATCATGTTTTGACCTACAAAATGATTAGAAATCATTAAAATTTGCAAAATTAAGAAGGAAAAAATATTTTAAATGTCAAAAACAATTAAAATATTAATTCTTGGCAAAAAATATCAATTATATGAAATAAATAATATTTTTGGGATTTTTTCGTAAAATAAAATATTTTAACATTTTTGTGAATTATAAAAAAAAGAATCAACTCAAAATCATTAAAACTCAGAGAGAACTTAATTTTTGAATCAATTAAATAAAATCACAAAATACAAATATTCAAATATTTGAAAAAGGGCGCCAAGAACATGGCAAGAACACGCGCCCTTCCTCTGTTTCTGCAGATTTGCGTTTTCTATCCAATCTCGTTGAATACTTGATTATATCATGCAATTTACATATCAATCTACTCGTTTCAACCTCACGATCATGTCTATGGTCTTTAGTTTCATTTATTTTAAGCATGAAATAAGAAATCAAAGAGAAACCTCAAGAACCCTAAATTCTGCATGAAGGTTCAAAAATTCCATACACGATTCATACAAAGCAATTGATTGAGGGTAAACACTCTATACATGATTATGAACAAATGGCCAAATTATTGTGCAGCAAAAAAAGCATGGATCATAGAGTTAGAAGAGCTCACACTCACCTCTTGCAGCTGGTGATCGTGTTTTGGGTTAGAGGTGTTACAGCTAGGTTCCAATGATCTGGATAGCTTCCCTAGGTGCCATGAAGTGTATCTGGATGCTTGGAATTGATTGAAATGATATGGAACTTGAGATTGCACCCCAACTACAAATCTGTCAAAGCCTTGAGTAAATGGCTAGTGATTTTGTGATTTTGGTGTTCCAGATGTTATGCGCGTGTTTGGATCACTTCTATATGATGTTTATGAGGTGTGTCTGTGTGATTGGTTTGGTTGGAATTTCTCTCAAACTCAAAACCCGATAGTGACTTGCTTTGGAAGGAAAATTTGGAAGTGAGAAGGTGATTTTGAGGAAAGCATCTATTTGATGGCCTTGGTGTACTCAAACTAAGCACAAATGAGCTCTATTTATAGTAGAGAAAATCTGTTTTGGGATCAATAGTGAATGGCAACTGCTGCATAGGTTTGGCCAATGTTGATCAATGAGATCATTCTTGACTGAATTCAGTTGCAAATGTGTCAGTCCATGCCACCTTGGTGCATCCATTAAATGCTTCAATCCAAAATTGGAGTCTTGTCCCTCTTTTAGGCATTTCTAGGTTTGGCATGCTACTTCTTGTTCCAAAGACTTTGGAGGCTTGGATCAGTGTTTGTTCCCTTTAGTTTTGATCCTCAGATGTGTCCAAAGTAATGACAAGGCTTGGAATTATCTGATTTTGCCAAATCGAGCAAAAGTGCAAAATTCTGCCTAGCCTTGGCAGTTTTCAGCAAGGCATATTGCTATTGTCATATCTCATGGCTCAAGTGGAATTTGATGGAGTTCTTGGCCATTTTGGAAAGCCCTCATATGATACAATAACTTTTTGATCATAATTGGTTTTGATACTTTTTGGATCCAAGTGAAAAATGCCCCTACGTTTCGAAAAAAGTGAAGGCAGATTCTGACTTAGTGAAAATTTCACTAAGTGTTGGAAAAAAGTGACATTTTCACTTTTTGTTATATTGATCATTCCATAATTTAAAATCCATGGGGAATTGGAATGAGTGGTAGTTGAAGCTTTTGTAGATGGTAATGAGAGCTACAATCCAGCTTTGGATGAGAAAAAATGGCCTTGTGGTTTAGGAGTTATGATCCTCCAAAGTTGGTACCCTAGCCACTTTGTTCCATAACTTAGAAAATTTTCTAAGTTTTTTATGGTTACCCCATTTACAAGTTATCCCACTTTTCTTGATTTTTCTTGATGAATGATGATTTCAATCACACATTAACATCATTTTAGGGTTAAAAAACCATAATTGTGAAAAATCTCAAAAAGTCAAAGTTTGACTTTTGTACGCAGTTGACTTTTTATCAGATGAATTCCAAACTGTGCGATCCTCTATGAAATCAAGTCCTTGACCTAAATCAAACTTGATGGATTGATTTCATAGGTGTTATAGGGTGTATTGAATCATGTCCTAGGGTTTGGGAGCATGTCCTGGTCAAAAGTCAAAGATACAATTGCCTTTTCCCACGAAACCCTAACTGTGGTTCTGAGGAACTTGAACCTTGTTTCTTAAGCTTCTTGGATCAATCCATTGTTGAAAATTTATCAATGTGGTGTATTAGAGACCCTTAAATCCTCTCTTGAGGTCTTGGCTCTTGCTTTGCCCCAAAAGTCAACTCAGGGGTGAATTAGATCAAGAAACTCTAATTCCTGATTTTTTGTGAATGCATCCCCCGAGGTTAAATTGGCTTGATGATTAGGTTCATGATGTCCCTTGGAGCATCATGGGTTATGCTTTGAAGCATTGGCTCATGCCCAGAGGAAAATTTCCATCTGGAGGCCCTGGTCGACCAAAACCCTACTTTGGTGACACTGGCGATCTTGAGGCTTAATCCAATTAGAAGGGAGCAGCCTTGTGCTTAATCCTTAATGTGGGAGTCCTCTTGATCCCTTGTGGATGTTTGAGAGGTTAGACAAGTTAAAGATCATGTCATTTCTTGATTGATCCTTTGTCTAAAAGCTCTGAGAGTGCTTGAAACCCTAATTTTGATCGTAGTGGATGCTCACCCATCTTTGGGGAGACTAATAGTTCATCCATATTGTGATGATGATTTGTACAATGATGGGAAATCTTAGTGGTCAAAATTTGGGGTATGACAGATGCCTCTATTTAATCTTCTTGGACCCGAAGGTGTGAATGGCGAAGGTATCCGAGCATTCGGGTGCAAGAGGATTAAATATCAGAATACCCTAAATTTTGAAGGTGGTTATGAATGGTAGTTCGTGCATCCTTCCTCTTTTGCTAAGCAATGATGCTTAGAAAAGGTAAACTTCCCCTCGATCCTGGTTTCCTACCAAGGAACTGGTCTCAGTTTCTGATGTAAACTTCCCCTCGATCCTGGTTTCCTACCAAGGAACTGGTCTCAGTTTCTGATTTAAACTTCCCCTCGATCCTGCTTTCCAACCAAGGATCCGGTCTCAATTTCTGATGTAAACTTCCCCTCGATCCTGGTTTCTTACCAAGGAACTGGTCTAAGTTTCTTTTGTCAATAAACTTTATTGACAAGGGATGCTATGTGTAGCGGTTTTCCTCAAACTTCTCGCCGAATTTTGCTGGAGAGATGCCATTTGATAGAAAAAGTTTTGGTGTCAGACTTGCTGGGGAACCCATCTGTCTGAATTGTAGAGGGGTACAAACTTCTCTGTTGGAGATGCCATTTGTTGACTCTATCTGGGGAAAATGAGTCTCTTGAGAGACTGCTTTCGCTTGGGGTTACCACATCATACTTTTCTCGGGATCTTCTCGGAGAAATGCCATATGATGTGATCCAATTTTGAGGTGCCGATGACCTTTTCGTCAGTAAATTTTTTGGAGAAAAACTGTTGTACTGCCGAATCCCTGATTAAGAGGCTTTCTCTGGGGATTTTCCTTAATCTGGGAAAGCGAATATATCATATTCAATGGCGAAGAGTGATGTTTTTCGGAAGCTCTCTGGCTCTTCAGAGGTTCAAGTTATCAAAGTGGTCAAAGAACCACCTTTAATCCAGAAATGAATTGGAGGAGAGATCGCTTATATGATTCATTTCTTGACGAGGAAAGAACTGACGACTCGATTGAGAGGACTCTTATCACTAGGGAACAAGACCGACTAGAGTAATAGTGATGCAATATGAATGCGAATATAAATCAATAATGCATGATGTATGTGTGTGTATGCTAACAAAACTGACATACAAACTGACTGATGAACACGACGGGATACTCGGCCACTGTGGGGGATGAAAAGTATTAATGGTTCACGATAGCAATTCTGCCTTGCTTAGGAGAGATAGTCCCTGTCGGGAGCTATGTTGGTCGGGCTTAGAAGATAAGAACTCTGTCGGGGGTATCAGATGGGAAAGTCGCATCTGATACAGCTGATCCTTCATTCAGGCGCACTGGCTTAGAAGGAGTAGTTTGATTCTGCACTTTGAAGCTCGATTAATTTTGGCAAAGCGATCGATGTTCTTTCGATGTTCAACAGTCAAAAGAAATTGTCATCTTTATTTTAAAAGAAGAACAAAAAATTGACAAGTAAATTCATTTTTGTTTCGTTTCAAGAATCGTTATTCATGTTAAAATGTCGTTCTGTAAAGCTAAAACAAATAAGAGTGGAAAACAAAAGCACAAGGGCTCAGATTTTATTGATAGGATGGAAATCAGCCAAACTCGTGATTCCATAGAGTATTTACAAAGTTAGAAAATGGTAATTTAAGGGAAAATGGCTATATTGAAACATAATGACCACTATCCTTCTACCAACTTTGAATTCTGGACATCCTGAGCTTCTGTCGAAGATGACCTTGACTGGCGTTTTCCTGACTGATGGCATTACTGCTGCTGAGGGATTTGCCCCTTTGTTGAACATAGTTACTTGCCATTATCCCTAATTTTTTCCTGGATTGTACTGTGATGTTTCCAATCCACCGGGATGATTTTTGATCATGTCTCTAATTTTTGCCTGGACCGCCCTTTCGGGTTTTCATTCCATCGAGACGTTGTTTTTTTTAGTTTAGGCGAAGTATTTCTTGACTACGTCAACATTCGTGAGGTAGGCAAATTCTTCTCCATCCATGGTTTCGAGTCTCAAGGCACCGCCTGAGAAAGCTTTCTTGACCACATAGGGGCCGTCATAATTCGGAGCTTATTTGCCCCGGGAATCAGTGAGAAATGATTGTATCTTTTTGAGCACAAGGTCTCCTTTCCTGAAGATGCGAGGTCGAACCTTTTTGTCGAAGACCTTCTTCATCCTTTGTTGATACAACTGACCATGGAATAGTGTCGTGATTCGCTTTTCTTTGATCAGGTTCAGTTCGTCGTGTCGACTTTGACACCATTCAGCTTCTGTTAGCTTGGCTTCCATCAATACCCGGATTGATGGGATCTCTACTTCGATGGGGAGCACTGCTTCTATGCCATATACTAGAGAGAAAGGGGTTTCCCCTGTTGAAGTGCGGACAAATGTGCGATTACCGTGAAGAGCAAAGGGTAGCATCTCGTGCCAATCTTTGAAGGTTACGACCATCTTTTGAACAATCTTCTTGATGTTCTTATTAGCCGCTTCTACCGCGCCGTTCATCTTGGATCGGTAGGGAGATGAGTTATGGTGTTCGATCTTGAACTCTGTGCACAACTCTTTCATCATCTTGTTGTTCAAGTTAGATCCATTATCCGTAATGATCTGGCATGGAACACCATAATGGCAGATGATATTGTTTTTGATAAATCGGACTACCACTTGTCGGGTTACATTGGCGTATGACGTTGCTTCGACCCATTTGGTGAAATAGTCAATGGCTACCAGGATGAACCGATGTCCGTTCGAAGCTTTGGGTTTAATCATGTAAATCATGTTGATTCCCCAAATGGAAAAAGGCCATGGGGAAGAAAGAACTTTGAGATGTGTAGGCGGTACATGGATTTTTTCTGAGTATATCTGACACTTGTGACATCTCCTCATGTACTTGTAGCAATCGGATTCCATGGTCAACTAATAGTACCCTGCTCTTAGAATTTTTCTCGCCATTGTATGTCCGTTGTCATGAGTTCCAAAGGACCCTTCGTGAATTTCTTTTATTAACATGTTTGCTTCTGGTCTGTCGATGCATCGGAGCAAGACCATGTCAAAGGTCCTCTTATAGAGTGTATCACCGCTCAGGAAGAAGCTGCCAGCCAGCCTTTTAAGAGTTTTTCTGTCTTTCCTTAGTGCCCCAGGTGGGTACTCTTGTTTCTGAAGGAAGCATTTGATATCATGATACCAAGGTTTGTCAACTATGACTGCTTCAATCGCGAAGATGTAAGCGGGCCGTTCAAGGCGCATTATGTCAATCTTAGGTAAGTCATTCCATTGACCAACACTAATCATGGAAGAGAGAGTGGCTAATGCATCAGCCATGTGATTCTCCTCACGAGGGATATGATGAAACTCGACTCTGTTGAAGAAGGGTAACAACCTTCTTGCGTAATCTTTGTAAGGAATCAATCCTGATTGGTATGTGTTCTAATCTCCTTTGATCTGATTGATAACCAAAGTTGAGTCGCCATATACATCCAAGTTCTTAATCCTTAAGTCGATCGCTTCTTCGAGACCTATAATACAAGCTTCGTATTCGACCTCGTTGTTTGTGCACTTGAATATGAGTCTGGCAGTGAATGGAATGTGAGTACCCTGAGGTGTTATGATGATTTCCTCAATTCCGTTTCCGTAATGATTGACAGCTCCGTCAAAAATAAGTCCCCATTGGAAATCTAGTTCTGGCTCTTCACTGGGTAGCGGTTCATCGTAGTCTTTCATTTTTAGATACATTACATCTTCGTCTGGGAAGTCAAATCCGACTGATTCCTGATCGTCAATTGGTTGATGAGCCAAATGATCGGCTAAAACACTTCCTTTAACGGCTTTCTGAGCGTGGTACTCTATATCATATTCTGATAACAACATCTGCCAACGGGCAATCCTTCCCGTGAGAGCAGGCTTTTCAAAGACATACTTGATTGGATCCATTTCAGAGATTAACCAAGTGGTATGACGAATCATGTACTGGCGAAGACGTTTGGCTCCCCAAGCCAGAGCGCAGCAAGTTTTCTCGAGCATAGTGTACCGAGTCTCGCAGTCGGTGAATTTCTTGCTCAAATAGTAGATGGCAGACTCCTTTCTTTTTGTTTCGTCTTGTTGGCCAAGTACACAACCCATTGAGTCTTCCAAGACTGCCAAGTAAATGATCAGTGGTCTTCCTTCCACTGGAGGTGATAGAATCGGCGGGTTCAACAAGTATTCTTTAATACTGTCAAAGGCAGTTTGACAGTCTTCTGTCCAAACGCAGTCCTGCTTCTTTTTTAGTAATTTGAAAGGCATTTCTTGAATGGCCTTGACCTTGTCAGGATCAACCTTAATTCCTTTCTGGCTGAAGATGAACCCTAAGAGTTTCCCTGAACGGACACCGAGGGTGCACTTATTGGGATTTGAGCGGAGTTTGTACTTTCACAAACGCTCGAATAGTTTTGATAGGTGCGTCACATGCTCCTCCTCTGTTTTAGATTTTACAATCATATCATCGACATACACTTCGATTTCTTCATGTATCATGTGTCATACCCCAAATTTTGACCACTAAGACTTTCCATCATTGTGAAAATTATCATCACAATAAGGATGGACCATTAGTCTCCCCAAAGATGGGTGAGCATCCACTGCAAGCAAATTTAGGATTTCAAGCCCTCTCAGAGCTTTAGACAAATGATCAATCAAGGAATGACATGATCTTCAACTTGTTTAACCTCTCAAGTAGCTACAAAGGATCAAAAGGACTCCCACTCCAAGGATTAAGCACAAAGCTGCTCCCTTCTAGGTGGATCAAGCCTTAAGATCGCCAGTGTCACCAAATTAGGGTTTTGGTCGACCAGGGCCTCCAGATGGAAATTTTTCTATGGGCATGAGCCAATGCTTCAAGGCATAACCTATGATACTCCAAGGGAAATCATAAACCCAATCATCAAGTCAATTTGACCTCAGGGGATGCATACATAAAAAATCAGGAATTAGGGTTTCTTGACCTAATTCACCCCTAAGTTGACTTTTGGGACAAATCATAAGCCAAGACCTCAAGACATGATTTGAGGGTCTCCAACATACTAAATTGATCCATTTGCAACAATGGATTGATCCAAGAAGCTTGAGCAACAAGTCTCAATTTCATCTGCACCACAGTTAGGGTTTTAAGGGAAAAGTCAACTGTAACTTTGACTTTTGACCAAGACATGCTCCCAAGCCCTAGGACATGAATCAATATACCCTATGACACCCATGGAACATGTCCATCAAGTTTGATTTAGGTCAAGGGCATGATTTCCTAAGGAATTGCACAGTTTGGAATTCATCTGATAAAAAGTCAACTGTGCACAAAAGTCAACTTTGACTTTTTGAGATTTTTCAAAAAAATGGATTTTTAACCCTTAAATGATGTTAATGTATGATTTTAATCATCATTCATCAAGAAAAATCAAGAAAAGTTGGATAACTTGTAAAAGGGGTAACCATAAAAACTTAGAAAATTTTCTAAGTTAAAAATAAAGTGGCTAGGGTACCAACTTTGGAGGATCATAACTCCTAAACCACAAAGCCATTCTTCCCCATCCAAAGCTTTATTTGTAGCTCTCATTACCCTCTACAAAAACTTCAACTAGACCTAACTCCAATTCATTGTGGATTTTGAGCTATGAGTGAGCCAAAATGGCTGAAAACATGAAAGTACCACTTTTCCAACACTTAGAAAAAATTCTGTCCAAGAAAGATTTTGTTGGAAGCACCAAAACTTGTGAGGTTTTTTCACACAGTTACAAGCTGAATCAGTTCCAAAGATAAACATCAAGGTTGTTGCAAATGTTGCCAAGAATCCAAGCAACTCAATAGCATGAAACCAATCCACTTGTGCCAAGAATTATGGCTGCCACAACACACCATGTCAAGGCTGCCATGAAAAATCAGTTTGGGAGTTTTTTGCCATCCACGATTTCAGAGTCAAAAGAAATGATCACTATGCCACATGCCTTCAATCTGATCATGAACCAACTGATCCAACTGATAGGGCTGAGTCAAAAAGCCAAGGAATCTTCCAACTTAAAATTCATCCACTTTGGCATATTTTGCCTGGAATTCAAAGGGCATTAATGTGGAATAGTGCATTTTCAACAAAGCCACTCTACTCAGTCAAGTTCTCTGATTAAACAACAATGCCAAAGCCAGTTACAGCACTGCTTTCTCTCATTCTTCCTTAAACCTCAAGTTTCTTGGTTTTTGAGTAGCCACTATCGGGTTTTGAGTTGAAGCCTTAAGCAATCAATTCCAATTGCTCAAACACATCACATATGATGTATTTGAGGTGTCCAAACACTTAAACACTGACTGTAACACCTCAGGCTCAAAATCACTCATCAACCAAACCATTATGCCTCAATTATGCAGTTGGAGGTCTCCAGCTTGATCCAAAGAGTTTCAAAGTGATCCAAAGCTTGCAACACACTCCACAACATCCATTGAAGCTGTAGGGATCATTAATTCACAACTGGAACAAAGTTTGTGTAGAATTCCATTTCAGCTTGCATCTAGGTAAGCCTCCAAACTCCAACTCCATGATCCATGCATATTTCCTCGCACAATACTTTTGCCAGAGGTGCATAATCATGCATGGAATGTTTCCCCTCAAGTAATTGCTTTGTTTGAATCGTGTATTAATAATCCCAGCCTTCATGCAGAATTTAGGGTTCTTGAGGATTTTTCGTGATTTCTTGTTTTATGTTTAATTTAAATGAAATTAATTGCCATAGACATGATCGTGAGGTTGAAACGAGTTGTTTGGTATGTGGATTGCATGATATGATCAAGTATTAAGTGAGATTGGATAGAAAATGAAAATCTGAGAAACACAGAACACGCGCGTGTTCTTGCCCTTGTTTTTGGCGCCATTTTCACAAATTCAAATATTTGAATTTTTGTGATTTTATTTAATTGATTCAAAAATTAATTTCTCTCTGAGTTTTAATGATTTTGAGTTGATTCTTTTTTTAATAATTCACAAAAATGTTAAAATATTTTATTTTCACAAAAAATCCCAAAAATATTATTTATTTTATATAATTGATATTTTTACAAAAAATTAATATTTTAATTGTTTTTGACATTTTGAATATTTTTTCCACCTTGATTTTGCAACTTTTAATGACTTCTAATCATTTTGTAGGTCAAAGTATGATTTTAGAAACATTAATCCAATATCACAATTTGTTTCCACATATTAAAACAATTTTTGATCATTTTTAATTGAATTTTTATTCAATTAAAATCCATTTTGGAAACAAATTAGGGTTTTGATTAATTCAACCCTCATAAATCATTTTTAAAAAACTCTTTGGGCCTCTAATAGAGTGTAAGACCCAATCCCCTTTTAACCAAAACCTTTTGGGCCTCAGATATTGTATAAGTCCCTCTGCGTTAAAAGAAAATCTCTGTGCGATCTCCATTTTCAAACTGAAAATCATTTGGGCCTACCCTCGTGTTATAAGCCCCATTCTTTTTTCTTTAAAATAAACTTGGGCCTCTAATAGAGTGTAAGACCCAACCCCTTTTTGTAAATACCAAAAAATTGGGTCTCACTTATTGTATAAGTCCCACTGTATTTTCAAAAATCTCGGCGCAATCGCCCATTCAAAAGCAAACCAACTGGGCCTACCGTCGAGTAGTAAGACCCATTTCACTCTTTTTTCTTTAAACCTTTTGGGCCTCTTGGGAGAGTGTAAGACCCATCCCTCTGTACAAATTCAAACAGTGCTCTCACTGAAAAAATCCTGGGCCTCGCCTTGAGCTGTAAGCCCCAAATCTTTCTTTTTCAAAGCACTTTCTCCTTTGATTTTGAAATATACTATTGTTTTCAATCTTTCTGTGTTGAACAACCAACCAAATAGTATGGAAGCTCTATAACCGAGTAAGTGTTTATACGCTTTCATTTACCATTTTCATATTTACACATAACTGTATTGTGGAGCTGCTCACTGTAAGTCTCCTTTCATAAACTCATATCAACTGTGTAATAATAGTATAGGTATTTAGAGTATTCCCCGGCAACTACGTCTAGCACTAGGGAAAGCCGTTTCAATCACTCTTAGAAATAGATAAACTAGATCCCTCATAGGAGCACCAGATACAGTCTTCTCTTCGGCTGTCCTCCTTAGGAATTGTCAAGAAACACTACTCCCTAGAGATGATCTCTTCTCCGTGAATTGCATCTCTTGAGTTTCTTTCAAATTCTATAACTTTCCTGGCTTGATCTATTCTCTGTGAATAGCCTGTCTTGAACTTCTCGGGGTTTAGGGACCCACAGGCTTCCTAAAAGCACCCCCGCCTCCTCTTGGGCATTGTACAAGGACCCTTCGGCTTCTTAGAAGTTTTCACAGCCTCCTATTGGGCTTCATACAAAAGGGTCCCTCGGCTTCTTAAAAGTTTCCAGCCTCCTCTTGGGATTTTTACAAATTGTCCCGACGACCTCCTAGAGGTATAGGAACAGAAATTAGTCATCTTAATAGAACAGTCTTTCAAAAGAGTCTAGTTCCTCATACCGAAAGCGTACTTTCTCTCAGCATAGTACAAAAGATGAAACTCTAGACTTGGACAGTCTGAAGCTTCTTGAGTCTCAAAGACATTCTCAAGTACCCTACAAGCATAGGAAGAAACCTGGTCTCTCTCATGAGAGTTCCTCACACTTGGACCTGCGTTAGGATCTCAATAATCCTCAGCAGTAAGATAGCCTTCTCTTGGGCTTTGTACAATGATCTTCCCCAGTAGAGCTAATATTTTCTTCCTCATATAAGAACTAATTTTCTCTTTTATCCAACGTACTGGACCTGTCGCTCAACTGAAACAACGATCCCCTTTTTTAGCCTCTATCTCGGGCTTCGTACGAGATACAAAGACTCTCTTGTTGAGTCAAATAACTTTTAGCCTCTACCTCGGGCTTCGTACGAGATACAAAGACTCCCTCATTGGGTCAATCACTTTTAGCCTCCGTCTTAGGCTTCGTACAAGACACATACAAAAACACTCTCTTGTTGAGTATAAAAGATTCTCCTGTTGAGTCAACCCTTTTAGCCTCTCTCTCGGGCTTCGTACGAGACACATAAAAACTCCCTCTTGTTGGGCCAATAGCCTCCTCTTAGGCTTTGTATAAGAAAACCTAGGTTGAGCCAATCAACCTTTTAGCATCAAAGTTGTGCCTTCTTCACAGTACACAAACATCAACAACTCCTTCCATCTAATCGCTGTAAGCGGCAAGCCTCTGGATTATTTACATCCATGCCAATGTCCCTCTTTTAGCATGAGAAATTCCTAAGGAAAGATGGCATTGCTCTACACTGAGTTAAATTCTTCTCCTTCAGGTTAAAACCAACTATAAAGGAAATTATGGCATTGCTAGAATCCACGTATCCCGGTTAAAGTAATTCTCCTTTATAATCAGTCACCTAACAGTTGTGACAAACATACCCCTTTAGCGGTGACAAATTCTCTCTAAAGACAACACCCTTTAGCTTCACATCTTGGGCTTTGAACAAGATACAAACCACCTTTAGCTTCACATCTTGGGCTTTGAAACAAGATATAGATCAACTTTCGCTTCACGTCTTGGGCTTTGAACAAACACCAAAACAGCCATTTCCTCCCATAGAATAAGAAGAACTACGAACGCTCTCATTTCCCTGTTTCGGTAAACGGGAATACGTAGGCATAAGATTGAAAGAAAAATCTTAGCGAGCATAATAAACCAAAAAATTCAAATCCCATATCCTCAAGAATCCCAGACCTAAAATCCTACCAAAAGTCAATAATCTTTCAAAATAATCTGAGAGAGGCCCCCCCACATTGATCCCATATGTAAAACAACAGTTTTGACTGTTTGACCTCAGTATGCAAGCAGGATTAATTGGAGACATATATTTCCCTTCCTTAATTAGCTTCAATAGGATAAAAAAATGAATCGACCTGTAGTAAAACCCAAAGAGCGATAGTGTTTAAGAACCACGTCCAAAATCGCTCGCTACAGAAAAGTGGCGCCCACCGTGGGGCCTTCCGAGAAAGTTTTTATCTCTCAGATAGAAACCAAAGAGTGTTGACTTCACTAGGATCTTAGGTAAAAAACCTTTAAATAGGGAAGGAACCACAAAATGGTGACTCCGTCGGGGAGCCATTTTTGTCAGGAACATAGGATTCATAGCTCTTTAAAAGTCTAGGACTTTAGGACAAATATATATATATTGCTTTTCCTAATTGCTATACTTGTTTATTTTTTTGCTAATGGGAATGCGTGTGATTCCGCATGTGGAAAGATTAAGTATACACCTAGGAAAAATCACCTTTTTTTGTAGTGCGGTGGCTATCGGGAATGGCTGTTACGCGATAAACTACCATCTTCTGAGATTTCTTTGAAAGGACACCACCTAGCACGGTTCCCGGCCCGCTGGTTTTCTCAGGAATCAATGATTTTGAGTGACAGGTACAAAAAATCACCCTAGTATAAACCTTTGGGGATGGGTAGAGCCTTGACTTCATGGCAACGACCCTTTGACCCCATGTTTTTTCTATGTTTTTGTGTGCTGCATTCATGCATTCATCTAAAAAACATTAAAACAAGAAAAAAATCCTCTCTTCTAGTCTCTCTTTTTCAAATTAAACTAAGACAATGATTGCAAATGTTAGAGAAAAAGATTGCGCTCATGGATTTCGGTAGAACGAGAACCCATAAGTACACCTTCAAGGTTCCAAAACTAGAAGATTTGAGAAGGTTAGCGAGAATGATCACTAACCCTGAGGCTTTCAAAGCCAAGCACGGAGGTCTGCTACCACTGTTAAGAGTCCATGTGATTGAGGGAATCATGGATGCACTCGTCCAGTTTTACGATCCAGTTTATCATTGTTTCACATTCCCGAATTACCAGCTCGCACCAACGCTGGAGGAGTATTCTCATCTAATTGATCTACACATTACTGATCAAGCTCCTTTTTCTGGACTGGAAGAAATTCCAAAGGATCAGACCATCGCAAGAGCAATTTATTTGGATGAGTCGGAAATCAAGACTCACCTGACCACTAAGGGTGGCATCCAAGGTTTGCCAGCCCAGTTCTTGACAAAGAAAGCCCTGTATTTTGCCAGTATAGGGAACGTGACTGCTTTTGAAAGCATCTTTGTCTTGCTCACCTACGGGTTATTTTTGTTTCCAACATAAATAACTTTGTAGATATCAACGCCATTAAGGTTTTTCTCATTGGAAATCCTGTGCCGACTTTACTCGCAGATGCGTATCATTTTGTACACTTAGGAAATTTGTACAGCGGGGGAATGATCACATGTTGCGTACCCCTGCTATATAAATGGTTTACTTCCCATTTGCCTAAGTCTGCTGCTTTTTGGGATTGTAAGAGTGCCTTACGTTGGTCACAGAAGATCATGTCTCTTACCAACTCTGATATAGATTGGTGTAATAGGATCTATGATGGAATCAGAATCATTGATTGTTGTGGAAACTTCCCCAACGTACCCCTCATAGGAGCTAAAGGAGGAATCAACTACCATCCGGTATTGGTTCGTCGTCAATTTGGATACCCAATGAGGCATGTCCCACGTAATGTTCATCTGGAAGGTCTTTTCTTCAAGAAAAGAGAAAATGACAGAGCACTAAAGATGGAAATAGTGCAAGCCTGGAAGCATGTTCATAAGAAAGGACGAGAGTCTCTGGGAAAACCAGACTGTGTCTCAGTGGAGCCTTATCTCCACTGGGTACAAACTAGAGCTCTCAAGCTAAAAATGCCTTATCTGCGTCACGGAATTCTTCCGCCAAAGGAATCTGTCATGTATTTCATGACGAAAACAGAAAAGCTTCAGGTTACTCTCAACAAAGTTCAAAAGGAGAGAAGGTTTTGGAAGAACAAGTACCGCACCCTCAGTGTAGAGTGTACCAAGATACAACAATTACTAAAAGATAAAGATGCTCTAATTGAGATTTTGGAGCAACATGCTGTGGAAAATCAGGATGACCAGGGGAATTTGCTCGCTCCTTTCACTTGGCAAAGGAATGACAACCCGACAACGGCCCAAGAGCCCCGGTCAAAGAAAAGGAAAAAGTTAGCACCTGAAATCTCTTCATAGAGGGCTTAGGACCCGTTAGCTTAGATTTCTATTTCCGCACCTTGTAATCTACTGTATTTCATTTCCGCAATCCTTTGAAATTCAATAAAAGGGGTTTCCCCACTGTTTGATATTTGCAATCTAATTGTCGAAGTTTATTTTGATTAAACCAAAAGAACAATTAATATAATCATTGCATTCATCATTCTCACGTAACGTATTCTTCTTCTCTACGAATCTCACGTTTGTGTCTTAATTCTAGAGTCAAACTGTCTCATTCGTACAATACTCGGGCTAATCGTCAGAAAAAGATGGATAATCTTGAGGAAGAAAACAATGAGTTGAAGGAAGAGATCGACGCTCTGAGAGAGGATATGAGAAAGCTTCGTAACGACATGCAAGCCATGGCAGAAGCTCAGCTACAACGAACTGTGGTCTCAGAGATCACCTCAACGCCCATAGTGGAAAAGTCTGATCCTAGGTATCAAATGCCGAAAGATCGTCCTTGGGGCATGCCTGTTAACTATATCCCGGAAGGATATGTTCCGCCGATCGTTGAGGATCAGGGAATCACAATAGAAGCCGCTGGGCCTGAAGGTTACAAACTTTGGGAAAGCGAAGATGCCAGAGGCATACTGAGGACTCCTGAAGGTTACAAACTTCAGGAAACGCCAAGATTCGTTGCCGTAGTCACGGTACCACCCCCTGTGGTACACACTGTCTCGGAAGGACAGATTCCGCAGATACCTGCTGGTAAAAAGGAAACTTTGTTTGACAGAATGCATGACTTCTAGGAGCAGTTCCTGGAAATGCAGAAGGAGCTGCAAGCCATTCGTGGTCAAGATTTATTTGGAAAGGACGCTGCAGATCTCTGCTTGGTCCCCAATGTGAAAGTCCCGCACAAGTTTCAAGTGCCCGACTTTGAAAAGTACAAGGGTAACTCTTGCCCTCAAAGCCATCTGGTGATGTACGCTCGGCGGATGTCAGCTCAGACATAGAATCAGGACCTACTGATTCACTACTTCCAGGATAGTTTAACCGGTGCCGCATTAAAATGGTACATGGGTTAAACCGTGCCACGATCAGTACTTCCAGAGATCTTGGCACTGCCTTCGTCCAACAATACAAATACAATTTGGACATGGCACCCGACAGAGATCAACTCAGATCAATGTCGCAAAAGGACAAGGAAACCTTTAAGGAGTATACTCAAAGGTGGCGTGAAATTGGCGCTCAAATTTGTCCACCTCTTGAGGAAAAAGAGATGACAAAGATCTTATTAAAGACCTTAAGCTCATTTTACTATGACCGAATGGTTGCCAGTGCACCCAGCGACTTCACCAAAATGGTCGGCATGGGCGTACGTCTTGAGGAAGCCGTCCGAGAAGGACGTTTGGTAAAAGACACTGGATCAACGAACGGTACTAAAAAATACGGTAGTGCTCTCCCTAAGGAAAAGAGCAAGATATTGGGAATATCTCTCTCGGAAAGCAAAGGCATCGATATCAACCAGTAGCAGCTGTAACTCCTGCTATCAACCCCGCGCCTACGTATCAACCTCAGGTTGCGCAAAGCCAACCTGATCAGCAAAGGACACAACAGCCTCTGCAGCAGGCTCATCCCCAATACAACAACAACCGTACAACACGGCCACCAGGATTTGATCCTATACTCGTATCATACGCAGAGCTGTTTCCATTACTGTTAGCCAAGAGGCACATTCAGACTAAGTCCCCTCTTACAGTACCAGAAAATCCGCCTTTCTGGTTTAAGGTGGATCAAACTTGCCCTTACCACCAAGGAGGACCAGGGCATAACATTGAGACTTGTCTCAATTTCAAGTCCGACGTGCAAAATCTTATTAGGAGTGGGGTCTTATCCTTCAAGGATACAAATCCTAATGTTCTCACGAACCCGCTGCCTCAACATGAGAAGGCTGCAGTCAATTTGATAGAAGGAGAGACTAACAATGTCTATCAAATTCACGATGTACTCTTGTTGAAGACCAATCTGGTCAAGATGCATTGTAGACAGAGTGGATTTGGCCATGTGCCACCTCATAATTATCACCAGTGTGATATCTGCTCTAAAAATAATCAAGGATGTTCTATGGTGCAAGCAGCTCTACAAGAACAATTGGATCTCGGATGGATCCAACAACACCGAGTTCGTGGAGTTAACATGGTCTACACAAATTCCAACGTCATTCAAAACCACAATATTCGTGCGATGAATGCCAATCTGGTGGCAATATAGTCAAGGCAAAGCCAGTATCATAATCTGCCACGGCATGATTACAGTTCTTGTCTGACTTGCTCGGTAAACAAACAGGGATGCTCTTTTGTACAAGAGACCCTCCAACGTCAGATGGATCTTGGATGGATTCAAGACTACCATGATAGGAATCCCTATCTAATCAATAGGATCTAGATCTTCGATATCCGCTTGATGAATACCAATCCGGTAGAGTTACACGCAGAACAGGTCCGGCTCGGATTCCTGGTATCACATGATTATCAGAACTGCAGAGCGGGCTGTGAGAGCGATCAAGGCTATACCCTTTTCCAGGAAACACTTCAACACTTGTTGGACCATTGGTGGCTTCCCATCTATATGGATGAAGACACCCAACAAGTTAGTGTCACTAATGGAAATCCTGCTAGATATCAAAGTCAGGATGTCCGATCGATGGAAACGGACCTCGTAAGGTTGCACTGCATTCAAAGTGGACGTGGTCAGGTGCCACTACACAATTACGATTGGTGTAGAGTTTGTTCAGTGGATAATCAAGGGTGCTACCTCGTACGAGCGGCTCTTCAAAGTCAGTTGGACCGCAAAGAAACTCCAGTATGGTCAAGTTTTGGATCAGTCAATTATCTCGCTGACTAAATCGAGGACGTTGTCATAATCTCTGATCATCAGAGGGCTAGGGATGTTTGTACCATCATTCCTCTACTTGACGAATCGAAAGTTCCCAACCAGGAACGAATCGAAATTGCTTACGATGGTCGGAAAAATCAGAAGGCTCCCGTAGTCATCTATCTACCGGGACCATTACCGTATGAATCAACTAAGGCTATCCCTTACAAATATGGTGCAACAACCATTGAAAATGGAAAGGAAATTCCATTACCCTCCGTCGTGAACATTGCAGACATCAGTCGAGTAACACGGAGTGGTAGAATCTTCAACCGAGGGGTTGGGGAACTTAACAAAGAAAAGGAACCTCAGACAGAAGTTCCCAATCCACCAGTCGATCAATCCAGTAATCCCGACCTTTCAAAAAATAATGATGAGATGCTGAAGCTCATCCAAAGGAGTGAATACAACATTGTTGATCAACTGTTACAAACTCCTTCGAAGATCTCGGTATTATCACTGTTATTCAGTTCAGAAGCACATAGGGAAGCTTTACAGAAAGTCTTGGAGCAAGCCTTTGTGGAACAGGATGTAACAATTAGATAGTTCGATAGCATTGTCTCTAACATCACTTCCTGCAATAATTTGGGATTTAGTGATGAGGAATTACCTGAAGAGGGTCGCCGTCATAACATGGCACTCAACATTACAGTCAACTGCCAGGGCGATGCTTTAGCCAGCGTACTGGTAGACACAGGGTCAGCCATGAATGTTATGCCGAAATCCACCTTGACGCAATTATCATTCAAAGGACCTCCGATGAGAACCAGCGAGGTCGTCGTCAAAGCATTCGACGGGTCCAGAAAAACGGTTATCGGCGAAGTCGACCTTCCCATAACTATTGGTCCTCATACTTTTCAAGTCATTTTCCAAGTCATGGACATTCGGGCGACGTACAATTGTTTATTAGGAAGACCTTGGATACATCAGGTTGGGGCAGTCACTTCAACCCTCCACCAAAAGCTAAAGTTCGTCAAGAACAATTAACTTGTCACAGTTTGTGGGGAACAAGCCTTGCTTGTAAGCAACTTATCATCGTCTACTTGTGTAGAACCCGAGGAGGTTATTGGAACTCAGTTCCAAGCACTGTCGGTAAGCAAGGACAATCAGTTCAAAGAAGGAACTTCCATTTCTTCATACAACGATGCTATCAAAGCGGTCGAGAGTACCAATACAAAAGGACGGGGACAGCTTGTCATTCCTACTGGCAATAAAACAAAGATGGGTCTTGGTTTTTGTGCAACCTGTACCCAGACAGCTGCCAACGATGAAAGTCTTCATCCCCTTCAAAACTTCTTCCACAGTGGAGGTTTCCTTCACCCAGTGTCTCAGGAAGTACACACTATCAATGAGGAGGATCCCTCTGACCCAGATATGGAATGGAAGTCCTACCTCAACGAGGACAGCTATATGTCTCAGGAAAAGGTGCTTACGCCATTTTGCTATCCTGCACAGAGTCCGAGATCTATACCAAGGTCAAACGTCGAAATGATATACGGAGACTGTGATCCGGAAGGATGTCGTGCTCTGCCAAACTCATTAAAGAAAGACACTCTGATGAAAGACCAATTTGACTACAACTACTATGGCCCAATGGATGGTCTGCCAATATGGCAGCCCTACCCAGGAAACTTGGGGCAAGAAAGTCAGCCGAATGATGAAAATTAGCTGAACATCATTGAACAGAATACCTGTGTCCCCACCATGTCATGGGATCAACACTCGGGTCATCCTGAAGCTACTCAACATGAAGATGAATTCGCAACGTTTGCGGGACTTGAGTTCATCAACTATGCTTTTCCCGAGATCAACGTCATCGAGAGAGATGACTCCTCCAGTTCCAAAGAAGTTTGGGACACTCTGGGAGAACCAACTGGAAAATACGACTTTATGGTCAAGTAAACTGCTCCCAAAAGCTCTCGTATTTGGCTCGAAGATATCCAGCCAACTGGATGCAGAGATACAGCTGAGAGTACAACTACTCGGCATAATGCAATAGAGGAATCCTCCTACGACAACTCTGCCTGGGAGACAGATTCTAATGATCCTACACTGCCAAAAACCAGCGTCATTTCTGGGGACAAATCAAAGAAGGTACCAGACTTTGTGATTCACCGAGGAGTTCGCCGTCAATGGGTTGCTATCGATGTTCCGAAGATTGTTCACAAGTCAAAGTAATTGCCATCTTTTAACCTTTCACCCTGCCCAGGTGGAATGAATGTTTTGATAGGGCTCACTTTCTGTAAATTTTCCCTCTTCGCTTTGCCCAAAGCGACAGAGTTTTGTTTTATAGGGCTGTAGTTTCAAGAATCGACTTGTTCATAAATAAAAAACGTTGTTTTGTAATTTCTGCATCTATTGTTGTTTTCTCTTTTTGCTTTTCTCAGAAAATGGTAATCCTAAAAAAAAAACAATAAAAACAATCAGTAAAATAAAACACTGCAAACACTCTTGCATTTTCTCCATCTCTTCTAAACTCCAATCATCACGTCATGCAGATTGCTTGTTTTAAACCCCGTTGAAACATACGATCCGATGCCTTCTCCCAACTTTGAGTTCCCGGTATTCGAGGCTGAAGAAGAAAATGACGAAAAAATTCCAGAAGAGATCTCCCGACTACTCAGACAAGAGGAAAGGTCCATTGAACCTCACAAAGAGTTGCTAGAAATAGTCAACTTGGGTTCAGAGCAAGAGAGAAAAGAAATCAGGATTGGGGCACTGCTCAGTCCAACTGCCAAAGAAGGTTTGACGAAGCTTCTCAGAGAATTCCCCGATGTGTTCGCTTGGTCCTATCAGGATATGTCAGGGTTGGATACCAGCATCGTGGAACACCATCTACCGTTGAGGTCGGAATGCCCGCCGGTAAAGCAAAGGTTGAGACGGACTCACCCAGACATGGCCATCAAAATCAAGGAGGAAGTACAGAAACAGATTGCGCAGGTTTCCTCGCCACATCTGAATATCCTCAATGGTTAGCCAACATTGTACCCGTTCCCAAAAAGGATGGAAAAGTCAGAATGTGTGTCGACTACAGAGACCTGAACAAGGCTAGTCCAAAGGACGACTTTGCTTTACCACACATTGACATGCTGGTAGACAGTATAGCAAAGTTCAAAGTCTTCTCCTTCATAGATGGATTCTCAGGCTATAATCAAATCAAAATGGCCCCGAAAGACATGGAGAAAACTTCGTTCATCACACCATGGGGCACCTTTTGTTACAAGGTAATGCCATTCGGTTTGAAGAATGTCGGGGTAACCTATCAAAGGGCCATGACTACTCTATTTCATGACATGATACACAAAGAAATCGAGGTATATGTCGATGATATGATTGCAAAATCCAAAACAGAGAGTGAGCACGTTGAACATCTGTCAAAATTGTTCGAACGTCTAAGAAAATTCAAGCTCCGCTTGAATCCTAACAAGTGCACCTTCGGTGTCCGTTCAGGGAAACTACTAGGGTTCATCGTCAGCTAGAAAAGAATTGAGGTTGATCCTGACAAGGTCAAGGCCATTCAAGAAATGCCTTCTGAGAAAACTGAAAAACAAGTCAGAGGATTCCTGGGACGTCTGAATTACATTTCCAGATTCATATTCCTCATGACCGCGACATGCGCGCCAATCTTTAAATTACTCAAAAAGAATCAGGACTGCATTTGGACAGAGGACTGCCAAACCGCCTTCAACAGTATCAAGGAATACCTGTTGAACCCACCGATTCTATCAACTCCAGTGGAAGGAAGACCACTAATTATTTACCTCACAGTTCTAGAGGACTCAATGGGATGTGTACTTGGCCAACAAGACGAAACCAAAAGGAGAGAGTCTGCCATCTACTATCTGAGCAAGAAATTCACCGACTGCGAGACTCGTTACACGATGCTCGAGAAAACTTGTTGTGCTTTGGCTTGGGCAACCAAGCGTCTTCACCAGTACACAATTCGTCATACTACTTGGTTGGTCCCTGACGTGGATCCAATCAAGTACGTTTTCGAAAAACCTGCTCTTACGGGAAGGATTGCCCGTTGGCAGATGTTGTTATCAGAATATGACATAGAGTACCATGCTCAGAAAGCCGTTAAGGGAAGTATTTTAGCCGATTATTTGGCTTATCAACCGATTGACGATCAGGAATCAGTCGGGTTTGACTTCCCAGACGAAGATGTCATGTATCTAAAGATGAAAGATTGCGATGAACCGCTACCCAGTGAAGGGCCAGAACCAGGTTCCCAGTGGGGACTTATCTTTGACGGAGCAGTCAATCATTACGAAAACGGAATTGGGGCAATCATTGTTACCCCTCAGGATACCCACATTCCTTTCACTGCTCGACTGACATTCAAGTGTACAAATAACGAGGCCGAATACGAAGCATGTATCGTGGGTCTCGAAGAAGTGATCGATTTAAGGATCAAGAACCTGGATGTCTATGGCGATTTAGCTTTGGTTATCAATCAGATCGCAGGAGATTGGAACACATAGCAATCAGGATTGATTCCTTACAAAGACTACGCAAGAAGGTTGCTACCTTTCTTCAACAGAGTTGAGTTTCATCACATTCCTCGTGAGGAGAATCACATGGTCGATGCCTTAGCCACTCTCTCTTCCATGATTAGTGTAGGTCAATGGAATAACCTACCTAAGATTGACATCATGAACCTTGAACGGCCCGCTTACATCTTCATGATTGAAGCAGTCATAGACGACAAGCCTTGGTATCACGATATCAAGTGCTTCCTTCAGAAACAAGAGTACCCACCTGTGGCACTGAGAAAAGACAGAAAAACCCTCAGAAGACTGGCTTGAAACTTCTTCCTGAGTGGTGACATACTCTATAAGAGGAACTTTGACATGGTCTTGCTCCAATGTATGGACAGACCAGAAGCAGATATGCTAATGAAAGAAATTCACGAAGGATCCTTTGGCACTCATGCCAGCGGACACGCAATGGCGAGAAAAATTCTGAGAGCAGGGTACTACTGGTTGACCATGGAATCCGACTACTACAAGTACATGAGAAGGTGTCACAAGTGTCAGATATACTCCGACAGATTTCATGTACCGCCAACGCATCTCAAAGTTCTCTCTTCCCCATGGCCTTTTTCCATATGGAGACTCGACATGATCGGCATGATTGAGCCTAAGGCTTTGAACGGACATCGGTTCATCCAGGTAGCCATTGATTACTTCACCAAGTGGGCCGAAGCACCGTCATATGCCAATGTAACCCGACAAGTGGTGGTCCGATTCATAAAAAAATAATCTCATCTGTCGTTATGGTGTTCTGAGCCAGATCATTACTGACAATGGATCTAACTTGAACAATAAGATGATGAAAGAGTTGTGCGCAGAGTTCAAGATTAAACACCATAACTCATCTCCCTACCGACCCAAGATGAACGGAGCGGTAGAAGCGGCTAACAAGAACATCAAGAGGATCGTTCAGAAGATGTTTGTAACCTACAAAGACTGGCACAAGATGCTACCCTTTGCTCTTCACGGTTATCGCACATCTGTCCGCACTTCAACAGGGGCAACCCCTTTCTCTCTAGTGTATGGCATGGAAGCAGTGCTCCCCATAGAAGTAGAGATCTCGTCAATCCGAGTATTGATGGAAGCTAAGCTCACCGAAGCTGAAGGGTGTCAAAGCCGACACGACGAACTGAATCTGATCGAGGAGAAGCGAATCATGGCACTATGTCATGGTCAGCTGTATCAACAGAGAATGAAGAAGGCGTTCGACAAAAAGGTTCGACCCCGAATCTTCAGGAAAGGAGACCCCGTGCTCAATAAGATACAATCTTTTCTCACTGATTCTCGGGGCAAGTGAACTCCGAATTACGACGGCCCCTATGTGGTCAAGAAAGCTTTCTCAGGCGGCGCCTTGAGACTCACAACCATGGACGGAGAGGAATTTGCCTACCCCACGAATGTTGATGTAGTCAAGAAATACTTCGCCTAAAAAAAAGTCTCGGTGGATTGAAAACCCGAAAGGGCGATCCAGGCAAAAATTAGGGATAAAGTCAAAAAATCATCCCGATGGATTGGAAACATCAAAGTATAATCCAGGAAAAAATTGGGGATAATGGCAAGTAACTATGTTCAACAGGGACAAATCCCTCAGCAGCAGTTACATCATCCGTCAGGAAAACTCCAGTCAAGGTCATCTTTGACAGAAGCTCAGGATGTCTCGAATTCAAAGTTGGTAGAAGGATAGCGG
The DNA here is from genome assembly GCA_022829125.1 of Lathyrus tuberosus. Lineage (NCBI taxonomy): Eukaryota > Viridiplantae > Streptophyta > Magnoliopsida > Fabales > Fabaceae > Lathyrus > Lathyrus tuberosus. The sequence continues at coordinate 658,780 of JALAZF010000308.1, read as the reverse complement.
TCGTTATGTTTCAACGTAGCCCTTTTCCCTGTAAATTACCATTTTCTAACTTTGTATATACTCTTTGGAATCACGCGTTTGGCTGATCTCCATCTTATCAATAAAATTTGAGCCCTTGTGCTTTTGTTTGTAATTCTTATTTATTTTAGCTTTACAGAACGACATTTTAATATGATTAACGGTTCTTGAAATAAAACAAAAATGAATTTACTTGTTAAAACTTTTTCTGCTTTTAAAATAAAGTCGGTAATTTCTTTTGACTGTTGAACATCAGAAGAACCTCGATCGCTTCTCCAAAGGTGGTTGAACCTCGAAGTGCAGAATCCAAGTACTCCTTCTAAACCAGTACGCCTAAATGAAGGATCAGCTGTATCAGATGTGGCTTTCCCATCTGATACCCCTCGGCCGAGTTCTCATCTCTTAAGCCCGACCAACATAGCTCCTAACAGGGACTATCTCTCCTAAGAAAGGTGGAATTGCTATTCTGAACCAACGGTACTTCTTCGCCCCGCGATGGCCGAGTATTCAGTCGTGTTCACCCGTCAGTTTGTATGTCGCGTCAGTTTTGTCAGCATAAACATACATACAGCATGCATTTGATTTGCATTCACATTTTATATTGCATCACTGTCACTCCAGTCGGTCTTGTCCCGTAGTGATAACGGTCCTCTCAATCGAGGTCACAGTTCTTTCCTCGTCAGGAAACGCTGCATCTGAACGATCTCTCTCCTCCAGTTTATTTCTGGAATAAAGTTGGCCCTTGACCACTTTGATAATTTGAACCTCTGAAAGACCAGAGAACGTTCAACAAACATCACTCTTCTCCATTGAAGATGATATCCTTGCTTTCCTGAATTAAGGAAAATCCCCCAGAGAAAGCCTCTTAATCAGAGAGTCGGCAGTACGACAGTCTTTCTCTGAAAGACCGCTGATGAAAAGGTCATCGACACCTCAATATTGGATCCCATCATATGGCATTTCTCCTAGAAGATCATGAGAAAAGTGTGATGTAATATCCCCAAGCAGAAACAGTCTCTCAAGAGACTCGTTTTCCCCAATAGAGTAGACAAATGGCATCTCCAACAAGGAAGTTTGTACACATCTACAACTCAGAGGACTGGGTTCCCCAGCGAGTCTGACATCAAAAATGTTTCCATCAAATGGCATCCCCCAAGGAAAATTCAGCGAGAAGTTTGAGGAAAACCGCTACGCATAGCGTCCCTTGTCAAGAAAGTTAATTGACAAAAGAAACTAAGACCGGATCCTGGGTAGGAAACCGAGATCGATGGGAAGTTTATTTTGGAAATTGAGACCATTTCCTTCTTAGGAAACCAGGATCGAGGGAAAGTTCACGAATTAGAAACTAAGACCAGTTCCTTGGTGGGAAACCAGGATCGAGGGGAAGTTGACAAAAGAAAACTTAGACCAGTTCCTTGGTTGAAAACCAGGATCGAGGGGAAGTTTACCTTTTCTAAGCATCATTGTTTAGCAAAAGAAGATGCATGCGTAAGCTACCATTCATAACAACCATCAAAATTTTGGGCATTCCGATATTTAAACCTCTTGCACCCCAAATGCCCGAATACCTTCGCCATTCACACCTTCGGGTCTAAGAAGATTAAATAGGGGCATCTGTCATACCCCAAATTTTGACCACTAAGACTTCCCATCATTGTGAAAATTATCATCACAATAAGGATGGACCATTAGTCTCCCCAAAGATGGGTGAGCATCCACTGCAAGAAAATTTAGGGTTTCAAGCCCTCTCAGAGCTTTAGACAAATGATTAATCAAGGAATGACATGATCTTCAACTTGTCTAACCTCTCAAGTAGCTACAAAGTATCAAAAGGACTCCCACTCCAAGGATTAAGTACAAAGCTGCTCCCTTCTAGGTGGATCAAGCCTTAAGATCGCCAGTGTCACTAAATTAGGGTTTTGGTCGACCAGGGCCTCCAGATGGAAATTTTCCTATGGGTATGAGCCAATGCTTCAAGGCATAATCTATGATGCTCCAAGGGACATCATAAACCCAATCATCAAGTCAATTTGACCTCAAGGGATGCATACATCAAAAATCAAGAATTAGGGTTTCTTGACCTAATTCACCCCTAAGTTGACTTTTGGGACAAATCATAAGCCAAGACCTCAAGAAATGATTTGAGGGTCTCCAACATACTACATTGATCCATTTGCAACAATGGATTAATCCAAGTAGCTTGAGCAGCAAGTCTCAATTTCATCTGCACCACAGTTAGGGTTTTAAGGGAAAAGTCAACTGTAACTTTGACTTTTGACCAAGACATGCTCCCATGCCCTAGGACATGAATCAATATACCCTATGACACCCATGGAACATGTCCATCAAGTTTGATTTAGGTCAAGGACACGATTTCCTAAGGAATTGCACAGTTTGGAATTCATCTGATAAAAAGTCAACTGTGCACAAAAGTCAACTTTGACTTTTTGAGATTTTTCACAAAAATGGATTTTTAACCCTAAAATGATGTTAATGTATGATTTGAATCATCATTCATCAAGAAAAATCAAGAAAAGTTGGATAACTTGTAAAAGGGGTAACCATAAAAACTTAGAAAACTTTCTAAGTTAAAAATAAAGTGGCTAGGGTACCAACTTTGGAGGATCATAACTACTAAACCACAAAGCCATTCTTCCCCATCCAAAGCTTTATTTGTAGCTCTCATTACCCTCTACAAAAACTTCAACTAGACCTAACTCTAATTCATTGTAGATTTTGAGCTATGAGTGAGCCAAAATGGCTGAAAACATGAAAGTACCACTTTTCCAACACTTAGAAAAAATTCTGTCCAAGGCAGATTTTGTTGGAAACACCAAAACTTGTGAGGTTTTTTCACACAGTTACAAGCTGAATCAGTTCCAAAGATAAACATCAAGGTTGTTGCAAATGTTGCCAAGAATCCAAGCAACTCAATAGCATGAAACCAATCCACTTGTGCCAAGAATTATGGCTGCCACAACACACCATGTCAAGGCTGCCATGAAAAATCAGTTTGGGAGTTTTTTGCCATCCACGATTTCTGAGTCAAAAGAAATGATCACTATGCCACATGCCTTCAATCTGATCATGATCCAACTGATCCAACTGATAGGGCTGAGTCAAAAAGCCAAGGAATCTTCCAACTTGAAATTCATCCACTTTGGCACATTTTGCCTTGAATTCAAAGGGCATTAATGTGGAATAGTGCATTTTCAACAAAGCCACTCTACTCAGTCAAGTTCTCTGATTAAACAACAATAAAAACATCCGAAGAATGTGATTTTGGTCAAGGCATAGCCCTGCTCTTGGGAGTGGCTAGTTTGCCTTGCTTGAGAAGAAATCCTCCAAGCCAATCCATGCGAATGTAATCTGATCCAGCAACCATTCACTATTCCTCCAAGACAAGAGTTGATCACCTATAAATAAAGGTTCCAATGGATCATTAAACTCACACCAAAGCCAGTTACAGCACTGCTTTCTCTCATTCTTCCTTAAACCTCAAGTTTCTTGGTTTTTGAGTAACCACTATCGAGTTTTGAGTTGCAGCCTTAAGCAATCAATTCCAATTGCTCAAACACATCACATATGATGTATTTGAGGTGTCCAAACACTTAAACACTGACTGTAACACCTCAGGCTCAAAATCACTCATCAACCAAACCATTATGCCTCAATTATGCAGTTGGAGGTCTCCAGCTTGATCCAAAGAGTTTCAAAGTGATCCAAAGCTTGCAACACACTCCACAACATCCATTGAAGCTGTAGGGATCATTAATTCACAACTGGAACAAAGTTTGTGCAGAATTCCATTTCAGCTTGCATCAAGGTAAGCCTCAAAACTCCAACTCCATGATCCATGCATATTTCCTCGCACAATACTCTTGCCAGAGGTGCATAATCATGCATGGAATGTTTCCCCTCAAGTAATTGCTTTGTTTGAATCGTGTATTAAAAATCCCAGCCTTCATGCATAATTTAGGGTTCTTGAGGATTTTTCGGGATTTCTTGTTTTATGTTTAATTTAAATGAAATTAATTGCCATAGACATGATCGTGAGGTTGAAACGAGTTGATTGGTATGTGGATTGCATGATATGATCAAGTATTCAGTGAGATTGGATAGAAAATGCAAATCTGTGAAACTCAGAACACGCGCGTGTTCTTGCCCTTGTTCTTAGCGCCATTTTCACAAATTCAAATATTTAAATTTTTGTGATTTTATTTAATTGATTCAAAAATTAATTTCTCTCTGAGTTTTAATGATTTTGAGTTGATTCTTTTTTTAATAATTCATAAAAATGTTAAAATATTTTATTTTCACAAAAAATCCCAAAAATATTATTTATTATATATAATTGATATTTTTGCAAAGAATTAATATTTTAATTGTTTTTGACATTTTGAATATTTTTTCCACCTTGATTTTGCAACTTTTAATGACTTCTAATCATTTTGTAGGTCAAAGTATGATTTTAGAAACATTAATCCAATATCACAATTTGTTTCCACATATTAAAACAATTTTTGATCATTTTTAATTGAATTTTTATTCAATTAAAATCCATTTTGGAAACAAATTAGGGTTTTCATTAATTCAACCCTCATAAATCATTTTTAACAAACTCTTTGGGCCTCTAATAGAGTGTAAGACCCAATCCCCTTTTAACCAAAACCTTTTGGGCCTTTGATATTGTATAAGTCCCTCTGCGTTAAAAGAAAATCTCGGCGCGATCGCCATTTTCAAACTGAAAAATCATCTGGGCCTACCCTCGTGTTATACGCCCCATTATTTTTTCTTTAAAATACACTTGGGCCTCTAATAGAGTGTAAGACCCAACCCCTTTTTGTAAATACCAAAAAATTGGGCCTCACTTATTGTATAAGTCCTACTGTATTTTCAAAATTCTCGGCGCAATCGCCAATTCAAAAGCATACCAATTGGGCCTACCCTCGAGTAGTAAGACCCATTTCACTCGTTTTTTTTTAAACCTTTTGGGCCTCTTGAGAGAGTGTAAGACCCATCCCTTTGTACAAATTCAAACAGTGCGCTCACTGATAAAATCCTGGGCCTCTCCTTGAGCTGTAAGCCCCAAATCTTTCTTTTTCAAAGCACTTTCTCCTTTGATTTTGAAATATACTATTGTTTTCAATATTTCTGTGTTGAACAACTAACCAAACAACATGGAAGCTCTACAGCCGAGTAAGTGTTTATATGCTTTCATTTACCGTTTTCATATATACACATAACTGTATTGTGGGGCTGCTCACTATAAGTCTCCTTTCATAAACTCATATCAACTGTGTAATAATAGTATAGATATTTAGAGTATTCCCCGGCAACTACGTCTAGCACTAGGGAAAGCCGTTTCGACCACTCTTAGAAATAGACAAACTAGATCCCTCATAGGAGCACCAAATACAGTCTTCTCTTCGGCTGTTCTCCTTAGGAATTGTCAAGAAACTCTACTCCCCAGAGATGATCTCTTCTCCGTGAATTGCATCTCTTGAGTTTCTTCCAAATTCTCAAACTTTCCTGGCTTGATCTACTCTCTGTGAATAGCCTGTCTTGAACTTCTCGGGGTTTGGGGACCCACAGGCTTCCTAAAAGCACCCCCGCCTCCTCTTGGGCATTGTACAAGGACCCTTCGGCTTCTTAGAAGTTTTCACAGCCTCCTCTTGGGCATCATACAAAAGGGTCCATCGGCTTCTTAAAAGTTTCCAGCCTCCTCTTGGGCTTTGTACAAATTGTCCCGACGACCTCCTAGAGGTATAGGAACAGAAATTAGTCATCTTAATAGAACAGTCTTTCAAAAGAGTCTAGTTCCTCATACCAAAAGCATACTTTCTCTCAGCATAGTACAAAAGATGAAACGCTAGACTTGGACAGTCTGAAGCTTCTTGAATCTCAAAGACATTCTCAAGTACCCTACAAGCATAGGAAGAAACCCGGTCTCTCTCATGAGAGTTCCTCACACTTGGACCTGCGTTAGGATCTCAATAATCCTCAGCAGTAAGATAGCCTTCTCTTGGGCTTTGTACAATGATCTTCCCCAGCAGAGCTAATCTTTTCTTCCTCATATAAGAACTGATTTTCTCTTTTATCCAAAGCACTGAACCTGTCACTCAACTGAAACAGCGATCCCCTTTTTAAGCCTCTATCTCGGGCTTTGTACGAGATACAAAGACTCTCTTATTGAGTCAAATAACTTTTAGCCTCTACCTTGGGCTTCGTACGAGATACAAAGACTCCCTCGTTGGGTCAATCACTTTTAGCCTCCGTCTTGGGCTTCGTACAAGACACATACAAAAACACTCTCTTGTTGAGTATAAAAGATTCTCCTGTTGAGTCAACCCTTTTAGCCTCTCTCTCAGAATTCGTACGAGACACATAAAAACTCCCTCTTGTTGGGCCAATAGCCTCCTCTTAGGCTTTGTATAAGAAAACCCAGGTTGAGCCAATCAACCTTTTAGCATTAAAGTTGTGCCTCGTTCACAGTACAACTCCTTCCATCTAATCGCTGTAAGCGGCAAGCCTCTGGATTATTTACATCCACGCCACTGTCCCTCTTTTAGCATGAGAGATTCCTAAGGAAAGATGGCATTGCTCTACACTGAGTTAAAGTCTTCTCCTTTAGGTTAAAACCCCCTATAAAGGAAATTATGGCATTGCTAGGATCCACGTATCTCGGTTAAAGTAATTCTCCTTTATAATCAGTCACCTAACAGTTGTTACAAACATACCCCTTTAGAGGTGACAAATTCTCTCTAAAGACAACACCCTTTAGCTTCACATCTTGGGCTTTGAACAAGATACAAATCACCTTTAGCTTCACATCTTGGGCTTTGAACAAGATGTAGATCAACTTTCGCTTCACGTCTTGGGCTTTGAACAAGACACCAAAACACCCATTTCCTCCCATTTACGAACGCTCTGATTTCCCTGTTTCGGTAAATGGGAATACGTAGGCATAAGATTGAAAGAAAAATCTTAGCGAGCACAATAAACCAAAAAATTCAAATCCCATATCCTCAAGAATCCCAGACCTAAAATCCTACCAAAAGTCAATATTCTTTCAAAATAATCTGAGAGAGGCCCCCCCACATTGATCGCATCTGTAAAATAACGGTTTTGACTGTTTGACCTCAGTATGCAAGCAGGGTTAATTGGAGACATCTATTTCCCTTCCTTCATCAGCTTCAATAGGATAAAAAATGAATCGACCTGTAGTAAAACCCAAAGAGCGACAGTGCTTAAGAACCACGTCCAAAATCGCTCGCTACATCATGTCATGAAACAGAGTAGTCATTTTGGCGCCATTTTGATCTGCCAGTATGTCAATGTGTGGTAAGGAAAGTCTTCCTTTGGACTAGCCTTGTTCAGATCTCGGTAGTCGACACACATTCTGACTTTTCTGTCCTTTTTCGGAACTGGTACAATGTTGGCTAACCATTGAGGATATTCTGACGTAGCGAGGAAACCAGCGCCAATCTGTTTCTGTACCTCCTCTTTGATTTTTACAGCCATGTTACCGGCGGATATTCTAATCTTAATGGTAGATGATGTTCCACGATTCTGGTATCCAACCCCGGCATATCCTGATAGGACCAAGCGAATACATCGGGAAACTCTTTGAGAAGTTTCGTCAAACTTTCTTTGACAGTTGGACTGAGCAGTACCCCAATCTTGACTTCTTTTCTCTCTTGTTCCGATCCTAAGTTGACTGTTTCCAGCAACTCTTTGTGAGGCTCAATGGACCTTTCCTCTTGTCTGAGTAGTCGAGAGATCTCCTCTGGAATTTCATCATCATTTTCTTCTTCAGCCTCAAATACCGGGAACTCAAAGTTGGGAGAAGGCATTGGATCGTATGTTTCAACGGGGTTTAAAACAAGCAATCTGCATGACGTGATGATTTGTGTTTAGAAGAGATAGAGAGAATGCAAGAGTGTGTGCAGTGTATTTTTCTTTGAAAACTGCTTGTTTTTATTATTGAGTTGTTTTTTAGGATTACCATTTTCTGGAAAAAGTAAAAAGAGAAAACAGCAATTAATGCGGAAATTACAGAACGACGTTATTTTATTAATGAACAAGTTGATTCTTGAAACTACAGCCCTATAAAACAAAACTCTGTCGCTTTGGATAAAGCGAAGAGGGATATTTACAGAAAGTGAGCTCTATAAAAACATCGGTTTCACCTGGGCAAGGTGAAAGGTTAAAGTAAAGATGGCAGTTACTTAGACTTATGAACAATCTTCGGAACATCAACAGCAACCCATTGGCGGCGAACTCCTCGGTGAATCACAAAGTCTGGTACCTTCCTTGATTTGTCTTCAGAAATGACGCTGATTTCTGGTGGAGCTGGATCATTGGAATCTGTCTCCCAGGAAGAGTTATCGTAGGAGGATTCCTCAGTTGTATTTTGCATAGTATTTGTACTCTCAGTTGTATCTCTCCATCCAGTTGGCTGGATGTCTTCGATCCTGATACGAGAGCTTTCAGGAGCGGTGTACTTGACCTTGAAGTCGTATTTTCCACTCGGCTGTCCCAGGGTGTCCCACACTTCTTTAGAATTGGAGGAGTCGTCCCTCTCGATGACGTTGACCTCGGGAAAAGCATAGTTGATGAATTCTAGTCTGACAAACGTTGCGAATTCATCGTCGTACTGGGTATTTTCAGGATAACCTGGGTGTTGATCCCATGACATGGTGGGGACACAAGTATTCTTTTCAATGATGCTCAGCTGATTTTCATTGTTCGACTGACTTTCTTGCCCCAAGTCTCAGAGATACGGCTGCCAGATAGGCAAGCCATCCATTAGGCCATAATAGTCGTGGTCAAAGTTGTATTTCATCGGAGTGTCTTCCTCTAATGTATTTGGCGGAGCCCGACATCCTTCTGGATCACAATCTCCGTACATCATTTCGACGTCTGACCTCGGTATAAATCTCGGACTCTGTGTGGGATAGCAAAACGGACTCTGTGTTTTGCCCTGAGACGTATAACCGTCCTCGTTGAGATAGGACTTCCATTCTTCCTCCGTATCGGAGGAATCATCTTTATTGATGGTATGCACGTCTTGAGTCACTGGTTGAAGGATGCCTCCACTGTGGAAGAAGTTCTGAATGGGATGAAGACTTTCATCGTTAGCAGCTGTCTGGGTGTAGGTTGCAAAAAAACCAAGACCCTTCTTTGTTTTGTTATCTGTGGGAATGACAAGTTGTCCCCATCCTTTTGCATTATTATTTTCGATCACTTCGAGAGCATCTCTGTATGAGGAAATCGAGGTTCCTTTCTCTGATTGATTCTCATTGCTCACCGAAAGTGCTTGGAACTGAGTTACAACAGCCTCCTCGGGTTCTACACAAGTAGATAATGACAAGTTGCTCATGAGCAAGGCTTGTTCTCCACAAACTGTGACAAGTTGGACGTTCTGGATGAACTTTAGCTTTTGGTGGAGGGTAGAAGTGACCGCCCCAGCCTGATGTATCCAAGGTCTTCCTAATAAACAATTGTATGTTGCCCGGATGTCTATGACCTAGAAAGTGACTTGGAAAGTGTGAGGACCAATAGTTATGGGAAGGTCGACTTCGCCGATAACTGTTTTTCTGGATCCGTCAAATGCTTTGACGACGACCTCGCTGGTTCTCATCGGAGGTCCTTTGAATGATAATTGCATCAAAGTGGATTTCGGCATAACATTCAGGGCTGACCCTGTGTCTACTAGTATGTTGGCAAAAGCATCATCCTGGCAGTTGACTGTAATGTTGAGCGCCATGTTATGACGACGACCTTCTTCAGGTAATTCCTCATCACTAAATCCCAAGTTATTGCAGAAAGTGATTTTAGAGACAATGTTATCGAACTGTCTGATTGTTACATCCTGTTCTACAAAGGCTTGCTCCAAGACTTTCTGTAGAGCCTCTCTGCGGGCTTCAGAACTGAGTAAAAGTGATAGCACAGAGATCTTCGAAGGAGTTTGTAACAGTTGATCAACAATGTTGTATTCACTCTTTTGAATGAGCTTCAGCATCTCATCATTGTTTTTCGAAAGGTCGGGATTACGGGATTGACCGACTGGTGGATCGGGAACTTCTGTCTGAGGTTCCTTTTCTTTGCTGGGTTCTCCAACTCCTCTGTTGAAGATTCTACCACTCCGTGTTACTCGACTGATGTCTGTAATATTCACGACGGAGGGTAACGGAGTTTCCTTTCCATTCTCAATTGTTGTTGCACCGTATTTGTATGGGATAGCCTTAGTTGATTCATATGGTAGTGGTCCCGGTAGATAGATGACTATGGGAGCCTTATGATTTTTCTGACCATCGTATGTAATTTTGATCCGTTCCCGGTTGGGAACTCTCGATTCGTCAAGTAAAGGGATAATGGTACAAACATCCCTAGCCCTCTAATGATCAGAGATTACGAAAACGTCCTCGATTTGATCAGCAAAGTAGTTGACTGATCCAGAACTTGACCATGGTTGAATCTCTTTGCGGTCCAACTGACTTTGAAGGGCTGCTCGCACGAGGTAGCATCCTTGATTATCCACTGAGTAAACTTCACACCGCTCATAGTTGTGTAGTGGCACCTGGCCACATCTGCTTTGAATACAGTGTAACCTTACTATATCTGTTTCCATCGACCGAACATCTTGACTTTGATATCTAGTAGGATTCCCATTAGTGATACTGATTTGCTGGGTGTCTTCATCCATATAGATTAGAAGCCACCAGTGCTTCAACAAGTGCTGAAGTGTTTCTTGGACAAGGCCACATCCCTGATCGTCTTCGCAACCCGCTTTACAGCCCTGATAATCATGTGATACTAGGAACCCGAGCTGGACCTATTTAGCATGTAACTCCACCAGGCTGGTATTCATCAAGCGAATATCGAAGATTTGAATCATGTTGATTTTATAATGATTCCTATCATGGTAGTCTTGAATCCATCCAAGATCCATCTGACGCTGGAGGGCCTCTTGTACAAAAGAGCATCCCCGTTTGTTTATCGAGCAAGTCAGACAGGAACTGTAATCGTGTCATGGCAGATTATGATATTGGCTTTGCCTTGAGTGCCTTGCCACCAGGTTGAAATTCATCACACGGATATCGTGGTTTTGAATGATGTTGGAATTCGTATAAACCATGTTAACTCCACGAACTCGGTGCTCTTGGATCCATCCGAGATCCATCTGCTCCTATAGAGCTGATTGCACCACAGAACATCCTTGATTGCTTTTAGAGCAGATATCACACTGGTGATAATTATGAGGTGGCACATGGCCATATCCACTCTGTCTACATTGCATCTTGACCAAGTTGGCCCTCAATAAGAGTACATCATGAGTTTGATAGGTGTTGTTAGACTCTCCCTCTATCAAATTGACTGTAGCCTTCTCGTGTTGAGGCAGCAGGTTTGTGAGAACTTTAGGATTCGTATCTTTGAAAGATAAGACCTCGCTCCTAACAAGCTTTTTCACATCGAACTTGAAACTGAGACAACTCTCTATGTTATGCCCTGGTCCTCCTTGATGGTAAGGGCAAGTCTGACCCACCTTAAACCAAAAAGGCGGATTTTCTGGTACTGTAAGAGGAGACTTAGTCTGGACATGCCCCTTGGCCAGTAGTAACGAAAATAGTTCTGCGTACGATACGGGTATAGGATCAAATCTTGGTGGCCACCTTGTAAGGTTGTTGTTGTATTAAGGACGAGCCTGCTGAAGAGGCTGTTGTGTCCTTTGCTGAATTGCTGCGAATGCGGTTGACTTTGAGCAACCTGAGGTTAATACGTAGAACCAGGCACAGGGTTGATAGCAGGAGTTACAGCTGCTACTGGTTGGTACCGTCTCCTTTGCTTTCTGAGGGAGATATTCCCAATATCTTGCTCCTTTTTCTTAGGGAGAGCACTACCGTAATTTTTAGTACCGCTTGTCGACCCAGTGTCTTTGACTAGATGTCCTTCTCAAACGGCTTCCTCGAGACGCACTCCCATACCGACCATTTCGGTGAAGTCGCTGGGCGCACTGGCAACCATTTTGTCGTAGTAAAATGAGCTCAAGGTCTTTAAGAAAATCTTTGTCATCTCTTTTTCCTCAAGAGGTGGACAAATTCGAGCGGAAATTTCACGCCATCCCTGAGCATATTCCTTAAAGGTTTCCTTGTCCTTTTGCGACATTGATCTAAGTTGATCTCTGTCTGGTGCCATGTCCAAATTTTATTTATATTGTTGGACGAAGGAAGTGCCAAGATCTCTGAAAGTGCTAATCATAGCGCGGTTTAAACCCATGTACCATTTTAATGGGGCACCAGTTAAACTATCCTGAAAGTAGTGAATCAGTAGATCCTGGTTCTCTGTCTGAACTGACATTCGCCGAGCGTACATCACCAAATGGATTTGAGGGCAAGAGTTACCCTTGTAATTTTCAAAATCAGGTACTTAGAACTTGTGCAGGACTTTCACATTGGGGATCAAGCAAAGGTCTACGGCGTCCTTTCCAAATAAATCCTGACCGCAAATAGCCTGCAGTTCCTTCTGCATTTCCAGGAATTGCTCCTAGAATTCATCCATTCTATCGAACATACTTTCCTTTCTACTATAAGGTATATGTGGAATCTGTCCTTCCGGGACAGTGTGCACCACAGGGGGTGGTATCGTTACTACGGCAGTGAATCTTGGCGTTTCCCGAAGTTTGTAACCTTCAGGAGTCCTCATTATGCCTCGAGCATCCTCGCTTTCCCGAATTTTGTAACCTTCAGGCCCAGCGGCTTCTGCTATGATTCCCTGACCTTCAGTGATCAACGGAACATATCCTTCCGAGATAGAGTTAACATGCATGCCCCAGGGATGATCTTTCGGCATTTGATACCTAGGATCATACTTCTCCACTATGGGCGTTGAGGTGATCTCTGAGATCACAGTTCTTTGTATCTGAGCTTCTGCCATGGCTTGCATGTCATTACAAAGCTTTCTCATATACTCTCTCCGAGCGTCGATCTCTTCTTTCAACTCTCTATTCTCTTCCTTGAGATCATCCATCTTTTTCTGACTATTGGCCCGAGTATTGTACGAATGAGACAGTTTGACTCTAGAATTGAGACACAAACATGAGATTCGTAGGTAAGAAGAATAGATGACGTGAGAATGATGAATGCAATGATTATATTAATTTTTTTTTGTTTAATCAAAATAAACTTCGACAATTAGATTGCAAATATCAAACAGTGGGGACACCCGCATTTTATTGAATTCAAAGGATTGCGGAAATGGAAATACAGTAAATTACAAGTTGCGGAAACAGAAACCTAAGCTAATGGGTCCCGAGTCCTCTCTGAGGAGAACTCGGGTGCTGATTCTGGTACTTTCTTTTTCTTGGACTGAGGCTCTTGGACCGTTTTCGGGTTGTCATTCCTTTGCCAATTGAAAGGAGCGAGCAAATTCCTTTGGTCATCCTAATTTTCTATAGCATGTTGCTCCAAAATCTCAATTAGAGCATCCTTATCTTTCAGAAGTTGTTGTATTTTGGTACACTCCACATTGAGAATGCGGTACTTGTTCTTCCAAGTCCTCCATTCCTGTTGAACTTTGTTGAGAGTAACCTGAAGTTTTTTTCGTTTCAGTCATGAAGTACATGACAGATTCCCTTGGCAGAAGAACTCCGTGACGAGGATAAGGCATATTTAGCTTGAGAGCTCTAGTTTGTACCCACTGGAGATAAGGCTCCACCGAGACACAGTCTGGTTTTCCTAGAGACTCTCGTCCTTTCTTATGAACATGTTTCCGAGCGTGCACTATTTCCATCTTTAGTGCCCTGTCATTTTCTCCTTCCTTGAAGAAAAGACCTTCCAGATGAGCATTACGCGGGACATGCCTCATCGGGTATCCAAATTGACGACGAACTAAAACTCGATGATAATTGATTCCTCCCTTAGTTCCTATGAGGGGTATGTTGGGGAAGTTTCCACAACGGTCAATGATCCTGATCCCGTCATAAATCCTATTGTACCAATCTATATCAGAGTTGGTAAGAGACATGATTTTCTGCGACCAACGTAAGGCACTCTTATGATCCCAAAAAGCGGCAGACTTAGGCAAATGGGAGATAAACCATTTATATAGAAGGGGTACACAGCACGTGATCGTTCCTCCGCTGTATAAATTCCTTAAGTGTACAGAATGATACGTATCTGCGAGCAAGGTTGGTATGACGTTTCCAATGAGAAAAACCTTAAGGTGTTGATATCGACGAAGTTATCAATGTTGGGAAACAAAAATAACCCGTAGGTGAGCAAAACAAAGATGCTCTCGAAAGCAGTCACGTTCCATATACTAGCAAAGTACATAGCCTTCTTTACCAGAAACTTGGCTGGTAAACCTGGGATTCCTTCCTTGGTGGTCAAGTGAGTCCTGACTTCTGGTTCATCCAAATAAATTTCTCTTGCAATGGTCTGATCCTTTGGAATTTCTTCCAGTCCAAAAAAGGGAGCTTGATCAGTAATGGGTATACCAATCAGATGAGAATACTCCTCCAGCGTTAGTGCGAGCTGGTAATCTGCGAATGTGAAACAGTGATAGACCGGATCGTAAAACTGAATGAGTGCCTCTAGGATTCCTTCAATTACATGGACCCTTAACAGAGGTAGCAGACCTCCGTACTTGGCTCTAAAAGCGTCAGGTTTAGTGATCATCCTTGTTAATCCTCTCAAATCCTCTAGTTTTGGAACCTTGAAGGTATACCTGTGAGTTTTTCGTCTACCGAAATCCATGAGTGCAATCCTTTTATCTCTGACATTTGCAATCATTGTCTTAGTTTAATTTGAAAAAGAGAGACTAGAAGAGAAAATTTTTCTTTGCTTAATGTTTTTTTTTTAAATGAATGCATGAATGCAGCACACAAAAACATAGAAAAAACATGGGGTCAAAGGGTCGGTGTCATGAAGTCAAGGCTCTACCCATCTCAAAGGTTCATACTAGTGATTTTTGTACCTGTCTCTCAAAATCATTGATTCTTGTCGAGATAACATCAGCGGGCCGGGAACCGTGCTAGGTGATGTATTTCGAAGAATCTCAGAAGAGGGTAGTATCGCGTGACAACTATTTCCGATAGCTTCCGCACTACTGAAAGAGGTTTTTCCTAGGTGTATACTCAATCTTTCCACATGCGGCATTACACGCATTCCCATTAGCAGAAAAATAAACACAGATATCAATTAGGAAAAGAAGTATATATATATATATATATATATTTGTCCTAATGTCCTAGAGTTTTTAAGAGCTATGAATCCTATGATCCTAACAGAAAATGGCTCCCCGGCGGAGTCGTCATTCTGTGGTACCTTCCCAACTTAAAGGTTTTTGACCTAAGATCCTAGTGAGGGCCGATCCTAGCAATAATGACATTCCCCGATGGAACTTTCATTCGGTGATACCTTGTGAACCCAAGGACTAGTCCTAAGAGAAGGTTTCAACCAGAGAGATAAGAGAGACAAGATTCCTTTGTTTGGCCCCACGGTGGGCGCCAGTTTTCTGTAGCGAGTGATTTTGGACGTGGTTCTTAAGCACTGTCGCTCTGGGGTACTACAGGTCGATTCATTTTTTATCCTATTGAAGCTGATGAAGGAAGGGAAATAGATGTCTCCAACTAACCCTGCTTGCAAAATGAGTTTAAACAGTCAAAGTTGTTGGTTTACAGATGCGGTTTTAGTTCGCGGGCCTCTCTCTGCTTATTTTGTTCAGAACAAAATACCGGGGCTGTTCATGGGGAATTTTTTGGGATACTGCGCTAGATTGGATGGAGGTAGGGGACTTTGGGGTCTTTTGATTAGTGTGCTTGCTAAGATTCTTTTTTCAATCTTATGCCTACGTATTCCCGGGATAGGGAAATCAGAGCGATCGTAGTTCCTCCTATTCTATGGGAGGAAATGGTGTTTTGGTGTCTTGTTCAAAGCCCAAGACATGAAGCTAAAGGTGGTTTGTGTCTTGTTCAAAGCCCAAGATGTGAAGCTGAAGGGTCTATTTGTATCTTGTTCGAAGCCCAGGATGTGAAGCTAAAAGGGTGTTGACTTTTAGAGAGAATTTGTCATCTCTAAAGGGGAATATTTGGCCTGTTTGGCACGACTGTTGGGTGACTGATTATAAAGGAGAATTACTTTAACTGGGATATGCGAATCCATCAATGCCATAATTTCCTTTATAGGGGATTTTCAACCTGAAGGAGAAGACTTTAACTTAGTTTAGAGCAAAGATCTTTCCTTAGGAATTTCTCATGCTAAAAGAGGGATAGTGGCGTGGATGTAAATAATCCAGAGGCTTGCCGCTTACAGCAATTAGACGAGGGAAAAGGAGTTGTTGATGTTTGTATGCTGAGACTAAAGCATGATTTGATGCTAAAAGGCTGATTGAATCAAACGAGGATTTCTTTATACACAGCCTAAGAGGAGGCTATTGACCCAACAAGAGGATGCTTTTATATGTCTCGTACGAAGCCCGAGAGAGAGGCTGGAAGGGTTGACTCAATAAGAGAGTGCTTTTGTATGTGTCTTATACGAAGCCCAAGACGGAGGCTAAAGGTGTTTGACTCTATAAGAGAGTCTTTGTACCTCGTACGAACCCCGATATGGAGGCTAAATTGTTTGACCTAATAAGAGAGTCTTTTATCCTCAACAAGAGAGTGATTTGGTATATCGTACGAAGCCCGAGACGGAGGCTAAAAATGTTTGACTCAATAAGAGAGTGATTTGGTATCTCGTACGAAGCCCAAAATGGAGGCTAAAAATGTTTGACTCAACAAGAGAGTCTTTTATACTCAACAAGAGAGTGTTTTTATATGTGTCTTGTACGAAGCCCAAGACGGAGGCTAAAAGGGTTTGACTCAACAAGAGAGTATTTTATACTCACCAAGAGAGTGGTTTGTATCTCATACGAAGCCCGAGATGGAGGCTAAAAGAGGACTGACTCAACAAGAGAGTCTTTTATAATCAACAAGAAAGTGATTTGTATCTCGTACGAAGCCCGAGATGGAGGCTAAAAGAGGATTGACTTAACAAGAGAGTCTTTTATACTCAACAAGAGAGTGATTTGTATCTCGTACGAAGCCCGAGATGGAGGCTGTAAAGGTTTGCTCTGCTGGGGAGAATCATTGTACAAAGCCCAAGAGGAGGCTAGGGTTACTATTTCAGTTGAGTGACAGGTCCAGTATGTTGGTTAAAAGAGAAAATCAGTTCTAATATGGGTATTGTTGTAATCATGGATTTGATCTGAGGACCGGGATTATTTCCTGTTTTTTAAGGAAACGGAGAATCCGAAGGGTATTGAGACTGCCCAAGTCTAAGGGTGTTTTTTCCTATTATTGAAAGGAACTTGAGAATGTCTTCGAGACTCAAGGAGCTTAGACTGTCCAAGTCTAGAGTTTTATCTTTTGTACTATGCTTAAGAGAGATCCAGAGACAGTATGTTCACTGTAGGAAGATCTAGACTCTTTGAAAGACTGTTCTATTAAGATGACTAATTTTTATTCCTATACCTTCAAGAGGTCATCGGGACAATTTGTACGAAGCCCAAGAGGAGGCAAGAAAAACATTTAAGAAGCTGAAGGGAAAATTTGTACGAAGCCCAAGAGGAGGCTATCTTCTCGGAGGAAGAATCATTATACGAAGCCTAAGAGGAGGTTGTGAAAACTTCTAAGAAGCCGATGGGTCCTTGTACAACACCTAAGAGGAGGCGGGGATGCTTTTAGGAAGCCTGTGGGTCCTTGCACTAAGCCCAAGAGAAGGCTGATGAACAGTTCTAGAAGGGGTTTCACTTGGAACATTGGCCTTCTGTATATGAACTATTCAAGGGGGATATTTCTTAGATCTAGTTATCTAAAATTGTTGTAAAAGAAAATTCTCATGGTTTAGGTTATGTTGAAATATTCGGGAGAACGTCGGATGTAAGGAGACGAGGTTTTGTCTAGTTCTAGACATAGTTGTCGGGGAAACTCTAAATATCTATACTAGTATTACATAGTCGATATGAGTTTATGAAAGAAGACTTACAGTGAAACAGCCCCACAATACAGTTATATACATATGAAAGTGGTAAATGAAAACGGGTAAACACTTACTCGGTTGTAGAGCTTCCATGCTGTTTGGTTAGTTGTTCAACAAAGAAATTGAAAATAACAGTATGTTACAAAATCAAAGGAGAAAGTGCATTTGAAAAGGAAAATTGGGGCTTCCAGCTCAAGGAGAGGCCCAGGGTTTAATCAGTGATCGCACTGTCGTTTTGTACAGGGACTTATACAAGTGACCAAGGCCCAAGAAATATTTTCTGTACAAGGGGATGGGTCTTACACTCTCTCAAGAGGCCCTAAATGATTGAAAGTTGTAACACCCCAAAATTTGTCTTCTTGTTTTTGGCTAACTGGCTTATGTTTCTTTGCATTTCTTGCATTGGCATTTGTGCATAGCATTGGTTCTTAGCATGGGATCAAGGTACTTGGTTCATCTCAAAGGAGTTTCAAGCCTCATGGTTTGAGGGGGTTCATCATATCTTCATAAGATCAAGATTGGCAAAGGATTTCAAGGGAATTTTTCCCTCCTAACCAGAGGGACCAAATTAGGGCTTTGGTTCAAAAGAGTTTCTTGAGAAGACTTTGTGGATTCAAGCATGCTCTCATGGGTTCCCTATGCTCACAAGTGTTCATGGATGGAATCTTGGCTATTGGTTCATTGTGGAAGATGTTCAGTGGATCAGTTACTTGTGAAGTAAGCAAAAGTCAACTGTAAGGAGGAAAGTCAACCTTGGGATTTTGAGGTCCTCTTCATGATTTTTAATGTCTTGTGCCCTCATATGGACCTCAAATGTCAATATTCATGTCATTCATCAAGAATCAAGAGTTTGTGTAAAAGTTACTAAATATGGAAATGACCTATAATTTGAAACTTTCCATTTTTGGCAGTTTTTCCACCACATTCAACTTGACTTTTCATCATCAAAGAAGCTTCAAATGAATTTTCCTCAAACATGAAAGTTGAATATATTTCTCTCCCATTTCCAAAAAGTACTATAATGTCTCCATATCATTTGTGGTTCTCAAGTTATGATCAAGAGAAGACAAGGTGTTTTTGAGGTTTTCACATGTGCTCATTTTTTCCACCTTTGGCATTTTGGTTTAAAATGACTTGTAATCACCTCTAATGCTTCAAGTCACATTACAACATCCAAGTACACTCTACGAGGATCATTTTTTACCCTTGAACCAAGTGGATTCGTGCCATGTTTCTCACTTATTTCACAAAATGCATTTTTGCAAGATGGATCAAAACTCACAAACCAATCAACCACAAGGCTCAATTTCAATTCCATTGTGATCAGCAAGTGGAATGTGAGTGAATCATGCTGATTTCATGACCCATGCACGTGTGGATTAAGAGGTGCATGACAACTTGCATTTTTGCAAATCACCTTGGATGGCTTTTATCAAGGGATTAGCAAAACCCTAATCATGCTCAGAATGTTAACCAAGTCTATATAAGAAGGATCACACGCTCATTCACTCCTAATGCACTCATTCTTGCTCAGAATCTCATTTTTTCACCCAAACTTTCTCTCCTCGAAACTCATTCATTACAAGGGTTTCTGAAGATTTTTTTTTCATATTTGTGACCTACACACTTGGTAGAGTAAGAATATACCATTGTTTTGAGCTGAGAGCAAGGTTTTCAGCAAATGCATCTCAAGTTGGTTCACTTTCAAAATCCTAGATCCAGTCCATTTCAAGCCTTTATTTGCATTTATTTTGCAAATAGAGCTCAAAAGAGGAAGATCTGCAGCTTTTGGAAGGAATTCTTGGTGTAATTCGAGCTCTGCAACTTTCAGGTAAGCCTACTTTTCGCCATTATAGAACTTGATTTTATTGTGTGCATAATGATCTGTGATGTGTACTGAGCATGCTGATATATTTTGTTTTGGGTTTGGACATGTAACATGTGTGTATTTTGAGTTTGAAAGTTTTGGATCTAAACTTCTTCTCTTCTATTTGGCCTGTGTGTTGACTATTTGATGAGATAAATATGATATATGGAATCCTTGTTGAATTCTGGTCAAGATAGTATGCTCATGTTTGATTTCTGGGAAATTTTGTGAAACTCCACCGTGGGAGTCACCGGAGAAGGTGACCGGAGCTAGGGCTCCAGCACCTGGTTTTGATTCAGATGGCTGAGGGTTTCTTTTGGAGAAGACGTAATCTACACCGTCCATGCCTAGATCTAATGGTCCTTACTTTGCCACATCATTTAAATGAACGTATCTAATTGGTTTTGTTTATAATATGCATGTGTGCTAATCCACGTTTCTTATTGTGTTCATCATTTCCTAGCCTTTGATCTGGTGTAATAGTGTGTTTTGTTGACTTGATTTGAGACGTTGGATCAATCAGATGGCTTGTGTTAGTCCTATTTGTTGACTAAGTTCTATGTGAGGGTGTGTTGACTTCGCTGATGGGTCTTTTGACCTGGGCTTGATATCCACACCTCCCCCTTGAGCCCAGTTTGGTTTTGAACGTGTTTGGGCTACTATCTGAACCCCCATGTTTATTTCTTTCTTATTATTTCCTTAATTGTTGCATTTCCATTTTTAATTTTTAAAATTAGTTAAATGCATCCAAAAACCCCAAAAAAAATTCATGAAGCATGTTTAGGTTTTTATAAAATTTTGGCAAGTTTTATTTTCCATTTTTATTTTATTTTGTGCCTCTGAATTAATTGCATGATTAATTTCCTTTGTGAGTTGTCTCAATTGTGCACACTTGCTTGTTGATTTTATTTCTCATCATTGGTACATGATTTGCATTTCATTCTTTTTGCATACTTCAGAGGACACTTTGAGGTTCCTAAAAACATTTTTGTTTCATTTTAAAAAAATTTTCATATTGCATTTTAGTCCCTCTCCTTTACATATTGGTTCATGGTTCCTATGTGATCTTTACCTAATTGTTTGAGGTACTTAAACTTTGAATTTTGGTGTGATCTTTTGACATGTTGTTAGTCTCTGACTTAGGTCATTTGGGTTTTAATTTCACAATTTTTGAATGTCATTTGATATATGTTTGATTACTTGTGCTTAAGTGAATTATGCATGATCATCTCTTGACATCTCTTAACCCTAATTGTTATGCCATGCCTAATTGTTTGAATTACTTTGTGGTTTTTTGCATGAATATTTGATATGATGTTTACCCCTGGTTGAGGTCTCTTGTGACCAAGTTGTGCAATTTTTGGATCATGTTTGGGTATGCTTTGAGTGTTTGGACTTTGAGCTTCCTTTTGTGGACTTTCTTTGGTGCATGTGTTTCATGTTTTGCTCTTCCCTTGTACATGAGAATTGTTGATGATTGTTATGACCTTATTTCTGACTTGCTTTCATCTTCATCTTATACTTCTCATTTCATCTTGATGTGAAGTTCAATGGTGCTTAATTGTGCATTTCATACAAGTATGTTTGCATTCTTTCATGATTGCCTTTGCATGATTACTTGAGATGTTTTGCTTTGATCTTTGAGACTTGCTTGTTGGTGTGAGTTGGATATACTTGATATGATGTACTTGCTGCCTTATCTTGTTTCTTATCTCATCCTTCTCTTTCTCTTTCTTCTCTTTCACTCTCTTCCTCCCATGAATCTCAAGACTTGTTTAAGTCTTGGATTCTCTCCCTTTAGAGCTACCTAGTCCAACTTATTTTTTATTAAGCTTGGAGTAGGATTAGCATTAGGTTTTAGGTAGTCATCCCTCATAAGCCTCACTAACCATAGGTCATCCATGCATGACAACATTAGGACTCTTAGTTTCCCTTTAGAGTTTTCTTTTGGGTCTTCTCTCTTCTCATCTCAAAACTTCTTGAAAACACTTAATAAAGATAAAGTGTATTGCGCACGAGCCTTAAGCGTGGGGGATGAGAAATGAGGGGCTTCCTCTCATCTTTCTAGAGTGCTTAGCGGGCGTCCTGTCTTGGGACAATTCGTTAAGTATTCGTCCCTGTGCCCTAGACTTTGGTGCAATGCAAGTTATGAACAAACTTAAAAAACACTTCTGTCTAAAAAATACAAAACCAATTCAAATCTTTTTATCCTTCGGGATTGTTGGGTTTCAAGTTTCATTTTCAGTAAAGAGCTCGTCCCTCACGTAAAAAACACTTACCCATTCGTGGTCGTACCCACGAACTACATTATTGTAAGACCCGTAATTTTAAAATAAATAAATATTTTAAGATTATAGTATATTCGCACCTCGATAATATATTTTGGTCGAATTTAGATTTAAATAATTTTTATATAAGTAAATTCGATTTTTTTGGAATTTTATTTCATTAGTGGTTCACGATAGATATTTTCTAAAAATATTGATTTCAGTCTCTTTAGCGTTCGACAAATTAGCCGCCTTAATTTTTGGAAACAACCCATTTTTGTAAACGAAAATTTAATGATAGAATAATAAAATTATTGATGATAGAAATGGTAAAATAAAAATATTTTCTCCGTTTGAACTAAATTCCCGGTCTCTCCATTAAACGATAATTTTAACCGCTTAAAATTTTAAAATAGTCTCGGTTCTTAACGAAGTTTTATCAATGAAATCACAAAATTATTTCCGATAGAGTAATAAAAAAAAAAATAATAAAAAAATAATAAATTTCATTTTCTCGACCGATTTTTTTTATAGTATAGAATAATCGAGAAAAAGATTTTATTATAAAAAAAAATTATTTCGGGCATTTTTATTAGTGTCACATAACACCGAAAATTACACTAATGCGGTATACAATGATACGAAAGAAGATATGGCCGCCACCTTCATCATGAAATGATCAGAGGGATTGGACATGTGATAATTACTACTAACTAGTAGTTGAATTGTAATGTAAATAAGTTAACTAGTAATTGGGAGAAAATAGTATAAAGTTACTCGGTTATAAATACATAAGCTACTCACCTAAAGAAAAATAACAAGATACAACATTTACCTTACCTTCTTCCTCAACACCATTTTCTCTCTTGGAAGCTCACACAACTCACACATTTAATCAAGGTAGATTTTTTTCTTTCATATTCACTTAAATATATATGTATTATTACTTGACATCTTCCATAAATATAGTTTTTAATGTTAAAAATTATAATAACTATTATAACCAAATTTGGTGATTCGGAATTTTATAGCATTATAAAAAAAAATATTTGTGGTGGTGTTTATTATATTACAAAATTTACTGACTCATATTAGGTGATTATTATATTAAGTGGTGGTGTTGATTAAACAAGTAATAAAACGTTAGATATTTTATGAGTTAAAAAGTTTATAGGAGCATCTGGCAATTAATGAACCTAATAATTCTAATGGATAGGGACACTGAGTGTAGTGGTGACATATTAATCTATTAGGTATATAGAAACAATTACAAATAGGATAGCATAGGAGATTGTTACTACGTTAAAAACTAGAGGCATTTTTTTTAAATGAATTTTAATTAATGAACCATTCATGCTATTTGGAAAAAATGTAATTCCTTATAATAAATAATAAATAGATATAAATATTATAATATATTTAATGATAAAATATTACGTGACTTAGGGTTCAATAGTACGCGATTTGTGAACAGAGGCTATAACCGAAAAGCTCATGACGGTAAGGGCATCTCTCTATATCTAGATATTTTCTCGATAAAAAAAATATATATTTTGTATATATTTGCTTTGTACCTTCTTACTTGTTTATTTTGAAGGTGACTAATTGTGGAAGTGAATAAATGTTATATAAATATATTTGTGCAAAAAAATTTGATGCATGAGATAAATTATTACATATGATGTGTGGTGATGTTGACCATATGTTGAAATCGGGAATGATATGCTCATGCATTTCATGGTTACGTGGCTACCGGAGAGGAGTCACGAGGTGCACACCGGAGAGGTGGCACGGGGTGCGTGTCCAAGAGGGAACCACCTTATCCCGTTGTGGATCATTGAGTCTGATTGATGGTGTAGATACCCATCACCTTAGTGGCGCTAAATCATGATGCGATACCACGACCCTTTGCGGAGGGATTGATATTCCGGAATCATGTACATCGACATATAGACATTGCATTAGGAATGAGCCTTGATTATGCTATATGTATTATTGTTGTGAATGATTATATACATATGTTAGAATGAGATCTCTAGCCATGTATAATGTATTCTCTGTTTATGCTTGTTCTTCCACTCTTGTATATTTGTTATTTTCGGATTGATGACCCTTTCAGTGGATGTGTGGGCGAATACGCCAATAGATTATGACGCACACTGGACACGAGGAGATACCACCGTTGAAGACGACGGACTTCACCTTCCCTGAAGATTGGCCGGAGACATCCTGGGGGTTCAACCCGGCCCTAGGACAGGTCTCATATACCGGGAACGTATTGGAGACTACCACTGTAGCTGGCAGAGAGATCAAGACCACGTACTCTCGACAAGCCCTGACATTCCGGATCCCAACCTCCCAGATCATTTCCAGTTTCCTCTCAGGGGAAATAGATCGTTTTGGTTTGTTAACCTCCCTCTCAGCCCCACCTATACCCTCGTATCCCACAGCCAGGGGCGGGGAGCCCTTCTTTCATGATTTACACACGCCTCCCTTAGATTTAGGTATGTCTATAGGACCATACACGACGTTTACTCATGACATCTTCACCGTAGAGGAACCCCCTCTCATTGACCCAGTGCGCGTGCCGTAACTGGAGCCAGTCATAGGTGAGGTAGGAGACGACGACACTGAGGACCCCTCCGAGCACGACTTTGAGAGCGGAGATGACGAGGATGGTTCGGATCACACCCTGACGAGTGCGTGTAGTGGTTTGTGCGGAGCTGGGCCAGGTGGTTATTGCGGTTGTCGTTAGGCTTAGTTTAGGGAGTGTGTGACTGGTAGGAGTATTCAAGTATTGGATGGCGTGTGCCATAGGACTTTCACTACATGGTTAGAAGTTTTCTCCTTGGGGCAGCTCTCCTGTGTGAGTGTCTGCCGAGGACTTTTATTCTGTTGCTTTTGGATTGTATTATGACTTATCTACACTTCCTATCCTTTGACGCGTGGTCGTCTGTTTGTATAGTATATCTACGTAAAAGAAAAATATGGTTAAGCTAATCTCTTTTATAAAACATGTTGAGCTCTCGAAACACTAATAACTATAAATTATTGCTGTATTGTTTAAAAAAAAGACACTATTTTCATACGAAGGGAACCTTTAATGAAGTTATTAATGAAATTAATACCTTTTAAAAATACACTCTCGCTGTTAAAAATCGGGGTGTTACATTGTGGTATCAGAGCCAAGGTTAATCTTCTGGAGGGGATTGTGAGTTTAGTGTTCTAAGCTGGTTAAGTAAAGAATAAAAGCCTATAACCGTGTTTTAGGATCGTTAAGTTCTGACCTCTACTCACGATTTGAAAGTGAGATATTGGAAAATTCTCTTGAAACATGTGATGAGGATTATAATTGGGTGTTGGTTTTGTAGGAAAGATATGCCTCCAAGACGTGACAATACAAACCATCAGGTGGATCAAATGGCCCAAGCCATGGCTAATATGGCAGCTGCTGTCACCGCCCAAACTGCCCCTAAGAACCTTTGAGATTTGGAGAAGCGGGACAGAGAAATACGAGCTGGGGAATCAAAAGGATTGATTGATTTCCGTCATCACGATCCACCTAAATTTCATGGGGATGTTACTCCCGAGAAGGCTGATTTATGGGTACAAGAAATTGAGAAGATCTTTGAGGTAATCAATTGTCCTCCAGGCACAAAGGTGTTATATGCCACGTACCTCCTCTTAGGCGATGCAGAGTATTGGTGGAGAAGCACTAGATTGATGATGGAGGGCGCACAAGAAGAAGTAAATTGGGAAGCTTTTAAAACAAAGTTCTTAGACAAATACTTTCCCATAAGTGCGAGGACCAAATTAGGAGACGATTTCCTGAAACTTCGACAAGGGGCCATGACTGTAGGTGAGTACGCCGCCAAATTTGAAAACTTATCCAGGTATTTTCGATTCTTCCGGGAAGGAGTAGATGAAGGTTACATGTGTCATCGGTTCCAAGAAGGACTCAAGTACGAACTGCAAGACTCGGTGGTACCCTTAGGGATACAACGCTTTCAACCATTAGTGGAAAAATGCAGAGAGGTGGAGGACATGAAAAATAGGAGGGAAAATCGTGGGGCGGTCCAGAACTCTGGGGGACCTAATCGTCCAAATTCTCAGAGTCATGGACGTAACAAACAACATGCAAGGCCATACCAACGACCACACTATAATTATCGAGGACCTCAATGAACAGAAAACCATAACACCAGAGGAGGGGGAACTCAAGCTGCCTCAGGGGTACGTTGTTACCAATGTGGTGAAGTAGGGCATTATGCAAATGAATGTCCTAATAAGGGTCCTACATGCTTCAATTGCAACAAAAAGGGGCATATGGCAAAAGATTGCAGGGCTCCAAAGGTAGAGTTAGCTGTTAATGCTGCCAAAACCGTCCGACCATCAGCTAAAGGACGGGTGTATTGCATGAGTGCAGAAGGAGGGTCTCAGTCAAATAACTTGATTCAGGGGAACTGTGAAATTGGAGGTACAATTTTAACTGCACTTTTTGATTCTGGAGCAACGCATTCATTCATATCTAAGGATTGTGTTGATAGATTGAAAATGGTAGTAACCCCACTACCTTTTGACTTGGTAGTGTCTACCCCTGCCAAGGTCCTAACTGTGAACACTGCATGTTTATTATGTAAAGTAGTCGTTCAAGAGAGAGAATTTCTAGTTAATCTAATATGTTTACCCCTACAATCCCTCGAGATTATTCTCGGAATGGATTGGATGTCCTTCCATTATGTTATGTTAGATTGTGCTCGAAAGTTGGTTATTTTTCCCGAGCCGGGGGTTGTTAAATACCTATCAGCTAACCAACTCAAAGGTTCTCTAAAGACTGGAGCCTTTGACCTTTCAATACTTGCTAGTGCGGAGGTGATTGCGAAATTCAAGATTGAAGACATGTTAGTTACTCAAGACTTTCTGGATGTGTTCCCCAATGAGATTCCCGGTTTACCACCGGTAAGAGACATTGAATTCTTCATTTACTTACACCCAGGAACTGGACCCATTTCCACTGCACCTTATCGGATGGCACCAAAAGAACTCCAAGAGCTTAAGGAACAATTGGAAGACTTGCTGGAAAAAGGATTCATCAGGCAAAGTGTTTCCCCATGGGGAGCTCCAGTACTTTTAGTAAAGATGAAGGACGGGCGTTCTCGGCTATGTGTGGACTTCAGGCAACTTAACAAGGCAACCGTAAAGAATCGATATCCCTTACCTCGCATTGACGACTTGATGGATCAACTTAAAGGAGCATCCGTATTTTCTAAGATTGATCTGAAGTCCGGTTATCATCAGATTCGGGTAAGAGAAGAAGACATACCAAAGACTGCATTCAGGACTCGTTACGGCCATTATGAGTACCTAGTCATGCCGTTTGGAGTGACTAATGCGCCTGCTATTTTCATGGATTACATTAATCGAATTTTCCACCCATTTCTGGATAAATTCATCGTTGTATTCATTGATGATATTCTTGTTTACTCTCGAAGTAAAACGGAACACGAAGAACATCTGCGTCAAGTGTTGCAAATTCTGCGTGAGAAGAAATTATATGCTAATCCATCCAAATGTGAATTTTGGCTAGAAAAAGTAAATTTCTTGGGACATGTCATATCAAAGGACGGCATTGTTGTCGATCCAGCAAAAATTGAGACTATGCTCGCATGGAATCAGCCACCGACATAAGAAGTTTTGTAGGATTAGCCGGATACTATTGACGATTCATTGAGGGATTCGCAACGATAGTAGCTCCATTGACTCAACTAACTCGAAAGGATCAACCTTTTGCTTGGACTGAGAAATGTGAAGCTAATTTTCAATTATTAAAAAGGAAACTTACGACGTCGCCTATATTAATTCTGCCACAACCTGAGGAGCCATACGAAGTTTATTGTGATGCATCCCATCAAGGATTAGGATGTGTGTTGATGCAGCACCGGAAGGCGGTTGCATATGCTTCAAGACAATTGAAGATTCACGAAAGAAATTATCCCACTCATGACTTGGAACTTGCAGCAGTAGTTTTTGCGCTAAATATTTGGCGTCATTATCTTTATGAATGTACGTTCACGATATTTAGCGACCACAAGAGTTTGAAGTACTTGTTTGATCAGAAGGAATTGAACATGAGACAAAGGAGATGGATGGAAACCTTGAAGGACTATGATTTCACATTACAATATTACCCAGGAAAAGCAAACGTCGTGGCAGATGCGTTAAGTAGGAAGGGTATTCTTGCGACAACAACAATGATGGCCAAACAACAAGAGCTATGGGAGACATTTAGAGACATGCACCTAGATGTAGAGCTGGGACACGGAACTCTACAGTGTAGAATGATCAGAATTTCTAATGGGCTTTTGGAAGATATTCGAGACTGTCAAGACAATCCACTCTTAGAAGAGAAAAGGGAATTGATGGTACAAGGAAAGGCACCCGGTTTTAAAGTAGGACCAGATAATATCTTAAGGTGCAACGAACGAATTTGTGTACCCGATGTTGCAGAGATAAGGAAACTAATTTTAGAGGAGGCCCACAAGAGCAAATTAAGCATTCACCCTGGAGCAACAAAGATGTATAAGGATTTGAGGCAAAATTATTGGTGGCCAGGAATGAAGAAGGAGGTGGCATATTACGTAGCATCGTGTTTGACTTGCCAAAAAGCAAAGATAGAACACCAAAGG
This sequence comes from Lathyrus tuberosus, assembly GCA_022829125.1. Lineage (NCBI taxonomy): Eukaryota > Viridiplantae > Streptophyta > Magnoliopsida > Fabales > Fabaceae > Lathyrus > Lathyrus tuberosus. Next base: position 629,919 of record JALAZF010000308.1, on the reverse strand, counting down.
CCAGCAGGGATGTTGCAAACCTTAGATGTTCCTGAATGGAAGTGGGATAGTATTTCAATGGATTTTATCACTGGATTACCTAAAACTCGAAGAATGCATGACTCAATTTGGGTAATTGTCGACCGTCTGACCAAGTCTTCTCATTTCTTACCTGTGAGAACAACCTATAATGTAGCCAAGTTAACAGAAATTTATATTTCTGAGATTGTTAGACTACATGGGGTACCTTCTAGCATCGTGTCAGACCGAGACCCAAAGTTCACATCACATTTTTGGGGTTCGTTACACGAAGCACTTGGGACAAAACTGAGACTAAGTTCGGCATATCATCCACACACAGATGGGCAAACGGAATGAACGAACCAGTCATTGGAGGATCTGCTTCGGGCATGTGTATTGGATGATAGAGGAAGTTGGGACGATATACTACCTCTAATCGAATTCACCTACAACAACAGTTTCCATACTAGTATCGGAATGGCTCCATTTGAAGCGCTATATGGACGAAAATGTCAGACGCCAGAAAAGCTACGCTGACAAGATCGTCAGAAAAGCTACGCTGACAAAAGACGTAGACCATTGGATTTTGAAGAAGGAGACCACGTGTTCCTCCGTGTCACACCCACCACCGGGGTGGGGAGAGCAATCAAGACGCGAAAGTTAACTCCAAAGTTTATTGGGCCCTACCAAATAACTTCAAAAATTGGACCTGTGGCTTACCGAATTGCATTACCTCCCTTTCTATTTCGGATACATGATGTTTTTCATGTCTCCCAGCTACGAAAATACATTTCAGACCCTTCCCATGTAATCAAACCAGACACCATTCAACTTAAAGACAATTTGTCATTTGAAGTAATACCCGTTAGGATCGAGGATAGAAAGATGAAACTGTTGAGAAATAAGGAAATTTCGTTGGTTAAAATTATTTGGAACCAAGCCACTGGTGATGCAACTTGGAAACTTGAGAGTGCAATCCGAGAGAAATACCCGGATTTATTTACCGACCCATAGTTTCGAGGACGAAACTCTTTTAGGGGGATGTATTGTAAGACCCGTAATTTTAAAATAAATAAATGTTTTAAGATTATAGTATATTCGCACCTCGATAATATATTTTGGTCGAATTTAGATTTAAATAATTTTTATATAAGTAAATTCGATTTTTTTGTAATTTTATTTCATTAGTGGTTCACGATAGATATTTTCTAAAAATATCGATTTCAGTCTCTTTAGCGTTCGACAAATTAGCCGCCTTAATTTTTGGAAACAACCCATTTTTGTAAACGAAAATTTAATAATAGAATAATAAAATTATTGATGATAGAAATTGTAAAATAAAAATATTTTCTCCGTTTGAACTAAATTCCCGGTCTCTCCATTAAACGATAATTTTAACCGCTTAAAATTTTAAAATAGTCTCGGTTCTTAACGAAGTTTTATCAATGAAATCACAAAATTATTTCCGATAGAGTAATAAAAAAAAAAATAATAAATAAATAATAAATTTCATTTTCTCGACCAATTTTTTTTTATAGTATAGAATAATCGAGAAAAAGGTTTTATTATAAAAAAAAAATTATTTCGGGCATTTTTATCAGTGTCACATAACACCGGAAATTACACTAATGCGGTATACAATGATACGAAAGAAGATATGGCCGCCACCTTCATCATGAAATGATCAGAGGGATTGGACATGTAATAATTACTACTAACTAGTAGTTGAATTGTAATGTAAATAAGTTAACTAGTAATTGGGAGAAAATAGTATAAAGTTACTCGGTTATAAATACATAAGCTACTCACATAAAGAAAAATAACAAGATACTGCATATACCTTACCTTCTTCCTCAACACCATTTTCTCTCTTGGAAGCTCACACAACTCACACATTTAATCAAGGTAGATTTTTTTCTTTCATATTCACTTAAATATATATGTATTATTACTTGACATCTTCCATAAATATAGTTTTTAATGTTAAAAATTATAATAACTATTATAACAAAATTTGGTGATTCAGAATTTTATAGTATTATAAAAAAAAAAAAATTTGTTTTATGGTTAGAAACCATTGATGAGTAAAGCCAGGAGATTTAATTATGTTTTGAGAAATTTTTGGACTTAAGAATTAAATATGAGATTTCTTAAACTAATAATAATAATGATAATAATAATAACAATAATAAAATTTAAATTTCGTTGAGAATTATTAGAGTATTTTAGGAGGGGTCTATCTAAAAATATATTCAAAAAAAAATGCTATGGCTTTTCTGGTTAAACCTGCGTACTAAATAGCTAAATATTTTTCATGTATCATTTTTTAATAACTAGTTTTTTTACTGACTCATATTAGGTGATTATTATATTAAGTGGTGGTGTTGATTAAACAAGTAATAAAACGTTAGATATTTTATGAGTTAAAAAGTTTATAGGAGCATGTGGCAATTAATGAACCTAATAATTCTAATGGATAGGGACACTGAGTGTAGTGGTGACATATTAATCTATTAGGTATATAGAAACAATTACAAATAGGATAGCATAAGAGATTGTTACTACGTTAAAAACTAGAGGCGTTTTTTTTAAATGAATTTTAATTAATGAACCATTCATGCTATTTGGAAAAAATGTAATTCCTTATAATAAATAATAAATAGATATAAGTATTATAATATATTTAATGATAAAATATTACGTGACTTAGGGTTCAATAGTACGCGATTTGTGAACAGAGGCTATAACCGAAAAGCTCGTGACGGTAAGGGCATCTCTCTATTTCTAGATATTTTCTCGATAAAAAATATATATATTTTGTATATATTTGCTTTGTATCTTCTTACGTGTTTATTTTGAAGGTGACTAATTGTGGAAGTGAATAAATGTTATATAAATATATTTGTGCAAAAAAATTTGATGCATGAGATAAATTATTACATATGATGTGTGGTGATGTTGACCATATGTTGAAATGGGGAATGGTATGTTTATGCATTTCATGGTTACGTGGCTACCGGAGAGGAGTCACGAGGTGCACACCGGAGAGGTGGCACAGGGTGCATGTCCAAGAGGGAACCACCTTATCCCGTTGTGGATCATTAAGTCTGATTGATGGTGTAGATACCCATCACCTTAGTGGCGCTAAATCCTGATGCGATACCACGACCCTTTGCGGAGGGATTGATATTCTGGAATCATGTACATCGACATATAGACATTGCATTAGGAATGAGCCTTGATTATGCTATATGTATTATTGTTGTGAATGATTATATACATGTGTTAGAATGAGATCTCTAGCCATGTATAATGTATTCTCTGTTTATGCTTGTTCCTCCGCTCTTGTATATTTGTTATTTTCGGATTGATGACCCTTTCAGTGGATGTGTAGGCGAATACGCCAATAGATTATGACGCACCCCGGACACGAGGAGATACCACCGTTGAAGACGACGAACTTCACCTTCCTTGAAGATTGGGCGGAGACATCCTGGGGGTTCAACCCGGCCCTAGGACAGGTATCATATACCGGGAACGTATTGGAGACTACCACTGTAGCTGGCAGAGAGATCAAGACCACGTACTCTCGACGAGCCCTGACATTCCGGATCCCAACCTCCCAGATCATTTCCAGTTTCCTCTCAGGGGAAATAGATCATTTTAGTTTGTTAACCTCCCTCTCAGCCCCACCTATACCCTCGTATGCCACAGCCAGGGGCGGGGAGCCCTTCTTTCATGATTTACACACGCCTCCCTTAGATTTAGGTATGTCTATAGGACCATACACGACGTTTACTCGTGACATCTTCACCGTAGAGGAACCCCCTCTCATTGACCCAGTGCGCCTGCCGTCACTGGAGCCAGTCATGGGTGAGGTAGTAGACGACGGCACTGAGGACCCCTCCGAGCACGAGTTTGAGAGTGGAGATGACGAGGATGGTTCGGATCACACCCTGACGAGTGCGTGTAATGGTTTGTGCGGAGCTGGGCCAGGTGGTTATTGCGGTTGTCGTTAGGCTTAGTTTAGGGAGTGTGTGACTGACTGGTAGGAGTATTCTAGTATTGGATGGCGTGTGCCATAGGACTTTCACTACATGGTTAGAAGTTTTCTCCTTGGGGCAGCTCTCCTGTGTGAGTGTCTGCCGAGGACTTTTATTCTGTTGCTTTTGGATTGTATTATGACTTATCTACACTTCCTATCCTTTGACGCGTGGTCGTCTGTTTGTATAGTATATCTACGTAAAAGAAAAATATGGTTAAGCTAATCTCTTTTATAAAACATGTTGAGCTCTCGAAACACTAATAACTATAAATTATTGCTGTATTGTTTTAAAAAAAAATTAAAAGACACTATTTTCATACGAAGGGAACCTTTAATGAAGTTATTAATGAAATTAATACCTTTACAAAATACACTCTCGCTGTTAAAAATCGGGGTGTTACAAGCTCTGATTCCTCTCTCTCGTTCGATTGAGGATATGTAGGCACAAGACAGCGATAGTCTTGGCGAGCAACCTTCCCCCATAGTTCCCGTCCGAACTACGTTGACTTTGACTTTCCCATTGCACTGAGGGAGTACGTAGGGCTATGGCATCGAATATGTCCCACCGAGTCCGTCTTAGTCACCCTCATCCCCGTTTTCTTTTGTTCAACCATAGATAGTAGGACAGCTCACCCTTCGTTTAGACAACAAGCGTGGATCCCATCGAGTACGATGGATGCGTGTGGTACTAACACCTTCCCCTCGCATAACCGACTCCCGAACCCGGACTATGGTTGCGATGACCATGTCTTTCCCCCTTTCTCTTCAGGTTTATGCAGTGTTTCCTTTCCCTCTCTCGGGATAAATACATATTACTGGCGACTCTGTGTCTTCTGCGCCACTCTCGCGTTTGTACCGTTGGATGCGAATCTTTCGGGAGCGACAGCTGGCGACTCTGCTTGGGACTCTGGTTGACCTCTTGCTGGTCCATCCCCTTTAGCGAGTCGATCCTGGCGCTTGTTTGTTTTCGTTGGGTGTTTATTTGTTGTGCTTTATTATGTTGTATATTACTATTTTACAACTTTTATTCCATTGCATTTTATTTTATTACTGTCATACTGGATATTGCTGTGCTGTGCTGGCTGGTTTCTATTTGGCAGGTTGGGTTGTTCTGAGAGATAAGCCCAATACCCAGGCTTGAGTACACCCTAGGACTAGAGTGGAAAGTAGTGGGACCTACGTGCCAGCTTGTTGCGTTTGTGTGTTCACGAAATTCACAACCAGACGAGGCTATCTTGTTGCGCATGTTAGGGTGTTGATCTAGAGAGCTGTCGACTCTGGTGACCGTTTCTTCGATACCTCAGTTGCGCCTCTCCTCCCGAGATGTGACAGTGGCAGACCACGTTCTGTGGCAAACCCATTGCACTTGTCGATCCGAGGACCCAATGCTGAGGGACTCGCATAGGATGACCTTATTTTTTAGGGGAATCAGTTGAGGTCTCCTCGATTGATGATGATGCTAAACCAAAAATGGTGAACGTATTATCATTTCTCGACCTGAGAGCCCGTGATATTGAGGATCCTCGCCTTTCTAGAACCCACATGTGAGAAGGGATGGGTGTTTGCAGGTCTGCAGGTAACCAAAACCTTCAACCTACCCGGTTTTTTGGATTTCTCATCAGTGTTTATCTGGGTTTCTGGTTATCTCAGTGATTTGGTATTCTGGAATTCTGGTTTTCTGGGTTGTGGTTCTCGTTCAGTTAACAGCACAGCACATCCAGCAGTGATGCCTTGATCCCATGCTTGCATGTGCATATCATTTTTCTTGCATTCTAACATGTTTGACATTTTTCAGGGCTTGCATCTTACTCTTGATTCCGGTTTTCTGAAGTTGCCTTGATATGGATGTCCAGAGAAAGAAGACTGTTGCTTATTCGTTCCCAGACCCGACCTTAACGTTGATCCATAAGCTGATTAGTATGGCTGGTCCCGGAGTTCGTACAGAGTTCAGTGGAGAGTATGGAAGACTTCTGAAGTTTGTCTACAGTATCTCTAAGTATGAGAAGGATTCCATTCATACACTTCTTCAGTTTTATGACCCGTCTTTGCGTTGTTTCACTTTCCCAGACTATATCTTGGCTCCAACGTTGGAGGAGTTCTCATTTATTTTGGGAATCCCCATCAGGCATGACATAGTACTGGTGTAGCCACTCTGAGCAATAATATTGTGGAGAAACAAGGAGCTAAGAGTTTCTTATTAAAGTTCTTGTTTGATCAAGCTTGCATACATATTAAGGAAAAGAATTGGACTGCTTTCCAAGCTATTCTGGCTATGTGCATCTATGGGATTGTCCTGTTTCCCAATATTCCTGATCTGGTGGATATGCATGCTGTCAGAATCTTTATTTCAAAGAATCCTATACCTACCTTGCTAGGTGATGTGTATCACTCAGTCCACTACAAGAATGAAAATAGGCGTGGAAAAACTGTGAGTTGCTGTGCACCATTCTTATCTACTTGGTTTCTGAGTCATCTACCCGAAGCTGGCGCTTTCGTTAATACGAGAGATTCTATGAAGTGGTCAAAGAGGTTAATGGGCATGACTGCTGACAACATTGTTTGGTTCAACCAGGACTTGTTAGGGATGGAGATTATTTGCAAGTGCGGAGAATTCCCTAATGTACCGTTGATAGGGAGAAAAGGTTGAATTAACTATAATCCTTCCATTGTTATCAGGCAGTTTGGTTATCCTTTGAGAGGTCCACCTAAAGAGCGAGATATCAGAGAGTCCTTATTCTTCAATGGTACTGGGGATCAAGAAGTGATAAGAAAGGTTGTGAATGCTTGGAAGCAGGTGACCAAGAAGGGAAAAACTTCATTCGGGAAATGTAATAACTGGGCTTTTCCTTCCTATGAATAGTGGATTAAGAAAAGAACAGAAGATGAGCTTCTTCCCTTCCCGGTGGAACCACCTTTGTATCCTTTGATGATCGAGGCTCCCACAACTGTTGATATAGAAAAGTATGATAAGTTATGGGCTGAGAATGAGAAACTCCGAGAGGAGAATCGTGAGCTGGGCAGAGAGATTGGTCAGTTGAAGCACGAAAAAGGCGAAGCTATCCATGTTTCCAGGTTGAAGTCAGAACTTTTGGCGGTGAAAGAGAAAGAATTGTCTAAAGAAGCCATGGCCAGAGAGAAAGTGGCTCAAGCGTTGAAAGGTGTTAGCAAGGTCCTTTCGTCCAAAACGAAAGAATTAGCTTATGCTATGTCAAGAATTCACAAGTTCCGTGGCCGTCGGAATACAGCAATTACTTCCAACAGGTTGAAAGAGGACAAGTATCTGGTGCAGATTGAAGGTTTGAGGACAAAGCTTCGGGAAAAGGATAAGGAGATTTTATCAGGGATCTTTGAGAGGAGAGCAATTGAGGAGAAGCTCAAGGAAACCATGGCAGATATGGAACAACTGAAGATCAAAGCCGAAGTGAAAAGAGCTAGAAGCAAAGGTCCAAGTTCAGGTGGAGCTTCTGGAGAAGATGATTGGGAATTACATAGTCGTTATTTAACAGGGATCTTGCACAGGAGGGATCTTTTGATTCAGGAGTTGATTCAGAGACCAGAGCATCCTAATACCAAGAAGCTTCTCAAGGAAGTGCAGAGTTGGTGCAAAAAGAATGACGAATGAGGAATTCTAGCACGGATGAGTCTTGATGATATGCCTTAGTTTCCTTGCTGTTGTTTTCTTTGTATTTCCGGGATCACCGCCAGGCTTGTTGGTCGGGGTCTTTATTTATGCTTATTCAGACTTGTGTTGTAACAGATGCTTATTCTCTTTATACGATCAGGAATTCAGTTCTATTCTGTTGTTAAAACTGGAATCAAGGGATAGATCGCCTTGATAATGTTCATACATGTTTGCATTTGCATAATCATCTCATTTTGCATAGCAGGTTATCTTGGATTCTCTGGTTTTCTTATGTTAACTCTTTTTTCAGTCAGGATTGATCAACCAACTCATCGGTATTCTACCAGGCTTAATCAAAGTAGAGTGATGGACAAAGTTCAGGCAGACATGGCAGCTATGCAAGCTCGCATCGATCAGTTCATGGAGATGATGCAAGGTGTGGTACAGAGCCAGAATGAATTCAGAACTCTTGTTCAGCCTTTAGTGGCATAGGTTGATGAAATGGTATCTTACACGGTGGTCTTCTTAACCGTAATATCCCTCCGGGCGGAGGTGGTGCTGGTGGACAGGGTGGGATTCCTTCAGTGGTTGGAGAAGTAAGTACTATTCGAGCTATTCATGGCCCTCGTTTTGAGGATCAACAGGATGATGTGTTTTCAGTCAGAAGCTTGGACGTTGGTCTTCCTGTGGTCAGTGATGAGAGGATCCGTTTAATCGAGGCGCAACTGAAAGGGGTTGTGAAACAGGATGATCTGGGAATAGATTTGGATGACCTGGGGTTGGTCCCTAATATTGTCATTCCGCACAAGATTCAGATTCCTACACTGGAGAAGTATAATGGTTCTACCTGCCCGAGAACTCATGTAAAGGCAAATACCAGGAAGATGGCTGCCCATGCCAAGGACGAAAAGCTAATGATGCACTTTTTCCAAGACAGCCTGTCTGGCGCGTCTCTGGAGTGGTATATGGCGCTGGAAAATAGAGATGTTTGTACTTGGAGAGAGCTAGCTGCAGCTTTTATCAAGCATTACCAGTACAACACAGACATGGCTCCTAACAGAACTCAGCTGTTGAGCATGTCCCAGGAAAATGATGAAAGTTTCAAAGAATACGCGCAAAGGTGGCGTGAATTGGCGGCTAGGGTACAACCACCAATGCTGGAGAAGGAAATGTTGGATATGTTTATGGACATACTGCCTAAGCACTATTATGAAAAGCTGTTGCCTTGCTCACTAGGCAAGTTTGCAGATATGATTGCAATCGGACAGAAGGTAGAGGTTGGAATTAAGGCTGGAAAAGTTTCTAGTGGTGATGGATCGTCCTCCGGGCATGGAAAGAAGCCTTTTGATGGTTATAAGAAGAAAGGAGAGGCCAACGCTGTATCATATTACAAGGGAAAAGGGAAACAGCGCCAGAACAGTAATCAACAAGTAGCATCGGTAACTATCCCAGCAACGTTACCTCCACCACTGCAACAAAGAAGTAATGCTAATCAGAACAGGCAGTAGGGCCAGTATCAGAATAGACAAAGAAATGCAGAGAGGCATTTTGAGCAACCATCGATGTCATATGCACAGTTATTGCAACATTTGCCGCAGTTGCGTCTAGTTGAGCTCCGTACCCTGGCTCCACCAACAGGGGAACTCCCATGAGGCTACGATGCTAACGCACACTGCGATTTTCACTCTGGTGCTCTGGGGGATACTATGGAGAAGTGTAGTGCATTTCATCACAAGGTGCAAGACCTTGTGGACTCCAAGGCTATCAATTTCTCGAATGACGGGCCCAATGTTATTCAAAATCCGATGCCTAATCACAATGGGGCGAGGGTGAATGCGATAATTGAGGACTGTGAAGCTTTGAATTTGATCATGGATGTTGAGAAGCTGAAGACTCCGCTGGATGTGGTTAAAAACAAGTTATTGAAGGGTGGCGTCTATCCGGGTTGTGATAAGAATTGTTCAGATTGTTTGACGAAGGATAATGGTTGTGATTCGTTGAAGATGGGTATCCAGAATCTGATTGATGAGGGTTGCTTACAGTTTAACAGAGGTAATCAGCAAGAAGAGGCTGTTAGTGAGAAGGTTGCTACTATCACCATTCCGTTCAAAATAATTACTATTTCTGGTCCGGTAAGGCCATCTACAGTCGTCATTACAAGGGCTGGACCTATTCCGTATGAGAGCTCTAAGGCTATTCCATGGAATTACGGCGCAGAGGTGTTCGTTAATGGACAAAAGCAGGAATTAATGACTACTTCACCAGTGGGTACTAGTTCAGAAGCTAAAGCTGAGACAGGTGCTATAACTAGAAGTGGCTGAGTGCTTACTCCTGTTAATGATCAACCCGGTACTCCTAGACAAGATAAGGGAAAACTGGTAATGGATGGTTCTGTTCAGACTCCAGTGATTATTGATTCTACGGTGAAGCCGGTTGGTGATGCTTTTTCTGAAGATGTCGAAGAGTTTATGAGACTCATCCGGAAAAGTGATTACAATATTATAGACCAGTTACATCAAACCCCGTCAAAGATTTCCATTATGTCGTTGCTATTGTGTTCTGAAGCTCATAGGAATTCTCTTCTGAAAATTTTGAATGCGGCATATGTGCCCCAAGAGATATCTGTTAACCAGTTGGAAGGGGTCGTGGCGCACGTGAATGCGGGTAATGGTTTGGGATTCACAGATCTGGATTTGACTCCTGCTGGGAGGAATCATAACAATGCCCTGCATATTTCGATTGAGTGCCATGGCTAACTGATGTCACATGTGTTGGTTGATACTGGATCATCGTTGAATGTATTGCCGAAGAAAGTATTAATGAAGTTAGATACCAGTGGACTTATTTGTACACCAAGCGACTTGGTGGTGCGAGCTTTTGATGGCTCGAAGAGATCTGTCTTTGGTGAGATTGTGCTCCCGATCAAGGTCGGGCCGGAAATCTTTGATGCAATATTTTATATAATGGATATTCAGCCAGCATACAGCTGTCTGTTGGGTCATCCTTGGATCCATGGTGCAGGCGCTGTAACCTCCATTTTGCATCAAAAGCTGAAATACATGGTAGATGGTCACGTGGTGACAGTGTGCGGAGAGGAAGACATCATGATTAGTTAGCTGTCAACCTTTAAATACGTAGAAGTGGATGGTGAAATCCATGAGACGCTGTGTCAAGGGTTTGAAAAAGTGAAGGTTTCTGAGGAGGTTGTTCAGTCTGAAGCTATAGAGTAGCCTGCAGTGGCAGATCAACCTGAGGTTTCCATGTCTTCTTTTAAAGACGACAAAGCTGTGGTTGAGGCTGGTAGCTCACAAAGGTGGGGCCAAGTGGTTGAAGTTCAGGAGAAGAGGGATACTTATGGATTGGGATACAAGCCACCCAGAAGATCTAGGGATCCTCCCAAGTTCTATGGGCCAGTCCGTTTCACCAGCGCCGGAGTTTTCTTCGACAGAGTTAACGCCATTGAGGAAGAAGGGGACAGTGATTGTGATATGGATAGCTGGATCCGCCCTTGCGTCCCAGGAGAAAGTCCGTGCAACTGGTCTTCTGAAAAAGCCATTCAAGTGACTAGCTTCGAGTAATTGCTTTGTTTTCCTATTATGTTAATCCTGCGTTCTGCCCAAGACGTAGTGATTTTATTTGTAGGGCTTTTAACTGTTGCATGTTTTGCTTTATCATCAATAAAGGACTTTTCACACTCAAAATATTTTGATCTCTGTCTTTCTGTTTTATTTTTATGCATTGAAAACCCACATCAAAATGGCAATGTGTTTCTTTTGTTGCATACATAATAAAACATACCTCATCAATCATGCAGGTTTCTTTGTTCAGATGACACCGATCATGACTCAGCTATAGCTTGGTATGACTTTGATAATCCAATCTATCAGGCTGAAGAAGAGACTGACGAAGATTGTGAACTGCCCGAAGAGTTGGCCAGACTGTTATAGCAAGAGGAGAAAGTCATCCTACCTCATTAGGAGGAAATTGAGATTGTGAATCTGGGAACCGAGGACGCCAGAAAGGAAGTAAGGATAGGGGCTGCATTGGAAGACAGTGTCAAGGGAAGATTGATTGAAATGCTCTGTGAGTATGTGGACATCTTCGCCTGGTCTTACCAAGACATGCCTGGGCTCGATACTGATATTTTTGTACATCGGCTACCATTTAAAGAAGGTTGTTTTCCGGTCAAACAAAAGTTGAGAAGAACTAAACCGGAGATGTCTGTCAAAATCAAGGAAGAGGTTCAGAAACAGCTAGATGCCGGTTTTCTTGCCGTAACAAATTATCCTCCATGGGTTGCTAACATCGTGCTTGTACCTAAGAAGGATAGGAAGGTCAGGATGTGTGTTGATTACAGGGATTTGAACAGAGCAAGCCCAAAGGACGATTTCCCGCTCCCCCACATTGACGTGTTAGTTGATAATACTGCTCAGTATTCGGTGTTTTCCTTCATGGATGGTTTCTCTGGGTATAACCAAATCAAGATGGCCCCAGAGGACATGGAGAAAACAACGTTCATAACACCGTGGGGAAATTTCTGCTACAAAGTGATGCCCTTTGGATTGAAAAATGCAGGGGCAACCTATCAGCGGGTGATGGTGACTCTCTTTCATGATATGATTCATAAGGAGATTGAGGTCTATGTTGATGACATGATTGCGAAGTCACAGACGGAAGAAGAGCATCTAGTGAATCTTCAGAAGCTATTTGAAAGATTGGGAAAATTTAGATTGAGGTTGAATCCAAACAAATGCACCTTCGGGGTGAGATCAGGAAAATTGCTGGGGTTTATTGTTAGTGAAAAAGGTATCGAGGTTGATCCTGCTAAGGTAAAAGCCATACAAGAAATGCCTGTGCCGAAAACAGAAAAAGAGGTTTGTGGTTTCTTGGGGAGATTAAACTACATTGCTAGGTTCATCTCGCATCTCACAGCCACGTGTGAACCAATCTTCAAGTTATTAAGAAAAGATCAAGCGGTCAGGTGGAATGAAAATTGTCAAAAGGCATTCGAAAGGATTAAAGAATATTTACAGGAACCTCCGGTTCTTATGCCACCAGTGCCAGGGCGACCTTTGATTATGTATCTCACAGTTCTTGAGAATTCAATGGGTTGTGTGCTCGGTCAACAGGACGAGTCAGGTAGAAAGGAGCACGCCATCTACTACCTGAGTAAAATGTTTACTGATTGCGAGTCAAGGTACTCGATGTTGGAGAAAACATGTTGTGCACTCGCTTGGGCTGCTAAGCGTTTGAGGCAGTATATGTTAAACCATACAACCCTTTTGATTTCGAAGATGGATCCGATCAAGTATGTGTTTAAGAAGCAAGCACTTTCTGGTAGAATAGCCCGTTGGCAGATGGTTCTGACGGAATACGATATTCAGTATGTGCCATTAAGGGAAGTGTTTTGTCATAATATCTTGCCGAACAACCAATTGAGGATTATCAACCGATGAAGTTTGAATTTCTGGATTAGCATATCATGTATCTGAAGATGAAGGATTGTGAAGAACCTTTGCCTGATGAAGGACCTGAGATTGGATCTCAGTGGAAGATGGTTTTTGATGGGCCTGTTAATTCATATGGTAACGGAATCGGGGCAATCATTACGACTCCTAAGGGCTCTCATATACCCTTCACTGCCCGATTAGCGTTCATATGCACCAACAATGAGGCAGAGTATGAAGCATGCATCATGGGGTTAGAGGAAGCAATTGATTTGAGAATCAAGAACCTTGATGTTTATGGTGATTCTGCGTTGGTGGTCAATCAGATTACAGGTGAATGGGAGACTCGTCAAGCGAATCTTGTTCCGTACAACAACTATTCCAGAAGGTTGTTACCTTTCTTTAACAGAGTAGACTTCCATCACATTCCCCGGGAATAAAATCAGATGGCTGATGCGTTGGCAACGTTGTCATCCATGTATCAAGTGAATCGTTGGAATGAAACTCCTTCAATCAGAATCATGCGCTTGGACAGACCTGCTTTTGTATTTGCGGTTGAAGGAGTATCAGATGGCAAGCCTTGGTATCATGATATCAAAGTCTTTTTGAAGAGTCAGGAATACCCAGCTGGGGCATCTTCCAAGGATAAAAAGACATTGAGGAGGTTATCAGGAAACTTCTTTTTCAACAAAGACGATGTGTTATACAAGAGAAACTTTGACATGGTCTTGCTACGTTGTGTTGATGAACACGAGGCAGGCCTGTTAATGGAAGAAGTTCACGAAGGTTCCTTCGGTACTCATGCCAATGGGCATGCTATGGCAAGAAAATTGTTAAGAGCGGGGTATTATTGGATGACTATGGAGTCTGAGTGTTTCAAATACGCCCGAAAATGTCATAAATTCCAGATTTATGCTGATAAGGTGCACGTACCGCCTACTCCTCTGAATGTTTTGTCGTCACCTTGGCCTTTTTCCATGTGGGGAATTGACATGATTGGGAAGATCGAGCCGACTACTTCGAATGGACATCGTTTTATCCTGGTAGCCATTGATTATTTCACGAAGTGGGTGGAAGCAGCATCGTATGCCAACGTCACCAGACAAGTGGTAGCCCGGTTTATTAAGAAGGACATCATCTGCCAGTATGGAGTCCCAAAAAGGATCATTACTAACAATGGTTCAAATCTGAACAATAAGATGATGAAGGAGCTATGCCAGAGCTTTAAGATTGAGCATCACAATTCTTCTCCCTATCGCCCGAAGATGAATGGGGTTGTTGAAGCGGCTAATAAGAATATAAAGAAGATTGTCCAGAAGATGGTAGTAACCTATAAGGACTGGCATGAGATGTTTCCTTACGCTTTGCACGGATATCGTACTTTGGTACGCACATCAACTGGGGTAACCCCTTTCTCACTAGTGTATGGCATGGAAGCAGTTCTGCCATTAGAAGTTGAGATTCCTTCTTTGAGAATTCTGACAGACGTGAAGCTTGATGAAGCTGAGTGGGTGCGTTCCCAGCTGAATGAACTGAACCTCATTGAAGAGAAGAGATTGAAAGCCATTCCGCATGGCCGGTTGTATCAGAGCAGAATGAAGAAAGCATTTGATCAGAAAGTGTGTCCTCGGTGTTTCCAAACTGGTGAAATAGTCCTGAAAAGGATCACTCCTCCTCAAACAGATCACAGGGGCAAGTGGACTCCGAATTACGAAGGGCCATATGTGGTAAGACAGGTCTTCTCTGGTGGAGCCTTATTACTCTCAACTATGGATGGCGAAGATTTTACGTCCCCTGTGAACGCGGATGTAGTCAAAAAATACTTTGCACAAAGAAAGACCCGCTGGGCATAAAAAGAAGGTCCAGGCAAAAATGGGGCATCCTGGCGAACCATAAAAAGAAAAGGTTCGTGCAAAAATTAGGGATAAAAAGGAAAAAGAAATAAACCCCCAAGGTTGAAAACCCGAAAAGGCAACTTTGGCAAAAATGGTTATCCCGGTGGATTGAAAACCCGAAAAGGGCGATCCAGGCAAAAGTTAGGGATTTAAAAGCAAAGGCTACGATTCGTGTTTGATCTGTGATCGCTATTCACACTTGGAAAATTCAAAGGAAAGGAATCAGTCCAGTCAGTCATCTTCGAAGGCCAAAGTATCTGTAGATAAACAAGTCATATGGGTTATAGCTGAGTCGAGTCATGGTGGATGCCTGTTCCCCACATTGCCGACATGTGTATTTTCTTTTACTTTTTGCGCAATTACCCCTTTCCAGGAATTGCTTCCAAATATAAATGCCTATTTACAGGCTGATCATTCAATAAAGTTTGCATTTTAGTTAAAGAGCTTTTGTTTATTATTTTACCTATTTTGTTTGTGAAAATGTCCGATATTTTTGATAAACATTACATGCTAAAATGTTAAGCTCTGTGAAACGAGTTGGAAAACAGTGGCAATTACTTAGGCGTTAGTCACTATGATGATAATCAAAGTAATCATTTTGCACATAGACCTTTCTGTTGGTTTTGCAGGATAACAGGTGCACCTCCCCAGTAGAGCTGCTCCCATCAACTTTAAAGTCTGATCGTCCTCAACAGTTTATTACTCCCCCCAGTCCGAGTATTGAGGATCGTCTTCCCCAACGGAGTATAAAGAAGTAATTCCCCGAGCGGAGTATTGAGGATCGTCCCCCTCAGCAGGATATAAGAGGTTTATCCCCCAGCTAGAGTCGTGATTTGGCTCCCCTTTTTCCCCGACAAGTAGCCAGAAATTGTCATTTCTGCAGCCTCTCCAGCAAGAGATTGATGGAGCATCTTCTTTGGTTAAAGATGGTGTTTCCCCACAGAATATGGGGCAGTCGTTTTTTCCTCAGCTAGTCAGGAAGCATTTGTTTATCCCTCAGCAGAGTGGATGTTGACAACTACTATTTTCTAAGCAGATGTTCTGATGATGATTAGTACTCTTCAGCAGGATAAAGATGTTCATATCCCCAAAAGGTCTTAAGTCCAATCGTTTTTGGCAGACGTTAAACCCAGGTTCTAAAGTATTTGGTGATCCCCAGTGGAGGAGTTTCCATTTGTAGTATTTGGTTTATCCCCAAGCAGAGTTTGTTGGCGATTAGTATCCCCAGCAGGTTTTGAATCCAGGTTCTGAAACATTTGGTCATCCTCGACAGAGGAGTTTCCATCTTCAGTTTTCAGTTCCTCCCCGATAGAATGGGTTTTCTTTCAGAGATTCGTCCGTCTCTAGCAGAATTGGTGATTGTGATCTTCCCTAGCAGGGTGGAGTTTTCCTCAACATGATTTCTTTGGTTTGATGACAACGTAGTTTATCGTCCTCAGTGGAGTTGCTTCTGTTCTCAGCGTTTATTTCGCTGGGATGGTCTTTTTGCATTGCATAAGCATTTTTTTGCATGGCATCCTCCTAAATGCGTAGCATTTTCACTTCGCGTGGAACATTATGACAAAATTCAAACATATGCATCCGAAGTATAAGCCAGGTTTGAGTTTTCCTTCGTCAGGAAAAAGCCGGATTTCAGGAGAATATCATTCGACTTTACTCCACGAGTGTTGGGTTTAGTCATGCAAAGAAATATTTGACATTCCCACGACAGAGTGTTTTGCCAGGATTGTAAACCCATGATCTCTTTTCACCCCTCTCGTCCAGGTGGTCCTTTGATTCATCCCTTCAAGGTTTTTACCTTGGCACCCGTCCGTGTTTCCTTCGGCACCCGTCCGTGTTTGAACCTTTGATTTTAATACTTGTTCGTAGTGACTTGTTGATAACACCCGTCCGTGTTCAGTTCATCAGTTAACCCCCAGTAAATTTAACCTTTACACTCATCCGTGTATCTTTTCGATACCCGTCTGTATTAAACCTTCTTACACCCGTCCGTGTACCTTTTCGATACCCGTCCGTATTGAAACTTTTTTTACACCCGTCCGTGTATCTTTTCGATACCCGTCCGTATTGAACCTTAACACTCGTCCGTGTATCTTTTTGATACCCGTCCGTATTGAACCTTTTTACACCCGTCCGTGTACCTTTTCGATACCCGTCCGTATTTAACCTATTTTTTACACCCGTCCGTGTACCTTTTTGATACCCGTCCGTATTGAACCTTTTTTTACACCCGTCTGTGTATCTTTTCGATACCCGTCCGTATTGAACCTCTTTTACACCTGTCCGTGTATCTTTTCGATACTCGTCCGTATTGAATCTCTTTACACCCGTCCGTGTATCTTTTCGATACCCGTCCGTATCTAATATCTTTGATTCTTGGACACCCGTCCGTGTTTATCCCCAGCATAGCTAACACTCGTCCGTGTTGTGACAGTGCAGCATTTATTGCTTGTTCCCCAGTGGAGTCGTCCCTCCTTTGAGGATAGCAAATTTCAGGTTTCTTTTGGTATTCAATCTCTGTGAATCCTTTGAACGCATGACAGCCGTTGCTATCATACCCTCAGGACCAAGTTGATTGAATAGGGGCAGCTGTAACACTCCAAAATTTGCCTTTTTGTTTTTGGCTAACTGGCTTATGTTTCTTTGCATTTCTTGCATTGGCATTTGTGCATAGCATTGGTTCTTAGCATAGGATCAAGGTACTTAGTTCATCTCAAAGGAGTTTCAAGCCTCATGGTTTGAGGGAGTTCATCATATCTTCATAAGATCAAGATTGGCAAAGGATTTCAAGGGAATTTTTCCCTCCTAACCAGAGGGACCAAATTAGGGTTTTGGTTCAAAAGAGCTTCTTGAGAAGACTTTGTAGATTCAAGCATGCTCTCATGGGTTCCCTATGCTCACAAGTGTTCATGGATGGAATCTTGGCTATTGGTTCATTGTGGAAGATGTTCAGTGGATCAGTTACTTGTGAAGTAAGCAAAAGTCAACTGTAAGGAGGAAAGTCAACCTTGGGATTTTCAGGTCCTCTTCATGATTTTTAAGGTCTTGTGCCCTCATATGGACCTCAAATGTCAAGATTCATGTCATTCATCAAGAATCAAGAGTTTGTGTAAAAGTTACTAAATATGGAAATGACCTATAATTTGAAACTTTCCATTTTTGGCAGTTTTTCCACCACATTCAACTTGACTTTTCATCATCAAAAAAGCTTCAAATGAATTTTCCTCAAACATAAAAGTTGAAGATCTTTCTCTCCCATTTCCAAAAAGTACTAGATTGTCTCCATATCATTTGTGGTTCTCAAGTTATGATCAAGAGAAGGCAAGGTGTTTTTGAGGTTTTCACATGTGCTCATTTTTTCCACCTTTGGTATTTTGGTTCAAAATGACTTGTAATGACCTCTAATGCTTCAAGTCACATTACAACATCCAAGTACACTCCATGACGATCATTTTTGACCCTTGAACCAAGTGGATTCGTGCCATGTTTCTCACTTATTTAACAAAATGCATTTTTGCAAGATGGATCAAAACTCACAAACCAATCAACCACAAGGCCCAATTTCAATTCCATTGTGATCAGTAAGTGGAATGTGAGTGAATCATGCTGATTTCATGACCCATGCGCATGTGGATTAAGAGGTGCATGACAACTTGCATTTTTGCAAATCACCTTGGATGGCTTTAATCAAGGGATTAGCAAAACCCTAATTATGGTCAGAATGTTAACCAAGTCTATATAAGAAGGATCACACGCTCATTCACTCCTCATGCACTCATTCTTGCTCAGAATCTCATTTTTTCACCCAAACTTTCTCTCTTCTAAACTCATTCATTACAAGGGTTTCTGAAGATTTTTTTTTTCATATTTGTGACCTACACACTTGGTAGAGTAAGAATCTACCATTGTTTTGAGCTGAGAGCAAGGTTTTCAGCAACTCAAGTTGGTTCACTTTCAAAATCCTAGATCCAGTCCATTTCAAGCCTCTCTTTGCATTTATTTTTCAAATAGAGCTCAAAAGAGGAAGATCTGCAGCTTTTGGAAGGAGTTCTTGGTGTAATTCGAGCTCTGCAACTTTCAGGTAAGCTTACTTTTCACCATTATAGAACTTGATTTTATTGTGTGCATAATGATCTGTGATGTGTACTGAGCATACTGATATATTTTGTTTTGGGTTTGGACGTGTAACATGTGTGTATTTTGAGTTTGAAAGTTTTGGATCTAAACTTCTTCTCTTCGATTTGGCCTGTGTGTTGACTATTTGATGAGATGAATATGATATATGGAATCCTTGTTGAATTCTGGTCAAGATAGTATGCTCATGTTTGATTTCTGGGAAATTTTGTGAAACTCCACCGTGGGAGTCACCGGAGAAGGTGACCGGAGCTAGGGCTCCGACACCTGGTTTTGATTCAGATGGCTGAATGTTTCTTTTGGAGAAGACGTAATCTCCACCGTCCATGCCTAGATCTAATGGTCCTTACTTTGCCACATCATTTAAATGGACGCATCTGATTAGTTTTGTTTTTAATATGCATGTGTGCTAATCCACATTTCTTATTGTGTTCATCATTTCCTGGCCTTTGATCTGGTGTAATATTGTGTTCTGTTGACTTGATTTGAGACGTTGGATCAATCAGATGGCTCGTGTGAGTCCTATTTGTTGACTGAGTTCTATGTGAGGGTGTGTTGACTTCGCTGATGGGTCTTTTGACCTGGGCTTGATATCCACACCTCCCCCTTGAGCCCAGTTTGGTTTTGAACGTGTTTGGGCTACTATCTGAACCCCCATGTTTATTTCTTTCTTGTTATTTCCTTAATTGTTGCATTTCCATTTTTAATTTTTAAAATTAGTTAAATACATCTAAAAACCCCAATAAAATTCATGAAGCATGTTTAGGTTTTTATAAAATTTTGGAAAATTTTATTTTCCATTTTTATTTTATGTTGTGCCTCTGAATTAATTGGATGATTAATTTCCTTTGTGAGTTGTCTCAATTGTGCACACTTGCTTGTTGATTTTATTTCTCATTATTGGTACATGATTTGCATCTCATTCTTTTTGTATACTTCATAGGACACTTTGAGGTTCCTAAAAACATTTTTTTTTCATTTTTAAAACTTTTTCATATTGCATTTTAGTCCCTCTCTTTTACATATTGGTTCATGGTTCCTATGTGATCTTTGCCTAATTGTTCGAGGTACTTAAACTTTGAATTTTGGTGTGATCTTTTGACATGTTGTTAGTCTCATACTTAGGTCATTTAGGTTTTAATTTCACAATTTTTTAATGTCATTTGATATATGTTTGATTACTTGTGCTTAAGTGAATTATGCATGATCATCTCTTGACATCTCTTAACCCTAATTGTTTTGCCATGCCTAATTGTTTGAATTCCTTTATGGTTCTTTGCATGAGTGTTTTCTATGATGTTTACCCCTGGTTGAGATCTCTTGTGACCAAGTTGTGCAATTTGTGGATCATGTTTGGGTATGCTTTGAGTGTTTGGACTTTGAGCTTCCTTTTGTGGACTTTCTTTGGTGCATGTGTTTCATGTTTTGCTCTTCCCTTGTACATGAGAATTGTTGATGATTGTTATGACCTTGTTTATGACTTGCTTTCATCTTCATATTATCCTTCTCATTTCATCTTGATGTGAAGTTCATTGGTGCTTAATTGTGCATTTCATACAAGTGTGTTTGCATTCTTTCATGATTGCCTTTGCATGATTACTTGAGATGTTTTGCTTTGATCTTTGAGACTTGCTTGTTGGTGTGAGTTGGATATACTTGATATGATGTACTTGATGCCTTATCTTGTTTCTTATCTCATCCTTCTCTTTCTCCTTCTTCTCTTTCACTCTCTTCCTCCCATGAATCTCAAGACTTGTTTAAGTCTTGGATTCTCTCCCTTTAGAGCTACCTAGTCCAACTTAATTTTTGATTAAGCTTGGAGTAGGATTAGCATTAGGTTTTTGGTAGTCGTCCCTCCTAAGCCTCACTAACCATAGGTCATCCATGCATGATAACATTAGGACTCTTAATTTCCCTTTAGAGTTTCCTTTTAGGTCTTCTCTCTTCTCATCTCAAAACTTCTTGAAAACACTTAATAAAGATAAAGTGTATTGCGCACGAGCGTTAAGCGTGGGGAATGAGAAATGAGGGGCTTCCTCTCATCTTTCTAGAGTGCTTAGCGGGCGTCCTGTCTTGGGATGATTCGTTAAGTATTCGTCCCTGTGCCCTAGACTTTGGTGCAACGCAAGTTATGAACTAACTTAAAAAACACTTCTGTCTAAAAAATACAAAACCAATTCAAATCTTTTTATCCTTCGGGATGGTTGGGTTTCAAGTTTCATTTTCAGAAAAGAGTTCGTCTCTCACGTAAAAAACACTTACCCATTCGTGGTCGTACCCATGAACTACATTAGCTCTGATTCCTCTCTCTCGTCCGATTGAGGATATGTAGGCACAAGACAGCGATAGTCTTGGCGAGGAACCTTCCCCCACAGTTCCCGTCCGAACTATGTTGACTCTGACTTTCCCATTGCACTGAGGGAGTACGTAGGCCTAGGGCATCGAATACGTCCTACCGAGTCCGTCTTAGTCACCCCCATCCCCGTTTTCTTTTGTTCAGCCATAGATAGTAGGACAGCTCACCCTCCGTTTAGACAACAAGCGTGGATCCCATCGAGTACGATGGATGCGTGGGGTGCTAACACCTTCCCCTCGCATAACCGACTCCCGAACCCGGACTATGGTTGCGATGACCATGTCTTTCCCCCTTTCTCTTAAGGTTTATGCAGTGTTTCCTTTCCCTCTCTCGGGATAAATACACATTGCTGGCGACTCTGTGTCTTCTGCGCCACTCTCGCGTTTGTACCGTTGGATGCGAATCTTTCGGGAGCGACAAAAGTGAACAAAGATGAGTCTTATAGCTCAAGGAGAAGCCCACATGGTTTGCTTTAAACGGGTGATGATCGCGCCGAACTTTTAAAATACAACGAGACTTATACAACATTTGCGGCCCAAAATAGGTTTGTATTTACAAAGGATTGGGTCTTACACTCTATTAGAGGCCCAAAATGATTGAAAAAGGTTTGATGAGGGTTGAATTAATCAAAACTCTAATTTGTTTCCAAAATATATTTTAATTGAATAAAAAATTCTATTAAAATGATCAAAATTGTTTAACATGTGGAAAACAAATTGTGATCTTTTATTATTGTTTCAAAAATCATGTTTTGACCTACAAAATGATTAGAAATCATTAAAATTTGCAAAATCAAGAAGGAAAAAATATTTTAAATGTCAAAAACAATTAAAATATTAATTCTTGGCAAAAATATCAATTATATAAAATAAATAATATTTTTGGGATTTTTTGGTAAAATAAAATATTTTAACATTTTTGTGAATTATTAAAAAAAGAATCAACTCAAAATCATTAAAACTCAGAGAGAAATTAATTTTTGAATCAATTAAATAAAATCATAAAATTCAAATATTCAAATATTTGAAAAAAGGCGCCAAGAACATGGCAAGAACACGCGCCATTCCTCTGTTTCTGCAGATTTGCATTTTCTATCCAATCTCACTGAATACTTGATTATATCATGCAATCTACATATCAATCTACTCATTTCAACCTCACGATCATGTCTATGGTCTTTAATTTCATTTATTTTAAGCATGGAATAAGAAATCAAAGAGAAACCTCAAGAAC
Organism: Lathyrus tuberosus; assembly: GCA_022829125.1. Lineage (NCBI taxonomy): Eukaryota > Viridiplantae > Streptophyta > Magnoliopsida > Fabales > Fabaceae > Lathyrus > Lathyrus tuberosus. The sequence goes on along the minus strand of JALAZF010000308.1, from coordinate 607,187 downwards.
CCTAAATTCTGCATGAAGGTTCAGAAATTCTATACACGATTCATACAAAGCAATTGATTGAGGGTAAACACTCTATGCATGATTATGAACATATGGCCAAATTATTGTGCAGCAAAAAATGCATGGATCATAGAGTTAGAAGAGCTCATTCTCACCTCTTACAGCTGGTGATCGTGTTTTGCGTTAGAGGTGTTACAGCTAGGTTCCAATGATCTGGATAGCTTCCCTAGGTCCCATGGAGTGTGTCTGGATGCTTGGACTGGATTGAAATGATCTGGAACTTGAGATGGCACCCCAACTGCAAATCTGTCAAAGGCTTGAGCAATTGGCTAGTGATTTTGTGATTTTGGTGTTCCAGATGTTATGTGAGTGTTTGGATCACTTCTATATGATGTTTATGAGGTGTGTGTGTGATTGGTTTGGTTGGAATTGCTCTCAAACTCAAAACCCGATAGTGACTTGCTTTGGAAGGCAAATTTGGAAATGAGAAGGTGATTTTGAGGAAAGCATCTGTTTGATGGCTTTGGTGTACTCAAACTGAGCACAAATGAGCTCTATTTATAGTAGAGCAAGTTAGTTTTGAGATCAATAGTGAATGGCAACTACTGCATAGGTTTGGCCAATGTTGATCAATGGGAATCCAAGTCTCCTCTAGCCATTGACTAGAGGTTAGGGCACAGAGCTGTGGTTCCTTAGTTGTTGCATCATTCTAGACTGAATTCAGTTGCAAATGTGTCAGTCCATGCCACCTTGGTGCATCCATTAAATGCTTCAATCCAAAATTGGAGTCTTGTCCCTCTTTTAGGCATTTCTAGGTTTGGCATGCTACTTCTTGTTCCAAAGACTTTGGAGGCTTGGATCAGTGTTTGTTCCCTTTAGTTTTGATCCTCAGATGTGTCCAAAGTGATGACAAGGCTTAAAATTATCTGATTTTGCCAAATCGAGCAAAAGTGCAAAATTCTGCCTAGCCTTGGCAGTTTTCAGCAAGGCATATTCCCATTGTCATATCTCATGGCTCAAGTGGAAATTGATGGAGTTCTTGGCCATTTTGGAAAGCCCTCATATGATACAATAACTATTTGATCATAATTGGTTTTGATACTTTTTGGATCCAAGTGAAAAATGCCCCTATATTTGGAAAAAAGTGAAGGCAGATTCTGACTTAGTGATAATTTCACTAAGTGTTGGAAAAAGTGACATTTTCACTTTTTGTGATTTTGATCATTCCATAATTTAAAATCCATGGGTAATTGGAATGAGTGGTAGTTGAAGCTTTTGTAGAGGATAATGAGAGCTAAAAATCCAGCTTTGGATGGGAAAAAATGGCCTTGTGGTTTAAGAGTTATGATCCTCCAAAGTTGGTACCCTAGCCACTTTGTTCCATAACTTAGAAAAATTTTCTAAGTGTTTTATGGTTACCCCTTTTACAAGTTATCCCACTTTTCTTGATTTTTCTTGATGAATGATGATTCCAATCACATATTAACATCATTTTAGGGTTAAAAAACCATAATTGTGAAAAATCTCAAAAAGTCAAAGTTTGACTTTTGTGCACAATTGACTTTTTATCAGATGAACTCCAAACTGTGCGATCCTCTATGAAATCAAGTCCTTGACCTAAATCAAACTTGATGGATTGATTTCATAGGTGTTATAGGGTGTATTGAATCATGTCCTAGGGTTTGGGAGCACGTCCTGGTCAAAAGTCAAAGATACAGTTGACTTTTCCCGCGAAACCCTAACTGTGGTTCTGAGGAACTTGAACCTTGTTGCTTAAGCTTCTTGGATCAATCCATTGTTGAAAATGGATCAATGTGGTGTATTAGAGACCCTCAAATCCTCTCTTGAGGTCTTGGCTCATGCTTTGCCCCAAAAGTCAACTCAGGGGTGAATTAGGTCAAGAAACCCTAATTCCTGATTTTTTGTGAATGCATCCCCTGAGGTTAAATTGGCTTGATGATTAGGTTCATGATGTCCCTTGGAGCATCATAGGTTATCTTTGAAGCATTGGCTCATGCCCAGAGAAATATTTCCATCTGGAGGCCCTGGTCGACCAAAACCCTAATTTGGTGACATTGGCGATCTTGAGGCTTAATCCACTTAGAAGGGAGCAGCCTTGTGCTTAATCCTTGATGTGGGAGTCCTCTTGATCCCTTGTGGATGTTTGAGAGGTTAGACAAGTTGAAGATCATGTCATTTCCTAATTGATCCTTTGTCTAAGAGCTCTGAGAGGGCTTGAAACCCTAATTTTGATTGTAGTGGATGCTCACCCATCTTTGGGGAGACTAATGGTTCATCCATATTGTGATGATGATTTGTACAATGATGGGAAATCTTAGTGGTCAAAATTTGGGGTATGACAGGCACGAGGAATGGAAATCCTCGGGACATCAAGGTGAGAGGTATTTAAATATAGCAAATCGAAAATTTTGCCCTTAGATGGAATGCAGATGCTAAGGACAAGCGACGGACATGCAAATGCTAACATGCCATGAACTTCTAGTATGATGATATGATGTCATGATAGTGCAAAGATGCAGACAGACGAGACACCAGGGATAAAGAGCAAACAACCATATGTGAATAACACTGGGGAAGGATGAAGGTTAGCATCCATGAGGCAAACTCAACGGGGATACAAGCTGACCAACAAGAGAGGCTCACTGGGGAGACTCTGAGGAAATACTGGGGATAAAAACATAAAGGGGAAGACCCTACAATTGTTTACTTGGAGATAGGAGCCATAGGCATATTCTCCACTGGGGAAAGATCTAGGGAGATGGACGACGGGTTCATAGGTGATCGGACGACACTAGGGAAATAGAGACACATTCTTACTGGGCATGAAACCAGAAAGAAGACATGATCTCCACTGGGGATCAGTTTGAAATAAAAGGATAAACATTCGCTAAATTTTTTTTCTGGGATTTTCTTATACTGAAGAGTTCAAACGGGATCTTCAAGAAAAACCAGAAAAGACAGAGATAAACTCTTGCGCGCCAGATGATGAAAGATGAGTGGACTTTTTAGTTGGGAATAAGGTTAATGAGTCATTAATGATTAGACTCCAGTACCAATATGATTTGGACTCCAATATGAGTTAGAAAGGACACCAGTTTGGGGTTATAGTTTGGCTACCACTATGAGCTAGATTTTGACTACCAGTATGAGCTGGACTTGGGGTGCCAATATGAGTTGGACCTTGACTATCAGTATGAGCTGGGTTTTGAGTGCCAATATGAGTTGGACTTTGACTACCAGTACGGGCTGGATTTTAAACGCCAGTATGAGCTGGACTTTGGGTACCAGTATGAGCTGGATTTTAGGATACCGGTATAAGCTGGATTTTTGGATACCAGTATGAGCTGGACTTTGGGTACCAGTATATGCTAGATTTTGAATGCCAGTATGAGACGGACTTTAGGATACTAGTATGAGCTGGATTTTTGGATACCAGTATGAGCTAGATATTTAGATACCAGTATGAGCTGGATTTTGACTACCAGTATGAGCTGGATTTTGAACGCCAGTATGAGTTGGACTTTGGGTACCAGTATGAGCTGGATTTTAGGATACCAGTATTAGCTGGATTTTTAATGCCAGTATGAGCTGGACTTTAGGTACTAGTATGAGCTGGATTTTAGGATTCCAGTATGAGCTGGATTTTTGGATAGCAGTATGAGCTGGATTTTGGATACCAGTATGAGCTGAATTTTTGGATACCAGTATGAGCTGGATTTTTGGATATTGTCATACCCCAAATTTTGACCACCAAGATTTCCCATCAATGTGCAAATCATCATCACAATATGGATGTACCTTTGTGCCTCATCAATCTTCTCAAGGGTTGTTGAGCACTCACTGCAATCAGACTTAGGGTTTCAAGCCTTCTCGGAGCTATTAGGCAAAGGATCAATCAAGAAATGACATGACCCTCAACTTGTCTTAACCTCTCAAACATCAAAAAAGGATCAAGAGGACTCCCACTTCAGGAATCAAGCATAATGTTGCAACATTCCAAGTGGATCAAGCCTTAAGATCACTTGGATCTCCAAATTAGGGTTTTGGTCGACCAAGGCCTCCAGATGGAATTTTTCCTCTGGGCATGAGCCAATACTTCAAAGCACAACCTAAGATGCTCCAAGGGACATCATGAACCCAATCATCAAGTCAATTTTGCCTCAGGGGATGCATACAATAAAAATCAGGAATTAGGGTTTCTTGACCTAATTCACCCCTAAGTTAACTTTTGGGACAAAACATGAGCTAAGACCTCAAGACATGATTTGAGGGTCTCTAATAAACCACATTGGTCCATTTACAACAATGGATTGATCTAAGAAGCTTGATCTACAAGTTTCAATTTCATCAGAACCAGATTTAGGGTTTTGACCAGGACATGATTCAATACACCCTATAACACCTATGAAATCAGTCCATCAAGTTTTATTTAGGTCAAGGACTTGATTTCATAGAGGATCGCACAGTTTGGAATTCATTTGATAAAAAGTCAACTGTGCCCAAAAGTCAAAGTTTGACTTTTTGATTTTTTGATCAATTATGGTTCCCTAACCCTAAAATGATGTTAATGTGTGATTAGAATCATCATTCATCAAGAAAAATCAAAGAAAATGGGATAACATGTAAAAGGGGTAACCATAAAAAACTTAGAAATTTTCTAAGTTATGGAACAAAGTGGCTAGGGTACCAACTTCCAAGGATCATAACTTGTGATCCAAGCAACCATTTTGGCTGATCTAAAGATGGATTTGTAGCCCTCAAGGCATAATTTAAAACTGTCAACTACACCTCATTCCAATTCATCATGGATTTTGAGTTATGGTTGGATCAAAATGGCTGAAAACATGAAATGTCACTTTTTCCAACACTTAGTGAAATTTTCACTAAGTCAGAATCTGTTTCACTTTTTCCAAAATGTAAGGGAATTTTTCACTTAGATCCAAAAAATCTCAAAACAAACTATGATCACACATATGTTGTATCATATGAGAGGTTTCCAAAATGGCCAAGAACCCCATGAAATTTCATTTGAGCTAAGAGTTATGACGGTGGCAATATGCCTTGCTGCAACTGTCATAACTAGGCAGATTTGTGCATTTTGCTCGATTTGAGAAATTTGTGCAAATGACAAACAAATTTATCTATCTGAACACCTCAGGGAGAGACCAAGGAGGGACAAACACTGATCCATAAGCCTCCCAAGTCTTTGGAACTAAAAATAGCATGCCAAACTTAAAAAACCCTAAAGAGGGGACAAGACTCCAATTTTGTTTTGGAGCATTCAATGGATGCACCAAGGTGGCATGAACTGAGCCATTTCCAACTGAACAAGTCAAGGCTGATCTCTGAACTAGGGAACCAAAGGCCTGTGCTCTAACCTCTAGTCAATGGCTAGAGGAGACTTGGATTCCTATTGATCAACATTTGCTAAACTTGTGTTGTAGTTGCCATTCACTATTGCTTGTAAAACAAACTTGATCTACTATAAATAGAGCTCATTTGTGCTCAGTTTAAGTACACCAAAGCCATCAAACTGATGCTTTCTTCAAAATCTTTTCTTTCAATCCAAAATTGCCTTCCAAAGCAAGTCACTACGGGTTTTGAGTTTGAGAGCCATTCCAACCAAACCAATCACACACACACCCCATAAACATCATATAGAAGTGATCCAAACACTTAAATCACAAATGGAACACTGATTTCTCATAATTACCATCCAATTGCTCAAGGTTTTAATCAAGTTTCAGTTGAGATGCCATGAAGTGATCCAGTCATTTCCAATCAAGTCTAGGCATTCAAACACACTCCATATTGTGTAGGGAAGTTGTTCATATCATCACAACTTTTCTGTAACACCTCCAACTCAAAAATCACTTTGCTCTTGCTGTCACGACCTTCAAGTAAGCCTAAATTTGGTCATCTCTTAATCTATGCATATTTCCTCGCACAATACTTTTGCCAAATGTTCATAATCATGCATAGAATGTTTCTCCTCAATTAATTGGTTTGTTTGAATCGTATATCAAAATTCTCAGCCTTCATGCAGAATTTAGGGTTCATGAGATTTTGTCTTGATTTCTTATTCCATGCTTAAAATAAATGAAATTAAAGACCATAGACATGACCGTGAGGTGAAAGCGAGTAGATTGATATGTGGATTGTGTGATTTCATCAAGTATTCAGTGAGATTGGTGAGAAAATGCAAATCTGCAGAAACAGAGGGCTGGCGCGTGTTCTTGGTGTGTTCTTGGCGCCATTTTTTTGAATATTTGAATATTTGAATTTTGTGATTTTGTTTAATTGATTCAAAAATTAATTTATCTCTGAGTTTTAATGATTTTGAGTTTATTCTTATTTTAATAATTCACAAAAATGTTAAAATAGTTTATTTTGCCAAAAATTCCCAAAAATATTATTTATTTCATATACTTGATATTTTTCCAAAGAATTAATCTTTTATTTGTTTTTTAACATTTAAAATATTTTTTCCTCCTTGATTTTCCAAATTTAATTGTTTTCCAATCATTTTGTGGATATAAACATGATTTTTCAAACATTAATCCAAGATCACAACTTGTGTTTTCACAACATGTTTGATAACTTTGATCATTTTAATTAAATTCTTATTTAATTAAAATGCATTTTGAAATTAATTTAGGGTTTTTGATCTTAATCACCCTAAACAAATCATTTTTCAAACTCTTAGGGCCTCTAATAGAGTGTAAGACCCAATCCTTTTTTAAACCAAAATAATTTGGGCCTCAATTATTGTATAAGACCCACTGCGATTTCAAAAATCTCGGCGCCATCGCCTTTTCAAAACGAGAACCATTTGGGCCTACCCTCGTGTTGTAAGTCCCATTTATTTTCTTTAAATAACTCTTTGGCCCTCTTGAGAGAGTGTAAGTCCCATCCTTTCATAAATGAAAACCTTTTGGGCCTCAGTGTATTGTATAAGTCCCGATACCGTAAAAAAGGTTCGGCACGATCGTCGCCCTTTTTAAACAAAAACCCTGGGCCTCTCCTTGAGCTGTAAGCCCCATCAATTGTACAAAAATAATTCTTTGGCCCTCTAATAGAGTGTAAGACCGAATCCCCTTTTAACAAAAACCATTTAGGGCCTCAGATATTGTATAAGTCCCTATGCATTAAAAGAAAACCTCGGCACGATCGTCGTTTTCCAACAAACCTTTTTGGGCCTCTCCTTGAGCTATAAGCCCCATCCCCTTGTACATAAAAACCTTTTGGGCCTCACATATTATATAAGTCCCTATGTACAGTTTACAAAACAACGGTGCGATCATCGTTTAAACTTGGGCCTCTCATTGAGCTGTAAGCCCCAACAATCTTTTCAAAGCACTTTCTCCTTTGATTTTGAATTAAAATATATGTTCTCATCAAAACTTTCTTTAATTTCTTTGTTGAACAACTAACAAAACAGCATGGAAGCTCTACAATGGGTAAGTGTTTATCCGCTTTCATTTACCGATTTCATATATATATAACTGTATTGTAGGGCTGCTTCATTGTAAGTCTTCTTTCACATCCTTTTATATACTTGTCACATATCCACTGTGTAATACTAGTATAGTTATTTAGATTTTTCCCCGGAAACTACGTCTAGCACTAGGTAAAGCCCTGTTGGTGACTCTTAAATACAGACAAAACTAGATCCCCTGTAGGATTCCAGAGACAGTCTTCCCTCCTCTTGGGGTTAAACAATATGGAACAAAGAGAAAGGAAGTATTTTCGGTGAACCTTTTCTCAGATTGTCACCCTTAGAAATTGTCAAAGAAACTCTAACTCCCCAGAGATGATATTTTCTCCGTGAATGGCATCTCTTGAGTTTCTTCCAAATCCTCGAACTTTCCTGGAATGATCTCTTCTCGGTGAATTGTATTTCTTGAACTTCTCTTGGTTTGGGGACCCACAGGCTTCCTAAAATAATCCCCGCCTCCTCTTGGGTGTTGTACAAGGACCCTTCGGCTTCTTAGAAGTTCTCATGCCTTCTCTTGGGCTTATTACAAGGACCCTGACGACCTCTTAAAGGTATAAGACAGAACTTAGTCATCCTTTGCTAGAGCAGTGTTTCCAGCGACAAAACTCCAACCATTTTAGGGTTGATACTCATCCCTTAATGCTCGCGCCTCCTCTTGGGCATTATACAAAAGATAAAACTCTAGACTTTGACAGTCTAAACCTCTTGAGTCTCAAATAAATTCTCAAGTTCCTTTCAAACATAGGAAAAAAACCGATCACTCTGGATCAATCTCCAGCAGAAACTCTGTCTCTCTCATGAGAGTTCCCCACACTTGGACCCGCTTCAGGATCTCAATAATCCTCAGCAGTAAGACAGCCTCCTCTTGGGCTTTGTACAAATGATTCTCCCCAGCAGAGCTAACCTTTTCAGACTCTCTTGTTGAGTCAAACTCTCCTTAGCCTCAATCTTGGGCTTTGCATGAGATAGAAAATCATTCTCTTGTTGAGTATAAAAGACTCTCTTGTTGAGTCAATCTCCTTTTAGCCTTCGTCTTGGGCTTCGTACAAGACATATAAAACACTCTCTTGTTGAGTATAAAAGACTCTCTTGTTGAGTCAATCCCTTTTTAACCTCAATCTCGGGCTTCGTACGAGATAGCAAAACACTCTCTTGTTGAGTATAAAAGACTCTCTTGTTGAGTCAATTTCCTTTTAGTCTTAATCTCGGGCTTCGTACGAGACAGCAAATCACTCTCTTGTTGAGTATAAAAGACTCTCTTGTTGAGTCAATCTCTTTTTAGACTCAATCTCGGGCTTCGTACGAGGTAGAAAAACACTCTCTTGTTGAGTATAAAATACTCTCTTGTTGAGTCAATCAACCTTCGGACTCTCTTGTTGAGTCGACCTTTTTAGCCTCTATCTTGGGCTTTCTACAGGACAGATAAAAGTACTTTCTTGTTGAGTCAAACCATTTCAGCCTCCATCTTGAGCTTTATACAAGATACATTCTCCCCAACAGAGTCAAAATCCCTTTTAGCCTTAATCTTGGGCGTTGTACAAGACAGAAAGCACATTTTTCCTGGAAAAGTCAAACTTCTAGCTTCCTCTTAGGCTTTGAATAAAGAAAACCCCGGTTGAGTCAATGGACCTTTTAGTATCAAATTTGTGCCTTGCTCACAGCATAGAAACATCAACAAATCCTCTTTAGAGATGACAAATTCTCTCTCATCCAAAACCCTTTAGCTTCACATCTTGGGCTTTGAACAAGATACAAACCACCTTTAGCTTCATGTCTTGGGCTTTGAACAAGACACCAAAACAATCTCTTTCCTCCCATAGAATAGGAGGAACTACGATCGCTCTGATTTCCCTGTTTCGTTTAAACGGGAATACGTAGGCATAAGATTGCAAAGTCTTAGCGAGCATACTAATCAAAAACCCAAAATCCCGTACCTTCATACATTCATCATAGCATTAGACCTAACACCTTACTAGAAACCTAGCAAATAGTCTAGACACTGTTTTTAAGCAAATAACCTAAGACAAACCCCCCTTTTGATAGCATTTGTAAACCAACAGTTTTGACTGTTTAACCTCAGTTTGCAAGCAGGGTTAATTGGAGACATCTATTTCCATTCCTTAATCAGCTTCACAGGATAAAAAATGAATCGAACTGTAGTACCAAAGCGATAGTGATTCAAAACCACAAAAATCACGCTACAGAAAGATGGCGACCACAGTGGGAGGCATCCTTTCTTACCGTCTTAGGTAGAAAGCCTTAAATTCACCGAGTACCACAGAAATGGCGACTTTGCTGGGGAGTCATTGTCTGTTAGGATCATAGGATTATAAAGGTCTAGGATGTTAGGACAAATATATATACTGCTTTTCCTAATTGATATTTGTGTTTACTTTTCTGCTAATGGGAATGCGTGTGATGTCGCATATGGAAAGATTGAGTATACACCCAAGATATTATACAGGTAATCTTACGGGGAGTGAATTCCAGATAAGAGGTCCCGGTCGACCTCAAATCAGTGGAGATGCCCTTTGCAGATTCAATGCCTATACGACTTCGGTTGTTGAAAGCAGATTATTCGATTGGGTTATCTGAGAAGTCGAGGATTTTAGTAGACTGAAACCATTTTGTAGTGCAGAAGCTAACATAAATAGTTGTCACGCGATACTACCCTCATTTGAGACTACTCCAAGATACTACAGCTCGCTGGCGATCCCTTTTCTGTTGTTATCCCAAGAGGGGTCAGTGATATTGAGGACAGGTACAAAAAATCATCAGTATAAACCTTTGGGGATGGGTAGAGCCTTGACTTCATGACACCGACCCTTTGACCCCATGTTTTTTCTATGTTTTTGTGTGTTGCATTCATGCATTAATTTCATTAAAAAACATTAAAAAACAAAGAAAAATCTTCTCTTCTAGTCTCTCTTTGTCAAATTAAACTAGACAATGATTGCAAATGTCAGATAAATTAATGGATTTTGGTAGAAGGAAAACTCACAAGTACACCTTCAAGGTTCTAAAATTAGAGGATTTAAGAGGATTGGCAAGGATGATAACCAAACCTGAGGCTTTCAGAGCTAAGTATGGAGAATTGTTGTCTCTGTTAAGGGTCCATGTAATCGAAGGAATCTTGTCCACACTAATCCAGTTCTATGATCCTGTTTATCACGGTTTCACATTCCCGGATTATCAACTAGCACCAACACTAGAGGAGTACTCTCACCTGACTGATTTGCACATTACTGACCAGGCTCTCTTTTCTGGACTGGAATAGATTCCAAAGGATCAAACCATTGTAAGAGGAATTTATTTGGACGAGTCAGAAGTCAGGACTCATATGACCACTAAGGGTGGAATCTAGGGTTTGCCAGCCCAGTTCTTAATCAAGAAGGCTCTATACTTTTCTAGTGTAGCGAACGTGGCCACTTTCGAAAGCATCTTTGTTTTGCTTACCTACGGGTTATTTTTGTTTCCCAACATTGATAACTTCATTGATATCAATGCCATTAAGATTTTTCTGATTGGAACCCCTGTACCGACCCTGCTAGCAGCTGCTTATCATTCAGTACACTTAAGGAATTTGTATAGCAGAGGAATGATCACATGCTGTGTACCCCAGCTATACAAATGGTTCACTTCCTATTTGCCAAAGTCTGCTGCATTTTGGGATCAAAAGAATACTATACGTTGGTCGCAGAGAATCATGTCTCTTACCAACTCTGACATCGATTGGTACAATCGAATCTATACGGGATCAGGATCATTGACCGTTGTGGAAATTTCCCAAATGTACTCCTCATAGGAACTAAAGGAGGAATTAATTATCATCTCGGTTTAGTTCACGTCAATTTGGATACCCGATGAGCATGTCCCCTGAAATGCTCATCTGGAAGGTCTTTTCTTCAAGGAAGGAGAAAATGACAGGGCACTAAAGACAGAAAAAGTGCATGCCTGGAAACACGTTCATAGGAAAGGAAGAGAGTCTCTAGGAAAACCAGACTGTGTCTCGGTGGAACCTTATCTCCACTGGGTACAAACTAGAGCTCTCAAGCTGAGGATGCCTTATCCTCGTCAGGAAGTTCTTCCATTAAGGGACCCTGTCCTTTATTTTATGTGTGATATGGAAAAACTTCAGGTTACTCTCAACCAAGTTCAACAGGAGAAGAAGTCTTGGAGGAACACATACCGTATTCTCAATGTGGAGTGTAAGAAAATACATCAACTATTGAAAGATAAAGATGCTCTGATTGAGATTTTGGAGCAACAAGCTGTAGAAAATTAGGATGACCAAAGGAATTTGCTCGCCCTTTTCACTTGGCAGAGGAATGACAACCCGACAACGGCCCAAGAGCCCCGGTCAAAGAAAAGGAAAGTACCAGAACCAGCACCTGAGCTCGCTTCAGAGAGGACTCGGGACCCATAAGTTTAGATTTCCTTTTGCAGCACTATGTAAATTACTGTATTTCCATTTCCGCAATCTTTGAATTCAATAAAATGGGGTTTCCCCACTGTTTGATATTTGCAATCCAATTGTCGAAGTTTACTTTGAATAAACAAAAAAATATATACAATTAATATAATCAATGCATATCATTCATCATTCTCACATAACGTATTCTTCTTACCTACGAATCTCACGTTTGCGTCTCGATTCTAGAGTCAAACTGTCTCATTCGTACAATACTCAAGCCAATTGACAGAGAAAGATGGATGATCTCGAGGAAGAGAAAAGAGAGTTGAGGGAAGAGATCGACACTCTGAAAATGGATCTGAGAAAGCTTCATAACGACATGCAAGCTCTAGAAGAAGCTCAGATGCAACAACAAAGGACTGTGATCTCAGAGATCACATTAACACCCATAGTGGAGAAGTATGACCCTCGGTATAGCATACCTAAAGATCGTCCTTGGGGCATGCCTATTAACTATATCCCGGAAGGATATGTTCCGCCGATCACTAAAGATTCGGAAACTGCAGTGGGAACCGCTGGGCCTGAAGGTTACAAACTTCGGGAAAACAAAAATGCCAGGGGCATGACGGCAACTCCTGAAGGTTACAAACTTCGGGAGAGGGAAGGACCTAGAGTCGCTGCCATGATGACTATACCACCACCCGTGGTACACACTGTCCCAGAAGGACGGATTCCAATGATACCTTCTGGTGGAAATGAAAGTATGTTCGACAGAATGAATGAGTTCCCGGAACAGTTCCTGGAAATGCAGAAAGAACTGCAAGCCCTTCGCGGTCAGGATCTATTTGGAAAAGACGTCGCAGACCTTTGTTTAGTCCCCAATGTGAAAGTTCCGCACAAATTCAAAGTACCCGAATTTGAAAAGTACAAGGGTAACTCTTTCCCTCAAAGTCATTTGGTGATGTACGCTCGGCGAATGTCAACTTAGACAAAGAACCAGGAGCTAGTGATTCACTATTTTCAGGATAGTTTAACCGGTGCCGCGCTCAAATGGTACATGGGTTTAAACCGCACTAAGATCGGCAGTTTCAGAGATCTTGGCGCTACTTTTGTTCAACAATATAAGTATAACCTGGACATGGCACCGGACAGAGATCAACTCAGATCTATGTCACAAAAGGACATTGAAACCTTTAAGGAATATGCTCAGAGATGGCATGAAATTGCCGCTCAGATTTGTCCGCCGCTTGAGGAAAAAGAGATGACAAAGATCTTCTTGAAAACCTTAACCTCATTTTACTACAACAGAATGGTTGCCAGTGCGCCAAGTGACTTCACCGAGATGGTGGGCATAGGAGTTCGTCTTGAGGAAGCAGTCCGAGAGGGATGTTTAGTTAAAGACGCTGGATCATCAAGTAATACAAAACGATACGGTAGTGCTCTCCCTAAGAAAAAAGAGCAAGATATTGGCAATATCTCTCTCGGAAAGAAAAGGCGACGGTACCAACCAGTAGCAGCTGTAACTCCTGCTATCAACTCTGCACATGTTCCTACGTATCAACCTCAGGTTGCTCAGAGCCAACCAAATCAACAACAATTTCAGCAAAGGACGCAACATCCTCTTCAGCAGGCTCGTCCTCCATATAACAACAACCGTACAACTCGACCTCCAGGGTTTGATCTTATACCAATGTTGTACGCAGAACTGTTTCCAATCTTACTGGTCAAGGGGCATGTCCAAACCAAATCTCCTCTTACAGTACCCGAGAATCCACCTTTTTGGTTTAAAGCGGATCAGACTTGCCCTTATCATCAAGTAGGACTAGGGCATAACATATAAATCTGTCTCAGTTTCAAATACGATGTGCAAAAGCTTGTTAGGAGCGAGGTGTTATCTTTCAAAGATACGAATCTGAATGTTCTCACGAACCCGCTGCCTCAACACGAGAAAGCAGCGGTAAATTTGATAGAAGGAGAGTCTAACAATAGCTACCAAATTCATGATGTACTTTTATTGAGGGCCAACATGGTCAAGATGCATTGTAGACAGAGTGGATACGGCCATATGCCACCTCATAACTATCACCAGTGTGATATCTGCTCTAAAGACAATCAAGGATGTTCTGTGGTGCAATCAGCTCTACAGGAACAGTTAGATCTCGGATGGATCCAAGAGCACCGAGTTCGTGGGTTCAACATGATTTACGCAAATTCCAACATCATTCAAAACCATGACATCCGTGCGATGAATGTCAACTTGGTGGCAATGCACTCAAGGCAAAGCCAACATCATAATCTGCCACGACATGATTACAATTCCTGTCCGACTTGCTCGGTAAACAAACAGGGATGCTCTTTTTTACAAGAGGCCCTCCAGCGTCAGATGGATCTTGAATGGATTCAGGATTACCGTGATAGAAATCAGTATCAAGTGAATATGATTCAAATCTTTGATATTCGCTTGATGAATACCAGCTTGGTGGAGTTACACGCTACACAAGTCCAGCTCGGTTTCCTGACTTCGCATAATTATCAGAACTGTAAAGTATGTTTTGAGAGTAACCAAGGGTGTGCTCTCGTTCAAAGAACTTTACAACACTTGTTAAACCATTGGTGGCTTCCGATCTATATGGATGAAGACACGCAACAAATCGGTGTGGTTAATGGGAACCCTACAAGGCATTAAAGTTAGGATGTCTGATCTATGGAAATAGACCTGGTAAGGTTACACTACATTCAAAGAGGACGTGGCCAGGTGCCACCACACAACTACAAGCGCTGTAGAGTCTGCTTGGAAAATAGTCAAGGATGTTACCTCGTGCGAGCAGCCCTTCAGAGTCAACTGGTTCCCAAAGAGATTCGACCGTGTCCAAGTTCTAGATCAATCAACTGGACGCCAGACTAATTCGCTGATCAAATTAAGGATGTTGGCATGATCTCTGATCATGAAAGGACCAAAGATGTTTGTACCATCATCCCTCTACTTGACAAATCGAAGGTTCTTAACCAGGAATTGATTGAAGCTACTTACGACAGTCAGAGAAATCAGAAGGCTCCTGTAGTTATCTATCTACCGGGACCAGTGTCGTACAAATCTGATAAGGCGATCCTTACAAATACGGTGCAATAACAATTGAGAATGGAAAGGAAATTCCATTACCCTCCATTGTGAATATCGCAGACATCAGTCGAGTAACACAGAGTGCTCGAATCTTCAACAGAGGAGTTGGAGAACCTAACAGAGAAAAGGAACCTCAAATGGAAGTTCCCAATCTACCAGTCGGTCTATCTAGTGATCCCGACCTTGCGAAAAATGATGATGAGATGCTGAAGCTCATCCAAAGGAGTGAATACAACATTGTTGATCAGCTGTTATAAACTCCTTCAAAGATCTTTGTGTTATCTCTTTTACTCAGTTATGAAGCCCACAGAGAGGCTTTACAGAAAGTCTTAGAGCAGGCCTTTGTGGAACAGGATGTGTCAATACGACAGTTCGATAGCACTATCTCTAACATAAATTCTTGCAATAACTTGGGATTCAGTGATGAGGAATTTCCAGAAGAAGGCAAAAGTCACAACATGGCGCTCAATATCACAGTCAACTGCCAGGACGATGCCTTGGCCAGCGTACTGGTAGATACCGGATCGGCTCTCAACTTTATGCTAAAGTCCAATCTAATGCGACTATCATTCAAAGGATCTCTGATGAGAGGCAGTGAGGTCGTCGTCAAAGCATTTGACAGATCCCGAAAAATAGTTATCGACGAAGTCGACCTTCCCATTTCTATCAGTCCTCACAATTTCCAAGTTACTTTCCTGGTTATGGACATCCGAGCAACATACAGCTGTTTGTTGGGAAGACCTTGGATACACCATGTTGGGGCAGTCACTTCGACACTTCACCAGAAGCCGAAGTTCGTCAAGAATGACCAACTCGTCACGGTATGTGGAGAACAAGCCTTGATTATGAGTAACCTTTCATTGTCCAATTATGTAGAACCAGAGGAGGTTGTGGGAACCCAGTTCCAAGCGCTTTCGGTGAGTAATGAGAATCAATCAGAAAAAGGAACGTCGATTTCCTCATATAAAGATGCTCTCAAAGTAATCGAGAGTAACAACGCAAAAGGATGGGGACAACTTGTCATTCCTACAGATAACAAGACAAAGAAAAGTCTTGGCTTTTCCTCAACCTGTACCCAGACTACTATAGAGGAAAGTTTTCATCCCATTCAGAATTTCTTCCACAGTGGGGGTTTCCTTCACCCAGTGTCTCAAGAAGTACATACCATCAACGAGGGAGATTCCTCTGAAACAGATGAGGAATGGAAGTCCTATCTTAACGAGGACGGTTATATGTCTCAGGAAAAAGTGCCTATGCCATTTTGCTATCCCGCACAGAGTCCGAGATTTATACCAAGGTCAAATGTCGAAATGATATACGGAGATTGTGATCCGGAAGGATGTCGTGCTCCACCAAACTCATTAGAGGAGGACACTCTGATGAAATACAACTTTGACCATGACTATTATGGCCAGATGGATGGCCTGCCTATGTGGCAGCCATACCCAGGAGACTTGGGGCAAGAGAATCAGCCCAACGATGAAAATCAGCTGAGCATCATTGAAAAGAATACCTGCGTCCCCACCATGTCATGGGATTAACACTCAGGGCATTTAGAAAATATCCAGTACGACGATGAATTTACAAAGTTTGCAGGACTAGAATTCATTAATTATGCTTTTCCCGAGGTCAACGTCATCGAAAGGGATGCCTCCTCCAGTTCCAAAGAGGTGCGGGACACCTTGGGACAACCGAGTAGCAAATACGACTTCATGGTCAAATACACCGCTCCTGAAAGCTCTCGTATCAGGCTCGAAGACATCCAACCAACTGGATGGGGAGATTTACTTGAGAGCACAAATACTATGCAAGATACAACTGAGGAATCCTCCTATGACAACTCTGCCTGGGAGACAGATTCCAACGATCCTGCTCCACTAGAAATCAACGTTATTTATGAAGACAAAATAAGGAAGGCACCAGACTTTGTGATTCACCAAGGAGTTCGCCGTCAATGGGTTGCAGTCGATGTTCCGAAGATTGTTCATAAGTCAAAGTAATTGCCGTCTTTACTTTAACCTTTCGCCCTGCCCAGGTGAAACGAATGTTTTAATATGGCTCACTTTCTGTAAATGTCCCTCTTCACTTCGCCCAAAGCGATAGAGTTTTGTTTTATAGGGCTGTAGTTTCAAGAATCGACAAGTTCATAAATAAAATAACGTCATTCTGTAATTCCCACATTATTGATGTTTTCTCTTTTCGCTTTTTCAGAAAATGGTAATCCTAAAAAACAATTCAAATAAAAAGCAAGCAGTTTTCAAAAAATACACTGCACACACTCTTGCATTCTCTCTATCTCTTCTAAAAAACAATCATAACGTCATGCAGATTGCTTGTTTTAAACCCCGTTGAAACGTACGATCCGATGCCTTCTCCCAACTTTGAATTTCCGGTATTTGAGGCAGAAGAAAAAGATGATGAAGAAGTCCCAGAGGAGATCTCCCGATTACTCAGACAAGAGGAAAGGTCCATTAAACCTCACAATGAGCCGTTGGAAACGGTCAATTTGGGTTTAGAGGAAGAGAGAAAAGAGGTCAAGATTGAAGCACTGCTCGGTCTAAATGTCAAAGAAAGTTTGATAAAGCTTCTCAAAGAGTTTCCCGATATATTTGCTTGGTCCTATCAGGACATGCCAGGGTTGGATACCAGCATCGTAGAACATCATCTACCATTAAGATCAGAGTGTCCGCCAATAAAACAAAGGTTGGGACGGACTCACCCAGACATGGCCATCAAAATCAAAGAGGAAGTACAGAAACAGATTGACGCGTGTTTCCTCACCACATCAGAATATCCTCAATGGTTAGCCAACATAGTACCAGTTCCGAAAAAGGACGGAAAGGTCAGAATGTGTGTAGACTACAGGGACCTGAACAAAGCAAGTCCAAAGGATGACTTTCCCTCACCATACATAGACATGCTGGTAGACAGTACAACAAAGTTCAAAGTATTCTCCTTCATGGATGGATTCTCAGGCTATAGTCAAATCAAAATGGTGCTGAAAAACATGGAGAAAACTTTGTTCATCACCCCATGAGGAACCTTTTGTTACAAGGTAATGCCATTTGGTTTGAAGAACGCCGGGGAAACCTATCAACGGGCCATGACTATTCTGTTCCACGACATGATACACAAAGAAATTGAGGTATATGTCGACGATATGATTGCCAAATCTAAGACAGAAGAGGAGCATGTGACCGATCTGTCAAAGCTATTCGAGCGGTTGAGAAAGTATAAACTCCGCTTAAATCCCAATAAGTGCACCTTCGGTGTCCGTTCAGGGAAACTCTTAGGGTTCATCGTCAGCCAAAAAGGAATTGAGGTTGATCCTGACAAGGTCAAGGCCATTCAAGAAATGCCTTCTCCAAAGACTGAAAAACAAGTCAGGGGATTCCTGGGACATTTGAACTACATTTCGAAATTTATATTCCTCATGACCGCGACATGTGCGCCAATCTTCAAATTACTAAAAAAGAATCAGGACTGCGTTTGGACAGAAGACTGCCAAACCGCCTTCGACAGTATCAAGGAATACCTATTGAACCCACCGATTCTGTCACCTCCAGTGGAAGAAAGACCACTGATCATTTACTTAACCGTCTTGGAAGACTCTATGGGTTGTGTACTTGGCTAACAAGACAAAACCAAAATGAAAGAGTCTGCCATCTACTATTTGAGCAAGAAATTTACTGACTGCGAGACTCGGTACACTATGCTTGAGAAAATTTGTTGTGCTTTGGCATGGGCAGCCAAACGTCTTCACCAATATATGATTCGTCACACTACTTGGTTAATCACCGAAATGGATCCAATCAAGTATGTCTTTGAAAAGCCTGCTCTCATGGGAAGGATACCCCGTTGGCAGACGTTGTTATCAGAATACGACATAGAGTACCATGCTCAGAAAGCCGTCAAGGGAAGTTTTTTAGCCGATCATTTGGCTCATTAACCGATTGACGACCAGGAATCAGTCGAGTTTGACTTCTAAGATGAAGATGTCATGTACTTGAAAATGAAAGATTGCGATGAACCACTACCCAGGGAAGGGTCAGAACCAGGTTCTTAATAGGGACTAATCTTTGACGGAGCTGTCAATCATTATGGAAACAGAATTGGGGCAATCACCATAACACCCCAGGGTACCCACATTCCTTTTACTACCAGACTAACATTCAAGTGTACCAACAACGAGGCCAAATATGAAGCTTGTATCCTGGGTCTCAAAGAAGCGATCGACATAAGGATCAAAAACTTGGATATATATTTCGACTCAACCCTGGTTATTAATTAGATCAAAGGAGATTGGAACACATACCAATCAGGACTGATTCCTTACAAAGACTACGCGAGAAGGTTGTTACCATTCTTCAACAGAATCGAGTTTCATCACATCCCTCGCGAGGAGAATCACATGGCTAATGCATTAGCCATTCTCTCTTCCATGATTAGCGTAGGTCAATGGAACGACTTACCTAAGATTGACATAATGCGCCTTGAACAGCCCACTTACATCTTCGCGATTGAAGCAGTCATAGATGACAAACCTTGGTATCACGATATCAAATGCTTCCTTCAGAAACAAGAGTACCCACCGGGGGCATTAAGAAAAGACCGAAAGACCCTCAGAAGGTTGGCAGGCAGCTTTTTTCTGAGCGGAGATACACTCTATAAGAGAAACTTTGACATGGTCTTGCTCCGATGTGTAGACAGACCAGAAGCAAACATGCTGATAAATGAAATTCATGAAGGATCCTTTGGCACTCATGCCAACAGACACACAATGGCGAGAAAAATTCTAAGAGCAGGGCACTATTGGCTGACAATGGAATTCGATTGCTACAAGTACATGAGGAAGTATCACAAGTGTCAGATATACTCAGACAAAATCCATGTACCTCCAACGCATCTCAAAGTTCTCTCTTCCCCATGGCCTTTTTCCATATGAGGAATCGACATGATTGGCAGGATCGAACCCAAAGCTTCAAATGGACATCAGTTATTCCTGGTAGCCATTGACAACTTCACCAAGTGGGTCGAAGCAGCGTCATTCACCAATATAACCCGACAAGTGGTGGTCCGATTTATCAGAAATAATCTTATCTGCCGTTATGGTGTTCCAAGCCAGATCATTACGGATAATGGATCCAACTTGAACAACAAAATGATGAAAGAGTTGTGCGCTGAGTCCAAGATCGAACACCATAACTCATCTCCCTACCGACCTAAGATGAATGGAGCGGTAGAAGCGGCTAACAAGAATATTAAGAAAATCGTTGAAAAGATGGTTGTAATCTATAAAGACTGGCACGAGATGCTACCCTTTTCCCTTCATGGTTATCGCACATCTGTTCGTACTTCAACAGGGGCAACCCCTTTCTCTCTAGTATATGGCATGGAAGTAGTGCTCCCCATAGAATTAGAGATCCCATCAATCCAGGTATTGATGGAAACTAAGCTAACAAAGGCTGAATGGTGTCAAAGTCGACACGATGAACTGAATTTGATCGAAGAAAAGCGAATAACGACACTATGCCATGGTCAGTTATATCAACAGAGAATGAAGAAGGCGTTTGACAAAAAGGTCCGACCTCGCGTCTTTAGAAAATGAGACCTTGTGCTAAAAAAATACAATCATTTCTCATTGATTCCCGGGGCAAATGGACCCCGAATTATGATGGCCCCTACGTGGTCAAGAAATCCTTCTCATGCGGCGCCTTGAGACTCGTAACCATGGACGGAGAGGAATTTTCCTACCCCACAAATGTTGATGTAGTCAAGAAATACTTCGCCTAAATAAATAAATAAAAAAACGTCTCGGTGGATTGACAACCTGAAAGGGCGGTCCAGGCCAAAATTAGAGACATGATAAAAAATCATCACGGTGGATTGGAAATCTCAGAGTACAATCCAGGAAAAAATTAGGGATAATGGCAAGTAACTATGTTCAACAAAGGCGCAAGTCCCTCAGCAGCAGTTACACCATCAGCCAGAAAAATTCTAGTCAAGGTCATCTTCGACAGAAGCTCAGGATGTCCAGAATTCAAAGTTGGTAGAATGATAGTGGTCGTTATGTTTCAATGTAGCCCTTTTCCCTTAAATTGCCATTTTCTAAAATTTGTAAATACTTTGTGGAATCACGCGTTTGGCTGATTTCCATCCTATCGATAAAATTTGAGCCCTAGTGCTTTTGTTTGCAATTCTCATTTGTTTTTGCTTTACAGAACCACATTTTAACATGATTTACGGTTCTTGAAATAAAACAAAAAACGAATTTACTTGTTAAAATTTTTCTGCTTTTCAAAATAAGGATGACAATTTCTTTTGACTGTTGAACATCAAAAAAACATCGATCGCTACTCCAGAAGTAATCGAGCTTCAAAGTGCAGAATCCAAGTACTCCTTCTAAACCAGTGCACCTGAATGAAGGATCAACTGTGTCAGAGACTGTGTTTCCTCTGACATCCCCGGCATAATTCTTATCTCCTAAGACCGACAAATGGTGTTCCCCCACGGGGACTATTTCTCCTAAGCAAGGCAGAATTGCTATTTTGAACCCTGTGGTACCTCTTCGTCCCCCGCAGCGGTCGAGTATCCAGTCGTGTTCATCTACTAGTTTGTATGTCGCGTCAGTTTTGTCAGCATAAACATACATACATCATGCATTATTGATTTACGTTCATGTTCATATTGCATCACTATCACTCAAGTCGGTCTTGCTCCCGAGTGATAAAAGTCCTCTCAAACGAGCTGTTAGTTCTTTCCTTATCAGGAAACGTCACGTCTGAACAACCTCTCCTCCAGTTTATTTCTGGATTGAAGTTGGTCCCTTGACCACTTTGATAACTTCAACCTCTGAAAGACAAAAAGACCTGTGATAAATGTCACTCTTCGCCATTGAAGATGACATCTTTGCTTTCCCGGATTAAGGAAAATCCCCAGAGAAAGCCTCTTCATCAGAAATTCGGCAGTACAACAGTTTTTCTCCGAAACATTCGCTGACGAAAAGGACATCGGCACCTCAAAATTGGATCACATCATATGGCATTTCTCCAAGAAGATCCCGAGAAAAGTATGATGTAATACCCCCAAGCAGAAAGCAGTCTCTGAAGAGACTCATTTTCCCCCAGTAGAGTCAACGAATGGCATCTCCAACAGAGAAGTTTGTACACCTCTAGAACTCAGACAGATGGGTCCCCCAGCAAGTCTGACATCAAATCTTTTTCTATCAAATGGCATCTCCCTAGGAAAATTCGGCGAGAAGTTTGAGGAAAACCGCTACAAATAGCGTCCCTTGTCAAGAAATTTTATTGACAAAGGAAATTGAGACCAGTTCCTTGGCTGAAGGCCAGGATCGAGGGGAAGTTTATATCAGAAACTAAGACCAGATCCTTGGTAGGAAACCAGGATCGAGGGGAAGTTCATTTTAGAAACTAAGACCAGTTCCTTGGTAGGAAACCAGGATCGAGGGGAAGTTCATTTCAGAAACTAAGACCAGTTCCTTGGTAGGAAACATGGATCGAGGGGAAGTTTATTTCAGCAACTAAGACCAGTTCCTTGGTAGGAAACCAGGATCGAGGGGAAGTTCATTTCAGAAACTAAGACCAGTTCCTTGGTAGGAAACCAGGATCGAGGGGAAGTTTACCTTTTCTAAGCATCGTTGCTTAGGAAAAAAGAAGGACGCGTGAACTACCATTCCTAACCACCATCAAAATTTCAGGTATTCTGATATTTAATCCTCTTGCACCCCGAATGCCCGAATGCCCGAATACCTTCGCCATTCACACCTTTGGGTCCAAGAAGATTAAATAGGGGCATCTGTCATACCCCAAATTTTGACCACTAAGATTTCCCATCATTATGCAAATCATCAGCACAATATGGATGTACCTTTGTGCCTCATCAATCTCCTCAAGGGTTGTTGAGCACTCACTGCAATCAGACTTATGGTTTCAAGCCCTCTCAGAGCTTTTAGGCAAAGGATCAATCAAGAAATGACATGATTCTCAACTTTTCTAAACCTCTCAAACACCCACAAAGGATCAAGAGGACTCCCACTTTAGGAATCAAGCACAATGTTGCAGCATTCCAGGTGGATCAAGCCTTAAGATCGCCCGGGTCACCAAATTAGGGTTTTGGTCGACCAAGGCCTCCAGATGGAATTTTTCCTCTGTGCATGAGCCAATGCTTCAAAGCACAACCTAAGATGCTCCAAAGGACATCATGAACCCAATCATCAAGTCAATTTTTTCTCAAGGGATGCATACAATAAAAATAAGGAATTAGGGTTTCTTGACCTAATTCACCCCTAAGTTGACTTTTGGGACAAAACATGAGCCAAGACCTCAAGACATGATTTTAGGGTCTATAATAAACCACATTGGTCCATTTACAACAATGGATTGATCCAAGAAGCTTGATCTTCAAGTTTCAATTTCATCAGAACCACATTTAGGGTTTTGCGGAAAAAGTCAACTATACCTTTTAATTTTTTACCAGGACATGCCCCCAAGCCTTGGGACATGATTCAATACACCCTATAACACCTATGAAATCAGTCCATCAAGTTTGATTTAGGTCAAGGACTTGATTTCATAGAGAATCGCACAGTTTGGAATTCATCTGATAAAAAGTCAACTGTGCCCAAAAGTCAAAGTTTGACTTTTTGATTTTTTTTATCAATTATGGTTCCCTAACCCTAAAATGATGTTAATGTGTGATTGGAATCATCATTCATCAAGAAAAATTAAAGAAAATGGGATAACTTGTAAAAGGGGTAACCATAAAAAACTTAGAAATTTTCTAAGTTATGGAACAAAGTGGCTAGGGTACCAACTTCCAAGGATCATAACTTGTGATCCAAACAACCATTTTGACTGATCCAAAGATGGATTTGTAGTCCTCATGGCATACTTTAAAAGTGTCAGCTACACGTCATTCCAATTAATCATGGATTTTGAGTTATGGTTGGATCAAAATGGCTGAAAACATGAAATGTCACTTTTTCCAACACTTTTTCCAAAATGTAAGGGCATCTTTCACTTGGATCCAAAAAGTTTCAAGACAAAATATGATCACACATTTGTTGTTTTATATGAGATCTTTCCAAAATGGCCAAGAACCCCATGAAATTCCATTTGAACTAAGAGTTATGACAGTGGCAATATGCCTTGCTGCAATTGTCATAACTAGGCAGATTTGTGCATTTTGCTCGATTTGAGCAATTTGTGCAAATGACAAACAAATTTATCCATCTGAACACCTCAGGGAGAGACCAAGGAGGGACAAACACTAATCCATAAGCCTCCCTAGTCTTTGGAACTAAAAATAGCATGCCAAACCTAAAAAACCCTAAAGAGGGGACAAGACTCCAATTTTGTTTTGGCGTATTCAATGGATGCACCAAGGTGGCATGAACTTAGCCATTTCCAACTGAATGAGTCAAGGTTGATCTCTGAATGAGGGAACCAAAGGCATGTGCTCTAACCTCTAGTCAATGGCTAGAGGAGACTTGGATTCCTATTGATCAACATTTGCCAAACCTCTGCTGCAGTTGCCATTCACTATTGCTTGCAAAACAAACTTGCTATCAATAGAGCTCATTTGTGCTCAGTTTAAGTACACCAAAGCCATCAAACTGATGCTTTCCTCAAAATCTCTTCTTTCACTCCAAAATTGCCTTACAAATCAAGTCACTATCGGGTTTTGAGTTTGAGAGCCATTCCAACCAAACCAATCACACACACACCTCATAAACGTCATATATAAGTGATCCAAACACTTAAACCACAACTGGAACACTGATTTCTCAGAATCACCAGCCAATTGCTCAAGGTTTTAACCAAGTTGTAGTTGAGATGCCATGAAGTGATCCATCCATTTCCAATCAAGTCCAGGTATTCAAACACACTTCATATGGTGTAGAGAAGCTGTTCAGATCATCACAACTCATTTGTAACACCTCTAACTCAAAAATCACTTTGCTCTTGCTGTCATGACCTTCAAGTAAGCCTAAACTTGGTAATCTCTTAATCTATGCATATTTCCTCGCACAATACTTTTGCCAAATGTTCATAATCATGCATAGAATGTTCCCCCTCAATTAATTGCTTTGTTTGAATCGTGTATCAAAATTCTCAGCCTTCATGCAAAATTTAGGGTTCTTGAGGGTTTGTCTTGATTTCTTATTCCATGCTTAAAATAAACGAAATTAAAGACCATAGACATGATCGTGAGGTGAAAACGAGTAGATTGATACGTGGATTGTGTGAGTTCATCAAGTATTCAGTGAAATTGGTGAGAAAATGCAAATCTGCAGAAACAGAGGGGTGGCGCGTGTTCTTGGTGTGTTCTTGGCGCCATTTTTTGAATATTTGAATATTTCAATTTTGTTATTTTGTTTAATTGATTAAAAAATTAATTTCTCTCTGAGTTTTAATGATTTTGAGTTGATTCTTTTTTAATAATTCACAAAAATTTTAAAATATTTTATTTTGCCAAAAATTCCCAAAAATATTATGTATTTCATATACTTGATATTTTTACAAAGAATTAATCTTTTATTTGTTTTTTAACATTTAAAATATTTTTTCCTCCTTGATTTTCCAAATTTAATTGGTTTCCAATCATTTTGTGGATATAAACATGATTTTTCAAACATTTATCCAAGATCACAACTTGTTTTTCACAACATGTTTGATAATTTTGATCATTTTAATTAAATTCTTATTTAATTAAAATGCATTTTGAAATTAATTTAGGGTTTTTGATCTTAATGACCCTAAACAAATCATTTTTCAAACTCTTTGGGCCTCTAATAGAGTGTAAGACCTAATCCATTTTTAAACCAAAATAATTTGGGTCTCAGTTATAGTATAAGAACCATCTGGGCCTACCCTCGTGTTGTAAGTCTCATTTCTTTTCTTTAAATCACTCTTTGGGCCTCTTGAGAGAGTGTAAGTCCCATCCTTTCATAAATGAAAGCCTTTTGGGCCTCAGTGTAATGTATAAGTCCCGATACCGTAAAAAAGGTTTGGTACGATCGTCGCCTTTTTTAAACAAAAACCCTGGGCCTCTCCTTGAGTTGTAAGCCCCATCACTTGTACAAAAATAAATCGTTGGGCCTTTAATAGAGTGTAAGACCCAATCCCCTTTTAACCAAAACCATTTTGGGCCTCATATATTGTATAAGTCCCTATGCGTTAAAAGAAAACTTCGACACGATCGTCGTTTTCCAACAAACCTTTTTGGGCCTCTCCTTGAGCTATAAGCCCCATCCCCTTGTACATAAAAACCTTTTGGGCCTCACATATTGTATAAGTCCCTCTGTACAGTTTACAAAACAACGGTGCGATCATCGTTAAAACTTGGGCCTCTCCTTGAGCTGTAAGCCCCAACAATCTTTTTAAAGCACTTTCTCCTTTGATTTTGAATTAAAATATATGTTGTCATCAAAACTTTCTTTGATTTCTTTGTTGAACAACTAACAAAACAACATGGAAGCTCTACAAAGGGTAAGTGTTTATCCGCTTTCATTTACCGCTTTCATATGTATATAACTGTACTGTGGGGCTGCTTCACTGTAAGTCTTCTTTCACATCCTTTTATATACTTGTCACATATTCACTGTGTAATACTAGTATAGTTATTTAGAGTTTTCCCCGACAACTACGTCTACCACTAGGTAAATCCCTGTTGGTCACTCTTAAATACAAACAAAACTAGATCCCCCGTAGGATTCCAGATACAGTCTTCCCTCCTCTTGGGGTTAAAGAATATGGAACAAAGAGAAAGACAGTATTCTCGGTGAACCTTTTCTCAGACTATCACCCTTAGAAATTGTCAAAGAAACCTTAACTCCCCAGAGATGATCTTTTCTCCGTGAATGGTATCTCTTGAGTTTCTTCCGAATCTTCAAACTTTCCTGGAATGATCTCTTCTCGGTGAATTGCATTTCTTGAACTTCTCATGGTTTGGGGACCCACAGGCTTCCTAAAAGCATCCCCGCATCCTCTTGGGCATTGTACATGGACCCTTCGGCTTCTTAGAAGTTATCATGCCTTCTCTTGGGCTTAATACAAGGACCCTGACGACCTCTTAAAGGTATAAAACATAACTTAGTCATCCTTTGCTAGAGCAGTCTTTCCAGCGTCAAAAATCCTGCCATTTTAGGGTTGATACTCATCCCTTAATGCCCGCGCCTCCTCTTGGGCATTATACAAAAGATAAAACTCTAGACTTAGACAGTCTAAACTTCTTGAGTCTCAAAGACATTCTCAAGTTCCTTTCAAACATAAGAAAAAAACCGATCACTCTGGATCAATCTCCAGCAGAAACCCAGTCTCTCTCATGAGAGTTCCCCACACTTGGACCCGCTTCAGGATCTCAATAATCCTCAGCAGTAAGACAGCCTCCTCTTGGGCTTTGTACCAATGATTCTCCCCAGCGGAGCTAACCTTTTCAGACTCTTTTGTTGAGTCAATCTCTTCTTAGCCTCAATCTTGGGCTTTGTACGAGATAGAAAATCACTATCTTGTTGAGTATAAAAGAATCTCTTGTTGAGTCAATCTCCTTTTAGCCTCTGTCTTGGGTTTCGTACAAGACATATAAAACACTCTCTTGTTAAGTATAAAAGACTCTCTTGTTGAGTCAATCCCTTTTTAGCCTCAATCTCGGGCTTCATACGAGACAGCAAAACACTCTCTTGTTGAGTATAAAAGACTCTTTTGTTGAGTCAATTTCCTTTTAGCCTCATCTCGTGCTTCGTATGAGACATCAAATTACTCTCTTGTTGAGTATAAAAGACTCTCTTGTTGAGTCAATCTCTTTTTAGACTCAATCTCGGGCTTCGTACGAGATAGAAAAACACTATCTTGTTGAGTATAAAATACTCTCTTGTTAAGTCAATCAACCTTCGGACTCTCTTGTTGAGTCGACCTCTTTAGCCTCTGTCTTGGGCTTTCTACAGGACAGATAAAAGTACTCTCTTGTTGAGTCAAACCATTTCAGCCTCTATCTTGGGCTTTATATAAGATACATTCTCCCCAACAGAGTCAAAATCCCTTTTAGCCTTAATCTTGGGCGTTGTACAAGACAGAAAGAACATTTTTCCTGGAAAAGTTAAACTTCTAGCTTCCTCTTAGGCTTTGAATAAAGAAAACCCCGGTTGAGTCAATCAACCTTTTAGCATCAAATTTGTGCCTTGCTCACAGCATACAAACATCAACAACTCCTCTTTAGAGATGACAAATTCTCTCTCATCCAAAACCCTTTAGCTTCACATCTTGGGCTTTGAACAAGATACAAACCACCTTTAGCTTCATGTCTTGGGCTTTGAACAAGACACCAAAACAATCTCTTTCCTCCCATAGAATAGGAGGAACTAAGATCGCTCTGATTTCCCTATTTCGTTTAAACGGGGATACGTAGGCATAAGATTGTAAAGTCTTAGCGAGTATACTAATCAAAAACCAAAAATCCCGTACCTTCATACATCCATCAAAGCATCAGACCTAACTCCTTACCAGAAACCTAGCAAATAGTCTAGGCACTGTTTTTAAGCAAATAACCTAAGACAGACCCCATTTTTGATAGCATCTGTAAACCCACAATTTTGACTGTTTAACCTCAGTTTGCAAGCAGGGTTAATTGGAGACATCTATTTCCCTTCCTTAATCAGCTTCACAAGATAAAAAATGAATTGAACTATAGTACCAAAGTGATAGTGATTCGAAACCACAAAAATCGCGCTACAGATACCAATATGAGCTGGATTTTAGGTACTCGTATAAGGAGGTTAAATATCTGATAGGTCAATATCGGGGTTGCATAAATTAAGATTTAGACTTCCTGGGGAATACCAATTATGGTTGCAAAAAAAGTGGGATAGGACCAGAGATAGATAAGCTTCTCATAAGAGACTGCCACTTATCGCTATAGGAAAATAAGCTTCTTCAAGAGATTGTTACTTGTTATTGGTTATAAATTCTCAAGAGCTGTTGATATCACAACACTGTTGGAGAAGGGATTTTGTCTTCAACGAGGACCTGTAAAAGATTCTTCCTGAGAGACAAAGTGAAAAATAAATGCACGTTCAAACTAGGTTCAACAACTAAACCAGTCAGGGACCAAAGTTCAATCTAGGGACAATCTAGAAAGAAACGGTCAAATAAGACTCGATTCATTGAGGAATGAGCTCAAATGGGGATTTATCTTATCCAAATGTGGAAAAGACAATTGAACCAACCATCATCCATGAGGATAAAACTCTGTGGGGAATTCAGAAAGGATGGGCATTTTATGCCTAGGGCTGACAATTCTATTGGAGAGAAAAGACAAACCCAATCATTTGGGGATATAACGCCAAGGTTAACAAAGCAGGTAAACACTAGAAGAAGAGGTAGCAGAGAGCTAACATGCTATGCATATGATGCTTATATCATGCTTATGCTTATGCTGACAAAACAGACAAGAAGCAAAACTGGAGATGAAATAAACATCTCAACAAGGATACCCAGCCAAACTCATCAGATTGGACCATTACTGGGGATGAACTTGCAGAATTAGTAGTTCTGCTTCAAGATTACACTTTCTCTGGTGAGAATGGAACTCTACTTGGTATAACATCATAACTTCACTAGGATTGCCATCATGAGCTTCATCTCTTCACTGGAGGGAAAAGATCTATTGGGAATTATCAAGTTTGGCTGATGTAACTGCTTACTGGAGAGATAACAAAAGATGTCACAAAGGCTGAGTAGTTATGCATAACTCATTTTCTCCAGAATACACGGTCTGTCAGAAGAAAATATCAAGAGGATTTTACAGAAGAACCTGCATGCAAGATGCTTTAATATCTTCAAACACTTAGAGAGATTCATAAATTTTGGCATAACTGCCCCTGCTCAACTGTATTTATACAACAATGTCCTTGAATTTGTTCTTCAGAGTGGTTGTTGACAACTGGGGAACAAGCTTACCCCAGACTGATTGGCCTTTTAGAGATTTTCCGAATCTCGTCCTGACTGCCCCTGATTAACTGATTTGTGAGGGTAAGTCGTCAAAAGGATTTTACAGAAGAATTGGCATACCAGATGCTTCAATATCTTCAAACTTTTGAAGAGAAATGCACCTCAACATAACTGCCCCAACTCAACTGTATTTACACAACAATGTCCTTGAATTGTAGTAGAAATGGCTGGGAAACAACTTGCACCTGTTGATGGCTCACTAGAGTCCATACTTGTCATAAGAATACCTCAAGAAGAATTGCTCCAGTATTCTAAACTTGAAGAGTTCTGCCCCTGATTCAGTAGCACTTGGAATGGTGGATTGGCAAATCCCTCTGCTTGGTTGCCCCTGACTGAGCTTCCTTTATCAAGTCAAATTCCCTAACTGGATGGATTTGTTGGGATTTCTTTGACATTGATTTGTTTTGCAAACAAGTAATGTTCATTTAAAAATTGGAAATTTCAATGCAAAATTCATGCAAGCTTTTGAAATCAAGTTTATTGATGAAACTCACACGGTGGAATAATAAAAAACAAAGGTAGATCTGGCCTTTTATGGCCTGGTAGATAAAGTGATCAACACATACAAATCACAAAGATTATTATGAGTCAGGTTAATCAACCTTGTTGTAGTATGCTTTCAAAATAACTTTACCTCAATTAGGTCTTTTAAGGGTTGTAACGTGGCTTGGTTCGCAATTTATGAAACAAAAGATAAAGGCTCAAAGTTTGTTTGTACCCACCCCATCTTCGTGATGAACTCCAAACCTATGCTCAGTTAACTCAAGCTATACATTCAGATTCCTATAGGCTAGGAATGAATTAAAGATAGTTGATAATGATTCAGACACCTTTATAGTCATTACTCCCTTGCAGAATTTGGTTATCCTTCACTGCTGAGGTTTTGAGACCTCTTTTTGTCTTTGCTGAGGTTTTGAGACCTCTCTTTGTCCTTGTTGAGGTTATGAGACCTCTTCTTTGTCTTTGTTGAGGTTATGAGACCTCTTTTTTTCTTTCTTCTTTTTTATTGACATTTAATTTGAGAGAGCTGACTGGTGTCTTGCATGAAGCGCTTGTGTTTGATTGCATAACCAAGTTAAACTGAGAACTGCCCTGCTCCAAGGTTGAGATTTAAGGGTTTTTTTGTGTGTAAGGAAAGAAAACTCCTACTTCTAGGCTTGAAGGGTTAACGAGGGATTATCTTCCTTATTTCTCCGGTGTTTGGGAATTGAAACAATGCCTTACATCATCGGCAAGGTTTAATCGAAAGCATACCATAACAGTTATGGATTTGATGTTTTCATCATCCTCCCCAATCTTTGCATGAACAATAGTTTGGGAAAAAAATTTTGTCTATTTTTTGTTGTTGTTTTTTTTGTTTTATGACAGTAAAAGAAAGAGAATGAGTGAATACGAATGCGCTTAATCAAAAGATGCATAAACACTTCATTAATCTTGCCAATTTGAAAGTACAACAAAGCTTATAAACAAAATACAATTCAAACATGAAAAGAAAAATACAACAAAATGCTGAAGCATCCAAAATATGGTCAACTTTAGGGATTTAGGCTTTCCTTTCTTAATTTTTCCAAACCGAGATGATCATTTTCAGAGTTGGCTATCGAGATCAGTCTGAGAATCATCTTCACATCCACTCTCGACAATTTCTTCCACTTCAGAGTCTGATGAATCCTCTTGATTAGGTGAAGGATTGTTGATTTGAATGCCTTGAGGCATAAATGAGATCATATTGGAGTCAAGCAGATCCTGAACCTTGCTTCTGAGCACCTTACAATCTTCAGTTGTATGCCCATGTGCCCCAGCATGGTAGTCACATCGGTTGTTGGCGTCAGAGCCTGGCGGATATGAAAAAAGTGTTGGATCTATCTCCTTTGGCACTATCAATCCACCTTTGATTAAATCTGGCAAGAACTGACTGTATGGTATTGGCAATGGAGTGAAATTCCTCTTTGGCTTTCTTGGCCTTTGTCGTGCATGCTGCCGTGGCCGATGACGGTAGGACCGTTGATACTGAGGAGGTCTTTGATTCGGAGAAGAATATTGTCTCTGTGGAGAGAATGGTATTTGATGCTGAGACCCAAAAGATTACTGACTCTGAACACTTGAGTTGCATGAACACTGAGGCTGAAGTGTCGAAGATTCCCAAGTGGAATTACTTTCTTTCTCCCATTCTTCTTGAGAACTGACAATTGATTCACTCTCACTAGCAGGGATGTTTGAGATGCCTCGGATTTTTCCATTCTTGAGTCCACTATCAATGCACTCTCTAGCTATTACTAAGTCAAAAAAGTTTGATGTCGCAATGCTAAACAAATTTTCTCGGTATGGACCTTGCAAAGTATCCACGAACCAGTCAACTAATTCCCTGTCCAAAAGTGGTGGTTGGATGCTAGCTGCTATTTCTCTCCACCTCTGAGCATATCCTCTAAAGGATTCATTGTCTTCTTGAAAGAAGTCTAGTAAATGCAAACGACTGGGAGTCAAGTCAAGATTGTAGCTATATTGCTTCACAAAGGCATGGGCTAAGTTTGGCCATGATTGGATGTGATTGTTTTCTAGCTGCATGTACCAACTCAATGATGCCCCACTCAAACTGTCTTGGAAACAGTTGACCATAAGCTTGTCATTGCGGACACACAAAACATCACCAAATGTTATTTTGGACAACTATCCCCTTTGTACTTCTCCAACTTCGGCGTTTTGAACTTTGGTGGCATTACAAGGTCGGGTACCAAACACATGTTCAAAGCATTCAGATCAGTAGTTGCACGACTCTTAATGGCATCAAGCTTTTCTTCCAAGGCACGACATTTTTCCATAATCTCAATGTCTCGTGGGTCCTGGGTTTTTGTCACAGGGACTACCTCTTGGCTGGCTCAGAGAATATGAAACTACGATATTCCACAGCATCAATAGAAAAGGAATGTCCATCTCGAACAAAGGCATGTTCTTGTATAACCTGATTCTCAACAGGAATCTGCACAGGTTGAGCTTGGGCAACATCGTTCATAGAAATCCTTTGAATGTTGTCATCTTTCTTTGCCAAGACTGTCATAGCTTCCACCAACTATTTTTTCAACAAGTCAAAATCTGCTTTGGTCACAAACTGGCTCTGCTTTTCCGAGTCCATGACCCTTCACAAGCTACCTTAAGTCCAATGCGGACTTTGGGAAGTCAACTGGGTTACAGACATGTAGCGAACGATTTTGGACGTGGTACTTAAGCACTGTCGCTCTGGGGTACTACAGGTTGATTCATTTTTTTATCCTATTGAAGCTGATGAAGGAAGGGAAATAGATGTCTCCAATTAACCCTGCTTGCATACTAAGTTTAAACAGATGACTGTTGGTTTACAGATGCGGTTTAGATTGTGGGCCTCTCTCTGCTTATTTTGTTAAGAATGACGGGACTATGCTATTGGTAGGATGTTAGGACTGATGCTTTTTGATTGATGTATGAAGGTACGGGATTTTGGGTTTTTTAATTAGTGTGCACGCTAAGATTTTCAATCTTATGCCTACGTATTTCCGTTTAACGAAACAGGGAAATCAGAGCGATCGTAGTTCCTCCTATTCTATGGAAGGAAAAAAAGTGCTGTTTTGGTGTCTTGTTCAAAGCCCAAGACGTGAAGCTGAAGGGTCTATTTGTATCTTGTTCGAAGCCCAAGATGTGAAGCTAAAGGGTTTTGACTTTAGAGAGAATTTGTCATCTCTAAAGGGGGGTCTGTTTGTCACAACTGTTGGGTGAAAGATTATAAAAGAGAATTACTTTAACTGGGATATGTGAATCCAACAATGCCATAATTTCCTTTATAGGGGATTTTTAACCTGAAGGAGAAGACTTTAACTCAGTTTAGAGCAATGACATCTTTCCTTAGGAATTTCTCATGCTAAAAGAGGGACAGTGGCATGGATGTAAATAATCCAGAGGCTTACTGCTTACAACAATTTAGATGAAGGAAAAGGAGTTGTTGATGTTTGTATACTATGAGCAAAGCACAAATTTTGATGCTAAAAGGTTGATTGACTCAACTGGGGTCTTCTTATACACAACCTAAGAGGAGGCTATTGGCCCAACAAGAGGGTGTTTTTATGTGTTTCGTATGAAGCCCGAGAGAGAGGCTAAAAGGGGTTAACTCAACAAGAGAGTGCTTTCGCATGTGTCTTGTACGAAGCCCAAGACGGAGGTTAAAGGCGCTTGACTTAACAAGAGAGTTTTTGTACCTCGTACGAAGCCCGAGATGGAGGCTGAAAATGTTTGACTCAACAAAAGAGTCTTCTATACTCAACAAGAGAGTGTTTTGGCATCTCGTATGAAGCCCGAGATGGAGGCTAAAAGTGGTTGACTCAACAAGAGAGTCTTTTATATTCAACAAGAGAGTGATTTTTGTATCTCGTACGATGCCTGAGATGGAGGCTAAAAGTTTGACTCAACAAGAGAGTCTTTTATACTCAACAAGAGAGTGTTTTTATATCTCGTACGAAGCCCGAGATGGAGGCTAAAAGTCAGCTCCCCTGGGGAGAATCATTGTACAAAGACCAAGAGGAGGCTAGGGTGATGGTGACTGTTTTAGTTGAGTGACAGGTCCAGTAGGTTGGATAAATAGAAAATCAGTTCATATATGGGTAATGTTGTGCTCAGGGATTGATCGGAGGATCAGGGTTATTTCTTATTCTTTAAGGAAATGGGAAATCCCAAAAGGTATGGAGACTATCCAAGTCTACGGGTGTTTTGAGAAATCGATTCTCAAGTAGGCGAATGTTCCTTGTATGATGCCCAAGAGAAGGCTGGCATGTTAAGGGATCAAGGTCAACCCATTAATTGGTCTGACACTTGACTCAGAAAGACAGCTCTAGCAAATTGATGACTAGGTTCTATTCCTATACCTTTAGAGGTCTCTGGGTCTTTGTACTAAGCCCAAGAGGAGGCATGAGAGCTTTTAGGAAGCCGAAGGGTCCTTGTACAATGCCCAAGAGGAGGCGGCGATGCTTTTAAGAAGCCTGTGGGTCCCCAAACCCCGAGAAGTTCAAGACATGCCATTCACCGAGTATAGATCAAGCCAGGAAAGTCCGAGAATTTGGAAGAAACTCAAGAGATTCCATTCACGGAGAAAAGATCATCTCTGGGGAGTAGAGTTTCTTTGACGATTTCTAAGGGTGACAGTCTGAGAAAGGGTTCACCGAGAATGCTGCCTTTCACATCTCCATATTATTTAACCCCAAGAGAAGGGAAGACTGTGTCTAGTAATCCTATGGGGATCTAGTTTTGTTTGTATTTAAGAGTGATTAACAGGGCTTTACCTAGTGCTAGACGTAGTTGTCGGGGAAAACTCTAAATAACTATACTAGTATTACACAGTTGATATTTGACAAGTATATAAAAGTTTGTGAAAGAAGACTTACAGTGAGCAGCCCCACAATACAGTTATATATATATATATATATATATGAAAGCGGATAAAGAAAGCGGGTAAACACTTACTCGGTTGTAGAGCTTCCATGCTGTTTTGTTAGTTTGTTCAACAAAGAAAGCTTTGATAACAATATTATATTCAAAATCAAAGGAGAAAGTACTTTGAAAAGATTGTTGGGGCTTACAGCTCAAGGAGGGGCCCAAGGTTTTATCAGTGATTGCACTGTTGTTTTGTACATTTTATATGGACTTATACAAGTGACTGAGGCCCAAAAAGATTTTATGTACAAAGGGACGGGTCTTACACTCTATCAAGAGGCCCAAAGGTTTATTTTTATACAAGTGGTGGGGCTTACAGCTCAAGGAGAGGCCCAAAAGTTTTATTTAAAAAGGCGACGATCGCGTCGAACTTTTTGATGGTATCGGGACTTATACAATACTCTGAGGCCCAAATTATTTTGGTTTTCAAAAAGGGTTGGGTCTTATACTCTACTAGAGGACCAATGATTTTTAAATAATGTGGCTTATAACACGAGGGTAGGCCCAAAGGGTTTGATTTTTCAACTGGCGATCGCGCCGAGATTTTCTTTTAACGCAGAGGGACTTATATAATATCTGAGGCCCAAAATGGTTTTGGTTAAAAGGGGATTGGGTATTACACCCTATTAGAGGCCCAAAGTGTTTAAAAGTTTTGTTAGAGTGAAAATCAAGGAAACCCTAAATTTGTTTTCTTTTAAAAGTAAATATATAAAGAAAATCAAATAAAAATCATAAAAATACCAAATAAGTTTGAATAAACCACTTGTGATTTTTGTTGAGGGTTTGAAAAATGAGGTTTTAATCACAAGATAAATTAAAACTCATTTGGTTTTGATTTTCAAAGTAAATATTCACTTTTAAATGTTTAAAAACAATTAAAAAGGAATTTATTCACAAAAATACAAATTATATAAAATAACTAATATAAATTTAATTTTTTTGTGGAATATAATATTTCAACATTTTTGTGATTTTTTGCAAAAAGAACCAATAAAAAATAATTAAAATTGAGGGAGTTATTAATTTTTCAAATCATTAAAAATAATAAGAAAAACAATAAAAAAGTGGAGAAAATAGCAAAAAGAGGATCTGGGGCGGGGGGGATTCGAACCGCAGACCTCTTGTGTATAGGGCGCGCACCTTACCACTAGCGTGGTGATACATCCGTTGATTGAAACACAACCACAAATATACAAGGCTTGCCTTATTTTTGGCCTGGCCCAAGGCAAGGCAAGGCAAGATTTTGGTTGAAAATGTGAAGGTCATAACTTTCTCATTTCTCCATGGATTGGGACAAAATTTAGGTCTATCCTGCCTAGAATTTCACAAGGAATCCAGTGGTGGTGGTATTTTTTTTCAGATCATGCTCTTATTGAAAAACCCGATAATGGTTTTGAAATAGGCCATGATTTGCATTTTCTATGCCATCTCTTGGTACAAGAATGAATTACATGATAAATTGGTGAAAAGACAACACATATAACATGTATAAGGGATGCATGATCAGTGGACATCAAAAGAAATCATGGTTCAAAGAATCCAAGTTTTGATGCTTACCTCTTTTTGGAGCTTTTGTGCAATCTGCCAAGCCACTTATTCCAGAAGTGAGTTGATGCTTTGAACAACCTCAAATGATCTCTTAGAAGCTTTTAGGATGGTTGGAATCAGCTGGAAACCTCAGGAACAAGTTTGAGATCTTTCTTGCAAAACGGGCAAAAGTGGCCAAAATAGCAACTCTCTCAAATGGTGTTCTAGATGGGGGAACCATTTGGGACAGTTCAAGGATGATATTTGGAGTGTGTTTGAGGTTTTATCTGGTTTGGAAAGTGACTGAATCAAGACATGGCTTGAAAAATGCACAAAAATCCTATTTTGAGGTTTTGAGAGGTGACTTTGTGATTTTGGTGTTACAAGTCACTTGTGAGAGTTTGGACAGCTTAGATATGATATATTGGATGTGTTTGGATCATAAGCTATGGTGGAATTGCTCTCTAACTCAAAAACTCAGAGTTACCTTGCCAAAGAAGGTATTTTTGCCTAGAGAAAGAGATTTTGAGGAAAGCAAGTGTTGTAGTGCTTTGGTGTACTCAAACTGAACACAATTGAGCTATATTTATAGTAGGGCAAGGTTGTTTTGGCTGCAATAGTGATTGGCAACTACAGCAGAGGTTTGGCCAATGTTGAGCAATGAGAATCCAAGTCTCCTTTAGCCATTGACTAGAGGTTAGGGCACAGGCTACTGGTCCCCTTTGTCTCGGATAAGTCTTGACTGAATTCAGTTGGAAATGGCTCAGTCCATGCCACCTTGGTGCATCCATTGAATGCTCTAATCCAAAATTGGAGTCTTGTCCCTCTTTTAGGCATTTCTAGGTTTGGCATGCTATTTTTGGTTCCAAAGACTTGGGAGGCTTGAGATCAGAGTTGGTTCCTCCTTGGTCCCCCTTGAGGTGTTCAGATGGATAGAGTAGCTCTCCCTTTACAAAATTTAAGCAAATCGAGCAAAACTCCCAAATCTGCCTTGCCATGACAGTTTACAGCAAGGCATATTGGCATTGTCATATCTCATGGCTCAAGTGGACTTTGATGGAGTTCTTGGCTATTTTGGAAAGCCCTCATATGATACAACAACTGTTTGACCATAATTGGTTTGGATAATTTTTGGATCCAAGTGAAAAATACCCCTACATTTTGAAAAAAGTGAAGGCAAATTCTGACTTTGTGAAAATTTCACTAAGTGTTGGAAAAAAGTGACATTTTCACTTTTTGTGATTTTGATCATTCCATAACTTAAAATCCATGAGGAATTGGAATGAGTTGTGTTTGAAGCTTTTGTAGAGGGCCATGAGAGCTACAAATCCAGCTTTGGATGGGAAAAAATGGCCTTATGGTTTAGGAGTTATGATCCTCCAAAGTTGGTACCCTAGCCACTTTGTTCCATAACTTAGAAAAAATTTCTAAGTTTTTATGGTTACCCCTTTTACAAGTTATCCCACTTTTCTTGATTTTTCTTGATGAATGATGATTTCAATCACACATTAACATCATTTTAGGGTTAAAAACCATAATTGTGAAAAATCTCAAAAAGTCAAAGTTTGACTTTTGTGCATAGTTGACGTTTTATCAGATGAATTCCAAACTGTGCCATACTCTATGAAATCAAGTCCTTGACCTAAATCAAACTTGATTGAATGATTTCATAGGTGTTATAGGGTGTATTCAATCATATCCTGGTCAAAAGTCAAAGCTACAGTTGACTTTTTCATCAAAACCCTAGTTGTGGTTCAGAAGAAATTGAAACTTGTGAATCAAGCTTCTTGGATCAATCCATTGTTGAAAATGGATCAATGTGATTTATTAGAGATGCTCAAATCCTCTCTTGAGGTCTTGTCTCATGATTTGTCCCCAAAAGTCAACTTAGGGGTGAATTAGGTCAAGAAACCCTAATTCCTGATTTTTGATGAATGCATCCCCTGAGGTTAAATTGACTTGATGATTGGGTCCATGATGTCCCATGGAGCATATTAGGTTATGCTTTGAAGCATTGGCTTATGCCCAGAGGAAAATTCCCATCTGGAGGCCCTGGTCGACCAAAACCCTAAGTTGGTGACACTGGCGATCTTGAGGCTTGACCCACTCAGAATGTTGCAGGCTTGTGCTTGATTCTTGAAGTGGGAGTCCTCTTGATCCCTTGTGGTTGTTTGAGAGGTTTAGACAAGTTGGAGATCATGTCATTCCTTGATTGATCCTTTGTCTAAGCATTCAGAGAGGGCTTGAAACCCTAAATTTGATTGTAGTGGATGCTCCCCCATCTTTGAGGAGACTAATGAGGTATGATGGTTCATCCATATTGTGATGATGATTTGCACAATGATGGAGAATCTTAGTGGTGAAAATTTAGGGTATGACAGATGCCCCTATTTAATCTTCTTGGACCCGAAGGTGTGAATGGCGAAGGTATTCGGGCATTCGGGGTGCAAGAGGATTAAATATCGAAATACCCGAAATTTTGATGGTGGTTATGAATGGTGGTTCACGCATCCTTCTTTTTTTGCTAACCAATGAGGCTTAGAAAATGTAAACTTCCCCTCGATCCTGGTCTTCAGCCAAGGAACTGGTCTTAGTTTCTGAAATAAACTTCCCCTCTATCCTGGTTTCTTACCAAGGAACTGGTCTCAGTTTCTGAAATAAACTTCCCCTCGATGCTGGTTTCCTA
This sequence comes from Lathyrus tuberosus, assembly GCA_022829125.1. Lineage (NCBI taxonomy): Eukaryota > Viridiplantae > Streptophyta > Magnoliopsida > Fabales > Fabaceae > Lathyrus > Lathyrus tuberosus. The sequence goes on along the minus strand of JALAZF010000308.1, from coordinate 567,443 downwards.
CCAAGGAACTGGTCTCAGTTTCTGAAATAAACTTCCCCTCGATCCTGGTTTCCTATCAAGGAACTGGTCTCAGTTTCTGAAATAAACTTCCCCTCGATCATGGTTTCCTACCAAGGAACTGGTCTTAGTTTCTGAAATAAACTTCCTCTCGATCCTGGTTTCCTACCAAGGAACTAGTCTTAGTTTCTTTTGTCAATAAGCTTTCTTGATAAGGGACGCTATTCGCAGCGGTTTCCCTCAAACTTCTCGCCGAATTTTCCTGGGGAGATACCATTTGATGGAAAAAATTTTGATGTGAGACTTGCTGGGGAACCCATTTGTCTGAGCTGTAGAGGTGTACAAACTTCTCTATTGGAGATGCCTTTTGTTGACTCTATCGGGGAAAACGAGTCTCTTGAGAGACTGCTTTCGCTTGGGTATTTACATCATACTTTTCTCGGGATCTTCTAGGAGAAATTCCATATGATGTGATCCAATTTTGAGATGCTGATGACCTTTTTGTCAGCGGATTTTTCGAAGAAAAACTGCTTTATTGTCGAATCTCAGATTAAGAGGCTTTCTCTAGGGATTTTCCTTAATCTGGGAAAGCGAAGATATCATCTTCAATGGCGAAGAGTGACATTTGCCGAAAGTTCCTCTGGTTTTCTCAGAGGTTCAAGTTATCAAAGTGGTCAAGGGCCAACTCTAATCTAGAAATAAACTGGAGGAGAGAGATTGTTCAGACTCAATGTTTCCTGACGAGGAAAGAACTGACAACTCGATTGTGAAGACTTTTATCACTAGGGGACAAGACCGACTAAAGTGATAGTGATGCAATATGAATATGAATGTAAATCAATAATGCATGATGCATGTATGTATATGCTGACAAAACTGACTCGACATACAGACTAGTAGATGAACACGACTGGATACTCGGCCACAGTGGGAGATAAAAAGTATCGCTGGCTCAAGATAGCAATTCTGCCTTGCTTAGGAGAAGTAGTCCCTGTGGGGGGAACAACCGTTTGTCGGGCTTAGGAGATGAAAACTCGGCTGAGGATGTCAGATGGAACATTCGTGTCTGACACAGTTGATCCTTCATTCAGGTGTACTGGTTTAGAAGGAATACTTTGATTCTGCACTTTGAAGCTCGATTACTTCTGGCGAAGCGATCGATGTTCTTTCGATGTTCAACAGTCAAAAGAAATTTCCATCTTTATTTTAAAAGCAGAAAATTTTGACAAGTAAATTCGTTTTTGTTTCGTTTCAAGAATCGTTGGTCATGTTAAAATGTCATTCTGTAAAGCTAAAACAAATAAGAATTGCAAACAAAAGCACAAGGGCTCAAATTTTATTGATAGGATGGAAATTAGCCAAGCCCGTGATTCCATAGAGTATTTACAAAGTTTGAAAATGGTAATTTAAGGGAAAAGGGCTACATTGAAATATAACGACCACTATCCTTCTACCAACTTTGAATTCGGGTCATCCTGAGCTTCTGTCGAAGATGACCGTGATTGGAGTTTTTCTTCTGATGGATGGCATTACCGCTGAGGAGTTGAATTAATCAGATGTAAATACTTGCCATTATCCCTAACTTTTGCCTGGATTGTACTTTGAGATTTCCAATCCACCGGGATGATTTTTTTATTATGTCTCTAACTTTTTCCTGGACCGCGCTTCCGGGTTTTCAATCCACCGAGATGTTTTTTTTTAGTTTAGGCGAAGTATTTCTTGACTACATCAACATTTGTGGGGTAGACAAATTCCTCTCCGTCCATGGTTGCAAGTCTCAAGGTACCGCCTGAGAAAGCTTTCTTGACCACATAGGGGCCGTCATAATTCGGAGTCCATTTGCCCCGGGAATCAGTGAGAAATAATTGTATCTTTTTGAGCACGAGGTCTCCTTTCCTGAAGATGCGAGGTCAAACCTTTTTGTCAAACGCCTTCTTCATTCTTTGCTAATACAACTGATCGTGGCATAGTGCCGTGATTAGCTTTTCCTCAATCAGATTTAGTTCGTCGTGTCGGCTTTGACACTATTCAGGTTCTGTTAGCTTAGCTTCCATCAATACCCTGATTGACGGAATCTCTACTTCGATGGGGAGCACTGCCTCCATGCCATATATTAGAGAGAAAGGGGTTGCCCCTGTTGAAGTGCGGACAGATGTGCGATAACCGTGAAGAGCAAAGGGTAGCATTTCATGCCAGTCTTTATAGGTTATAACCATCTTTTGAACAATCTTCTTGATGTTCTTATTAGCCGCTTCTACCGCTCCGTTCATCTTGGGTCGGTAGGGAGATGAGTTATGGTGTTCGATTTTGAACTCAGCGCACAACTCTTTCATCATCTTTTTGTTCAAGTTAGATCCATTATCAGTAACGATCTGGCTCGGAACACCATAACGGCAAATGATATTGTTTTTGATAAATCGGACCACCACTTGTCGGGTTACATTGACGTATGACGCTGCTTCGACCCACTTGGTGAAGTAGTCAATGGCGACCAGAATGAACCGATGTCCGTTTGAAGCTTTGGGCTCAATCATGCCAATCATGTCGATTCCCCATATGGAAAAAGGCCATGGGGAAGAGAGAACTTTGAGATGCGTTGGCGGTACATGGATTTTGTCAGAGTATATTTGACACTTGTGACACTTCCTCTTGTACTTGTAGCAGTTGGATTCCATGGCCAACCAGTAGTAACCTGCTCTTAGAATTTTTCTCGCCATTGTGTGTCCATTGGCATGAGTGCCAAAGGATTCTTCATGAATTTCCTTTATCAGCATGTCTGCTTCTAGTCTGTCTACACATCGGAGCAAGACCATGTCAAAGTTCCTCTTATAAAGTGTATCACCGCTCAGGAAGAAGCTGCCAGCCAGTCTTCTGAGGGTTTTTTTATCTTTTCTTAGTGCCCTAGGTGGGTACTCTTGTTTCTGAAGGAAGCATTTGATATCGTGATACCAAGGATTATCGTCCATGACTGCTTCAACTGTGAAGATGTAAGCGGGCCTTTCAAGGCACATTATGTCGATCTTAGGTAAGTCGGTCCATTGACCTACACTAATCATGGAAGAGATGGTGGCTAAAGCATCATCCATGTGATTCTCTTCACGAGGGATATGATGAAACACGATTTTGTCGAAGAATGGTAACAACCTTCTCGCATAGTCTTTGTAAGGAATCAATTCGGATTGGTATCTATTCCAATCTCCTTTGATCTGATTGATGACTAGAGCTGAGTCACCATATACATCCAAGTTCTTGATCCTTAAGTCGATCGCTTCTTCGAGACCCATGATACAAGCTTCGTATTCGACCTCGTTGTTTGTGCACTTGAATGTAAGTCTGGCGGTGAAATTAATGTGAGTACCCTAAGGTGTTATGATGATTGCCCCAATTCCATTTCCGTAATGATTGACACTCCGTCAAAGATAAGTCCCCATTGGGAACCTGGTTCTGGCCCTTCACTGGGTAGCGGTTCATCGCAGTCTTTCATTTTCAAATACATGACATCTTCGTCTAGGATGTCAAACCCAATTGATTCCTGATCGTCAATTGGTTGATGAGCCAAATGATCGGATAAAATACTCCCTTTAACGGCTTTCTGAGCGTGGTACTTGATGTCGTATTCTAATAACAACATCTACCAACGGGCAATCCTTCCTGTGAAAGCAGGCTTTTCAAAGACATACTTGATTGGATCCATTTCGGAGATTAACCAAGTAGTGTGACGAATCATGTACTGGCGAAGACGTTTGGCTGCCCAAGCCAACGCGCAGCAAGTTTTCTCAAGCATAGTGTACCGAGTCTCGCAGTCGGTGAATTTCTTGCTCAAATAGTAGATGGCAGACCCCTTCCATTTGGTTTCGTCTTGTTGGCCAAGTACACAACCCATGGAGTCCTCTAGGACTGTGAGGTAGATGATCAGTGGTCTTCCTTCCAGTGGAGGTGATAGTAACGGCAAATTCAACAGGTATTCCTTAATACTGTCGAAGGCAGTTTGGCAATCTTCTGTCCAAACGCAGTCCTGGTTCTTTTTGAGTAATTTGAAAATCGGCTCACATGTCGTGGTCATGAGGAATATGAATCTGGAGATGTAGTTCAAACGTCCCAGGAATCCTCTGACTTGTTTTTCAGTTTTCGGAGAAGGCATTTCTTGAATGGCCTTGACCTTGTCAGGATCAACCTCAATTCCTTTCTGGCTGACGATAAACCCTAAATGTTTCCCTGAATGGACACCGAAGGGGCATTTATTAGGATTCAAGCGGAGTTTGTACTTTCTCAACCGCTCAAATAGTTTTGATAGGTGGGTCACATGCTCCTCTTCTGTCTTAGATTTTGCAATCATGTCATCGACATATACCTCAATTTCCTTGTGTATCATGTCATGAAACAGAGTAGTCATGGCCCTTTGATAGGTTGCCCCAGCGTTCTTCAAACCGAACAACATTAACTTATAACAAAAGGTACCCCATGGGGTAATGAACGAAGTTTTCTCCATGTCTTTCGGCGCCATTTTTATCTGATTATAGCCCGAGAATCCATCGATGAAGGAGAAAACTTTGAACTTTGATGTACTGTCTACCAGCATGTCAATGTGTGGTAAAGGAAAGTCTTCCTTTGGACTAGCCTTATCTAGATCTCTGTAATCGACACACATTCTGACTTTTCCGTCCTTTTTCAGAACGGGTACTATGTTAGCTAACCATTGAGGATACTTCGATGTGGCGAGGAAACCTGCGTCAATCTGTTTTTGTACCTCCTCTTTGATTTTGATGGCCATGTCGGGGTGAGTCCATCTCAACCTCTGTTTTACTGACGGACATTCTAACGTAACGGTAAGTGATGTTCCACGATGCTGGTATCCAACCCTGGCATGTCCTGATAGGACCAAGAGAATACATCGGGAAACTCTCTGGGAAGCTTTGTTAAACTCTCTTTGACAATTGGACTGAGCAGTGCCCCAATCCTGATTTCTTTTCTCTCTTTTTCTGAACCCACGTTGATCGTTTCAACCGGCTCTTGGTGAGGTTCAATGGACCTTTCCTCCAGTCTGAGTAATCGGGAGATCTCTTCTGGAATTTCATCGGCAACTTCTTCTTCAGGCCCGAATACCGGGAACTCAAAGTTGGGAGAAGGCATTGGATCGTATGTTTAAACGGGGTTTAAAATAAGCAATCTGCATGACGATATGATTTGTGTTTAGAAGAGATAGAGAAAATGCAAGGGTGTGTGCAGTGTATTTTCTTTGGAAACTGCTCATTTTTATGATTGATTTGTTTTTTAGGATTACCATTTTCGGAAAAAACAAAAAGAGAAAACAACAATTAATGCGGAAATTACATAATGGCGTTATTTTATTTATGATTTTGTCAATTCTTGAAACTACAGCCTTATAAAACAGAACTCTGTCGCTTTGGGCGAAGCCATGAGGGAAATTTACAGCAAACGAGCCCTATCAAAACATCAGTTTCAACTGGGCAGGGTGAAAGGTTAAAAACGACAATTACTTTGACTTATGAACAATCTTCGGAACATCGACATCAACCTATTGGCGGTGAACTCCTCGGTGAATCACAAAGTCTGGTACCTTCCTTGATTTGTCTTCAGAAATAATGCTGATTTCTGGTGGATCAGGATCATTGGAATCTGTCTCCCAGGCAGAGTTGTCGTAGGAGGATTCTTCTGTTGTATTTTGCATATTATTTGTGCTCTCAGGTAAATGTCCCCATCCAGTTGGCTGGATATCTTCAATCCTAAAACGAGAGCTTTCGGGAGTGGTGTACTTGACCATGTAGTCGTATTTTCCACTTTGTTGTCCTAAGGTGTCCCACACCTCTTTGGAACCGGAGGGGTCATCTCTCTCGATGACGTTGACCTCGGGAAAAGCGTAGTTGATGAATTTTAGTCCGGCAAGCTTTGCCAATTCATCGTCGTGCCGGATATTTTCTAAATACCCCAAGTGTTGATCCCATGACATGGTGGGGACACAGGTATTTTGTTCAATGATGCTCAACTGATTTTCATTGTTCGGCTGATTTTCTTGCCCCAAGTCTCCTGGGTACGGTTGCCAGATAGGCAGGTCATCCATCGGGCCATAATAGTCGTGGTCAAAGTTGTCTCTCATCAGAGTGTCTTCCTCTAATGAGTTTGGTGGAGCCCGACATCCTTCCGGATCACAATCTCCATATATCATTTCGACGTCTGACCTTGGTATAAATCTCAGACTCTGTGCGGGATAGCAAAATGACGTAGGCACCTCTTCCTGAGACATATAACTGTCCTCGTTGAGATAGGACTTCCATTCCTCATCCGTATCGGAGGAATCTCCCTCGTTAATGGTATTGACTGTTTGATGCACTGGGTGAAGGAAACCACCACTGTGGAAGAAGTCCTGAATGGGATGAAGACTTTCATCGTTAGTAGCTGTACGAGTGCAGGTTGCAGAAAAACCAAGACCCTTCTTTGTTTTATTATCAGTAGGAATGACAAGTTGTCCCCATCCTTTTGTATTGTTATTTTTTATCACTTCGAGAGCATCTCTGTATGAGGAAATCGAGGTTCCTTTCTCTGATTGATTCTCATTGCTCACTGACAATGCATGGAACTGAGTTCCAACAACCTCCTCGGGTTCTACACAAGTAGATAATGACAAGTTACTCACGAGCAAGGCTTGTTCTCCACGGACCGTGACGAGTTGATCGTTCTTGACGAACTTCAGTTTCTGGTGAAGCGTCGAAGTAACCACCCCAGCCTGGTGTATCCAAGGTCTTCCTAATAAGCAACTGTATGTTGCTCGGATATCCATGACTTAGAAAGTTATTAGGAAAGTGTGAGGACTGATAGTTATGGGATGGTCGACTTCGCCGATAACTGCTTTCCGAGACCCGTCAAATGCTTTGACGATAACCTCACTGCCCCTCATCGGGGATCCTTTGAATGATAGTCGCATTAAAGTGTACTTCGGCATAACATTGATGGCCGATCCTGTGTCTACTAGTACGTTGGCTAAAGCATCGTCCTGGCAGTTAACTGTGATATTGAGCACCATGTTGGGGCTTTTGCCCCCTCTAGAAAATCCTCATCACTAAATCCCTAGTTATTGCAGGAAGTGATGTTAGAGATGATGATGCTATCAAACTGTCGTATTGACACATCCTGTTCCACAAAGGCCTGCTCTAAGACTTTCTGTAGAGCCTCTCTGTGGGCTTTAGAACTGAGTAAAAGTGACAGCATTGAGATCTTTCAAGGAGTTTGTAACAGCTGATCAACAATGTTGTATTAACTCCTCAGGATGAGCTTCAGCATCTCATCGTTGTTGTTTGAAAGGTCGGGATCACTAGATTAACCGACTGGTGGACCAGGAGCTTCTGTCGGAAGTTCCTTTTCTCTGTTAGGTTCTCCAACCCCTCGGTTGAAGATTCGACCGCTCCGTGTTACTTGACTGATGTCTGCAATATTCACGACGGGGGGCAATGGAATTTCCTTTCCATTCTCAATGGTCGTTGCACCGTATTTGTAAGGGATCACCTTAGCTGATTCATACGGTACTGGTCCTAGTAGATAGATAACCACATGAGCCTTCTGATTTTTCTGACTGTCGTAAGTAACTTCCATCAGTTCCTTGCTAAGAACCATTGATTCGTCTAGTAGAGGGATGATGGTACAAACATCCTTGTTCCTCTCAGGGTCAGGGATTACAACCATGTCTCTGATTTGATATGTGAAGTAGTCTGGGGTCCAGTCAATGGACCCCGAAGCTAGGTATGGGTGAATCTCCTTGCGATCCAACTGACCTTGAAGGGCTGTTCGCACGAGGTAACATCCTTGGTTATTTTTCGAACAGACTCTACAAGGTTCATAGTTGTGTGGTGGCACCTGGCCACACCCACTTTGAATGAAGTGTAACCTCACTAGATCTGTTTCCGTAGATCGGACATCCTGACTTTGATGCCGAGTAGGGTTCCCATCAACAACACTGATTTGTTGCGTGTCTTCATCCATATAGATTGGAAGCCACCAGTGGTTTAACAAGTGTTGTAAAGTTCTTTAAACGAGAGCGCACCCTTGGTTACTCTCACAACATCCTTTACAGTTTAGATAATCATGCGAAGTGAGAAAACCAAGTTGGACATGCCTGGCATGTAACTCCACCAAGCTGGTATTCATTAGACGAATATCGATGATTTGAATCATGTTGATCTGATAGGGATTCCTATCATGGTAGTCCTGGATCCATCCAAGATCCATCTGACGCTGGAGGGCCTCTTTTACAAAAGAGCATCCCTGTTTGTTTACCGAGCAAGTCAGACAGGAATTATAATCATGACGTGGCAGATTATGATACTGGCTTTGCCTTGAGTGCATGGCCACCAAGTTGACATTCATTGTACGGATGTTGTTGTTCTGAATGATGTTAGAATTCGTATAGGTCATGCTGACTCCACGAACTCGATGCTCTTGGATCCATCTGAGATCCATTTGTTCTTGTAGAGCTGATTGTACCACAGAACATCCTTGATCGTTTTTAGAGCAGATATCACACTGGTGATAATTATGAGGTGGCACATGGCCATATCCACTTAGTCTACAATGCATCTTGACGAAGTTGGCCCTTAACAAGAGCACATCATGAATTTGATAGGTGTTGTTAGACTCTCCCTCTATCAAATTAACTACAGCTTTCTCATGTTGAGGCAGCGGGTTTATGAGAACATTTAGATTTGTATCCTTGAAAGATAAGACCTCGCTCCTAACAAGCTTTTGCACATCAGATTTGAAACTGAGACAGTTTTCTATGTTATGCCCTGGTCCTCCTTGATGGTAAGGACATGTGTGATCCGTTTTGAACCAAAAAGGCAGATTTTTCGGTACTGTAAGAGGAGACTTAGTTTGGACATGCCCCTTGACTAGTAGTAACGAAAAAAATTCTGCGTACAACATGGGTATAGGATCAAACCCTGGCATTCGCGTTGTACGGCTGTTGTTGTACTGAGCACGAGCCTGCCGAAGAGGTTGTTGTGTCCTTTGCTGAAGTTGCTGTTGATTAGGTTGGCTCTGCGCAACCTGAGGTTGATACGTAGGAACAGGCGTGGGATTGATAGCAGGAGTTACAGCTGCTACTGGTTGATATCATCGCCTTTGCTTTCCGGGAGAGATATTCCCAATATCCTGCTCTTTTTTCTTAGGGAGAGCACTACCGTATCGTTTTGTACTACTTGATGATCCAGTGTCCTTCACTAAACGTCCTTCCCAGACTGCTTCCTCAAGAAGAACCCCGATGCCCACCATCTCAGTGAAGTCACTGGGCGTACTGGCGACCATTCTGTCGTAGTAAAATGAGCTCAAGGTCTTTAAGAAGATCTTTGTCATCTCTTTTTCCTCCAGAGGTAGAGAAATCTGAGCGGCAATATCACGCCATCTCTGAGCGTACTCCTTAATGGTTTCCTTGTCCTTTTGTGACATCGATCTAAGTTGATCTCTGTCCGGTGCCATGTCCAGATTATATTTGTACTGCTGAATGAAAGCAGCGCCAAGATCTCTGAATGTGCCGATCATAGCGCGGTTTAAACCCATGTACCATTTTAATGTGGCACCGATTAAACTATCCTGAAAGTAATGAATTAGTAGCTCCTGGTTCTTTGTATGAGCTGACATTCGCCGAGCGTACATCACCAAATGACTCTGAGGGCAAGAGTTACCCTTGTAATTTTCAAAGTCGGGCACTTGGAACTTGTGCGAAACTTTCACATTGGGGACCAAGCAGAGGTCCGCGACATCCTTTCCAAATAGATCCTGGTCGCGAAGGGCTTGCAGTTCCTTCTGCATTTCCAAGAACTGTTCCTGGAATTCATTCATTCTGTCGAACATGCTGTCGTTTCCACCAGAAGGTATCTGGGGAATCTCTCTTTTCGGGACAGTGTGTACCACGGGTGGTGGTATAGTCATTATGGCCGAGACCCTCGGTGTCTCCCGAAGTTTGTAACCTTTAGGAGTTGCTGTCATGCCCCTGGCATCTTCGCTTTCCAGAAGTTTGTAACCTTTAGGCCCAGCGGCTCCTGCTGCGGTTCCCTGATCCTCAGCGATCGGTGGAACATATCCTTCTGGGATATAGTTGAGTGGCATACCCCAGGGGCGATCTTTCGGCACCTTGTACCTAGGATCATACTTCTCCACTATGGGCGTTATGTGATCTCTAAGATCACAGTCCTTTGTTGTTGCATCTGAGCCTCTACTAGAGCTTACATGTCATTATGAAGCTTTCTCAGATCCTCTTTCAGAGTGTCGATCTCTTCTCTCAACTCTCTGTTCTCTTCCTCGATATCATCCATCTTTTTCTGACGATTTTCTCGAGTATTGTACGAATGAGACAGTTTGACTCTAGAATCGAGACGTAAAAGTGAGATTCGTAGGTAAGAAGAATGCGTTATGCGAATGATGAATGCAATGATTATTAATCATTTTTGTTTATTCAAAGTAAACTTTGACAATTAGATTGCTAATATCAAACAGTGGGGAAACCCCGTTTTATTGAATTCAAAGGATTGGGAAATAGAAATACAGTAGATTACAAAGTGTTGAAAAAGGAAATCTAAACTAATGGATCCTGAGTCCTCTCTGAAGAGAGCTCAAGTGCTGGTTCGGGTGCTTTCCTTTTCTTTGACCAGGGCTCTTGGGCCGTTGTCGGGTTGTCATTCCTTTGCCAGGTGAAAGGAGCGAGCAAATTCCTTTGGTCATCCTAATTTTCTACAGCATGTTGCTCTAAAATCTCAATCAGAGCATCCTTTTCTTTTAACAGTTGTTGTATTTTCCTGCACTCCACATTGAGAATACGATACTTGTTCCTCCAAGACCTCTTCTCCTGTTGAACTTTTCTGAGAGTAACTTAAAGTTTTTCCGTCTTAGACATAAAATAAAGGGCAGAGTCCCTTAATGGAAGAACTTCCGAGCAAGGGTAAGGCATCTTCAGCTTGAGAGCTGTAGTTTATACCCACTAGAGATAAGGCTCCATCGAGACACAGTCTAGTTTTCCTAGAGACTCTCGTCCTTTTTTGTGAACATGTTTCCAAGCGTTCACTATTTTCGTCTTTAGTGCCCTGTCATTTTCTCCTTCCTTGAAGAAAAGACCTTCTAGATGGGAATTACGCGGGACATGCCTCATCGGGTATCCAAATTGACGACGAACGAGGATTGGATGATAGTTCATTCCCCCCTTAGTTCCTATAAGGGGTACATTTGGGAAATTTCCACAACGGTCAATGATTCTGATCCCGTCATAGATTCGATTGTACTAATCGATTCAGAGTTGGTAAGAGACATGATTCTCTACGACCAACGTAAAGTATTCTTTTGATCCCAAAATGCAGCAGACTTGATCATTCCTCCGCTGTATAAATTCCTTAAGTGTACTGAATGATACGCATCTGTGAGTAAGGTCGGTACGAGGTTTCCGATCAGGAAAATCTTAATGGCGTTGATATCTACAAAGTTATCGATGTTAGGAAACAAAAATAACCCGTAGGTGAGCAAAACAAAGATGCTCTCGAAAGCGGCCACGTTCCATATACTAGCAAAGTATAGGGCTTTCTTTGTCAAGAACTGGGCTGGCAAACCCTGGATTCCACCCTTAGTGGTTATGTGAGTCCTGACTTCTGACTCGTCCAAATGGATTGCTCTTGCAATGGTTTGATCCTTTGGAATTTCTTCCAGTCCAAAAAAGGGAGCTTGGTCAGTAATATGTAAATCAGTCAGGTGAGAATACTCCTCCAGCGTTGGTGCAAGATGATAATCCGAGAATGTGAAACAGTGATATACCGGATCGTAGAATAGGATTAGTGTGGATAAGATTCCTTCGATTATATGAACCCTTAACAAAGACAACAGTCCTCCATACTTGGCTCTGAAAGCCTCATGGTTGGTGATCATTCTCGCCAAACCTCTCAAATCCTCTAACTTTGGAACCTTGAAGGTATACTTATGAGTTTTCCTTCTACCGAAATCCATTAGCACAATCTTTTTATCTGACATTTGCAATCATTGATTAGTTTAATTTGAAAAAGAGAGACTAGAAGAGAAGATTTTTTTGGTTTTAATGTTTTTTAAATGAATGTATGAATGCAGCACACAAAAACATAGAAAAACATGGGGTCAAAGGGTTGGTGTCATGAAGTCAAGGCTCTACCCCCCCCCCCCCCAAGGTTTATACTGGTGAATTTTTGTACCCGTCTCTCAAAATCATTGATTCCCTTTGAGATAACATCAGCGGGCCGGGAACCGTGCTAGGTGATGTATCTTAGAGCAATCTCAGATGAGGGTAGTATCGCGTGACAACTATTTTCGATAGCTTCCGCACTACAAAATGGCTTAAGTCTGCTAAAAACCTCATCTTCTCAGATAACCCAGTCGACCACACTACTTTCAACAACCGAAGTCGTATAGGCAATGTATCTGCAAAGGGAGTCTCCATTGAGTTTGATGGTCGATCGGGGGCCCTTAACTGGAATTCACTCCCAGTAAGATTACCCGCATTGCCATCACCTATCTTAGGTGTATACTCAATCTTTCCACATGCGGCATCACACACATTCCTATTAGCAGAAAAATAAACACAGATATCAAATAGGAAAAGCAATATATATATTTGTATTAATCATCCTAGACCTCTAGTCTTATGATCCTATACAGACAATGACTCCCTAGCAGAGTTGTCATTTCTGTGACATGAATTTAGGGTTTCAACTTTTTATCCTGTTGAAGTTGATGAAGGAAGGGAAATAAATCTCTCCAATTAACCCTGCTTACATACTGAGTTTAAACAGACGACTATTGGTTTACAGATGCGGTTTAGATTGTGGGCCTCTCTCTGCTTATTTTGTTAAGAATGACATGACTATGATATTGGTAGGATGTTAGGACTGATGCTTTTCGATTGATGTATGAAGGTACGCGATTTTGGGTTTTTTAATTAGTGTGCTCGCAAATATTTTTCAATCTTATGCCTACGTATTCTCGTTAAACGAAACAGGGAAATCAGAGCGATCATAGTTCCTCATATTCTATGGGAGGAAAAAAAGGTTGTTTTGGTGTCTTGTTCAAAGCCCAATACGTGAAGCTAAATGTGGTTTGTATCTTGTTCAAAGCCCAAGATGTGAAGCTGAAGGGTCTATTTGTATCTTGTTCGAAGCCCAAGATGTGAAGCTAAAGGGTTTTTACTTTAGAGAGAATTTGTCATCTCTAAAGGGGGGTCTGTTTGTCACAACTGTTGGGTGACAAATTATAAAGGAGAATAAATTTAACTGGGATATGTGAATCCAGCAATGCCATAATTTCCTTTATAGGGGATTTTCAACCTGAAGGAGAAGACTTTAACTTAGTTTAGAGCAATTCCATCTTTCCTTAGGAATTTCTCATGCTAAAAGAGGGACAGTGGCGTGGATGTAAATAATCCAAAGGCTTACCACTTACAGCAATTTAGATGAAGGAAAAGGAGTTTTTGATGTTTGTATATTGTGAGCAAAGCACAGATTTTGATGCTAAAAGGTTGATTGACATAATCGGGATTTTCTTATACAAAGCCTAAGAGGAGGCTATTGACCCAACAAGAGGGTGTTTTTATGTGTCTCGTACGAAGCCCGAGAGAGAGGCTAAAAGGGGTTGACTCAACAAGAGAGTGCTTTTGTATGTGTCTTGTACAAAGCCCAAGACGGAGGCTAAAGGCGCTTAACTTAACAAGAGAGTCTTTGTACTTCGTACGAAGCCCGAGACGGAGGCTGAAAATGTTTGACTCAACAAGAGAGTCTTTTATACTCAACAAGAGAGTGTTTTGGTATCTCGTACGAAGCCCGAGATGGAGGCTAAAAGTGGTTGACTCAACAAGAGAGTCTTTTATACTCAGCAAGAGAGTGATTTTTGTATCTCGTACGAAGCCCGAGATGAAGGCTAAAAGTTTGACTCAACAAGAGAGTCTTTTATACTCAACAAGAGAGTGTTTTTGTATCTCATAAGAAGCCCGAGATGGAGGCTAAACGTCAGCTCCGCTGGGGAGAATCATTGTACAAAGCCCAAGAGGAGGCTAGGGTGATGGTGACTGTTTCAGTTGAGTGACAGGTCCAGTAGGTTAGATAAAGAGAAAATCAGTTCTTATATGGGTAATGTTGTTCTCAGGGATTGATCGGAGGATCGGGGTTATTTCCTGTTCTTTAACAAAATGGGAAATCCCAAAAGGTATGGAGATTGTCCAAGTCTATGGGTGTTTTGAGAAATCGATTCTCAAGTAGGCGAATGTTCCTTGTATGATGCCCAAGAGAAGGCTGGCATGTTAAGGGATGAAGTTCAACTCATTAACTGGTCTGACACTTGACTTAGAGAGACAGCTCTAGCAAATTGATGACTAGATTCTGTTCCTATACCTGTAGAGGTCTCTGGGTCCTTGTACTAAGCCCAAGAGGAGGCATGAGAGCTTTTAGGAAGCCGAAGGGTCCTTGTACAATGCCCAAGAGGAGGCGGCGATGCTTTTAAGAAGCCTATGGGTCCCCAAACCCCGAGAAGTTCAAGACAGGCCATTCTCTGAGAATAGATCAAGCCAGGAAAGTCTGAGAATTTGGAAGAACTCAAGAGATGCCATTCACGGAGAAAAGATCATTTGTGGGGAGTAGAGTTTCTTTGACGATTTCTAAGGGACACAGTCTGAGAAATGGTTCACCGAGAATGTTGCCTTTCACATCTCCATATTATTTAACCCCAAGAGGAGGGAAGACTGTGTCTGGTAAACCTATGGGGATCTAGTTTTGTTTGTATTTAAGAGTGACCAACAGGGCTTTACCTTGTGCTAGACGTAGTTGTTGGGGAAAACTCTAAATAACTATACTAGTATTACACAGTTGATATTTGACAAGTATATAAAAGTTTTTGAAAGAAGACTTATAGTGAGCAGCCCCACAATACAGTTATATATATATATATGAGAGCGGTTAAAGAAAGCGGGTAAACACTTACTCGGTTGTAGAGCTTCCATGTTGTTTTGTTAGGTTGTTCAACAAAAAAAGCTTTGATAACAATATTATATTCAAAATCAAAAAAGAAAGTACTTTGAAAAGATTGTTGGGGCTTACAGCTCAAGGAGAGGCCCAAGGTTTTATCAGTGATTGCACTGTTGTTTTGTACATTGTACAGGGTCTTATACAAGTGACTGAGGCCCAAAAAGGTTTTTTGTACAAAGGGATGGGTCTTACACTCTCTCAAGAGGCCCAAAGGTTTATTTTTATACAAGTGGTGGGGCTTACAGCTCAAGGAGAGGCCCAAAAGTTTTATTTAAAAAGGCGATGATTGCGTCGAACTTTTTGATGGTATCGAAACTTATACAATACACTGAGGCCCAAATTATTTTGGTTTTCAAAAAGGGTTGGGTCTTACACTCTACTAGAGGCCCAATGATTTTTAAAGAATGGGGCTTATAACACGAGGGTAGGCCCAAAGGGTTTGATTTTTGAATTGGCGATCGCGCCGAGATTTTCTTTTAACGCAGAGGGACTTATACAATATCTGAGGCCCAAAATAGTTTTGGTTAAAAGGGGATTGGGTCTTACACTCTATTAGAGGCCCAAAATGTATAAAAGTTTTGTATGAGTGAAAATCAAGGAAACCCTAAATTTGTTTTCTTTTAAAATTAAATATTTAAAGAAAATCAAATAAAAATGATAAAAATACCAAATAAGTTTGAATAAACCACTTGTGATTTTTGTTGAGGGTTTGAAAAATGAGGTTTAAATCACAAGATAAATTAAAACTCATTTGGTTTTGATTTTCAAAGTAAAAATTCACTTTTAAATGTTTAAAAACAATTAAAAAGGAATGTATTCACAAAAATACTAATTATATTAAATAACTAATATAAATTTAATTTTTATGTGGAATAAAATATTTCAACATTTTTGTGATTTTTTGCAAAAAGGCCCAATAAAAAATAATTAAAATTAAGGGAGTTATTAATTTTTCAAATCATTAAAAATAATAAGAAAACCAATAAAAAAAAGTGGAGAAAATAGCAAAAAGAGGATCTGGGGCGAGGGGGATTCGAACCCCAGACCTCTTGTGTATAGGGTGCGCGCCTTACCATTGGGGTGGTGATACATCTGTTGATTGAAACACAACCACAAATATACAAGGCTTGCCTTGTTTTTGGCCTGACCCAATGCAAGGCAAGGCAAGATTTTGGTTGAAAACGTGAAGGCCATAACTTTCTCATTTATCCATGGATTGGGACAAAATTTAGGTCTATCCTACCTAGAATTTCACAAGGAATCCAATGGTGGTGGTATTTTTTTCAGATCATGCTCCTATTGAAAAACCCGATAGTGGTTTTGAAATAGGTCGTGATTTGCATTTTCTATGCCATCTCTTGGTACAAGCATGAATTACATGATAAATTGGTGCAAACACAACACATATAACATGTATAAGGGATGCATGATTAGTGGAAATCAAAAGAAAACATGGTTCAAAGAATCCAAGTTGTGATGCTTACCTCTTTTTGGAGCTTTTGTGCAATCTGCCAAGCCACTTGTTCCAGAAGTAAGTTGATGCTTTGAACAACCTCAAATGATCTCGTAGAAGCTTTTAGGATGGTTGGAATCATCTGGAAACCTCAGGAACAAGTTTGAGCTCATTCTTGCAAAAGGGGCAAAAGTGGCCAAAATAGCAACTCTCTCAAATGGTGTCCCAGATGGGGGGAACCATTTAGGACAGTTCAAGGATGATATTTGGACTGTGTTTGAGGTTTTATCTGGCTTGGAAAGTAACTGAATCAAGACATGGCTTGAAAAATGCACAAAAGTCCTATTTTGAGGTTTTGAGAGGTGACTTTGTGATTTTGGTGTTACAGGTCACTTGTGAGAGTTTGTACAGCTTAGATATGATATATTGGATGTGTTTGGATAATAACCTGTGGTGGAATTACTCTCTAACTCAAAAACTCATAGTTACTTTGCTAAAGAAGGTATTTTTGCCCAGGGAAAGAGATTTTGAGGAAAGCAAGGGTTGTAGTGCTTTGGTGTACTCAAACTGAACACAATTGAGCTCTATTTATAGTAGAGAAAGTTTGTTTTGGCTGCAATAGTGATTGGCAACTACAACAGAGGTTTGGCCAATGTTGAGCAATGAGAATCCAAATCTCCTCTAGCCATTGACTAGAGGTTAGGGCACAGGCTGCTGGTCGCCTTGGTCTTGGATAAGTCTTGACTGAATTCAGTTGGAAATGGCTCAGTCCATGCCACCTTGGTGCATCCATTGAATGCTCCAATCCAATATTGGAGTCTTGTCCCTCTGTTAGGCATTTCTAGGTTTGACATGCTATTTTTGGTTCCAAAGACTAGGAAGGCTTGGGATCAGAGTTGGTTCCTCCTTGGTCCCCGCTTGAGGTGTTCAGATGGATAGAGTTGCTCTCCCTTTGCAAAATTTGAGCAAATCGAGCAAAACTCCCAAATCTGGCTTGCTATGACAGTTTGCAGCAAGGCATATTGGCATTGTCATATCTCATGGCTCAAGTGGACTTTGATGGAGTTCTTGACCATTTTGGAAAGCCCTCATATGATACAACAACTGTTTGACCATAATTGGTTTGGATACTTTTTGGATCCAAGTGAAAAATGCCCTTACATTTTGAAATAAGTGAAGGGTGATTCTGACTTAGTGAAATTTCACTAAGTGTTGGAAAAAAGTGACATTTTCACTTTTTGTTATTTTGATCATTCCATAACTTAAAATCCATGAGGAATTGGAATGAGTTGTGTTTGAAGCTTTTGTAGAGGGCCATGAGAGCTACAAATCCAGCTTTGGATGGGAAAAAATGGCCTTATGGTTTAGGAGTTATGATCCTCCAAAGTTGGTACCCTAGCCACTTTGTTCCATAACTTAGAAAAAATTTCTAAGTTTTTATGGTTACCCCCTTTTACAAGTTATCCCACTTTTCTTGATTTTTCTTGATGAATGATGATTCTAATCACACATTAACATCATTTTAGGGTTAAAAACCAATAATTGTGAAAAATCTCAAAAAGTCAAAGTTTGACTTTTGTGTACAGTTGACTTTTTATCAGATGAATTCCAAACTGTGCGATCCTCTATGAAATCAAGTCCTTGACCTAAATTAAACTTGATGGATTGATTTCATAGGTGTTATAGGGTGTATTGAATCATGTCCTAGGGTTTGGGAGCATGTTCTGGTCAAAAGTCAAAGCTACAGTTGACTTTTTCATCAAAACCCTAGTTGTGGTTCAGATGAAATTGAAACTTGTGAATCAAGCTTCTTGGATCAATCCATTGTTGCAAATGGATCAATGTGGTTTATTAGAGATCCTCAAATCCTTTATTGAGGTCTTGGCTCATGATTTGTCCCAAAAGTCAACTTAGGGGTGAATTAGGTCAAGAAACCCTAATTCCTGATTTTTGATGAATGCATCCCCTGAGGTTAAATTGACTTGATGATTGGGTCCATGATGTCCCATGGAGCATATTAGGTTATGCTTTGAAGCATTTAACTCATGCCCAGAGGAAAATTCCCATCTGGAGGCCCTGGTCGACCAAAACCCTAATTTGGTGACACTGGCGATCTTGAGGCTTGATCCACTCAGAATGTTGCAGCCTTGTGCTTGATTCTTGAAGTGGGATTCCTCTTGATCCCTTGTTGGATGTTTGAGAGGTTTATACAAGATGAAGATCATGTCATTCTTTGATTAATCCTTTGTCTAAGCACTCAGAGAGGGCTTGAAACCCTAAATTTGATTGTAGTGGATGCTCCCCCATCTTTGAGGAGACTAATGAGGTATGATGGTTCATCCATATTGTGATGATGATTTACACAATGATGGGGAATCTTAGTGGTCAAAATTTGGGGTATGACAAGACAGAGGACAGATGAGACTCGAGGCTGAGAAATGCAAATGCAATGACATGCGCATGCAATGCTAATGCGAACCAAATGGTTTTAAGGAATTCAACAAGAAGTTGCAACTTTTTTTTTGGAAAAACTGAAGAGTTTTGTTTTAAAATCCATGATCTTTATTGATCTTGCAAAGGAAAGAGCCTTTGAATTCCTTGAAACCAAAGGGCTATGATGAATGTATGCGCACACACACACACTCACACACACACGTATACAGGTATTCACAAATATGCACAAGCAAACAAAGGCCTAGGTTTGAAGATCATGAGCATGCAACCATGGTCTACCCGTCCCAAAAAGTGTGTACTAGGGTTTATCATCTGTAGAATAGGGTTCTAAGAAGTTCACAGAGTCGACAACCCATCTTTCAGATATTATCGACTTTCCGAATGACTCGGTAATAAATAATATTCTCAAGAGAATCTCGTCTGAGTGTAGTATCGCGTAGCAACCAATTCAGGAATAGACTCCCTCATAGTCCTCGGACTACATCCTAAAAGGCCAAGTGGGGTTTAGAGATAACTACGGTTCTCAATATCTCGGGCACCTAAGTCGAGAGTAGCACGTTTTCACAAATAGACTCGTTCAACATGACTAGACTCTCAAAAGGTCCGAAACTGAAGTGATGGTGTCTCAAGTCAAATTTTTCAGGAATCGACTCCCTCAAAGCCTCCTTGAATATACCATCGTCCTATAACAAGTGCACTCGAGTCTGGGTTAGGACTTATCTCACCACTCAATAGTAGCACCCTGCGCACAAAAGAACCCAAGCAAAACAAGTATACAGATATATATACAGATATGTACAAGTATAGCAAACAAGCATAAATATCATAAACAAAACAAGGGGGCTTAACCCTCAAAATTATTTCCCCAATGAAGTCGCCATTTCTGTTGCGGTGAGAATCAGATAACAAGCTATTAATTAACTTGCATCACTTTTCTTTGAATTCACCACCGAGCTTTGATTTACCCAAAGGAAAGGGTAAAGTTCAAAGAAAACCCTAACAGGATCTAGGTTCAGGGGTAGGTTATACAAAGGGAAGGTATTAGCACCCTAAGTATCTGTAGTACTCTACATGAACCTCTTGTTTTGATTGTGTTATGTTATGTTTGCTTGCTAAAGATATCTATGCTAAAGGTGAAGGTAAAGACCTAAGGGTATTACACTAAGTTTGCTCGCCAAGACGTCAAATCTTGTGCCTACGTATCTGACTAAAGAATCAGAGCAACTATAGTTCACCTAAATTGACTATGGCCAAAGTGCCAACGGGAATGAGTATGAGCTCATATAGAGTTTAAGAAACTCTCTAAATCTAAGTTATAGGGGAAAAGTGAATACTCAAGGTGATGAGTTCACATAGAGTCCAAGAACTCTATCTTAATTCTAAATTGTGATATTGAGTGGCTATGAGGCCAAGGAAATTACTCTATGACTTTGAGGTCAAAGAGGAGGTGGCCATGACTACGAGGTCAAGGCTGGTAAGTAGCTATGACTATGAGGTCAAAGCTGGTAATCCTATGACTATGAGGTCAAGGATAATGTAAGTACCTATGACTATGTGGTCATGGGTTGATTATGAGATATCTATGACTTTGAGGTCAACGGAAAGACTTTCCTTTGGAAGAAGTAGAGAATAACAATTCTTATGAACTGAAAGTTGTACAGATATTTATATGAAACAAAACATTCTAACAACAAGATATCAAAGTGAAAATAAGCTCACAACACCATACAATATTAGAAAAATATGTATTAAATCAAGATGAACAAGATAATAGGATGAAAGAATCAAAGAAGTCAAGGTGTTCATGGAAAAACCCTAAGAAGGTATTTTACTTCCAATATTAATAAATGCTTCACAAATGTTTGTTTTCCCAATTTATTTTTATATTAAAAAAGTAGACACATTAAGGAGTATTTTACAAAAAGAATGGGCAAAAAAGAGTGAAAAATGATCAAGTTAAGAGTTTTTGAAAACAAGGCATAAACCAAAAAATAGAAAATAAATAAGTGATAAAAAAGAAAGGGAGATGTTCCCCATGGGTATTGAACTCGTGCCCTTCTGATTGTAGCTTAAAACATTAACCATCTCATTCAATGTGTGCGTATTAACCAAGAGTGGCTAAGGAAGAATATATGTAAAAGGTGTGTTTTTTTTCAGAAAATAAAAACAAAGGACTGGGGCGAGGGGGATTCGAACCCCAGTCCTTATAGTGAATGTATGTGTGTTCTTACCACTGGGGTGGCCATACATCCAGTGTATATGCCCACCCCACAAATACTTAAGCCCTGCGTGATAAACAAAGACACAAAACCTCGCCCCCCATGACCAATATTCAGGACTGGTCTTACCCAAGCAGACTTGGTTGTGCAAAATTTTCCATATTAACTTAGTGTGACAAAACTGACTTGTTACAATGGCCAAGCATGATGACAATAACACCACCAATTCATCTCAATCATTAATTCAAACAAGACTTAAATGAATGAAGTAAAGTAAAATTCATCCTCTACCTCATAAAGCACAACTGTTAGTGGCTTCTCTTGAACCAAAATAAAAAGCAACAACATGATTTGAGAAAAGGTACATTTTAGGGAAAGCTCAAAACAAGACCAGCATGACATCAAAACTATGTATATGGTAAAATAGATCCACAACATTTTGGTATTGCAAACATCATATTGTCAAACATGGTAGTGTGTGGAGATACAACTGTAGCGCGATTTTGTGGTCCTGAGTCACGATCGCTTGGGTACTACAGTTCGATTCATTTTTTATCCTATTGAGCTAATTAAGGAAGGGAAATAGATGTCTCCAATTAACCCTGCTTGCATACTGAGTTTGAACAACGGTCTGTTTGGTTACAGATGCTATGTGGATGTGGGGCTCAATCTTTGGTTATTTTGCTGGGAACACAGTGTCTGGATTATTTGTGAGGTTTTTGGTAATTTCTTTAGATTTGCTGCTTTTAGGTTGATTTGGTGGGAATACTGGGTTTCGGGTTTCTTTTTTATTAGTATGCTCGCTAATATTTTTCAATTTTATGCCTACGTATTCCCGTTTAACGAAACAGAGAAATCAGAGCGATCGTAGTTCCTCCTATTCTATGGGAGGAAAGAGATGTTTTGGTGTCTTTTTCAAAGCCCAAGATTAAAGCTAAAAAGGTGATTTGTATCTTCTTCAAAGCCCAAGATGTGAAGCTGAAAGGTCTATTTGTATCTTGTTCAAAGCCCAAGATGTGAAGCTGAAGGGTTTATGCTGAGAGAGAATTTGTCATCTCTAAAGAGGAGTTGTTAATGTTTGTATTTTGTGAGCAAGGCACATGTTTGATGCTAAAAGGTTGATTGACTCAACCGGGGTTTTCTTTATACAAAGCCTAAGAGGAGGCTATTGACCCAATAAGAGAGTGCTTTTATATGTCGTGTACGAAGCCCAAGATGGAGGCTAAAGAGGTTTGACTCAACAAGAGAGTCTATAACAGATGATTGACTCAACAAGAGAGTCTGGGGGTTGTTTGACTCAATGAGAGAGTCTTTTATACCAAACAAGAGAGTGTTTTCTATCTCGTACGAAGCCCGAGATAGAGGCTAAAGAGGTTTGACTCAACAAGAGAGTCTTGACCAGGTGATTGACTCAACAAGAGAGTCTTTTATACTCAACAAGAAAGTGATGTATATCTCATACGAAGCCCGAGATGAAGGCTAAAAGGAGATTGACTCAACAAGAGAGTCTTTTATACTCAACAAGGGAGTGTTTTTCTATCTCGTACGAAGCCCGAGATGGAGGCTAAAGGATTTGACTCAACAAGAGAGTCTTTTATACTCAACAAGAGTGTGATTCTCCATCTCGTACGAAGCCCGAGATGGAGGCTAAAGTTTGACTCAACAAGGGAGTCTGTAAAGGTTAGCTCCACTGGGGAGAATCATTGTACAAAGGACAAGAGGAGGCTATGGTGCTGGTGACAGTTTAGTTTAGTGACAGGTCCGATATGTTGGATAAAAGAGAAAATCAGTTCTTATAAAGGAAAAATTAGAACTATGGTTGTGTTTTGGGATTGATTAGAGGATCAGGGTTATTTCCTATTCTTTAAGGAAATGGAAAATCCAAAGGGTATTGAGATTGTCCAAGTCTACTGGTGTTTTGAGAAATCGATTCTCAGATAGTGAATAATCTTTGTATGATGCCCAAGAGAAGGCTGGTATGTTAAGGGATGAAGGTCAACCCATTAACAGGTCTGACACTTGACTCAAAAAGACATCTCTAGAAAATCGATGACTAGGTTCAGTTTCTATACCTGTAGAGGTCTCTGGGTCCTTGAACTAAGCCCAAGAGAAGGCATGAAAGCTTTTAAGAAGTCGAAGGGTCCTTGTACAATGCCCAAGATGAGGCGGGGATGCTTTTAGGAAGCCTGTGGGTCCCCAAACCCCGAGAAGTTCAAGACATGTTATTCATCGAGAATAGATCAAGCCAGGAAAGTCCGAGAGTTTGGAAGAAACTCAAGAGATGCCATTCATGGAGAAAAGATCATCTTTGGGGAGATAGAGTTTCTTTGACAATTTCTAAGGGTGACAATCTGAGAAAGGGTTCACTGAGAATGCTGCCTTTCACGTCTCCATATTGTTTAACCCCAAGAGAAGGAAGACTGTGTCTGGTAATCCTATGGGGATCTAGTTTTGTTTGTATTTAAGAGTGACCAACATGGCTTTACCTAGTTCTAGACGTAGTTGCCGGGGAAAACTCTAAATAACTATACTAGTATTACACAGTGGATATTTGACAAGTATATAAAAGTTTGTGAAAGAAGACTTACAGTGAAACAGCCCCACAATACAGTTATATATATGAAAGTGGATAAAGAAAGCGGGTAAACACTTACTCATTTGTAGAGCTTCCATGCTGTTTTGTTAGTTGTTCAACAAAGAAAGCTTTGATAACAATATTATATTCTAAATCAAAGGAGATAGTGCTTTGAAAAGATTGTTGGGGCTTACAGTTCAACGAGAGGCCCAAGGTTTTATCAGTGATTGCACTGTTGTTTTGTACATGGAGTTATACAAGTGACTGGGGCCCAAAAAATGTTTTCTGTACAAAGGGATGAGTCTTAAACTCTCTCAAGAGGCCCAAAGGTGTTTAAAGAAAAGGAGTGGGGCTTATAACACGAGGCTAGGCCCAGATGATTTTGATTTTTGAACTGGCGATTACGCCGAGGTTTCTTTAACGTACTAGGTCTTATACAATGCATTGAGGCCCAAAAATGATTTTAAAAGAAAAGATGGGGCTTGCAACTCAAGGAGAGGCCCAAGGGTTTTGTTTAAAAAATGATGATCGCGCCGAGATTTCATTAGCGTATCGGGACTTATGCAATGTACTGAGGCCCAAAAAAATTTTATTTTGCAAGGGAATGGTCTTATACTCTATTAGAGGCCCAAAAGTGTTTGAAAAAGATTTGATGAGGGTTGAATTGATCAAAACCTTAATTTGTTTTCAAAATATATTTTAATTGAATAAAAATTCAATTAAAATGATCAAAATTGTTAAACATGTGTGAAAAACAAGTTGTGGTATTGGATTAATGTTTGAAAAATCATGTTTATACCCACAAAATAATTGGAAATCAATTAAGTTTAGAAAATCAAGGGAGAAAAAATATTTCAAATGTTAAAAACAAATAAAACATTAATTCTTTGCAAAAATATCAAATATATGAAATAAGTAATATTTTTGGGATTTTTTGGTAAAATAAAATATTTTAACATTTTTGTGAAATATTAAAAAAAGAATCAACTCAAAATCATTAAAACTCAGAGAGAAATTGATTTTTGAATCAATTAAATAAAATCACAAAAATTCAAAAATTCAAATATTTGAAAAAGGGCGCAAGAACATCTTGGCCTTGCCCGCGTGCTCTGTTTTGCCCAGATTTGCGTTTTCTCATCAGTCTCACTGAATACTTGATGAAATCACACAATCCACATATCAATCTACTCGTTTTCACCTCACGATCATGTCCATGGTCTTAAATTTCATTTATTTTAAGCATGGAATAAGAAATCAAAGAGAAACCTCAAGAACCCTAAAATTTGCATGAAGGATCAGAAATTCCATACACGATTCAACAAAGCAATTGATTAAGGGAAAACACTCCATGCATGATTATGAACATATGGCCAAATTATTGTGCAGCAAAAAATGCATGGATCATAGAGTTAGAAGAGCTCATGCTTACCTCTTGTAGCTGGTGATCGTGTTTTATGTTAGAGGTGTTATAGCTAGGTTCCAATGATGTGGATAGCTTCCCTAGGTGCCAAGTGATGTGCCTGAGTGCTTGGAATGGTTTGAACAAGCTGGAACTGAAGATTGTATCTCAACTGCAACTTGGTTAAAACCTTGAGCAGTTGGCTGGTGATTTTGTGAAATCAGTGTTCCAGATGTTGTTTAAGTGATTGGATCACTTCTATATGATGTTTATGAGGGGTGTGTGTGTGATTGGTTTGGTTGGAATTGCTCTCAAACTCAAAACCCGATAGTGACTTGCTTTGGAAGGTAAATTTGGAAGTGAGAAGGATATTTTGAGGAAAGCATCTGTTTGATGGATTTGGTGTACTCAAACTGAGCACAAATGAGCTCTATTTATAGTAGAGCAAGTTTATTTTGGTTGCAATAGTGAATGGCAACTGCTGCGAGGTTTGGCCAATGTTGATCAATGAGAATCCAAGTCTCCTCTAGCCATTGACTAGAGGTTAGGGCATAGGCTGCTGGTTCCCTTGGTCTTGGATATGTCTTGACTGGATTCAGTTGGAAATGGCTCAGTCCATGCCACCTAGGTGCATCCATTAAATTCTCCAAACCAAAATTGGAGTCTTGTCCCTCTTTTAGGCATTTCTAGGTTTGGCATGCTACTTTTGGTTCCAAAGACTTGGGAGGCTTATGGATCAGTGTTTGTCCCTCCTTGGTCTCCCCCTGAGGTGTTCAGATGGATAAGTGTGTTTGTCATTTGCACAAATTTGGAAAATCGAGCAAAATGCACAAATTTGCTTTGCTTTGACAGTTTTCAGCAAGGCATATTACCATTGTCATATCTCATGGCTCAAGTGGAATTTGATGGAGCTCTTGGCCGTTTTGGAAAGCCCTCATATGATACAACAACTGTTTGATCATAGTTGGTTTTGATACTTTTTGGATCCAAGTGAAAAATGCCCCTGCATTTGGAAAAAAGTGAAGGCAGATTCTGACTTAGTGAAAATTTCACTAAGTGTTGGAAAAAAGTGACATTTTCACGTTTTGTGATTTTGATCATTCCATAACTTAAAATCCATGAGGAAATGGAATGAGTTGTATTTGAAGCTTTTGTAGAGGGCCATGAGAGTTACAAATCCAGCTTTGGATGGGTAAAAATGGCCTTGTGGTTTAGGAGTTATGATCCTCCAAAGTTGGTACCCTAGCCACTTTGTTCCATAACTTAGAAAATTTCTAAGTTTTTTATGGTTACCCCTTTTACAAGTTATCCCACTTTTCTTGATTTTTCTTGATGAATGATGATTCCAATCACACATTAACATCATTTTAGGGTTAGGGAACCATAATTGATCAAAAAATCAAAAAGTCAAACTTTGACTTTTGGGCACAGTTGACTTTTTATCAAATGAATTCCAAATTGTGTGATCCTCTATGAAATCAAGTCCTTGACCTAAATAAAACTTGATGGATTGATTTCATAGGTGTTATAGGGTGTATTGAATCACGTCCCAAAGTTTGGGAGCATGCCTGGGTCAAAAGTCAAAGATACAGTTGATTTTTTCCCTCGAAACCCTAATTGTGGTTCTGATGAGCTTGAAACTTGTTGATAAAGCTTCTTGGGTCAATCCATTATTGAAAATGGATCAATGTGGTGTATTTGAGACCCTTAAATCCTCTCTTGAGGTCTTGGCTCATGTTTTGTCCCAAAAGTCAACTTAGGGGTGAATTAGGTCAAGAAACCCTAATTCCTAATTTTTTATTAATGCATCCCCTGAGGTAAAATTGACTTGATGATTAGGTTCATGATGTCCCTTGGAGCATCTTAGGTTATGCTTTGAAGCATTGGCTCATTCCCAGAGGAAAGTTTCCATCTGGAGGCCCTGGTCGACCAAAACCCTAATTTGGTGACACTAGCGATCTTGAGGCTTGATCCACTTGGAATGCTGCAACTTTGTGCTTAATTCTTTCTGTGGGAGTCCTCTTGATCCATTGTGGATGTTTGAGAGGTTTAGACAAGTTGAAGATCATGTCATTCCTTGATTGATCCTTTGTCTAAGAACTCAAAGGGGCTTGAAAGCCTAAGTTTGATTGTAGTGGATGCTCACCCATCTTTGGGGAAACTAATGAGGTATGATGGTTCATCCATATTGTGATGATGGTTTGCATAATGATGGGGAATCTTAGTGGTCAAAATTTAGGGTATGACAACAACATACCCTCAATATTTTCCACAACACATTCATTTGAATCATCATAGTGACTGGTTTGAAGGCAAGCATGGCAAGTATTCAGGAAAACCAAAGAAAAGTATAATGTAGGCAGTGCAACATTGAGCAGTTCCAAATTTACATACCAGTCCACAACCTCAAAGTGACTCAAGTGCATAAGGGATTCAAAACATTTTAAACATGTCACTAAGGTACAAGATAAACATATCTTCAAGGTACTGGTAGGGTTTCAAACAACAATATTATCTTCATGGTATTGAGGACAATTATCATCTCAGCACAAAAAAAACTGACATTCAAGCATGGCATGATATGGTTATATGCATAAATGGATGTGAATTTGAAGCCAACATGTGAACCTCTCAAAACCAATGCAAGCTTGGCAGCAATGCAATCATGAGATGGTGAGCACAAAATAATGACATAAGATCAAGATCTCTTATATGCGCAATCAAGCTGATTCAAGGTGTACAACAAAATCAAATGGCACAACATAGTTTTGTATGTCTAAACAGATAGCATGTTAACCAATTTGCAGACACATCTTGAATGCACAGCTTAGTAACAATCTTCACAATCACAACTTAAATACACATCAAGTGGTATATTGACAGTCTACATACACATCCTAAACACAAACCATAGCATGATGGTTGCAGGCACATAATTATGTATAAAACAGTCAATGCAATTAATCCATCCAAGACACATTAAAAACAAAAACAAGATTTTGATTATATGAAGTTGTGTGTCAACAAGGTGAAAGAACAAGTAAAGATTAGGAACTTGTCACTTACATGGTCTTAAGCACACCTTCAAGGCATTCTCCAAAAAACAGACTAAAACATGGATGCATAAGACTTGAATGTAAACAAGTAGCATAATGGAAGTTTACACATTCATGGCATCTTAGCAAACTTAGGCAAAGACAAACAAGGTAGTTATCATATCAACTAAACAAAAACTTCATCCTTTTCATGCTATTCACCCAAAAAAAACTACTGGTTCAAACTAAGCAAACTGTCCTGAATGGAATAACTTCAAGGATTTAAGATTACATAGCAGTTGTCAAAACCCAATATGCAGGCTCAATGAAATCATGACTATACAAATTTTCAACAATATGCACTCATTTATGTAGGTTCAAACCAAGTTTCATGTGCATCTCAGAGTATGCTTAAGAGTATAAACAAAGATAAAGAGCAAGAACTAGAGTCAATACTCATTACATCCAAGAAGAAAAACCTTCAAGTTGTTAACTAAATAGTAGAACTCACACAGCCCCTAGCACTCAGTTTGGCAAGTATAATACTAATCCCTCAAACAAAAAACAACATAGAGTCATAAACAAGAAAAACAGGTAGCAAAAGTGTGATCAGTAGTAAACTTACCTCTCCTCGTGGCTATACATTATCAAAATGGTCCCAAATGTACACAATACTACCTTATGTTTAGTGCATATGATTAAAAGGAAATAGAAGGCAACTCAATGTCACATATTCATCTTGTCAGCCAACACTAAACCTTCTATATTGTTCCAACCAAACTGTCCTAACATAGATAGTTTGGAATAGCTCAAAATGTATCAGGAAGGGTGGATAAAAAAAACATGTCCTCAGTTGGTAATGTATAGAACCTTTCATTGACACACACTACCATACACTCGAGTACAAACCAAGAGTAGGTCTGGTAGCTCCTTATAACACTAAAGAGTATGTGCTCAGTAAGGGAGACATATTCTCCCTATGCAAATCCAAAATACTGCTCTCAAGTCAACACAAACTTAAACACATTAAGGACCATATATGAATGGCTTCAAGAATGCAAACCCATCATGAGGCAAAACAAAAATAAGTTTACATACAAGCAATGGCAAGGATGTACTTAGGTGAAACTCAACATGAACATGTATCTTTAAATCATGGCATTAGATAGTATAACCTCAAGAACAGGTAGTGTTAATAACAACAACATTATTCATATTTTTAACCAACCAAAGTATCTCAAATGCAAGGCATATGTGTTAGCACAATGATGCATCAGTATGATTGCAGCAAGAAAACCAAAAAGAGAAAAGTACCTAGTTGAAAATATGCATTGAGTGTCTTGTTCTCTCCACTTAGCACCTGCTTCCAAGGTGACTCCTACCTTTTCCTTACTTGCCAAGCTTGGACTCAGAAGGTTCCTTGAGAAGTGTTGGTCCCAAATGAAAGAAGGTAGCCTGCTATTTATAGGGAAAACATAAAGATCCAAGGTATGGTCGTATTTGCCACAAATGCCAACACTACCCTTTTTCCATCGTGTAAATTTGAACTTGTTGAACCAAAATCCTCCCATATCTCTAAACCTCTGAGCAAGAACTGGTGAGAAGTGATTGGTGAGAAGCTCAAGGAATAAACAATGTTGTTTTGCCTTGTAAAGTTTCTCTCACCTCCTCCCACTTACATAACTATGACACAAATTCATATTTTAATGGAAATCAAGTGGAAATTCCTGGCCAAGCTTGGATTAAGGTTAAATTCCTCATTAGAAATCAGAAACAAGAAGATTTGGTGATTAGAGAATGGTTTGAGCAAATATACAAAAGTTGGTTTCTTGAACTTTAAGGAATGAAACCTCCAACTTTGAGGATTCGAAACTCTCAGATCACTCAATGGATTGAGGAGTTCTAGTACTTTTTGGAAAGCCCTCAATTCCCTCTAAAAATTTCATGTACAAAGATGTTTGAGTTGAGGCCTGGAACTTTATGAAAAACTGGGTTAAAGTCGTGTGCAAATTAAAGGAAAACAAGCTGAAATTTCACTAAGTCTTGGGGCAGTTTAGCTTCTAAGTCTCATAACTCATAAACCATGCATTTTTTGGAGAAAGGTCATATTTAACACTTTGAAGTTCATGAAAAGAGCTTCCATTTGGGCTTTGAGTCCCTCAAATTGGATGTGTGGTTTGGAAGTTATGACCATTTCAATTTGGCACAAGAGGGGAAAATTCCACATATGAAAAGCTTCATGAACAAAACCTTACTTCCTCTGCAGGAAATCTCTTGGAACTTGATCCCAAATACTTTACATCAACAATGAGACATGCTATGATGAGGTGAGGTCTTGTAGGTTTCATTTGGATCAAAGTCCCAAGGATTAGGGTTTCAGTCAAGACACAATTTCAAGTGTGAATGCACTGGGGCAAACTCTTATGATCTTGCTTCTTCCATCACATATAAAGCTCATAGATGGCCTTTAGGGATGTTTACTACCTTAAGGAGTCAAGTCCTAAGGCTTGAGAGCACCTTTTGATAAAAATCAAAGCCAATGATCCACATGTCTTAACAGAAACCCTAGTTTGGAGGCAGGGTGAAACCTTGGCTCAAACTAATCATGATGAGAGCCTGATGACCTTGAATTCTTGTTAAATGAGACCTCTTGAATGTAGGTAGGCTCAATTGGTTTATGAGCCAATCAAATCTTGAATTATCAAGGTAAAATTCTTCAATGATTCCTCAGGTAAGAACCTTAATTCCACAGTTTGGTCTGGTGATCCTTTGTTGACTTGACTTGATTCAAAGTCTTGAGATCTTGGTACCAATCAACTGGTGAATCTTTGTGATTATTGTATGAAGCCAGAGAATACCTTAGAAGGCCTTGAATTTCTCTGTGTAAACCCTAATTTCAAACATAAGAGTAACAAGCTGCAAGATATGGGTCAGTTAAACAATGCATATGTGATTGATCCTAAATGTCTATGCAAGATGTTATGACATCTAAGAGGTAAATTTTGGGGTACAACACCAAGATCCAGGAACTGCTAAAGGAAAAAGATGCTCTGATTGAGATATTAGAGCAGCATTCCAAAGAAAGTCATGAGGAGCAGAGAAATTTACTCACTCATTTCACTTGGCAAAGGATCATCAACCCGACAACGACTGAAGGAGCCCAATCAAAGAAAAGAAAAGTTCAGGAACCAGCATCTGAGCTCTCCTCAGAGAGAACTTAAGATCCATAGGCCTAATTTTCCCTTCTCGCACTTTGTATAAAACTGTGCTTTTCCTTGTAAAATACTATAATCTTTCAAGTTCAATAAAAGGGTCTCCCCCGCTGTGTGATATTTGCAATATAATTGTTGAAAGTTATTTTGAAAACAAAAACTAAAAAATATATCATTCTTTGTATATCATTCATCATTCTCACATAAAACATCTTTGTCTTTGAGTCTCACATATGTGTCACACTCTAGAGTCAAGTTGTCTCATTCGTACAATACTCGGGCCAATCGACAAAAGAAAATGGACGATATCGGGAAAAGAACAGAGAGCTGAGAGAATAAATCAATGCTCTAAAGGAGAGTTTGGAGAAACTCCACAACACCATGCAATCCCTGGCAGCAGCCCAGGAACAACAACATCAAAGGACTGTGATCTCGAAGATTATGTCTACACCAATGTTTGAAACACCTGGCAGTCATCCCCAGTACAACATGCCTAAAGGATTTCCCTGGGGCATGCCTCTCAACTTTATACCAGAGGATATATCCCACCGATCACTAAAGACCCGGAAGTCGTAGCAGGGACTGCCAGACCTGAAGGTTACAAACTTCAGGTAAATGAAGATGCAAAGGTTACAACAGAAGCCCCTGAAGGTTACAAACTTCAGGTCACTGAAGCACCAAGAGTTACCACCATAATGACTATACCACAGCCAGCGGTCCACACTATCTCGGAAGGGCAGATTCTGCAAGTGATTTCTGGTGGAAACGAAAACGTATACGAAAGGATGAATGAGTTCCAGGAACAATTCTTGGAAATGCAGAAGGAACTGCATGCCATTCGTGGTCAAGACTTATTCAGAAAAGACGTCGTCGACCTCTGTTTGGTCCCTAATGTAAAGATACCGCACAAATTTAAGGTGCCCGACTTTGAAAAATATAGAGACAACTCTTACCCTTAAAGTCATTTGGTGATGTACGCTCGAAAAATGTCTACCAAGACAGACAATCAACAGCTACTAATCCATTACTTCCAAGATAGTTTAACCGGTGCCACACTCAAATGGTACATGGGTTTAAACCGCACCAAGATCAGTACTTTCAGAGATCTCGGGGCAGCCTTCGTTCAGCAGTATAAATACAATTTGGACATGGCACCAGATAGGGACCAACTCAGAGAAATGTCACAAAAGGATAAAGAAACCTTCAAGGAATATGCTCAGAGATGGCGTGAAATTGCCGTCCAAATCTTTCCCCCTCTTGAAGAAAAGGAAATGACAAAGATTTTCTTGAAAACATTGAGCTCGTTTTATTACGACTGAATGGTTGCCAGTGCCCAGCGACTTCACTAAAATGGTGAACATGGGGGTACGCCTTCAAGAAGCAGTCCAAGAAAGACGATTGGTAAAAAATGCAGAGCCATCTAGCAGTACTAAAAGATACGGTAGTGCTTTCAAAAAGAAGAAAGATCAAGATATCAGTAATATCTCTCTAGGAAAGCAAAGGCGAAGGTATCAACCGGTAACAGCTATAACTCCCGCTATCAATCCGTCGTCGGCTCCGACTTATCAACCTCAGGTTGCTAAGAGCTAACCAAATCAACAACAGTATCAGCTAAGGCAGCAACAACCTCTTCAGCAACCTATACCGATGTTGTATGCAGAGCTATTTCCACTTCTGTTATCTAAGGGGCACGTTCAAACCAGAACTCCTCTTACAGTACCCAAAAATCCTTGTTTTTGGTTCAAAGCAGATCAAACTTGCCCTTACCATCAAGGAGGATCGGGACACAACATTGAGAATTGTCTCAGCTTCAAGTCTGAGTATTTACCACTATGCCCATGGGCTATCAAGAAGAAGGAATACCCGGCAAAGTCCCTTCTACTCATAGCGGGTTATTTCACTCCTAAATTAAGGCAGTGAACTTGGTTTGCGCAAGAATAGAATAGGTTGAGAGCTTTAAGCTAAGATCGAGATGGGAACAGAACTGAAAGCAAGTAGACAGATAGGTTGTTTTCGACGAATCCCCTGCTTTAGAATCAGTTGTTCGCGTTTCTCTCGTGCTATATCCGAGAGAAATCTTTCAAAGATACTAATCCAAATGTCTAGACGAACCCATTACTGTAACATGAGAAGACTACAGTGAATTTGATAGAAGGAGAGCTTGTCAACAATTATCAAATTCACAATGTACGCTTACTGGGAACCAACTTGGTAAAAATGCATTGCAGATAGAGCGGGTACGGTCATGTACCATCTCATAACTATCATCAGTGTGATATCTGTTCCAAGGACAATCAAGGATGTGCCATAGTACAAACAGCTCTTCAAGGACAAATGGATCTGGGCTGGATTCAGGATCACAGGATTCGTGAAGTAAACATGACCCATGCACATCCCAACATTTTTCAAAACCACGACATTCGTGCAATGAACGTCAATCTAGTTGCAATGCATTCAATACAAAGTCAGTATTACAATTTGCCGCGACAGAATTACAATACTTACCCGATTTGCTCAAAGAACAACCAGGGATGCTCTTTCATACAAGAGGCCCTCCAACGTCAAATAGATCTCGGATGGATCCAAAACTACCATGAAAGAAGTGATCATCATGTCAATAAGGTTCAAATCTTTGACATCCGCTTAATGAATACCAGTCTAGTGGAATTACATGACAAACAGGTCAGACTCGGTTTTTTGGCCTCGCACGATTATCAAAACTGCAGAGATTGCTCCGAAAATGATCAAGGGTGTGTGCTTGTGCAAATGACTCTTCAACATTTGTTGGACCACTAGTGGCTTCCGATCTACCTGGATGAAGAAACACAACAAGTTAGCATGACTGATGGGAATCCAGGTAGACACCAAAGTCATGATGTCGGATCAATAGAAATATATCTAGTAAGGATGCACTGCATACAAAGCGGATATGGTCGGGTACCACCTCACAATTATGAACGCTGTGGAGTATGCTCGAAAAATAACCAAGGATGTTATCTCGTATGAACAGCTCTCCAGCATCAGTTAGACCGAAAGGAGATTCAACCATGCTTGAAATCATAATCAATCAACATGATACAAGATTACCTCCCTATTCAAAACAAAAGCACTATCACAATCTCCAATCATGGAATAACCAAGGATGTTTACACCATGATTCCTCTGCTCGATGAGTCAAAAGTCTCTCTTGGAAATAGAAAAATTCCAAACTTAGAGCTGATCGAGGTTGCCGACGACGGTCAAAAGACCCAAAAAGCCCATGTGGTCGTCTACCTGCCAGGTCCAATACCATAAAAGTCAGAAAAAGCTATCCCATACAAGTACAGTGCAACGACCATAGAAAATGGAAAAGAAACTCCATTACCCTCCGTTGTGAACATTGCCGACATCAGTCGAGTTACCCGGAGTGGTAGGATCTTCAACAGAGGAGTTGGGGAGCCTACCAAAGAAAAAGAACCTCAAGTCAAAGTTCTTAACCAACAAATCGGTCAATCCAGTAACACGGAACCCGTAAAGAACAACAATGAAATGATGAAGCTCATCCAAAAAAGCGATTACAACATTGTGGATCAATTGTTGCAAACTCCATCTCGAATTTCTGTATTGTCTCTTCTGCTTAGTTCAGAAGCTCACAGAGAAGCTCTATAGAGAGTCTTAAAACAAGCCTTTATGGAACAAGATGTGATAGTAGGATAATTTGACAGCATCATCTCCAACATCACTTCCTGCAACAACTTGGGATTCAGTGATGAAGAACTGCCAGAGGAAGGCAAGAACCATAATATGGCACTTAATATCACGATCAATTGCCAGGATGATGCTTTAGCCAGCGTGCTGGTAGACACAGGTTCATCCTTAAATGTCATGCCAAGGTCAAATCTGGTTCGACTTTATTTTCAAGGTACACCCATGAGAGGCATTGAGATCATCATCAAAGCCTTTAACGGATCTAGGAAAATAGTTATCGGAGAAGTCGACCTTCCCATAACTATTGGCCCTCACACTTTCCAAGTCACTTTCCAGGTCATGGACATCCTAGCAGTATACATCTATTTATTAGGAAGACCTTGGATACACGAAGCTGGGACAGTCACTTCGACACTTCACCAGAAGCTGAAGTTTGTCAAGAACGACAAATTAGTCACGGTGTGTGAAGAGCAAGCTTTAATCGTGAGCAACTTATCATCATTCTCATGTGTGGAACCAAAGGAAGTCATTGGAACTCAATTCCAAGCACTCTCGGTGAGCAATGAGAATCACCCAGAAAAGGGAACATCGATTTCCTCATACAAGGACGCTCTCAAAAAAATTGAGAATGATGACATAAAAGGATGGGGACAGATTGTAATTCCCACTGATAACAAGACAAGAAAAGGTCTTGGCTTCTCTCCATCCTGTACCCATACTACAAAGAAGTATGAAAGTTTCCGTCCCATTCAGGATTTCTTTCACAGTGGAGGCTTCCTCCACCTAGTGTCTCAAGAAGTACACACCATCGATGGGAACGACTCCTCCGATACGGATGAGGAGTGGAAGTCTTATTTCAACGAAGAAGGGTATATATCTCAGGGAGAAATATACCTACTATTCTGCTCTCCAAAGCAGAGCCCAAGATATATACCGAGATCAGATGTCAGGATGATCTATGGAGATTGTGATCCCGAAGGATGTCGTGCTCTACCCAATTCATTAGAGAAAGAAACTCTGATGAAAGACAACTTTGAATACGATTATTATGATCCCCTGGATGACTTGCCTATCTGGAAGCCATACACAGAAGACTTGGGGCAAAAGAATCAGTCGTACAATGCCTATCAGCTGAGTAATCTTGAAAAGAATACCCATGTTCCCACAGAGTCATGGAATCCTTACTCAGAACATTCCAAAAATGGTTGACGCCACGGTGATGAATTTGTAAATATTTCAGGATAAGAATTCATTAAATATACATTTCCTAAGGTCAACGTCATTACGGAAGATGACTCATCTATTCCCACAGAAACCTGGGATACCTTGGGGCAGCCAAGCGGCAAGTATGACTTTCCAGTAAAGTACACTGCTCCCGAAATCTATCACATCAGATACGAGGAAATCCAGCCAAATGGATGGGGAGATCCTCTTGAGAGTGAAAAACATTGTGGAAGATGCGACAAAAGAGTCCTCTTATGAAAACTCTACATGGGAAGAAGACTCCAACGATCCTACTCCGCCAGAAATCAGTGTTAGTTCTAAAGACAAACCAAGAAGGAAAGTACCAGACTTTGTAATTCACAGAGGAGTTCATCGCCATTGGGTTGCATTCGATGTCCCGAAAGTCGTTCGTAAGTCGAATTAATTACCATCTTTCTTTTGACCTTTCACTTTGCCCGAGTGAAATGGATATTTTATAGGGCTTACCTTTCTGTAAATGTCCCTCTCCGCTTTGCCCAAAGCGGCAGAGTTTTGTTTTATAGGGTTATGTTTCAAGAATTGACAAATCATGAATAAATAATGTCATTCTAAATTCCTTCATTCATTTTGCTATTTTCACATTTTGTTTTTTCAGAAAATGGTAATTCTAAAAAACAACCCAATATAAAAATAAGCGTTTTCAGAAAATACACTGCACACACTTTTGTATTCTCTCTGTATTTTCTAAAAAAAAGGAATCATCATGTCATGCAGATTACTTATTTTAAACCCCGTTGAAACATACGATCCAATGCCTTCTCCTAACTTTGAATTCCAGATATTTGAAGCTGAAGAAGAAGATAACGAAGAAATTCCAGAAGAGATCTCCCGACTACTCAGACAAGAGGAAAGGTCCATTGAGCCTCATAAAGAGCTGTTGGAAACGGTCAATTTAGGTTCAGAATAAGAAAAGAAAGAAGTTAAGATTGGAGTACTACTCAGTCCATCTGTCAGAGAAGACTTGATAAAACTTCTCAAAGAGTTTCCAGATGTGTTTGCTTGGTCCTACCAGGACATGCCAGGGTTGGATACTGTCTTACCCCAAATTTTGACCACTAAGACTTCCCATCATTGTGCAAATCATCATCACAATATGGATGAACCATTTTGCTTCATTAGTCTCCCTAAAGATGGGTGAACACTTACTACAGTCAAAATTAGGGTTTCAAGCCTTCTCGGAGTTCTTAGACAAAGGATCAATCAGGAAATAACATGATCTTCAACTTGTCTAACCTCCCAAACATCTACAATGGATCAAGACGACTCCCACTTTAAAGTATTTAGCACAAGGCTGCTCCCTTCCAGGTGAATCAAGCCTCAAGATCGCCAGTGTCACCAAATTAGGGTTTTGGTCGACTAGGGCCTCCAGATGGAAATTTTCCTCTGGGCATGAGCCAATGCTTCAAAGCATATCCTAAAATACTCCATGGAACCTCATGGGCCCAAGCATCAAGTCAATTTAACCTCAGGGGATGCATACATCAAAAATCAGGAATTAGGGTTTCTTGACCTAATTCACCCTTAAGTTGACTTTTGGGACAAATCATGAGCCAAGACCTCAAGAGAGGATTTGAGGGTCTCTAATACACCACATTAATCCATTTGCAACAATGGATTGATCCAGGAAGCTTGAGCAGCAAGTCTTAATTTCATCAGTACCATAATTAGGGTTTCTCGAGAAAAGTCAACTGTAGCTTTCACTTTTGACCAGGACATGCTCCCAAACCCTAGGACATGAATAAATATACCCTATAACACCCATGGAACATGTCCATCAAGTTTGATTTAGGTCAATGACATGATTTCCTAAAGGATGGCACAGTTTGGAATTCATCTGACAAAAAGTCAACTGTGCACAAAAGTCAACTTTGACTTTTTGAGATATTTCATAAAAATGGTTTTTAACCCTAAAATGATGTTAATGTATGATTTGAATCGTCATTCATCAAGAAAAATCAAGAAAAGTGGGATAACTTGTAAAAGGGGTAACCATAAAAACTTAGAAAATTTTCTAAGTTATGAACAAAGTGGCAAGGGTACCAACTTTGGAGGATCATAACTCCTAAACCAGAAGGTCATTTTTCCCCATCAAAAGCTAGATTTGTAGCTCTCATTACCCTCTACAAAAGCTTAAAACTGACCTCCTTCCATATTCATCATGGATTTTGAGTTATGGAATGATCAAAATCACAAAAAGTAAAAATGTCACTTTTTTCCAACACTTAGTGAAAATTTCACTAAGTCAGAATCTGCCTTCACTTTTTTCCAAATGTAGGGGGATTTTTCACTTGGATCCAAAAGGTATCAAAACTAGATATGATTAAACAGTTGTTGTATCATATGAGGGCTTTCCAAAATGGCCAATAACATCACCAAATTCCACTTGGACAATGAGATATGACAATGGCAGTATGCCTTGCTGAAAACGGCCAAGGCTAGGCAGAATTTTGTATTTTTACTAGATTTGGCAAAATCAGATAATTCGAAGCCTTGTCATCACTTTGGAGACATCAGAGGATCAAATTTAAAAGGGACAAACACTAAGCCAAGCCTCCAAAGTCCTTGGAACAAGAAGTAGCATGTCAAACCTAGAATTGCCTAAAAGAGGGAGAAGACTCCAATTTTGGATTGGAGCATTCAATACATACACCAAGGTGGCATGGACTAAGCCATTCCCAACTGAATTCAGTCAAGACTTATCCAAGACCAAGGGAACCACACCCTGTGCCCTAACCTCTTGATGCGTGGTTTTCGCAAGTATACGAAACGCGTCAGAGTAATACAAAAGATTATCGATCCACAGAGACCAAACATCAATCTATAGATTCCTATAGTTGCGGTGTTTATCTAAGGCAAGTTAATTCAGGGATTTATGAGTGCACAATAAAAGTAGAGTGAAGCAGAGTACGAAGATATAAAACTCAAATGAAAGCAACATGCTTGAATGTAATTCACACAGTCAGATAAGATTCCAACGCATGTAACAGAACTACTTATGGGCAATGTTTTCTACTTCATGAAAAGAACTAATTTAACAAGAACTGTAGCTTTCAGGTATTCAGAACTGAGTTTAACCTTTAAACAAACCCTCTTATTGTCACTTATTAAAAGGCGCGCATTTTGATGAAAAGTATTTTGATCTGAAACTTTTAAACAAAAGAGGTTCACACGAACCGGATTTTAAACCTACAAACGTGTCCGAAAATAGTTCTAAAATCATTTTTCTAAAGTATTAAAAACTCCTACTTAACTGGACAAAGCGCTTTCGCTTCCTTTGAACAGTTAAGACTAACCAAGTTTAACCAAAGGTTGGACGACTTTTGATCTTACCCAACAGAAATAAAGTACAGAAAACTTGTGTTAAAATCAGAATAACCCCTAAGAATTTCTATCGACACATTGTATGGAATATTACTTTAACTATGATCCTTACATTCTAACCTTTAAGATTTAGTCGAACATGGAAATGTAAATAGACATATTGAAATAGATCATGTTGAAGTAAATTCTTAAAAAGGTAAAGAAAGTAAAGCGAGTGCGAGAAATAAAGAAAGTAAATGCGAGTGCGAGAAATAAAGAAAGTAAAGCGAGTGCAATAAATAAAAAAAGTAAATGCGAGTGCGAGAAATAAAGAAAGTAAAGCGAGTGCGAGAAATAAAGAAAGTAAATGCGGAACTTGTAAATGAAACCTGCTCCAAATCGGAGGCTTTAAATCTGGTACAACTGGAAATAAATGACTGGAAATGAAAATGGCGGCAGGATTAACTTCTACCAGAGTGATCCAAACTCGATTACAGACTCGATCAAACAGTGTGATAACTCCCCTATGTGAGAAGTTTATCACTTTACAATATTGAAAATATATGGCTTGAGTTCTTTAACTAAGCTTGGATGCCAAGAAATAAACAAGAAGCTTCTATTTATAGACTTAGGAAAAGGTATGAAAGGACAAGGATGCCCTCCAACTTCTTTTGGGAGGGAAAATGTCCGTCAAAGGTGGCGCGCGCCACCCCCTTCATGGCTCCCGCCACATGAACTAGGGAAGAAAGTGGTGGGAGACGTGGCAGTTGTCAGCAGTTGAGTCCCCTCCAACTTGTGGCCTACCCCATGGCGCCCGCCATGTTGGGTGCCACATGTACAATTCATTCAAAAGTTGGCTTTTTGCTCGATTTCCTTCATTTCTTCGTGGAGGGCTCTGGAAACTCCTAGAATCTGAAAACAAGACAAAATACAAGCATAATATAAGAAAATGATAATAAAAATCCTAAGAAGCATGTGCAATTCGAGTAAAAAATGTGGTGTGATTCAGTGTTATCAAATTCTCCCACACTTAGACCTTTGCTTGTCCTCAAACAAACCATGACTCGCGAGAAAAATAATGAATACGGATACTCATCCTAGGCTACCAACTCTATTTCGGTTAAGTTTGTGTCGATAGGTACTTGCTCACACACTAAGGACATCGTAACAACACAATTCCACTTTTGCGGTCATCAACCTCCATCCTATACAAACCAATCCGAATCATGTCATTATACCTAAGCCTAACTCACTCATCCTTCTTTCGTCCCTTTTCATTCTGGCACAATCACATTAAGCCCGTTATCCTTTCACACTCGTGGTAGGGTGGTCTGTTAGTGACTATGATCTCATTATTATCATTTTTTTTCATTTTGCACATTGGCTTAGATGTCAATAGAATAAAGAAGTTTGCACCGTTGGGCTAAATGATTGGGTGAGGATCACCTAACTTAGAAGGAGCATTCATTCAATTTTTTTTCTTTTACGTAGTGTGTGCTTAGGATGGTGTTGACTGCTAAATAAACTACTTAGGGACTACTAAAGGGGTGAGAACTTAAGGCTATGGCATAACAAGTACTCAAATTGATTTCCATAATTGAGAGGTTCACGGTGTTAAAACGATACCGATCTTGCGGAATTTTCCCAAGTCTCACAATCTAACCTCAATTTTGTCTATAACCTAAGATTTTCAAAAGAAACCCTGTTTTTAACTCAAAAATTTTCAAAATATTTGGTATGGCTTAAGAGAATGGGAAAATCGATAAACAACATAAAATCAGCATAAAGACTCGACAACACATGCAAAGACACAACGAAACATTAAAACAGAAAAAAATTTAAAATCATTCAAGAAAATAGTAAATTTAACTAGAAAACGCTTCCCATTTTGCGTGCTACCATGGCCAAATTCGCTA
Organism: Lathyrus tuberosus; assembly: GCA_022829125.1. Classification (NCBI taxonomy): domain Eukaryota; kingdom Viridiplantae; phylum Streptophyta; class Magnoliopsida; order Fabales; family Fabaceae; genus Lathyrus; species Lathyrus tuberosus. Next base: position 525,907 of record JALAZF010000308.1, on the reverse strand, counting down.
TGAATCTTCCCATTTTGTCCCTGTCTTCGCTGGCCACTTCTACTCCGGCGTCTTGTACAACGAGTTATCTGTATCTGCTGAAACTTCACTTTACGGAAGCCGCTTATCATACTGCCTGTTTCCGAAGGAAGTACCTGCAAAAATTATTGGAAAAATACGGTGCGGTGTGTGCAGGTGGAACCTGACCATGCAAAGAACAAGGAGGGTGTAAGTTACGAACTAGAGAGACATGCTCTCTAATATCATACTTATCATCGGTGTCACCACCAGAAGTGACATTCGCAGGAATGTCCGTGGGCACCAATTCATTTTCGGGATTGTCATCTAGAGACCTTTCGCCTAAATGTAGCTGAGGCGTGACAAGCGATACAATTCTTTATTTTATGTAAACACAAACAATAAAAAGGAAAACATTAAATTAAAAACTCGTGGGTTTCCACCCACGCAGGGCTTTGTTTAACGTCTATAGCTCGACGGTTAAGAGTGTTAATCTTCAGTTTCCAAGGCCATTTATCAAGCCATCTCACATACCCCTCACCTTTTCTTTTCTTCCTTCTGTGGGGTGGTTCAATCTTTTGAACTGGTAGTGGTGGTTCGGGATCTATCCTAAGTATTAGCTTTTCGAGTTTGGGCTTAGTTATTTCATCCATCACCTCAATGTGAGTCGCGAGGGACTCGACCATAGTGTTTATCTGCCTAAGGGTTTCATAAGTATCGAGATGTTGTCTTCTAAGCTCTTCATTATGGAGAGTTTAAGTTTCCACAAAGTGCTCCATCATAGATTCTAACTTTGAATTAGTTGTTGCTTTAATGAAGTCCTCCATTAGTATTTCGAGATTGGAGTTATGTGATTCTTGCGGTTCCTCAAAATCTTGGGAATGGTAATCATAGGAAAAATTTTGTCGCGGTTCCTCAAAATATTGGGAGTATTGCGGTTGGTAATGTAAGACCCTAATTTTTGACCCCTAATACTCCACATATCATTCGCATTTGCATCTTTACCACAAACAAGATCATGCTTTGGTTCCCTCGTCCCCCTCATCTTTGGGTTTATGCCTTGCAGGGTTCACTGATCATCTGTGTGTTTATTGCTTTATTTGTTTATATTTTACTAACCTTAACCAAAACCCAAAAAATATTTTGTTTTCTCTTTATTGACATTTTCAGGGGAAGAACAGGTTAAAAATGCCAGAATAACAGTCTCACAGCTCGAATGAATTTTATCTGAGAAAAAAGTCAAAGTTGATCCACAATCATTTCAAATTTATCTGGTCAAGGATTCCCCGAGTTTTAATTGATTATTATTCAAGGAATTCCAAGGTTCATGTGTTTATTTCCATGCCTTCTTTAACAAGCAAAAGAATCGAGCCGGAACCACAACAGTGCAACAAAATGCTCATTTTTCACAAATTTTGCACTGAGTAATCGGTTAACGTTTGGTGAGTAACCAGTTACCCTCGTGAAAATTTGGAAAAATTCAGCAAATTCAAATTCAGCAATTTTGCACCAATCTCAGCCCTTGATCACATTTGGAATATTCTAGACCATCTCATTTTAATTCCCCTACATCACTTTGATCCTTTCCTACCATACACCTTCACTAATCACCACTCTTTTATGAATTTCCCTCCAAATTTAAATTCCAAGGCTAATTTTCAAATTTCAAGCCTAATTCCAAACCACCAAATTTTCAAGCCTAAACTCTATAAATAGTGTCTTCATTTCACAAGCTTTTGATAGCCAAATTCACCTTGTCAAAATTATTCTTGACTCTCAATTTTCCCTAACTACCAAATTCACCAAAGCTCACATTTCTTCTTTTGAAAGTTAACAAGAATTCACATTGAATCTTGTTCAACTTCGAGCTAAACCTTCATCCATTCATTTTTTCATCATCAATTTCAGTAGATCAAGACTTTGGAGTTTGGATCTTGAAGCAACTTGAAGGAATGTTCAGATTTGGAGTGGTAATCTCATTTTCCACCATTGTTGTTCTTGATTCATCTTCCATAATGTTGATCTTTGGAGATCCTTGTTACTTGATCCTTTGGATCTTGTAATTGTGTTTAATTGTTGTTTTTAACTGTTTTTTTACTTTAAATTTTGTGCAATTTCAGTTCCATGATCATAAGGTGTTTGTAAAAAAGTTTGAAAGTGGGTCATGCTGAATTTTGCACATTTTTCTGCATTCTGGTGCAGAGTAACTGGTTAACATCTGGTGAGTAACCGGTTACTCTGTGTTAATTTTGAAAATTGTGCTTATTTTGAACTAAGTAACCGGTTAACACCTGGTGAGTAACCGGTTACTTCGAAACTGAATGCATATTTTGCTTTCTTTTTGGTGCTGTTTTGGTTCCTTTTCCATTTCCTTCCCCTTCCCTTTGTTCTTAGCCTTAGATCACATATTTTTGTGGTTTAATTTGGCTTTCTCTTCATCTATTTCTCCTTTCTTTTGATCGATTAAAGTCTTAAAGATCTTAGAATTCCTTTTGTCGAATTTCGATCGAAACGAGATCGCTACAACTTTTCTTTTCGTGCGGTATTGCTTCCGGATGACGATCTACATATCGTTCATCTAGCATGCATTAGCACAAAGAGCTATTGACCAGCCTCATTGTAGGGTAATTACTTTGTAAATTACTCGGCGATTGCTAAACATAGCGCAATATTTGTCCCGTATCGGAAAACCATCAAGAATGATTGATTATTTGTCTTTTGGTTCAAAACTTATGAAACTTGTTGTTAGGAGGCTTTGGTCATATCAATCCTCTAATGAGTTCTCATTAATCTTGACCTATGTGCAATTATTCAATTATTATTGATCACTAACTCTAACAACTAATCACTAACTCACTAACATTACTATTGTACTAATCTTTTACAATTCCTTCTCGCTCCTTATCTCTTTTACATTTATGCTTCATTTTATCATTTCATATCATGTTTATGCTTCCGTAATTTTTCCTTTGTCCGTTGGACACATGTTTATGCTTATGCCTTTTTCTCTTTGTCCACTTGGACCAAAAACATTAATAAAGGCCAAAACCTATAAAAAACTTGTGCTTCTAATCTTGGACTATGATTACTATCCTATGCAATGGACATGGAGTTTTGCACCTAGACCTTGGACTTCAATGCTATTCTTGAATCCTTGGACTTAGAACTTGGACATCCAATGCAATTCTTGGAACCTTGGACTTAGAACTAGGACCTTTTCCCCTTTGCTTTGGAATTATGGTTTGAATACTATGGAGCTTACTTGTGTGGTTAGGCTATTCTTATCCTTAGCTTTTACTTTATGCTTTAGGGTAGTCACTTCTTCTCCTCCCCGTTCTTCAATTTTCAAAACTCTCTCTCTTTTTACAAAACATTCTTCATTTCAAACTATCACCTCTTTCATAATCAAACCTTGACTTTGTCAAGTGATTTTACTCTTTCCTTTTCATTTCTTAAGAAATGCTAAACTACATAAGCATATTGACACTTTTTTTCAAAAGAATTAAAAAACACCAAACTCATTCAAATTCATTTTGTTCCCTCGTGCACTTTTTCCTTAAACTTTTTCATAAGTTTAGACATGATTCATTTCTTTAAGTGGAATTATTCGCTTGGAAATGACGACTTTCCTTTACATTAAAAATCAACCAAAACAAACAATTTTCAATCTTTGTACCACGAACTACGAGGTTTTGATCCTACATTGCACATCGTGGGTACGTAGGCATGAGACGACAAGTCTCTCCAAACACAAAAATCTTAAAAACAATTTCTCTTCTCATCTCCTCAATCACTTTTCAAGCAAACCTTTTTCAGACCAAAATCGGTAGATATTTTAAAGGGCTCTTATAGAGTACTATAGACGTTTTGGGTACTAACACCTTCCCATTGCGTAACCAACCCCCCGTACCCGGACTCTCTTCACTTGTTCTTGTTGTAGAGCTTGTGTAGGTTTTGTTCGCTCTTTTTCTTTTCCTTTTTGGATAAAATAAAAGTGTGGTGGCGACTCTTGCTTTTCGAGCTAAGTTAATCAATAGCTTACACTCACGATTTTGCCGCTACAGAAAAGTGGCGACTCTGCTAGGGACCGAACCCAGAATCTCTGGTTCCTTGAGGGGTTTAGCCTACTTTGACTTATTTACTGCCTTTTGCCTGATTTGCTTGATTACTTGATTGTTCTGTTTTGGAGTTCCTCTGTGTGCGCGATAGGTCCTATACCTGGACCAGAGTGTACTTTGAGATAGGAGGATGGTATAGTCAAGGGAACTTTGAGAGAGTCGAATCCTGAAAAAGAAGAACTTGAGAATCCATCCACTCGGTGGTTGCCTCTTTGGAATTACTGATGCCGATCGAGCGATCGTGAAGGCATTACTTTTTCCATAGAAGCCTATAACACTGAGGACCATAGTAACCCTTAACCCATCCTAGCCATTTTAGGATCATGGCGCGTAAGCTATGAAGATGCAAATCTGACTTAGCTGTCACGCGATGCCACCCTTAGGTTAGATTCTCTTGAGGATAACTACCAACCTCCGAGCAAATCGGTGTGCTGGTGTGTCTGATAGTGGATTGTGGACCCTGGGCACTCTGTTAGAACTGCTATTTTCTGCAGGTACAATAAAGACAAACCTTAGTACACACCTTTTGTGGGATTGGTTCTTAACCTCGACTCCATGCTCGTGACTCAGACCTTTGAACCCGTGTGCTTTAAGTGATCTTGTTTATGGTTGTTGCATCCATGCACTCTTGCATCCATGAGCATACATATGCATTTCTTCCCAGTTGTCTCAGAAACTCATTTCAACTGTCTCCTTCTCCAGTTATCTGTTCACCATCAAGCTGTTTCCTCAACACAACTACGGAACTAGAGCTGCTGTCAGATTAAGAATGGAAAACCAAGAACAACACAATGCCGAAGTCAGAATGGAAATTGATGAGTTGAAGGCAGGTATGACCAAACTCACAGAAATGCTGCAAGTTTTGATTGCTAGAGGTGAACCACCTCAGAGGACTGTGATTGTTGAAACTTCAACTGCTGCTGTTGACCCTCCACTGACTCAGTAACCAGATTCTACTTGGCCAGAATTTGGGTTACCTCTAAATTACTCGCCACCCTTTGCAACTACTCCTGTGCTTGTCTCACCAGTATCTTCAGCTCCATTGTTCACTGAACCTCAGCCTATTGTGCATTCTGTTGCTCAAGTTGTTCCTGAGAATCCTTTCGTATACCATGCTACTGGTCTACAATCTGAAAGTCAGGGAGAACCTGGATACATTGAAGAAGTCAGAGAGCAATGGAAAACTATGTACAAAAAGATAAGAGACATGGAAGGAAGTGATGTCTTTAATGCTGCCGCAATGGACATGTGCTTGGTTTCCGACTTGGTTATTCCTCCAAAATTCAAGACTCCTAATTTTGAAAAATATCAGGGGTACACCTGTCCCAGAACCCACTTGGTGATGTACTGCCGCAAGATGGATGCTCATGCAAAAAATGACAAACTGCTCATTCACTTCTTCCAAGACAGCTGGAGTGGGGCTTCAATGAAATGGTATATGGGACTTGAGAAGAAACGTATCCAAAGCTGGATGAACTTGTCTGATGCTTTCTTGAAGCAGTATAAGTATAATATAGACATGGCACCTGATCGCCGTCAATTGCAAAACATGGCTCAGAAAGAAAAAGAATCATTCAAAGAGTACGCTCAGCGCTGGAGAGAGCTAGCTGCTCAAGTGGAGCCACCCTTGGCTGAAAAAGAATTGACTAGATTGTTCATGGACACTCTTCAACCACTCTATTGGGAAAAGATGATAGGCAGTGTATCGTCTGGTTTTGCTGACCTAGTCACTATTGGAGAAAGACTAGAAGAGGGTATCAAGAAAGGAAGGATTGTTAATGCTGAAGCCTTCAGTGGTGCTAAAAAGTATGCTTGGAATTTTCAAAAGAAAAAGGATGGTGATACCCATGCTGTTTCAGTTGAAGGTAAACCTCATCGCAGACAACGACAATATGTAGCTGCAGTTGCTCCTGTTGTCAATGCTCAAACAGTTCAAGCTCCTCGTCAGACTGTAAGACAAAATCAGAATCGCAATAGGGTTAACTTTGATCCTATCCCGATGTCTTACACTGAGCTGTATCCATGTCTTTTAAAGAAAGGTTTGGTTACAACGAGGTATCTACCTCCTCCTCCAAATCCTCTCCCAGCCGGCTATAGGGCTGATCGTCACTGTGATTTCCGTCGAGGTGGGGTAGGCCATAACTTGGAAGGTTGCTTTGCATTGAAAGCTAGAGTACAAGAATTGGTAAACTCAAAGATTCTGGACTTTGTTGATAATAATCCCAATGTTGTCAACAACCTTTTGCCAGAGCATGCCAAGTGAAGTTTGAGTCAGTTCAGACGGATCATCTCCTAAAGCCAGTGTTTCAGACAGGACAGCTCATCCTTGTTGCTGATTAGTCACTAGGCCTTGTTTCTTTCTATTTGCATTTTTCTTTGATTGTATTGACTGTTTGCTTTCGAACTTTACTTGTACTTTCATGGTAATTTCAATGAAATGAGCACTGCAATGTTTGATTCAAATTCATTTATATCCATTGTGTGCATCTTTATGCTTTCTTTTTCAAAAAACAAAAATATATCTCCTGTTCACTTTCTTTTCTCAAGCTTTTGTTTATGCAAAGATTGGAGGGAGGATGATGAAAACGAAATATCCAAAATTGCTGAACTGTATGCTTTCAATTAAAACTTGGCTGATGATGTACATGCATTATTTCAACTCCCAAACACTGGAGAAATAAGGAAGTTAATCCTTTGTCAACCCCTTCGAGCCTAGAAGTTGGAGTTTCTTTCTGTACGGAAAAAACCGCAATTTAACCTGGGGATGGGTAGTTCTCAGTTAATTTGGCTATGCATTTAAATTCAACTGAATCATTCAAGACACCTTTCAATAAAAGTTATAATCACAAGCTTTCCTTCGCACACATCAAAGAAGTGTCGAAGATGTCTTTCAAATCAAAAGCCAATGATGGTTCACCGTAATCATTAAGCCAGACAGTCACTATCTTTCAAAATAAAATTTGAAAAAAAATCAAATGAGAAGCCCGCTAAGTCAAAACCTGTGAAGGAGACTTAGGCAAAAATTGAGGCATCCCGCTGACTGTAAAATCAAATGACACAGTTCAGGCAAAAGTTAGGGATAACAAAAAAAAATCAATCAAGAGGTTGCCAAAATCCTCAAAGACAAAACGAGTTGACTGAGGCCCTCATCAAAAACAACAAAATGTTGTAAGAAAGAGTGACTGCCATCTCAAAAAATCTCTTGGTCCTTGAACCATCATCATAACATTGTTGCAATTCCAAAATCTCCTGGAACCTGAATGCATAGTTTGAATCAACTGAGCATATGACTTAAGGTCATCATGAAGAATGGGCTCGGTACAAATAAACTTTGAGCCTATATCCTTTGTTTTAAAAACTATGAACCAGACCACGTTACAACCTTGAAAATACCTAATTGAAGCCAGGTTTCTTTTGAAATCATACTACAGCAAGGTTGCGTAAACTGACTCCTATGTCTGTTGCCAATCATTTGCTTTGATGTCTTACCTTTGCTTTATCTTTCATCTTTGCATGTCTTAACCGCCGTGTTTTGACAAGTGTTTCATCTTGCTTTACATCAATAATATCATTCCAAAATGATTTTTTTATTTATTTCAAAATTGCATGAGCTTTGCATTAAAATTACCATTTTTGTTTGAATAATCCTATTTGCAGGCAAACTTTTCTCATCAAGAAATTTCAAACAGTTGAGAAACTTAGTCAGTGATCCTATCAGGGGCACATTACTTCTAGAGCCTGTTGTGAATCAAATCAAGATTTGTTGCTCAGTGCAATTTATTCTCAGAATTGGTTAGCCAGAATATCTCTTTCAAGATTCATACTGAGTTTAGCCTTCTCAAATCTCATTTCGAGAACTGAAGCCATGATCGGTTCATCCCCAATAATAGTCAAGCTGAAACCATGATCAGTCTATCCTCAACAATCATTTCAAGAATTGAAGCCATGATCAGTTCATTCTTCCCCTACAGCAGTCAAACTGAAGCCATGATCAGTTTGTTTTCATCAGTCAATCAATCTGGGGCAACTTTCTTCAAGAACCCTCAAGATGTCTTTCCTCAAAAGACTATCAACCTGATACAATTCATAAGTGTGACAGAGATGTGTTCAACATTTTCTCTCCAAGTAGAGTGGGCATTGTTCCCTGTGTTGAGGAATCAGATTTCCATTCTTCCCTCATAAAAGAGTCTATCTCAGTTGTCTCTATCATATGCATTGAATACATAAATCATTCATCTATCATACATAGGAAGGTTTTCATAGCTCGAAGTGTGATTCGCGCTCATATGCATTTTTCCGAGGTCCTGGTGCTTTCAACATCTCACCTTGTGATCAAAGTCCAACTTACTTAGCGCCTACTAAAACTTTTACCTTCCTTCTCATTCATTGCCATTCCTGAATGTTGTCGTTTACCTGTCTTTTCACCCAGTGCTATTCCTGGTTGTCTTGTTTGCCTTCTTTCTTTCCAGTGCCATTCCATGATATTGTTGTTTCCCTGTGCATCTTGTCTTATTGTTAGATCTTTGTTTTCTTCCATTCTAGTGTTATTCCTGGATCTTTGCTTTCTTTCACTCCAGTGCCATTCCTGGACGTCTGTCTCTTTTGATCTCCAGTGCCATTCCTGGATTTCTTATTCCTCTTGTTCCTCCCAGTGCTATTCCTGGAAGTTTTGCCTCTCTTCTGTAATCCCCATCATATCTGCTTGGATATCTTTCAGTGTCATTCCTGAAATTTTTACCTGTTCATTCAGTGCCATTCCTAGATGAGATCTTACCTTTACTTTCAGTGCCATTCCGGAAAGTTTTACCTGTTCATTCAGTGCCTTTCCTGGATGAGTTTTCTCCTTTGCATTCAGTGCCATTCCTGGATGTCTTTCTCACTATCATTCAATGCCATTCTTGAATGTAGTGATTTACCTTTATCTTTCAGTGCCATTCTTGAAAGTTTTATCTGTCCATTCAGTGCCATTCCTGGATGAGTTTTCACCTTTGCATTCAGTGCCATTCCTGGATGTCTTTCTCTGTTTATTCAGTGCCATTCCTGAATGAGTATACCTTTACCTTTCAGTACCATTCTTGGAGATCGCTGCTTACTTTATTCAATGCCATTCTTGGATATCGTGAACCTTTTTATCCAATGCCATTCTTGGGTAATTCTGATATATTTTCCAGAACTTCTCTCACTACATTCAATGCCATTCTTGGATGTTGTGATTTCTTTTGTCCAATGCCATTCTTGGATGTTGTGATTTCTTTTGTCCAATGCCATTCTTGGACACCTTTTTCCCCAGCTAAGTCCAATATTATTCTTGGATACCTCTGATGTTTAACCTTGACATCCAATGCCATTCTTGGATGTCCCCAATGAAGTTTTCAAATGGAATTTTGTTTATATCCAATGCTATTCTTGGATGTCTCTGATGTTTGTTGTTGCCTCATTCAATGCCATTCTTGAATGTGGTGATTCCTCTTATCCAATGCTATTCTTGGATATCTTATCCCCATATAGAGTGTTTTTCAGTTCCATCCAATGCCATTTTTGGATGACACTGCTGTTTTCACCAGAAACTTTCTTGTTGTTTGTCCAATGCCATTCTTGGACATCTTTTGACATACCTTTTGTCTTGTTTGTAGTTTCTATCCAATGCTATTCTTGAATGTCACTACTCGTCTTCCAGGGTCTTGTCCCTCTCTTTCCAACTATTGATGGATACTTCTTGTCACCTTGACAAATCTCCAGAAATAGCTTGTGTTCCCCGACGTGTCTTTTTGCGTCTTCTCCCTCAATTTACCATATCATTTGTTTCAAGTTTCCCCGCAGTCTGTTTCATCCTTTGCATTCATATCATCTTGTGGCATCTTAGGGCTTAAAAATTTAGCTTTTTGTATTTAAGTATCTTCATATCTCCCGATAGAAGAGACTTAAATAGGGGTTGCTGTAAGACCCTAATTTTTGACCCCTAAGAATCCACTTATCATTCACATTTGCATCTTTACCACAAACAAGATCATGCTTTGGTTCCCTCGTCCCCCTCATCTTTGGGTTTATGCCTTGCAGGGTTCACTGATCATCTGTGTGTTTATTGCTTTATTTGTTTATATTTTACTAACCTTAACCAAAACCCAAAAAATATTTTGTTTTCTCTTTATTGACATTTTCAGGGGAAGAACAAGTTAAAAATGCCAAAATAACAGTCCCACAGCTCGAATGAATTTTATCTGAGAAAAAAGTCAAAGTTGATCCACAATCATGTCAAATTTATCTAGTCAAGGATTCCCCAAGTTTTAATTGATTATTATTCAAGGAATTCCAAGGTTCATGTGTTTATTTCCATGCCTTCTTTGACAAGCAAAAGAATTGAGCCGGAATCACAATAGTGCAACAAAATGCTCATTTTTCACAAATTTTGCACTGAGTAACCGGTTAACATTTTGTGAGTAACCGGTTACCCTCGTCAAAATTTGGAAAAATTCAGCAAATTCAAATTCAGCAATTTTTCACCAATCTCAGCCCTTGATCACATTTGGAATATTCTAGACCATCTCATTTTAATTCCCCTACATCACTTTGATCATTTCCTACCATACACCTTCACTAATCACCAGTCTTTTACGAATTTCGCTCCAAATTTAAATTCCAAGCCTAATTTTCAAATTCCAAACAACCAAATTTCCAAGCCTAAACTCTATAAATAGAGCCTTCATTTCATTCATTTCACAAGCTTTTGATAGCCAAATTCACCTGTCAAAAATTCTTCTTGACTCTCAATCTTCATCCATTCATTTTTTCATCATCAATTTCAGTAGATCAAGACTTTGGAGTTTGGATCTTGAAGCAATTTGAAGGAATTTTCAGATTTGGAGTGGTAATCTCCTTTTCCACCATTGTTGTTCTTGATTCATCTTCCACAATGTAGTTCTTTGGAGATCCTTGTTACTTGATCCTTTGGATCTTGTAATTGTGTTTAATTGTTGTTTTTAACTGTTGTTTTACTTTAAATTTTGTGCAATTTTAGTTCCATGATCATAAGGTGTTTGTAAAAAAGTTTGAAAGTTTATTATGCTTAATTTTGCACATTTTTCTGCATTCTGGTGCAGAGTAACCGGTTAACATCTGGTGAGTAACCGGTTACTCTGTGTTAATTTTGAAAAATTGTGCTTATTTTGAACTAAGTAATCGGTTAACACCTGGTGAGTAACCGGTTACTTCAAAACAAAATGCATATTTTGCTTTGTTTTTGGGGTTGTTTTGGTTCCTTTTCCATTTCCTTCCTCTTCCCTTTGTTCTTAGCCTTAGATCACATATTTTTGTGGTTTATTTTGGCTTTCTCTTAATCCATTTATCCTTTCTTTTGATCGATGAAAGTCTTAAATATCTTGGAATTCCTTTTGTCAAATTTCGATCGAGACGAGATCGCTACCACTTTTCTTTTCGTGCGGTATTGCTTCTGGATGACGATCTACATATCGTTCATGTAGCATGCATTAGCACAAAGAACTATTGACCGACCTCATTGTAGGGTAATTACACCATAAATTACTCGGTGATTGCTTAACATAGCGCAATATTTGTCCCGTATCGGAAAACCATCAAGAATGATTGATTATTTGTCTTTTGGTTCAAAACTTATGAAACTTGTTGTTAGGAGGCTTTGGTCTTATCAATCCTCTAATGAGTTCTCATTAATCTTGGCCTAAGTGCAATTATTCATTTATTATTGATCACTAACTCTAACAACCAATCACTAACTCACTAACATTACTATTGTACTAATCTTTTACAATTCCTTCTCGCTCCTTATCTCTTTTACTTTTATGCTTCATTTTATCATTTCATATCATGTTTATGCTTCCGCAATTTTTCCTTTGTCCGTTGGACACATGTTTATGCTTATGCCTTTTTCTCTTTGTCCACTTGGACCAAAAACATTAATAAAGGCCAAAACCTATAAAAAACTTATGCTTCTAATCTTGGACTATGGTTACTATCCTATCCAATGGACATGGAGTTTTGCACCTAGACCTTGGACTTCAATGCTATTCTTGAATTCTTGGACTTAGAACTTGGACATCCAATGCAATTCTTAGAACCTTGGACTTAGAAGTAGGACATTTTCCCCTTTGCTTTGGAATTATGGTTCGAATACTATGGAGTTTACTTGTGTGGTTAGGCTATTCTTATCCTTAGCTTTTACTTTATGCTTTAGGGTAGTCACTTCTTCTCCTCCCTATTCTTCAATTTTCAAAACTCTCTCTCTTTTTTCAAAACATTCTTGATTTCAAACTATCACCTCTTTCATAATCAAACCTTGACTTTGTCAAGTGATTTTACTCTTTCCTTTTCATTTCTTAAGAAATGCTAAACTACATAAGCATATTGACACTTTTTTCAAAAGAATTAAAAAACACCAAACTCATTCAAATTCATTTTGTGCCCTCGTGCGCTTTTTCCTTAAAATTTTTCATAAGTTTAGACATGATTCATTTCTTTAAGCGGAATTATTCGCTTGGAAATGACGACTTGCCTTTACATTAAAATCAACCAAAACAAACAATTTTCATTCTTTGTACCACGAACTACGAGGTTTTGATCCTACATTGCACATTGTGGGTACGTAGGCATGAGACGACAAGTCTCTCCAAACACAAAAATCTTAGAAACAATTTCTCTTCTCATCTCCTGAATCACTTTTCAAGCAAACCTTTTTCAGACCAAAAGCGGTAGATATTTCAAAGGGCTCCTATAGAGTACTATAGATGTTTTGGGTGCTAACACCTTCCCATTGCGTAACCAACCCCCCGTACCCGGACTCTCTTCACTTGTTCTTGTTGTAGAGCTTGTGTAGGTTTTGTTCGCTCTTTTTCCTTTCCTTTTTGGATAAAATAAAAGTGCAGTGGCGACTCTTGCTTTTCGAGTTAAGTTAATCAATAGCTTACACTCACGATTTTGCCGCTACAGGTAATTGTAGAGAAAATTTTGGTGCGGCTCCTCAAGATATTGTGAATGGTTATCATAGCAAAAATTTGGGTGATACATAGTTTTTAATTTTTTAAATGTTTTTATTAATTTTTTTTTATAGGAGTGCCTTAGTCTATACGGTGTAACAACAGGGTACGAAATTTGACGTAATTGGTCCCCGGCAACGGCGCCAAAAACTTGATGCGTGGTTTTCGCAAGTATATGAAACGCGTCAGAGTAATATAAAGATTATCGATCCACAGAGACCAAACATCAATCTATCGATTCCTATAGTTACTGTGTTTATCTAAGGCAAGCTAATTCATGGATTTATGAGTGCACAGTAAAAGTAGAGTGAAGCAAAGTACGAAGATATAAAACTCAAATGAAAGCAACAGGCTTGAATGTAATTCATACAGTCAGATAACATTCCAACGCATGTAACAGAACTACTTATGGGCAATGTTTTCTACTTTATGAAAAGAATTAATTTAACGGGAACTGTTGCTTTCGCGTATTCAGAACCGAGTTTAACCTTTAAACAAACCCTCTTATTGTCACTTATAAAAAGGCGCGTATTGCGTTAAAGTGAAAAACCTATTTCTAAAATCGTTTTTCTAAAGTATTAAAAACTCCTACTTAATTGGACAAAGCGATTTCGCTTCCTTTGAACAGTTAAGACTAACCAAGTTTAACCAAAGGTTGGACGGCTTTCGATTTTACCCAACAGAAATAAAGTACAGAAAACTTGTGTTAAAAATGAGAATAACCCCTAAGCATTTCTATCGACACATTGTATGGAATATTACTTTAACTATGATCCTTATATTCTAACCTTTAAGATTTAGCCGGACATGGAAATGTAAATAGACATATTCAAATAGATGATGTTGAAGTAAATTCTTAAAAAGGTAAAGAAAGTAAAGCGAGTGCGAGAAATAAAGAAAGTAAATGCGACTGCGAGAAATAAAGAAAGTAAAGCGAGTGCGAGAAATAAAAAAGTAAATGTGAGTGCGAGAAATAAAGAAAGTAAAGCGAGTGCGAGAAATAAAGAAAGTAAATGCGGAACTTGTAAATGAAACCTGCTCCAAATCGAAGGCTTTAAATCTGGTACAACTGGAAATAAATGACTGGAAATGAAAATGGCGGCAGGATTAACTTCTACCAGAGTGATCCAAACTCGATTACAGACTCGATCAAACACTGTGATAACTCCCCGATGTGAGAAGTTTATCACTTTAAAATACTGAAAATATATGGCTTGAGTTCTGAAACTAAGCTTGGATGCTAAGAAATGAACAAGAAGCTTCTATTTATAGACTTAGGAAAAGGTATGAAAGGACAAGGATGCCCTCCAACTTCTTTTGGGAGGGAAAATGTCCGTCAAAGGTGGCGCCCGCCACCCCCCTCATGGCGCCCGCCACATGAACTAGGGAAGAAAGTGGTGGGAGACGTGGCAGTTGTCAGCAGTTGAGTCCCCTCCAACTTGTGGCCTACCCCATGACGCCCGCCATGTTGGGTGCCACATGTGCAATTCCTTCAAAAGTTGGCTTTTTGCTCGATTTCCTTCATTTCTTCGTGGATGCCTCTAGAAACACCTAGAATCTAAAAACAAGACAAAATACAAGCATAATATAAGAAAACGATAATAAAAATCGTAAAAAGCATGTGCAATTCAAGTAAAATTCGCGGTGTGATTCAGTGTTATCAAATTCTCCCACACTTAGACCTCTGCTTGTCCTCAAGCAAACCATGACTCGCGAGAAAAATAGTGAATACGGATACTCATCCTAGGCTACCAACTCTATTTCAGTTAAGTTTGTGTCGATAGGTACTTGCTCACACACTAAGGACATCGTAACAACACAATTCCACTTTTACGGTCATCAACCTCCATCCTATACAAACCAATCTGAATCATGTCATTATACCTAAGCCTAACTCACTCATCCTTCTTTCTTCCCTTTTCATTCTGGCACAATCACATTAAGCCCGTTATCCTTTCACACTCATGGTAGGGTGGTTTGTTAGTGACTATGATCTCATTATTATCATTTTTTTTTTCATTTTGCACATTGGCTTAGATGTCAATAGAATAAATAAGTTTGCACCGTTGGGCTAAATGATCGGGTGAGGATCACCTATCTTAGAAGGAGCATTCATTCATTTTTATTTCTTTTACCTTTTAAGCTTGAGATCATACACTTATTTGCATCGGCTTCCTACTTAGTGTGTGCTTAGGATGGTGTTGACTTCTAAATAAACTACTTAGGGACTACTAAAGGGGTGAGAACTTAAGGCTATGGCATAACAAGTACTCAAATCGATTTCCATAATTGAGAGGTTCACGGTGTTAAAACGATACTGATCTTGCGGAATTTTCCCAAGTCTCACAATCTAACCTCAATTTCGTCTGTAACCTAAGATTTTCAAAAGAAACCCTGTTTTTAACTCAAAAATTTTCAAAATATTTGGTATGGTTTAAGAGAATGGGAAAATCGATAAACAACATAAAATCTGCATAAAGACTCGACAGCACATGCAAAGACGCAACGAAACATTAAAACAGAAAAAAATTTTAAAATCATGCAAGAAAATAGTAATTTAACTAGAAAGCGGTAAAATGAAAGCGGTAAATGTTCCTCCCCCCAACTTAAACCAAAAATTGTCCTCAATGTTTTGATAAAAGGTGAAAAAGGAAAGATAGAACCTGTATGAATGTCATTGCGTGCTACCACGGCCAAATTCGCTCTGAATCTTCCCATTTTGTCCCTGTCTTCGTTGGCCACTTCTACTCCGGCGTCTTGTACTACGAGTTATTTGTATCTGCTGAAACTTCACTTTACTGAAGCCGCTTATCATACTGCCTGTTTCTGAAGGAAGTTCCTGCAAAAATTATTGGAAAAATACGGTGCGGTGTGTGCAGGTGGAACCTGACCATGCAAATAAAAAGGAAGGTGTAAGTTACGAACTAGAGAGACATGCTCTTTAATATCATACTTATCATCGGTGTCACCACCAGAAGCGACATTCGCAGGAATGTCCGTGGGCACCAATTAATTTCTGGTATGATCATCTAGAGATCTTTAGCCTTAATGTAGCTAAGGCGTGACAAGCGATACAATTCTTTATTTTCTGCAAACACAAACAATAAAAAGGAAAACATTAAATTAAAAACTCGTGGGTTTCCTCCCACGCAGAGCTTTGTTTAAGGTCGATAGCTCGACGGTTAGGAGTGTTAATCTTCGGTTTCCAAGACCATTTATCAAGCCATCTCACATATCCCTCACCTTTTCTTTTCTTCCTCCTGTGGGGTGGTTAATTCTTTTGAACTGGTAGTGGTGGTTCTGGATCTATCCTAAGTATTAGCTTTTCGAGTTTGGGCTTAGTTATTTCATCCATCATCTCAAAGTTGAACCTTACCCTCTTAGCAGTAATGATATCCCAAGTTTCATGGTCCTCGAATTTTCTCTTTTTATGCGTGACCTCAAACAAAGATGCATCAGTGTGGATATTTTCCAATACCTCCACATGCGTTTTGTATTGGGATTCTACCTTAGCTTCGACAAACCTTTGCGATAAAGGAATTGGTGGGGTATATGGCGGAGGAGCGACTTTAGGTGCTTCCTTCGCTACCTCTTCGACAACCTCCCTTTCGGATGGTGTCGAAGGATTTTTCTCAATCTCAACTCTTTCCTCACCAGAACTCTCCTCAATTTCATTATCACTCTCCCAAGGATTTGCTATTTGTTCTTCACAATTGGTTGCTACCACATCCACATGTTCCTCAGGGTAGGGTCCTATAGGTGTCTGTGCAAGTAGGGAGATTTAAGTCTCTAATGCCTCAGTGTGAGTCGCGAGGGACTCGACCATAGTATTTATCTGCCTAAGGGTTTCATAAGTATTGAGACGTTGACTTCTAAGCTCTTCATTATGGAGAGTTTGGGTTTCCACAAAGTGCTCCATCATAGATTCTAACCTAGAATTAGTTATTGTTTTAATGAAGTCCTCCATTAGTATTTCGAGATTGGAGTTATGTGATTCTTGCGGTTCCCCGAAATTTTGGGAATGGTAATCATAGGAAAAATTTGGTTGCGGTTCCTCAAAATATTGGGAGTATTGCGGTTGGTAATTGTAGAGAAAATTTGGGTGCGGCTCCTTAAGATATTGTGAGTGGTTATCATAGCGAAAATTTGGGTGATACATAGTTTTTAATTTTTTAAATTTTTTTATTAATTTTTTTTATAGGAGTGCCTTAGTCTATACGGTGTAACAACAGGGTATGAAATTTGACGTAATTGGTCCCCGGCAATGGCGCCAAAAACTTGATGCGTGGTTTTTGCAAGTATACAAAACGCATCAGAGTAATACAAAAGATTATCGATCCACAGAGACCAAACGGCAATCTATCGATTCCTATAGCTACGGTGTTTATCTAAGGCAAGTTAATTCAGGGATTTATGAGTGCACAGTAAAAGTAGAGTGAAGCAAACTACGAAGATATAAAACTCAAATGAAAGCAACAGGCTTGAATGTAACTCACACAGTCAGATAACATTCCAACGCATGTAACAAAACTACTTATGGGCAGTGTTTTCTACTTTATGAAAAGAACTAATTTAACGGAAACTGTTGCTTTCGCATATTCAGAACCGAGTTTAACCTTTAAAAAAACCCTCTTATTGTCACTTATAAAAAGGCGTGCATTGCGTTAAAGTGAAAAACCTATTTTTAAGAAATATAGTTTCTTGACTTAGTTGAAAAGTATTTTGATCTAAAACTTTTAAACAAAAGAGGTTCACACGAACCGGATTTTAAACCTATAAACGCGTCCGAAAATAGTTCTAAAATTGTTTTTCTAAAGTATTAAAAACTCCTACTTAACTAGACAAAGCGTTTTCGCTTCCTTTGAGCAGTTAAGACTAACCAAGTTGAACCAAAGGTTGGACGACTTTCGATCTTACCCAACAGAAATAAAGTATAGAAAACTTGTGTTAAAAATCAGAATAACCCCTAAGCATTTCTATCGACACATTGTATGGAATATTACTTTAACTATGATCCTTACATTCTAACCTTTAAGATTTAACCAGACATGGAAATGTAAATAGACATATTGAAATAGATCATGTTGAAGTAAATTATTAAAAAGGTAAAGAAAGTAAAGCGAGTGCGAGAAATAAAGAAAGTAAATGCGAGTGCGAGAAATAAAGAAAGTAAAGCGAGTGCGAGAAATAAAAAAGTAAATGCGAGTGCGAGAAATAAAGAAAGTAAAGCGAGTGCGAGAAATAAAGAAACTAAATGCGGAACTTGTAAATGAAACCTGCTCCAAATCGGAGGCTTTAAATCTGGTACAACTGGAAATAAATGACTGGAAATGAAAATGGCGGCAGGATTAACTTCTACCAAAGTGATCCAAACTTGATTACAGACTCGATCAAACAGTGTGATAACTCCCCAATGTGAGAAGTTTATCACTTTACAATACTGAAAATATATGGCTTGAGTTCTGAAACTAAGCTTGGATGCCAAGAAATGAACAAGAAGCTTCTATTTATAGACTTAGGAAAAGGTATGAAAGGACAAGGATGCCCTCCAACTTCTTTTGGGAGGGAAAATGTCCGTCAAAGGTGGCGCCCGCCACCCCCCTCATGGCGCCCGCCACATGAACTAGGGAAGAAAGTGGTGGGAGACGTGGCAGTTGTCAGCAGTTGAGT
The DNA here is from genome assembly GCA_022829125.1 of Lathyrus tuberosus. NCBI lineage: Eukaryota > Viridiplantae > Streptophyta > Magnoliopsida > Fabales > Fabaceae > Lathyrus > Lathyrus tuberosus. The sequence continues at coordinate 507,117 of JALAZF010000308.1, read as the reverse complement.
CCCCTCCAACTTGTGGCCTACCCCATGACGCCCGCCATGTTGGGTGCCACATGTGCAATTCCTTCAAAAGTTGGCTTTTTGCTCGATTTCCTTCATTTCTTCGTGGATGCCTCTAGAAACACCTAGAATCTAAAAACAAGACAAAATACAAGCATAATATAAGAAAACGATAATAAAAATCGTAAAAAGCATGTGCAATTCAAGTAAAATTCGCGGTGTGATTCAGTGTTATCAAATTCTCCCACACTTAGACCTCTGCTTGTCCTCAAGCAAACCATGACTCGCGAGAAAAATAGTGAATACGGATACTCATCCTAGGCTACCAACTCTATTTCAGTTAAGTTTGTGTCGATAGGTACTTGCTCACACACTAAGGACATCGTAACAACACAATTCCACTTTTACGGTCATCAACCTCCATCCTATACAAACCAATCTGAATCATGTCATTATACCTAAGCCTAACTCACTCATCCTTCTTTCTCCCCTTTTCATTCTGGCATAATCACATTAAGCCCGTTATCCTTTCACACTCATGGTAGGGTGGTCTGTTAGTGACTATGATCTCATTATTATCATTTTTTTTTTCATTTTGCACATTGGCTTAGATGTCAATAGAATAAATAAGTTTGCACCGTTGGGCTAAATGATCGGGTGAGGATCACCTATCTTAGAAGGAGCATTCATTCATTTTTATTTCTTTTACCTTTTAAGCTTGAGATCATACACTTATTTGCATCGGCTTCCTACTTAGTGTGTGCTTAGGATGGTGTTGACTTCTAAATAAACTACTTAGGGACTACTAAAGGGGTGAGAACTTAAGGCTATGGCATAACAAGTACTCAAATCGATTTCCATAATTGAGAGGTTCACGGTGTTAAAACGATACTGATCTTGCGGAATTTTCCCAAGTCTCACAATCTAACCTCAATTTCGTCTGTAACCTAAGATTTTCAAAAGAAACCCTGTTTTTAACTCAAAAATTTTCAAAATATTTGGTATGGTTTAAGAGAATGGGAAAATCGATAAACAACATAAAATCTGCATAAAGACTCGACAGCACATGCAAAGACGCAACGAAACATTAAAACAAAAAAAAAATTTAAAATCATGCAAGAAAATAGTAATTTAACTAGAAAGCGGTAAAATGAAAGCGGTAAATGTTCCTCCCCCCCACTTAAACCAAAAATTGTCCTCAATGTTTTGATAAAAGGTGAAAAAGGAAAGATAGAACCTGTATGAATGTCATTGCGTGCTACCACGGCCAAATTCGCTCTGAATCTTCCCATTTTGTCCCTGTCTTCGTTGGCCACTTCTACTCCAGCGTCTTGTACTACGAGTTATCTGTATCTGCTGAAACTTCACTTTACTGAAGCCGCTTATCATACTGCCTGTTTCCGAAGGAAGTTCCTGCAAAAATTATTGGAAAAATACGGTGCGGTGTGTGCAGGTGGAACCTGACCATGCAAATAAAAAGGAAGGTGTAAGTTACGAACTAGAGAGACATGCTCTTTAATATCATACTTATCATCGGTGTCAGCACCAGAAGCGACATTCGCAGGAATGTCCGTGGGCACCAATTAATTTCTGGTATGATCATCTAGAGATCTTTAGCCTTAATGTAGCTAAGGCGTGACAAGCGATACAATTCTTTATTTTCTGCAAACACAAACAATAAAAAGGAAAACATTAAATTAAAAACTCGTGGGTTTCCTCCCACGCAGAGCTTTGTTTAAGGTCGATAGCTCGACGGTTAGGAGTGTTAATCTTCGGTTTCCAAGACCATTTATCAAGCCATCTCACATATCCCTCACCTTTTCTTTTCTTCCTCCTGTGGGGTGGTTAATTCTTTTGAACTGGTAGTGGTGGTTCTGGATCTATCCTAAGTATTAGCTTTTCGAGTTTGGGCTTAGTTATTTCATCCATCATCTCAAAGTTGAACCTTACCCTCTTAGCAGTAATGATATCCCAAGTTTCATGGTCCTCGAATTTTCTCTTTTTATGCGTGACCTCAAACAAAGATGCATCAGTGTGGATATTTTCCAATACCTCCACATGCGTTTTGTATTGGGATTCTACCTTAGCTTCGACAAACCTTTGCGATAAAGGAATTGGTGGGGTATATGGCGGAGGAGCGACTTTAGGTGCTTCCTTCGCTACCTCTTCGACAACCTCCCTTTCGGATGGTGTCGAAGGATTTTTCTCAATCTCAACTCTTTCCTCACCAGAACTCTCCTCAATTTCATTATCACTCTCCCAAGGATTTGCTATTTGTTCTTCACAATTGGTTGCTACCACATCCACATGTTCCTCAGGGTAGGGTCCTATAGGTGTCTGTGCAAGTAGGGAGATTTAAGTCTCTAATGCCTCAGTGTGAGTCGCGAGGGACTCGACCATAGTATTTATCTGCCTAAGGGTTTCATAAGTATTGAGACGTTGACTTCTAAGCTCTTCATTATGGAGAGTTTGGGTTTCCACAAAGTGCTCCATCATAGATTCTAACCTAGAATTAGTTATTGTTTTAATGAAGTCCTCCATTAGTATTTCGAGATTGGAGTTATGTGATTCTTGCGGTTCCCCGAAATTTTGGGAATGGTAATCATAGGAAAAATTTGGTTGCGGTTCCTTAAAATATTGGGAGTATTGCGGTTGGTAATTGTAGAGAAAATTTGGGTGCGGCTCCTTAAGATATTGTGAGTGGTTATCATAGCGAAAATTTGGGTGATACATAGTTTTTAATTTTTTAAATTTTTTTATTAATTTTTTTTATAGGAGTGCCTTAGTCTATACGGTGTAACAACAGGGTACGAAATTTGACGTAATTGGTCCCCGGCAATGGCGCCAAAAACTTGATGCGTGGTTTTTGCAAGTATACAAAACGCATCAGAGTAATACAAAAGATTATCGATCCACAGAGACCAAACGGCAATCTATCGATTCCTATAGCTATGGTGTTTATCTAAGGCAAGTTAATTCAGGGATTTATGAGTGCACAGTAAAAGTAGAGTGAAGCAAACTACGAAGATATAAAACTCAAATGAAAGCAACAGGCTTGAATGTAACTCACACAGTCAGATAACATTCCAACGCATGTAACAAAACTACTTATGGGCAGTGTTTTCTACGTTATGAAAAGAACTAATTTAACGGAAACTGTTGCTTTCGCATATTCAGAACCGAGTTTAACCTTTAAAAAAACCCTCTTATTGTCACTTATAAAAAGGCGTGCATTGCGTTAAAGTGAAAAACCTATTTTTAAGAAATATAGTTTCTTGACTTAGTTGAAAAGTATTTTGATCTAAAACTTTTAAACAAAAGAGGTTCACACGAACCGGATTTTAAACCTATAAACGCGTCCGAAAATAGTTCTAAAATTGTTTTTCTAAAGTATTAAAAACTCCTACTTAACTAGACAAAGCGTTTTCGCTTCCTTTGAGCAGTTAAGACTAACCAAGTTGAACCAAAGGTTGGACGACTTTCGATCTTACCCAACAGAAATAAAGTATAGAAAACTTGTGTTAAAAATCAGAATAACCCCTAAGCATTTCTATCGACACATTGTATGGAATATTACTTTAACTATGATCCTTACATTCTAACCTTTAAGATTTAACCAGACATGGAAATGTAAATAGACATATTGAAATAGATCATGTTGAAGTAAATTATTAAAAAGGTAAAGAAAGTAAAGCGAGTGCGAGAAATAAAGAAAGTAAATGCGAGTGCGAGAAATAAAGAAAGTAAAGCGAGTGCGAGAAATAAAAAAGTAAATGCGAGTGCGAGAAATAAAGAAAGTAAAGCGAGTGCGAGAAATAAAGAAACTAAATGCGGAACTTGTAAATGAAACCTGCTCCAAATCGGAGGCTTTAAATCTGGTACAACTGGAAATAAATGACTGGAAATGAAAATGGCGGCAGGATTAACTTCTACCAGAGTGATCCAAACTTGATTACAGACTCGATCAAACAGTGTGATAACTCCCCGATGTGAGAAGTTTATCACTTTACAATACTGAAAATATATGGCTTGAGTTCTGAAACTAAGCTTGGATGCCAAGAAATGAACAAGAAGCTTCTATTTATAGACTTAGGAAAAGGTATGAAAGGACAAGGATGCCCTCCAACTTCTTTTGGGAGGGAAAATGTCCGTCAAAGGTGGCGCCCGCCACCCCCCTCATGGCGCCCGCCACATGAACTAGGGAAGAAAGTGGTGGGAGACGTGGCAGTTGTCAGCAGTTGAGTCCCCTCCAACTTGTGGCCTACCCCATGACGCCCGCCATGTTGGGTGCCACATGTGCAATTCCTTCAAAAGTTGGCTTTTTGCTCGATTTCCTTCATTTCTTCGTGGATGCCTCTAGAAACACCTAGAATCTAAAAACAAGACAAAATACAAGCATAATATAAGAAAACGATAATAAAAATCCTAAAAAGCATGTGCAATTCAAGTAAAATTCGCGGTGTGATTCAGTGTTATCAAATTCTCCCACACTTAGACCTCTGCTTGTCCTCAAGCAAACCATGACTCGCGAGAAAAATAGTGAATACGGATACTCATCCTAGGCTACCAACTCTATTTCAGTTAAGTTTGTGTCGATAGGTACTTGCTCACACACTAAGGACATCGTAACAACACAATTCCACTTTTACGGTCATCAACCTCCATCCTATACAAACCAATCTGAATCATGTCATTATACCTAAGCCTAACTCACTCATCCTTCTTTCTTCCCTTTTCATTCTGGCACAATCACATTAAGCCCGTTATCCTTTCACACTCATGGTAGGGTGGTCTGTTAGTGACTATGATCTCATTATTATCATTTTTTTTTTCATTTTGCACATTGGCTTAGATGTCAATAGAATAAATAAGTTTGCACCGTTGGGCTAAATGATCGGGTGAGGATCACCTATCTTAGAAGGAGCATTCATTCATTTTTATTTCTTTTACCTTTTAAGCTTGAGATCATACACTTATTTGCATCGGCTTCCTACTTAGTGTGTGCTTAGGATGGTGTTGACTTCTAAATAAACTACTTAGGGACTACTAAAGGGGTGAGAACTTAAGGCTATGGCATAACAAGTACTCAAATCGATTTCCATAATTGAGAGGTTCACGGTGTTAAAACGATACTGATCTTGCGGAATTTTCCCAAGTCTCACAATCTAACCTCAATTTCGTCTGTAACCTAAGATTTTCAAAAGAAACCCTGTTTTTAACTCAAAAATTTTCAAAATATTTGGTATGGTTTAAGAGAATGGGAAAATCGATAAACAACATAAAATCTGCATAAAGACTCGACAGCACATGCAAAGACGCAACGAAACATTAAAACAGAAAAAAATTTTAAAATCATGCAAGAAAATAGTAATTTAACTAGAAAGCGGTAAAATGAAAGCGGTAAATGTTCCTCCCCCCCCACTTAAACCAAAAATTGTCCTCAATGTTTTGATAAAAGGTGAAAAAGGAAAGATAGAACCTGTATGAATGTCATTGCGTGCTACCACGGCCAAATTCGCTCTGAATCTTCCCATTTTGTCCCTGTCTTCGTTGGCCACTTCTACTCCGGCGTCTTGTACTACGAGTTATCTGTATCTGCTGAAACTTCACTTTACTGAAGCCGCTTATCATACTGCCTGTTTCCGAAGGAAGTTCCTGCAAAAATTATTGGAAAAATACGGTGCGGTGTGTGCAGGTGGAACCTGACCATGCAAATAAAAAGGAAGGTGTAAGTTACGAACTAGAGAGACATGCTCTTTAATATCATACTTATCATCGGTGTCACCACCAGAAGCGACATTCGCAGGAATGTCCGTGGGCACCAATTAATTTCTGGTATGATCATCTAGAGATCTTTCGCCTTAATGTAGCTAAGGCGTGACAAGCGATACAATTCTTTATTTTCTGCAAACACAAACAATAAAAAGGAAAACATTAAATTAAAAACTCGTGGGTTTCCTCCCACGCAGAGCTTTGTTTAAGGTCGATAGCTCGACGGTTAGGAGTGTTAATCTTCGGTTTCCAAGACCATTTATCAAGCCATCTCACATATCCCTCACCTTTTCTTTTCTTCCTCCTGTGGGGTGGTTAATTCTTTTGAACTGGTAGTGGTGGTTCTGGATCTATCCTAAGTATTAGCTTTTCGAGTTTGGGCTTAGTTATTTCATCCATCATCTCAAAGTTGAACCTTACCCTCTTAGCAGTAATGATATCCCAAGTTTCATGGTCCTCGAATTTTCTCTTTTTATGCGTGACCTCAAACAAAGATGCATCAGTGTGGATATTTTCCAATACCTCCACATGCGTTTTGTATTGGGATTCTACCTTAGCTTCGACAAACCTTTACGATAAAGGAATTGGTGGGGTATATGGCGGAGGAGCGACTTTAGGTGCTTCCTTCGCTACCTCTTCGACAACCTCCCTTTCGGATGGTGTCGAAGGATTTTTCTCAATCTCAACTCTTTCCTCACCAGAACTCTCCTCAATTTCATTATCACTCTCCCAAGGATTTCCTATTTGTTCTTCACAATTGGTTGCTACCACATCCACATGTTCCTCAGGGTAGGGTCCTATAGGTGTCTGTGCAAGTAGGGAGATTTAAGTCTCTAATGCCTCAGTGTGAGTCGCGAGGGACTCGACCATAGTATTTATCTGCCTAAGGGTTTCATAAGTATTGAGACGTTGACTTCTAAGCTCTTCATTATGGAGAGTTTGGGTTTCCACAAAGTGCTCCATCATAGATTCTAACCTAGAATTAGTTATTGTTTTAATGAAGTCCTCCATTAGTATTTCGAGATTGGAGTTATGTGATTCTTGCGGTTCCCCGAAATTTTGGGAATGGTAATCATAGGAAAAATTTGGTTGCGGTTCCTTAAAATATTGGGAGTATTGCGGTTGGTAATTGTAGAGAAAATTTGGGTGCGGCTCCTCAAGATATTGTGAGTGGTTATCATAGCGAAAATTTGGGTGATACATAGTTTTTAATTTTTTAAATTTTTTTATTAATTTTTTTTATAGGAGTGCCTTAGTCTATACGGTGTAACAACAGGGTACGAAATTTGACGTAATTGGTCCCCGGCAATGGCGCCAAAAACTTGATGCGTGGTTTTTGCAAGTATACAAAACGCATCAGAGTAATACAAAAGATTATCGATCCACAGAGACCAAACGGCAATCTATCGATTCCTATAGCTACGGTGTTTATCTAAGGCAAGTTAATTCAGGGATTTATGAGTGCACAGTAAAAGTAGAGTGAAGCAAACTACGAAGATATAAAACTCAAATGAAAGCAACAGGCTTGAATGTAACTCACACAGTCAGATAACATTCCAACGCATGTAACAAAACTACTTATGGGCAGTGTTTTCTACTTTATGAAAAGAACTAATTTAACGGAAACTGTTGCTTTCGCATATTCAGAACCGAGTTTAACCTTTAAAAAAACCCTCTTATTGTCACTTATAAAAAGGCGTGCATTGCGTTAAAGTGAAAAACCTATTTTTAAGAAATATAGTTTCTTGACTTAGTTGAAAAGTATTTTGATCTAAAACTTTTAAACAAAAGAGGTTCACACGAACCGGATTTTAAACCTATAAACGCGTCCGAAAATAGTTCTAAAATTGTTTTTCTAAAGTATTAAAAACTCCTACTTAACTAGACAAAGCGTTTTCGCTTCCTTTGAGCAGTTAAGACTAACCAAGTTGAACCAAAGGTTGGACGACTTTCGATCTTACCCAACAGAAATAAAGTATAGAAAACTTGTGTTAAAAATCAGAATAACCCCTAAGCATTTCTATCGACACATTGTATGGAATATTACTTTAACTATGATCCTTACATTCTAACCTTTAAGATTTAACCAGACATGGAAATGTAAATAGACATATTGAAATAGATCATGTTGAAGTAAATTATTAAAAAGGTAAAGAAAGTAAAGCGAGTGCGAGAAATAAAGAAAGTAAATGCGAGTGCGAGAAATAAAGAAAGTAAAGCGAGTGCGAGAAATAAAAAAGTAAATGCGAGTACGAGAAATAAAGAAAGTAAAGCGAGTGCGAGAAATAAAGAAAGTAAATGCGGAACTTGTAAATGAAACCTGCTCCAAATCGGAGGCTTTAAATCTGGTACAACTGGAAATAAATGACTGGAAATGAAAATGGCGGCAGGATTAACTTCTACCAGAGTGATCCAAACTTGATTACAGACTCGATCAAACAGTGTGATAACTCCCCGATGTGAGAAGTTTATCACTTTACAATACTGAAAATATATGGCTTGAGTTCTGAAACTAAGCTTGGATGCCAAGAAATGAACAAGAAGCTTCTATTTATAGACTTAGGAAAAGGTATGAAAGGACAAGGATGCCCTCCAACTTCTTTTGGGAGGGAAAATGTCCGTCAAAGGTGGCGCCCGCCACCCCCCTCATGGCGCCCGCCACATGAACTAGGGAAGAAAGTTGTGGGAGACGTGGCAGTTGTCAGCAGTTGAGTCCCCTCCAACTTGTGGCCTACCCCATGACGCCCGCCATGTTGGGTGCCACATGTGCAATTCCTTCAAAAGTTGGCTTTTTGTTCGATTTCCTTCATTTCTTCGTGGATGCCTCTAGAAACACCTAGAATCTAAAAACAAGACAAAATACAAGCATAATATAAGAAAACGATAATAAAAATCCTAAAAAGCATGTGCAATTCAAGTAAAATTCGCGGTGTGATTCAGTGTTATCAAATTCTCCCACACTTAGACCTCTGCTTGTCCTCAAGCAAACCATGACTCGCGAGAAAAATAGTGAATACGGATACTCATCCTAGGCTACCAACTCTATTTCAGTTAAGTTTGTGTCGATAGGTACTTGCTCACACACTAAGGACATCGTAACAACACAATTCCACTTTTACGGTCATCAACCTCCATCCTATACAAACCAATCTGAATCATGTCATTATACCTAAGCCTAACTCACTCATCCTTCTTTCTTCCCTTTTCATTCTGGCACAATCACATTAAGCCCGTTATCCTTTCACACTCATGGTAGGGTGGTCTGTTAGTGACTATGATCTCATTATTATCATTTTTTTTTTCATTTTGCACATTGGCTTAGATGTCAATAGAATAAATAAGTTTGCACCGTTGGGCTAAATGATCGGGTGAGGATCACCTATCTTAGAAGGAGCATTCATTCATTTTTATTTCTTTTACCTTTTAAGCTTGAGATCATACACTTATTTGCATCGGCTTCCTACTTAGTGTGTGCTTAGGATGGTGTTGACTTCTAAATAAACTACTTAGGGACTACTAAAGGGGTGAGAACTTAAGGCTATGGCATAACAAGTACTCAAATCGATTTCCATAATTGAGAGGTTCACGGTGTTAAAACGATACTGATCTTGCGGAATTTTCCCAAGTCTCACAATCTAACCTCAATTTCGTCTGTAACCTAAGATTTTCAAAAGAAACCCTGTTTTTAACTCAAAAATTTTCAAAATATTTGGTATGGTTTAAGAGAATGGGAAAATCGATAAACAACATAAAATCTGCATAAAGACTCGACAGCACATGCAAAGACGCAACGAAACATTAAAACAGAAAAAAATTTTAAAATCATGCAAGAAAATAGTAATTTAACTAGAAAGCGGTAAAATGAAAGCGGTAAATGTTCCTCCCCCCCACTTAAACCAAAAATTGTCCTCAATGTTTTGATAAAAGGTGAAAAAGGAAAGATAGAACCTGTATGAATGTCATTGCGTGCTACCACGGCCAAATTCGCTCTGAATCTTCCCATTTTGTCCCTGTCTTCGTTGGCCACTTCTACTCCGGCGTCTTGTACTACGAGTTATCTGTATCTGCTGAAACTTCACTTTACTGAAGCCGCTTATCATACTGCCTGTTTCCGAAGGAAGTTCCTGCAAAAATTATTGGAAAAATACGGTGCGGTGTGTGCAGGTGGAACCTGACCATGCAAATAAAAAGGAAGGTGTAAGTTACGAACTAGAGAGACATGCTCTTTAATATCATACTTATCATCGGTGTCACCACCAGAAGCGACATTCGCAGGAATGTCCGTGGGCACCAATTAATTTCTGGTATGATCATCTAGAGATCTTTCGCCTTAATGTAGCTAAGGCGTGACAAGCGATACAATTCTTTATTTTCTGCAAACACAAACAATAAAAAGGAAAACATTAAATTAAAAACTCGTGGGTTTCCTCCCACGCAGAGCTTTGTTTAAGGTCGATAGCTCGACGGTTAGGAGTGTTAATCTTCGGTTTCCAAGACCATTTATCAAGCCATCTCACATATCCCTCACCTTTTCTTTTCTTCCTCCTGTGGGGTGGTTAATTCTTTTGAACTGGTAGTGGTGGTTCTGGATCTATCCTAAGTATTAGCTTTTCGAGTTTGGGCTTAGTTATTTCATCCATCATCTCAAAGTTGAACCTTACCCTCTTAGCAGTAATGATATCCCAAGTTTCATGGTCCTCGAATTTTCTCTTTTTATGCGTGACCTCAAACAAAGATGCATCAGTGTGGATATTTTCCAATACCTCCACATGCGTTTTGTATTGGGATTCTACCTTAGCTTCGACAAACCTTTGCGATAAAGGAATTGGTGGGGTATATGGCGGAGGAGCGACTTTAGGTGCTTCCTTCGCTACCTCTTCGACAACCTCCCTTTCGGATGGTGTCGAAGGATTTTTCTCAATCTCAACTCTTTCCTCACCAGAACTCTCCTCAATTTCATTATCACTCTCCCAAGGATTTGCTATTTGTTCTTCACAATTGGTTGCTACCACATCCACATGTTCCTCAGGGTAGGGTCCTATAGGTGTCTGTGCAAGTAGGGAGATTTAAGTCTCTAATGCCTCAGTGTGAGTCGCGAGGGACTCGACCATAGTATTTATCTGCCTAAGGGTTTCATAAGTATTGAGACGTTGACTTCTAAGCTCTTCATTATGGAGAGTTTGGGTTTCCACAAAGTGCTCCATCATAGATTCTAACCTAGAATTAGTTATTGTTTTAATGAAGTCCTCCATTAGTATTTCGAGATTGGAGTTATGTGATTCTTGCGGTTCCCCGAAATTTTGGGAATGGTAATCATAGGAAAAATTTGGTTGCGGTTCCTCAAAATATTGGGAGTATTGCGGTTGGTAATTGTAGAGAAAATTTGGGTGCGGCTCCTCAAGATATTGTGAGTGGTTATCATAGCGAAAATTTGGGTGATACATAGTTTTTAATTTTTTAAATTTTTTTATTAATTTTTTTTATAGGAGTGCCTTAGTCTATACGGTGTAACAACAGGGTACGAAATTTGACGTAATTGGTCCCCGGCAATGGCGCCAAAAACTTGATGCGTGGTTTTTGCAAGTATACAAAACGCATCAGAGTAATACAAAAGATTATCGATCCACAGAGACCAAACGGCAATCTATCGATTCCTATAGCTACGGTGTTTATCTAAGGCAAGTTAATTCAGGGATTTATGAGTGCACAGTAAAAGTAGAGTGAAGCAAACTACGAAGATATAAAACTCAAATGAAAGCAACAGGCTTGAATGTAACTCACACAGTCAGATAACATTCCAACGCATGTAACAAAACTACTTATGGGCAGTGTTTTCTACTTTATGAAAAGAACTAATTTAACGGAAACTGTTGCTTTCGCATATTCAGAACCGAGTTTAACCTTTAAAAAAACCCTCTTATTGTCACTTATAAAAAGGCGTGCATTGCGTTAAAGTGAAAAACCTATTTTTAAGAAATATAGTTTCTTGACTTAGTTGAAAAGTATTTTGATCTAAAACTTTTAAACAAAAGAGGTTCACACGAACCGGATTTTAAACCTATAAACGCGTCCGAAAATAGTTCTAAAATTGTTTTTCTAAAGTATTAAAAACTCCTACTTAACTAGACAAAGCGTTTTCGCTTCCTTTGAGCAGTTAAGACTAACCAAGTTGAACCAAAGGTTGGACGACTTTCGATCTTACCCAACAGAAATAAAGTATAGAAAACTTGTGTTAAAAATCAGAATAACCCCTAAGCATTTCTATCGACACATTGTATGGAATATTACTTTAACTATGATCCTTACATTCTAACCTTTAAGATTTAACCAGACATGGAAATGTAAATAGACATATTGAAATAGATCATGTTGAAGTAAATTATTAAAAAGGTAAAGAAAGTAAAGCGAGTGCGAGAAATAAAGAAAGTAAATGCGAGTGCGAGAAATAAAGAAAGTAAAGCGAGTGCGAGAAATAAAAAAGTAAATGCGAGTACGAGAAATAAAGAAAGTAAAGCGAGTGCGAGAAATAAAGAAAGTAAATGCGGAACTTGTAAATGAAACCTGCTCCAAATCGGAGGCTTTAAATCTGGTACAACTGGAAATAAATGACTGGAAATGAAAATGGCGGCAGGATTAACTTCTACCAGAGTGATCCAAACTTGATTACAGACTCGATCAAACAGTGTGATAACTCCCCGATGTGAGAAGTTTATCACTTTACAATACTGAAAATATATGGCTTGAGTTCTGAAACTAAGCTTGGATGCCAAGAAATGAACAAGAAGCTTCTATTTATAGACTTAGGAAAAGGTATGAAAGGACAAGGATGCCCTCCAACTTCTTTTGGGAGGGAAAATGTCCGTCAAAGGTGGCGCCCGCCACCCCCCTCATGGCGCCCGCCACATGAACTAGGGAAGAAAGTTGTGGGAGACGTGGCAGTTGTCAGCAGTTGAGTCCCCTCCAACTTGTGGCCTACCCCATGACGCCCGCCATGTTGGGTGCCACATGTGCAATTCCTTCAAAAGTTGGCTTTTTGTTCGATTTCCTTCATTTCTTCGTGGATGCCTCTAGAAACACCTAGAATCTAAAAACAAGACAAAATACAAGCATAATATAAGAAAACGATAATAAAAATCCTAAAAAGCATGTGAAATTCAAGTAAAATTCGCGGTGTGATTCAGTGTTATCAAATTCTCCCACACTTAGACCTCTGCTTGTCCTCAAGCAAACCATGACTCGCGAGAAAAATAGTGAATACGGATACTCATCCTAGGCTACCAACTCTATTTCAGTTAAGTTTGTGTCGATAGGTACTTGCTCACACACTAAGGACATCGTAACAACACAATTCCACTTTTACGGTCATCAACCTCCATCCTATACAAACCAATCTGAATCATGTCATTATACCTAAGCCTAACTCACTCATCCTTCTTTCTTCCCTTTTCATTCTGGCACAATCACATTAAGCCCGTTATCCTTTCACACTCATGGTAGGGTGGTCTGTTAGTGACTATGATCTCATTATTATCATTTTTTTTTTCATTTTGCACATTGGCTTAGATGTCAATAGAATAAATAAGTTTGCACCGTTGGGCTAAATGATCGGGTGAGGATCACCTATCTTAGAAGGAGCATTCATTCATTTTTATTTCTTTTACCTTTTAAGCTTGAGATCATACACTTATTTGCATCGGCTTCCTACTTAGTGTGTGCTTAGGATGGTGTTGACTTCTAAATAAACTACTTAGGGACTACTAAAGGGGTGAGAACTTAAGGCTATGGCATAACAAGTACTCAAATCGATTTCCATAATTGAGAGGTTCACGGTGTTAAAACGATACTGATCTTGCGGAATTTTCCCAAGTCTCACAATCTAACCTCAATTTCGTCTGTAACCTAAGATTTTCAAAAGAAACCCTGTTTTTAACTCAAAAATTTTCAAAATATTTGGTATGGTTTAAGAGAATGGGAAAATCGATAAACAACATAAAATCTGCATAAAGACTCGACAGCACATGCAAAGACGCAACGAAACATTAAAACAGAAAAAAATTTTAAAATCATGCAAGAAAATAGTAATTTAACTAGAAAGCGGTAAAATGAAAGCGGTAAATGTTCCTCCCCCCCACTTAAACCAAAAATTGTCCTCAATGTTTTGATAAAAGGTGAAAAAGGAAAGATAGAACCTGTATGAATGTCATTGCGTGCTACCACGGCCAAATTCGCTCTGAATCTTCCCATTTTGTCCCTGTCTTCGTTGGCCACTTCTACTCCGGCGTCTTGTACTACGAGTTATCTGTATCTGCTGAAACTTCACTTTACTGAAGCCGCTTATCATACTGCCTGTTTCCGAAGGAAGTTCCTGCAAAAATTATTGGAAAAATACGGTGCGGTGTGTGCAGGTGGAACCTGACCATGCAAATAAAAAGGAAGGTGTAAGTTACGAACTAGAGAGACATGCTCTTTAATATCATACTTATCATCGGTGTCACCACCAGAAGCGACATTCGCAGGAATGTCCGTGGGCACCAATTAATTTCTGGTATGATCATCTAGAGATCTTTCGCCTTAATGTAGCTAAGGCGTGACAAGCGATACAATTCTTTATTTTCTGCAAACACAAACAATAAAAAGGAAAACATTAAATTAAAAACTCGTGGGTTTCCTCCCACGCAGAGCTTTGTTTAAGGTCGATAGCTCGACGGTTAGGAGTGTTAATCTTCGGTTTCCAAGACCATTTATCAAGCCATCTCACATATCCCTCACCTTTTCTTTTCTTCCTCCTGTGGGGTGGTTAATTCTTTTGAACTGGTAGTGGTGGTTCTGGATCTATCCTAAGTATTAGCTTTTCGAGTTTGGGCTTAGTTATTTCATCCATCATCTCAAAGTTGAACCTTACCCTCTTAGCAGTAATGATATCCCAAGTTTCATGGTCCTCGAATTTTCTCTTTTTATGCGTGACCTCAAACAAAGATGCATCAGTGTGGATATTTTCCAATACCTCCACATGCGTTTTGTATTGGGATTCTACCTTAGCTTCGACAAACCTTTGCGATAAAGGAATTGGTGGGGTATATGGCGGAGGAGCGACTTTAGGTGCTTCCTTCGCTACCTCTTCGACAACCTCCCTTTCGGATGGTGTCGAAGGATTTTTCTCAATCTCAACTCTTTCCTCACCAGAACTCTCCTCAATTTCATTATCACTCTCCCAAGGATTTCCTATTTGTTCTTCACAATTGGTTGCTACCACATCCACATGTTCCTCAGGGTAGGGTCCTATAGGTGTCTGTGCAAGTAGGGAGATTTAAGTCTCTAATGCCTCAGTGTGAGTCGCGAGGGACTCGACCATAGTATTTATCTGCCTAAGGGTTTCATAAGTATTGAGACGTTGACTTCTAAGCTCTTCATTATGGAGAGTTTGGGTTTCCACAAAGTGCTCCATCATAGATTCTAACCTAGAATTAGTTATTGTTTTAATGAAGTCCTCCATTAGTATTTCGAGATTGGAGTTATGTGATTCTTGCGGTTCCCCGAAATTTTGGGAATGGTAATCATAGGAAAAATTTGGTTGCGGTTCCTCAAAATATTGGGAGTATTGCGGTTGGTAATTGTAGAGAAAATTTGGGTGCGGCTCCTCAAGATATTGTGAGTGGTTATCATAGCGAAAATTTGGGTGATACATAGTTTTTAATTTTTTAAATTTTTTTATTAATTTTTTTTATAGGAGTGCCTTAGTCTATACGGTGTAACAACAGGGTACGAAATTTGACGTAATTGGTCCCCGGCAATGGCGCCAAAAACTTGATGCGTGGTTTTTGCAAGTATACAAAACGCATCAGAGTAATACAAAAGATTATCGATCCACAGAGACCAAACGGCAATCTATCGATTCCTATAGCTACGGTGTTTATCTAAGGCAAGTTAATTCAGGGATTTATGAGTGCACAGTAAAAGTAGAGTGAAGCAAACTACGAAGATATAAAACTCAAATGAAAGCAACAGGCTTGAATGTAACTCACACAGTCAGATAACATTCCAACGCATGTAACAAAACTACTTATGGGCAGTGTTTTCTACTTTATGAAAAGAACTAATTTAACGGAAACTGTTGCTTTCGCATATTCAGAACCGAGTTTAACCTTTAAAAAAACCCTCTTATTGTCACTTATAAAAAGGCGTGCATTGCGTTAAAGTGAAAAACCTATTTTTAAGAAATATAGTTTCTTGACTTAGTTGAAAAGTATTTTGATCTAAAACTTTTAAACAAAAGAGGTTCACACGAACCGGATTTTAAACCTATAAACGCGTCCGAAAATAGTTCTAAAATTGTTTTTCTAAAGTATTAAAAACTCCTACTTAACTAGACAAAGCGTTTTCGCTTCCTTTGAGCAGTTAAGACTAACCAAGTTGAACCAAAGGTTGGACGACTTTCGATCTTAACCAACAGAAATAAAGTATAGAAAACTTGTGTTAAAAATCAGAATAACCCCTAAGCATTTCTATCGACACATTGTATGGAATATTACTTTAACTATGATCCTTACATTCTAACCTTTAAGATTTAACCAGACATGGAAATGTAAATAGACATATTGAAATAGATCATGTTGAAGTAAATTATTAAAAAGGTAAAGAAAGTAAAGCGAGTGCGAGAAATAAAGAAAGTAAATGCGAGTGCGAGAAATAAAGAAAGTAAAGCGAGTGCGAGAAATAAAAAAGTAAATGCGAGTGCGAGAAATAAAGAAAGTAAAGCGAGTGCGAGAAATAAAGAAAGTAAATGCGGAACTTGTAAATGAAACCTGCTCCAAATCGGAGGCTTTAAATCTGGTACAACTGGAAATAAATGACTGGAAATGAAAATGGCGGCAGGATTAACTTCTACCAGAGTGATCCAAACTTGATTACAGACTCGATCAAACAGTGTGATAACTCCCCGATGTGAGAAGTTTATCACTTTACAATACTGAAAATATATGGCTTGAGTTCTGAAACTAAGCTTGGATGCCAAGAAATGAACAAGAAGCTTCTATTTATAGACTTAGGAAAAGGTATGAAAGGACAAGGATGCCCTCCAACTTCTTTTGGGAGGGAAAATGTCCGTCAAAGGTGGCGCCCGCCACCCCCCTCATGGCGCCCGCCACATGAACTAGGGGAGAAAGTGTTGGGAGACGTGGCAGTTGTCAGCAGTTGAGTCCCCTCCAACTTGTGGCCTACCCCATGACGCCCGCCATGTTGGGTGCCACATGTGCAATTCCTTCAAAAGTTGGCTTTTTGCTCGATTTCTTCATTTCTTCGTGGATGGCTATGGAAACACCTAGAATCTGAAAACAAGACAAAATACAAGTATAATATAAGAAAACGATAATAAAAATCCTAAGAAGCATGTGCAATTCGAGTAAAAAACGCGGTGTGATTCAGTGTTATCAAATTCTCCCACACTTAGACCTTTGCTTGTCCTCAAGCCAACCATGACTCGCGAGAAAAATAGTGAATACGGATACTCATCCTAGGCTACCAAATCTATTTCGGTTAAGTTTGTGTCGATAGGTACTTGCTCACACACTAAGGACATCGTAACAACACAATTCCACTTTTACGGTCATCAACCTCCATCCTATACAAACCAATCCGAATCATGTCATTATACCTAAGCCTAACTCACTCATCATTCTTTCGTCCCTTTTCATTCTGGCACAATCACATTAAGCCAGTTATCCTTTCACACTCATGGTAGGGTGGTCTGTTAGTGACTATGATCTCATTATTATCATTTTTTTTTCATTTTGCACATTGGCTTAGATGTCAATAGAATAAAGAAGTTTGCACCGTTGGGCTAAATGATCGGGTGAGGATCACCTAACTTAGAAGGAGCATTCATTCCTTTTTTTTCTTTTACCTTTTAAGCTTGAGATCATACACTTATTTGCATCGGCTTCCTACTTAGTGTGTGCTTAGGATGGTGTTGACTGCTAAATAAACTACTTAGGGACTACTAAAGGGGTGAGAACTTAAGGCTATGGCATAACAAGTACTCAAATCGATTTCCATAATTGAGAGGTTCACGGTGTTAAAACGATACCGATCTTGAGGAATTTTCCCAAGTCTCACAATTTAACCTCAATTTCGTCTGTAACCTAAGATTTTCAAAAGAAACCCTGTTTTTAACTAAAAAATTTTGAAAATATTCGGTATGGCTTAAGAGAATGGGAAAACCGATAAACAACATAAAATCAGCGTAAAGACTCGACAGCACATGCAAAGACACAACGAAACATTAAAACAGAAAAAATTTTAAAATCATGCAAGAAAATAGTAAATTTAACTAGAAAGCGGTAAAATGAATGCGGTAAATGTTGCTCCCTCACACTTAAACCAAACATTGTCCTCAATGTTTTGATAAAAGGTGAAAAAGGAAAGATAGAACCTGTATGAATGCCATTGCGTGCTACCACTGCCAAATTCGCTCTGAATCTTCCCATTTTGTCCCTGTCTTCGCTGGCCACTTCTACTCCGGCGTCTTATACTACGAGTTATCTGAATCTGCTGAAACTTCACTTTACTGAAGCCGCTTATCATACTTCTTGTTTTCGAAGGAAGTACCTGCAAAAATTGTTGGAAAAATACGGTGCGGTGTGTGCAGGTGGAACCTGACCATGCAAAGAACAAGGAGGGTGTAAGTTACGAACTAGAGAGACATGCTTTCTAATATCATACTTATCATCTGTGTCACCACCAGAAGCGACATTCGCAGGAATGTTCGTGGGCACCAATTCATTTCCGGGATTGTCATCTAGAGATCTTTCGCCTAAATGTAGCTGAGGCGTGACAAGCGATACAATTCTTTATTTTCTGCAAACACAAACAATAAAAAGGAAAATATTAAATTAAAAACTCGTGGGTTTTTTCCCACGCAGGGCTTTGTTTAACGTCGATAGCTCGACGGTTAGGAGTGTTAATCTTCGATTTCTAAGGCCATTTATCAAGCCATCTCACATATCCCTCACCTTTTCTTTTCTTCCTCCTGTGGGGTGGTTCATTCTTTTGAACTGATAGTGGTGGTTCTGGATCTATCCTAAGTATTAGCTTTTCGAATGTGGGCTTAGTTATTTCATCCATCACCTCAAAGTTGAACCTTACCCTCTTAGCATCAATGATATCCCAAGTTTCATGGTCCTCGAATTTTCTCTTTTTATGCGTGACCTCAAACAAAGATGCATCGGTGTGGATATTTTCCAATACCTCCACATGCGTTTTGTATTGGGATTCTACATTAGCTTCCACAAACCTTTGCGAGAAAGGAATTGGTGGGGTATATGGCGGAGGAACGAATTTAGGTGCTTCCTTCGCTACCTCTTCGACAACCTCCCTTTCGGATAGTGTCGAAGGATTTTTCTCAATCTCAACTCTTTTCTCACCAGAACTCTCCTCAATTTCATTATCACTCTCCCAAGGATTTCCTATTTTTTCTTCACAATTGGTTGCTACAACATCCACATGTTCCTTAGGGTAGGGTCCTACAGGTGTCTGTGCAAGCAGGGAGATTTGAGTCTACAATGCCTCAGTGTGAGTCGCGAGGGACTTGACCATAGTGTTTATCTGCCTAAGGGTTTCATAAGTATCCAGATGTTGTCTTCTAAGCTCTTCATTATGGAGAGTTTGGGTTTCCACAAAGTGCTCCATCATAGATTCTAACCTAGAATTAGTTGTTGTTTTAATGAAGTCCTCCATTAATATTTCGAGATTGGAGTTATGTGATTCTTGCGGTTCCTCGAAATTTTGGGAATGGTAATCATAGGAAAAATTTGTTTGCAGTTCCTCAAAATATTGGGAGTATTGCGGTTGGTAATTGTAGAGAAAATTTGGGTGCGGCTCCTCAAGATACTGTGAGTGGTTATCATAGCGAAAATTTGGGTGATACATAGTTTTTAATTTTTAAAATTTTTGTATTAATTTTTTTTATGGGAGTGCCTTAGTCTATACGGTGTAACAACAGGGTACGAAATTTGATGTAATTGGTTCCCGACAACGGCGCCAAAAACTTGATGAGTTGTTTTCGCAAGTATACGAAACGCGTCAGAGTAATACAAAAGATTATCGATCCACAGAGACCAAACGTCAATCTATCGATTCCTATAGTTACGGTGTTTATCTAAGGCAAGTTAATTCAGGGATTTATGAGTGCACAGTAAAAGTAGAGTGAAGCAAAGTACGAAGATATAAAACTCAAATGAAAGCAACAGGTTTGAATGTACTTCACACAGTCAGATAACATTCCAACGCATGTAACAGAACTACTTATGGGCAATGTTTTCTACTTTATGAAAAGAACTAATTTAATGGGAACTGTTGCTTTCGCGTATTCAGAACTGAGTTTAACCTTTAAACAAACCCTCTTATTGTCACTTATAAAAAGGCGCGCATTGCGTTAAAGTGAAAAACCTATTTTTAAGAAAAATAGTTTCTTGACTTAGTTGAAAAGTATTTTGATCTGAAACTTTTAAACAAAAGAGGTTCACACGAACCGGATTTTAAACCTACAAATGCGTCCGAAAATAGTTCTAAAATCATTTTTCTAAAGTATTAAAAACTTCTACTTAACTGGAGAAAGTGCTTTCGCTTCCTTTGAAAAGTTAAGACTAACCAAGTTGAACCAAAGGTTGGACGGCTTTCGATCTTACCCAACAGAAATAAAGTACAGAAAACTTGTGTTAAAAATCAGAATAACCCCTAAGCATTTCTATCGACACATTGTATGGAATATTACTTTAACTATGATCCTTACATTCTAACCTTTAAGATTTAGCCGGACATGGAAATGTAAATAGACGTATTGAAATAGATCATGTTGAAGTAAATTCTTAAAAAGGTAAAGAAAGTAAAGCGAGTGCGAGAAATAAAGAAAGTAAATGCGAGTGCGAGAAATAAAGAAAGTAAAGCGAGTGTGAGAAATAAAAAAAGTAAATGTGTGCGAGAAATAAAGAAAGTAAAGCGAGTGCGAGAAATAAAGAAAGTAAATGCGGAACTTGTAAATGAAACCTGCTCCAAATCAGAGGCTTTAAATCTGGTACAACTAGAAATAAATGACTGGAAATGAAAATGGCGGCATGATTAACTTCTACCAGAGTGATCCAAACTCGATTACAAACTCGATCAAACAGTGTGATAACTCCCCGATGTAAGAAGTTTATCACTTTACAATACTGAAAATATATGGCTTGAGTTCTAAAACTAAGCTTAGATGCCAAGAAATGAACAAGAAGCTTCTATTTATAGACTTAGGAAACTGTATGAAAGGACAAGGATGCCCTCCAACTTCTTTTGGGAGGGAAAATGTCCGTCAAAGGTGGCGCCCGCCACCCCCCTCATGGCGCCCGCCACATGAACTAGGGAAGAAAGTGGTGGGAGACGTGGCAGTTGTCAGCAGTTGAGTCCCCTCCAACTTATGGCCTACCCCATGACGCCCGCCATGTTGGTGCCACATGTGCAATTCCTTCAAAAGTTGGCTTTTTGCTCGATTTCCTTCATTTCTTCGTGGATGGCTCTGAAACACCTAGAATCTGAAAACAAGACAAAATACAAGCATAATATAAGAAAACGGTAATAAAAACCTAACAAGCATGTGTAATTCGAGTAAAAAACGCGGTGTTATTCAGTGTTATCACATCTAGTCAATGGCTAGAGGGGATTTGGATTCCAAAGTGCAACCATTGGCCAAACCTCTGCTACAGTTGTCATTCACTATTGATCCCAAAACAAACTTGCTCTACTATAAATAGAGCTCATTTGTGCTCAGTTTGAGTACACCAAAGCCATCAAACAGATGTTTTCCTCAAAATCCATCTCTTAAGGCCAAAATGCCTTCTTTAGCAAGGTAACTCTGAGTTTTTGGGTTAGATAGTGTTTCCATCACAACTCATGATCCTAACACGTCATAAACATCATATGTAGGTGATCCAAACTATCAAAAGTGACCTGCAACACCAAAATTACAAAGTTACCTCTCAAAACCTCAAAATAGGCCTTTTGTGCATTTTTCAAGCCATGTCTTGATTTAGTCACTTTCCAAACCAGATAAAACCTCAAACATACTCCAAATAACATCCTTGAACTGTCCCAATTGGTTCCCCTCATCTGGAACACCATTTGAGAGAGTTGCTATTTTGGTCATTTTAACCCCTTTTGCATGAAAGGGCCAGTTTGTGTTTTTGCAGGTTCTAGCTGATTCCAACCATCCTAAAACCTTCTAAGGGATCATTTGAGAGTGTCCAAAGCATCAAACCATTTCTGGAACAAGAAGTTTGGCAGATTGCACAGAAAGTTCCAAAAGCTCAAAAAGAGGTAAGCATCATGACTTGAACTTTCCAAAATATGCATTTCTTTGAAGTCCACTGATCATACACACCTCATACATGTTATATATGTTGTGTTTGAACCAATTCATCATGTAATTCATACCTGTATAAAAGTGTAACATAGAAAATGTAATTATAGGCCTTTTTCAAAACCACTATCGGATTTTGAGGAGGGAGTATAATCTGAAAAAATACCACCACCATTGGATTCCTTGTGAAATTCTGGGCCAGATGCATATAAATTTTGTCCCCAACCATGGAGAAATGAGAAAGTTATAGACCTTCTCGTTTCTTGGCAAAACTTGCCTTGCCTAGGCCTAGAAAACAAGGCATGCCTTGTATATTTGTGGTTTCACTTCTAGCAATGGATGTATCACCACCCCAGTGGTAAGGCGCGCACCCTATAACCTTGAGGTCATGGGTTCAAACCCCACCCATGCCATTTTGTGTTTTCTCACATTTTTGCTATTTTTTCCAATATTTTCATGTTTTATTAATTAATTGGAAAATTAATAACTCCTTCAATTTTAATTATTTTTGATTGGTTCTTTTTGCAAAAAATCACAAAAATGTTAAAATATTTTATTCCACAAGAATATAAAGTTTATATTAGTTATTTAATATAATTAGTATTTTTGTGAATAAATTCCTTTTTAATGTTTTTAAACATTTTAAAAGTGAATATTTACTTTGAAAATCAAAACCAAGTGAGTTTTAATTCACCTTGTGATTAATCCCTTATTTCTCAAACCTTAAACTAAAATCGCAAATGGTTTATTCAAACTTATTTGGTATTTTATTTGATTTTCTATAAATATTTACTTTTAAAGAATAACAAATTAGGGTTTCTTTGATTTTCACCCTCATCAAACAATTTCAAACACTTTTGGGACTTTAATAGAGTGTAAGACCCAATCCTTTGTAAATAAAAAACTTTTTGGGCCTCACTTATCGTATAAGTCCTGTTGTATTTCAAAAAGATCGACACGATCATCGTCCGTTGAAAAACAAACCTTGGGCCTCTCCTCGAGCTATAAGACCCATTCAAAACTTCTTGGGCCTCTATTAGAGTGTAAGACTCAACCCCCTTTGAAAACCAAACCATTTTGGGCCTCAATGCAATGTATAAGACCCACCGCATTTTCAAAAATCTCGGCGCGATCGCCATTTTCAAACAAATGACCTTGGGCCCCTCCTTGAGCTGTAAGCCCCACCACTTGTACAAAAATAAATCTTTTGGGCCTCTATTAGAGTGTAAGACCCAATCCCCTTTTAACCAAAACTTTTTGGGCCTCAGACATTGTATAAGTCCCCCTGCGTTAAAAGAAAACCTCAGAGCGATCGCCAATAAAAAAACCAATCATCTGGGTCTACCCTCGTGTTGTAAGCCCCATTCTTTTTATTTAAACACTTGGGACTCTTGAGAGAGTGTAAGACCCACCCCCTTGTACAGAAAACCTTTCTTGAGCCTCACTCACTTGTATAAGTCCCTCTGTACAAAACGACAAAGCGATCACTGATAAACCTTAGGCCTCTCCTTGAGCTATGAGCCCCAACATCTTTTCAAAATACTTTCTCCTATAATTTTGAATATATTGTTGTTTTCAATCTTTCTTTGTTGAATAACTAACCAAACAACATGGAAGCTCTACAACCGAGTAAGTGTTTATATGCTTTCTTTATCCGCTTTCATATACATATAACTGAATTGTGGGGCTGTTTCGCTGTAAGTCTTCTTTCATAAACTCATATCAACTGTGTAATACTAGTATAGATATTTAGAGTTTCCCCGGCAACTACGTCTAGCACTAAGCCCTGTTGATCACTCCTAAATAGACAAACTAGATCCCCATAGGATTACCAGATACAGTCTTCCCTCCTCTTGGGGTTAAACAATATGGAGATGTGAAAGGCAGTATTCTCGGTGAACCCTTTCAGAGACTGTCGACCTTAGACATTGTCAAAGAAACTCTACTCCCCAAAGATGATCTTTTCTCCGTGAGTGGCATCTCTTGAGTTTCTTCCAAATTCTCGGACTTTCCTGGCTTGATCTATTCTCTGTGAATAGCCTGTCTTAAATTTCTCGGGGTTTGGGGACCCACAGGCTTCCTAAAAGCATCCCCGCCTCCTCTTGGGCGTTGTACAAGGACCCTACGGCTTCTTAGAAGTATTCACAGCTTCCTCTTAGGCTTCGTATAAGGATTCTTCCTTCGGGAAGAGAGCTTCCTCTTGGGCTTCGTACAAATTGTCCCACAGCTTCTTAAAAGTTTCCAGCCTCCTCTTGGGCTTCGTACAAATTGTCTCGAAAGCATTCTCAAGTAGGGAAAAACACCAGTAGACTCGGACAGTCTAGAAACCCTCTAGATTCCCCATTTCCTTAAAGAATAGGAAATAACCCTGATCCTTTGATCAATCCCAAAGCATAGCCTTACCTTTAATCAATCTCCTCATAAGAACTGATTTTCTCTTTTAACCAACCTACTGGACCTGTCACTCAACTGAAACAACAATCCTTTGCAACCTCCATCTCGGGCTTCGTACGAGATACAAAATCACTCTCTTGTTGAGTATAAAAGACTCTCTTGTTGTGTCAAACAACGTTTTTAGCCTCTATCTCAGGCTTCGTACGAGATACAAAAACACTCTCTTGTTGAGTATAAAATACTCTCTTGTTGAGTCAATCCCCTTTTAGACTCCGTCTTGGGCATCGTACAAGACACATAAAAGCACTCTCTTGTTGAGTCAACCCTTTTAGCCTCCGTCTTGGGCTTCGTACAAGACACATTCAAAAAACACCCTTTTGTTGGGTCAGTAGCCTCCTCTTAGGCTTTGTATAAGGAAACCCTGGTTGAGTCAATCAACCTTTTAACATCAAAACTGTGCCTCGTTCACAGGATACAAACATCAACAACTCCTTTCATCTAATTACTGTAAGCGGCAAGCCTCTGGATTATTTACATCCACGCCACTGTCCCTCTTTTAGCATGAGAAATTCCTAAGGAAAGATAGCATTGCTCTACACTAAGTTAAAGTCTTCTCCTTCAGGTTAAAACTCCCTATAAAGGAAATTATGGCATTGCTAGGATTCACATATCCCGGTTAAAGTAATCCTCCTTTATAGTAAGTCACCCAACAATTGTGACAAACAGACCCCCTTTAGAGATGACAAATTCTCTCTAAATACAACACCTTTTTAGCTTCACATCTTGGGCTTCGAACAAGATACAAATAGACCCTTCAGCTTCACATCTTGGGCTTTGAACAAGATACAAACCACCTTTTCAGCTTCACGTCTTGGGCTTTGAACAAGACACCAAAACACCATTTCCTCCCATAGAATAGGAGGAAATACGATCGAACTGATTTCCCTGTTTCGGTAAACGGGAATACGTAGGCATAATATTGAAAGAAAAATATTAGCGATCACACTAATCCAAAGCCCCAAATCTCGTACCTTCACATATCAATCGAAAAGCATCAGTCTTAACCTCCCACCAATCGCCCGGGCACTATTTTAACAAAATAACCTAAGAGAAACCCACGATCTTTGTAGCATCTGTGAACCAACAGTCATCTGTTCAAACTCAGTTTACAAGCAGGGTTAATTAGAGACATCTATTTCCCTTCCTTCATCAGCTTCAATAGGATAAAAAATGAATCGAGCGTAGTACTCCAAAGCGATAGTGCTTCGCAACCACGCGAAAATTCGCGCTACAGAAAAATGATCCAAGAAGTTTTGAATGGGTCTTATAGCTCGAGGAGAGGTCCAAGGTTTAAAGAAGCCGTAGGATCATGAGATGTGATGGAAATGCTCTCTAACTCAAAAACACAGAGTTATCTTGCTAAAGAAGGCATTTTGTCCTAAAGAGAGGGATTTTGAGGAAAGCATCTGTTTGATGGCTTTGGTGTACTCAAACTGAGCACAAATGAGCTCTATTTATAGTAGAGCAAGTTTGTTTTGGGATCAATAGTGAATGGCAACTGCAGCAGACGTTTGGCCAATGGTTGCACTTTGGAATCCAAGTCTCCTCTAGCCATTGACTAGAGGTTAGGGCACAGGGTTGTGGTTCCCTCTAGGAGGTCGTCGAGACAATTTGTATGAAGCCCAAGAGGAGGCTGGAAACTTTTAAGAAGTCGTGGGACAATTTGTACGAAGCCCAAGAGGAGGCTCTCTTCCCGAAGGAAGAATCCTTATACGAAGCCTAAGAGGAAGCTGTGAATACTTCTAAGAAGCCGTAGGGTCCTTGTACAACGCCCAAGAGGAGGCGGGGATGCTTTTAGGAAGCCTGTGGGTCCCCAAACCCCGAGAAATTTAAGACAGGCTATTCACAGAGAATAGATCAATCCAGGAAAGTCCGAGAATTTGGAAGAAACTCAAGAGATGCCATTCACGGAGAAAAGATCATCTTTGGGGAGTCGAGTTTCTTTGACAATGTCTAAGGTCGACAGTCTGTGAAAGGGTTCACCGAGAATACTGCCTTTCACGTCTCTATATTGTTTAACCCCAAGAGGAGGGAAGACTGTATCTGGTAATCCTATGGGGATCTAATTTGTCTATTTAAGAGTGATACACAGGGCTTAGTGCTAGACGTAGTTGTCGGGGAAACTCTAAATATCTATACTAGTATTACACAGTTGATATGAGTTTATGAAAGAAGACTTACAGCGAAACAGCCCCACAATACAGTTATATGCATATGAAAGCGGATAAAGAAAGCATATAAACACTTACTCGGTTGTAGAGCTTCCATGTTGTTTGGTTAGTTGTTCAACAAAGAAAGATTGAAAACAACAGTATATTCAAAATTACAGGAGAAAGTATTTGAAAAGATGTTGGGGCTTATAGCTCAAGGAGAGGCCCAAGGTTTATCAGTGATCGCACTGTCATTTTGTACAGAAGGACTTATACAAGTGATTGAGGCCCGAGAAAGGTTTTATGTACAAGGGACGGGTCTTACAATCTTTCAAGAGGCCCAAGCGTTTAAAAAAAAGAATGGGGCTTATAACACGTGGGTAAGACCAGATGATTGATTTTTTTATTGGCGATCGCGCCGAGGTTTTCTTTTAACGCAGGGGGACTTATACAATGTCTGAGGCCCAAAAAGTTTTGGTTAAAAGGGGATTGGGTCTTACACTCTAATAGAGGCCCAAAAGATTTATTTTTGTACAAGTGGTGGGGCTTACAGCTCAAGGAGAAGCCCAATGTCATTTGTTTGAAAATGGAGATCGCGCCGAGATTTTTGAAAACGTGGTGGGTCTTATACAATACATTGAGGCCCAAAATGGTTTGGTTTTCAAAGGGGGTTGGGTCTTACACTCTAATAGAGGCCCAATGATTTTGAATGGGTCTTATAGCTCGAAGAGAGGCCCAAGGTTTGTTTTTCAACGGACGATGATCGCGTCGAACTTTTTGAAATACAACGGGACTTATACAATAAGTGAGGCCCAAAAAGTTTTGTATTTACAAAGGATTGGGTCTTACACTCTATTAGAGGCCCAAAAGTGTTTGTAATTGTTTGATGAGGGTGAAAATCAAAGAAACCCTAATTTGTTATTCTTTAAAAGTAAATATTTAAAGAAAATCAAATAAAATACCAAATAAGTTTGAATAAACCATTTGTGATTTTCTTTTAAGGTTTGAGAAATGTGGGATTAATCACAAGTTGAATTAAAATTCACTTGGTTTTGATTTTCAAAGTAAATATTCACTTTTAAAATGTTTAAAAACATTAAAAAGGATTTTATTCACAAAAATACTAATTATATTAAATAAATAATATAAACTTAATTTTTTTGTGGAATAAAATATTTTAACATTTTTTTGATTTTTTTGCAAAAAGAACCAATAAAAAAATAATTAAAATTGAAAGAGTTATTAATTTTCCAATTAATTAATAAAACATGAAAACATTGGAAAAAATAGCAAAAATGTGAGAAAACACAAAATGGCATGGGTGGGGTTTGAACCCACGACCTCAAGGTTATAGGGCGCGCGCCTTACCACTGGGGTGGTGATACATCCATTGCTTGAAATGAAACCACAAATATACAAGGCATGCCTTGTTTTCTAGGTCTGGCCAAGGCAAGGTAAGTCAAGTTTTGCCAAGAAACGGGAAGGTCCATAACTTTCTCATTTCTCCATGGTTAGGAACAAAATTTATATGCATCTGGCCTAGAATTTTACAAGGAATCCAATGGTGGTGGTATTTTTTTTCAAATTATAATCCCTCCTCAAAATCCGATAGTGGTTTTGAAAAAGGCCTATAGTTGAATTTTCGATGCTACACTTTGATACAGGCATGAATTACATGATGAATTGGTTCAAACACAATATATATAACATGTATGAGGTGTGTATGATCAGTGGACTTCAAAGCAATGCATATTTTGGAAAGCTCAAGTCATGATGCTTACCTCTTTTTGAGCCTTTGGAACTTTATGTGCAATCTGCCAAACTTCTTGTTCCATAAATGGTTTGATGCTTTGGACACTCTCAAATGATCCATTAGAAGCTTTGAGGATGGTTGGAATCAGCTGGAACCTGCAAAAACACAAACTGACCCTTTGTTGCAAAAGGGGTTAAAATGACCAAAATAACAACTCTCTCAAATGGTGTTCCAGAGGGGGGGAACCATTTGGGACAGTTCAAGGATGTTATTTTGAGTGTCTTTGAGGTTTTATCTGGTTTGGAAAGTGACTGAATCAAGACATGGCTTGAAAAATGCACAAAAGGCCTATTTTGAGGTTTTGAGAGGAAACTTTGTGATTTTGGTGTTACAGGTCACTTTTAATAGTTTGGATCACCTATATATGATGTTTATGAGGTGTTTGGATCATGAGATGTGATGGAAATTATCTCTAACTCAAAAACACAGAGTTATCTTGCTAAAGAAGGCATTTTGTCCTAAAGAGAGGGATTTTGAGGAAAGCATCTGTTTGATGGCTTTGGTGTACTCAAACTGAGCACAAATGAGCTCTATTTATAGTAGAGCAAGTTTGTTTTGGGATCAATAGTGAATGGCAACTGTAGCAGACATTTGGCCAATGGTTGCACTTTGGAATCCAAGTCTCCTCTAGCCATTGACTAGAGGTTAGGGCACAGGGCTGTGGTTCCCTTGGTCTTGGATAAGTCTTGGCTGAATTTAGTTGGAAATGGCTCAGTCCATGCCACTTTGGTGTATGTATTGAATGCTTCAATCCAAAATTGGAGTCTTGTCCCTCTTTTAAGCAATTCTAGGTTTGGCATGCAACTTCTTGTTCCAAGGACTTTGGAGGCTTGGCTCAGTGTTTGTCCCCTTTAAATTTGATCCTCAAATGTGTCCAAAGTGATGACAAGGCTTGAAATTATCTGATTTTGTCAAATCGAGCACAAATACAAAATTCTGCCTAGCCTTGGCAGTTTTCAGCAAGGCATATTTCCATTATCATATCTCATGGCCTAAGTGGAATTTGGTGATGTTCTTGGCCATTTTGGAAATCCCTCATATGATACAACAACTATTTGATAATATTTAGTTTTGATACCTTTTGGATCCAAGTGAAAAATCCCCCTACATTTGGAAAAAAGTGAAGGCAGATTCTGACTTAGTGAAAATTTCACTAAGTGTTGGAAAAAAGTGACATTTTCACTTTTTGTGATTTTGATCATTCCATAACTCAAAATCCATGATGAATTTGGAAGGAGGTCAGTTTTAGGCTTTTGTAGATGGTAATGAGAGCTACAAATCTAGCTTTATATGGGGAAAATGGCCTTGTGGTTTAGGAGTTATGATCCTCCAAAGTTGGTAGCCTTGCCACTTTGTTCATAACTTAGAAAATTTTCTGAGTTTTTATGGTTACCCCTTTTACAAGTTATCCCACTTTTCTTGATTTTTCTTGATGAATGATTATTCAAATTATACATTAACATCATTTTAGGGTTAAAAAACCATTTTTGTGAAAAATCTCAAAAAGTCAAAGTTGACTTTTGTGCACAGTTGACTTTTTGTCAAATGAATTCCAAACTGTGCGATCCTCTATGAAATCAAATCCTTGGCCTAAATCAAACTTGATGGATTGATTTCATAGGTGTTATAGGGTGTATTGAATCATGTACTAGGGTTCGGGAGCATGTCCTGGTCAAAAGTCAAAATACAGTTGACTTTTCTCGCGAAACCATAATTGTGGTACTGATGAAATTGAGACTTACTGCTCAAGCTTCCTGGATCAATCCATTATTAAAAATAGATCAATGTGGTGTATTAGAGACCCTCAAATCCTCTCTTGAGGTCTTGGCTCATGATTTGTCCCAAAAGTCAACTTAGGGGTGAATTAGGTCAAGAAACCCTAATTCCTGATTTTTTATGTATGCATCCCCTGAGGTCAAATTGACTTGATGCTTGGGCCCATGAGGTTCCATGGAGTATATTAGGATATGCTTTGAAGCATTGGCTCATGGCCAGAGGAAAATTTCCATCTGGAGGCAAAACCCTAATTTGGTGACACTGGCGATCTTGAGGCTCGATCCACCTGGAAGGGAGCAGCCTTGTGCTTAATCCTTTAAAGTGGGAGTCCTCTTGATCCATTGTAGATGTTTGGGAGGTTAGACAAGTTTAAGATCATGTCATTTCTTGATTGATCCTTTGTCTAAGAACTCTGAGAGGGCTTGAAACCCTCATTTTGACTGTAGTAAGTGTTCACCCATCTTTAGGGAGACTAATGAAGCAATATGGTGCATCCATATTGTGATGATGATTTACACAATGATGGGAAATCTTAGTGGTCAAAATTTGGGGTATGACAGATGCCCCTATTTAATCATCTTGGACCTGAAGGTGTGAATGGCGAAGATATTCGGGCATTCAGGGTGCAAGAGGATTAAATATCGGAATACCCAAAATTTTGATGGTGATTATGAATGGTAGCTTACACATTCATCCTCTTTTGCTAAGTAATGATGCTTAGAAAAGGTAAAACTTCCCCTCGATCCTAGTTTCCTACTAAGGAACTAGTCTTAGTTTCTGATGTAAACTCCCCCTTGATCCTGGTTTCCTACCAAGGAGCTGGTCTTAGTTTCTGAAGTAAACTTCCCCTCGATCCTGGTTTCCTACCAAGGAACTAGTCTAAGTTTCTGATATGAACTTCCCCTCGATCCTGGTTTCCTACCAAGGAACTGGTCTCAGTTTCTGAAGTAAACTTCCCCTCGATCCTAGTTTCCTACCAAGGAACTGGTCTAAGTTTCTGATATAAACTTCCCCTCGATCTTGGTTTCCTACCAAGGACCTGGTCTCAGTTTCTTTTGTCAATAAACTTTTTTGACAAGGGATGCTGTTCGTGGCAGTTTTCCATAAACTTCTCGCCGAATTTTCCTGGGAAGATGCCATTTGATGGAAAAAGATTGATGTCAGACTCGTTGGGGAACCCATTCGCCTGAGTTGTAGAGGTGTACAAACCTCTCTGTTTGGAGATGCCATTTGCCGACTCTACTGGGGAAAACGAGTCTCTTGAGAGACTGCTTTCGCTTGGGGATATTACATCATACTTTTCTCGGGATCTTCCCGGAGAAACGCCATATGATGTGATCCAATTTGAGGTGCTGATGACCTTTTCATCAACGGGTTTTGTTTCCGGAGTAAAACTGTTGTATTGCCGAATCTCTGATTAAAAGGCTTTCTATAGGGATTTTCCTTAATTCGGGAAAGCGAAAATATCATCTTCAATGGAGAAGAGTGACATCGGTTGAAGGTTCTCTGGTCTTTCAGAGGTTCAAGTTATCAAAGTGGTCAAGGGCCAATTCTGATCCAGAAATAAACTGGAGGAGAGAGATTGTTCAGACGCAACCTTTCCTGACGAGGAAAGAACTTGACAACTCGATTGAGAGGACTGTTATCACTAGGGGATAAGACCGACTAAAGTGATAGTGATGCAATATGAGTGCAAATGCAAAGAAATAATGCATGATGTATGTATGTATATGCTGACAAAACTGACGTGATATACAGACTAATACATGAACATTACTAGATACTCAGCCATCGCGGGGCGAAGAAGTACCCTGGTTCAAGATTGCAATTCTGTCTTGCTTAGGAGAAACGGTCCATGTTGGGAGCGATGCTGGTCGGGCTTAGGAGATGAGAACTCGGTCGGGGAGTGTCAGATGAAACATGGTCTCTGACACAATTCATCCTTCGTTCAGACGTACTAGCTTAGAAGGAGTACTTTGATTCTGCACTTCGAGGCTCGAACACCTTTGGAGAAGCGATTGATGTTCTTTCGATGTTCAACCGTCAAAAGAAATTGCCATCTTTATTTTTAAAAGCAGAAAAAGTTTGACAAGTAAATTCATTTTTTGTTTCGTTTCAAGAATCGTTGATCATGTTAAAATATTGTTCTGTAAAGCTAAAAGAAATATGAATTGCAAATAAAAGCACAAGGGCTCAAATTTTATTGATAGGATGGAAATCAGCCAAACGCGTGATTCCATAGAGTATTTACAAAGTTAGAAAATGGTAATTTTAAGGGAAAAGGGCTACATTGAAACATAACGACCCTTATCCTTCTACCAACTTTGAATTCTAGACATCCTGAGCTTCTGTCGAAGATGACCGTGACTGGAGTTTTTTTGGATGGATGGCAGGACGGCCGCTAGGGAATTTGCCCCTGTTCGATGTAGTTACTTGCCACTATCCCTAATTTTTTCCTGGATTGTACTGTGATGTTTCCAATCCACCGGGATGATTTTTGATTATGTCTCTAACTTTTGCCTGGACCGCCCTTTCGGGTTTTCAATCCACCAAGACGTTTTTTTTAGTTTAGGCGAAGTATTTCTTGACTACATCAACATTTGTGGGGTAGGAAAATTCCTCTCCGTCCATGGTTGTAAGTCTCAAGGCGCCGCCTGAGAAAGCTTTCTTGACCACATAGGGGCCGTGATAGTTTGGAGTCCATTTTCCCCAAGAATCAGTGAGAAATGATTGTATCTTTTTGAGTACAATGTCTCCTTTCCTGAAGACGTTAGGTCGGACCTTTTTGTCGAACGCCTTCTTCATTCTTTGCTGATACAACTGACTGTGGCATAGTGCCATGATTGCTTCTCTTCGATCAAATTCAGTTTTTTGTGTCGACTTTGACACCATTCAACTTCTGTTAGCTTTGCTTCCATCAATACCCGGATTGATGGGATCTCTACTTCTATGGGAACCACTTCTTCCATGCCATATAGTAGAGAGAAAGGGGTTGCCCCTGTTAAAGTGCAGACAGATGTGCGATAACCGTGAAGAGCAAAGGGTAGCATCTCGTGCCAATCTTTGTAGGTTACAACCATCTTCTGAACGATCTTCTTGGTGTTCTTGTTATCCGCTTCTACCGCCCCGTTCATCTTGGGTTAGTAGGGAGATGAGTTATGGTGTTCGATCTTGAACTCTGCGCACAACTCTTTCATCATCTTATTGTTCAAGTTAGATCCATTATCAGTAAAGATCTGGCTCGGAACACCATAACGGCAGATGATATTGTTTTTGATAAATCGGACCACCACTTGTCGGGTTACATTAGTGTATAACGCTGCTTTGACCCACTTGGTGAAGTAATCAATGGCTACCAGAATGAACCGATGTCCGTTTGAAGCCTTAGGCTCAATCAAGCCAATCATGTCGATTCCCCATATGGAAAAAGGCCATGGGGAAGAAAGAACTTTGAGATGCATTGGCGGTACATGAATTTTGTTGGAGTATATCTGACACTTGTGACACTTCCTCATGTACTTGTAGCAGTCAGATTCCATGGTCAACCAATAGTACCCTACTCTCAGAATTTTTCTCGCCATTGTGTGTCCGCTGGCATGAGTGCCAAAGGATCCTTCGTGAATTTCTTTTATCAGCATGTCTGCTTCTGGTCTGTCTACGCATCGGAGTAAGACCATGTCAAAGTTCCTCTTATAGAGTGCATCACCACTCAAGAAGAAACTTCCTGCCAGCCTTCTGAGGGTTTTTCTGTCTTTCCTGAATGCCCCAGGTGGGTACTCTTGTTTCTGAAGGAAGCATTTGATATCGTGATACCAAGGTTTGTCGTCTATGACTGCTTCAATCGTGAAGATGTAAGTGGGCCGTTCAAGGCCCATTATGTCAATCTTAGGTAGGTCGTTCCATTGACCTACACTAATCATGGAAGAAAGAGTGGCTAATGCATCAGCCATGTGATTCTCCTCACGAGGGATATGATGAAACTCAATTCTGTTGAAGAAGGGTAACAACCTTCTTGCATAGTCTTTGTAAGAAATCAATCCTGATTGGTATGTGTTCCAATCTCCTTTGATTTGATTGATAACCAGGGTTGAGTCACCATATACGTCCAAGTTCTTGATCCTTAAATTGATCGCTTCTTCGAGACCCATAATACAAGCTTCGTATTCGACCTCGTTGTTTGTGCACTTGAACATGAGTTTGGAAGTGAAAGGAATGTGGGTACCCTGAGGTGTAACAATGATTGCCCCAATTCTGTTTCCATAATGATTAACTGCTCCGTCAAAGAAAAGTCCCTATTGGGAACCTGGTTCTGGCCCTTCACTGGGTAGCAGTTCATCGCAGTCTTTCATTTTTAAATACATGACATCTTTGTCTGGGAAGTCAAACCCGCTTGATTCTTGATCGTCAATCGGTTGATGAACCAAATGATCGGCTAAAACTCCCCTTAATGGCTTTTTGAGCATGGTACTCTATGTCATATTCTGATAACATCTGCCAACGGGCAATCCTTCCTGTGAGAGCAGGCTTTTCAAAGATATACTTGATTGGATCCATTTCAGAGATTAACCAAGTAGTGTGACGATTCATGTATTGGCGCAGACGTTTGGCTGCCCAAGCCAAAGCGCAGCAAGTTTTCTCGAGCATAGTGTACCGAGTCTCGCAGTCGGTGAATTTCTTGCTCAAATAGTAGATGGCAGACTCCTTCCATTCGGTTTCGTCTTGTTGGCCAAGTACACAGCCCATGGAGTCTTCCCGAACGGTGAGGTAGATAATCAGCGGCCTTCCTTCCACTGGAGGTGACAGAATCAGCGAATTCAACAGGTATTCCTTAATACTGTCAAAGGCGGTTTGGCAATATTCTGTCCAAACGCAGTCCTGATTCTTTTTGAGTAATTTGAAGATCAACGCACATGTCGCGGTCATGAGGAATATGAATCTAGAGATGTAGTTTAAACGTCCCAGGAATCCTCTGACTTGTTTTTCAGTTTTTGGAGAAGGCATTTCTTCATTGGCCTTGACCTTTTCAGGATCAACCTCAATTCCTTTCTGGCTGACAATGAACCCCAAGAGTTTCCCTAAACGGACACCGAAGGTGCACTTGTAGGGATTCAAGAGGAGTTTATACTTTCTCAGCCGCTCGAATAGTTTTGACAGGTGGGTCACATGCTCCTCCTCTGTTCAAGATTTTGCAATCATATCATCGACATATACCTCGATTTCTTTGTGCATCATGTCATGAAACAGAGTAGTCATGGCCCTTTGATAGGTTTCCCCGACGTTCTTCAAACCGAACGACATTACCTTGTAATAGAAGGTACCCCAGGGGGTAATGAACGAAGTTTTCTCCATGTATTTCGGCGCCATTTTGATCTAGTTATAGCCCGAGAATCCATCCATAAAGGAGAAAACTTTGAACTTTGCGGTACTGTCAACCAACATGTCAATGTGTGGTAAGGGAAAGTCGTGCTTTGGACTTGCCTTATTTAGATCTCGATAGTCGACACACATTATGACCTTTTCGTCCTTTTTCGGAACTGGTACGATGTTGGCTAACCATTGAGGATATTCTGATGTGGCGAGGAAATCCGCGTCAATCTGTTTCTGTACCTCCTCTTTGATTTTGATGGCTATGTCCGGGTGAGTCCGTCTCAACCTCTGTTTTACTGGCGGACATTCCGATCTCAACGGTAAATGATGTTCCACGATGCTGGTATCCAACCCTGGCATGTCCTGATAGGACCAAGCAAATACATCAGGGAATTCTTTGAGAAGCTTTACCAAACCCTCTCTGGCAGTTGGACTGAGCAGTGCCCCAATCCTGATTTCTTTTCTCTCTTTTTTCGAACCTAAGTTTACCGTTTCCAATGGCTCTTTATGAGTTTCAATGGACCTTTCCTCCTGTCTGAGTAATCGGGAGATCTCTTGTGGAATTTTGTCATCATTTTCTTCTTCAGCCCCAAATACCGGGAACTCAAAGTTGGGAGAAGGCATCAGATCGTATGTTTCAACGGGGTTTAAAACAAGCAATCTGCATGACGGTATGATTTATGTTTAGAAGAGATAGAGAAAATGCAAGAGTGTGTGCAGTGTATTTCTTTGGAAAACTGCTTGTTTTTATTATTGAGTTGTTTTTTAGGATTACCATTTTCTGAGAAAAGCAAAAGGAGAAAACAACAATTAATGCGTAAATTACAGAATGACGTTATTTTATTAATGAACAAGTCGATTCTTGAAACTACAACCCTATAAAACAAAGCTCTATCACTTTGGGAGAAGCGGAGAGGGAAATTTACAGAAATTGAGCCCTATCAAAACATCTGTTTCACCTGGGCATGGTGAAAGGTTAAAGACGGCAATTACTTAGACTTATGAACAATCTTCGGAACATCAACAGCAACCCATTGGCGGTGGACTCCTCGGTGAATCACAAAGTCTGGAACCTTCCTTGATTTGTCTGTAGAAATAACGCTGATTTCTGGTGGAGCAGGATCATTGGAATCTGTCTCCTAGGCAGAGTTGTCATAGGAGGATTCCTCTGTTGCATTTTGCATATCATTTGTGCTCTCCGCTGTATCTCCCCATCCAGTTGGCTGGATGTCTTCGAGCTTGATACGAGAGCTTTCAGAAGCAGTGTACTTGACCATATAGTCGTATTTCCCACTTGGTTGTCTCAAGGTGTCCCACACTTCTGTGGAACTGGATGAGTCATCCTTCTCGATGACGTTGACCTCGGGAAAAGCATAGTTAATGAATTCTAATCCTGCAAGCGTTGTGAATTCATAATTGTACTGGACGTTTTCTGAATGACCTGATTGTTGATCCCATGACATGGTGGGGACGCATGTATTCTTTTCAATGATGCTCAGCTGATTTTCATTGTTCGGGTGATTTCCTTGCCCCAAGTCTCCTGGATACGGCTGCCACATTGGCAGGCCATCCATCGGGCCATAATAGTTGTGGTCAAAGTTGTCCTTCATCAGAGTGTCCTCCTCCAATGAGTTTGGTGGAGCACGGCATCCTTCCGGATCACAATCTCCGTATATCATTTCGATATTTGACCTGGGTATAAATCTCGGACTCTGTGCGAGAAACCAAAAGGGCGTAGGCACCTCTTCCTGAGATGTATAACCGTCCTTGTTAAGATAGGACTCCCATTCTTCCTCCATATCAGAGGAATCATCTTTATTGATGGTATGCACTTCTTGAGGCACTGGGTGAAGGAAACCTCCACTGTGGAAGAAGTCTTGAATGGGATGAAGACTTTCATTGCTGGTAGTAGTTGTCTGGGTACAGGTTGCAGAAAAACCAAGACCCTTTTTTGCTTTATTGTCAGTAGGAATGACTAGCTACTACCAAGGAGGCTTCACATCTTGGTCAATAGCCTTCTGTTATACCCCAAATTTTGACCACTAAGATTTACCATCATTGTGCAAATCATCATCACAATATGGATGAACCATCTTGCTTCATTAGTCTCCCCAAAGATGGGTGAACACTTACTATAGTCAAAATTAGGGTTTCAAGCCCTCTCAAAGTTCTTAGACAAAGGACCAATCAAGAAATGACATGATCTTCAACTTGTATAACCGCCCAAACATCTACAATGGATCAAGAGGACTCCCACTTTAAAGGATTAAGCACAAGGCTGCTCCCGTCCAGGTGGATCAAGCCTCAAGATCGCGAGTGTCACTAAATTAAAGTTTTGGTCGACCAGGGCCTCCAGATGGAAATTTTCCTATGGGCATGAGCCAATGCTTCAAAGCATATCCTAAAATACTCCATGGAACCTCATGGGCCCAAGCATCAAGTCAATTTGACCTCAGGGGATGCATACATCAAAAATCAGGAATTAGGGTTTCTTGACCTAATTCACCTCTAAGTTGACTTTTGGGACAAATCATGAGCCAAGACCTCAAGAGAGGATTTGAGGGTCTCTAATACACCACATTGATCCATTTGCAACAATGGATTGATCCAGGAAGCTTGAGCAGCAAGTCTCAATTTCATCAGTACCACAATTAGCGTTTCTCGAGAAAAGTCAACTGTAGCTTTGACTTTTGAACAGGACATGCTCCCAAACCCTAGTACATGACTCAATATACCCTATAACACCCATGGAACATGTCCATTAAGTTTGATTTAGGTCAAGAACATGATTTCCTAAAGGATGGCACAGTTTGGAATTCATCTGACAAAAAGTCAATTGTGCACAAAAGTCAACTTTGACTTTTTGAGATTTTACACAAAAATGGTTTTTAACCCTAAAATGATGTTAATGTATGATTTGAATCATCATTCATCAAGAAAAGTCAAGAAAAGTGGGATAACTTGTAAAAGGGGTAACCATAAAAAGTTAGAAATTTTTTATAAGTTATGGAACAAAGTGGCTAGGGTACCAACTTTGGAGGATCATAACTCCTAAACCATAAGTCCACTTTTTCCCATCCAAAGCTGGATTTGTAGCTCTCATGGCCCTCTACAAAAGCTTCAAACACAACTCATTCCAATTCCTCATGGATTTTAAGTTATGGAATGATCAAAATCTGCCTTCACTTTTTTCCAAATGTAGGGGGATTTTTCACTTGGATCCAAAAGGTATCAAAACTAAATATGATCAAACAGTTGTTGTATCATATGAGGGCTTTCCAAAATGGCCAAGAACATCACCAAATTCCACTTGGGCCATGAGATATAACAATGGCAATATGCCTTGCTGAAAACTGCCAAGGCTAGGCAGAATTTTGCATTTTTGCTCGATTTGGCAAAATCAGATAATTCCAAGCCTTGTCATCACTTTGGACACATTTGAGGATCAAATTTAAAGGGGACAAACACTGAGCCAAGCCTCCAAAGTCATTGGAACAAGAAGTAGCATGCCAAGCCTAGAATTGCCTAAAAGAGGGACAAGACTCCAATTTTGGATTGGAGCATTCAATATATACACCAAGGTGGCATGGACTGAGCCATTCCCAACTGAATTTAGTCAAGACTTATCCAAGACCAAGGGAACCACAACCCTGTGCCCTAACCTCTAGTCAATGGCAAGAGGAGACTTGGATTCCAAAGTGCAACCATTGGCCAAACCTCTGCTGCAGTTGCCATTCACTATTGATCCCAAAACAAACTTGCTCTACTATAAATAGGTCTCATTTGTGCTCAATTTGAGTACACCAAAGCCATCAAACAGATGCTTTCCTAAAAATCCCTCTCTTTAGGCCAAAATACCTTCTTTAGCAAGGTAACTCTGAGTTTTTGAGTTAGAGAGCATTTCCATCACAACTCATGATCCTAACACCTCATAAACATCATATATAGGTGATCCAAACTATCAAAAGTGACCTGTCACACCAAAATCACAAAGTCACCTCTCAAAACCTCAAAATAGGCCTCTTGTGGATTTTTCAAGCCATGTTTTGATTCAGTCACTTTCCAAACCAGATAAAACCTCAAACACACTCCAAATAACATCCTTGAACTGTCCCAAATGGTTCCCCCCATCTGGAACACCATTTGAGAGAGTTGTTATTTTGATCATTTTAACCCCTTTTGCAAGAAAGGACCAGTTTGTGTTTTTGCAGGTTCCAGCTGATTCCAACCATCCTAAAAGCTTCTAAGGGATCATTTGAGAGTGTCCAAAGCATCAAACCATTTATGGAACAAGAAGTTTGGCAGATTGCACAGAAAGTTCCAAAAGCTCAAAAAGAGGTAAGCATCATGACTTGAACTTTCCAAAATATGCTTTGCTTTGATGTCCACTGATCATACACACCTCATACATGTTATATATGTTGTGTTTGAACCAATTCATAATGTAATTCATGCCTATATCAAAGTGTAGCATAGAAAATGCAATTATAGGCCTTTTTCAAAACCACTATCGGATTTTAAGGAGGGAGTATAATCTGTAAAAAATACCACCACCATTGGATTCCTTGTGAAATTCTGGGCCAGATGCATATAAATATTGTCCGCAACCATGGAGAAATGAGAAAGTTATGGACCTTCCTGTTTCTTGGCAAAACTTGCCTTGCCTTGCCTTGACTAGGCCTAGAAAACAAGGCATGCCTTGTATATTTTTGGTTTCACTTCAAGCAATGGATGTATCACCACCCCAGTGGTAAGGCGCGCGCCCTATATCCTTGAGGTCGTGGGTTCAAACCCCACCCATGTCATTTTGTGTTTTCTCACATTTTTGCTATTTTTTCCAATATTTTCATGTTTTATTAATTAATTGGAAAATTAATAACTCCTTCAATTTTAATTATTTTTTATTGGTTCTTTTTGCAAAAAATCACAAAAATGTTAAAATATTTTATTCCATAAAAAAACTAAGTTTATATTAGTTATTTAATATAATTATTATTTTTGTGAATAAATTCCTTTTTAATGTTTTTAAACATTCTAAAAGTGAATATTTACTTTGAAAATCAAAACCAAGTGAGTTTTAATTCACCTTGTGATTAATCCCTCATTTCTCAAACCTTAAACAAAAATCACAAATGATTTATTCAAACTTATTTGGTATTTTATTTGATTTTCTTTAAATATTTACTTTTAAAGAATAACAAATTAGGGTTTCTTTGATTTTCACCCTCATCAAACAATTTCAAACACTTTTGGGCCTCTAATAGAGTGTAATACCCAATCCTTTGTAAATACAAAACTTTTTGGGCCTCACTTATTGTATAAGTCCCCCTTTGAAAACCAAACCATTTTGGGCCTCAATACATTGTATAAGACCCACCGCGTTTTCAAAAATCTCGGTGCGATCGCCATTTTCAAACAAATGACCTTGGGCCTCTCCTTGAGCTGTAAGCCCCACCACTTGTACAAAAATAAATCTTTTGGGCCTCTATTAGAGTGTAAGACCCAATCCCCTTTTAACCAAAAATTTTTGGGCCTCAGACATTGTATAAGTCCCCCTGAGTTAAAAGAAAACCTCGGTGCGATCGCCAATAAAAAACCCATTCATCTGGGCCTACCCTCGTGTTGTAAGCCCCATTCTTTTTCTTTAAACACTTGGGCCTCTTGAGAGAGTGTAAGACCCATCCCCTTGTACAGAAAACCTTTCTTGGGCCTCAGTCACTTGTATAAGACCCTCTGTACAAAACGACATTGCGATCACTGATAAACCTTGGGCCTCTCCTTGAGCTATAAGCCTCAACATCTTTTCAAAATACTTTCTCCTGTAATTTTGAATATACTGTTGTTTTCAATCTTTCTTTGTTGAACAACTAACCAAACAGCATGGAAGCTCTACAACTGAGTAAGTGTTTATATGCTTTCTTTATCCGCTTTCATATACATATAACTATATTGTGGGGCTGTTTCGCTGTAAGTCTTCTTTCATAAACTCATATCAACAGTGTAATACTAGTATAGATATTTAAAGTTTCCCCGGCAACTACGTCTAGCACTAAGCCCTGTTGATCACTCTTAGATAGACAAACTAGATTCCCATAGGATTACCAGATATAGTCTTCCCTCCTCTTGGGGTTAAACAATATGGAGACGTGAAAGGTTGTATTCTCGGTGAACCCTTTCACAGACTGTCACCCTTAGACATTTTCAAAGAAACTCTACTCCCCAGAGATGATCTTTTCTCCGTGAATGACATCTCTTGAGTTTCTTCCAAATTCTAGGACTTTCCTGGCTTGATCTATTCTCTGTGAATAGCCTGTC
This sequence comes from Lathyrus tuberosus, assembly GCA_022829125.1. Taxonomy (NCBI): domain Eukaryota; kingdom Viridiplantae; phylum Streptophyta; class Magnoliopsida; order Fabales; family Fabaceae; genus Lathyrus; species Lathyrus tuberosus. The sequence continues at coordinate 465,089 of JALAZF010000308.1, read as the reverse complement.
TTGAATTTCTCAGGGTTTGGGGACCCACAGGCTTCCTAAAAGCATCCCCGCCTCCTCTTGGGTATTGTACAAGGACTTTACGGCTTCTTAGAAGTATTCACAGCCTCCTCTTAGGCTTCGTATAAGGATTCTTCCTTCGGGAAGAGAGCCTCCTCTTGGGCTTCGTAAAAATTGTCCCACAGCTTCTTAATTGTTTCCAGCCTCCTCTTGGGCTTCGTACAATTTGTCCCGACGACCTTCTAGAGGTATAGGAAAAGAAATTAGTCATCTTAATAGAACAGTCTTTCAAAGAGTCTAGATCTTTCTACCGTGAACGTACTACTACTGTTTCTTTAAGCATAGTACAAAAGATAAAACTCCAGACTTGGACAGTCTAATCTCCTTGAGTCTCGAAAGCACTCTCATGTAGGGAAAAACACCAGTAGACTCGGCCAGTCTAGAAACCCTCTGGATTCCCCATTTCCTTAAAGAATGGGAAATAACCATGATCCTCTAATCAATCCCAAAGCATAGCCTTACCTTTAATCAGTCTCTTTATAAGAACTGATTTTCTCTTTTAACCAACCTACTGGACCTGTCACTCAACTGAAACAGCCATCCTTTTACCCTCTATCTCGGGCTTCGTACGAGATACAAAAAGACTCTTTTGTTGAGTCAATCTCTCTTTCAGCCTCCATCTCGGGCTTCGTACGATATACAAAAACAGTCTCTTGTTGAGTATGAAATACTCTCTTGTTGAGTCAACCTTTAGCCTCCGTCTTAGGCTTCGTACAAGACACATCTAAAATCACTCTCTTGTTAAGTCAACCCTTTTAGCCTCCGTCTTGGGCTTCATACAAGACACATACAAAAAACACCCTCTTGTTGGGTCAGTAACCTCCTCTTAGGCTTTGTATAAGGAAACCCCGGTTGAGTCAATCAACCTTTTAGCATCAAAACTGTGCCTCGTTCACAGGATACAAACATCAACAACTCCTTTCATCTAATTGCTGTAAGCGGCAAGCCTCTGGATTATTTACATCCACGCCACTGTCCCTCTTTTAGCATGAGAAATTCTTAAGGAAAGATAGCATTGCTCTACACTGAGTTAAAGTCTTCACCTTCAGGTTAAAACCCCTTATAAAGGAAATTATGGCATTGCTAGGATTCACATATCCTGGTTAAAGTAATCCTCTTTTATAGTCAGTCACCCAACAGTTGTGACAAATAGACCCCCTTTAGAGATGACAAATTCTCTCTAAAGACAACACCTTTTTAGCTTCACATCTTGGGCTTCGAACAAGATACAAATAGACCCTTCAGCTTCACATCTTGGGCTTTGAAAAAGATATAAACCACCTTTTTAGCTTCACATCTTGGGCTTTGAACAAGACACCAAAACACCATTTCCTCCCATAGAATAGGAGGAACTACGATCGCTCTGATTTCCCTGTTTCGGTAAACGGGAATACGTAGGCATAAGATTGAAACAAAAATCTTAGCGAGCACACTAATCTAAAGCCCCAAATCCCGTACCTTCACATATCAATTGAAAAGCATCAGTCTTAACCTCCCACCAATCGCCTGGGCACTATTTTAACAAAATAACCTAAGAGAGACCCGCAATCTTTGTAGCATCTGTGAACCAACAATCATCTGTTCAAACTCAGTTTGCAAGTAGGGTTAATTGGAGACATCTATTTCCCTTCCTTCATCAGCTTCAATAGGATAAAAAATGAATCGACCTGTAGTACCCCAAAGCGATAGTGCTTCGCAACCGCGCAAAAATTCGCGCTACAGATACCACCATCGTGGAGCACAACTTACCGCTGAAACCAGAATCTCCTCCAGTAAAACAAAGATTAAGATGGACTCATCCAGATATGGCCATCAAAATTAAGGAGGAAGTGCAGAAACAGATCGACGCAGGTTTCCTTGCCACCTTAGAATATCCTCAATGGTTAGCCAACATAGTTCCAGTTACGAAGAAAGACAGAAAAGTCAGAATGCGTGTAGACTATAGAGATCTAAACAAAGCAAGTCTTTTGACTTCCCCCTACCACACATTGACATGCTGGTAGACAGCACAGTGAAATTCAAAGTCTTCTCCTTCATGGATGGATTCTCAGGCTATAATCAAATAAAAATGGTGCCAGAAGATATGGAGAAAATTTCATTCATCACCCCTTGGGGCACCTTTTGTTACAAGGTAATGTCGTTCGGTCTAAAGAACGCGGGGGCAACCTATCAAAGGGCCATGACAACTCTTTTTCACGACATTATGCACAAAGAGATTGAAGTGTACGTTGATGACATGATTGCCAAATCTAAAACAGAAGAAGAGCATGTGGAACATCTATCAAAGTTATTTGAGTGTCTAAGAAAATACAAACTTCGCTTGAATCCTAATAAGTGCACATTCGGTGTTCGCTCAGGAAAACTCTTAGGATTTATCGTTATCCAGAAAGGAATTGAGGTTGATCCTGACAAGGTCAAGGCCATTCAAGAAATGCCTTCTCCAAAGACCAAAAAATAGGTTAGAGGATTTTTGGGACGTCTGAATTACATCTCAAGATTCATATCCCTCATGACCGTGACATGCGCGCTGATCTTCAAACTACTTTGAAAGAACCAAAGTTGTGTATGGACAGAAGATTACCAAAAGGCTTTCGACAACATCAAAGAATATCTGTTGAACCCACCGATTATGTCTCCTCCAATGGAAGGAAGACCACTGATCATCTACTTAACAGTATTGGAAGACTCTATGGGCTGTGTGCTTAGCCAACAAGACGAGACGAAAAGAAAAGAATCTGCCATTTACTACTTAAGCAAGAAGTTCACGGACTGTGAAACTCGATACACTATGCTCGAGAAAACATGTTACGCTTTAGCTTGGGCAGCCAAACGTCTTCGCTAGTACATGATTTCTCACACTACTTGGTTAATCTCCGAAATGGATCCGATCAAGTACGTCTTTGAAAAGCCTGCTCTCACGGGAAGGATCGCCCGTTGGCAGATGTTGTTATCAAAATATGACATCGAGTACCATGCTCAGAAAGTCGTCAAAGGGAGTATCTTAGCCGATCATTTGGATCATCAACTGATTGACGATCAGGAATCAGTTGGATTTGACTTCCCATACGAAGATGTCATGTACTTGAAAATGAAAGATTACGATGAACCGCTACCCAGCGAAGGGCCAGAACTAGGTTCCCAATGAGGACTAATATTCGACGGAGCTGTCAATGCTTATGGAAATGGAATTAGGGAAATCATCATAACACCTCAAGGTATCCATATTCCTTTCACTGCCAGATTAACATTCAAATGCATGAATAATGAGGCCGAATACGAAGCATGTATCATGGGTCTTGAAGAAGCAATCTACTTAAGAATAAAGAACTTGGATGTGTATGGCGACTCAGCTCTGGTTGTAAGTCAAATCAAAGGAGAGTGGAATACATAACAATCAGGATTGATTCCTTACAAAGACAAAGTGAGAAGGTTGTTACCATTCTTCAACAGAATCGAGTTTCATCGTATCCCTCGTGAATAAAACCACATGGCTGATGCACTAGCCACTCTCTCTTCCATGATTACTGTAAATCATTGGAGCGGCGTACCTAAAATTGACATAATGCACCTTGAGAGGTCTGCTTACATCTTTGTAATAGAAGTAGTCATAGATGGAAAACCATGGTATCATGAGATCAAGTGCTTCCTTCAAAGATAAGAATACCCGCCTGGGGCATCAAGAAAAGATAGGAAGACTCTTAGAAGACTGGCTGGCAACTTCTTCTTAAATAGTGATACACTCTACAAGAGAAACTTCTACATGGTTTTGCTCAGATGCGTAGACAGGAAAGAAGAAAACATGTTAATGAAAGAGATTCATGAAGGATCCTTTGGCACTCATGCCAACGGACACACAATGGCAAGAAAAATTTTGAGAGCAGGATATTATTGGTTGACAATGGAATCCGATTGCTACAAGTGCATGAGGAAATGTCACAAGTGTCAGATATACGCAGACAAAATCCATGTACCGCCAACGTATCTCAAAGTTCTTTCATCTCCATGGCCTTTTTCTATATGGGGAATCGACATGATTGGCATGATTGAACCCAAAGCCTTGAATAGACATCGGTTCATCCTGGTAGCCATTGATTACTTCACCAAGTGGGTCGAAGTAGTGTCATACACCAATGTGACCAGACAAGTAGTGGTCCGATTTATTAAGAACAATCTCATCTGCCGTTTTGGTGTTCCAAGCCAGATCATTACGGATAATGGATCTAACTTGAACAACAAGATGATGAAAGAGTTGTTATCTGAGTTCAAGATCGAATACCACAACTCATCTCCCTCCCGACCTAAAATAAATGGAGTAGTAGAAGCGGCTAATAAGAACATTAAGAAGATCATTCAGAAGATGGTCGTAACCTACAAAGATTGGCATGAGATGCTACCCTTTGCTCTTCACGGTTATCGCACATCTGTTCGCACTTTAACAGGGGCAACCCCTTTCTCTCTAGTATATGGCATGGACGCAGTGCTCCCCAAAGAAGTAGAGATACCATCAATAAGGATATTAATGGATGCCAAGCTAACAAAAGCTGAATAGTGTCAGAGCCGACACGATGAACTAAATTTGATCGAAGAAAAAAAAGAGTGACAGCTTTATGCCATGGTCAGTTATATCAGCAAAGAATGAAGAAGGTGTTTGATAAAAAGGTCTGACCTCGTGTCTTTAGGAAAGGAGACCTTGTGCTCAAGAAGATACAATCATTTCTCACTAATTCCAGGGGCAAATGGACTCCGAATTACGATGGCCCCTATGTTGTTAAGAAATCCTTCTCAAGCGGTGCCTTAAGACTCGCAACCTGGATGGAGAGGAGTTTACCTACCCCACAAATTTTGATGTAGTCAAGAAATACTTCGTCTAAATAAAACAATAAAATAAAAACGTCTCGTTGGATTGAAAACCCGAAAGGCCGGTCCAGGCAAAAATTAGAGACATAAGCAAAAATCATCCCGATAGATTGAAAACCCGAGAAGGCAATCTAGGCAAAAGTTAGGGATTCATGGCAAGTAAATACGTCCGATAGGATTGAATCCTCAGTGGTAATGTCATCCATCCGAAAAAACTTCGTCAAGGTCACCTTCGACAGAAGCTCAGAATGTCCAGAATTCAAAGTGGGTAGAAGGATAGCGGTCATTATGTTTCAATGTAGCCCATTTTCCTTTAAATTACCATTTTCTAAACCTTGTAATGCTCCATAGAATCACGCATTAGGCTGATTTCCATTCTATCACTAAATCTTGAGCCCTTGTGCCTATTTGTTTGAAATTCTCATTTACTATACTTTGCAAAATGACATGTTTAATATGATTAACATTCTTGAAACAAAAATGAATTTACTTTTAAAACGAAAATTTCAAAATTTCACTTTTGTTTTTAAAATAAAGATGCCAATTTCTTTTTGATTAATGAGCACAAAAAAGGAATATCGATTACTTCTCCGGTAGTGATCAGACTTCAAAATGCAGAATCGAAGTACTTCCTGAATAAAGGATCAAGTACTTCATATGGGATGTCCCATCTGATATCCCCGACAGAGTTCTTACCTTTGAAAACCAATTGTTGGCTTTTCTCCCCAGTAGGGCCCACCTTTGTAAAACAAGAACGGATTTACATCCCTAGTAGGTTTGTATTTTCGGAAACCGGAACGAATACAGTAATCCCTATTCCCAAGCAAAAGTACAACTTTCAGAATCTCCAGTGATACCCCCATCTCCCAGAATGGCCGAGTATCCAGTTGAGTTCATCACCAGTCTGTATGACGTGTCTGTTTTGTTAGCATAAACATACATACATCATGCATAATTGATTCATATTCATACACATGTTGCATTAATATCACTCTGGTCATTTTTATCCCCAAGTGATAAGCGTACTCTCTCCGATAGAGTCGTCAGTTTTCCTTTTCACACTTGGATAGGATAAAATCCCAGTTTGCGTACTTTCCTCGTCAGGAAATGTATCGTCTAAACAATCTCTCTCTAGTGTATTCCTGGATTGAAGACGGTCCTCAACCACTTTGATAACTTGAACCTCTGAAAGGCAAGAAGCCGTTTGACAGGCACCTTTGGATCATTACTCTTCACAATGATGATGATATTTTGCTTTCCCAGATTAAAGAAAAATCCCTAGAGAAATCCTCTCAGCACAAGACTCTTGGCAATACGGAGGTTTCTCCCTATTTTTTTTTTGCTTTCAAATGAAGTCATCAGCACCTCAAAATCAAATTACATCACATGGAATCCCTTAAAGAAGAGGAGGTATGATGTAATTCCACATCAAGCAAAATAATCTCTCAAGAGATTTGTTTTTCCCCAGAGGTCGACTAATGGCATCTCCACAGAGAAGTTTGCACGCCTCTGCAGTTCAGACAAATGGTCCCCACCAGCAAGTGTGACGTCAAATATTTTTCCATCAAATGGAATCTCCCTAGTGAGAAGTTTGGTGAAAACCATCATGGATAGCATTCTTTATCAAGAGAAGAACTCGACAAGAAGAAACTGAGACCAGTTCCGAGGCTGAAGACCAGGATCAAGGGGAAGTTTATTTCAAAGAAAATTGATATCAGTTCCATGGATGAAGACTAGGATCGAGGGGAAGTTTGTTTCAAAGAAAACTGAGACCAGTTCCGTGGCTGAAGACCAGGATCGAGGGGAAGTTTATTTAAAAAAAACTAAGACCAGTTCCGTGGTTGAAGACCAGGATCGAGGGGAAGTTTAGTTCAAAACAAAAATAAGACCAGTTTCGTGGCTGAAGACCAGGATCAAGGGAAGGTTATGCCTTTTCCTAAGTGACCTTACTTAGCAAAAGAAGATGGACGAGTAAATCAGCTACCATTCACAACCACAATCAAAATTTCGGATATTCCGATTTTTAATCCTCTTTTACCTTGAAAGTCCTAACGTCTTGCTTATTCACACCTTCAAATCCAAGAAGATTAAATAGGGGCATATGTCATACCCTAAATTTTGACCACAAGATTTCCCATCATTGTGCAAATCATCAGCATAATATGGATGTACCTTTATACCCCATCAATCCTCTCAGAGATTGTTGAGCATTCACTACAATTAAGAATTAGGTGTTGAGCCCTCTCAAAGTACTCAGACAAAGGATCAATCAAGAATGGACATGATCCTCAACTTTTCAAGCCTCTCAAACATCCATGAAGGATAAAGAGGTCTTCCACATCAATAATCAAGCATGAGAATGCAACATTTCAAGTTGATCAAGCATCGAGATCATCAGTGTCACCAAATTAGGGTTTTGGTCGACCAAGGCCTCTAGAGGAAAATTTCATCTGGGCATGAGCCAATACTTCAAAATATGATCCAAGAAGCTCAAAGGGACCTCATGAGTCTAATCATGAGTTCAAAATAGCCTTAGGGGATGTATTCATCAAAAATCAGGAATTAGGGTTTCTTTACCCAATTCACCCCCAAGTTGACTTTTGAAGCAAGGCATGAGCCAAGACCTCAAGAAGTGTTTTAAAGACCTCAAATACATCATATTGATCCATTTACAAGATTAGATTGATTCAAAGAACTTGTTTCACAAGCAATATAAGGATTCAAATTCATCAGGACCGATTAGGATTTTCTGATGAAAAGTCAACTGTACCTTTGACTTTGGACCAAGACATGATTCCAAACCTTGGGACATGATTCAAGACCCTCTAAAACACCTATGGAATCCATCCATTAGGTTTTAATGAGTTCAAGAACTTGATTTCATAGAGAATCACAAAGTTTGAAATTTATCTGACAAAAAGTCAACTGTGCCAAAAATCAAGTCTGACTTTTTGAATTTCTTGACAAACAAGGCTTCCCTAAGTAAAAAAACAATGTTAAATCATGGTTTGGATCATCATCCATCAAGAAAAATTCAGAAAAGTGGGGTTACTTGTAAAAGGGGCAACCATAAGAGACTTGAAATTTCACTAAGTCATGAATAAAAGTAATTTATACCCTACTTTGCAAGGTCATAACTTCCAAACCACAAAGCATTTTTCTTTCATCCAAAGCTCAAATGAAAGCTCTCATTACATAATACAAGAATTTCAACTACACCTAATTCCAAATCCTCATGGATTTTGAGTTATGGATTGATCAAAATCACAAAAATATGAAAATGGACATTTTTCCAACACTTAGTGAAATTTTGGGCAGAATCTGTTTTACATTTTTACCAACTTTGAGGCCATTTTTCATTATGATCCAAGATGATTCAAGACCAAAGTTAAACATCAAAATTGATGTTATTGAGGATTTCCAAAAAGTACAAGATCCTCTCATGGTTCAACTTGAGCAAGGAGATATAAGCCACCAAAAATGGCATTTTTCACCCTGCCCACACAATGACATAAAAACCAAACTTGTGCCACACGATTTTCTCCATCAAATATTATCACTTTGCCAATCATCTTCCAAAAACACAAAACATCTGATGGCTCACTTGTTTCTTGATCAAGGATTTCAACTTGGCATGTGAAAACCATCATGACATGAAACTTGGAAATTCAAATTTGGCAAGGTAGCATCAATGCAATACATTGAGGTGTCATGAACCATACCATAACACTCATGGCCAGTCAAGATCAAGTCCAAACTCTGAGCATTCAAACCTGCATAATTGAATGGAGTCAAGCTAAGTGAGTTGACTTGGCACTTTTGGATTATCCAAGTCAATGGCTACAAGCTACATGCCATGATCAGCCTCCAATCACTATTGCTTCCAAAACAAAGTTGCTCTGCTATAAATAGAGGTTCTTTCTGATCAGTTTGAGTACACTAAAGTATAACAACTCATGTTTTTCTTCCAATCACTCTAAAAAAATCAGAATTTGCTTATCTTTCAAGTCACATTCGAATTTTCAAATAGAGAGCAATTCCATCAAAAGAAGCCATCCCAACACCTCACATATATCATATATAGGTGATCCATAACCTCAAAACACATCTGAAACACCAGAATCACAAAGTCACCCCCCATTTGCTCAAGCTTTTTGGCAAGGTTGCAGTTGGGGTACCACAACAAGTTCCAGGTTGATTCAATCCATTCCAAGCTTGCAAACACCTTACATAAGGTCCATTGAAGTTGTCCAGATGATCACACAACATCTGTAACACCTACAACTGAGGATTCGATTTCCTCTTGCAGAGGTAAGCCTGACACTCTCAAACTCTATGATTCATGCATCATAAATTTGTTTTCAAGTTACAAACATGTTTTTGCACTTATGTAGAGTGATTCCCCTCAATCAATTACTTTGTAGCTATTGTGTATAGGATTTTATAGTGTTCTTGCAGAAATTAGGGTTCATGTGCTCATCATTTGATTTCTCACTCCACACTCAATATAAATGCAATTAATTTATATCACTGAAATCCTTGTTCAAAAACACACGACTTTCATGTTTTCAAAAGTTAAAACCATTACGTATTGAGAGAGATATGTGAGGTTTTGTAAAACGGCCATGGAGGGAAATCGCGAGGAAGAAGATGACCGTTGGCGCCATAATTTGAATTTTTGAAATTTTCTTTTATTTTCTTAATTGATTTCAAAAATTAATTTCTCTCTCAATTTTTATCATTTTTTATTGGTTCATTTTTTAAAAATTCACAAAAATGTTAAAATATTTTATTATACAAAAAAAATCAAATTTATATTATTTATTTAATATAGCTTGAAATTTTGTAAATAATTTCATTTTATTTGTTTTTAAACATTTTTAAATGAAATTTCCACATTGATTTTTCAAATTCAAATGAATTCCAAGTTTTCATGTGATTAAACATGATTTTTTCAAAATAGTTTTCAAAGATTACATCTTGTTTTTGAATATATTTGATATTTTTATATAATTTTTTATTTAATTTCCTTTGAAAATTGTATTTTTAAATTAAAATTAGGGTTTTTCTGAATTTTGACTTTTTCAACCTTCATTTGAAACTCTTTTGGGCCTCTTTGTAGAGTGTAAGACCCATCCCCTTTGTAAATACAAAATTGTGGGCCTCAGTCATTGTATAAGTCCCGACCATTTTCAAAATAAACGGTGCGATCGCTGTTTTTTAATCTGGGCGTCTCTTTGAGCTCTAAGCCCCATCTCTTTGATAAAAATAACATTTTTGGGCCTCTAATAGATTGTAAGACCCATTCCTTCTTGTACATAAATAATTTGGGCCTCGGTAATTCTATAAGTCCCTCTGTGGTTTTCAAAATCACGGTTCAATCGCCGCCTTTTCAAAAACAACTTTGGGCCTCTCCTTGAGTATAAGCCCCATTTTTCTTCTTTACAAACATTTTTGGACCTCTCCTTGAGTTGTAATCCCCATACCTCTATTTTCAAAATCATCTATCTGTTTTTTAAACTGGTACTACGAGAAACATTATTCCCAGTGAAACTGCTCTTAGACCACTCGGGCCTCTCTTTGAGTTATAAGCCCCAAACATTCCTTTTCTTTCAAACAAACTTATTTTTATTCAAATTCAAATTCAAAAGTTTCTCTAAACTTTCTTCAATTTCTTGAAACCATAATCAATCATACAGTTGTAGTCAATACAACAAATCACAATACACTTGGGCCTCTTCTCAGAGTGTAAGTCCCAACATATTTTCAATATAATGCATATTTGTTTATATATCTGTCAAATAACTTATCTGTATATATATACTGATGCATATTTGTTTAGAGTTTCCCGAGCAGTTAGGTCTACACTTAGGTCAAACCAGAGGTTTCTTTCAACTTAGTCAAAACTAGTTCCCTCATAGGAAATTCCCTATACAGTTTGCCTCCTCTTGGGCTTATTCAATATGGAACAGAGAAAGGCATTATTCCCGGTGAAACTTTTCTCAAGACTCTTAAAACTTAGAAATATATGTATACAAGAAATTCATTTCCCCGGAGAGGATTAATTCCCGGTGAAACCTCTTTTGAATTTCTTCAAACCTTAGAATTGTTCAGCAAAGAAATGATTAATTCTCGGTGACACCTTTCTTGAACATTTCTTAGGCTTGGACCCATAGGCTTCCTAGAAGCATCCTTAGCCTCCTCTTGGGCTTAGTAAAAGGACCCACAGGCTTCTTAGAAGTTCCCTAGCCTCCTCTTGGGCTTAATACAAAGACCCAAAGGCCTCCTAAAGGCATAGGATAGAAATTAGTCATCTCTACTAGTTCAATCCCCAAGAGAGTTAAATTTCCAAAACATCAGACCAATATAAGGGTTGACATTCATCCCTTAAACCAAAAGCCTCCTCTTGGGCATCATACAAAGACCCCTCTCTACACCAGAGCCTACCACTTCTTGAGAGACTTGGACAGTCTCAGCCTCCTCTTGGGCTTCATACAAGCAGACTTGGAAAGTCTCATGTCCTCTTGGATCTCACACAGAGACCCTCAAGTTTCCTAAAAGCATAGGAAAAACCTTGATCATTCTACCAATGCACCAGTATTTAACAGAGTTAAAACTTCTAAGGTTTTCAAACTCACCTTTAAACCCTCCTGATACCTAATAAGGTTTAAGTTTTCACCTTAAAAATCCCAGCCACGGTCAATTTGCCATCAATAAATCCCTGACAGAATCAGAGCCTCATGGCATCTGATACTTCAACTCTTCCCTGATTCCCAGTAAGAGTAAATCTTTTTGGATTCCCTAACATAATTTAGACCTGCTCCTGAATTTCAATAATCCTCAGCAAAAGTTTGCCTCCTCTTAGGCTTCATATAAGAATTTACCCCAGTAGAGTCAGTCAGCCTCAATCTTGGGCTTTGTAAAACCCTCACTAGTAGAGTCAGTCAACCTTAATCTTTGGCTTTGTACAAGACAGATAAAACCCTCACCAGTAGAGTTAGTCAACCTCAATCTTGTGTTTTGTACAACACAGATAAAACCCTCACCAGTGGAGTCAGTTTCCTTTAGCTTCAACCTTGGGCTTTGATCAAGGCACCTAAAAGAATAACACCCCCTCAGATGAGACCATGAGTCCACATTGTAGGAGGACATTTCCTCTATACATCACATATCAAAACAAACAATCAAACCTTTTCCCAGATAAACTACTGTAAGTGGCACACTTGTTGATTCAAAATCCAAGCTGGAGTCCTTCTTTTATCCTGGCCAAAACTTATCTTTCATTTAACTGCTATAAGTGACAAGCCTCTAGATTTTATACATCCAAGCCAATGTCCCTCTCTTAGTATGAAAGATTCATAAAGGAAAAAGTGGCATTGCTCTACACTGAGTTAAATCTTTCTTCCTTCATGACATCACCCTTATAAAGGAAATTATGGAATTGGTGGATTCTACATATCCCTGTTAAAGTAATTTCCCTTATAATCAGTTATTCAACATTTGTGTTGAATAGATGAGATATCTCTCTTTAGAGATGACAAATTCTCTCTCTCAGTCAAAATTTAGCTTCAATCTTGGACTTTAATCAAGACACAAAAACACTTTTAGCTTTAATCTTGGGCTTTGAACAAGACATCAAACATCTTTCCTCCCATAGAATAGGGGGAACTACGATTGCTCTGATTTCCCGAATCTATTTACGGGAATACGTAGGCAAAAGATTGTAAAATCTTAGCGAGCACACAAATAAAAAATCTTAGGTCCAGTACCTTACCAAAAACAAACGGAAAGCCCGAAAATAACAAAAACACTCTCTCAATTCTCCCAAACGAGAAACTTTTCCAAGCCACAGCAGATAAACACGAGAAAGCATCTTAAGCATAACAGAAAAACATGCAATAAAAGGTTCCTATGGATTACCATAGATACACTGGGTGTTAATAGCTTCCCTTTGTATAACCAGACCCCGATCCCCGATCTCTTAGCATTTGTTAAAGAAAACATTTGCATGCATGGTTAGTTTTATATATCTTCCCTTTCCTTTCCAGCTTCATAGGATAAATAAGAAATCAGAAAGTAGCACCCAAATCCAACCATTGCGGTAAGGTGGTCGCGTCACCGACAAAAATCGCACGCTACAGGTTGAAACCATCTTCTCTGTGGACAGGGAGATTTGGACGTTTTTCGGTGATAACTTCTAGAATGTCTTCGTTACCACAAAAGGTTTTGAGAAACATGGTGATACAACTAGGGTAAGAATGATATGATGAAGAAAAAGTAGTAAATAAAGAAGGGTTTGAGGAAGGATGATATAAATAGAGAAAAGGTAAATGCTATTTATAAGGATGAGCAAAGATAGTAATGGAAATCAGTTTTGAGACATGCAAAACAATTAATGATTTTTATAAAAATGGTGATTGTTGCTATTACCAGGACAGTTGATAAAAAGACTAATACGTTGAATAAAACGAGATAGTAGGTGACCTACACAGACACTAGATTAAGAGAGAAACAGAGTAGACACTTAAAGAGGAATGAGTTTAGGATATCTGACTAAAGGTAAGGTGATATGATTTTAATATCTTGTATCAAAACATTCTCATTTCCCAAGATGTCTCATCAGATACTAGGTGTGATACAAGTAATGCCAAAAAGTTTTGTTAACGTATCAAACTTTCGTATCACGATGATCAATAAATGCACCATGTTTCGATTTCCAATGGTTAAAAATGTTTACTGATAGGCAAGCGTTTTATTTTGATTTCTTAAGAAATGAAGGGACCTTGCTTGTTACAAATATCTCATATCTCAGCAGTATAGCTAATGCCACTAAGCACTAGAAATTTAATTTTCTATTATGGAGGTTGCATTTAGAGATGGCTCTTTCCATTTGATGTAAAACTAAATTCTCATGTGAAATGGAAACAAGTTTAATTTCAGTAAGGAAGTTTTTTGAAAAAGATATTATCCAAGCAAGGATTTTATCTTAGACATTTTTAGAAATTGAATTCCTTCTAATATTGTCTCTTGAAACGTATTTCTCTAGAATATAAAAATAAATTTCTAGACTATTTAAAAATTAAATATTAAAGGTTAGAATATATTACTCAAGTACTTCTGTAGATTCCAGCTTCTGATGTAGAGACTTCTTTAGAATCACCAAGCGTTCAGCTTCTGCGATCATTGACTTGTTGACATCACTTCTAACTGGATGACTAGAATCATTTCTTCTTCCATTGTCTTCTTTCTGCTTCAATCTTTATAGGAATCTTTAACGTCATGCAGAGACACGTTTATCTTCATGGATTCCATTCTGAAGGGTGATAACATCTCTTCTGACGATGGTTTCACCTTTGATCGTAGAAGAGGAACCAAGTTCTTTTTTTTTTAATTTTCACCTTAGAATCGTCCATCTTCTATCTTCAACAGAGATCAGAAAGGAACTTCTTTAAGGAGGCTTATTTCCAGAAGACTAAAATTTTCTCAGCTTAAACACATTAATGAGTATTTATGTGCTAAAGAGACTTGTTGGAACCTTCTCGCATCATCAGAATTCAATCATTCAATAGATGCTGATCTTCACCAGATGCAGATATCATCAAACCAACATTTATTTCATTTGAAGGTTTGAATGATAATCTTGTTCTTAATAGAAATAACTCATCAGAAGGTATCTTTATGAACCATAAACAATTCATCAGAAGGTCTGTTTTTCCTTTCTTAGAAAGTGTGAACTTTGATGACTTCTGATTTAAGCATCTTCTGATTTCTTCATTCTGATACTTGTAGAACAACTCTGTTTCTGAATTCCAAGCTTATCACTAAATTTGTCATTGATTTGATTTCTGATGAAGGTGTTTCAGTAGCCTTTGGATAGCTATTTAATCAGTATACATCAGAATAGATTAAAATCATATTCTGTTATGAATAAACATGCTAGCTGCTTCCTAGAAATTCTTTATCATTATGGTTTCTCATGTATCATGATTTTAGCCATTTCTTTTTAGGCTTGTTCTATTCTTCAATCATATGTATCTGATTGTGAAGAACTTAGAACATCAGACATAATCTTCTTTTCTTCAGATAGCTTCTTAAGCTCATACTTTCACTTAGTCGCATGAGTCCAGAAAGTGGTGAGTTTAGAAGGATACATTCATGTATCTGAAGCTTCTGAGAATGATGTTCTAACAAACTTAAGTTTGTTCAACTGAGATACCTTTCTCAAGCTAATAACTTTCTTGTCTTAAGTCATGTCAATTTTCCATATGAATACAAATGTCAATAATTCAGAAAATTGATCATGCATGTGTTGCTCTTCCAAACGTCTAACATCTTTATAATCTTCCATTCTGATCACTTCAGAAATCTGCAAAGCTTTCCAGTATTGGAGTAGACATCTTCATTCTGTGTAGACAATTAGAGTCCTAATAATAAGCTCCAAAGCTAATTTCCAGGCTTGATTAGTTATCATTAGCTTTTATTCAAATAGCAAGCTTCTGATCATCTTTTTCAAGAATCCTAACGAAGAAATCATTATTCAGAATCTTAAATTCTGCAGTCATGATTTAAAATCTTGATAGCAATATTTCTAACATCTTCAGTATTCTTCACTTTGAAATGTTCATGCCTCAATATCATGACTCAAGCATTTTCTCTTCTTTACATGAAAGAGTTCCTAATGAGCAATCCTGAGAAAGTCAACAGTAGACCGAATTTGATTGTTGAAAACATCCCATACTCAGAAAGAATAACTTTCAACAAACAAGATTTCTGGATTTCTGATGATTCTTGTTGATCCTTCTTAGATCATCCTTCTTAAGCCTTGTCTAGGCATCACCTTGAGAAGATACATAGTTCTCAACTAACGTATTCCAAGAATAGCATTCATCAGATTCTTCAAGTTACTTGATGAGTCTATTATACTCTTACCAGCTGATTCTTTACCTTGCTTTTGATCTTCTTGAAAGCATTATAAGAGAAGATTATATTGTCAATAGAAACAAGCTCTAAGAATCAGTGACATAATCCAGAATGAACTTTTCTGGTTTGTCATTTCAGTACTCAATCTTTTCATCATTGTATGAGACTAAAACTGTAGATGGCAGAGTATAAGCAGAGCGTTTCTCAAAGCTCGTCCGAATCTTTATCTGACACGGTTAAGTGTTTGATAAACATCAATAACAGAACCGGAGCTATGGTACCAATTGAAGGTTGAGAGTCACAAGAAAGAGGGGTTTGCATTGGGTTTCTTAATTCGTCATTATTTTCAGAATTTAAATCAATTGCATTAACAAGTAAATAAAATAAATGAACACAATTATTTTATCCTGGTTCACTGTAAATGAAGTTACTCAAGGTGATTTTTCCTTATCCCAAGGACTTAATCCACTAATCATCAACATGATTACAACCACAATGGAAACCCTTCATTGCCTTCTTGAAAATCCTGGCATTCATTTGCCTCTCAAGGAAACATCCACTAAGCTGTTAGAAACACGCTTAGTATTCTCAAGCTTTCTGGTCTTCACTCGACCGCTCAAGGAACAACCTCCAAGCCACTAAACCACGACTTGGCCCTCTCGAGCTTTCTGGTCACCATTCAACCGCTCAAGGAACATTACTTTTTTCAAGGATTTTTGTGTGCACTATATATGCTTCTTACAAGGTGATTACACAAATGAAGTACAATAGAAAGTTATGAGCAACACTTCCTTGCTTTCTAATACATAAACTATCTAAAAATAAATCTCTAAGAGATTATAAAGCTCCCTAGTTTTGTATTTACTTAAAAGCTTTCTTATGAGCACTGCAACTTCTTATCATCTGCTTTAAGCTTTTATACTCCTTTCTGAGTAGATGATGCTTCTTCCAACTTAACTATCAAGATCAACTAAGTTAATATGTTTCACTTATTTATGTTTCACTTGATGAGTTTCACATGGCTTTAGCATGTTGCATCGTTATGCGTTCTTCATCATTCTGCTTCAGCTTCTTCTCCATTGAGCATTCTTCGTTTAAGCTTTAGTTTGTAGCATCTTGTACTCCTTTCTTGAGCATATAATGCTTTTCCGACTTCAACCATCAAGTTTAACTAAGCTACTATGCTTCACTTATAATGTCTCACTTGATAAGTTTCATATACTGTTAGCATATTCATCGTTTGTGCACACTTGTAGTAGCAGCTTCCTCTTTGCTTGCTACATGTTGATTTGTTTCCTGTGTTGAGTGATAATCTTTTGTATGAACAACAATCAACAATTTCTTATCTTTCTCTCTTGTGATCGATGGCTACTTCAGCAATAATCTATATTCTTCAGGCCATGAGTGTCGCTCCCGAGGATTTTCATCCATGGTACAAACACGAAAGTGGCGCGGAAAACAGAGTCGCCAGCAATGTGTATTTATCCCAAGAGAGGGAAAGGAATTACTGTGTAAACTTGAGGGAAGGAAAAGAACATGGTCTCGCGACCAAGAGAATCGGGTAAGGGAGTCGGTTACGCGAAGGGAAGGTGTTAGCACCCCACACGTCCATCGTTTTCGATGGGATCCATGCCTGCTGTCTCGATCAAAGGGTGTCATCATCTGGAGCTTCGCTGCTACTAGAAACGAGAAGGAACGGGAACGAAAAGGAACGAAGATACAAAGAAGAAAAGAAAAAGAAGCAACTAGATAGGACATCGCCCGTCCTATGCCTACGTATCCCCTCGTGTAATGAGAAAGTCAGAGTCAACGTAGTTCGGACGCGAACTAAGGGGGAGAGGTTGCTCGCCAAGACATCGTCGTCTTGTGCCTACGTATCCTCAATCGGACTAGAGAGAGGAAATCAGAGCAGTCGTAGTTCGACCTAATGAGGTCGGTTAGTGTTTTTTATGAGAGACGTTAGATTCGCGTCTGGCAGTTAGGGTCGATGCCTGTTTGCGACGAGACGGAAGTAACGTGCCCTTTTTTTAAAATGATCTGAGCTGAACGATCCCGAAGGATGAAAAGGTTTGAATTTGTTTTTGTGTTTTTTAGACCGAAGTGGATTGAAGTTAGTTCATAACTTGCATTGCACCGAAGTCTATGATATAGGAACGAATGCTTGGCAAATCGTTCCAAAATGGAACTTCCACTAAACACCCTAGAAAAATGAGAGGAAACCCCTCATTCCTCACTTCCCATATGCGAGGCTCATGCGCAATACACGTTAACTTTATTAAGTGTTTTAGAAGTGTTAAGAGATGAGAAGAGAGGACTCAAAGAAAAAGAAAACACTAAGGGAAATTCTATCCTAATGTTGTCATGCAAAAGGTGGCCCTAAGGTTGAGTTTGAAAGGGAAACTTCTACCTAAGTTAGCATGCAAAGGGAAACCTAATGCTAATCCTACTCCAAGCTTAATCGGAAATTAAGTTGGACTAGGTAGCTCTAAGGGAGTGAATTCAAGACTTAAACAAGTCTTGAGATTCAAGGGAAGAGAAGGAGTGAAAGAGATGAAGAAGAAAAGAAGCGAAAAAACGAAAACAGCAGCTACCACAGTGTACCTGCACCAATACAGCAGTAAAAAGCAGCACACAAGCAAGACAGCTTATAACAGCACATAATTTAGCACAAGAAAGGGTGCAAAAGGCCAAACAGCAGCACATATAACAGTACATATGCACACAAACAGCAGTAGAAACCGGGCAGCACGTGATACATTAATGATTCACTCATGGAAAAGAAAACATGCATCAAGCATTACGCATTCTGATCATGATCACAAACACGTCACATCATGTTGAATGAATTTGAAAACATCATGGAAAAATGCACGTCATGAAAGGATGCACATCATTAAGCATGTGAACAAATTGAAACAAGTATGCGTCTCACGGAAGAGAAAAGCAAACAAGCACGTACAACACAATTCCAACAACACACACATTAATTCACAATTATCATGCTCAAGGAGTATGTGCTATGTGTTCATGGCATCAAGAATGCAACATTGTAAACATGTTCATGAACGATTAAAATACAAGAGACGCGTGTCAGAAAATTGTGCACATACAATGGTGTGAGGTTCAACAGCATCAAAACAGTCCTTAGATGAGTATCATATCAATCCATGAAGATTAGAAGTGAAACGGGATCGAAACATGCTAAAAAATGCACAAAAAACACACTCTGCAGCAGTGTTAATAGATTAACCAATTACAGTACAATTAGGTTAATCGATTAACAGCCCCAAAATAGCACAATTTACACTAGTTAATCTATTAACCTAATTGCACTGCAATTGGTTAATCGATTAACCCTGTACCAGCAACAGAAAATCAGTTTGGAAAATCACTTTTAACAGCAAAATCACTTATGCGATCACTCCAAATGATCATCCAATCAATTAATCACGAAATTCACATCAAATATCAGTAATCAAACATCAATTAAATCAACAATCATCAACATCAAGAAACAAATTCAAGCAAAATGGATCCAAATAAAAAATACCAAAGATCTACATTGAATAAGTTGAAATAAGCTAAAACAAGTATAGATATAAGGAAAACCAACCTACAAAGCTGAGATTTGCTTTGGTGAATGTTGAAAACAAAAATTGATGAATCAAAGCAAGAAATCCAGAGATCTATGAAGCTTTATCAAGAACAATTGAAGATCCAACTAAGAACACTTCAAATAAGCAAAAGCTCCTCCAAAAGTGATTCCAATAGCTTAATCCAAGATCCAAACCAGTAGCTACTGTAGAATTGAACCAAGAATGAGGATGTGAGGGAGGTTTAGCTCAAGAATTCACAAATTCCAATGAAGAATTTGTGAGTCTATGAATATGGAGCTTTGAGTGTGGTTGAAGATGAAGTTGGAGAATGAAAAAGTAAGAGAGAATTGAGAGCAAATTCTGAAAAATGAGAGTGAAAAATGATCTAGGTCCTAGAGGTTTGGAATGAATTTGTTTAAATAACCCCTAGGTTAGGAGTTAAGTTTTGGTTGGGAGTGAGGTTAAGTGAGTGGAAATTGGGATGAAAGGTGAATTAGGAAAGGAAATGTGGAATTGGAGTGGAAAGTATTCGAATTTTTGAATGGAAAATCAATTCTCTAGATCCTTCTACTGATGTGTAGAATTAAAATGGTGGTTAAAAATTGAATAAAAAGATGCAGCGCTGAAAAATGAAGTATTTGGGCAAAATTCACAATGGTTAATCGATTAACATAAGTGAACAGGCTTAGGTTAATCGATTAACACATTCAAATTTTCAAATTTTTGCGCCAAAAGGAGGGAAACTTGGAGAACTGCCTGATTCCACCTGTTCTGAGCCACAATAGAACTCTGAAACTTGCCATTTGATATTACCATTGGAATACACTTGAAATATGCTGTGAAATGTTTTTTCGCACTCGGATTAAACTGCTGATAACAACTGTCTGGTGCTGAGTAACTGGTCAAAATTGACTGCCGGAGTTTCTGATCATCAAGTCATTTAATGAGCAAAATAAATGCTCAAAAAGACTTGGAAAGATATTTGCTTGGCCTTGAACACTGTTAAAAAATCATACTGGAACTGATGACGTCGTGAGCTGCTAGAGAATACCTTGATCCCATGCCAAAAAGAAATATGCAAATGCAAAAATGACAATGCAAATGAAATGAAGCATAAGCCAAAAGGAGTAGAAACACTAGGGCAAATTTTGAGGTGTTACAGCTGCCCCTATTTAATCAACTTGGATCCGAAGGTATAATAGAAATAACTTTTAGACATTCAAGGATAGACGGAGATTGAATACCAAAAGAACCCTGAAATTTGCAAACCGTGGGGATAATGAAATGGAGTGTCTGCCAGCTGAAGGCGGGCTACCCAACAAAATAATACGAGGACGTCCAAAGACAAACTCAAAAAGGAAGACTGATCGAAGGCACTCTATCCAACATCATAAAACGAGGATGGCCGAAGACGAACTCGAAAAGGAAGATCAAGCCGAATGTGGACCTCGCCTTGATAAAGTGAAACAAACTCTTTTGAGTTATGCCATCTCTTCTAAGAAAGAGAACTGGGTTTCACGAAATAAGTCAGACGAGTACTAGATTTCACAAAAATAGGTCAGACGAGAACTGACTACCAGGCGAGAACTGGATTCACCAAAGAGATGTCAGGCGAGAACTGACTACCAGGCGAGAACTGGGTTTCACAAAATAAGTCAGACGAGAACTGACTACCAGGCGAGAACTGGGTTTCACGAAATAAGTCAGACGAGAACTGACTACCAGGCGAGAACTGGATTTCACAAAAATAGGCCAGACGAGAACTGACTACCAGGTGAGAACTGGATTTACCAAAGAGATGTCAGGCGAGAACTTACTACCAGGCGAGAACTGGGTTTCACGAAATAAGTTAGACGAGAACTGACTACCAGGCGAGAACTGGGTTTCACGAAAATAAGTCAGACGAGAACTAACTACCAGGCGATAACTGGGTTTACAAAAGAGATTGGCCAATCAAAGGCAAACTCCTAGCAAAGGTACGGACGTGAACCGAAAGGGTGAGAGGTAAAATAAACGGACTTACAACCCACAAATAAGATGACTCCACTGGGTAAAGGAGAAGTCTAAATAAAAGGCTCTGTCGGGGAGCACAGGTAGGATGAACACATCCCTCGGCAATCTCACCGAGGATAAACCAAAATCTCCAGAATTATGCCATCTCTGCTGAGAAAGAGAACTGGCAAAGAAAATATCCAGAATTATGCCATCTTTGCTGAGAAAGAGAACTGGCCAACAAAATATCCGAAATTATGCCATCTCTGCTGAGAAAGAGAACTGGCAAATAAAATATCCAGAATTATGCCATCTCTGGTGAGAAAGAGAACTGGCAAAAAAAATATCAAACCTGGCCTATTCTTCAGATGCACATGTTTTAATTTTTCTATGGCGTAATGCTCCATACAAAATGAAAATGCTACGCGTTTGGTAGGATGCCATGTAAGAATGCTTATGCAGTGCAAAAGGGATACTCCAGTAAAATAAATGCTGAAAAACGAAGGTAACTCCACCGGGGATGACAAAATAAATTGTCCTCTGAGTCCAGGACCTCTGGTGAGAAGGATCACATTGAATAACTCCTTTGATCAACAACTTCTGCTGGAGATGAAATCCCAAAAGAACATCCACTCTACTGGGGATTATATATAATTCTTTGAAAAGGAAACTAAGACCTGAATCAGAAGAGTGCCAAATATCACTTGGACTTAAAACCTGATGGGGATGTCAACCATCATTGAACAAACCTGCGAGGATTGCCACCAAACTCTGCTTGGGGAGACACATCACAAGTACTAGACCTGCTGGGGACACCATTGAGCTGAACCCACTATTGGGGAAATGACTTCACCCTTATCCTGCTGTTGCTGGTGAAAACGCGTTTCCTGACTGACCAAGGAGAGTAGACACCAATACTCTGCAGGGAAGACAACATCTTTGTCTCAGGAATATGTTCCACAACACACCTGTGGTAACAAAACAACATCCATCCTAAAGAAATCCACTTTAGATGCTGGCTGGGGAACAATATTTTGTACTCTGACTGGGGAGAGTGATAGTCTGATGAGGATGATGAAATTTCCATGCTGAGGAGAATAACTCTACTGGGGAGAAACGTTTTTACCCTGCTGGGGATTAGGGCATGTCGTTGCTGACGGAAATACACTTCCTGGCCTGCTGAGGAAAGTGAGTACCAGGCTCTGTCGGGAAAATAAAATATTTTCAAAGACATCCAACACATCTCCTGCTGGAGATACAACCGCATTCACCTCAGAGCAATCCACTTTAGCTGCTTGCTAGGGAATAATAAGCCAACCATGACTTCGGCTGGGGAACATAATCCTCTGTACTCTTGCTGGGGAGAATAAGCTCTGCTGAGGATGGTGAACTTTTTAGTGCTAGGGATATTAACTCTATTGGGGAGAAACAATCTTGCCACCCCACCTGACCTGCGTTTATGGTCATAAATGGCTCTTTGAACTCCCCATTTGCCCCAGACCACCGGGTCCAAAGGAAGAAATCATCTCAAGAGGATTTTATAGAAGACCGGGCCTTCACACTGCCCCAGGGTCTTCAAACTCTTGGAGAGATTTATCAGATCTCGACGCAACTGCCTCAGACTTCATAATCCATGAAGTATATTACCTCGAAAGGAATTGTAATGACTTAAAAATACTCTGCCCAAATATTCTGAACTTTGAAGAGGTGCTTTCAGTTAACCATTTTCAGGAGTGGACAACTTCTCACACTCTAGAGGTGGCCTACCCCGAGTCTTGAAGAAACTTTACCCCTGACTGATCTTACAGAGATTTTCCAAATCGATCTGATTGCCCCATATTGGCCACTTTAGGGAGAGTTTTCAATGTGATTGCTCCAAATTGGCTGTATCTTATCACCATTTATCGGGAACCTCTAGGTTGCGCACAGTCTCTTAGCCACATACCCCTTGACATGACTGTCCTTCAGAGTTTTCACCATCTCAACTTGGCGTGATCGAGCTTCTCAACTGACGTTCATCATGTAAGCTTCTTTGATATCAAACACATGCAAGCAGAAAATGTTTAATATGAGAATGACAATTCTAATGCAACACCCGTGTTAACCTTGAAGTTTTATTGAAAATGCGTCGCCAAGCCCTGTGAACGAATCACTAGCTGGGATGCGACATTGATTTTTGAATGGAAAACAATACGCACATGCAATACCAACAAAATTTTTATTAGCATAACTCATAGGAGTCAGGAACGCTATCTCGCTGAAGTGCACTTTCAGAATAAACCCTGTTTCAATTAGGACTTTTGAGGGTTGTATCATGGCCTGATTCACGGTTTTGAGAAAAAGGATTTATGGCTCAAAGTTTATTTGTGCCCACCCATTCTTCGTGATGTTCTCCAATCGTACGTTCAGCTAATTTTGCGCAAGCGCTCATCTCTATAAAGGTTTTATGACCTTTAAAGAACCCATGCACTGATGGTTTGAGACCTGATGAGGTTTCAGAGCAACAGTCACCCCTTTTTGTCTTTTGTTCGTAGTCCCACGACTTTGTTCTTGAGGATTTTTCTTTGTAATCCTTTTCGCTTTTCGCTTTTCCTTCTTTTGCTTTTTGATCCCAAATTTTTGCCTGGACCGACTCTTTTTTTGAATTTTTCGATTTTGAAGTCTAGCGGGATGCCCTAACTTTTGCCTAGGTCTCTTGTTTTCAAGTTTTCGACTTAGCGGGCTTTTTTTTAACAAATCGTGTGACATTGGATTGTCTGACTTATTTGAAAGGGTTGTGACTGCCTCACTCTTTGATTGATGATGGATAACCATTGTGGTTTCGCATCTCTTGACCTCCTGATACATGAGGAAAGAAAGGTAATGGATCCTCAGATGCACACTCCTTTTGAAATTTGAACGCTCGGTCAAATTAACTGACACCTACCCTGCCCCAGGTTAAGGTTGAGGATTTTTTCGTCTTCAGAAAGAAACTCCTACTCCAAGGCTCAAAGGGGTTAACGAGGGTCAATCTCCCTTATATCTCCAGTGTTTAGGGATTTGAAACAATGCCTGTACATCCTCAACAGGGTTTTATCCAAAAGCACACGACCAAAGATTTTGCGTTTTTCACTTCATCATCCTCCCTCAAGAGTTTTAGACAAGAAAGGTTGGTATTGCAGTGCATATAAACATGATATGAGTGCATAAAAGTAAATTACTTCAAGAACAACACATTCATTGCATTAAAATCATCATTCAAAACACAAACAAGTTTTTACATGCAGACAGTGTTTAAACAAACAAATGAAAGCTACATATGAAAATGCAGTAAAGGAAGCTGATGACTGCCATTGTTGAGGAGACTTGACTCCGTCTGGACTTATTGCTTTAGGAGGTGACCCTTGAAGTCTTCAAATAGATGGGAAGTCGACATGCACAACCAAGTCTCATTCTGGAAAGGATATATACCCTTTGTCAATCAATTGCTGCACTTTGGCCTGGAAGGCTTTGCAATCTTCAGTTGAGTGCCCCATAGATCCTCCATGATATCCACATTGCACATGGGGATTGTACCCCGAAGGGTATGGTTCTGGAACAGGCTTCAAAGTCTTAGGCTCCGCCAATGAGTTTTGAACCAGGTGTGGCAAGAGTTGACTGTACGACATGGGAACTAGATGAAGAGGAGCATTCCTTCTTTCCAGGTTGCTGCTAGACCTATGCGGATTCTGACGCCTATAGTTCTGTTGTTGAGGAGCATAAGGTTGTTGGTACTGAACGACATTAGTCCCTCCTTCTTCTCCCCTGTAACGTTTCTTTTCATTTTCAGAAGAATCGGGAGCAACTTGAATCTTTCCCATTTTGATACCGCTTTCGACCATTTCTCCAACTAAGATCAAGTCGGCAAATTTTCCTGACATGCAAGGTAACAGTTTATCATAATAACGTCCTGGCAAAGTATCCATAACCAGGTTCAACATCTCCTTCTCCAACAAGGGTGGTTGCACCCTTGCCTCTAGTTCACACCATCTCTGCGCGTATTCCTTAAAGCTTTCGTTATTCTTCTGAGACAAATTCTGTAGCTGGGTCCTATTGGGAGCCATATCAGTGTTATATTGGTAGTGCTTGATAAAGGCCTCGACCAACTCTCTCTAATTATGGACATGGCATCTCTCTAATTTCATATACCATTCCAAGGACGCCCCAGACAGGCTGTCTTGGAAGAAATGCATCAGCAATTTCTCATCTTTAGAATACGTAGCCATCTTTCGCGCATATGCCCTGACATGCATCTTGGGACAAGTGGTACCATTGTATTTCTCAAAAGTGGGCACCTGAAATTTATGCGGAATTACAACACCGGGAACCAGCCCCAAATCCTCTAGATTCATACCCACCGAATTTTGATTCACAACACCCCTTAATTATTCTTCAATCAGTCTGAACCTTTGATCATTGTCCACCTGAGGAATAGCATCAACACCTTGCATAAAAAAATGTCATCCTGTTGGTCATCATAACGACGGCCATGAATAATGCAAACACTATTTCCTCCTCCGACAACAAAGGGAATCACCACCTGCTCTCCTCCGCCCGGAGGTATCACAACACTAGGAATAGGGATCTCTACGCTCGCAGGACCTCCCTGAGCACCGTTACCAGCGACTCCTCCGCCCGGAGGAGCGACGCCATTATGGACTCCGCCATGAAGAATCCCGTCTTCATCCACTCTTGCCACTAGGGGTTGGACCAGAGTCCTCAGTTGCTCTTGCCCTTGGGCAACACCTTGCATCAATTCCATGAACTGGGCCATGCAAGCCTGCATAGCGGCCATCTCAGCTTACATATGTTCCATAGCTCTCTTTAGATTTTCTCAAGTAGGATATAGCTGAAAAAACTAAGTCGAATATGCAAACATGAAGAAAACCCGATCGGGATCAAAAGACCAACCTCAAACACCTACCATGCATATGAGTATGGAAATGCAATGCAAATGCTATGTTCGAATATTTCCAAGGAATCACTCTGCTTTGATTCAAGTTTATTTTTCACAGAAGAACCACAAGAAATGGATGGGAATGCTCAACTGCGAGTCTCAGAGTTAATATCCCTTGGAAATACAAGAACATGTATGCGAAAATGATGATGCAGATGCAACAGGCATGAGATCAAGGCTTCCATAAAGCTCTATACTGTTGTGCCGCTGAATGGATGAGTTCAAAGGTCTGCTCTGAAGAGAATACCGGAATACCAGAATATTTGAATAACTAGAATACCAGAACATCGGACCACTGAGATAACCAAAAAACCAGGTAAATAACTATACAATGACGAGAAATCCAGAAAATCGGGTAGGTTGAAGGTTTCAGTTACCTGCAGGCCTGCAAACACCCATCCCCTCTTATATGTGGGTTCTAAAAAACCGAGGATCCTCAATATCACGGGCTCTCAGGACGAGAAATGATGGTACGTTCACCATTACTGGTTTGGCATCATCATCAGTCGAGGAGGCCTCAACTGATTCCCCTAAAAAATAAGGTCATCCTATGCAAGTTCCCAGCATTGGGTCCTCGGATTGACAAGTGTGATGGGTTTTCCATTTCTGGTCTGCCATTATCACATGTCGGGGGAGAGGCATTGCTGACTCCTCGGAGAAACAGTCGCCAGAGTCGAAAACTCTCTAGATCAACATTCTGAAATGCGCAAGATACGCACGTCAGAATATCTCCCAAGATAGCCTCGTCTAGATGTGAATTTCATGAACACCAAACGCACCAAGACGGTGCGTAGGTCCCACTACTTTCCACTCTAGTCCTAAGTGTATGCTCAAGCCTATGTATTGGGCTTATCTCTCAAAGAATCCCAACCTGCCAAATAGAAAACCAGCACAGCACAGTACAGTCCAACACAATAATGAAATACAAATGCAATAAATGCGGTAAAAATAGGAAAACAATAATACACAGTAATATAGAGCAAAATAAAGCACAACAGTAAACACCCATTGAAAACAAACAAACAAGCGCTAGGATTGAATCGCAAAAGGGGATGGACCAGCAAGAGGTCAACCTATCCCCAGCAGAGTCGCCAGCTGTCGCTCCCGAGGATTTTCATCCATGGTACAAACGCGAAAGTGGCGCGGAAAATAGAGTCGCCAACAATGTGTATTTATCACAAGAGAGGGAAATGAAACACTGCGTAAACCTGAGGGAAGGAAAAGAACATGGTCTCGCGACCAAGAGAAACGGGTAAGGGAGTCGGTTACGCGAAGGGAAGGTATTAGCACCCCACACGTCCATCGTACTCGATGGGATCCACGCCTGCTGTCTCGATCAAAGGGTGTCGTCATCTGGAGCTTCGCTGCTACAAGAAATGAGAAGGAACGGGAACAGAAAGGAACGAAGAAACGAAGAAGAAAAGAAAAAGAAGCGACTCGATAGGACATCGCCCGTCCTATGCCTACGTATTCCCTCGTGCAATGGGAAAGTCAGAGTCAACGTAGTTCGGACGCGAACTAAGGGGGGGAGGTTGCTCGCCAAGACATCGTTGTCTTGTGCCTACGTATCCTCAATCGGACTAGAGAGAGGAAATCAGAGCAGTCGTAGTTTGACCTAACGAGGTCGGTTAGTATTTTTTATGAGCTACGTTAGATTCGGGTCTGGTAGTTAGGGTCGATGCCTGTTTGCGACGAGACGGAAGTAACATGCCCTTTTCCAAAACTGATCTGAGCTGAATGATCCCGAAGGATGAAAATGTTGGAATTTGTTTTTGTGTTTTTTAGACAGAAGTGGATTGAATTTAGTTCATAACTTGCATTGCACCGAAGTGTATGATATAGGAACGAATGCTTAGCAAATTGTTCCAAAATGGAACGTCCATTAAACACCCTAGAAAAATGAGAGGAAACCCCTCATTCCTCACATCCCACATGCGAGGCTCATGCGCAATACACATTAACTTTATTAAGTGTTTTAGAAGTGTTAAGAGATGAGAAGAGAGGACTCAAGGAAAAAGAAAACACTAAGGGGAATTCTATCCTAATGTTGTTATGCAAAAGGTGGCCCTAAGGTTGAGTTTGAAAGGGAAACTTCTACCTAAGTTAGCATGCAAAAGGAAACCTAATGCTAATCCTACTCCAAGTTTAATCGAAAATTAAGTTGAACTAGGTAGCTCTAAGGGAGTGAATCCAAGACTTAAACAAGTCTTGAGATTCAAGGGAAGAGAAGGAGTGAAAGAGATGAAGAAGAAAAGAAGCGAAAAAACAAAAATAGCAGCAACCACAGCGCACCTGCACCAATACAACAGTAAAAAGCAGCACACAAGCAAGACAGCTTATAACAGCACACAATTCAGCACAAGAAGGGGTGCAAAAGGCTAAACATCAGCACATATAACAGCACATATGCACACAAATAGCAGTAGAAACAGGGCAGCACATGATACATTAATGATTCACTCATGGAAAAGCAAATATGCATCAAGCATTACACATTCTAATAATGATCACAAACACGTCACATCATGTTGAATGAATTTGAAAACATAATGGAAAAATGCACGTCATGAAAGGATGCGTATCATTAAGCATGTGAACAAATTGAAACAAGTATGCATCTCACGGAAGAGAAAAGCAAACAAGCACGTACAGCACAATTCCAGCAACACACACAGTAATTCACAATTATCATGCTCAAGGAGTATGTGCTATGTGTTCATGGCATCAAGAATGCAACAATGTAAACATGTTCATGAACGATTAAAATACAAGAGCCGCATGTCGGAAAATTGTGCACATACAATGGTGTGAGGTACAATAACATCAAAACAGTCCTTAGATGAGTATCATATCAATCCATGAAGATTAAAAGTGAAACGGGATCGAAACATGCTAAAAAATGCACAAAAAACACACTCTGCAGTAGTGTTAATCGATTAACCAATTGCAGTGCAATTAGGTTAATCGATTAACAGCCCCAAAACAGCACAATTTACACCAGTTAATCTATTAACCTAATTGCACTGCAATTGGTTAATCGATTAACCCTGTACCAGCAACAGAAAATTAGTTTGGAAAATCACTTTTAACAGCAAAATCACTTATGCAATCACTCCAAATGATCATGCAATCAATTAATCACGAAATTCACATCAAATATCAGTAATCAAACATCAATTAAATCAACAATCATCAACATCAAGAATCAAATTCAAGTAAAATGGATCCAAATCAAATATCACCAAAGATCTACATTGAATAAGTTATAAATAAGCTAAAATAAGTATAGATCTAAGGAAAACCAACCTACAAAGCTGAGATTTGCTTTGGTGATTGTTGAAAACGAAAATTGATGAATCAAAGCAAGAAATCCAGAGATCTATGAAGCTTTATCAAGAACAATTGAATATCCAACCAAGAACACTTCAAATAAGCAAAAGCTCCTCCAAAAGTGATTCCAATAGCTTAATCCAAGATCCAAACCAGTCACTACTGCAGAATTGAACCATGAATGAGGATGTGAGGGAGGTTTAGCTGAAGAATTCAGAAATTCCAATTAAGAATTTGTGAATCTATGAATATGGAGCTTTGAGTGTGGTAGAAGATGAAGTTGGAGAATGAAAAAGTGAGAGAGAATTGAGAGAAAATTCTAAAAAATGAGAGTGAAAAATGATCTAGGTCCTAGAGGTTTGGAATGAATTGGTTTAAATAACCCCTAGGTTAGGATTTAAGTTTGGGTTGGGAGTGAGGTTAAGTGAGTGGAAATTGGGATGAAATGTGAATTAGGAAAGGAAATGTGGAATTGGAGTGGAAAGAATTTGAATTTTTGAATGGAAAATCAACTCTCTAGATCCTTCTACAGATATGTAGAATTAAAATGGTGGTTAAATATTGAATAAAAAGATGCAGCGCTGAAAAATGAAGTATTTGGGCAAAATTCACAATGGTTTATTAATTAACATAAGTGAGTTGGCTTAGGTTAATCGATTAACACATTCAAATTTTCAAATTTTTGCGCCAAAAGGAGGGAAACTTGGAGAACTGCCTGATTCCACCTGTTTTGAGCCACAATAGAACTCTAAAACTTGCCATTTGATATTACCACTGGAATACACTTGAAATATGCTGTGAAATGTTTTTTTGCACTCGGATTAAACTGTTGATAACAACTGTCTGGTGCTGAATAACTGGTCAAAAATTGACTGCTGAAGTTTCTGATCATCAAGTCATTTAATGAGCAAAATAAATGCTCAAAAAGACTTGGAAAGATATCTGCTTGGCCTTGAACACTGTTAAAAAATCATACTGGAACTGATGACGCCGTGAGCTGCTAGAGAATACCTTGATCCCATGCCCAAAAGAAATATGCAAATGCAAAAATGACAATGCAAAAATGACAATGCAAATGAAATGAAGCATAACCCAAAATGGGTAGAAACACTAGGGCAAATTTTGAGGTGTTACAATGAGAAACATTTCTTAAAGCTTCAAGTCTTCAATTTATAGAACATGAGAGAATAGATCTGTTGAGGGGTATTCTTGGAAACATATTCCAACATCAATATCCCAACGTTCACATGAAGGAATGATCAACATCACTATATAAAAAGTTGCTCCTGTGCCACCTTCTAGAGGTAGAGGATACAGAGTTTTAATACTATTATATTCAGCTTAAAACCATTATGGTCTTCAGTCTTTTAGTATCTTCAGAGGCTTCAAATATTTATTTGATGAAGTGTGTTGTATAAGATTCATTCTTTGTGTAGTCTTCAGAACCTCAGTCTTTAGAATTCCAAGATCTTTGTTCAGCAGAATCTATCTTGAGAATATTCAGCACTCGTTCTTTTAGAGGAATAATCTTCAGAGTCTTCAGAACCTTATCTTCAGAGTCTTCAGATTTCATTTAGCATTCCTTTGTCTTCAGAGTCTTCTGCACTTCATCTAATCGCAATCTTGTCTTCAGAAACTCTTCAGAACTTAATCTTCGCAAAATGTGTCTTCAAAATCTTCATAGCTTGTTCACACGAACCACGTCTTCAGAATCTTCAGAACTTGTACCATTAGAAGCGCATCTTCATTAGAAAGTCTTGTAGACCTTTCTCATAAAGTCTTAATTAGAATGTTCAGAACTAACGTTCATTAGAACCGTTGTCTTAGAAACATTCATGAATCTTGACTTTACTTTGTACACACATATATGTTTTCTTCCAGAGTGTTGTTAATGGAGTCTGATGACGTCACACGCTTTCTTATCAAGGTCAGAATCATATTGACAACAACCACACACTAGAGAGAAATCATATCATACAGAATTATTCTCTTAGATTATATGTGCATGATGTAGAACCAAATCTTGTTCTTACAATGATGTCATAACAGTCCAAAGGTTTCTGACGTCAAATATGAAACTTCAAAAACAATCTTTTACACAAATGAATACTGTTGAAGTGTTCTTCAATTTTCCAAAAATACATTAACACAATAGCTATGTCCTTAGGATTCACTGGTTGATCCTACAAGTAAACCAAATTTTTAGAAGACCAGCGGTTGTTTACCAATTTTCACGGTAAACAATTTCACCCAAACTATATGCGTAGACTATTTAATTCAACTATAAGTATACGATGTGTCTTTTTTCTTATATTTCTTATTAGATCCCACTGAGTAATAAAAATTACAAATTTATGTTTTTTTAAAGGAAATATATTTAAGGAGAAAAAAATACCATGAGTATTATGCTAGAGTTAAGAAACAAGAACCACCATCAATACAATATCATCCTCCAAAAGAATTAGAAAATATCACAACATTAAATAATCGATAAAAAACTTTTGAACCGCTGTTGAATCAAATAGATAATTATATTCTCAAGCTAAATAGAAAATGTTCATGAATAAACTTGCGACCTATCTATATTCTCAAGAAAGAAATATGCTCTTATCTTCCTTATCCTCTTTATTTATTAGCTTAATATTAAAAATAAAGTCATTATGTGTTTTTTAAGTAGTCAACACCACTTAATGGCAAATCATGATAAGGTAACTTATAACCCTTGGGAAGTAAAAAAGACTCAAAAAGTGAGGTAGTATTTCTCGGCAAGACAACAAACCTCCCAAGCCACCAAAAAATTATATACCATAAATTTTTCACAGTAGTAATTTGTCCATACTTTATCCAGGAGGAGCATCTATATCTGGTTATTTTTCTATTTGTCTTATCACTTTCTTCTTTCATTTAATTTTGATTTGTTAAGCCTTCTTTATGATTGCACTTCTCTGAATCAAGCTTGAAATGATTCATTTTTAACATGCATAAAACTTTGATTAGATTTGATCTTGATCATGATGTTTTTTTATCAATTGCATAAATAAGTGATATGAAGACATTTTATGCTTTTGACTTGAGGTTAGTTCAAAGTATAATCTCAAAGTGACTTTAAAATCATGAAAATTTGATATTTTACATGTTTCTGATCTGTTCCCACTGTGTAATAAAAAAAATACAAATTTATGTTTTTTTAAAGAAATGTATTTAAAGAGCACAAAAAAGAGATACCACGAGATTTACAAATCAACATTCACGGGAAACGCCTATTATCTCAACTCAAATAGTTTGTGGACGAAGCAATGTTTTATGTCGTCTCAAGACACAATATCTCACGTTTAGAAAACAATTTGAAAGGTCGCACGACGCCGAGAAAAAAAGAGTTTGATGTGTTGAGGTATTTTGAATTGATGAGAGAGTTTGGATGATCGAGAACTACATCTCGCGTCCTCCTTCTCTAGAGACGTTGACTACACCCTGCTCATTTTTCATCTTTATTAATGAAAAGTGTTTAAATATTCTTAGGTATTTTGAGGTTTTGATTGAGAAAAGGCACTCGTTGTTGATCGAGGTTTATTCATGATTATTAATGAGTTTGAAGTGATTGGAAGGGAAAGGTTGATGGCGATACGTGAAACAATAGACTTACAACTTGGGTAATGGAATGAAGTTGAATGGATGATCAATTGGTGTTGACCAATGTTTTTGAAAATGAAACTTGGTGTTGACCAAGTTCTTTGATTTTTTTTTTTAAAGATTGATTTTATATATTTTTGTTTTTTAGTTAATTAATTAATTTCTACCTTAACATGAACAACACAAAAAAAAAATTACACACAAGGGTGAAGGATACAAAATGATACAAAATGCAATTAAGATAAAAATATAATATTAAACAAATCATACAAAATGATAAATAAAAATAAAATAACCATAAACAAGAACATAAGGATAAAGTCACATTATAAATTTAAAAGACACTACTAACGTATTTTTTGGCTTTTAATTTTAAAGAAAAATTAAAATGTTTTTTTAGGATTTTTAGAACTATCAAGAAGATAAACATATTTTGGGATTTTAAGAAATATTTTTAAAAATTACACATTTTTGGGATTTTAAGAAATTTTTTTTAATTTTTTTTATATACTAATATTATTAATACTATTATTTCTATTATTCCTAGTCCTAGTACAAATTTTTATAACCTGATTTTAAAAAAATAAAAAACCTAAGCTTTTGTTTATAATAATTATGATGAAAGACAATCAATAAAAGAAAAATAAAAGGAAAAACTAAAAGCAAAACTTAAAAAAAAGCATGGAAAGCAATGAAAACAGAAAATGGGTTAGGATAATGATGCCCAAGGCGGAAAGGGTTGGACGCGGGTCAGGAGGTCTGAAATGGACCTCAACCGACCAGGTTCATTTCACAAGCCAAACAACACTTTAAGAAAACCTAAGAACCAATCGATCAACATTTTCAACGTGAAAACCTTTCCTCTGAACAACGCACGACCATGAAGAAAAAATAACACCAAATCGAACGTTCATCTTTTTTTTTTCTCTCACGCGAAATTCTCGGTCATTCATCTCTCTCGTTTTCATGAATTAGTACATAAATAATAAAAGGGTGGCTCGGTTAGCATGGATGAAGAAAGATAAGCTTACCCTACAGATTCGAAAATGATGGTGAAGATGCAGCGACGGGCTTTATGGTGGAAGATGGTGTATTAGACTCACGTTTAGGTTTGATTTGTTCACACCATCTTGTGTTTCAAATGTTTTGAATGAATTTTTGTGGCTACTATTTTTTCGGTTTCACTGGTATATGATTGTTGTTTTTTTTCTTGTTTGCATTGTATTGAGCATAAATTTCTTGGTGATTCTTTTTTCTCTCCCTTTTCTGTTCTTCTTGCTAACGAATTTATAGTATGGAGAACTAGGGTTTGCCTAAAGGAATACTGATGGAATGGGAATGATGCAGAGGAATCAGCTTTTGGTTAAAATGTTGTGCATGTTTTTGCTATTTTTGTCAAATATACATTACTATTGTGTTGCTGGATATAGGATAGTGCAGGGCTGTTTTATCTTACTGATG
Organism: Lathyrus tuberosus; assembly: GCA_022829125.1. Lineage (NCBI taxonomy): Eukaryota > Viridiplantae > Streptophyta > Magnoliopsida > Fabales > Fabaceae > Lathyrus > Lathyrus tuberosus. The sequence goes on along the minus strand of JALAZF010000308.1, from coordinate 430,271 downwards.
TTTAATTTAAAAATTAGTAAACAACCGCTGATCTTCCAAATCAATAAGGAATTTGGTTACTTGCAGGATCGACCATACTAAATCCTAGGACATGTGCTACTAATTGCAATAAAGTTTGGAAGAATGACGAATACTTCGACAACATTTATGGTTGACAACTTTGAAGAATTTTAAAGAAAGTAAATCGAAGAATCTTAATCAAAAAGCAAGTAAATGTATAAAAAATAACTTGGGCAATAAAGAAAATAAACTTGAATTAAAATATAAAAGTATGGTGTTTACATCAAATGTACATTTTCTCAACACACTCTTTTCTCTGCACACCAGTACTTTGAGTAATTTAAAGATTTTGTACAACTTTGAACACACACAATCCTATCACTAATACAAGTGGCTCTCGGCATGTCTTCGATTCTTCAGCATACTCCACGTGTCTTCGTTAAAAAATTGGATAAGGACAATATCCCTCCTTGATTCAAATTCAAAAACCAAGTCGAAAACATCATCTGTAACACTCCGTCGAAACAATAATTCAATACTTAGAAAATTTTCCTAGGTCCACCTTGTCATTCTTCCTTTCGTAAAGAATAATTTCGACTGAGCATCCATCATCAAACTTTCCTAGTCGAAATGCATCATAACTTAGCGATAGAGTTCTTTTTCTTTATTTGTTACGTGAATCAAACCAGGCGTCGAAATTAAGAGCCAACAAATTGCCCCCCAAAAATATCCTTTTCGACATCTACTGGAGAAAAGGATATTTTTTTTATAAGCATGATTCGACGCCATGTACAATTCGTCATTGTGAACTGTTCACATGACTCAACAAAACTGTGACGTCAGGGTTATCATGACACTTTTCTGAAATGTCTCTTCACTCTCATGCCTGAACCTTTTTAATCATCACGTTTCTAGCCCCTAGGAGATCATGGGTCAGAAACTTAATTGCCACCATCTAATCGCATCACCTCCATGCAATGTGTTTCCCACGATCTTGTCACCATTAATGAGGTACAATGATCGTGCGCAGCAACCGTTCTCCTCAATTCACTTATAAAAGGGAAAAATTACCATTTTCACTTTTCCTTTCACTTCCTGATTTTATGAAACTGTATCATCTTCCACACATCTTCTTTCTCCAAGCTTTCTTCACATATCCACTGCAACAATGGCTTCCACTCAAGCAACCTCTAAGGAAACCAATAAGAAAGCACATGATTTAAGAAGTCCAATGAGCTTGCTCTAGTTCATAAAGGGTTAGGTCCAAGGGTGGTTGGGAACCAGCAATATGTTCCAGAACCTCCAAATGAAGAAGAGAAACGCCGTATATATCAATCCCATGTATTGATTCCTATTCTTATATCTGGTAAGACTTATTCCATGCTAGGTCCTTTGCCTGATTTAAATGTTGGCCCTGTTAAAATTAGGGAATTTTTTTAGCCTACCATCGCTATAAACCCATAGCAAATGGTGTAAGACCTAGGACTGATCAGGAAATTATGATTGATGAAAAATTCAAGTTAGATGGCCAAGGTTCACCTTCGACTGTAGCCTTTAGGGACCCTATAAACTTAGAATTTATGAATACTAGTTCTAGGGTTTTTAGATCCTGCCCTTTGTCGAAAGATCCTTTTGAATATCTAGCTTGGCTAGCAAAAATAGAAAATGCCAAATCCCAAGTTTTGAAGAAAATGGGCATTTATGACCTTATCCAATTGTTGAAAGTAGGACCCGGTTATTGTCCTTCGATGCTCATCGCTTCCCTTTACTTATGGGACAATAACTATAACAATTTCCATCTCCCTTGTGGAATAGTCACCCCAACTTTGTTCGACATTGCTGCCATCACTGGCTTGAAACCGACTTGAGTAGATTATGACCCCAACATTTTAGCTGACGACTCGATAGGCTTCGATACCAGTAAAGTAACCTTCACCACCTACATCGCTTACTACCACGACAAGGAAACCAAAGAAGTTTCAGACCAAGAGCACGTCGCCTTTTTGGCTCTCTGGCTCTCACACTGTATCTTTTATTCGAGATCTCTTCAAGTGGCAAAGAGGTATTTGACCATGGCGAACCAATTGCACGCTGGTCATGACCTTTGCCTTAGCGAGATGATCTTCGCAAACTTGTATGAATCCCTTGGCGAAGGCGTCACGATGTTGAAAACGATCAAGGCGAAAGGAAGCTTGCTCTTTTCTGGACCTTTCTGGTTACTCCAACTATGGTTGAATGCCACCTTCGAAGCATCACTTCCTGGTCGAAATCCTGTGAACGAAGCCTCTTTCAAGGATAGAAGAGTCGAAGGAACACGAATTTCATTGTTGACTCCTAATGATGAGGGAATGAGTCTTCAACAGACCTTTACCAGTTATGTAATGATGTTCGCAAAGCGCTACAACTTTTCCCCTTCCATGGTCCCTTTTGCTAATAGGAAAGTAGGCCCTGCATGGTTTACCAGACGATTTCCTTCTGAGTCGAAAGAACAGGAAGGAGAATCTATCGATATCTGGGAGTCTTTCCTTACACCACGATTATTAGTCTCAAGACTTAGCCCTTCCAAGCTTCGAATCTCGCTCATCAACTACCAACCAAATTTTGTCTTTCGACAGTTTGTTTTGATTCAGATTATACCCAGGCCTCTCTTTCAAATAAAAGGCTCACTTATTCATTACAACATGGTGCATAACAAAACAGAGTGTGCCAATTTGTTAGCCAAATATTCTAGCATGACAGAATTCAATGTTGCGGCCTTCAAACAAAGCTTCCTTTGCACCAAGGAGTTCGACGATTGGTGGAGAGAGTACTACAACACTAAATTTTTTGATGTAGCCTCGTTCAACATTCAACTAACTCGAGCTTTTGCCCTTGTACAGGACAAAGTGTAGAAAGGTACTGCAAGAAACATTAAGGAGATCTAAGCATTCCAGAAATGCTTTGAAACTGCCTATAGGCTGAATGAGCTTAGTCGAACCATTAGCGAAGCAGCCGTAACTTTAAAAGAAAAATTTACTAAGAAATTAGAGGATTTAAAACTTCCTTCGTACGTTCGACCTGATCAACGCTACGAGGTAGCTTTTAATCTTTATCCTCCAAAATTCCCTCGACTGCCAACTGCTGATTTTGGTGTGGCTTTTAGCCCTCCATTTTCAGACTGGTTCATTTGTGGGAATTTTATGAAAAATATTCGCCATGATTATCAAAAACGCGCTCAGCGAGTGGTTCTGACTAAGTATACCTTGGACAATTTCAAAGGCCACCTTCATATTGCCATAAAACACGTTCGCGTGGAGTCTCTGATATATAAAGGTGTGGAATGGGAGGTTTTTTGACATATCCTCTTTTCCTTTCATCTCTATTTTCCTTTTGCTTATATTAATTGCATTACTTTTCTCTAGCAGCTGTAAGGAATCCAACCAAGAAAGCCACTCCTGCCGAGAAAGAAACCAATAAAGAAGAAGAAGAAGATAACACAAAGAAACCTATACCAAAGGTAAATTTTGCACTTATCATTTCTTCTTTTTTCGGTTATATATATTTCCTTCTCAGATTGTCGTCAAAATATGATATATCTTTTACTATTTGCAGGTAAGTCGGAAACCTCCACTGACACCTAAAAAGAGAAAACAAAAGGATCCTGAGGTTCATCTGATTGAATCTGATAACGGGGATGCCTCGCCAGACCAAACAAAATACCTCAAATAAAAGAAGAAGAAACACATGAAGATCATTGATGTAAGTTTTCGTCCACAACAAAAACCCACCAGAGCCTCTGTAAAGAAACCTCCTACTTTGAAGGTAGTTGAAACTGATGCCACACCTGTTGGCCAAGGACAAACTGACCAAAAACACCCTGATCAGGTTAAGAGTGATAACTCTAGCCCTGGGACTGAGAATCCTGAGGTGCACAAATTTCTTCTTCATTTTGAACTTTTATAATCTCCTTCGATTAACATACTTCTAACCCATTTTATTTCTTTTCTTAGACCGATAAAGATGATCAAGGGCGTCCAATGGTACAATAAATCATTCCGAATACCAGCAGCAAACCTACCTACCATCCAACGAGCCCTTCCATAACTTCCACCAAGGATTCCACAAAAGGGTTCGCTGACAAAGTGAGCCAACTTGCTGATGTTCAAGAGAAAACACTGCCTGTAGCCGCCACTAAGCTTTTACACACCAACGAACCTGGACAACAAACAAGCCCAGCCAGGGAAAAATCTATGGCTTACGTTGCTGACGAAGTTATGGCAGACCAAGATGTCAAAGAAAAATTTGAAGATAAGTCTCCAGTCTTCCAACAAAACAGCGGCGACGAAAAGGGTGAGGAGGATGAAGGAGAGGAGGAAGATGATTTTGAGGACGAAATTATAGTGGAAGACAAACAAAAAGAAAATAAATAAGAAGATCCCTCGAAAACCAACCCTGCTTCGACTGGCACAAACTCTACTAGTCTTTCACATAAAGAACTAGAATAGTTGAAGGTACAAAGGCTGCTGGAGTACTTAAAAACCATGATTTGCTCCAGATACAACTTTGGTGATAAAAGTACCAGTACTTCGACTTCCTAAGGCAACCAATCCATTGGAAAACCTGAGGAAGACTTGCTTCCTCAAATCAAAGAGAGAATTTTCAACGTGGACCTATTCCAACTCTTGGAAAAGGATGCTTTTGCCCATTTTGGGCTTAAGATACTCTTGAAGCAAGTCAATGTCTTGGAGGTTTCTCCTGAAGTTACTGATGTCATCATGGAACTGGGCATATTGATCGACCTTGTTGTTACTGATCTCAACCGTCTTCAAGATTTCTCAAGCATAATCATCAACAAGCCGGAGACCCAGCTGGCTGAATGGGACGCAGCCTTTGAATCTATTACCAAAGTTTCAAACTTGGAAAAGATCTCTGAGCATAATAAAAAGGAAATCGAAAGTTGTGGCGAAAATGTCAATGAATGGGAAAAGCAAATCAAGATTTTGCAAAACAAAATCTCTCAGGCTAAGCAACGTAAAGATGAGCTTCTCCATTCTAACCAAGAAGAGGTGGCCAAAGAACTCAAGGTTGGAATGTATCATGTCGACAGAGCCTAGCAGCTTAGAAAGGAAATCGAAACCCTCTCAACTAACAAAGCTCTCTACGAACGTCGTTTGATGTTTCAAAAATCCAAATATGAGAGGATGAAGAGCTCTTTCCCATTCTGAAATGAATTATTGAATTTTATTTCCTTTTTTTATTGTAATTAGCCCTTTGTGGCATGACTTGTAATGACTTAAGACATTTTGGCAATACTTATCTACCATGTTGGCTTCAACCGTTTTGTATGTGACTATTATTTTGCTATTTTTATCTCTTGGAGTGTAGGTTTATATTTCTTCAAATATTTCCCATTCACTCTCGAGACCCTTTTATCCTCGCTTAATTCTTGGATCTCTATGCACCGTTAGAGAATACTTGAATAACTTGAAAGGGTCCTTCCCATTTAGGGGACCATTTCCCTAAAGTCCTATTTTTTTTATCCATGGGAAGGATCACTTTCCAAACCAAATCTTCAGGAAGAAATGCTTTAACTTTAACATTTTTGTTATAAGACTTCTCTATTCTCTTTTTCTGTCTTTTTAACAATTCCAAGGCTTTTAGTCTTTCTTCGTCTAGATCCACTAATTTCTCCAACATCATATTCCAATATATATCTTGTCATACCCTAAATTTTGACCACCAAGATTTCCCATCATTGTGCAAATCAACACCACAATATGGAAGTACCATCATGCCTCATCAATCTCCTCAAGGATTGTTGAGTATTCACTACAACCAAGAATTAGGGTTTTGAGCCCTCTCAGAGCATTCAGACAAAGGATCAATCAAGAAATGACATGATCTTAAACTTGTCTAGCTTCTCAAACACCCATAAAGGATCAAGAGGTCTCCCACATCAAGAATCAAGCACAAGAGTGCAACATTCCAAGTGGATCAAGCCTCAAGATCGACAGTGTCACCAAATTAGGGGTTTGGTCTACCAAGGCCTCCAGATGAAAATTTTCATTTGGGCATAGGCCAATAATTCAAAACATGACCCAAGATGCTCAAAGGGACCTCATGAACCTAATCATCAAGTCAAAACAACCTCAGGGGAAGCATTCATAAAAAATCAGGAATTAGGGTTTCTTCACCTAATTCACCCCTAAGTTGACTTTTGAGGCAAGGCATAAACCAAGACCTTAATACATGATTTGAGGGCCTCAAATACACCACATTGATCCAAGAAGCTTGATCACAAGTTTCAATTTCATCAGGACCATAATTAGGGTTTTGAAAAAAAAAGTCAACTGTATCTTTGACTTTTGACCAATGCATGTTCTCAAACCTTGGGACATGGTTCAAGACACCCAAAAACACCTAAGGAATCCATCCATTAGGTTTGAATTAGGTCAAGAACTTGATTGCATAGAGGATCACACAGTTTGCAATTCATTTGACAAAAAGTCAACTGTGCCCAAAATCAAGTTTGACTTTTTGAAAATTTTCACAAATATGGTTCCCCTAAGTCAAAAACAATGTTAATGTATGGTGTTGATCATCATTCATCAAGAAAAATCAAGAAAAGTGAGATTTCTTGCAAAAGGGGCATCCATGAGAAACCAAATTTTTCCTAAGTTATGGAACAAAAGTGATTTTATACCAACATTGCAAGGTCATAACTCCTAAACCACAAGGCCTTTTTCTCCCATCCAAAGCTCAAATGAAAGTTCATCTTACATACTTCAAATATGTCAACTACAAGAGATTCCAAAACCTAATGGATTTTGAGTTATGGATTGATCAAAATCACAAAAAGTGGAAATGACCACTTTTTCCAACACTTAGTAAAAATTTTAACAAGTCAGAATTTGTTTCACTTTTTCCAAAATTTGAGGCCATTTTTCACCTTGATCCAAGCTGAACCAGGTCCATTTGTGAACATCAAAGTTAAAGTATGTCATGAAAGCTTTCCAACAAGTACCAGATCATCTTCAAATTCAATTTGAATAGGGAGTTACAACCCTTGGAACATGGCATCAAAGACTGGTTTCTTCTCAAGACAGATTATAGGTCATTTGCTCGAATTAGCTAAATGAGACAATTACAATTCTTGTTATCCATTTGGACACGTCATGGAATAACATCTAAGGGACAATGTCTGATCCATGAGCCTCCAAAGTCCAAGGATCTACATGTAGCTATGTGTCTCCTAAAAAGGCTAAAAATCTCAAAGACTCCAATTTTGTTTCAATGCATTCAATGGATTCACAAGGTGGCAAGCATCAGGACATTGCTAACTGAATTAAGTCAGGCCTTATCTCTGAACCAAAGCAACAATAACCTGTTGCACTGAGCCAAGTCAATGGCTTTAGAAGACTTGGATTCCTTTATGCAACCATTGGCCAAAGACCTGTACCAGTTGCCATTCACTATTTCTTGGAAAACAAACTTGCTCTACTATAAATAGAGCTCTTTTCTGATTAGTTTAAGTACACCAAAGCACCCAAACTGATGCTTTCCTTAACATCACTCTCAAAAAATCAGATTTTTCTTCTATTTCAAGTCACTATCAAATTTTGAAATAGGAAGTGATTCAAACCAAACAAATCATGCCAACACCTCATATACATCATATATGAGTGATCCATGGCCCTAAAACACATTTGGAACATCAGAATCACAAAGTCACTATCCATTTGCTCAAACTTTTGGTATGTTTGCAATTGAGGTGCCATAACAAGTTCTGAGCTGATTCAATCCATTCCAAGTCCTCAAACACATTACTTGAGGTCCATTGGAGTTGTCCAGATCATTACACAACATTTGTATCACCTCCAACCTAGAATTCGATCACCAGTTGCAAGAGGTAAGCCTAAAGCCTTTAAACTCCATATTACATGCATCATAAATGATTTTTTTTAGTTATTATCTTGTTCCTGCATGTATATAGAGTGATAACCCTCAATCAATTGCTATGTATGAATCTTGTATAAAATTTCATGGTGTTCATACTGAAACTAGGGTTCTTGAGTTCATCCTCTGATTTCTCACTCCACACTTAATATAAATGCAATTAATCTATATGGTTGTGATCCTTGTTCAAAAACAAGAAAAATTGGTGTTCGAATCGTGCAAAATCATTGAGTAATCAGAGAGAAAAGTGAGAAAATGCAAATCTGGGCAATACAGAGTCGCGTGTGTTCTTCACTTGTTCTTGGCGCCCTTTTTCAAATTTTAAAATATTTAAATTTTTGATATTTTATTTAATTGATTTCAAAAATTAATTTCTCTCTCATTTTTTATTATTTTTATTGGTTCTTTTTTTTAAAAAGTCACAAAAATGTTAAATTATTTTATTTTACAAAAAAATACAATTTATATTATTTATTTAATATAGTTAGAAATTTTTGTAATTAATTTCATTTTATTTGTTTTTAAACATTTTTAAATGAAATTCTCACTTTGATCTTTTCATTCCAAATGAATTTCAAGCTTTCATGTGATTAAACATGATTTTTCATAATATTTTTCAAAGGTTACAACTTGTTTTTGAATATATTTGATATTTTATATCATTTTTTTATTTAATTTCCTTTGAAAATTATAGCTTTTAAATTCAAAATTAGGGTTTTCTCTAAATTTTGATTTTTCAAACATCACATAAACACTTTTGGGCCTCTAATAGAGTGTAAGACCCATCCCTTGTCACATAAATAAATCTTGGGCTTCAGTCACTGAATAAGTCCCACTGTGTTTTCCGAAACCGCGGCGCGTTCGTCGCCTTTTAAACAAAAAACAATCTGGGCCTCCCATTGGTTGTAAGTCTCATCTTCCTTCTTCTTAAAAATAAACTCTTTTGGGCGTCTAATAGAGTGTAAGTCCTATCCCTTTGTAAATAAACCTTTTTTGGGCCTCAGTCATTGTATAAGTCTCGATACAATTTCAAAAATCTCGGGGCGATCGCCGCTTTTAAAACAATAAACTTTAGGGCCTCCCCTTGTGTTGTAAGTCCCATTTTCCTTCTATTTTAAACACTTTTGGGCCTCTAATAGAGTGTCAGACCTAACCCACCTTTTGTACATAAATAATTTGGGCCTCAGTCATTGCATAAGTCCCGGTACAATTTTTTGAATAACAGAACGATCACTGTTATTCATCTGGGCCTCTCTTTGAGTTGTAAGCCCCATATCTTGTATAAAAATAAACTCTTAGGCCTCTAATAGAGTGTAAGACCCAACCTCTTTTGTAAATACAATAATTTGGGCCTCAGTCATTGTATAAGTCCCTCTATGATTTTTGAAACTGCGACGTGATCGTCGCCTTATCAAAAGAATTCATCTGGGCCTCTTCTTGAGTATAAGCCCCAATCTTATATTTAAAACAACTTTCCTTTTGAATTAGATTAAAAAATTGTTATCAAAACTTCCTTCAATTCTTGAATAACTAACCATACAACTATGTTTATAACATTGGAAGCTTGCTCACCTGTAAGTTCTACCAGCTTTCTTTTACATACTTGTTTATATATTTCATCTGTATATATATATATATATATATATATATATATATATATATATATATGCTTAGAGTTTTCCCCGGCAATTAGGTCAAGGATTAGATTAAGCCAGTGGTCACTCTTTATATATATATATATATACGCTTAGAGTTTTCCTCGGCAATTAGGTCAAGGATTAGATTAAGCCAGTGGTCACTCTTTCAACACAGTCAAAACTAGTTCCCCATAGGAAATTCCAGATACAGTCTTGCCTCCTCTTGGGCTTATAAAATATGGAACAGAGAAAGGTATTATTCCCAGTGAAACTTTTCTCAAGACTGTCACTACTTAGAAATTTGTACAAAAAATTCATTTCCCCAAAGAAGATTGATTCCCGGTGAAACTTCTATTGAATTTCTTCAAACCCTAGAACTGTTCACTAAAGAAAGGATTATTCCCGGTGAAACCTTTCTTGAACTTTTCATAGGTTTGGACCCACAGGCTTCCTAAAAGCATCCCCAACCTCTTCTTAGGCTTTGTACAAGGACCCTCAGGCTTCTTAGAAGTTCTCATCCTCCTCTTGGGCTTAGTACAAGGACCCAAAAACCTCCTACAATATAGGACAAAACTTAGTCATCCTTTGATAGTTCAATCTTCCAGAGAGTCAGAGTTAAAACATCATACCAGTTTAGGGTTGATTCTCATCCCTTAAAACATCAGCCTCCTCTTGGGCATCATACAAAGATCAACCTTCTCACACAGTAGACTTGGACAGTCTTATCTCCTCTTGGATCTCAAAGAAACCTTCAGTTTCCTAAAAAACACAGGAAAAACCCTGATCAATCACCAACAGAGTTAAAACCTCCACGGGTTTCAAAACTCAATCTTTAAACTCTTACTTTCAAATTTCCCCAGCTAGGGTCAAGTTACTACCAGTAAACCCTCAGAAAATTCAGAACCTCGTGGTCTCTGATATTTCAACTCTTATGTAATCCCCAGCAAGAGTTGATCCCCCAATTTGGACCTGTCTCTGGATATCAAGAATCCTCAGCAGAAGCTAGCCTCCTCTTATGCTTCTTATAAAAAATTCCCCAACCATCCTCCTCTTAGGCTTTGTATAATGATCATCCCTCAACTTTTTTTAGCCTCAATCTTGGGCTTTGAACAAGACAGATAAAATATTCTCCAGCTGTGTCAATAACTTTTAGCCTCAATCTTGGGCTTTGTACAAGACAGATAACACTTCTCCCCAGTAGAGTCAATTTTTTTTTAGCCTAAATCTTGGTCTTTGTACAAGACAGATACAACCTCTCCCCAGTAGAGTCAATTATTTTTATCCTCAATCTTGGGCTTTGTACAAGACAGACAAAATATTCCCCAAAAGCGTCAATCACTTTTTAGCCTCAATATTGGGCTTTGTACAAGACAGATAAAACACTCTCTTGTTGAGTCAGTATTCTTCAGCCTCAATCTTGGGCTTTGTACAAGACATATAAAACCTTCCCCGAAAGAGTCAACTCTTTCTAGCCTCCTCTTAGGCTTTGTATAATGATCTCCCTAAGCAAAGTCAATCTTTTTTCAGCCTCAATCTTGGGCTTTGTACAAGACAGATATAAAACTCCCTAGTAGAGTCAAACTTTTAGCTTCAACCTTGGGCTTTGATCAAAGCACATGAAACCAACATCCCCTCAGAGGAAATAAAAAATCTCTCTGCAAGAAGACATTTCTCAGAATAATTACACATCAAAATAGACAATCAAACAAACCTTAACCCCAGATAACTGATGTAAGTGGCACACTTGTTGATTCAAGTATCAAAGTTGTAGTCCATCTCTTATCCTGGTAATCCCATTTCTTTCATCTAATTGCTGTAAGTGGCAAGCCTCTGGATTATTTACATCCAAGCCAATGTCCCTTTCTTAGCATGAAATACTCCTAAGGAAAAATGGCATTTCTCTACACTGAGTTAAAGTTTTCTTCTTCAGGAAAAATCCCTTATAAAGGAAATTATGGCATTGTTGGACTCCATATATTCAAGTTAAAGTAATTCTCCTTTATAATCAGTTACCCAACAACTATGATAAATAGATGAGATATCTCTCTTTAGAGATGACAAATTCTCTCTCAGTCAAACCTTTAGCTTCAATCTTGGGCTTTGAACAAGACACAAATAACCTTTAGCTTCAATCTTAGGCTTTGAACAAGACACCAAACATCTTTTTCCTCCCATAGAATAGGAGAAACTACGATTGCTCTGATTTCCCTGTTATCTTTAATGGGAATACGTAGGCATAAGATTGCAAAATCTTAGCGAGCACACATAACCAAAACTTTAGGTCCAGTACCTTACCAAAAACATTAGAAAACCCGAAAACAACAAAAACACTCTCTCAACACTCCCAAAGAAGAAACTTTCCCAACCCATGACAGATAAACACCAGTAAGTAGATAACGAAGAAAATGCTAAACAATCTATGGATAACCATATTTAGGATGGGTAATTGACAACTCCCCATTGAATAATCTGACACCGGACCCCCCAATCTCTTAGCATTTGTTAAAGAAAACACCTGCGTGCAAGGTTAGTTTTAGATAACTTCCCTTTCCTTTCCAACTTCATAGGATAAATAAGAAATCAGAAAGTAGCACCTAATTCCAACCAAATACGGTAAGGTGGTCGCATCACCAACAAAAATCGCATGCTACAGAAAAATGGCGACTCTGCTGGGGAGTCCTTAGGATTAAAGTTCCTAAGAGGTCTAGGTTATTTAGCAATTTTTCTACATACTATATATATATATAAATATACTGTTATTCCTACTTGATATCCGTGTTTAATTTTCTGTCAACTGGGAATGTGATTAATACGCATGTGGAAAGTTTGAGAGAACATTAAGATAAGTGGTGGCGTCTCCAGGAAAGGCTTATAGGATGTGAATCCCGACCAAGCTGACCTGGTAGACCACCGAATCAGGCGAGGTACCTGTGTGGATTCTATAATGTTGAACGACCGATTGTCGTGAAAGCATAGTGTTCCTAGTGCGGTACCCATGACACTGAGGATTTAGTAGACATTAACCATATGACCATTTGGTAGTGCAGTGTCCATCAAGAATAATTGATACACGATACTACACTCAAATGAGATTCATCATAGGATATTACAGCTCGCTCGAGTGAATCAGCTTGCTGTTGATATCCCTAGGGGGTCAATGATTTTGGGAACCTTAGAACCCGTTCTACAGGTACAAAAATTGACCAAAATAGTACAACCTTTGGGGATGGGTAGAGCCATGACTCTATGCTTGTGACGTTGAACCCTTGAGCCCATGTTTTTTCAATGTTTTTATGTGCTGCATTCATGCATTCATCTAAAAAACTCTTTTCAAACCAAAAAAAATATTTTTCAAAATAAACTAAACAATAATTGCAAATTCAGAGATCGCGTTATGGATTTTGGTAGAAGAAACACACACAAGTACACCTTCAAGGCTCAGAAACTAGAGGACTTAAGGAAGTTGGCAAGAATGATCACCAACCCTGAGGCTTTCAGAGCTAAGCACAGGGGACTGTTGTCTCTATTAAGGGTCCACGTGGTTGAAGGAATCCTGTCTACGCTTATACAGTTCTACGATCCAGTTTACCACTGTTTCACTTTTCTAGATTACCAACTTGCACCAACGCTGGAAGAGTACTCTCACCTGATTGATTTACCTATCACCGATCAAGCTCCATTTTCTGGACTAGAAGAAATTCCAAAGGATTAAACTAGTGCAAGAGCAATCTCTTTGGACGAGTCAGAAGTTAGGACTCACATAACCACTAAAGGAGGAATCCAGGGTTTACCAACTAAATTCCTGATAGAGAAAGCTCTATTCTTTTCTAGTATAGGAAGCATAACTGCTTTTGAAGATATCTTTGTCCTGCTCTTATACGGGTTATTCCTTTTTCCCAACATCGACAACTTCGTTGATACCAACGTTGTTAATATATTTCTGATTGGGAACCCCGTAGCAACCTTGCTCGCAGATGCTTATCATTCCGTACACTTAAGGAATTTGTACAGTGGAGGAATGATCACATGTTGTGTACCCTTACTCTACAAATGGTTCATTTCCCATTTACCCAAGTCTGCTGCTTTTTGGGATCACAAGAGTACTCTACGTTGGTCACAAATGATTATGTCTCTTACCAACTCGGATGTAGACTGGTACAATCAGATTTATGAGGGGATACAGATCATTGATAAATGTGGAAATTTCCCTAACTTACCCCTCATTGGAACAAAAGGAGTAATCAACTATCATCCAATTTTAGCTCGTCATCAACTCGGATATCCGATGAAGAATATCCCACATAATGTTCATCCGGAAGGTCTTTTCTTCAAGGAAGGGGAAAATGACAGGGCACTAAAGAAAGAAATAGTGCATGCCTGGAAACATATTCACAAGAAAGGAAGAGAGTCTCTAGGAAGACCAAATTGTATCTCCATCGAACCTTATCTCCAATGGGTGCAAACTAGAGCCCTCAAGCTGAGGATGCCTTACCCTCACCCAGAAGTTTTTCCGTTAAAGGAATATGTCCTTTATTTCATGTCTGATGTGGAAAAACTCCAGGTAGCTCTCCACAAAGTTCAACTTGAGAAGAGCTCTTGGAAAAACAAGTACCGAATCCTCATTCAGGAACTGTTAAAGGAGAAGGATGCTCTGTTTGAGATATTAGAACAACATGCTGTAGAAAGTCAGGAAGACCGAAGAAATTTGCTCGCTCCTTTCACTTGGCAAAGGACTGACAACCCGACAACGGCTGAAGAGCCCTGGTCAAAGAAAAGAAAAATACCAGAACCGGCATCTGAGCTCTCTTCAGAGAGGACTCAGGATCCATGAGCTTAGACATTTTCCTTACAGCTGTAATACCCCAAAATTTGCTCTCCCTTTTTGTCATCTTAGCATAGCATTATCATCTATCATATCATATCCATCTCATTAGCATTGCATTGCATTTAACATAGAAAAATGAAGCATAGCATCCCTCTTACCATCAAGGCATGTGATCAGGTGGAAGGTGGATAATCAAGGGATCATTCAAAGCATAAAAAGGTCAGTCAAGTTGCCTCAAGGAAAGCCAAGAAGTCTTTCATGTATCATACTATCTCAATTGATCATCCAAAACCTCAAGGAAGTGAGATTCAATGGGAGATTGAAGCACTACATCTTTCACTATGCAAGAGGTTCAAAAACTGAAGGAAAACCCTCAAAAGAGATAGCTCATTGATCCAAAATCATCCTCAAATGGTATATCTCATCATCCTTTAAGAGGATACACAACATACTCTGAGGAATTTGAAATTGAAGACTGCACATTTTTCTCCTAGGAGGTGGGCACCAAAACTAGGGTTTCTAATAAAATCAGGATATCTTTGATTTTTTGGAAAAAACTTGTTGTCATGGTATTCTACATGTCCTTAAGTGTATATGTATGGAAAATTGCCTCTCAATTGGTTTTAGAAGTGGTTCAACTGGAAGAAAGATAAAAAATCAGGAAATTTGGGGCCAAGTCAAATAATCAGAGGAAAAAGTCAACTCTTGACTTTTTGAGGCCAAATTCATAAAATTCATGTTATATGTGTCCAATGTACAAAATTTGGTCAAGAAACTCCAAAGGACTCATGAAAAAATCAAGATGTGGAAAGTTGCCATTTTTGGAAGAAGAAGGGTTACTAAAAATAGCAAGTTTTGGCCATTTTGCATCAGAGTTTGAACCAAGGCCATTTAAAATTGAAGCACTAAATGAAAATTCCACTCGGCCACAACAAAAGTTCTTTCTTTAAGCTTCAAATCCATGTGTAGAACATCTCCATTGGATAAAAATTGAGAGAGATATGGATGATCAAAGTTGGAGGAAAGTAGGGCAAAAACTAGGTCATGACCAAGATTTTCAGGTCATGCGCGCAATCATTTTAACAAACATGTGGTGGGCCAAATGTCCACTCA
Organism: Lathyrus tuberosus; assembly: GCA_022829125.1. Classification (NCBI taxonomy): domain Eukaryota; kingdom Viridiplantae; phylum Streptophyta; class Magnoliopsida; order Fabales; family Fabaceae; genus Lathyrus; species Lathyrus tuberosus. Next base: position 414,761 of record JALAZF010000308.1, on the reverse strand, counting down.
TTTTTCTCATGGTTAAAGGCCTCAAATGAAAAAATTTTCAACATCAAAGTTGTTCCTTGTAGTGTCATTTTCAATACTCATGTTGGACAAAATTCCATTTGATCAAGTTATAGTGGAGATATATTGGTTCAAAGTCATGTTGATTGTGCTGAAATTTTGTGTGCCAAGTTGCCATGCCATGACTTGCTTGCCACGCCCACAAATCAGTTTCAAACCCTGATGTTCCAAGCTATTTTTCACCAACTTCCAAGCCTTAATTCAATCCAAAATCAATATCAATCATGTTCTATGATGTTCTATCTTGCATTTGGCACCTAAACCTCATTGAATCATTCACTAACAAGAGAGAAAATCATCTTCAAACAACCACTGTTGTGTCTGTTCTTAACTTTCATGAAAAACCAAAAAAAAAACAAATGTTGTTGTTGATTGTCATAGCACTCACCCGTGCATTGCTCATACTGTCCAACCATTTCCTCTTTCAACCAAACACATTTCACCTACACTATGCACACTAGCACGTGCCTTGCATGAAATTGGAAAAAAGCAAACTTGCTAAGCAAGTTTCTGATGTAACAGCCATGCTCTCACCTTTTCAATTCCACCATAACTGTCATGAACCACCACCACCTTATCATTGCCAATCTAACCCGCCCCCTAACTAACTTGACTCAGTTAGTTAGGGTGGACTCACTTTAACCACCTTAACTCAATTAACCAACTCACTAAACCATGGTTAACTCATAGTATAAAACAAAACTTCTCTTCACAAATTCATTTGAAAAAAGGGGATTCTCACTCTTTCTCTCACAAACACTCTCTCTTCTCTGAACTTTTTCTCTGCTCTCTCTCTCTTTGAGCTCACACGAATTCATCAAATTTTCTTTCTACATTTCTTCTCCACAATCATCATTGTTCAGTTTTGATCAAGAACAAGAGTGGATAAGTTCAATTAATCCAGTTTCACTTCAATTCAGTTGAATCTTCAATTTGGTTTTCTGCACGATTTCAAGAGCATACGCCTTTATTTGGCCAAATCAAGCTCCAGACCAAGTGTTTCTCTGGTTTTCCCAAGAATCTCAAGGAACTGCAAGTTCAGGTTCCAAAACACTCAAACATTTCATACGCATTTTTTTGATTATTTTGTTATTTTCATGATGATATGAGCTCACTAGGAGCATTGGAACACTGTCTAGTTGATAGAGCTTCTTAGAAGCCTAGATCCAAAACTTAGGGCAATATGTTCGTGCTTGTTTCTTGCTGTATGTGAATGGTTTGATGATTTCATTGATGGATTTGGAATGTGCGTGATTTCCTCTTTATTTTGATGTATGCCACATGATTTTCTGGACGGTTTGGAAGTTGCAGTCGCCGGAGAGTGGCCGGAGAAGGTGACCGGAGGTCCCTATCCGGCCGGTGAGGGTTTGAATTAGGGTTTAGTTCATTTTAAGTCGTGACCGTTGGATGTGTGTGATCGTGTGGCTACCATGTTGACAGCACATTAAAATTCACGTGCAAGTCATGTGCCTAATTTTTTATTTTACTTAAACATTATGTGGTGTGGTGCATTGTATGTTGTGTGGTCATTCACATGTGTGCGTTGAGGTTGTTTACTTTGACTTTCGTTTGACTATGACTTAATCTGATGGCTTGGAATGTATTGACTCTCGTTGACTGAAGTGCATGCTTTTTATTGTGTTATGCGCTTATTAGACTTAAATCTGATTAATAATCACACCCTCACGCTTTCAAAGCCCAATCATCTGAACTGTTATTTTACTACGTTTGCACCCCCTTTCACATTTACATGTCATTTTATTTTTTCCATCTTCATACACGTTTGCTTTTTAATTTTTAAAAATACCAAACTTCATTATAAAATTCCACAAAAATTCATGAACATCAATAAAACATTTATAAAATTTTTGGTGATTTTATTTTTTGATTTTGTGAGTTTTTTGCCCCTGCTCCATAATTCTCTTTGAATTTCTTTGGTGTGCATGCTTAAAGTGATACATGATTTTGTTTAATTTTGTTCTTGATCATTAAAAATTGTCTTGATGCTCTTCTTTTTGTATTGAGTCATTAACATCTTGAAGTATGTCATATGATTTTTATTTTATTTTTTAGGTCTTGTTATGGCATGTTTGGTGTTCATTTTTGTGTTACTTTGTATGATGTGGATATTTGACCTAAGTGCATTGTATAAAACCTTTTTGCCTTAAATTTTTATATGCTATTTTGATATGTGATTCATTTCTGGTTTGTGTACCTCAATACTATGTTTGAATAATTCTCATGAACTCATTTGACTTTTGTTTAAGACATTTCATTTGAAGCATGATAACATGTCATATCATTGTAATCTTTGTGCATGTTTACATGATTTCTTTTGTACATACTTGCATGATCATTTGCATATTTGGTGAACCATTCACTTGACATTATAGGTCATTGATACATATTATATGTCATCCTTGCATGTTGACTTTCATTTGAACCTTGCGCACCTTTAACATGTTGTGTTTGTACTTGTGTTCCCTTTTGAACTTCCATTTCAATTCTACTTCTTCTATCACTTCTTAAATGTCTTGATGTTTACTTCATAAATACTTGTGAGATGTTGGTGAATCATTTTTTATTTCATTTCAATTCTGATCCTTAGATTACATGTTCCATTTATGCATGTTCTGTCATTCCTTTTCATCTTTCATCTTCCTTTTCTTGTGGTAACATGTTCTAATGCCATGGATGATGTTTGTTGCTTGCTCACTTGGACTTGCTTGATAATAATCATTTGTTTTCCATATGATGTACATTCTGGTTGTGACATTAGGATTTGGTTTCTCACCTAATTTTGTTGAGTTTTATGGTGCATTAAATGTTCTTTTACTTCTTATACTTCTTATACATGTTTACTAACCATGTAGGGGCTTTGGTAAGTTTCAATTGAGTGTGGATAAAGAATCCACATTCAAACTTCTTTCCTTTCATCTCTTTTACAATTCCATCTTGTGTTTTGTTAAGCACTTATGTGCTTTCTTTTAACAACTCATCACTTTCCCTTTGGAATTACAATTCATCTTCTACTTTAGAAGTGAATTGTTTAATTCATTCTTTCTTTAGACTTTAGGTTTTGAAACCTCACAAACCATTAGGATCACTCCCTTAACTAATCAATTAGGATTGAGTCTTAGTTCACATAGGTTTTACCTTTTCTCCTCTCTTGAGTCTCTCTTCTCATCTTAAAGAAAACTCAAAACATCTAATAAAGGTAGGCATTTATTGCATTTAGGCCTTTCACATAAAGAAAAGATTATAAGGGATCTTCTCTTATAATCTTAGAATGTATAGCATATAGCCCATCTTGGGTCAATGTGTTAAACATTTGATCTTGTGTGAGGGACTTAAATGCAATACTTGTTGAAGGTATAAATAATAAAAAACACTTCTTCATTTCTCAACCAACAAAAACACTTAATAAACACAAGTATGCTAGTGTGTTTGAACCTTGACAATCGGAGCTAAGTGTGGGGGTCTTCTTCACTCTTAGTGTGCTTTCTTACTCATTCCGTCTTGGAATGTAAGAACGTACACATTCCAATGACTAAGATTCAGATACACTGTCATACGCAAACAAATTGAAAAAACTCTTAAAAGACAAAAACAAACAATAACGTCTTTCCTTCGGGAATTCTTTTCTCACCTCATTCATTCTCAACGCACGAACGCGCTCCTACTCGTTCTCTTGCAAGATGGTAACGCACTCGGACCAGTGAGCCTGCAACACCTGAGCTAGAACGTAAGCCGTTCTCTAAAAAAACACAAACAACTTTCCCTAGTGAGGGGAACTACGTCGCTCTGATTCTCATGTTCCCGATGAGATACGTAGGTAGCGGGGTAGGGCCCATTCGAGCACTCCTTTTATTTTCCCTACATTTCTTTCTCCTTTCTTTCTTTCAGTTCCTTTTCCAGCATCCTTTTCTATCACCCTTTGATCGAGACAAGTAAGCGTGGATCCCATCGGGTACGATGGACGCGAGGGGGTGCTAATACCTTCCTCTCGCGTAACCGACTCCCGAACCCCGTTCTCTTGGTCGTAAGACCATGCTTTTTCCTTCCTTTAGGTTTATGCGGTGTTTCCTTTCCCTCTCTTGGGATAAATACACATTGCTGGCGACTCTGTTCGGTGCCACTTTCGCGTTTGTACTAGGATGAAAATCCCGGGAGCGACAGCTGGCGACTCTGCTGGGGACAGATTGACCTCTTGCTAGTCCATCCCTAAGCGAGTCAATCCTAGCGTTTGTCTATTTTATTTCATTGGGTGTTTACTGTTGTGCTGTATTTACTATTTTACTGTATAGTTATTTACTGTATTACTGTATATTACTGTATTTGCTGTATTTTAGCATTTTCATTTCATATGCTATATTATGTTATACTAGACTGTGTTGTTTTCTGTTTGGCGGGTTGGGGTGTTCTGAGAGATAAGCCCACTACCCAGGCTTGAGTACACACCTAGGTTTTAGAGTGGATAGTCATGACGCTTGCGTGGTGGTGACCACGTATTGTTGTTCATGAGACCCACAACCAGACGAGGTTCTATCAAGAGCTTTCTGCTACTGCATGTTATGCAGGCCAGTAGTTATTCTCTTGAGGAACTGTCGACTCTGGTGACCATTCCCGAGGACTCAGTTGCGGCACTCCTCCCGAGTTGTGACAGTGGCAGACCACGTTCTGTGGCAAACCCATTGCACATTCTCGATCCGAGGACCCAATGCTGGGAACTCGCTGTAGGATATCCCTTTTGAAAGAGAATCAGTGGAGGCACTCCTCGATTGGCGATAGTACTGTACCCTGAGGGATGAATGTACTATTGCTTCTCGACCTCAGTGCCAGAAGCTAAGGACCTTTCGTTTTGGAGAATCAGTTGAGGCCTCCTCGATTGATGATGATGCCAAACCTGAAATGGTGAACGTATCATCATTTCTCGACCTGAGAGCCCGGGATACTGAACATCCTAGTACCCACATGTGAGAGGGGCGGGTTGTTTATAGGTTTGCAGGTAACCTTGACTTTCATCCTACCTGATATTCTGGTTCTCTCATCAGTGTGGACTCATCAGCTTGGTATTATGGCATCATGATTATTCTGACCATCCCGGTATTCTGATCAGGTCGGTGCTCTGATTATGCTGATATTCTGGCCTTCTGGTATTCCGATTATGCCGATATCTCGGCATCCCGACATTCTGATTATTCGGATATTCCGGTATTCCGGTATTTTCTTCAGAGCAGACTTATGAGCTTATTCAGCCGTCAGCACAGCAGTTTTCCAGATTATATGGAAGCTTTGATCCCATGTCCGTTGCATCTGCATCATCATTTTCGCATACATGTTCGTGTATTTCCAAGGGACATTAACTTTGAGACTTGCTGCTGAGCGTTTCCATCCATTTCTTGTGGTTTGTAAAACAAATTTGCATCAAAGCATAATGATCCCTTGGAAATATTCGAACATGGCATTCTGCATGGCATTCTCATACTCTTATATGCATAACAGGTGTTCCGGAGCGGATTTCTCATTTTGACTTGGTATTCTCTGCCGGACGGCCAACATGACTTCTTCCAACTACTCGATTCACCACAATCAGGGTTCAGATATGGAACAGCTCCGAGCGGAGGTGACTGAGATGAAGGCCCAACTGGGGCATTTTATGGTGGACATTCAAGCATTGTCCCAAGGTCAGAAACTGCTGAGAGAAGAAGTCAACCGGGTGAAGTCTCAGATGGGTCCGCTTACAGAAATCCAGAATGCGGTGTTAAGGAAACAAAGCAATCCTCATCACTGGTGAGGGGAACTACGTCGCTCTGATTCTTCATTAGTCAATGGAGATACGTAGGCAGGAGATCGTGTGAGATCTTTACGAGCAACCTTATCTATCAACCTTATTTATCAATTTCTTTCCTCCAGATATCTCTTGTCAGCTTCCAACTCCATCTCCCCAAGAGAGTCCTAGGGGCAGAGCATATGGGCAAAGGCCAGAACAACTTGAGAAGAAGTTTGATCCTATTCCGATGTCGTACGCGCAACGGGTTTCGACATTTGCTCAAACTCAAACTGATTGAGCTAGTCGCATCAGGATCATCTTCGACAAAGCTTCCTTTGGGGTTTTAATGCCAAATGCCAGGTATGACTACCATTCTGGGGCACCTGACCATTTAATTGACGATTGTAAGTCTTTCAGAGGTAAAGGTAAAGACAAGGTGCAAGACGTGATTGACTCAAAGGTTATCACACCAGATGGGTGGCCCATAAATTGAACTTTCTTCATCAGATTGAGCACCCAGTTTGCAAAAACATCTTCAGAATCAATAAGTCCAGACGGAGTTAAGCCTCCTCAACAAAGACAATCATTTAGCTTCTTTACCGCATTTGCATAGGTAGCTTTTATTTTTTTGTTTAAACATTGTTTGCATGTAAGAGCTTGTTTGTTTTTTTGAATGACGATCATAATACAATAAGCATATTTTTCTTGAAGTAATTCATTCGTATTCACTCATAAGTTTGTATATGTGCATTGCAATACCAACTGTCGTGCTTAAACTCTTGAGGGAGGATGATGATCGGAAAACGTAAAAATCTCTAATTGTGTGCTCTTGGATAAGACCTTGTTGAGGATGTACAGGCATTGTTTTGAATCCCCAAACACTGGAGATATAAGGGAGATAGACCCTCGTTAACCCCTTTAAGGCTTGAAGTAGGAGTTTCTTTTCGTATGAAAAAACCCTCACATTTAACCCAGGGACAGGGTAGACGTCAGTTAATTTGACCGAGCGTTCAAATTTCAAAAGGAGTGTGCATCTGAGGATCCATTACCTTCTATTCCACCATCAAGAGGTCAAGAGATGTGAAACCATAATGGTTATCCATCAACAATCAAAGAGTGAGGCAGTCACAACCCTTTCAACAAAGTCAAGACAGGCCAGTGTCACACGACGTGTTCAAGGAAAAAGAAAATGAATAAAAAAAATGAAAAAAGCCCGCTAAGTTGAAACTTGAAAACAAGCAACTTAGGCAAAAGTTAGGGCATCCCGCTGGACTCCAACATCTAAAGATTCAAAAGAATCAGTCCAGGCAAAAATTAGGGATCAAAAAGCAAAAGAATGAAAAAGCGAAAAACAAAAGGATTACAAAAGAAAATCCTCGAGCAAGAACAAAGTCATGTGACTACGAACAAAAGACAAAAGGGGTGACTGTTACTCCAAAGCCTCATTAGGTGTCAAACCATCAAATGCATGGATTCCTTAAAGATCACAAAATCTTTTTTGAGAAATGAGCGTTTGTGTCAAATTAGTTGAACGTAGGACTGGAGAACATCACAAAGAGTGGGTGGGCACCAATAAACTTTGAGCCTTAAATCCTTTTTTCTCAAAACCGTGAACCAGGCCACGATACAACCCTCAAAAGTCCTAATTGAAACAGGGTTATTTCGAAAGCATACTACCAAGAGATAGCGTCCCTGACTCCTATGAGTTGTGCTAAAAGATCTTTATTGGTGTTACATGTGCATTGCATTCTTTCATTCAAAAATTAATGTCATATCCTAACCCGTGATCCGCTCACAAAGGGGTTTGCGACATCTTTGCAGTAGAACTTCAAGATTAACATGTGTGTTGCATTAGAATTTTCATTCTCAGATTAAAACATTTTCTGCTTGCATACATATGTTTGACATCAAAAGAAGTTTACAGATGGAAATTCAGTCCAGAAGCTTAATCTTGCCGAGTTGAGAATCCTGAAACTCCCAAAGGACAGCCACATACAATGGTACTTCCTCAGGAAACTTTGTTGAGCAGGAGCTTTCCCAATAAATTGTGCTAAGACGTAGTCAATCCGGGGCAATCACGTCGAACCATCTCTTTAAGGTGTAGCCAATCTGAGCCAATCACGTCGAGAAATCTCTTCAAAGTTCAGCCAAACTGGGGCAAAACCACTTCAAGGTTCATACTAGGGCAGGCTATCCCAAGGGCATGAGAAGGTAGTCCGTCTAGACGGCTAATCAGCCTATCCAAGGTTCAGAATACTGAGGCAGAATATCTCACGGTGGTATGAGATTGTTCATATATCTTCGCAAGGAGAAATCCTCTGTAGACCATACAATCTGAAGCAGCTAATTCGAGATCCGACGAATCTCTCCAAGAGTTTGAAGACACTGAAGCATTGAGCTTGCCAAGTCTTTTGTAAAATCCTCTTGAGATGACTTCTTCTAAGTAATCCATGCGATCCGAGGCAGTTACATCGAGATTCGACGAATCTCTCCAAGAGTTTGAAGACATTGAGGCGTTTTGGATGTCAAGTCTTCTGTAAAATCCTCTTGAGGCAACTTCTTTCTGGTGGACTGTGATGGTCTGGGGCAAGTGGAAAACTGTAAGAACTGTTGTTCACGCATATGCAGTCAATCAGCCAAAAGGCTTGAAACAAAGGGGCATTCCAACCCAAGGCATTTGTGGTCCCCCGTCTTTAGCAGGCTTCATTAATAACGCTCCCAGCAAGAGATGCATCAAAACCTTTCTCCCCAACAAGTGGTAGCAGCCTCATACTAGGCTCAAAGGCAAAATTGAAGCCTTTGCGAGATCACGGGATCATGTCTTCTAGACGAGCAATCACTTATCCCCACGCAGAAGATTCAGTTAATCTGGGGCAATCGTGTTCAGGGAAGGGTTCACTTGTCACCTTTTTGTCACAATGTTTACTGATTGAGTCCATCATTTGGTCGGCGGTCGGTCACGACGATTCGATATCAGCGAACTGAGTTCAACCGGGTATCGTTGTATCTTATTAAGTCGATTCTCTCATTCAGTACTTCCAACAACTACAAGCTTTTCTGTGTCGATAACGGTTGCAAATTCCCTAGTAAAGTTGCTTCGCAGACACCGAAGTTATTGGTTAATCCCCAGTGAAGTTGCCAGGAGTTTGAAGATGTTTAATCTTCTGTAAAATTCTCTTATGACGTTTTCTTCAGATCAGTCTTGGGGCAAAAAAGCAAGTTGTTGAACCTCCCAAACATGGGGCATCATACATTTCCCCGACAGGAGATGTTCCAGATTTATTATCCCCAGTAGAGTTGGAAGATGTTTGGTTTTCTGTAAAATCCTCTCAAAAGGCATCCCCATCACGAGACGCTTTAAAGTAGTTTTCTCCAGCAGAGTTGATGAGAAACCCATTATCCCCAACGGAATCGTCAAACGGGAAGTTCGCCTAACACGGGGCATTGTGACACTTATCCTAAGATTGACAGTTTTATTCCTCAGCAGACTACCGTGGAATTGCTTTGGGTTTCCCCAGCAGATCTATAGGGACTCTTTCTCAGCATGTTGCAACGGATTGCCTTTCAACCAAGATTTGGATATTCCCCGCAAAGCAGCCCTGGTCCCCGGCAAGATCATATCTTTGGTAATGATAACCCCACAGAGTTCAGCATTGAATCTTGTCCGCTATACTCCCCAGCCGAGTCGCAGTAATTTCCCCAACTTGGTCTATATGGATCAACGAAATCTCTTTTTCAGTAAAGTGCCTGCATATGATATTACCCAGCAGGTGGTGTAATTCTCAGCATTGCTCAGTTACAATCCAAAGTCCAATTTATTTTTGGCATACAGTTTGTTCATATTATTCCAGCCTGTGGGATAGTATGGCAGATGGTTGTTCCAGCCAGTGGGATGATCATTATATACAGTTTGTTCATATTATTCCAGCCTGTGGGATAGTATGGAAGATGGTTGTTCCAGCCAGTGGGATGATCATTATATACAGTTTGTTCATATTATTCCAGCCTGTGGGATAGTATGGAAGATGGTTGTTCCAGCCAGTGGGATGATCATTATATACAGTTTGTTCATATTATTCCAGCCTGTGGGATAGTATGGCAGATGGTTGTTCCAGCTAGTGGGATGATCATTATATACAGTTTGTTCACAATATTCCAGCCTGTGGGATAGTATGGAAGATGGTTGTTCCAGCCAGTGGGATGATCATTATATACAGTTTGTTCATATTATTCCAGCGTGTGGAGTAGTATGGAAGATGGTTGTTCCAGCCAGTGGGATGATCATTATATACAGTTTGTTCATATTATTCCAGCCTGTGGAATAGTATGGAAGATGGTTGTTCCAGCCAGTGGGATGATCATTATATACAGTTTGTTCATATTATTCCAGCCTGTGGGATAATATTGCAGATGGTTGTTCCAGCCAGTGGGATGATCATTATATACGGTTTGTTCATATTATTCTAGCCTGTGGGATAATATTGCAGGTGGTTGTTCCAGCAGGTGGGATGATCATTTGGCAAAGCTTCCAGAGCCGGTTTGGTAAGCATCAAAGTCCAAGTTTAATTTGGCAAAGCTGCAAAAGTCCATCCGAGGATTGCAATTTTGAGATTCCAAAGCCTGTTTGGTAATCATTGAAGTCCAACGACAGATTGGCAAAAATCCAGCACGAACTGGTAAAAGTCCATTGTTTAGAATGGCAGAGCAGCTAAAGTCCACCAGCAGTGTGGCAAGCCAGTAGTCATCTGGCGTCGTTCAAAAAGACATTTCTAAAGTCCACCAGCAGTGTGGCAAGCCAGTAGTCGTCTGGCGTCGTTCAAAAAGACATTTCTAAAGTCCACCAGCAGTGTGGCAAGCCAGTAGTCGTCTAGCGTCGTTCAAAAAGACATTTCTAAAGTCCACCAGCAGTGTGGCAAGCCAGTAGTCGTCTGGCATCGTTCAAAAAGACATTTCTAAAGTCCACCAGCAGTGTGGGAAGCCAGTAGTCGTCTGGCGTCGTTCAAAAAGACATTTCTAAAGTCCACCAGCAGTGTGGCAAGCCAGTAGTCGTCTGGCGTCGTTCAAAAAGACATTTCTAAAGTCCACCAGCAGTGTGGCAAGCCAGTAGTCGTCTGGCGTCATTCAAAAAGACATTTCTAAAGTCCACCAGCAGTGTGGCAAGCCAGTAGTCGTCTGGCATCGTTTAAAAAGACATTTCTAAAGTCCACCAACAGTGTGGCAAGCCAGTAGTCGTCTGGCGTCGTACAAAAAGACATTTCTAAAGTCCACCAGCAGTGTGGCAAGCCAGTAGTTGTCTGGCGTCGTTCAAAAAGACATTTCTAAAGTCCACCAACAGTATGGCAAGCCAGTAGTCGCTTGGCGTCGTTCAAAAGACAGATTTCTCCGACAACGTTTCACTTGAAGATTCAATCCAACAATCGCGTTGGGTTTATATCCCTTTTCTTCTTCATCATCCAGAGCAAATTTTTGGTTATATTTGGTATTCAATCACTATATACCTTGAAAGTCTGAAAGCATTCGCTTTCACGCATTCAGGTCTACGGTGTTTAAATAGGGGCAGCTGTAATACCCCAAAATTTGCTCTCCCTTTTTGTCATCTTAGCATAGCATTATCATCTATCATATCATATCCATCTCATTAGCATTGCATTGCATTTAACATAGAAAAATGAAGCATAGCATCCCTCTTACCATCAAGGCATGTGATCAGGTGGAAGGTGGACAATCAAGGGATCATTCAAAGCATAAAAAGGTCAGTCAAGTTGCCTCAAGGCAAGCCAAGAAGTCTTTCATGTATCATACTATCTCAATTGATCATCCAAAACCTCAAGGAAGTGAGATTCAATGGGAGATTGAAGCACTACATCTTTCACTATGCAAGAGGTTCAAAAACTGAAGGAAAACCCTCAAAAGAGATAGCTCATTGATCCAAAATCATCCTCAAATGGTATATCTCATCATCCTTTAAGAGGATACACAACATACTCTGAGGAATTTGAAATTGAAGACTGCACATTTTTCTCCTAGGAGGTGGGCACCAAAACTAGGGTTTCTAATAAAATCAGGATATCTTTGATTTTTTGGACAAAACTTGTTGTCATGGTATTCTACATGTCCTTAGGTGTATGTGTATGGAAAATTGCCTCTCAATTGGTTTTAGAAGTGGTTCAACTGGAAGAAAGATCAAAAATCAGGAAATTTGAGGCCAAGTCAAATAATTAGAGGAAAAAGTCAACTCTTGACTTTTTGAGGCCAAATTCATAAAATTCATGTTATATGTGTCCAATGTACAAAATTTGGTCAAGAAACTCCAAAGGAATCATGAAAAAATCAAGATGTGGAAAGTTGCCATTTTTGGAAGAAGAAGGGTTACTAAAAATAGCAAGTTTTGGCCATTTTGCATCAGAGTTTGAACCAAGGCCATTTAAAATTGAAGCACCAAATGAAAATTCCACTCGGCCACAACAAAATTTCTTTCTTTAAGCTTCAAATCCATGTGTAGAACATCTCCATTGGATAAAAATTGAGAGAGATATGGATGATCAAAGTTGGAGGAAAGTAGGGCAAAAACTAGGTCATGACCAAGATTTTCAGGTCATGCGCGCAATCATTTTAACAAACATGGGGTGGGCCAAATGTCCACTCATTTTTCTCATGGTTAAAGGCCTCAAATGAAAAACTTTTCAACATCAAAGTTGTTCCTTGTAGTGTCATTTTCAATACTCATGTTGGACAAAATTCCATTTGATCAAGTTATAGTGGAGATATATTGGTTCAAAGTCATGTTGATTGTGCTGAAATTTTGTGTGCCAAGTTGCCATGCCATGACTTGCTTGCCACGCCCACAAATCAGTTTCAAACCCTGATGTTCCAAGCTATTTTTCACCAACTTCCAAGCCTTAATTCAATCCAAAATCAATATCAATCATGTTCTATGATGTTCTATCTTGCATTTGGCACCTAAACCTCATTGAATCATTCACTAACAAGAGAGAAAATCATCTTCAAACAACCACTGTTGTGTCTGTTCTTAACTTTCATGAAAAACCAAAAAAAAAAACAAATGTTGTTGTTGATTGTCATAGCACTCACCCGTGCATTGCTCATACTGTCCAACCATTTCCTCTTTCAACCAAACACATTTCACCTACACTATGCACACTAGCACGTGCCTTGCATGAAATTGGAAAAAAGCAAACTTGCTAAGCAAGTTTCTGATGTAACAGCCATGCTCTCACCTTTTCAATTCCACCATAACTGTCATGAACCACCACCACCTTATCATTGCCAATCTAACCCGCCCCCTAACTAACTTGACTCAGTTAGTTAGGGTGGACTCACTTTAACCACCTTAACTCAATTAACCAACTCACTAAACCATGGTTAACTCATAGTATAAAACAAAACTTCTCTTCACAAATTCATTTGAAAAAAGGGGATTCTCACTCTTTCTCTCACAAACACTCTCTCTTCTCTGAACTTTTTCTCTGCTCTCTCTCTCTTTGAGCTCACACGAATTCATCAAATTTTCTTTCTACATTTCTTCTCCACAATCATCATTGTTCAGTTTTGATCAAGAACAAGAGTGGATAAGTTCAATTAATCCAGTTTCACTTCAATTCAGTTGAATCTTCAATTTGGTTTTCTGCACGATTTCAAGAGCATACGCCTTTATTTGGCCAAATCAAGCTCCAGACCAAGTGTTTCTCTGGTTTTCTCAAGAATCTCAAGGAACTGCAAGTTCAGGTTCCAAAACACTCAAACATTTCATACGCATTTTTTTGATTATTTTGTTATTTTCATGATGATATGAGCTCACTAGGAGCATTGGAACACTGTCTAGTTGATAGAGCTTCTTAGAAGCCTAGATCCAAAACTTAGGGCAATATGTTCGTGCTTGTTTCTTGCTGTATGTGAATGGTTTGATGATTTCATTGATGGATTTGGAATGTGCGTGATTTCCTCTTTATTTTGATGTATGCCACGTGATTTTCTGGACGGTTTGGAAGTTGCAGTCACCGGAGAGTGGCCGGAGAAGGTGACCGGAGGTCCCTATCCGGCCGGTGAGGGTTTGAATTAGGGTTTAGTGCATTTTAAGTCGTGACCGTTGGATGTGTGTGATCGTGTGGCTACCATGTTGACAGCACATTAAAATTCACGTGCAAGTCATGTGCCTAATTTTTTATTTTACTTAAACATTATGTGGTGTGGTGCATTGTATGTTGTGTGGTCATTCACATGTGCGCGTTGATGTTGTTTACTTTGACTTTCGTTTGACTATGACTTAATCTGATGGCTTGGAATGTATTGACTCTCGTTGACTGAAGTGCATGCTTGTTATTGTGTTATGCGCTTATTGGACTTAAATATGATTGCTAATCACACCCTCACGCTTTCAAAGCCCAATCATCTGAACTGTTAGTTTACTACGTTTGCACCCCCTTTCACATTTACATGTCATTTTATTTTTTCCATCTTCATACACGTTTGCTTTTTAATTTTTAAAAATACCAAACTTCATTATAAAATTCCACAAAAATTCATGAACATCAATAAAACATTTATAAAATTTTTGGTGATTTTATTTTTTGATTTTGTGAGTTTTTGTCCCTGCTCCATAATTCTCTTTGAATTTCTTTGGTGTGCATGCTTAAAGTGATACATGATTTTGTTTAATTTTGTTCTTGATCATTAAAAATTATCTTGATGCTCTTCTTTTTGTATTGAGTCATTAACATCTTGAAGTATGTCATATGATTTTTATTTTATTTTTTAGGTCTTGTTATGGCATGTTTGGTGTTCATTTTTGTGTTACTTTGTATGATGTGGATATTTGACCTAAGTGCATTGTATAAAACCTTTTTGCCTTGAATTTTTATACGCTATTTTGATATGTGATTCATTTCTGGTTTGTGTACCTCAATACCATGTTTGAATAATTCTCATGAACTCATTTGACTTTTGTTTAAGACATTTCATTTGAAGCATGATAACATGTCATATCATTGTAATCTTTGTGCATGTTTACATGATTTCTTTTGTACATACTTGCATGATCATTTGCATATTTGGTGAACCATTTACTTGACATTATAGGTCATTGATACATATTATATGTCATCCTTGCATGTTGACTTTCATTTGAACCTTGTGCACCTTTAACATGTTGTGTTTGTACTTGTGTTCCCTTTTGAACTTCCATTTCAATTCTACTTCTTCTATCACTTCTTAAATGTCTTGATGTTTACTTCATAAATACTTGTGAGATGTTGGTGAATCATTTTTTATTTCATTTCAATTCTGATCCTTAGATTACATGTTCCATTTATGCATGTTCTGTCATTCCTTTTCATCTTTCATCTTCCTTTTCTTGTGGTAACATGTTCTAATGCCATGGATGATGTTTGTTGCTTGCTCACTTGGACTTGCTTGATAATAATCATTTGTTTTCCATATGATGTACATTCTGGTTGTGACATTAGGATTTGGTTTCTCACCTAATTCTTTTGAGTTTTATGGTGCATTAAATGTTCTTTTACTTCTTATACTTCTTATACATGTTTACTAACCATGTAGGGGCTTTGGTAAGTTTCAATTGAGTGTGGATAAAGAATCCACATTCAAACTTCTTTCCTTTCATCTCTTTTACAATTCCATCTTGTGTTTTGTTAAGCACTTATGTGCTTTCTTTTAACAACTCATCACTTTCCCTTTGGAATTACAATTCATCTTCTACTTTAGAAGTGAATTGTTTAATTCATTCTTTCTTTAGACTTTAGGTTTTGAAACCTCACAAACCATTAGGATCACTCCCTTAACTAATCAATTAGGATTGAGTCTTAGTTCACATAGGTTTTACATTTTCTCCTCTCTTGAGTCTCTCTTCTCATCTTAAAGAAAACTCAAAACATCTAATAAAGGTAGGCATTTATTGCATTTAGGCCTTTCACATAAAGAAAAGATTATAAGGGATCTTCTCTTATAATCTTAGAATGTATAGCATATAGCCCATCTTGGGTCAATGTGTTAAACATTTGATCTTGTGTGAGGGACTTAAATGCAATACTTGTTGAAGGTATAAATAATAAAAAACACTTCTTCATTTCTCAACCAACAAAAACACTTAATAAACACAAGTATGCTAGTGTGTTTGAACCTTGACAATCGGAGCTAAGTGTGGGGCTCTTCTTCACTCTTAGTGTGCTTTCTTACTCATTCCGTCTTGGAATGTAAGAACGTACACATTCCAATGACTAAGATTCAGATACACTGTCATACGCAAACAAATGGAAAAAACTCTTAAAAGACAAAAACAAACAATAACGTCTTTCCTTCGGGAATTCTTTTCTCACCTCATTCATTCTCAACGCACGAACGCGCTCCTACTCGTTCTCTTGCAAGATGGTAACGCACTCGGACCAGCGAGCCTGCAACACCTGAGCTAGAACGTAAGTCGTTCTCTAAAAAAACACAAACAACTTTCCCTAGTGAGGGGAACTACGTCGCTCTGATTCTCATGTTCCCGATGAGATACGTAGGCAGTGGGGTAGGGCCCATTCGAGCACTCCTTTTATTTTCCCTACATTTCTTTCTCCTTTCTTTCTTTCAGTTCCTTTTCCAGCATCCTTTTCTATCACCCTTTGATCGAGACAAGTAAGCGTGGATCCCATCGGGTACGATGGACGCGAGGGGTGCTAATACCTTCCTCTCGCGTAACCGACTCCCGAACCCCATTCTCTTGGTCGTAAGACCATGCTTTTTCCTTCCTTCAGGTTTATGCGGTGTTTCCTTTCCTTCTCTTGGGATAAATACACATTGCTGGCGACTCTGTTCGGTGCCACTTTCGCGTTTGTACTAGGATGAAAATCCCGGGAGCGACAACAGCACTTTGTAAATACTATAGTTTTTGTTAGTTCTTGGATTGGCTGGAATTTTGGTAAAACAAAGTTGAACAATGTTGATGTCGTATGTCCGATGTCATAACATTGGTTCCTAACATTAGTTGTTGCAGGGTTGAAATTTTGTATGCTGATGTTATTCCTGATGTCTTGACATCAGTTATCAGAACATCAGGTTGTGATGTTTTAGGGTTGCACGTGTTAGTTTGTTTTGAGGAGATCTGTTAGAGAGATTGGATACAAATTTCTTGGAGAAGATATTTATATTTTCAATCAGATATGGAGCAGATCATGTAACTAACATTAGGGCTGATTTGAAAAGATTTAAAAAGATTAGAAAATTAAATCTGTTTTAAATCCTGATCTTTAACAAATCAAATCAGATTTTTGGGAGTGGTCCAAGCCCAAGACTGAATGATATTTAAAGCAGCCTCAACCCTTGTTGAAAAGGAGACGAAGACAGGAGAGCAAAGACTGAGAGTCAAATTTGTGTTTTCGTGTGTGTTTTGTAAACCTTTCATGGTTGAATAGGTGTTACTATTTTGGGTTGTAAGTGTATTCACTCTAGAGCTTTTAAGCAAGAGTGTGTTGTTCTTGATCAAAGCTGTTAAGCATAATCAAGGTGTGGTTTAAAGTGTAATCTTTGAATTGTATCACTGAGGTGATTTAGGGAGTGAGTGGTTTCTCATATCTAAGTGGTTTCTTAGGTAGAAGTGTCATTGGGTAGTGATTAAGATTAGTAGATGTCAACTGGGATTGTTGAGTCTGTAATTTAATACTACTGATAGTGAATTTCTTCCCTGGCTTGGTAGCCCCCAGACGTAGGTAGTTAGACCGAACTGGGTGAATAATTCATTGTGTTGATTTATTGTTGTTATAGCCTTGTTCATATTAGCAGATTGTGTTGTTGTGACATCACACTTAACATCACACATCTGATACCAGAATTTCAATTGGTATCAGAGCAGGCATCCTGCTCTGCATCTGGGTGAGATCTAGGGCTGATACTTTCTGGTGCAATGGACAAGAAGAGTGGTGGATTTGTGAATAGACCCCCTATTTTAGATGGCTCAAATTATGACTATTGGAAACCTCGTATGGTTACATTCTTGAAGTTATTAGACAGCAGAGCCTGGAAGGCTATTTTGAAAGAATGGAAACATCATGTTATTGTGGAAAAGGATGAAAAAGGAAAGGAAGTAGAGGGTAGCTCAAAACTGAAACCTAAAGAAGAATGGACCAAGGAAGAAGATGAGCTTGCCCTTGGGAATTCTAAAGCCTTGAATGCCATATTCAATGGTGTTGATAAGAACATCTTCAGGTTAGTCAACACTTGTGAAGTAGCTAAAGAAGCATGGGATATCTTGAAGACTACTCATGAAGGAAACTCCAAAGTCAAGATGTCAAGACTTCAACTTTTGACAACAATGTTTGAAAATCTGAAGATGAAGAATGATGAGACTATCCATGATTTTCACATGAACATCCTTGAGTTGTCAAATGATTTTAGTGCCCTAGGAGAGAGGATGACTGGAGAGAAGCTGGTGAGGAAGATTCTCAGATCCCTCCCCAAGACATCAGCAAGATGAGGGTTGATGGGTTGATTGGTTCTCTTCAAACTTTTGAGTTGGGATTGAATGAGGAGCCTAAAAAGAAGACCAAAAGCATAACTTTGGTGTCTAATACTGAAGATGGTAAGAAGGACTGTAGTTTTGAAACTCAGGAGGAACTGTCAAATGCTGTTGTGATGCTTGAGAGACAGCTTAATAAGGTGTTAAAGAGAATGGACAGAAACTATAGACCTAATGTTAAGAACATCACCTCAGACAACAACAGGTCTAGTGATCAAGTGAAGAAAACAAGAGATGAAGAAAAGTTCAATAATGACAAAGGAGTTCAATGCTATGAGTGTGAAGGTTATGGTCATGTCTAGAAAGAATGTCGTACATACCTCAAAAAGCAGAAAAAGGGGTTATCTGTGTCCTGGTCTGATACAGATAGTGAAAGTGAAGAAGAGAGTGCCAAGCATGTTAAGGAATTAACTGGACTATGTGCCTCTGATGGAGAGTCTAGTGATGGTGAATTGACCTTTGAAGAACTGGCATCTTCTTATCAAGAGCTGTGTCTGAGAAGTGAAGAGGTCCTTCAAGAAGGGGAGAAGCAGAAGAAGATTATTGTTCAGCTTGAGACTGAGAAAGCTGAACTTAAGAATGAAGTCTTGTTGTTAAAATCCCAGCTTGATCAAATGTCAAAATCCATCAGAATGTTAAATAGTGGAACTAACACTCTGGATAAAATACTTGAAGCTGGAAAAGGGGCAAGTGATAAGACTGGTCTAGGATATGAGGATGAGAAGAAGATATCTGTAGAGGCTAGTCCTTGTGGGATTAAACAAAACATTCCTCATCAGCATGAAAAAGGACATGGTTCTGAAATTAAGAAGGGTGTCCCTCACCTTCGGCCACAAAATAATGGAAAGGGCTATGGTCTTGTACCTAAGAAGTGTATGCCTCAACTTCAAAGAAAGCCTCAGGTTTCTGGAGCTAGACAGTATTGTCGCACCCTAATTTTTGACCCTAAGATCCCCGCCATATTCTTTGCATAGCATATTAAATCATTTGTGTCGTAACTAAGCCCTTTATCTAGCTTCGTCTGTTTGTTCCTTTTTAAGGACAGGTGCTACTGTAGAATGTCCAAGCCTTTTCCCCCTAAGACTGGTCATTGTTTGTGTGGCAAGTTACATTACAAGTTGGTATCTTCCCCCCTCTTTTAAACTCCCCAAGGTTGAAAGATGCGTGTGCTCTACGTTCTTAAATGTCGGTTCAGGAAGGAAAGTTCTAAAAATACAAGGTTTTAATGGAATTCAATTCTATTATGAATTTCTAAGAGTTCAAGGTCACAAATGAATCAATGAGCTTGGATGTGCAAGTCAATTTCAAGTTTATTCAAGATGAGTCCCATATTCGAATCGAAGAGTTATTTACAAGACACCTCTCATTTTGGTCCGAGGTTTTTTAACTTAGACTAAGCTTGCAAGCATTGATTAGTCTCTTTTCAAGTTATAAGTCATTGTAGTGTTGGTGAAGTTCGGACCCATTTGTTTTTAAATTCTAGTTAACAAAAACTAGCTTCAAGGCAATTCCAAATCATTATTCTTGGAAGGTTACTTTCAAAACATACAAGAAGACCTCTCCAATAAATTTAACAGTTCTATCATATGCTACTTTCATTTTGAGACCCAAAGTTTGTTCCCTCCAAGCATACAGATATTTAGGAATTTAATTAAGCAGGAACACCATTTCGTTCAACTACAAAACCACATGGTTAACCATGCTGCACTAATTAGACTTCTCTTCCTTTTACTAACGTTTAAAAGGAACCCGCTAACAGGGCTACAGTGCTAAAGGCTTTCATACAACTTTACAAATTTTGGAATTCATTATTTGTTAAGCTATAGGCCTAGGATGTGCATAAACATTGCAAAAATTAATAACTTGACAGAGAAAATAATAATAAACAGTTCAATTGCAAACATCACTCCTTCATCACTTGGTTCCAAAACGAAAGCGTTCACAACTTCGAAGAACGTAGCTGTTACCGTTCTCTATTCACTTTACCCATTTTTCAACAAGGGATTGGTTTCTCGCCAAAGCGATGAGTCTACCCGCAGTCGGGACAGTAGACAAAAGAAACCATCAATAATATCACACAACATCAAGTGTCATATGAATATAGATCATTCGGTAAATCTATATTGACCGCGCCAAATTGAGAAAAGCTACAAAAAGTGCCAGCAACCTGTGAATTTTCAGACGTGGGTGTTGAAGAACGGTTGGCTTCGATGCAAGACTTGGAAAGTTAAGCTCCATAACCTTCGATATCGATTCCCCGAAGTTTGTTTGCATCTACAATATTGGTTCTGTTTAATCAAGGAGCTAAGCCACACATCTTATGACCTGTAGATTGAATTCAAATACCAATATCCATCAGTTCAAAGACTCAGCAAGTTAATAATTTTCTAGAAAAGGAATTTCAATGCCTATGAACTCGACAACTGGCATACGACAGCCTCGACCTTAGATACATCTAATCTTTCGAATTTGGGAAGCATGGCCTGAACGGATTCATGATGTCGTTAAGCCGGTTATTCAGTTCCACTATGGAGATATATCTAACTAGCTTGAAAACTCTACTGATACTTGGTGTGATTGTGTTACCTGAACAAAAATAAATGGTTAGTATTGAGGACAAGACACATGAACAAAATCTTACGTTTATGGTAGCATCAATCAAATCACATACAAACACAACAGGGGAAAAATAAACTTCGAACGGTTCCGAATTCACCTCAGCAAGTAGTCGGTTGCCAAGTGACATTGACTTATGAAGAAAATCAAGCAGTAAAGTCCATTAACATCCTAAGATCCAATGTGAGTAAATTGTGACGAAAATCAACATCAAACGTCACTCATTCACTGTTGCTTCCTAAACTACACCTTGCCATCCCCATTACCGTATTGCCGATAACAATGGTGGACAAACCATGACATCAGAACTCAAATTCTACATATTCATGGAAAAGCAGTGCATGACACAGTGGCAGTATTACTCGACCATTTCGCACAACTGGTACACAATCCTTATGCATTTGATTCCGGTTGAAAGCTTACGTCACGAACAAAGTAGGACTCCGACATGACAGCATATACAAGTTACCAATTCCTTTTCAAAGCAAAAGGAATGTCAAGCGAGACCCCAACACCTGCATGTTAATACTATACAAAGTTCAGCCTCAAATTTTCGTCTATCTTGAAGTTTATTAAACCTCTATGGAAAGTACTCACCGGGAGAAGAGACGAAGCACACACAATTGGAGCAGGCCACTGCAATGTCTTCAGCAACAGGAAAAAGGTGATCAAGACCATTCTTTTAATTCGACATATGGTACTCCCAAACATCAACAGGTATTGCTAAAAAAAATCGGTCAACCATCACAGAGTTTGCACGATCAAGGAAATTTGGATCCAGCGTCCGAATGTCAACTGATAAGCAAAAAGGTTGAATTTAGTAAAAGGGATTTACTACAACGTCATAAAAGAAAGAGTCAAGAATTGTTTGACAGGTTTCCAGACAAAATAAGTTGAATATTGAAATACACGGTCTTAGCAGTTTTTTTAACTAGTGCCAACACGATCAAACACCCGTTATCAATGCACAAACTACATGATTCAAAATTTCTAAAACACATTCCTACGTGTCCAAAATAAAAAAAAGGAAGTTTCCTGAAGCATGTTTCCAATTTCTTTCCATAACAATCTAACACAACCATTAAACAAGAATCAAGAAAAGTTAAAGACTTTGGCCTCAGTTTCGTTTGAATCAGAAAGATATTTCATCATTTTCAAAATAAGGAATTGATGGGCAACATCGTAAAAGGACATCGCCAACAACCAATCCTTTCCCATTTGGATTAAGCAAATCACAGTAAATCATACTCAAATCCCGTTTTTCAAAAACTTTCCAAAATAGAAAGAAAAATCGCATTAGGGAATCAAAGCTATCAATCACACCAAATCATTTCAAGACAATTTCATTTCCAAACTTTCCACAATCGTATCAAATCATCTTAATGGCATACAAAATCAAATCAGCAACGGTATCAATCAACATTAAAACTTTCCAAGTCAATCATCATTGGCCCATGTCTATAAAAGGGACTGGGATGAAGAGAAAAAGGGGAACAGAATCGCACCCCAAAAAAAAATCCTAAAGGAATATTAGAGAAAAAAATCATAGATCACGCATCGAAACCCCAAACGGCCAAAACTCACCAAACTATTTCCCAAACCCACAAAATACAGACTCAGAAGCACAGTGGCTCATCGTCGTCTCCGAGATCACAACAACAAAGAAGCCAAACAACACATTTCACAAATCACGCGAAAGAAGGTAAAGAGGAAGAAGGAAACCTCCCCTGGAAAGGATCCGTGAAGCTTTTTGCCACCATCGCCGACATTTCTTTCCGCTTTCGCTTTACGTTTCGCATCTTGTAACTTGTAATCGACAATACATAATGAAATCGGGGTATGGGCTGTGTGGGGTGGGGTTTTTGTTTTCTTGATTTTTGATCGTGAGAGAACGTTAGCTATGGCGGCGGCTAGGGTTCAAACCCTAGTTTTCTTTCTAAGATAGGAATTAGTGATGGAGAGAAGAGAAGAGTTTTTTTGAGCTTTTGTGAGGTCCTCCGTTTGTTCTTTATCAAACCTTTTTTTTATTATAATTAAAACATTTAGTTTTTTAATCTAATTATAACTAAACCTTTTTTTTATAACTAATATGTTTTTAAAAAAAACTTTTAGTTAGTAAAACCCTTGTTATATTAGAAGCTTTTACAATTAAAATATTAAATATTAATTTCTTTTTAATCAATAATTAAACCTTTTTACATATAAGAAACCTTTAACCTTTTAAAATATTTTCTTCTTAAAAACATCACTTTTTTTATAACATAATTTCTAAAACAATAAAACCTCTTCCTTTATTTAAATATTAAATTTAAAACTTTTAACTTAAAAAATTTTCTTTTAAGAATTTTGTTCCTTCCTCTAGGTTTTTTTAACTTTAAAACTAAAAATAATTTATTTAAAATAAAAATATTTGTAATTAATAGGATGAACTTTTAACTTCCTTTTAAAATTAATATTTATTTCTAAGTATAATTCTAAATTAATACTAAACTTTTTCTTTATATCCTTTTAAGATAAAACCCTTAACATTTTCTTTAATTTAACAATAATCCTTGGCATAATATTTCTCACAATAATAAACCTTAAAAGAAAACCAACTCTTTTCTTAATAAATCAAACTCATTTAGAGTATCTCGCGCCCGAGTATACGCTTGCGTGTTTATCTGTTACTATGCCTATCTTGATGTATGCTTGTTATTATTATGTCTAAATCTTTTCAAACTTAAAAAAAATCCTCTATCCAACGTCGAGCCCATTTTCTACCCCCTTTGTAAGTCAATTGCTTTCGAGCGTCGCTACCAACTTTTGGTCACCAGACACAAGTCTAGCATCACTTTACTAGTACTCTCACTTAAATCTAATAATCGATTGCATTAATATCCAAGGGAAAATCCCATGCATGATAACCATGTTATTGTGCATGGTGCATAACCATTTGCATTTCATACTAGACACCCTTAAGATAAGTTTATAAACAACTTTAGAATAGACTTCCTAGGTTAGTCCCCCCCACAAATTTTGATTATTTAATCAAACTTTAACCTACCTAATTCTCCACACAAGAGAATTAGATATTAATCATCTCAAAGAAAGGGACATACAATCTCATACCCCACAAATACAAACATTTTCAAAACTGTGGTGGTTTTCTTAAGATGATGACTCATCTTCCTCTCCTAAACCTTTAAAACATTTAGTATCCTTAAATAAGGAACTACAAGTGCTCTAATTCCCTCCTGACAGGATATGTAGGCACAAGATGCGATATCTTGTCGAGCACACTTAGGATTAAAAATAATAAATTACCTACCCTTAAACCTTAGCAAAAAAAAAATAACGGATAATATAAAATTAATCAAGAGGTTCCCGTAGAGTACTACAGATATCTAGGATGCTAACACCTTCCCTAGGTATAACCAACCCCCGAACTTAGAATCTTAGTGCATTTTCATTGCATTGTGGGAATTCGGTTTTTCTCCCTTCCCTTGGATAAAATCAAAGACCGGTGGTGACATTCAAAATGCGATCCTAGTTAACAAATAACTATGGTATCCAATTTTCACTGGGGACACTCATAAGAGGGTTCCCCCTAACTTGATTAATTATGTTCTTTTTTATATATCTATTATGTTTGCTTGGGTTATTACTTGTGTGGTGAGACAAAGTCCTACACCCGGACTAGAGTGAAAATTATGATAGGAACGGTGAGAATTCAAGGATACTTTGAGGGAGTCGATTCCTGAAGAAGTTGAATTGAGACTTCACCACTCAGTCTAGGCCCTCTCGAATTTAATTTTGTCCAACGAGTCTATTCGTGAAGACGCTATTATTTTGAACTAAAGGCTTTCGAGATTGGGGACCATAGTTACCCTTAACCCAACTTGGCCTATTTGGATGTAGTGCGAGGACTATGCAGGAATTTATTTCTGCAATAGTCGCTACGCGATACCACACTCAGACGAGATTCTCTTGAGAACATTATTGACCCCCAAGTGATTTGGAAAATCGATAATATCTGAAAGATGGATTGTAGACTCTGGGAACTTTGTAGAACCCATTCGACAGGTACATTTGAAACCGTAGTACACACCTATTGGGATGGTTAGACCTTGGCTCCATGTTGTGATCTTTCAAACCTATGACTTTTTGTCTGTTTGATTGTTTGTTTGTGCTTTGTGCTTTGTGCTTTGTGTGTTTGCATCCCTGCATTCATGAGCATCCTATCATAAAGATTCATGGAACTTAGTCTTGTTTATAAACATCATAAGGATATCATGGACTCAAAAAAAAATTAAAAAAAAAAAACGTTGAAGTGCCTTTACAAGAGTCATAACCTGGACGATCTAAGGGGACTGGAGACCATGCTGACAGATGAAGAAAGGTTCAAAACCAAATTGGGAAGTTATCATCTCCGATTACTAGCTGTTGTCAACTCATGAAGAATTCCCTCAGCTGATGGAGTTACTAATTTAAGACAAAAACTCATTTCCTATCTCCGGTTAATATTCAAGCTAATATGACTACAAAAGGAGAAATTTTGGGAAGAAGTTACTCTAGTCCTTAATCAATACCTTGGATGCTCAGTTGGAAGAAAGTCAAGGACTCGAAGAAGACCGTTGGAAGAGTCTCCTTAGATCCATCATTATTAGCTTTTATTTAGCTTTTCCGTTATGACTGTTGTAAGGCGTACCGGCGTGTTATTAATAAATCTGTTTTAATATTTCGGATAATGATTATCGTAACCATTTTTTTAATGTTTTTTGCTTAAACCGAGTCTCTTGATATTCCATGATAATTATAAATAGTTGAGTTCCATGAATCTTGTTGCATCATACGCATCATTTGCATTTGCATTCCAGGTTCTCATCCGTGTTTCTCTTCTCTGTCAAACATCTTCGATACGATACTCAGGCCAATCAAAGAGGAAAGATGGACAACATTGAGCAGGAAAATCGCGAACTCTGCAAGGAAGTGACTACTTTGAGGGCTGGTGTGGAGAGACTCTCTGCTTTGGTTGAAACTCTGATTGCTGCCCGAAGTCAACCTTCTCGTCATATTTCTTAGACTCCGTTTCGAAGGACCAGGATTTCCGAAGTCACGCAAATACCCTTTTTTACGGTTCCTAGTAACATTCCTAACATCTCTAAGGATCCTAGAGAAGGTTTGCCTAAAAGAAAGGAGCAAGAAGTAAGTGTTGTACATCACGGCCGATCTATAAGAAGGTATCAGCGACCTCAACACATTGCTGCTACATCTCATGTCACCAACGCTCCTGCTTATCAACCACAGGCTCGTACATCTTTCAACCATCAAAATCGCGTTCAAAGCAATTTGATCCGATTCCGATGACCTATACGAAATTGTATCCACACTTGATACAAAGGAATCTAGTGCAGACACGAGCTCCGCCACCCATCTTAGAGGTTCTCCCGTGGTGGTATAAGGCCGAAGCTCGTTGCGCTTTCCATCAAGGTGCGCCGGACACGACATTGAAGACTGTTTTCCTTTGAAACATGAAGTACAAAGGTTAATGCGAAGTGGTGTCTTGTTTTTTTGAGACTCTAGACCTAATGTGAAAGCCATAAGCTCAGACTGAGACGAACTCCTCAAAGCTATAGTTAATTTACTACTTTTTGTGTGTGATGCTTTTTATTTGTTAATGCACTTGTTATTTG
Organism: Lathyrus tuberosus; assembly: GCA_022829125.1. Lineage (NCBI taxonomy): Eukaryota > Viridiplantae > Streptophyta > Magnoliopsida > Fabales > Fabaceae > Lathyrus > Lathyrus tuberosus. The sequence goes on along the minus strand of JALAZF010000308.1, from coordinate 388,111 downwards.
CGTGTAAGAACTTGTTTGTTTTGAATAATTAATGCAATAATAATGTTTGTCTTGAAGAAATCCATTCGTTTCACTCATTTTAAACATTCTTTCTATTTTATAATGCCAATACTACTCCAATCTTTTGCCTCGGCAGAGAATTGAATGGAGGATGATGAAATCAAACGCAAGATCTCTTGTTGTATGCTCTTGAATAAAACTCTGCTGGTGATATAAGGCATTATTTCAAAAAAAAATCCTAAACACCGGAGATATAAGGAGATAAACCCTTGTTAACCCTTTTGAACCTTTTGAAGTAGGAGTCTTCTTTTTAAAAAAAAAACCCCCTCATTCTTAACCTGGGGCAGGGTAATTTTCAAAAATGGAGTAAAATATCACGAAGATTGGGTGGGCATAAACAAGCTTTGAGCCTTATATCCTTTGTTTCTTAAACCGTGAACCAAACCAAGATACAACCCTTAAAAGACCTAATTGAAGCAGGGTTTATTCCAAAAGCATACTCATTGAGATATCGTTTCCTGACTCCTATAAGCTATGCTCAAAATTGTCTTGGCATTATAAAATCGTTAATTCAACCGTCCAAAAATATTTTTAAATAAAACTTCAAGACAAACATACATTGCATCATCTGTTTCAGGATTAACATGTTCTACTTGCTAACATTACTTGACATCATAGAAATTAACATACGTGTGGCGTTGATGAGCTAAAATTTAGTATTGTTTCAAGGAGATGATAGTATCCAGGGGCACGTCACCTGAAGACTTTGCTGAGCAGGGGCAAGTTGTTTCCCAGCTATTTCTTTCGCCGTATGACCTCAAGGAACAAAGTTTGAAGACTCGAAACACTGTCAGTCTAGGGCAGTTACGTCGAGATTTGATAAATCTCTCCATGTTCGAAGACTCAGTGTATAGAATACCGTCAATCAGAGCCGGTTATGTCGAGATTCGACGAATCTCTCCAAGTTTGAAGACTCAGAATACCGTCAATCCGAGCCGGTTATGTCGAGATTCGACGAATCTCTTCAAGTTTGAAGACTCGGTTATATGTAACACAATCAATATGGGCCAGTTACGTCGAGATTCAACGAATCTCTCCAAGAGTTTGAAACATTGGAACACTTTGGATGCCATGTTTTCTGTAAAATCCTCTTGAGATCACTCCTTCTCATAAACTATGTGATCTGGGGCATTTGAGAATTGAGGACTCTACATAAAATGGCGACTACTATGCAGGTTATCAATACAAAGTTACATCAGTTTCACGACTTTATCCACTCATACCTCAAAGGGTTTCTATCTTAAGTGGTGTGACGACTCCCCAGTAAGCCTTTACTTCAGGTAGTCATGACTAGTCCCCGGTAAATCTCTACTACAAGAAGTAATGGCACGTTTGATGCAAGGTTTCTCCAGTCAGCAACCTAAGAATCCTCTGTGAATTTCTTTGGTTTCAACCTTCCCCATTGAAGCGAGTGTTTATTTCACTCCTCATTGGATTTTCTCAGTGCCCCAATCTTCTCTAGTGAAGACGGATGTTTATTTCATCCCCTCAAAACTTTATCTCCGACATCTTCAATTGCTATGTTGATCTCCAAGTTTCCCCGATGAAGTGGATATTTATTTTATCCAGATACAACTTTCATTCAGACTACTTCAATTCGCAGTGGATATTCATTTTATCCCCATGGAGTCTTTTCGATCATGAGTTTAATTCGTTCCCAGTGAATCTTTCTCATCTCTAACAGAATCACGAGGCTCATCTTGACAATCCTAAGTGAAGTCATGATGTTCATCCCCAAGTGGTATGCTCTCTTCCCCAGAGAAGTTTGAAGCTTTAAAGCAAGACATGGTTCCATATGTGGCGTTCCATTCATCCCCAGTGATGCTTCTTATATTGCGAAGATTGGCTGAGTTTTTGGCCTCTTGTTTGCTTCTCCTTGTTTTGTTTTGTCAGCATAAGCATAAACATAACATGACATTCTTTCATGTAGATTCATGGCATGTGTACATTTTGCATTCTTGCGTTTGTGTTGTTTGTTTTGTTCTGTCACTTTGGTCGTGTTTATCCCCAAAGTGATCGGGTTTGTCTTCTCCCTCCAAGTAGAGTAGTCAGCCCTAGGCAGAAATAACATGTCCTTTCTAAACTCCCCACTGAGTTAGATCCTCGGGGAAGATGGTTGTTTCAGTTTTCTTTTCCATTTTCGGATAAAAATAAACCCTTTGAGTTCATTCCTCAATGGATGGGTTCTTGTTTGACCGTTTCTTTCCAGTTATTTCCTGGATTGAACTTTGGTCCCTGACAATCACAATTTTGGATATCTCTAGGCTGTTGAACCTAGATCAAGCGTGCATTTATTTTGCACCCTATCTCCCCAAGAAGAATTTATTCAAAGATTTCTATGGAAGACATGAAATTATTTCTCCAGCAGTATTATGGGATTTAAATCTAGACAACAAGTGGTAGCTCTTTATTTGAGCTCAGTTCTCTATCTGGACAACAAATGGCAGTCTCCCCAAGACAGTTTGTCTATCCCCGATGAAGTTGTCAAGATTATCAGCTTATTCTCCAGAGAAAGTTGTTGAAGACCTTCCAAGTATTTCTCTTTATTTGAGAATCCTTATTACAAGAATTTTACTAGCATCAGTGGTATTCTCCCCAGTGAGTCCACAATTCAATTTGCTTACATCAAATGGCATCTCTTCGGGAAGCTTGATGAAGATTCAGCTGATCTTTCTCTTTATTTGAGAAGATGTATTTTACAAGTCAGTCGACCCACATCTCTTTTGAAGATCCCTGGTGAAGCTTCCAGGATCTCGGCAGTAGATTCCCTGGTTTATTTTAAATTTTGACAAACAGTCGTTTATTTTCCTGGTTATTCTCGGCAGTAGATTTCCAGAAGACCTCGGCAGAAGGTATTTCATTTTTCATATTCCCTGGTTATTCTCTGCAGTAGATTTCCAGAAGACCTCGGTAGAAGGTATTTTATTTTTATATTCTCTGGTTATTCTCGGCAGTAGATTTCCAGAAGACCTCGGCAGTAGGTATTTTATATTAAGTTTCCTGGTTATTCTCGGCAGTAGATCTCTAGCAAACTTCGACGAACAGTCATTTCTTTTCAGGATCTCGGTAGTAGATTCCCTGGTTAACTTTAAAATTTGACAGACACTCATTTATTCTCTCAGCAGATTCCCCGGTATTGACCCTTTCTAAATGGAACATTCAGAGGAGAAGCTGAATCATTATTTTGATCATCAGAAGCTTATTTTGATTATTACCTTTGCTTAGGCTATCATATGTTCGATAGTAGGTAATATACCATATCATTTGGTCAGAGACCTTTGCTTAGGCTACCGAGCTTGGTAGTAGGTCATCTTTCCTTTTGTGTTTACCCCGCTTAGGCTATCATATGCTTGATAGTAGGCAACACACCTTTCTTCTGGGTCAGACACCTATGCTTAGGCTACCGTGTTTGGTAGTAGGCGATCTCTCCTCCCTAGTTTATTACCTCTGCTTAGGCTATCGTGTATGATATTAGGTAATATACGCCCTTTTATTGCAACTGGATACCTTCTCTTAGGCTACCAGCTGTTGGTAGTAAGTTATCCTTCCTTCCAGGTTTCTTGCCTTATGCTTAAGCTACCCTGTGATTGTCAGTTGGTAGTCTCTTCCCCCGGTGGAGTTGGATATTTCCCAGTGGAGTCTTGCTTTGCTAGTCGTCCTCGTCGGGTCTTTCTTTCTTTGCGTTTCAACTATAGTTCTCCCCTGTGACATTATTCCTCACAGGATCCTGGTCTTGCATTTCATACCATATCATGTGCATTTGGCGGCATCTTTGGGCCAAAAATTTGTGCATGTTCGTATTTAAGTCTCTTCTATCTCGTCGAGACGAAGATTTCAATCTCCATATCTCCGAATAAGAGAAACTTAAATAGGGGCATCTGTCGCACCCTAATTTTTGACCCTAAGATCCCCGCCGTATTCTTTGCATAGCATATTAGATCATTTGTGTCATAACTAACCCCTTTATCTAGCTTCGTCTATTTGTTCCTTTTTAAGGACAGGTGCTACTGTAGAAAATCCAAGCCTTTTCCCCCTAAGACTGGTCATTGTTTGTGTGGCAAGTTACATTACAAGTTGGTATCTTCCCCCCTCTTTTAAACTCCCCAAGGTTGAAAGATGCGTGTGCTCTACGTTCTTAAATGTCGATTCAGCAAGGAAAGTTCTAAACATACAAGGTTTTAATGGAATTCAATTCTATTATGAATTTCTAAGAGTTCAAGGTCACAAATGAATCTATGAGCTTGGATGTGCAAGTCAATTTCAAGTTTATTCAAGATGAGTCCCATATTCGAATCCAAGAGTTATTTACAAGACACCTCTCATTTTGGTCCGAGGTTTTTTAACTTAGACTAAGCGTGCAAGCATTGATTAGTCTCTTTTCAAGTTATAAGTCATTGTAGTGTTGGCGAAGTTCGGACCCATTTGTTTTTAAATTCTAGTTAACAAAAACTAGCTTCAAGGCAATTCCAAATCATTATTCTTGGAAGGTTACTTTCAAAACATACAAGAATACCTCTCCAATACAGTTAATAGTTCTATCATATGCTATTTTCATTTTGAGACCCAAAGTTTGTTCCCTCCAAGCATACAGATATTTAGGAAATTAATGAAGCAGGAACACCATTTCGTTCAACTGCAAAACCACATGGTTGACCATGATGCACTAATTAGACTTCTCTTCCTTTTACTAACGTTTAAAAGGAACCCACTAACAGGGCTACATTGATAAAGGCTTTCATACAACTTTACAAATTTTGGAATTCATTATTTGTTAAACTGCAGGCCTAGGATGTGCATAAACATTGCAAAAATTAATAACTTGACAGAGAAAATAATAATAAACAGTTCAATTGCAAACATACTCCTTCATCACTTGGTTCCAAAATGAAAGCGTTCACAACTTCGAAGGACGTTGCTGCTACCGTGCTCTATTCACTTTACCCATTTTTCAACAAGGGATTGGTTTCTCGCCAAAGCGACGAGTCTACCCACAGTCGGGACAGTCGACAAAAGAAACCATCAATAATATCACACAACATCAAGTGTCATATAAATATTGATCATCCGGTAAAGCTATATTGACCGCGCCAATTGAGAAAAGCTACAAAAAGTGCCAGCAACCTGTGAATTTTCAGACGTGGGTGTTGAAGAACGGTTTGATTCGACGCAAGACTTGGAAATTTAAGCTCCATAACCTTCGATATCGATTCCCTGAAGTTTGTTTGCATCTACAATATTGGTTTTGTTTAATCAAGGAGCTAAGCCACACATCTTATGACCTGCAGATTGAATTCAAATACCAATATCCATCAGTTCAAAGACTCAGCAAGTTAATAATTTTCAAGAAAAGGAATTTCAATGCCTATGAACTCGACGACTGGCAAACGGCAGCCTCGACCTTAGATACATCTGATCTTTCGAATTTGGGAAGCATGGCCTGAACGGATTCATGATGCCGTTAAGCCAGTTATTCAGTTCCACTATGGAGATATGTCTAACTAGCTTGAAAACTCTACTGAGACTTGGTGTGAATGTGTTACCTGAACAAAAATAAATGGTTAGCATTGAGGACAGGACACAACAACAAAATCTTACATTTACGGCAGCATCAATCAAATCACATACATACACAGCAGGGGAAAAATAAACTTCGAACGGTTCCGAATTCACCTCAACAAGCAGTCGGTTGCCAAGTTACATTGACTTATGAAGAAAATCAAGCAGTAAAGTCCATTAACATTCTAAGATCCAATGTGAGTAAATTGTGACGAAAAGCAACATCAAACGTCACTCATTCACTGTTGCTTCCTAAACTACACCTTGCCAACACTCTTTTGATCCCACAACCTGCAACAATAATACCACACAATAAGGATAGTGCCAACATTCACAAATTCAAAGATAGGGTTGCATACCAATTTTGATCAACCCAATTCCATCACCGGCGGCCAAGGAACAGCGCCCAAGCTTGCTAACGACATTACCTCACTTGCAAAACAACAAAGAGTATGGGCTCTTCTGCACGTTATTATGCCATTCCCTTTTGTCGATCTTCACGCTCTCATTCCTACAAGGTTCGAAACAAATGTCAGCTGTCACCAAGTTGTGAAGTCAAAGAAAGGTAACCATACACACATCCAAAAAGTAGTACATCGTCAAAGATCCGTAGAGCATAATAGATAAGAAATAGAAACCAGGGATGATGTTGAAGAAACTTACCGTATTGCCGATACCAATGGTGGACAAACCATGACATCAGAACTCAAATTCTATATATTCATGGAAAAGCGATGCATAAAACAGTGGCAGTATTACTCGGCCATTTCGCACAACTGGTACACAATCCTTATGCATTTGATTCCGGTTGAAAGCATACGTCATGAACACGGAAGGACTCTGGCATGACAGCATATACAAGTTACCAATTCCTTTTCAAAGCAAAAGGAATGTCAAGCGATACCCCAACACCTGCATGTTAATACTATACAAAGTTCAGCCTCAAATTTTCGTCTATCTTGAAGTTTATTAAACCTCTAGGGAAAGTACTCACCGGGAGAAGAGACGAAGCACACAAAATTGGAGCAGGCCACTGCAATGTCTTCAGCAACAGACTTCATAATTTCACGGGAAAAGGTGATCAAGACCATTCTTTTAATTCGACATATGCTACTCCCAAACATCAACAGGTATTGCTAAAAAAATCGGTCAACCATCACAGAGTTTGCACGATCAAGGAAATTTGGATCCAGCGTCCGAATGTCAACTGATAAGTAAAAAGGTTGAATTTAGTAAAAGGGATTTACTACAACGTCATAAGTTGAATATTGAAATACACGGTCTTAGCAGTTTTTTTTAACTAGTGCCAACACGATCAAACACCCGTTATCAATACACAAACTACATGATTCAAAATTTCTAAAACACATTCCCACGTGTCCAAAATAAAAAAAAAAGGAAGTTTCCTGAAGCATGTTTCCAATTTCTTTCCATAACAATCCAACACAACCATTAAACAAGAATTAGGAAAAGTTAAAGACTTTGGCCTCAGTTTCGTTTGAATCAGAAAGATATTTCATCATTTTCAAAATAAGGAATTGATGGGCAACATCGTAAAAGGACATCACCAACAACCAATCCTTTCCCATTTGGATTAAGCAAATCACAGTAAATCATACTCACATCCTGTTTTTCAAAAACTTTCCAAAATAGAAAGCAAAATCGCATCAGGGAATCAAAGCTATCAATCACACCAAATCATTTCAAGACAATTTCATTTCCAAACTTTCCACAATCGTATCAAATCATCTTAATGGCATACAAAATCAAATCAGCAACGGTATCAATCAACATTAAAACTTTCCAAGTCAATCATCATTGGCCCATGTCTATAAAAGGGACTGAGATGAAGAGAAAAAGGGAAACGGAATCACACACCAAAAAAAAAATCCTAAAGGAATATCAGAGAAAAAAAATCAGAGATCACGCATCGAAACCCCAAACGACCAAAACTCACCAAACTATTTCCCAAACCCATAAAATACAGACTCAGAAGCACAAAGGCTCAACATCGTCTCCGAGATCAGAACAACAAAGAAGCCAAACAACACATTTCACAAATCACGCAAAAGAAGGTAAATAGGAAGAAGGAAATCTCCCCTTGAAAGGATCCGTGAAGCTTTTCGCCACCATCGCCGACATTTCTTTCCGCTTTCGCTTTACGTTTCACATCTTGTAACTTGTAATCGACAATACATAATGAAATCGGGGTATGGGCTGTGTGGGGTGGGGTTTTTGTTTTCTTGATTTTTGATCGTGAGAGAACATTAGCTATGGCGGCGGCTAGGGTTCAAACCCTAGTTTGCTTTCTGAGATAGGAATTAGCGATGGAGAGAAGAGAAGAATTTTTTTGAGCTTTTGTGAGGTCCTCCGTTTGTTCTTTATCAAACCTTTTTTTATTATAATTAAAACATTTAGTTTTTTAATCTAATTATAACTAAACCTTTTTTTTATAACTAATCTGTTTTTAAAAAAACTTCTAGTTAGTAAAACCCTTGTTATATTAGAAGCTTTTTCAATTAAAATATTAAATATTAATTTATTTTTAATCAATAATTAAACCTTTTTACATATAAGAAACCTTTAACCTTTTAAAATATTTTCTTCTTAAAAACGTCACTTTTTTTATAACATAATTTCTAAAGCAATAAACCCTCTTCCTTTATTTAAATATTAAATTTAAAACTTTTAACTTAAAAAATTTTCTTTTAAGAATTTTGTTCCTTCCTCTAGGTTTTTTTAACTTTAAAACTAAAAATAATTTATTTAAAATAAAAATATTTGTAATTAATAGGATGAACTTTTAACTTCCTTTTAAAATTAATATATATTTCTAAGTATAATTCTAAATTAATACTAAACTTTTTCTTTATATCCTTTTAAGATAAAACCCTTAACATTTTCTTTAATTTAACAATAATCCTTGGCATAATATTTCTCACAATAATAAACCTTAAAAGAAAACCAACTCTTTTCTTAATAAATCAAACTCATTTAGAGTATCTCGCGCCCGAGTGTACTCTTGCGTGTTTATCTGTTTACTATGCCTATATTGATGTAAGCTTGTTATTATTATGTCTAAACCTTTTCAAACTTAAAAAAAGTCCTCGATACAACGTCGAGCCCATTTTCTACCCCCTTTGTAAGTCGATTGCTTTCGAGCGTCGCTACCAACCTTTGGTCACCAGACACAAGTCTAGCATCACTTTGCTAGTACTCTCACTTAAATCTAATAATCTATTGCATTAATATCCAAGGGAAAATCCCATGCATGATAACCATGTTATTGTGCATGGTGCATAACCATTTGCATTTCATACTCGACACCCTTAAGATAAGTTTATTAGACAACTTTAGGATAGACTTCCTAGGTTAGTCCCCCCACAAATTTTGATTATTTAATCAAACTTTAGCCTACCTAATTCTCCACACAAGAGAATTAGATGTTAATCATCTCAAAGAAAGGGACATACAATCCCATACCCCACAAATACAAACATTTTCAAAACTGTGGTGGTTTTCTTAAGATGATGACTCATCTTCCTCTCCTAAACCTTTAAAACATTTAGTATCCTTAAATAAGGAAGTACAAGTGCTCTGATTCCCTCCTGACAGGATATGTAGGCACAAGATGCGATATCTTGTCGAGCACACTTAGGATTAAAAATAATAAATTACCTACCCTTAAACCCTTAGCAAAAACAAATAACGGATAATATAAAATTAATCAAGAGGTTCCCGTAGAGTACTACAGATATCTAGGATGCTAACACCTTCCCTAGGTATAACCAACCCCCGAACTTAGAATCTTAGTTCATTTGCATTGCATTGTGGGAATTCGGTTTTTCTCCCTTCCCTTGGATAAAATCAAAGACCGGTGGTGACATTAAAAATGCGATCCTAGTTAACAAATAACTATGGTATCCAATTTTCACCACAACAAGTATATGCCTCCCCAATACCATAGGATTATGCATGCTTCTGGTCTCAAACATAACATGTTCCATCTGATGTCTCAACATCAAGGGAAAATGCATGGTTTTGGACCTAATAATGATGTGCCTCATGGTTATGGAAGAAGAAGGCCACATCATCATGGCAGAAGACAACCTAATCACTACAGAAGACAGCCTAATTATGGGAGAAGACAACATCAATATTTTGACAGATGGCAGCCTTAGCTTATGACAAAAATTATCATCAAGGTGGGAGACATGTCAACCACTTCAGAGAAGAGACTCAAAAAGTGAGATGTTACTATTGTTAAAGATTTGGCCATATACAATCTTCTTGCTTTAAACTGCATGGTTATCCCAAATTTGTTCCTCAACAGAAGCAGAACAGGCCTCGGGCTGTTAAACAATGGGTTCCAATAGCTGCTGTCACATGTCTATTAGCCTACTCATCTGTTAGACCCCTACTATAAATGGTTGGTATTTTGACAGTGGTTTCTCAATGCATATGACTGGGTCCAAGAATTAGTTGGTGGATATCAGGACTTACTCCACAAACGATGTTACTTTTGGGAATGGAGAAAAATGGGAAGTTAAAGGAATTGGAAAATTGAATTGTGAGGATGGACCTAATCTTGTAAGTGTACTTCTGGTCAAAGGATTGATTGCTAATTTGATTAGCATCAGTCAGTTATGTGATGAAGGATTCAAGGTTAGCTACACTAAAGATGAATGTTTAGTGACTAATGAAATGAGTGAAGTCGTTATGAGGGGAGTTAGATCCATAGATAACTGTTATTTATGGGTTCCTCAAGAGTCCAGCTCATCATGTAATGTCAAGGATGATGTTATGACATCTGAATGTGACATTAGAAGGACCATCAAACAACCTAGTGTCATGCAACTATTCAGAGGATATCTTGAAGAAACTAAGGTCATAGATGTTGATCATTCAGATATGAAGGGTAATATGTGTGCTGAAATTTGTGAAATCTTAAGGAGAAATCTGGGCATGTGGAAAAGTCATCTGATGTTATTGACTTATGGTATGCATTTATTAAATTTCAAAAATTTAAAAGGAAATTTGTTTAGGTGGGAAAAATACATTTATTGGCTTTTAAGTGAGCATCAAAAGCATCCCCCTTACCTTAGGCTATCATTCTCTATTGTTACTCTCACACACTACGACAATCTCCACAATCCAAGTCCATTCATCTTCCACCCTAAGAACAGAAATTACAAAACATGTTTGTTCATCAGTTGTTTCATAGGAACGATGTCTAAACAAGTGTCATCTCCATCCAAGAAGTCTGCGTCCAAATGTTCCACTCATGCAAATTCTAGGGTTTTGGCAGAAGAGGTATCGTTGGGTGAAGGTATGGACATTGCTCCTATCTCTATGATTCCAGCTACAGAAAAGACAAGGCCTGAGAAGTATCAACCTAAGAGGCCTTCAAAAGGTAATACTTTTGATCAACCTACGAGTAAGAAATTTGATGATAGCAAAAGTAGGGCATTTGTCACTAGTGTTTTGTTTGGAGACAAACCTACTCCTAAGACTACCACCCCTTATCCTCAAGTTGTTGAAGAAAGGGTAGATGTGGACAAGTGTGTTGATCAGATTGTCACAAAAAATTTTGAGAAAGGGATTTCTATGAAGGGAATAACTAGACCTCTGAGTCAACTGCCTGCTGATCAATCTGATAGAGAAAAGGGTGACATGCAAACTTCTGAAACCAATCTTCACAGATTGGCTGTTTCAGTCATTGAAGATGCTGAGATTGAAGATGAAGTTGAAGCTGAAGCTGAAAGAGAAAGGGATACTCATGTTGAAGATGAGGTTGATGTTGAACATGATGTTGAAACATCACCTACTAGGGATGTTACTCCTAGTCCTAAAGGGAAGAAAAATGCTGATGTGGTGGATGTTGTTGACTTATCTGATAATGAAATGATTGGTAATGTTGTTCCTGGTATTGCCAATAGATTGAAAACTAGAAAAGGAAAGACTGTGGAATCTTCTCCTAAGATGACAGCTGAAGGCAAGATGAAAAAGACATCTGTAGTTGGTCCAACTAAATCTTGGAGCAAGGTTGCTGTGACTTCCAAAAAGAGAAAGATTAGAGAAGAATCTGAATCTGAGTACGATGTTGAGGAAGATGTTCAAGACATCACCCCTGTCAGAAAGACCATTTTGAAGAGAATTTCTGATAAGGTTCCTGAAGTGCCAGTGGACAACATATCCTTTCATTATGCTAGCAGTGCTCCAATGTGGAAATTTGTGTGTCAAAGGAGATTAGCTCTGGAAAGAGAGATTGGAAAAGATGCATTGGAGATGAAATAAATCATGGAGCTCATTCATGTTGCTGGCCTGTTGAAGACTGTGACAAAATTCTCTAAGTGCTATGGTGGACTTGTTAAGGAATTTGTTGTTAACATCCCTATAGACATTTCTGATAAAAGAAGTGTGGACTTCATGAAGGTGTTTGTTAGGGGTACGTGTATTAATTTCTCTCCTAGTACCATCAATAAGTATCTGGGAAGAGATGATCAAGAAGGTTGTGAACTGGAAGTGACTGATAATGATGTGTGTAAAGAGATCACAACCACTCAAGTGAAGGTTTAGCCATTGAAAGGTAAGTTGACAGCTAGCAAACTCAGTATCAAGTATGCAATTTTGCACAGAATTGGAGCTGCTAACTGGGTACCTACTAATCACAAAACCACCATAGCTCTGGGATTAGGAAGGTTTATTTATACTGTTGGGAGAAAGGTCAAGTTCAATTATGGAACTTACATATTTGAACAAGTTGTGAAGCATGGTGCCACTAATGCTATCAAGATGCCTATAGCATTCCCTTCCCTTGTCTGTGGAATGATCTTAGATCAACATCCTGGAATTTTAACTAGTTCAGATGTAGCATGTAAGAGGGAGTCACCTTTATCCCTGCATCCCAAACTGTTTGCTGGGAATCATGTTCCAGACATTGTTGTAACATCAAGTTCTGGTGCTAAGAAGACCAGTACTAAAACTGAGTTGATCGAAGAATTGAAGGCAACCTGCAAGGATCTTGATATGGTGATCTGTACTAGCACTGCTAGGAAGATGAAAATTGAGCAGATGGTCAAATCCTTGGAACAGGGTGAAGATGATGTGGGTGTCAATGCTGAAGAGTCAGGTTCAGAGGAAGGTGATGAGGATGCTACAGATGGTTCTGATGCTAATGAAGATTGATGTGCTGCTTTTGCTGTTTATTGCTTTCGTAGTTTTTTTGTTTCTGCACATTGTGTGCATGATGTGTAACTTGGATAAAACTTCTTTTATGCTTATCTGGTTTGTGATTTGTCTTGTCATATGGTGCTGACTTTTAATTGACTGGAGGCTAGTAGGACTAACTATTGTAAGTGTTAGGTGTGTGAGGGCATAACATGTTAGAAGTTGTCCAATTGTGGCTAAAAAGGGGGAGGGTTAGCCTATGTGTTGCCTAGGTGTCTGGTGGGATTCTAGGCTTGAGGGGGAGTGTGCATGTTTAATAGCAGGTATGCTGGTTCTTATTTTGAGGGGGAGTTTAGCTTTGAGTAGATTTTAGAATGTTAGGAGTATGAAGTTTTTCCGCTGCAGGTATTTCTGATGTTGGCAGAGATTGTTTTAGCCAAAATTATCCAAAGGGGGAGATTGTTAGTTCTTGGATTGGCTGGAATTTTGGTAAAACAAAGTTGAACAATGTTGATGTCGTATGTCTGATGTCATAACATTGGTTCCTAACATTAGTTGTTGCAGGGTTGAAGTTTTATATGCTAATGTTATTCCTGATGTCTTGACATCAGTTATCAGAACATCAGAACATCAGGTTGTGATGTTTTAGGGTTGCACGTGTTAGTTTGTTTTGAGGAGATCTGTTAGAGAGATTGGTTGCGAATTTCTTGGTGAAGATATTTATATTTTCAATCAGATATGGAGCAGATTATGTAACTAACATTAGGGCTGATTTGAAAAGATTTAAAAAGATTAGAAAATCAAATCTGTTTTAAATCCTGATCTTTAATAAATCAAATCAGATTTTTGGGAGTGGTCCAAGCCCAAGACTGAATGATATTTAAAGCAGCCTCAACCCTTATTGAAAAGGATATGAAGACAGGAGAGCAAAGACAGAGACTCAAATTTGTGTTTTCGTGTGTGTTTTGTAAACCTTTCATGGTTGAATAGGTGTTACTATTTTGGGTTGTAAGTGTATTCACTCTAGAGCTTTTAAGCAAGAGTGTGTTATTCTTGATCAAAGCTGTTAAGAACAATCAAGGTGTGGTTTAAAGTGTAATCTTTGAATTGTATCACTGAGGTGATTTAGGGAGTGAGTGGTTTCTCATATCTAAGTGGTTTCTTAGGTAGAAGTGTCATTGGATAGTGATTAAGATTAGTAGATGTCAACTGGGATTGTTGAGTCTGTAATTTAATACTACTGATAGTGAATTTCCTCCCTGGCTTGGTAGCCCCTAGACGTAGGTAGTTAGACCGAACTCGGTGAACAATTCATTGTGTTGATTTATTGTTGTTATAGCCTTGTTCATATTAGTAGATTGTGTTGTTGTGACATCACACTTAACATCACACATCTGATACCAGAATTTCACTTTTCTTTGTAAAATACAGCAATCTTTCGAATTCAATAAAAAGGGTCTCCCCCCACTGTATGATATTTGCAATCTATTTGTTGAAGTTTCTTTTTGAATAAAACAAAAACTGAAAGATATGTCTTTGCATATCATTCATCATTCTCACGTAACGCTTTTTTCTTATCTTTGAGTCTCCCGTACGTGTCACAATTCTAAAGTCAAATTGTCTCACTCATACAATACTCGGGCCAATCGACAAAAGAAAATGGACGATCTCGAGAAGGAAAACAGAGAGCTGAGAGAAGAAATCGACACTCTGAAAGAAAGTTTGAAAAAACTTCACAGTGACATGCAATCCCTGGCAGCAGCTCAGGAGCAGCGGCATCAAAAGACTGTAATCTCAGGGATCACATCTACGTCCATTATGGAGACACATGATAATCATCCTCGGTACAACATGCCTAAAGGTCGTCCCTAGGGCATGCCTCTCAACTTTATACCAGAAGTATACATCCCGCCGGTCACTGAAGTCCCAGAAACCATGGCAGGAGCCACTGGACCTGAAGGTTACAAACTTCATGAAATTGAAGATGCAAGGTTTACGACAGTAACTCCTGAAGGTTACAAACTTCAGGGCACTGAAGCACCAAGAGTCACCGCTATAATGTCTATACCACAACCAGTGGTACACACTTTCCTGGAAGAACAGGTTCCACAAGCAATTTCTGGTAGAAATGAAGACATGTATAAAAGGATGAATGAGCGTAGTAAGGTGTAGATGTTAATAGTTTGAAACCTGTTTCCTTAGCAAACTCCTGCATCTTTTGACTAGTAAATACTAACCCTTGGTCTATTGTAATAGTTTCTAGAATTTCAAACATGTAGATGATGTATTTCTTGATGAATTCGATCACATCCTCATGGTCAACGTTCGTCAGTGGTACGACTTTGATCTATTTTGTAAAATAATCAATACCAACCAAGATGTATCTTTGATTTTTGGATGACGCTGGTCTGATTTCTCTAACAAGATCTAAAGCCCAGACTCTAAAATAGCAATTCGCTCGCAGGAACATGTTGTATGCCTGCGTGCACTTGCCATACTTGACACCCTTTGGAAAACTCAATACAATCTTTCAACATGGTGGGCCAATACATTCCTTTTCGAAATAGCAACCACTTCATTTTGTGGCCCACCTGATGTGCCCCACATGCCCCAATATTGACATTCGAAAGGGCAAAGTATGCCTCAGATTTGCTAAGAGATTTAAGCAAAACTCCCTCAGGAGTCTTTTTAAACAACTCATTTCTCAAAAGAACATAACTTAAAACTCGATACCTGATTTTTTGTTCAGTAGATGTCGTTGGGTTTTGCAAATATTCCACTATTGGTTTACTCCAATCTTCGTCCGTTAGGCTGTCTATTGCTAATATCTCAAAGTTCTCTTTATCAGCATATCCTAGCTTTGTTGTTTCTAGATCTAATGGGGATAATCTGACCGACACAACCCTTCCTCTGACTTTGATCGCATCTTGCAATTTTTCCTTCGAAATTTTATACCCAGAGGCAATCTGAGCCAAATCATTAGCTATTTGATTTTCCAATCAAAGAATGTGTCAAATGGTGACCAACTCGAATCTTTTTTAGAGTCGATTGGCTATAACAAAGTACATGATGAGATTTTCTTTCACACATTGGCATTCCTTTGTGATTTGTTTTATGACCAACTCTGAGTCTCCCATTATTTTGACTCGAGTTGCTCCCAATTCCAACAATATCTCAAGTTCGGCTGTAAGATCCTCGTATTCAACCTCGTTATTCAAACAGAGACCTCCCACTTTATACTTGAATTTTGTTGGAATTTTATTAGTAGAAATAATCAAGACTCCTACACATGTTCTATCTTTATAACTCGGACCATTGAAGTACAACTTCCAAGGTTCTAGTTCGAGGTAATTTAATGATTCCTCATTTATCGAGTGGTCAACTATAAAGTCCACCACTACTTGTCCCTTAACAGCCATTAAGGGCATATAAGTTAGAGAATATCTAGTTAAGACTAACGCCCATTTACCAATTCAACTATGCAAGATTGGGTTTGACAACATATGCTTTATAACATCAAAATGTGAGGAAACAAAAACATCAACAGGTTTTATATAATGCTTAAGTTTTATACATGAGAAGTACAAACATAGGCATAGTTTTTCGACTGTACTATATCTGGTTTCTGAATCGTTCAAGACCCTACTAAGATAGTAAATGGCTCTTTCGACACCATTTTCATCTTCTTGAGCTAACATGCTCCCTAAAGTTTTATCCGACGCAGATATATACAACCTCATACTCCTATTTCTACAAGGTGGAATCAATATTGGAGGGTGACTCAAATAATCATTGATTTTGTCGAAAGCCTCTTGTTGAGCTTGTCCTCATTCGAATCCTTCCTTGTTGAGTCGAAGCAGAGGCGAGAAGGCTTGAGTTTTGCCGCTAAGGTTCGAGATAAACCTTCTTAAGAAATTAATCTTTCCCAGCAATGATTGCAATTCCTTCTTTGTTGATGGCGTTTTCGCTTCCATTATGGGCTTGGTCTTATTCTGGTTTATTTCAATTCTCTTTTTATGGACCACAAAGCCTAAGAAATCCCCCGCCTGCACACAAAAAGCATTCTTGAGAGGATTCATTTTCAAACCATGTTTCCTCATCCTTTCAAAGGAGTGTCGAAGATGGTGTATGTGATTTTTCCCTAAAATTGACTTTACAACAATATCATCAATATAAATCTGCATAAAAGTCTCAATAAAATCATGGAAAATCGAATTCATTGCCCTTTGGTAAGTTACCTCAGCATTTTTCAAGCCGAAAGGCATCACCACCAACTCATAAGTGCCTAATGCTCCAGGACATCGAAATGATGTTTTTGAGACATCCTCTTCAGCAATGAATATCTGATTATATCTTGAATATCCATCAAGCATACTCAGATATTCATGTCTGGCGGAAGAATTGATTAACATTTCCGCCACTGGCATCAAATATTCATCCTTTGGGGTTGCATTATTTAAATCTCTCAAGTCTATGCAAACCCTTAAAGTACCATTTTTCTTAATAATTGGCACGATATTTGAAAGCCATTCGACATACCTGGCTGTACAGATGAATTTGCATCGCAGAAGTCTTTTGACATCTTCTTTAATCTTCGAGAGAATTTCAGGTGCAAACCGCCTTGGATTATGCTTAATGGGCTTCTTCCCAGGCTTGATTGGGAGTTTTAATTCCACCAGCTCTCTGTCTAAACCAGGAATCTCGTCATAATCCCATGCAAAGCAGTCTCTGAACTCCTTCAGCAATTGGATCAGTTCGACTCTGAGTTGAGGGTTGATATTGCCACTGATGTGTGTTGGCCTTTTTGTCACCTCATCTCCCAAGTCAATCTCTTCAAGTGGATCTTGATCTAGCATTTTGATGTTAGTTGCCAGTGGATCCTTCTCGAATCCTAAAGGCTTATCATTGTAAATGGCATCGAGCCTCTGGCCTTGCACTTCATCCCAAGCCTTATCAGGTGGCTCTGGGTCGAAGTCCTTAACAGGACTTTCCTGACATGATTCTTTCTTGGCTTCGACAGCCATGAATTTTACCTCAGGCTCCAAGGCGGGTTTTAGCTTATTTTCGGCTATATAATCAAAATTCTTTCAAGCGCTGGCAACTCAGTCATCGTCCCCAAACTCGCTCCCCCAACATGTTGGGTCGATTCCAGATGTCCCTATGTATGCAAGGTCGTCTTCACCCGCAACCTCTCGATCCCACTGAAAACCGTTGGTGGGGTGCAAGTACAAAGAGCAATACGCATTATCATTTGGAGTAAATGCAAAACTGGCTGGATTGCAAGGAGCAATATTAGCCAAATGTTTGTCGAAACTGCATTTATTGTCATGATTAACCGAAGCCATAAAATAGCTTTGATCATCTTTGATATTTTCCACAATACCATCCATTCACCAAATGGTAATCCTCTGATGCACTAATGATGGTACGGCTCATATGCCGTGAATCCATTCACGTCTTAACAATAAGTTGTAGTTAGCCTTAGTCTCCACAACCAGGAACATGATTGGTCTGGTACTTGTTCCTACCGTCAAGTCGACTTGAATCACACCTAAAGTGGTGCCAACTTTTCCTTCATAGTTGGATAACACCATATTGTGGGGCTTCGTGTCTGTGTCGAACTTCCCTATTTTTCTTAGCATGAAATGCGGCATCAGGTTTACCGTTGCACCGCAATCTACCAGGATCTTGTTGACTAACACGTATTCGATTTTTCCTATAATAAAGAGAGGCTTTAAGTGACTTTTCCATAGCCTCATTAGGTGTCTCGAAGAATGCATTCTATTCTTCTACACAACTATTGTTCATAACACAGTAACTAACTGGCATATGAGTGGCCATTTCTATGTCGGTATTATCCTCCAGCTCTTCGACCTAAGTCACTTGGTCGAACTTCCTTGGTAACACAGATACTACATTAACCATGATATCTAAATATGCTTCTGAATTTGAATCAAAGTCATCAGTGAGCATCTCGCCTTCAGCGATCGAACAATCACACTCCTTTTTAGCCTCTTCTTCTTGAGTGGGAAACACCTCCCCTCTACAGGCTTGTTTTTGATGGATTTCAACTCCTTTTTCTCATTCTTTTCAGAAGGCACATTGGTGCTTGATTCAGCTTTATGATTTTCTTTAGCCTCTCGTTTTGCTTTTCTTCTCCTTTGCTCCCTTCTCTATTGAGATCTAGTCATCGGATTCTTGCCTTTGTAATTCTCAGAGATATAAGTTGATTTCTTGGAGGTCTGAAACTCCCTTTGTACCCAATCGATGAACACCTATCAACCTCAAAGTTCGCCCACTTTCGTTGGCCTCTCTCTCTGCCTTCAACTGGCTTCGCCCACTTTCCTCTAGAAGCCTCCGTAGTTGGCTTGAAAGTGGTAGGTTTGGCACCTGGGAATCCTGGATTCGCTTGATCATGCCCCCTATATGGTCTCTTTTTGTCGAAACCTTGGTGGCTACCATTGTAACACCTTTCTACCCCACAAGAAATTTTATAAAAGATAATTCATATTATCAGAGTAACATCAATGAGAAAGGTGCCACATATATTCAAAACATCATTTAGTAATCATTATCCTGTCCCGTAACACGGGTTACACATTCTTCATAATAAAATCAACAACTACGCAGCGAAAATCAGCTCTTTATGTCAATTCAATAAAACACTTCGTATTAAATGTATCCAAATCAAATCATCACCAATAATGTAAAAATTCAACATAAAACAAAAGAACGCGAGGTTCACAACAAATCCCAACCCGATGTTACATGACACAGAGCAGGACACCTCTAAACTAAACAGCGATAACGACACACTTCAAGGCTACATCCTCCATCATCGCGAATCTACTCTTGGTTATCTGCAAGTTACCCACATAAGAGGCAACATTTCCAAGCAGGCAGGGCGAGAAATCACAATTCATTATAGTAATATAGGTACATGGGAAATGAACAGGAAGGCAACAACAACATCATAGCATAATAAATCAACAACATCATAGTATAATCAACCGCAACATCATGATATAATCAACAACAACATCATGATATAATCAACAACAACATCGTGATATAATCAACAACAACATCATGATATAATCAACAACAACATCATGATATAATCAACAACAACTTCATGATATAATCAACACAACATCATGATATAATCAACAACAACATCATGATATAATTAACAACAACATCATGATATAATTAACAACAACATCATGATATAATCAACAACAACATCATGATATAATCAACATCAACATCATAGTATAATCAACAACAACATCATAGTATAATTAACATCAACATTATGATATCCACAATAAAACATACATATTATTCGACAATCAACTCATACACATGCAATGCCACTTATAATGAAATGCAACTTCATCGGAAACATGCATGTGGTACCAATTCAACGTGTGATGAACACTAGGCCATCAACCCTCCACAAGGGAGCACAACATAATCAACATATCACTCTAATCCGCACAATGGGATTGAAGCTACCAATGGACCGAAGCCCCAACATAATATGCTATGAAATGCAATGATGCTAATTCTCCTCAACTCATCAAATATCAAAATGTGCATCATTCATTTCATATTCAACAATAAATCATCATCCATCATGTTTTATCATCCATACGACAACAAAACAACAAGGCAACAACAATCAGGCAAGAGAAAACATTAAAACACCAAAAATAGCTAAAATAGTTGTTTGACACGGCTGACCGTGTCCTATGACACGGCCCATGTCAGAAAGCCTGCACTAAAAATCCAAACCAGAAAAATTATAGCAGAAACAGAGGCCTGACACGGCAGCCCGTGTCCCGTGACACGGCCCGTGTCAGAAGTTCTGTAACAAAATTTGTTTTTCTTCCAACCAGCAAGCTGACACGGGTGCCCGTGTTGTGTGACACGGCCCGTGTCAGGATGCGACAAAAATCCCATTTTTCCAAAAAGTGATTTTCTGCTGCGATTTCGACTCAGAATACCCCAAAATCCAATGTTGTCCCATACGAAATTTCACCAAAAGACTCACACAATGCACATACATCAAATACACCAATTTGTTTCACTCATTCTCATCACAACACTCACTCATAACACAATCTATATCATCAAACACCACCATTAATCAAGAATCCACAAAACCTAACCTATTCGTAAACCAATTCCTATAAAATTATAATAAACCGTGAAAACTCCCCATACCTTAGAGAAATTCAGTAGCTTTCCTCCTTCTCTAAGATTCTTTAGCAACCTTCAACTCTTAGGGTTCTTCTCCTCTTCCCTCCTTCAGTGTTCTTCACAAAACACGATCCCTTAGAAAAAATGATCGGTCTTTTCTTCTTTAGTTAAAATATCCCAGTTTATGAACTTCCAACTATACCCTTACTCTTTTTCCTTTAAGACCATCTTGCCCTTTTCTTAATATTTTTAAATAATAAATAATAATCTAAATAATACATGATTATTCACTTTATTAAAATTATTCAAAAATACTCTTTTAATCCATAATTCTCCAAATTGCCAAAAACCTCTTAATTCCTTCTAAATTAATTAAACAGTATAAATAAATGATTAATTTAGATTTTCGGGGTGTTACAACTCTCCCCTACTTTAAGAATTTTCGTCCTAAAAAATTTACTCGATACAGACTACTCCAGATACGTTATCACCTCCGGCTAATCAACTCTCATGCCACGTGTGGAAATACCACGAATAACGCAATACAACAATACACCTTATCAATGCAAATGACAACAAGATGAAATGCTCACGCGATGTACTCGACGATCAACTCAAAACACCAAGAATAATCAGGTTAGGAACACACAGGTTCACTATGAACCAGAATACAACACGATCGTTACCATCGCCATAGGCAACCCTCCCTTAACTCCCCATCATAGGAATTAGCTACTCGCACTCGAACCATCACCATAGGTAACGAGGCAACAACAAAGCTAAGAACACAAAGGCCCAAAGCACAATTTCAACGTAACCAACTACCGACATCGTTGATACCCACATAAGAACCAACTGTGCTACCCACGCTTTCGCTGCGCACTCTGAGTACTCGCAACTATCTAATCTACCAAGTTTACATCAACTTCCGACCACCAAAGCAGACATAAGAAAAGACCTTTCAACTTAACTCATCAGAAATTCCATCCAAACAGGCATTCTATACTCTTGTGATTACTAAATACTTCGAACTCCGATTACGTAAAAATAACACCTCCGACTATTCAACATAACTACAACGGTAGCCAATTCTAAATCTTGAATAGAATAAATACTTTCACGAATCTCCAATTACCGTAAAACATAAGCTACAACCTTACCATCTTGTATTAACACAATGTCCAAACTCATCATAACCACCTACCAATGCCATAACAGCAACAGTACAGCGTTCCAATAGTATAAGCTACATGTGTCCAATTAATCTCAATAAGATAAATTATCTCTTTCACCCCCAGATCACACTAAGCGGGATCTGTGAATTCTGCAGGAAAACCCTGCGAAAAACACATGCCCTGCTGCGACTTAACACTTTCCAAACAGTTCTTTAACACCAATTAACCACAGATTGTTCATCCATACTCCACACTCAACCTATGCACATTACCAAATCAGTCCAACAACTAATGCATCAATTTTTACTCATACTAACATAATTCTTCATAAAACGTCATCTGAATTAACACAACCAAGTAAACTCATCTTTACTAACCAAAAATCACCCTTCGATAACTTAACATATAACTTCGCTGCTTTCAATACTTGTAACTCGATCCTCAAATTTTCTACGCGCTCTTCTTGTGATTTTATACCAGATCAGAAACATCCATAATGAACACCGATTCCCACTTATCCGAACAAGTGTTGAAGATATGATTCATATTCCTTATATACACTTTAAGGCATACAAGCCACTACTATTCTCTATCCGACCTCCTTGGTCAACTCGTGGCCTTACATTTCCACTTACTTCCCCCTTGGTTCGTCTCTAAAATGCTTCAAGTCTCATGTCAGTCGGATTCTCGACTCATCAGAAATAAAATCTCAGGTTATCCCGAATACAACTGTGAGTTTCCATACTACTCATCGATCAATTCGCAACCTCATCCTAACATCCTCAAGTCCGCCTTATTTCCCTATATAGGAATCCGCATCGACAACTCAAACAATTCATAAGCACTTGGCTCAACCCCGAACAATTCACTGTGCATACTATTCTAGTTGGCAAGACACGTCTACTCCATCCAACATGATTCTGTCGACTATCAACAAGAGATTTAGGGTGATCAGTTCCTTAATTTGTCAATAGACAGCCGGCAACCATAATGTTGGCATAAATCATCATTATCCAACTAAAATAGCGTCTCCTTCCTCGTGCTCAAAGTTATCTAAGCATACTGCTCTACCATTTCTCTAAGGCTTACAAATGTTTTTCTTAATTTCCTTATTTCCAAGAACGCACAAAATCCAACACATATATTCTTATACACACTTGTTGCACAACCTAATTATCGAATATCCTTCTGATACATCATGTACAATCCAAATCGGCCCACTTCAATCGAAACATTTATCCAAGTCCAAAACTTTTGACAACCCTAACTAATCCTTCGTCTTTCTTTTTAATCTCACAACTTCGATGATCCATATAGTTCCACACTTGATTCTCATTCCAATCACAATCTCAACAATACCATCTCATCATCTGGTTGGTGATATAACTTCCAAAAATTTCCGACACATGCCGACACATCTCGCCAACAACACACAATCCACTTTACTATTTAACATTCCTCAAAGATTTTTATACTTTAATCATTCTCAACTATCATAAGCCGCACTTCCATGTGCTTCTCCGATATTCTTCTTCTTATTACTAAACATTTCATACTTGACTTCATCTTACTATTTCCAGCAAGAATTGTCCAACTTCAAACATGATTATCTTCTTCAATACAGACCTCCCAGACACAAAATTACATTCCAAAATGAAGGGAATTTCGTGTAGATTCCATAACTTCAAGAATCGCTCAAATCTGGATTACAAGTAAAAAGTTATCGTCCTTGCAATGGGATTGGTCAAGAAATCCCGTATACAAACTTCCCCCAAACAAAATCAGCATCAGACCCAACTAATCAAACGTGTCTTTCTCTCTACTCAAAAACATGCCGAAGACAAAATTTATATGTAAACTATAGGGAATTTCGTAAACTTTCCGAAAAGTCCAGATTTGCTTTCATCGGAGTTACGAGTAGAAAGTTATTTCTCTTTTACTGAAGGCTGTTCTATAAATGTGAAAATAAAAACCGAAATTGGTGAACATGAGTTCTACCTCTTTCTCTTACTTCCAAACTCTTCCAACAATCCTTGTTTTTCACCCAACTCTGAAAATCATCCGACCTCACTCCAGATATAATCCACTTGCATATCACTATTCGTCACATTGCCCTCTCTTCTCCGAGAAGCAAACATCAATCATACTGACTCGTCCTCCTTCAAATGTCTCAACTGGACCGACAGATAAAATCATGAGTCCATACTCTCGTCGATTCGCAACAACACAGTTCTGACAACACTTGTACTCCTGCAATCAATATCACCTTGATTCAAATCCTCAAACTAGAAACATCTCCGGGAAGCAAACTTCTCCCCCACTTGTTTCAAACCAATATCGGGAGCCAACGGTTAGAAAACAAACAAGTACCGACAGTGTTCCACACACTTGTCGCATACCAAGGGATAAACGACATTAGACAACTTGGCCGGACATACCGACCTGCTCTGATACCACTAATGTAACACCCTTCTACCCCACAAGAAATTTTATAAAAGATAATTCATATTATCATAGTAACATCAATGAGAAAGGTGCCACATATATTCAAAACATCATTTAGTAATCATTATCCTGTCCCGTAACACGGGTAACATATTCTTCATAATAAAATCAACAACTACGCAGCGAAAATCAGCTCTTTATGTCAATTCAATAAAACACTTCGTACTAAACGTATCCAAATCAAATCAACACCAATAATGTAAAAATTCAACATAAAACAAAAGAATGTGAGGATCACAACAAATCCCAACCCGATGTTACATGACATAGAGCAGGACACCTCTAAAATAAACAACGATAACGACACACTTCAAGGCTACATCCTCCATCGTCGCGAATCTACTCTTGGTTATCTGCAAGTTACCCACATAAGAGGTAACATTTCCAAGCAGGCAGGGTGAGAAATCACAATTGATTATAGTAATATAGGTACATGGGAAATGAACAGGAAGGCAACAACAACATCATAGAATAATCAATCAACAACATCATAGTATAATCAACCGCAACATCATGATATAATCAACAACAACATCATGATATAATCAACAACAACATCATGATATAATCAACAACAACATCATAATATAATCAACACAACATCATGATATAATCAACAACAACATCATGATATAATCAACAACAACATCATGATATAATCAACATCAACATCATAGTATAATTAACATCAACATTATGATATCCACAATAAAACATACATATTATTCGACAATTAACTCATACACATGCAATGCCACTTAGAATGAAATGCAACTTCATCGGAAACATGCATGTGGTACCAATTCAACGTGTAATGAAAACTAGGCCATCAACCCTCCACAAGGGAGCACAACATAATCAACATATCACTCTAATCCGCACAATGGGATTGAAGCTACCAATGGACCGAAGCCCCAACATAATTTGCTATGAAATGCAATGATGCTAATTCTCCTCAACTCATCAAATATCAACGTGTGCATCATTCATTTCATATTCAACAATTAATCATCATCCATCATGTTTTATCATCCATACGGCAGCAAAACAACAAGGCAACAACAATCAGCATGAGAAAACATTAAAACAGTAAAAACGGCTAAAACAGTTGTCAGACACGGCTGCCCGTGTCCTGTGACACGGCCCGTGTCAGAAGGCCTGCACGAAAAATCCAAACCAGAAAAATTATAGCAGAAACAGAGGCCTGACACGACCGCCCGTGTCCTGTGACACGGCCCGTGTCAGAAGCTCTGTAACAAGATTTGTTTTTCCTCCAACCATCAAGCTGACACGGGTGCCCGTGTTGTGTGACACGGCTCGTGTCAGGATGCGACAAAAATCCCATTTTTGCAAAAAGTGATTTTCTGCTGCGATTTCGACTCAAAATACCCCAAAATCCAATGTTGTCCCATACGAATTTGACCAAAAGACTCACACAATGCACATACATCAAATACACCAATTTGTTTCACTCATTCTCATCACAACACTCACTCATAACACAATCTATATCATCAAACATCACCATTAATCAAGAATCCACAAAACCTAACCTATTCGTAAACCAATTCCTATAAAATTATAATAAACCGTGAAAACTCCCCATACCTTAGAGAAATTCAATAGCTTTCCTCCTTCTCTAAGATTCTTTAGCAACCTTCAACTCTTAGGGTTCTTCTCCTCTTCCCTCCTCCAGTGTTCTTCACAAAACACGATCCCTTAGAAAAAGTGATCGGTCTTTTCTTCTTTAGTTAAAATATCCCAGTTTATGAACATCCAACTCTACCCTTACTCTTTTTCCTTTAAGACCATCTTGCCCTTTTCTTAATATTTTTAAATAATAAATAATAATCTAAATAATACATGATTATTCACTTTATTAAAATTATTCAAAAATACTCTTTTAATCCATAATTCTCTAAATTGCCAAAAACCTCTTAATTCCTTCTAAATTAATTAAACAGTATAAATAAATGATTAATTTAGATTTTCGGGGTGTTACAACTCTCCCCTACTTTAAGAATTTTCATCCTCGAAAATTTACTCGATACAGACTACTCCAGATACGTTATCACCTCCGGCTAATCAACTCTCATGCCACGTGTGGCAATACCAGGAATAACGCAATACAGCAATACACCTTATCAATGCCAATGACAACAAGATGAAATTCTCACGCGATGTACTCGACGATCAACTCAAAACACAGAGAATAATCAGGTTAGGAACACACAGGTTCACTATGAACCAGAATACAACACGATCGTTACCATCGCCATAGGCAACCCTCCCTTAACTCCCCATCATAGGAATTAGCTACCCGCACTCGAACCATCACCATAGGTAATGAGGCAACAACAAAGCTAAGAACACAAAGGCCCAAAGCACAATTTCAACGTAACCAACTACCGACATCGTTGATACCCACATAAGAACCAACTGCGTTTCCCACGCTTTCGCTGCGCATTTTGAGTACTCGCAACTATTTAATCTACCAAGTTTACATCAACTTTCGACCACCAAAGAAAAGATAAGAAAAGACCTTTCAACTTAACTCATCGGAAATTCCATCCAAACAGGCATTCTATACTCTTGTGATTACTAAATACATCGAACTCCGATTACGTAAAAATAACACCTCCGACTATTCAACACAACTACAATCGTAGCCAATTCTAAATCTTGAATAGAATAAATACTTTCACGAATCTCCAATTACCGTAAAACATAAGCTACAACCTTACCATCTTGTATTAACACGATGTTCAAACTTATCATAACCACCTACCAATGCCATAATAGCAACAGTACAGCGTTCCAACAGTATAAGCAACATGTGTCCGATTAATCTCAATAAGATAAATTATCTCTTTCACCCCCACACCGCGCTAAACGGGGTCTGTGAATTTTGCAGGAAAACCCTGCGAAAAACACATGCCCTGCTGCGACTTAACACTTTCCAAACAATTCTTTAACACCAATTAACCACAGATTCTTCAGCCATACTCCACACTCAACCTGTGCATATTACCAAATCAGTCCAACAACTAATGCATCAATTTCTACTCATACTAACATAATTCTTCGTAAAACGTCATCTGAATTAACACAACCAAGTAAACTCATCTTTACTAACCAAAAATCACCCTTCGATAACTTAACATATAACTTCGCTTCATTCAATACTTGTAACTCGATCCTCAAATTTTCTACGCGCTCTTCTTGTGATTTTATACCAGATCAGAAACATCCACAATGAACACCGGTTCCCACTTATCTGAACAAGTATTGAAGATATGATTCATATTCCTTATATACGCTTTAAGGCATACAAGCCACTACTATTCTCTATCCGACATCCTTGGTCAACTCGTGGCCTTACATTTCCACTTACTTCCCCCTTGGTTCGTCTCTAAAATGCTTCAAGTCTCATGTCAATCGGATTCTCGACCCATCGCAAATAAAAACTCAGGTTATCCCAAATACAACCGTGAGTTTCCATACTACTCATCGATCAATTCGCAACCTCATCCTAACATCCTCAAGTCCGCTTCATCTCCCTATATAGGAATCTGCATCGACAACTCAAACAATTCATAAGCACTTGGCTCAACCCCGAACAATTCACTGTGCATACTATTCTAGTTGGCAAGACACGTCTACTCCATCCAACATGATTCCGTCGACTATCAACAAGAGATTTAGGCTGATCAGTTCCTCAATTTGTCAATAGATAGCCGGCAACCATAATGTTGGCATAAATCATCATTATCCAACGAAAATAGCGTCTCCTTCCTCGTGCTCAAAGTTATCTAAGCATACTGCTCTACCATTTCTCAAAGGCTTACAAACGTTTTTCTTAATTTCCTTATTTCCAAGAACGCACAAAATCCAACACATATATTCTTATACACATTTGTTGCACAACCTAATTATCGAATATCCTTCTGATACATCAAGTACAATCCAAATCGGCCCACTTCAATCGAAACATTTATCAAAGTCCAAAACTTTTGACAACCCTAACCAATCCTTCATCTTTCTTTTTAATCTCACAACTTCAATGATCCATATAGTTCCACACTTGATTCTCATTCCAATCACAATCTCAACAATACCATCTCATCATCTGGTTGGTGATATAACTTCGAAAAATTTCTGACTCATGCCGACACATCTCGCCAACAACACATAATCCACTTTACTATTTAACATTCCTCAAAGATTTATATACTTTAATCATTGTCAACTATCATACGCCGCACTTCCATGTGCTTCTCCGATATTCTTCTTCTTATTACTAAACATTTCATACTTTACTTCATCTTACTATTTCCAGCAAGAATTGTCCAACTTCAAACATGATTATCTTCTTCAATACAGACCTCCCAGACACAAAATTACATTCCAAAATGAAGAGAATTTCGTGTAGATTCCATAACTTCAAGAATCGCTCATATATGGATTACAAGTAAAAAGTTATCGTCCTTGCAATGGGACTGGTCAAGAAATCCCGTATACAAACTTCCACCAAACAAAATCAGCATCAGACCCAACTATTCAAACGCGTCTTTCTCTCTGCTCAAAAACATGTCGAAGACAAAATTTATATGGAAACTGTAGGGAATTTTGTAAACTTTCCGAAAAGTCCAGAATCGTTTTCATCAGAGTTACGAGTAGAAAGTTATGCCTCTTTTACTGAAGGTTGTTCCATAAATGTGAAAATAAAAACTGAAATTGGTGAACATGAGTTCTACCTTTTTCTCTTGCTTCCAAACCCTTCCAACAATCCTTGTTTTTCACCCAACTCTGAAAATCATCCGACCTCACTCCAGATACATTCCACTTGCATATCATTATTCGTCACATTGCCCTCTCTTCTCCGAGAAGCAAACATCAATCATACTGACTCGTCCTCCTTCAAATGTCTCAACTGGACCGACAGATAAAATCATGAGTCCATACTCTAGTCGATTCGTAACAACACAGTTCCGACAACACTTGTACTCCTGCAATCAATATCACCTTGATTCAACTCCTCAAACCAGAAACATCTCCCCCACTTGTTTCAAACCAACACCGGGAGCCAACGGTTAGAAAACAAACAAGTACCGACAGTGTTCCACACACTTGTCGTGTACCAAAGGATAAACGACATTAGACAACTTGGCCGGACAGACCGACCTGCTCTGATACCACTAATTTAATTCTACCCCACAAGAAATTTTATAAAAGATAATTCATATTATCAGAGTAACATCAATGAGAAAGGTGCCACATATATTCAAAACATCATTTAGTGATCATTATCCTGTCCCGTAACACGGGTTACACATTCTTCATAATAAAACCAACAACTACGCAGCGGAAATCAGCTCTTTATGTAAATTCAATAAAACAATTCGTACTAAATGTATCCAAATCAAATCATCACCAATAACGTAAAAATTCAACACAAAACAAAAGAACGCGAGGTTCACAACAAATCCCAACCCGATGTTACATGACACAGAGCAGGACACCTCTAAACTAAACATCGATAACGACACACTTCAAGGCAACATCCTCCATCGTCGCGAATCTACTCTTGGTTATCTACAAGTTACCCACATAAGAGGTAACATTTCCAAGCAGGCAGGGTGAAAAATCACAATTCATTATAGTAATATAGGTACATGGGAAATGAACAGGAAGGCAACAACAACATCATAGCATAATCAATCAACAACATCATAGTATAATCAACCGCAACATCATGATATAATCAACAACAACATCATGATATAATCAACAACAACATCATGATATAATCAACACAACATCATGATATAACCAATAACAACATCATGATATAATCAACAACAACATCATGATATAATCAACATCAACATCATAGTATAATCAACAACAACATCATAGTATAATTAACATCAACATTATGATATCCACAATAAAACATACATATTATTCGACAATCAACTCATACACATGCAATGCCACTTAGAATGAAATGCAACTTCATCGAAAACATGCATGTGGTACCAATTCAACGTTTGATGAACACTAGGCCGTCAACCCTCCACAAAGGAGCACAACATAATCAACATATCACTCTAATCCACACAATGAGATTGAAGCTACCAATGGACCGAAGCCCCAACATAATATGCTATGAAATGCAATGATGCTAATTCTCCTCAACTCATCAAATATCAACGTGTGCGTCATTCATTTCATATTCAACAATTAATCATCATACATCATGTTTTATCATCCATACGGCAGCAAAACAACAAGGCAACAACAATCATCAAGAGAAAACATTAAAATAGCAAAAACGCCTAAAACAGTTGTCTGACACGGCTGCCCGTGTCCTGTGACACGGCCCGTGTCAAAAGGCCTGCACGAAAAATCCAAACCAGAAAAATTATAGCAGAAACAGAGGTCTGACACGACCGCCCGTGTCCCGTGACACGGCCCGTGTCAGAAGCTCTGTAACAAAATTTGTTTTTCCTCCAACCAGCAAGCTGACACGGCTGCCCGTGTTGTGTGACACGGCCCGTGTCAGGATGCGACAAAAATCCCATTTTTCCAAAAAGTGATTTTCTGCTGCGATTTCGACTCAGAATACCCCAAAATCCAATGTTGTCCCATACGAAATTTGACCAAAAGACTCACGCAATGCACATACATCAAATACACCAATTTGTTTCACTCATTCTCATCACAACACTCTTTCATAACACAATCTATATCATCAAACACCACCATTAATCAAGAATCCACAAAACCTAACCTATTCGTAAACCAATTCCTATAAAATTATAATAAACCGTGAAAACTCCCCATACCTTAGAGAAATTCAGTAGCTTTCCTCCTTCTCTAAGATTCTTTAGCAACCTTCAACCCTTAGGGTTCTTCTCCTCTTCCCTCCTTCAGTGTTCTTCACAAAACACGATCCCTTAGAAAAAATGATCGGTCTTTTCTTCTTTAGTTAAAATATCCCAGTTTATGAACTTCCAACTCTACCCTTACTCTTTTTCCTTTAAGACCATCTTGCCTTTTTCTTAATATTTTTAAATAATAAATAATAATCTAAATAATACATGATTATTCACTTTATTAAAATTATTTAAAAATACTCTTTTAATCCATAATTCTCCAAATTTCCAAAAACCTCTTAATTCCTTCTAAATTAATTAAACAGTATAAATAAATGATTAATTTAGATTTTCGGGGTGTTACAACCAGAGTCTCTCCAGTTTCCTCTAGCCTTTGCCAATCGAACTCCCTCCATATTTTAGGCTGCTTTCTTATCGAACAAGCACTGCATCTTGGACAGAGCATAACCTCTGACTTTTTCTTCTGACACCTATGTATGAAATCAATCAGGTTCTCCTCTTCCTTGGGAAATACAATTTGTTGTATTCCTCTTGTCATTGTTCTTCGACAATCTCCATCGAAGTCTCTTGTGAAACTTCGACCATGTTAACATCCATAGACACATCTTCAGTAATGTCTAAACTTTGAACTTCATTGTAAGGCCATCAGTAGCCCTGTTCAAGTTATCCGTCCGTATGAAATCATTAGCGGTTTCTTTTGTTACCATAGCCAAATTAGAATCCTCAGTGATTACCGTAGTATCGAAACCATCAGGTAATCGAAACCTATTTAGGTAATCATCTATTGGCTCAGTAAACTTTCGTTTAATACTAGCCAATTCCTTCAGGCTAATCTTGGTTTATCCCATATAAAACTGTTCATGGAACAACCTTTCTAGCTGGATCCAATTATGGATTGAATTTGGTGGCAAGGTTGTGAACCATGTAAAAGCGTTTTTGGTGAGAGAGCTTGGTAAATATTTTACCCTAAGGTTTTCATTATTCGAAATCTCTCCAAAGTTTGGCGAAGTATAGTTTGGTCTTTTAAGACCAAAGTTTACCCCATTTAGCTCCATGATTCTTTCGATCATGGCTGTTAGGTTATTATCTACGACCATATCATCACGTCGAATCTGATGGACAACGTTATCAGCATTTTGATTCCTATTTACCATTACTACCCTAGGTCTCTCCTCAATTAGGATTTGAGGTTGGACTCTAGGGGGTTCGACCCTAGGCTGTTCGACCACTACTCCTGGATTGACTAGATTTGCATGGGGCGGGTTTCCTTGGTTTTGTTGAACTTGATTAATGGTAGGATCTTCTTCGAGGACTCCTCCCTGATTTTCCAATATGTATTCTCTCTAGGGATGTCGAGGAGGCTGTGGTACTCCAAATAAATTTGCAAGGTGTGTCATCTAGGCTGTCATTTGTTGGTTGGATTGAGTAGTACTTTGGATTTGGGGATTAAAAATCGTCCCCATTATTTAGGCTAACATTTGGACCATTTCACGATTACTCTCATCCATTTATTGCCTAATAACTGCTGCAAAATTATTAGTCAAATTTGGTATTTGGGTATAATAACTCGTTCCTAAGGGTTGGCTAATTCGACCCATATTTATCCCAGATCCTGATCCTTGTAATGGCGAAGTGACATTCATTACTGGTTCTGAGAATGTTGAGACGGCGTTATGAAAATTTGCCATCATAGATGTTGGCATCCCATAAGGTTGCTCTCTAACACCTAAGGGCATAGAAAAATATGGAGGCATGAAGGGCCTACTCGAAGCAGTCCCTATTGGTGGGGGTGTTACTGGAGGACCCCTTGGCCCAATATAAGTTAGAATGGACTCACTATGGGTAATCGACTGTGTGGGTGTCGAACTTGCCATTGATGGAATTGGTTCTGACACAGTCGCTGGAACCGTGGTTCCCCCATTCGAAGATACTTGGGGCGGTTCTCCGTTGTTATTCTGTGGAATCAAAATTTTTGGTTGTTTTGAATATTCCATTTTCCTTGTATACCTTCTCCTTGGTCTATCTTTATTAGTGGTGGCTACTTTGCCACTTCTCAATAACATACAATGAAGTTTTCAAAGAGAACAATGACCAAAATGTAATTTTTGTAAAGAAAATTAGTTAGCATTGTCCCACTGGGCGTGCCAATTTGTTTACTATGAAAATTAGTAAGCAACCGCTGATCTTCCAAATCAATAAGGAATCAGGTTACTTATAGGATCGACCATACTAAATCCTAGGACAAGTGCTACTAATTGAAATAAAGTTTGGAAGAATGACGAATACTTCGACAGCATTTATGGTTAACAACTTTGAAGAATTTTAAAGAAAGTAAATCGCAGAATCTTAATAAAAAAGCAAGTAAATGTATTAAAAATAACTTGGGCAATAAAGAAAATAAACTTGAATTAAAATGTAAAAGTATGGTGTTTACATCAAACATACATTTTCTCAACACACTATTTTCTTTGTACACGGGTACTTTGAGTAATTTAGAGATTTTGTACAACTTTGAACACACACAATCCTATCACTGAGACTGCCTAATTATAATGAATCGATATAACCACTTTTAACGACCTTTCTCTAAAATTAATACAAGTGGCGCTCGACATGTCTTCGATTCTTCAGCACACTCCACGTGTCTTCGTTAAAAAACTAGATAAGGACATATTTCCTCCTTAATTCAAATTCAAAAACCAAGTCGAAAACATCATCCGTAACACTCCGTCGAAACAACAATCAATACTTAGAAAAATTTCCTAGGTCCACCTGGTCATTCTTCCTTTCGCAAAGAATGATTTCGACTGAGCATCCATCATCAAACTTGCCTAGTCGAAATGCATCATAACTTAGCAAAAGAGTTCCTTTTCTTTATTTGTTACATGAATCAAACCTGGCGTCGAAATTGAGAGCCAACAACTGCATAATGATTTTCCATTTTGATATAAAACTGAACTACATGAACTATAGCTTGCTGTAAAAACTTGGGTGAAATAATTACAATCACTATACTAATTTATTACTAATGTCCTGTTAATGCAGTAAGAAATCTCTTGGCATCCCTCTCTTTTCTTTTGAATTTCGAAATTGGTTTGATAAGGTAACTTGGCTCAATTGGACACAAATCTTTGGATTAATTCTTCTCTCATTTGTTGTAGGTTTTGGAGAGTGACTAGAAGTTTGGTTCAATGGAAAACTTTCTTGGAGATGAATCAAGGGTGGCATGTGCAAGAAGAGGAAGATCAAATGAAATGCATAAAGGGAAACTTGGAAACCATGCCTTAAGATCTTTTGAGTTAGAACTTTCTTTGGATTTTTTGGAATTTTTATTCTATGTAACCTTGTTAAATTCTTTGGTAATGTAATAAAAATTATGACTTATTTCTTTGAATCCTTGCCTTGTACTATGATGAACCATGTACCATGCTTGAATTGGGTGATGACGACACTTGATTATAATGAAACAAAACCATAATGCATGCTAGTTCGTCTAGAATCCAAATATATGATTTGAAAACCTCTTTGCATCATAATTGAATCCTCATTAAAACTAAGTTGAAAATGGGTGTAATTGACTTGATTGTATATTTGAACACACATAAACCATCTTACACATAATTTCTGACCATGAATGGATGACTTGCTTGCCACTTAAGAAACGATGAGCCCAAAATCAATCTTTCGAATCTTATTTGTCAATATTACGAAACAATGTGATCCTCCATTTAATCACAATAGCACTAGCACTCTCAATTGGCTTAGATAATGCACAACTTGATCCCCTCTTGGCAAACCTAAACGAATATAAAGAAAGAGAAACAAAATACCATATATTTCTGTTTTTTTATGCACAATTGTTAGGGGACGTGTTGATGAACAATAATGCACAAACCCTAATTTGAGCAACAATCACAAGAGAAATGGTACCAACATAGAAGACAAAGGGTGATATTCCTGGAAAGAAACCAAAGAGAAACCTAACCGTCAGTGTTCATACTCATACAGGTAAATAACTATGCTTGGGGACCAATGCTAATGAGATGATATGCTGAATAAATGATATGAAGTCTAAAGTGACAATCAGAGTATGATAGATGAAATGATCATGAGACTTAATGCTTAGTGAATCATACAGAAAAATTTATACAAATGAATGAATGCAAGAAAAATGAATACATATGACATGAAATACAGATGAATGACTTTAGGTGAATGAAATGCAGATGATAAACTTTTAGGGGGTGCAAAATTTAGGGTATGACACAACTGTATGCTCCATTTTCATTTATTGAAAGTGAGCAGAGAGAATTTGAAGGAAAACTCAGTAAAAGCAAAAACACGAAAAGATAAATTGAATGACTAATATGAACAATCAACTCAAGGTAAGTAAGGGGAAACAATCAGGAAGCAATATGCTACATCGTGGTAACTTTTTGGAGTCCAAAATATGCTCAGAAGTACCTTGTCCAAATGATGATCAAAGGTGTTGAAAGTTGGATCTGGTTAGAGAAACTCAGTGAGTCTTAGAGCTTGATTTTTGTTGCAAAAGCTTCAGAGAAGAACGATCGAGCTAATGGAATCAAGAAACAAGGTTGAAAGAGCTTGGAATTTGAAAACGAAATCACAAATTCTCAGTGCAAAGTGGGAGCCTGAGCAAAGGTTCTGGGGTATTTCTAAGCTTGGTTTTCAGTGCAAACGAGTCTTCTGTTTATAGCTGAGGTGAGAGGATGGCATATGTGTGAGAATTTGTTATAATTCGTGTGAAATCATGAGCAAGGAATGCATGACCAATCTTGAATGAAAACCTCTTGAAACGTAGGTCATTCCTTCCTATTTTAGGTCATTTTTTTATCCTCACATATCACTTAACATCATCATGGGAAAAAAACACGTGCACACACTGACTTAATTTGGAGATTTGAGTGAATTGCAAATTCTAGTCATAACCAAAACTCAGTTTCACGGGGGAATGTTCATAGCTAGGCCAAATGCAATTTACTCGTGCATTTCTTGATTTTCCTTGAGTCAAATGATCCTCTCATGGGGGAGAATACAATGCAAAAGGAATCACCCAAAAGGGTACTTGAGGTGAAAATGGCATGAGTTGAAAGTTAAGGTCATGGCATTGAAAAACAGGTAAGGCAATAGATCAAATAGGTCATGGCCTAGTTTTGTGCACACATGGCCTTTAAGATTTGAGGTCTTTGGAGCATGAATTGATGTTTGACCTCTAAAGCAAAGTTGTATATGACATAAAGAAGGATATTTGGCAAAATGAAGCGCCCATAAAAGTTAAAAATTGAAGAAGTTATGATCTTTGGAACATATGCATGCCATACTTGAACTTGGAAGAGTTAAGGAGAGTCATTTTCCCAAAGGGGCGCTCAAAAATTCTGAAGTATGAAGAAGTTATGAAGTCTTGAACTTGAGCTTGAAATGTTGACTTTTAGGTCAAACCTCCTTGGAAAAGCTTTAAACCTTGGACTTTTTCATGCATTTCAAGGCACATTGATGATCATATGAACTCAAAATGATGTAATCTTGATTGTCCCTTGATTAAACTTGTTGATGAAGACATGAAAAATAAACACATGAACCTTTGGAATTTCTTGAGAAGAAAGCTATCAAACTTTGAAGTTTCTTTGATTAAATGAAGTTGAATGATGCTTGAAACTTTGTGATTTGAGATTAGAAGTCATGCTTTGATGAATAGCTTTTGAAAATCAACGGTTGACCACACCTTAACTTGAGGAACTCAAACCCTAGTTGAGGAGACAAACGCTTGATGCCCTTGATTTCAAACCCTACTTTGCAAAAGAAAACAAAAGGGACAAGGCATATATTTTTGTATTTTGATTAGAGGTTAGTGAAATATAAAGCACATAAGTACAAAAGATGTAAAGAAAAAACACAACTCGTTGGGATCGGCATGTATTGTCTTGTTTTTTGGCAATAATATATTTCCTTATTCCAAAAAAAACACAAGAGGTGATTGGTGATCTCTGCATAGGAAAACCCAAAGGTGAGA
The DNA here is from genome assembly GCA_022829125.1 of Lathyrus tuberosus. Taxonomy (NCBI): domain Eukaryota; kingdom Viridiplantae; phylum Streptophyta; class Magnoliopsida; order Fabales; family Fabaceae; genus Lathyrus; species Lathyrus tuberosus. The sequence continues at coordinate 350,504 of JALAZF010000308.1, read as the reverse complement.
GGGCTAGGAGACAACCAAGTTTGTGCTCTTGATGCATTGTAAGGATGCAAATAAGGTGGGATCTTAGGGGAAAAATTAGGGTATGACACATTGGTAGTAATCCCTCACAAGAATACTGAATAAGTAACTGCTCGGTAATCTGGTGTTGATGACAACTAGACACTAACTGTTTGAATCCCCCCCAGTATTCGGCCAATGATTCCATGTCAAGTTGTCTAATACCACATATATATTTTCTGATTGAGGAAGCTCTTAAGGAAGGAAAATATCTCTCTAGGAAAACTTTCTTCAAAACATTCCAAGTTGTGACAGAATTCGGTCCAAGATAGTATAACCAATCTTTGGCAGCACCTTGTAGTGAAAACGGGAAGGCTCTCAGCTTGATGTGATCTTCCGTGATTCCTTCAGGCCTCAATGGTGTAGAACAAACAACCTAGAATTCCATCAGATGCTTATGCGGATCTTCACCTGCAAGACCACTAAACCTTGACAACAAGTGTAATAAACTATATTTCAATTCAAAAGGAACAATAACATCAATATATTCAATACATAGACCATTGTAATTAATATCAGGAGCAATAAGTTTCCTTAGTGTTCTTTGTTCATCCATGTTATTATCAAAAGCAAGTTCAGAATCAGAATCAAATAGGCTATGGGAAAACAAAGAATCACAATCACAATCATTAATGAGTGGTGAACTAGTGCTAGCCTAATTATCTCTACGGTGTGCATGCAAGGTTCTCTCTACCTCAGGATCAAAATAAAAAAGATCAGAACAAACAAACCTAGTAGCCAGAATTACAGCAACAAATACAAAAATTCCAACAATGTCCCTATTAGGCAGAAACAAAACGAAAGAAGAAATATGATTAAAATAAATTCAGAAAAATACAAAAACACGAAATTTAATCTAATTAAGGGAAATAAGAATTTTGAGATTTTTTTTTTGAATTTTTTGAAACTATGAAAACAATAAAAATTCATAAAAAAATAGAAAAATGATGAATTTGGGGGTTTTTAGGGTGGTGCCCCATAACTCTTTCTAAGAGTAAGAGACATTGAATGCTGATTTTTTTTTATTAAAATTGCATTGGAAACTTTCGAAACGGAAACAATTTTCCTGAAACTAGGTTTTTGGACCAAGTCGGACGTCCAGAAGGGAATCGACCAAAATAGCAAATCGAAGGGTTCAAAACGCAACAATCAACACCTATGACTCAATTAAGGGTTAAAAATAACAAGAGTCCCCGACAACGGCGCCACAGGTCAAAAACGAGTTTAAAAGTGTAGTTTAGGGTAGTGACACTCGGATGTCGTATGACAAGGACTCTTGTCTTGATTTTTACCAACCGATTGAGAAAAATGGGGGTTTTGATTCGATTGAGAATAAGTGTTTATAAAAAGTGATTATTAAATAAGATGATCTACTGTTTCGATTTTCTAACGTATCATTGGTTAATATAATTTTCAGTTCCCTAAGCGGATTTGACCCTATTCGATTACAATACCCACTGAAAAGCGCAATTGTTATTATGTGATGTATGTTCCTATTATCTGAATTAAGAAAACGGATTTAAGCTCTCGTGAATTAAGCAAACACGATTTAATCAAACACGATTATAGTTAAGGATCATGCAACACTCGAATTTAATCAACTGTATCCTATAAGCAGCAGTCAAATTAAGCAAACGAAAGCAATCGAGTTAAGAAAACGAGTTTATAAGAAGAATAGAAAAGAAATCAAAATTAAACTGAAATTTATAAAAACCTCAAATTGGAATCCGAATGCAGCAGATCGGCTCTTGGAATTAGTTATCCTTGAAAATTACAAAACAAAGCTAAAATAGTGAATAGTGAATATGATGAGTGAACAGTAGCTACGAATGAACTAGGTTAAAGGAGACAAGGATTCGGGTCCTAAATATAACTGAGTTACGCCTATTACTATGGTTCAATCCGATTCTTGTAGCTCAAGTTATTATCCACATAGTGAAGATGTATCATATAACAATTTAAGATGAAAATAAAGTACAAAAATAAAATAAAGGCAAAAGAGAGTATGGGATTTTGCAATGAAGATTAGGTACCTAGCATTTCTTATTGATTATACAGAGTAAATGTCTTGACTCTATGAAGAGTGTAAAGCCCCATTTCATTTTAATTGTTTTTCGTAATTAAATTATGCAATAAGTGTATATGTGTGTGTTTATGTGTGCTTTATTGTGTTTTGGGATACCCTTTTGTGTGGGGTAGTTACCTTAAAATGGTAGGAATTAAGGAGTTAGAGGTGCGGGAGTAATTGTGTAGTGATGGAGGTGTAGAGGGTATAGTTAATTAATTAATTGTTTTAAGTAATTGGGTAATTATGCTAAACAGTAAAATATATTAACTAATTTAAATAATTATTTAGGTTTAATATGTTTTTAGTAAACTAGAATTTGAAAGGTTAGATTATTATTATTTGAATTATTGGATTATTAGATAACAGTAATAATAATAGTGAAATAAAAAAAATTGGAATATTATATGTGTAGAGAATGGAAGGACAGGATAGTAATTGTATGTGGATGAGTGAGGGTAAATGAGGTAAGCCGTAGTTGAGGGATTTTATAAAGGGAAATAGAGAATAGTGAAGTCAGTTTTACATCATATGTGAAATTGAGAGCAGAAGGTGAAAGAGACTAGGGAAAGAAGTATCCATCAATTTAGCTTGAAGAGATCGATTGCTAGGAATTACAAGGTAAGGGTGGGTTTCTGATATTCTAAGGGATAGTATGATGAATAGTGGGTAAAGATTTAGGTTATTGCGTTGTTGGGTTGTTGTGTCCTTCTATGCTATGAACCTTGATCTCTCTTAGTTGATAAATTGTGTGTTTTCCAATAATGCTATGAATGTTGTGAAATAGTGGATGATGATACTGTTATTATATATTGATTAAATGATTAATTTCGTTCGCCTATATGCGTGACAATTCTGTTTTTTGGTAGTTGATATGTTTTCCTCCATTGTAGAGTTATGAGGGTTTGAATCATAGATAGGAAAGTAATGATTACGTGATGTTAATCCATGAGTAATACAATAAAATAATTGATTTTATGAATATTAAGATAGCAGAAAAATGGGTCTATGATGGTAGAATTTCGTAGCATAGGTTCTAACATGATAAACTAGTGTAAAAGTGCTTTTAAAAAGTGAGTTTTGGGCAAACTGAACAGTATGCATCGAACCGCATGCCTTATACGTCGACCTGTAGATTCCAGAAAAGAATTATTTGAAAAACTGGTTGTATGCGTTGACCTCAGCGTCAGCACACAAAAGTGTTAAATACGGTTTTAATCATAATGTTTTAACCGTATATCCAAATGACGAACCATTTAAAGCGTTGGAAAGCTAATAAATAGAAATTTAACATGGTATAATTAGGTGAATTGTTTTCCTAGTATTTCTATGTCTAATATGTTTAGGAATGTGATTATTACTGGTTGTGTACACTAAGAAATCTTGTTGTAAGTGATGAATCTTGGGTGTTGTTACAAAGATGTTGTTGTGATGTTAATGATGGTAATATGAGGATGTTTTAATAATGTTGTTGTGATTACAAAAAAGATATATATATATATATATATATATATATATATATATTGTAAATATATTTTATGCTTGTTGGCCACTTTGGGCGGTGTACAGTAACCATGGTGGTGAGTTATTGTGCGTGATGAAGTTGTCGTTGTGGTATGCATAAATAGTCACATTTCATACATTTGTGGACAATGGTACATTGTTGGTGAGCCTAAAATCCCATTGTGTAGATTGGGCCAGTAGCTGATTCCAGAAGTGATGGGTCAGTGAGTGGTTTTGATCCTAGGAGGTGGGGATCAGAACGGTGAACCAAAGTGTTCACGAAAATTGGTACCACATGGATATGCATTGAGTCAAGTTGTGAGTCTTATTGCATTACATATTAACTATATTTCTATCTTGCTAAATATGTGGTGTTGTGTGAATTATTTGGACTTGTTATCATGTGATATCCATGTTGGTCAGGGAACAATTTGTAATGATGTTGTTGGTAGATTAATATGAGATATTTAGTTGAATTGTTGTGGTGTTATCTTTATGCTTGGATAATTTAGTGTTGGTGTTGGGTGTGTTATATTGTAGAATGGTTTATAATGCATGTGTTAATCTAATGCATAATGTTTATCATGTTTTCCTTTATATTATCATGATGTCTCACCCCTTTTGTTTGAATATTATATCCACGTGGGTAATGTGCAGTACTCCGCAATAGGACTCAAATGTGAGTTGAAGATGGAGTCTCCTTACCTTTCTTTTTAGCTTGGCGTCCACTCTGATTGTAACAATGGGGAGTCGTGGAACGCGTTTATGTTTTATAATTCTTTTGAGATTTGTAGACACCTCCTTATTATGTTCAATTACTATTTTGATGAATAATGTGACTTTCATGATAACTATTATATGTCAAGACATGATAAGTGATTTTTGTTATTACGCTGCAATAAAAGTAATGTTCAGATATGTTCATGTTTTTATGATTATATTTAATATATAAGTGTTACATAGACTATCAGATAAACAGGTTTTGTATGTTGACCGTAACATCCCAATTTGTGTGTGTTTTATTTAATAACTCTAATGTTTTATTTAAAAAATTGTGAGGGTAATTTAGGGTGTTACAAAGAGAGTATGGGATTTCATTTGTAGATGCTTAAGACATGATATAGGTGACATCTCCTTAGTTCTTTGACTTTGTGACACGAAAAAGGGGTGTGTTACAAAGGAAGTCAACAACTAGTGTTCTTCAATTGGTAAAGCATGACAACATGTTGGAAAATCATTAGAAAAGTTTCATGCATCAAGAAATGGATTTATGCATCATAAACTCATTTTTATGTGAAAAATGAGCTATGTGTCGACATATACATGCTTTAGGTCGACACATAGAAGAAGATCATATATGTGTGTCTACACACCTGTGTTTCAAATCAACACATATAAAAAAAATTTGTTTATGTGTCGAGACATCCATTGTATAGGTTGATTTATGTGCTGTTGTTTTAAAGTCTATAAACTCTATTTGATGTGTCGCCTCTACAGGTCGACACATGACATGCATAGGTCGACACATGACTTGCATAGTTCAACCTATACAACAAAAATCTTGAAAAATTGCATTGTTTTCCATTCCTTTTGTATTCCTTTTGTTTCATACTTGATCACACACACACACACACACACACACACACACACACACACACACACACACATATATATATATATATACTTGTTACATGCATAATTTCTTTTCAATGATTTTGTTAAAATCATAAATGAAACCTGCAATATACTAAGAGTCTTCTTCATCTTCAACCTTGATTTTATGCATACACACAAACAAAGTACATATAATCATTCATTGTTAAAGTGCCATATAGAATCAAGTTGATAACGTCCAGTTTAGCTTGTGGTATTGTAAATTGGGTTGAGATTTTAGGGGGTTTCAAATAAGAAAACCAAGGCGGGGTTTTCCTTTAAGATCAAAGTGGGGATTTGAAGGTTTTGGACAAGAATACTCAAGTTGGATTCAATCAAGTGAAGGCTTTAAAGAGTTGCAGTTCTTGTAAAGGAGTAGCGTGAGATGGTGGATCATCTTGGTAAATCTTGGGTTACAACAATTTGCAATTTGGATTCAATCGAGTGAGGGCTTTGAAGAGTTGCGACTCTTGCAAAGGAGTAGTGTGAGACGGTGAATCAAATTGGCATTGTTGGATGACTTGATTAAGCTTAGATCAAAGGAAGAGAAAGTGTTAGTATCAACAACAAACATAGGGTTTGTAGGGTTGCAGTGCTATATTTCTCTTGTAAACTACAATTTTCAAAGATTAATTTCACTATCTTAATTTGAGTTTGAATTGAGGGCAGACGTACCCATAGCAGAGTCAATTCATGAATTGCCTAAACAAATCCTTATGTACTCTCTCTCTCTCTCTCTCTCTCTCTCTCTATATATATATATATATATATATATATATATATATATATATATATAAATTTACATTTCATTTGCAAATTGTTGAGTTCATCATTTGTACGATTAATTTGTTTGGAAAATTCTATTGAAATCGATTTGAAAAACTTTTTGTTAAGTTGATCACAAAGTGTTCAACAAAACTATACAAATTTCCAAACAAAAATCGATTGCACACAAGGCGTTCGATAATTTGCGTCATTGGTATTTTGTGTGAATTATAATTGGATATAGCATTGTTTATTGAGTTGCCTTTAAGAGATTGTGATTGAATCATATCGGTTGAATAAATTATCATTCTCTTCAATTGGTTTTCAAATACGCATATCCGAGTTTTCGATAGTAGTTCGGTTTAGACGAATTGATCCAAATTACTTCCGCTAGCCATTGTTTTTGAAAAATAGTTTTTGTAAAGAAATTTTTATTGGGGATCTATTCACCCTCCTCTAGATAAGTAGCCTTCGTCTAATAGGCATGTCATAAGTAACCCTGGTCGCATATGACAACTACAAGGGGGATTCTGATATGCCCTCCCATAATGCTAACTTTAACTACTGACAACTTAGTGACCATGGGGCAACAAATGGATGAAAGTAACCATGAAATGGTGAATATGTTGACATAAAAAATATGCATGGTATTTAATCCTTTGATTCAAAATACCACCCAAAGGTACCAGCAGTTAGCCCATCAAATCGGCAGGATTGCTAACTTTTTTGGGGCGCCCTTTGCACCAGTTGTGCCACCACCTGTTAACCATGTTCCAGTCAAACAACCTTCACCGAAGATAGTTGAAAGGAACCAAGCCCAGAATGATCCTGAAATACTTATGGTGCCCTTAAACCAGTATGCCGACCAAGTACATAGAAATGTCCAACAAAACAATTTTGGGGGGCAGAATAACATAACTAATGTGGTCGAATAGATTTATGCCAAAAATGGCCTTAACGTTGGCCTCCATAGGCCTAATTATATATCCTCGTTGTCAGAATATATTTGATGGAACGAACACCCCAAGGGTTGGAAAGTCCCCAAATTTACTAAGTTTTCTGGTGAGACTAGTGAGTCCATAATTGAGCATGTTTCTAGATACAAGACTGAGGCAAGGAATATAGATAACAATGAGAATTTAAAGATGAAGTAGTTTGCAAATTCTCTAACAAAAAAAATACATTTACGTGGTTCACCACACTCCCATCTCATTTCGTACATATGAGTCAATTAGAGAGAGCGTTTCATGAACAGTTCTACATGGGCCAGATGAAAATTAGCTTTAAGGAACTGGTCAGCATTAGGCACAAGATGCCTGGATCGATATGGCCTAACTTGCATATAGGGTAGGACAGGTCGAGCGCCTGAAGGCCGAAAAGGCCAGGTCGAGTAAGTACCATAAAAAGGAAAAAGTAGATTATGTAGAAATAGACAAAATAAATAAATTATCCGACATAGATAGAGATTGTTTTGAAGAAAATAAGGTCAACGTGGCAGAATTAAAGCCAGGACATCCTTATGTGTGTAAATTATTGAAACATTCAAATGGGAAAAATCCCATTGAACCTAAAAATGAAAAAATTTTCACAAAGACTTATACATTTGATGTAACTAAGTGCGACGACATTTTTGACCTTCTAGTTTCTAATGGCCAAATAGTGATCCCTAAGGGATTAAAAATTCACCTGTTAGAACAAAGAAAGAAAAAAAGGTTTTTGTAAATTTCACAATATTCTTGGGCATAAAACCTCGTGACGTGTGTTTTTTAGGGACCTGGTTATGAATGCACTGAAGGATGGAAGGTTTTAGTTTGTTGAAAAGAAAAAAGTTCGACGAAAAGGGTGAGTCTGATCCTAAAGTTGAGAAGGCTTTGTTCGTCGATCTTGTCGAGGTATTCATGCTAGACATAAATAAGGGCACATAAGGGGCTAAACCTGACTATGAAGAGCAGATAAAGGTCGTTTTTTCCAAGGCTAAGGAAGAACTCATAGATTTTCTTTATAGATGTAAGCTCAAGTATTATGAGGTTATGCTATATCCACGTTGCAACACCGTCTTCGACAGAGAAGGGACAAAAAAGTTGGAAAAAACCAACCCTGATATATCAAAGAGATTTGGTCGACGAGACCAGTGACCAAAAATATTTTTTAACGAGAGGGGAGTCCCTCAGAAAGCTCACAGACCTAAGACTTATGTCTTGCTTGCTAATGCTCATGTCAAAGATTGGTCTGGACCTGTAGAAAGGTCGACCGCTGAAAAAGGAAAAAGGAAGAAAATTGAAGTCAGTGTGGGATCTTCCTACCTTGACAATTCCCAAACTTCCAAGAAATATTCCTATGTTACAAAAAACTACATGTGCAAGAACCCCATGTCCCGCACTCAGTGGAGAAGGCAACAAAAACAAAAAATACTTCCTTTGAAACAGGAAGTGTGAGTAAGAATACTGGTGTCTAGGCTATGACTAATTGACAGAAGTAAAAGAAGCCTGTCAAACAAAGTTTTTGTCGGGTTGGACGAGGAGATGGCTAGAAACGACTTCAACTCTGGGTCAAAGGATGAGTTAGATATCATATGTAATATGATATTAGTCCTACCATTGGAGTATGATACAATTACTAAGGTAATTGAAGAGCATGATTTTTTGGCCGATGAAATGGCTACCCATAAGCCTTTATGCTATCATGTGATGCATAATGGCTTAATCAATGAGAGCAAGGCTATCTTTGAAAGGCTTGACATGTCGATGCAAAAAAGTCTTAAGCCTTTATACATAAGAGCCAATGTATAAGGTGTCGGGGTTAACAAGGTTCTTATTGATTGTGCAGCCTGCATCAATGTCATGCCATATTCCCTACTTAAGAGGATTGGCAAATATGACACTGATCTAAAGTCTAATAACATGGTCTTATCCAAAGGAAAGACTAGTCGGCCCTTAGGCATGATTCAAGTGGATGTGGTTGTAGAAACCACAACTCGACCTACTCAGTTTATTGTAATTCCAACTAAAGCGAATTATAATTTATTGTTGGTTCGAGAATAGATTCATGGAGTTGGGTGTGTCCCATCCTCCATGCACCAAAGAGTTATGATATCAAATCTGGATAGGATCGTAGAGCACATTGAGGCTGATCAAAGCTTTTTTTGTACAGAAGTGAACCATGTCGACAAGAGGAATTTTGATCGACAATTGGCAAACATTTTTCCATGTGCATCGCCAGGAACTTGATTCGGCTTTAAGGGAGTTGATAAATACTACTTTGTAAAGTTACACCTTTTACGTGCCTTTACTTAGGAGTATGAGACCATTAGTGGATATAACAAATGGTATGGATCAGATGATGAAGATGTCTGAGTCGAGCGTCTTGGCTTGGATTTCGGCCTACGTGGCTAAAAAAATTAATAGCAACCTTAGAGGCCAAATCTCAATAAATGATGGTTGTCAAAGCCACTAAGTTTCAAGTTAATAGTGAAATTGGCCAGAATGGCCAAGAAAAAGCTTTAAAGGCCTCTAAAGAGACAACTTTCCCATCGTCGAGAGTAAGCTCGACAAGCCTATTACCTCCTACTTCTGGGTTAGGAGGAACTCTGATCTTGAGGGAGGGTTTGAAGGTGGAATTAAGCCACAGTTGTAAAAGCCAGATATGGCCACCTATTTGAAGACTGTCGGGATTTCACATTTCCTTTAAGTCTTCGCAGGCCAACTATTTACCGTATCAAATTGGTAAACAACCGCTGGTCTTCCAAAACACTAATCGATTTGGTTCACTTTCAGGATCAACCAGTGAATCTTAAGGACATAACTATGGTATTTAATGTTATTCTGGAAAATTTGTAGAACACTTCGACAGTATTCATTGGTTGTAAAAAGATTGTTTGATTGTTTTGTTGAAAAAGACTAAACTTTGGTAGAAATTTGGTAAAATAAAGCAATGAAGAAAAATGACTTCAAAGTAAATGGAATGCAGTAAAGAGCAATTGATAAAAGAAAGTAAACTTCTTATTGAATAAAATGTATGGTGTTTCAAACGTACATTTCTCAACAATGACTTTTTTCTCATGTTAACTTAGGAACTTTGAGTAAATTTGAGTACAGTATAATAATTGAACACCTTAATCCTAATACTAAGATCCCTATTTATAATGCGTCGAAATAACTGCCTCTAACGAACATTTCTTCAAAAAGTTGACACGTTTCGCCCTTGCATGCCTTTGTTTCACCATGGTTCACGACGCGTCTTCTCCTAAGAAACAGATAAGGACAAAAGACAGTTATCCACCGGTATTTGAAAATACAAATGTATATCGAAGGAAGGCCTCATAGTATCCCTTCGCCAAAGTAACTTCCCATACTTAGAAAATATTTCTAAGCATTTTCTCAAGCATGTCTCCTCGTGAAGACCATTTCGACAGAACTTTACACCAAACCCTATCGAAATCAACCAAACTTAAGAAACTTTCATTTTTACTTAGTTTCTCAAATGGGAACATGGCGTCGAAATTCCCAGCCAACAAATTGCCCCCCAAAAATGTTATTTTCAACTAAAATGAAGAAAAAGGCCTTTTTTGAAGCTTTCTTATTCGGCGCCAGAAAATCCCTTGGACTGATATGACGTCATTGTCATCATGACAACTTTCCCAAAACGTCTCCTCAAACCCATGCGTGAATCTTTTTAATCATCACACGTCTAGTCCCTAGGAGATCATGGGTCAGACCTTTAACTACTACCGTCTCATCACACCACCCTCACATAACACGCGTCCCATATTTTTATCACCATAAATGATATACAATGATCGTGCACAGTAACCGTTCCACTTAAGTCTGTCTATAAAAGAGTGAACGTTACCAATTTTACTCTTTTCACTTTCTGAATTTTCTGAGGCGCATCTTCCTCAAAACTTCATCTTTCTTCAAATCATTTTCTTTGCACACTCACTACAACAATGGCCACCACTTTAAAAATCTCTAGCGAAACTAGCAAGAACGCAAAAGACTCCAAGAAATCCAAATAACTCCCTCCAGTTCATAGGATGTTGGGCCCAAAGGTGGTTGGAAGTCAACAATATCTCCCAGAACCTCTAAATGAAGAGGAAAATCGCAGAATATATCAATCACAGGTACTTATCCATCTTCTTGTTTCTTGAAATACCCATGCCATGCTAGGCCCTTTACCTTATCTCTCTGCCGACCCCACTAAAGTTAGGGAGTTTTTTCTAGCTTATCACCATTACAAACCCATAGCAAATGGTTTGAAACCTAGGACAGATAAGGAAATTAAAATTGATGAACAAGCGAAGGTAGGCGGTCAAGGTTCACCTTCGACCATCACTTCTAGGGACCCCATAAACTTAGAGTTCATGAACACTAGCGTTAGGGTTTTTAGATCATGCCCTCTGTCGAAAGACTCTTCTGACTACTTGGCTTGATTAGAAAAGATAGAAAAAGCCAAGTCCTAAGTTTGGAAGAAGATAGACATCTATGAACTAATCCACTGATTGATGGTAGGACCAGAATGTTGTCCTTATATGCTCATTGTTTCCCTTTACTCCTGGGGCAGCACCCACAACAACTTCCATCTCCCTTGTGGAATGGTTACCCCAACTCTTTTCGACGTCGCTGCCATTACTAGCTTAAAACCCATTGGAGTGGACTATGATCCCAATCTCTTAGCTGATGACTCGATAGGTTTCGATCACTGCATCCTGATCCACGTTTACCAGTGGTATAGCCTCAATCCATTTAGTGAAAAAATCTATTCCCACTAAAATGTATTTTTGACTCAAGGATGATGTTGGTCGAATTTCACCAATTAATTCCAAAGCCCAACCTCTAAAGAGCCAAGGATTCACTATAGAATGCAATTCGCCTGCAGGAACAAGTTGAATGCCTGTATGTACTTGGCATTCTTGATATCCTTGGGCGAATTCAATACAATCCTTAAGCATTGTACGCCAATACATTCCTTGTCGAAATAATAATCATTCCTTGCCAAATATGCCTCAGATTCGTTAAGGCATTTAAGTAAGACACCTTCAGGCATCTTTTTAAACAATTCATTCCCCATTAAAACATAACTTAAGGCCCGATATTTAAACTTTCGTTCGACAGAAGCTGTTGGATTCTGCAAGTAATCTACTATTGGCTTTCTCCAATCTTCATCTGTCAAACCATCTAGAGCAAATATCTCAAAGCTTTCTTCGTCAGCATATCCTAGTTTCATTGTCTCCAAGTCTGTTGGGGATAGTTTATGATGAATCCAAGCCTTAGAGGCTGGCATCAACTTTGGTAAAAATAACTTGACAACAAGATGTTCTAACATGAAGAACTAACTGAAGATCAAGATATTGGACAATATGTCCTATCATGATGATTCGACATCTTTGTCTGTTACTTTTTAGTTTTAATTATGTTATTCTTAATTTCAGATTATTCTGGGATTATTTGTTTTTCCTAGGTGGCGTTTGTCGCTACGCGAAAAATGGCACAGAGTCACCACCGAATTTTATTTATCCCAAAGAGGGAAAGGGAAATATCGATAAAACCTTTAGGGAAAGAACATGGTCATCACGACCAAGTTTTGGGTTCGGAAGTCGGTTATGTGAGGGGAAGGTATTAGAACCAATCACATCCATCGTACTTGATGGGAACCATCTAAGTTGTCTAGATCGAATGCGTGTTATATTCTAAAACTTTACTTGCTAAAGCAAAAGAGGGTTGGTTTTTTATTAGAGTGCTTGCCAAGGATTGTGGCCCTTGTGACAAGGAATCAGAGCTCCGTAGTTCGGAGGACTACAGTGAAAAAATTGGAAGTTTGCTCGCTAGGATCATCGTAATCCTATGCCTTCGTATTCTCACTGGGATGAGAAATCAGAGCATCCGTAGTTCGGCCTACGGTTGGTTGGTATTTTTTATGGACGATGTTGACGTGCGGGTTCTTGCAGTTAGGCGTTTTGCAGCTCGCTCGTGGAGTCTTATGCGTTACGTATTTGTGGTAGAACGGACGTAACATGTCCTTTTTGAAAAGTTTTTTTAGTGAATCCCGAAGGAGAAAAAGATTTGGATTTGTGGGAGTGTTTTAGGTTTTGAAAATGGTTTGAGATGCATGTTGAACTAAAGACTATGGATGGAGGGGATTATTTTGAACGGTCATGTCGAGCGCCTTGTGCTCAAAATACTCGGAATGAGTGTAGGAGGAGCTCCATTCTCATCCCTTCCCTACCACTTGAGTTTATTGAGAAAAATGCCACTTGACGTTGGATCAAGGGTTTATTGCTTGTTGAGAAAAAAAGGTTTGAAGTGTAACGAACAAGGTTGATGGCGATGCACGAGGCAATCGACTTACAAGTTGGGCTGTGACTTGATATGTGGATCAATAATGCTTTTGGGTTCGATCCTAAGTCCTAAGACATCTAAGTAGCGACACAACAGAAAATAAAATACAAAATACATCAAACGGGGGAGGGATACATAAGAAAATACAAGGGAATACGAGGAATAAAAAGGAAATTACAAAACAAGTGAAAAGATCACAAATGGTGCAACGGTAACCACTTTGCGATGTGAAATCGCAAATGACGCCTAAGTCACACACGAAGTCTAGTTAACTCTTACAAATCCGTTATGTTAAAGAAAGATTAAATATTTTTGGTGTTTTTTATTTTATCATTTTTTGGTCATTTTTATTATAAATGATTAAAACTACTAAAACTAAATCTAAAATTTAAAATACTAATCCTAAAAATTAAAACACTAAGTCTCAAGTTTAAGATACTAACTAAAATTTCAAATATTAAATCTAAAATAAAAGTTATTAAACTTAAAAATCTAATTACTAAACCTAAGTTAAAAAAACTAAAACAAATTTTATAATAACTAAATACCTAAAAGTAGAAAACTGCAGTAAAGAAAGCAAATGGGCTTGAAGCCCGTGTCTCCAACTCACAGCCCGATGGGGCGCCTTATGATGGTGAAAACGGGTCAGAAGACCCGGAACCCGACCCGGCTAAAAGAGGGTTATATGGAAACCCTACCACTTTCACCAGCCGCTGCATACACTCAGAAAAAACCAGAATCGGAAAACAAAATGGCAAAGACAAACACGATTCAAAACTTGCCTTGACGCAAAAATTGCTTCAAACTGTGAAAACATGGCCACAGTCATTCACCCTCTAACCTCTCGTCTCAATCTCTCTCTTAGGGTCGAACCTCACTCTCTGAGATTCTCATTCGCTTTGATTCACTCAACCAATATCTCTATGTTCTTGACCGTATTCGCGTTTTCTACAGGATTCTCTCTTCTCTCGGAATCGCGCCTCTCGTTCAACTTGATAGAAAAAAAATCTGGTTCGACATCTTCCTCTTCTGCTCTAATCTCTATCGATCTCACTCGCTCTGTTTCGCGGTTCTCATGATCCGCTCTCTCTCGACATGGTCTCTCTATTCACGGCCAAAACTGGTTCAGCAAGGAGACGAGACGACTCACACTCATGTTTTCTCTCTCATGAAAATCTCAAGGAAAGGCCATGATTTTTCGGTGTGCTAATTTATTCATAGGACAAGCATATAACTAGTTAATGGATCAGAAGAAGAAAAATATACCTGCGAAGGGAGGACGGCCGAATCCGTCGTGTTTCCTGGTACGTGGTTTCGTTGTTGTTGTTTCTCTGTGTACGCAGTGGCCAAGCTTTTTATTGTTCTTACTGATGAAGGTGTGAACTGGTGTGAATTTGATACTGCTAGGGATTCTTAATTTTTTTTATGAAAACCCAACTGCTTTGGTTTTTTCTCTCTTTTAAAAATTTCTCTCGATTATTACCGTTAAACTGAGGCTGGCAAGGAAGGAACTGTGTTTGACAGTTCGTGAGTTGATGGAAGAGTGTAAGTTAAAAAATCAGAGTTGAAGAGAGTCAGGTTATTAGATAGAGGTGTGTGAATAATGGTTTGAAGTTGAGCAGTAGTTTGGAAAAGTTGGAGGAGTTTCACAAATTGCACAGTTTGTAATCGTTTTGAAGGAAGCACTCTGAGCCAAATTCCCAAGTATCAAGGTCATAGATGGAGGATAAAGGCCGATTGCTCTTAACACATGGTTCTCACCAGGTGTGGTATAAGGTTTAATAGGGATCCCAAAGTCACGGGTTCATACGAATGTTTATCACATACGACATGAGCATGTCGGTCAATAACTCCATTATATAAATTTTTTTTTGGGTAAGGTCCTCGTATGGAACCTCGCGAGAAGAGCTTCTCGGGGACCCATACTACGAGACCATCGACACTGGGTTCTAGACAAGGGTTTCAGAGTCATGGATTATCTCAACTGTTTATTACGTATGTCAGTCATTGCCAAGCAACAACTCCATCAAGAAAGTCTATTATGAATGAGATCTTCGTATCGACCCTCACGAGAAGAGCTTCTCGGGGACCCATACTACGCGACCATCAATCTTAGTTGGCCAATGGTTTAGGGTTCTAAAAGGTCCTTAGAGTCAAGGATTCCCAAGAAAACATTGATCAAACACGCCAAGAGCTTGACGGTCAACAACATCCTCAACGGAATCTACTCTATGCGAGGTTCTCGTATCAACTTTCACGAGATGAGCATCTCGGAAGCCCATACTACTCAACCTCTCCTATCTCAATTTTACACTCTAGACTCAGGTGTAGAGTCTTTCCCTCATGGTTTGCCACTAAGGTACCCAATCCATACCACAGAATTTAAGATAAGATAAAAGTAAATAAACAAAGAGGAAAAGTAAGTGAAGCAAGCAAAGAAATAAAGAGAAAACACCCAAACATGGGAAAAATAACCTAGACTAGGCCCGACTTGCTTAGGACTCCCCAACAGAGTCGCCAGCTATCGCTACGCGAAAAATGACACAGAGTCGCCACCGAATTTTATTCATCCCAAAGAGGGAAAGGGAAATATCGATAAAACCTTTAGGGAAAGAACATGGTCATCGCGACTAAGTTTTGGGTTTGGAAGTCGGTTATGTGAGGGGAAGGTATTATCACTCCTCACATCCATCGAACTCGATGGGAACCATCTAATTTGTCTAGCTCGAATGGGTGTTCTATTCTAAAAGTTTACTTGCTAAAGGAAAAGAGGGTTGGTTTTTTATTAGAGTGCTCGCCAAGGATTGTGGCCCTTGTGCCTACGTATCCTCACTTAAAATAATGAGGAATCAGAGCTCCGTAGTTCGGGGGACTACGGTGAAAAAATTGGAAGTTTGCTTGCTAGGATCATCGCAATCCTATGCCTAT
Source organism: Lathyrus tuberosus (assembly GCA_022829125.1). NCBI lineage: Eukaryota > Viridiplantae > Streptophyta > Magnoliopsida > Fabales > Fabaceae > Lathyrus > Lathyrus tuberosus. Next base: position 334,199 of record JALAZF010000308.1, on the reverse strand, counting down.
GTATTCTCACTGGGATGAGAAATCAGAGCAGCCGTAGTTCGGCCTACGGTTGGTTGGTGTTTTTTATGGACGATGTTGACGTGCGGGTTCTTGCAGTTAGGTGTTTTGCAGCTTGCTCGTGGAGTCTTATGCGTTACGTATTTGCGGTAGAACGGACGTAACATGTCCTTTTTGAAAAGTTTTTTTAGTGAATCCCGAAGGAGAAAAAGATTTGGATTTTTGGGAGTGTTTTAGGTTTTGAAAATGGTTTGAGATGCATGTTGCACTAAAGACTATGGATGGAGGTGATTATTTTGAACGGTCATGTCGAGCGCCTTGTGCTCAAAATACTCGGAATGAGTGCAGGAGGAGCTCCATTCTCATCCCTTCCCTACCACTTGAGTTTATTGAGAAAAATGCCACTTGACGTTGGATCAAGGGTTTATTGCTTGTTGAGAAAAAAAGGTTTGAAGTGTAACGAACAAGGTTGATGGCGATGCATGAGGCAATTGACTTACAAGTTGGGCTGTGACTTGATATGTGGATCAATAATGCTTCTGGGTTCGATCCTAAGTCCTAAGACATCTAAGTAGCGACACAACGGAAAATAAAATACAAAATACATCAAACGGGGGAGGGATACATAAGAAAATACAAGGGAATACGAGAAATAAAAAGGAAATTACAAAAAAAGTGAAAAGATCACAAATGGTGCAACGGTAACCACTTTGCGATGTGAAATCGCAAATGACGCCTAAGTCACACACGGAGTCTAGTTAACTCTTACAAATCCGTTATGTTAAAGAAAGATTAAATATTTTTGGTGTTTTTTATTTTATCATTTTTTGGTCATTTTTATTATAAATGATTAAAACTACTAAAACTAAATCTAAAGTTTAAAATACTAATCCTAAAAATTAAAACACTAAGTCTCAAGTTTAAGATACTAACTAAAATTTCAAATATTAAATCTAAAATTAAAGTTATTAAACTTAAAAATCTAATTACTAAACCTAAGATAAAAAAACTAAAACAAATTTTATAATAACTAAATACCTAAAAGTAGAAAATTGCAGTAAAGAAAGCAAATGGGCTTGAAGCCCGAGTCTCCAACTCACAGCCCCATTGGGTGCCTTATGATGGTGAAAACGGGTCAGAAGACCCGGAACCCGGCCGGCTAAAAGAGGGTTATATGGAAACCCTACCACTTTCACCAGCCGCTGCATACACTCAGAAAAAACCAGAAATGGAAAACAAAATGGCAAAGACAAACACGATTCAAAACTTGCCTTCACGCAAAAATCACTTCAAACCATGAAAACATGGCCGCAATCATTCACCCTCTAACCTCTCGTCTCGATCTCTCTCTTACGGCCGAACCTCACTCTTTGAGATTCTCATTCACTTTGATTCACTAAACCAATATCTCTATGTTCTTGACCGTATTCGCGTTTTCTACATGATTCTTTCTTCTCTCGGAATCGCGCCTCTCGTTCAACTTGAGAGAAAAATAATTTGGTTCGACATCCTCCTCTTTCGCTCTAATCTCTATCGATCTCACTCCCTCTGTTTTGCAGTTCTCATGATCCACTCCCTCTCGACATGGTCTCTTTATTCACGGCCAAAACTGGTTCAGGAAGGAGACGAGACGACTCATACTCATGTTTTCTCTCTCATGAAAATCTAAAGGAAAGGCCATGATTTTTCGGTGTGCTAATTTATTTATGGGACAAGCATATAACTAGTTAATGGATCAGAAGAAGAAAAATATACCTGCGAAGGAAGGACGGCCGAATCCATCGTGTTTCCTGGTACGTGGTTTCGATGTTGTTGTTTCTCTGTGTACGCAGTGACCAAGCTTTTTATTGTTCTTACTGATGAAGGTGTGAACTGGTGTGAATTTGAGACTGCTATGGATTCTTGATTTTTTATGAAAACTCAACTGCTTTGGTTTTTTCTCTCTTTTAAAAATTTCTCTCGATTATTACCGTTAAACTGAGGCTGGCAAGGAAGGAACTGTGTTTGATAGCTCGTGAGTTGATGGAAGAGTGTATGTTAAAAAATCAGAGTTGAAGAGAGTTGGGTTATTAGATATAGGTGTGTGAATAATGGTTTGAAGTTGAGCAGTGGTTTGGAAAAGTTGGAGGAGTTTCACAAATTGCACGATTTGTAATCGTTTTGAAGAAGCCGGAGAGGTTTTTTTGAAGGTTCGTCCCCCCTTTGATGTCCGTCTCCCCTTCCTTTAAACAGATTCCAAAACTGTTCTTTTTAACGTTGCTCTTATGATTTCTTCTTTCCCTCTTAAATCAAATTTCAAAACCTTGTTTTTTCCTGTTGGTCATGTCTACTTTATTGCAGTTTTTGCAGGTTGTTGTCTGTTGTTGCGTTGATGCAGACAATACGGTTGTTTTGGCTTACGCAGGGACTTGGCTTTGTTGTGGCAGCAGGCAGGCTTTGGTCTAGTGAAGATAGCAGGTAGCATGTTGAAACGTTGTTGTTGCTTGTTGATGATGCAGAAGTGCAGCAGGCAGTCTACGATTTGTCGTGGCTTGGAGTAGGTCTGTTGTTGGCATGCTGTTTTCATATTGCATATGGCGTGTCGTGGGGTAGCATGGAGGGTAGTACCTTTTTTTTTTGTAATAATGTAAATAAATTGAAATGGGCCTGATGTAATGTGATGGACTTAGTTGATTTTTTTGTAGATTTTTTGAATATGGAAATGGGATTTAGCAAAAATGATTTATGAAAGATGGATGTGAAATTGGATTGTATATTGAAAATTGGATAATGAAAAAAAATGTGGATGAAGTGGATTAAATTAATTTTGGATAATGGCATTAGATATAGATATTTGAAATGTGGATAAAAAAAGGATTTTTTGTGGAATTGGATAAGTTTGGATATTAAAAATGAATGTTGAATGGTTATGGAATGGAATAGATATTGCATGGATTAATATATGGATAATTTTGGAAATGAATATGAATATGGTTTGGATAATTAAAAATGGATAAATAACAAAGTGGATCAATGGATAATTGAAATGGATCATGGATGAAATGGATTGGGTTTAAAAATGGTTGATGGATATAAAAGGGTTTAAAATATGATTTAAAATGAATGGAGAAATGGGTTGGTAAATTGGTTTAGAAAATGGATAATAATGGATGTGGACCAATATTTCCAACAACACGTCCACGAAATCTCAACTTTCAACTCAAACTCAATCTTGTCTTCTTCCACAAACCTCTGATTAATTGAACATAACTACCATGCACAACTCGCAACAACCATCTGAATCAATTTGAAACCTTGCATTGATTATTGAATCCACTCTGAGGAAAATAATTTCACAGATGAACCACCAATGATCTTTTGAGCTATAATGAACCTGATGATTGAACCAAACTCCCCATGAATTAAAATTTGGTGACTTGATGACCTCCACACCACATAACTCGACCGTGGGTACACACTGGCTGAGAAATAGTCCACTAACACTGATATTTGCAATTAGAGCAAATTCTTTAATAGTTTGGCCAAGAGTAGGTCCACCATCCATCTGAATTGGATCATGAATGAACAACCAGGCTTGACTTAAAGCTATACCTTTTTCTTTGAATGCACATTGATACTCCTCTGTATACGAAAGACTCGAACCATAGGAAAACACCTTGATCCCATGTCACAAAAGCTTACCCAAATAGATGAATGCAAAATTGTGTTAATGACCTAAGGGAGATGCATAGATGATGGAAATGCTATGATATGTAAGGCTAGGGTTAGGGTGAAAATGAGGGTGTGACAGTGTCCAAGATTGATGAATCAAAGATTTTGATTATAATTTGAAGATGTTGTTTCTAAGTGTGGAGACACTTTAGGAAACTTAGGATTGAAGAAACTATTCTAGAGGAAAATTAGTTCCAGATCCTGTGGAGCAGAATTACTGCGTTTCTGAAGCCCAAATCTAGTCATGTTTATGGTTATAAATAGGATGGATTTAACCTAAGAAAAATGTGGAAAAAATACATTATTGCCTAGCGAGTTTAGGGTTTATATTTTATGAGCCTCTCTTGTGTCGTGTTGATATTAGAGCAGGACTGTTTGCATTGAGTTGTAATTTATCTCACTGCTGTGATTGAAAGTGAATTAAGAAGGGTCTCATACCTAGGAAGTGTCTTAGGTAGAAATTAAGCACAGTTAGTGATTAAGTGATAAGTTGTAAACCAGAGGTGTTTAGCTTAGAATTAATACTATCTAGTGGATTTCATTCCTGGCTTGGTAGCCCCCAGACGTAGGTGTTGTTGCTGCACCGAACTGGGTTAACAATTCTTGTGTGTTACTTTATTTTTTACATTTTGTATTCTGTTCCTTATTATCCTTGTGTGTGAAGCAGAGATCAATTGTCTCGACATCTATCAGGACATCTGAGATCTGCTATACCAGAATTTCAATTGGTATCAGAGCAGGTATCCTACTCTGCATATGGGAGAGATTTAGGGACGATACTTTCTGGTTCAATGGATAAAGATGGAGGAATATTAAATAGACCACCCATTCTTGATGGTTCCAATTATGAATATTGGAAAGTGTGCATGGTGGAATTCATCAAGTCTATGGATGGTAAAGCTTGAAAGTTTGTGGTCAAAGGGTGGGACCCACCAAAGGCCAAAGATATGGATGGGAAGATCACTGATGAGTTGAAATTTGAGGAAGACTGGGATGATGAAGATGACAAGCTTGCTCAAGGTAACTTCAAAGCTTTGAATGCCTTGTTCATTGGTGTTGACAAGAGCATCTCAGGTTGATAAAAAATTGTACTGTTACCAAGGATGCTTGGGAGATTCTGAAGACTGCGCATGAAGGAACTTCTAGCGTAAAATCCTCAAGACTTTAACTTCTCACTGAAATTCTGGCATCAGATATGTGATGTCAAGTGTGATGTCACAACATCAATATCTGTTGTATGAACAAGGTAATAAAAGTAACCAGACAATGCACACAAGGATTGTTCACCCAGTTCGGTCTAACAACCTACATCTGGGGTCATACCAAGCCAGGAAGGAAGTCTACTATTAGTAGTATCAAATTACATACTCAACAAACTAGTTGATAATCTACCTAATCTAATCACTACCCAATGACCCTTCTATCTCAGAAACCACTTAGATATGAGACTCCATCTCACTCCCAATCATAGCCATGATGTCTAGCAGTCAACATCTCAGCCACTGCATCAACAACTTGATTTCCAACAACTCTTCAATCACAGAAAAGTAGAAGTCACACTTCTATGCCTATACTCTGCCAAGACTCTTGACTTAGAACACCATCTTGGAGTTGCTTCAAAGCTTCCTCCAAGAACAATACAAAACTCATTACCGACAGGTTTCTGAGTAAGAACACTGTGACCATCTCACAACCCGAGTGGTTCACTTAGACCCGTTCCTATTTTAGGTTACAAGCATTCTATTTATAACATAATCCCAACTGGATTTGGGCCTTCAAATCTCAACAAATCTTCTGCTGCAAATCTACAAAAGATTCTGCTACTAAATAGATCTTCAATCAAATCTTCAATTAAATCTTCAATTAATTTCATATCTTTTAGCCCTAAAAATAGTAACAAGATTTGCTCCACATTTGATTGTAACAGAATATATCTATTCCATGATATTCTCCTACAATCTCTCAATCAGTTCTTATCCTTAACACACTTGCACACGCGCAGGCCTAACACTTACCAAACTGATGTTCTGTCATCTGATGTCATGACATCGGGTTTGACATCAGCACAAAACTGCAACCCTTAAAAACTTAACATAACCAGAATGTTAACTAACCATAACAAGGCTGTTAAAAACTCATGTTGAAACATCAACCATGACATCAACATTGTTTTACCAAAATTCTAGCCAACTACAAGTATTAACAATCTCCCCCTTTGGCTAATTTTGGCTAAAACAATTTCAGCCTACATCAGAACAACTTGCAGTGGAAAAACACTTACTAACAAGCACAGCACAAACAGTAGCAACAACCAACAGCTGCACCAAAAACAAACTCACTCACCACAACTTGCAAACTCCCCCTCAAAACAAGAACCAGCATACCAGTTATTCAACTTTACACGCTGTTTAACTTCGCACACTTCCCCTCAAGCAACAGCAACATCAGGCTAACTCTCCCCCTTTTTAGCCACAATTTGACAACCTCTGAATCTGCCAAACAACATACTCAGAACATAACAGCCCAATGTCAACAAACAGCCTAATGTCATAACATGTTATCTGACATTATCTCCTCATAAGAGGCAACCAATCTCCACAAGCTTGATCAGCATGCAAGCTTCAAAACCTTTGCTGCCGAATCCATAGACAAGTACTCCCCCTGTCATGGTTAACTAATGCTCTAGATGGAGATGAACATTTGAGTACACTTACTGAGCACATTCACATGCTGTACTTTCATTTTTGGAGAGCACAACCAAGTATCATGACTTGTTTGATACTGCTCGCAAACTCCACGAATTCTCAGCATACTTAAAAGCTTTACTGAGATCCAATCTCTTCAAGAGATACTTGCAACAGAAGAAAGAACAGCCAAAAAAAACTTTTTGATCAACTCACCTTATTGTAGCGAGCGATTTTGGGACGCGGTTCTTAAGCGCTGGTCGCTCTCTGCGGTTGAGCTTACTACACGTCGATTCATTTTTTATCCTATTAAAGCTGATGAATGAGGGGAAATTGGAGTCTCCAATTAACCCTGCTTTGCATACTGAGTTTAAACAGCGGTCTGTTAGGTTACGAATGCTATCAATGTGGGGGGGCTCTGTACTGGTTATTTGTATTTTCGCCAATACTGTTTCTTTCTTTTTATCTTGGCAGAAGGTTTCTGGCGGGGAACAAGGATTAAGATGTTAGGACTGATGCTTTTTGATGTGAGAGTATGGGATTTGGGTTTTTTGTTTAGTGTGCTCGCTAAGATTTTTCTTTCAATCTTATGCCTACGTATTCCCGTTTACCGAAACAGGGAAATCAGAGCGTTCGTAGTTCCTCCTATTCTATGGGAGGAAATGGTTGTTTTGGTGTCTTGTTCAAAGCACAAGACGTGAAGCGAAAGGTGGTTTGTATCTTGTTCAAAGCCCAAGATTTGAAACTGAAAAGGTTTGACTTTAGAGAGAACTTGTCATCTCTAAAGAGGGGTCTGTATGTCGCAACTGTTTATAAAGGAAAATTACTTTAACCGGGATTTGTGAATCCGGCAATGCCATAATTTCCTTTAAAGGGGATTTTAACCTAAAGGAGAAGACTTTAAACCAGTGTAGAGCAATGCCATCTTTCCTTAGGAATTTCTCATGCTAAAAGAAGGACAGTGGCATGGATATAAATGATCCAGAGGCTTGCCGCTTACAACGATTAGATGAAGGGGAAGGAGTTGTTGATGTTTGTGTACTGCGAACGAGGCACAACTTTGATGCTAAAAGGTTAATTGGATCAACCAGTGGTTTTCTTATACAAAGCCTAAGAGGAGGCTAGTATGTGTCTCGTACAAAGCCCGAGAGAGAGGCTAAAAAGTTTTGACTCGACGAGGGAATCTTTTGGTATCTCGTATAAAGCCCGAGATGAAGGCTATTTGACTCAACAAGAGAGTTTTTTGTATCTCGTACGAAGCCCGAGATGAAGGCTAAAATTTGTTTGGCTCAATAAGAACCTTTTTGTATCTCGTATAAAGCCCGAGATGGAGGCGAAAGGGGTGATTGACTCAACAAGGGGGTCTCTTATGTGTCTCGTACAAAGCCCGAGAGAGAGGCTAAATGTTGTTTGACTCCGCTGGGGAGAATCATTGTACAAAGCCCAAGAGGAGGCCATGGTGACTGTTTCAGTTGAGTGACAGGTCCAGTATGCTAATTTTGAAAGAGAAAATTAGTTATTATATGAGCATCACTGTACTCAAGGATTTGATTCAAGGATCCGGGTTATTCCTGTTCTTTAAGGAAGCGGGAAATCCGAAGGGTATTGGAACTGTCAGAGTCTACGGGTTTCCTTCCTATTTTTGAAGGGGTCACTTGAGAATATCTTTGAGACTCAAGGAGATTAGACTGTCCAAGTCTAGAGTTTTATCTTTGTACTATGTTTTGAGAAACAGTAGTAGACTCTAGGAAAGGACTGTTCTATGCAAATGATTAAGTTCTGTTCCTATACCTCTAGGAGGTCGTCGGGACAATTTGTACGAAGCCCAAGAGGAGGCTGGAAACTTTTAAGAAGCCGACGAGTCCTTGTACTAAGTCCAAGAGGAGGCTATCATTCCCGGAGGAAGAGATCATTATACGAAGCCCAAGAGGAGGCTGTGAATACTTCTAAGAAGCCGTAGGGTCCTTGTACTAAGCCCAAGAGGAGGCGGGGTTGCTTTTAGGAAGCCTGTGGGTCCTTGTACGATGCCCAAGAGGAGGTCGATTGCTTTTAAGAAGCCGATGGGTCCCCAAACCCCGAGAAATTCAAGGCAAGCTATTCACAAGGAATAGATCAAGTCAGGAAAGTTTGAGAATTTGGAAGAAACTCAAGAGATGCAATTCACGGAGAAGAGATCATCCCTGGGGAGTAGAGCTTCTTGACAAGTGCTTTTAAGAAGCCTGTGGGTCCCCAAACTCCGAGAAGTTCAAGGCAATTCTATTCACCGAGAATAGATCAGAGTTAGGAAAGTTCGAGAATTTGGAAGAAACTCAAGAGATGCAATTCACGGAGAAGAGATCATCTCTGGGGAATAGAGTTTCTTTGACAACTTCTACAAGTGACAGTCTATGAAAGGGTTCACAGAGAATGCTGCCTTTCATATCTCCATATTGTTTAACCCCAAGAGGAGGGAAGACTGTGTCTGGTAATCCTATGGGGATCTAGTTTTGGCTATTTCTATGAATAAACGAAACGGCGTCACCTAGTTCTAGACGTAGTTGCCGGGGAAACTCTAAATATATATATTATTATTACACAGTTGATATGAGTTTATGAAAGAAGACTTACAGTGAAACAGCCCCCACAATACAGTTGTATGTATATGAAAACGGTAAATGAAAGCAATAAACACTTACTCGGTTGTAGAGCTTCCATGCTGTTTGGTTAGTTGTTCAACAAAGAAAGATTGAAAACAACAGTATATTCAAAATCAAAGGAGAAAGTGCTTTGAAAAAGAAAGACTTGGGGCTTACAGCTCAAGGAGAGGCCCAGGGTTTTATCAATGAGCGCACTGTTTGAATTTGTACAGAGGGACTTATACAAGTGACTGAGGCCAAAAAATTGTTTTCTGTACAAAGGGATGGGTCTTACACTCTCTCAAGAGGCCCAAAAAGTTTTAAAGAAAAAGAGTGGGGCTTATAACACGAGGGTAGGCCCAGTTGATTTTTCCGTTAAAAATGGCAATCGCCCCGAGGTTTTCTTTTAACGCGAAGGGACTTATACAATAAGTGAGGCCCAAAATGTTTTGGTTAAAAGGGGATTGGGTCTTACACTCTAATAGAGGCCCAAAAATTATTTAATGGGTCTTATAGCTCAAGGAGAGGCCCAAGGTTATTTTTCAAAAGGGCGACGATCGCGCCGTTTATTTTTTACGGTATCGGGACTTATACAATACACTGAGGCCCAAAAATGATTTGGTCAAAAAAAGGATTGGGTCTTACACTCTATTAGAGGCCCATGAGTGTTTGACAATGATTTGTTTGAGTGAAAATCAAAGAAACCCTAATTTTATTCTTTAAAAGTAAATATTTAAAGAAAATCAATGAAAAATACCAAATAGGTTTGAATAAACCACTTGTGATTTTTGTTTAAGGTTTGAAAAATGAGGTATAAATCACAAGAGATATTAAAACTCATTTGGTCTTGATTTTTCAAGATGAATATTCATTTTAAAATGTTCAAAAACAAATAAAAGTGAATTTATTCACAAAAATACTAATTATATTAAATAAATAATATAAACTTAATTGTTTTGTGGAATAAAATATTTAAACATTTTTGTGATTTTTTGCAAAAAGAACCAATCAAAAATAATTAAAATTGAAAGAGTTATTAATTTCCCAAATAATTAACAAAACATGAAAATAGTTGGAAAAATAGCAAAAATGTGAAAAATCACAAAATGGCATGGGTGGGGTTTGAACCCATGACCTCAAGCATACAAGGCGCGCGCTCTACCACTGGGGTGGTGATACATCCATTGCTTGAAACAAAACCACAAATATACAAGTCATGCCTTGGTTTTGGCTTGCTCAAGGCAAGTTTTGGCTCAAAAACGTGAAGGTCATAACTTTCTCAATTCTTAATGGTTGGAGACAAAATTTATATGTATCTGGACCAGAATTTCACAAGGAATCCAATGGTGGTGGTGGTTTTTTCAGATCACACTCCCTCCTCAAAACCCGATAGTGGTTTTGAAAATGGTCTATAATTGCATTTTCTATGCTACACTTTGATACAGGCATGAATTACATGATCAATTGGCACAAACACAAGACATATGACATGTATAAGAGATGCATACTCAGTGGACTTCAAATGCACACATGTTTTGGTGAGGGCAAGTTGAGAGGCTTACCCTTCTTTAGGATTTTGGAGTTTTCTCTGCAATCTGCCAAACCTCTTGCTCCAGATATGGTTTTATGCTTTGAACCACCTCAAATGATCCCTAGGATGCTTTTAGGATGATTGGAATTGACTGGTACCTGCAAAAACACAAACAATCCCTTTCTTGCAAAAGGGGTTAAAAATGACCAAAATAGCAACTTCCTCAAATGGTGTTCCATATGTTGGGAACCATTTGGGACAGTTCAAGGATGATATTTGGAGTGTTTTTGAGGTTTTATCTGGTTTGGAAAGTGACTGAATCAAGACATGGCTTGAAAAATGCACCAAAAGGCCTATTTTGAGGTTTTGAGAGGTGACTTTGGGATTTTATGATTACAGGTCACTTGTGATAGTTTGCCCAGCTTACATATGATATATATGAGGTGTGTGTGTGTGATTGATTGTGATGGAATTGCTCTCTAACTCAAAAACTCAGAATTACTTGCTTTGGAAGGCAAATTTGAGGTGAAATAAGAGATTTTGAGGAAAGCATCTGTTTGATGGCTTTGGTGTACTCAAACTGAGCACAATTGAGCTCTATTTATAGTAGAGCAAGTTTGTTTTGGGATCCACAGTGAATGGCAACTGTAGTAGGTGTTTGTTCAATGTTGGCCAATGGAAATCCAAGTCTCCTCTAGCCATTGACTAGAGGTTAGGGCGCAGGGTTGTGGTTCCCTTGGTCTTGGATAAGTCTTGACTGAATTCAGTTGAGAATGGCTCAGTCCATGCCACCTTGATGCTTCCATTGAATGCTCCAATCCAAAATTGAAGTCTTGTCCCTATTTTGGCCATTCTAGGTTCAACATGCTATTTCTTGTTCCAAAGACTTTGGAGGCTTGGCTCAGTGATTTTCCCCTTTAGATTCAATCCCCTAAGGTGTCCAAGTGGATAGGAGCATTTGGATTTGGCTGATTTTGGCAAATCGATCAAAAATGCAAATTCTGCCTTGCCTTGGCAGATTTCAGCAAGGCAACTTTCCAATGTCATATCTCATGACTCAAATTGAATTTGGTAATGTTCTTGGTCATTTTGGAAAGCCCTTACATGATACAACAACTGTTTAAACATGTTTGGTTTTGATCTCTTTTGAATCCAAGTGAAAAATCCCCCTACATTTGGAAAAAAATGAAGACAGATTTGGACTTAGTGAAAATTTCACTAAGTGTTGGAAAAAGTGACATTTTCATTTTTCAGCCATTTTGATCACTCCATAACTCAAAATCCTTAATGAATTAGACTTAGGTCTAGTTGAAGTTTTTGTAGAGGGTAATGAGGGCTACAAATCCATCTTTGGATGAGAAAAAATGACTTTGTGGTTTAGGAGTTATGATCCTTCAAAGTTGGTACCCTTGCCACTTTATTTTTAACTTAGAAAATTTTCTAAGTTTTTATGGTTACCCCTTTTACAAGTTATACAACTTTTCTTGATTTTTCTTGATAAATGATGATTCAAATCATACATTAACATCATTTTAGGGTTAAAAATCCATTTTGGTGAAAAATCTCAAAAAGTCAAAGTTGACTTTTTTGCACAGTTGACTTTTTATCAGATGAATTCCAAACTGTGCAATTCCTTAGGAAATCATGTCCTTGACCTAAATCAATCTTGATGGACATGTTCCATGGGTGTCATGGGGTATATTGAGGCATGCCCTAGGGTTTGGGAGCATGTCCTGGTCAAAAGTCAAAGTTACAGTTGACTTTTTCCTTAAAACCCTAATTGTGGTGCAGATGAAATTGAGACTTGTTGCTCAAACTTCTTGGATTAATCCATTGTTCCAAATGGATCAATATAGTTCATTAGAGACCCTCAAACCCTCTCTTGAGGTATTGGCTCATGATTTGCCCTAAAAGTCAACTTAGGGGTGAATTAGGTCAAGAAACCCTAATTCCTGATTTTTGATGTATGCATCCCCTGAGGCAAAATTGACTTGATGAATGGGTCCATGAGGTTCCATGGAGTATATTAGGTTATGTTTTGGATCATTGGCTTGTGCCCAGATGAAAATTTTCCATCTGGAGGCCCTGGTTGACCAAAACCCTAATTTGGTGACACTGGCGATCTTGAGACTTTATCCACCTAGAAGGGAGCAGCTTTGTGCTTAATCCTTGGAGTGGGAGTCCTTTTGATCCTTTGTAGATGCTTGAGAGATTAGACAAATTGAAGATCAAGTCAATCCTTGATTGATCCTTTGTCTAAGGCTCTTGAGAGGGCTTAAAACCCTAATTTTGATTGTAGTGGATGCTCACCCATCTTTGGGGAGACTGATGAAGTATGATGGTTCCTCCATATTATGATGATGATTTGCACAATGATGGGAGATCTTAGTGGTCAAAATTTGGGGAATGACACTTATCTGACACAATTCCTCTGCCATTACATCCGCTAGTAGTTGTTGATACTAGTGAAGTCTTCAAAATTAGTAGTCATGCTTTGCCACACATACTACTAAAACAAGATCAGACTCTCCACATTCCAATCCACATAGTCAGAAACACCTCTTCTGACAAAAATGCTTGAGCATTAACCTCCATATGCACAATCTCAATCATCTTCCATCAACAATCATGATGTGACAACATCATTTGGGACATCAGCTTCCCATTACCATTCAAAGGACTCATTGCACATAGAAGTCCTTCAAGAAGCTCCCAAAACCAACACATCATAACCCATCACATCACAGAAGATCACAAGAACACAAGAATAATACTCTCTCTCCCCAAGCTTTTCAAATGGCCTTAGCAAGGCCCTCCATCAATAATCATCCAACTCTCCAAAGGCAGTCATTCCCTATCATTCTCCCGTATGATACTTTGGAATACTCCTAATTAGTTAATGAGTATCTTCACCTTCAGACTTCCAAGCAATCAATACCTGATCTACTTCAGTCTTCTCTACATTCTCCATCCAAGGCAGATCTTCTACTTCATCATTCTCCCGTATGACTATGTAGACGCTCCTTAGGCATAAAGTAGGCACCAGGCTCCTGAACCAGAGCACAATCATCCTTCACCAAGGAAATCCAACCCAGATAATGTCCCAAAACCAAGTTAGAACATCTGCCACACACCAAGACATCATCACCATGATTCTTGATATGCTCCACCAACTGGACTTACTCTAGCATAGTAATCCAAAGAACCAGAGGAATAACCTCTCATCCACCAAAAGAAGGTATACTTTCATCCTCAACCTAGAACTTCTGCCAAAAGCTCCAAGAGAATTAGAACCTCCTTACATTTTTAACTAAATACTCTTATGCACAAGAGCAATCAGTTTCAAGCATCCTGCTTGAATGCACATAATGAAACCAACCAAATTCCACCTTTTGATTGATCTCAATCTTCTTCAGAACTCCCACAAGATATCCTGGTCCACCTATGAAGCCAGATCTTCAAGTCATATGAACTACTTGCTCCAAAGCAAGACATCTTGGATTCACCAAGCCTCTTAGTCATGTAACATCTTCTCAAACCACAGCTCCTGCAAACTGTATGAGATAGATCTTTTTGAAGCATCCATAACATCCATTACTGTAGATCGCCTCTATCTTAAGCTGATGTGCCACATCACCAGCTGAGACTTCTGATGTTAAGCTAGATGTCAAAACATTATGATATTCAACTGCTGAATTCAGCTATTCCTTCTGCCACTTAGAAGAACCTCCTCCCTTTGCAAAAACAGATTTCCATGCTCTCATAGACTTTATTCAACAATCAAGTTTGAGTAGACAACCTCCATTCTGCTCAGAGACTCCAAAGACTTCAAACCTACAACATCTGAATCTTCAGAAAATAAGTAGTCCAAGACTACCCCATAACTATACCAAATAATGCCACTTCTAAATACACTATAGAACACACAATCTTATTGTTATAATCTCAAGATTCTTGTAACCATCATGATTGTTTCACAGAGTTCTCACACACCAACACACCACGCAGAGAAATACACAGCCACATAGAGAAAAGTATATTCTCAACCCTTCAATAGTCCTGCACTTTTACATCAGACATATACATAGTCTCCCGTCAATGTATTTTGTCATTAGTTGAATGCACAACCTTATCCAAAGCAGACAAATACTCAACTCCTATCATGGTAACCTTCTCACACAACAGGCATTTGCTGATTCTTCTTCAAAACAAACCATCATGACAACCATTCACTCCACTGATCACTTCAGATTAGGTAAGTGGCTTGACCTGATACTCCACAAAGAGCACAACTAACTTTCTTGGTTGAAAACTCAACACCTTTGAGATGTTGTTCCAACACCAGATCTGGCAACAATCTCAAACACATGGATTTGACACTTACTAAGGTATTGGAGGAACATCTGTAGCAATCCATTTACAACTCTTTGCAAGGGACACACAAGAATATATCAACATCTGATCAACTTCCAAGATTAGACCAACAATATTGCAGTAACTTGCATATCATACTC
This sequence comes from Lathyrus tuberosus, assembly GCA_022829125.1. NCBI lineage: Eukaryota > Viridiplantae > Streptophyta > Magnoliopsida > Fabales > Fabaceae > Lathyrus > Lathyrus tuberosus. The sequence continues at coordinate 319,147 of JALAZF010000308.1, read as the reverse complement.
TTCCAAAAGCTTTTTCTTATACGCACAAGGTTCAGACCTCTTGTCTAACTTAAGAATGATAACTGCCATTCTTCTACATCTAAAGAAGATATTCCCTCTAACAGGTATCTGAAGCACATTACAACAACCAGGGTATCAACATACCATAAACAATCTGCTACTTCCAATCCTTCAAGCCACAAAATTGAAAGAGCTCATGCAAACACCAATTGACCACAGGCTGATTTACACAAACTCTTGGATGCATTGTCCCTATAAAATTGTCCTCAGACATTTTAGCTTTAAATAGGGATCATCTCCTTCTCTTCTGCTATCAAACAGCTACAATCTAATAGGACTTTGACTCAACATTTACCATAAACTGCTGATGTGTAGCGCGATGTCGAGACATTAGGATTGACATATCAAGCTCAACTTCTTTCTTGATGAAACTTCCTCCAGTTCATGATTTTGAAAATCAGAAACATGTATCTTCACAAGAGAGTTCATCTTCAGATATACCAGAACTACATTGGATACCATAACCAGGAAGCTTCTCCTAATTAGGTCACCACAAATAAGCTTAAGAGATAACTTATCAAGATCTTCACTCCCGCATGAAAGATTTGACAGTGATACTCTTTTGCTTTGGCTCCACCCTCTTCTTTTACCAACAAGAAAATTGAGAAAGAAGGAATCAATGCCTGATGTGAGATATACTGAAACTTCCATGTCATACAGTCTTTAATAAGATCTATCCACCTTTAGATCACAAAGATATGAGATAATCCTCAAGTCTCTTTGGCATCGGTTGAAGCTGTCTTGCATAAACTACAACATCATAGAATATCCTCCTGAGAAGACCAAACCCAAATGTCTTTCCAAGAAAATACCTTCCTAAAGTCTTACCACCAGAGACACAAGATACAACCAGGGTTACATCATATACCATGCAGCGGAACACGCAACAACTCCTCAACACCCTTCAGGCACTACTCAATAATCCTTGCACACCATCACCATAATCCAAGTGCCAACAAAAAGGTTTGAAAATAAATCAAACCCACAATAGCAGTTCTCCACCAAAGCTACATACCCTATCATGAATAGTCCATCCTCCACTTCAAGGGACCATATAAATAACTCTATGAACTGACCAAGTCCATAACTCAGCAAAACTATCTTCCTTGCTCATGACCCAGAAAGTATCTTCCCTAGATCTCATCCAGAAACAGACAGGATGCCTGCTCTGATACCAATTGAAATTCTGGCATCAGATATGTGATGTCAAGTGTGATGTCACAACATTAATATCTGTTGTATGAACAAGGTAATAATAGTAACCAGACAATGCACACAAGGATTGTTCACACAGTTCGGTCTAACAACCTACATCTGGGGGCATACCAAGCCAGGAAGGAAGTCCACTATTAGTAGTATCAAATTACAGACTCAACAAACCATTTGAAAATCTACCTAATCTAATCACTACCCAATGACCCTTCTATCTAAGAAACCACTTAGATGTGAGACTCCATCTCACTCCCAATCATAGCCATGATGTCTAGCAGTCAACATCTCAGCCACTGCATCAACAGCTTGATTTCCAACAACTCTTCAATCACAAAAAAGTAAAAGTCACACTTCTATGCCTATACTCAGCCAAGACTCTTGACTTAGAACACCATCTTGGAGTTGCTTCAAAGCTTCCTCCAAGAACAATACAAAACTCATTACCTACAGGTTTCTGAGTAAGAACACAATGACCATCTCACAACACGAGTGGGTCACTTAGACAAAGCCCTAATGATCTACATCTTGGACCCGTGCCTATTTTAGGTTACAAGCATTCTATTTATAACATAATCCCAACTGGATTTGGGCCTTCAAATCTCAACAAATCTTCTGCTGCAAATCTGCAAAAGATTCTGCTACTAAATAGATCTTCAATCAAATCTTCAATTAAATCTTCAATTAATTTCATATCTTTCAGCCCTAAAATGGTAACAAGATCTGCTCCACATTTGATTGTAACAGAATATATCTATTCCATGATATTCTCCTGCAATCTCTCAATCAGATCTTATCCTTAACACACTTGCACACGCGCAGCCCTAACACTTACCAAATTGATGTTCTGTCATCTGATGTCATGACATCGGGTTTGACATAAGCACAAAACTGCAACCCTTAAAAACTTAACATAACCATAATGTTAACTAACCATAACAAGGTTGTTAAAAACTCATGTTGAAACATCAACCATGACATCAACATTGTTTTACCAAAATTCTAGCCAACTACAAGAATTAACACTCACCACAAAGTTTGAGAACTTGAGGATGAAGGAGGATGAAAGTATTCAAGACTTTCATATGAACATTGTTGATATTGCCAACACTTCAAGTGATCTTGGAGAGAAATTTCAAGAAGCCAAGTTGGTTCAAAAGATCCTAAGGTCACTTCCAAAGAAATTTGATATGAAGGTGACTGCTATTGAAGAAGCCCAGGATATAAACACTATGAAAATGGATGAGCTCATGGGATCTCTTCAGACTTTTGAGATGGAAATAAGCGAGAAATCTGAAAAGAAGAAAAGTATAGCTTTGGTGTCTAATCAAGAAGAATATGATCCTAATTCCAATGAGGAATTGTCCAAAGCTGTGGGACTTCTTGAAAAATACTATAACCAACTGTTGAAGAAACTGGACGAGAAGGCAAGATCTAATGTCAAGGCTCAGTCTTCCAACATCATTAGAAGGAAAGATTTTGGAAAAAAACTAATAATGATAAGAAATCCAACAGGGGAAAGGGGATCCAATGTTATGAGTGTGGGGGGTTTGGACACACAAGAGTAGAGTGTCCTACCTTTCTCAAGAAGGAGAAGAAAGAGTTATCTACATCTTGGTCTGAAGATGACTCCTCGAGCGACAGAGAAACTGCTAAACATGTCTCTGTACTTACTGGAGTATATGATCCAGACAAGGAATCAGATATTGAAGATCTCACTCCTGATGAACTAGTTGCCTCTTATAAGGAGATGTGCATCAGAAGTGTTGGAATGTGTCAGTTAGGGCAGGATTAGTAGAATCTTGTTGCTCAACTTTGTGATGAAAGACTAAAGCACTTGGCCACCATTTCTGATCTGGAGGATGAAGTCGTGTTGCTCAATTCAAAACTTGACAATATGACTAAATACATAAGAATGCTCAATAGCAGTTCAGATGTGCTGGATGAAATTCTTAATTCAGGAAGAAATGCAAGAAATGGAAGAGGACTCGGTTACAATGATCAAGTTGGGAATAAATGACAAAGGCCTGGTGTGAACTCTGTTCAACAGAAAAGAAAACAGAATCAAACGGTGTCAAGTAGGATGTCCCAACATCGTCAAAGACTTCAGAAGAACTCCTCAGGAAGAAAGAATCAAGACAAAAAGTGTCATCAATGTGGTAAGTATGGTCACATAAAGGCTTACTGCTACAAGTTGCATGGTTATCCCAAATTATCAACTCGGCTCAGAAGGAGAAAGGATGCTGCTAAAGCAAAGAAGAAGTGGGCTCCTAAGAATGAAACTGTTGCCCTAATAGTGCATACCTCTTTGAGAGCCTCTGTGAGAGAAGACTGGTATTTCAATAGTGGTTGTTCTAGACACATGACTGGTGTCAAGAAGTTCTTAGTTGATATTAAAACATATTCCATTATCTCTGTCACCTTTGGAGATGGGTCAAAAGGTGAGATAAAAGGTGTTAGGAAGCTGAATTGTGTTGGGCATCCTAGCCTGGATAAAGTGTTGTTTGTCAAAGGATTGACTGCTAATAGGAAATTGTGTGACCAGGGCCTCAAGGTTAACTTCTCTAAATCTGAGTGTCTGGTAACAAATGATAAAGAGGAAGTTATCATGAAGGGTACTAGATCGAAGGATAATTGTTATTTGTGGACTCCCATGAAACAAAGTGTTCCTCAACCTGCTTAATGTCGAAAGAAGATGAGGTGAAGATGTGGCATCAGAAACTTGGTCACTTGCACTTGAAGGGAATGAAAGAAGTCATGTCTAAGGAGGCTGTTAGAGGTATCCCTAATCTAAAAATAGATGAAGGAAGAGTATGTGGCGAATGTCAAATTGGAAAACAGACAAGGATGTCACATAAAAAGCTTCAACATCTGACCACTTCAAAAGTCTTTGAGCTACTTCATATGGACTTCAAGGAGAAGTCAGAAGTATTTGAAGTGTTCAAAGGACTGTGTCAAAAAATTCAAAGGGAGAAGGATTGTGGCATAGTTAGAATCAGAAGTGACCATGGGAAGGAATTTGAAAATAGCAAGTTTAATGATTTCTGTTCCTCTGAAGGAATTAGTCATGAGTTTTCTTCACCCATCACTCCTCAACAGAATGGTGTGGTTGAGAAAAAGAATAGGACAATTCAAGAATGTGCAAGGGTCGTGCTTTATGCCAAGAAACTTCCATATCATTTTTGGGCTGAAGCCATGAATACAGCTTGTTACATTCTAAACAGAGTAACCATCAGATCTGGAACATCTGCCATATTATATGAGTTGTGGAAAGGAAGGAAGCCAACTATGAAATACTTCCATGTTTTTGGAAGCAAATGTTACATCTTGGCTGACCGTGAGTAAAGGTGGAAGATGGATCCCAAAAGTAATTAAGGAATCTTTCTGGGATACTCTTCAAATAGTAGAGCATACAAAGTTTTCAACTCAAGAACTAAGGTTGTGCTGGAATCCATAAATGTTGTGGTCGATGACTCAACTACAGAAGCTGATGTTACTGATGATATTGGAGTATTCTTTCCCATGGGGGATGAAGATGTTGCAGTGGATGTTGGAACATCACGTGATGGTCCTGAAGGTGCTGCAGACTCAAATGATGCTAATCCTGAACCCGCAAAGACTGAAAAGGTTGACAAGGGACCCTCCACCAGAGTTCAGAAAGATCATCCTAAGGAGCTCATAATAGGAGATCCAAATGGTGGAAGAATGACCAGGTCACGAGATGTTGTTGCTGACGCTTGTTTTGTCTCAAAGTTGGAACCCAAGAATGTTAAGGAGGCATTGACTGATGAATTCTGGATCAATGTTATGCAAGAGTGTTGTACCCCAAATTTTACCCCTTAGATGTCATATCATCTTGCACTTATATTTAGGGTTCACTCATATTGCATAACTAACAATTTTATCAGTTTTTGTTCATTTTGTTTCATTTGTGAATCAGGTTTTATTTCAAGAGGCCTCAAGGGTTGATCAATCAAGATTTTGAATAGATCACTAACCAATCAAGTTCTCATACTCCTAAGAGACTTCCTCTCCTCAATAATCCAATGTGGTTTGCTTTCATCACAAGTTCTTCCTCAAGGATCAAGCAAGGTCGTCAGGTTAAGGGTTTGTGTCGTATGGTTTGAGATTCAATGGAAGTTTGACCTAATCTTGGTCAAACAAGTGGTTTGTTACCAGTATCAGGTTATCAGGCCATGGCAGAGATTTTGAATTAGGGTTTTGGTTTTCAATCAAGCCAATGTTCATAAGTGTGCACTCAAGGCACGAGGATTAGGGTTTCTCACCCTTGGAGTTTATGATTGACAAATATCATTCAGTTAAGTCTCCTAAGGCTAGCTGGTTCATGGTGTGTGCAGTACTGTTTCAGTTCAATTGAGGTCGTAGAACCATCAGAGAGGTCAGAGCAGTTGGTACATTTCAAGTTGTGTGCAAGTGTTTGGTCATGTAGTTCAGGATTTGTGGCAGTCAAGTGCAATTGTCAAGGTTTAGGTGTTGTTCAAGCGTGGAAATGCATTTTCATTCCCGTAGCCGTCTTTTATCCACTTTTCATTCCATATCCAATTTTCAAAACCATATCCATTCCATCTACACTAATTTTTTTTTCTTCAATTCATTTTTATCCATTCCTTTTTCCATTATCTAATTTTCATTTCCATAATCCAATTCATCTCATTATCCATTCTCACTTTTATATCCATTTTGTTCTCAAACATTTTTTCTTATCCAATTATCCATATCCGTTACCCAAAATCCATCTTTCAATTCACTTCATTATCCAATATCCACCTTAATCCAATTTCATGTCCATTCACAATAAAAGTCCATTTATTTTTATCCACTTTTTCTTTGTCCAATTTCCAATTTCATTATCCATTTTAATCCATTTTCTTTTTCAATTATCCACTTCCTATTTTAATATCCATAATTATTTTTATCCATGTTTTTATTTTATTTTTTTATTTCATTACAAAAAGTTCATTAAAAAAAAAGTGGTTTCAAGCCTATTCGATTTTTCTTGCTACCGTAAGCCCATCATCCTCTTATTACAACAAAAATAAAAAGGAAACTTGTTCCAAGTCAACAAGCTGCCAAAATGGACAAACCATGCCCTCGCAATAAGTCAAAGCTGGGACTCTACAAAAAAAATGGTATTACTGTGCCACTGCTACAAAATAAAGGACAATAAAACCTCCAAGCCACGCGACCTGTGAAACGCTACACACCAACAAGCACCATACACCAAAAAAAGCTGTCTTGCAGACCTGCATATTTTTGTACAACCCTGCTGCTATCAAAAATTGTCAAACACTCTGCAATACGAGAGCAACAAAACAATGACCCATCAACAATACAAGACAAACTGGATGTACCTAGAAACTTAACCAAGAAGTTTTGATTGAAGTTAAAAAGGAGAGCAGCCCCAGAACTCAGGGGGGTTTCATTTTTCTTATCATTATAAAAAAAGACAGAAAAAATCAAAAACAACTACCTTCATCCTCGTTCAACCTTTGAAACCTCTTTCCATAAGCCCAAACCCACTCAACTCATAACAACAGCCTTCATCGATTTTTCTACCAATCTTCAACGACCCCAACCACCTTTTTTTTACTTTCGTCAACACCTCACTTTCCTCCATTCGACCCTCTCTCAAAACACCACACAACCACAACTTCAAAACTTCTCGCCGGAACCTCACTCATCACAACAACCACCCGGCTCCGCTTCCTAGCGTGATTCATTTTGCCTTTCCTCTAGCTTTCTTCAGACAACTTCAACTCAATCTCCAACCATCTCCATGAAGCTTCCCTTCCACTTTCTCTCAAAATCTCTATTTCAACTACCTCTGCCGAAATCGTGACGGACTCCTCACTCACTCTCACCCTTAAATCTCTTCCACTTCAACCCGTTTTCAACCCTACCCTCCATCAAATCCTCAGCAACAACAACTTTAATTCTCAAATCATTCAATACTTCCCAATCAAATCCCCAAGAAATAGATGAGAAGAGAGTGAGACAAATGAAATCAAACTCACAAACCTGAACTTGAGGAAGATCTGAGTTGAGCAACGATGGAAAGCTTGAGACTAAGAAGAGATTCACTTCGACTCTGTTGATCCACCCATCCGTGATGTTATCCGTGAATTTCTCTGACTATTTCATTTTTTAAAAAGAAATGGAAGATGATGGTGAACCTAACGCAATGGAACGTCCACTAAACACCCTAGAAAAATGAGAGGAACCCTCTCATTCCTCACTTCCCACATGCGAGGCTCATGCGCAATACACGTTAACTTTATTAAGTGTTTTAGAAGTGTTAAAAGATTAGAAGAGAGGACTCAAGGAAAAAGAAAACACTAAGGGGAATTCTATCCTAATGTTGTCATGCAAAAGGTGGCCCTAAGGTTGAGTTTGAAAGGGAAACTTCTACCTAAGTTAGCATGCAAAGGGAAACCTAATGCTAATCCTACTCCAAACTTAATCGAAAATTAAGTTGGACTATGTAGATCTAAGGGAGTGAATCCAAGACTTAAACAAGTCTTGAGATTCAAGGGAAGAGAAGGAGTGAAAGAGATGAAGAAGAAAAGAAGCGAAAAAACAAAAACAGCAGCTACCACAGCGCACCTGCACCAATATGTAGCGAGGGATTTTGGACGCGGTTCTTAAGCGCTGGTCGCTCTCTGCGGTTTGAGCTTACTACAGGTCGATTCATTTTTTATCCTATTGTGAGCGGATGAAGGAAGGGAAATAGATGTCTCCAATTAACCCTGCTTTGCATACTGAGTTTAAACAGCGGTCTGTTAGTTTACGGATGCTATCAATGTGGGGGGCCTTTGTACTGGTTATTTGTATTTTCGCCAATACTGGTTTCTTTCTTTTTATTCTAGGACTTTATAGCGGGGAACAAGGATTAGGATGTTAGGACTGATGCTTTTGAATTACTGCTTTTGATGGATGGAGATATGGGATTTGGGTTTTTTGTTTAGTGTGATCGCTAAGATTTTTCTTTCAATCTTATGCCTACGTATTCCCGTTTACCGAAACAGGGAAATCAGAGCGTTCGTAGTTCCTCCTATTCTATGGGAGGAAATTGGTTGTTTTTGGTGTCTTGTTCAAAGCCCAAGACGTGAAGCGAAAGGTAGTTTGTATCTTGTTCAAAGCCCAAGATGTGAGGCTGAAAGGTCTTCACTTTAGAGGAATTTTTCATTTCTAAAGGGGGTCTATTTGTCACGACTGTTGGGTGACTAGTTATAAAGGGAGGATTACTTTAACCGGGATACGCGGATCCTAGCAATGCCATAATTTCCTTTATAGGGGAGTTCTAACCTGAAGGAGAAGACTTTAACTCAGTGTAGAGCAATGCTATCTTTCCTTAGGAATTTCTCATGCTAAAAGAGGGACAGTGGCATGGATGTAGATGATCCAGAGGCTTGCCACCTACAGCGATTAGATGAAGGGGAAAGTGTTGTTGATGTTTGTGTACTGTGAACGAGGCACAGCTTTGATGCTAAAAGGTTAATTGGATTAACCAGTGGTTTTCTTATATAAAGCCTAAGAGGAGGCTAATATATGTCTCGTACAAAGCCCGAGAGAGAGGCTAAAAGGTTTTGACTCAACGAGGGAATCTTTTGGTATCTCGTATAAAGCCCGAGATGGAGGCTATTTGACTCAACAAGAGAGTTTTTGTATCTCGTACAAAGCCCGAGATGGAGGTGGTTATTTATTTGGCTGAATAAGAACCTTTTTGTATCTCGTATAAAGCCCGAGATGGAGGCGAAAGGGGTAATTGACTCAACGAGGGAGTCTCTTATGTGTCTCGTACAAAGCCCGAGAGAGAGGCTAAACGTGGTTTGACTCCGCTGGGAAGAATCATTGTATAAAACCCAAGAGGAGGCTATGGTGACTGTTCAGTTAAGTGACAGGTCCAGTATACTGATTTTTGAAAGAGAAAATCAGTTCTTATATGAGCAACATTGTACTCATGGATTTGATTCAAGGATCCAGGTTATTCTTGTTCTTTAAGGAAGCGGGAAATCCGAAGGGTATTGAGACTGTCCGAGTCTACGGGTTTCCTTCCTATTTAACGAAGGGGTTACTTGAGAATGTCTTTGAGACTCAAGGATATTAGACTGTCCAAGTCTAGAGTGTCATCTCTTGTACTATGTTTTGAGAAACAGTAGTAGACTCTTTGAAAGTATTGTTCTATGAGGATGACTAGGTTATGTTCCTATACCTCTAGGAGGTCGTTGGGACAATTTGTACGAAGCCCAAGAGGAGGCTGGAAACTTTTAAGAAGCCGACGGGTCCTTGTACTAAGCCCAAGAGAAGGCTATCATTCCCGGAGGAAGAGATCATTATACGAAGCCTAAGAGGAGGCTGTGAATACTTCTAAGAAGCCGAGAGGTCCTTGTACTAAGACCAAGAGGAGGCGGGGTTGCTTTTAGGAAGCCTGTGGGTCCTTGTACGATGCACAAGTGGAGGCCGATTGCTTTTAAGAAGCCGATGGGTCCCCAAACCCCGAGAAATTCAAGACAGGCTATTCACGAGGAATAGATCAAGCCAGAAAAGTTTGAGAATTTGGAAGAAACTCAAGAGATGCCATTCACGGAGAAAAGATCATCTCTGGGGAGTAGAGTCTCTTGACAAGTGCTTTTAAGAAGCCCGTGGGTCCCCAAACCTCGAGAAATTCAAGGCAATGCTATTCAACGAGAATAGATCAAAGTCAGGAAAGTTCGAGAATTTGGAAGAAACTCAAGAGATGCCATTCACGGAGAAAAGATCATCTCTGGGAATAGAGTTTCTTTGACAACTTCTATGAGTGACAGTCTATGAAAGGGTTCACAGAGAATGCTGCCTTTCATGTCTCCATATTATTTAACCCCAAGAGGAGGGAAGACTGTGTCTGGTAATCCTATGGGGATCTAGTTTAGACTATTTCTAAGAGTGATCAACGGGCTTAACCTAGTGCTAGACGTAGTTGCCGGGGAAACTCTAAATATCTATACTATTATTACACAGTTGATATGAGTTTATGAAAGAAGACTTACAGTGAAACAGCCCCACAATACAGTTATATGTATATTAAAGCGGTAAATGAAAGCAATAACCACTTACTCGGTTGTAGAGCTTCCATGCTGTTTGGTTAGTTGTTCAACAAAGAAAGATTGAAAATAGCAGTATATTCAAAATCAAAGGAGAAAGTGCTTTGAAAAAGAAAAATTTGGGGCTTACAGCTCAAGGAGAGGCCCAGGGTTTTATCAGTGAGCGCACTGTTTGAATTTGTACAGAGGGACTTATACAAGTTACTGTGGCCCAAAAAGGTTTTCTATACAAAGGGATGGGTCTTACACTCTCTCAAGAGGCCCAAAAAGTTTTAAAGAAAAAGAGATGGGTCTTATAACACGAGGGTAAGCCCAGTTGGTTTTTCGTTTAAAAATGGCGATCGCGCCGAGATTTTCTTTTAACGCAGAGGGACTTATACAATAAATGAGGCCCAAATGATTTTGGTTAAAAGGGGATTGGGTCTTACACTCTATTAGAGGCCCAAGAGTTTTGAATGGGTCTTATAGCTCGATGAGAGGCCCAAAAGGTTATTTTTCAAAAGGCGACGATCGCGCCGTTTGTTTTTTACGGTATCGGGACTTATACAATACACTGAGGCCCAAAAGTATTTTGTCAAAAAAAGGATTGGGTCTTACACTCTATTAGAGGCCGAAGTGTTTTGAAAATGATTTATGAGGGTTGAATTAATCCAAAAACCCTAATTTGTTTTCAAAAATGTATTTAATTGAATAAAAATACAATTAAAATGATCAAAATTGTTTAACATATGAAAAACAAATTGTGATCTTGGATTAATGCTTCAAAAATTAAGTATTGACCTACAAAATAATTAGAAAGCATTAAAAGTTGCAAAATCAATGTGGAAAAAATATTTAAAATGTCAAAAACAATTAAAATATTAATTCTTTGCAAAAATATCAATTATATGAAATAAATAATATTTTTGGGATTTTTTCATAAAATAAAATATTTTAACATTTTTGTGAATTATTAAAAAAAGAATCAACTCAAAATCATTAAAACTCAGAGAGAAATTAATTTTTGAATCAATTAAATAAAATCACAAAATTCAAATATTCAAATTTCTAAAAATGGCGCCAAGAACACACCAAGAACACGCGCGTGTTCTGGGCTTGGCCAGATTTGCATTTTCTCTCCAATCTCACTGAATACTTGCTTATAACATGCAATCCACATATCATTATGCTCGTCTCAACCTCACGATCATGTCTATGTCAATTAATTTCATTTAAATTAAACATATAACAAGAAATCATGAAAAATCCTCAAGAACCCTAATTTCTGCATGAAGACTATGATTTTTGATACACGATTCAAACAATGCAATTAATTGAGGGGGAAACATTCCATGCATGATTATGAACATATGGCCAAATTATTGTGCAGCAAAAATTGCATGGATCATAGAGTTAGAAGAGCTCATGCTTACCACTTGCAGCTGGTGATCGTGATTTGTGTTGGAGGTGTTACAGCTAGGTTCCAATGATGTGGATAGCTTCCCTAGGTGCCAAGTGATGTGTCTGAGTGCTTGGAATGGATTGAAATGGTTTGGAGTTGAAGATGGCACCTCAACTGCAAAACTGTCAAGAACTTGAGCAATTGGCTGGTGATTTTGTGAAATCTGTGTTCCAGATGTTATGTGAGTGTTTGGATCACTTCTATATGATGTATGTGAGGCGTGTGAGTGATTGGTTTGATTGGAAAAGCTCTCAAACTCAAAACCCGATAGCTACCTTGCTAAGAAAGGCATTTTTGCCAAGAGAAAGAGATTTTGAGGAAAGCATCTGTTTGATGGATTTGGTGTACTCAAACTGATCACAATTGAGCTCTATTTATAGTAGAGCAAGTTTGTTTTGCAAGGAATAGTGAATGGAAACTGCTAAGTAGGTTTGGCCAATGTTGGCAAATGAAAATCCAAGTCTCCTCTAGCCATTGACTAGAGGTTAGGGCACAAAGCTTTGGTCCCCTTGGTCTTGGATAAGTCTTGACTGATTTCAGATGAGAAGGGCTCAGTCCATGCCACCTTGATGCTTCTATTGAATGCTTCAATCCAAATTTGGAGTCTTGTCCCTATTTTGGCCATTCTAGGTTCAACATGCTATTTCTTGTTCCATGGACTTTGGAGGCTTGGCTCAGTGATTGTCCCCTTTAGATTCAATCCTCAGATGTGTCCAAGTGGATATGAGCATTTGAATTTAGCTGATTTTGGCAAATCGAGCAAAAAATGCAAATTCTACCTTGCCTTGGCAGATTTCAGCAAGGCAACTTCCAATGTCATATCTCATGATTTAAATGGAATTTGGCAATGTTCTTGGCCATTTTGGAAAGCCCTTACATGATACAACAACTGTTTGAACATGTTTGGTTTTGATCTCTTTTGAATCCAAGTGAAAAATGCCCCTACATTTGGAAAAAAGTGAAGGCAGATTCTGACTTAGTGAAAATTTCACTAAGTGTTGGAAAAAGTGACATTTTCATTTTTCAGCCATTTTGATCACTCCATAACTCAAAATCCTTAATGAATTGGACTTAGGTCTAGTTGAAGTTTTTGTAGAGGGTAATGAGGGCTACAAATCCACCTTTGGATGGGAAAAAATGGCTTTGTGGTTTAGGAGTTATGATCCTCCAAAGTTGGTACCCTTGTCACTTTATTTTTAACTTAGAAAATTTTCTAAGTTTTTATGGTTACCCCTTTTACAAGTTATCCCACTTTTCTTGATTTTTCTTGATGAATGATGATTCAAATCATAAATTAACATCATTTTAGGGTTAAAAATCCATTTTGGTGAAAAATCTCAAAAAGTCAAAGTTGACTTTTGTGCACAGTTGACTTTTTATCAGATGAATTCCAAACTGTGCAATTCTTCAGGAAATCATGTCCTTTACCTAAATCAAACTTGATGGACATGTTTCATGGATGTCATAGGGTATATTGGTGCATGTCATAGGGCTTGGGAGCATGTCTTGGTCAAAAGTCAAAGTTACAGTTGACTTTTTCCTTAAAACCCTAATTGTGGTGCAGATGAAATTGAGACTTGTTGCTCAAACTTCTTGGATTAATCCATTGTCCCAAATGGAGCAATATGGTATATTAGAGACCCTCAAACCCTCTCTTGAGGTCTTGGTTCATGATTTGTCCCAAAAGTTAACTTAGGGGTGAATTAGGTCAAGAAACCCGAATTCCTTATTTTTGATGTATGCATCCCCTGAGGCAAAATTGACTTGATGATTGGTTCCATGAGGTTCCATGGAGTATATTAGGTTATGTTTTGGATCATTGGCTCATGCCCAGATGAAAATTTCCATCTGGAGGCCCTGGTCGACCAAAACCCTAATTTGGTGACACTGGCGATCTTGAAGCTTGGTCCACCTAGAAAGGAGCAACCTTGTGCTTAATCCTTGAAGTGGGAGTCCTCTTGATCCATTGTGAATGTTTGAGAGGTTAGAAAAGTTGAAGATCATGTCATTCCTTGATTGATTCTTTGTCTAAGCACTTAGAGAGGGCTTGAAACCCTAATTTTGATTGTAGTGTATGCTCACCCATCTTTGGGGAGACTGATGAAGTATGATGGTTCCTCCATATTGGGATGATGATTTGCACAATGATGGGAAATCTTAGTGGTCAAAATTTGGGGTATGACACAATACAGTAGTAAAAAGCAGCACACAAGCAAGACAGCTTATAACAGCACACAATTCAGCACAAGAAGGGGTTCAAAAGGCCAAACATCAACACATATAACAGCACATATGCACACAAACAGCAGTAGAAATAGGACAACACGTGATACATTAATGATTCACTCATGGAAAAGCAAATATGCATTAAGCATTACACATTCTGATCATGATCACAAACACGTCACATCATGTTGAATGAATTTGAAAACATCATGGAAAAATGCACGTCATGAAAGGATGCATATCATTAAGCATGTGAACAAATTGAAACAAGTATGCATCTCACGGAAGAGAAAAGCAAACAAGCACGTACAACACAATTCCAGCAACACACACATTTATTCACAATTATCATGCTCAAGGAGTATGTGCTATGTGTTCATGGCATCAAGAATGCAACAATGTAAACATGTTCATGAACGATTAAAATACAAGAGCCGCATGTCGGAAAATTGTGCACATACAATGGTGTGAGGTGCAACAGCATCAAAACAATCCTTAGATGAGTATCATATCAATCCATGAAGATTAAAAGTGAAACGGGATTGAAACATGCTAAAAAATGCACAAAAACACACTCTGCAACGGTGTTAATCGATTAACCAATTGCAGTGCAATTAGGTTAATCGATTAACAGCCCCAAAACAGCACAATTTACACCGGTTAATCTATTAACCTAATTGCACTACAATTGGTTAATCGATTAACCCTGTACCAGCAACAGAAAATCAGTTTGGAAATCACTTTTAACAGCAAAATCACTTATGCAATCACTCCAAATGATCATGCAATCAATTAATCACGAAATTCACATCAAATATCAGTAATCAAACATCAATTAAATCAACAATCATCAACATCAAGAATCAAATTCAAGCAAAATGGATCCAAATCAAATATCACCAAAGATCTACATTGAATAAGTTGTAAATAAGCTAAAACAAGTATAGATCTAAGGAAAATCAACCTACAAAGCTGAGATTTGCTTTGGTGATTGTTGAAAACGAAAATTGATGAATCAAAGCAAGAAATCCAGAGATCTATGAAGCTTTATCAAGAACAATTGAAGATCCAACCAAGAACACATCAAATAAGCAAAAGCTCCTCCAAAAGTGATTCCAATAGCATAATCCAAGATCCAAACCAGTAGCTACTACAGAATTGAACCAGGAATGAGGATGTGAGGGAGGTTTAGCTCAAGAATTTAGAAATTCCAATGAAGAATTTGTGAATCTATGAATATGGAGCTTTGAGTATGGTAGAAGATGAAGTTGGAGAATGAAAAAGTGAGAGAGAATTGAGAGAAAATTCTGAAAAATGAGAGTGAAAAATGATCTAGGTCCTAGAGGTTTAGAATGAATTGGTTTAAATAACCCCTAGGTTAGGAGTTAAGTTTGGGTTGGGAGTGAGGTTAAGTGAGTGGAAATTGGGATGAAATGTGAATTAGGAAAGGAAATGTGGAATTGGAGTGGAAAGAATTTGAATTTTTGAATGGAAAATCAACTCTCTAGATCCTTCTACCGATGTGTAGAATTAAAATGGTGGTTAAAAATTGAATAAAAAGATGCAGCGCTGAAAAATGAAGTATTTGGGCAAAATTCACAATGATTTATCGATTAACATAAGTGAACTGGCTTAGGTTAATCGATTAACACATTCAAATTTTCAAATTTTTGCGCCAAAAGGAGGGAAACTTGGAGAACTGCCTGATTCCACCTGTTTTGAGCCACAATAGAACTCTAAAACTTTCCATTTGATATTACCACTGGAATACACTTGAAATATGCTGTGAAATGTTTTTTTGCACTCGGATTAAACTGCTGATAACAACTGTCTGGTGCTGAATAACTGGTCAAAAATTGACTGCTGGAGTTTCTGATCATCAAGTCATTTAATGAGCAAAATAAATGCTCAAAAAGACTTGGAAAGATATCTGCTTGGCCTTGAACACTGTTAAAAAAGCATACTGGAACTGATGACGCCGTGAGCTGCTAGAGAATACCTTGATCCCATGCCCAAAAGAAATATGCAAATGCAAAAATGACAATGCAAAAATGACAATGCAAATGAATTGAAGCATAAGCCAAAAGGGGTAGAAACACTAGGGCAAATTTTGAGGTGTTACAATGAGAAACATTTCTTAAAGCTTCAAGTCTTCAATTTATAGAGCAGGAGAGAATAGATCCGTTGAGGGGTATTCTTGGAAACATATTCCAACAGCAATATCCCAACGTTCACATGAAGGAATGATCAACATCACTATATAAAAAGTTGCTCTTGTGCCACCTTCTAGAGGTAGAGGATACAGAGTTTTAATACTATTATATTCAGCTTAAAACCATTCTGGTCTTCAGTCTTCTAGCATCTTCAGAGGCTTCAAATATTTATTTGATGAAGTGTGTTGTATAAGATTCATTCTTTGTGTAGTCTTCAGAAACTCAGTCTTTAGAATTCCAAGATCTTTGTTCAGTAGAATCTATCTTGAGAATCTTTAGCACTCGTTCTTTTAGAGGAATAATCTTCAGAACCTTATCTTCAGAGTCTTCCGATTTCATTAAGCATTCCTTTGTCTTCAGAGTCTTCTGCACTTCATCTAATCACAATCTTGTCTTCAGAAACTCTTCAGAACTTGATCTTCGCAAAATGTGTCTTCAAAATCTTCATAGCTTGTTCACATGAACCACGTCTTCAGAATCTTCAGAACTTGTACCATTAGAAGCGCATCTTCATTAGAAAGTCTTGTAGACCTTTCTCATAAAGTCTTAATGAGAATGTTCAGAACTAACGTTCATTAGAACCGTTGTCTTAGAAACATTCATGAATCTTGACTTTACTTTGTACATACATATATGTTTTCTTCCAGAGTGTTGATAATGGAGTCTGATGACGTCACACGCCTTCTTATCAGGGTCAGAATCATATTGACAACAACCACACACTAGAGAGAAATCATATCATACAGAATTATTCTCTTAGATTATATGTGCATGATGTAGAACCAAATCTTGTTCTTACAATGACGTCATAACAGTCCAAAGGTTTCTGGCGTCAAATATGAAACTTCAAAAAATGTACTATCCTCCATTTTAGTCAAAAATGACATTTTTGGGGGGGAAATTTGTTGGCTAGGAATTTTGACACCATATTTTCATTTGAGAAACTAAGTGAAAATCAAGTTTCTTAGATTTTTGCCGACTTCAACAAGAGCTGGTATGAATCTTTTTCGAAATGGTTCTCATAAGGAAACGTGCTTGGGCAAATACTTAGAAATATTTTCTAAGTGTAGAAAGTCACTTCGACGAAGGGGTGTTTTGAAGCCTTCCTTCGACAGAAGTTTGAATTTCAAAATACGGATATATAACTGTCTCTTGTCCTTATCCGTTTCCCAGGAGAGACACGTGGAGAACTACAGCGAAACAAAGACATGCAGGACGAAACCTGTCATCTTTTGGAGAAATGCTCATTAGAGACAGTTATTTTGACGTGTTATAAATAGGTGTCTTAGTATTAGGATTTATGTGTGTTCAATTGTTGTACTATACTAAAAAATTTACTCAAAGTATCCAAGTCAAAGTGAGAAAAAGAGTTACTATTGAGAATGTACGTTTGAAACACCATATTTTATTCAATAGAAATTTACTTTCATTTATCAATTGTTCTTTACTACATTTTTTACTCTGAATTTCTTTTCTTCATTGCATTTCTTTATCAAACTTTAACAAAGTTTAATCTTTTCAACAAACAATCAAAACAATCTTTTACACAAATGAATACTGTTGAAGTGTTCTTCAATTTTCCAAAAATACATTAACACAATAGCTATGTCCTTAGGATTCACTGGTTGATCCTGCAAGTAAACCAAATTTTTAGAAGACCAGCGGTTGTTTACCAATTTTCACGGTAAACAATTTCACCAAAACTATATGTGTAGACTATTTAATTCAACTATAAGTATACGATGTGTCTTCTTTCTTATATTTCTTATTAGATCCCACTGAGTAATAAAAATTACAAATTTATGTTTTTTTAAAGGAAATATATTTAAGGAGAAAACAAAAATACCATGAGTACTATGCTAGAGTTAAGAAACAAGAACCACCATCAATACAATATCATCCTCCAAAAGAATTAGAAAATATCACAACATTAAATAGTCGATAAAAAACTTTTGAACCGCTATTGAATCAAATAGATAATTATATTCTCAAGCTAAATAGAAAATGTTCATGAATAAACTTGTGACCAATCTATATTCTCAAGCAAGAAATATGCTCTTATCTTCCTTATCCTCTTTATTTATTAGCTTAATATTAAAAATAAAGTCATTATGTGTTTTTTAAGTAGTCAACGCCACTTAATGGCAAATCATGATAAGGTAACTTATAACCCTTGGCAAACCCACTGGGAAGTAAAAAAGACTCAAAAAGTGAGGTAGTATTTCTCGGCAAGACAACAAACCTCCCAAGCCACCAAAAAATTACATACCATAAATTTTTCACAGTAGTAATTTGTCCATACTTTATTCAGGAGGAGCATCTATATCTAGTTATTTTTCTATTTTTCTTATCACTTTCTTCTTTCATTTAATTTTGATTTGTTAAGCCTTCTTTATGATTGCACTTCTCTGAATCAAGCTTGAAATGATTCATTTTTAATATGCATAAAACTGTGATTAGATTTGATCTTGATCATGATGTTTTTTTATCAATTGCATAAATAAGTGATATGAAGACATTTTATGCTTTTGACTTGAGGTTGGTTCAAAGTATAATCTCAAAGTGACTTTAAAATCATGAAAATTTGATATTTTACATGTTTCTGATCCATTCCCACTGTGTAATAAAAAAAATACAAATTTATGTTTTTTTAAATAAATGTATTTAAAGAGCACAAAAAAGAGATACCACGAGATTTACAAATCAACATTCACGGGAAACGCCTATTATCTCAACTCAAATAGTTTGTGGACGAAGCAATGTTTTATGTCGTCTCAAGACACAATATCTCATGTTTAGAAAACAATTTGAAAGGTCGCATGACGCCGAGAAAAAAAGAGTTTGATGTGTTGAGGTATTTTGAATTGATGAGAGAGTTTGGATGATCGAGAACTACATCTCGCGTCCTCCTTCTATAGAGACGTTGACTACACCCTGCTCAGTTTTCATCTTTATTAATGAAAAGTGTTTAAATATTCTTAGGTATTTTGAGGTTTTGATTGAGAAAATGCACTCATTGTTGATCGAGGTTTATTCATGATTATTAATGAGTTTGAAGTGATTGGAAGGGAAAGGTTGATGGCGATGCGTGAAGCAATCGACTTACAAGTTGGGTAATGAAATGAATATGAATGGGTGATCAATTGGTGTTGACCAATGTTTTTGAAAATGAAACGTGGTGTTGACCAAGTTCTTTGATTTTTTTTTAAAGATTGATTTTATATATTTTTGTTTTTTAGTTAATTAATTAATTTCTACCTTAACATGAACAACACAAAAAAAATTACACACAAGGGTGAAGGATACAAAATGATACAAAATGCAATTAAGATAAAAATATAATATTAAACAAATCATACAAAATAAATAAAAATAAAATAACCATAAACAAGAACATAAGGATAAAGTCACATTATAAATTTAAAACACACTACTAACGTATTTTTTGGCTTTTAATTTTATAGAAAAATTAAAATGTTTTTTTAGGATTTTTAGAACTATCAAGAAAATAAACATATTTTGGGATTTTAAGAAATATTTTTAAAAATTACACATTTTTGGGATTTGAAGAATTTTTTTTAAATTTTTTTTATATACTAATATTATTAATACTATTATTTCTATTATTCCTAGTCCTAATACAAATTTTTATAACCTGATTTTAAAAAAATTAAAAACCTAAGCTTTTGTTTATAATAATTATGATGAAAGACAATCAATAAAAGAAAAATAAAAGGAAAAACTAAAATCAAAACTTAAACAAAAGCATGGAAAGCAATGAAAACAGAAAATGGGCCAGGATAATGAAGCCCAAGGCGGAAAGGGTTGGACGCGGGTCAGGAGGTCTGAAATGGACCTCAACCGACCAGGTTCGTTTCATAAGCCAAACACCACTTTAAGAAAACCTAAGAACCAATCGATCAACATTTTCAACGTGAAAACCTTTCCTCTAAACAACGCACGACCATGAAGAAAAAATAACACCAAATCAAACATTCATCTTTTTTTTTCTCTCACGCGAAATTCTCGGTCATTCATCTCTCCCGTTTTCATGAATTAGTACATAAATAATAAAAAGGTGGCTAGGTTAGCGTGGATGAAGAAAGATAAGCTTACCCTGCAGATTCGAAAATGATGGTGACTCGAAGGTGATGGTGAAATGCAGCGACGGGCTTTATGGTGGAAGGTGGTGTATTAGACTCACGTTTAGGTTTGATTTGTTCACACCATCTTGTGTTTCAAATATTTTGAATGAATTTTTGTGGCTACTATTTTTTCGGTTTCACTGGTATATGATTGTCGTTTTTTTTCTTGTTTGCATTGTATTGAGCATAAATTTCTTGGTGATTCTTTTTTCTCTCCCTTTTCTGTTCTTCTTGCTAACGAATTTATAGTATGGAGAACTAGGGTTTGTCTAAAGGAATACTGATGGAAAGGGAATGATGCAGAGGAATCAGGTTTTGGTTAAAATGTTGTGCATGTTTTTGCTATTTTTGTCAAATATGCATTACTATTGTGTTGCTAGATATAAGATAGTGCAGGGCTGTTTTATCTTACTAATGTTTAATATAAAAATTAGTAAACAACCGCTGGTCTTCCAAATCAATAAGGAATTTGGTTACTTGCAGGATCGACCATACTAAATCCTAGGACATGTGCTACTAATTGCAATAAAGTTTGGAAGAATGACGAATACTTCGACAACATTTATGGTTGACAACTTTGAAGAATTTTAAAGAAAGTAAATCGAAGAATCTTAATCAAAAAGCAAGTAAATGTATAAAAAATAACTTGGGCAATAAAGAAAATAAACTTGAATTAAAATATAAAAGTATGGTGTTTACATCAAACGTACATTTTCTCAACACACTCTTTTCTCTGCACACCGGTACTTTGAGTAATTTAAAGATTTTG
This sequence comes from Lathyrus tuberosus, assembly GCA_022829125.1. Lineage (NCBI taxonomy): Eukaryota > Viridiplantae > Streptophyta > Magnoliopsida > Fabales > Fabaceae > Lathyrus > Lathyrus tuberosus. The sequence continues at coordinate 297,983 of JALAZF010000308.1, read as the reverse complement.
TACAACTTTGAACACACACAATCCTATCACTAAGACTACCTATTTATAATGAATCGAAATAAACGCTTTTAACGGCCTTTCTCTTAAGTTAATACAAGTGGCTCTCGGCATGTCTTCGATTCTTCAGCACACTCCACGTGTCTTCGTTAAAAAACTGGATAAGGACAATATCCCTCCTTGATTCAAATTCAAAAACCAAGTCAAAAACATCATCTGTAACACTCCGTCGAAACAATAATTAAATACTTAGAAAATTTTCCTAGGTCCACCTTGTCATTCTTCCTTTCATAAAGAGTGATTTTGACTGAGCATCCCTCATCAAACTTGCCTAGTCGAAATGCATCATAACTTAGCGATAGAGTTCTTTTTCTTTATTTGTTACGTGAATCAAACCAGGCGTCGAAATTAAGAGCCAACAAATTGCCCCCCAAAAATATCCTTTTCGACATCTACTGGAGAAAAGGATATTTTTTTTATAAGCATGATTCGACGCCATGGACAATTCGTCATTGTGAACTGTTCACATGACTCAACAAAACTGTGACGTCAGGGTTATCATGACACTTTTCTGAAACGTCTCTTCACTCTCATGCCTGAACCTTTTTAATCATCACGTTTCTAGCCCCTAGGAGATCATGGGTCAGAAACTTAATTGCCACCGTCTAATCGCATCACCTTCATGCAATGCGTTTCCCACGACCTTGTCACCATTAATGAGGTACAATGATCGTGCGCAGCAACCGTTCTCCTCAATTCACTTATAAAAGGGAAAAAGTTACCATTTTTCACTTTTCCTTTCACTTCCTGATTTTATGAAACTATATCATCTTCCACACATCTTCTTTCTCCAAGCTTTCTTCACATATCCACTGCAACAATGGCTTCCACTCAAGCAACCTCTAAGGAAACCAATAAGAAAGCGCATGATTTAAGAAGTCCAATGAGCTTGCTCTAGTTCATAAAGAGTTAGGTCCAAGGGTGGTAGGGAACCAGTAATATGTTCCAGAACCTCCAAATGAAGAAGAGAAATGCCGTATATATCAATCCCATGTATTGATTCCTATTCTTATATCTGGTAAGACTTATGCCATGCTAGGTCCTTTGCCTGATTTAAATGTTGGCCCTGTTAAAATTAGGGAATTTTTTCCATCCTACCATCACTATAAACCCATAGCAAATGGTGTAAGACCTAGGACTAATCAGGAAATTATGATTGATGAAAAATTCAAGTTAGATGGCCAAGGTTCACCTTCGACTGTAGCCTTTAGGGACCCTATAAACTTAGAATTTATGAATACTAGATCTAGGGTTTTCAGATCCTGCCCTTTGTCGAAAGATCCTTTTGAATATCTAGCTTGGCTAGCAAAAATAGAAAATGCCAAATCCCAAGTTTGGAGGAAAATGGGCATTTATGACCTTATCCAATTGTCGAAAGTAGGACCCGGTTATTGTCCTTCGATGCTCATCGCTTCCCTTTACTTCTGGGACAATAACTATAACAATTTCCATCTCCCTTGTGGAATGGTCACCCCAACTTTATTCGACATTGCTGCCATAACTGGCTTGAAACCGACTTGAGTAGATTACGACCCCAACATTTTAGCTGACGACTCAATAGGCTTCGATACCAGTAAAGCAGCCTTCACCACCTACATCGCTTACTACCACGACAAGGAAACCAAAGAGGTTTCAGACCAAGAGCACGTCGCCTTTTGGCTCTCTGGCTCTCACACTGTATCTTTTATTCGAGATCTCTTCAAGTGGCAAAGAGGTATTTGACCATGGAGAACCAATTGCACGCTGGTAATGACCTTTGCCTTAGCGAGATGATCTTGGCAAACTTGTATGAATCCCTTGGCGAAGGCGTCACGATGTTGAAGACGATCAAGGTGAAATGAAGCTTGCTCCTTTCTGGATCTTTCTGGTTACTCCAACTATGGTTGAATGCCACCTTCGAAGCATCACTTCCAGGTCAAAATCATGTGAACGAAGCCTCTTTCAAGGATAGAAGAGTCGAAGTAACACGAATTTCATTGTTGACTCCTAATGATGAGGGAATGAGTCTTCAACAGACTTTTACCAGTTATGTAATGATGTTCGCAAAGCACTACAACTTTTCCCCTACCATGGCCCCTTTTGCTAATAGGAAAGTAGGCCCTACATGGTTTACCAGACGATTTCCTCCTGGGTCGAAAGAACAAGAAGGAGAATCTATCGATATCTGGGAGTCTTTCCTTACACCACGATTATTAGCCTCAAGACTTAGCCCTTCCAAGCTTTGAATCTCGCTTGTCAACTACCAACCAAATTTTGTCTTTCGACAGTTTGTTTTGATTCAGATTATACCCAGGCCTCTCTTTCAAAGAAAAGGCTCACTTATTCATTACAACATGGTGCATAACGAAACAGAGTGTGCGAAGTTGTTAGCCAAATATTCTAGCATGATAGAATTCAATGTTGTGGACTTCAAACAAAGCTTCCTTTGCACCAAGGAGTTCGACGATTGGTGGAGAGAGTACTACAACACTAAATTTTTTGATGTAGCCTCGTTCAACATTCAATTAACTCGAGCTTTTGCCCTTGTACAGGACAAAGTGTAGAAAGGTACTGCAAGAAACATTAAGGAGATCTAAGCATTCCAGAAATACTTTGAAACTGCCTACAAGCCGAATGAACGTAGTCGAACCATTAGCGAAGTAGCCGTAACTTTAAAAGAAAAATTTACTAAGAAATTAGAGGATTTAAAACTTCCTTCGTACGTTCGACCTGATCAACGCTACGAGGTAGCTTTTAATCTTTATCCTCCAAAATTCCCTCGACTGCCAACTGCTGATTTTGGTGTGGCTTTTAGCCCTCCATTTCCAGACTGGTTCATTTGTGGGAATTTTATGAAAAATATTTGCCATGATTATCAAAAACGTGCTCAGCGAGTGGTTCCGACTAAGTATACCTTGGACAATTTCAAAGGCCACCTTCATATTGGCATAGAACACGTTCGCGTGGAGTCTCCGATATATAAAGGTGTGGAATGGGAGGTTTTTCGACATATCCTTTTTTCCTTTCATCTCTATTTTCCTTTTGCTTATATTAATTGCATTACTTTTCTCTAGCAGCTGTAAGGAATCCAACCAAGAAAGCCACTCCTGCCGAGAAAGAAACCAATAAAGAAGAAGAAGAAGATAACACAAAGAAACCCATACCAAAGGTAAATTTTGTACTTATCATTTCTTCTTTTTTCGGTTATATATATTACCTTCTCAGATTGTCATCAAAATATGATATAACTTTTACTATTTGCAGGTAAGTCGGAAACCTCCACTGACACCTAAAAAGAGAAAACAAAAGGATCCTGAGGCTCATCTGATTGAATCTGATAACGGGGATGCCTTGCCAGACCAAACAAAACACCTCAAATAAAAGAAGAAGAAACACATGAAGATCATTGATGTAAGTTTTCGTCCACAGCAAAAACCCACCAGAGCCCCTGTAAAGAAACCTCCTACTTTGAAGGTAGTTGAAACTGATGCCACACCTGTTGGCCAAGGACAAATCGACCAAAAACACCTTGATCAGGTTAAGAGTGATAACTCTAGGCCTGGGACTGAGAATCCTGAGGTGCACAAATTTCTTCTTCATTTTGAACTTTTATAATCTCCTTCGATTAACATACTTCTAACCCATTTGATTTCTTTTCTTAGACCGCTAAAGATGATCAAGGGCGTCCAATGGTACAACAAATCATTCCGAATACCAGCAGCGAACCTACCTACCATCCAACGAGCCCTTCCATAACTTCCACCAAGGATTCCACAAAAGGGTTCGCTGACGAAGTGAGCCAACTTGCTGGTGTTCAAGAGAAAACACTGCCTGTAGCCGTCACTAAGCTTTCACACACCAACGAACCTGAACAACAAAAAAGCCCAGCCAGGGAAGAATCTATGGCTTACGTTGCTGATGAAGTTATGGCAGACCAAGATGTCGAAGATAAATTTGAAGATAAGTCTCTAGTCTTCCAACAAAACAGCGGCGACGAAAAGGGTGAGGAGGATGAAGGAGAGGAGGAAGATGATTTTGAGGACGAAATTATAGTGGAAGACAAACAAGAAGAAAAGAAATAAGAAGATTCCTCGAAAACCAACCCTGCTTCGCTGGCACAAACTCTACTAGTCTTTCACATAAAGAACTACAATAGTTGAAGGTACAAAGACTGCTGGAGTACTTAAAAGCCATGATTTGCTCCAGATACAACTTTGGTGATAAAAGTACCAGTACTTCGACTTCCTAAGGCAACCAATCCATTGGAAAACCTAAGGAAGACTTGCTTCCTCAAATCAAAGAGAGAATTTTCAACGTGGACCTATTCCAACTCTTGGAAAAGGATTCTTTTGCCCATTTTGGGCTTAAGAAACTCTTGAAGCAAGTCAATGTCTTGGAGGTTTCTCCTGAAGTTGCTGATGTCATCATGGAACTGGGCATATTGATCGACCTTGTTGTTGCTGATCTCAACCGTCTTCGAGATTTCTCAAGCATAATCATCAACAAGCCGGAGTCCCAACTGGCCGAATGGGACGCAGCCTCTGAATGTATTACCAAAGTTTCAAACTTGGAAAAGATCTCTGAGCATAATAAAAAGGAAGTCGAAAGTTGTGGCGAAAATGTCAATGAATGGGAAAAGCAAATGAATATTTTGCAAAACAAAATCTCTCAGGCTAAGCAACGTAAAGATGAGCTTCTCCATTCTAACCAAGAAGAGGTGGCCAAAGAACTCAAGGTTGGAATGTATCATGTCGACGGAGCCTAGCAGCTTAGAAAGGAAATCGAAACCCTCTCAAATAACAAAGCTCTCTACGAACATCGTTTGATGTTTTAAAAATCCAAATATGAGAGGATGAAGAGCTCTTTCCCATTCTAAAATGAATTATTGAATTTTATTTCCTTTTTTATTGTAATTAGCCCTTTGTGGCATGACTTGTAATGACTTAACACATTTTGGCAATACTTATCTACCATGTTGGCTTCAACCATTTTGTATGTGACTATTATTTTGCTATTTTTATCTCTTGGAGTGTAGGTTTATATTTCTTCAAATATTTCCCATTCACTCTCGAGACCCTTTTATCCTCGCTTAATTCTTCGATCTCATATGCACCGTTAGAGAAGACTTGAATAACTTGAAAGGGACCTTCCCATTTAGGGGACCATTTCCCTAAAGTCCTATTTTTTTTTATCCATAGGAAGGATCACTTTCCAAACCAAATCTTCAGAAAGAAATGCTTTAACTTTAACATTTTTGTTATAAGACTTCTCTATTCTCTTTTTCTGTCTTTTTAACAATTCCAAGGCTTTTAGTCTTTCTTCGTCCAGATCCACTAATTCGTCCAACATCATATTCCAATATATATCTTGTCATACCCTAAATTTTGACCACCATGATTTCCCATCATTGTGCAAATCAACACCACAATATGGAAGTACCATCATACCTCATCAATCTCCTCAGGGATTGTTGAGCATTCACTACAACCAAGAATTAGGGTTTTGAGCCCTCTCAGAGCATTCAGACAAAGGGTCAATCAAGAAATGACATGATCTTAAACTTGTCTAGCTTCTCAAACAACCATAAAGGATCAAGAGGTCTCCCACATCAAGAATCAAGCACAAGAGTGCAACATTCCAAGTGGATCAAGCCTCAAGATAGACAGTGTCACCAAATTAGGGGTTTGTCTACCAAAGCCTCCAGATGAAAATTTTCATTTGGGCATAGGCCAATAATTCAAAACATGACCCAAGATGCTCAAACGGACCTCATGAACCTAATCATCAAGTCAAAACAACCTCAGAAGAAGCATTCATAAAAAATCAGGAATTAGGGTTTCTTGACCTAATTCACCCCTAAGTTGATTTTTGAGGAAAGGCTTGAACCAAGACCTTAATACATGATTTGAGGGCCTCAAATACACCACATTGATCCATTTACAATAATGGATTGATCCAAGAAGCTTGATCACAAGTTTCAATTTCATCAGGACCATAATTAGGGTTTTGAAGAAAAAAGTCAACTGTATCTTTGACTTTTGACCAATGCATGTTCTCAAACCTTGGGACATGGTTCAAGACACCCCAAAACACCTAAGGAATCCATCCATTAGGTTTGAATTGGGTCAAGAACTTGATTGCATAGAGGATCACACAGTTTGCAATTCATTTGACAAAAAGTCAACTGTGCCCAAAATCAAGTTTAACTTTTTGAAAATTTTCACAAATATGGTTCCCCTAAGTCAAAAACAATGTTAATGTATGGTGTTGATCATCATTCATCAAGAAAAATCAAGAAAAGTGAGATTTCTTGCAAAAGGGGCATCCATGAGAAGCCAAATTTTTCCTAAGTTATGGAACAAAAGTGATTTTATACCAACATTGCAAGGTCATAACTCCTAAACCACAAGGCCTTTTTCTCCCATCCAAAGCTCAAATGAAAGTTCATCTTACATACTTTAAATATGTCAACTACAAGAGATTCCAAAACCTAATGGATTTTGAGTTATGGATTGATCAAAATCACAAAAAGTGGAAATGACCACTTTTTCCAACACTTAGTAAAAAATTTAACAAGTCAGAATTTGTTTCACTTTTTCCAAAATTTGAGGCCATTTTTCACCTTGATCCAAGCTGAACCAGGTCCATTTGTGAACATCAAAGTTAAAGTATGTCATGAAAGTTTTCCAACAAGTACCAGATCATCTTCAAATTCAATTTGAGTAGGGAGTTACAACCCTTGGAACATGGCATCAAAGACTGGTTTCTTCTCAAGACAGATTATAGGTCATTTGCCCGAATTAGCTAAATGAGACAATTACAATTCTTGTTATCCATTTGGACACCTCATGGAATAACATCTAAGGGACAATGTCTGATCCATAAGCATCCGGAGTCCAAGGATCTACATGTAGCTATGTGTCTCCTAAAAAGGCTAAAAATCTCAAAGACTCCAATTTTGTTTCAATACATTCAATGGATTCATAAGGTGGCAAGCATCAAGACATTGCTAACTGAATTAAGTTAAGCCTTATCTCTGAACCAAAGCAACAATAACCTGCTGCACTTAGCCAAGTCAATGGCTATAAAAGACTTGGATTCCTTTATGCAACCATTGGCCAAAGACCTGTACCAGTTGCCATTCACTATTGCTTGGAAAAAAAACTTGTTCTACTATAAATAGAGCTCTTTTCTGATTAGTTTAAGTACACCAAAGCACCCAAACTGATGCTTTCCTCAACATCACTCTCAAAAAATCAGATTTTTCTTCTATTTCAAGTCACTATCAAATTTTGAAATAGGAAGTGATTCAAACCAAACAAATCATGCCAACACCTCATATACATCATATATGAGTGATCCATGGCCCTGAAACACATTTGGAACATCAGAATCACAAAGTCACTATCCATTTGCTCAAACTTTTGGTATGTTTGCAGTTGAGGTGCCGTAACAAGTTATGAGCTGATTCAATCCATTCTAAGTCCTCAAACACATTACTTGAGGTCCATTGGAGCTGTCCAGATCATTACACAACATTTGTATCACCTCCAACATAGAATTCGATCACCAGTTGCAAGAGGTAAGCCTAAAGCCTTTAAACTCCATATTACATGCATCATAAATGAATTTTTTTAGTTACTATCTTGTTTCTGCATGTATATAGAGTGATAACCCTCAATCAATTGCTATGTATGAATCGTGTATAGAATTTCATAGTGTTCATACTGAAACTAGGGTTCTTGAGTTCATCCTCTGATTTCTCACTCCACACTTAATATAAATGCAATTAATCTATATGGTTGTGATCCTTGTTCAAAAACGAGAAAAATTGGTGTTTGAATCATGCAAAATCATTGAGTAATTAGAGAGAAAAGTGAGAAAATGCAAATCTGGGCAATACAGAGTCGCGCGTGTTCTTCTCTTGTTCTTGGCGCCCTTTTTCAAATTTTAAAATATTTGAATTTTTGATATTTTATTTAATTGATTTCAAAAATTAATTTCTCTCTCATTTTTTATTGGTTCTTTTTTTTAAAAGTCACAAAAATGTTAAATTATTTTATTTTACAAAAAACTCCAATTTATATTATTTATTTAATATAGTTAGAAATTTTTGTAATTAATTTCATTTTATTTGTTTTTAAACATTTTTAAATGAAATTCTCACTTTGATCTTTTCATTCCAAATGAATTTCAAGCTTTCATGTGATTAAACATGATTTTTCATAATATTTTTCAAAGGTTACAACTTGTTTTTGAATATATTTGATATTTTATATCATTTTTTTATTTAATTTCGTTTGAAAATTATAGCTTTTAAATTCAAAATTAGGGTTTTCTCTAAATTTTGATTTTTCAAACATCACATAAACACTTTTGGGACTCTAATAGAGTGTAAGACCCATCCTTTGTCACATAAATAAATCTTGGGCTTCAGTCACTGAATAAGTCCCATTGTGTTTTCCGAAACCGCGACGCGATCGTCGCCTTTTAAACAAAAAACAATCTGGGCCTCCCTTTGGTTGTAAGTCTCATCTTCCTTCTTCTTAAAAATAAACTCTTTTGGGCGTCTAATAGAGTGTAAGTCCCATCCCTTTGTAAATAAACCTTTTTTGGGCCTCAGTCATTGTATAAGTCTCGATACGATTTCAAAAATCTCGGCGCGATCGCCGCTTTTAAAACAATAAACTTTAGGGCCTACCCTTGTGTTGTAAGTCCCATTTTCCTTCTATTTTAAACACTAAAAGGCCTCTAATAGAGTGTAAAACCTAACTCCCTTTTGTACATAAATAATTTGGGCCTCAGTCCTTGCATAAGTCCCGGTACAATTTTTCGAATAACAAAACGATCACTGTTATTCATCTGGTCCTCTCTTTGAGTTGTAAGCCCCATATCTTGTATAAAAATAAACTCTTAGGCCTCTAATAGAGTGTAAGACCCAACCTCTTTTCTAAATACAATAATTTGGGCCACAATCATTGTATAAGTCCCTCTATGATTTTCGAAACTATGACGCGACCGTCGCCTTATCAAAAGAATTCATCTGGGCCTCTTCTTGAGTATAAGCCCCAATCTTATTTTTAAAACAACTTTCCTTTTGATTTAGATTAAAAAATTATTATCAAAACTTCCTACAATTCTTGAATAACTAACCATACAGTTGTGTTTATAGCATTGGAAGCTTGCTCACCTGTAAGTTCTACCAGCTTTCTTTTACATACTTGTTTATATATTTCATCTGTATATATATATATATATATATATATATGCTTAGAGTTTTCTGTAACGACCCAGTTTTTGTGTGAGTTTTATTTAATCGAGTCGTTTGATTATTTTATTATTATTTTATTTTATTTTCGACTTTTATTTGAAAATATGTTATTTTTCAATGTTGTGATATTTTATCGGGTTTTCGGATCGTTTGCGAGATATTTGAGTGTGGGGATATTTTGGTCATTTTAGGATATTTTTCATTAAGTAAGAAAATAGAAAATAGAAAGAGAGAAAAATAGAAAGATAGAAAGGGGAAAGAAAGAAAAAGAGGAGAAAAGAGAAGAAGAAGAGAAATAGCGAGGAAACTTGGGAAAATAAAGAAAAATCAACTTCTAGAATCGATTTAATCGGGTAAGGGTGCGAAACTCAATTATTGTATGATTGTGTATGATTATGTATGAGTATTTGTGATGTTTGTTGGATTAAAATGAAAATATTTAGTAAAACCCATTGTTGGTAAAATTGATTAGAAATTGATTAAATGTGTTAGAAATCATGTTGTAAGTATCCATAATTGTTGGTACATGATAGATACTTGTTATTGGACATTGTATTGGCAATTTTCTGGTGTGTAGGTGGAATTTGGGGTGTTTTGGATTGGAACCCGTAAGAAAATTATGCAGAAGAAATTTTTCTGGTTTTTCCAGGTCATACGCGTATGGGGCATGTTCATACACGTATGGACCTTGGCAATACGCGTATGGAGGGCGAGTCATGGGCCAATACGCGTATGGAAAGTTATTTTGCTCGGCCATCTGCCCATTTGCGTATGATACACGTAGCATTTCAGGGCAATACGCGTACGAGTTTGGGCATTACGCGTACAGACTTTTACACGTGAACTTTGGGGAAAATGAGTCTCTGCTCATACGCGTATGGAGCAGGGTTATACGCGTATGGCCAGGACAATTGCAAAATGGGACTTTTCAAAATATCGTTTTTCGTTTTCTTTCGTAACTTGAGTTTCGTTTGTCCGATTTTTACATTCTTGGTATCGTTGTGTAGCTATTGAACTGTACTTTCTTGTTATGATGATTTAGAAATTGTTAGCCGATTTAATTATGTCAAAAAATCGGGAATAGTGTCGGTCGTCGACTTTTGTCATTATAACTATGCGTAATTGATATGTATTAGGCAAGGTGCTATTGTATGAGGTAAATGTATGTGTTTAGATGGGGTTGGGATGATTTGTGGCCGTATGGAAATTAAATGCATTGTTTTGGGCATAAGTGCAAAGTATGATTTTGTCGATGAAAATGAATGTATTTATGTGTGCATATTAAATGTCATGGGTCATTGTATGCCAAGCATCATGATATGCATTGTTGAGACGTCCTGAGTGACGATTTGGATTCCAGAGGAAATTCGCTATAACGTCGTGTGCCTTATACAAAGAGGTGTGAGTGATGATTATAGACGATCGTGTGCCCATGTGGGGTGTGAGCGATCAGGTCGTGTGCCTTATACAAAGAGGTGTGAGTGATCCATAAACGTCGTGTGCCTTATACCAAGAGGTGTGAGCGACGGGGAACATCGTATGCCCGACGGGGAGTTACAGTGATGTAACGAGCGATGATTCCAGCAGAGTTCCTGAGTGAACTAGTGATGAGAAACAATGGCAGTCGGTATCGCATGTGCATATGTATAGAGTCGTTGTGTCGGTCTCTTGCATTGCATAAATCATTATGGTTGTTCATGTGTGGATTTGTGGATGAATTGATATATGGATATGTGTTGGTGATGGAAACATGTATTGTGTCTTGTAATGCCTTGTGTTTGAATTATGGCGTGAGTTGTGGTGAGAATTGTATATATATATATGTGTATTTTTGTGTTATATATATAATTGTATGCAATTATATTATGGTTGTTTTTCTCACCCTTCTGCTGTTTTATAATGCTCTATGAGGCATTGCAGATTAGAGTTGCTGGAGGTATTTTTTGTGAAGCTTTGCGTCTTCATTCTTTTGTCGGTCGGCTCTGATATGTGACATCGGGTAGTTAGGGAGGCCGTTAGTGATTATTGTGTATTCTGTATATATATCTTTTGGCTTGTGCATGTACAACTTGATGTATGACAAACTTTTCATGATATATATTTGTATGTTATTCAGTTTTAGATTTTCCGCTTTTATTCTAAATTCTGAAATGTGGGTGTAAGGAACTGAGTTCCTCTGTTGATAGCTACCCCACCGTTGCATATCTTTATGAGCAGGTGTTGTATGAATTGTTTCAATTTGATGTGACCCCTCGGTCTATGCCATGATAATTTAAATATACTCTGATGAAATTTTGAATTTTCTTTTACTGTTTTAATTAATTGGGGGTATAGATTGAGGGTGTTACATTTTCCCCGGCAATTAGGTCAAGGATTAGATTAAGCCAGTGGTCACTCTTTATATATATATATATATATATATATATATGCTTAGAGTTTTCCTCGGCAATTAGGTCAAGGATCAGATTAAGCCAGTGGTCACTCTTTCAACACAGTCAAAACTAGTTCCCCATAGGAAATTCCAGATACAGTCTTGCCTCCTCTTGGGCTTATATAATATGGAACAGAGAAAGGCATTATTCCTAGTGAAACTTTTCTCAAGATTGTCACTACTTAGAAATTTGTACAAGAAATTCATTTCCCCAAAGAAGATTAATTCCCGGTGAAACTTCTATTGAATTTCTTCAAACCCTAGAACTATTCACTAAAGAAAGGATTATTCCCGGTGAAACCTTTCTTGAACTTTTCTTAGGTTTGGACCCACAGGCTTCCTAAAAGCATCCCCAACCTCTTCTTAGGCTTTGTACAAGGACCCTCAGGCTTCTTAGAAGTTCTCATCCTCCTCTTGGGCTTAGTACAAGGACCCAAAGACCTCCTACAGGTATAGGACAAAACTTAGTCATCCTTTGATAGTTCAATCTTCCAGAGATTCAGAGTTAAAACATCATACCAGTTTAGGGTTAATTCTCATCCCTTAAAACATCAGCCTCCTCTTGGGCATCATACAAAGATCAACCTTCTCACACAGTAGACTTGGACAGTCTCATCTCCTCTTGGATCTCAAAGAAACCTTCAGTTTCCTAAAAAACACAGGAAAAACCCTGATCAATCACCAACAGAGTTAAAACCTCCACAGGTTTCAAAACTCAATCTTTAAACTCTTACTTTCAAATTTCCCCAGCTAGGGTCAAGTTACTACCAGTAAACCCTCCGAAAATTCAGAACCTCATGGTCTCTGATATTTCAACTCTTATGTAATCCCCAGCAAGAGTTGATCCCCCAATTTGGACCTGTCTCTGGATATCAAGAATCCTCAGCAGAAGCTAGCCTCCTCTTATGCTTCATATAAAAAATTCCCCAACCTGCCTCCTCTTAGGCTTTGTATAATGATCATCACTCAACTTTTTTTAGCCTCAATCTTAGGCTTTGAATAAGACAGATAAAATATTCTCCAGCTGTGTCAATAACTTTTAGCCTCAATCTTGGGCTTTGTACAAGACAGATAACACTTCTCCCCAGTAGAGTCAATTATTTTTTAGCCTCAATCTTGGTCTTTGTATAAGACAGATACAACCTCTCCCCAGTAGAGTCAATTATTTTTAGCCTCAATCTTGGGCTTTGTACAAGACAGACAAAATATTCCCCAAAAGAGTCAATCACTTTTTAGCCTCAATATTGGGCTTTGTACAAGACAGATAAAACACTATCTTGTTGAGTCAGTATTCTTCAGCCTCAATCTTGGGCTTTGTATAAGACATATAAAAACTTCCCCAAAAGAGTCAACTCCTTCTAGCCTCCTTTTAGGCTTGGTATAATGATCTCCCTAAGCAAAGTCAATCGTTTTTCAGCCTCAATCTTGGGCTTTGTATAAGACAGATATAAAACTCCCTAGTAGAGTCAAACTTTTAGCTTCAACCTTGGGCTTTGATCAAAGCACATGAAACCAACATCCCCTCAGAGGAAATAAAAAATCTCTCTGCAAGAAGACATTTCTCAGAACAATCACACATCAAAATAGACAATCAAACAAACCTTAACCCCAAATAACTGCCGTAAGTGGCACACTTGTTGATTCAAGTATCAAAGTTGTAGTCCATCTCTTATCCTAGTAAACCCCTTTCTTTCATCTAATTGTTGTAAGTGGCAAGCCTCTGGATTATTTACATACAAGCCAATGTCCCTCTCTTAGCGTGAAAGACTCCTAAGGAAAAATGGCATTTCTCTACACTGAGTTAAAGTTTTCTTCTTCAGGACAAATCCCTTATAAAGGAAATTATGGCATTGTTGGACTCCATATATTCAAGTTAAAGTAATTCTCCTTTATAATCAGTTACCCAATAACTGTGATAAATAAATGAGATATCTCTCTTTAGAGATGACAAATTCTCTGTCAGTCAAACCTTTAGTTTCAATCTTGGGCTTTGAACAAGACACAAATAACATTTAGCTTCAATCTTAGGCTTTGAACAAGACACCAAACATATTTTTCCTCCCATAGAATAGGAGGAACTACGATTGCTCTGATTTCCCTGTTATCTTTAACGGGAATACGTAGTCATAAGATTGCGAAATCTTAGCGAGCACACAAAACCAAAACTTTAGGTCCAGTACCTTACCAAAAACATCAAAAAACCCGAAAACAACAAAAACACTCTCTCAACACTCCCAAAGAAGAAACTTTCCCAACCCATGACAAATAAACACCAGTAAGTAGATAACAGAAGAAAATGCTAAACAATCTATGGATAACCATATATAGGATGGGTAATTGACAACTCCCTATTGAATAATCTGACCCCGGACCCCCCCCCCCCTAATCTCTTAGCATTTGTTAAAGAAAACATCTGCGTGCAAGGTTAGTTTTAGATAGCTTCCCTTTCCTTTCCAACTTCATAGGATAAATAAGAAATCAGAAAGTAGCACCTAATTCCAACCAAATGCGGTAAGGTGGCCGCATCACCGACAAAAATCGTATGCTACAGAAAAATGGTGACTCTGCTGGGGAGTCCTTAGGATTAAAGTTCCTAAGAGGTCTAGGTTATTTAGCAATTTTTCTACATACTAAATATATATACATATATATATATATATATATATATATATATATATATATATATAATATATATATATACTGTTATTCCTACTTGATATCCGTGTTTAATTTTCTGTCAACTGGGAATGTGATTAATACGCATGTGGAAAGTTTGAGAGAACATTAAGATAAGTGGTGGCGTCTCCAGGAAAGGCTTATAGGATGTGAATCCTGACCAAGCTGACCTGGTAGACCACCGAATCAGGCGAGGTACCTGTTTGGATTCTATAATGTTGAACGACCGATTGTCGTGAAAGCATAGTGTTCCCAGTGCGGTACCCATGACACTGAGGATTTAGTAGACATTAACCATATGACCATTTGGTAGTGCAGTGTCCATCAGGAATAGTTGATACACGATACTACACTCAAATGAGATTCATCCAAGGATATTACAGCTCGCTCGAGTGAATCAGCTTGCTGTTGATATCCATAGGGGGTCAATGATTTTGGGAACCTTATAACCCGTCCTACAGGTACAAAAATTGACCAAAATAGTACAACCTTTGGGGATGGGTAGAGCCATGACTCTATGCTTGTGACGTTGAACCCTTGAGCCCATGTTTTTTCAATGTTTTTATGTGCTTCATTCATGTATTCATCTAAAAAACTCTTTTCAAACCAAAAAAAATCTTTTTCAAAATAAACTAAACAATAATTGCAAATTCAGAGATCGCGTTATGGATTTTGGTAGAAGAAACACACACAAGTACACCTTCAAGGCTCAGAAACTAGAGGACTTAAGGAAGTTGGCAAGAATGATTACCAACCCTGAGGCTTTCAGAGCTAAGCACAGGGGACTGTTGTCTCTATTAAGGGTCCACGTGGTTGAAGGAATCCTGTCTACGCTTATACAGTTCTACGATCTAGTTTACCACTGTTTCACTTTTCCAGATTACCAACTTGCACCAACACTGGAAGAGTACTCTCACCTGATTGATTTACCTATCACCGATCAAGCTCCATTTTCTGGACTGGAAGAAATTCCAAAGGATCAAACCAGTGCAAGAGCAATCTCTTTGGACGAGTCAGAAGTTAGGACTCACATAACCACTAAAGGAGGAATCCAGGGTTTACCAACTAAATTCCTGATAGAGAAAGCTCTATTCTTTTCCAGTATAGGAAGCATAACTGCTTTCGAAGATATCTTTTTCCTGCTCATATACGGGTTATTCCTTTTTCCCAACATCGACAACTTCGTTGATACCAACGCTGTTAATATATTTCTGATTGGGAACCCCGTAGCAACCTTGCTCGCAGATGCTTATCTTTCCGTACACTTAAGGAATTTGTACAGCGGAGGAATGATCACATGTTGTGTACCCTTACTCTACAAATGGTTCATTTCCCATTTACCCAAGTCTGCTGATTTTTGGGATCACAAGAGTACTCTACGTTGGTCACAAATAATTATGTCTCTTACCAACTCGGACGTAGACTGGTACAATCAAATTTATGAGGGGATACAGATCATTGATAAATGTGTAAATTTCCCTAACTTACCCCTTATTGGAACAAAAGGAGTAATCAACTATCATCCAATTTTAGCTCATCATCAACTCGGATATCCGATAAAGAATATCCCACATAATGTTCATCCGAAAGGTCTTTTCTTCAAGGAAGGGGAAAATGACAGGGCACTAAAGAAAGAAATAGTGCATGCCCGGAAACATATTCACAAGAAAGGAAGAGAGTCTCTAGGAAGACCAAATTGTATCTCCATCGAACCTTATCTCCAATGGGTGCAAACTAGAGCCCTCAAGCTGAGGATACCTTACCCTCACCAAGAAGTTTTTCCGTTAAAGGAATCTGTCCTTTATTTCGTGTCTAATGCGGAAAAACTCTAGGTATCTCTCCACAAAGTTCAACGTGAGAAGAGCTCTTGGAAAAACAAGTACCGAATCCTCAATTTAGAGTGTACCAAGATTCAGGAACTGTTAAAGGAGAAGGATGCTCTGATTGAGATATTAGAACAACATGCTGTAGAAAGTCAGGAAGACCGAAGAAATTTGCTTGCTCCTTTCACTTGGCAAAAGACTGACAACCCGACAATGGCTGAAGAGCCCTGGTCAAAGAAAAGAAAAATACCATAACCAGCATCTGAGCTCTCTTCAGAGAGGACTCAGGATCCATGAGCTTAGACATTTTCCTTACAGCACTTTGAAAATACTATACTTTTTGTTAGTTCTTGGATTGCCTGGAATTTTGGTAAAAAAAAGTTGAACAATGTTGATGTCGTATGTCTGATGTCATAACATTGGTTCCTAACATTAGTTGTTGCAGGGTTGAAGTTTTATATGCTGATGTTATTCCTGATGTCTTGACATCAGTTATCAGAACATCAGGTTGTGATGTTTTAGGGTTGCACGTGTTAGTTTGTTTTGAGGAGATCTGTTTGAGAGATTGGTTGCGAATTTCTTGGAGAAGATATTTATATTTTCAATCAGATATGGAGCAGATCATGTAACTAACATTAGGGCTGATTTGAAAAGATTTAAAAAGATTAAAAAATCAAATCTGTTTTAAATCCTGATCTTTAACAAATCAAATCAGATTTTTGGGAGTGGTCCAAGCCCAAGACTGAATGATATTTAAAGCAGCCTCAACCCTTGTTGAAAAGGAGACGAAGACAGAAGAGCAAATACTGAGAGTCAAATTTGTATTTTCGTGTGTGTTTTGTAAACCTTTCATGGTTGAATAGGTGTTACTATTTTGGGTTGTAAGTGTATTCACTCTAGAGGTTTTAAGCAAGAGTGTGTTGTTCTTGATCAAAGCTGTTAAGCATAATCAAGGTGTGGTTTAAAGTGTAATCTTTGAATTGTATCACTGAGGTGATTTAGGGAGTGAGTGGTTTCTCATATCTAAGTGGTTTCTTAGGTAGAAGTGTCATTGGGTAGTGATTAAGATTAGTAGATGTCAACTGGGATTGTTGAGTCTCTAATTTAATACTACTAATAGTGAATTTCCTTCCTGGCTTGGTAGCCCCCAGACGTAGGTAGTTAGACCGAACTGGGTGAACAATTAATTGTGTTGATTTATTGTTGTTATAGCCTTGTTCATATTAGCAGATTGTGTTGTTGTGACATCACACTTAACACCACACATCTGATACCAGAATTTCAATTGGTATCAGAGCAGGCATCCTGCTCTGCATCTGGGTGAGATCTAGGGCTGATACTTTCTGGTGCAATGGACATGGAGAGTGGTGGATTTGTGAATAGACCCCCTATTCTAGATTGCTCAAATTATGACTATTGGAAACCTCGTATGGTTACATTCTTGAAGTCATTAGACAGCAGAGCCTGGAAGGCTATTTTGAAAGAATGGAAACATCCTGTTATTGTGGAAAAGGATGAAAATGGAAAGGAAGTAGAGGGTAGCTCAAAACTGAAACCTGAAGAAGAATGGACGAAGGAAGAAGATGAGCTTGCCCTTGGGAATTCTAAAGCCTTGAATGCCATATTCAATGGTGTTGATAAGAACATCTTCAGGTTAGTCAACACTTGTGAAGTAGCTAAAGAAACATGGGATATCTTGAAGACTACTCATGAAGGAACCTCCAAAGTCAAGATGTCAAGACTTCAACTTTTGACAACAAAGTTTGAAAATATGAAGATGAAGGATGATGAGACTATCCATGATTTTCACATGAACATCCTTGAGTTGTCAAATGCTTCTAGTGCCCTAGGAGAGAGGATGACTGGAGAGAAGCTGGTGAGGAAGTGTAGCGAGCAATTTTGGACGCGGTTCTTAAGCGCTGGTCCCTCTCTGCGGTTTGAGCTTACTACAGGTCGATTCATTTTTTATCCTATTGTGAGCTGAATAAGGAAGGGAAATAGATGTCTCCAATTAACCCTGCTTTGCATATTGAGTTTAAATAACGGCCTGTTAGGTTACGAATGCTATCAATGTGGAGGGGCCTTTGTACTGGTTATTTGTATTTTCGCCAATACGATTTTCTTTCTTTTTACCTGGGCAGAAGGTTTCTGGCGGGGAACAAGGATTAGGATGTTAGGACTGATGCTTTTTGATGGGTATGTGAGAGTATGGGATTTTGGTTTTTTTGTTGATTGTGCTCGCTAAGATCTTTTCTTTCGATCTTATGCCTACGTATTCCCGTTTACCGAAACAGGGAAATCAGAGCGTTCGTAGTTCCTCTTATTCTATGGGAGGAAATGGGTGTTTTTGGTGTCTTGTTCAAAGCCCAAGACGTGAAGCGAAAGGTGGTTTGTATCTTGATCAAAGCCCAAGATGTGAAGCTGAAAAGTCTATTTGTGTCTTGTTCAAAGCCCAAGACGTGAAGCTGAAAAGTCTATTTGTGTCTTGTTCAAAGCCCAAGACGTGAAGCTGAAGGACCTCGGCTTTAGAGAGAATTTGTCATCTCTAAAGAAGGGTTTTTCTGTCCCAACTGTTGGGTGACTGGTTTATAAAGGAGGATTACTTTAACCGGGATACGCGGATCCTAGTAATGCCATAATTTCCTTTATAGGGGATTTTAACCTGAAGGAGAAGACTTTAACTCAGTGTAGAGCAATGTCATCTTTCCTTAGGAATTTCTCATGTTAAAAGAGGGATAGTGGCATGGATGTAGATGCTCCAGAGGCTTGCCGCTTACAGCGATTAGATGAAGGGAAAGGAGTTGTTGATGTTTGTATACTGTGAACGAGGTACAGCTTTGATGCTAAAAGGTTGATTGGATCAACCAGTGGTTTTCTTATACAAAGCCTAAGAGGAGGCTATTGGCCCAACAAGAGGGAGTTTTTATGTGTCTCGTACGAAGCCCGAGAGAGAGGCTAAAAGGGTTGACTCAACAGGAGAATCTTTTATACTCAACAAGAGAGTGTTTTTGTATCTCGTATGAAGCCCGAGATGGAGGCTGAAGGTTTGACTCAACAAGAGAGTCTTTTATACTCAACAAGAGAGTGATTTTGTATCTCGTACGAAGCCCGAGATGGAGGCTAAAATTTTGACTCAACAAGAGAGTCTTTGTATCTCGTACGAAGCCCGAGATGGAGGCTAAAGGTTTGACTCAACAAGAGAGTCTTTGTATCTCGTACGAAGCCCGAGATGGAGGCTAAAGGGGTGATTGACTCAACGAGGGAGTCTCTTATGTGTCTCGTACAAAGCCCAGGAGAGAGGCTAAACATTGTTTGACTCCGCTGGGGAGAATTTTGGTATCTCGTACGAAGCCCGAGATAGAGGCTAAACGTTTGCTTCGCTGGGAAGAATCATTGAACAAAGCCCAAGAGGAGGCTAGGGTAACTGTTTCAGTTAAGTGACAAGTCCAGTATACTAATTTTAAAGAGAAAATCAGTCTTTATATGAGCAATACTGTACTCAGGGATTTGATTTGAGGATCAGGGATATTTCCTTCTCTTTGAGGAAATGGGAAATCCAAAGGGTATTGAGACTGTCCGAGTCTGCGGGTTTCCTTCCTATTTAACGAAGGGGTCACTTGAGAATGTCTTTGAGACTCAAGGAAGTTAGACTGTCCGTGTCTAGAGTTTTATCTTTTGTACTATGCTTTGAGAAACAGTAGTAGACTCTATGAAAGGACTGTTCTATGAGGATGACTAGGTTCTGTTCTTATACCTCTAGGAGGTCGTCGGGACAATTTGTACGAAGCCCAAGAGGAGGCTGGAAACTTTTAAGAAGCCGACGGGTCCTTGTACTAAGCTCAAGAGGAGGCTATCATTCCTGGAGGAAGAGATCATTATACGAAGCCTAAGAGGAGGCGGTGAATACTTCTAAGAAGCCGTAAGGTCCTTGTACTAAGCCCAAGAGGAGGCGGGGTTGCTTTTAGGAAGCCTGTGGGTCCTTGTACGATGCCCAAGAGGAGGCCGATGCTTTTAGGAAGCCCGTGGGTCCCCAAACCCCGAGAAATTCAAGGCAAGCTATTCACAAGGAATAGGTCAAGTCAGGAAAGTTTGAGAATTTGGAAGAAACTCAAAGATGTCATTCACGGAGAAGACATTCATCTTGGGGAGTAGAGTTTCTTGACAATTCCTAATGAGGACAGCCGAAGAGAAGACTGTATCTGGTGATCCTATTGGGGATCTAGTTGTCTATTTCTACGAATAAACGAAATGGCGTCACCTAGTTCTAGACGTAGTTGTCGGGGAAACTCTAAATATATATACTATTATTACACAGTTGATATGAGTTTATGAAAGAAGACTTACAACGAAACAGCCCCAAAATACAGTTATATATATATATATGAGTTTATGAAAGGAGACTTACAGTGAAACAGCCCCACAATACAGTTATATACATATGAAAGCGGCAAATGAAAGCGGGTAAACACTTACTCGGTTGTAGAGCTTTCATGCTGTTTGGTTAGT
Organism: Lathyrus tuberosus; assembly: GCA_022829125.1. Taxonomy (NCBI): domain Eukaryota; kingdom Viridiplantae; phylum Streptophyta; class Magnoliopsida; order Fabales; family Fabaceae; genus Lathyrus; species Lathyrus tuberosus. The sequence continues at coordinate 277,240 of JALAZF010000308.1, read as the reverse complement.
TGTTCAACAAAGAAAAATTGAAAACAACAGTATATTCAAAATCAAAGGAGAAAGTGCTTTGAAAAAGAAAGATTTGGGGCTTACAGCTCAAGGAGAGACCCAAGGTTTTATCAGTGAGCGCACTGTTGAATTTGTACAGAGGGGCTTATACAAGTGACTGAGGCCCAAGAAAGGTTTTCTGTACAAAGGGATGAGTCTTATACTCTATTAGAGGCCCAAGTGAGTTTTAAGAAAATAAATAGGTCTTACTACTCGAGGGTAGGCCCAATGGTTAATTTTGAAAAGGGCGACGATCGCGCCGAGGTTTTGGAAACACCGTGGGACTTATATAAGTGACTGAGGCCCAAAATTTTGGTATTTACGAAGAGATTGGGTCTTACACTCTATTAGAGGCCCAAAGAGTTTAAAGAAAATAAATGGGGCTTACAACACGAGGGGAGGCCCATAGTCTTTATTTTCAAGATGAATATTCACTTTTAAAATACTTAAAAACAATTAAAAATGAATTTATTCACAAAAATACCAACTATATTAAATAAATAATATAAATTTGATTTTTTTTGTAGAATAAAATATTTTACTATTTTTGTGATTTTTCAGAAAAAGAACCAATAAAAAATAATCAAAATTGAGGGAGTTATTAATTTTCCAAATCATTAAAAAATAATATGAAAAATGAGAAAATATAAAAAAAGAGGGGTGGGTCTTACACTCTATTAGAGGCCCAAAGTGTATTTTTGTACAAAAAATGGGGTTTACAACTCAGGGAGAGGCCCAAAATATTTTCAGTTTGAAATGGCGATCGCGCCAAGATTTTTAACGTATCGGGACTTATACAATAGCTGAGGCCCAAAATTGTTTCGTTAAAAAAGGGTTGGGTCTTACACTCTAATAGAGGCCCAAGTGTTAAAAAATGAAAAGAAATGGAACTTACAGCTCAAAGAGAAGCCCAGTTGATTTTCGTTTGAAAATGACGTTCGCGCCGAAGTTGTCTTTTAACGCAGAGGGACTTATACAATAAGTGAGGCCCAAAATTGTTTTGGTTAAAAGGGGATTGGGTCTTACACTCTAATAGATGCCCAAAGAGTTTAAAAAAGATTTGTTAGGGTGAAAATCGAACAAAACCCCAATTTCATTTTTTAGGCATTTTTTCAAGAAAAATTAAGTAAAAAATGATAAAAATATCAAATAAAATCATTAAATAATGATTAAAGTTAATGAAAAAAAATATTTTATCAACATAAATATTTAAAATCATTTTGGTTTTAAAAATCAAGAAAAAAAAAAGAAATCATTTTAAAAGCATTTAAAACAATATAAAACGCTATTTTTAAATATATTAAAAATAATACTTTTTTTTGTGATTTTTTGTGGATTAAAATATTATGGGGTACGAATTGAAAAATGATGATTTTTTGCTATGTGAAAAAAAATTGGTTGAGTTTTGAAAATAAAAAGTAAGAAAAAGAGTAAAGATATCAAAATATCAACTCCGACATTTCTTTTGGGGTAAAAACGAGTACCGAAACTTTAATTTTCAACACGTTTTTATCAAATTTCAAATACTCATAACTCTCTCAATTTTTATCGGAATTAAGATCCGGAAGAGCCTATCCTGACCGATTTTTCGCAAGGAATCCAATGGTATTACTCACGCACACGGAAAATCGACACACAAAATGCATAAATTAAAACCAAAACTGCTATCGTTTTGAAAACATCGTTCCGCGTAGAATTTCCAACACGCGTAACTCTCTCGATTTTTAACCGAATCAAGATCCGCAAGAGCCTATCCTGACCGATTTTTCGCAAGGAATCTAATGGTATTACTCACGCACACGGAAAATCGACACACAAAATGCAGAAATTAAAAAACAAAAACTGCTATCGATTAAAAACATCGTTCCGCGTCGAATTTCCAACACGCGTAACTCTCTCGATTTTTAACCGAATCAAGATCCGTAAGAGCCTATCCTGACCAATTTTTCGCAAGGAATCCAATGGTATCGCACATGTACGCGGAAACTCAACGTATAAAACGCAGCGATAAAACAACCAGAGCTGCTACGTTGTAAAAACATCGTTCCGCGTCGAATTTCCAACACGCGTAACTCTCTCGATTTTTAACCGAAACAAGATTTGCAAGAGCCTATCTTGATCGATTTTTCGAAACGAATCCAATGGTATCACTCACGCAGACGGAAACTCAACACACCAAATGGAGAAATTAAAAAACCAAAACTGCACGTTGTTTTCGACGCCGTTTCGAGTAAAATTTCCAACGCGCGTAACTCTCTCAATTTTCATCAGAATTGAAATCCGTAAAAACCTATCTTGACCGATTTTTCGCAAGGAATCCAATGGTATTATTCACGTACTCGGAAACTCACTGTACAGAACACACAAAGCGAAAAAACCAGAACCGCAATCGTTAATTCGACGTCGTTTCGCGTAAAATTTCCAACGCGCGTAACTCTCTCAATTTTCATCGGAATTGAAATTCGTAAAAACCTATCTTGACCGATTTTTCGCAAGGAATCCAATGGTGTTACTCATGCAAACTAAAACTTAATGTATAGAACACACCAATGAAAAAAAAACAGAACTGTACATGGTTTTGAAATAACCAAAATTCCACATAAAAACATGTCAAAATGCAAACAGTGAGAGGATCACAACATACACATTAAGGACTACATTTTTTCCTCAAGAATTGTTCAATATGATGCATGTATGTGGACAACAAAGGAAAGCATGATTCAAAGAATTCAAATTGTGAATTTTACCTCTTTTTTGGAGATTTTGGGCAACCTACCAAGTGCTTTGTTCCAGAAATGATTTGATGCTTTGGACAACCTCAAATGACCTCTTAGAAGTTTTTAGGATGGTTGGAATCGGCTGGAAACCTCTGGAGCAAGTTTGTGTACTTTCTCGCGAAATGGTCAAAAATGGTCCAAAATGCCAACTCTCTCAAATGGTGTTCCAGATGTGTGGCACCATTTGGGACAGTTCAAGGATGATATTTAGAGTGTGTTTGAGGTTTCATCTGGCTTGGAAAGTGACTGAATCAAGACATGGCTTAAAAAATGCAAAAAAAAATGTCATTTTGTGGTTTTGAGAGGTGACTTTGTGATGTTGTGATTACAGGTCACTTTTGATGGTTTGCACAGCTTACATATGATATATATGAGGTGTGTGTGTGATTAGTTTGAGTGGAATTGCTCTCTAGCTCAAAAACTCAGAATTTCCTTACTAAAGAAGGCATTTTGGAGTGAAAGAGAGAATTTGAGGAAAGCATCTGTTTGATGGCTTTGGTGTACTCAAACTAAACACAAATGAGCTCTATTTATAGTGGAGCAAGTTTGTTTTGGGATCCACAGTGAATGGCAACTGCAGCAGGTGTTTGGCCAATGTTGGCCAATGAAAATCCAAGTCTCCTCTAGCCATTGACTAGAGGTTAGGGCTCAGAGCTTTGGTTCCCTAGTTGTTGGATAAGTCTTGACTGATTTCAAATGAGAATGGCTCAGTCCATGCCACCTCTAAGCATCCATTAAATGCTCCAAACAAAATTGGAGTTTTGTCCCTCTTTTAGGGATTTCTAGGCTTTGGCATGCTTTTCTTTGTTCCTTGGACTTGGGAGGTTCATGGATCAGATCATCCCACTTGGATTTGATCCTTAGATGTGTCCAAACTGATGACAAGGCTTGAAAATTCGTGTGGCACACAAAATGTGCAAATCTGCCCCTGAAAAATTCAGCTTCAGCAAGCCCTTTTGTAAGATTCATAACTCCCTGCTCGAGTATGCTACATGGACGTTCTAGGACTTTTCGGAAAGCTTTGATGACGTACTTCAACTTTGATGTTTGGCCCTAGACCTGGTTCAACTTGGATCATGGAGAAAAGCAGCCTTCAAGTTGGGACATTGTGCTGAAATTACAAGGCAGATTTTGGCTATGTGCTGAAAAATGTCAATTTTAAGTTTTTAGCCATTTTGATCCAAGGATAACTCAAAATCCTTAATGAATTGGACTTAGGTCTAGTTGAAGTTTTTGTAGAGGGTAATGAGGGCTACAAATCAAGCTTTGGATGGGGAAAAATGGCTTTGTGGTTTAGGAGTTATGATCCTCCAAAGTTGGTACCCTTGCCACTTTTTTTCATAACTTAGAAAAATTTCTAAGTTTTTATGGTTACCCCTTTTACAAGTTATCACACTTTCTTTGATTTTTCTTGATGAATGATGATTCCAATCACACATTAACATCATTTTAGGGTTAAAAAACCATTTTTATGAAAAATCTCAAAAAGTCAAAGTTGAACTTTTGTGCACAGTTGACTTTTTATTAGATGAATTCCAAACTGTGCGATTCTTCAGGAAATCATGTCCTTGACCTAAATCAAAATTGATGAACATGTTCCATGGGTGTTATAGGGTGTATTTAATCGTGTCCCACGGCTTAGGAGCAAGTCCTAGTCAAAAGTCAAAGCTATAGTTGACTTTTCCCGCGAAACCCTAACTGTGGTTTAGATGAAATTGAAACTTGTTGCTCAAGCTTCTTGGGTCAATCCATTGTTGCAAATGGATCAACGTGGTATGTTGGAGACCCTCAAATTATGTCTTGAGGTCTTGGCTCATGATTTTTCCCAAAAGTCAACTTAGGGGTGAATTAGGTCAAGAAACCCTAATTCCTGATTTTTTATGTATGCATCCCCTGAGGCTAAATTGACTTGATGATGGGGTTTATGATGTTCCATGGAGCATTTTAGGTTATGCTTTGAAGCATTGGCTCATGCCCAGAGGAAAATTTCCATCTGGAGGCCCTAGTCGACCAAACTCTAATTTGGTGACACTGGCGATCCTGAGGCTTGATCCACCTAGAAGGGAGCATCCTTGTGCTTAATCATTGAACTGGGAGTCCTCTTGATCCATTGTGGATATTTGAGAGGCTAGACAAGTTGAAGATCATGTCATTCCTTGATTGATCCTTTGTCTAAGAGCTCTGCGAGGGCTTGAAAGCCTAAATCCTGTTTGTAGTGAATGCTCACCCACCTTTGGGGAGACTAATGAGGTATGATGGTCCATCCATATTGTGCTGATGATTTGTACAATGATGGGAAATTTTAGTGGTCAAAATTTGGGGTATGACAAGAAGATTCTCAGATCCCTCCCCAAGAGATATAAAATGAAGGTGACTGCTATTGAAGAAGCTCAAGACATCAACAAGATGAGGGTTGATGAGTTGATTGGTTCTCTTCAAACTTTTGAGTTGGGATTGAATGAGGAGCCTGAAAAGAAGACCAAAAGCATAGCTTTGGTGTCTAATACTGAAGATGGTAAGAAGGACTGTAGTTTTGAAACTCAGGAGGAACTGTCAAATGCTGTTGTGATGCTTGGGAGACAGTTTAATAAGGTGTTAAAGAGAATGGACAGAAAATATAGACCTAATGTTAAGAACATCACCTCAGACAACAACAGGTCTAGTGATCAAGTGAAGAAAACAAGAGATGAAGAAAAGTTCAATCATGACAAAGGAGTTCAATGCTATGAGTGTGAAGGTTATGGTCATGTCAAGAAAGAATGTCCTACATACCTCAAAAAGCAGAAAAAGGGGTTATCTGTGTCCTGGTCTGATACAGATAGTGAAAGTGAAGAAGAGAGTGCCAAGCATGTTAAGGCATTAACTGGACTATGTGCCTCTGACGGAGAGTCTAGTGATGGTGAATTGACCTTTGAAGAACTAGCATCTTCTTATCAAGAGTTGTGTCTAAGAAGTGAAGAGGTCCTTCAAGAAGGGGAGAAGCAGAAGAAGATTATTGTTCATCTTGAGACTGAGAAAGCTGAACTTAAGAATGATGTCTTGTTGTTAAAATCCCAGCTTGATCAAATGTCAAAATCCATCATAATGATAAATAGTGGAACTAACACTCTGGATAAAATACTTAAAGCTGGAAAAGGGGCAAGTGATAAGACTGGTCTAGGATATGAGGATGAGAAGAAGATATCTGCAGAGGCTAGTCCTTCTGGGGTTAAACAAAACATTCCTCATCAGCATGAAAAAGGACATGGTTCTGAAATTAAGAAGGGTGTCCCTCACCTTGGGCCACAAAATAATGGAAAGGGCTATGGTCCTGTACCTAAGAAGTGTATGCCTCAACTTCAAGGAAAGCCTCAGGTTTCTGGAGCTAGACAGTATATGCCTCCCCAATACCATAGGATTATGCATGCTTCTGGTCTCAAACATAACATGTTCCATCTGATGTCTCAACATCAAGGGAAAATGCATGGTTTTGGACCTAATAATGTTGTGCCTCATGGTTATGGAAGAAGAAGGCCACATCATCATGGCAGAAGACAGCCTAATCACTACAGAAGACAGCCTAATTATGGGAGAAGACAACATCAATATTTTGACAGATGGCAGCCTCAGCTTATGACAGGAATTATCATTAAGGTGGGAGACATGTCAACCACTTCAAAGAAGAGACTCAAAAAGTGAGATGTTACTATTGTGGAAGATTTCGCCATATACAATCTTCTTGCTTTAAACTACATGGTTATCCGAAATCTGTTCCTCAACAGAAGCAGAACAGGCCTCAGGCTGTTAAACAATGGGTTCCAAAAGCTGCTGTCATATGTCTATTAGCCTACTCATCTGTTAGAACCCTAACTATGAATGGTTGGTATTTTGACAGTGGTTGCTCAATGCATTTGACTGGGTCCAAGAATCAGTTGGTGGATATCAGGACTTACTCCACAAACGATGTTACTTTTGGGAATGGAGAAAAAGGGGAAGTTAAAGGAATTGGAAAATTGAATTGTGAGGCTGGACCTAATCTTGTAAGTGTACTTCTGGTCAAAGGATTGACTGCTAATTTGATTAGCATCAGTCAGTTATGTGATGAAGGATTCAAGGTTAGCTACACTAAAGATGAATGTTTAGTGACTAATGAAATGAGTGAAGTCGTTATGAGGGGAGTTAGATCCATAGATAACTGTTATTTATGGGTTCCTCAAGAGTCCAGCTCATTATGTAATGTCAAGGATGATGTTATGACATCTGAATGTGACATTAGAAGGACCATCAAACAACCTAGTGTCATACAACTATTCAGAGGATATCTTGAAGAAACTAAGGTCATAGAGGTTGATCATTCAGATATGAAGGGTAATATGTGTGCTGAAATTTGTGAAATCTTAAGTAGAAATCTGGGCATGTGGAAAAGTCATCTGATGTTATTGACTTATGGTATGCATTTATTAAATTTCAAAAATTTAAAAGGAAATTTGTTTTGGTGGGAAAAATACATTTATTGGCTTTTAAGTGAGCATCAAAAGCATCCCCCTTACCTTAGGCTATCATTCCCTATTGTTACTCTCACACGCTACGATAATCTCCACAATCCAAGTCCATTCATCTTCCACCCTAAGAACAGAAATTACAAAACACATTTGTTCATCAGTTGTTACACAGGAACGATGTCTAAACAAGGGTCATCTCCATCCAAGAAGTCTGCATCCAAAAGTTCCACTCATACAAATTCTAGGGTTTCGGCAGAAGAGGTATCGTTGGATGAAGCTATGGACATTGCTCATATCTCTATGATTCCAGCTACAGAAAAGACAAGGCCTGAGAAGTATCAACCTAAGAGGCCTTCAAAAGGTAATACTTCTGATCAATCTACGAGTAAGAAATTTGATGATAGCAAAAGTAGGGCGTTTGTCACTAGTGTTTTGTTTGGAGACAAACCTACTCCTAAGACTACCACCCCTCATCCTCAAGCTGTTGAAGAAAGGGTAATTGTGGACAAGTGTGTTGATCAGATTGTCACCAAAATTTTTGAGAAAGGGATTTCTGTGAAGGGAATAACTAGACCTCTGAGTCAATTGCCTGCTGATCAATCTGATAGAGAAAAGGGTGACATGCAAACTTCTGAAACCAATCTTCACAGATTGGCTGTTTCAGTCATTGAAGATGCTGAGATTGAAGATGAAGTTGAAGCTGAAGCTGAAAGAGAAAGGGATACTCATGTTGAAGATGAGGTTGATGTTGAACATGATGTTGAAACATCACCTGCTAGGGATGTTACTCCTAGTCCCAAAGGGAAGAAGAATGCCGATGTGGTGGATGTTGTTGACTTATCTGATAATGAAGTGATTGGTAATGTTGTTCCTGGTATTGCCAATAGATTGAAAACTAGAAAAGGAAAGACTGTGGAATCTTCTCCTAAGATGACAGCGGAAGGCAAGAAGAAAAAGACATTTATAGTTGGTCCAACTAAATCTTGGAGCAAGGTTGCTGTGACTTCCAAAAAGAGAAAGATTAGAGAAGAATCTGAATCTGAGTATGATGTTGAGGAAGATGTTCAAGACATCACCCCTGTCAGAAAGACCATTTTGAAGAGAATTTCTGATAAGGTTCCTGAAGTGCCAGTGGACAACATATCCTTTCATTATGCTAGCAGTGCTCCAATGTGGAAATTTGTGTGTCAAAGGAGATTAGCTCTGGAAAGAAAGCTTGGAAAGATGCATTGGAGATGAAAGAAATCATGGAGCTCATTCATGTTGCTGGCCTGTTGAAGACTGTGACAAAATTCTCTAAGTGATATGGTAGACTTGTTAAGGAATTTGTTGTTAACATCCCTATAGACATTTCTGATAAAAGAAGTGTGGACTTCATGAAGGTGTTTGTTAGGGGTAAGTGTATTAATTTCTCTCCTAGTACCATCAATAAGTATCTGGGAAGAGAAGATCAAGAAGGTTGTGAACTGGAAGTGACTGATAATGATGTGTGTCAAGAGATCACAGCCACTCAAGTGAAGGTTTGGCCATTGAAAGGTAAGTTGACAGCTAGCAAACTCAGTATCAAGTATGTAATTTTGCACAGAATTGGAGCTGCTAACTGGGTACCTACTAATCACAAAACCACCATAGCTCTAGGATTAGGAAGGTTTATTTATACTGTTGGGAAAAAGGTCAAGTTCAATTATGGAAATTACATATTTGAACAAGTTGTGAAGCATGGTGCCACTAATGCTATCAAGATGCCTATAGCATTCCCTTCCCTTGTCTGTGGAATGATCTTAGATCAACATCCTGGAATTTTAACTAGTTCAGATGTAGCATGTAAGAGGGAGTCTGTTTGCTGGGAATCATGTTCCAGACATTGTTGTAACATCAAGTTCTGGTGCTAAGAAGACCAGTACTAAAACTGAGTTGATTGAAGAATTGAAGGCAACCTGCAAGGATCTTGATATGGTGATCTGTACTAGCACTGCTAGGAAGATGAAAATTGAGCAGATGATCAAATCCTTGGAACAGGGTGAAGATGATGTGGGTGTCAATGCTGAAGAGTTAGGTTCAGAGGAAGGTGATAAGGATGCTACAGATGGTTCTGATGCTAATGAATATTGATGTGCTGCTTTTGCTATTTATTGCTTTTGTAGTTTTTTTGTTTCTGCACATTGTGTGCATGATGTGTAACTTGGATAAAACTTCTTTTATGCTTATCTGGTTTGTGATTTGTCTTGTCATATGGTGCTGACTTTTAACTGACTGGAGGCTAGTAGGACTAACTGTTGTAAGTGTTAGGTGTGTGAGGGCATAACATGTCGGAAGTTGTCCAATTGTGGCTAAAAAGGGGGAGAGTTAGCCTATGTGTTGCCTAGGTGTCTGGTGGGATTCTAGGCTTGAGGGGGAGTGTGCATATTTAATAGCAAGTATACTGGTTCTTATTTTGAGGGGGAGTTTAGCTTTGAGTAGATTTTGGAATGTTAGGAGTATGAAGTTTTTCCGCTGCAGGTATTTCTGATGTTGGCAGAGATTGTTTTAGCCAAAATTAGCCAAAGGGGGAGATTGTTAGTTCTTAGATTGGCTTGAATTTTGGTAAAACAAAGTTGAACAATGTTGATGTCGTATGTCTGATGTCATAACATTGGTTCCTAACATTAGTTGTTGCAGGGTTGAAGTTTTATATGCTGATGTTATTCCTGATGTCTTGACATCAGTTATCAGAACATCAGAACATCAGGTTGTGCTGTTTTAGGGCTGAACGTGTTAGTTTGTTTTGAGGAGATCTGTTATAGAGATTGGTTGCGATTTTCTGGGTGAAGATATTTATATTTTCAATCAGATATGGAGCAGATCATGTAACTAACATTAGGGCTGATTTGCAAAGATTAAAAAAGATTAGAAAATCAAATTTGTTTTAAATCCCGATCTTTAACAAATCAAATCAGATTTTTGGGAGTGGTCCAAGCCCAAGACTGAATAATATTTAAAGCAGCCTCAACCCTTGTTGAAAAGGAGACGAAGATACCAGAGCAAAGACTAAGAGTCAAATTTATGTTTTCGTGTGTGTTTTGTAAGCCTTTCATGGTTGAATAGGTGTTACTATTTTGTGTTGTAAGTGTATTCACTCTAGAGGTTTTAAGCAAGAGTGTGTTGTTCTTGATCAAAGCTGTTAAGCAGAATCAAGGTGTGGTTTAAAATGTAATCTTTGAATTGTATCACTGAGGTGATTTAGGGAGTGAGTGGTTTCTCATATCTAAGTGGTTTCTTAGGTAGAAGTGTCATTGGATAGTGATTAAGATTAGTAGATGTCAACTGGGATTGTTGAGTCTGTAATTTAATACTACTGATAGTGAATTTCCTCCCTGGCTTGGTAGCCCCCAGACGTAGGTAGTTAGACCGAACTTGGTGAACAATTCATTGTGTTGATTTATTGTTGTTATAGCCTTGTTCATATTAGCAGATTGTGTAGTTCTGACATCACACTTAACATCACACATCTGATACCAGAATTTCACTTTTCTTTGTAAAATACAGCAATCTTTCGAATTCAATAAAAGGGGTCTCCCCCCACTATATGATATTTGCAATCTATTTGTTGAAGTTTCTTTTTGAATAAAACAAAAACTAAAAGATATGTCATTGCATATCATTCATCATTCTCACGTAACGCATTTTTCTTATCTTTGAGTCTCCCGTACGTGTCATAATTCTAGAGTCAAATTGTCTCACTCATACAATACTCGGGCTAATCGACAAAATAAAATGGACGATCTCAAGAAGGAGAACAGAGAGCTGAGAGAAGAAATCAACACTCTGAAAGAAAGTTTGAAAAAACTTCACAGTGACATGCAATCCCTGGCAGCAGCGGCATCAAAAGACTGTAATCTCAGAGATCACATCTACGTCCATTATGGAGACACATGAGAATCATCCTCAGTACAACATGTCTAAAGGTCGTCCCTAGGGCATGCCTCTCAACTTTATACCAGAAGTATACATCCCGCCGGTCACTGAAGTCCTAGAAACCATGGCAGGAGCCACTGGATCTGAAGGTTACAAACTTCGTGAAATTGAAGATGCAAGGTTTACGACAGCAACTCCTGAAGGTTACAAACTTCAGGGCACTGAAGCACCAAGAGTCACCGCTATAATGTCTATACCACAACCAGTGGTACACACTTTCCTGGAATTACAGATTCCACAAGCAATTTCTGGTAGAAATGAAGACATGTATAAAAGGATGAATGAGCGTAGTAAGGTGTAGATGTTAATAGTTTGAAACCTGTTTCCTTAGCAAACTCCTGCATCTTTTGACTAGTAAATACTGACCCTTGGTCTATTGTAATAGTTTCTTGAATTTCAAACATGTAGATGATGTATTTCTTGATGAATTCGATCACATCCTCATGGTCAATGTTCGTCAATGGTACGACTTTGATCCATTTTGTAAAATAACCAATACCAACCAAGATGTATCTTTGATTTTTGGATGACGCTGGTCTGATTTCTCTAACAAGATCTAAAGCCCAGAATCTAAAAGGTCATGGTTTGACTATAGAATGCAATTCGCTCGTAGGAACATGTTGTATGCCTGCGTGCACAATACAATCTTTCAACATGGTGGGCCAATACATTCTTTTTCGAAATAGCAACCACTTCATTTTGTGGCCCACCTGATGTGCCCCACTATGGACATTCGAAAGGGCTAAGTATGCCTCAGATTTGCTAAGAGATTTAAGCAAAACTCACTCAGGAGTCTTTTTAAACAACTCATTTCTCAAAAGAACATAACTTAAAACTCGATACCTGATTTTTCGTTCAGTAGATGTCGTTGGGTTTTGCAAATATTCCACTATTGGTTTACTCCAATCTTCGTCCGTTAGGCTGTCTATTGCTAATATCTCAAAGTTCTCTTTATCAGCATATCCTAGCTTTGTTGTTTCTAGATCTAATGGGGATAATCTGACCGACACAACCCTTCCTCTGACTTTGATTGCATCTTGCAATTTTTCCTTCGAAATTTTATACCCAGAGGCAATCTGAGCCAAACTATTAGCTACTTGATTTTCCAATCAAAGAATGTGTCGAATGGTGACCAACTTGAATCTTTTTTAGAGTCGATTGGTTATCACAAAGTACATGATGAGATTTTCTTTCACACATTGGTATTCCTTTGTGATTTGTTTTATGACCAACTCTGAGTCTCCCATTATTTCGACTCGAGTTGCTCCCAATTCCAACAATAACTCAAGTCCGGCTGTAAGAGCCTCGTATTCAACCTCGTTATTCGAACAAAGACCTTCCACTTTATACTTGAATTTTGTTGGAATTTTATTAGGAGAAATAATCAAGACTCCTACACATGTTCTATCTTTATAACTCGAACCATTGAAGTACAACTTCCAAGGTTCTAGTTCGAGGTAATTTAATGATTCCTCATTTATCGAGTGGTCAACTATAAAGTCCACCACTACTTGTCCCTTAACAACCTTTAAGGGCATATAAGTTAGAGAATATCTAGTTAAGACTAACGCCCATTTACCAATTTGACTATCCAAGATTGGGTTTGACAACATATGCTTTATAACATCAAAATGTGAGGAAACAAAAACATTAACAGGTTTTATATAATGCTTAAGTTTTATACATGAGAAGTACAAACATAGGCATAGTTTTTCGACTGTGCTATATCGGGTTTCTGAATCGTTCAAGACCCTACTAAGATAGTAAATGGCTCTTTCGACACCATTTTCATCTTCTTGAGCTAACATGCTCCCTAAAGTCTTATCCGACGCAGATATATACAACCTCATACTCCTATTTCTACGAGGTGGAATCAATATTGGAGGGTGACTCAAATAATCATTTATTTTGTCGAAAGCCTCTTGTTGAGCTTGTCCTCATTCGAATCCTTCCTTGTTGAGTCGAAGCAGAGGCGAGAAGGCTTGAGTTTTGCCGCTAAGGTTCGAGATAAACCTTCTTAAGAAATTAATCTTTCCCAGCAATGATTGCAATTCCTTCTTTGTTGATGGCGTTTTCGCTTCCATTATGGGCTTGGTCTTATTCTGGTTTATTTCGATTCTCTTTTTGTGGACCACAAAGCCTAAGAAATCTCCCGCCTGCACACAAAAAGCACACTTGAGAGGATTCATTTTCAAACCATGTTTCCTCATCCTTTCAAAGGAGTGTCGAAGATGGTGTATGTGATTTTTCCCTAAAATTGACTTTACAACAATATCATCAATATAAATCTGCATAAAAGTCTCAATAAAATCATGGAAAATCGAATTCATAGCCCTTTGGTAAGTTACCTCAGCATTTTTCAAGCCGAAAGGCATCGCCACCAACTCATAAGTGCCTAATGCTCCAGGACATCGAAATGATATTTTTGGGACATCCTCTTCAGCAATGAATATCTAATTATACCCTGAATATCCATCAAGCATACTCAAATATTCATGTCTGGCAGAAGAATTGATTAACATTTCCGCCACTGGCATCAAATATTCATCCTTTGGGGTTGCATTATTTAAATCTCTCAAGTCTATGCAAACCCTCAAAGTACCATTTTTCTTAATAACTGGCACGATATTTGAAAGCCATTCGACATACCTGGCTGTACGGATGAATTTGCATCGCAGAAGTCTTTTGACCTCTTCTTTAATCTTCGAGAGAATTTCAGGTGCAAACCGCCTTGGATTATGCTTAATGGGCTTCTTCCCAGGCTTGATTGGGAGTTTTAATTCCACCAGCTCTCTTTCTAAACCAGGAATCTCGTCATAATCCCATGCAAAGCAGTCTCTGAACTCCTTCAGAAATTGGATCAGTTCGACTCTGAGTTGAGGGTTGATATTGGCACTGATGTGTGTTGGCCTTTTTGTCACCTCATCTCCTAAGTCAATCTCTTCAAGTGGATCTTGATCTAGCATTTTGATGTTAGTTGCCAGTGGATCCTTCTCGAATCCTAAAGGCTTGTCATCGTAAATGACATCGAGCCTCTGGCCTTGCACTTCATCTCGAGCCTTATCAGGTGGCTCTGGGTCGAAGTCCTTACCAGGACTTTCCTGACATGATTCTTTCTTGGCTTCGACAGCCATGAATTTTACCTCAGGCTCCAAGGCGGGTTTTAGCTTATTTTCGGCTATATAATCGAAATTCTTTCAAGCGCTGGCAATTCAGTAATCGTCCCCAAACTCGTTCCCCCAACCTGTTGGGTCGATTCTAGATGTCCCTATGTATGCAAGGTCGTCTTCACCCACAACCTCTCGATCCCACTGAAAACCGTTGGTGGGGTGCAAGTACAAAGAGCAATACGCATTATCATCTGGAGTAAATGCAAAACTGGCTGGATTGCAAGGAGCAATATTAGCCAAATGTTTGTCGAAACTGCATTTATCGACATGATTAACCGAAGCCATAAAATAGCTCTGATCAGCTTTGATATTTTCCATAATACCATCCATTCACCAAATGGTAATCCTCTGATGCACTAATGATGGTACGACTCCTATGCCGTGAATCCATTCACGTCTTAACAATAAGTTGTAGTTAGCCTTAGTCTCCACAACCAGGAACATGATTGGTATGGTAATTGTTCCTACCGTCAAGTCGACTTGAGTCACACCTAAAGTGGTGCCAACTTTTCCTTCATAGTTGGATAACACCATATTTTGGGGCTTCGTGTCTGTGTCGAACTTCCCTATTTTTCTTAGCATGAAATGCGGCATCAGGTTTACCCCTGCACAGCAATCTACCAGGATCTTGTTGACTTGCACATCTTCGATTTTTCCTATAATAAAGAGAGGCTTTAAGTGACTTTTCCATAGCCTCATTAGGTGTCTCGAAGAATGCATTCTATTCTTCTACACAACTATTGTTCATAACATAGTAACTAACTGCCGTATGAATGGCCATTTCTATGTCGATATTATCCTCCAGCTCTTCGACCTCAGTCACTTGGTCGAACTTCCTTGGTAACACAGATACTACATTAACCATGATATCTAAATATGCTTCTGAATTTGAATCAAAGTCATCAGTGAGCATCTCGCCTTCAGCAATCGAGCAATCACACTCCTTTTTAGCCTCTTCTTCTTGAGTGGGAAACACCTCCCCTATACAGGCTTCTTTTTGATGGATTTCAACTCCTTTTCTCATTCTTTTCAGAAGACACATTGGTGCTTAATTCAGCTTTATGATTTTCTTTAGCCTCTCGTTTTTCTTTTCTTCTCCTTTGCTCCCTTCTCTATTGAGATCTAGTCATCGGATTCTTGCCTTTGTAATTCTCAGAAATATAAGCTGACTTCTTGGAGGTCTGAAACTCCCTTTGTACCGAATCGTTGAGCACCTATCAACCTCGAAGTTCGCCCACTTTCGTTGGCCTCTCTCTCTGCCTTCAACTGGCTTCGCCCACTTTCCTCTAGAAGCCTCTGTAGTTGGCTTAAAAGTGGTAGGTTTGGCACCTGGGAATCCTGGCTTCGCTTGATCATGCCCCCTATATGGTCTCTTTTTGTCGAAACCTTGGTGGCTACCAGTGTAACACCCTTCTACCCCACAAGAAATTCTATAAAAGATAATTCATATTATCAGAGTAACATCAATGAGAAAGGTGCCACATATATTCAAAACATCATTAATAATCATTATCCTGTCCCGTAACACGGGTTACACATTCTTCATAATAAAATCAACAACTACGCAGCGGAAATTAGCCTTTTAAGTCAATTCAATAAAACACTTCGTACTAAATGTATCCAAATCAAATCATCACCAATAATGTAAAAATTCAACATAAAACAAAAGAACGGGAGGTTCACAACAAATCCCAACCCGATGTTACATGACACAGAGCAGGACACCTGTAAACTAAACAGCGATAACGACACACTTCAAGGCTACATCCTCCATCGTCGCGAATCTACTCTTGGTTATCTGCAAGTTACCCACATAAGAGGCAACATTTCCAAGCAGGCAGGGTGAGAAATCACAATTCATTATAGTAATATAGGTACATGGGAAATGAACAGGAAGGCAACAACAACATCATAGCATAATCAATCACCAACATCATAGTATAATCAACCGCAACATCATGATATAATCAACAACAACATCATGATATAATCAACAACAACATCATGATATAATCAACAACAACATCATGATATAATCAATAACAACATCATATTATAATCAACAACAACATCATGATATAATCAACACAACATCACGATATAATCAACAACAACATCATGATATAATCAACAACAACATCATGATATAATCAACAACAACATCATGATATAATCAACAACAACATCATGATATAATCAACATCAACATCATAGTATAATCAACAACATCATAGTATAATTAACATCAACATTATGATATCCACAATAAAACATACATATTATTCGACAATCAACTCATACACATGCAATGCCACTTAGAATGAAATGCAACTTCATCGGAAACATGCATGTGGTACCAATTCAACATGTGATGAACACTAGGCCATCAACCCTCCACAAGGGAGCACAACATAATCAACATATCACTCGAATCCGTACAATGGGATTGAAGCTACCAATGGACCGAAGCCCCAACTTAATATGCTATGAAATGCAATGATGCTAATTCTCCTCAACTCATCAAATATCAACGTGTGCATCATTCATTTCATATTCAACAATTAATCATCATCCATCATGTTTTATCATCCATACGGCAGCAAAACAACAAGGCAACAACAATCAGCAAGAGAAAACATTAAAACAGCAAAAACGGCTAAAACAGTTGTCTGACACGGCTGCCCGTGTCCTGTGACACGGCCCGTGTCAGAAGGCCTGCACGAAAAATCCAAACCAGAAAAATTATAGCAGAAACAGAGGCCTGACACGACCGCCCGTGTCAGAAGCTCTGTAACAAAATTTGTTTTTCCTCTAACCAGCAAGCTGACATGGGTGCCCGTGTTGTGTGACACGGCCCATGTCAGGATGCGACAAAAATCCCATTTTTCCAAAAAGTGATTTTCTGCTGCGATTTCGACTCAGAATACCCTGAAATCCAATGTTGTCCCATACGAAATTTGACCAAAAGACTCACACAATGCACATACATCAAATACACCATGAATCAAGAATCCACAAAACCTAACCTATTCGTAAACCAATTCCTATAAAATTATAATAAACCGTGAAAACTCTCCATACCTTAGAGAAATTTAGTAGCTTTCCTCCTTCTCTAAGATTCTTTAGCAACCTTCAACTCTTAGGGTTCTTCTCCTCTTCCCTCCTTCAGTGTTCTTCACAAAACACGATCCCTTAGAAAAAATGATCGGTCTTTTCTTCTTTAGTTAAAATATCCCAGTTTATGAACTTCCAACTCTACCCTTACTCTTTTTCCTTTAAGACCATCTTTCCATTTTCTTAATATTTTTAAATAATAAATAATAATCTAAATAATACATGATTATTCACTTTATTAAAATTATTCAAAAATACTCTTTTAATCCATAATTCTGCAAATTGCCAAAAACCTCTTAGTTCCTTCTAAATTAATTAAACAGTATAAATAAATGATTAATTTTGATTTTCGGGGTGTTACAACTCTCCCCTACTTTAAGAATATTTGTCCTCGAAAATTTACTCGATACAGACTACTCCAAATACGTTATCACCTCTGGCTAATCAACTCTCATGCCACGTGTGGCAATACCACAAATAACGCAATACAACAATACACCTTATCAATGCCAATGAAAACAAGATGAAATGCTCACGTGATGTACTCGACGATCAACTCAAAACACCGAGAATAATCAGGTTAGGAACACACAGGTTCACTATGAACCAGAATACAACACGATCGTTACCATCGCCATAGGCAACCCTCCCTTAACTCCCCATCATAGGAATTAGCTACTCGCACTCGAACCATCACCATAGGTAACGAGGCAACAACAAAGGTAAGAACAAAAAGGCCCAAAGCACAATTTCAACGTAACCAACTACCGACATCGTTGATACCCACATAAGAACCAACTGCGCTACCCACGCTTTCGCTACGCACTCTGAGTACTCGCAACTATCTAATCTACCAAGTTTACTTCAACTTCCGACCACCAAAGTAGACATAAGAAAAGACCTTTCAACTTAACTCATCAGAAATTCCATCCAAACAGGCATTCTATACTCTTGTAATTACTAAATATTTCGAACTCCGATTACGTAAAAATAACACCTCCGACTATTCAACACAACTACAACCGTAGCCAATTCTAAATCTTGAATAGAATAAATACTTTCACGAATCTCCAATTAGCGTAAAACATAAGCTACAACCTTACCATCTTGTATTAACACGATGTCCAAACTCATCATAACCACCTACCAATGCCATAACATCAATAGTACAGTGTTCCAACAGTATAAGCTACATGTGTCCAATTAATCTCAATAAGATAAATTATCTCTTTCACCCCCAGACCACGCTAAGCGGGATCTGTGAATTCTGCTGGAAAACCCTACGAAAAACACATGCCCTACTGCGACTTAACACTTTCCAAGCAGTTCTTTAACACCAATTAACCACAGATTGTTCGTCCATACTCCACACTTAACCTATGCACATTACCAAATCAGTCCAACAACTAATGCATCAATTTCTACTCATACTAACATAATTCTTCGTAAAACGTCATCTGAATTAACACAACCAAGTAAACTCATCTTTACTAACCAAAAATCACACTTCGATAACTTAACATATAACTTCGCTTCTTTCAATACTTGTAACTTGATCCTCAAATTTTCTACGCGCTCTTCTTGTGATTTTATACCAGATCAAAAACATCCACAATGAACACCGGTTCCCACTTATCCGAACAAGTATTGAAGATATGATTCATATTCCTTATATACGCTTTAAGGCATACAAGCCACTACTATTCTCTATCGGACATCCTTGGTCAACTCGTGGCCTTACATTTCCACTTACTTCCCCCTTGGTTCATCTCTAAAATGCTTCAAGTCTCATGTCAATCGGATTCTCGACTCATCGCAAATAAAAACTCAGGTTATCGCGAATACAACTGTGAATTTCCATACTACTCATTGATCAATTCGCAACCTCATCCTAACATCCTCAAGTCCGCCTCATTTCTCTATATAGGAATCCCCATCGACAACTCAAACAATTCATAATCACTTGGCTCAACCCCGAACAATTCACTGTGCATACTATTCTAGTTGGCAAGACACGTCTACTCCATCCAACATGATTCCGTCGACAATCAACAAGAGATTTAGGGTGATCAGTTCCTCAATTTGTCAATAGACAGCCGGCAACCATAATGTTGGCAAAAATCATCATTATCCAACTAAAATAGCGTCTCCTTCCTCGTGCTCAAAGTTATCTAAGTGAAATTCTGGTATCAGATATGTGATGTCAAGTGTGATGTCACAACATCAATATTTGTTGTATCAACAAGGCAATAATAGTAATCAGAGAATGCACACAGAATTTGTTCACCCAGTTCAGTCTAACTACCTACATCTGGGGGCATACCAAGCCAGGAAGGAAGTCCACTATTAGTAGTATCAAATTACAGACTCAACAAACCAGTTGACAATCTACCTAATCTAATCACTACCCAATGACCCTTCTATCTAAGAAACCACTTAGATATGAGACTCCATCTCACTCCCAATCATCACAATGATGTCTAGCAGTCAACATCTCAGCCACTGCATCAACAGCTTGATTTCCAACAACTCTCCAATCACAGAAAAGTTGAAGTCACACTTCTATGCCTATACTCAGTCAAGACTCTTGACTGATAACACCATCTTGGAGTTGCTTCAAATCTTCCTCCAAGAACAATGCAAAACTCATTACCTACAGGTTTCTGAGTAAGAACACAGTGATCATCTCACAACCCGAGTGGTTCACTTAGACAAAGCCCTAATGATCTACATCTTGGACCCGTACCTTTTTAGGTTACAAGCATTCTATTTATAACATAATCCCAACTGGATTTCGGCCTTCAAATCTCAACAAATCTTCTGCTGCAAATCTGCAGAAGATTCTGCTACTAAATAGATCTTTAATCAAATCTTCAATTAATATCATATCTTTCAGCCTTAAAAATAGTAACAAGATCTACTCCACATTTGATTGTAACATAATATATCTATTCCATGATATTCTCCTGCAATCTCTCAATCAAATCTTATCCTTAACACACTTGCACACGCGCAACCCTAACACTTACCAAACTGATGTTCTGTCATCTGATGTCATGACATCGGGTTTGACATCAGCACAAAACTGCAACCCTTAAAAACCATAATGTTAACTAAACATAACAAAAATGTTAGAAGCTCATGTTGAAACATCAACCATGACATCAACATTGTTTTACCAAAATTTCAGCCAATCACAAGAACTTACAATCTCCCCCTTTGGCTAATTTTGGCTAAAACATTACGACTTAGATTACAACAGCAATTACAACCCTATACTACTGTTAGTAGACATCAGTAACTACTGATCCTAACAGTAACCATTAGTAGCTACTGTGTACATCAACCATGGAGAATCATCTTCTTGGGAAATTTTGAAAGATGTTAGGACATCATGTCTGACAACAACTTCAGGCAGCACATTAGGAGCAAACAAGTAGAAAGTGCTGAAGTCATTTGGTGCACATGAGGAAGAAGATATCTGACACTCCCCCTCAATCCAGTACATTTCTTTTTCCTTTCAGGGCAGACCCAAAACATATGTAGAAGACTCCTCCAGAAAAGAAACGTCTGTCTATACATAAAAGACCAATGGTGGCATAAGAGAATTCTGCACACATTATTTGATCAGATACCCCTAGCCAACCCAGGTAACTCAGAACACAAGTCACAACTGTGTTCATAACTCAGGACACAAGTCACAAAGACTCAACACCAACTTAAGGATAGGACATCCTCTTTGACATCTCTGTAACACATCCAGACATGGCATCTGTGCAAACAATTTAGCAAACCCTTTCCTTTCTCCCCCTTTTTAGCCAAAAATTGGGAAAGAAAGCCCTCACAGAACCAGACCCAAGTAGTGCTCACCCAAAAACGAACAAACGCCATAAGACTTATGAAACAAGAACACTCACTGGCTGAAGGAGAACAGAATAACCTCTATAAATAGGTGACCAGTTACTTTGGAATTAACGAGCTTTGAATAAGTAAAAAATTCTTGGTCACAGAAACGTTATTTTAGGTACTAAAAACTCCATCCAAATTCAATATCTACCGTCCAAAACAGTCTTGACCACCTTTATTGCTTCCTAACTGATTCTTACCATAAATTGTCCCAAAACTGATCCATGCATAGTCGATGACACGTGTTTCACCTTATCCCAACACCACGGTCCAAAATAACTCCTTGTTTGGCTCAAGAAAAACATGTCCTGTACCATGTTCTGACATCTTATCAAACAATGTCTGCTTGCTCACAGCATTATCAACCCAAGACTCCACAGAAGATTATACATTCCAAACCAATGAAATTGTCTTCAGACTTCTCCTCAGAAGCATGTGCATACAAGATTCAAATACTTAACTTCACATGGCTAGAACCATCCAATGCCCACCAACAGCATAATCTCATAACATGTTATCTGACATTATCTTCTCATAAGAGACAACCAATCTCCACAAGCTTGATCAGTATGCAAGCTTCACAACATATGCACCTTTGCTGCAGAATCCATAGACAAGTACTCCCCCTGTCATGGTTAACTAATGCTCTAGATGGAGATGAACATTTGAGTACACTTGCTGAGTACATTCACATGTTGTACTTTCACTTTCAGAGTACACAAACAAGTATCCTGACTTGTTTGACTCTGCTCATAAACTCCACGAATTCTCAGCTTACTTAAAAGCTTTACTGAGATCCACTCTCTTCAAGAGATACTTGCAACAGAAGAAAGAACAGCCAAAAAAAACTTTATGAACAGCTCAACTTATCTGACACAATTCCTCTGCCATTAAATCCACTAGTGGTTATTGATACTAGTGAAGTCTTCCAAATTAGTAGTCATGCTTTGTCAGACAGACTACTAACACAAGATCAGAATCTCCACATTCTAATCCACATAGTCAGAAACACCTTTTCTGACAAAAAAACTTGATCATCAAACTCCATATGCACAAACTCAATCATCTTCCATGAAGTTACGACATCATTTGGGACATCAGTTTTCCATAGAAGATCATAATAACAGTACTCTCTCTCCCAAGCTTTTCAACTGGCCTTAGCAAAACCCTCCATCAATTATCCTTCAACTCTCAGTCATTCCCTATCATTCTCCCATATGATAATTTGGAATACTCCTGATCGGTTGATGAGTATCTCCACCTTCAGACTTCCAAGCAATCAATACCTGATCTGCTTCAGTCTTCTCTACATTCTCCATCCAAGACAGACCTTCTACTTCATCATTCTCCCGTATGACTATGTAGACGCTCCTTAGGCATAATGTAGGCACCAAGCTCCTGAACCAGAGCACAATCATCCTTCACCAAGGAAATTCAACCCAGATAATGTCCCAACACAAGTTAGAATATCTCCCACACACCAAGATATCATCACCATGATTCTTGATATGCTCCACCAACTGGACTTACTATAACATAGTAATCCAAAGAACTAGAGAAATAAACTCTCATCCACCTTCAAGAAGAATAATCTCCTTGAGTCTTCAACTCATCACCCTTCTGCCCAAGAGCAATCAATTTCACACATCCTGCACAATGAAACCAACCAAATTCCACCTTTTGATTAATCTCAATCTTCCTCAGAACTCCCACAAGATATCCTGATCCACCTATGAAACCAGATCTTCAAGTCATATGAACTACTTGCTCCAAAGTAAGACATCTTGGATTCACCAAGCCTCTCTTAGTCATGTAACATCTTCTCAAACCACAGCTCCCGCAAACTGCATGAGACAGATCTTTTTGAAGCATCCATAACATCCATTACTGTAGATCCCCTCTATCTTAAGCTGATGTGCCACATACCCAACTGAGACTTCTGATGTTAAGCTAGATGTCAAAACATTATGATATCCAACTGTTGAATTCAGCTCTTCCTTCTGCCACTTAGAAGAACCTCTTCCCTTTGCAGAAACAGATTTCCATGCTCTCATAGACTTGATTCAACAATCAAGTTTGAGTAGACAACTCCATCCTGCTCAGAAACTCCAAAGACTTCAAACCTACCACATCTGAATCTTCAAAAACTAAGTAGTCCAAGACTACCCCATAACAATACTAAAGAATGTCACTTCCCTTAGTAGAGTGGAAAGCCAAACATAATTGCCACTTATCCCCATCCTTCACAACTAGAGCAAACACCATGCTCCAAACCAAACTGAACCAAGCTGTAACCATCAAGATTAGGATGTCTTCATTTTCAACAGCAAAGAACTGAAATGATGTTTCAACATCAGTTCTGACGTCATATTAAACAAATACTATGGCTATAAGACCAACATCCACTCCTAAGATCAGATCAACAACACTGCAGCAACTTGTATAAGACACTCTTCCAGAAGCTTCTTCTTCTAAGGACAAGGTTCCAACCTCTTGTCTAACTTAAGAGAGATTACTGCCATTCTTCTGCATCTAAAGAAGAAATTCCCTCTAACAGGTATCTGAACCATATTACAACAACCAGGGTATCAACATACCATAAACAATCCGATACTTCCAATCCTTTAAGCCACAAAACTGGAAGATCTCATCTCTATCAGCTTGGATGACATTCCAAACAACGAATGCAGAGACTAAATAACCACTGACGATTTACACTACTACTGTCCACAATCTCTTGGATGCATTTTCTCAGACATTTTAACTCAAACATGGATCATCTCCTTCTCTTCTGCTTTCAAGATTACTACCTTTTCTTCAACCAGCTCCAGCTAAAAAGCTATGACATTATGAATGATACTTTGGACAAATACACCCGTCAGTAGCATCTCAAATATTGTTCAACTTCACAGCTTCAGAGATCCTTCAAAACAGCTACAATCTGATAGGTCTTTGACTTAGCATTTACCATAAACAGCTGATATGTAGCGTGATGTCGAGACATTAGGATTTACATATCAAGCTCAACTTCTTTCTTGATGAACCTTCCTCCAGTTCATGATTTTGAAAATCAGAGACTTGTATCTTCACAAGAGAATTCATCTTCAAATATACATTTGAAATTATAACCAGGAAGCTCCTCCTAATTAGGTCACCACAACTAAGCTTAAGAGATAACTTATCAAGATCTTCACTCCCGCATGAAAGATTTGACAGTGATACTCTTTTGCTTTGGCTCTACCCTCTTCTTTCACCATCAAGACAATTGATAGATTGATCTTCAATGTCTGATTTGAAATATATTCTTCTTCCATGTCATACAGTCTTTAATAAGGTCCATTCACGTTTTGATCACTTCTTTCCTAAAACAAGGATAAGAGATAATCCTCAAGAATCCAAACGGTTGAAGTTGTCTTGCAAAACCTACAACATCATAGAGTATCCTGCTGAGGAGACCAAACCCTAATGTCTTTCCAAGAGAATACCATCCTAGAATCTCACCACCATGCCTGACATACCCTATCCTGAATAGTCCATCCTCCACTTCAAGGAACCATTCAAACAACATGTGAACTGACCAAGTCTATAACTCAGCAAAACTATCTTCCATGCTCATGAACCAGAAAGTATCTTCCCTAGATCTCATCCAAAAACAAACAGGATGCCTACTCTGATACCAATTGAAATTCTAGTATCAGATATGTGATGTCACAACATCAATATCTATTGTATGAACAAGGCAATAATAGTAATCAGAAAATGCACACAGAATTTGTTCACCCAGTTTAGTCTAACTACCTACATCTGGGGGCATAACAAGCCAGGAAGGAAGTCCACTATTAGTAGTATCAAATTACAGACTCAACAAACCAGTTGACAATCTACCTAATCTAATCACTACCCAATGACCCTTCTATCTAAGAAACCACTTAGATATGAGACTCCATCTCACTCCCAATCATCGCAATGATGTCTAGCAGTTAACATCTCAGCCACTGCATCAACGACTTGATTTCCAACAACTCTTTAATCACAGAAAAGTAGAAGTCACACTTTTATGCCTATACTCAGTCAAGACTCTTGACTGAGAACACCATCTTAGAATTGCTTCAAAGCTTCCTCCAAGAACAATACAAAACTCATTACCTACAGGTTTCAGAGTAAGAACACAGTGACCATCTCACAACCCGAGTGGTTCACTTAGACAAAGCCCTAATGATCTACATCTTGGACCCGTACCTTTTTAGGTTACAAGCATTCTATTTATAACATAATCCCAACTGGATTTGGGCCTTCAAATCTCAATAAATCTTCTGCTGCAAATCTGCAGAAGATTCTGCTACTAACTAGATCTTCAATCAAATCTTCAATTAAATCTTCAATTAATATCATATCTTTCAACCTTAAAAATAGTAACAAGATCTGCTCCACATTTGATTGTAACAGAATATATCTATTCCATGATATTCTCCTACAATCTCTTAATCAAATCTTATCCTTAACACACTTGCACACGCGCAGCCCTAACACTTACCAAACTGATGTTCTGTCATCTGATGTCATGACATCGGGTTTGGCATCAGCATAAAACTTCAACCCTTAAAAACCAAAATGTTAACTAAACATAACAAAAATGTTAGAAGCTCATGTTGAAACATCAACCATGACATCAACATTGTTTTACCAAAATTTCAGCCAATCACATGAACTTACACTAAGCATACTGCTCTACCATTTCTCTAAGGCTTACAAACGTTTTTCTTAATTTCCTTATTTCCAAGAACGCACAAAATCCAACACATATATTCTTATACACACTTGTTGCACAACCTAATTATCGAATATCCTTCTGATACATCAAGTACAATCCAAATCGGCCTACTTCAATCGAAACATTTATCCAAGTCCAAAACTTTTGACAACCCTAACCAATCCTTCATCTTTCTTTTTAATCTCACAACTTCGATGATCCGTATAGTTCCACACTTGATTCTCATTCCAATCACAATCTCAACAATACCATCTCATCATCTGGTTGGTGATATAACTTCAAAAAATTTCCGACTCATGCCGACACATCTCGCCAACAACACACAATCCACTTTACTATTTAACATTCCTCAAAGATTACTATACTTTAATTATTCTCAACTATCATACGCCGCACTTCCATGTGCTTCTCTGATATTCTTCTTCTTATTACTAAACATTTCATACTTGACTTCATCTTACTATTTCCAGCAAGAATTGTCCAACTTCAAACATGATTATCTTCTTCAATACAGACCTCCCAGACACAAAATTACATTCCAAAATGAATGGAATTTCGTGTAGATTCCATAACTTCAAGAATCACTCAAATCTTGATTACAAGTAAAAAGTTATCGTCCTTGTAATGGGGCTGGTCAAGAAATCCCGTATACAAACTTCCACCAAACAAAATCAGCACCAGACCCAACTATTCAAATGCGTCTTTCTCTCTGCTCAAAAACATGACGAAGACAAAATTTATATGCAACTGTAGGGAATTTCGTAAAATTTCCGAAAAGTCCAGAATCGCTTTCATCAGAGTTACGAGTAGAAAGTTATGCCTCTTTTACTGAAGGCTGCTCCATAAATGTGAAAATAAAAACCGAAATTGGTGAACATGAGTTCTACCTCTTTCTCTTGCTTCCAAACCCTTCCAACAATCCTTGTTTTTCACCTAACTCTGAAAATCATCCGACCTCACTCCAGATATACTCCACTTGCATATCATTATTCGTCACATTGCCCTCTCTTCTCCGAGAAGCAAACATCAATCATACTGACTCGTCCTCCTTCAAATGTCTCAACTGGACCGACAGATAAAATCATGAGTCCATACTCTCGTCGATTCGCAATAACACAGTTCTGACGACACTTGTAATCCTGCAATCAATATCACCTTGATTCAACTCCTCACACCAGAAACATCTCCGGGAAGCAAACTTCTCCCCCACTTGTTTCAAACCAACACCGGGAGCCAACGGTTAGAAAACAAACAAGTACCGACAGTGTTCCACACACTTGTCGCATACCAAGGGATAAACGACATTAGACAACTTGGCTGGACAGACCGATCTGCTCTGATACCACTAATGTAACACCCTTCTACCCCACAAGAAATTTTATAAAAGATAATTCACATTATCAGAGTAACATCAATAAGAAAGGTGCCACATATATTCAAAACATCATTTAGTAATCATTATCCTATCCCGTAACACGGGTTACACATTCTTCATAATAAAATCAACAACTACGCAGCGGAAATCAGCTCTTTATGTCAATTCAATAAAACACTTTGTACTAAATGATCCAAATCAAATCATCACCAATAATGTAAAAATTCAACACAAAACAAAAGAATGCGTGGTTCACAACAAATCCCAACCCGGTGTTACGTGACACAGAGCAGGACAACTCTAAACTAAACAACGATAACAACACACTTCAAGGCTACATCCTCCATCATCGCGAAACTACTCTTGGTTATCTGCAAGTTACCCACATAAGAGGTAACATTTCCAAGCAGGCAGGGTGAGAAATCACAATTCATTATAGTAATATAGGTACATGGGAAATGAACAGGAAGGCAACAACAACATCATAGCATAATCAATCAACAACATCATAGTATAATCAACCGCAACATCTGATATAATCAACAACAACATCATGATATAATCAACAACAACATCATGATATAATCAACAACAACATCATGATATAATCAACAACAACATCATGCTATAATCAACACAACATCATGATATAATCAACAACAACATCTTGATATAATCAACAACAACATCATTATATAATCAACATCAACATCATAGTATAATCAACAACAACATCATAGTATAATTAACATCAACATTATGATATCCACAATAAAACATACATATTATTCGACAATCAACTCATACACATGCAATGCCACTTAGAATGAAATGCAACTTCATCGGAAACATGCATGTGGTACCAATTCAACGTGTGATGAACACTAGGCCATCAACCCTCCACAAGGGAGCACAACATAATCAACATATCACTCCAATCCGCACAATGGGATTGAAGCTACCAATGGACCGAAGCCCCAACATAATATGCTATGAAATGCAATGATGCTAATTCTCCTAAACTAATCAAATATCAACGTGTGCATCATTCATTTCATATTCAACAATTAATCATCATTCATCATGTTTTATCATCCATACGGCAGCAAAACAACAAGCTAACAACAATCAGCAAGAGAAAACATTAAAACAGCAAGAACAGCTAAAACAGTTGTCTGACACGGCTGCCCGTGTCCTGTGACACGGCCCGTGTCAGAAGGCCTACACGAAAAATCAAAACCAGAAAAATTATAGCAGAAACAGAGGCCTGACACGACCACCCGTGTCCCGTGACACGGCCCGTGTCCGAAGCTCTGTAACCAAATTTGTTTTTCCTCCAACTAGCAAGCTGACACGGGCACCCGTGTTGTGTGACACGGCCCGTGTCAGGATGCGAGAAAAATCCCATTTTTCCAAAAAGTGATTTTCTGCTGCGATTTCGACTCAGAATACCCCAAAATCCAATGTTGTCCCATACGAAATTTGACCAAAAGACTCACACAATGCACATACATCAAATACACCAATTTGTTTCACTTATTCTCATCACAACACTCACTCATAACACAATCTATATCATCAAACACCACCATTAATCAAGAATCCACAAAATCTAACCTATTCGTAAACTAATTCCTATAAAATTATAATAAACCGTGAAAACTCCCCATACCTTAGAGAAATTCAGTAGCTTTCCTCCTTCTCTAAGATTCTTTAGCAACCTTCAACTCTTAGGGTTCTTCTCCTCTTCCCTCCTTCAGCGTTCTTCACAAAACACGATCCCTTAGAAAAAATGATCGATCTTTTCTTCTTTAGTTAAAATATCCCAGTTTATGAACTTCCAACTCCACCCTTACTCTTTTTCCTTTAAGACCATCTTGCCCTTTTCATGATAACTATTATATGCCAAGACATGATAAGTGATTTATTTTTATTACGCTGCAATAAAATTAATGTTCAGATATGTTCATGTTTTTATGATTATATTTAATATATAAGTGTTACATAGACTATCAGATGAACAGGTTTTGTATGTTGACCGTAACATCCCAATTTGTGTGTGTTTGATTTAATAACTCTAATGTTTTATTTAAAAAATTGTGAGGGTAATTTAGGGTGTTACAAAGAGAGTATGGGATTTCATTTGTAGATGCTTAAGACATGATATAGGTGACATCTCCTTAGTTCTTTGACTTTATGACAAGAAAAAGGGGTGTGTTACAAAGGAAGTCAACAACTAGTGTTCTTCAATTGGTAAAGCATGACACCATGTTGGAA
Organism: Lathyrus tuberosus; assembly: GCA_022829125.1. NCBI lineage: Eukaryota > Viridiplantae > Streptophyta > Magnoliopsida > Fabales > Fabaceae > Lathyrus > Lathyrus tuberosus. The sequence goes on along the minus strand of JALAZF010000308.1, from coordinate 247,376 downwards.
AATCATTAGAAAAGTTTCATGCATCAAGAAATGGATTTATGCATCATAAACTCATTTTTATGTGAAAAATGAGCTATGTGTCGACACATACATGCTTCAGGTCGACACATAGAAGAAGATTATATATATGTGTCTACACACCCGTGTTTCAAATCAGCACATATAAAAAAAATTTGTTTATGTGTCGACACATCCATTGTATAGGTTGACTCATGTACTATAGTTTTAAAGTCTATAAACTCTATTAGATGTGTCGCCTCTACAGGTCGACACATGACATGCATAGGTCGACACATGACTTGCATAGGTCAACCTATACATCAAAAATCTTGAAAAATTGCATTGTTTTCCATTCCTTTTGTATTCCTTTTGTTTCATACTTGATCACACACACACACACACACACACACACACACACACACACACACACACTTATATATATATATATATATATATATATATATATACACTTGTTACATGCATAATTTCTTTTCAATGATATTGTTAAAATCATAAATGAAACCTGCAATATACTAAGAGTCTTCTTCATCTTCAACCTTGATTTTATGCATACACACAAACAAAGTACATATAATCATTCATTGTTAAAGTGCCATATAGAATCAAGTTGATAACGTCCAGTTTAGCTTGTGGTATTGTAAACTGGGTTGAGATTTTAGGGGGTTTCAAATAAGAAAACAAAGGTGGGGTTTTCCTTTAAGATCAAAGTGGGGATTTGAAGGTTTTGGACAAGAATACTCAAGTTGGATTCAATCAAGTGAAGGCTTTAAAGAGTTGCGGTTCTTGCAAAGGAGTAGCGTGAGATGGTGGATCATCTTGGTAAATCTTGGGTTACAACAATTTGCAATTTGGATTCAATCGAGTGAGGGCTTTGAAGAGTTGCGGCTCTTGCAAAGGAGTAGTGTGAGACGGTGAATCAAGTTGGCATTGTTGGGTGACTTAATTAAGCTTAGATCAAAGGAAGAGAAAGTGTTAGGATCAACAACAAACATAGGGTTTGTAGGGTTGCAGTTCTATATTTCTCTTGTAAACTACAATTTTCAAAGATTAATTTCACTATCTTATTTCGAGTTTGAATTTAGGGCAGACGTACCCATAGCAGAGTCAATTCATGAATTGCCTAAACAAATCCTTATGTACTCTCTCTCTCTCTCTCTCTCTCTCTCTATATATATATATAAATTTACATTTCATTTGCAAATTGTTGAGTTCATCATTTGTGCGATTAATTTGTTTGGAAAATTCTTTTGAAATCGATTTGAAAAACTTTTTGTTAAGTTGATCACAAAGTGTTCAACAAAACTATACAAATTTCCAAACCAAAATCGATTGCACACAAGGTGTTCGATAATTTGCGTCATTGGTATTTTGTGTGAATTATAATTGGATATAGCATTGTTTATTGAGTTGCCTTTAAGAGATTATGATTGAATCATATCGGTTGAATAAATTATCATTCTCTTCAATTGGTTTTCAAATATGCATATCCGAGTTTTTTATAGTAGTTCGGTTTAGAAGAATTGATCCAAATTACTTCCGCTAGCCATTGTTTTTGAAAAATAGTTTTTGTAAAGAAAATTTTATTGGGGATCTATTCACCCTCCTCTAGATAAGTAGCCTTCATCTAATAGGCATGTCATAAGTAACCCTGGTCGCATATGACAACTACAAGGGGGATTCTGATATGCCCTCCCATAATGCTAACTTTAACTACTGACAACTTAGTGACCATGGGGCAACAAATGGATGAAAGTAACCATGAAATGGTGAATATGTTGACTGAAAAAATATGCATGGTATTTAATCCTTTGATTCAAAATACCATCCAAAGGTACCAGCAGTTAGCCCATCAGATGGGCAGGATTGCTAACTTTTTTGGGGCGCCCTTTGCACCAGTTGTGTCACCACCTGTTAACCATGTTCCAGTCAAACAACCTTCACCGGAGATAGTCGAAAGGAACCAAGCCCAGAATGATCATGAAATACTTATGGTGCCCTTAAACCAGTATGCTGACCAAGTACATAGAAATGTCCAACAAAATAATTTTGGGGGGCAGAATAACATAACTAATGTGGTCGAATAGATTTATGCCAAAAATGGCCTTAACGTTGGCCTCCATAGGCCTTATTATATATCCTCGTTGTCAGAATATATTTGATGGAACGAACACCCCAAAGGTTGGAAAGTCCCCAAATTTACTAAGTTTTCTGGTGAGACTAGTGAGTCCATAATCGAGCATGTTTCTAGATACCAGACTGAGGCAAGGAATGTAGATAACAATGAGAATTTAAAGATGAAGTAGTTTGCAAATTCTCTAACAAAAAAAAGCATTTACGTGGTTCACCACACTCCCATCTCATTTCGTACATATGAGTCAATTAGAGAGAGTGTTTCATGAACAGCTCTACATGGGCCAGATGAAAATTAGCCTTAAGGAACTGGCCAGCATTAGGCACAAGATGCCTGGATCGATATGGCCCAACTTGCATATAGGGTACGACAGGTTGAGCGCCTGAAGGCCGAAAAGGCCAGGTCGAGTAAGTACCATAAAAAGGAAAAAGTAGATTATGTAGAAATAGACAAAATAGATAAATTATCCGACATAGATAGAGATTGTTTTGAAGAAAATAAGGTCAACGTGGCAGAATTAAAGCCAGGACATCCTTATGTGTGTAAATTATTGAAACATTCAAATGGGAAAAATCCCATTGAACCTAAAAATGAAAAAAATTTCACAAAGACTTATACATTTGATGTAACTAAGTGCGACGACATTTTCGACCTTCTAGTTTCTAATGGCCAAATAGTGATCCCTAAGGGATTAAAAATTCACCTGTTAGAACAGAGAATGAAAAAAAGGTTTTTGTAAATTTCACAATATTCTTGGGCATAAGACCTCATAACGTGTGTTTTTCAGGGACCTGGTTATGAATGCACTGAAGGATGGAAGGATTTAGTTTGTTGAAAAGAAAAAAGTTCGACGAAAAGGGTGAGTTTGATCCTAAAGTTGAGGAGGCTTTATTCGTCGATCTTGTCGAGGTATTCATGCTAGACATAAATAAGGGCACATAAGGGGCTAAACTTGACTATGAAGAGCAGATAAAGGTCATTTTTTCCAAGGCTAAGGAAGAACTCATAGATTTTCTTAATAGATGTAAGCTCAAGTATTATGAGGTTATGCTATGTCCATGTTGCAACACCGTCTTCGACAGAGAAGGGACAAAAAAGTTAGAAAAAACCAACCCTGATATATCAAAGAGATTTGGTCGACGAGACCAGCGACCAAAAATATTTTTTAACAAGAGGGGAGTCCCTCAGAAAGCTCACAGACCTAAGACTTATGTCTTGCTTGCTAATGCTCATGTCAAAGATTGGTCTGGACCTGTAGGAAGGTCGACCGCTGAAAAAGGAAAATGGAAGAAAATTGAAGTCAGTGTGGGATCTTCCTACCTTGACAATTCCAAAACTTCCAAGAAATATTCCTATGTTACAAAAAACTACATGTGGAAGAACCCCATGTCCCGCACTCAGTGGAGAAGGCAAGAAAAACAAAAAAGACTTCCTTTGAAACAAGAAGTGTGAGTAAGAATAATGGTGTCTAGGCTATGACTAATTGACAGAAGGAAAAGAAGCCTGTCAAACAAAGTTTTTTTCAGGTTGGACGAGGAGATGGCTAGAAACGACTTCAACTCTGGGTCAAAGGATGAGTTAGATATCATATGTAATATGATATTAGTCCTACCATTGGAGTATGATACAATTACTAAGGTAATTGAAGAGCATGATTGGTTGGCCGATGAAATGGCTACCCATAAGCCTTTATGCTATCATGTGATGCATAATGGCTTAGTCAATGAGAGCAAGGCTATCTTTGAAAGGCTTGACATGTCGATGCAAAAAAGTCTTAAGCCTTTATACATAAGAGCCAATGTAGAAGGTGTCGGGGTTAACAAGGTTCTTATTGATTGTGCAGCCTGCATCAATGTCATGCCACATTCCCTACTCAAGAGGATTGGCAAATATGACATTGATCTAAAGTATAATAACATGGTCTTATCCAAAGGAAAGACTAGTCGACCCTTAGGCATGATTCAAGTGGATGTGGTTGTAGAAACCACAACTCGACCTACTCAGTTTATTGTAATTCTAACTAAAGCGAATTAAAATTTATTGTTGGTTCGAGAATAGATTCATGGAGTTGGGTGTGTCCCATCCTCCATGCACCAAAGAGTTATGATATCAAATCTAGACAGGATCGTAGAGCACATTGAGGCTGATCAAAGCTTTTTTTGTGCAGAAGTGAACCATGTCGACAAGAGGAATTTTGATCGACAATTTGCGAACATTTTACCATGTGCATCGCCAGGAACTGGATTCGGCTTTAAGGGAGTTGATAAATACTACTTTGTAAAGTTACACCTTTTACGTGGCTTTACTTGGGAGTATGAGAACATTAGTGGATATAACAAATGGTATGGATCAGATGATGAAGATGTCTGAGTCGAGCGTCTTGGCTTGGATTTCGGCCTACGTGGCTAAAAAAATTAATAACAACCTTAGAGGCCGAATCTCAATAAATGATCGTTGTCAAAACCACTAAGTTTCAAGTTAATAGTGAAATTGGCCAGAATGGCCAAGAAAAAGCTTCAAAGACCTCTAAAAAGACAACTTTCCCATCGTCGAGAGTAAGCTCGATAAGCCTATTACCTCCTACTTCTGGGTTAGGAGGAACTCTGGTCTTGAGGGAGGGTTTGAAGGTGGAATTAAGCCACAGTTGTAAAAACCAGATATGACCACCTATTTGAAGACTGTCGGGATTTGACATTTCCTTTAAGTCTTCGCAGGCCAACTATTTACCGTGAAAATTGGTAAACAACCGCTGGTCTTCCAAAACACTAATCGATATATTTGGTTCACTTTTAGGATCAACCAGTGAATCCTAAGGACATAGCTATGGTATTTAATGTTATTCTGGAAAATTTGTAGAACACTTCGACAGTATTCATTGGTTGTAAAAAGATTGTTTGATTGTTTTGTTGAAAAAGACTAAACTTTGGTAGAAATTTGGTAAAATAAAGCAATGAAGAAAAATGACTTCAAAGTAAATGGAATGCAGTAAAGAGCAATTGATAAAAGAAAGTAAACTTCTTATTGAATAAAATGTATGGTGTTTCAAACGTACATTTCTCAACAATGACTCTTTTCTCATGTTAACTTAGGAACTTTGAGTAAATTTGAGTACAGTATAATAATTGAACACCTTAATCCTAATACTAAGATCCCTATTTATAATGCGTCGAAATAACTGCCTCTAACGAACATTTCTTCAAAAAGTTGACACGTTTCGCCCTTGCATGCCTTTGTTTCACCATGGTTCGCGACGCGTCTTCTCCTAAGAAACAGATAAGGACAAAAGACAGTTATCCACCGGTATTTGAAAATTCAAATGTATGTCGAAGGAAGGCCTCATAGTATCCCTTCGTCGAAGTAACTTCCCATACTTAGAAAATATTTCTAAGCATTTGCTCAAGCATGTCTCCTCGTGAAGACCATTTCGACAGAACTTTACACCAAACCCTATCGAAATCAACCAAACTTAAGAAACTTTCATTTTTACTTAGTTTCTCAAATGGGAACATGGCGTCGAAATTCCCAGCCAACAAATTGCCCCCCAAAAATGTTATTTTCAACTAAAATGAAGAAAAAGGCCTTTTTTGAAGCTTTCTTATTCGGTGCCAGAAAATCCCTTGGACTGATATGACGTCATTGTCATCCTGACAACTTTCCCAAAACGTCTCCTCAAACCCATGCGTGAATCTTTTTAATCATCACACGTCTAGTCCCTAGGAGATCATGGGTCATACCTTTAACTACTACCGTCTCATCACACCACCCTCACATAACACGCGTCCCATATTTTTATCACCATAAATGATATACAATGATCGTGCACAGTAACTGTTCCACTTTAGTCTGTCTATAAAAGAGTGAACGTTACCATTTTTACTCTTTTCACTTTCTGAATTTTCTGAAGCGCATCTTCCTCAAAACTTCATCTTTCTTCAAATCATTTTCTTTGCACACTCACTACAACAATGGCCACCACTTTAAAAATCTCTAAGGAAACCAGCAAGAACGCAAAAGACTCTAAGAAATCCAAATAACTCCCTCCAGTTCATAGGATGTTGGGCCCAAAGGTGGTTGGAAATCAACAATATATCCTAGAACCTCTAAATGAAGAGGAAAATCACAGAATATATCAATCACATGTACTTATCCATCTTCTTGTTTCTTGAAAAACCCATGCCATGCTAGGCCCTTTACCTTATCTCTCTACCGACCCCACTAAAGTTAGGGAGTTTTTTCTAGCTTATCACCATTACAAACCCATAGCAAATGGTTTGAAACCTAGGACAGATAAGGAAATTAAAATTGATGAACAAGCGAAGGTAGGCGGTCAAGGTTCACCTTTGACCATCACTTCTAGGGACCCCATAAACTTAGAGTTCATGAACACTAGCGTTAGGGTTTTTAGATCATGCCCTCTGTCGAAAGACTCTTCTGACTACTTGGCTTGGTTAGAAAAGATAGAAAAAGCCAAGTCCTAAGTTTGGAAGAAGATAGACATCTATGAACTAATCCAGCTATCGATGGTAGGACCAGGATGTTATCCTTATATGCTCATTGTTTCCCTTTACTTCTGGGGCAGCACCCACAACAACTTCCATCTCCCTTGTGGAATGGTTACCCCAATTCTTTTCGACGTCGCTGCCATTACTAGCTTAAAACCCATTGGAGTGGACTATGACCCCAATCTCTTAGTTGATGACTCGATAGGTTTCGATCACTGCATCCTGATCCACGTTTACCAGTGGTATAGCCTCAATCCATTTAGTGAAAAAATCTATTCCCACTAAAATGTATTTTTGACTCAAGGATGATGTTGGTCGAATTTCACCAATTAAATCCAAAGCCCAACATCTGAAGAGCCAAGGCTTCACTATGGAATGCAATTCACCTGCAGGAACATGTTGAATGCCTGCATGTACTTGGCATTCTTGATATCCTTGGGCGAATTCAATACAATCCTTAAGCATTGTAGGCCATTACATTCCTTGTCGAAATAATAATCATTTCATCTTATGGTCTACTTGATGTGCTCCACATGCCCCACCATAGAAATTAGAAAGAGCCAAATATGCCTCAGATTCGCTAAGGCATTTAAGTAAGACACCTTCAGGCATCTTTTTGAACAATTCATTCCCCATTAAAACATAACTTAAGGCCCGATATTTGAACTTTCGTTCGACAGAAGCTGTTGGATTTTGCAAGTAATCTACTATTGGCTTTCTCCAATCTTCGTCTGTCAAACCATCTATAGTAAATCCTAGTTTCATTGTCTCCAAGTCTGTTGGGGATAGTTTATGATGAATCCAAGCCTTAGAGGTTGGCATCAACTTTGGTAAAAATAACTTGACAACAAGATGTCCTAACATGAAGAACTAACTAAAGATCAAGATATTGGACAAGATGTCCTATCTTGATGATTCGACATCTTTGTCTGTTACTTTTTAGTTTTAATTATGTTATTCTTAATTTCAGATTATTTTGGGATTATTTGTTTTTCCTAGGTGGCATCTGTTGCTACACGAAAAATGGCACAGAGTCACCACCGAATTTTATTTATCCCAAAGAGGGAAAAGGAAATATCGATAAAACCTTTAGGGAAAGAACATGGTCATCACGACCAAGTTTTGGGTTCGAAAGTCGGTTGTGTGAGGGGAAGGTATTAGCACCAATCACATCCATCGTACTTGATGGGAACCATCTAAGTTTTCTAGATCGAATGGGTGTTCTATTCTAAAAGTTTACTTGCTAAGGCAAAAGAGGGTTGGTTTTTTATTAGAGTGCTTGCCAAGAATTGTGGCCCTTGTGCCAAGGAATCATAGCTCTGTAGTTCGGAGGACTACGGTGAAAAAATGGGAAGTTTGCTCGCTAGGATCATCGCAATCCTATGCCTACGTATTCTCACTGGGATGAGAAATTAGATCAGTCGTAGTTCGGCCTACGGTTGGTTGGTGTTTTTTATGGACGATGTTGACGTGCGGGTTCTTGCAGTTAGGTGTTTTGCAGCTCGCTCGTGGAGTCTTATGCGTTACCTATTTGCGGTAGAACGGGCGTAACATGTCCTTTTTGAAAAGTTTTTTTAGGGAATCCCGAAGGAGAAAAAGATTTGGATTTGTGGGAGTGTTTTAGGTTTTGAAAATGGTTTGAGATGCATGTTGCACTAAAGACTATGGATGGAGGTGATCATTTTGAACGGTCATGTCGAGCGCCTTGTGCTCAAAATACTCGGAATGAGTGTAGGAGGAGCTCCATTCTCATCCCTTCCCCACCACTTGAGTTTATTGAGAAAATTTCCACTTGACGTTGGATCAAGGGTTTATTGCTTGTTGAGAAAAAAAGGTTTGAAGTGTAACGAAGAAGGTTGATGGCGATGCACGAGGCAATCGACTTACAAGTTGGGCTGTGACTTGATATGTGGATCAATAATGCTTTTGGGTTCGATCCTAAGTCCTAAGACATCTAAGTAGCGACACAACGGAAAATAAAATACAAAATACATCAAACAGGGGAGGGATACATAAGAAATACAAGGGAATACGAGAAATAAAAAGGAAATTACAAAACAAGTGAAAAGATCACAAATGGTGCAACGGTAACCATTTTGCGATGTGAAATCGCAAATGACGCTAAGTCACACACGGAGTCTAGTTAACTCTTAAAAATCCGTTATGTTAAAGATAGATTAAATATTTTTGGTGTTTTTTATTTTATCATTTTTTGGTCATTTTTATTATAAATGATTAAAACTACTAAAACTAAATCTAAAATTTAAAATACTAATCCTAAAAATTAAAACACTAAGTCTCAAGTTTAAGATACTAACTAAAATTTCAAATATTAAATCTAAAATTAAAGTTATTAAACTTAAAAATCTAATTACTAAACCTAAGATAAAAAAACTAAAACAAATTTTATAATAACTAAATACCTAAAATTAGAAAACTGCAGTAAAGAAAGCAAATGGGTTTGAAGCCCGTGTCTCCAACTCACAGCCCCATGGGGAGCCTTATGATGGTGAAAACAGGTCAGAAGACCCGGAACCCGGCCCGGCTAAAAGAGGGTTATATGGAAACCCTACCACTTTCACCAGTCGTTGCATACACTAAAAAAAACCAGAATCAGAAAACAAAATGGCAAAGACAAACACGATTCAAAACTTGCCTTCACGCAAAAATTGCTTCAAACCGTGAAAACATGGCCGCAGTCATTCACCCTCTAACCTCTCGTCTCGATCTCTCTCTTACGGCCGAACCTCACTCTCTGAGATTCTCATTCGCTTTGATTCACTCAACCAATATCTCTATGTTCTTAACCGTATTCGCGTTTTCTACAGGATTCTCTCTTCTCTCGAAATCACGCCTCTCGTTCAACTTGAGAGAAAAAAATCTGGTTCGACATCTTCCTCTTCAGCTCTAATCTCTATCAATCTCACTCGCTCTGTTTCGCAGTTCTCATGATCCACTCTCTCTCGACATGGTCTCTCTATTCACGGCCAAAACTGGTTCAGCAAGGAGACGAGACGACTCACACTCATGTGTTTCTCTCTCATGAAAATCTCAAGGAAAGGCCATGATTTTTAGGTGTGCTAATTTATTCATAGGACAAGCATATAACTATTTAATGAATAAGAAGAAGAAAAATATACCTGTGAAGGGAGGACGGCCGAATCTGTCGTGTTTCCTGGTACGTGGTTTCGTTGTTGTTTGAAATTCTGGTATCAGACGTGTGATGTTAAAGTGCGATGTCACAACAACACACTCTGCACAATGGAAAGGAAAAACAGCAAAATAACAACACCAAGAATTATTGACCCAGTTCGGTTACAACCAACCTACTCTGGGGGCTACCAAGCCAGGGATGGAATTCACTACTTGTAGATATAATTTACAGACTCAACGACCCGTTGACAATCTCCTAAACTTATACTCTACTAATGACTTCCTACCTAAGAAACCACTTAGGTATGAGAACACCACTCAATCCCTTACAAACACTCAAAGAAACCACTTTGAGTACCCTTGATCTTGCTTCACAGCTTCGATCAAGCAACCACTCTCTATTGCTTCACAGCTTCTAGAGAGGACAGAATACGACACAACAATTCACCCTAGAATTCTGGTTATACAACTCGTACAAAATACTCAAGACACTCAGCCTATGCTCTTGATCTTCTCTCTGTATTTCTGTGCCTTTTCCTTTGGTCTTGTGCGCTTTATATAGCTCCTTGAATTGGTCTTGGACTTGCTACAATATCTCCCCGATTTGTTATTTAAAACTGAATATTTAAAATAGATTTTCTCCTAAAATCTTTTTAAATCTTCAACCTTTTAAATCTCCTACAAATCTGCACCAGATCTCCTATGCAGCAGCAAATATCTATCTCAAGATATTCGCATCCAATGAGACAGCTCGCTCTCCACAATTCCAGCTAATACGCAACCCTAACAACATCACAGCCTGCTGTTGTTAATTCTGCAGATCTGATGTTACAACATCGCCATGTGACATCAGACATCCAATTTCAATAATTAATTACTTAACACAGCCCAGTGTTAAGACTTCAATGTTGCAACATCAACACCTTGACATCAACATTGAACATACCTTGTTTTACCAAAATTACAGCCAATCCAGGAACTAACAATCTCCCCCTTTGGCTAATTTTGGCTAAAACAATCTCTGCACTCTGCAAACAAACTCTGCACTCTGCACCTTCAGAGACTTTAGCAGCGGAAAAACTTCAATCAATAAATCATTTTAAAACTCTCATCAGCAGCAGTTTGACAATTTTCATAGTCTTCATCACTTGATCTGCTGCAGCACCATCTTCATTATTGACAACAGCCAATTGGTGCTCCCCCTCAAAAATATGAACCAGCATCACAGCTGTTCAGTAGCTCACAATGTGCAGCACTTCTCCTCCTTGATGTCTGCTTGGCTGCACTCTTCAAATGCTATGATATCTTCACTAGCTCAGTCAAAACTCCCCCTTAAAATCTGCATCAGCACTTTTCAACTAAACACCTTTTACTTTTAGCAGCATCAATTTATCTCCCCCTTAATATCACATTAGCAGCATTTGGCAGTAACCTTCTTTGATACTCTTGACTCTCTTGGCTATAAACCAATCTCCCCTTTTTTAGCCATAATTAGGCAAGCTTCAATTAGAAGCCCTATTAACTATAGTCAGTACACCCTAGCTCTCATTGTTAGCCTCACAGTTAGCAACCAGGCAAAACAAATCATAGAAAACAAAACTAGTGCATATAACAGCACAATATTCAAATTACATAACCAAGCACATTAAGTGCTGAAACAAAGACATAAAATAAAGCTAACACTACTAAATAAGAAGGCAAACATTAAAAGCTTGAATTATCTGAGCTGAGATCATCATTATCTTCTTCATCACCAGGTCCATCATCAACATCCTTTCTTGTGTTGGCTGCTTCACCTTCCTTTGCTGCAAATCTCAGTGTCATGACAAGTCTTTCAAATTTTAGTTTCCTTTCAATACTAACTCTTATGACTTCATCTAACTCCTTGCAAGCCTCCTCTAGTTCTGTAATCAACCCAGTCTTGGCTGGTGACTGTTGTGATGTTGAAGCAGATGTCTTGACACTGTCAGGAACATGTTTTACGTCAAACAACTTGGAATGGATTGACAAGACAGGCTTCCTTTTGCAAGCAACATCTGAATGCTGTAGAATTCCAGGATGTTGAGACAAGATAATCCCACAAATGAGAGAGGGAAAAGCAATGGGCATCTTCACAGCATTTGTAGCAGCATGCTTAATAGTATGATCATAGATGTAGGAGCCATAGTCAATTCTTTGCTTTGTCCCAACTGCATAAATTATCTTCCCCAATCCAACAGAAATTGTGGTCTTGTGACTAGTAGGAACCCAGTTGACAACACCTATTCTGTGCAGAATGGCATATTTGACACTCAACCAACTGGCTAACAGCTTTCCTTTTTCGGGCCAAACATCTACCTGACCACTAGTGATTTCTTTGCATATAACATTATTGGAGACTTCTAATTCATAATCTTTCTCACTTCTTCTCAAGTAGGCATTGATCACTTTAGGAGAGAACCAGACACACTTACCCCTGATGGTAACTCTTTTGAAGGTTAGGCTCTTGCTGTCATTTATAGATTCAGGGATATTAACTATGAATTCTCTGACCAGTCTATCATAGCAGTTAGTCAACCCTGACATAGTCCTTATGAGACCAGCACACTTAATTAGGTCTACAATTTCAGTAGACTCTAAGTCTTCTGCTACTACCTCTCTTTCCAGTGCTATCCTTCTTTGGCTCACACAATTCCACATGGATGCACAGTGAGGTGAGATGTGACCAGGTACTTGATTAGTAGCTGGGTTGATGTCTTGAGCATCACTCTCAGAATCTGACTCTTCCCTGATTCTCCTCTTCTTGCCAGACCTGGCAACTTCAGTCCACGATTTTGGAGAGTCTGTAACTGAAGTCCTTTTCTTATCCTTCCTTCTTCTAATTCTATCATCATCAGATGAGTCCTCAATCTCTATAACCTCAACCTGTTCCTTCCCTTTACCCCTGTGACTTTCATTCCTAGGGGACGATGTTCTGACATCAAGGCTGACATCAGTGTCATCAGGATCTTCACCTTCAGCTTCTTGACTCAGGGCCTGTCTTTGAAGATTTTTGTCCTCACCTTGAGAGTTGACTTGTTCAGCAGGCATTTTCCTTAAAGGGACAGAAATCCCTTTCACCCGTATCCCCTTCTCAAGGATTTTGGTGGCAAGCTGTTCCAAATGCATGTCTACATCAAACTTCTCCTCAACAGCTTGAGAGGATGATGACCTAGTTTCAGTTTTATTCACCGTGGTTGAGGATTTAGGGTTACCTGACTCGGGAAGAGCAATTGAAATGTGTTCTTCGGAAGAAACCCTAGTTCGTACCTGCTCAGAGTTCTTGGAAGGGAAAGACATCGTTCCTTTGTAACATACTAGGTTTGGAGAAGAACTTTCTATTTTGTTGAGATTTAGGGAGATGAAACGTTGCGATGAGAATGCTTTGGTAAGTCTTGATGTAGTATCAATATGGTAAGGCGCCTGATTTTGAATACTCTTTAAAGACCAATTACTAGTTTTCTCCCTCCATAAAAACTTTCCTTTTAAACAATTCACATCAGGACTCATTAACTCTGAGTGACCTTTCAGCATCCTGATGTCATAGTCTGATGTTATAACATCAACTTGAGCATTATTAGTTGAACTACTTTCAAGAGAAATCCACTGATAGCAGTTGTCCTTGGTTCTGGCACCCTTCATAACAACCTGATTATGCTCATCAGAAACCACACACTCATCCTTAGTGTAGTTTACCTTGTAACCTTCATCACATAATTGGCTTATGCTGATCAAATTAGCATTTAACCCACTGACAAATAGAACATTGTCAAGTTCAGGTCTACCATCACCTTTCACTTTCCCAACTCCTGTAACAACACCTTTATCTCCATTGCCAAACATGACCTCATGAGAGGAACAATGACTAACTTCAGCAAACATGGATCTACATCCAGACATGTGTTTGGAACACCCACTGTCAAAATACCATGCTCCTTCTTCAACCTCCTTGTCAGCCATGTGAGCCAATAAGCACTTCACCTTCTCCTTAGTTACCCATTGTTTAACAACTTTGGGCCTGTATTCTTTCCATCTATTTTGGGGCTGAGGGTATCCATGCGGCTTGTAGCAAGAGTACTACATATGTCCAAACCTTCCACAATAATAGCATCTCACCCTTTCATCTCTGAATCTTTTGCCATGATGAGATTGCTTAGGCTTTCATCCATAATGTGTTCTCCTCCTACCATAACTGGTCTGCCTTCTATTATGTTGATATCTTCTCCCATAAGAAGGCTGAGAATGCTGTTTCCTGGATTGTCTCCCATGATGGTGTGGCTTTCTTCTTCCATAGTGATGAGGCACAACATTGTTATATCCATATCCATAACCATACCAGTTGTCCTGATGTTGAGACACCTGATGAGACATGTGTTGTTTAAACTGAGCAGCTTGCATGCTCTTGTGGTATTGTGGGGGCATATACTGACTAGCTCCTTGAGGCTGCATCTTCCTCTGTTGGGGACCATCCTTTTTCTCAACATTCTGAGGTTGAACAACCTTCTTAGGGGTAGTATCGTGTCTCTTTGTTTGAGATACAGGTTGGGACACCTCCTCCTTTGCTCCTGAGGTGCTTGCCACATATCCTATACCAGACTTATAACCTGCAACCTTTTCTGTCTGAAGGATCTTGTCAAGTGTGTTTGTACCACAGCTCAGCATCCTAACAGACTTGGTCATTTGATCAAGGTGAGCTCTAACTAGCACCACTTCATTTTCCAGATCAGTCTTTTCATTCTCTAGCTGAGCAATCTGTTGCTTGTGGCACTTGTTTTTTTGACAAATCTCAGCACTTTTTAAACACAACTCTTGATAAGTAGATGCTAACTCCTCATAAGTTACTTCTCCATCACTAGAATCATCATCAGAAATAACAGCTCTTGTTAGAGCTCTAACATGCTTTGCTGACTCACCTTCACTTTCACTGTCTGAGTCAGACCAGGAAACCGTCATGCCCTTCTTCTGCTTTTTCAAGAAGGTGGGACATTCTTTCTTGACATGTCCATACCCTTCACACTCAAAGCACTGAACACCTTTATCTTGGACAGTTTTCTCTTCATCCTTCTTGCTGGTGTCAGAAGTCATGTTCTTGACATTAGGCCTGGAGTTATTATTCATTCTCTTGAATACTTTGGTGAACTGTCTTCCCAACATCACTATGGCCTGAGATAGATCCTCCTGGGATTCAGAACTCTTCCCTTTTTCCTCTTGATCATTTGACACCAGGGCTATATTTTTTGGCTTCTTTTACGGTTCTTCCTCATTTAACCCAAGCTCAAAGGTTTGAAGAGATCCAATGAGCTCATCTACTCTCATCTTACTGATGTCTTGTGATTCTTCAATGGCAGTAACCTTCATCTTATACTTCTTAGGAAGGGATCTAAGGATCTTCCTTACAAGCTTTTCATCTGACATTTTCTCACCAAGAGCACTGGATGCATTAGCCAGCTCCAGAACATTCATGTGGAAGTCATGAATAGTCTCATCATCCTTCATCTTCAGGCTTTCAAATTTTGATGTTAAAATCTGAAGTCTCGACATCTTAACTCTAGATGTTCCTTCATGTGTAGCCTGCAAGATATCCCACGCTTCCTTAGCAACTTCACATGTATTGATTAACCTGAAGATATTCTTATCCACTCCATTGAAGATTGCATTCAGAGCTTTGGAATTTCCAAGGGCAAGCTCATCTTCCTCCTTGGTCCTCTCTTCTTCAGGCTTTGGCTTAGAGGCGCCTTCTTTATCTTTGCCAGCATCATCTTTCTCACACATAACAGGTGCTTTCCATTCTTTAATAACAGCCTTCCAAGCCCTGCTATCCAAGGATTTTAAGAAGGTGGTCATCCTTGGCTTCCAATAATCATAATTGGATCCATCCAAAATAGGGGGTCTGTTGACGAATCCTCCAACTTCTTTGTCCATCTTTACACCAGAAATTAACTTCCCTAGATCTCACCCAGAGACAGACAGGATGCCTGCTCTGATTCCAATTGAAATTCGGGTATCTGACGTGTGATGTTAAGGTGCGATGTCACAACAACACACTCTGCATAATGGACAGGAAAAACAACAAAATAACACCAAGAATTGTTGACCCAGTTCGGTTACAACCAACCTACTCTGGGGGATACCAAGCCAGGGATGGAATTCACTACTTGTAGATATAATTTACAGACTCAACAACCCGTTGACAATCTCCTAAACTTATACTCTACTAATGACTTCCTACCTAAGAAACCACTTAGGTATGAGAACACCACTCAATCCCTTACAAACACTCAAAGAAACCACTTTGAGTACCCTTGATCTTGCTTCACAGCTTCGATCAAGCAACCACTCTCTATTGCTTCACAGCTTCTAGAGAGGACAGAATACGACACAGCAATTCACCCTAGAATTCTGGTTATACAACTCGTACAAAATACTCAAGACACTCAGCCTATGCTCTTGATCTTCTCTCTGTATTTCTGTGCCTTTTCCTTTGGTCTTGTGCGCTTTATATAGCTCCTTGAATTGGTCTTGGACTTGCTACAATATCTCCCCGATTTGTTATTTAAAACTGAATATTTAAAATAGATTTTCTCCTAAAATCTTTTTAAATCTTCAACCTTTTAAATCTCCTACAAATCTGCACCAGATCTCCTATGCAGTAGAAAATATCTATCCCAAGATATTCGCATCCAATGAGACAACTCGCTCTCCACAATTCCAGCTAATACGCAACCCTAACAACATCACAGCCTGCTGTTGTTAATTCTGCAGATCTGATGTTACAACATCGCCATGTGACATCAGACATCTAACTTCAGCAATTAATTACTTAACACAGCCCAGTGTTAAGACTTCAATGTTGCAACATCAGCACCTTGACATCAACATTGAACATACCTTGTTTTACCAAAATTCCAGCCAATCCAGGAACTAACATTGTTGTTTCTCTGTGTACGCAGTGGCCAAGCTTTTTATTGTTCTTACTGATGAAGGTGTGAACTGGTGTGAATTTGAGACTGCTAGGGATTCTTAATTTTTTTATGAAAACTCAACTGCTTTGGTTTTTTCTCTCTTTTAAAAATTTCTCTCGATTATTACCGTTAAACTGAGGCTGGCAAGGAAGGAACTGTGTTTGACAGTTCTTGAGTTGATGGAAGAGTGTAAGCTAAAAAATCAGAGTTGAAGAGAGTCAGGTTATTAGATATAGGTGTGTGAATAATGGTTTGAAGTTGAGCAGTAGTTTGGAAAAGTTGGAGGAGTTTCACAAATTGCACGGTTTGTAATCGTTTTGAAGGAAGCACTCTGAGCCAAATTCCCAAGTATCAAGGTCACAGATGGAGGATAAAGGTCGATTGCTCGTAACACATGGTTCTCACCAGGTGTGGTCTAAGGTTTAATAGGGATCCCAAAGTCACAGGTTCATACGAATGTTTATCACATACTACATGAGTATGTCGGTCAATAACTCCATCATATAAACTTTTTTTTGGGTGAGGTCCTCGTATCGAACCTCGCGAGAAGAGCTTCTCGGGGACCCATACTACGAGAACATCGACACTAGGTTCTAGACAAGGGTTTTAGAGTCATGGACTGTCTCAACTGTTTGTTACGTATGTCAGTCATTGCCAAGAAACAACTCCATCAAGAAAGTCTATTATGAATGAGATCTTCATATCGACCCTCACGAGAAGAGCTTCTCGGGGACCCATACTACGCGACCATCAATCTTAGTTGGCCAATGGTTTAGGGTTCTAAAAGGTCCTTAGAGTCAAGGATTCCCAAGAAAACATTGATCAAACACGCCAAGAGCTTGACGGTCGACAACATCCTCAACGGAATCTACTCTAAGCGAGGTTCTCGTATCAACTTTCACGAGATGAGCATCTCGGAAGCCCATACTACTCAACCTCTCCTATCTCAATTTTACACTCTAGACTCGGGTGTAGAGTCTTTCCCTCATGGTTTTCCACTAAGGTACCCAATCCATACCACAGAATTTAAGATAAGATAAAAGTAAATAACCAAAGAGGAAAAGTAAGTGAAGCAAGCAAAGAAATAAAGAGAAAACACCCAAACATGCGAAAAACAACCTAGACTAGGCCCGACTTGCTTAGGACTCCCCAGCAGAGTCGCCAGCTATCGCTACGCGAAAAATGACACAGAGTCGCCACCGAATTTTATTCATCCCAAAGAGGGAAAGGGAAATATCGATAAAACCTTTAGGGAAAGAACATGGTCATCGCAACTAAGTTTTGGGTTCGGAAGTCGGTTATGTGAGGGGAAGGTATTAGCACTCCTCACATCCATCGTACTCGATGGGAACCATCTAATTTGTCTAGCTCAAATGGGTGTTCTATTCTAAAAGTTTACTTGCTAAAGGAAAAGAGGGTTGGTTTTTTATTAGAGTGCTCTCCAAGGATTGTGGCCCTTGTGCCTACGTATCCTCGCTTAAAAGAATGAGGAATCAGAGCTCCATGGTTCGGAGGACTACGGTGAAAAAATGGGAAGTTTGCTCGCTAGGATCATCGCAATCCTATGCCTACGTATTCTCACTGTGATGAGAAATCAGAGCAGCCGTAGTTCGGCCTACGGTTGGTTGGTGTTTTTTATGGACGATGTTGACGTGCGGGTTCTTACAGTTAGGTGTTTTGCAGATCACTCGTGGAGCCTTATGCGTTACCTATTTGCGGTAGAACGGACGTAACATGTCCTTTTTGAAAAGTTTTTTTAGTGAATCCCGAAAGAGAAAAAGATTTGGATTTGTGGGAGTGGTTTAGGTTTTGAATATGGTTTGAGATGCATGTTGCACTAAAGACTATGGACGAAGGTGATTATTTTGAACGGTCATGTCGAGCGCCTTGTCCTCAAAATACTCAGAATGAGTGTAGGAGGAGTTCCATTCTCATCCCTTCCCCACCACTTGAGTTTCTTGAGAAAAAGGCCACTTGACGTTGGATCAAGGGTTTATTGCTTGTTGAGAAAAAAAGGCTTGAAGTGTAACGAACAAGGTTGATGGCGATGCACGTGTAATACCCCAAATTTTGACCACTTAGTTTTCCCATCATTGTAAAAATCATCATCACAATATGGATGAACCATCATGCTTCATCAGTTTCCCCAAAGATGGGTGAGCATCCAATACAATTAAAATTAGGGTTTCAAGCCCTCTCTGAGTGCTTAGACAAAGGATCAATCAAGAAATGACATGATCTTCAACTTGTCTAATCTCTCAAACATCCACAATGGATCAAAAAGGACTCCCACTTCAAGGATTAAGCACAAGGCTGCTCCCTTCTAGGTGGATCATGTCTCAAGATCGACAGTATCACCAAATTAGGGTTTTGGTCGACCAGGGCCTCCAGATGGAAATTTTCATCTGGGCACAAGGCAATGATCCAAAACATAACCTAATATGCTTCATGGAACCTCATGAACCCATGCATCAAGTCAATTTTGCCTCAGGGGATGCATTCATCAAAAATCAGGAATTAGGGTTTCTTGACCTAATTCACCCCTAAGTTGACTTTTGGGACAAACCATGAGCCAAGACCTCAAGAGATGATTTGAGGGTCTCTAATATACCATATTGATCCATTTGGAACAATGGATTGATCCAATAAGCTTGAGCAACAAGTCTCATTTTCATCTGCACCACAATTAGGGTTTTAAGGGAAAAGTCAACTGTAACTTTGACTTTTGACCAGGACATGCTCCCAAACCCTAATACATGATTGAATATACCCTATGACACCCATGGAACATGTCCATCAAGTTTGATTTAGGTCAAGGACATGATTTCCTGAAGAATTGCACAGTTTGGAATTCATCTGATAAAAAGTCAACTGTGCACAAAAGTCAACTTTGACTTTTTGGGATTTTTCACCAAAATGGATTTTTAACCCTAAAATGATGTTAATGTATGATTTGAATCATCATTCATCAAGAAAAATCAAGAAAAGTGAGATAACTTGTAAAAGGGGTAACCATAAAACTTAGAAATTTTTCTAAGTTAAAAATAAAGTGGCAAAGGTACCAACTTTGGAGGACCATAACTCCTAAACCACAAGGCCATTTTTTCTCATCCAAAGATGGATTTGTAGCCCTCATTATCACCTACAAAAACTTCAACTACAAGTCATTCCAATTCATTAAGGATTTTGAGTTATGGAGTGATCAAAGTGGCTGAAAAGTGAAAATGTCACTTTTTCCAACACTTAGTGAAATTTTCACTAAGTCAGATTCTGCCTCACTTTTTGCCAAATGTAGGGGGATTTTTCACTTGGAATCAAAAGAGATCAAAACCAAACTTGTTCAAACAGTTGTTGTATCATGTAAGAGCTTTCCAAAATGGCCAAGAACATTGCCAAATTCAACCTACACCATGAGATACAACATTGACAAGTTGCCTTGCTGAAATCTGTCAAAGCAAGGCAGAATTTGCATTTTGGCTCGATTTTCCAAAATCAGCCAAATTCAATTGCTCCAATCCACTTGGACACCTCAGAGGATTGAATCCAAAGGGGACAATCACTGAGCCAAGCCTCCAAAGTCCATGGAACAAGAAATAGCATGTTGAACCTAGAATGGCCAAAATAGGGACAAGACTTCAAATTTGGAATGAGGCATTCAATGGAACCATCAAGGTGGCATGGACTGAGCCATTCTCATCTGAAATCAGTCAAGACTTATCCAAGACCAAGGGGACCAAAGCTCTGTGCCCTAACCTCTAGTCAATGGCTAGAGGAGACTTGGATTTTCATTTGCCAACATTGGCCAAACCTACTTACCAGCTGCCATGCACTATTCCTTGCAAAACAAACTTGCTCTACTATAAATAGAGCTCAATTGTGGTCAGTTTAAGTACACCAAAGCCATCTAATAGATGCTTTCCTCAAAATCTCTTTCTCTTGGCAAAAATACCTTTCTTAGCAAGGTAGCTATCGGGTTTTGAGTTTGAGAGCAATTCTGCACAAACCAATCACTCACACACCTCACATACATCATATATGAGCTGATCAAACACTCACATAACATCTGGAGCATCAAAATCTCAAAATCACTTGCCATCCACACAAGTTTGAAGTGAAGTTGCAGCTGAGATGCCATAAACTGATCCAGTCCATTTCAATTCAATCCAAGTGTTCAAACACAATCCATATGGTGTAGGGAAGCTGTCCAGATCATCACAACTTGTCTGTAACACCTCCAACCCAAAATCACATCTGCTCTTGCTGTCACGACTTGGAGGTAAGCCTAAACTTGGGCATCTCTCAATCTATGCATATTTCCTCGCACAATAATTTGGCCATATGTTCATAATCATGCATGGAATGTTTTCCCTCAATTAATTGCATTGTTTGAATCGTGTATCAAAAATCCTAGCCTTCATGCAAAAATTAGGGTTCTTGAGGTCTCTTCGTGATTTCTTGTTGTATGTTTAATTTAAATGAAATTAAAGTACATAGACATGATCGTGAGGTTGAGACGAGCATAATGATATGTGGATTGTATGATATGATTACGTATTCATGGAGATTGGATAGAAAATGTAAATCTGGGCAAACTGAAAAACGCGCGTGTTCATGGTGTTGTTCTTGGTGCCATTTTCATAAATTCAAATATTTGAATTTTGTGATTTTGTTTAATTGATTCAAAAATTAATTTCTCTCTGAGTTTTAATGATTTTGGGTTGATTCTTTTTTTAATAATTCACAAAAATGTTAAAATATTTTATTTTCCCGAAAAATCCCAAAAATATTATTTATTTCATATAATTGATATTTTTTCAAAGAATTAATATTTTCATTGTTTTTGGCATTTTAAATATTTTTTCTACATTGATTTTGCAACTTTTAATGCTTTCTAATTATTTTGTAGGTCAATACTTAATTTTTGAAGCATTAATCCAAGATCACAATTTGTTTTCCATGTGTTAAACAATTTTTGATCATTTTAATTGAATTTTTATTCAATTAAATACATTTTGAAAACAAATTAGGGTTTTGGATTAATTCAACCCTCATAAATCATTTTCAAAACTTTGGGCCTCTTGAGAGAGTGTAAGACCCATCCCCCCTTGTACAAAAACTTCTTGGGCCTCATCCATTGTATAAGTCCCTCTGTACAAGTAAATGGCGCGATCGTCGCCCGTTTAAAAATAAAAATCATCTGGGCCTCTCCTTGAGCTATAAGACCCATTCAAAACACTTTGGGCCCCTATTAGAGTGTAAGACCCAATCCCCCTTTTAACCAAAACATTTTGGGCCTCACTTATTGTATAAGTCCCTCTGCGTTAAAAGAAAACCTCGACACGATCGCCATTTTTTAAACGAAAAATCATTTGGGCCTACCTTCGTGTTATAAGCCCACTCTTTTCTTTAAACCTTTTTGGGCCTCTTGAGAGAGTGTAAGACCCATCCCTTTGTACAGAAAACCTTTTTGGGCCCCAGTCACTTGTATAAGTCCCGCTGTACACAGTCAAACAGTGCGCTCACTGATAAAACCCTGGGCCTCTCCTTGAGCTGTAAGCCCCAAATCTTTCTTTTTCAAAGCACTTTCTCCTTTGATTTTGAATATACTGTTGTTTTCAATCTTTCTTTGTTGAACAACTAACCAAACAGCATGGAAGCACTCCAACCAAGTAAGTGGTTATCGCTTTCATTTACTGCTTTCATATATATATAAACTGTATTGTGGGGCTACTCACTGTAAGTCTCCTTTCATAAACTCATATCTACTGTGTAATAATAGTATAGATATTTCGAGTTTCCCCGGCTACTACGTCTAGAACTAGGTGACGTCGTTTCGTTTATTCGTAGAAATAGACGCCTAGATCCCCAATAGGAGCACCAGATACAGTCTTCTCTTCGGCTGTCCTCCTTAGGAATCGTCAAGAAGCTCTACTCCCCAAGATGAATGTATTCTCCGTGAATGGCATCTTTGAGTTTCTTCCAAATTCTCGAACTTTCCTGACTTGATCTATTCCTTGTGGATAGCTTGCCTTGAATGTCTCGGGGTTTGGGTACCCACTACGGTCATAATCTTGGACCTTAACTAAGGAACCCTCTTTAAAGGTTAAAAGTTGCTGGATAGTAAACCTCGCACGTTTACCAGTGGTTTTTATCTTTAAAAGAGTTATCTCTCCTAACGGAAAGGAGATGATAAGACCCACGGGCTTCTTAAAAGCATCGGCCTCCTCTTGGGCATTATTCAAGGACACTACGGCTTCTTAGAAGTATTCACAGCCTCCTCTTAGGCTTCGTATAATGATCTCTTCCTCCGGGAATGATAGCCTCCTCTTGGGCTTCGTACAAGGACCCGTCGGCTTCTTAAAAGTTTCCAGCCTCCTCTTGGGCTTCGTACAAATTGTCCCGACGACCTCCTAGAGGTATAGGAACAGAACCTAGTCATCCTCGTAGAACAGTCCTTTCATAGAGTCTACTACTGTTTCTCATAGCGTAGTACAAAAGATAAAACTCTAGACACGGACAGTCTAACTTCCTTGAGTCTCAAAGACATTCTCAAGCACCCTTCGTTAAATAGGAAGGAAACCCGCAGACTCGGACAGTCTCGACACCCTTTGGATTTCCTGTTTCCTCAAAGAGAAGGAAATATCCCTGATCCTCAAATCAAACCCCTGGGTACAGTGTTACTCATATAAGAACTGATTTTCTCTTTTAAAATCAGTATATTGGATCTGTCACTCAACTGAAACAGTTACAATAGCCTCCACCTCGGGCTTCGTACGAGATACCAAAAATTCTCCCCTGTGGAGTCAAAACAACCTTTTCGCCTCTCTCTCGGGTTTTGTACGAGATACAAAAACACTCTCTTACTAAGTATAAAAGATTCTCCAACTGAGTCAACTCTTTGCTAGCCTCCTCTTAGGCTTTGTATAACGATATGCCCCACTGGGTCGAACCCTTTTAGCCTCTTTCTCGGGCTTTGTACAAGACACAAATTAGCCTCCTCTTAGGCTTTGTATAATGATTTTCCTAGCCGAAATTAGCCTCCTCTTAGGCTTTATATAAGAAAACCACTGGTTAATCCAATTAACCTTTTAGCATCAAAGCTGTGCCTCGTTCACAGTACACAAACATCAATAACTCCTTCATCTAATCGCTGTAAGCGGCAAGCCTCTGGATCATCTACATCCATGCCATTGTCCCTCTTTTAGCATGAGAAATTCCTAAGGAAAGATGGCATTGCTCTACACTGAGTTAAAGTCTTCTCCTTCAGGTTAAAACCCTTTCTTCGAAAATTATGGCATTGCCCGGATCCGCGTATCCCAGTTAAAGTAATTCTCCTTCTCCCCTCTTTAGAGATGAAAAATTCTCTCTAAAGTCGAGGTCTTTCAGCTTCACGTCTTGGGCTTTGAACAAGACACAAATAGACCTTTCAGCTTCACATCTTGGGCTTTGAACAAGATACAAACCACCTTTCGCTTCACGTCTTGGGCTTTGAACAAGACACCAAAACACTAATTTCCTCCCATAGAATAGGAGGAACTACGAACGCTCTGATTTCCCTGTTTCGGTAAACGGGAATACGTAGGCATAAGATTGAAAGAAAAGATATTAGCGAGCGCAATCAACAAAAAACCAAATCCCATATCTCAGTCAATCAAAAGCAGTAATTCAAAAGCATCAGTCCTAACATCCTAATCCTTGTTCCCCGTCAGAAACCCTTTGCCTAGATTAAAAGAAAGAAAACCGTATTGGCGAAAATACAAATAACCAGTACAAAGGCCCCCCACATTGATAGCATCCGTAACCTAACAGACCACTATTTAAACTCAGTATGCAAAGCAGGGTTAATTGGAGACATCTATTTCCCTTCCTTATTCAGCTCACAATAGGATAAAAAATGAATCGACCTGTAGTTTTAAGCTCAAACCGCAGAGAGCGACCAGCGCTTAAGAACCGCGTCCAAAATCGCTCGCTACAGAAAAATGGCGCCCACCGTGGGGCCTTTCACTTATGTGAAAACCACAGATTGGGGCTTCCGCCGGGGAACCCATTTCTGTCAGGAACTTAGGATTCATAGCTTTATAAATCTAGGATGATTAGGACAAATATATATACTGCTTTTCCTAATTGCTATACGTGTTTATTTTTCTGCTACTGGGAATGCGTGTGATGCCGCATGTGGTGAGAATGAGTATACACCTAGAAAAACCAAACTCTTTCGTAGTGCGGAAGCTATCAGAAATAGCTGTTACGCGATACTACCCTCATTTGAGGCTGGTGATCTATTCTCAGTGAATAGCACTTACTCTAAGATTGCACACAACTCGCTGGCGATCCGCTTGTTGTCTTGCTTTCCTGGGAGGAGCTGATGATAATGAGTACAGGTACAAAAATCACCCTAGTATAAACCTTTGGGGATGGGTAGAGCCTTGACTTCATGACAACGACCCTTTGACCCCATGTTTTTTCTATGTTTTTGTGTGCTGCATTCATGCATTCATTTAATAAAACATTCAAACATTCAAAAAACTTTCTCTTCTAGTCTCTCTGTTTTTCAAATTAACCTAAGACTGTGATTGCAAATATCAGAGAAAAGGATTACGCTAATGGATTTCGGTAGAAGGAGAACTCACCAGTATACCTTCAAGGTTCCAAAATTAGGGGATTTGAGAAAGTTAGCAAGGATGATCGTTAACCCAGAGGCTTTCAGAGCCAAGCACGGTGGTTTGCTACCACTGTTAAGAGTCCATGTGATTAAGGGGATCATGGACGCGCTCATTCAATTCTACGATCCGGTTTATCACTGTTTCACATTCCCGGATTACCAGCTTGCACCAACGCTGGAGGAGTATTCTCATCTGACTAATTTACCTATCATTGATCGAGCTCCGTTTTCTGGACTGGAAGAAATTCCAAAGAATCAGACTATTGCAATAGCAATTCATTTGGACGAGTCTGAGGTCAGGACTCACGTGACCACTAAGGGTGGCATCCAAGGTTTGCCAGCCCAGTTCCTGACAAAGAAAGCTCTGTACTTCGCTAGTATAGGGAACACGACTGCTTTTGAAAACATCTTTGTCTTGCTCACCTACGGGTTATTTTTGTTTCCCAACATCAATAACTTCGTCGATATCAACGCCATTAAGGTTTTTCTCATTGGAAACCCTGTGCCGACTTTGCTCGCAGATGCGTATCATTCTGTACACTTGGGAAATTTGTACAGCGGAGGGGAGATCACATGTTGTGTACCTTTGCTTTACAAGTGGTTTATCTCACACTTGCCTAAGTCTGCTGCTTTTTGGGATTGCAAGAGTGCCTTACGTTGGTCGCAGAAGATCATGTCTCTCACCAATTCCGATATAGATTGGTGTAATAGGATTTATGAGGGAATCAGAATCATTGACCGTTGTGGAAACTTCCCCAGCGTACCCCTCATAGGAACTAAAGGAGGAATCAACTATCATCCGATATTAGTTCTTCGTCAATTCGGATACCCGATGAGACACATCCCACTGGGTGTTCATCTGGAAGGTCTTTTCTTCAAAGAAGGAGAAAATGACAGAGCACTAAAGATGGAAATAGTGCAAGCTTGGAAACATGTTCATAAGATAGGACGAGAGTCTCTGGGAAAACCGGATTGTGTCTCGGTGGAGCCTTATCTCCATTGGGTACAAACCAGAGCTCTCAAGCTAAGGATGCCTTATCCTCGTTACGGAATTCTTCCACCGAGGGAAATTGTCATGTACTTCATGACGGAAACTGAAAAGCTTCAGGTTACTCTCAACAAAGTTCAAAAGGAAAGAAGGTCTTGGAAGAACAAGTACCGCACCCTCGACGTAGAGTGTATCCAAATACAGCAATTACTAAAAGAGAAAGATGCTCTGATTGAAATTTTGGAGCAGCATGCTGTGGAGAATCAAGATGACCAAAGGAATTTGCTCGCTCCTTTCACTTGGCAAAGGAATGACAACCCGACAACGGCCCAAGCGCCCCGGTCAAAGAAGAGGACTCGGGACCCATTAGTTTAGGTTTCTGTTTCTGCACTTTGTAATCTACTGTATTTCCATTTCTGTAATCCTTTGGAATTCAATAAAAAGGGGTTTCCCCGCTGTTTGATATTTGCAATCTAATTGTCGAAGTTTATTTTGATTAAACCAAAAGAACAATTAATATAATCATTGCATTCATCATTCTCACATAATGCATTCTTCTTACCTACGAATCTCACGTTTGTGTCTCAATTCTAGAGTCAAACTGTCTCATTCGTATAATACTCGGGCCAATCGCCAGAAAAGGATGGATGATCTTGAGGAAGAAAACAGAGAGTTGAAAGAAGAGATCGACGCTCTGAGAGAGGATATGAGAAAGCTTCGTAACGACATGCAAGCCATGGCATAAGTTCAGCTACAAAGAACTGTGATCTCAGAGATCACCTCAACGCCCATCATAGAAAAGTATGATCCTAGGTATCAGATGCGGAAAGATCGTCCTTGGGGTATGCCTGTTAACTATATCCCGGAAGGATATGTTCTGCCGATCACTGAAGATCAGGGAATCGCAACAGAAGCCGCTGGGCCTGAAGGTTACAAACTTCGGGAAAGCGAAGATGCCAGGGGCATACTCAAGACTCCTGAAGGTTACAAACTTCGGGAGGCGCCAAGACTTACTGTCGTAGTCACGGTACCACCCCTGTGGTGCACACTGTCCCGGAAGGATAGATTCCACAGACACCTTCTGGTAAGAAGGAAACTATGTTTGACAGAATGGATGAATTCCAGGAGCAGTTCTTGGAAATGCAGAAAGAGCTGCAAGCCCTTCGCGATCAGGATCTATTTGGAAAGGACGCCGCAGACCTCTGCTTGGTCCCAAATGTGAAAGTCCCGCACAAGTTCCAAGTGCCCGACTTTGAAAAATACAAGGGTAACTCTTGCCATCAGAGCCATCTGGTGATGTACGCTCGGCGGATGTCAGCTCAGACGGAGAATCAGGACCTGCTGATTCACTACTTTCAGGATAGTTTAACCGGTGCCGCACTCAAATGGTACATGGGTTTAAACCGTACTACGATCAGTACATTCAGAGATCTTGGTACTGCCTTCGTCCAACAATACAAGTACAATTTGGACATGGCACCCGACAGAGATCAACTCAGATCAATGTCGCAAAAGGAAAAGGAAACCTTTAAGGAGTATGCTCAAAGGTGGCGTGAAATTGCCGCTCAAATTTGTCCACCTCTTGAGGAAAAAGAGATGACAAAGATCTTCTTAAAGACCTTAAGCTTATTTTACTATGACCGAATGATTGCCAGTGCACCCAGTGATTTCACCGAAATGGTCGGCATGGGTGTACGTCTTGAGGAAGCCGTCCGAGAAGGATGTTTGGTAAAAGACACTGGATCGACGAGCGGTACTAAAAAATATGGTAGTGCTCTCCCTAAGAAAAAAGAGCAAGATATTGGGAATATCTCTCTCGGAAAGCAAAGGCGTCGATATCAACCAGTAGCGGCTGTGACTCCTGCTGTCAACCTTGCGCCTATTCCTACGTATCAACCTCAGGTTGCGCAGCGCCAACCTGATCAACAAAGGACACAACAGCCTCTTCAGCAGGCTCGTCCTCCATACAATAACAACCGTACAACACGACCATCAGGGTTTGATCCTATACCCGTAACGTACACAGAGTTGTTTCCGTTACTGCTGGCTAAGGGGCACATTCAGACTAAGTCTCCCCTTTCAGTTCTGAAAAATCCGCCTTTTTGGTTTAAAGCGGAACAGACATGCCCTTATCATCAAGGAGGTTCAGGGCATAACATTGAGACTTGTCTCAATTTCAAATCCAACGTGCAAAAGCTTGTTAGGAGTGGGCTCTTATCTTTCAAAGATACGAATCCTAATGTTCTTACGAATCCGCTGCCTCAACATGAGAAAGCTGCAGTCAATCTGATTGAGAAAGAGACTAACAATGTCTATCAAATTCACGATGTACTCTTGTTGAAAACCAATCTGGTTAAGATGCATTGTAGACAGAGTGGATATGGCCATGTGCCACCTCATAATTATCACCAGTGTGATGTCTGCTTTAAAAACAATCAGGGATGTTCTGTAGTGCAAGCAGCTCTATAGGAACAAATAGATCTCGGATGGATCCAAGAGCACCGAGTTCGTGGAGTTAACATGGTCTACACAAATTCCAACGTCATTCAAAACCACGACATCCGTGCGATGAATGTCAACTTGGTGGCGATGCACTCAAGGCAAAGCCAGTATCATAATCTGCCGCGGCACGATTACAGTTCTTGTCTGATTTGCTCGGTAAACAAACATGGATGCTCTTTCATACAAGAGGCCCTCCAGCGTCAGATGGATCTTGGATGGATCCAAGACTACCATGATAGGAACTCCTATCAAATCAACATGGTTCAGATCTTCGATAGTCGCGTGATGAATACCAACCTGGTAGAGTTACATGCTGAGCAGGTCCGACTTGGATTCTTAATATCACATGACTATCAAAGCTGTAAAGCGGGTTGCGAAAACGATCGGGGTTGTACCCTTGTCCAGGAGGCACTTCAGCATTTGTTAAATCACTGGTGGATGCCAATCTACATGGATGAAGATACTCAGCAGATTAGTATCAATAACAGGAATCCTACTCGTCGTCAAAGTCAGGATGTCCGATCAGTGGAAGATAACCTAGTGAGGTTACATTGTATTCAAAGTGGGCGTGGCCAGGTGCCACCACACAACTATGACAGTTGTAGCGGTTGTTCGGAAAGTAACCAAGGGTGTTACCTTGTGAGAGCAGCTCTTCAGGGTCAGGTCGATCACGGAGAAATTCGTCCATATCCAGGTTCAGAACCCATCATTTGGTCGCCGAACTACCTTGCCGATCAAGTTGAGGATGCTGTCACGATCTCTGGTCATCATAGGACCAGGGATGTTTTTGCCATCATCCCTCTACTTGACGAATCTAGAGTTCCCAACCGGGAACAGATCGAGATCACTTATGATGGTCAGAAAAATCAGAAGGTTCCCATAGTCATCTATCTACCGGGACCATTACCGTATGAATCAGCTAAGGCTATCCCTTACAAATACGGTGCAACAATAATCGAGAATGGAAAGGAAATTCCATTACCCTCCATCGTGGATATCGCAGACATCAGTCATGTAACACGGAGATGTCGAATCTTCAACCGAGGGGTTGGAGAATCCAACAAAGAAAAGGAATGTCAGGCAGAAATTCCTGATCCACCAGTCGGTCAATCTAGTAATTCCGACCTTTCAAAAATTGATGATGAGATGCTGAAGCTCATCCAAAGGAGTGAATATAACATTGTTGATCAACTGTTACAGACTCCTTCAAAGATCTCGGTATTATCGCTGTTACTCAGTTCTGAAGCACACAGAGAGGCTCTACAAAAAGTCTTGGAGCAAGTCTTTGTGGAACAGGATGTAACAATCAGACAATTCGATAGCATTGTTTCTAACATCACTTCCTGCAACAATTTGGGATTTAGTGATGAAGAATTACCTGAAGAGGGTCGCTGTCATAACATGGCGCTCAACATTACAGTTAACTGCCAGGGCGATGCTTTAGCCAACGTACTGGTAGACACAGGGTCAGCCCTGAATGTTATGCCAAAGTCCACTTTGATGCAATTATCATTTAAGGGCCCTCCGATGAGAGTCAGCGAGGTCGTCGTCAAAGTATTCGACGGATCCAGGAAAACAGTTATCGGCGAAGTGGATCTTCCCATAACTATTGGTCCTCACACTTTCCAAATCACTTTCCAGGTCATGGACATCCGGGCAACATACAGTTGTTTATTAGGAAGACCTTGGATACATCAGGCTGGAGCGGTTACTTCAACCCTCCACCAAAAGCTAAAGTTCGTCAAGAACGATCAACTTGTCACGGTTTGTGGGGAACAAGCCTTGCTTGTAAGCAACTTGTCATCATCTACTGGTGTAGAACCTGAGGAGGTTATTGGAACGCAGTTCCAAGCGCTACCGGTGAGCAAGGACAATCAGTTCAAAGAAGGAACTTCAATTTCTTCATACAAAGATGCTATCAAAGCGGTCGAGAGTACCGATACGACAGGATGGGGACGGCTTGTCATTCCTATCAACAATAAAACGAAGAAGGGTCTTGGTTTTTCTGCGACCTGTACCCAGACAGCCGCCAACGATGAAAGTCTTCATCCCCTTCAAAACTTCTTCCGCAGTGGAGGTTTTCTCCACCCAGTGTCTCAGACAGTTCATGCTATCAATGAGGAAGATCCCTCTGACACAAATGAAGAATGGAAGTCCTACCTTAATAAGGACGGTTATATGTCTCAGGAAGAGGTGCCTATGCCTTTTTGCTTTCCTACAGAAAGTCCGAGATTTATACCAAGATCAGAAGTCGAAATGATCTACGGAGATTGTGATCCGGAAGGATGCCGTGCTCCGCCAAATTCATTAGAGGAGGACACTCCGATGAAAGACAACTTTGACCATAATTACTATGGCCCGATGGATGGCCTGCCAATGTGGCAGCCTTACCCAGGAAACTTGGGGCAAGAAAGTCATCCGAATAATGAAGCTCAGCTGAGCGTCATTAAACAGAATACCTGTGTCCCCACCATGTCATGGGATCAACACTCAGGTCATTCAGAAACTACTCAACATGAAGATGAATTCGCAACATTTGCAGGACTTGAATTCATCAACTATGCTTTTCCCGAGGTCAACATCATCGAGAAGGATGACTTCTCCAATTCCAAAGAAGTTTGGGGCACCTTGGGACAACCGAGTGGAAAATTCGACTTTATGGTCAAGTACACCGCTCCCGAAAGCTCTCGTATCAAGCTCGAAGATATCCAGTCAACTGGATGGGGAGATACAGCTGAGAGCACCAATGCTATGCAAAATGCAACAGAGGAATCCTCCTACGACAATTCTGCCTGGGAGACAGATTCCAATGATCCTGCTCCACCAGAAATCAGCGTCATTTCTGAAGACAAATCAAGGAAGGTGCCAGAATTTGTGATTCACCGAGGAGTTCGCCGCCAATGGGTTGTCGTCGATGTTCCAAAGGTCGTTCATCAGTCAAAGTAATTGCCATCTTTAACCTTTCACCCTGCCCAGGTGAAACGGATGTTTTGATAGGGCTCGCTTTCTGTAAATTTCCCTCTTCGCTTTGCCCGAAGCGACAGAGTTTTGTTTTATAGGGCTGTAGTTTCAAGATTCGACTTGTTCATTAATAAAATAACGTCGTTCTGTAATTTCCGCATTAATTGTTGTTTTCTCTTTTTGCTTTTTCAGAAAATGGTAATCCTAAAAAACATTCAAATAAAAACAAGCAGTAAAATCAAAACACTGCACACACTTACATTTTCTCTATCTCTTCTAAACACGAATCATCACGTCATGCAGATTGCTTGTTTTACACCCGTTGAAACATACGATCCGATGCCTTCTTCCAACTTTGAGTTCCCGGTATTCGAGGCTGAAGAAGAAAATGACGACCAAATTCCAGAAGAGATCTCCCGACTACTCAGACAAGAGGAAAGGTCCATTAAATCTCACAAAGAACCGTTGGAAACGGTAAACTTGGGTTCAGAGCAAGAGAGAAATCAGGATTGGGGCACTGCTCAGTCCAACTGCCAAAGAGAGTTTGATAAAGCTTCTCAAAGAATTCCCCGATGTATTCGCTTGGTCCTTTCAGGATATGCCAGGGTTGGATACCAGCATTGTGGAACATCACTTACCGTTGAGATCAGAATGTCCGCCAGTAAAGCAAAGGTTGAAATGCACTCACCCGAACATGGCCATCAAAATCAAAGAGGAGGTGCAGAAACAGATCGACGCAGGTTTCCTCGCTACATCTGAATATCCTCAATGGTTAGCCAACATCGTACCCGTTCCCAAAAAGGACGGAAAGGTCAGAATGTGTGTTGATTACAGAGATCTAAATAAGGCAAGTCTAAAGGACGACTTTCCTTTACCACACATTGACATGCTGGTAGACAGCACAGCAAAGTTCAAAATTTTCTCCTTCATGGATGGATTCTCAGGCTATAACCAGATCAAAATGGCGCCGAAAGACATGGAGAAAACTTCGTTCATTACCCCATGGGGTACCTTTTGTTACAAGGTAATGCCGTTTGGTTTGAAGAATGCCGGGGCGACCTATCAAAGGGCCATGACTACTCTGTTTCATGACATGATACACAAAGAAATCGAGGTATATGTCGATGATTTGATTGCAAAATCAAGAACAGAGGATGAGCACGTTGAACATCTGTCAAAATTGTTCGAACGTCTAAGAAAATTCAAGCTCCACTTGAATCCCAACAAGTGCACCTTCGGTGTCCGTTCGGGGAAACTACTAGGGTTTATCGTCAGCCAGAAAGGAATTGAGGTTGATCCTGACAAGGTCAAGGCCATTCAAGAAATGCCTTCTCTGAAAACTGAAAAACAAGTCAGAGGATTCCTGGGACATTTTAACTACATCTCCAGATTCATATTCCTTATGACCGCGACATGTGCGCCGATTTTCAAATTACGGAAAAAGAATCAGGATTGCGTTTGGTCATAAAATTGCCAAACTGCCTTCGACAGTATTAAGGAATATCTGTTGAATCCTATGATTCTATCACCTCCAGTGGAAGGAAGACCACTGATCATTTACCTCACAGTCCTAGAGGACTCAATGGGATGTGTACTTGGCCAACAAGACGAAACTAAACGGAAAGAGTCTGCCATTTACTATCTAAGCAAGAAATTCACCGACTGTGAAACTCAGTACACGATGCTTGAGAAAACTTGTTGCGCTTTGGCTTGGGCAGCCAAACGTCTTCGCCAGTACATGATTCGTCATACAACTTGGTTGGTCTCCGAAATGGATCCAATCAAGTACGTTTTCGAAAAACCTGCTCTCACGGGAAGGATTGCCCGTTGGCAGATGTTACTATCAGAATATGACATAGAGTACCATGCTCAGAAAGCCGTTAAAGGAAGTATTTTAGCCGATCATTTGGCTCATCAACCGATTGACGATCAAGAATCAATCGGGTTTGACTTCCCAGACGAAGATGTCATGTATCTAAAGATGAAAGATTGCGATGAACCGCTACCCAGTGAAGGGCCAGAACCATGTTCCCAATGGGGACTGATCTTTGAAGGAGCAGTCAATCATTATGGAAACGGAATTGGGGCAATCATTGTTACCCCTCAGGGTACCCATATTCCTTTCACTGCCAGACTTACGTTCAAATGTACGAACAACGAGCCCGAATACGAAGCTTGTATCATGGGTCTCGAGGAAGCGATTGATTTAAGGATCAAGAACTTGGACGTATACGGCGATTCAGCCTTGGTTATCAATTAGATCACAGGAGATTGGAACACATACCAATCAGGATTGATTCCTTACAAAGACTATGCAAGAAGGTTGTTACCCTTCTTCAACAGAGTCGACTTTCATCACATCCCTCGTGATGAGAATCATATGGCTGATGCATTAGCCACTCTCTCTTCCATGATTAGTGTAGGTTGATGGAATGACATACCTAAGATCGACATCATGCGCCTTGAACGGCCCGCTTACATCTTCGCGATTGAAGCAGTCATAGACGACAGACCTTGGTATCACGATATCAAATGCTTCCTTCAGAAACAAGAGTACCCATCTGGGGCACTCAGAAAAGATAGAAAGACCCTCAGAAGATTGGCTGGAAACTTCTTCCTGAGCGGTGACACTCTCTATAAGAGAAATTTTGACATGGTCTTGCTCCGATGCATCGACAGACCAGAAGCAGACATGCTCATGAAAGAAATTCATGAAGGATCCTTTGGCACTCATGCCAACGGATACACAATGGCGAGAAAAATTCTCAGGGCCGGGTATTATTGGTTGACCATGGAATCCGACTGCTACAAGTACATGAGGAGGTGTCACAAGTGTCAGATATACTCCGACAAAATTCATGTACCGCCATCACATCTCAAAGTTCTTTCTTCCCCATGGCCTTTTTTCATATGGGGAATCGATATGATTGGTATGATTGAGCCCAAGGCTTTAAACGGACATCGGTTCATCCTGGTAGCCATTGACTACTTCACCAAGTGGGTCGAAGCAGCGTCATTCGCCAATGTAACCCGACAAGTGGTTGTCCGATTTATCAAAAACAATATCATATGCCGTTATGGTGTTCCAAGCGAGATCATTATTGATAATGGATCTAACTTGAACAATAAGATGATGAAAGAGTTGTGCACAGAGTTCAAGATCGAACACCATAACTCATCTCCCTACCGACCCAAGATGAACGGAGCAGTAGAAGCGGCTAACAAGAACATCAAGAAGATCGTTCAAAAGATGGTTGTAACCTACAAAGATTGGCATGAGATGCTACCCTTTGCTCTTCACGGTTATCGTACATCTGTCCGCACTTCAACAGGGGCTACCCCTTTCTCTCTAGTGTATGGCATGGAGGCAGTGATTCCCATAGAAATAGAGATCCCATCAATCCGGGTATTGATGGAAGCAAAGCTCATCGAAGCTGAATGGTGTCAAGGCCGACACGACGAATTGAATGTGATCGAGGAAAAATGAGTCACGGCACTATGCCACGGTCAGTTGTATCAACAGAGAATGAAGAGGGCGTTCGACAAAAAGGTCCGACCTCGTGTCTTCAGGAAAGGAGACCTTGTGCTCAAGAAGATACAATCATTTCTCACTGATTCTCGGGGCAAATGGACCCCAAATTATGATGGCCCCTATGTGGTCACGAAAGCTTTCTTAGGCGGCGCCTTGAGACTTGCAACCATGGACGGAGAAGAATTTGCCTACCCCACGAATGTTGATGTAGTCAAGAAATACTTCGCCTAAAAAAAACGTCTCGGTGGATTGAAAACCTGAAAGGGCGGTCCAGGCAAAAGTTAGAGACATGAAAAAAAAAATAATCATCCCGATGGATTGGAAATCTCATAGTACAATCCAGGCAAAAATTAGGGATAATGGCAAGTAACTATGTTCAACAGAGGCAAGTCCCTCAGCAGCAGTTACAACATCCATCGGAGGAAATCTCCAGTCAAAGGTCATCTTCGACAGAAGCTCAGGATGCCCCGAACTCAAAGTTGGTGGAAGGATAGTGGTCGTTATGTTTCAACGTAGCCCTTTTCCCTGTAAATTACCATTTTCAAACTTTGTATATACTCTTTGGAATCACGCGTTTGGCTGATCTCCATCTTATCAATAAAATTTGAGCCCTTGTGCTTTTGTTTGTAATTCTTTACTTGTTTTAGCTTTACAGAACGACGTTGTTTAAACTTAATCAGCGATTCTTGAAATAAAACAAAAATGAATTTACTTGTTAAAACTTTTTCTGCTTTTAAAATAAAGATGGCAATTTCTTTTGACTGTTGAACATCAGAAGAACATCGATCGCGTCTCCCGAAGTAAGCAAACTTCAAAGTACAGAATCAAAGTACTCCTTCTAAGCCAGTATGCCTAAATGAAGGGATCAACTGTGTCAGAGACCTTGTTTCGTCTGACACGCCTCGACCGAGTTCTCATCTCATAAGCCCGATCAACATAGCTCCTAACGGGACTATCTCTCCTAAGCAAGGTGGAATTGCTATTTTGAATCAACGGTACTTCTTCGCCCCGCGATGGCCGAGTATCCAATTGTGTTCATCCATTAGTCTGTATGTCGCGTCTGTTTTGTCAGCATATACATACATACATCATGCATTTTTGATTTGCATTCGCATTTCATATTGCATCACTATCACTCTAGTCGGTCTTGTCCCCTAGTGATAACAGTTTTCTCAATCCAGTTTGTCAGCGCTTTCCTCGTCAGGAAATGTTGTGTTTGAACAATCTCGCCACCAGTGTATCTTTAGATCAGAGTTGGTCCTTGACCACTTTGATAACTTGAACCTCTGAAAAGCCAGAGAAAACTTTCAATAAACATCACTCTTCGCCATTGAAGATGATATCCTTGCTTTCCCGGATTAAGGAAAATCCACAGAGAAAGCCTCGTGATCAGAGATTCGGCAGCACGCCAGTTTTGCTCCGAAAAACCGCTGATGAGAAGGTCATCGGCACCTCAAAATTGGATCCCATCATATGGCATTTCTCCGGGAAGATCCCGAGAAAAGTATGATGTAACCCCAAATGAAAACAGTCTCTCAAAAGACTCATTTTTCCCAGATAGAGTCGACAAATGGCGTCTCCAACAGAGAAGTTTGTGCAACTCTACAACTCAGATGTTGGGTTCCCCAGCAAGTCTGACATCGAAACTTTTTCTGTCAAATGGCATCTCTCCAGGAAAATTCGGCGAGAAGTTTGAAAGAAAACCGCTACACATAGCGTCCCTTGTCAATAAAGTTTATTGACAAAAGAAACTTAGACCAGTTCCTTGGTAGGAAACCAGGATCGAGGGGAAGTTTAAATCAAAAACTAAGACCAGTTCCTTGGTAGGAAACCAGGATCGAGGGGAAGTTTACAAAAGAAAACTAAGACCAGATCCTTGGTAGGAAACCAGGATCGAGGGAAAGTTTAAATCAGAAACTAGGACCAGTTCCTTGGTAGGAAACCAGGATCGAGGGGAAATTTAAATCAGAAACTAAGACCAGTTCCTTGGCTAAAGACCAGGATCGAGGGGAAGTTGACAAAAAAAAGAAAACTGAGACCAGTTCCTTGGCTGAAGACCAGGATCGAGGGGAAGTTTACCTTTTCTAAGTATCATTGCTTAGCTAAAGAAGATGAATGCGTAAGCTACCATTCATAACCACCATCAAAATTTCGGTTATTCCGATATTTAATCCTCTTGCACCCCGAATGCCCGAACACCTTCGTCATTCACACCTTCGGGTCCAAGAAGATTAAATAGGGGCATCTGTAATACCCCAAATTTTGACCACTTAGTTTTCCCATCATTGTAAAAATCATCATCACAATATGGATGAACCATCATGCTTCATCAGTCTCCCCAAAGATGGGTGAGCATCCAATACAATCAAAATTAGGGTTTCAAGCCCTCTCTGAGTGCTTAGACAAAGGATCAATCAAGAAATGACATGATCTTCAACTTGTCTAATCTCTCAAACATCCACAATGGATCAAAAATGACTCCCACTTCAAGGATTAAGCACAAGGCTGCTCCCTTCTAGGTGGATCAAGTCTCAAGATCGACAGTATCACCAAATTAGGGTTTTGGTCGACCAGGGCCTCCAGATGGAAATTTTCATCTGGGCACAAGGCAATGATCCAAAACATAACCTAATATGCTTCATGGAACCTCATGAACCCATGCATCAAGTCAATTTTGCCTCAGGGGATGCATTCATCAAAAATCAGGAATTAGGGTTTCTTGACCTAATTCACCCCTAAGTTGACTTTTGGGACAAACCATGAGCCAAGACCTCAAGAGATGATTTGAGGGTCTCTAATATACCATATTGATCCATTTGGAACAATGGATTAATCCAAGAAGCTTGAGCAACAAGTCTCATTTTCATCTGCACCACAATTAGGGTTTTAAGGGAAAAGTCAACTGTAACTTTGACTTTTGACCAGGACATGCTCCCAAACCCTAATACATGATTGAATATACCCTATGACACCCATGGAACATGTCCATCAAGTTTGATTTAGGTCAAGGACATGATTTCCTGAAGAATTGCACAGTTTGGAATTCATCTGATAAAAAGTCAACTGTGCACAAAAGTCAACTTTGACTTTTTGGGATTTTTCACCAAAATGGATTTTTAACCCTAAAATGATGTTAATGTATGATTTGAATCATCATTCATCAAGAAAAATCAATAAAAGTGAGATAACTTGTAAAAGGGGTAACCATAAAACTTAGAAATTTTTCTAAGTTAAAAATAAAGTGGCAAAGGTACCAACTTTGGAGGACCATAACTCCTAAACCACAAGGCCATTTTTTCTCATCCAAAGATGGATTTGTAGCCCTCATTATCACCTACAAAAACTTCAACTACAAGTCATTCCAATTCATTAAGGATTTTGAGTTATGGAGTGATCAAAGTGGCTGAAAAGTGAAAATGTCACTTTTTCCAACACTTAGTGAAATTTTCACTAAGTCAGATTCTGCCTCACTTTTTGCCAAATGTAGGGGGATTTTTCACTTGGAATCAAAAGAGATCAAAACCAAACTTGTTTAAACAGTTGTTGTATCATGTAAGAGCTTTCCAAAATGGCCAAGAACATTGCCAAATTCAACCTACACCATGAGATACAACATTGACAAGTTGCCTTGCTGAAATCTGTCAAAGCAAGGCAGAATTTGCATTTTGGCTCGATTTGCCAAAATCAGCCGAATTCAATTGCTCCAATCCAATTGGACACCTCAGAGGATTGAATCCAAAGGGGACAATCACTGAGCCAAGCCTCCAAAGTCCATGGAACAAGAAATAGCATGTTGAACCTAGAATGGCCAAAATAGGGACAAGACTTCAAATTTGGAATGAGGCATTCAATGGAACCATCAAGGTGGCATGGACTGAGCCATTCTCATCTGAAATCAATCAAGACTTATCCAAGACCAAGGGGACCAAAGCTCTGTGCCCTAACCTCTAGTCAATGGCTAGAGGAGACTTGGATTCTTATTTGCGAACATTGGCCAAACCTACTTACCAGCTGCCATGCACTATTCCTTGCAAAACAAACTTGCTCTACTATAAATAGAGCTCAATTGTGGTCAGTTTAAGTACACCAAAGCCATCTAACAGATGCTTTCCTCAAAATCTCTTTCTCTTGGCAAAAATGCCTTTCTTAGCAAGGTAGCTATCGGGTTTTGAGTTTGATAGCAATTATGCACAAACCAATCACTCACACACCTCACATACATCACATATGAGCTGATCAAACACTCACATAACATCTGGAGCATCAAAATCTCAAAATCACTTGCCATCCACACAAGTTTGAAGTGAAGTTGCAGCTGAGATGCCATAAACTGATCCAGTCCATTTCAATTCAATCCAAGTGTTCAAACACAATCCATATGGTGTAAGGAAGCTGTCCAGATCATCACAACTTGTCTGTAACACCTCCAACCCAAAATCACATCTGCTCTTGCTGTCATGACTTAGAGGTAAGCCTAAACTTGGGCATCTCTCAATCTATGCATATTTCCTCGCACAATAATTTGGCCATATGTTCATAATCATGCATGGAATGTTTTCCCTCAATTAATTGCATTGTTTGAATCGTGTATCAAAAATCCTAGCCTTCATGCAAAAATTAGGGTTCTTGAGGTCTCTTCGTGATTTCTTGTTGTATGTTTAATTTGAATGAAATTAAAGTACATAGACATGATCGTGAGGTTGAGACGAGCATGATGATATGTGGATTGTATGATATGATTACGTATTCATGGAGATTGGATAGAAAATGCAAATCTGGGCAAACTGAAAAACGCGCGTGTTCTTGGTGTTGTTCTTGGCGCCATTTTCATAAATTCAAATATTTGAATTTTGTGATTTTGTTTAATTGATTCAAAAATTAATTTCTCTCTGAGTTTTAATGATTTTGAGTTGATTCTTTTTTTAATAATTCACAAAAATGTTAAAATATTTTATTTTCCCAAAAAAATCCCAAAAATATTATTTATTTCATATAATTGATATTTTTGCAAAGAATTAATATTTTCATTATTTTTGGCATTTTAACTATTTTTTCTACATTGATTTTGCAACTTTTAATGCTTTCTAATTATTTTGTAGGTCAATACTTAATTTTTGAAGCATTAATCCAAGATCACAATTTGTTTTCCATGTGTTAAACAATTTTTGATCATTTTAATTGAATTTTTATTCAATTAAATACATTTTGAAAACAAATTAGGGTTTTGGATTAATTCAACCCTCATAAATCATTTTCAAAACTTTGGGCCTCTTGAGAGAGTGTAAGACCCATCCCCCCTTGTACAAAAACTTCTTGGGCCTCATCCATTGTATAAGTCCCTCTGTACAAGTAAAC
This sequence comes from Lathyrus tuberosus, assembly GCA_022829125.1. Classification (NCBI taxonomy): domain Eukaryota; kingdom Viridiplantae; phylum Streptophyta; class Magnoliopsida; order Fabales; family Fabaceae; genus Lathyrus; species Lathyrus tuberosus. Next base: position 206,589 of record JALAZF010000308.1, on the reverse strand, counting down.
GGCGCGATCGTCGCCCGTTTAAAAATAAAAATCATCTGGGCCTCTCCTTGAGCTATAAGACCCATTCAAAACACTTTGGGCCCCTATTAGAGTGTAAGACCCAATCCCCCTTTTAACCAAAACATTTTGGGCCTCACTTATTGTATAAGTCCCTCTGCGTTAAAAGAAAACCTCGGCGCGATCGCCATTTTTTAAACGAAAAATCATTTGGGCCTACCCTCGTGTTATAAGCCCCACTCTTTTCTTTAAACCTTTTTGGGCCTCTTGAGAGAGTGTAAGACCCATCCCTTTGTACAGAAAACCTTTTTGGGCCCCAGTCACTTGTATAAGTCCCGCTGTACACAGTCAAACAGTGCGCTCACTGATAAAACCATGGGCCTCTCCTTGAGCTGTAAGCCCCAAATCTTTCTTTTTCAAAGCACTTTCTCCTTTGATTTTGAATATACTGTTGTTTTCAATCTTTCTTTGTTGAACAACTAACCAAACAGCATGGAAGCACTCCAACCGAGTAAGTGGTTATCGCTTTCATTTACTGCTTTCATATATATATAAACTGTATTGTGGGGCTGCTCACTGTAAGTCTCCTTTCATAAACTCATATCTACTGTGTAATAATAGTATAGATATTTTGAGTTTCCCCGGCTACTACGTCTAGAACTAGGTGACGCCGTTTCGTTTATTAGTAGAAATAGACGCCTAGATCCCCAATAGGAGCACCAGATACAGTCTTCTCTTCGGCTGTCCTCCTTAGGAATCGTCAAGAAGCTCTACTCCCCAAGATGAATGTATTCTCCGTGAATGGCATCTTTGAGTTTCTTCCAAATTCTCGAACTTTCCTGACTTGATCTATTCCTTGTGGATAGCTTACCTTGAATGTCTCGGGGTTTGGGTACCCACTACGGTCATAATCTTGGACCTTAACTAAGGAACCCTCTTTAAAGGTTAAAAGTCACTGGATAGTAAACCTCGCACGTTTACCAGTGGTTTTTATCTTTAAAAGAGTTATCTCTCCTAACGGAAAGGAGATGATAAGACCCACGGGCTTCTTAAAAGCATCGACCTCCTCTTAGGCATTATTCAAGGACACTACGGCTTCTTAGAAGTATTCACAGCCTCCTCTTAGGCTTCGTATAATGATCTCTTCCTCCGGGAATGATAGCCTCCTCTTGGGCTTCGTACAAGGACCCGTCGGCTTCTTAAAAGTTTCCAGCCTCCTCTTGGGCTTCGTACAAATTGTCCCGACGACCTCCTAGAGGTATAGGAACAGAACCTAGTCATCCTCGTAGAACAGTCCTTTCATAGAGTCTACTACTGTTTCTCATAGCGTAGTACAAAAGATAAAACTCTAGACACGGACAGTCTAACTTCCTTGAGTCTCAAAGACATTCTCAAGCACCCTTCGTTAAATAGGAAGGAAACCCGCAGACTCGGACAGTCTCGACACCCTTTGGATTTCCTGTTTCCTCAAAGAGAAGGAAATATCCCTGATCCTCAAATCAAACCCCTGGGTACAGTGTTACTCATATAAGAACTGATTTTCTCTTTTAAAATCAGTATATTGGATCTGTCACTCAACTGAAATAGTTACAATAGCCTCCACCTCGGGCTTCGTACGAGATACCAAAAATTCTCCCCTATGGAGTCAAAACAACCTTTTCGCCTCTCTCTCGGGCTTTGTACGAGATACAAAAACACTCTCTTACTAAGTATAAAAGATTCTCCAACTGAGTCAACTCTTTGCTAGCCTCCTCTTAGGCTTTGTATAACGATATGCCCCACTGGGTCGAACCCTTTTAGCCTCTTTCTCGGGCTTTGTACGAGACACAAATTAGCCTCCTCTTAGGCTTTGTATAATGATTTTCCTAGCGGAAATTAGCCTCCTCTTAGGCTTTGTATAAGAAAACCACTGGTTAATCCAATTAACCTTTTAGCATCAAAGCTGTGCCTCTTTCACAGTACACAAACATCAACAACTCCTTCATCTAATCGCTGTAAGCGGCAAGCCTCTGGATCACCTACATCCATGCCACTGTCCCTCTTTTAGCATGAGAAATTCCTAAGGAAAGATGGCATTGCTCTACACTGAGTTAAAGTCTTCTCCTTCAGGTTAAAACCCTTTCTTCGGAAATTATGGCATTGCTCGGATTCGCGTATCCCAGTTAAAGTAATTCTCCTTCTCCCCTCTTTAGAGATGACAAATTCTCTCTAAAGTCGAGGTCTTTCAGCTTCACGTCTTGGGCTTTGAACAAAACACAAATAGACCTTTCAGCTTCACATCTTGGGCTTTGAACAAGATACAAACCACCTTTCGCTTCACGTCTTGGGCTTTGAACAAGACACCAAAACACCAATTTCCTCCCATAGAATAGGAGGAACTACGAACGCTCTGATTTCCCTGTTTCGGTAAATGGGAATACGTAGGCATAAGATCGAAAGAAAAGATCTTAGCGAGCGCAATCAACAAAAAATCAAATCCCATATCTCAGTCAATCAAAAGCAGTAATTCAAAAGCATTAGTCCTAACATCCTAATCCTTGTTCCCCCTCAGAAACCCTTTGCCTAGATTAAAAGAAAGAAAACCGTATTGGCGAAAATACAAATAACCAATACAAAGGCCCCTCACATTGATAGCATCCGTAACCTAATAGACCACTGTTTAAACTCAGTATGCAAAGCAGGGTTAATTGGAGACATCTATTTCCCTTCCTTATTCAGCTCACAATAGGATAAAAAATTAATCGACCTGTAGTTTTAAGCTCAAACCGCAGAGAGCGACCAGCGCTTAAGAACCGCGTCCAAAATCGCTCGCTACAGCACGAGGCAATCGACTTACAAGTTGGGCTGTGACTTGATATGTGGATCAATAATGCTTTTGGGTTCGATCCTAAGTCCTAAGACATCTAAGTAGCGACACAACGGAAAATAAAATACAAAATACATCGAACGGGGGAGGGATACATAAGAAAATACAAGGGAATACAAGAAATAAAAAGGAAATTACAAAACAAGTGAAAAGATCACAAATGGTGCAACGGTAACCACTTTGCGATGTGAAATCGCAAATGACACCTAAGTCACACACGGAGTCTAGTTAACTCTTACAAATCCGTTATATTAAAGAAAGATTAAATATTTTTGGTGTTTTTTATTTTATCATTTTTTGGTCATTTTTATTATTAATGATTAAAACTACTAAAACTAAATCTAAAATTTAAAATACTTATCCTAAAAATTAAAACACTAAGTCTCAAGTTTAAGATACTAACTAAAATTTCAAATATTAAATCTAAAATTAAAGTTATTAAACTTAAAAATATAATTACTAAACCTAAGATAAAAAAACTAAAACAAATATTATAATAACTAAATACCTAAAAGTAGAAAACTGCAGTAAAGAAAGCTAATGGGCTTGAAGCCCGTGTCTCCAACTCACAGCCCCATGGGGAGCCTTATGATGGTGAAAACGGGTCAGAAGACCCGGAACCCGACCCGGCTAAAAGAGGGTTATATGGAAACCCTACCACTTTCACCATCCGCTGCATACACTCAGAAAATACCAGAAATGGAAAACAAAATGGCAAAGACAAACACGATTCAAAACTTGCCTTCACGCAAAAATCACTTCAAACCGTGAAAACATGGTCGTAGTCATTCACCCTCTAACCTCTCGTCTCGATCTCTCTCTCTTACGACCGAACCTCACTCTCTGAGATTCTCATTCGCTTTGATTCACTCAACCAATATCTCTATGTTCTTGACCGTATTCGTGTTTTCTACAGGATTCTCTCTTCTCTCGGAATCGCGCCTCTCGTTCAACTTGAGAGAAAAAAATTTGGTTCGAGATCTTCCTCTTTCGCTATAATCTCTATCGATCTCACTCCCTCTGTTTTGCAGTTCTCATGATCCACTCTCTCTCGACATGGTCTCTCTATTCACGGCCAAAACTGGTTCAGGAAGGAGACGAGACGACTCACACTCATGTTTTCTCTCTCATGAAAATCTCAAGGAAAGGCCATGATTTTTCGGTGTGCTAATTTATTCATAGGATAAGCATATAACTAGTTAATGGATTAGAAGAAGAAAAATATACCTGCGAAGGGAGGACGGCCGAATCCGTCGTGTTTCCTGGTATGTGGTTTCGATGTTGTTGTTTCTCTGTGTACGCAGTGACCAAGCTTTTTATTGTTCTTACTGATGAAGGTGTGAACTGGTGTGAATTTGAGACTGCTAGGGATTCTTGATTTTTTATGAAAACTCAACTGCTTTGGTTTTTTCTCTATTTTAAAAATTTCTCTCGATTATTACCGTTAAACTGAGGCTGGAAAGGAAGGGACTGTGTTTGATAGTTCGTGAGTTGATGGAAGAGTGTATGTTAAAAAATCAGAGTTGAAGAGAGTCGGGTTATTAGATAGAGGTGTGTGAATAATGGTTTGAAGTTGAGCAGTGTTTTGGAAAAGTTGGAGGAGTTTCACAAATTGCACGGTTTGTAATTGTTTTGAAGGTAGCCGGAGAGGTTTTTTTGAAGGTTTGTCCCCCCTTTGATGTCCGTCTTCCCTCCCTTTAAACATATTCCAAACTGTTCTTTTTAACGTTGCTCTTATGATTTCTTCTTTCCCTCCTAAATCAAATTTCAAAACCTTGTTTTTTCCTGTTGGTCATGTCTACTTCATTGCAGTTTTTGCAGGTTATTGTCTGTTGTTGCGTTGATGCAGACAATACGGTTGTTTTGGCTTACGCATGGACTTGGCTTTGTTGTGGCAGCAGGCAGGCTTTGCTCTAGTGAAGATAGCAGGTAGCATGTCGAAACGTTGTTGTTGGTTGTTGATGATGCAGAAATGCAGTAGGCAGTGTACGGTTTGTCGTGACTTGGAGTAGGTTTGTTGTTGGCATGTTGTTTTCATATTGCGTATGGCGTGTCGTGGGGTAGCATGGTGGGTAGTACCTTTTTTTTTGTAATAATGTAAAGAAATTGAAATGGGCTTGATGTAATGTGATGGACTTAGTTGATTTTTTTGGAGATTTTTTGAATATGGAAATGGGATTTAACAAAAATGATTTATGAAAGATGGATATGAAATTGGATTGTATATTGAAAATTGGATAATGAAAAAAATGTGGATGAAGTGGATTAAATGAATTTTGGATAATGGCATTAGATATGGATATTTGGAATGTGGATAACAAAATGATTTTTTGTGGAATTGGATAAGTTTGGATATTAAAAATGAATGTTGAATGGTTATGGAATGGAATAGATATTGCATGGATTAATATATGGATAATTTTGGAAATGGATATGAATATGGTTTGGATAATTAAAAATGGATAAATAACAAAGTGGATCAATGGATAATTGAAATGGATCATGGATGAAATGGATTGGGTTTAAAAATGGTTGATGGATATAAAAGGGTTTAAAATATGATTTAAAATGAATGGAGAAATGGGTTGGTAAATTGGTTTAGAAAATGGATAATAATGGATGTGGACCAATATTTCCAACAACACGTCCACGAAATCTCAACTTTCAACTCAAACTCAATCTTGTCTTCTTCCACAAACCTCTGATTAATTGAACATAACTGCCATGCACAACTCGCAACAACCATCTGAATCAATTTGAAACCTTGCATTGATTATTGAATCCACTCTGAGGAAAATAATTTCATAGATGAACCACCAATGAACTTTTGAGCCATAATGAACCTGATGATTGAACCAAACTCCCCATGAATTAAAATTTGGTGACTTGATGACCTCCACACCACATAACTCGACCTTAGGTACACACTTGCTGAGAAATAGTCCACTAACACCGATATTTGCAATTAGATCAAATTCTTTAATAGTTTGGCCAAGAGTAGGTCCACCATCCATCTGAATTGGATCATGAATGAACAACCAGGCTCGACTTGAAGCTATACCTTTTTCTTTGAATGCACACTGATACTCCTCTGTATACGAAAGACTCGAACCATAGGAAAACACCTTGATCCCATGTCACAAAAGCTTACCCAAATAGATGAATGCAAAGTTGTGTTAATGACCTAAGGCAGATGCATAGATGATGGAAATGCTATGATATGTAAGGCTAGGGTTAGGGTGAAAATGAGGGTGTGACAGCTTCCAAGATTGAGGAATCAAAGATTTTGATTATAATTTGAAGATATTGTTTCTAAGTGTGGAGACACTTTAGGAAACTTAGGATTGAAGAAACTATTCTAGAGGAGAATTAGTTCCAGATTCTGTGGAGCAGAATTACTGCGTTTCTGAAGCCCAAATCTAGTCATGTTTATGGTTATAAATAGGATGGATTTAACCTAAGAAAAATGTGGAAAAAATACATTATTGCCTAGCGAGTTTAGGGTTTATATTTTATGAGCCTCTCTTGTGTCGTGTTGATATTAGAGCAGGACTGTTTGCATTGAGTTGTAATTTCTCTCACTGCTGTGATTGAAAGTGAATTAAGAAGGGTCTCATACCTAGGAAGTGTCTTAGGTAGAAATTAAGCACAGTTAGTGATTAAGTGATAAGTTGTAAACCAGAGGTGTTTAGCTTAGAATTAATACTATCTAGTGGATTTCATTTCTGGCTTGGTAGCCCCCAGACGTAGGTGTTGTTGCTGCACCGAACTAGGTTAACTATTCTTGTGTGTTACTTTATTTTTTACATTTTGTATTCTGTTCCTTATTATCCTTGTGTGTGAAGCAGAGATCAATTGTCTTGACATCTATCAGGACATCTGAGATCTGCTATACCAGAATTTAAATTGGTATCAGAGCAGGCATCCTACTCTGCATATGGGAGAGATTCAGGGACGATACTTTCTGGTTCAATGGATAAAGAAGGAGGAATATTAAATAGACCACCCATTCTTGATGGTTCCAATTATGAATATTGGAAAGTGTGCATGGTGGCATTCATCAAGTCTATGGATGGTAAAGCTTGGAAGTTTGTGGTCAAAGGGTGGGACCCACCAAAGGCCAAAGATATGGATGGGAAGATCACTGATGAGTTGAAACTTGAGGAAGATTGGGATGATGAAGATGACAAGCTTGCTCAAGGTAACTCCAAAGCTTTGAATGCCTTGTTCAATGGTGTTGCCAAGAACATCTCAGGCTGATAAAAAATTGTACTGTTACCAAGGATGCTTGGGAGATTTTGAAGACTACGCATGAAGGAACTTCTAGCGTAAAATCCTCAAGACTTTAACTTCTCACCACCAAGTTTGAGAACTTGAGGATGAAGGAGGATGAAAGTATTCAACACTTTATATGAACATTGTTGATATTGCCAACACTTCAAGTGATCTTGGAGAGAAATTTCAAGAAGCCAAGTTGGTTCAAAAGATCCTAAGGTCACTTCCAAAGAAATTTGATATGAAGGTGACTGCTATTGAAGAAGCCCAAGATATAAACACTATGAAAATGGATGAGCTCATGGGATCTCTTCAGACTTTTGAGATGGAAATCAACGAGAAATCTGAAAAGAAGAAAAGTATAGCTTTGGTGTCTAATCAAGAAGAATATGATCCTAATTCCAATGAGGAATTGTCCAAAGCTGTGGGACTTCTTGAAAAATACTATAACCAACTATTGAAGAAACTGGACGAGAAGTCAAGATCTAATGTCAAGGCTCAGTCTTTCAACATCATTAGAAGGAAAGATTTTGGAAAAAAAACTAATAATGATAAGAAATCCAACAGGGGAAAGGGAATCCAATGTTATGAGTGTGGGGGTTTGGACACACAAGAGTATAGTGTCCTACCTTTCTCAAGAAGGAGAAGAAAGAGTTATCTACTTCTTGGTCTGAAGATGACTCCTCGAGCGACAGAGAAACTGCTAAACATGTCTCTGCACTTACTGGAGTATATGATCTGGACAAGGAATCAGATATTGAAGATCTCACTCCTGATGAACTAGCTGCCTCTTATAAGGAGATGTGCATCAGAAGTGCTGGAATGTGTCAGTTAGGACAGGATTAGTAGAATCTTGTTGCTCAACTTTGTGATGAAAGACTAAAGCACTTGGCCACCATTTCTGATCTGGAGGATGAAGTTGTGTTGCTCAATTCAAAACTTGACAATATGACTAAATACATAAGAATGCTCAATAGCAGTTCAAATGTGCTGGATGAAATTCTTAATTCAGGAAGAAATGCAGGAAATGGAAGAGGACTCGGTTACAATGATCAAGTTGGGAATAAAAGACAAAGGTCTGGTGTGAACTCTGTTCAACGGAAAAGAAAGCAGAATCAAACGGTGTCAAGTAGGATGTCCCAACATCATCAAAGACTTCAGAAGAACTCCTCAGAAAGAAAGAATCAAGACAAGAAGTGTCATCAATGTGGTAAGTATGGTCACATAAAGGCTTACTGCTACAAGTTGCATGGTTATCCCAAATTATCAACTCGGCTCAGAAGGAGAAAGGAGGCTGCTAAAGCAAAGAAGAAGTGGGCTCCTAAGAATGAAATTGTTGCCCTAATAGTGCATACCTCTTTGAGAGCCTCTGCCAGAGAAGACTGGTATTTCAATATTGGTTGTTCTAGACACATGACTGGTGTCAAGAAGTTCTTAGTTGATATTAAAACATATTCCATTATCTCTGTCACCTTTGGAGATGGGTCAAAAGGTGAGATAAAAGGTGTTAGGAAGCTGAATTATGTTGGGCATTCTAGCCTGGATAAAGTGTTGTTTGTCAAAGGATTGACTGCTAATAGGCAATTGTGTGACCAGGGCCTCAAGGTTAACTTCTCTAAATCTGAGTGTCTGGTAACAAATGATAAAGAGGAAGTTATCATGAAGGGTACTAGATCGAAGGATAATTGTTATTTGTGGACTCCCATGAAACAAAGTGTTCCTCAACCTGCTTAATGTCAAAAGAAGATGAGGTGAAGATGTGGCATCAGAAACTTGGTCACTTCCACTTGAAGGGAATGAAAGAAGTCATGTCTAAGGAGGCTGTCAGAGGTATCCCTAATCTAAAAATAGATGAAGGAAGACTATGTGGCGAATGTCAAATTGGTAAACAGACAAGGATGTCACATAAAAAGCTTCAACATCTGACCACTTCAAAAGTCTTTGAGCTACTTCATATGGATTTGATGGGACCTATGCAGGTTAAAAGTCTTGGCAGAAAGAGGTATGCTTATATTGTGGTGGATGACTTCTCTAGATACACTTGGGTGCATTTCATCAAGGAGAAGTCAGAAGTATTTGAAGTGTTCAAAGGACTGTGTCAAAAAATTCAAAGGGAGAAGGATTGTGGCATAGTTAGAATCAGAAGTGACCATGGGAAGGAATTTGAAAACAGCAAGTTTAATTATTTCTGTTCCTCTGAAGGAATTAGTCATGAGTTTTCTTCACCCATCACTCCTCAACAGAATGGTGTGGTTGAGAAAAAGAATAGGATAATTCAAGAATGTGCAAGGGTCGTGCTTTATGCCAAGAAACTTCCATATCATTTTTGGGCTGAAGCCATGTATACAGCTTATTACATTCTAAACAGAGTAACCATCAGATCTGGAACATCTGTCATATTATATGAGTTGTGGAAAGGAAGGAAGCCAACTATGAAATACTTCCATGTTTTTGGAAGCAAATGTTACATCTTGGCTGACCGTGAGCAAAGGTGGAAGATGGATCCCAAAAGTAATTAAGGAATCTTTCTGGGATACTCTTCAAATAGTAGAGCATACAAAGTTTTCAACTCAAGAACTAAGGTTGTGCTGGAATCCATAAATGTTGGGGTCGATGACTCAACTCCATAAGCTGATGTCACTGATGATATTGGAGTATTCTTTCCCATGGGGGATGAAGATGTCACAGTGGATGTTGGAACATCACGTGATGGTCCTGAAGGTTCTGCAGACTCAAATGATGCTAATCCTGAACCCGCAAAGACTGAAAAGGTTGACAAGGAACCCTCCACCAGAGTTCAGAAAGATCATCCTAAGGAGCTCATAATAGGAGATCCAAATGGTGGAAGAATGACCAGGTCACGAGATGTTGTTGCTGACGTTTGTTTTGTCTTAAAGTTGGAACCCAAGAATGTCAAGGAGGCATTGACTGATGAATTTTGGATCAATGTTATGCAAGAGTGTTGTACCCCAAATTTTACCCCTTAGATGTCATATCATCTTGCACTTACATTTAGGGTTAAATCATATTGCATAACTAACCATTTTATCAGTTTTTGTTCGTTTTGTTTCATTTGCGAATCAGGTTTTATTTCAAGAGGCCTCAAGGGTTGATCAATCAAGATTTTGAATAGATCACTAACCAATCAAGTTCTCATACTCCTAAGAGACTTCCTCTCCTCAATAATCCAATGTGGTTTGCTTTCATCACAAGTTCTTCCTCAAGGATCAAGCAAGGTCGTCAGGTTAAGGGTTTGTGTGGTATGGTTTGAGATTCAATGGAAGTTTGACCTAATCTTGGTCAAACAAGTGGTTTGTTATCAGTGTCAGGTTATCAGGCCGTGGCAGAGATTTTGAATTAGGGTTTTGGTTTTCAATCAAGCCAATGTTCATAAGTGTGTACTCAAGGCACGAGAATTAGGATTTCTCACCCTTGGAGTTTATGATTGACAAATATCGTTCAGTTGAGTCTCCTAAGGCTAGTTGGTTCATGGTGTGTACAGTACTGTTTCAGTTTAATTGAGGTCGTAGAACCATCAGAGAGGTCAGAGCAGTTGGTACATTCATTTTCATTCCCGTAGCCGTCTTTTATCCACTTTTCATTCCATATCCAATTTTCAAAACCATATCCATTCCATCTACACTTATTTTCTTTCTCTTCAATTCATTTTTATCCATTCCTTTTTCCAGTATCTAATTTTCATTTCCATAATCCAATTCATCTCATTATCCATTCTCACTTTTATATCCATTTTGTTCACAAACCATTTTTCTTATCCAATTATCCATATCCGTTATCCAAAATCCATCTTTCAATTCACTTCATTATCCAATATCCACCTTAATCCAATTTCAAGTCCATTCACAATAAAAGTCCATTTATTTTTATCCACTTTTTCTTTGTCCAATTTCCAATTTCATTATCCATTTTAATCCATTTTCTTTTTCAATTATCCACTTCCTATTTTAATATCCATAATTATTTTTATCCATGTTTTTATTTTATTTTTTTATTTCATTACAAAAAGGCCATTAAAAAAAAGAGGTTTCAAGCCTATTCAATTTTTCTTGCTACCGTAAGCCCATCATCCTCTTATTACAACAAAAATAAAAAGGAAGCTTGTTCCAAGTCAACAAGCTGCCAAAACGGACAAACCATGCCCTCGCAATAAGTCAAAGCTGGGACTCTGGAAAAAAATGGTATTACTGTGCCACTGCTACAAAACAAAGGACAATAAAACCTCCAAGCCACGCGACCTGTGAAACGCTGCACACCAACAAGCACCATACACCAAAACAAGCTGTCTTGCAGACCTGCATATTTTTGTACAACCCTGTTGCTATCAAAATTTGCCAAACACTCTGCAATACGAGAGCAACAAAACAATGACCCATCAACAATACAAGACAAACTGGATGTACCTAGAAACTTAACCAAGAAGTTTTGATTGAAGTTAAAAAGGAGAGCAGCCCCAGAACTCAGAGGGGGGGTTTCATATTTCTTATCATTAGAAAAAAAGACAGAAAAAAATCAAAAACAACTACCTCCATCCTCGTTCAACCTTTGAAACCTCTTTCCATAAGCCTAATCCCACTCAACTCATAACAATAGCCTTCATCGATTTTTCTACCAATCTTCAACGACTCCAACCACCTTTTTTTTACTTCCGTCAACACCTCACTTTCCTCCATTCGACCCTCTCTCAAAACACCACGCAACCACAACTCCAAAACTTCTCGCCGGAACCTCACTCATCACAACAACCACCCGGCTCCGCTTCCTAGCGTGATTCATTTTGCCTTTCCTCTGGATTTCTTCAGACAACTTCAACTCAATCTCCAACCATCTCCATGAAGCTTCCCTTCCACTTTCTCTCAAAATCTCTATTTCAACTTCCTCCGCCGAAACCGTGACGGACTCCTCACACACACTCACCCTCAAATCTCTTCCACTTCAACCTGTATTCAACCCTACCCTCCATCAAATCCTCAGCAACAACAACTTCAATCTTCAAATCATTCAATACTTCCCAATCGAATCCCCAAGAGATAGATGAGAAGAGAGTGAGACAAATGAAATCAAACTCACAAACCTGAACTTGAGGAAGATCTGAGTTGAGCAACGATGGAAAGCTTGAGACTAAAAAGAGATTCACTTCGACTCTGTTGATCCACCCATCCGTGATGTTGTCCATGAATTTCTCTGACTATTTCATTTTTTAAAAAGAAATGGAAGATGATGGTGAACCTAACGCAATGGTCTGGTCAAAGAAGAGAGAACCTGGAACTTGAAATTGTAGTAAGTGAGAGTTGGTTTCTCTGTCGATTTAACAGTGTGGTATGCGATGATGATGTTATTTCTGAGTGCATCGCTTTATTTTTCTTCCCTGAATTTGCTTTTACAATGACCTAGTGATGTTGCCAGACATTATTTTTCTTTTGCCTAGCCTGATGATGTTATTTGAAGGCTGCTGAACCTTGTTGTTTCTTGGGCTCATAAGCCCAATCTTGATTCCTTTGAACATCACCCTTTTTCCAAAAATCACACCCACTGTGTTTACTTTTGTGGATCCTCGTAGGCTTAAGCCCATGGTGTTTTTTCTCCTTTCTGCATACCACCCAAACTCTTTGTTTTTTAATTAATTTCTTTTTATTTTTTTCTATTTTTATCAAACAGGTTTTTAATATTTTTGTTTTAGATTTGATGAAGTTTCTTGGTAAATAAAATTTGATTTTTTATTTCCATTTTGATTTTCTATCTTTATTTGGGCCAATGATATTACAAAATCATGACTTGGTTGATTTATTCAAAATGAGGCTCATTTATTTATTTTTGTTGGTCAATGAAAGTCGAACATCAAAAGATTATCGATCCTCCGATTAAATCTTGATTGAGACGAGACTAACTGAAATTCTGGTATCAGACGTGTGATGTCACAATAACACACTCTGCACTATGGACAACAATAACAGTAAAATAACACCAAGAATTGTTGACCCAGTTCGGTTACAACCAACCTACTCTGGGGGCTACCAAGCCAGGGATGGAATTCACTACTTGTAGATATAATTTACAGACTCAACAACCCGTTGACAATCTCCTAAACTTATACTCTACTAATGACTTCCTACCTAAGAAACCACTTAGGTATGAGAACACCACTCAATCCCTTACAAACACTCAAAGAACCCACTTTGAGTACCCTTGATCTTACTTCACAGTTTCGATCAAATCACACAACTCTCTTTGCTTCACAGCTTTAGAGAGGACAGAAACTCAACACCTATTCAAACCCTAGAATAGTGTAAATACAAGCACTTTAAACAAACTATAGACACTAAGCCTTCTGCTCTTGATCTTCTGAATGTTTTCTGTCGCTTTTTCCCTTTGGTCTTGTGCGCTTTATATAGCTCCTGAATTGGGCTTGGACTTGTCACAATATTTGATCAGATTTGTTAATTAAAACTGAATCTTCAAAACAGATTTTATCCCCAAAATCTTTTTAAATCTTCAACCTTTTAATTCTCCAACAGACCTGCAATCAAATCTCCCATGTAACAGAAAATATTTATCCCAAGATATTCTCATCCAATGAGTCAACCACTCTCCACAACTCCAGCTAATACGCGTGCCCTAATAACATGTCCTGCTGTTATTAATTCTGCAGGTCTGATGTTACAACATCACCTGTGTGACATCAGACATCCAACTTCAGCACTTAACTACTTAACACAGCCCAGTGTTAAGACTTCAATGTTACAACATCAGCACCTTGACGTCAACATTGAATAACCTTTGTTTTACCAAAATTCCAGCCAATCCAGGAACTATCAATCTCCCCCTTTGGCTAATTTTGGCTAAAACAATCTCTGCACTCTGCAAACAACTTCTGCACTCTGCACCTTCAGAGATTTCAGCAGCGGAATAATCTTCAATCAATTTGAAACTCATTAATCAGCAGCAGTTTGATAATCTTCAAAGTCTTCATCACTTGATCTGCTGCAGCACCATCTTCATTATTGACAACAGCCAATTGGTGCTCCCCCTCTAAAACATGACCCAGCATCACAGCTGTTCAGTAGATCACAATGTGCAGCAATTTACTCCCCCTAGATGTCTGCTTGGCTGCACTCTTCACATGTCATGATATCTTCAATACTCCCCCTTTTTAGCCATAATTAGGCAAACTTCAGTTAGAAGTCCTATTAACTATAGTCAGTAAACCCTAGCTCTCATTGTTAGCCTCTCAGTTAGTAAACAGGAAAAACAAATCATAGAAGGAAACTAAAAACATAAACCGTGCACAAAACAGCACAATATTCAACTTACAAAAACAAGCACATTAAGTGCTAAAACAAATACAGAAAATAAAGCTAACCCTACTAAAATAGAAGGCAATCATTAAAAGCTTGAATCTTCTGAGCTGAGATCAGCATCCTTCCTTGTGTTGACAACTTCACCTTTCTTCGTTGCCAATCTCAGAGCCATGACAAGTCTTTCAAATTTTTGTTTCCTTTCAGTACTAACCCTTATGACTTTATCTAACTCCTTGCAAGCCTCCTCTAGTTCTATAATCACCCCAGTCTTGGCTGGTGACTGTTGTGATGTTGAAGCAGATGTCTTGACGTTTTTAGGAACATGTTTTAACTTGTAATGAAGTAACAGGGCAGGCTTCCTTTTGCTCACTACATCTGAACGCTGTAGAATTCCAGGATGTTGAGACACGATAATCCCACAAATGAGAGAGGCAAAAGCAATGTGCATCTTCACAGCATTTGTAGCAGCATGCTTAATAGTATGATCATAGATGTAGGAGCCATAGTCAATTCTTTGCTTTGTCCCAACTGCATAGATTATCTTCCCCAATTCAACAGAAATTGTGGTCTTGTGACTAGTAGGAACCCAGTTGGCAATACCTATTCTGTGCAGAAAAGCATATTTGACACTCAACAAACTGGCTAACAGCTTTCCTTCTACGGGCCAAAAATCTACTTGACCAGCAGTGATTTCTCTGCATATAACATTGTTGGAGGCTTCTAATTCCCCATAATCTTCCTCATTTCTTCCTAAGTAGGCATTGATCATCTCAGGAGAAAACCAGACACACTTACCCCTGAGGGTAACTCTTCTGAAAGTTCGGCTCTTACTGTCATTTATTGATTCAGGTATATTCACTATGAACTCCCTGACCAGTCTATCATAGCAATCAGCCAACCCTGACACAGTCCTTATGAGGCCAGCAAGCTTAATTAGGTCAATAATTTCAGTAGATTCTAAGTCCTTTGCTACAACCTCTCTTTCCAGAGCTACTTTTCTTAGGCTCACACACTTCCACAAGGAGGCACTTCTGGCACTGTGAGATGAGGTGTTATCAGGCACTTGATGTTTAGTCGGGTTGATGTCTTGAGCATCACTCTCAAAATCTTCCTCCTCCCTGATTCTCCTCTTCTTGCCAGACCTGGCACCTTTGCTCCATGACTTGGGACAGTCTGTAGATGAAGTTCTTTTCTTATCCTTCCCTCTTCCAATTCTATCATCATCAGATGAGTCCTCAATCTCTATAACCTCAACCTGCTCCTTCCCTTTATCCCTGTGGCTTTCATTCCTAGGGTATGATGTTCTGACATCAAGACTGACACCAGTGTCATCAGAATCTTCACCTTCAGCTTCTTGACTAAGGGCCTGGCTTTGAAGATTTTTGTCCTCTCCTTGAGAGTCGACTTGTTCAGCAGGCATTTGCCTTAGAGGGACGGAAATCCCTTTCACCCGTATCCCCTTTTCAAGGATTTTGGTGGCAAGCTGTTCCAAATGCTCGTCTACATCAAACTTCTCCTCAACAGCTTGAGAGGATGATGACCTAGCTTCAGGTTTGTTAACCGTGGTTGAGGGTTTTGGGTTACTTGACTCGGAAATGAGTTCTTTGGAAGAAACCCTAGTTCGAACCTGCTCAGATTTCTTGGAAGGGACAGACATCGTTCCTTTGTGACAAACTAGGTTCGAAGGAGAGCTTTCTATTCTGTTGAGATTTAGGGAGATGAAGTGTTGCGATGAGATTGCTTTGGTAAGTCTTGATGTAGTCTCAATATAGTAAGGCGCCTGATTTTGAAAACTCTTTAAAGACCAATTACTAATTTTCTCCCTCCATAAAGACTTTCCTTTTAAAACACTCACATTAGAACTTGTTAACTCTGAGTGTCCTTTCAGCATCCTAATGTCATAGTCTGATGTTATGACATCAACATCATTAGTTGAATTCCCTTCAAGAGAGGTCCACTGATAGCAGTTGTCTTTGGTTCTGGCACCCTTCATAACAATCTGATTCTGCTCATCAGAAACCACACACTCATGCTTAGTGTAGTTTACCCTGTAACCTTCATCACACAACTGGCTTATGCTGATCAAATTTGGACATAAGCCATTGACAAACATAACATTGTCAAGTTCAGGTCTATCATCACCTTGCACTTTCCCAACTCCTGCAACAACACCTTTTCCTCCATTGCCAAAGATGACTTCATGAGAGGGACAAGGTCTAAGATCATCAAACATGGATCTACATCCAGACATGTGCTTGGAACACCCACTGTCAAAATACCATGTTCCTTCTTTAGCCTCTTTGTCATCCAAGTGAGCCAATAAGCACTTCACCTTCTCCTTAGGTACCCATTGTTTAACAACTTTGGGCCTGTGCTCTCTCCATATGTTTTGAGGCTGAGGGTATCCATGTAGCTTGTAGCAAGAGTACTACATATGTCCAAATCTTCCACAATAATAGCATCTCACCCTTCCATCTCTGAATCTTCTGCCATGATGAGATTGCCTATGCTGCCATCCATGATGTGGTCTCCTCCTACCATAACTGCCCTGCCATCTATTCTGTTGATATCTTCTCCCATAAGTTGGCTGAGAATGTTGTTTCCTGGATTGTCTCCCATGATGGTGTGGCTTTCTTCTTCCATATACATAAGGAATAGCATTGGTGTATCCATACCCATAACCATACCAGTTGTCCTGATGTTGAGACATCTGATGAGACATGTGCTGTTTGAACTGAGCAGCTTGCATGCTCTCATGGTATTATGGGGGCATATACTGACTAGCTCCCTGTGGCTGCTTTCTCTTCTGATAGGGACCAGTCTTCTTCTTAGGTTGTGAAACATCAACTTTCTTAGGGGTAGGATCTTGCTGATGTTGAGATGAAGGTTGTGATACTTCCTTCTTTGAACCTGAAGTGCTTCCTTCTGAAGTTCCCTTGTCCTCAGCCACATAACCTATCCCAGCTTTGTCTCCAGCAGCTTTTTCTGACTGAAGTATCTTGTCAAGTGTGTCTGTACCACAGCTCAGCATCCTAACAGACTTGGTCATTTGATCAAGATGAGCTCTAACTAGCACCACTTCATTTTTAAGATCAGTCTTTTCATTCTCTAGCTGAGCAATCTGTTGCTTGTGGCACTTGTTTTCTTGACAAATCTCAGCACTCTTTAAACACAGCTCTTAATAGGTGGATACCAACTCCTCATAAGTAACTTCTCCATCACTAGAAACATCATCAGAAACAACAGCTCCTGTTAAAGCTCTCACATGCTTTGCTGACTCGCCTTCACTTTCACTATCAGAGTCAGACTAGGAAACTGTCATGCCCTTCTTCTGCTTTTTCAAGAAGGTGGGACATTCTTTCTTGACATGTCCATACCCTTCGCACTCAAAGCACTGTACTCCTTTGTCTTGGGCAGTTTTCTCTTCATCCTTCTTGCTGGTGTCAGAAGTCATGTTCTTGACATTAGGCCTGGAGTTATTATTCATTCTCTTGAATACTTTGGTGAACTGTCTTCCCAACATCACTATGGCCTGAGACAGATCCTCCTGGGATTCAGATTTCTTCCCTTTCTCCTCTTCACCATTTGTCACCAGGGCTATACTTTTTGGCTTCTTTTCTGGTTCTTCCTCATTCAACCCAAGCTCAAAGGTTTGAAGAGATCCAATGAGTTCATCTACTCTCATCTTGCTGATGTCTTGTGATTCTTCAATAGCAGTAACCTTCATCTTATACTTCTTAGGTAGGGACCTAAGGATCTTCCTCACAAGCTTTTCATCTGTCATCTTCTCTCCAAGAGCACTAGATGCATTGGCCAGCTCAAGAACACTCATGTGGATATCATGAATAGTCTCATCTTCCTTCATCTTCAGGCTTTCAAATTTTGATGTTAAAATCTGAAGTCTTGACATCTTGACTCTAGATGTTCCTTCATGAGTAGCCTGCAAGATATCCCATGCTTCTTTAGCAACTTCACAGGTATTGATTAACCTGAAGATGTTCTTATCCACTCCATTGAAGATAGCATTCAGAGATTTGGAATTTCCAAGGGCAAGCTCATCTTCCTCCTTGGTCCACTCTTCTTCAGGCTTTGGCTTAGAGGTGCCTTTTTTATCTTTGCCATCATCATCCTTCTCACACATGACAGGAGCTTTCCATTCTTTAATAACAGCCTTCCAAGCCCTACTGTCCAAGGATTTTAAGAAGGTGGTCATCCTAGGCTTCCAATAGTCATAATTGGATCCATCCAAAATAGGGGGTCTGTTGACGAATCCTCCAACTTCTTTGTCCATCTTTTCACCAGAAAGTAACTTCCCTAGATCTCACCCAGAGACAGACAGGATGCCTGCTCTGATACCAATTGAAATTCTGGTATCAGACGTGTGATGTTAAGGTGTGATGTCACAACAACACACTCTGCACTATGGACAGCAATAACAGTAAAATAACACCAAGAATTGTTGACCCAGTTCGGTTACAACCAACCTACTCTGGGGGCTACCAAGCCAGGGATGGAATTCACTACTTGTAGATATAATTTACAGACTCAACAACCCGTTGACAATCTCCTAAACTTATACTCTACTAATGACTTCCTACCTAAGAAACCACTTAGGTATGAGAACACCACTCAATCCCTTACAAACACTCAAAGAACCCACTTTGAGTACCCTTGATCTTACTTCACAGTTTCGATCAAATCACACAACTCTCTTTGCTTCACAGCTTTAGAGAGGACAGAAACTCAACACCTATTCAAACCCTAGAATAGTGTAAATACAAGCACTTTAAACAAACTCTAGACACTAAGCCTTCTGCTCTTGATCTTCTGAATGTTTTCTGTCGCTTTTTCCCTTTGGTCTTGTGCGCTTTATATAGCTCCTGAATTGGGCTTGGACTTGTCACAATATTTGATCAGATTTGTTAATTAAAACTGAATCTTCAAAACAGATTTTATCCCCAAAATCTTTTTAAATCTTCAACCTTTTAATTCTCCAACAGACCTGCAATCAAATCTCCCATGTAACAGAAAATATTTATCCCAAGATATTCTCATCCAATGAGTCAACCACTCTCCACAACTCCAGCTAATACGCGTGCCCTAATAACATGTCCTGCTGTTATTAATTCTGCAGGTCTGATGTTACAACATCACCTGTGTGACATCAGACATCCAACTTCAGCACTTAACTACTTAACACAGCCCAGTGTTAAGACTTCAATGTTACAACATCAGCACCTTGACGTCAACATTGAATAACCTTTGTTTTACCAAAATTCCAGCCAATCCAGGAACTATCACTAACTTTATTTTTCATTTCGTTTCCATTTTCTTTATTTTTGGCCAATGATATAAAAAACATCATAACTTTGTTGATTATTTCAAATCAATAAATTTTGATTATATGAGGCCATCTTCATTTTCTTCCTTGGTCAATGAAACCCTAATCAAAAGAATGTCGATTTCTCGATTAAATCTTGATTTAGACAAGACCAACTTTATTTCCATTTCGATTCTACTTTCTTTATTTTATGGCCAAGGACATTACACAAATCTTGACTTTGATTATTTCAAATCAATAAAGTCTTGATAAATATGAGGCTACTTGTTTATATTTATTGGTCGATGAAAGTCAAAAATCTAAGATTATCGATTTATCGATTTAAATCTTGATTAAGACGAGACCAACTTTATTTTTCATTTCGTTTCCATTTTCTTTATTTTTGGTCGATGATATAACAAACTTCATAGTTTGGTTGATCTCATTAAAAGGACAAAACTTTGATCAATATGAGACCGCTTTCTTTTTATTTCAGTTTCATTCACTTTTAGTCGATGAAAGTCAAGAATCATTGATTATTGATTTCTCGATTAAATCATGATTAAGACGAGACTATTTCTATTTCATTTCAATTTTTAGTTTCTTTGAATACATTTCATTTCTCCCTTTGATGAGACTTGTACATATTTTCTGATAATGTCTTGTGGACAACTATTCTGTTATGTTTGTGGTTGCCTATATCATTTGACACATCCTCAATACTATTCCAAAGGAAAGTTGTAACACCCCATTTTCTACCCGGTAATTCTATTAAAATCAGAGTTATAAAATTTTCAACATAAAACGGGATATCACATTTTCAACTTTAAAATCAATCACATAATAGT
Source organism: Lathyrus tuberosus (assembly GCA_022829125.1). Classification (NCBI taxonomy): domain Eukaryota; kingdom Viridiplantae; phylum Streptophyta; class Magnoliopsida; order Fabales; family Fabaceae; genus Lathyrus; species Lathyrus tuberosus. Next base: position 185,967 of record JALAZF010000308.1, on the reverse strand, counting down.
TAATCATGAAAGATACATAACGATTCAAGGGAACATAAACCAACAAATAGTCTTCAACTTATAATCAACTTTATCAAATGCAACGCAGCGGATTCATAATCAAATTAGTAGCATCTTTATCCAACATAAAACAACTCCAAATTAAACAACAAGGTATTTTTTGGCAAGTTCACAAAAATTCAGCATGTAGACAAATAAACAAAAGACACGCGTCATCCCCCCGAGTGCTACGTATCAGAGCGACAAACACCGACATCGAACTAAGGTAACCGGCTACTCCTCTTGATTACCTGCACGTTGCCAACATAGGGACAACATTCAAACAGAAGGGGTGAGATATCAAATTTTATAAATGAATTATGATAAATAACACATAGATAGGAATCATACAATTATCACCACTTCACATCAACAACCAACAAAATCAACAACAACTTGAAAATGCAACTTTAATACGACTCGACTATGTTATGCATGTGGTACCATCGGAGTAAAACTCCCAACTTAAAATTGCCAGTTTATCGAGGCATCAAGGCAGAAGCCTTCAACTTTCAACTTTCAACTTGTGCCAATCTAGCACAACGTGGTGTGAGCAACGGCTCCGACATAAAATGCAAGTATGCTTTATGACATGCACAACTCATCAACATAGACAACTCAACAACATCCACAACATAATCAACTTAAAACAACATAACAACTTATACAACGTTGGCTATCAAGCCTACAACTTTAAAATTCGTCCGTATATCGGAACGAAACAACACAATCAACTGTACCTGCAAATCGACTTTTCCGACGTAATTTCAACAAAACAAACCAATTAAATTCATCTACTAAACTACCCGACTTACCCCGATAATTTTCGTTAAATTCCGAGCAACTAAGTTTTCCCCCTAAATCGACTAAACCGACTAAAACCGTATTGTTTTCACTTCTACGATTAATACGACTTATGGAAAAATTCTGTTTTCTGTTACTATTGCCATTAAAATAAATTCCAAGCTTCTGTCATGAATTTCACTCAGTTCAGTTTCTGTCAAGAACTGCTACTACTATATTTCCAATTTTCTGCTAAGGTTAATTGGCTAATTCTGATTCCAATTTATTGCTCTGCTAAAAAAAATCTATTAACTTTCTGCTACATATATTATTAGTGGCTATAATATATTTCCACTATGAAATCTATTGCTAACGTCTTGATTGCAGAATATATGGTTTAGTAGTACTTTAATTTAAACAAGAGAACATGTTTACAGTACTTGAGTAATTTGGAAAACATATTCTTAAAGGTGTGAAAAAAATTAAAGTGGAGACCCCACTACATGGGTGGCTTGCGCCACCCTTTGTAAGGGACATCATGGCTTGCACCATGTACCAATGTGGCTCCCGCCACAGGTTATTTCTTTGCTTTTGGGTGGCCTGCGCCACCCCTGTCTGTGTGGTGGGTGGCCTGCGCCACCCCTAAAATGCAGTTTCGTCCCAATTCATTTTTTTTTCTTTCCAGGATTACATAATCGACAGCAACACATAGATTATTCAACAATGAAATTTCCACACAACCTATTAAATCAGTATTTCACAGAAAGAAACAATATAATTCATCTTCAACACAACATCAATATCAGCCAGATTATCAACAACCACACAAAATCAACAACAACTTATCAGAAAATCAATTGGAAAATAGTCATATAATCCCCAACCCTTATATCATTCATCATAACTCGGTTATAATTGTCGAACCCCACCCTTACCTTGGATTGAAGGCAGCTCGACAAATCGATCGGATTCCGGGAATTTGGCACCGATAGCGGTTTCTCTCGTTCTCCTCTTTCTCTTCTGATACAACCTAACTTCTTATTTTTCCTATTATTTGTTTTTAACATATATTATTATTATTCTACTAAAATTAATAATGGGCCTAACAACATACACCCCTCAATTACTAATTCCGACACGAATCCAAGCCCACGAAACCAACACACTCCAACAACGATAATAATACTACTAATATTATTCTGCGACTTTCCGGCTTAATATTCCGACTTAATTTATCAAAACACAAAATCGATCGAATAATCACAAGAAAATAATTAAATATTCAATTAAATAAATAATTAAATATTTGGGCGTTACAACTCTCCCCCACTTAAAATATTTTCGTCCTAAAAAATTTACCGGATTCAAACAGCTCGGGATAGGAGTCTCGCATCTTGCTCTCCAATTCCCACGTCATGCTTTCTCCAGTAGCTCCCAACCAGACAACTTTCACCAACGTGATCTCTTTCCCTCGCAAAGTCTTCATTTCACGATCCGCGATTCGCATAGGCTTCGTCTCCACCGTGATATTATCCCGTACTTGCACATCATCCATATTGACCACATGAGACGGATCTGAAATGTACTTCCGAAGTTGCGACACATGAAACACATCATGCAGATTCGAAAGATTTGGCGGTAACGCCATTCGGTAAGCAACTTTCCCAATTCTGTCCAAAATCTGATACGGATCAATAAAACGAGGAGTGAGCTTTTTAGACTTCAAAGCTCTCCCAACACCAGTCACAGGCGTGACTCTCAAAAACACATGATCACCCGCTTGAAATTCCAAATCCTTCTTCCGCTTGTCATGGTAGCTTTTATGTCTACTTTGAGAAGCTTTCATTTTCTCTCTAATCAACTTCACTATCTCGGTAGTTTCTCGAAATAATTCTGGTCCAAGTACTACACTTTCACCAGATTCATGCCAACACAACGGAGTCCTACACCTCCGACCGTACAACACCTCAAAAGGTGCCATTCCGATACTAGAATGGTGACTATTATTATAAGTGAACTCAATCAATGGAAGATAAGTATCCCACGAACCTCCCTGCTCAAGAACACAAGCTCTCAACAAATCCTCCAACGATTGAATTGTCCTCTCAGTTTGACCATCCGTCTGAGGATGATATGCCGAACTTAACCTCAACTTAGAACCCAATGCTTCTTGTAGACTCTTCCAAAACTCCGACGTAAACCTCGGATCTCTATCCGACACGATACACAAAGGAACACCATGCAACTTCACAATCACTCGGATATAAATCTCTGTCAACTTCGCAATCGGATATGTGATGTTAATAGGTATAAAATGAGCCGACTTCGTAAGCCTATCAACAATCACCCAAATTGAATCATGTCCCCTTGAAGTAATAGGCAGCCCTGTCACAAAGTCCATAGAAATGCTATCCCATTTCCATTCTGGAACTTCTAACGATTGCATCAACCCCGCAGGCTTCTGGTGTTCGATTTTTGACTTCTGACAAGTCAAACATGCATACACAAATCGTGTCACATCTTCTTTCATTCCGGACCACCAAAATATTTTCTTCAAGTCTTGATACATTTTAGTAGCCCCCGGATGAATACTCAGATTACTTCTATGACCCTCTTCAAGAATCTTCTTTTTTATATCTGCATCATCTGGTATACAAATTCGATCATGCAGTCTCAACACACCTCGTGCATCAATTTTAAAGTCACTCTTATCCGATTGACCACAATTATTCATGATATCCACTAGTTTCACATCCAGCTTCTGAGCCTCTCGAATACTGTCCAGAAAATCATTGTTAATCTTCAACATACCCAGTATAACACTCTGCGGTGTCACTTCGCAAACCAAACTCATATCTCGAAACTGCTCAATTAATTCCAATTCCTTAATCATCATTGCTGACATATGCAAGGTCTTTTAGCTTAAAGCATCAGCCACAACATTAGCTTTGCCCGAATGATAATTCAAACCAAAATCATAATCTTTCAGCAATTCTGACCACCTTCGCTGTCTCATATTCAACTCCTTCTGATCAAACAAATACTTTAAGCTCTTATGATCACTATAAACTTCAAATCTAGAACCATAGAGGTAATGCCTCCAAATCTTCAGCACAAAAACCACTGCAGCAAGTTCCAAATCATGCGTAGGATAATTCCTTTCATGAGTTCTCAACTGTCAAGACGCATAAGCAATTACCTTATTATTCTACATAAGCACACCTCCTAAACCCATCAACGAAGCATCACAATAAACCACAAACGGTTCTCCTGGATTCGGTAATGCCAAAATCAGAGCCGACGTCAACCTCTTCTTCAATTCTCTAAAACTTTCTTCGCACTGAACATCCCACACAAAAGCTTTACTTTTACAAGTCAATCTAGTTAACGGAAGTGCCAACTTAGAAAACCCTTCAATAAACCTTCTATTATAACCAGGCTCTGATACCTCTATTGTAACACCCCATTTTCTACCCGATAATTCTATTAAAATCAGAGTTATAAAATTTTCAACATAAAATGGGATATCACATTTTCAACTTTAAAATCAATCACATAATAGTTAATCATGAAAGATACATAACGATTCAAGGGAACATAAACCAACAAATAGTCTTCAACTTATAATCAACTTTATCTAATGCAACGCAGCGGATTCATAACCAAATTAGTAGCATCTTTATCCAACATAAAACAACACCAAATTAAACAACAAGGTATTTTTCGGCAAGTTCACAAAAATTCAGCATGTAGACAAATAAACAAAAGACACGCGTCATCCCCCCGAGTGCTACGTATCAGAGCGACAAACACCGACATCGAACTAAGGTAACCGGCTACTCCTCTTGATTACCTGCATGTTGCCAACATAGGGACAACATTCAAACAGAAGGGGTGAGATATCGAATTTTATAAACGAAGTATGATAAATAATACATAGATAGGAATCATACAATTATCACCACTTCACATCAACAACCAACAAAATAAACAACAACTTGAAAATGCAACTTTAATGTGACTCGACTATGTTATGCATGTGGTACCATCGGAGTAAAACTCCCAACTTAAAATTGCCAGTTTATCGAGGCATCAAAGCATAAGCCTTCAACTTTCAACTTTCAACTTGTGCCAATCCAGACCAACGTGGTGTGAGCAACGGCTCCGACATAAAATGCAAGTATGCTTTATGACATGCACAACTCATCAACATAGACAACTCAACAACATCCACAACATAATCAACTTAAAACAACATAACAACTTATACAACGTTGGCTATCAAGCCTACAACTTTAAAATTCGTCCGTATATAATAGAATGAAACAACACAATCAACTGTACCTGCAAATCAACTTTTCCGACGTAATTTCAACAAACCAAACCAATAAAATTCATCTGCTAAACTACCCGACTTACCCCGATAATTTTCGTTAAATTCCGAGCAACTAATTTTTCCGCCTAAATCAACTAAACCGACTAAAACCGTATTGTTTTCACTTCTGCGATTAATACGACTTATGGAAAAATTATGTTTTCTGTTACTATTGCCATTAAAATAAATTCCAAGCTTCTGTCATGAATTTCACTCAGTTCAGTTTCTGTCAAGAACTGCTACTACTATATTTCCAATTTTCTGCTAAGGTTAATTGGCTAATTCTGATTCCAATTTATTGCTCTGCTAAAAAAATCTATTAACTTTCTGCTACATATATTATTAGTCGCTATAATATATTTCCACTATGAAATCTATTGCTAACGTCTTGATTGCAGAATATATGGTTTAGTAGTACTTTAATTTAAACAAGAGAACATGTTTACAGTACTTGAGTAATTTGGAAAACATATTCTTAAAGGTGTGAAAAAAATTAAAGTGGAGACCCCACTACATGGGTGGCTTGCACCACCCTTTGTAAGGGACATCATGGCTTGCGCCATGTACCAATGTGGCTCCCGCCACAGGTTATTTCTTTGCTTTTGGGTCGCCTGCGCCACCCCTGTCTGTGTGGTGGGTGGCCTGCGCCACCCCTAAAATGCAGTTTCGTCCCAATTCATTTTTTTTCTTTCCAGGATTACATAATCGACAGCAACACATAGATTATTCAACAATGAAATTTTCACACAACCTATTAAATCAGTATTTCACAGAAAGAAACAGTATAATTCATCATCAACACAACATCAATATCAGCCAGATTATCAACAACCACACAAAATCAACAACAACTTATCAGAAAATCAATTGGAAAACAGTCATATAATCCCCAACCCTTATATCATTCATCATAACTCGGTTATAATTGTCGAACCCCACCCTTACCTTGGATTGAAGGCAGCTCGACAAAAAGATCGGATTCCGGGAATTTGGCACCGATAGCGGTTTCTCTCGTTCTCAACTTCTCACGTTCTCCTCTTTCTCTTCTGATACAACCTAACTTCTTATTTTTCCTATTATTTGTTTTTATCATATATTATTATTATTCTACTAAAATTAATAATGGGCCTAACAACATACACCCCTCAATTACTAATTCCGACACGAATCCAAGCCCACGAAACCAACACACTCCAACAACGATAATAATACTACTAATATTATTCTGCGACTTTCCGGCTTAATATTCTGACTTAATTTATCAAAACACAAAATCGATCGAATAATCACAAGAAAATAATTAAATATTCAATTAAATAAATAATTAAATATTTGGGCATTACAACTCTCCCCCACTTAGAATATTTTCGTCCTAAAAAATTTACCTGATTCAAACAGCTCGGGATAGGAGTCTCGCATCTTGCTCTCCAATTCCCACGTCATGCTTTCTCCAGTAGCTCCCAACCAGACAACTTTCACCAACGTGATCTCTTTCCCTCGCAAAATCTTCATTTCACGATCCGCGATTCGCATAGGCTTCGTCTCCACCGTGATATTATCCCGTACTTGCACATCATCCATATTGACCACATGAGACGGATCTGAAATGTACTTCCGAAGTTGCGACACATGAAACACATCATGCAGATTCGAAAGATTTGGCGGTAACTCCATTCGGTAAGCAACTTTCCCAATTCTGTCCAAAATCTGATACGGATCAAGAAAACGAGGAGTGAGCTTTTTAGACTTCAAAGCTCTCCCAACACCAGTCACAGGCGTGACTCTCAAAAACACATGATCACCCGCTTGAAATTCCAAATCCTTCTTCCGCTTGTCATGGTAGCGTTTATGTCTACTTTGAGAAGCTTTCATTTTCTCTCTAATCAATTTCACTATCTCGGTAGTTTCTCGAACTAATTCCGGTCCAAGTACTACACTTTCACCAGATTCATGCCAACACAACGGAGTCCTACACCCCCGACCGTACAACGCCTCAAAAGGTGCCATTTCGATACTAGAATCGTGACTATTATTATAAGTGAACTCAATCAATGGAAGATAAGTATCCCACGAACCTCCCTACTCAAGAACACAAGCTCTCAACAAATCCTCCAACGATTGAATAGTCCTCTCAGTTTGACCATCCGTCTGAGGATGATATGCCGAACTTAACCTCAACTTAGAAGCCAATGCTTCTTGTAGACTCTTCCAAAACTCCGACGTAAACCTCGGATCTCTATCCGACACGATACACAAAGGAACACCATGCAACTTCACAATCACTCGGATATAAATCTCTGTCAACTTCGCAATCGGATATGTGATGTTAATAGGTATAAAATGAGCCGACTTCGTAAGCCTATCAACAATCACCCAAATTGAATCATGTCCCCTTGAAGTAATAGGCAGCCCTGTCACAAAGTCCATAGAAATGCTATCCCATTTCCATTCTGGAACTTCTAATGATTGCATCAACCCCGCAGGCTTCTGGTGTTCGATTTTTGACTTCTGACAAGTCAAACATGCATACACAAATCGTGTCACACCTTCTTTCATTCCGGACCACCAAAATATTTTCTTCAAGTCTTGATACATTTTAGTAGCCCCCGGATGAATACTCAGATTACTTCTATGACCCTCTTCAAGAATCTTCTTTTTTATATCTACATCATCTGGTATGCAAATTCGATCATGCAATCTCAACACACCTCGTGCATCAATTTTAAAGTCACTCTTATCCGATTGACCATAATTATTCATGATATCCACTAGTTTCACATCCAGCTTCTGAGCCTCTCGAATACTGTCCAGAAAATCATTGTTAATCTTCAACATACCCAGTATAACACTCTGCGGTGTCACTTTGCAAACCAAACTCATATCTCGAAACTGCTCAATTAATTCCAATTCCTTAATCATCATTGCTGACATATGCAAGGTCTTTCAGCTTAAAGCATCAGCCACAACATTAGCTTTGCCCGAATGATAATTCAAACCGAAATCATAATCTTTCAGCAATTCTGACCACCTTCGCTGTCTCATATTCAACTCCTTCTGATCAAACAAATACTTTAAGCTCTTATAATCACTATAAACTTCAAATCTAGAACCATAGAGGTAATGCCTCCAAATCTTCAGCACAAAAACCACTGCAGCAAGTTCCAAATCATGCGTAGGATAATTCCTTTCATGAGTTCTCAACTGTCGAGACGCATAAGCAATTACCTTATTATTCTACATAAGCACACCTCCTAAACCCATCAACGAAGCATCACAATAAACCACAAACGGTTCTCCTGGATTCGGTAATGTCAAAACCGGAGCCGACGTCAACCTCTTCTTCAATTCTCTAAAACTTTCTTCGCACTGAACATCCCACACAAAAGCTTTACTTTTACAAGTCAATCTAGTTAACGGAAGTGCCAACTTAGAAAACCCTTCAATAAACCTTCTATTATAACCAGACTCTGATACCTCTATTGTAACACCCCATTTTCTACCCGATAATTCTATTAAAATCAGAGTTATAAAATTTTCAACATAAAATGGGATATCACATTTTAAACTTTAAAATCAATCACATAATAGTTAATCATGAAAGATACATAACGATTCAAGGGAACATAAACCAACAAATAGTCTTCAACTTATAATCAACTTTATCTAATGCAACGCAACGGTTCATAACCAAATTAGTAGCATCTTTATCTAACATAAAACAACTCCAAATTAAGCAACAAGGTATTTTTCGGCAAGTTCACAAAAATTCAGCATGTAGACAAATAAACAAAAGACACGCGTCATCCCCCCGAGTGCTACGTATCAGAGCGACAAACACCGACATCGAACTAAGGTAACCGGCTACTCCTCTTGATTACCTGAATGTTGCCAACATAGGGACAACATTCAAACAGAAGGGGTGAGATATCGAATTTTATAAACGAAGTATGATAAATAATACATAGATAGGAATCATACAATTATCACCACTTCACATCAACAACCAACAAAATAAACAACAACTTGAAAATGCAACTTTAATGCGACTCGACTATGTTATGCATGTGGTACCATCGGAGTAAAACTCCCAACTTAAAATTGCCAGTTTATCGAGGCATCAAAGCATAAGCCTTCAACTTTCAACTTTCAACTTGTGCCAATCCAGACCAACGTGGTGTGAGCAACGCCTCTGACATAAAATGCAAGTATGCTTTATGACATGCACAACTCATCAACATAGACAACTCAACAACATCCACAACATAATCAACTTAAAACAACATAACAACTTATACAATGTTGGCTATCAAGCCTACAACTTTAAAATTCGTCCGTATATCAGAACGAAACAACACAATCAACTGTACCTGCAAATTAACTTTTCCGACGTAATTTCAACAAAACAAACCAATAAAATTCATCTACTAAACTACCCGACTTACCCCGATAATTTTCGTTAAATTCCGAGCAACTAATTTTTCCGCCTAAATCGACTAAACCGACTAAAACCGTATTGTTTTCACTTCTGCGATTAATACGACTTATGGAAAAATTATGTTTTCTGTTACTATTGCCATTAAAATAAATTCCAAGCTTCTGTCATGAATTTCACTCAGTTCAGTTTCTGTCAAGAACTGCTACTACTATATTTCCAATTTTCTGCTAAGGTTAATTGGCTAATTCTGATTCCAATTTATTGCTCTGCTAAAAAAATCTATTAACTTTCTGCTACATATATTATTAGTGGCTATAATATATTTCCACTATGAAATCTATTGCTAACGTCTTGATTGCAGAATATATGGTTTAGTAGTACTTTAATTTAAACAAGAGAACATGTTTACAGTACTTGAGTAATTTGGAAAACATATTCTTAAAGGTGTGAAAAAAATTAAAGTGGAGACCCCACTACATGGGTGGCTTGCGCCACCCTTTGTAAGGGACATCATGGCTTGCACCATGTACCAATGTGGCTCCCGCCACAGGTTATTTCTTTGCTTTTGGGTGGCCTGCGCCACCCCTGTCTGTGTGGTGGGTGGCCTGCGCCACCCCTAAAATGCAGTTTCGTCCCAATTCATTTTTTTCTTTCCAGGATTACATAATCGACAGCAACACATAGATTATTCAACAATGAAATTTCCACACAACCTATTAAATCAGTATTTCACAGAAAGAAACAGTATAATTCATCATCAACACAACATCAATATCAGCCAGATTATCAACAACCACACAAAATCAACAACAACTTATCAGAAAATCAATTGGAAAACAGTCATATAATCCCCAACCCTTATATCATTCATCATAACCCGGTTATAATAGTCGACCCCCACCCTTACCTTGGATTGAAGGCAGCTCGACAAATCGATCGGATTCCGGGAATTTGGCACCGGTAGCAGTTTCTCTCGTTCTCAACTTCTCACGTTCTCCTTTTTCTCTTCTGATACAACCTAACTTCTTATTTTTCGTATTATTTGTTTTTATCATATATTATTATTATTCTACTAATATTACTAATGGGCCTAACAACATACACCACTCTATTACTAATTCCGACACGAATCCAAGCCCACGAAACCAACACACTCCAACAATGATAATATTACTACTAATATTATTCCGCGACTTTTCGGCTTAATATTCTGACTTAATTTATCAAAACCCAAAATCGATCGAATAATCACAAGCATATAATTAAATATTCAATTAAATAAATAATTAAATATTTGGGCGTTACAAAAGTTCCCCTCAGTTGACTCATAAGTCAATAAACAAATCATCCCACCTTGGCCTCATAAGATCCTTTCCCTTTTCTTGGCCTCATAAGAGCCATGGAATCATAACTTAGCAATAGGTTAGAGTTTTGAACCCTATGTGATTCTCATCATCATGAGAACTCACTTTTCCCTCATAACTTATATTTAGAGAGTTTCTTAAAACTCTAAAATGAGCTCATACTCATTTTCCCTTGGAACTTTGGCCATAGTCAATAGTTCCTATCCTTCACCCTTAGATCGGCGAACTACGGATACTCTGATTCCACTCCCGTAAGGATACGTAGGCGCAAAGTGAGATACTTTGTCGAGTATACTTAGATACTAACCCCTAGGGTTTCAACCTTTAGCATAACACCCTTAGCAAGCGAGTAAGATATAACAAGTTAAAACAAGAGGCTCCCGTAGAGTACTATGGACGTTTAGGATGCTAATACCTTCCCTAGGCGTAACTAACCCCCGAACCTTAGATCTCCCCCCTTTAGGTTTTTCTTGATCTTGAACCTTTGCTTTGGATAAATCAAAGTCAGTTGTGAATTCAAAGAAATGTGATGCAAGTTAATTAATAGCTTGTTATCTGATTCTCACCGCAACAGAAATTGTGACTTCACTGTGGAAAGCTTTATTTTTTAGGGTTAAGCCCACCTTGTTTTGTTTATGTTATTTATGCTTGTTTGCTATACTTGTACATATCTGTATATATATCTGTATACCTGCTTTGCTTGAAATCTTTTATTGGCTTGGTTCTTGAGTGGTGAGATAAATCCTAACCCGGATTTGAGTGCACTTATGATAGGACGATGGTATATTCAAGGAGGCTTTGAGGGAGTCGAATCCTGAAAAAGTTAACTTGAGACACCATCACTCAGTTGAGGCCCTCTTGAGAGTCTAGTCATGTTGAACGAATCTATTCGTGAAAACGTGCTACTCTCGACCTAGGATCCCTTGATATTGAGGACCGTAGTTACCAAACCCACTTAAGCCTTTTTAGGATGTAGTGCGGTGACCATGATGGAGTCTATTTCTGAATTGGTTGTCACGCGATACTACACTCAGACGAGATCCTCTTGAGAATTTTATTGATTACCAAATCATTTGGGAAGTCGATAAAATCCGAAAGATGGGTTGTCGACTCTGGGAACTTTTTAGAACCCTGTTCTGCAGATAAAAACCCATAGTACACACCTTTTTGGATGGGTAGACTGTGGCTCCATGCTCGTGATCTTCAAACCTAGGCCCTCATTTGTTTGCTTGTACATATGTGTGAATGTGTGAATATCTGTATATGCGTGTTTGTGGATCCATTCGTCCATTCATGACAGCCTTTCGATTTCAAGGAATTCAAGTGCCTTTTCCTTTGTAAAAATCAATAAAGATCGTGGATTTTGAAAACAAAACTCAGTTTTTCCACAAAATGTTTTGCAACTTGCCTTTGAGTTCCTTGAAACCATTTGGCTTGCATGTGCATCGTCATCACATTTGCATTTCTCAGCCTAGAGTCTCATCCATCTTCATTCTGTAACCCAGTTGACTTCCTGAAGCCATCATTGGACTTGAAGTAGATTTTGGAGGATCATGAACTCAGAAGAGCAGAACCAATTTGTGACCAGAGCAGATTTTGACTTGTTGAGAAACCAGTTGGATCAAATTATGACAGCCTTGGCAAAGAAAGATGACAGCATTCAAAGGACTTCTGTGAACGATGTTGCCCAAGCTAAATTTTCGAGAGTGGATGTGAAGATGATTCTCAGACCGATCTCGACAAACAACTCTGAAGACGGTTATCACAGCTTGGCAAATCAAAAGGGAAATTCCAGTTCCCCGAAGCTGGCAATCTTTTGGCTGTTTAGCATTTTGTTGCATTTTTCGTTGCATGTTGAATTTCTATTTGCTTATAAGCTGTTGTTTTTTTTCAAATTGGCAAGATTAATGAAGTGTGTATGCATCTTTTGATTAAGTTCATTCGTTTCACTCATTTACTTTTACATTAGTGAAAAAACAAAAATATATCTTTATCTTGATTCTTCCCACTTATCAAACTATTTATTCAAGCAAAGATTGGGGAGGATGACGAAAATATTATCCATAATTGCTGTGGTATGCTTTCAATTAAACCTTGCCGAGGATGTAAGGCATTGTTTCAAGTCCCAAACACTGGAGAAATAAGGAAGATAATCCCTCGTTAACCCTTCGAGCCTAGAAGTAGGAGCTTTTCTTTCCTTGCACAAAAAACCCTTAAATCTCAACCTTGGGGTAGGGTAGTTCTCAGTTTAGCTTGGTTATGCGTTCTAATGTAAGCGCTTCATACAAGACATCAGTCAGCTCTCTCTAATCAAGTGAATAAATGTTGTACAAGTTGTTCCTCCAAATAGCAAATAAGGAAGGATCATTGAGAAATCCTTAATCAAAGAATGAGTCGAGTCCCTTTCAAGGCAAAAGCCAAGGAAGATGGGAAGCCCAAAACTTCACCTTATACAAGAAGGTTTGTACAACAATCAAAAGAGGTCTTAAAACCTCAACCAAAAAGACAAAAGAGGTCTCAAAACCTCAACAAAGAAAAGAAAAGGTCTCAAAACCTCAGCAATAAAGGACAACCAAATTCTGTAAGAGAGTAATGACTACCCTAAGTGTATGAATCATCATCAACTATCATCAATTCATTCCTAGTCTATAGGAATGTAAATGTGTAGCTTAAGCTAACTGAGCATAGGATTGGAGTTCATCACGAAGATGGGGTGGGTACAAATAAACTTTGAGCCTTTATCCTTTGTTTCATGAACCGTGAACCAGACCATATTACAACCCTTAAAAGACCTAATTGAGGTAAGGTTGTTTTGGAAGCATACTACAACAAGGTTGATTAACCTGACTCCTAATAATCTTTGCAAATTGCGTGTGTTGATCACTTCATCTATCATTCCGTAAATGACCAGATCACCTTTGTTTTTTATTATTTAATCATTCCACTGTGTGTGTTTCATCAATAAAATTTTATTTTCAAAAGCTTTCATGAATTTTGCATTGAAATTACCAATTTTTAATGAACAATACTTGTTTGCAAAGACAATTAAATGTCAAAGAAATGCCAACAAATGCAGCCAGCTAGGGAATTCGACTTAATAAAGGAATCTCAGTCAGGGGCAACCAAGTGGAGGAATCTGCCAATCCACCATTCCAGGAGTTATTGAATCAGGGGCAGAAGCTCTTCAAGTTCAGAATAGTGGGGCAAGCCTTCTTGAGGTCATCTTATGACAAATTTGTTTCAAGGCAAGGACTCCAATGACCTACCAACAGGGGCAAGCTGTTCCCTAGTTGTTTCTACCGCAGTCTGAGGATTTTGTATCACGAATACCGTTAATCAGGGGCAATCAAGTCGAGATTCGGTAAATCTCTAAAAGGTTAATCAGTCTGGGGCATCTCTTTCACAGATCAGCCAGTCTGAAGAACAAGTTCAAAGACTTTGTCGTGCAAACGCCGTTAATCTGAGGCAGTTACGTCGAGATTCATGAATCTAAGAGTTTGAAGATATTGAAGCATTTCGCATGCCGATTCTTCTATAAAATCCTCTTGGTATTTTCTCCCAACAGACCATGTAATCTGAGGCAGAGAAGATTTGAGTCTTACCTGTTGCAAGAGTCGTTGTTCATTATGGTGATCATCATGCAAGTCAGGATGCAGAATTACCCTGTTCTTGTGATATCCTTTGTCAGCTTCCCAATAAGTTGTTATTTCATCTAACCTTGGCAATCTCTATGGATCTTCCTCCAGTAAGGAAATCAAGCTCATGATGGCAATCCTAGTGAAGTCATGATGCTATACCTCCAGTGGAATACTCTTTTCCCAGTGAAGTTGATGATCCTACTCACTCACCCCAATAATGGTCCATCTGATGAGTTTGGCAGGGTATCCTTGTCGAGATGTTTATGTCATCTCCAGTCTCGTTTCCTTTTGTCTGTTTTGTCAGCATAAGCACTCATATGCATAACATCTTAGCATTTTACTATCTTCCTGGTGTTTACCTATCTTTGATTCATTTTGGTGTTTATTTCCCCAAGTGACTGGGTTTGTCTATTCTCTCTAATAGAATTGTCAGCCCTAGGCATAAAGTGCCCATTCTTTTCTGAATTCCCCACAGAGTTTGATTCTCGTGGATGATGGTTGGTTCAGTTATCTTTTCCACATGTGGATAAGATAAATTCCCATTTGAGTTCATTCCTCAATTGGAGTCTTGTTTGACCGTTCCTTTCTAGCTTGCTCCTAGATTGAACTTTGGTCCCTGGCAGGTGTGGTTTTCAAACCTATCTTTAAACGTGCATTTATTTTGCATCCTGTCTCGCAGGAAGAATCTTTTACAAATCCTCATTGAAGACAATTATTCCTCTAGCAGTGTTGTAATATCAACATCTCGTTGGAATTTATACTCAACAACAAGTGGCAGTCTCTTGAAGAAGCTTATTTTTCTATGGCGATAAGTGGCAGTCTCTTATGAGAAGCTTATGTATCTCTGGTACTAACTGACCTTTTTGCAACCATAATTGGTATTCCCCAGGAAGTCTAACCTGCAACCCCGGTACCAATCTATCTGATACTCAATCACCTCATTTGGATACCTAAAGTCCAGTAATTACTGGCATCATTTATTCCAGGTCAAATGTGAACCTAAACTTCAGGTTATCGTGAACCTGTTGTTTGAACCCAAGTCAAATATGAACCTAAACTTCAGATTATCGTGAATCTGTCGTTTAAAATCTGGTTATCGTGAACCGTTTGTTTGTATCAGGTTATCGTGAACCTGTATTTCTGGTTATCGTGAACCGTTTGTCTATATCAGGTTATCGTGAACCTGTATTTCTGGTTATCATGAACCATTTGTTTATTTCGGGTTATCGTGAACCTAAACCTCTGGTTATGTGAACCAGTTGTTTGTTTCAGGTTATCGTGAACCAGTTGTTTGTTTCAGGTTATCGTGAACCTAAACTTCAGATTATCGTGAGTCTGTTGTTTGAAATCAGGTTATCGTGAACCTGTATTTCTGGTTATCGTGAGACGTTTGTCTATATCAGGTTATCGTGAACCTGTATTTTTGGTTATTGTGAACCGTTTGTCTATATCAGGTTATCGTGAACCTGCATTTCTGGTTATCATGAACCATTTGTTTATTTCAGGTTATCGTGAACCTAAACCTCTGGTTATCGTGAACCAGTTGTTTGTTTCAGGTTATCGTGAACCTAAACTTCAGATTATCGTGAGTCTGTTATTTAAAATCAGGTTATCATGAACCTGTATTTCAGGTTATCGTGAACCGTTTGTTTGTATCAGGTTATCGTGAACCTGTATTTCTGGTTATTGTGAACCATTTGTTTATTTCGGGTTATCGTGAACCTAAATTCCCGGTTATCTTGAACCGTTTGTTTGTATCAGGTTATCGTGAACCTGTATTGCTTAAACTCAGGTCAAATATGAACCTAAACCTCAAAATCTAGCTCATACTGGTATTCAAAATCCCACCTCATATTGGTGTCCGAAGTCCAGCCCTTGCTGGCAACCCAACTCAAATTGTTATCTTATCCAACTCATATCAGTATCTCTTGACATATCACTTCTGAGTCCAATCCTTGTTGGCACTTTAATCTGGTTCCCAGCAGAAGTTCAGTCATTATCAATATCTCTTTGAAAGTCCTTGTGATTGATCATCATTTGGCACACGCAGAGTTTGTATCTGTCTTTTCTGGTTTTTCTTGAAAATCCTGTTTGAACTCTTCAGTATAAGAAATCCCCAGAAAGTCTTGTATCTGGAGGTCTATCCTTTTATTTCAAGTTGATCCCCAGTGGAGATCATGTCTTCTTTCTGATTTCATGCCCAGTAAGAATGTGTCTTTTTTTCCCCAGTGTCGTCCGGTCATATATGAACCTGTCGTCCATCTCCATTCACCATTCCCCAGTGGAGAATACCTTTCTGGCTCCTATCTCCAGTAAGGACCTGTAGGGTTTCCCCTCAATTTCATTGTCTATACCCAGTGTTTCCTCAGAGTCTCCCCAGTGAGTCTTGTTTTTGTTGGTCAGCCTATATCCCCTTTGAGTCTTCCTTGTGGATACTAACCTTTATCCTTCCCCAGTAAGCTCACCTGTGTTTGTGTGCTATTTATCTTTGGTGTCTTGTTTGCCTGCATCTTTGCACTATCATGACATCATATCATCATACTGGAAGTTCATGGCATGTCAGCATTTGCATGTTCGTTGCTTGTCCTTAGCATCTGCATTCCATCTAAGGGCAAAATTTTGAGTTCGCTATATTTAAATACCATTTACCTTGATGTCCCGAGGATTTCCATCCCTCGAGCCATCCGGTAAATCTATTTAAATAGGGGCAACTGTTGTACCCCATATTTTACCCCTTAGATGTCATATCATCTTGCACTTACATTTAGGGTTCAATCATATTGCATAACTAACCATTTTATCAGTTTTTGTTCGTTTTGTTTCATTTGTGAATCAGGTTTTATTTCAAGAGGCCTCAAGGGTTGATTAATCAAGATTTTGAATAGATCACTAACCAATCAAGTTCTCATACTCCTAAGAGACTTCCTCTCCTCAATAATCCAATGTGGTTTGCTTTCATCACAAGTTCTTCCTCAAGGATCAGGCAAGGTCGTCAGGTTAAGGGTTTGTGTGGTATGGTTTGAGATTCAATGGAAGTTTGACCTAATCTTGGTTAAACAAGTGGTTTGTTATCAGTGTCAGGTTATCAGGCCATGGCAGAGATTTTGAATTAGGGTTATGGTTTTCAATCAAGCCAATGTTCATAAGTGTGCACTCAAGGCACGAGGATTAGGGTTTCTCACCCTTGGAGTTTATGATTAACAAATATCGTTCAGTTGAGTCTCCTAAGGCTAGCTGGTTCATGGTGTGTGCAGTACTGTTTCAATTCAATTGAGGTCGTAGAACCATCAGAGAGGCCAGAGTAGTTGGTACATTTCAAGTTGTGTGCAAGTGTTTGGTCATGTAGTTCAGGATTTGTGGCAGTCAAGTGCAATTTTCAAGGTTTAGGTGTTGTTCAAGCGTGGAAATGCATTTTCATTCCCATAGCCGTCTTTTATCCACTTTTCATTCCATATCCAATTTTCAAAACCATATTCATTCCATCTACACTTATTTTCTTTCTCTTCAATTCATTTTTATCCATTCCTTTTTCCATTATCTAATTTTCATTTCCATAATCCAATTCATCTCATTATCCATTCTCACTTTTATATCCATTTTGTTCACAGACCATTTTTCTTATCCAATTATCCATATCCGTTATCCAAAATCCATCTTTCAATTCACTTCATTATCCAATATCCACCTTAATCCAATTCCATGTCCATTCACAATAAAAGTCCATTTATTTTTATTCACTTTTTCTTTGTCCAATTTCCAATTTCATTATCCATTTTAATCCATTTTCTTTTTCAATTATCCACTTCCTATTTTAATATCCATAATTATTTTTATCCTTGTTTTTATTTTATTTTTTTATTTCATTACAAAAAGGCCATTAAAAAAAAGGTTTCAAGCCTATTCGATTTTTCTTGCTACTGTAAGCCTATCATCCTCTTATTACAACAAAAAAATTGGAAGCTTGTTCCAAGTCAAAAAGCTGCCAAAACGGCCAAACCATGCCCTCGCAATAAGTCAAAGCTGGGACTCTGCAAAAAAAATGGTATTATTGTGCCACTGCTACAAAACAAAGGACAGTAAAACCTCCAAGCCACGCGACCTGTGAAACGCTGCACACCAACAAGCACCATACACCAAAACAAGTTGTCTTGCAGATCTGCATATTTTTGTACAACCATGTTGCTATCAAAAATTGCCAAACACTCTACAATACGAGAGCAACAAAACAATGACCCATCAACAATACAAGACAAACTGGATGTACCTAGAAACTTAACCAAGAAGTTTTGATTGAAGTTAAAAAGGAGAGCAGCCCCAGAACTCAAGGGGGGGTTCATATTTCTTATCAGTAGAAAAAAAAAGACAGAAAAAATCAAAAACAACTACCTCCATCCCCGTTCAACCTTTGAAACCTCTTTCCATAAGCCCAAACCCACTCAACTCATAATAACAACCTTCATCGATTTTTCTACCAATCTTCAACGACCCCAACCACCTTTTTTTACTTCCTCAACACCTCACTTTCCTCCATTCAAGCCTCTCTCAAAACACCACGCAACCACAACTTCAAAACTTCTTGCCGGAACCTCACTCATCACAACAACCACCCGGCTCCGCTTCCTAGCGTGATTCATTTTGCCTTTCCTCTGGCTTTCTTCAGACAACTTCAACTCAATCTCCAACCATCTCCATGAAGCTTCCCTTCCACTTTCTCTCAAAATCTCTATTTCAAGTTCCTCCGCCGAAACCGTGACGGACTCCTCACACACACTCACCCTCAAATCTCTTCCACTTCAACCCATTTTCAACCCTACCCTCCATCAAATCCTCAGCAACAACAATTTCAATCCTCAAATCATTCAATACTTCCCAATCGAATCCCCAAGAGATAGATGAGAAGAGAGTGAGACAAATGAAATCAAACTCACAAACCTGAACTTGAGGAAGATCTGAGTTGAGCAACGATGGAAAGCTTCAGACTTATAAGAGATTCACTTCGACTCTGTTGATCCACCCATCCGTGATGTTGTCCATGAATTTCTCTGACTATTTCATTTTTTAAAAAGAAATGGAAGATGATGGTGAACCTAACGCAATGGTTTGGTCAAAGAAGAGAGAACCTGGAACTTGAAATTGCAGTAAGTGAGAGTTGGTTTCTCCGTCGATTTAACTGTGTGGTATGCGATGATGATGTTATTTCTGAGTGCATCGCTTTATTTTTCTTCCTTGAATTTGCTTTTACGATGACCTAGTAATGTTGCCAGACATTAGTTTTCTTTTGCCTAGCCTGATGACGTTATTTGAAGGCTGCTGAACCTTGTTGTTTCTTGGGCTCATAAACCCAATCTTGATTCCTTTGAACACCACCCTTTTTCCAAAAATCACACCCACTGTGTTTACTTTTGTGGATCCTCATAGGTTTAAGCCCATGGTATTTTTTCTCCTTTCTGCATACCACCAAAACTCTTTGTTTTTTAATTAATTTCTTTTTATTTTGTTCTATTTTTATCAAACAGGTTTTTAATATTTTTGTTTTAGATTTGAAGAAGTTTCTTGGTAAATAAAATTTGATTTTTGATTTTCTATCTTTATTTGGGCCAATGATATTACAAAATCATGACTTGGTTGATTTATTCAAAATGACTAAAAGTCTTGATATGTATGAGGCTCATTTCTTTATTTTTGTTGGTCAATGAAAGTCGAACATCAAAAGATTATCGATCCTCCGATTAAATCTTGATTAAGATGAGACTAACTTTATTTTTCATTTCGTTTCCATTTTCTTTATTTTTGGCCAATGATATAAAAAACATCATAACTTTGTTGATTATTTCAAATCAATAAATTTTGATTATATGAGGCCATCTTCATTTTCTTCCTTGCTCAATGAAAGTCTAATCAAAAGATTGTCGATTTCTCGATTAAATCTTGATTTAGACAAGACCAACTTTATTTCCATTTCGATTCTACTTTCTTTATTTTATGGCCAAGGACATTACACAAATCTTGACTTTGATTATTTCAAATCAATAAAGTCTTGATAAATATGAGGCCACTTGTTTATATTTATTGGTCGATGAAAGTCAAAAATCTAAGATTATCGATTTATCGATTTAAATCTTGATTAAGACGAGACCAACTTTATTTTTCATTTTGTTTCCATTTTCTTTATTTTTGGTCGATGATATAACAAACTTCATAGTTTGGTTGATCTCATTAAAACGACAAAACTTTGATCAATATGAGACCGCTTTCTTTTTATTTCAGTTTCATTCACTTTTAGTTGATGAAAGTCAAGAATCATTGATTATCCATTTCTCGATTAAATCATGATTAAGACGAGACTATTTTTATTTCATTTCAATTTTTAGTTTCTTTGAATACTTTTCATTTCTCCCTTTGATGAGACTTGTACATATTTTCTGATAAAGTCTTGTGGACAACTATTCTGTTATGTTTGTGGTTGCCTATATCATTTGACACATCCTCAATACTATTCCAAAGGAAAGTTCCCCTCAGTTGACTCATAAGTCAATAAACAAATCATCCCACCTTGGCCTCATAAGAGCCTTTCCCTTTTCTTGGCCTCATAAGAGCCATGGAATCATAACTTAGCAATAGGTTAGAGTTTTGAACCCTATGTGATTCTCATCATCATGAGAACTCACTTTTCCCTCATAACTTAGATTTAGAGAGTTTCTTAAAACTCTAAAATGAGCTCATACTCATTTTCCCTTGGAACTTTGGCCATATTCAATGGTTCCTATCCTTCACCCTTAGATCAGTGAACTACGGATACTCTGATTCCACTCCCGTAAGGATATGTAGGCGCAAAGTGCGATACTTTGTCGAGTATACTTAGAAACTAACCCCTAGGGTTTCAACCTTTAGCATAACACCCTTAGCAAGCGATTAAGATATAACAAGTTAAAACAAGAGGCTCCTGTAGAGTACTACGGACGTTTATGATGCTAATACCTTCCCTAGGCATAACCAACCCCCAAACCTTAGATCTCCCCCTTTTATGTTTTTCTCGATCTTGAACCTTTCCTTTGGATAAATCAAAGTCGGTTGTGAATTCAAAGAAATGTGATGCAAGTTAATTAATAGCTTGTTATCCGATTCTCACCGCAACAAAGAGGAATTATGGTAGTTTAAAAGGCATGAGGTATGGGATCTTGTGCCAAGACCTGAAGGGTCAAATGTGATTGGTACAAGATGGGTGTTTAAAAACAAGTCTGATGAGCAAGATGTGGTCACGAGAAACAAGGCTAGACTTTTTGCTCAAGGGTACACTCAGATTGAGGGAGTGGACTTTGATGAAACTTTTGCTCCTGTTGCTAGATTGGAGTCTATTAGACAGTTACTTGGAGTAGCTTGCCTGTTGAAATTAAAGTTATTTCAAATCGATGTTAAGAATGCCTTTCTGAATGGATACTTGAATGAAGAAGTAAATGTGGAACAACCTAAAATCCTACATTTCCATATCATGTGTTCAATTTGAAGACGGCCTTGTATGGGTTGAAACAAGCTCCAAGGGCTTGGTATGAAAGGCTAACTGAATTCCTCATCAACCTTGGTTACAGAAAAGGTGGAATTGTCAAAACCATCTTTGTTAAAGAAAGGGATGGAAAACACATGATAGCTCAAATCTATGTTGATGATATTGTGTTTGGAGGGATGTCGGATGAGATGGTTCAACACTTTATCAAGCAAATGCAATCTGAGTTTGAGATGAGTTTAGTAGGTGAATTAACCTACTTTCTTAGTCTCCAAGTTAAATAGATGGAAGACTGAACATTCCTTTGTCAAGGGAAATATGCTAAAAGTATTGTGAAGAAGTTTGGCTTGGAGAATGCTAACCACAAAAAAACTCCTACTCCTACACACTTGAAGTTGTCTAAGGATGAAACGGGTGTTAGTGTTGATCAGAGTTTGTATAGAAGCGTGATTGGCAGTCTTCTATACCTTACTGTAAGCAGACCTGACATAACTTTTGCGGTAGGAGTCTATGCTAGATATCAGGCTGAACCTAAAGTTAGTCATATTAATCAAGTCAAAAGAATTATGAAGTATGTGAATGGAACATGCGACTATGGTCTGTTGTATTCTCATAGTTCTAATTCCTTGTTAATAGGATATTGTGATGTTGATTGGGTCGGGAGTGCTGATGATAGGAAGAGCACCTCTGGTGGATGTTTCTTTTTGGGAAACAACTTGATTTCATGGTTTAGTAAGAAACAAAATTGTGTTTCTTTGTCTACTGCTGAGACTGAATACATAGCTGCAGGTAACAGTTATTCTCAAATGATGTAGATGAAGCAGATGTTGACTGAGTACAATGTCAACCAGGATGTCATGACACTTTTCTGTGACAACTTAAGTGCCATTAATATTTAAAAGAATCCTATTCAGCACAGCAGAACCAAACATATTGACATCAGGCATCATTTTATTAGAAATCTTGTGGAAGACAAAGTTATAACCTTGAAGCATGTTGCCACAGAGAATCAGTTAGCTCACATCTTCATTAAAGCCTTGGATGCTGATCAATTTGAAGTGTTGAGAGGCAAGCTTGGAGTTTTCCTGTCTGAGGATTTGTAGCAGTCAACTTGGTGTGGGAATGTTATTCGAGTAAGTGCTTATGTGTTCCCACCAAATAGAGAGAGGGATTCAAAGACAACACTCAAGTTGAGCATTACTTGTCAATTGTATCCGAACATGAGGAAGAGGATGATGAGAAAATTGAAGATGACTGTTGAATGTTGTCTTGTTCTTGTGTGGTTATGTAAGGGCTTAATGCCCAGGATTTCTTTTGGCACTTTATGTGCTTGTTTTTTACTCTAATAATTTATGTTTTTGCTTGGTTATTTGGTTAGTTTAACTACCTTTGTCATATTATGGCTAAAAAGGGGGAGTAATACTAACTTTACTAACCACTGTCTACTGTTGTTGCTAACCATTGATGGGGAGTATGTTGATCTGTTGCTTGCAGAAGAAGGAAATGATTGAGGGGGAGGCTAGATGTTTTTCCACTACTAATGTTCTGGTTCTTGGCCTCGGAAGGTGGTTTTTTGTCTGCAAGTTTCATTTAGTTAATTTTAGCCAAACTCTGCCAAAGGGGGAGATTGATGAGTCCAAGCCTTTTAGGCTGGCATCAATTTTGGTAAAACTAACTTGACAACAAGATGTTGGACAAGATGTCCTAACATGAAGAACTAACTGAAGATCAAGATGTTGGACAAGATGTCCTATCATGATGATTCGACATCTTTGTTTGTTACTTTTCAGTTTTAATTATGTTATTCCAAATTTCAGATTATTCTGGGATTATTTGTTTCTCCTAGGTGGCGTCCAAGATTGAGGAATAAGATATTCTGATTATAATTTGAAGATGTTGTTTCTAAGTGTGGAGACACTTTAGGAAACTTAGGATTGAAGAAACTATTCTAGAGGAGAATTAGTTGCAGATTCTGTGGAGCAGAATTGCTGCGTTTCTGAAGCCCAAATCTAGTCATGTTTATGGTTATAAATAGGATGGATTTAACCTAAGAAAAAGGTGGCAAAAATACATTGTTTCTTAGAGAGTTTAGGGTTTGTATTTTGTGAGCCTCTCTTGTGTCATGTTGATACTTGAGATGGACTATTTACATTGAGTTGTAATTTCTCTCACTGCTGTGATTGAAAGGGAATTGAGAAGGGTCTCATACCTAGGAAGTGTCTTAGGTAGAAATTAAGCACGGATAGTGATTAAGTGATAAGTTGTAAACCAGAGGTGTTTAGCTTAGAATTATTACTATCAAGTGGATTTCATTCCTGGCTTGGTAGCCCCTAGATGTAGGTGTTGTTGTTGCACCGAACTGGGTTAACAATACTTGTGTGTTACTTTATTTTCTGCATTCTTTATTCGGCTCCTTATTATCCTTGTGTGTGAAGCAGAGATCAAGTGTCTCGACATCTCTCAAGGCATCTGAGATATGCTATACCATAATTTCAATTTAGTTTATACAACCCTTCTTCTGACTTCGATTGCATCTTGTAATTTTTCCTTCAAAATTTTGTAACATGGAGCAATATGGGCCAAGTCATTGGCCTCTTGATTCTCAAGTCGAGGTATGCGTCGAATGCTTACCATTTCGAATCTTCGTAACAACCTATTGGCTATCACAAAGTACATGATAAGATTTTCCTTGACATATTTGTATTCCTTTGTAATCTGCTTTATTACCAACTCTGAGTCTCCCATTATTTCAACCCGAGTTACCCCAAATTCCAACAATATTTCAAGTCCGGAAATTAAAGCTTCATATTCAGCTTCATTGTTTGATCAAAGGTCTTCAATCTTATACTTGAATTTTGTTGGAATTTTGTTAGGAGAAATAATTAATACTCCTACTACCATTCCATCTTTATGAATAGAACCGTCGAAATACAACTTCCATGGCTTAAGCTCCACAAAGTTTAGGGAGTTTTCAACTATAGAGTGGTCGACTATAAAGTCAGCTACCACTTGTCTTTTAATAGCCTTTAAAGGCTTATAAGTTAAAGAATATTATGTTAAGGATAGAGCCTATTTACGAATTCGACTGTGCAAAATAGGTTTAGAAAGCATATGTTTAATAATGTCAAAATGAGATGAAACATAAACTTCCACTGGTTTTATATAATGCTTCAATTTTGTACAAGAAACGTATAGTCAGAGACACAACTTTTCGACTATACTATATCTAGTCTCTGCATTAGTCAAGACTCTACTAAGGTAATAAATGGCTCTTCGACACCATTTTCATCCTCTTGAGCTAACATACTCCGTAAGATCTTGTCAGACGCAGATATGTATAATCTCATACTCCTATTTCTACAAGGAGGCGCCAGAATCTGAGGGTGAGCAAGGTATTCTTTAATCTTGTCGAATGCTTCTTGCTGCGCTTGCCCCCACTCAAAACCTTCTTGCTTGAGTCGAAGTAGAGGTGAGAAAGCTTGAGTCTTGCCACTTAAACTGGAAATGAATCTTCTTAAAAAGTTTTTCTTTCCTAGCAATGATTGCAACTCCTTCTTTGTCGAAGGCGTTTTTGCCTCCATGATGGCCTTGGTCTTATTCAGATTGATCTCTATTCCTTTTTTGTGGACCACAAAGCCTAGAAAACCGTCTGCACACAAAAATCACACTTAAGAGGATTCGTCTTGAGACCATGCTTCCTCATTCTTTCAAAGGATTGTCGAAGATGGTATATATGAATTTTTCCTGAAACTGACTTAACCACAATATCATCAATATAAATTTGCATAAATGTTTCAATAAAGTCATGAAAAATTAAATTCATTGCCCTTTGATACGTTGCTCTAGCATTCTTCAGGCCAAAAGGCATTACTACCCATTCGAAAGTGCCTAATGCTCTAGGGCATCAAAATGCCATTTTCGACACGTCTTCCTCAACAATTAAAATTTGATTATAGCCACAATATCCATCGAACATACTTAAATACTCATGGCCTGCAGCAAATTCGACTAGCATTTCCGCCACAGGCATTGGATACTCATCCTTTGGGGTTTCAACATTTAGATCTCTAAAGTCTATGCAAACCCTTAAAGTTCCATTCTTTTTAATAACTGGAACAATGTTGGCAATCCATTCGACATACCTAGTTGTACGGATGAATTTACATCTCATAAGTCTTTCGACCTCATCTTTGATCTTTGAGAGAATCGCAAGTGCAAATCGCCTTGGAGTTTGCTTGATGTGCTTCTTCCCAGGCTTTATTGGCAACTTCAGTTCGACCAGATCTCTGATCAAACCACGTATTTCGTCGTAATCCCATGCGAAGCAGTCTCTGAACTTCTTCAGCAGTTGAATTACTTTGACTCTGAGTTGTGGGTCAAGGTTGACACTGATGTAGTTTGACCTTTCTGTTGTCTCTTCTCCCAGGTAGATCTCTTCCAGAGGATCTTGCACTAGCATTTTGATGTTACTTGCTAGTGGATCATTCTCAAAACCCAAAGGCTCATCATCATAGATGGCATCTAACCTTTGACTTAACACTTCGACTGGATCTTTATCGGGAGGCTCCGGGTCGAAATCCTTCCTAGGACCTTTGAAGTGCTCTTCGTCATCTATGGCTTCGACAGCCATATATTTTACTTTGGCCTCTAAGGCCTCTTTCAATCTATTTTCAACTATATAAGCCAAAATCTTTTGAGTGCCAATAACTTAGTCATTGTTAGTGAATTCACTGCCCCAACCAGTTGGTTGGATTCCCGCTGTTTCGAAGACATGGTCTTCTTCGCCAACAACCTTCATATCCCACTGGAAGCCATGGGTGGAGTGCAAGTACAAGGAATAGAAGGCATTGTCTGTAGGTGTAAAATCAAAACCTGCAGGATTGCATGGTGCTATGTGGGCCAAATTTTTATCAAAATGACGCCCACTTATTTGGTTAACCTCAGCCATGTAATAGCTTTGGTCTGCCTCGATGTTTTCAAAAATTCCATCACTCATCCAGATGAATATCCTTTGGTGAAGTGATGAAGGTACCACACCTATTCCATGGATCCACTCCCTTCCAAGGAGTAGGTTCTAGTTAGCCTTGGATGCGATCACCATAAACATCGTTGGCCTAGTAATCGTGCCAACGTTCAATTCAACCTGAATGACTCCCATGGTTGTTCCAACTTTCCCTTCATAATTCGAAAGGACCATGTTATATGGCTTTGTGTCGGAATCACTTTTGCCATTCTTTTTTAACATATAATGCGGCATAAGATTTATTGTCGCTCCTCCATCTACAAGTATCTTCTTGATACCCGCATTCTCTATCTTTCCTCTGATGAATAAAGGTTTCAAATGTTTTTCATGGCCTCATCTGGTCTTTCAAAGAACACATTATGTTCCTCAACACAGCCATTGTTCAGAATGTAGTAACACACTGGCCTTTGACATGCGACTTCTTGTTCGACCTCATCCTCCGGGTCTTTCAATTTTGTTACCCTGTCATACTCCCTATTTATAATGCATCGTAATAATTTCCTCTAACGAACATTTATTCAAAAGTTGACACGTTTCGCCCTTGCATGCCTTTGTTTCACCATGGTTCGCCATGCGTCTTCTCCTAAGAAACAAATAAGGACAAAAGACAGTTATCCATCGGTATTTGAAATTAAAATGTATGTCGAAGGAAGGCCTCATAGCATGCCTTCGTAGAAGTAACTTCCCATACTTAGAAAATATTTCTAAGCATTTGCTCAAGCATGTCTCCTCATGAGAACCATTTCGACAGAACTTCACCCCAAACCCTGTCGAAATCAACCAAACTTAAGAAACTTTCATTTTTACTTAGTTTCTCAAATAGGAAGATGGCGTCGAAATTCCCAGCCAACACCAACCCCCATGATTCGTAAAGGCCAAGAAAGATTAACCTGCTCAAGCAGATTTTCCTCCCTTAATGGAGTTGGGTGGCCAAGGGGGCAAACTTCTTCACTACTTGAACTGATCGAGCGTAGAAGACATATCTGGAAAGCCAATAAGTCAAGAAAACAATATGTTCCTGATCATCCACCCGATCTGTCGAACCGCGGTGGTCCTCCATGAATGAGATGTAAGCGGTTCTAACGAAGTGAACCCAAGTTTTGTCTTTGTTTTTCTTGAAGGCTTAAATGTCTCTCTAGTTAGTCGAAGACCAATTATGGAAGCGATGTCGAAGAGATTCGGAGTTATCATCCCACAAGTCAAGTGGAACGTGTTGGTCGACGTGTCCCAGAAGTACTTAGCAGAAATTATCAAGTGAGGTTTGTAAAATGGACCCACTTTTGACAGCTGGATTAGGTAAAAAATGCCCAAATCCCTCAAAAAATGCTTCTTCTTCTCTTCAACCCTGTTCAACCATTAACATCCTCAGTTGGAGGGGAAGAACGAAATACTCTATTCTTGAAAAAGTTGAAATTGAATGGTTTATTAACGAACACCAAGGGTTCGTAGTCAAGGTAAGTTGGAAAAAAGTCCTTCACCATGTGAGGTTTCTTGATACACTTGGGTAGTGGGCCCAAGAATGCATGCACAGAGCCAACAAGAGTGTAAGGGATAGGGGAATCGCGATACCATGACTTTCTTCTTCCATCCTCCATATGAGGTTCTGGGACATACGTACGATCATTGACATATAGTGGTGCGTCAATCTCAACAGCAAAAGATGGATGGGATTGAATTAGAAGTACCATTGTGATGAATGAAGTTCCTTTTGAAATAGCTTTGTGGAGAAAAAAGGGAGTTGAGAATAAGAAAGTGTTATAGGTTGCACGTTAAATACCTAAAGGAAAAACGATTCAGTTTTTCTCCCCAAGTGACTTTAGCCACGTGGCATTCCTGAGTTGACATTTAACGCCATAAAGGTTATGGGGAAAGGTGAAAGTGGAATTAAGAAGGTTTTTCTTAATTTCATTTTTAATTAAGGCTCCTAGGAAATAGGGAGTGATCAACATCGATTATATGCAGGTCTGTAACGTGACATTCTAAGGTAAAGTGGTCATAATAACGAGTATAATAATTAATATCAAGATTGATTGCACGCAGTGTCGAAGGGCTACAAACCGCCATCTTTCTTCCATTCAGTTATATGATCGAAAGTGACCATTTTGGGGGGCATCTGTTAGCCTGGGGTTTTCTTTACTTAGTAAGGAGAATCAAATGAATGTTGCATCGGTGAAATGCTAATTATTAGCATTGATAGACAGGAGTCGACAATGATGACACGCCGACTAAGACTTCCCGACTGACATCTTGAGATGTAGTTTGGAAGAACCTCAAGAGCAAATCTTGAGATGGGGTTTAAAGGAGCTCAAAGACAGACTTGAGTGACTACTCGACAACATGTCGAGGACGAGTTCTTCGAAAAGACTCAAAGACTTAGGAAATTGAGAAAACCAAAGATAGAGGAGACGTAACACTATCAACAACTACCTTCGACGAGCAGGCAATTACTAGTGGTTAAAAGCAGTTAGAGAACGTGAGATAATGGTTTCAACATTTTCAAAGCCCTGATGACGTGGCAATATGTTGGAAGATAAGTTGCATGCATTCGAAGATGTGTCAAATCTCTAGGGGTAAATTGTCGAGAACAGTTATTTGTAGTTTAGTATATATAGCAGGCTCATATGTTGTAATCAAGATCGCAAATTTCATATATTTTCCCTATAGAACTGAAGTACTCAAGGCAAAGAATAAAACAGTTTGTGAACAATAATGTGAGTTTGCGTTCTCTTTTCTTTGTGCTTTTTTTTTATGTTTTCTTAACCGAAACATCCTTTATTCTTGTCATTTACTGCATTCATGTTGTTTAGTTCAAGTTTCTTTTACTTTAATGTAAGTTTTACTATCTTTAAAGTTTATTTTTACACTATCTCCATTCAGACATTTGTAGTCACATCTTACACATACGTTCTTGTAAAAGTTTTCGCACAAAATCAATCCGAAAATTTTTCGAATTAATCTTAAAGACTTTGAAACTCGTGATTGTTCACTAAAAATATCTTCAAGCAATATTAAAAATTTTATTTACATTTATGCTAAGCAAGTTGTCGAATTAATCCAAAATCAATCCGAATATATATATATATATATATATATATATATATATATATATATATATATAAGTTTTAATTTTATGAGGGTATCCTAACACCATTTATTATTATTATTATTATTATTATTTATTTTTATTTTTTTATACTTTGCGAGGGATTAAACCTATATATGCGTCACTTATAAGAATCAAACAAAGCACATGGTTACGTGTAAATGACGAGTTAATATGTGCGTCACTTATAAGTTTATTAACAATGCATATGTTTTCTATACTCATCTTTTTGTCCGTTTTTTAATGTATTTTAAAAAATGATGTGAGTCCATGTTGTTGACATGTTTATCCATCTACGTTATTGCTTAACAATTCAAGTGTATTATTCCCTCTGATCCTAATTAAATGAGAAAAAACATCAAAATCACAAACTAATAATGCCTCTCATATTTTAAAGAATTTATCAAATATATGCTTATTAAAATTTGTGAAACATTAAATATATTAAATTAATAATATTAAAAGAATATTATTTTAAAAAATACATTAAAATATTTTAATTAAATAACAAATACATTTTAAAACATGTAATTTTTTTATAAATAATAATAATAATAATAATAATAAATAGCGATATGGTATATAATTAAATTGTAAATCTCATAGTTGTTTCTTTCAACCGATGTGTTTTATTGACACCAAAACTGTACATCGTATCTAATAAAATTCATTACTATAGTCGCACAAATTACAATGCATCAAAATATAATTAAAAAATGGAAAAAGTATATGGGATAGTATACATATACGGTGTATAAGTCAAAATGATGTCATTATATCATTTCTGTTCTTTCAAACCCAAAAGAATGACAATCTCGCATGCCTCAGAAAAATGACAGCCATGCTATTCATACAGTACATTTTACACCAAATACATATAACAACAATATTTTTTAAATAAAATAATTTTTTTTATGAACAGTAATTTGAACAATGCGTAAACAGTGTTTGTGAATAGTAAAACCGTACCTGAATAGTGATATAAACAGTAACGTGAACAGTTTCTGTGAATAGTATATGTAAACAGTATCTTTTAATAGTAAATCAATTTGGTTAATTAAATGTAAAAACTTGGTTAATATAGTAATGAAGTTGGTTAATAAAGATTCAGATATTAAAAATAACTTTTACTAGTAAAATAAAGTTGGTTAATATAATATAAAAAGTTGGTTAATGAAGTTATGAACTTGGTTAATAAACATTCAGATGTAAAAATAATTTAGTAGTAAAACAAAGTTGGTTAATATAATGTAAAAAATTAATTAATAAAGTTATAAAGTTGGTTAATAACACAATTTCATATTTGTTTTATTTAATTCAAAATTAAAAAATAATATTTTTTTAATATTTCTTTTTAAAAATATATTTAATATTATTATATTTCACTGTTCACCGTATTGATGAACAGTGAAATACGGTGTAAGAATAACATTTCTCTAAAAATGAATCATACTCCTGTTCATAATTTGTGAGAGACCAAATCCAAATCAAAATCAAACATCTTGGTAGGTAGTTGCAAAAATCAAACAAAGTTTTGGATTAAGTTAAGAAATTCCTTAAATAATTTTAAAAAATAGATATTGACACCTAATTGCTTACGTTCACGAATTCACGTAACCTTTATAAGACTGCAAAGACAACGTCATAACTCAAGGAAAAAAAATGGTGGTGAGTATCATATCTCAATCCATTGTTATCCCTTCCAAACCAACCCCTAATCCAAAACTCCTTTCATTATGTGAACAAATCAAGCTTCGTACTCATGCTCCTCTCCTCTACGTTTACCATCCTCATAACAACATATCAACCTTTCTTGAAACACTTAGAAACTCTCTTAGACAAGTTTTGGTTATTTACTATCCACTAGCTGGAAGGTTGAGTTGGATCAGAGGTGGAAGATGGGAACTTAATTGCAACGCCAAAGGAGCGATTCTATTAGAAGCTAAATGTGAAACTAACTTGAAGGATTTGGGTGATTTTGTGCCAACTAATTTGGTGTCACAACTCATACCAAACATTAATTATGATGTTCCAATTGAGGATGTTCCATTATTGGTGGTGCAACTTACGAGGTTCCGATGTGGCGGGTTTACGTTAGGTGTTGCTTTATGTCGAGCTGCGACTGATGGAACGGCTACCATGCGTTTCATGAGCGCATGGGCTAAGTTGGCGCGTGGGGAGAATATGGACCCTAATGACTTTCCGTGTCACGATCGAACTTTGTTAAATTCACATAAATTAGCAAATTCATCAATATTGTATCGTCATCCAGAGTTTGAAGTGCCTCCGGATTGGATGTTTCATTCGGGAGACAATAGAGAAACAAATGTTGCTATTATGAAACTCACACGAGAACAAGTTTTAAAACTTAAGAAAAATGTTAATTCTCGCATGAGTTTTCAATCCACCTCCAAAGATGTTCATAAGATAAAACCTTTTACAACTTTCGAAGTTATTGCAGGACATCTTTGGAGGTGTGTCACTAAAGCCCGCTCCACGCGTGGAAGTAGTAACCAACCCTCAAGGTTGTCCACTTTGGTTAATTGTAGAAATCGTTTAAAACCACCTCTTCCAAGTAGTTACGTCGGAAATGCAGCATTTCCGACCGTGACACCAACCCGCTCCTTTAATGATCTTATTTCCAAACCTTTAGGTAACACGGTTGAAGATGTTAGGAACGCACTTGAGAGGGTGACAGCGGAGTATGTAATTTCAGCACTTGATTATATAGATAGTGAGAAGGACGTGGATTTATTAAGGTATAACTTTCACTACCCTGCAAAGAGTGTGTGTGAGGGACAATACAAAGGGAGTCCAAATCTTTTTGTTGTAAGTTGGATGAATTTTTCGTATAAGGAAGCAGATTTTGGGTTGGGAGAGCCTTTTTATTTTGGGCCAGGGTACATGGATTCTGAAGGAAAAGCATTTGTTATGAATAATAATAATGGTGATGGTGTTGTGGTGGCAATTTCTTTGGAGGCATCTTATATGGATATATTTAAGAAGTTCTTTTATGATGATGTCGAAGAGGTGTTTTGCACTTCTAAATTGTGATGGTCCCAAAATTTGATATCTAAATTTGGTTAGTTGATTTTGAGAGTCATGGATAAAGAGTTTTGGTTGTATTACTAAATAATGTTGGCAAAGAAAGTCGTGCAGTTGTTTTGATTATGTTTGCTTATATTATTATATAGTTATTTTAGAATAAGTTTTGAATTGAAAATTCAGAACTAATATCACTCAAATCTGTTGAAAGATGGCTTAATAGTACATGTTTTCTTTAAGATAAACAACTATTTATTTTAGTCTTAAACGTGTGAGGCGATGCTATGATATTACTATAGCTCAGAATGTTTGAAAATTGCAAACAAATTTGTGAGGGGATGTGAGATTAAAATGTTTGCTTGTTCATTTTGTCTCAAGGTATTGTAATTTACCGTCACACTCTTGTGGGAAGACAGATACTCATATTATACTCTCATTTTCTCTGGTGTTAAAATATACAATTTCATTTCTTCTTATGGAAAATATATTGCATTCTCCTCTTTTGATATTATACTACTCTTCCATCTTAGTGTAAAAAATACACACTCTGCTCCCCCATTATGTAAAACATGTAAAATTTCCCTCTCCATAGATGTATATCTTACATTTTCTTTCCTTTTTTTTTTCTTCTAGTATTCAAGTTCTCAAAATTTTACATATCCCTTAAAAATAATAAGTAGGATGTTACATGTTTAAACATTCAAAACCCTTTTTCAACAAATATATTGTTGGAGGAGTTTTTCTACTAGAGGGCATTACATTGTGGGGCTTCCCTTTTAAAGGGACACCTTTGTAAGTGTGGAATTTGGATCGAACTCTAGAAGAAGCATGCCGTCGAAGTTGGATCACATGCTGCTGTCGAAAATAATGCATGATTGTAGTCGAAGATTGTTCTAACATGTATTAGTTAATAGTGCTAGGTTTGTTAGCATATTGAATTGGGCCTTGTGTTAAGGATCCAATTGATTAAGTTAGCTTGTACCCTAAGTTAGCTCGTAATGGGTATTTTGTTAAAGGCCCATTAGTTTAGTGTGCTAGGTTTTATTATAAATAGCATGCTAGTCTCTCATTCTAGAGTGTGACAAAACCTAGAAAGAGTGAGAGTGGTTAGTTTGTTATTCTTGTATACTTGTAATCCTTGTTTTAAGGAGAAAGGAAAGAATAACAGTTTTATAACCAATCCTTGTTGTTTTTACTCTTGTTTTCTTTGTTAACCCTAACCCTTGTGGATTTGTTGACTGATCAAGGAACCAATTATACTTTGTATCTAAGGTATCCGATTCACAACAGATTGGTGCGGTGAGCGTGGAGAAGATGCCTTCAACAAAGTATGAGATCGAGAAGTTCACCGGAGTGAACGACTTCGGTCTGCGGCGCTTGAAGATGAAAGCCCTACTGGTTCAGCAGGGTTGTTTGGAAGCGTTGAAGGGAATGGCAGCCATGGATGTTGCGTTAACGGAAAAAGAAAAGACTACCATGATTGAGAAAGCACACAGCGCAATATTGTTGAGCCTTGGTGATAAGGTTCTTCGACAGGTATCAAAAGAGACGACGGCAGCGGGATTATGGACGAAGCTGGAAAGTTTGTATATGACCAAATCCTTGGTGAATCGTCTTTACCTGAAGCAAGCCTTGTATTCGTTCAAGATGAATGAAGAAAAGGCTTTGGCTGAGCAGTTGGATTCTTTCAAGAAACTGATTCTTGATCTTGAAAACATTGATGTGAAGATTGATGATGAAGATCAAGCATTGTTGTTGTTGTGTGCTTTGCCCAAATCGCATGCTCACTTCAAAGAAACTCTCTTGTATGGAAGAGAGTCCCTGACCTTTGAAGAAGTTCAAGCAGCCTTGTACTCTAAGGACCTGAACGAACGAAAGGAGCATAAACCTTCGACGGTTGGTGAAGGTTTGGCAGTTAAGGGAAAATTCTTGCGAAAGGATGGTAGGTTCGACAAGAAGAAAGGTAAAAGTCAGCAGAAGTCTTCTAGTAGCGAAACATCTGGTTTTCGATGTTATCACTGTAAGAAGGAGGGTCACACAAGAAAAGTGTGCCCTGAACGCCTGAAAGATCATGGAGGTAAGGATAATGGAAATGCAGCCATTGTTCAAGATGACTTCGACTCATCTGATGCTCTTGTAGTTTCAAGCGGCGACTCAAGAAAAGAGTGGATTACGGATTCTGGATGTACTTGGCACATGACTCCAAACAAGAATGTGTTTGAAGTATTATGTGATCAAGATGGAGGATCAGTGCTGCTGGGAAACAACAAAGCTTGCAAAATTGCAGGTATTGGATCCGTGAGATTCAAGCTCCATGATGAGTCAATAAGATTATTGACTGAAGTTAGGTATGTACCTGACTTGAAGAGAAATTTAATTTCTCTTGGTGAATTCGACAGAAAGGGATATGTTTTCAAAGGAGAGCAAGGTACCCTGAGAGTCATGAAAGGGTCGAAGGAAGTCTTGAGAGGCGTGAAAAACCAAGGCTTGTATACCCTGGAGGCTGAGGTTGTAAGTGGTTCGACAAATGTTGTATCCACGAAACCTATGTCGAAGACAGAGTTATGGCACATGAGATTGGGCCATGTCAGCGAAAGAGGCCTGGTCGAATTGGGGAAGCAGAACCTACTAGGTGGTGACAAAGTCGAAAAGTTGGAGTTTTGTGAATCTTGTGTATTTGGTAAATCCTGTAGGGCGAAGTTCAACAAAGGCAAGCAAAGAACACATGGATCCCTTGATTACATTCATGCTGATCTTTGGGGGCCTGCAAGGAATCCTTCACACTCAGGTGCAAGGTATTTTCTATCCATTGTTGATGACTATTCCAAAAAGCTATGGGTATTTATTCAGAAGACGAAGGATGAAACTTTTGAGAATTTCAAAAGTTGGAAGATTCTGGTCGAAACTCAAACTGGCAGAAAGGTTAAGAGGTTGAGAACCGACAATGGCCTTGAGTTCTGCAACAAAGCGTTCGACAGTTACTGTGTTGAGTCTGGGATTGCAAGGCATAAGACTGTAGCAGGTACTCCTCAACAAAATGGCTTAGCTGAGAGATTCAATCGAACAATCCTTGAAAGGGTTAGATGCATGTTGGTTAGTGCTGGATTGAAGAAGGTGTTTTGGGCTGAAGCTGTTTCGACAGCTGCATATCTGATAAATAGATGTCCTTCGACTGCATTAGATATGAAGACACCTGAAGAAGTTTGGTCGGGAAATCCACCTAGTTTCGACAGACTGAGAGTATTTGGCTGTGTGGCCTATGCTCACATTAGGCAAGACAAGGTCGAACCTAGAGCTCTGAAGTGCATGTTCATGGGATACCCTGAAGGAGTCAAAGCTTATAGGCTATGGTGCCTAGAGCCAGGTCACAGGAGGTGTATCACCAGTCGAGATGTAGTTTTCAATGAAGCTGAGATGGCTTTCAAGAAAACTGATGTTGCTGACGAAGAGCTGGAACAGGGAGAGATTCCTATTGAGGTGGAGCATGTTGATGCTGAAGTGCGTACCCCAGATGAAGTCGAAGACAAAACAGAAGATGTTGTCGAAGATGAGGAAACTGATAATGACTACCTGTTAGCAAGAGACAGGTCGAGAAGAGTCATCAAGCCACCTCAAAGACTTGGGTATGCAGATCTTATAGCTTATGCCTTAATCTCTGCAAGTGAGGTTCTCGACGAAGAACCTAGAGATTATAAGGAAGTTATGAGGAGTCGAAAGAAGACTGAATGGCTGAAAGCCATGGATGACGAGATGAAATCTCTTCATGATAACGACACATGGGAACTGATAAAGAAACCTGCTGGAGCCAGGTTAATTAGCTGTAAATGGATCTTCAAAGTCAAGGAAGGAATCGAAGGAGTGGCGTCGAAAAGATACAAGGCAAGGTTGGTTGCTAGGGGGTTCACTCAGAAAGAAGGTATCGATTTCAATGATGTGTTCTCGCCTGTTGTGAAGCACAGGTCCATTCGAATGTTGCTTGCCATGGTGGCACAGTTCGACCTTGAACTGGAACAGATGGATGTGAAGACTGCATTCTTGTATGGTGACCTAGATGAAACGATCCTGATGAGGCAACCTGAAGGGTATGTCGAAAAGGGGAAGGAAGATTATGTGTCCAAGCTGAAGAGATCTTTATATGGACTGAAACAATCTCCTCGACAGTGGAATAGGAGATTCGACAAGTTCATGGCACGCATAAGTTTCATCAGAAGTCAATTCGACCACTGTGTTTACTTCAGATTTCGACCGGGTAATTCATTTGTTATTTTGTTGCTTTATGTGGATGATATTCTAATAGCAAGCAACAATGTCGAAGAGGTAATGAGAGTGAAGGCTGAACTCAGTAAGGAGTTCGAAATGAAGGATCTGGGAGCTGCGTCCAGGATTCTTGGGATTGACATCCGAAGAGATAGAAAGCAGTCGAAATTATGCTTATCTCAAGAGGCATACCTACGGAAGATTCTCGAAAAGTATGGTATGTCGAATTCAAAGCCTGTTGTAACTCCGACAAACCCTCAATTCAAGCTGAGTATAGATCAGTGTCCCAGTACTGATGTCGAAAGAACTTATATGAATAGCATTCCATATGCTAATATAGTTGGTTCTTTGATGTATGCTATGGTCTGTACAAGACCTGACATAGCATATGCAGTGAGTCTTGTGAGCAGGTACATGTCGAATCCTGGAAAGGCTCACTGGCAAGTGTTGAAGTGGATTTTAAGGTACATAAATGGGTCTCTGAATAGAGTCCTAATTTATGGTGGAGCCTTGGGTGAAGATAGTAAAGCAGCAGTCGAAGGATTTGTTGACTCTGATTATGCAGGTTGTATGGATTCCAGAAAGTCTATTTCTGGATATGTTTTCACAACGTTTGGCACATCAATCAGTTGGAAAGCGACGCTCCAGAAGGTTGTTGCCTTATCAACCACTGAAGCTGAATATATTGCCCTCACTGAAGCTGTGAAGGAAGCATTGTGGCTTGAAGGATTTGCAAAGGAGCTAAAACTTCAAGGTCGAAGTATCACTGTTAAATGTGATAGTCAAAGTGCAATACACTTGTCGAAGAACTCAGCCTATCATGAGTGAACCAAGCACATTGATGTGAGACTGCATTTCGTCAGAGGGGTAATCGAGCGTGGAGAAGTCCAAGTGCTGAAGGTTTCGACAGATCATAATGCTGCTGATATGATCACCAAGACATTGCCAAGTTGCAAGTTTTTCCACTATATGCAGTTGATAAAGCTGCATGAAGAAAGCTAGTTTGTTTTCTTGTTGTTAGAGTTAGATCCAAGGTGGATATTTGTGGAATTTGGATCGAACTCTAGAAGAAGCATGCCGTCGAAGTTGGATCACATGCTGCTGTCGAAAATAATGCATGATTGTAGTCGAAGATTGTTCTAACATGTATTAGTTAATATTGCTAGGTTTGTTAGCATATTGAATTGGGCCTTGTGTTAAGGATCCAATTGATTAAGTTAGCTTGTACCCTAAGTTAGCTCGTAATGGGTATTTTGTTAAAGGCCCATTAGTTTAGTGTGCTAGGTTTTATTATAAATAGCATGCTAGTCTCTCATTCTAGAGTGTGACAAAACCTAGAAAGAGTGAGAGTGGTTAGTTTGTTATTCTTGTATACTTATAATCCTTGTTTTAAGGAGAAAGGAAAGAATAACAGTTTTATAACCAATCCTTGTTGTTTTTACTCTTGTTTTCTTTGTTAACGCTAACCCTTGTGGGTTTCTTGACTGATCAAGGAACCAATTATACTTTGTATCTAAGGTATCCGATTCACAACAGTAAGAGACATACCACATATACATCCAAAACCTTAAGGTGATAGGTGAGTGAGTTCTCTCACTTATAAATGTTTAAGTCTCCACATTTCCAACTAATGAGAGACTAATATTACCCACTCTACTCACACTTAGTACATTTTCAATACATAATAGAAAAAATTGCACTCTCATTTCCTAAAAGATGAATAAATTGTTGTTGAATTTGCTATGAAGACGTGCAAAATAAGAATTGATTAAATAATCCGAGATGCACTGTCCTCAAGGATTTTCTGCGTAATACGCTAACCTTCTAGGATTTAACAGATTCTTCTCAGTAAGCTGATGATACAGAACTTGCAAGATGAATAGTTTGTTTTTGACCCAGAAATTTTTGTTAAAAATAATGTAAAATTGCCTTTTGTGTTCTCTCCTTTACTGTATGTATGTGCTCTCTTTTTTCTATGTTTCTGTCATTTAGAAAACTTTTTCCCCCTTTGTCTTATATGATGTTCCAAAATTAAACATTTGAACTTAATAATAAAACCAACAATAATTCATTCCATAGTTTTTAAAGAAACTAGAGAGAGAAACTCTCATCCCTCTCTAGAGTTTTCGTTTGTGTCTTCTCTGTTTTCTATTTGGATTTTTGCTTCTCCAACTATGATCCAGGTGCACTAAAGCATTCATATCATGGTTTCCACTCAATTCTTCATCGTGTTGTTTGGTTTAAATTCCTAGTTTTCGAACTTAGGGACCTTCACTCGGTGTATTTTTCTGGATGGATATTGTGGTGGTGTGTGTCTTTAGGGGTGGGTTCCTGATGGTTTGGTTTTTTCTGTGCTGATTATGGCGTGGCAATCGGTTCCTAAAAAGTTTTCCTTCGCCTGATTCAGAAATGGGACGTCTACCCGATGGAAAAGGACTAGAGTTTAGAAGGAGTATCTTTGTCTTCCTTTTATTTCTCTGAGTTTCCAGATAGGGTTAAATCCAAAGATATTTTTGAGTTGTTCAGGTGTGAAGGCGAGGTAGCTGAAGTGGTTATTCCTCCCAAGAGGAATAAATTCGGGAAAAGATTTGGTTTTGCGAGGTTTAGAGATGTTCGTGACGAGCGCTTGCTGGCGTTGAGGTTGGACAAAATTCACATCGAAGGCAGAAAGATCCATGCCAACCCTCCTCGGTTTGGAAGGGGTGGGGGATCGGTGGGAGTTCATAACGGAGGGAGGAGTTCTGGGGCTGCTGGGCGAATTCTCAAGGTGGAGAAGTTTTCGTCTAGGGGACCAATTCTTCGTCCTGGTTTGGGTCCTAGGTCTTTTACTGAGGCGGTTAGATTTGATAGGTCGGAAGTAAAGGGGGAGGAGTTGCCGGTTGTTATTTTTTCCTCTGACGCTGGGGTATTAGAGAGTCTGAGTAGTGCTTTTGTGGGAATCGTTTCAGTTTTGGGGTCGACTCATCATGTTCAATCGGACTTGGCGGCTGAGGGTTATTTCTCCATTAAAATCACTCCGCTCGGGCCTAACGTGTGTTTACTTAAGGATTCGGAAGAAGGAGGTCTTAAGAAAATTATGGTGGAAGGTGAATTGTGGTGGAATAAGTGGTTTCGGGTTTTCAGACCTTGGAGGGAGACTGATTTCGATAGGGATAGAGTGGTGTGGATCAGAGTGTATGGGGTTCCCTGTCATGCTTGGCATCTGAAGTTCTTTGAGAAGATCGGAAATTCCATTGGGGTTTTCATCTGCGTTGACGATAATACAAAGTTTGGTAGGAATCTCGAGATGGCAACGATCAAAGTAAAGGTTCCTCTTGCGGCTGTTATTTCGAATTCTTTGTCTGTTTTAGTGAATAATATCAAGTTCTCTCTGGTGTTGCATGAGGATTTTGTGGTTGCTTTGCATTCAACGCCGACGGGCTCTTTGGGTTCTTCATCGTCCTCTGAATTTTCGGGTTCAGAAGATGAAGTTCTTAGTTTCTTTAATGAGAGCTTAGAAGATGATGCGAGGAGCCGTCGGGTTGTGTCGGATTCAGAGGTTGGTTCGCCGAGGCTGAGAGATGATGATTCGGTTGAGGATGGTGAGGAGGTTAGAGTTAATCGAGGTATCTCTATCGGCCTGGTGGATAAGTCAAATGCTGATGGACCACCAGTTAATAGGTTGCGTGACGTTGATGTTATAAAGAAAGGTGATAGGGGTGCTGACATTCTTTCATTTGACAGAGCAGTGGCTGCTTTGAATGAGGTTTCATGTCAACCTAGGGAACAAAAGGAGTGTATTGGGGAAAGTGTGCTTTCTGTTGAATCTATTAACTCTTTTGTGGCTTGTTCTTTGGAAAGAGATTTGGTGGGGCCAAAGCCAAGTTTTAAGGATAAGGGTGTTAGAAGTGGGACCTCTGACGGTGACAAGAGAAGGGGGAGTAGGAGGAAAAAGGTTCTGAAAAGCCTCAAACTAAACACATATACGAATCTGGTGGGCCCATTTTCGGTAAAAGAAAGAAATCTATTTATTCAAAGTTTACTAAATTAAAGGACGCAGGAGTTGGGGATAGACTGAAGGAGCCTCAATCTTCTTTTCAAGTGGTGGAATCGGTGGAAGGTAGACGCTACCACGGCGAGGAGTCGTCCATTTCAAATATAGAGAGGTGTAATCAAAGGATGTTAGTTAACCTTGATTCTAATATTGGTGGGAAATTATGGAGTGCTATGGCCAAGGTAGGTGTTTCGAAGGGTGACCCTAATAAAGACTATCCTAAAACATTGGATGTTATAGAGTGCGGTGTGATACACTTAATGGAAGGAGAGAAAGAGAAATTAAATTCGTTTTAATGATTGTGGGATCTTTGAATATTAGAGGGGGTGTTAGTAGGATTAAAAGAAGAAGAATTTCCCAAATTATATCTAAAGGGAGGGCAGATGTTTTTTTAATTCAAGAGACTAAAATTCAAAGTATGACGGAAGGTGTTGCAAAGAGTTTTTGGAGTAAGGAAGTGTTTGATTTTTCTTTTGAAAATTCGAAAGGGATGTCAGGAGGTTTGATTATTTTATGGAAGGTGGGGGTGTTGAAGGTCTTATGTAGTTTTAGAGGAACAGGTTACTTGGGTGTTAAGGCTCTTTGGAATAATAAAGTATATTACATTGTGAACATTTAATCTCCTTGTGCGATTGGATCTAAAAGAATTCTTTGAAAGAAGTTATTGGATTTGATGAGTAGCCATTCAGATGGTGAATGAATGCTAGGTGGGGATTTCAACGCGGTGAAAAACTCTCTAGAACGTAGAGGTAGAACCGCTTTCAGCTCGGGTTCGGAATGTAGAGAGTTTGAGGACTTCATTTTGGCGAGTAATCGGGTTGATCTTCCTTGTAAGGGGAAGAAGTTTTCTTGGTATGGAGGAGATGGTAAGGAAAAAAGTAGGATCGACCATTTTTTAGTGGCGGATAGCATCATAGAGGAGTGGAAATAATTGGTCAATTAATTGAACCGAGGGATATTTCGGATCATTTTCCGGTTTGGTTGAGGTCAGACTTTTCGGATTGGGGGCCGGCCGTTTAGAGTCAATAATGAATGATTCTCTAATAAATATTTTGTTCCTTTTGTTGAGCGGGAGTGGAGGAAGATTGTGGTGGAGGGTAGGAGAGATTTTGTTCTTAAAGAAAAGCTTCGTATTTTAAAAGGGAGGCTAAAGCGGTGGAACTATAACATTTTCGGGAAAATTGATTTAGAGATGGAGGAGGGGGTTAGAGATTTGAATGATGGTGATGACGAGGAGGGGGTGATGGGTGGTCCTTTGGAGGAGGAGATCTTGCGGAAAAAGAAGTCGGCTAGTAGTAAGTTTTGGTTGAATCTAAAGATTAATGAAAATATGCTTATACAAAAGTCGAGGTTAAAGTGGTTAAATGATGGGGATTCTAATAGTAAGTTTTTTCATAGGGTTTTGAAGAAAGAAGAAGGAATAGTTTTATTGGGCCTTTTGAGGGGACTAATGGTTTGGTTGAAAAGGTGGAGAAGGTCAAGGATTTTGTTCGGTTCCATTTTGCCTCTAAGTTTGTTGAACCGGATAAGTTGAGACCTAATTTGGAGAGCCTTTCTTTCAAATGTATTAGTGAGGGGGATAGATCTTTCCTTGAAGCGCATTTCACGGAGGAGGAGATAAAGGAGGCGGTTTGGAGTTGTGGTGGAGACAAGAGTCCGGGTCCGGATGGTTACTCTTTTTCCTTTATCAAGAATTGTTGGAATTTCATGAAAGAGGACTTCTTTAATTGTGTTCATGGATTCCATTCGGAAGCTATTTTATCAAAAGCTATTATTTCGTCTTTTTTGACTTTGGTTCCGAAGACTCCTAACCCTTTGAGGTTGGACGGTTATAGGCCAATTTGTTTGGTGGGGTGTGTTTATAAGACACTTTCCAAGCTTTTGGCGGCTAGACTTAAAGTGGTGTTAAATTCGATTATCTCGAATTGTCAAAGTGCTTTCGTCCCGGGTAGGCAATTGTTAGATGGGGTGTTAGTGGCAAATGAAATGGTGGATTATGCTAAAAAGGAAGGAAGAGGTTGCTTGTTATTCAAAGTTGATTTTGAAAAGGTCTATGATAAGGTTAGTTGGAATTTCCTTAAATTCATGTTGAGAAAGATGGGTTTTGGGGAGATATGGATGAAGTGGATGGATGCCTTAATTTTTTCTAGTAAGATGTCGGTGTTAGTGAAGGGTAGCCCTACGAAAGAATTCGTGGTCGAAAAGGGATTGAGGCAAGGGGATCCTCTTTCCCCTTTTTTGTTTGTTATAGTGGCGGAGGGGTTGAGAGGTATGGAGAGCAAGGCGGTGGAGAATGGTGATTTTATGGGATTCAAATTTAACGGTGGTTGTTTTGTTGATATCCTTCAATTTGCGGATGATACATTATTAGTTGGTGATGGGAGTTGGAATCATATTTGGGCTATCAAAACGGTTTTAAGGGGTTTTGAGATAGTGTCTGGTTTGGGTATTAACTTCCATAAAAGAAAAATAATTGGTATTAATATTTGTTCCCGTTTTTTGGATGTGGCTTCTTCTTTCCTCTCTTGTAGAATGGAGGATAGTAAGTTCGTTTTTCTTGGTATTCCGATTGGGTGGGATTCTTGTAGAGGCGCAATATGGAGGGATTTGCTTTCTAAATTGAGAAGGAGGCTTTTTGGTTGGAAGAATAGGTGTTCTAGCTTGGGAGGAAGGTTAACTTTGCTAAAATCGGTTCTTTCTAGTCTTTCTATTTTTACTCTCTCCTTTTATAAAGTTCCGGAGAAGGTTATTCATGAAATCACGAGATTACAAAGTTGTTTTCTTTGGGGTGGTTCGGAAGAGATGAGGGAAATTCATTGGGTTAGTTGGAAGGAGTTATGTCTTCCTAACGACAAAGGAGGTCTTGGTTTGAGGAGGGTCGATGACCGTAATGTGGCTCTTTTGAATAAGTGGAGATGGAGAATTCTTGGAGAATCGGATGCTCTATGGTATAAAGTTCTTAAGGCTCTTTACGGAGACATTAACTTGAAGGTGGTCGGAGCCGGAGTGACTAAGAACCCGGGAGCGAAGGAGTCCTTTTGGTGGAAAGACATTCTTAAGTTGGACAAAGGAATTCCGGATAATCTTTTTGTTTCAAATTATAGGTTTAATGTTGGAAACGGTTTCTCGACGTCCTTTTGGTTCTCGAAGTGGATTAGAGACTTATGCCTTAAGGATAAATTTCCTTCTCTTTTCCAGGAATCGAAGCTAAAACATGTGGGAGTCACTTGCATGGGGTTTTGGTGTCATGATAGGTGGAGATGGGGAGATTTCGGGCTTGGGGTTGCTGCTCCTGTTTCGGGTGGGTTGTTTAGGGCAGGGCAAAATGGTGCTGATGACGGACATCAGTC
Source organism: Lathyrus tuberosus (assembly GCA_022829125.1). Lineage (NCBI taxonomy): Eukaryota > Viridiplantae > Streptophyta > Magnoliopsida > Fabales > Fabaceae > Lathyrus > Lathyrus tuberosus. Next base: position 141,021 of record JALAZF010000308.1, on the reverse strand, counting down.
TTTTCCAGATCTGCTCCTGGATGATGTTCGGCAGGGTCTGAGTAATGTTGGTGGTAGGGGGTGCTCCACGGTTTTACCTCCTGTGGGCGTGCAGCAGGGTGTACTAAACACCTTGGGGAGAATGTTACAGCAGCCGCAGGCTGCTATTCCTGCGGTGGTCCATCATCATGAGGGTCTGCAGCAGGGCAGTTCTTTCACCTACGGGAACCTGTTTCAGCAGCTGCAGGCTGCTAGCGATGATGCTTTTCCTCGGCAGCAGCTGCTTTCTCTTGTGGAGCAGGCTGGTCCGAGTTCGGTTGATAGAGATACGACTTTTTGGGTTCCCAATCTGTCGGAGGGGTATTCGGTTAGAAGTTTTTATGATCTTCTTTGTCGTTTTAAGACCCCCTTTGGTCCTAGTAATATTCATGATAAGGTGTGTCCTTTATTATGGAAGATGGTGGTGCCTTTTAAAATTAAGGCCTTTGAGTGAAGGTGCTTCATTGATAGAATCCCCACTAAAGATTCTCTTTCTAGACGTGGGTGTTCTAATCCGGTTAGTGGGGAGGATTGCGTTTTATGCTCTAATTATTTAGAGTCAGTTTCGCATATTTTTTTGAACTGCCATGTGGCGGCTTTGGTTTGGAAGGATATGGAGGATTGGATTGGCTTCGAGGATTTTGGTTCGTCAACTCTTAAGCATAGTTTCCTTAAGTGGACTCTCTTTTGTAAGAAGAAAGGAGTGAGGAAGAGGAGAGAAGGTACTATTTGGTTGGCTATCTTATGGAGCTTATGGACATTGCGAAACGACATTATTTATAGTAATGTCAATTGGAACATGTTGGACTTGGTTTGGGAGATCAAAGCTTTAGTTTGGAGATGGTCTTACATCGGGAAAATTACTCGGACCAATTACGGCTTTTATGAATTTAGCAAGTTTCCCTTGTTCTATTTATCGTAAGGGTAATTGGGTTGTAATTTTCTTTTTTTCCGTTTGCTTTGCATCGATTTTTCTGTAAGCGGTTTCGAGAACCCATTGTTCTCGCTTATATAATATTCCTTGTTTATTGAAAAAAATAATAATATGTTGGTTAAACGACACAATTTGATTTGAACGGTACAATTGAATGATACATATAGTAAAAAGAAAACGTTATTCATTCAAACAAATTGATTTAATTGTTGAGGTTTGATGTTTAATTACAAGTGTTGTCATGTTGTTCAGTAGTAGAAAAGTGCAATTTTCAAAGGCGTAATTGGTTACCACATTTGGTGTAACCGGTTACCACTGCAAGTGAATTAATTATGGAATTAATTAGCTACAGGTGTAACTGGTTACTCACTTTGGCGTAACCCGTTACAAGTCCGTGTTTTTGAGTTTTCTGCTATTGTATTTGATCATTTTGTATCCCACTTGTGTTGTAACCTTTATATAAGTGTGATGTATGCACTCTCACCCAAAAACCTAATGAAAATTTATGCATTCTCACCCTCTCTTTCTCTCTCTCTCTCTCTCTCTCTCCACTTCCAAAATTTCTCCCAACTTAGTTTCACCAATCTTGTGGTTGCTTATTTCAACATTTGGCATCATAGAGTCTGGTTCAGATCCACAAACACCTTGTGTGCAACATGAATTATGTCTCCAATGAAAGAATCCATGCAAATTTACCCATCCTTGTTGCGCAAAACTAAGACAAATGGTGCAAGCAAATGAAGGTGTTGTTTTGCTACCAAGATGTTCTTAAGGTGATCAAGAATGGTGTTAATCATATCCAAGTTAATGCAACAGAAGCGTAACAAACATCACATAAGAAAGAAAAGAAGAAAGATTTCAAAGCGTTGTTCTTGATTCATCAATGTGTTGATGGCGCAATTTCGAGAAAGTTGGTGATTGCAATTCGTCGAAGCAAGCATGGGAGATCTTAGATAAAGCTTATGCAGGGACTGACAAGGCGAAGGTGGTGAAGTTACAAACTCATAAATGACAACTTGAATTAATTCAAATGGAAGAAAAGGAGACAATCAACGATTTCGTGACGAGAATCACTCGGTTGGTGAACCAAGTGAAGGCATGCGGAGAAACCATTACAGAGCAGTATGTTGTGGCAAAAATCTTGCGTTCGTTAACACCAAGATTCGACAACATAGTTGTGGTGATTGAGGAGTTGAAGGATCTTGCAACGATGAGCAAAGATGAGTTGCAAAGTTCTCTTCAGGCTCATGAGCAGAGGATGGAAGAGAGGAACAATGATAAGGAAAAGGCGGAGATCGCTTTGCAATCTCGTCTCAATGAGAAAGAAAAGAGATCAAAAAGAAAATGGTCGTTGAAGAACAAAGGGAATTTTCATAATTTTGGTGGAAAAGAGTCCCAAAATTCATGGAATTTGACAAGTCAAAGGTGTGAGAGCAGGTACACCAAACAAGGTGGTCAAGGCAACTATAAAGGTGAAAGAAAGAGATTTGACAAGAGCATGGATCAGTGCTACAAGTGTTAACGGTTCAGTCATTTTGCTAAAGAATGCAATCCGAACAAGAAGGAATCTCAAGGAGATGAAACCAAGGTTCCAATACAAGAGTTTGATGAAGAGAATACACTCTTGATCATGATCACAGAAGCGAATAGCAGTTGTAAACAGGTGCAAGACATCAGCTACATCAACTCAAAAAATGCAGAAAAATTGGTCAATGATAATAATATAAGATATTTAAGAACATTTTATTGAATTTAAATAGGTGTTATTAGTAAATAAACTAGAGAATTGAGAGTGATAAAATAAAAGAGAGATGGTTAAAAACAAAGATTTTGATCTAATAAATTTGTTCTGGGCCAGTTATATCCTTAGCGATCCAGCCATATCCTCTGTGATCTGACCCATCTTTAGAGATCCGACCACCGTAAGGAAAGAACTTCTCAAATTGATCTGATTCGGGCTTGCTCCATTCCTTAACCGATCACCTCTAAGTGTAACATCCCGGGTCCAACCCAAGTACATACTAAAACTTCCAGAATGTCCTCTTGACCACTGGACCTTCAGTAATCTAGAAGCAAGAGATTCATCCCTCCAACACATCAAACGGTCCACCGCATTCTACATTGAACAATTAGCAAGTTAGTTATTCAACTTCTTTATATATGCGAATGGTCCTATATATGCGGAAGGCGCCATTACAAGTAATAAGTTTCGAACAAAATTTAAATACTTTCTCATCATTCATATATTAACTTGAGCATTGGTGTGCTAACCTTGTAGGTACACCCCCGCTCCGTTGCATTAGAAGCTCTCCTCAGCCGTAGTTTCCATGACTACACATATCTCTATTTTCGGTATGAAACGGTGGCGCCGTCTGTGGGAACCGACACTTGATTCCCACATATCATATGATTCCTTATTTCCAAGTACAGTCCTTTAGCGGGAAACTGTCCTCGACTTCGAACCCGAGGATTTAACAGATCCAAGGAAATTTAATTGCAATCAATAAAATCGAGTTCAACACTAATAAAGAGACGCTGATTCTCTAGCTTTTCATTACTCAGTACTTTTGAACATCATCGATTCGTAGAAATGGCTGGATCAAGAACCACAAATTCATCCACGGCGCGTGAAGCAACTTTTACAACCGCTAGTGTGACACCATCAACAACTGGTTAACCGAACACTACTCTTCCCATTGGCGAAGCAAACCTCAATATAAATGCTCTTCAGCAACCAGATGTGATTCTCCTTCTACCATGTGCGAGAACAATCCAAACACTACTGCTTCAGATTCCATATTAGAATATTAGGGAGCGACCTGAGATCTCGCGATGTTTTGGAATTCTTGGGACAAACCTTGGATCTCAAGGTGCAAACAAATTGATTAATAACATTTACAACATTGTTCAATAATAAAACTCTAAGGCGATGGAAGAAAGCTTCCTTTGTTTAGAGGAAAGCCTCAAACACATTCAACCCCAGGAAAATACAGTGCAAGAAACCGATTCGAGAAAAAATCGAATCGAACGACTAGATCCGAGAATCAAAAGAACACTACAAAGGCAGTAAGCGTAATTTTTTAGAACAAGATTTGTTCATGACATATTTTCCTTGGTTTGTAAAGGTGGCAGGTAGGACTTCGAGGAGATCGGCAACTAAGATTTGGTTTTGTACTTGTTGGTGTGTATGGTGGGTGAGAAACCAAATTATTTTTAATGACGCGATTGGGAATCCTAAGGAAATTTTTTAGAGAATTGTCCATTACTCTTGGTGGTGGCAAGGTTTGTCATCGAACCGTAGATATAAATGTAATTATTATGAGTGGTCACTACAAGAAATATTGTCATTTCCCACATGATAATCACATAACTAAGTCTAAAATCACATCACTGACCAAAATTTACGACGTGAGCAGAGCACGTCGGAGGAGCATCCGTGGGAACTTTTTCCCACGTGAAATTCACGTCACTAATTAGTGACATGAATTTAACGTCGCAAACCAGAATATTATTTGGAAATGTTCCCATGTGAAATTCACGTCACTAATTAGTGACGTGAATTTCACATGGGAAAATGCCTTTCTGAACCAAGACTGAGATGTGCGCAGGATGTCAGTTTGGAAATGTTCCCATGTGAAATTCACGTCACTAATAAGTGACATGAATTTCACGTGGAAAAACTCAAACCTGTTTTGATTTTAGTGACATGAATTTCACATCACTGATGTATTTAATAAAATGTAAAAAATAATAAATATCATTAATGAATAAAACAAATTAATAAATAATAAAATGTAAAAGTTAAAATAATTTTCGATTAAAAAATTTAAAATTTTTAATAAAAATAATTATTAAAAGATATAAAATATTTAGTCACATGGTGTTCACGTCACAAACATAAATAATAATTAAAAAAAGTGTCACGTGATATTCACGTCACAAACATAAATAATAATTAAAAAAGTTATTCATCGTCACTGCTAAATATAACTTCTTCATCATCTTGGACAGAACAATTCGATTGTGAGGCAAAAAAATGTCGCATTTGTGCCTCCATCTCGGATTGCCTCTTCTTCATTTTTTCCATTTCAACATTTTTCTTATTCCTCATTTCCTCCATTTCGGCCTTTAGCGCCGCCTCACGTGCCTCCGTCTCTCTTCTCGTCTCAGATAGAACTAGCTATCTCACTGTTGCCAACATTTCAGGTGTCAATTCTGGCGAACGAGATCCTCCTTCTCCATCTTCAAGTATTTGGAATAAAGTTCGGTCCCCTTTTCTATAGTCGACAGACAAAGACCCAAGACCAAAAAAACACTCATTTTCTCCCATCCCGCCTACTATTAAACTCCAAATATAGAGATCCACACGTGGATCAAGCGATGCATTCCCAATCGGAGTATACTAAGGATTTTCAACTAGATATTGGGCAAGCAAGGTATGATACAACTCCTACACACACATAAAAAAAAATTAAATATAGTTTAAATAATTTAGTTATATACAATAATGAAGTAAAATAATGAAATATAAACAAGTTACCAAGGTTGATTTTGAACGGCCGTCAACAAACTCCCCCGATTTTTTGGTTCGGGTCTTCACAAATAGCTCATTAATCCGTGGCTCCCTCCCCATAAATATATGATACCCCCTGCCAAAGTAGCGAGATTTGCTTTTGCCCCCTTGAAGTTTTTTTTATTCCCCCCTCAACAAATCAAGATTCCCTTTCCCCATACCCCTCGTGTTGCTTGGTCAATGGAATCTTCCTACGTGGCTGAGGACCATTGTTGACTTTCAAAATTCCTATGCCATGTCATATAATACACTTGTATTAGTTTGTGCTACCCCCTTAAAATTTAGGGTTGAGTTTTCCTTCTTCTCCTTCTTCAACAATTCAGCGACACCTTCATCTTTTCTATCTTCACCATGTCTGCAACCAAATCCAGTTCAAGCAGCATCAATAGTGCAATCAATTTTAATGGGATACCCAGATGTGGATGCCACCGTGCGATGAAGATGTGGGTCTCTAACACAACTCAAAATCGCAATAGGAAGTTCTGGAGATGTAGAAACGCAGGGGTAAGAATTTCGCTTTGGTATATGTTGGGTTAAATTTCCCTAATGTTATTGTCTGTGTTAACCTATTTTTACATTGTCAATGTTGATGTAGAATGGAACAAGGTGTGACCTATTTTTGTGGGATGATGAAATGGGAGATTCTATGAAGGGGAATTTTCAGAGTGCAGCACATTGTCAAAAGTGTGTGATACATGAAGTGAAATTAGAAGCTACATTGCAGAAGTTAGATAGAGTGAAGATGAAGGTTGAAGACCAAAGGAACATGAATTTGAAGTTGAAGATGGCACTTGTTTTATCTTGGGTTATTATTGTAATGTTGTTCAAGGGTAGTTGATGTTAGGTTACTGTAATGTTGGTCAAGGATAATAGCTGTTAGTTTGGGTTGATAGATGTTAGTTTGGGTGGAACTATTACTGTAATGTTGTTCAGTCAATTGTTAGGTTGGGTTGAAGTAGATGTAATGTAATGAAAATGTGAATTGAAATGTAAAGTTGTAGTTGTTTGACTGTTATCAATGAAATGTAATGAAATTCTGAATTGAAATGTAATGTTGATGTAGTTTGACTGTTATAATTTCTGTTGATGTAGTTTGAATGTTATGTTGAAGTATAATTAGTTTGACTGCTAAAGAACACAAAACATGACTTGAACACATTTCTGTCATTAACACAAAGTATAATTAGAATAGAGCAACATTGTGCATATCATTTCTGTCCATAACAGAGTGCATAAAAAAAGGGCCATTGTGCATATCAGTTAACACAAAAATAGCAACATTGTGCATATCATTGCTGTCAAAACAAGAGTGCATACAAAGAGCAACATTGTGAATATCAGTTAACACAAAAATAGCAACGTTGTGCATTAGATGCTTTACAAAAGGGGCACCAAAAAAACCTACTTAAACATTATAACAAAGTCTTCTACTCAAGTTTTGATTTCTTTTTTTTTTTTTGCCTTCTTTGTAACTTGGGATCCTTGTCTCTCTTGAGTCAGAATGCCATCCTCCTCTTCAGTCAAATACATTGGTTGGTCTTTATTTGAACCAGGACCAATGATAGGTTTTTGAAAAATCCTAAGTTTGATTCTTTCACTAACCCTTTTTCTAACTGGTTTTGCTTCCTTCTTGACATTAGTCTTTGCCTTCCCTTTATGAATTGTTGAGCCTTTGCTAGAACCTGGATGTAATGAGTTGATATCAGGTAGGCTTGACATCACCTCATCAGAGATATCACCAAACACATCTTTGGCTGCATCATTGGGAGCTTCATCAGACACTACACCAGGCTGACCTTCATCAGGCACTGCAGCAGGCTGACCTTCATCAGGATTGGCAGGCTTAGTACCAGGCTGACCTTCATCAGGCACTGCAGTAGGCTGACCTTCATCAGGATTGGCAGGCCCTGCAACATGCTGACCTTCTTCAGGATTGGCAGGCCCTGCAGTAGGCTTGACCTTAGCATCTTGATTTGCTACAGTAGGTTTCATTTTTTTATACAATTGGAGCCAAGCAATGAACATGTATTAGACAGTCATATATACAAGAATGACAATTTCAAAGTCAGTATATTTACAATTAATCACACACACCTTTCTTTTCAAGGCATTGGGATCTTGTTCTTTGCTTTTGCATGAAGCAACATTGTGTCCAATTTTATCACATTTAGTGCACCTATAAGATACTCCTGGAAGCCTTCTTCTAGCACCAACCTCACTACTCTCCCTTATCCTCAACTTCCTTGGCAAACGTGTGCTTATGGCCCACCTTTGAGCATAACATCAAAAAACCACATTTAGCCCTACACTCCATCCTCACTCCATAGCTCTCATTTTTCACAAATGTAATTTCCATACCATTCAAAACTGACCACTCACAAATTGTGTCTCTAAAGTCATCTAGAGAATTGAATTGCATGCCCCACTTAAACTTAAATTTCTTATTAAGATCCTCTTTCCTATACTTCTCAAACTTAGTCTCTTTCTCATTTTCATATGCATTTGGATCAAAACTATCTAGTTCTTCACTTACATAGTTATCATCTTCCAATTTTGACTTGCTTGATTCAGTTAACAAACCAGCCACCATTGGTTCTTGTCTTATGGGAATAGTCACATCAATCCCTTCAAATCCATCTAAGTTAGCAGTAGCTCTTTCATCTTCACTATCATTCAATGCTTCTACTTCATCTACCTCACTTACATCTGATTCAAACTTTTCATTCACATACTTAGGGTACCTAGCTGAGAGATCATCACAGTCATGTTCCACAAACAATTCACCATCTACTTCCATGGCACAACAATAGTGGGCTAAGTCATACGCAACATCATCGTTTCTAATCTGGAAAAAATCATCAATATCAAGTATTTTGGTCCAAATACGAAATGTCCCTTCTTCGTATCCCCAACCTGCAACTAACTTACGCGCAGTCCCCAAACACCATTTCTCAAAATGAAATGCAGAAACTAGAGTAGAAACCCCACCCCTATAAATAACATCACCATCAGATAACCTCACAAACTCTCCACCATGATTAAAGACGACATTGAACAATTGTTTGTTCTGAGAAAAAAAACCCAAAATCAATAGAGTTCCTACATGAATCGATTAAAAACGAAGAGAAACCATACTTACCAGGGACGAATCCACTCCGTCTTGGCCGCTATCAACCGTTTTCTTCATCTTCTCCGACGCCTTCCTCTTCTCCGATGACTTCATCTTCTCACTTCGCTTTTTTCTGGCCATTGATTTTCCCAAATTCTGAGCCCTAATTTTTCAAGGGGGTATCCAAAACTAATAAAAATGTATTATATGACATGGCATAGGAATTTTGAAAGTCAACAATGGTCCTCAGCCATGTAGGAAGATTCCATTGACCAAGCAACACGAGGGGTATGGGGAAAGGGAATCTTGATTTGTTGAGGGGGGAATAAAAAAAAAATTTCAAGGGGGCAAAAGCAAATCTCGCTACTTTGGCAGGGGGTATCATATATTTATCCCTAAAATAATTAAGTTTAATTAAATATGTATATAATAATACAAAATAGAACTTAAAAAAATAGTTATAATTACTATTCGTCGATGATGTTCGCCGATATTGATACTTCCAACTGTACTAAGGCAGCCTTCTGCTTCAAATGCCCTAATCTTTTTTGCATGTTCAGATCTTCTCTGAAAATCTTCTGTCTTCCACCACTCAATAAGTTCCGCAAATATTTCCTCGCCTATCCAGTTAGGACGCGTTTGATCCCTTTCCCAACGTTGTCTAGCATTCCTAAGCATGTCAGATAGTCGGCTAGATACCTTACTTCTAAAAAAAAATTTAATCTTGACCTCGTCAAATTTTTTCCACGACACCTTTCCTGCAAGTTGTATGACATTCAAATAAAATGTTAGATATTTATAACAAAAAATAATTATAAAATAACATAACTTTTATAAAAATACAATTTACCTTAAATTTATCAAACCATATATCTTTCTCAGTATTTGGGAGTTCTCCAAAAGACTTAATGAGTTTTGTATACATCAGTTGAATGACCCGGTTTACAGCTTTTGCAGCAGGCCGACACAGATCAAAACTAAACAACAACAATAATTTGAATAAGTATTAAATATAAAAATGGCAATATATAGTTAAATAAATATTATAAATTAAAAACTTACCCTGATCCATCGAGCGTAATAACATGTCGTCCTTCAACCACCAAAATCTCCTCTGCAACAGGATTTGCCTGCTCCTCATGAACTTCATCATCTTCCTAAATAGTGTCATCCTGCTCTTGACGTGCAGGTATATGTGTGGGGGTGTGGAATGCGGGAACCAGATCCCCCAGGCTGGTGCGTGAAGGAAGTCTTCTGAGGAAAACTAGATCCCCCAGGCTGATGCGTGAAGGAATACTGCTGAGGAAAACCGGATCCCCTAGGCTGCTGTGCGAAGGAAGTCTGCTGAGGAAAACTAGATCCCCCACGCTGCTGCGTGATGGAATATTGCTGAGGAAAACTAGATCCCCCAGGAAAACTAGATCCATCAGGTTGTTGCGTGAAGGAAGACGGTACCTGAGGAAAACTAGATCCCCCAAGCTGCTGCATGAAGGATCCCCCAAACAGACTAATAAAAGATGGATTCCCAGATGGAACCATATGGGAGGAGGAAAGTAATGTCGTAAATGGCTGTGAAGTGTCTATAGACATCAGATCTGCCTAAGTCTGTGGGCGAGAAGCATACATGGGCGAGGGAGGTACCTCACGTACCCTAGGTCTCCGACGGGGTTGGGTCGCCTTAGCCTTACCCTTGTCAATTCAGGGTGGCATTTGATCTATTTTTAAAGAGTTGTCAATAAATAAATCAACACAATATATACACACACTACGTAAAAGTCATTTGCATTTATATAAAACTAATAATACATTAATAAAAACTGTTCGAATACATTAATACATTAAGTAAAATTAATAAAAACTATCTATTCAAACTCTTCATCCATATTATTTTCATCATCTGATCCAATAATGTCCTCAGATCCAAACTTTTCATGCTCATCATCCACATTATTATCTACCAACAACATAAATGCATCAATTCGATGGCCCTCGGCCATTGTATCACACAAATTTGTAATTTTTTTAACTTCAACCACATCATTAATTTGAGAAATTTCATCGTGGTAGGAATCTGCGGTGACAGTCGAACCACAAACTTTTCCCCCCAAATTCCAAAGTAAAAGCCTTTGTAAATTCCATGCAATGTGAACATCCCATTTTGCCATGCGTACCCCAACCAGATAACATTTCATATGCGGGAAAGTCATTAATAGTCCACATCAAAGCATCTCGCAAAGTAAAGTTTGGTTTGCGAGATATATCATAAGTCTATTCTCCAGTCCACAACCTCTTCAAATCATCAATTAAAGGTTGTAAATACACATCGATTCCGGCTTTAGGACTTGACGGTCCTGGAATGAGGCAAGTCAAAAACATGTATGTCTTTGTCATGCACATCTCTGGAGGGAAGTTGTAAGGGGTTACAATAACTAGCCAACAAGAATATGCAATTGCAGACGCTTGGACATAAGGAGTAAAACCATCAGAACATAATCTGAGTCTAACATTTCTAGGTTCTGCAGCAAAATTAGAATGTACCCTATCAAAATGCTTCCATGCCTCACCATCAGATGGATGTCGCATAGTGTCTGAACTTGTTTTGTTTGTATGATGCTATGTCATTTAACTTGCACTGTGCATTGAAGCAAACAATCTTTTTAACCTTTGTATTATTGGAAAATAAAACATGGACTTCACTGCTACAGGTTTTTGTTTACGGTTAATGGCTTTACTACGAACTTGATATCTCAGACTCTTACAGAACTTACATTCCTCCAGCGCCCCATCATTAGTACCAAACTCATTCTCATAAAACATCATGCATTCATTTATGCAACAATTAATCTTTCGTACTTCTAAACCCAACTTCGACACCAACCTCTTTGCATCATAATAACTTGTAGGCAAGTTGTCTTTCATAGGAGTCGCATCTAACATCATTTTTGTAAAGAATTCCAAGCACTGACCATGAACATTCCAATTTGACTTTGCGGCCAATAATCTCACACACATTGATAATTTTGAATCTGCAGACCCCTCTAACAACGGGGTATTCATTTCTTTCAACAATTGGTAAAATCTTTGCGCTTCCTCATTCGGCAACTCTTCCCCATCAAAATCTTGAGGTTCATCATATGTTACATTTACTCCAAAGGAATTGCCAACCATATCATTTATCAGATTAAATTGTTCCTCAAATTCCATATGTGATCGGCTGGTTGATGCGTATGTATTAGTAGTCTCTGCATGTACATTACTCGACAGTTCTTCTCCATTATATGTCCAAACCCAATAATTTTTAATGAAAGCCCTTATCTTCAAATGACGTTCCACTTCCTCTGGGTCATTAATTATAGGTTTACATTCACATTTAAGACAATGACATCTTACTCCTCCTTTCGTTCGACAACATTCTTGAACAAATGCCCACGTAATAAACCCTTTAACTCCTTCCTCAAAATTTGGAGTAAGTCCACGTCTTCCTGGTACGTTCTATCGTACATCCAACTATGATAGTAACGAAAATATTCCATACTGCACATTTTTACTATTAGTATCATTTTAATTTAAAATGTGATTTTAATATATGTGAAAGTATATAATTCTTTTCACATTGTTTTAAACATAAACTATATTTCATACTATATCAAATTGTACATTTCATAAATACATATTATACATTTTATAACTATACTTAACATATATACTTACTTAAATAAAATATTACTTCATATAATTTAACCTAATATAAATAAAAATATTACTTAAATAAAAATACTCACATTTTATAACATTGTTTTAAAAATATTTTCTTACTATAAAAATATAAATACAAATATTACAATTCTATTTTTAATAAATCTACATAACATATTTTTAATATAAAATCTAGTTATACATTTTAACCTAATAAAAATAAACTTAATATTAATTATTTTCGAATTAATATTGTTTCTATTTGTTTTAAAATTTCGGTTTTTAAAAGTTATTTTACAAAGTATGTTTGTTTTAGATTCTATTTTTTCTATTTGTGGTATAATTTTGGTTTTAAAAAAATTATTTTACAAATTATGTTTGTTTTAAATTCTATTTTTTAAAAATATATTTGTTTTATAAATTGTATTTTTTTTAATAAATCTACATAACATATTAATATAACTTTTTCATATTAGTTATATACTTTTTTTACAAGTAACTTTTTCTAAAAAATACTTTTTAATAAAAATACTTCTATTTAATAATTGAGTTTAATAAAAATACTTTTTTTTAAAATTAATTTTACAATTCTGTTTAATAAAAATACTTTTTTAAATTTTTTTTTTAAATTTTTTTTATAATTTCTGTTTATAAACAACAAAAATGTAACCTATAAAATTCTATTTTCTGTTTTTAAAATATATAAAATATAACTTATTAAATATAACCTTTAAAATATTTTAAATATAACCTATAAATTTTGTTTTTTCTAACTTTTAATAAATTTTTTTTATAAATTCTGTTTTTAAAATATATAAAATAACCTAAAAAATATATTAAATATAAAATATAATATATATTCTGTTTTGAATAAAAATAACATATTTGAAAAATAAATGACTTATTTATTCCATTTTTACACAACAACAACCAATCACAACCAAATAAATAACATAACTACCCTAAATATTTTTATATATTTCATATTTAACCTATATATTTTGTTTGTACACAACAACAACTAAACAACCTCATATATAATTTCATTTATATATGTGGGACTATTGGGTCGAACTCATGTTGTGTCGAGGGAAAGCTTCCATGTATTTCGACAGGAGACAAGCATGAAGTCGAAGCTGGGTCACATGCTGTAGTCGAAGGGTACATATTGTAGTCGAAGTCTGTTCTAATATGTATTGTCGAAATGTTTGTCTAATTGGGCCTTGTTTTAAGGATCCAATTGTTTAGGTAGCTTGGGCTGCAAGTTATCTAGTTAGTCTATAAATAGGCTAATACACTCGGTTTGTTGAGTGTGGCAAATTGTGATATTCATTTATAATCATTTATAACCCTAAATGAGAAAGTGAATAGTAAACAGAAAATATTTGCCCCAATCCTTGTTGTTTTTCTTCTTGTTTCTCCGTTAACCCTAACCCTTGTGTGTTTCTTGATCATCAAGAAACCGTTTATACTTTGTGCAAAGGCATCGTTTTTCACAACAAATTAGTGTGGTGAGCGTGGAGAAGATGTCTTCAACAAAGTATGAGATTGAAAAGTTCACCGGAGTGAACGATTTCGGTCTGTGGTGCCTGAAGATGAAAGCCCTACTGGTACAACAGGGTTGTTTGGAAGCGTTGAAGGGAATGACAGCCATGGACGTTGCGTTAATGGAAAAAGAAAAGACTACCATGATAGAGAAAGCACACAACACAATATTGTTGAGCCTTGGTGATAAGGTTCTGCAACAGGTATCAAAGGAGGCGACGACATCGGGGTTATGGGTGAAGCTTGAAAGCTTGTACATGACCAAATCTTTGGTAAATCGTTTGTACCTGAAGCAGGCTTTGTATTCATTCAAGATGAATGAAGATAAAGCATTGACGGAGCAGCTGGATACGTTCAACAAGCTGATTCTTAATCTTGAAAATATTGATGTGAAGATCGATGACGAAGATCAAGCACTGTTGTTGTTGTGTGTTTTGCCCAGAACGCATGCTCACTTCAAAGAAACCCTCTTGTATGGAAGAGAGTCCCTGACCTTTGAAGAAGTTCAAGAAGCCTTGTATTTGAAGGATTTGAACGAAAGAAAGGAGCAGAAACCATCATCATCAGTTGTCGAAGGGTTGTCCGTGAAGGGGAGATTGTCAAAGAAAGATGGTAGGTTTGACAAGAAGAAAGGTAAGGCTCATCAGAAGTCTTGTAGTGGTGATATGTCTAGTATTAAATGTTATCACTGTAAGAAGGAGGGTCACACAAGAAAGGTGTTCCCTGAGCATCTGAAGAAACATGGAGGTAAGGACAATGACAATGCAGCTATTGTGCAAGATGGTTATGAATCATCTGATGTCCTTGTAGTTTCGAGCAGCAACTCTTGTGAAGAGTGGATTATGGATTCTGGATGTACTTGGCATATGACTCCAAACAAGAATGTGTTTGAAGAATTATGTGATCAAGATGGTGGATCAGTGCTGCTGGGGAACAATAAAGCTTACAAGATTGCAGGTATTGGATCTATTAGATTCAAGCTCCATGATGAGTCAATAAGGTTATTGACTGGGGTTAGGTATGTACCTGACCTTAAGAGGAATTTAATTTCTCTTGGTGAATTCGTCAAGAAAGGATATGTCTTCAAAGGAGAGCAAGGTATCCTGAAAGTCATGAAGGGGTCGAAGGAAGTCTTGAGAGGCGTGAAGAAACAAGGCTTGTATACCCTTGAGGCTGAGATTGTAAGTGGTTCGACAAATGTTGTATCCACGAACCTGTGTCGAAGAAAGAATTATGGCACATGAGATTGGGCCATGTCAACGAAAGAGGCCTGGTCGAATTAGGGAAGCAGAACCTACTAGGAGGTGACAAAGTCGAAAATTTGGAGTTTTGTGAATCTTGTGTATTTGGTAAATCCTGTAGGGCGAAGTTTAACAAAGGCAAGCAAAGAACACATGGATCCCTGGATTATATTCATCCTGATCTTTGGGGGCCTGCAAGGAATCCTTCACACTTAGGTGCAAGGTATTTTCTATCCATCGTTGATGACTATTCCAGGAAGTTATGGGTATTCATTCAGAAGACGAAGGATGAAACTTTTGAGAATTTCAAAAGTTGGAAGGTTCTGGTCGAAACTCAAACTGGCAGAAAGGTTAAGAGGTTGAGAACCGACAATGGCCTTGAGTTCTACAACAAAGCATTCTACAGTTACTGTGTTGAGTCTGGGATTGCAAGGCATAAGATTGTAGCAGGTACTCCTCAACAAAATGGCTTAGCTGAGAGATTCAATCGAACAATCCTTGAAAGGGTTAGATGCATGTTGGTTAATGTTGGATTAAAGAAGGTGTTTTGGGCGGAGGTTGTTTCGACAGCAGCTTATTTGATAAATAGATGTCCCTCGACAGCCCTGGGAATGAAGACACCTGAAGAAGTTTGGTCGGGTCATCCACCAGATCTCGACAAACTGAGAGTATTTGGTTGTTTAGCCTATGCTCACATTAGGCAAGACAAGGTCGAACCTAGAGCTCTGAGATGCATGTTCCTTGGATATCCTGAAGGAGTCAAGGGTTATAGGTTGTGGTGCCTAGAACCAGGTCACGGAAGATGTATCACAAGTCGTGATGTAGTTTTCAATGAGGTCGAAATGGCGTTCAAGAAAACTGGTGATGTTGGTCGAAGTGCAGAAATCTCTGGAGAGGAGCTGGAACAGGTAGAGATGCCTGTTGAGGTGGAGCATAGTAATGCTGAAGTGCATAGCCCAGATGAAGTCGAAGAAGAAGAGCAAGATGCTGAAGAGGCTGAGGAAACTGTCGATGACTACCTACTGGCAAGAGATAGGTCAAGAAGAGTCATCAACCCACCTCAAATACTTGGTTATGCAGATCTTATAGCTTTTGCTTTAATCTCTGCAAGTGAGGTGCTTGAGGAAGAACCTAGAGATTACAAGGAAGCTATAAGGAGTCGAAACAAGACTGAATGGCAAAAAGCCATGGATGACGAGATGAAATCTCTTCATGATAATAACACTTGGGAGCTGATTGAGAAACCTGCAGGAGCAAGGTTAGTCAGTTGTAAATGGATTTTCAAGGTCAAGGAAGGAATCGAAAGAGTGATGTCGATGTGCTTTAAGGCGAGGTTGGTTGCTAGGGGGTTCACTCAGAAAGAAGGAGTCGACTTCAATGATGTGTTCTCACCTGTTGTAAAGCATAGATCCATTCGAATGTTGTTGGCCATGGTTGCAAAGTTCGACTTGGAACTTGAGCAAATGGATGTGAAGAAAGCATTCCTGTATGGTGACCTAGATGAAACGATCCTGATGCGTCAACCTAAAAGGTATGCAGAAAAGGGTAAAGAAGATTATGTGTGCAAGCTAAATAGGTCTTTGTATGGCCTGAAACAATCTCCTCGACAGTGGAACAGGAGATTCGACAAGTTCATGGCAGACATTGGTTTCACTAGGAGTCAGTTCGATCACTGTGTTTACTTTAGATTTCGACCTGGAAACTCGCTTGTCATTTTGTTGCTTTATATGGATGATATCCTCATAGCTAGCAACAATGTTAAGGATGTAATAGAGGTGAAGGCTGAACTCAGTAAGGAGTTCAAAATGAAGGATCTGGGAGCTGCCGCCAGGATTCTTGGGATTGACATCCGGAGAGATAGAAAGCAGCCGAAGTTGTGCTTATCTCAAGAGACATACCTACGGAAGCTTCTCGACAAGTTTGGTATGCCGAATTCAAAGCCTGTTGTGACACCTACAAATCCTCAGTTTAAGCTTAGTATTACTCAAAGTACGAGTACTGAAGCTGAAAGAATCTATATGAGTAGCATTCCATATGCTAGTGTAGTGGGTTCTTTGATGTATGCTATGGTCTGTACGAGGCCAGATATAGCGTATGGAGTGAGCCTTGTAAGCAGGTATATGGCCAATCCTAGAAAGGCACACTGACAAGCTGTAAAGTGGATTCTCAGGTACATAAATGGGTCTCTGAAAAGAGTCTTGATTTATGGTGGGGCCTGTGGTGGTGATAGCATAGTCAAAATTGAAGGATTTGTCGACTCTGATTATGCAGGTTGTATGGATTCCAGAAAGTCTATTTCTGGATATGTGTTCATAATTTTTGGCACAACAATCAGTTGGAAAGCAACGCTTCAGAAGGTTGTTGCCTTATTAACCACTGAAGCTGAATATATTGCCCTTACTGAAGCTATGAAGGAAAGATTGTGGCTTGAAGGTTTTGCAAAAGAGCTGAAACTTCAAGGTCGAAGTATCACTGTTAAATGTGATAGTCAAAGTGCAATACACCTGTCGAAGAATTCAGCCTATCATGAGCGAACTAAGCACATCGATGTGAGGCTGCACTTCGTCAAAGAGATAATCGAGCGTGGTGAAGTCCAGGTGCTGAAGGTTTCGATAGAAGACAATACTACTGATATGATCACCAAGACGTTGTTGAGTTGCAAGTTTTTCCACTGTATGCAGTTGATAAAGCTGCATGATGAAAGCTAGTTGATTCCCTAGTTGTTGAGTTAGATCCAAGGTGGAGATTTGTGAGACTATTAGGTCGAACTCATGTTGTGTCGAGGGAAAACATTCATGTATTTCGATAGGAGACAAGCATGAAGTCGAAGCTGGGTCACATGTTGTAGTCGAAGGGTACATATTGGAGTCGAAGTCTGTTCTAATATGTATTGTCGAAATGTTTGTCTAATTGGGCATTGTGTTAAGGATCCAATTTTTTAGGTAGCTTGGGCTGCAAGTTATCTAGTTAGTCTATAAATAGGCTAGTACACTCAGTTTGTTGAGTGTGGCAAATTGTGATATTCATTTGTAATCATTTGTAATCCTAAATGAGAAAGTGAATAGTAAATAGAAAATATTTGCCTCAATCCTTGTTGTTTTTCTTCTTGTTTCTCTGTTAACCCTAACCCTTGTGTGTTTCTTGGTCATCAAGAAACCGTTTATACTTTGTGCAAAGGCATCGTTTTTCACAACAATATAAATTCAAAAAATAAATAATTAAAATTACAAAAATACATGAATGAAGCAATAACAAAGTTCAAATCTTGGATCTTGTTTGATGAGCTCTTGCAATCTTCCAAATATTTTTCTTTAAACAACAAAAATTAAAAATTAAAAATTAAAAAATATTAAAATAAAATTAAAAACGAAAATAAAAATAAAAACTAAATAGAAGTATACATTTGAATGAAGAAAGAACATCAAAGAAGATGTGGAAATGGTGTGGGAGGCGTTGTGGAGGAGAGAAGAGGAAGAGATACAGCAGTGCAGTTGTGGAGGAAAGAAGATGAAGAGAAGAAATTATGAGAAGCAACGTAGAATTGAGAATTCTAGAGCTGAATATATCCACGTGGAAAACACGTCGAAACAATACAACACTAATAAAGTGTGAGAGACAAAAATTTAATTTTGACTGCAGCTGTCATACCCCAAATTTTGACCACTAAGATTTCCCATCATTGTGTTAATCATCATCACAATATGGATGTACCTCTTTGCCTCATCAATCTCCTCAAGGAAGTGTTGAGCGCCCACTACCATCAAAATTAGGGTTTCAAGCCCTCTTTAAGTTCTTAGACAAAGGATCAATCAAAGAATGACATGATCTTTAACTTTTCTAACCTCTCAAACATCTACAAAGGATCAAAAAGACTCCCACCTCAAGGATTAAGCACAAGGGTGCTCCCTTTTAAGTGGATTAAGCCTCAAGATCGCCAGTATCACCAAATTAGGGTTTGGTCGACCAGGGCCTCCAGTTGGGAATTTTCCTCTGGACATGAGCCAATACTTCAAAACATAACCTAATATACTTCATGGAACCTCGTGGGCCCAAGCATCAAGTCAATTTGACCTCAGGGGATGCATACATCAAAAATCAGGAATTAGGGTTTCTTGACCTAATTCACCCCTAAGTTGACTTTTGGGACAAATCATGAACCAAGACCTCAAGACATGATTTGAGGGTATCTAATATGCCATATTGATCCATTTGGAATAATGGATTAATCCAAAAAGCTTGAGCAACAAGTTTCAATTTCATCTGCACCACAATTAGGGTTTCATGAGGAAAGTCAACTGTAACTTTGACTTTTGACCAGGACATGCTCCCAAACCCTAAAACATGATTCAATATATCCTATGACACCCATGGAACATGTCTATCAAGTTTGATTTAGGTCAAGGACATGATTTCATGAAGAATTGCACAGTTTGGAATTCATCTGATAAAAAGTCAACTGTGCACAAAAGTCAACTTTGACTTTTTGAGATTTTTCACCAAAATGGATTTTTAACCCTAAAATGATGTTAATGTATGATTTGAATCATCATTCATCAAGAAAAATCAAAGAAAGTGGGATAACTTGTAAAAAGGGTAACCATAAAAACTTAGAAAAATTTCTAAGTTATGGAAAAAGTGACACTAATGTGCCAACTTTGGAGGACCATAACTCCTAAACCACAAGGCCATTGTTCCCTATTCAAAGCTTGATTTGTAGATCTCATTGCCCTCTACAAAAGCTTCATACTGACCTATGTCCAAATTCCTCATGGATTTTGAGTTATGGAGTGATCAAAATCAAGAAAAGTCACTTTGTTCCAACACTTAGTGAAAATTTCACTAAGTCAGATTTTACCCTACTTTTTGCCAAATGTGGGGGGATTTTTCACTTGGATTCAAAAGAGATCAAAACCAAACATGTTCAAACAGTTGTTGTATCATGTAAGGGCTTTCCAAAATGGCCAAGAACATTACCAAATTCAATTTGAGTCATGAGATATAACATTGGCAAGTTGCCTTGTTGAAATCTGTCAAGGCAAGACAGATTTTGTACTTTTGGTCGATTTGCCAAAATCAGCCAAATCCAAATGCTCCTATCCACTTGGACACCTCTGAGGATTGAATCTAAAGGGGATAATCACGGAGCCAAGCCTCCAAAGTCTTTGGAACAAGAAATAGCATGTTGAACCTAGAATTGCCAAAATAGGGACAAGACTCCAATTTTGGATTTGAGCATTCAATGGAAGCATCAAGGTGGCATGGACTGAGCCCTTCTCAACTGAATTCAGTCAAGACTTATCCAAGACCAAGGGAACCAGCAGTCTGTGCCCTAACCTCTAGTCAATGGCTAGAGGAGACTTGCATTTCCATTTGCCAATATTGGCCAAACCTACTCAGCAGTTGCCATTCACTATTCCTTGCAAAACAAACTTGCTTACTATAAATAGAGCTCAATTGTGATCAGTTTGAGTACACCAAAGCCATCAAACAGATGTTTTCCTCAAAATCTCTTCTTTCACTCCAATTTTGCCTTCTAAGGCAAGTCACTATCGGGTTTTGAGTTTGAGAGCTTTTCCAATCAAACCAATCACACACACACCTCATATACATCATATAGAAGTAATCTAAACACTCACATAACATCTGGAACACATATTTCACAAAATCACCAGCCAATTGCCTAAGTTCTTGACAGTTTTGCAGTTGAGGTACCATCTTCAACTCTAAACCATTTCAATCCATTCCAAGCATCCATACACACTCCATGGCACCTAGGGAAGCTATCCAGATCATTGGAACCTAGCTATAACACCTCCAACACAAATCAAGATCACCAGATGCAAGTGGTAAGCATGAGCTCTTCTAACTCTATGATCCATGCAATTTTTGCTGCACAATAATTTGGCCATATGTTCATAATCATGCATGGAATGTTTCCCCTCAATTAATTACATTGTTTGAATCGTGTATCAAAAATCCTAGCCTTCATGCAGAAATTAGGGTTCTTGAGGATTTTTCATGATTTCTTGTTATATGCTTAATTTAAATGAAATTAAAGACCATAGACATGATCGTGAGGTTGAAACGAGTAGAGTGATATGTAGATTGCATGATATAATCAAGTATTCAGTGAGATTGGATAGAAAACGCAAATCTGCAGAAACAGAGGAAGGGCGCGTGTTCTTGCCATGTTCTTGGCGCCCTTTTTCAAATATTTGAATATTTGAATTTTGTGATTTTATTTAATTGATTCAAAAATTAATTTCTCTCTGAGTCTTAATGATTTTGAGTTGATTCATTTTTTAATAATTCACAAAAATGTTAAAATATTTTATTTTAACAAAAAATTCCAAAAATATTAGTTATTTCATATAATTGATATTTTTGCAAAGAATTAATATTTTAATTGTTTTTGACATTTTAAATATTTTTTTCCACCTTGATTTTGCAACTTTTAATGCTTTCTAATTATTTTGTAGGTCAATACTTAATTTTTGAAGCATTAATCCAAGATCACAATTTGTTTTCCATATGTTAAACAATTTTGGTCATTTTAATTGAATTTTTATTCAATTAAATACATTTTTGAAAACAAATTAGGGTTTTGGACTAATTCAACCCTCATAAATCATTTTCAAAACATTTGGGCCTCTAATAGAGTGTAAGACCCAATCCTTTTTTTTGACCAAATCATTTTTTGGGCCTCAGTATATTGTATAAGTCCCGATACCGTCAAAAACAAACGGCGCGATCGTCGCCTTTTCAAAACAAAAAACTCTGGGCCTACCCTCGAGTAGTAAGACCCATTTCTTTTCTTAAACTTTTTGGGCCTCTATTAGAGTGTAAGACCCAACCCCCTTGTACAGAAAACTTTTTGGGTCTCATTCGTTGTATAAGTCTCTCTGTACATTTTCAAATAAACGACGCGATCGTCGCCAGTTTAAAATTAACCATTTAGGATCACCAGATACAGTCTTCTCTTCGGCTGTCCTCATTAGGAATTGTCAAGAAACTCTACTCCCAGAGATGAATGTATTCTCCGTGAATGGCATCTTTGAGTTTCTTCCAAATTCTCGAACATTCCTGGCTTGATCTATTCCTTGTGAATAGCTTGCCTTGAATTTTTTGGGGTTTGGGGACCCACGAGATTCTTAAAAGCATCGGCCTCCTCTTGGGCATCATACAAGGACCCACAGGCTTCCTAAAAGCAACCCCGACTCCTCTTGGGGTTAGTACAAGGACCCGCCGGCTTCTTAGAAGTATTCACAACCTCCTCTTAGGCTTCGTATAATGATCTCTTCCTCCGGGAATGATAGCCTCCTCTTGGGCTTCGTACAAGGACCTCGCGGCTTCTTAAAAGTTTCCAGCCTCCTCTTGGGCTTCGTACAAATTGTCCCGATGACCTCCTAAAGGTATAGGAACAAAACTTAATCATCTGCATAGAACAGTCCTTTCAAAGAGTCTACTACTGTTTCTCAAAGCATAGTACAAAAGATGAAACTCTAGACTTGGACAGTCTAATCTTCTTGAGCCTCAAATACATTCTCAAGTGACCCCTTCGTTAAATAGGAAGGAAACCCGTAGACTTGGACAGTCTCAATACCCTTCGGATTACCCGCTTCCTTAAAGAATAGGAATAACCCGGATCCTCGAATCAAATCCTTGAGTACAACATTACTCATATAAGAACTGATTTTCTATTTAAATCAGTATACTGGACCTGTCACTCAACTGAAATAGTCACCATAGCCTCCTCTTGGGCTTTGTACAATGATTCTCCCCAGCAGAGTCAAACAACGTTTAGCCTCTCTCTCGGGCTTTGTACGAGACATATAAGAGACTCCCTCGTTGAGTCAATCACCCTTTCGCCTCCATCTCGGGCTTTATACGAGATACAAAAAGGTTCTTATTGAGTCAATAAATTTTAGCCTCCATCTCGGGCTTCGTACGAGATACAAAAAACTCTCTTGTTGAGTCAAATAGCCTTCATCTCAGGCTTTATACGAGATACCAAAAGACTCCATCGTCGAGTCAAAACCTTTTAGCCTCTCTCTCGGGCTTTGTACGAGACACATATTAGCCTCCTCTTAGTCTTTGTATAAGAAAACCACTGGTTGATCCAATCAACCTTTTAGCTTCATAGTTGTGCCTCGTTCACAGTACACAAACATCAACAACTCCTTCCCCTTCATCTAATCGCTGTAAGCGGCAAGCCTCTGGATCATCTACATCCATGCCACCGTCCCTCTTTTAGCATGAGAAATTCCTAAGGAAAGATGGCATTGCTCTACACAGAGTTAAAGTCTTCTCCTTCAGGTTAAAACCCCCTATAAAGGAAATTATGGCGTTGCTAGGATCCGCGTATCCTGGTTAAAGTAATCCTCCTTTACAGTAAGTCACCCAACAGTTGTGACAAACAGACCCTCTTTAGAGATGACAAATTCTCTCTAAAGACAACACTTTCAGCTTCATATCTTGGGCTTTGAACAAGATACAAATAGACCCTTCAGCTTCACATCTTGGGCTTTGAACAAGATACAAACTACCTTTAGCTTCACGTCTTGGGATTTGAACAAGACACCGAAACACCATTTCCTCCCGTAGAATAGGAGGAACTACGAACGCTCTGATTTCCCTGTTTCGGTAAACGGGAATAGGTAGGCATAAGATTGAAAGAAAAATATTAGCGAGCGCAATCAACAAAAAAACCCAAAATCCCATGTATCATAATCTAAAGCAGTATTCTAACAAAATCCCAGCGAGAAATCAGTATTGGCAAAAATACAAATAACCAATACAAAGCCCCCCCCCCCCCCACATTGATAGCATTCGTAACCTAACAGGCCGCTGTTTAAACTCAGTATGCAAGTAGGTTTAATTGGAGACATCTATTTCCCTTCCTTCATCAGCTTTAATAGGATAAAAAATGAATCGACCTGTAGTAAACTGACTCCAGAGAGCGACCGCGCTTAAGAACCGCGTCCGAAATCGCTCGCTACAGAAAAATGGCACCCACCGTGGGGCTTAGTGCTAGACGTTTTTCTCTTCACTTGTGTGATACCACAGATTGGGGCTTCCGCCGGGGAACCCATTTCTGTCAGGAACTTAGGATTCATAGCTTTAAAGGTCTAGGATGTTTAGGACAAATATATATACTGCTTTTCCTAATTGCTATACATGTTTATTTTTCTGCTAATGGGAATGCGTGTGATGCCGCATGTGGAAAGATTGAGTATACACTTAAGATAAGTGATGGCGACGAGGTCAACCATCAACCTCAGTGGAGGCTGACCAATGCAACCCATTCTCTCACCTAGACAATGGGCCAATTGTGATGTCTGAGAAGCTGAAGAGCCAAACCCTTTTGTAGTACGAAAACTATCGGGAATAGTTATTACGCGATACTACCCTCATTTGAGGCTGGTGATCTATTCTCGGTGAATGGCACTTACTCTAAGATTGCTCTACAACTCGCTGGCGATCCGCTTGTTGTTTTGCTTTCGTGAGAGGAGCTGATGATAATGACTATAGGTACAAAAATTACCCTAGTATAAACCTTTGGGGATGGGTAGAGCCTGGACTTCATGAAAACGACCCTTTGACCCCATGTTTTTCCTATGTTTTTGTGTGCTGCATTCATGCATTCATTTAAAAAACATTAAAACATTCAAAAAAAATTTCTCTTCTAGTCTCTCTGTTTTTCAAAATAAACTAAGATTGTGATTGCAAATGTCAGAGAAAAGGATTGCGCTAATGGATTTCGGTAGAAGGAGAACCCATAGGTATACCTTCAAGGTTCCAAAGCTAGAGGATTTGATAAGGTTAGCAAGGATGATCACTAACCCTGAGGCTTTTAGAGCCATGTTTGGAGGTTTGCTATCGCTGCTAAGAGTCCATATGATTGAGGGAATCATGGATGCGCTCATCCAGTTTTACGATCCGGTTTATCACTGTTTCACATTCCTGGATTACCAGCTCGCACCAACGCTGGAGGAGTATTCTCATCTGATTGATCTACACATTACAGATCAAGCTCCATTTCCTGGACTGGAAGAAATTCCAAAGAATCAGACCATTGCAAGAGCAATTCATTTGGACGAGTCTGAGGTCAGGACTCACAAAACCACTAAGGGTGGCATACTGATCGCGACTTTATAAGTCGAACGGGGTTACTAACTGTAAGCGCACAGTCTATCGCGTAGTTTTAAAAAGATATCGATCCCACAAGGACTGATAATCAAACTAGTGCTATCAGGATGTTACTATGTTTAGCTAAGGCTAATTTTTTTCTAAGGGAAATAAGGCGACAAAAATTAAATCTAAGAGTACTAACTTTTAATAAAAATAATCAATAACGAGATATCAGTATGTAACGCATTAATCGTCTGGAATTTTATAAGTCATCGGTGCATGGTTACGTGTCAAATTACTTTTCAGTAGAAAATACTCATTTAAAAGACCTTATCTCACACTCTCGTGTTTATTGATTTGGACTATACCGTTAAATCAGAATGAGCGCTCTCGCTGTATCATTTGCATTTAAAAATACTTTTTGAAAATGAATAAGTCCTAATCGATTCTAAAGTGCTTCCGCTGTGTTTAAAATCAATGCCTAGTTTCAGCTATCTGGTTAAACTCTCAAACTCTCGTTTATCTTGACCTTAACCTTAAATGTCATTTTACTTTCGTAAGAAAAACTACTTGATTAAAAATAAGAAACCACAGCCTAAAAACTAATTTGTAAAAATATAGCACCGATTATTACTTAATCCCATGTGAATAATTTATTTACATACTGATACCAGATATTTAGCCAGACATGGTTGGAATTGAAAACATGCTAACAATATGTATATAACTACTATTCATCATGCTGTAAATAATAATAGAATAAAGCATATAATAAAAACCTGGAATTTAAATAACTTGCAAACGGTTCCTTGGTACAAACTTGAAGCTGATCCAACACGGTGCTTACACGAGGAAAAACAAAGAAATGGAAATGCAGAAGTGTAGAGAAAAAAAATCTAAGACTAGGAACTGTTTAATTGAAAATAACTACAGAAAAACTAATTCGCTCAGAGCTCTCTTCAAAAATTTGCCGACCCCCTAAATGGAGGTCTTCAGTTCAATTTATAGAGGCTTGGCAGTTGAGAAAATTTCATTCCAGTCGTGTGGAAGTTGCTTGCGAAAAAAATGCATGGACGGTTAAAACCTAGGGAAAATAGGAGAAGTGAATTTTCCTCTCCCCAAAAATAGGTGGCGGGCGCCACCTCATCCTTCCTCAAAGATGTGGCTTGCGCCACTTTTCATGCTGGTGGTGGGCGCCACCCACAATGTGGCTTGCGCCATATGTGTGGTGGTGGGCCCACCCTATATATTTTTTTTTTCTTTTCTTTCCTCCTTTTTCTTTCCTTTGTATTTCTTTCCATTTGTATTTCTTTCCATTTCCTTTCTCTTCTCTTCATTTTCTTCCGTTTTCTTTTCTTTTCTTTTTTTCTTTTAATTTTCTTCAATAAATCTTCATTTTTCCATTAAATTCCGGTTCGACTTGAATGCCTGAAAAACATAAACAAATACGAGTAGAATGAAACATAAATCGGGAAAAACCAAATAAAAACACAATATAAATTCATGCATGTCAAGTCAAATACACGATATAATTTTGCGTTATCAAACTCCCCCACACTTAAACCTTTGCTTGTCCTCAAGCAAATGAAACATCTAAACACGGGTTTGAAACAAAAACACGACACAGATCATACAATGATGCTAAGCCTTGTCAGAAAGATAGGTACTAAATATCAACACCAAGGATACCGTAATGACACAAAATTACATCATGTAATCAAAAACTCCCACCTTATACAGACAGATCTGAATCATGGTATTATAACTCGACCTATTCTCTTTCACCTCTTTTTCATTCTCGCGCAATCACATTAAGCCCGTTATCCACGCACGCTCATGGTAAGTAAACCTGTTAGTGTTCAGTGATCTCATTTTCCAAATCTTTTGCAAAAAATTTTCTTTTAGTTTCGAATTTCCAGAGTCCGATCCGTTGGGCTAAATGGTCGGGCGAGGACCACCTAACTTAGAGGGAACATGTCTTTTATTCTCCTTTTCTATTAACTCATTTAATTCCCTTTTTTGAGATCGGACACATATTTGCATTAGTTTATTACTTAGTTTGTGCCTTAGGATGGTGCTGACTGCTAGTATAAACTAATCAAGAGGTTATTTTAAAATTTCAGGCCTCGGCATAATAAGTACTCAGATTCATCTGTATATTCGGGGGTTCAAGGTGTTAAAACAGTACCGATTTTATTAACACTTTCCCAAGTCTTCCTAACTTAGCCTTCTAAGCTTTTAAAGTGCCATGTCATGTATCAAACCAAAATTTTTTTTTTTTTTTTTTGTTATGGCTCAAGAAAGTTGGGAGAATCTAAGTAATAGCAGAAACTATGTGTAGAGACTCGACAGCACATGAATTTCTTTTATTTAAGGGGAAATAAGCATGAAAAGTTTTAAATCTACCTAGAAAAGCGGTAAATAAACAAAATAATTTAAATGAAAAGCGATAAAACTTCCTCCCCCACACTTAAATTGAGCATTGTCCCCAATGCAACAACGTAAGGTGAAAAAGGAAGGAGAAACCTGGAAAAAAAAACGGCCTGCTAGCGGCCTCTTCCTCGAGTCCGTGCTCGTCTGGTGTTTCTGGTTTGATGTTCTGAAGCACCCAGATCCTGATGTTGTTCATGTGCTTGCACATTCATACCGGCCATCCCTTGGATCAGCTCTGCCATGTCGTCCTGGCCTCGCTGCATTCGTTGTAAAACCTGGATCATCTCCGCTTGTTGGTTGTACATCTGGGTTTGCTGAGCCATCATTTGAGCTTGCTGAGCTGCGATGCTTTGTATGGTTTGGCGCGGAGTGCGTTTGCTTCACTCTGTCTCATCACCTCAGCGTATATGGTTTCTAGATTTCTGGATGGTTCTTCCTCTCGTCTCCTAGGCCTGCGTCTGGATGATGTACCTGCAACAAAATTAGAGGAGGAGGGTGCGGTGTGTGCTTGTGCGTTAGTTTCGTCCCCGCTAGCAGCAACATTCTCAGGAATGTGCACGGGGCCTGGGTTATCAGTATAACAATAGTTTTCCTCTCGCTGCACATCTGTGCGACTTGGGTTAGGAAGTGTAAAATTTGGGAAAACTTTATTGTCAATCAGCAGATCATATATACCGTCTTCTCTTTTCATAACCAGCTTCATACGTTCAGTCATTTTCAAATCAATGGTAAGAGAAGGAAGTGGTGTTAAGGCTGCGAGATGGGCTTCGAGCCCAAGGGCTCGAGCTATAGTTGTTATTAGACCGTCGAATGTGATAGAACCTTTGTTCGCGGCGGTAATGGAGCACATATGGTTAAACATGAACAGAATATGGTTTATTCGGCGGTCTGCAAAGGCGCTAAGTAAATAGAAAAACTCCTTCTCGTTTACTTTGTTTGAATTAGACCGGCCGAAAATTGTAGTGGCCAATATTTGGCGAAAATAACGAAAAGCCGGGTTTTGAATGAGAGTGGCCTTATTTCCTTCACAACTTTGCGTATGAGTGCCCGTTAGACCTCTCCAAAGACACTTGTAACTGTGAACCCAGTCAGATCCACACGGGATACTATACCATACATTGTCTCCTACTGGGAAATTTAGTTTAGCGGCCAATTCATCAAAAGTGAAATTAAATTCAATATTAAACATTCGAAACTGGACCGTCCCTTCGGGGTCATAAATAAGAGAGCTAAGAAATTCTAAGGTAAGCGGGACATAGACGGGGTCTTTATTAGACAAAAATTGTTTCAAATTTACTCTTTTCAATAAAAAGTCTACACTTTCGGTAAGTCCTAAAACTTCTAAACAATTAGTATCCGCATACCTTGTTGGCTCGATCTCGCGTTGTCTAAGCGACTGGAGAAGAGCTGCTTGGTTCTGATCTCTGCATAGTAATGTAAACCCTTGTGTTGTTGCTGCTGGTTCCATTTTCTGAATATGGTGCAGTGCAAAACTCACAGAACTTTTTAGTGTGTTTATGAAGAGGAATGGTTATTTGCGAGTGAGTGGCTGAGCAGTGTAGTTATCAGTTTAAATAGAGGAAGGTGTGAAATAGTTGCAGATTAGTGTGGAATAAATTGGTCAAAGGAAAGCCATGTGCTCTGCATGCATTGTACGTGGGGAACAAGTGTCCCACATGCGCATGCATGTGAACATGCAGGGGTTAAATTATAGGTGGCGGGGGCCACAAAGTACAAAGTGGCGGAAGCCACATATGTGTGGAGTGGCGGGAGCCACGTGATTTTAAGAAGTGACGAGAGCCACATGAAAGGAAGGTGGCGCGAGCCACAAGGCCAAGGGTGGCGGGAGCCACATGGGAACAAAATGGCGAGAGCCACATGAACACATGGTGGCGGGAGCCACATTAAAACATAATAATAATTTTTTTCGTTTTGAACTGCAACTTCCACACTTCACATGCAGATTCCTTCAATTTTGTTTCTTTTCTGCATGTGATAATTTTCTGCATGTGATAAGATTTGTCATGCTAGCAGGCTACTAGATTTTTATCAAGACCATGCATGTCCTTTTATCAGTATTGAATTATAGAGCAGAGTGATGATAGATGATACAGCAAACATATGAATAATGAAATAGCAATCAGATTCACATGCTTGAACTGAATAAAAATAAATGCAACCAAAGCAAAACAATAAATGTAGCCAAAGCAAACCAACATACTGAAAGCAATTGAAACTTGAAACTTTAGTCAATTCAAACCAAAATACATTAAACCCAAGTGCAACTGAAATGAAAAATTTGTAACGGTAAAAATTAAATTACGGAATTGGAAAAACTGAATTGAATTACGGAAATGAGAAAAACTGAATGAAAAGTTAGCTTCCGTCTCCCACACTTAGAATTAACTGTGTCCTCACTATTAAATGCAGAAGCTCGGATGTGAAGCAAATACTGCCCTAGCCACGTTGATTTGGATTATTAGCAAGTCCTCTAGAAAATAGTTGCTGATGAAAATGATCCAATTGTTCTACCACTATATCCATAAATCCATGAAATTCAGTGCGAATAGTGGTGAATTCTGTTTGAAGATCAGTCACTCGGTTTTCCAAGGCTGTTATGGCAGTAGTGAAATCAATTGGTGGAGGAGGAGCTATAGGAGCTATAGTAGGAGTGTGAGATTCAGCATCAGAAATATAGTCTGCATCAAATTCATAAATCTGTGGTGTATCAGGTGGTGATGGTGGAGCAGGAAGTGGGTCGGTCAAGTCATAAAACCAATTGTTTCTATTGTGGACACTGGTGTGCTCATGGTTAGGTAAAGTGAAAAGACGGACGATCTCATTATTAATTAGGTAGTCAAAGGTATCCGGCCCGAGGTTTCCTATGATACGGCGGTTAAAGCAGAAGTTAAGGTTCATAGGTCGGAAGGTACCAAGAGGGTTAAACCTGATCAGAGGCTGCCTCAGTCCTATGGCATTTGCTATCATAGTGACTAAACCTCCTACTATGATAGGGGTTCGAGCATCCAGTATAAGACTCACCAAATTAGTGATCATAAAGGTAGCACCATTTACTGGGCGGCCCTGTGAAGCACAATACAAAATATAAAGCTCAGTTCTGGATACAGAGGTGTCATTTTCTTCCTTACCGAAAATGGTATGGGCTAGGATTTTGTGAAAATACCGGATGGCTGGGTTGTGGATACTCTCAGAAAACATGCCAAAGGGTTCAGGATTATAATTACCAGTTATGTTTCCCCAAAAGTAGTTCAAGTCAAGGTCAAGGAGCACTTCATCTTGGTATGCGGTAATCACATCAGGTCCACTAGGAAATCCTAGGAGTTCAGCAAGTTCTCTATGGTTATAGGTATAGTCATTATCAAACAGTCTAAAAGTAACCAGTCCTCTATGGAATCCGTAGCCATGGTTAGGTATGTGAGTAAGGGAGCTAAGGAACTCAAGTGTCAGCCTACGATAAGAAGTAAACCTTCATCTGATAGAAGCAGTCTCCCACCCCAGCTGGCTAAACAGAAACAGGATGCTGTCCCTGATACCTAACTCAGCCATGGTAGGTCCATCATAGTAAATAGTCAAAGCCATATCTCTCTGAGCTAACATCTCAAATCTCCTCCTCTGAGCTCTGCCTCTGAAAACAATGTTCATGTAATCTACTTGTTGCATCTTGAAAGTTAGTTACTAACTAAGCTAAGTTAGCCTGTAAGTAAGTAGAGAATCATGCAAAGTTAGTGACGAACATGTTAATTATGGCATTAAGAAATGGGGAGAAGGAGAGGAAACAAAACAAAAATGCAATAAAAGATAAGAACTAAACGAGAAATAAAAGAAAATCAAATAAAATAAAATAGAAAGGAAATAAAATAAAACTTTAAAACTCGGGGTTTTTTTTTTTTTTTTTTTATAAAAAACGTGGGTTGCCTCCCACCAAGCGCTGTTTTTAACGTCTTAAGCCTGACATAGTTCTAGTGCAAAGTCAGTTGTCAGAGTGAACGGGCAGCTCTAGGAGCTTTAGACTAGCTGAGTAATCTCTATTTTCTACGCAGTGATAATGTTTTAAACGCTGTCTGTTTACTATAAATGGTTGGCTAGATCTACTTTGTATTTCTACAGCACCACTTGGGAAAACCTTACTTATTATGAAGGGTCCTGACCATCTAGATCTAAGTTTTCCTGGAAAGAGTTTAAGGCGTGAATTAAACAGGAGCACTACGTCGCCTTCATTAAATTCTTTACGGGAAATGCGTTTGTCATGCCATTTTTTAGTTCTTTCTTTATATATCCTAGCATTCTCGTATGCGTCTAGTCGAAGTTCTTCTAGTTCGTGAATGTCTAAGATTCTTTTCTCACCTGCGGCATTATGGTCTAAGTTGAGGGTCTTAATGGCCCAGTAAGCTTTGTGCTCTAATTCTACAGGGAGATGGCATGATTTTCCGTAGACTAACTTAAAAAGTGTGGTTCCTATCGGGGTTTTATAAGCTGTCCTATATGCCCACAGAGCTTCGTGTAATTTCGATGACCAGTCTTTTCTAGAGGTTGCAACAGTCTTTTCTAAGATTTGTTTGATTTCTCTGTTCGAGACTTCGACTTGTCCACTTGTTTGTGGATGATACGGTGTTGCTACACGGTGTCGGACTCCATACTTCAGTAGAAGTTTTTCAAATATCTTAGATATAAAATGGGAGCCTCCGTCACTGATGACAAGTCTGGGCACACCGAATCTAGGGAAGATTATGTTCTTGAAAAGCTTGATTACTACTCGTGTGTCATTTGTTGGAGAAGCTATAGCCTCGATCCATTTTGAAACGTAATCAACAGCTACGAGTATATACTTATTACCAAAAGAAGATGGGAATGGTCCCATGAAGTCAATCCCCCACACATCAAAAACTTCCACTTCTAAAATACCCTTTTGTGGCATCTCATCGCGTCTGGAGATGTTACCGGTGCGTTGGCACCTGTCGCAGTTTAATATCGCGATATGGACATCTTTCCATAGATTAGGCCAGAATAGGCCAGATTGTAAGATCTTAGCGCAAGTTTTTGAAGTGCTTGCGTGTCCTCCATAAGGAGCAGAGTGACAATGTGAGATTATGTTTTCTATTTCATCTACGGGTACACATCGACGGAAAATTCCATCGGCACCCCTCTTAAAAAGTAGGGGCTCATCCCAATAATATTTTTTAAGGTCATGAAAGAATTTCTTCTTTTGTTGGTAAGTTAGATCTGGTGGAAGTACCCTAGCAGCTAGGTAGTTAACAAAGTCAGCATACCATGGCAGTGTTGTGTTCGTTTGAATTTCTTCCACTAATTCCTTTGGTCTGGTATCGTTCAAGGTTAATTCAGACATATTGCTTTCCAATTGGGCTATCAGTCGCTCATATGGGAAGTCATCATTAATAGGCACTTGCTCAGGCTTAATACCTTCAATTCTTGATAAATGGTCTGCGACTACATTTTCGGTGCCCTTTTTATCCTTTATCTCTAGGTCGAATTCTTGTAAGAGTAGGATCCATCTTAAAAGTCTAGGTTTGGCATCTTTCTTACTTAATAGGTATCTTATCGCAGCATGATCGGTATAGATAATGATTTTTGCTCCTACCAAGTAGGATCGGAATTTATCCAGAGCGAACACGACAGCTAGGAGTTCCTTTTCAGTGGTAGCGTAGTTCATTTGGGCAGGATCTAAGGTTCTACTTGCGTAGTAAATTGCATGGAGCTTTCTGTCCTTTCTTTGTCCTAAGACCGCGCCTACGGCATAGTCACTCGCATCACACATGATTTCAAATGGTAATCTCCAATCAGGTGGTTGCATGATAGGTGCGGTAACGAGAGCCGTTTTTAATTGCTCAAACGCTTTTAGGCATTTCTCATCGAAGATAAATTCAGCGTCTTTCATTAATAAACCTGTCAGTGGTTTGGTAATTTTCGAGAAATCTTTAATGAATCGTCGGTAGAAACCCGCGTGTCCTAAGAAACTTCTTATTTCTCGTACGGATTTTGGAGGTTGAAGGTTTTCTATAATCTCTATCTTTGCTTTATCAACTTCAATCCCTCTATCAGATACTACGTGTCCAAGCACGATTCCTTGATTGACCATAAAATGGCATTTCTCCCAGTTTAGTACGAGATTGACTTTTACACATCTTTCAAGTACCATTTCTAGGTTCGATAGACATCCTTCAAAACTCTGCCCACAAACAGAAAAATCGTCCATAAACACTTCCATAATGTCGTCTATAAAGTCAGCGAAAATCGACATCATGCATCTTTGGAATGTTGCGGGAGCGTTACATAGTCCAAACGGCATTCGTCGGTAAGCAAATGTACCATAGGGACATGTGAAAGTTGTCTTTTCTTGGTCATCAGGATGAATAGGGATTTGAAAGAATCCTGAATAACCGTCTAAATAGCAGAAGTAAGAATGTTTTGCCAATCGTTCTAACATTTGGTCAATGAATGGTAATGGAAAATGATCTTTACGAGTAGCTTTGTTCAATTTTCTATAATCGATACACATCCTACTTCCAGTTACGACTCTTTGCGTTATAGATTCACCTTTTGAGTTCTTAACAACTGTAACACCTCCCTTCTTAGGTACGACATGTACTGGGCTAACCCATTTACTGTCTGATATCGGGTATATAATTCCCGCATCTAAAATCTTTTTCACTTCATCCTTAACTACAGTACTTAGGATTGGATTAATCCTTCTCTGGTGTTCTCTAGAGGTCTTACAGTCTTCCTCTAGCATAATGCGATGCATACAGATAGAAGGACTTATTCCTTTAAGGTCAGCGATGTTGTAGCCCAACGCAGTTGGATATTTTCTTAAGACATCTAAAAGTTTCTTGGTTTCGGGTTGTCCTAAGTCTGCATTGACTATTACAGGTCGTTCGAGTTCTGTGTCTAGGAATTCGTACCTTAAACTATCGGGTAGCGTTTTCAGTTCTAACGCTGGTTTCTTTGGGCAAGGAAAATGATCGGGTGTAAGTGCTAAACATTCGCTTAGGCTATCATCTTGGTATGGTTCACGCCAATTATCATCTTTAAAAATCGGAGGTATTGGAATTTTTATAATATCTGAGTATATGGTCGGTTCCATTTCCATTTCTCTTACGCACTCATCTATGACATCTAATAGATAACATGTGTCCTCTATAGCTGGTGCTTGTAAGAACTGTGTCAGGATAAATTCAACCTTTTCCTCACCGACTTCAAAGGTTAGCTTACCTCTTTTTACGTCTATAATAGCTCCGGCGGTAGCTAAGAATGGTCTCCCTAATATGATAGGCGTAGTGGAGTCTTCTTTAATGTCCATAATTATAAAATCGGTAGGAATATAGAATTGTCCGATTCGAACTGGAACATTCTCTAGTACACCAACGGGATATTTAATAGAGCGGTCGGCTAATTGAACGGACATCTTAGTTGGTCTTAATTCTCCCATATCAAGCTTTTTGCATATGGATAAGGGCATTACACTGATACTGGCACCTAAATCGCACAGAGCCTTGTCTATGACGAACTTTCCAATTACACAGGGTATGGAGAAACTACCTGGGTCTTTCAGCTTAGGAGGCATGTTGTTTTGGATTATTGTGCTACACTCAGCAGTAAGTGTAACTGTTTCGTTATCCTCAATCTTTTTCTTATTAGATAGGATTTCTTTAAGGAACTTAGCATATGAGGGCATCTGAGTGATAGCTTCTGTAAAAGGTATTGTGATGTTTAATTGTTTCAGAAGTTCAACAAATTTCTTAAATTGCCCTGCAGTTTTAGAATTTGTGAATCTTTGAGGATACGGAATCGGTGGTTTATATGGTGGTGGAGGCACATAAGGCTTCTCCACGGCCTCTTGGTCATTATCTTCCTTTTCCTTGGATTCATTCTCCTTCTCAGTATTAAGCTTTTGGTACATGGGCGGATTCTGAAGTCTTGGATCAACGGGTCCTTCTAGTTCTTTACCACTTCTCAATATAACAGAATTTGCATGTCCTTTCGGGTTAGGTTGTGGCTGTCCAGGAAATGTTCCTGCAGGAGCAGCAGTAGGTGCTTGTTGTTGTGCCACTTGCGAAATTTACGTTTCAAGTATTTTGTTGTGGGTGGCTAAAGCGTCTACTTTGTTTGCTAATTGCTTAATTTGCTCACTAGTGTGTATATTTTGATTCAGGAAGTCTTTGTTTGTTTGAGCCTGGGTAGCTATAAAGTTTTCCATTAGTAGTTCAAGGTTGGACTTCCTAGGAACATTAGGGGCAGTTGCAGCGGCCTTTTGGTAGCCTGGTGGCGCAGCAGGTGCTTGACCAGGTGCATATAATGCATTGTTGTTTTTATAAGAGAAGTTTGGGTGGTTCTTCCATCCCGGATTGTAGGTATTTGCATAAGGGTTTCCTTGAGCATAATTTACTTGGTCACTGGAGACTCCTGCCAAAATTTGACATTCAGTGGCAGCATGTCCAGGGTTTCCGCATAATTCGCAGTTTTGAGCTACAGCAGCCACGGTGGCTGCAGGTGTTATGGTCAAGTTATCAATCTTTTGGGCAAGGGCATCTACCTTAGCATTGACATGATCAAGGCTACTTACCTCGTACATTCCACCTTTTGTTTGGGATTTTTCCACTGCAGTTCTTTCTCCTCCCCATTGGTAGTGGTTTTGAGCCATGCTCTCGATCAGTTGGTGGGCTTCTTCATATGGTTTATCCATAAACGTACCACCAGCGGCGGCATCTATTGTCAATCTTGTATTGTACAAGAGACCATTGTAAAATGTATGGATGATTAACCAATCTTCAAGACCGTGATGTGGGCACATCCTCATCATGTCTTTATATCTTTCCCATGCATCGTAAAGAGATTCGTTATCCTTCTGTCGAAAACTATTAATTTGGGCTCTCAACATAGCTGTTTTGCTCGGGGGGAAATATCGTGCTAAGAATACCTTTTTCAACTCATCCCACGTAGTAACAGAGTTTGATGGCAAGGATTGCAACCAAGCCCAAGCTCTGTCTCTTAATGAGAAAGGAAAAAAACGTAGTCTTATTGCGTCTGCAGTTACACCATTTGCCTTTACTGTGTCTGCGTACTGCACAAACTTGGTCAGATGTTCGTTGGGATCTTCTGTAGGGTTTCCAGAAAACTGATGTTGTTGTACGGCTGACAGCAATGAAGGTTTCAACTCGAAATCGTTTCGGTTGATAGCAGGGGCAGCAATGCTACTATGTGGTTCTTGCTCTGACGAGGTGGCATAAAACTTAAGAGGACGGTTTTGTGGTCTCTCACCCATGTTTTGTTCCTTTACTGGTTCAGGGGGGTAAGCAGGGAGATCAGGAATATTATACTTGCGTTGATACTCAAGTAGTCTGCGTCTTAAATGTAAGAAACGCTCTAGTTCGGCGATTGGGGGTTGCAAGTCTTCGCTTTGTGAGCGAGTACTTGGAATACAATCGAGAAAAAAGGAAAATAAAATTTGTTGCCTTAGTCTATACTGCGCAACAAATGAATCGCACTAATGACTAAATCAAAGTCCCCGGCAACGGCGCCAAAAACTTGATCGCGACTTTATGAGTCGAACGGGGTTACTAACTGCAAGCGCACAGTCTATCGCATAGTTTTAAAAAGATATCGATCCCACAAGGACTGATAATCAAACTAGTGCTATCAGGATGTTACTATGTTTAGCTAAGGCTAATTTTTTTCTAAGGGAAATAAGGCGACAGAAATTAAATCTAAGAGTACTAACTTTTAATAAAAATAATCAATAACGAGATATCAGTATGTAACGCATTAATCGTCTGGAATTTTATAAGTCATCGGTGCATGGTTAAGTGTCAAATTACTTTTCAGTAGAAAATACTCATTTAAAAGACCTTATCTCACACTCTCGTGTTTATTGATTTGGACTATACCGTTAAATCAGAATGAGCGCTCTCGCTGTATCATTTGCATTTAAAAATACTTTTTGAAAATGAATAAGTCCTAATCGATTCTAAAGTGCTTCCGCTGTGTTTAAAATCAATGCCTAGTTTCAGCTATCTGGTTAAACTCTCAAACTCTCGTTTATCTTGACCTTAACCTTAAATGTCTTTTTACTTTCGTAAGAAAAACTACTTGATTAAAAATAAGAAACCACGGCCTAAAAACTAATTTGTAAAAATATAGCACCGATTATTACTTAATCCCATGTGAATAATTTATTTACATACTGATACCAGATATTTAGCCAGACATGGTTGGAATTGAAAACATGCTAACAATATGTATATAACTACTATTCATCATGCTGTAAATAATAATAGAATAAAGCATATAATAAAAACCTGGAATTTAAATAACTTGCAAACGGTTCCTTGGTACAAACTTGAAGCTGATCCAACACGGTGCTTACACGAGGAAAAACAAAGAAATGGAAATGCAGAAGTGCAGAGAAAAAAAATCTAAGACTAGGAACTGTTTAATTGAAAATAACTGCAGAAAAACTAATTCGCTCAGAGCTCTCTTCAAAAATTCGCCGACCCCCTAAATGGAGGTCTTCAGTTCAATTTATAGAGGCTTGGCAGTTGAGAAAATTTCGTTCCAGTCGTGTGGAAGTTGCTTGCGAAAAAAATGCATGGACGGTTGAAACCTAGGGAAAATAGGAGAAGTGAATTTTCCTCTCCCCAAAAATAGGTGGCGGGCGCCACCTCATCCTTCCTCAAAGATGTGGCTTGCGCCACTTTTCATGCTGGTGGTGGGCGTCACCCACAATGTGGCTTGCGCCATATGTGTGGTGGTGGGCCCACCCTATATATATTTTTTTCTTTTCTTTCCTCCTTTTTCTTTCCTTTGTATTTCTTTCCATTTGTATTTCTTTCCATTTCCTTTCTCTTCTCTTCATTTTCTTCCGTTTTCTTTTCTTTTCTTTTTTTCTTTTAATTTTCTTCAATAAATCTTCATTTTTCCATTAAATTCCGGTTCGACTTGAATGCCTGAAAAACATAAACAAATACGGGTAGAATGAAACATAAATCGGGAAAAACCAAATAAAAACACAATATAAATTCATGCATGTCAAGTCAAATACACGATATAATTTCGCGTTATCACATACAAGGCTCGCCAGCCCAGTTCTTGACAAAGAAAGCCCTGTATTTTGCCAGTATAGGAAACATAACTGCTTTTGAAAGCATCTTTGTCTTGCTCACCTACGAGTTAACTCCATTAAGGTTTTTCTCATTGGGAATCCTGTGCCGACTTTGCTCGCAGATGCGTATCATTCTGTACACTTGGGAAATTTGTACAGCTGAGGGGAGATCACATGCTGTGTACCTCTGCTTTATAAATGGTTTATCTCCCACTTGCCCAAGTCTGCTGCTTTTTGGGATTGCAAGAGTGCCTTACGTTGGTCGCAGAAAATCATGTCTCTTACCAACTCTGATATAGATTGGTGTAATAGGATCTATGATGGAATCAGAATCATTGATCGTTGTGGAAACTTCCCCAACGTACCCCTCATAGGAACTAAAGGAGGAATTAACTATCATCCGGTGTTGGTTCGCCGTCAATTTGGATACCCGATGAGACACGTCCCACGGGGTGTTCATCTGGAAGGTCTTTTCTTCAAGGAAGAAGAAAATGACAGAGCACTAAAGATGGAAATAGTGCACGCTTGGAAACACATTCATAAGAAAGGACGAGAGTCTCTAGGAAAACCGGACTGTGTCTCGGTGGAGCCCTATCTCCATTGAGTACAAACTAGAGCTCTCAAGCTAAAAATGCCTTATCCTCGTTACTGAATTCTTCCACCAAGGGAGTCTGTCATGTACTTCATGACGGAAACTGAAAAGCTTCAGGTTACTCTCAACAAAGTTCAAAAGGAGAGAAGGTCTTGGAAGAACAGGTATCGCACCCTCGACGTAGAGTGCATCAAAATACAGCAATTACTGAAAGAAAAAGATGCTTTGATTGAAATTTTGGAGCAACATGCTGTAGAGAATCAAGATGACCAAAGGAATTTGCTCACTCCTTTCACCTGGAAAAGGAATGACAACCCGACAACGGCCCAAGAGCCCCGGTCAAAGAAAAGGAAAATACCAGAGTCAGCACCCGATTTCTCTTCAGAGAGGACTCGGGACCCATTAGCTTAGGTTTCTGTTTCTGTACCTTGTAATCTACTGTATTTCCATTTCTGTAATCCTTTGAAATTCAATAAAAAGGGGTTTCCCCACAGTTTGATATTTGCAATCTAATTATCGAAGTTTATTTTGATTAAACAAAAAAGAACAATTAATATAATCATTGTATTCATCATTCTCACATCACGTATTCTTCTTCCCTACGAATCTCACGTTTGTGTCTCGGTTCTAGAGTCAAACTGTCTCATTCGTATAATACTCGGGCCAATCGTCAGAAAAATACGGATGATCTTGAGGAAGAAAACAGAGAGTTGAAGGAAGAGATCGACGCTCTGAGAGAGGATATGAGAAAGCTTTGTAACGACATGCAAGCCATGGCTGAAGCTCAGCTACAAAGAACTGTGATCTCATAGATCACCTCAACGCCCATCGTGGAGAAGTATGATCCTAGGTATCAAATGCCAAAAGATCGTCCTTGGGGCATGCCTGTTAACTATATCCCGAAAGGATATGTTCCGCCGATCGCTGAAGATCAGGGAATCACAACAGAAGCCGCTGGGCCTGAAGGTTACAAACTTTGGGAAATCGAAGATGCCAGGGGCATACTGAAGACTCCTGAAGGTTACAAACTTTGGGAAACGCCAAGATTCATTGTCGTAGTCACGGTACCACCCCCTGTGGTGCACACTGTCCCGGAAGGACAGATTCCGCCAATACCTTCTGGTAAAAAGGAAACTATGTTCGATAGAATGAATGAATTCCAGGAACAGTTCCTGGAAATGCAGAAGGAGCTGCAAGCCATTCGCGGTCAGGATTTATTTGGAAAGGATTCCGCAGACCTCTGCTTGGTCCCCAATGTGAAAGTTCCGCACAAATTTCAAGTGCCCGACTTTGAAAAATATAAGGGTAACTCTTGCCCTCAAAGCCATCTAGTGATGTACGCTCGGCGGATGTCAGCTCAGACAGAGAATCAGGACCTACTGATTCACTACTTTCAGGATAGTTTAACCGGTGCCGCATTAAAATGGTACATGGGTTTAAACTGTACTACGATCAGTACATTCAGAGATCTTGGCACTGCCTTCGTCCAATAATACAAATACAATTTGGACATGGCACCCGACAGAGATCAACTCAGATCAATGTCGCAAAAGGACAAGGAAACCTCTAAGGAGTACGCCCAGAGATGGCGTGAAATTTCCACTCAAATTTGTCCACCTCTTGAGGAAAAAGAGATGACAAAGATCTTCTTAAAAACCTTAAGCTCATTTTACTATGACCGAATGGTTGCCAGTGCACCCAGTGATTTCACCGAGATGGTGGGCATGGGCGTACGTCTTGAGGAAGCCGTTCGAGAAGGACGTTTGGTAAAAGACACTGGATCGACGAGCGGTACTAAAAAATATGGTATTGCTCTCCCTAAGAAAAAAGAGCAAGATATTGGAAATATCTCTCTCGGAAAGCAAAGGCGACGTTATCAACCGGTAGCAGCTGTAACTCCTGCTATCAGCCCAGCGCCTATTCCTACGTATCAACCTCAGGTTGCGCAGAGCCAACCTGATCAGCAAAGCCCAGCGCCTATTCCTATACCCATGTCGTACGCAGAGCTGTTTCCATTACTACTGGCTAAGGGGCATATCTAGACTAAGTCCCCTCTTACAGTACCGGAAAATCCGCCTTTTTGGTTTAAGGTGGATCAAACTTGCCCTTACCACCAAGGAGGTCCCGGGCATAACATCGAGACTTGTCTCAATTACAAGTCCGACGTGCAAAAACTTGTTAGGAGCGGGGTCTTATCCTTCAAGGATACAAATCCTAATGTTCTTACGAACCCGCTGCCTCAACATGAGAAGGCTGCAGTCAATCTGATTGAGAAAGAGACTAACAATGTCTATCGAATTCACGATGTACTCTTGTTAAAGACCAATCTGGTCAAGATGCATTGTAGACAGAGTGGATATAGCCATGTGCCACCTCATAGCTATCACCAGTGTGATATCTGCTCTAAAGACAACCAGGGATGTTCTGTGGTGCAAGCAGCTCTACAGGAACAAATGGATCT
The DNA here is from genome assembly GCA_022829125.1 of Lathyrus tuberosus. Taxonomy (NCBI): domain Eukaryota; kingdom Viridiplantae; phylum Streptophyta; class Magnoliopsida; order Fabales; family Fabaceae; genus Lathyrus; species Lathyrus tuberosus. The sequence goes on along the minus strand of JALAZF010000308.1, from coordinate 99,154 downwards.
CGGATGGATCCAAGAGCACCGAGTTCATGGAGTTAACATGGTTTACACGAATTCCAATGTCATTCAGAACCACGACATCCGTGCGATGAATGCCAACTTGGTGGCAATGCACTCAAGGCAAAGCCAGTATCATAATCTGCCGCGGAATGATTACAGTTCTTGTCTGACTTGCTCGGTAAATAAACAGGGATGCTCTTTCATACAAGAGGCCCTCCAGCGTCAGATGGATCTTGGATGGATCCAAGACTACCATGATAGGAATCCCTATCAGATCAATATGGTTCAAGTATTTGACATTCGCGTGATGAATACCAACCTGGTAGAGTTACATGCTGAACAGGTCCGACTCGGATTCCTAATATCACATGACTATCAAAGCTGTAAAGCGGGTTCCGAAAATGATCAAGGTTGTACCCTTGTCCAGGAGGCACTTCAGCACTTGTTAAATCACTGGTGGATGCCAATTTATATGGATGAAGATACTCAGTAAATTAGTATCAGTAACAGGAATCCTACTCGGCGTCAGAGTCAGGATGTCCTATCAGTGGAAGCTAACCTAGTAAGGTTACATTGTATTCAAAGTGGGCGTGGCCAGGTGCCACCACACAATTACGACCGTTGTAGCATCTGTTCGGAAAGTAACCAAGGGTGTTACCTCGTGCGAGCAGCTCTTCAGGGTCAGGTGGATTGTGGAGAGATTCGTCCATATCCGGGTTCCGGACCCATCAATTGGACGGCAAATTACCTTGCCGATAAAATTGAGGATGTTGTCACCATCTCTAGTCATCATAGGACCAGGGATGATTTTGCCATCATCCCTCTACTTGACGAATCTAAAGTTCCCAACCGGGAACGGATCGAGATTACTTACGATGGTCAGAAAAATCAGAAGGTTCCCATAGTCATCTATTTGCCGGGCCCATTACCGTATGAATCAACTAAGGCTATCCCTTACAAATACGGTGTGACAACCATTGAAAATGGAAAAGAAATTCCATTACCCTCCGTCGTGAATATTACAGACATCAGTCGAGTAACACGGAGTGGTAGAATCTTCAACCGAGGGGTTGGGGAACATAACAAAGAAAAAGAACTTCAGACGAAAACTCCTGATCTACCAGTCGGTCAATCCAGTAATCCCGACCTTTCGAAAAATGATGATGAGATGCTGAAGCTCATCCAAAGGAGTGAATACAATATTGTTGATTAACTGTTATAAACTCCTTCAAAGATCTCGGTATTATCACTGTTACTCAGTTCAGAAGCGCACAGGGAGGCCCTACAGAAAGTTTTGGAGCAAGCCTTTGTGGAACATGATGTAACAATCAGACAGTTCGATAGTATTGTCTCTAACATCACTTCCTGCAACAATTTGGGATTTAGTGATGGGGAATTACCCGAAGAGGGTCGCCGTCATAACATGGCGCTCAATATCACAGTTAATTGTCAGGACGATGCTTTAGCCAGCGTACTGGTAGACACAGGGTCAGCCCTGAATGTTATGCCGAAGTCTACATTGATGCAATTATCATTCAAAGGCCCTCCGATGAGAATCAGCGAAGTTGTCGTCAAAGCATTTGACGGATCCAAAAAAATGGTTATTGGCGAAGTTGATCTTCCCATAACAATTGGTCCTCACACTTTCCAAGTCACTTTCCAGGTCATGGACATCCGGGCAACGTACAGTTGTTTATTAGGAAGACCTTGGATACACCAGGCTGGAGCGGTCACCTCGACCCTCCACCAAAAGCTAAAGTTCGTCAAAAACGATCAACTTGTCACAGTTTGTGGAGAACAAGCCTTGCTTGTAAGCAATTTATCGTCATCCACTTATGTGGAACCAGAAGGGATAATTGGAACTCAGTTCCAAGCACTGTCGATAAGCAAGGACAATCAGTTCAAAGAATAAACTTCCATTTCTTCATACAATGATGCTATCAAAGCGGTCGAGAGTACCAATACAACAGGATGGGGACAACTTGTCATTCCTATTGACAATAAAACAACGAAAGGTCTTGGTTTTTCTGCAACCTGTACCCAGACAGCTGCCAACGATGAAAGTCTTCATCCCATTCAAAACTTCTTCCACAGTGGAGGTTTCCTTCACCCAGTGTCTCAGGAAGTACACACTATCAATGAGGAGGATCCCTCTGACCCAGATATGGAATGGAAGTCCTACCTCAACGAGGATGGTTATATGTCTCAGGAAAAGGTGCCTACGCCATTTTGCTATCCTGCACAGAGTCCGAGATTTATACCAAGGTCAGATGTCAAAATGATATATGGAGATTGTGATCCGGAAGGATGCCGTGCTCCACCAAATTCATTAGAGGAGGACACTCTGATGAAAGACAACTTTGACCACAATTACTATGGCCCAATGGATGGTCTGCCAATGTGGCAGCCCTACCCAGGAGACTTGGGGCAGGAGAGTCAGCCGAACAACGAAAATCAGCTAAGCATCATTGAACAGAATACATGTGTCCCCACCATGTCATGGGATCAACACTTGGGTCATCCTGAAGCTACTCAACATGAAGATGAATTCGCAACGTTTGCGGGACTTGAGTTCATCAACTATGCTTTTCCCGAGATCAACGTCATCGAGAGAGATAACTCCTCCAGTTCCAAATAAATTTGGGACACTCTGGGAGAACCAAGTGGAAAATACAACTTTATGGTCAAGTACACCGCTCCCGAAAGCTCTCGTATCAGGCTCGAAGATATCCAACCTACTGGATGGGGAGATACAGCTGAGAGCACAAATACTATGCAAAATACAACTGAGGAATTCTCCTACGACAACTCTGCCTGGGAGACGGATTCCAATGATCCTGCTCCACCAAAAATCAGTGTTATTTCTGAAGACAAATCAAGGAAGGTGCCAGACTTTGTGATTCACCGAGGAGTTCGCCGCCAATGGGTTGTTGTCGATGTTCCGAAGGTCGTTCACCAGTCAAAGTAATTGTCGTCTTTTAACCTTTCACCCTGCCCAGGTGAAACGGATGTTTTGATAGGGCTCGCTTTCTGTAAAATTTCCCTCTTCGCTTAGCCCAAAGCGACAGAGTTTTGTTTTATAGGGCTGTAGTTTCAAGAATCGACTTGTTCATTAATAAAATAACGTCGTTCTGTAATTTCCGCATTAATTGCTGTTTTCTCTTTTCGTTTTTCAGAAAATGGTAATCCTAAAAAACAAATAATAAAAACAAGCAGTAATCAAAGAAATACACTGCACACTTTTTCATTTTCTCTATCTCTTCTAAACACGAATCATCACGTCATGCAGATTGCTTATTTTAAACCCCGTTGAAACGTACGATCTGATGCCTTCTCCCAACTTTGAGTTCCCGGTATTCGGGGCTGAAGAAGAAGTTGACAATGAAATTCCAGAAGAGATCTCTCGATTACTCAGACAAGAGGAAAGGTCCATTGAACCTCACAAAGAACCGTTGGAAACTGTAAACTTGGGTTCAGAAAAATAGAGAAAAGAAATCAGGATTGGGGCACTGCTCGGTCCAACTGCCAAAGAGAGTTTGATAAAGCTTCTCAAAGAATTCCCCGATGTATTCACTTGGTCCTATCAGGATATGCCAGGGTTGGATACCAGCATCGTGGAACATCATTTACCGTTAAGATTAGAATGTCCGCCAGTAAAGCAAAGGTTGAGACGCACTCACCCGGACATGGCCATCAAAATCAAAGAGGAGGTACAAAAACAGATTGACGCGGGTTTCCTCGTCACATCAGAATATCCTCAATGGTTAGCCAACATCGTACCCGTTCCCAAAAAGGACGGAAAAGTCAGAATGTGTGTCGACTACAGAGATCTGAGCAAGGCTAGTCCAAAGGACGACTTTCCTTTATCACACATTGACATGTTGGTAGACAGTACAGCAAAGTTCAAAGTATTCTCCTTCATGGATGGATTCTCGGGCTATAACCAGATCAAAATGGCGCCGAAAGACATGGAGAAAACTTCGTTCATCACCCCATGGGGTACCTTTTGTTACAAGGTAATGTCGTTCGGTTTGAAGAACGCCGGGGCAACCTATCAAAGGGCCATGACTACTCTGTTTCATGACATGATACACAAGGAAATCGAGGTATATGTTGATGATATGATTGCAAAATCAAAAATAGAGAGTGAGCACGTTGAACATCTGTCAAAATTGTTCGAACGTCTAAGAAAATTCAAGCTCCGCTTGAATCCCAACAAGTGCATCTTCGGTGTCCGTTCAGGGAAACTCCTAGGGTTCATCGTCAGCCAGAAAGGAAATGAGGTTGATCCTGACAAGGTCAAGGCCATTCAAGAAATGCCTTCTCCGAAAACTGAAAAACAAGTCAGAGGATTCCTGGGACGTCTGAAATACACCTCCAGATTCATATTCCTTATGACCGCGACGTGCGCGCCGATCTTCAAATTACTTAAAAAGAACCAGGATTGCGTTTGGTCAGAAGATTGCCAAACCGCCTTCGACAGTATTAAGGAATATCTGTTGAATACTCCGATTCTATCACCTCCAGTGGAAGGAAGACCACTGATCATTTACCTCACAGTTCTAGAGGACTCAATGGGATGTGTACTTGGCCAGCAAGACGATACTAAACGGAAAGAGTCTACCATTTACTATTTGAGCAAGAAATTCACCGACTGCAAAACTCGGTACACGATGCTTGAGAAAACTTGTTGCGCTTTGGCTTGGGCAGCCAAACGTCTTCGCCAATACATGATTCATCATACTACTTGGTTAATCTCAGAAATGGATCCAATCAAGTATGCCTTCGAAAAACCTGCTCTCACGGGAAGAATTGCCCGTTGGCAGATGTTGTTATCAGAATATGACATAGAGTATCATGCTTAGAAGGCTGTTAAGGGAAGTATTTTAGCCGATCATTTGGCTCATTAACCGATTGACAATCAAGAATCAATCGGGTTTGAATTCCCAGATGAAGATGTCATGTATCTAAAAATGAAAGATTGTGATGAACCGTTACCCAGTGAAGGGCTAGAACCAGGTTCCCAATGGGGACTTATCTTTGACGGAGCAGTTAATCATTATGGAAATGGAATTGGGGCAATAATTGTTACCCCTCAGGGTACCCACATTCCTTTCACTGCCAGACTTACGTTCAAATGTACGAACAATGAGGCCGAATACGAAGCTTGTATCATGGGTCTCGAGGAAGCAATTGATTTAAGGATCAAAAACTTGGACGTATATGGCGACTCAGCCCTGGTTATCAATCAGATAAAAGGAGATTGGAACACGTACCAATCAGGACTGATTCCTTACAAGTACTATGCAAGAAGGTTCTTACCCTTCTTCAATAGAGTCGAGTTTCACCACATCCCTCGTGATGAGAATCACATGGCTGATGCATTAGCCACCCTATCTTCTATGATTAGTGTAGGTCAATGGAACGACTTACCTAAGATCGACATCATGCGCCTTGAATGGCCCGCTTACATCTCCACGATTGAAGCAGTCATAGACGACAAACCTTGGTATCACGATATCAAAGGCTTCCTTCAGAAACAAGAGTACCCACCTGGGGCATCCAGGAAAGACAGAAAGACCTTCAGAAGATTGGCTAGAAACTTCTTCCTGAGCGGTGACACTCTCTATAAGAGAAATTTTGACATGGTCTTGCTCCGATGCATATACAGACCAGAAGCAGACATGCTTATGAAAGAAATTTATGAAGGATCCTTTGGCACTCACGCCAACGGACACACAATGGCGAGAAAAATCCTAAGAGTAGGGTACTACTGGTTGACCATGGAATCCGACTGCTACAAGTACATGAGGAGTTGTCACAAGTGTCAGATATACTCCGACAAAATTCATGTACCGCAAACGCATCTCAAAGTTCTTTCTTCCCCATGGCCTTTTTCCATATGGGGAATTGACATGATTGCCATGATTGAGCCCAAGGCTTCAAACGGAAATCGGTTCATCCTGGTCGCCATTGACTATTTCACCAAATGGGTCGAAGCAGCGTCATTCGCCAATGTAACCCGACAAGTGGTGGTCCGATTTATCAAAAATAATATCATATGTCGTTATGGTGTTCCAAGCGAGATCATTACTGATAATGGATCTAACTTGAACAATAAGATGATGAAAGAGTTGTGCGCAGAGTTTAAGATCGAACACCATAACTCATCTCCCTACCGACCCAAGATGAACGGAGCGGTAGAAGCGGCTAACAAGAACATCAAGAAAATCGTTCAAAAGATGGTTGTAACCTACAAAGACTGGCACGACATGCTACCATTTGCTCTTCACGGTTATCGTACATCTGTCCGCACTTCAACAGGGGCTACCCCTTTCCCTCTAGTGTATGGCATGGAAGCAGTGCTCCCCATAGAAGTAGAGATCCCGTCAATCCAAGTATTGATGGAAGCTAAGCTCACCGAAGATGAATGGTGTCAAAGTCGACACGACGAATTGAATCTGATCGAGGAGAAGCGAATCACGACACTATGCCATGGTCAGCTGTATCAACAAAGAATGAAGAGGGCGTTCGACAAAAAGGTCCGACCTCGCGTCTTCAGGAAAGGAGACCTCATGCTCAAGAAGATACAATCATTTCTCACTGATTCCCGGGGCAAGTGGACTCCGAATTATGATGGCCCCTATGTGGTCACAAAAGCTTTCTCAAGCGGTGCCTTGAGACTTGCAACCATGGACGGAGAGGAATTTGCCTACCCCACAAATATTGATGTAGTCAAGAAATACTTCGCCTAAACTAAAAAAAAATGTCTCGGTGGATTGAAAACCCGAAAGGGCGGTCCAGGCAAAAGTTAGAGACAGAAAAAAAATCATCTCAGTGGATTGGAAATATCACAATACAATCCAGGAAAAAATTAGGGATAACGGCAAGTAACTATGTTCAACAGAGGCAAGTCCATCAGCAGCAGTTATACCGTCCATCGGAGGAAAACTCCAGTCAAGGTCATCTTCGACAGAAGCTCGGGATGCCCCGAATTCGAAATTGGTAGAAGGATAGTGGTCGTTATGTTTCAACGTAGCCCTTTTCCCTGTAAATTACCATTTTCTAGCTTTGTATATACTCTTTGGAATCACGTGTTTGGCTGATCTCCATCTTATCAATAAAATTTAAGCCCTTGTGCTTTTGTTTGTAATTCTCATTTGTTTTAGCATTACAGAACGACATTTTAACATGATCGACGATTCCTGAAATAAAACAAAATGAATTTACTTGTAAAAAAATTTTTTCTACTTTTAAAATAAAGTCGGCAATTTCTTTTGACTGTTGAACATCAGAAGAATCTCGACCGCTCCTCCAGAAGTAAGTGAACCTCAAAGTGCAGAATCAAAGTACTCCTTCTACGCCAGTGCGCCTCAATGAAGGATCAACTGTGTCGGAGACCTTGTTTCATCTGACACACCTCGGCTGAGTTCTCATCTCCTAAGCCCGACCAACACAGCTCCCAACAAGGACTATCTCTCCTAAGCAAGGTGGAATTGCTATCTTGAACCAGCGATATTTCTACATGCCCCACTGTGGCCGAGTATCCAGTCATGTTCATCTTTTAGTTTGTATGTCGCGTCAGTTTTGTCAGCATATACATACATACATCATGCATTATTGATTTGCATTCACATTTCATATTGCATTACCATCACTCTAGTCGGTCTTGTCCCTTAGTGATAGGAGTTCTCCCAATCGAGTTCTCAGTTCTTTCCTCGTCAGGAAATAATGCATCTGAACAATCTCGTCTCCAGTTTATGTCTAGATTGGAAGTTGGCCCTTGACCACTTTGATAACTTGAACCTCTGAAAAACCAGAGGAACCTTCAATCAGCATCACTCTTCGCCATTGAAGGTGATATCCTTGCTTTCCCGAATTAAGGAAAATCCATAGAGAAAGCCTCGTAATCAGAGATTCGGAAGCATGCCAGTTTTGCTTCGAAAAGATCGCTGATGAAAAGGTCATCGGCACCTCAAAATAGGACCCCATCATATGGCATTTCTCCGGGAAGATCCTGAGAAAAGTATGATGTAAGATCCCAAGCGACAGCAGTCTCTCAAGAGACCTGCTTTCCCCCAGTAGAAATAAATGGCGTCTCCAACAGAGAAGTTTATGCAACTCTACAACTCAGACGACTGGGTTCCCCAGCAAGTCTGACATCAAAAGTTTTTCCGTCAAATGGCATCTCCCCAGGAAAATTCGGCGAGAAGTTTGAGGAAAACCGCTACGCATAATGTCCCTTGTCAATAAAGTTTATTGACAAAAGAAACTTAGACCAGTTACTTGGTAGAAAACCAGGATCGAGGGGAAGTTTATAATCAGAAACTAAGACCAGTTCCTTGGTAGGAAACCAGGATCGAGGGGAAGTTTATTTCAGAAACTAAGACCAGTTCCTTGGTAGGAAACCAGGATCGAGGGGAAGTTTATTTAAGAAACTGAGACCAGTTCCTTGGCTGAAGACCAGGATCGAGGGGAAGTTTTACCTTTTCTAAGCATCATTGCTTAGCAAAAGAATATGAATGCGTGCGCTACCATTCATGACCGCCATCAAAATTTCAGGCATTCCGATATTTAATCCTCTTGCACCCTGAATGCCGGAATACCATCGTCATTCACACCTCCTGGTCCAAGAAGATTAAATAGGGGCATCTGTCATACCCCAAATTTTGACCACTAAGATTTCCTATCATTGTGTTAATCATCATCACAATATGGATGTACCTCTTTGCCTCATCAATCTCCTCAAGGAAGTGTTGAGCACCCACTACCATCAAAATTAGGGTTTCAAGCCCTCTTTGAGTTCTTAGACAAAGGATCAATCAAAGAATGACATGATCTTCAACTTTTCTAACCTCTCAAACATCTACAAAGGATCAAAAAGACTCCCACCTCAAGGATTAAGCACAAGGATGCTCCCTTTTAAGTGGATTAAGCCTCAAGATCGCCAGTATCACCAAATTAGGGTTTGGTCGACCAGGGCCTCCAGTTGGGAATTTTTCTCTGGACATGAGCCAATACTTCAAAACATAACCTAATATACTTCATGGAACCTCATGGGCCCAAGCATCAAGTCAATTTGACCTCAGGGGATGCATACATCAAAAATCAGGAATTAGGGTTTCTTGACCTAATTCACCCCTAAGTTGACTTTTGGGACAAATCATGAACCAAGACCTCAAGACATGATTTGAGGGTCTCTAATATGCCATATTGATCCATTTGGAACAATGGATTAATCCAAGAAGCTTGAGCAACAAGTTTCAATTTCATCTGCACCATAATTAGGGTTTCACGAGGAAAGTCAAATGTAACTTTGACTTTTGACCAGGACATGCTCCCAAACCCTAAAACATGATTCAATATACCCTATGACACCCATGGAACATGTCCATCAAGTTTGATTTAGGTCAAGGACATGATTTCATGAAGAATTGCACAGTTTGGAATTCATCTGATAAAAAGTCAATTGTGCACAAAAGTCAACTTTGACTTTTTGAGATTTTTCACCAAAATGGATTTTTAACCCTAAAATGATGTTAATGTATGATTTGAGTCATCATTCATCAAGAAAAATCAAAGAAAGTGGGATAACTTGTAAAAAGGGTAACCATAAAAACTTAGAAAAATTTCAAAGTTATGGAAAAAGTGACACTAATGTGCCAACGTTGGAGGACCATAACTCCTAAACCACAAGGCCATTGTTCCCCATTCAAAGCTTGATTTGTAGATCTCATTGCCCTCTACAAAAGCTTCATACTGACCTATGTCCAAATTCCTCATGGATTTTGAGTTATGGAGTGATCAAAATCAAGAAAAGTCACTTTGTTCCAACACTTAGTGAAAATTTCACTAAGTCAGATTTTACCCTACTTTTTGCCAAATGTGGGGGGATTTTTCACTTGGATTCAAAAGAGATCAAAACCAAACATGTTCAAACAGTTGTTGTATCATGTAAGGGTTTTCCAAAATGGCCAAGAACATTACCAAATTCAATTTGAGTCATGAGATATAACATTGGCAAGTTGCCTTGTTGAAATCTGTCAAGGCAAGACAGATTTTGGACGTTTGGTCGATTTGCCAAAATCAGCCAAATCCAAATGCTCCTATCCACTTGGACACCTCTGAGGATTGAATCTAAAGGGGACAATCATTGAGCCAAGCCTCCAAAGTCTTTGGAACAAGAAATAGCATGTTGAACCTAGAATTTCCAAAATAGGGACAAGACTCCAATTTTGGATTGGAGCATTCAATGGAAGCATCAAGGTGGCATGGACTGAGCCCTTCTCAACTGAATTCAGTCAAGACTTATCCAAGACCAAGGGAACCAACAGCCTGTGCCCTAACCTCTAGTCAATGGCTAGAGGAGACTTGCATTTCCATTTGCCAACATTGGCCAAACCTACTCAGCAGTTGCCATTCACTATTCCTTGCAAAACAAACTTGCTTACTATAAATAGAGCTCAATTGTGATCAGTTTGAGTACACCAAAGCCATCAAACAAATGCTTTCCTCAAAATCTCTTCTTTCACTCCAATTTTGCCTTCTAAGGCAAGTCACTATCGGGTTTTGAGTTTGAGAGCTTTTACAATCAAACCAATCACACACACATCTCATATACATCATATAGAAGTGATCCAAACACTCACATAACATCTGGAACACATATTTCACAAAATCACCATCCAATTGCTCAAGTTCTTGACAGTTTTGCAATTGAGGTACCATCTTCAACTCCAAACCATTTCAATCCATTCCAAGCATCCATACACACTCCATGGCACCTATGGAAGCTATCCAGATCATTGAAACCTAGTTGTAACACCTCCAACATAAATCACGATCACCAACTGCAAGTGGTAAGCATGAGCTCTTCTAACTCTATGATCCATGCAATTTTTGCTGCACAATAATTTGGCCATATGTTCATAATCATGCATGGAATGTTTCCCCTCAATCAATTGCATTGTTTGAATCGTGTATCAAAAATCCTAGCCTTCATGCAGAAATTAGGGTTCTTGAGGATTTTTCATGATTTCTTGTTATATGCTTAATTTAAATGAAATTAAAGACCATAGACATGATCGTGAGGTTGAAACGAGTAGATTGATATGTAGATTGCATGATATAATCAAGTATTCAGTGAGATTGGATAGAAAACGCAAATATGCAGAAACAGAGGAAGGGCGCGTGTTCTTGCCATGTTCTTGGCGCCCTTTTTCAAATATTTGAATTTTGTGATTTTATTTAATTGATTCAAAAATTAATTTCTCTCTGAGTCTTAATGATTTTGAGTTGATTCTTTTTTTAATAATTCACAAAAATGTTAAAATATTTTATTTTAACAAAAAATCCCAAAAATATTAGTTATTTCATATAATTGATATTTTTGCAAAGAATTAATATTTTAATTGTTTTTGACATTTTAAATATTTTTTTCCACCTTGATTTTGCAACTTTTAATGCTTTCTAATTATTTTGTAGGTCAATACTTAATTTTTGAAGCATTAATCCAAGATCACAATTTGTTTTCCATATGTTAAACAATTTTGATCATTTTAATTGAATTTTTATTCAATTAAATACATTTTTGAAAACAAATTAGGGTTTTGGATTAATTCAACCCTCATAAATCATTTTCAAAACATTTGGGCCTCTAATTGAGTGTAAGACCCAATCCTTTTTTTGACCAAATCATTTTTTGGGCCTCAGTATATTGTATAAGTCCCGATACCGTCAAAAACAAACAGCGCGATCGTCGCCTTTTCAAAACAAAAAACTCTGGGCCTACCCTCGAGTAGTAAGACCTATTTCTTTTCTTAAACTTTTTGGGCCTCTATTAGTGTGTAAGACCTAACCCCCTTGTACAGAAAATTTTTTGGGCCTCATTCGTTGTATAAGTCCCTCTGTACATTTTCAAATAAACGACGCGATCGTCGCCAGTTTAAAATTAACCATTTGGGCCTTTCCTCGAGCTATAAGACCCATTCAAAACTCTTTGGGCCTCTATTAGAGTGTAAGACCCAATCCCCTTTTAACCAAAACATTTTGGGCCTCAGATATTGTATAAGCCCCTTCGCGTTAAAAGAAAATCTCGGCGCGATCGCCATTTCAAAAACAAACTTTGGGCCTACCTTCGTGTTATAAGCCCCACTCTTTTTCTTTAAACTTTTTGGGCCTCTTGAGAGAGTGTAAGACCCATCCCTTTGTACAGAAAATCTTTTTTGGGCTACAGTCACTTGTATAAGTCCCTCTGTACAAATTCCAACAGTGCGCTCACTGATAAAACCCTGGGCCTCTCCTTGAGCTGTAAGCCCCAAATCTTTCTTTTTCAAAGCACTTTCTCCTTTGATTTTGAATATACTGTTGTTTTCAATCTTTCTTTGTTGAATAACTAACCAAACAGCATGGAAGCTCTACAACCGAGTAAGTGGTTATTGCTTTCATTTACTGCTTTCATATACATATAACTGTATTGTGGGGCTGTTTCACTGTAAGTCTTGTTTCATAAACTCATATCAACTGTGTAATAATAGTATAGATATTTCGAGTTTCCCCGGCAACTACGTCTAGAACTAGGTGACGCCGTTTCGTTTATTCGTAGAAATATACAATTAGATCCCCAATAGGATCACCAGATACAGTCTTCTCTTTGGCTGTCCTCATTAGGAATTGTCAAGAAACTCTACTCCCAGAGATGAATGTATTCTCCGTGAATGACATCTTTGAGTTTCTTCCAAATTCTCGAACTTTCCTGACTTGATCTATTCCTTGTGAATAGCTTACCTTGAATTTTTTGGGGTTTGGGGACCCACGGGCTTCTTAAAAGCATCGGCCTCCTCTTGGGCATCATACAAGGACCCACAGGCTTCCTAAAAGCAACCCCGCCTCCTCTTGGGCTTAGTACAAGGACCCGCCGGCTTCTTAGAAGTATTCATAGCCTCCTCTTAGGCTTCGTATAATGATCTCTTCCTCCGGGAATGATAGCCTCCTCTTGGGCTTCGTACAAGGACCTCTCGGCTTCTTAAAAGTTTCCAGCCTCCTCTTGGGCTTCGTACAAATTGTCCCGACGACCTCCTAAAGGTATAGGAACAAAACTTAATCATCTGCATAAAACAGTCCTTTCAAAGAGTCTACTACTGTTTCTCAAAGTATAGTACAAAAGATGAAACTCTAGACTTGGACAGTCTAATCTCCTTGAGTCTCAAAGACATTCTCAAGTGACCCCTTCGTTAAATAGGAAGGAAACCCGTAGACTCGGACAGTCTCAATACCCTTCGGATTACCCGCTTCCTTGAAGAACAGGAATAACCCGGATCCTCGAATCAAATCCTTAAGTACAGCATTACTCATATAAGAACTGATTTTCTCTTTAAATCAGTATATTGGACCTGTCACTCAACTGAAACAGTCACCATAGCCTCCTCTTGGGCTTTGTACAATGATTCTCCCCAGCGGAGTCAAACAACGTTTAGCCTCTCTCTCGGGCTTTGTACGAGACACATAAGAGACTCCCTCGTTGAGTCAATCACCCTTTCGCCTCCATCTCGGGCTTTATACGAGATACAAAAAGGTTCTTATTGAGTCAATAAATTTTAGCCTCCATCTCGGGCTTCGTACGAGATACAAAAAACTCTCTTGTTGAGTCAAATAGCCTTCATCTCAGGCTTTATACGAGATACCAAAAGACTCCATCGTCAAGTCAAAACCTTTTAGCCTCTCTCTCGGGCTTTGTACGAGACACATATTAGCCTTCTCTTAGGCTTTGTATAAGAAAACCACTGGTTGATCCAATCAACCTTTTAGCATCAAAGCTATGTGTTGTACCCCAAATTTTACCCTCATTTTTTTGCTAGTTGATGTTTTTTATTTATTTCTCTCTATTTTAATTTAGTATTTATTTTAGTATCTATTTGTTTTTATTTTAATTTAATTTCAATATGGCTCTCTCTTTTTTTTTTTTTTTATTGTCCTATTGTTGTTAATTTAAATTAATCAATTTATTCATTTATTTATTATTATTATTATTATTATTATTTTTATTGCATTAGTTTACTTATTTTGATTAATTATTAATTTTGTTTTTTTAATTTATTTAATTAACCTTTTAATTAATAGTTATTATTTAGCATATTAATTAATTTAAAAAAAAAACAAATCCATTAGCATTGCCAATTCCAATCCTCACGTGGTCTTTAAGCATATTAAGGTTCTGTCAACTAATGCTACCTTTCTCCAAAGAAACAAAAAACCATATCATTTAAACCATTATTTAGAGAGATGCTCGTGTGAAAAAACACCCTTTGGTTTAGTTTCTTTGTAACCAATGCCTTGCCACTTGAACCAAGTTTGGACCCTACCAAGTACACTCTAACGGAATTTTTTTATCAGTATCCAACTATTCCTCCCACCAAAACCGTGCAACTTGAACCATCAAAAGTACACCTTTGTACTTTGCAAAATCGATTTACAAAAGCCAAAGTGAACACCCATCGGGTAAGGCTTGATGTAGCGTTTCCTTGGTCCATGACTAACACTCCTTTTGCTGACAAACACACCACAAGCAACCATTTCAATTATCACTTGGCTCAAGATGGACAGGGGAAAAGGTTATGAGGTAGTATCTAACTCTATCACGTTTGCTCTTGAAAAGCAAGTAGCCGTTGGGGCTCCTTTGCTATATCCAACTTGCCACTATAAAAGGAAGCTAGTTACTCTTTTGAAAGGGGGAACACGAGAAAATCACAAAGCATCCTTAAGAGTTTTTTTGCTTGGCACGTAGGAAGACAAGGGAGTGCCTTGTACTAGTTTTCAAAAAAGAGGAAGAGGTTCAGTTCTGGGGTTCTAACAGTTTGCACTAAAGAAGGTGCAATCGCTTGTGAGTTATCTTGAGCTGTATTCGAGCAGTCCATTGCCATTTTGAGACGACAACATGTAAGTCATTTAGAGTTTTGGATTTGATAAGTTGTTAGTTTTTTTAACTCCAGGCTTGCACTACCACGAGCGTGTTGTTGTTTTGTTTGTATATTATTTTGCAATTTTAGTCAACGACTTGATAAATAGTGTTGCTGAGCTCATGAAATGTTGTTGACACTGGCTGTTCCTAAGAGCTTAATTCGTGTCTTTGTGCCAAGTTGTAATGGATAAAGTCACTACCTTTAAACAATATTCAGGGTATGGTTGAGGTTTTACTAACATGATAAGTGTGATGTTGCTTTTGCCTTGGTGTTCTTGACCATGGGCATAGGCAGACACCCTACATGTTGGAGTTTGTTTTTTTCTAAGTTTTAGAAATGTCCTTGTTTCATTGTTAGTTTGTATGCCTTAGCTGTCCTTATTTTGTCCATTTCATGTGGGTCCAAATAACAACATGTGGAGTTTGGATTTCTGTTTGGTATGATAAATATTTGCCCGCACTCAGTGAACGGAAATTTTCTTCATGTGTGTTTGAGTTTATATAATCTGTTAGTGCCATTGTTTCGTTTTGGTAATCATTGTATTGTTAATGATGTTTAATTAGCGTGATTTATGCTAACCATACCATTTCGCGTGTTGTGTGGTAACATCATCTGAATTGTTTTAGTGTGTGCTATAATATGTATTAATGCTCGCATTGTTCAAATGAATGAAATCGTTTTCCATGACAAGAACACTTATTAACCTATGATAAAATGAATAACCATTTGAAGATAGATTTTGAATATAAATCATAGCCCTCTTAGTTTGTTGAGTTTATTGTGTATCCCTACATGAGCATAGCTGAGAGGGAAATGTTGTTTGTTTTGGATGAGGTTCCTCATGAGTGCATAACTATAATTTATATTTGGAAGTGTTGTTTGTTCGATGCCATTTACGACTCGTTTAAACTTTTAATGCTTGTCCATGCTATCGTGTGAGGGAGATGCGGCAAATTATGGTTGTCATATTACGTATGTTCTGAAACAAGCATTTTGGTTTAGTTCTGAAATAGAAGTCGGTTTCTCACTATTCCTTGGGCGGAGTTTCGGTTTTGAAACAGTGGTTTCTCTTTGTTTTTCACTCATGAAGTGGCCACCCTCTTGTCCAAATTATGGTTTATTATTAATCTATGCTTTGAATACTTCAATTTAGTGTGTTACTTCGTGTTATTTGATGAAGTATTGAGGCTGAAAGTTTGGTTTGAAGTTGATGATGTTTTAATGTTGTTTAAATTGGAATATGGTAGTTTTATGTGTTTCCTGCATGTTTCTTACCCATGCGTGTCCATGATTGGCCATAGATGTTTTTTTGTCCTGTTGTGTTTTAAAAGGCCACGATGGCCAATTGATTTTATTTACTACACCCTGTCCATTTTCCAAAGCGCACGTTAGATATTTTTCTTTTTTACTGCATGAGTTTGCATGAGTGAATGTGGGGCATGGCAAGTTGTGGGGTCCAGCTTGTTTTGTTTTAGCAGGTAATGATTTAAATAACGTTTGACCATTTGATATTAACATGTACTCACTCAATGTTCACGTGCGCGTATTGTTCTTCTCTATTTAATACATTTCGTGATTTCACTTTAGTTTATAATGTTTTGGAAGCATTCACTTACCAGATGAACACACCGTCCCAACGGTCACACACATGCACTAAACTCGCCTATCACTTGCCATGCCCGGGTTCGATCCTTGGATCAACCCTTTTGTTGTTTTTTTTCATTTTCGCCTGATTGCTTCTCTTTTCCTCCTTGGGCCATGCACAATTTACTATCAGCACCCCCTGTCTGCTGGCCCAAGTTACTTCTTTTTGTTTTTTTAACTAAACTAGACTGCTTGTGCACCCCCCTGAGTGTTTATTTCTTTTTTCTATTTTTTCTAGCTTATTTATTTTTGCTATTAATTTCAGTTTAGTTATTTATTTGATTAATGTTAATATATTTCCTAATTGTTAATTAATGGTTAATTAGTTTATTCGCTCTTATTTTTTAATTGTCAATTACATTTTAAATTGTATGGTTAATTATCAAATTATATTAATTGTGCTATTTGTTATTTTTAATCATGTTGTTAATTCTTGAATCATCAATTTGTGTCTTAATTTTGAGATTTTAAATGTGTGGTTAAAGGTTAATGTTAATTATCCATGTGTAATTAATTTTTAATTGCCTTGTGTGTTAATTGTTAATTTTAATTGCCTTGCCAATTATCAATTGTTGGTTTTAAATATTAATATCATCTACGAGCATTTTCTTGACATGTTATGTTATTAAATTGACTTGTTTAATTCTTAAGACAATATATCCATGTTGATTGGCCATATGCTTGACTTTTATTTTGTCATCCTTAATCATTCTCTATGTTTGTCTTCCTAAAGATTGAAGCATATTGATGTGTTCTTGTACATCATTCCTATATGTTTGTCTTCCTAAAGATTGAAACATATTGATGTACTCTTTTTTTAATCATGTTCATCCTATCCATATCTTTGTCATAAACATATTGCCATCCTCATGCTTATGTTGTTTTATCTATTATATCATGTCTTATTTATTGTTATATTATCAACTGTTTTTCCCCATTCCAAAGGAAGGTGAATAGTGTTGACTCTTAAAGTCATAGCCCCCATCTCAACCTAAGTAACCTCTTAGGAAGAAAACTTGTTTCTTGGCCTCATCGGAGCCATGAAATCATAACTAGCTTTAGGAAGAGTTCTTCAACTCTTAGTGATATTCATCATAATGAATTTATCACTTCCCCTACTGACTAAACCTCAACATAGGTCCATTTCAACTAGATCTAGAGAGTTCCTAAACTCTACAATGAGCTTGTACTCATTTCCCCTCTGAATATTGACCATAGTCAATCATTCAGTAGAAGTAGAACTACGCATACTCTGATTCTATTCCCGAGGATACATAGGCGTAAAGTGCGATGCTTTATCGAGTATACTTAGATACTAACCTCTAGGGTTGCAAGCCTTTAGCATAGAACCTTTAGCAAACATAAGATAACATTAACAAGAGGTTCCCGTAGAGTACTACGGACGTTTAGGGTGCTAATACCTTCCCTAGGCGTAACCAACCCCCGAACCTTAGATCTCTTCCCCTTAGGTTTTTCTAACGATCTTGAACCTTTCCTTTGGATAAATCAAAGTTGGTTGTAAAAGAAATATGATGCAAATTAATTAATAATTTGTTATCCGATTTTCACCGCAACAGAAATGGCGACTTCACTGGGGATGAGTTAGACCTATTGCTGGTCCTTTCCTAAGAGGGTTAAGCCTATCTTTGTTTTATGTTATACATGTTTGCTTATCTACTTGTATGATTGCTTGTATGTCATATCTGCTTGTATGTATATCTGTTCTATGTTTGATATTATCCTGTTTGGTTTGGGTTGACATGGTATCAATGAGTGAGATAAGTCCTAACCCGGACTTGAGAGAATACTTATGTTTAGGAATCGTGGACATAGTCAAGGGAACTTCGAGGGAGAAATCCCAAAGGAGGGAACTTGAAGTCCACACTCAGTTGAGGCCCTCTCTGAAGTGGTATATGTTAAACGAGCAATCGTGAATGCGTTACTACTTTTGACCTAGGAGCCAGAGATACTGATGACCTTTAGTTACCCTTTTACCCCACTTGGCCTATTTAGGATGTAGTGCGATGACTGTGAGGGAGCAATCCCAAATGGTTGCTACGCGATACTACACTCAGACGAGATTCTCTTGAGAATTTTATCGATCACCAAGCAATTGGAAAGTCGATAAAATCTGAAAGATGGGTTGTCGACTCTGGGAACTTTTTAGAACCTTGTCTTGCAGGTGAAAACCATAGTACACACCTTTTGAGATGGGTAGACCTTGGCTCCATTCATGAGACCTATAAACCTAGGGTTTGTTTGTTTTGTTTTGTGTGCATATGTCTGTGCTCGTGTGTTTTATGCATTTCTACGTTCAAGCATTCTTAGCCCTTTGGTTTCGAGGAACTCAAATGTTTGTTTCCTTTTCAAAAAATCAATACAGATCAGAGATTTAAAAAAAAAACAAAAACTCTTCAATTTTCCCAAAACTTTTGCAACTTGCCTTTGAATTCCTTTGAAACCATTTGGCTTGCATTAGCATCTCATTTGCATCATGTCATAACATTTGCATTTCCTCTCTGTCATCGTCTTATGTCGCCGTTTTCCCTTCAGAATCGTCTTTGAATCGTCATCCGAGTCAAACTCGACAAAGGATGTCTGAACAATACTGCAAAACGGACAGAGTCAACAATGAACTGAGTGAGCTCCGAGGAGGAATGGGGCAAATTCTGGAAGCTATTCAAGTTATGAGGGCAAAGATGGATACACAAGCGACAGTGGTCTCCGAGATTATCACTAGAACTGTAGAACCTCCCGTTACTACTGTGAACCCCACTTTGGGCATGCCTTTCAACTTTATGTTTGCTCCAGCCTTCACTTCTACTCAACAAGCTGTTCCCTTGGTTAATAAGGCTTTTCAAGTTATTCCTGCCTTCACTCCAGCAGCAGTGCAAGCCCAGATGCACCCAGTTTTTCAGAATCCACATCCGGTTCATAATCATGTCAATATGTCCGAAGAAGGGGATAATCGACAAGAAAGGTTGAAGGAAAGTGTAGAGACAATGCGGAGGAAATTGGAAGCAATGGAGAGGAGCAATGTACCTAATACTAATGTTAAAGACATGTGCTTAGTCTCAGGCTTGGTAATTCCACCCAAGTTCAAACTACCCAGTTTCGACCTCTACTCATGAGTGACCTGTCCTAAGTCACATTTGGTCATGTATTATCGATGAATGGCTACATTTATGGATAATGATAAGTTGATGATCCACAGCTTCCAAGATAGTTTGAAAGGGGCTGCTGCAAAGTGGTATTTAACTTTGGACCAATCTAGGATCCGATGTTTTCAAGATGTATCTGATGCTTTTGTGAAGCATTACAGATATAACATGGACCTGGCGCCAGATCGCAGACAATTACTGAGTATGTCGCAGAACGATACTGAGTCTTTTAAAGAGTATGCACAAAGATGGAGAGAGCTGGCTTCACAGGTAGAGCCGCCTTTATCGAAAAAAGAGTTAACTAATTGGTTTGTCGACACGTTGAGACCGGAATACTATGAAAGGATGATCAGTAGCGTGTCTGCTAGTTTTTCCGATATTGTGGCTATGGGGATGAAAGTAGAGCTTGGTCTGAAGAGTGGAAAAATGACCAAGAGAGTTGGTAATTCGAGCGACGATGCCAAAATATCCCTCAAAAGGGAAGGAGAAACCAGTGCAGTGATGACAAACAAAAGGAGGAAAAATCAGTTCTGGAAGCGCCAGCAGCAACAGTGTTATTCTGTTCAGCAACCTTATGTGGCCGCCATCGCGCCAACATTCGACCACCAAGCTTCTGTTTATCAGCCGGTTCCTCAATCACCAGTGTATCAACGAGCGCCCAACGCTCCTGCTTATCGCCAACAGACTCAAGTTTCTCGTCAGAACATTCCAGGAAAAAGAAAGGGTGGAAGGCCTCCGATTCCTCCCATTCCTATGACGTATACAGCATTGTATCCTGTTCTGATGCAACAAGGATTAATAACTACAAGGTCATCAGGCCCACCTCCTGATCCGCTTCCACCATCTTACAATCCCAATGCTCATTGTGCATTCCATGAAGGGGCACCAGGCCATAATTTAGAAGGTTGCTTTGCTTTGAAGCATATTGTGATGGACTTAGTGAAAAGAAACATTTTGTCTTTCGACGGCTCCCAGCCTATCATCAAGAACAATCCTTACCCACTCATGAGATAAGTAATGCTGTGGAAGATATATCAAGACCAAGATGGACTGTGATTGAGCTACTCTTTGATTTTCTGCATTCGATTCCCTAAAGCTGGCAATCTGTTGGCTGCTTCAGCAATTTTATTGTATTTCCTTTGCACTTTGAATTTGTATTTGCCTATGAGCTTGGTTGTACTTTCAAATTGGCAAGATTAACGAAGTATTTATGCATCTTTTGGTTAAATCCATTTGTTTCACTCATTTACTTTTATTTTCATAAAAAGCAAAAATATATATCTTTTTCACCCCTTTTTCAAACTTTTGTTAAAGCAAAGATTAGGGAGGATGATGAAACCCTCATGTTCATAATTGCTGTGGTATACTTTCAAATTAACCTCGCTGAGGATGTAAGACATTGTTTCAATTCATCCCTTGTTAACCTTTTCGAGCCTAGAAGTAGGAGTTTTCTTTCAAAAATAAAAAACCTTAAATCCCAACCTTGGGGCAGGGTAGTTCTCAGTTTAACTCGGTTATGCATTCAAACACGAGCGTTTCACATAAGACGCCAGTCAGCTTTCAAATCAAGTGACTTCCTATTTTTGGAGATTTGAACGTATATCTGGAGTTAACTGAGCGTAGGATTTGAGCCTTTATCTTTTGTTTCATAAACCATGAACCATACCACATTACAACCCCTAAAAGACCTAATTGAGGTAAGGTTGTTTTGAAAAGCATACTACAGCAAGGTTGAGTAACCTGACTCCTAATAATCTTTGTTGCTCGCGTGTGTTGGTCACTTCCTTAATGACTAGACCCACCATTATTTTTGACTATTTAATCATTTCACTGTGCATTTTTTTTATCAAAACTTTGCATTAAACGTTGCATTAAATTTTGCCAATTTTTTGATGAACGATACTTGTTTGCAAAAACAATTCAATATCAAAGGAAATCCCAACAAATACAGCCAGCTAGGGGATTCGACTTGATAAAGGAAGCTCAGTCAGGGGCAACCCAGTAGAAGGATTTACCAATCTACCAAATCAGGGGTAGAAGATATTGGGGGCAAGTCTCCCTGAGGTCATCTTATGACAAGTATGGACTCCAGTGACCTATCAGCAGGGGCAAGTTTTGTTCCCCCAGTCGTTTCTACTACCATTTGTGTATTACGAATACGGTTGAACCGGGGCAATCATGTCTAAGTTCATTTCTTTTCAAAAGTTTGAAAACATTGAAGCATCTGATGTATCAATTCCTCTGTAAAATCCTTTTGGTGATTTACCCTCACGAGCTAGTTAATCAGGGGCAATCAGGTCGAGATTCGACAAATCTCTAAAAAACAGTCAGTCAAGGACATCCCCGTCACAGATCAACCAAGCTGACAGTGGCAAAGTTTGTTCCCCAAATCGTCAAAAAAAATCAGTCTGAAGCAAGTTCTAAGGCTTTGTTTTGCAAACGCCGTTAGTCTGGGGCAGTTACGTTAAGATCTCCCCAAGAGTTTGAAGATATCGAAGCATCTGGTATATCAATTCTTCTATAAAATCCTCTTGTTATCATCTTCTGGCAGATCATATAGCCTGGGGCAGATAAGATTTGAAGATGATCATTACGCCAGTAGGATACAGAACTACTTTGTTCTTGTGATATCCTGTGCTAGCTCCCCGACAAGCTGTTACTTCAGCTAATCCTGACAAATACTCCATGGATTCTTCTCCAACAAAGAAATCAAGCTCATAATGGCAATCCTCATGATGTTATACCTCAAGTGGAATACTCTTTTCACCGGCGATTTGTTGATTCTTCTTCATCACCAGTATTGGTCCAGCCCTTTGAGTTTGGCTGGGTATCTTTGTCAAGACGTTTTCTTCGCCTCCAATTTCGCTTGTCTGTTTTGTCAGCATAAGCATGGCATAAGCACTCATATGCATAACATGTTTGAATTTCTGCTTCCTTTCCTGGTGTTTACCTGTTCTTTTGTTCACTTTGGTGTTGGTCTCCCCAAGTGACTGGGTGTGTCTATTCTCTCCAATAGAAAGTCAGCCCTAGGCATAAAGTGCCCATCTTTTCTGAATTCCCCACAGAGTTTGATTCTCGTGGATGATGGTTGGTTCAGTTATCTTTTCCACATTTGGATAAGATAAATCCCCATTTGAGTTCATTCCTC
Source organism: Lathyrus tuberosus (assembly GCA_022829125.1). NCBI lineage: Eukaryota > Viridiplantae > Streptophyta > Magnoliopsida > Fabales > Fabaceae > Lathyrus > Lathyrus tuberosus. Next base: position 76,247 of record JALAZF010000308.1, on the reverse strand, counting down.
GATGGTCGGAGTCTTGTTTGACCGTTTCTTTCTAGCTTGTTCCAAGATTGAACTTTGGTCCCGGGCAGGTGTGGTTTCCGAACCTATTTTTGAATGTGCATTTATTTTGTACTGTGTCTCGCAGAAGCATCTTTTACAAGATCCCCATTGAAGGCATCATTATTTCTCCAACAATATTGTGATATCAACATATCTTTGAAGCAGCAATCTCTAGAAGCTTGGCAGTCTCCTATAAGCAGATTATCTATCTCTGGTACTATTCAACCTCTTCGCAACCGTAATTGGGTATTCCCCAGGAAGCCTTATCTTCAGTTATGCAACCCTGGTACTAACCTATCAGATTTTATACCTTTATTGGGGCCCATTTCTTGGTTCTATCTCCAATAAGGTTCTTCTTTTTCCAAAGTGCCAACTGGTCATGCTTGAACCTGTTGTTCCATCACTTTGGATGCCTTTCCCAGTGAAGACCGTTTTCGGTTCAACCTTCATTGCGGATCTTTTCTAGAATGTCATCTAGTCGCGTTTAGTCTTAATGATCAATCATTCTAGATACTTTGTTGGAGCCCATTTCTTGGTTCTGTCTCCAACAAGGTTACTTCTAAAGCACCAACCGGTCATACTTGAACCTGTTGTTCCATCACTTTAGAGGTTACTTCTAAAGAGCCAACCGGTCATCCTTGAACCTGTTGTTCCATCACTTTAGAGGTATTTCTAGGATGTCATTTAGTCATGTTAGACTTGATGATCAATCATCCTAGATACTTTATTGGGGCCCATTTTTTTGGTTCAATCTCCAATAAGGTTCTTCTTTTTCCAAAGTGCCAACCGGTCATGTTTGAACCTGTTGTTCTATCACTTTGGATATCCTTTCCCAATGAAGACCGTTTTTTGGTTCAACCTTCATTGCGGACCCTTTCTAGAATGTCATCTAGTTGCGTTTGGCCTTGATGATCAATCATTCTAGATACCTTTATTGGAGCCCATTTCTTGGTTCTATCTCCAATGAGGTTACCTTTCTGGCTCTTACCGGTTTTCCTTCATGAAGCAGATTATGTGTTATCTCAACCAATTCTTATTTGAGTACCAGAGTCTATTCTTGACTCATTAACCATGTTCTCATTTAAACCCCAGCTCTTTATACAGGAGTCCCCAGAGAAGTCGGCTATTGGACGACGGAATGCTTAGTCATTAAAGTTGTTATTGGTCTTTGAATACAATAAGTTAGTCATTTTCATCTGATTCTTGGAAGTGGAAGTTTTAAGGAAGCACAAAGATGAACTAAGTTTTACTCTAATATCAAGACGTTTTGGATTTAAATTTGTGCAAAAAGAGTTAGACAGTACTGTATCTTGGCATTGGATCTGCCATCTTCAGTGAAAAGAAGATTGTCTGGGTTATCCTTGATGTTTGGATTTCAGGGTGTTGGCCGGTGCTTTCTTTTCCTCCTTCTTGTTTTGCGTCGTTCGCGTCATTTCTAGCATATAGCTAAGCATATGCATTCCCCTAGCATCTTTGCATTCTTTGTGCTCTGTTTTGCTTGTGGTCTTTTGTTGTGCCTGTCTTTATTTCCCCAGTGAGGTAAAGACATTTCCTGGTTTGCTTGGTGTCGTGCTTGTTCGGTCTTAACCTCTGCACGCCAGATTTGAATCTTTAAAATCTTTTTCTGTTCCACAAGAAGTTTAACTTTAAAGGATTTTTAGAGTTGTTCTTGTTTGAATCGTGTCAAACTTGAACTTGGGACTTTGCTTGAATCGTGCCAAGCACTGTCTTTTGGTTTTAAACTGTTCTTGTTCGAATCGTGTCGAACATTGAACCCTTATCTTGTTTCTTTTCTAAAATTGCTTCAAGCTAAGCTTCTTGGAACAAATTTTACTCAACCTTTAAGACTCCTATCTGGTGCGCAAGGTTAGTCTCTGCTTTCCTGGCTCTTTCTGGAGGTCCCATTTTGGACTCTTCAGCTTGAGATCCCCAGGAAGTCTTTGTTTGGTTGTTTGTCTCCTTTGGACTGATCCCTAGTGATCATGTTTTTCTTTCTGGTTTCGTGTCCAGGAACAGTGTGGGTTTGTTTTGTCCCCAGTAGTCTCTCCCTGGATCTTTCCCCAGTGGAGATTGTCTGTGGTCTTTTCCCCAGTGTTTCTTTGGAGTCTCCCCGGTGGGTCTCTTTTGTTTGGTTAGCTTGTATCCCCAGTGAGTTTTTCTTGTGGATACTAGTTTTCGTCCTTCCCCAGTGAAGCTCTGTGATCTTTTTGCTTCCTATTTGCCCCTTGGTGTCTCGTTGTGTTTGCATTTTCTTGCATCTTCTTGGCATCATGTTTGCTGCATTGCATGTGTGTGCATCTGAGGGCAAAATTTTCGGTTATCTGTATTTAAATATCTTTCACTGTTGATTCCATGAGGATCTTCACCTCATGTCATCAGGTGAAGATATTTAAATAGGGGCAACTGTTGTTCCCCAAATTTTACCCTCATTTTTTTGCTAGTTGATGTTTTTTATTTATTTCTCTCTATTTTAATTTAGTATTTATTTTAGTATTTATTTGTTTTTATTTTAATTTAATTTCAATATGGCTCTCTCTCTTTTTTTTTTATTGTCCTATTGTTATTAATTTAAATTAATCAATTTATTCATTTATTTATTATTATTATTTTTTATTTTTTTTGCATTAGTTTACTTATTTTGATTAATTATTAATTTGGTTTTTTTAATTTATTTAATTAACCTTTTAATTAATAGTTATTATTTAGCATATTAATTAATTAAAAAAAAAACAAATCCATTAGCATTGCCAATTCCAATCCTCACGTGGTCTTTAAGCATATTAAGGTTCTGTCAACTAATGCTACCTTTCTCCAAAGAAACAAAAAACCATATCATTTAAACCATTATTTAGAGAGATGCTCATGTGAAAAAACACCCTTTGGTTTAGTTTCTTTATAACCAATGCCTTGCCACTTGAACCAAGTTTGGACCCTACCAAGTACACTCTAACGAAATTTTTTTATCAGTATCCAACTATTCCTCCCACAAAAACCGTGCAACTTGAACCATCAAAAGTACACCTTTGTACTTTGCAAAATGGATTTACAAAAGCCAAAGTGAACACCCATCGGGTAAGGCTTGATGTAGCGTTTCCTTGGTCCATACTAACACTCCTTTTGCTGACAAACACACCACAAGCAATCATTTCAATTATCACTTGGCTCAAGGTGGACAGGGGAAAAGGCTATGAGGTAGTATCTAACTCTATCACGTTTGCTCTTGAAAAGCAAGTAGCCGTTGGGGCTCCTTTGCTATATCCAACTTGCCACTATAAAAGGAAGCTAGTTACTCATTTGAAAGGGGAAACACGAGAAAATCACAAAGCATCCTTAAGAGTTTTTTGCTTGGCACGTAGGAAGAGAAGGGAGTGCCTTGTACTAGTTTTCAAAAAAGAGGAAGAGGTTCAGTTCTGGGGTTCTAACAGTCTGCACTAGAGAAGGTGCAATCGCTTGTGAGTTATCTTGAGCTGTATTCGAGCAGTCCATTGCCATTTTGAGACGACAACATGTAAGTCATTTAGAGTTTTGGATTTGATAAGTTGTTAGTTTTTTTAACTCCAGGCTTGCACTACCACGAGCGTGTTGTTGTTTTGTTTGAATATTATTTTGCGATTTAAGTCAACGACTTGATAAATGGTGTTGCTGAGCTCATGAAATGTTGTTGACACTGGCTGTTCCTAAGAGCTTAATTCGTGTCTTTGTGCCAAGTTGTAATGGATAAAGTCACTACCTTTAAACAATATTCAGGGTATGGTTAAGGTTTTACTAACATGATAAGTGTGATGTTGCTTTTGCCTTGGTGTTCTTGACCATGGGCATAGGCAGACACCCTACATCTTGGAGTTTGTTTTTTTTCTAAGTTTTAGAAATGTCCTTGTTTCATTGTTAGTTTGTATGCCTTAGCTGTCCTTATTTTGTCCATTTCATGTGGGTCCAAATAACAACATGTGGAGTTTAGATTTCTGTGGTATGATAAATATTTGCCTGCACTCAGTGAACGAAAATTTTCTTCATGTGTGTTTGAGTTTATATAATCTAATAGTGCCATTGTTTTGTTTTGGTAATCGTTGTATTGTTAATGATGTTTAATTAGCGTGATTTATGATAGCCATACCATTTCGCGTGTTGTGTGGTAAAATCATCTGAATTGTTTTAGTGTGTGCTATAATATGTATTAATGCTCGCATTGTTCGAATGAATGAAATCGTTTTCCATGACAAGAACACTTATTAACCTATGATAAAATGAATAACCATTTGAAGATAGATTTTGTATATAAATCATAGCCCTCTTAGTTTGTTGAGTTTATTGTGCATCCCTACATGAGCATAGCTGAGAGGGAAATGTTGTTTGTTTTGGATGAGGTTCCTCATGAGTGCATAACTGTAATTTATATTTGGAAGTGTTGTTTGTTCGATGCCATTTACGACTCGTTTAAACTTTTAATGCTTGTCCATGCTATCGTGTGAGGGAGATGCGGGAAATTATGGTTGTCATATTACGTAAGTTCTGAAACAAGCATGTTGGTTTAGTTCTGAAATAGAAGTCGGTTTCTCACTATTCCTTGGGCGGAGTTTCGGTTTTGGAACAGTGGTTTCTCTTTGTTTTGCGCTCATGAAGTGGCCACCCTCTTGTCCAAAATATGGTTTATTATTACTCTATGCTTTGAATACTTCAATTTAGTGTGTTACTTCGTGTTATTTGATGAAGTATTGAGGCTGAAAGTTTGGTTTGAAGTTGATGATGTTTTAATGTTGTTTAAATTGGAATATGGTAGTTTTATGTGTTTCCTGCATGTTTCTTACCCATGCGTGTCCATGATTGGCCATAGATGTTTTTTTGTCCTGTTGTGTTTTAAAAGGCCACGATGGCCAATTGATTTTATTTACTACACCCTGTCCATTTTCCAAAGCGCACGTTAGATATTTTTCTTTTTTACTGCATGAGTTTGCATGAGTGAATGTGGGGCATGGCAAGTTGTGGGGTCCAGCTTGTTTTGTTTTAGCAGGTAATGATTTAAATAACGTTTGACCATTTGATATTAACATGTACTCACTCAATGTTCACGTGCGCGTATTGTTCTTCTCTATTTAATACATTTCGTGATTTCACTTTAGTTTATAATGTTTTGGAAGCATTCACTTACCAGATGAACACACCGTCCCAACGGTCACACACATGCACTAAACTCGCCTATCACTTGCCATGCCCGGGTTCGATCCTTGGATCAACCCTTTTGTTGTTTTTTTTCATTTTCGCCTGATTGCTTCTCTTTTCCTCCTTGGGCCATGCACAATTTACTATCAGCACCCCCTGTCTGCTGGCCCAAGTTACTTCTTTTTGTTTTTTTAACTAAACTAGACTGCTTGTGCACCCCCCTGAGTGTTTATTTCTTTTTTCTATTTTTTCTAGCTTATTTATTTTTGCTATTAATTTCAGTTTAGTTATTTATTTGATTAATGTTAATATATTTCCTAATTGTTAATTAATGGTTAATTAGTTTATTCGCTCTTATTTTTTAATTGTCAATTACATTTTAAATTGTATGGTTAATTATCAAATTATATTAATTGTGCTATTTGTTATTTTTAATCATGTTGTTAATTCTTGAATCATCAATTTGTGTCTTAATTTTGAGATTTTAAATGTGTGGTTAAAGGTTAATGTTAATTATCCATGTGTAATTAATTTTTAATTGCCTTGTGTGTTAATTGTTAATTTTAATTGCCTTGCCAATTATCAATTGTTGGTTTTAAATATTAATATCATCTACGAGCATTTTCTTGACATGTTATGTTATTAAATTGACTTGTTTAATTCTTAAGACAATATATCCATGTTGATTGGCCATATGCTTGACTTTTATTTTGTCATCCTTAATCATTCTCTATGTTTGTCTTCCTAAAGATTGAAGCATATTGATGTGTTCTTGTACATCATTCCTATATGTTTGTCTTCCTAAAGATTGAAACATATTGATGTACTCTTTTTTTAATCATGTTCATCCTATCCATATCTTTGTCATAAACATATTGCCATCCTCATGCTTATGTTGTTTTATCTATTATATCATGTCTTATTTATTGTTATATTATCAACTGTTTTTCCCCATTCCAAAGGAAGGTGAATAGTGTTGACTCTTAAAGTCATAGCCCCCATCTCAACCTAAGTAACCTCTTAGGAAGAAAACTTGTTTCTTGGCCTCATCGGAGCCATGAAATCATAACTAGCTTTAGGAAGAGTTCTTCAACTCTTAGTGATATTCATCATAATGAATTTATCACTTCCCCTACTGACTAAACCTCAACATAGGTCCATTTCAACTAGATCTAGAGAGTTCCTAAACTCTACAATGAGCTTGTACTCATTTCCCCTCTGAATATTGACCATAGTCAATCATTCAGTAGAAGTAGAACTACGCATACTCTGATTCTATTCCCGAGGATACATAGGCGTAAAGTGCGATGCTTTATCGAGTATACTTAGATACTAACCTCTAGGGTTGCAAGCCTTTAGCATAGAACCTTTAGCAAACATAAGATAACATTAACAAGAGGTTCCCGTAGAGTACTACGGACGTTTAGGGTGCTAATACCTTCCCTAGGCGTAACCAACCCCCGAATCTTAGATCTCTTCCCCTTAGGTTTTTCTAACGATCTTGAACCTTTCCTTTGGATAAATCAAAGTTGGTTGTAAAAGAAATATGATGCAAATTAATTAATAATTTGTTATCCGATTTTCACCGCAACACTATGCCTCGTTCACAGTACACAAACATCAACAACTCCTTCCCCTTCATCTAATCGCTGTAAGCGGCAAGCCTCTGGATCATCTACATCCATGCCACTGTCCCTCTTTTAGCATGAGAAATTCCTAAGGAAAGATGGCATTGCTCTACACAGAGTTAAAGTCTTCTCCTTCAGGTTAAAACCCCCTATAAAGGAAATTATGGCGTTGCTAGGATCCGCGTATCCCGGTTAAAGTAATCCTCCTTTACAATCAGTCACCCAACAGTTGTGACAAACATACCCTCTTTAGAGATGACAAATTCTCTCTAAAGACAACACTTTCAGCTTCATATCTTGGGCTTTGAACAAGATACAAATAGACCCTTCAGCTTCACATCTTGGGCTTTGAAAAAGATACAAACTACCTTTAGCTTCACGTCTTGGGCTTTGAACAAGACACCAAAACACCATTTCCTCCCGTAGAATAGGAGGAACTACGAACGCTTTGATTTCCCTGTTTCGGTAAACGGGAATACGTAGGCATAAGATTGAAAGAAAAATCTTAGCGAGCGCAATCAACAAAAAAACCCAAAATCCCATATATCATAATCTGAAGCAGTATCCTAACAAAATCCCAGAGAGAAATCAGTATTGGCGAAAATACAAATAACCAATACAAAGGCCCCCCCACATTGATAGCATTCGTAACCTAACAGACCGCTGTTTAAACTCAGTATGCAAGCAGGGTTAATTGGAGACATCTATTTCCCTTCCTTCATCAGCTTTAATAGGATAAAAAATGAATCGACCTGTAGTAAACTGACTCCAGAGAGCGACCGCGCTTAAGAACCGCGTCCGAAATCGCTCGCTACAGTAGCGAAGGGATTCCCACGTCGGAAATTAGCGACGTGATTCCCACGCCACAAAAGCTACAACGGTCAAATTTTTTGTCAGGCTTATCTTTTCCAAGACTGAGCAGATTCCAACTTTTTTTTTAATTTTTGAATTTCAGTTTGCGACGTGGGTTTCACGCCACAACTGAAATTCTGAAAATTTCAAATTTCCCCCACGCGAATACCTATATTTTGGATTTTTTTATTTTTTTATTTTTCAGTTCCGACGTGGGAATCCTTTCACAAATATTTTTTTTTTAAACTCTGACTTCACCATGTGCAAACTTGTATGGTATTTGTTTATTAATATAACCATTTAGTGGTGTGATATTCATGTCACAACCACCAGTATTTGCCACATGAATATCACGTCACTAAATCACGTGGCAAATAGCAAGATTTCTTGTAGTGAGTGTAAAAACCCCATTGATTTTTTTGTAGGTATTTCGATTTAGTTTTGATTGGTTCATAGAGGTTGAAGTCATTTTTGTATTGTGACTGTTTGGTTTGGAATACACCTAGTATTCCCTTTTAATATAATTGCTTATAAAAAAAATCAGTCTGAGAGTTGTGTTTGAAAATATTTCTCCATTGACTTTTTTTCTTGTTTAGGATTAAGAATGTGGATGGGGTGGAAAAGAAGAAGATGTTGGTTACACCCGGTTCAAGAGAAATCAAGAATTATTAAATAGTAGGAAATTGTATACTGACGAGAAATCATTTCAGTCAATTTTGTAACAAACTTTTTTCTAAATCAAAGAAAAGTAGTGTACAACACTTGCATATGTAGAAGCATGAGCTATAGGAGCTGCTGAAAGTGCTCGAACAACAGCAGTCAATACATGTTTTGCACCTCAACCGTGTTGTAACTTTTTCAAAGGATTCTAACATCGAAGCAGATATTTCTAAGTCATCACTGAGACTCTTGCAGGCCTTTAAAACTAAGATCCATGGATGATCTCAAATCTAACTCTCAAGTCAAAATCAATTTAAAAGTGAAAAAAACAGTTGTTAACACATTTCAAATTTAACAAATCATTTGCACATCTAACATATAAAATAACCTAAATCTAATCCTAAGAATAATCTGTTATTCAACTTTCATACCCATTAAACAGTAAGAGTGAGAAAGAGAAAAATCATTTTGTTGGTGCTCTGCGACAATGGTGGGGAATTTCTTCCCGTGCACTACAAAGACCGTGGGATTCTACAACAGCGGTGGCGAAATTTGGGACGAAAGTGGCAAAATGGAGAGGGGGAGTGTTGAATAGGGGTGAAAATAGGTTAGGCCGAGCTAGGCTTTACCAAGTCTAAGTCTAGGCTGTCCAAAAAACTGAAGTCTAAGTCTGGCCTATAGCTTGTCATAGGCTTATTTTTAGGCCTGAGCCTGACCTTTTTGAAGGCTTCGTTAGTCTGTTAGCCTGCATAAAAACTAATTTATTTTAGAAATATGTAAATAAGCAATTCAAATAATGTTTATATAGAATAACAAACTAAAAGACCAATGAAACTAAAAGTTTGTTTGCATTGACTTATTATAACTTACATATTATCACAAGTTTTGTGAGACTATTAGTTTAAGAGAATTTATGAAAATAACTTATGACATTGTTCATAAAGTGTTTTCATCTTATTTTCATAAGTTCTCCAACATAACCAAATTTTATTTATGTATTTTTATTCAAATTATAAAACATAACATAATGATAATAAAAAATTATTCATATTTATATAAATAGGTCGGCCTGATAGGTTAAAAAAGAAATTTATGGCATGAGACCTAGCCTTTTAACTAAATACGCTAATAAAAAAGGCTATACCTTTTCTATTTAAAAAAAATATCTAGTCTAGCCTGAGACTATATAGGCTTGGCTGTAGGCCTCTGTTAGCCGATTTGACCTATTTCCACCCTTAATTTTGAATCTTTGGAAGAAATGTTCTTTTAATATTTCAGCAACCAATGTGTATCATTCCAAATTACAATGTGTCCTTTGAGTACTCTATGCATGGAGCAGAATGAAAATTGAAAATGACACTGAAAGTTGGAAGAAATGTTATTTTGGTTGTCATTATCTTATACTCTCTATCCCAAATTATAAGTTACTTTGTCAAAAAAAATTTGTCCCACATTATAAGTCATTTTACAATTTCAATGCATCATTAATAACATTTTTCTAATATATCCTATATCATTTATTATTATTTCTTCTTTAAATTTATTAAATTTCTCTTTTACAGATAATAAATAAAAAGCAATATTATAATTCATGTATAATTTATCTTTCTCCAACAAAAATAATTATATTCAATGTTTATCTCTTGTGCAAGTTCAATGTTCATTATTTTTTTTAATAGGAATGTTATCTTGACACCCTTTTTTATATTACACCGTATGCACTGTTCACAAATACTGTGAACAGTGCTGTGAACAGTAAAATCGTATATGAATAGTGACGTGAACGGTAAAACCGTATATGAATAGTGACGTGAACAGTGTCTGTGAACAGTGACTTTTAATAGTACATCAAAGTTGGTTGATGAAATGTAAGAAGTTGGTTAATATAGTGATGAAGTTGGTTAATAAAGATCCAGATATTAAAAATAATTTTTACGAGTAAAATAAAGTTGATTAATACAATATAAAAAGTTGGTTAATGAAATTATGAAGTTGGTTAATAAACATCCATATGTAAAAATAATTTTTAGTAGTAAAACAATATTAGTTAATGCAATGTAAAAAGTTGGTTAATGAAGTTATGAAGTTGGTTAATAAACGTCCTAATATAAAAAAATAATTAATTTTTATATTTTTTTTAAAAAAATATTTTATTATTATAATATTTCACTCCGTATTGATGAACAGTAAAATACGGTATAGGTGTACATTGAGTATAAGAATAACATTTCTCTTTTTTTAATATTCTAAAGTTCAATTTCCAATGTTAAAAAGATCAAAATGGCAATGAAGAAAATGAAGAAGTCGATAAAAAAAGTTAGGAAGTCCAAACGTTGATAAATTATTTGAGAAGTTCAAAAGACGTTAGTTCATTTTACTACTAGTTCTATCTTAGAGCAATGAAGTCTAAAATAGAGTTTTCCATACTACAAAGGTCGTGCTCCAGGCGATAGATTCAAAGGTTAGTGTTTCATGTCAAAATCATTTCGAACTATTACAGTTTATCATTTACTTTCGATTTCTATTCTGATAACGGATTTATGCACGAAAGGTTGAAGAAAGAAAACAAAAATGAAGAAATGACAGAGACTCACAACTACACTATTATAAAGGTGTTCTAAGTTTGCTTCCCCTTGAAATATGTTTTGTTTGTGTCTTAAGATTGTGTTCATATTTATTTACCTATAACATATAATACTTGTTAGGTGGTGCAAGATGAAGACCTAGAAAAACATAATATATGTTTTGATCTTGTGGCTCTTGACAAGGTGAAAAGTTTCTGTGTTTCAAAGAGTAGATCCTTTAATGACTTCAAGGTATCATCATCACCATCTTAATCAACAGTATTATTTAATTATTTTTATAGATTGTATTCATCCCATTTATTAGATCCATATATCATAATATATAGTTTGATTTTTCTGTTTTATTGTTACTGTGTAGAAAAAGCTAGCTACTGTGTTTAGCATACCAGCTCAATTCCAACGCTTTTGGGTATTTGCATGGCGGAAAAATCAGACCTTTCGTTCATCTCGCCCATTGACAAACATCGAGGAATTAGGATCTGTAAGTTCATAGGATCTCTTGAAGATTTTCTCTCTCTCGTTTATTTTTTATAGTACTCTAGTTATATAATTATCGGCATATAGTATACAGGGCCGTCTTTAGCACATTGCTTTATATCTTTTTATAGTTAAGCTACTTTAGGAAGAGTGACACCCCTCACCTTATCAACTGGTTTTGTAAGGCTGTGTTAGGCTAAACTCTAATATGGTATCAGAGTCTATCGATCAGACCTTGGACAGCCCACCGTTTAAAATCCAATGTTGATTTTGTTTTTGGATCCCATAGTTTCTTCCTTGTAGTGAGGCACATTAATTTCTCTATGGTTTTAATGTTTTTTTTTTTTTCATTTTGATTTCAAATTGCAGATTGGAAAGCTGAGAGTCGGAATCAATGAAGAATTTAATTTGGAAGAAGACGATGAATTAACATTGTTTCTGGAAGTGGAGCGTGGGCTGGTAAAATTTATATAACGAAGTTTTTTTTTTACTATATTGATAGCATGAAATTCAAGCATAGGACTCTGCTGACTAACCATATTAATATATAGGATCTATGTCCCGTTGCACTTCTTAACTTGGAAAATAATGACGTGTTACTTTTCTTCAAGTTGTATGATTCTGAAAAAGAGACACTACGGTACTGAATAATTTCTTTTGTGATTTTAACTTTGGTTGGGGTAAAAGATGAATCTTAGTTGGCTTGAAGCATATTTCACGTGATTGCAGTTATGTTGGAAGGCTCTTTGTGAACCGTAAGGGTAAGCCAATGGACATTTTAGCAAGATTAAATGAAATGGCTGGTTTTGACCCTGATCAAGAGATTGAACTTTATGAGGTTTGTAGTTCATCCTTTCAAGTTGTTATTATAGTTTCTCAACTTATAATAATTAAATACTGCTGCATTACAAATTTAATTGTGCCTATTGTTGTCCAGGAAATTAGGTTTAAACCAAATGTGATGTGTGAACCTGTTGATAAGAAACTTACCTTTAAAGCAAGCGAGGTACAATACATTCTCAGTTGATGCACATTTTCTTTATCATTGATTTCTTATTGATTTGTTTATCCCTAAATAAAACGCAGTTAGAAAATGGTGATATTATATGCCTTCAAAAATCTTTGGCTATGGATAGTTAGAAACATATTCCTTTTCCTGTTGTTCCTTCGTACTTGCAATTTGTGCACATTTATGAGGTATTCTTTTTTTTATGTTTAATTAAAGGCAATTTGTTTCTTTTTATGCGATTCATAAATCAAAATTACCTTTTTTTTGTCTATTTTCTAGGCTTAACTTGAACTGAACATTTTTTCCTTGTCCAGCTTCCTATTTCATCTTTCAGCCAAACAATCGGAAGATTAAAAATCATGGGGGAGCAAAACAAAATCATCATAGCTGAAGAAGCGGATGTTCACATAAACACTGCAGTTCAACAGTCAGAAGTTCACATAAACACTGCAGTTCAACAGTCAGAAGTGGACATTGAGACCACTAAAAATGAAAATTCCAGCAAAAGAAACAATTCAGAGGTCAACATCGTAGACTCGGATGAAGTTGATGCTTTGATAGAAGATGATGTCATTGATGTAATCGACAAAGTTTTATCGGAAGAAATTACCATTTCACTGCAATCTCAGCATTCTTTCCAAGGACAAGCAAGGAAATTGGATCCAAACCTCCCTCAGCAACTTCTTCAGGAATTGAGAGATATTGCCTTCAAAGAAGACTTGGTTGAAAATCTTAAAAAAGGGTTCTCGCGAAAAGATAACTTCAACTTCAATGCCATCAAGGAAAGAATTGACGCCAATGCAGATGCGTTCTCCTCTTGGCAGTTAGAGCATGTCAATGTCATTGTTAATCTTCTCAATAAAATTGTGAGTATGTTCGACAAACTTGAAAATTTGAATAAAGAGTGTAACACAGCAAAAAAGTGCACAGAAGAAGATAACCAAGAATTGAAGAGGAAAAGGCAGAAAATACTGGTTTCAAAAACTTCCTTCACCAACCACCAAACACAACTCAAATCTCTAGATGTTCAGATTGCTGATCTTAAAGGGAAACTTGAAAAATTACAAGGTGACAGGGTTAAAATGGCTGAGATGCAAGAACAAGAGAGATAAGATCACATCATTCAATAAAGAAGTTAAATCAATTATATATCGCCTTGCTGATGATAAAATGAAGTTGAAAAGTGTTGAATGTAATATCTTGGAGGCTCAAACTGAATTAAAATGTCATGAGAAGGTCTACAAGACCTTTAGGATAATTCCTCCATTTTGATTTATGTATTTGGATGATCTCTAATTGATAATACATTAAATTCATAATGAATAAGAATTTAAAAATAGGATTTGTGTCCAAAGTACATGAATCTATCACCATTCAAATTTATGCCATCTAAAATTTTATATTTCTTCTTTTCCTGCTTAATATACATGTGACAATAAAGTACATTCTATTGATTTAAACATGAGTAGAAATTATGTTTTCCTCTCTTACGTGTAAATCATTGACCATTGTATAGTAGTTCATTTCCAAAATAATGAGACAGCGCCCTTTCCACCACTATTTGTTCACCGATCAATTCTGGTTTCACCATGTACCAATGTCGTCGTTTTTGGAAACGAAATTGGACACCTCTATTAGAAGTTCGGATCTCCTCTGTTAGATATTTACATCTCAATTGTTAGAAGTTAAGATCTCTATCTCTGTTTCTTGATCACCTTCCTCGAATCTCGACTTCCTTTCCATCAGATCCTTTCTCAAACCCATCAACTATGGGGGTATCCAAAGCAACCTGCATCGCCATTCAATAGTAAGTCGTTATCGCCGCTGCTGAGGCTGCCAAAAAGATCCACTTCCTCTTCCTCAAATAGTGGACGATCCAATCTTGGTAGCATCTTTGTCCAATCTTCGCACCAAGATCATGTTCAACCGATAGCCGAATAAGAAGTATTCAAAACTCTTGCGTTTTTCAGATCCATGCAACACCCTCCTCAAGGAGAACCTATTCACAAATCTCTACCACTACCTGCGACTCATTGACCAGGAGTGCTCCCCGACATTCACCTATTACAAACTAACCTCGGAGTGCAAGGAGCTATTGATTTGCTGAATAATATCAATTAAAAAACTCTCACATCATGGCCGAAAAGATGTTTAGAATTGAAGAGAATCTACAACATCTTAATCCAAAGAACAACGTTGTGAAAGAAGCAGACTCCTGAAGAAATTAACTTGTCAATCCTGAGCCGGTCTCCATCAGAACGGCAACGCCCCAAGGAGAATCTTCAAGGTCACTAAGTTGCCGCCACCACCTATGATGCGATACTAATTTCGCCGATCATGAAGGGGAAGCGGTATCCACACTCCCCTAGAGGTCCTCCGTCCTAAAAAGACTGAGAGGTATGAAGAAGATGTTTCATCTTTGGAGCGGGAAAGAAATCTCATGTCTGCTCGCATTCTTGATAGCAGAATTCCAAGGTCGCTAGAGAAAACTCCAAAGCTTTAAAGCTACGATGGAATCGGGGATCTAGACGAACCCGTTGAGCACGTGGACCGGTCGAACAACTACCATGTAATACTATATTAGAATTAGTTAGTTTGTTATTATTTTGTTACTGCCAGCTGTATTAAGTTAGTTATTATTAGTAGAGCTAGCTGGCATTTTTCTCTTTTTGCCCTTGTATCATATTTGTATATATGGCTGTATACCATTAGTTCAGTTAAGATAATGAGAATATTTTTACATTACAATCAAATCCTTTCTTCTCCGAGTCACTTCTCTCTTATCTACACGGTATCAAAGCTCAATGAGCTATGGTGAACATTTTTCTTCACTCTTCTGCCTACTCCGATTGATTTCTGTCATCGGTTGCCTCTTCGTCGGTTTCTTTCACTGATCTTCCTCACTGCAACTTCTACAATTTCTTTCTTCAACCGGATTCACCATGGCTCACCAGAGCTTCTCCGATTTCGCGACGAACTCTGCAAATCTTTATTATCTTCATCCGAATGAAAGTCCGGCGCTCATTCTTGTTGCTCCACCATTGGACAACAAAACTACCACACTTGGTCAAGATCAATGCACATCGCATTGATTTCCAAGAACAAAGAGAAATTCGTTGACGATACATTTCCCAAACCTTCGGTCTCCAATCCTCTATATGCGCAATGGATTCACTGCAATACAATGGTACTTTCTTGGATTAAGCGTTCAATTTTTGAATCGATTGCAAAATCTGTGTTATGGATTGATACAGCGGCTGGCGTTTGAAAGAATTTACGGATTAGGTTTTCACAGAGCGACATCTTTCGTATCTCGGATATTCAAGAAGATTTGTATCGATTCCGCCAAGGTACTCTCGATATCTCAGAATATTTTACACAACTGAAAGTATGACATAGCTAACTTTAACTTTGTAGTTGTTATCATAGTGGCTAAAACCGGGGAACACTTGGTAGCTTTCCACACCCGATATTACATAAGTGAAGTCGAAAATTCTGATTCTGGTTCTGCAAGTGGTAATAGGAGTACCACCAACTTTGTGTCGACACTGCTTCCATTTATCTTGGATAACGTCAATGAAGTAATGTTTTACTGTTGATCTTTATTTGTCCTACAATCTTCGAACCTAGAAAATATAATCCTTTTAGGCTTAAACCTAGTTAATTTATAGAAAGCCACACGCCACTCCCTGAAAACCAAAATGGTAAATAATAATGAATTATTTATGCATTCAAACACTTTTCTTGTATCGTGTAAGTTAGTAACTACTCTCATTCTTAACCTTTTTTCTCCACAAAGCTCAGTCTTTTCGGTGCTCTGTGCCCTTACGGGTAAATAATAATGCGTTTTTTTATGCATACAAACTTGTTTTTTATTCATCAATGTTTCGCTCTGTAATGCATGTTTACTCATTAACATTGACTGAAGATTAATGGCCACACCGAAACAACACATTGAAGAGATACGAAGAACAAAGTTTTCTATTGGAGAGATACGAAGAACAAAGTTTTCTATTGGAGAGATACGAAGAACAAAGTTTTCCATGGGCGGGAAACCTAATCCCTTGATTCAAGATCTTCATCATGCTGTCAAGACCTCCTCCCTCCCCTCATTCGAATGTATATTAACTTGCGATGATTTATTAACGTATGCGACCAACTGACAAAACCGATTTTTTTAAAAAAAATTATGCTATTTTTCGGATCTGGAGATCAGGAATTTTAAAAAATAAAGTTATACTTGTTAGACGATGGCTATGGATCTAGAAGGGGGGGGTTGAATAGATCCCTTGAGTTTTACACGCAAATAGTCTACAGAAATTCTGTTTTAAAAAACTGTTTAACGGAAGCTACCACTGGATAGAACGTCTACAACGAACCTTCTACCGAAAGGATCGGAAATGCACGAATATATCATGGATGAGTACGAAAGAGAAAAATTCAGTTCTGAATACTACACTTAGAAAACGCAGACAACAAATTATCACTTGCTTGATGTTTATTCCAATCCAATGAGGTAAATTGATAAGCAATATAAAGCAATGTGTTCGAATTTTGCTTTGAAACAAATTATCAAACACCTAGTGTGCGTAAACACACTATGTGCAGAATTTCTATGGAGAATAATGTGCAGCTGCTCCAAAATACAATTCAATGAATTGCATCGATTTAACAAAACAATTTATCAGCGTACAATTATTCTACGACAGAAATTTCAATAGTTTGCTACTTCACAAATTCGAACACGACTGAAATGTAAAAGAGTTAAGGGAAAGAGAGAACAAATGAGATTTGATTAGGCAGTTCCCCAATCGTCCTCGCTTTGGGTACGTCTGCCCCCAACTCCGCAAATGGAATTGAGATATATATATATATATATATATATATATATATATATATATATATATATATATATATATATATATATATAGTTGTTGCAAATTGTTTATTACAAGAGAAAACTATGAACATTCAAACCCCGAACGTCTTCGATCGTTGATGCAGAATTTTCTCTTCCCTTGATTCAAGATGAATCAAGTGCTCCGAATATGGTTGATTCAATTACCGTCCCACGCTACTAAACCGAAAGAAAACACCGTTCTTCAGTTACCTTCACTCGGTCAATTGAAATCTTCCAAGAATTCGAACCCAAACCTTCTTCTACAATCCTCTGATTACAGCTACTAAACCGAAACAGTTGCACCAATTTCCGATTACCTTCGCCCAGCCGAATCCCTGTAGAATGAACAGTTTGTACAAAAAACCCCCAAAATCTCTTCGATTCTTGGAGGACAAACCTAACTGATTTGATTCAAGAAACACCTGCCAAACTCTCAACCCAGAAGATGAAGATCACACTTCCTAAATTCTGAACGTTATCACTTTGATCAATGGACGACACAAACAAAGATGATTATGTGTGATTGTTTGTTTACACAATGAAGAAGATGAAGATGAAGAGAAAACTGACATATATTTTTCACGTTTCTTGTTTTTGTGTAAAAATGAAGACCAAAACAATTTATATGAAAAATATGACCAACAAAAATAATAACAGAAAAACAACAGAAAAGAAATTAAGTGAAAAAATGCAAAAATAAAGGTCATGCGTCGACCTCCAGTGTCTATGCGTCGACGCATAAGATGAGATTTTTTAGTCCTCAGGTTTGTGCGCTTACCCGTAGGTTTTGGAGGTTAGCGCATAAATTCTGGGGTTAGCGCATGGTTTTAGGGGTCAGCGCATGAAGTGCAGATTTTTCAGGAAATTTCATTTTTTTGAATATTTTTTTGAATATTTTCAGGAAACAATAGTGGATCTTTATTTTTGGAGAGAACAAGATCCTATGCATCTAGACACATGACCAATAACGGTAAGACGCTATATGCCCGACACGTGAAGTGATACCGCTCAAATTACAATCTAATGTGTTTGTTGACATCATTAAAACAAGATAGCTAGAAGGGATATCCCTCACATACTCCCCCTTTTTTATGATGGCAACACTTTCTTGATTGTCACGAGAGATGTAATTTGAGATGATCAATGCTCCCCCTGTCTTTGACATCCGGTTAAACATTTCTGCTGCTTGTATTCTTCTCCCCCTTTGACAACATCAAAAAGAAGAGAGGACGGTGGTCAAATAGCATACTAAAATATGTAGTGGATCATCAGATATTTGTAACAACAAAACATTTACCAACATCCACATATGATACTGCTAATGTAAACACGTAATGATTAAATACGGAACAATGGCATAAAAGCAAAACATTCACTCCATAAAAGTTTAAACATAACAGTAGCACATGTCAAAATAACAAACAAGATCAAACCACAAAACACAAATTCATGCACAACTAAACATAATGCCCTAAGGTTTATGGTCTCCTCCCCCTAAACGAATAACCTCGTCCCCTATGGTGTTTACTTGGTGGTGGAAATTCCTCGAGTTGAAGGTTGAGCTCAATCAAGGTGCTATTGAGGTTACCAAGGCTGTTTGCCAAGTTTAGATTTTGCTGAGTCAGATTGGCATCCATTTGATTGAACCTATTCATAGCTGCATTGGCGAAATTGTTGAAGTTGGTGGCATGAGACGATATTTGGTTAGATAAATTTGTGAGTTGTTCCTGCTGAGTCATGTATCGAGTTTCCTGCTGCGCTTGGAATTCTTGATGTTACAGAGACAACTCAGTCAGCCTTGCTAGAATTTCATCAGATGACTGTTGATCATGCTAAAACGGTGGAGTTAGAGGAGCAGAATTTTATGGATGCTGCCATTCGTAGTCCGCATCATAGGATGGAGGAACATACACAGCACCAAGGTTAGTCCAGCAGTTTTATTGCCACTGACCCCAGCCTTGATTGTAAGAGGTTTCTTCCGGTTGATAACCCATCCATGCCTCATTGTCTTCTTCTTCTACAGCCACATTGTCTTGCATAACAACATCTTCCTGCATCACCACATTTTCATCATTACCAACTTGATGTGCATTACCTTGACTGTCTTCATCCTCACTTTCTTCAAGATGAACAAGTTCATTATGTTCAGGATGGGTAGCTCTTTGTCGATGGATGAACCTGCGCTCACGTGGCTGCCAATGGTAACCCATCATGGACAAGGTCCTGGCCAGAAACTGTTGTTCAACAGTAATGTGAATGTGACAAATCTGTGGAATAGGAACATCAAAGTGATTCAAAAAATTTGCCACAACAGATGCATAACCAAGTGCCAGAAATTTGTTAGAGCTACGAGTTGTGAACATCCTATAAGCAAAATAATAAGGCCAGTTAATTTTGATCTTATTTTTCAGGATATAGATAAGATGCACCTCTGCTTGTTCAACTCTTGAGTAGCCTCCTTTCTTAGGCCTCAAGATGCGAGCAACAATCCACTGAAGAGTACGTTCTTCAAATTTTAAATGACCAGTCGTGACACTCTTAGGAAATGCTTCACTTGCCACAAACTCAGCTGGATATGGTTCCCTCAACATTGAATTCAGAGCAGTTTTGAATTCATAGTCCTTAACAAAGGTTTTATCAGTAACCTTTGGGAGAGTGTCATCAGTGTTTAAAACAAACAATGTAGACCATACATTGTTTGTCACTTGAAATTCTGCATTATTTATAGAAAATTTAAATTCAGCCCACGAAATTTTCCCTTCATCCCACAATAGAACAACCGAGTCAAATCTTCACTGTACTTGTTGTCACATTCTACACATTCATTCAGATTTTGAAAGTTTATGAGTTCAGAAATTTCAGGAATGTGAAAATCTGGACCCATCAGAGGATAAAATCCATGTTGTCTTATAACAGCCCGGTTAGAGAATAATTCCCCAAAAGGAGTAGCTAGCCTTTCAGAAATTAAAGATTCAAAAGTTACCCGGTGTGAGGATGATGCTCTGGTTGGTGCTGGTTGTGAAGTTGATCCTCTTGTTCCCCTTCTGGAAGCCATGGTTGAGGAAGAGTTGAAGACAGATTATCACACTAGATTTTTGCAGAGATTGAAGAGGAGATGTGTGAAACACTTTGAAGATCTTGCAGCAGATATATAGAGAATTTTCTCTTGGTATTCCCTTCCTTTTTTTTTGTTTTATTAGGGTTTTGATGAGGGTTTAGTGGATAGTAATTGAGATTGATGAGGTTTAAAGGAGAAGAATAGGGAGAGATTGACCACAAAGACTAATGAGATGACATGCAATAATCATAGATAAATGTGCAATGAAAAAATATAGGGAAAGTAAACACCACTAGGTCGGCGCACGCAACCCAGTAGAGAAGAAGTCTGAACGGTTCATTTATGCGTCGACCTGTGAATCTGTGCGTCGGCGCATGATTCTTGAAAATTTAAAAGGAAAGTGAACATGTGGTTATGCGCTTTCCCGAAGGTTTACTAGGTTAGCGCATGAAACTATGCGTCGACGCATGGACCTATAAAAATGAAATTTTGCAAAAATCTTGTTTCAACCAGATAAATACACATATACACAAACAAAACCAAACATTCACATGAATGATAAGCGCTCAAAATGAAATAAACATCAAGATTAGAGTAAGTAACATGGCACAAAATGTTGAAAAACCTCTATAAGTTGGAACGATATTACCTTGAACATCATGACGGTGAGATCCCTCACATATGGATGAATTTCTCTTTGCATTGTTAATTAAAGACATGAACAAGCATATATATATATATATATATATATATATATATATATGTGTGTGTGTGTGTGTGTGTGTGTGTGTGAAGATCATAATTCTAAAGGATGTTATGCACGATCCGAGATATCGAGAATGCCAAGTTCCCTACAGATGTGAAAGAAAGGCTCTGTAGTTAATGGTTTTGTGAAAATATTAGCAAGTTGATTCTTAGTGTCAACATGCTCAAAAATAACATCACCTTTCTCTACATGATCCCTAAGAAAATGATGGCGTATTTCGATATGCTTGGTGCGTGAATGTAGTACAGGGTTCTTAGTTAGATTAATCGCACTAGTGTTATCGCACAAAATTGGAATACGTTCAATTTTTAAGTTGAAATCAAGTAATTATTATTTAACCCATAAGACTTGAGCACAACAACTACCGGCGGCAACGTATTCCGCCTCGGCTGTTGACAAAGCAACGAAAACCTGTTTCTTGCTGTGCCAACTCACCAAGGAATTTGCGAAAAAGTGACACGTGCCACTAGTACTTTTCCTATCCAACTTGCACCTGGCAAAGTCGGAATCGGAGTAGCCAACTAAGGAACAAACACTACCTTTGGAATACCACAGCCCATACTTTGGAGTACCAGAGAGGTATCGAAGTATGCGCTTAACTGCCTTCAGGTGGGATTCCTTGGGATGTGCCTGATACCTCGCACACATGCATACACTAAACATTATATCGGGACGTGATTCGGTAAGATAAAGGAGAGACCCTATCATACCTCAGTACTTCTTTACCTCAACATCCTTACCCTTTTCGTCACGATCGAGATTAGCACTTGTAGGTATAGGAGTATCTATTGCTTTGCAGTTCAGCATATCAAAACGTTTTAGTAACTCAAGACAATATTTCGTTTGACTCACGAATGTGCCCTCTTCAAGTTGTTTGATTTGCAATCCGAGGAAATAGTTGAGCTCCCCCATCATGCTCATTTCAAACTCCCCCTGCATCAAACTAGAAAACTCCTTGACCAAGGTCATGTTAGTAGACCCAAATATAATATCGTCAACATAAATTTGTACCAAAATTAAGTGTTTTCCTTGACGTTTAATAAAGAGGGTTGTGTCAACCTTTCCTCTTGAATACCCTTGATCAAGTAGAAATTTGCTTAGACGTTCATACCAAGCGCTAGGGGCTTGTTTAAGTCCGTACAAAGCTCGCTTAAGTTTATATACATGATCAGGATATTCGTGTGATTCAAAACCTGGAGGTTGGGCTACATAAACCTCTTCATTTATATATCCGTTAAGGAATGCACTTTTGACATCCATTTGGAATAGCTTAAAGTTCTTTGTGCAAGCATAGGCAAGTAGAAGGCGTATGGCCTCGAGTCGGGCAATCGGCGCATAAGTTTCCTCATAGTAGATTCGTTCCTCTTGGTTATAGCCTTGCGCTACAAGCCTAGCTTTGTTACGCGTTATTACTCCATTTTCATCAAGTTTATTCCTAAACACCCATCGGGTGCCTATTACTCGATGATCTCGCGGAGGGGGGACAAGGTCCCAAACGTCATTTCTCCAGAATTGATTTAGTTCATCTTGCATTGATAGATACCAATGCTCATCGAGTAACGCTTCCTTAGAGTTTTTAGGTTCAACTTGGGAGACAAAAGCAGAGTAATAACAAAAGTTACTAAGTTTAGAGCGAGTAGTTACTCCCTTAGAGATATCACCGAGAATGTTGTCAATTGGATGGTCTTTTGAAGACTTCCAAGCTGGAGGAAGTTCATATTTATTAGCATGATGATCATCCTCACTTTTCACTGGTTGGTGATCCTTTTCCTCCTCAATACGCACTGCTTCAGGTTGATCAATTCCCTTATCAGTGTCCTTGAGTATGTCTTCAGTAGGTACACCTGCACCATGAAAAGAACTACCTTCTCCGACATTTCTCGGATAAGACTCGTCAAAAGTAACATGAACTGACTCTTCAACAACACGTAACCTCTTATTATAGATTCTATACGCTTTACTTGACTGAGAGTATCCAAGAAAAATACCCTCGTCAGCCTTGGCATCAAATTTGCCGAGAGTCTCTTTCCCATTGTTTAACACAAAGCATTTGCAACCAAATACATGAAGGTGAGAGATGTTTGGCTTACACCCTTTTAAAAGCTCATACGGTGTCTTGTTTAGAATAGGTCGGATGAGCACCCTATTCAAAACATAACAAGCCGTACTTATGGCTCGGTCCAAAAGTATTTTGGTAATCCATTATCATTGATCATAGTCCTTCCAAGTTCTTCCAAAACTCTATTTTTACGTTCCACTAACCCATTTTGTTGAGGGGTACGTGGTGCGGAAAAATTATGATCAATTCCGTTGGAATCACAAAATGCTTCAAATAAATGATTTTCAAACTCACCCCCATGGTCACTTCTGATTGACCCAATGTTTGTATTTAACTTGTTCTGAGATAACTTAACAAATCGTTCAAAGGCCGAAAAGGTATCACTCTTATTTGCTAAGAAAATTGTCCAGCAAAACCTAGAAAAATTATCGACTATAACAAACCCATAATAGTTACCACCTAGACTTTTAACCCTAGATGGTCCAAAGAGGTCCATATGGAGGAGCTCAAGGGGTCTCATAGTTGAAACAATGTTTTTAGATTTAAAAGAGATCCTTGTTTGCTTCCCCATTTGGCACGCATCACAAAGATGATCCTTTGTAAATTTAATTTTGGGCAAACCGATGACTAGGTCTTTAGAGACAATTTTGTTAAGCAAATCAAAGTTGATATGAGCCAAGCGTCTATGCCACAACCATGAATCTTCATTCATAGTGACTAAACACTTGTCTCCATCCAGTGATACCTCGTTTAAGTCTAGCATATAGACGTTGTTCACCCTCAAGCCCTTAAACACATTCTTTTTGTCGCTATCTTCAACTACGCAACAATCCTTTGAAAAAGAGACTTTATGGTTTTTGTCACATAGTTGACTAATGCTTAAAAGGTTGTGTCTAAGGCCTTCCACAAGAAGTACATCAGAGATAGTAGTAGATGAGGGGTTACCTATACTACCTTTGCCGAGAATCTGTCCCTTGTTGTTATCTCTGTAGGTGACAAACCCATTTTTCTTCGCCACAAAGTCGATGAAAAGAGATATGTCTCCGGTCATATGTCTTGAGCAGCCATTATCCAGAACCCATCTTCCTTCGGTGGTCTCAAGACTTTGTACCTACAAAAATAATCAAGGGAGAATAGGTACCCAATTCTCATTGGGTCCTTTATGGTAAGTGAAACCAATATTGCCTTTGGGCAACCATTGATAAATGCCGTTTGGAACAAGAAATCTCCGAAAGCGGCACTTAGCAATAGTATGACCGGGCTTACAACAATATAAGCAATCACAATTCGTTTGGAGTTTACCTTTGCTATCACTATCTCGAATCACATACGTGTATTGTTGATACGGGTTATTCATTGTTTCACGATAATGTGATCGATCAATAGCAAACGTAATCTTAGGCTTGAGAGCCTTGTCTAACTTGGCTTTGAGGGTTCTCACCTCTCTTTGCCAAATATGACAAGTATCACAGCCCTCAAAGTTAAACCATGGATATTTATTCTCATCGATCTTAGTTTTTGATACATTCACCATGGAGTTTTTAAGATCTTCCAATTCCTTTTGGGAATCGGAAACCTTTTTCTCCAAATAGGAAAAAATCTTTTTATTCGAAGCTAAGTGTTGAAATGCTTCCTTAGCTTCGTGGTGCAATGTATCAAAAGCTCTTTTTAATTCAGCATGAGACATATTTTGACAATTTTCATATTTAGAGTGTTTTACCTCTTTTTTTTTTTTTTTGTGACGTGCCATAAGACAAAGGTTGACGGATTCACTTTCATCACTTGAGGAATCATCTTTCTCCGACTCACTATCGCTTTCCCAAGCGATGTATGCTCGTCGAGACTTGTTGGACTTTTTGTTTGAGTGACTCTTATCATTATCCTTATCTTTGTCCTTCTTTAGGGATGGACAATCCGGCTTGTAGTGCCCGGATTTTCCACAGTTGTAGCACGTCCCTTTTACCTTGCCATTTTTATTTCCTTCACTTCTAGATTGCTTCCTGAACTTGACTAGATTTCTGTCCGAGTGCTGAATATCGTTCTTACGAATATATCTATTATATCTCTTCACAAATAAGCTCGTATCATCACCGGATTCTTCATCTTTGTCATTTTTGGCTTCATCATCACTTAGCTCTTGATGTGTGGACTTTGAACAAGAAGCCTTAAGAGCTATCGACTTCTTCTCCGTATCTTTTGCTTTCTCTTTCTTTATACTCTTTTCATGTTTATCCAAGCTAATGAGCACTTGCTCATGCTCATCGAGTTTACCAAAGAGTGTTGTGAGGTCTAGTGTAGCAAGATCATTGGCCTCCTTGATAGCGGTAACCTTCGGTTGCCATTCCTTGTTAAGACACCTCAGAATTTTGTTAGTAGAAACCTCATTTGGAATTGGTTTACTAAGAACATGCAATTTGTTAATAATGTGAGTGAATCGTTTTTGCATATCTGCAATGGTTTCCCCTTGCTTCATGTAAAACAAATCAAACTCTTGCGTTCATGTATTAATGCGAGTCATCTTAACATCATTAGTGCCTTCGTGGGCTACTTGTAAAGCATCCCACATGGCTTTGGCCATTTCACAATGGGAGACTCGATAATACTCATCAACTCCCAAGGAGGAAATGATCATATTACGAGCCTTCCAATCATAGTTGTACTTTTTCTCGTCCTCCTCAGTCCATTGGTCTTCGGGTTTAGGAACGACAATGCCTTCCGCATTTGTCATAGTAATTTGCATAAGACCGTTTAAAATAACGTTCCAAACCTTCCAATCTATGGAATTAATATGAACCCGCATACAATCCTTTCAGTAGCTGTAGTTTTCACTTTTAAAAACTGGAGCTCTATTATAAGCCCCCTTAGGTTCGTTCGCCATGATCCAAGAAGTTTTACCGAAGCACCAGAATAAATCGGAGCTCGTGATACCACTTGTTAGACGATGGCTATGGATCTAGAAGGGGGGTTGAATAGATCCCTTAAGTTTTACATGCAAATAGTCTACAGAAATTCTGTTTTAAAAAATTGTTTAACGGAAGCTACCACTGGATAGAACTCTACAACGAACCTTCTACCGAAAGGATCGGATATGCACGAATATATCACGGATGAGTACGAAAGAGAAAAATTCAATTCTGAATACTACACTTAGAAAACGCAGACAACAAATTATCACTTGCTTGATGTTTATTCCAATCCAATGAGGTAAATTGATAAGCAATATAAAGCAATGTGTTCGAATTTTGCTTTGAAACAAATTATCAAACACCTAGTGTGCGTAAACACACTATGTGCAGAATTTCTATGGAGAATAATGTGCAGCTGCTCCAAAATACAATTCAATGAATTGTATCGATTTAACAAAACAATTTATCAGTGTACAATTATTCTACGACAGAAATTTCAATAGTTTGCTACTTCACAAATTCGAACACGACTGAAATGTAAAAGAGTTAAGGGAAAGAGAGAACAAACGAGATTTGATTAGGCAGTTCCCCAATCGTCCTCGCTTTGGGTACGTTTACCCCCAACTCCGCAAATGGAATTGAGATATATATATATATATATATATATATATATATATATATATATATATATATATGTAGTTGTTGCAAATTGTTTATTATAAGAGAAAACTATGAACATTCAAACCCCGAACGTCTTCGATCGTTGATGCAGAATTTTCTCTTCCCTTGATTCAAGATGAATCAAGTGCTCCGAATATGGTTGATTCAATTACCGTCCCACGCTACTAAACCGAAAGAAAACGCCGTTCTTCAGTTACCTTCACTCGGTCAATTGAAATCTTTCAAAAATTCGAACCCAAACCTTCTTCTACAATCCTCTGATTACAGCTACTAATCCGAAACAGTTGCGCCAATTTCCGGTTACCTTCGCCCAGCCGAATCCCTGTAGAATGAACAGTTTGTACAAAAAAAACCCCAAAATCTCTTCGATTCTTGGAAGACAAACCCAACTGATTTGATTCAAGAAACACCTGCCAAACTCTCAACCCAGAAGATGAAGATCACACTTCCTAAATTCTGAACGTTATCACTTTGATCAATGGGCGACACAAACAATGATGATTATGTGTGATTGTTTGTTTACACAATGAAGAAGATGAAGATGAAGAGATAACTGACATATATTTTTCACTTTTCTTGTTTTTGTGTTAAAATGAAGACCAAAACAATTTATATGAAAAATATGACCAACAAAAATAATAACAGAAAAACAACAGAAAAGAAATTAAGTGAAAAAAATGCAAAAATAAAGGTCATGCGTCGACCTCCAGTGTCTATGCGTCGACGCATAAGATGAGATTTTTGAGTCCTCATGTTTGTGCGCTTACCCGTAGGTTTTGGAGGTTAGCGCATAAATTCTGGGGTTAGCGCATGGTTTTAGGGGTCAGCGCATGAAGTGCAGATTTTTCAGGAAATTTCATTTTTTTGAATATTTTCAGGAAACAATAGTGGACCTTTATTTTTGGAGAGAACAAGATCCTATGCATCTAGACACATGACCAATAACGGTAAGACGCTATATGCCCGACACGTGAAGTGATACCGCTCAAATTACAATCTAATGTGTTTGTTGACATCATTAAAACAAGATAGCTAGAAGGGATATCCCTCACAATACTACGTTTCTGGATGTGCACATCTGGAACACATCAGTGTTTTTTAAAAAAACGGTGCGTCCGGATGCGCACATCCGGAATCAGGGGGCAAAAACGAAATTTCACGTGGTGTATAAGAAACTTGGGTGGTGTATTAAGAAATGGTCTTAATTCATCCAAGGTAAGGGGAAAAGAAAGAATAACCCATAAATATGAAATGCAAAACAAAGCAATAAATAGATCTAAGGTACGGGGGTTGGTTATACTAAGGAAAGGTATTAACACGCTAAGTATCTATAGTATCCTATATGAACCTCTTGTTGTATTTATGTTTTGGCTAAAGTTGTTTCCTATTGGATTGATTGAGGATATGAGAAGAGAAGTGCTTTTTATTGTTTTTGTGTTTGGCAAGACACAAAGTCTTGTGCCTACGTACCAATAAAGGATCAAAACCTCGTAGTTTGGGGTATAAATTGAAAAATGTTTGTTATGGTGGATTTTAATGAAGAAGAGACAAGTTAACATCTTAAGGAGAATACACAACTTATCCACCACAAACATGTGGAAGAGGGATCTTTGCTTCACATTGAGATAGGGCTCCAACTTGGATATAGAATCAACAAGTATGCCACAAACCTCTCTCAAGTGGAAAAGAATCAACATTTTCCTCAACAATGTCATGGGGTAGGAGATTTATATCTCAATTAGGGATGAATCATGTCTAATCTTTCTTTGAGAAAAGGTTTTAAATTGAAAAGTCAAAGTGGCAAAGTTGTGAATAAGGTTTGTGTCTTTTAGTCTTATGAAAATGTTTGAATATGCTTAAGATGTCTTGAAGCATTTATTGAGAAAATTTTGGAAAGTCAATGACCTAATGACAAGGTTTCTATTGAAAAAGGTTTGAGTTTGAAGAAGGGGAACCTAACATTGAACCATCTAAGGGGTAACTAACCAAAGGGAAACTTCCTAAAGGTAACATGCTAAGGATAATAAGAATCATGCAAAAGATTTACAAGAAGATAAAGATGCACATGCAAATGACATAAAGTAAAAAAAAAAAGTCCCTCCCATTGGATTAGGAAACATAGAACAAGGTGAACATGTATATACAAACATTAAACAAAGAAGTTAAGTATGGGAATACGTGGTACATAATACCAATATGGCTTTTTAACAAATGACTAAACAAAGAGCAAAACAATAGGCATGGTTTAAGTATGGACAAGACCAACATAAATCATTAAGCAAGAAAATGGAATACAAGCAATACATTTGATCAAGGCATACTTAGATACAAGCTAACATTCTCATGTGAACAAGAGACATAGACACATCAATCATCAAGGCGTCGTCAATAAATTGACAAGGACATGGCTTAAACAAAGACAAAGTCTACATGAATTATCAAGTATAAACATGGTACATGTTAATTATCATCATTCATAACATGTTCATACAAGACCACACTAACACATGAACAATGAAACAAGACATGGATTCATCATGAATTTTAGGTCAAGAAGGCAATCAACAAAACCCTAGATGTTAGATAATTTAGGACAAAAATGAATATCATAATTAAAAATAATATTAAACAAAGTCTCTTAAAAATTAAATGTCTATCTACGAACAAGTACTAATCCTAAATATATTTAGATTTAAAAATGTGAGAATAAAATAAGAAAATAAATAAAAAATATTTTTTTGTGATTTTTAAAGTTAAACTTAAAATGATAAAAGAATAATTAAAAAGATAACCTAACATTTAATAAATGAAATAAAATAAGTGAAATAAATAATATTTATATTTTTGGTATTTTAGGTATTAAAATAAAAAAAATGAGAGTTAAAATAAATGGAAAATAAAAATAAAAAGAATTTAAAGAAAATAAATAAAATAAATAAAAGAAGAAGAAAGAGAGAAGGAATAAGTGGCAAAAAGATAGAAGTGAGGGTTGCTGGGTTTGAACCCACGCCCTCAAGGTAATAGCAAAACACGCCCACCACTGGGCTATGTCAGTCGGCCTTGTTACATGTCGGCTTCAAATAAAATATATATTAAAGAAACATTTAAAAAATAAATCACGCGCGAAACTCCTTTGTCATCTTCTTCCTTGAGACCAAGGTTTCACCAAAACACAAATTACTTATTCTTGTACCAAACACAACATGTGGATACACTATTCCAACCATAATTTTACAAGGAATCCAAAAATGGCCATGAATCTCATTTATATTAATCACAACTCATGAATTTCACACATTACCAGATAAGACATAATATTTTAAACAAAAATTGAATAGCATATATGTACAATCAATCAACAACATCTTAGGGCTTTTATTCCTTACATCATGGCGAGCAGAATGGAATCAAGAAGCACTCAAAAAGATGCTCACAATATTGAATTCTGGAAATGAAAATTTACCTCAAATGAAGAAATCATTTTCTTCCTTAGAGCACTTTCAGTTGCAAAATGATGATTTCTATAGCTCCACTGACCTCTCAGGAATGCGTTGAAGTGCTTAGATTACTTTGAAATGCTCCCAATTTCTCTGTCCAAATCAATTTGCAGAACTCAAAATGTGGTTTGTGGTGGATGTGTTTGAGCTATTGCAAACCAATTCTAAGGGTTTGGGAAGTTCATATGATGTGTATTGATGGTGTTTGGATGGATAAATTGAAGGTTTGCTTGCTGGTTTTCAAATTTCACTGCAATTGTGGTTTGAAACTTTGCAAAATTGTGATTCTGAGGTTCAGGCTCTTTTGCAGTGTGTTTGTGTATTTGTAACTGAGGAACAAAGTCTCCTTTTATAGTGGTTTAACTCAGATAATGATCCATGGTTGTTAGCATTGTTTTATGGATCTTGGATTAAAACCAAAAGTTTGGTTAAAAGTACAAAAGTGGTTTTTTGCTTTATAACTCCTAGGTTGACATTTCCTCACATTGTTTCACAAGTTGTACAAGTTGTTTCTGGTGTGCAGACCAATTTCTTGACTTCATGGACAAGTTTCCTTGATTTGAACCACTTTTGTGCACTGTCCAAAACAATGTCAAGATAACACATTGGATCAAGGTTCTCTCCTTTGTATGGAGATCAAATCTGCAGAAGTTTGGTACCAAAGTGAAGATCCTACATGATACTATAAGTTTCATGTTGATCATAATTTGAAAATATGCTTGAAAGGTGCTCAAAATGTGTCTCTAATTCGTGCCAACCAAACTGACTAGGACTTAAGCAAATTCTGGTTCATTTTGAACCAAGTTGATCATGATAAAATCCCAACTTTGAGCAATCATTACTTTCAATTGATGAGGGATTTTGGATCCATTCTTTCACTAAAATGAAGTATGAAATGTGGTCTTTAATTGCAGCCCTCAAGCATCAAAATAGGTGGCTTGAACTATTCACAAGGAAACCTCAAAGTCATGCACTTGACCATGCTGAAAACTTAGAAAAATTTCCAAGTGTTTTGGATTTTCACACAACTTGAAACTCCAACTTTGAACATCAACATATTCCAATCCAAGAAATATTTTGGATTGTAATTTTCAACAATTTGTAGTATCTAATGCCACATAAAGTAGCTTTTAAGTGTCTCCATTGGATACTTGAGGAAGAAGTTACAATCTTGGAAAGTAGGTCATTTGACCATGGAAATATGTACTTAGAAAAATTCAAGAAACCCTACTTTCATCAATTCTTGATCTTTGAATGATCTCTTTGGTTTAGCTTGATCAAACTCAATCATCCTTCATATTTTCATGATCATTTACTTGTGGAGTCCATATTTGACCAAAAATTTCAAAAGTCAAACTTTGACTTTGATCAGTAGTTGACTTTTCATCAGTTGAATCCAAATCTTTCAATTGTCAAGGAATCAAGCTTCTTGAACTAATCCAAACAGATGAATGAACTGAAATGATGTACTTGAAGCCTTTGAATCATGTCTCGAAGGATGAGATCGTGCTCAAATGAAAAAATTCAAATCCAAGTCGTCTTTGGTCAAAACCCTAATTTGGTGTACTAGATGATTTGGAGCTTGATGAAATGGCATTGATGTAATCTTACACTTGATTGTGGATGAAGGGAAACTGTTGATCATGTTGAAATGAATTGGGATGTTGGGATGTTGAGGACCACACAAATCCTTGACTGATCAACTTCTTAAGCTTCTTGGTACCAAAACCCTAGCTTGTAATCAAAGCAAAGCAAGTCGCATATTTTTGTATTTTCAATGGTTAGTAAATGCATAAAAGACACACACATGAGATGCTTGATGTCATGCAAAATGATGAAAATGTGGTGGAATCTTAGGGTTAACAATTAAGGTATGAGAATATGCATCATTGACTTCAACGCCTTCCTCCTACAAAAGTCTTAAATCTTCAATTAATGGACTTAGATAAACATCTATGTCGTTTCTAGGTTCTCGTGGTCCAGAAATCATCATACTTAACAACATATACTTGTCATACCCCAAATTTGTCCTACCCTTTTCAATTTTCTTGCATTCGACTTTATTTCCATTTTTCATCTCCTGCATAGCATAACATACCCTTCATCATGAATAATTCCTAAAATGATTAGCCAGAATGAATTCTTGGATATACAGACAGACCGATTAAATTGTTTCTCAAATATACAAAAACTCAGTGGTTGTAAAGTTTTGAATTTAAGCTTGCAGACGTCAGTTTTCCTGATCTACTATTCACGTAGTTTAACCTGACGCGCTCGTCTTATTTTTTGACGACTTTTCAGTCACATTTTGATCAGTCTGTGCCTTTTTACAGGCCCAGATTTATCTTCAAACCTGACCAAATGCTGTATTTTTCCGAGTCATTTATTCCACACTGATCATTTTAGTGCGATCGATTTATTTTATCGAGACTTTGGCAACTGATTTTTATTCATTTTCAGCCGTTTTATTTTTATATTTTTGGCAAAATATTCAAAATAATAAAATAGAATTTTTCATGCTTGCATTTAATTTTATCATGCGCATTTAAAAATATGTAAATTTTATTTGATTTAATTGAATTAAATTATCTAAAAATGACATTTTAGGCATTTTAAGTTATTTAACAATATGTGTTTGTTTGTGTATTTCTTTGAATTAATCTCGATCGTTAAATCGAGATTAATCAAAGGTCCACATTTGGTAATCCATGTATTTCCTTGTTATACAAAAAAAAAATCAATTAAATGTTTTATTATAAAAAATAAAAAGAAATTAATTATCTCTTCCACAACTTGGCTAGCTAGCAGCGGATTTTTTGGGATCGGGTGAAAATTTTAAAATGCTTTTTCTCTCTAAAGAAAGGATGCGTGGCAGTGGATTGGGAGGAAAAAAACAAATGAAAACGTGATAACCTCTTCTCTCCACGTAACCCATTCATAAAAGGGAAAAAATTTTAGTAAAAAACAAACAATAATACATTAGTTTTAGAAATAATTAATCATATTTTTTTAATTAATTAAAAAATAAAAAAATAATATTTTTTCTCCTTCATAACTAAAATCATTCATAAATTTAATTTAAAAATAAATTTAATATTTTCTCATCGGCCTTTCCGCACAAATCTGCTCCACAATACTCCCTCAGACCTCAGCTTCCTACCATCATCACCGTTTTCCTTGAACAACACCCATCATCTCCTTCTTCATCGTTCCTCATCTCCACTGCTTCTTCCTCCCTCCGATTTCTTTTATTTTCCTCACAAAACCTCCGCCTTGCGCCGCTGAAACATCCTTCAACCTTCGTTCTGCAATCTCCAACGTTTGGCGTGCTGTTATTGTGATATTTGGAGTTGAAGAGGTTTAATTTCGATTTTTATAGTGTTTAGGTTTTGGTGTCTGATCTTCATTGTTTTTTATCGGTCCTCTTCACCTTTTTCTTTCTTGAAAATATCAGATCTAACAATTTTGGTAGAGCATCTCCAGCGCAAGGTGCTTTAGCCTTGTTCGCTAGCTGGAGCAAGCTCTTTTCACAAAACACAGCCTTGGAGTTTGACATGCCGGCGCAAAGGTTCATGGCAGTGCAACGGTAATATTCAATAAAATAATAATAAAAATAAGAGCTGCTATATAACGGCTCTTTTGCTTTTTTTTTTCTTTCAATTAATTATTTACCTATAAATATGGGATGGTAAAAATTATACATTCAAATTTTTCTCTCACAATTTCATCTCATTAACTTTTAATTGTTCATATATTTTACCCAAATTTTCATCTTCTTACTTCAAATTATTATTGTTAAGGTCAAATGGACCCTAATCAATATAATTTTCAACAATCCATGTTTCATTTTATGCAAAATTATCAAAATTCTAATCCTCAAAATTCCCAATTTCCCTCACCACCAACAAACTCTACCACATTTTTTCCCTCACCAAACAACCCAAATATGTATTTTAGACCTCAAATAGTTACTCATGGAGTGAATTTTTCTCATCATGAACCCGAAACACCGATAGGGTTTATGTCCGATAACCAAGTTCCACAATTTTCAACTCATGTTGGTATTGAAAATATTACCGTTGAAAAAGATCAAAGGTGTTCCGTTAAAAAAAAAACCTCGAGAGGTATTCACAAGGGAAGAGGATACATTTCTTATACAATCATGGCTCAATGTTTCCAAGGATCCAATTGTGGGAGTTGATAAAAAAGCCGACGGTTTTTGGTTAAGAATCACCGATAATTATAACCAACATCGTGGGCAGGCGCGAGAAAAGCTACAAGGTCAATTAAAATGTCGATGGCATCGAATAAATAGCCTTGTTCAAAAATTTGTTGGGTGTTACAATCAAGCTGTTAATGGAAAAAAAAAGTGGTACATCAGAAAAAGATATATTGGTTAATGCACATGCTTTTTTTGTTCAAGATGATGGTACATCATTCAATCTTGAGTATGCATGGCGATTGTTAAAAGATGAACCTAAATGGATGGGAGCATCAACTGAAAATTCTTCAAAAAGAACAAAGAATTGTGCTAGTGGGTCACACTCAAGTTATGAGTATAACTCATCATCACCAATGGAGCGACCAATGGGGCAACAAGCAGCAAAAAGGAAGGGTAAGGCAAAGGAAATTCCAAATGCAACGCAAGATGCACGGATTAAAAGAGGAATAACAATGGAAAGACTAGCGCAATGTAAGGAGGATGAGATAGAATTAAAGGTAATGCAAATCATGATGAAAGACACTTCTACTATGAGCGATAGTCAACGAGATATTCATGAAAAATATTGTAATAAGATGAAAAAAAAATATGGAATGTAGTTAGTATCACTTATGTAAAATGGACATTAGTGCCACTTTAATTTATCAACTCCTATGTAAAATGGTCATTAGTACCACTTTAAATTATAATAAGTATTACGTTATTCAAACTAGCCGTTATTCAAACTAACCGTTATTCAAACCATTATATATACTACCACTTATGTCATTGTTTTCTCATTCTCATCTTATTCTTCTCTCATTTTTCTCTCATTCTTTACTCACTAAAATGGATTCAGACAATTCAGATAATTACGATCAAGAATTTTGGGAGTTGGTTGAAGAAGAATTTATGGACGACAGTGATGAAGAACAACAGCTTCAGAATGAACGTCAATCTAGAAGTTCCTTTAGGCCAAAGAGAAGAACAACAGTAGATCGAGGCCGTGAAGAAGGGCACAATCGATTATTCAATGACTACTTCTCAGGAAATCCAATATACACAGATGTTCAATTCCGAAGAAGGTTCAGAATGCATAGACATGTCTTTCTTCGAATTGTAGACGCCCTTGGAAATCATGATGAATATTTTCAAATGAGGGTCGATGCAACTGGTAAAATGGGTCTTTCACCATTGCAGAAATGCACATCTGCTATTCGTATGTTGGCATATGGATCTCCCGCTGACATTGTAGACGAATATGTTCGAATCGGTGAAAGCACTTCGGTTGAATGCTTAGAAAGGTTTGTTAGGGACCTGAATGCTGTATTTGGAGCTGAATATCTGAGAAAGCCTAACAACAATGATGTTGAACATCTTTTACAAATGGGAGAATCACGTGGTTTTCCAGGTATGTTGGGTTCCATTGATTGTATGCATTGGGAATGGAAAAATTATCCTGTTGCGTGGAAAGGACAATTTTGTCGAGGTGATCATGGAAAGCCCACAATCATGCTTGAAGTTGTGGCATCACAAGACTTATGGATTTGGCATGCATTTTTTGGTATTGCAGGTTCAAACAACGACATTAATGTGTTAAACCAATCCAACGTGTTTAACGAAATTTTGGAAGGGCATGCTCCTAGTGTGCAATATACAATTAATGGAACACCATATAACATGGGGTATTATTTAGCGGATGGTATATATCCTGAGTGGGCTACATTTGTCAAGACCATTTCAATGCCGCAAGGAGAAAAGAGAAATCTATTTGCACAACATCAAGAATCGGCTAGAAAGGATGTGGAACGAGCGTTTGGAGTGCTTCAATCTCGATTTGCAATTATACGTGGTCTAGCACGTGCCTGGCACATGGAAACCCTTAAACATACCATAGATGCTTGCATCATATTGCACAACATGATTGTTGAAGACGAACGACACACATACGGAGGTGATTTTGATTACTCTTATGATAATGTAGATGACAACAACTCAACGCACTACGCCAAACAAGACCTTAGACAGCGCTTTTTTTGGCCTTAGACAGCGCTTTTAAGCGCTGTCTAAACCTGCGCTGCTAAAGGTTTAGACAGCGCTTTGGGTAATACCAAAAGCGCTGTCTAAAAGGGGGTATATTTAATGAAAAGCGCTGTCTATGGTACCATTAGACAGCGTTTTTTGACATTTTTTAGGTATACCTTAGACAACGCTTTTGGTGAAAGCGCTTTCTAAGCCCCACCTTTTTGAACTTTTTTAGGCATACCTTAGACAACGCTTTTTGTGAAAGCGCTTTCTACGCCCCACCTTAGACAACGCTTTTAGTGTAAAGCGCTGTCTAAGGTATACGAAAATTTTTATATAAATTTTTTTAAACCACAATTTTTAACAGGTTTTTCAAACAGAATTTGACCTGTTTTTCAACCAATTTTTTTCCAGAAAAATACCACAATTTGGAGATTCAAATCAATCCAACTTGGCCTATTTAAATGTACCAATTTACACCAAAATTATATATCCAAAACAATTGGCAATTCAAACCAATATATATATATATATATAAAATTACAAATCATTACATTTTTTCTACAAATGTACATATTACTTATACTAGTACTTTTGCATCCAACCAAAGCATTGCTTCAAATCTACATAGGTCCTGAAAGAACACAAAGATTGTAATTCAATTAAAAGAATACATCAACAATGTCTATAGTTAGAAAGTTACACATATTTAAATTCTCATCAATTAAAGTAAGAGTACAATATTATACCTGATAAAACTCCGAGCTCCATAATGTATTGACACCAATCCTCTTTAATTTCATCCAATTGAGAAATTGAGTAATGAGCACACTTGCATTCTTCAAAGTACTACATAATAATATACCATAGTTTGATTTAGTTTTAACTATTTCATTATATGAGAGATATGTGTTAAATATTAAAATAACTCATAAGTTAGAAATACATACATCGGATGGAATCTCTATTCGATCCAAAAAAAGAGTGTCTCTCATAAACCTCAATATGAAATATCCGCAATCTATTTCATTACGTTGCCGAGGACACTACAAATGAAAAGAAAATATGGATAAATCCTAAATTTTATCAAGTAACATCACTAATATAATAAAACATGTGATAATTAATATACCTTCACTGTATTCCATGTAATGGGGTTGACTCTCTTCTTTAGTACTTGGTCATCTCGTAGTGCTCGGAAAGCTTGTATAACGTTAATAAAATATAAATGAATATTTAGAACAACCACATTGAATTGCAATTGTAATTGAATTAAAACCATCCACATTGAATTGCAATTGTAATTGAATTAAAACCATCCGTCTAATTGCTATTAGAAATCACAATCAAAGAGAGATAAACAAAAAAAGCAAACAAAAGAACTACCAAACTACCAAGGCATGAGACCTCCGACAAGACAGACCTCCTGAGACAACAAACTAACTCGGAGAAAGACACCATATTTCAAAAACAAGAAAATAAAGGAGAATTGCTAGTTCTATCACAGAATAATCATTAATTTCAATGAATCCACCAATAGAACAATCTGCAATTTAATTAGAACATAATTTAATTTATATGATAATTATTTAATTAGTTAATTATATAAGTTATTGTATTTTTTCATGTACTTACAATTAAAGGAACAAATGGTAGCCATAAATAAGAGTACCACCCTGTTCAAACATAATAATATTTAGTGAAATAATTTAATCTTAATTATGATTTATTATAAAATGTTCTATTTGTTTACCATGGGTATGGAATAGGAGGAAGAACACTGCAATGAACCAAAGTGGAGGACTGAAAAATTAAAAGAGAGTATTCAATTATACTTCATATAATAATTTATCAAACTTCCAAATGAAAAATCATAAAAGGGGCTACAAGAAAATTAACCTGATTTCTACTACAACTTTAAAATCTTCTTCCAAACATCTTTTGATATATTGTCTAAAGTCAAATTTCTGGTGACTTGAAGGTGCCAAATGTGCCTAAAATTATCATATAATATAATGTTGGAAATTTCATAAAAGAAATTTCATAACAAATAAGTATAATTATTAAGTAAAGTAAGAGTAATATATTACCATTATAAATCCATGTCTTAAGGTTAAATAATCCACTTCAGGAACTGATCTTTCAAATTGTCTAAAGAAACATACCTAAAAAATGCAATTATGTTAAGCAAAATTAAAGACATAAGCTGAAAAAAAGCTAAAAGATGAGTTTGAATTTGACTTACAATCCAAATGAGTATAGGATTTTTAGTCCAAAAACTCAAGTGTCTTCTCCCAAATGAAGTCTCATTAGCAAATCTAAACCTCTCAGGGTCTGTTAATCACAAAAAATGCATTTGAAAGAATTATGGTTTTGGTTCAGCTTTGGTTAATGATATTGAATAATTCCACATTAAAATGAAAGCAAGGAATAAGAAAGTTATCGTAAGAATAAAAATTGTAATAAGGAATAAAAGAGTGAGAAAGAAAAGGATTTGTAATTGAGACACAAACCTTTCATGCTTCCAATTAATTAAATAAAAAATTTGTTAATAAATTTAGTTATCCGAAATTCAAGAACAGTAGCATCATCCTCTCAAATAGGGTTGTTTTTTTTTATAAGCTAAATATATTAACAGGGATACAATAGGGGTATCACAACCCGTATACATCAAAAACCTCTCCAAAGAGAAGGCCTACAAAAAATCACTTGGAGATTTTACCCAAATATAATAGTTACAGTTATAATCAAAAGAACTCAAAAACCTAACAGAACAAAACCTAACAGAACATCATTATATCTAAAGAACTCCAAAAATATGGTAACAAGAACAAAACCTAACAGAAAAATATGAAACTCACTTAAAACCTAACATAAAAAGAAAAATTCTTACCGGAACAGTGGAGCACGGTGGAGTACGGTGGAGGATGGTGGAGGACAATGTAGGAAGGACGACGGTCGGACGGACGACGGCGAGAAAGGACGGACGACGGCGGTGAAAGGACGGACGAAGGCGGTGGTTTCAGCTCTGGTTCGTTCTTGTTCGCAGAAAGAGAGGGAAAGAGGGAAAGAATGAAATGAAAAAGTATAGAATACTGATACAGTTTCAATCTTTATTTTAATTAAAAAGACCTTAGACAGCGCTTTGAATGAAAGCGCTGTCTAAGGTGGGTCTTAGAAAGCGCTTTTGAAAGCGCTGTCTCATATGGGCCTTAGACAGCGCTTTTGATTTTATTTTATTTTTAATTTATAAGACCTTAGATAGCGCTTTTGAGTAAAGCGCTGTCTAATATTTTTCTTTAATTTTTTTTTTTAATTTATAAGACCTTAGAAAGCGCTTTCCTCAAAAGCGCTGTCTCAGGTCTTATATTTTATTTTTTAATTTATAAGACCTTAGACAGCGCTTTTAAGGAAAGCGCTGTCTAATATTTTCCTTTAATTTTTTTTTAATTTATAAGACCTTAGAAAGCGCTTTCCTCAAAAGCGCTGTCTAAGGTCTTATATTTAGACGCGCTTTTATTTTTCTAAGTGAACAGTTTCCGTGTTTTCTAAATTTTTTAACTTATAGCAGCGCTTTTGTAATAAAGCGCTGCCTATGTAGTGCTGTCAAAGAGTAATTTTGGCGTAGTGACGACTGAAACATTTAACGGTCCTCATCCGAATCTTGCAACAAGACTACAAAGAAGAGCAAGTCTTCATGAAAAACAAGTCCATTGCCAACTTCAAGGAGATCTAGTCGAGCATATTTGGGAACGTTTTGGACATGAGAATGATGAAATTTAAATGACGAATTATATGATGTTAAGATGACTAGTCCACTTTGCTAGTGCACACGACTAAAATTCAATTCAAGTGTTCCCTTTACTCTTACTTGCTTGTTTTTTCTTGATTCAATGCCGAAACCCTAAAGCTCCTGAACCACATCATATCCTATTACCTCTTGTAAGTCGAGGGCTTTTGCCTCGCCATCGACCTTACCCAACACCTATTAGGACCTCATTTCCATTCGTTCAAGTCCTTACACCATTTCGCACGCAATTTAAACCTTGATCAACATCTAGTATTTTCTTCAAATCAAATCAATACACCTAATCATACTTAAACAATATTTCTTATAAGATGCAAAGAAGTGGTTTAAAGGCTTCGACTCTTCTCCTTAATTTTGAGGTGGGAGTTGCCTTTCTCGCTGTCTAAACAATTGTCAACTCTAAAAAACTTCTAATCCGATAAGATTCAAGTCATTTTCATAATTACTTAAACGAATAAGGGGTGTAAAGCCTTCTATATCTCTTCCTGAGTGCTTGGAATACAAGGAACCTTCGTCAGCTGTTCGAAGCACTCGTCGTTCATTAAAACAGTTAATCCATATTTTAACATCATTTCTTCAAAAGTGAAAAGGAGAGGTTTGGAGTCTCCTATTCTCTTCAATTGTTTTGGTAGGAATTGTCTTTCTCGTTGTCTAAACAATTGTCACATCTAAAACATCCAATACGTCAAACTCTCTTTTCTCGCCGTGTGAGATTGAAACTTTACTCCCTCCTTCTTCCTCAGCTTCCTACCATCATCATCGTTTTCCTTGAACAACACCCATTATCTCCTTCTTTATCGTTCCTCATCTCCACCGCTTCTTCCTCCATCCGATTTCTTTTCTTTTCCTCACAAAACCTCCGCCTTGCGCCGTTGGAACATCCTTCAACCTTCGTTCCGCAATCTCCAACGTTTCACACCAAACCCACTTACGATTCCCACCACCGTCTGTTTCAATGCGACAACCAACCCTCACATCCTCCCTCCAATTAAGACCACCATCTGCCATTCTCACTCAGAATCACTAAAGCAATCTATAATCCATCCGGGTTACTCACCGGAAATCGCACTTGTAAACGGTTCGTCGATCTGTTTCCAACAACTTCCCAAATCGCGTTCAAACACCACGAAATCTCCAGCGAAGCATCTGCGAGCGCGACGACAACAACACAAAGCTTGACGACGTCTACAACCGCTCAACGAACTCTCTCTGTACGACTTCGATTCAACAAGCTCAGCTCCTCCAACTCATTACTGCAGATTGCTTCTTGTTGAAATTATGAGTTCTGTTATGGTCTCACTAAATGTGATGTCGTAAAATTGTTTGGAATTTCGATTTAAGAAGGTGATAGTGTTGGAATTTCAATCTATACATGGTGTTTGAATCTTGACATTTAGCATAACTGTTATTGTGATATTTGGAGTTGAAGAGGTTTAATTTCAATTTTTATAGTGTTTAGATTTTGGGTCGATAGGTGTGTGTGTGATATAATATGTAAATAAATTTGTGTGATGTTTGGTGTCTGATCTTCATTGTTTTTTATCTGTCCTCTTCACCTTTTTTCCTTGAAAATATCATATCTGCCAATTTTTTTTTTTATCGTTCAGATCTGACAATTGTGTTACCACTAATGTTTACATTTATATTTTATCAATACAAAGTTTTGAATAATTGTGATAATTAATTTTAGGCTTAAATAATATTCTCGTCCATATAAGTTGGCGAGTTTTTGGTTTTCGTTCCTGAATTTTTTTTTTTCGGTTTTAGTCCCTATATCTTACTTTTTGTTGGTGTTTAGTCCTATAGAAATTTCCTGCAGATTTTCTTGCGGATTTTCCTGTGGATTTTCCTGCGGATTTTGTTTTTAAGGAAAATCCGCAAGAAAATCCGTAGGAAACCTTCGGATTTTCCTGCGAATTTTGGCTTTAGGGACTAAACACCAACAAAAAGTAAGATATAGGGACTAAAACCGGAAAAACAAATTCAGGGACGAAAACCAAAAACTCGCCAACTTACAGGGACGAAAACATTATTTAAGCTATAATTTTAATTAGCCTAATTAATCAACTAATCAAATTCTATTCATTTAACTTTATTAATCAATCTCAATTAACTTAATTATTTTATTACATTAATCGAATAATTTTGATAATTGATTTGGATTAATCTAATTAAGTGATTTAATAAACTTTGACAATTTGACTTTGTTAAATAAAATCGGGTCAAGATTGAGGGATTCCAAAACTCAAATCGCCTTGTTTGTACGCAGTTGCCTTTGTGTCATTTCATCCTCATTCGACAAAATGTATCCCAATTCCCATGAAGTGTAAATAATTTTATCACTTTCATCTTGTATGCTTTATTCAATTGTATGTCACTTCAATCACCACCGATTAAATCATTTTTCAAAATAAATTCTCGATCCACCGTCGAGCTATTTTTCACCTTGTAAGTCGACCGATTTTTAAACATCACCATCAACCTTTTGGTCACCATACACAACATTCATAGATTATTCCCGGGCTTTCTTATAGTGAGACCTATTCAATCAACTTTTCTAGTTGGTCGTTAAGATGACTAGCCCAATTTGTTAGTGCACACGACTAAAATTCAATTCAAGTGTTTCCCTTTACTCTTACTCGCTTGTATTTTCTTGATTCAATGCCGAAACCCTAAAGCTCCTAAACCATATCACATCCTATTACCTATTGTAAGTCGAGTGCTTTCGCCTCGCCATCGACTTTACCTAACACTTATTAGGACCTCATTTCCATTAGTTCAAGTCCTTACAGCTTTTCGCACGCAATTTAAACCTTGGTCAACATCGAGTATTTTCTTCAAATCAAATCAATACACCTAATCATACTTAAACAATATTTCCTAAAAGATGCAAAGGAGTGGTTTAAAGGCTTCGACTCTTCTCCTTAATTGTTTAGGTGGGAGTTGCCTTTCTCGCTGTCTAAACAATTGTCATCTCTAAAAAACATCTAATCCGATAAGATTTAAGTCATTTTCATAATTACTTAAACGAATAAGGGGTGTAGAGCCTTCTATATCTCTTCCTGAGTGCTTGGGATACAAGGAGACTTCGTCGGTTGTTCTAAGAACCAGTCGTTCATTAAAACACTTAATCCATATTTAAACATCATTTCTTAAAAGGTGAAAATGAGGGATTTGGAGTCTTCGATTCCCCTCTTCAATTATTTAAGTAGGAGTTGTCTTTCTCGTTGTTTAAATAATTGTCACATCTAAAACATCGAATACGTCAAACTC
The DNA here is from genome assembly GCA_022829125.1 of Lathyrus tuberosus. Classification (NCBI taxonomy): domain Eukaryota; kingdom Viridiplantae; phylum Streptophyta; class Magnoliopsida; order Fabales; family Fabaceae; genus Lathyrus; species Lathyrus tuberosus. Next base: position 32,666 of record JALAZF010000308.1, on the reverse strand, counting down.
TATTTTCTCGTCGTGTGCGATTGAAACTTTTTAAGACACTAAGTCATCGCCCCCGTGCGATCCATAACTCAAACACTTTTTTCAAAAGAACATTGTTTAGTCCCTTCTTCCGCGCATATAAACTGGTGTTTCAGCCTCCTCTAGAGAGCAGACAAGCCAACGTTTAGCAGTTAGAATGCGACTTAAATACTTGTTTGCTTAAAAAACATACACCAACCAACCGTAGTCCTCCGAACTACGATTGCTCTGACTTCCTCATTGCACTGTGAGGGTATGTAGGCATAGGATTGCGAGATCCTAGTGAGCTACCTTTTCTTTTTTCAATCCCAACCTTTTCCTGTAATCCCACGAACTATGGACACTCTGATTCTACCTTTTTTCAAATGAAAGATACGTAGGTATAAGGTCCCCAATACTTGGCGAGCACCCTAATAAAAAACCATCCATTTTCCTCTTAGAATTGAATCCTTTACTCGCTATTCCCTTAGAAGAAAACAAACAAACTTAGCTAACATTTCTCACAAATCAAATTAAGAGGTTTCCGTTGAGGACAATTGACGTAGGGTGGTATTAATACCTTCCTCTTGCGTAATCGACTCTCGAACCTAGAATTTGGTTGCGATGACCATTTTCATATCTTATAAAGGTTTTATCTATATTTTCCTATTCCTTTCTTGGAATAAATAATGTTTGGTGGCGAATCTGTTCGGATATTTTTTCCGCGTCCATCTCGAGGTACGACAGCTGGCGACTCTACTGGGGATTTGCATTGCCCTATGCTAGAGAGAGCCAAGCCTAACTTGACTTGATTCGTGGGAGTTAGATCCGCTTGGTTGTTAACTTCTTGTTTATTTTCTTGCTTGTTTGATTATTTGCTATCTACTTGCTTGCTTGTCTTTATTTCTACTATTATCTATTTCTTGTGACACTGTTGGGGCTATCTAACTATTGGTGCTTTGTGAGATAGGCTCCCTACCCGAGTCTGAGAAAACATAGGATTAGGATGGTGGTTGTGTAGTAGAGACTTGCGAGGAGTCTTCCTCGTGAGGATGATACGAAAACCCCGCTTAGTGTAGATTCCCATGGAAATCTTGTTGTTTTGATGAGCCTTCATCACGATGATAATGTTTTCAGGCCTGAATCATTGACTTTATGGACCTTTAACCCGTTCTGTCCACGGTGGTTAGTAGTGTTAACTCATGAGGCTTTTGAACTCTTTGGGTAAATACGAAAGCCCCAATCATATGAGATCCCTTGAACGTATCGTTATTTTGACGATGATATTTTCAACCTCGATCTATGACTCTGAGAAACCTTTTTAGAAACCTTGGAGTCGATGATTGTGTAGTAGAAGCCCACATGGAGCCTTCCTTGTTGGGATGATACGAAGGCCTCACCTAGAAGAGATCGTTTCAAAGATATTATTGTCTGATGGGCCTTCGTTATGGTAATAATGTCTTCGAAAGGGATCTATGACTCTAGGCACCTACCCGTCTTAGAGCTTACCTATGGGGTCCCGATAATCAAAGATATCATGTGTCTTGCTCATACTTCAGAATTAGATGATTGTAACACCCATATATAACAACATACATCAAAGCATATATATTATACATGAATCCAAGTATTTGGTACTGAAATACCATAAGTTCCTAGTTAACACATTATATACATTAAATGCCCGAAATACAAAGTTCTAAAGTCTACGGCATAACATATACAAGATGTCCCAAAATACACTAAGAACTAGATCAATACAATGATCCCAAAATAAAACGCCATAGCGGAAGCCATGCCATCTCAAAAGCTACGATCCGTAAGGAAAAGTCAAACCACTTTGTCCTTACCCTTCACCGAACCTGTAATACCTGTGATGTAAACAACAACGTGGGGTGAGATACATTAAATCTCAGTGAGTTCGCTATCTTATAGTCCTCTCGGTTCTACAAGGTCCTAACAAACCTAACTCAAGTCAAATATATAGGCCGATGATTGAGACCTTCCACCAACTATCTTCAGTAACAACTCCAGAATCCCTTAATTCTAGAGCTCTTCCATCAGAAACACATGCAGCGGAACCACCAAGGAATTGATCCTGCTTGCCCTAATAAGATGTCACAACATCCTATAAGACACACAAACAAGAGAACTAGCCACTTCTCCTGCAATTGTTGTAGAATCTCCTCAGCAACATTAACAACCTCCGGGTTGCTCCCTTCGATCCAGAACATCCATCTCATCCATTAATACCCTTGAGCATGTCCGAGTTGATTGATCTGATCTTCAAAACTCCACTTTGTTTAAACTCCATAAATTATCTCCCAAAGATCTCATCCAGAACCAGACAGGATGCCTGCTCTGATACCAATTGAAATTCTGGCCTATGCAGACAGCAGATGTCCTAACACATGTCAAGACATTGTGCTACATAATCTTTTAAACTTAGAGGCACAACAGCAGACTGATTCCTTGAATATCAGAACTACATACTTACAGATGTCATGACATCTGATCCAACATGTCAGTCAAGAACAATAACAAAACTGTGAATTGCAGAATGTTAAATAAGACAATATGTGTTAACCCAGTTCGGTGCAATTCGCCTACATCTGGGGGATACCAATCCAGGATGAAGACTTCACTATCTGTAGAACTGTTACAAAGCTAAACTCCCCCGTTTACAACTTTATCCCTAACATCTACCCAATGAACATCTTTACCAAGGCTAAACTCAAACGTTTACAACCCTGATATGAGATACCCCACTCACATCCTAATCGCAACCTATGATATCTCTGTCTTCTGCCAATACAGAACCTGTCACGGTTTCTTGACCTCCAAGTTATCTTGGACTTACTCCAAAGCTTCGTCCAAGAATAATACAACAACCATTACCTACAGGCTTCTGGTTGTGTCCCTGTACATATGCCTTCCACTCTGCATCCCATATTACAGAGTGGAGACTTACAACTCCTAAGAGAGCCAACGACTCTCAAACCCTAAACCCTTATTCAACACAAGAGAACTAGGTTACAAAGTTATAAGTGATACAAAAAGTACAGTCATTTAAACCCTAGGTTTAAGTCTCCTTATATAGTCTTCTGTTGTCTTGGGCTTTCAATCTTTTCTCCTTTATCCACTCAGCAAATTCGCACCAAATCTTTGACAGATTTGTTGAATAATTAAGCCTGTTATATTTGTAAGATGTTAGGACATCTTCTTCAACATCTTTAATCTTGAGCAGATTTCTTCATCTTTATCATATTCATGTTTTACCAAAATTTCGTCAAACCACTGGAGCTTTCACCTTCCAATTGATCATGGATCATTTGAGGTACTTTGGATTGATGCATAAGTTTGTCCTAAGTTATCATAAAGAGTGATTGATGTAATGAACCAATCTCCTTGCTTTAGTGCTTGATCTCTCCTGGGTTTTTACTTGTGCTACATGTTTTAGGAGTATGGTTTCTATCATATCTCTAATATGTATCGTACATAAATTATTATTGACTGACCTCTCATAGTATGATCTTCCTAATAGATTGTGCTACGATTGCTTAACATAACATTAAATTTGTCCTGAATCGATTCATTAACTCTAACATCAATACTAACATTATTATTGTGCTAACTTTACTTTATGCCATTTAATTTTCTTGTAATTTAATTTCTTGTCATTTACTTTTATGCCTTTATTTTTAGCATTACATTTCGTATTGTTTGTGTTTATGCTTCTTTTTCCTTTGTCCACTTGGACTTTTTCTATTTCTTTTAAAGACATTAATAAAGGAAAAACCCCTAAAAACTTGGTTCTATAATATTTGGACTAATGGTTACTATCCTTTGCTTGACTTGGAGTTTAATTTTTGACCTATGAATTTTGGTTACTCTTCCCTTTGCTATTGGATTCACCTGATACTTGATACTTTTGGTTGATCTTTGAAGACTTGGCTCTGATACATAACTTTGACCTTATAGCTTGAGTTCTTCTTTCAACTATTGTTTATCTTATTCTGTGCTTACTTGTTGCGTGTGGCTCACTCTAAAGGAATGGAATGTTTACTTGACTTATGTCAGATGCTGGCTAGATCCTGGTTAGTTCACAATGCACACACAAAGGCTTCCTATTGGGCTACCTTACAATGAAACCTTTTATTTCTTGCTCTTTATTTTATGCATTAGGATAGTCTCTTCATCTCCTCCCCTTATTAAATTTTTAAAATCTTCTCCCTTTTTCAAAACCTTGTTTTCAAACTTAAACCACTTTCTCAATAAACCATGACTTTGTCAAGTGATTTTCAAAACCTTTTTCTTAAATAAATGCTAAGACATCTTAAGCATATCAAAACAATTTCAAAAGACTTAAAAAATACAAAACTCATTCAAATATTTTGTGTCTTTGTGCACCTTTTTCCTTTTAAACCTTTTCTTAAAGATGGTAATTAGTTGTGTTCTTGTAGTGATGCAACTCCTGTACTTCCATAATAATGCAGTTAAGTGATGACATTTTCCACTTAGATGTTGACTGATAGACTTGTTGATTTCAATCCAAACAAAAGTCCTCCATCTCAAGATGATGCAGATGCTCCTTCCTCATTAATTGTGGGTAGTAAGTTGAGTTTCCACTCGAATACGACGAAATGTCTATTCATTTAAAATAAATCAAAACAAACACCTTTTGTTATTTTTACCACGAACTATGAAGTTTTGATCCTTCATTGCACTTTGTTAGTACGTAGGCACGAGGCTCAGGAAGTCTTATCAAACAAAAATCTTTAAAAAATATTTCTCTGCTCATCTCCCCCAATCTTTTGCAAAAAACACCCTTTTTAAGCCAAACGCAGATTTTCAAGAGGTTCCTATAGAATACTATAGATGTTTTGGGTGCTAACACTTTCCCTGCATAACCAACCCCCGAACCTTATCTCTTTGTTTTATTAGTTTTGTTTAAAAACTTCTCTGGCTTTTATTCGTTCTTTTCCTATTCCTTTTGAAACAATAAAGAGCGGTGGTGACTCTTGCTTTTGTGAGTTAAGTTAATCAATAGCTTAATCTCAAATTTTCCACCGCTACACAAAACCCTAGAAAATAAAAAAGAACCAATGCATGACAACATGGCACTTTAGACTTATTTGGTGCCATATCCCATTCAAACATTGATGACTTTTCCTTTGACCATTTAAGACTAAAGTCCAATTTTGCAAACAAATTCAAAACACTTTAAAAGTACGATATGAATTGTACGCCATGAGCCTTAAGAAATGGAGAAGAATGAGAGGAAGCATTCCTACCCTTGTTCTAAATACCTTTGAATACGGGAAGTAGGCCCTAGTTATTCAAAGTATTCACCTCCATTCATAGACTTTAGTGCAATTCAAATCAAGGCAAATTTTTAAAATTAAAGGAAGAAAAAGGAGGATGATGTAGATTTTCTCTCCCAGAATGTTTCGACACTGTTGTAGAGCTCCCTGTCTGAATATCTGTCTTCAGACTTAAAATCAATCACGACCAATCAAATTCATTCTTCTGCCTTAGGGCATTCAAAGCTTTTTATAAAGGACATGTTATTTTCGTTCTACCTTAGTACAAAAAATGTTTAAACCTCCCACACGGGAGTATACAAGCAACGTTTAAAAGCCAGAACGCGAATGTTAGTATTGTTCAGTAAAAACAATCAACAAACATTTATTTTCTACTCCACGAACTACGGAGCTCTGATTTTCTCATTACACCATGGGAATACGTAGGCACATGATTTCTAAATCATGGTGAGCACATTAATTGAAAACTTATTTTTTCACTAATTAAAACCAAGCGCAAGTAACCTTTAGATAATAACACTCATCTGCGCAAGACAATCAAAACAGTTTTTGTTGAGTACAACGGATGTGATGGGTGCCAATACCTTCCTCTTGCCTAACCGAATTTTAAATGTGATCTTGGTTGCGTTTTGATTATCTTCATATATTCTTCAGATTTGTTTGGCGTTAATTTCTTTAGAAGATGCAGAAGTTTGCTTTTGGAAGAAGTTTGTTAATCCAAATCAATTTGGAAAATATTTTATTAAGTCATGAATATGGACTATATGATTTAATTAAAAGACTTAGATTTGATTCAGTCAAAGAAGATTTGATTGGATTTGGTTTGAAGGTGTAATACCCTAATTTTTACCCCAAAGATCCCACTTATCATTTGCATCATTGCATACATAAACAAGATCACAAGCATTGGACCTCATGCCCTCTCATATTTGGGTTTCCTCTTTGCAGGGATCACCAAACACCTATGTGTTTCTTACTTGCTTTACATTTGTTTATGTTTACTAACCTCTAACCAAAACACCAAAATTATTTGGCAATTTGCTTGTTTCTTCTTCTCTGTATGTTTAGGGTTTGGCAGGGAGATTGACGGCAGGAGCATGGCTTGGAGATTGTGTGGCTATTCAGTTAAGATCAAGATCAGATGGAAGTTTGACCTAATCTTGATCAAACTATCAAGAAATTGCTTCAATTGCAAGTATCTATATCAGTGGACTATTTCTCAGGCAATGTGTATCCAAGGTGTATGCCAGAGGACTTAATCAGGGCTATCTGGTCAAGTGTGACTATTCTTCAATGATTGAGATACAAGGAAAGTTTGAACTAATTTTGGTCAATGAAACATCCTAATTTTCCATACTTTAAATAATATATCTGATTAGATTTGAGATTTTAACATCGCTAATTATTAAAATCTAAATATTGAAACTAGCACCTATAATAATTAGTTTATCAATTAATTACCCTTTTATTTTTATAATTAATATTATTATTCAATTTGAATATCATCGTTTCATTTTACAAACTAAACTTTGAAATTGAAATTAATACTTAAAAATACTTAACTTTAATTTAATTAATTATTCATATTATTTTTATTATTATTATTGTTGTTGTTTTGTTATTATTATTATTTGATTTTATTTTATTTGAATATTATCATTTTACTCTACAAACTAAATAAAATAATATTAAATTAATAATAATTATCCTTGTTGTCATTATTATTATTTTTATTATTATTATCATTTCATTTTATAAAAGAAATGTATATCTCATTTTTTTTATTAATATCATAAATTATATTATGTCATGAAACATTAAGATATCAAGCTCCAATACCTTTCTCATAAATTATTTTCACAAAGTCATACTAGAACATCTAAAGAACTATTGATGTAAGACTAGTAAATATTTGATAAAGACATATTTACTAGCAAGAGTTAAAAAGTTAGAAGGTATGGGCAAAAGAAGACACATTTATGTTATTTTAATATTTTACAACTAGTATAAATAGGGGTCTTTCCCACCCCATTTTCATTCACTCAATCACAAATCTTCTTTCTTACCTCTTTATTTCTTTCCTTCTCTAATGAATTTCTGAAATGGATCAAGGATGAACAACAACTTGATGACCATCTAATGAACCTAAAGGAAACTATAAGAGATGGTCAAAATGGAGATTTTAACATAAAAAGTGATGGAATCCTAAGGTTTAGAGAAAGGTTGTGTGTACCTCAAAACCAGGATATTTGAAAGTTGATTTTGGAAGAGGGCCACAAAAGTAAGATGAGTTTTCATCCAGAAGCCACAAAGATGTATCAAGACTTGAAGAAAATGTTTTGGTGGTTTGGAATGAAGAAGCATATAGCAGAATATGTTCAAAGTTGTTTGGTATGTCAGAAGGCAAAGATTGAACATCAGAAGCCAGCCAGACTGTTACAACCTTTAGACATTCCAGAGTGGAAGTGGGACGGAATAGCTATGGATTTTGTAATCGCTTTGCCTAAGACTCAGAAGCAACATGATGCAATTTGGGTAGTCATTGATAGGTTAACAAAGAGAGAACATTTCATTCCCATCAACCAGACATTTAAATTGGAGAGACTAGCTCAGGTATATGTAAAGGAAATTGTTAGATTGCATGGGATACCTTCAAGTATAATTAGTGATAGAGATCCCAGATTCACATCAAATTTTTGGCATCGGCTACATTTAGAGTTAGGAACCAAACTGAGGTTAAGTTCAGCTTATCGTCCCCAAACAGATGGCCAGTCTGAAAGGATGATTCAGTCGTTAGAGGATCTGTTGAGAGCTTGTGCTCTTGAACACAAAGGAAGTTGGTATGAGTTCTTACCATTGATTGAGTTTACTTACAATAATAGCTTTCACTCAAGTATCGACATGGCTCCATATGAAGCATTGTATGGACGAAAGTGTCGTACACCTTTATGTTGATATGAAGTTAGAGAAAACAAAATATTGGGTTCAGAATTCGTGAAACAAACGACAGATCAGGTTAAGCTTATTAGAGAAAAAATGAAGGCTGCATATGATCGTCAAAAAAGTTATAGTGATAAGAGGAGAAGACCGTTGGAATTTGAGGCAGGAGATCACGTGTTCACTAGGGTAACTCCTAGAGCGGGAATTGCACGAGCAATTAAAAATAGGAAGTTAACACTAAGGTTTATCGGGCCTTTTCAAATTCTACGGCGGATTGGACCTGTAGCATACCACATTGCTTTACCGCCAAACCTGTCTAATCTTCATGATGTATTCCATGTATCACAACTGAGGAAGTATTATCCTGACCCTTCACATGTCATTGAGCCTGAAACTATGGAACTTAGAGATAACTTGGAATATGAGGCTTTACCTGTCAAGATTTTTTATCATCGAATTAAGGAACTTCGTGGAAAGCAGATACCATTGGTTATAATTGTGTGGGATGATGTAACTGGTGATTCTACTTGGGAAAAGGAAGAAGACATGCGTCAGAAGTATCCACATATGTTTTAGGTACGCTAAATTTCGAGGACAAAATTTCTTTTAAGGGGGGTGGTAATATAACATCCTAATTTTACATACTTTAAATAATATATCTGATTAGATTTGAGATTTTTATATCGCTAATTATTAAAAACTAAATATTGAAACTAGCACCTATAATAATTAGTTTATCAATTAATTACCCTTTATTTTTATTATTAATATTATTATTCAATTTGAATATCATCGTTTCATTTTACAAACTAAACTTTGAAATTGAAATTAATACTTAAAAATACTTAACTTTAATTTAATTAATTATTCATATTATTTTTATTATTATTATTGTTGTTGTTTTGTTATTATTATTATTTGATTTTATTTTACTTGAATATTATCATTTTACTCTACAAACTAAATAAAATAATCTTAAGTTAATAATAATTATCCTAGTTGTCATTATTATTATTATTATTATTATTATTATTATTATCATCATTTCATTTTTATAAAAGAAATATATATCTCATTTTTTTTATTAATATCATAAATTATATTATGTCATGAAACATTAAGATATCAAGCTCCCATACTTTTTTCATAAATTATTTTCACAAAGTCATACTAGAACATCTAAAGAACTATTGATGTAAGACTAGTAAATATTTGATAAAGACATATTTACTAGCAAGAGCAAGGCCGGCCATAAGCATGTGCAACAGGAGCTGTTGCACAGGGCCTCAAGACTTTAAAGAGCCTCACGTTTTTTTAAAATATATACTAATTTTACTGATTTGCATATTATAAAAGAGGATCCAATAAACTGTACATGTTAAGAACAAAGAAAGTCATAAAGTGAAATTACAATCAATTATTTAGTTTTTAAGTTGATTATTATGACAATGAATGGAGTGGTAACCATCAATTCTTGTTTTAAATATCTCATTAATTGCTACATGACTTTACTCATAGCTTAAAAAATATATGATTTTGGATTTATTATAGTTCTTTTATTATTATTTTATTATTACTGTATTATTTTATTTAGTCTTCAAATAAATATATTTTTAAATATCTGTATGATGTTCTATTTATCATCGTGAGTAATACTCAGTGGCACAACCCCAAGAAATAATTATGTAGACACAGTTGCATAAAACTGTCTATTATTTAAATATTTAAAAATATATATTATTTAATTATTTTTATTTTTATATTTTTCTATGAGCGTGTGTCTAAAATGTGTCTAAATATTATGTCCATACAAAACTCTCTCTATCATAATATACAATAGACATCAAACTTATAAGTTTAAACATATAAAAAAAATTAAAAGTGCCTAATAAATAAACCTATTATTTTATTAAAAGATAAAGACTTATTTATTAGTAGAGGTGGGAATAGGTCAGGCCAACTAACAGGGGTCTACGGCCTAACCTACATAGACTCAGGCCAGGTCAGGCTTTTTCTTAAATAGAAAAGGCTTAGGCTTTTTTATAAGTCTATTTAGCTAAAGAGGATATGTCACAGGCCGTAAGAAAAGCCTTTTAAGCCAATCAGGCTGACCTATTTAAGAAAAAATTAATAAATTTATTATTATTATATTCTATTTTGTACTTTGAATTAAAATACGAAAATAAAACTTAGTTATCTTGAAGAACTTATCAAAATAAGTTGAAAAAATATTATAAACAATGTCATAAGTTGTTGTCATAAGTTTTCCTCATAAGTTATCTTCAACAAATAGTATCACCAAACTTATGCTAATAAGAAAACTTGAACGAGACAATAAAAACAAACATTTAATCTCATTGATATTTTAACTTGTTAGTCTATTTAACATTAGTTGAATTTCTTATTTATAGATGTTCAAGTGAAGTAGGCTTTTAAATAGGCTAGTAGGTTAATCATGCCTTCGAAAATGCCAGACTTAGGCCTAAAAATAAGCCTATGATAGGCTACAGGCCAGGCTTAGGCTTTGAATTTTTTAGCAGGCAGGCTCAGGCTTGGCAAAGCCTAGCTCGGCCTAGCCTATTCCTACCCCTATTTATTAGTTTATAAATGAATAAATAATATAAAATCTATAAGTAGCAAAGTAAAAAGTAATTTGTTAGACTTTAACAATAGTACTAGAATCATAAACTTCAAATTAATAATAATAATAATAATAATAATAATAATAATAATAATATATGACTAGTAATACTATTAAATTAAAAAAAAAAGTAATTGTGTTAAAAATAAAAAGTAGTTATATTTTATTTATTTTAATACTAAATTTTTAATTTTATTTTTAATTAAATATTTTTTCAATCAAAATATATTGATTATTATATCTGAATGTAACTTATAAAATAACATATTGACTATGACTGCATTGCATATCTTAATTTTTAAGAGTTGTATATTTGAAAATCCAATACATACCACATATCAAAGTTAATTGTGATTTTGAATTGTGACTATGCTATAATCTATTTTAATGGTATATTTTATTTTATTGTTTGTACTTTTAAATAAAGTATAATCAACTACTTATTTATCACCCTCTTTTCACACGCAAAAAGAAACAAACAAAGAAGATAAAAAGTGAAATTGAAAATTATTTTAATTTTTTTATGATTTAATTTTTAAGAGTAGAACAGGGCCTCCAAATCTTTTGGGACGGCCCTGAGCAAGAGTTAAAAAGTTGGAAGGTATGGGCAAAAGAAAACACATTTATGTTATTTTAATATTTTACAACTAGTATAAATAGGAGTCTTTCCCACCCCATTTTCATTCACTCATTCACAAATCTTCTTTCTTACCTCTTTATTTCTTTCCTTCTCTAGTTTATTCAGATATCAATATTAGTTTTAGTTATTGAGGTTCTCACGGTGTCGGTTCGTAGCTTTTAGAGTTATTTTGTGGTAAAATTTCTTCTAAAGTTTCAAAGGAGTTTTATACGTCAAAGTTCTGCCCAAATCATTTTCATAAGTAACCGGTAAGCCGTTATAATGCCCATTTTATTTTAATTATATTATTTTAATTATGTTATTTATATAAAGGTTATTTTAAAATTTATATGCAAATTCCATTTAGACGTCGAGATATTGAACTTATAAAGTCCAAAATAAATTTTACCATTTTAAGTCGTTATAATGCCCAAGTATTATTATGATTTAAGTGTTATTAGGAATATACTCTTGATAATTTTCTAAAACGAACAAATCCAAACAGAGGTACAGTCTAACTTATATTTGAATTTAATATTTATTTAAATTTAATGGAAGTTATTATTAAAAATTTTAATAAATAAATATTTCAAGTTGTAACGGAAGTATGTTTAATTAACCATAAATTATATTCTAATAATTTTATAAATTTCGTACAATTCAACGGTTATAGTAAATTAGGTTCTTGGCAAAGATTGGAGAAAACGCTCGTGGACTTTCAACAACGCTCAACAACAAAAGGTGGGGGCAAGATTTCGTATACGTTGGGATGGTTAGCGTAAAATAGCTTAATATACATGTGGGTAGCGGTGACCCAAGCCCTACTAGCGATAAATAAGTAAGGAGAACCTATTCTCGTATAATGATTTTCACGAATCAGTGAGCGAGGTTACGCCGGCCTGAATTATTTATCATAGGAATAATCTATGACAATTTGAGGTTGTATTGTGCTTGCATTGTTTGATTAATTGTCTAAATTATTTATTTTATTTATGCTTAAATGATTGTGATTGTTAGACTAAGAATAATGATCTATTAACGAGAGAACAACATTGCTAGATATTAAGTATTAGATCCCCAATAACATAAGGGAAGTTGGATACATTGAGTAGTTGTATTTGGTTGGATTCTGGCAAAGGAAAGACTTGGTCGACTATGTCCTTTACAATCCACCTCTCTTACCTGGGAAGTCAACCATATAATTATTCATTGCACAAAATGAACTGATTATGTAGAGTTAAGAATCATGCCAAGAAGAAATACGACAAGACATGTGATGGATTTGGCACTCAACCTAAGTATCTAGATAATAAGTATAACCTTAAGGGTTGATACGATATTTCCCAAGTATTAACTTAATACTTATGGTTGAGAGTTGCCACAAGATGATTGAGTGATCATATAGACTTGTATTGAGGAATGTGTAAGTCCACTGCTGTGCGGTATGGGACGTACGAGATTGATCGATCGCCTACAATCCCGACGAGGATTATTATCTATGCATGCTAGGCAAGGAAAGGTTCTTGGCCTGAATTCTCAGGGAAGATCGACTTATAACACCTAGACTCCGTGTAAAGTTAGGTGGCGTAGCTCTTGGTAATTGGGAGTACGTTGGTGGCATGTGGTCTTGTGATATCTGATCTTGGTAAATGGGATAGATATCATTGACAACGTTTGGTGGCCTGAGTCAGCATATAGTTCAGGGATGCAATAGAATCAATAGAGATAAAGTATATATAAAGTTACATTTGTTTGAATAATTGTGGTTGCCATATATATTATTATTTTACACATTCATTCCTACTTTTAAACTTGTACATAAATCTTTGCCTTGTATCCCTTTTTATTTTGTGGGTTAATCTATGAGGATCAGACAACGAGCGTGAATCTTGCTTACTTCCCGACAGTTCAGAAGGAAAGGATATGAAGTGACGTGGAGATGGGTTACTATAACATCTAGATTGGGAGTTGTTAGCGTTTTTTCAAACGCTGATCATATCCCTACTACTACAGTCAGTATAAGTGTCAGTCTCGTTGAACTTAGGAGGTTTTTTTGTTATGCTTTGTTTTGGTTTCCTTTCTGTACTTTTATTTTATGTTTTATCTATGTGGCAAGGCCACTAGTCTTAACGATGTCAAACTCTATGTAAAATATATTTGAAGCATATGTATGTGAAGCAGTATATTTTTAATTAATTCAATCTAGTTATTTAAAAGTTTCAAATTTTATGTATTCTTATTAAAGGTTTCATTAGAATTTCACTAATGGGACATAAACTGTCTCAGTCAAACAAGTCAAGATGGTTTCATATTCAAGTTCTTTGTGTCATAGGCCTTTAACTCATCAAGTGATCAATATCAGGGTTTGTGCAAATCCAATTTCATCTGATGAAGTCAAGTGACTGGGTATTCAAAAGACATCGGATCTATATTTCAAGTCATGATTCTGATTTTTAAGGCATGTTCATAATATTGGTCAAGAAGGTTCAAAGTGAAGATTTTGGTTCATCGGGAATCAAGTGGCCAAGCTCGGGATTGAGTCATTGTTCATTTGTGATTCAAAGCTCTAGTCCATTCAAAAGTTCAAGGTTGATTCATGTTTAGCCTTATTTCTCAAAGATCGATTCATGGTGGATTTTATTCAAGTTTTAGTGAAGAATTCAAGAATGTTAGAATTTGGATCCACATGGAGAATTTTTTATTGTCATAGTCTTTTAAACAAGAATCAAAAACTACTTCATCATTCAAATCTAATCATAAGTGCAAGCAAGGTGGAGGTGTGAATAAATAATTTGCAAAGCCCATACATTACAAAAAAGGGCTCATGAAATTACAACAAAAAGAAAGGCCTATTACATAGCAAGTCCATGACAACTCCATTACAACCATTTGCAACAAAAATGCCAAAAAGGAAGAAAAAGTACGTGAGGCTACAACAAGCTCAAGCTATACACGACCCATGTTCTTTCACAAGGAAATTACAACAATTGCCAAAAATAAGCTACTATAACCACAAGCCACAACTAGCTGCAACATGAGCTGCAATACAAAATACAAGCATGAACCTGAAATGCAACACAAGCCAAAATACACAACATTCCAAACGCAGGCAACCAAACACAAAACGCAGCAAGTGACGCATCGGAGTGCAAAACGACATACAAGTTAGAGCCAATATGCACAAAACGATTACAACATGAAAACGACAGCAAACGCGTAAATGAAAATTCAATTCTGTAGCTCACATCACCTCCAATTCACATATAAATAAAAGCCTTGATTCACTTTTTTTCTCAAGCTTTGAAGCCAAGAAAACCCTGCCAAAATTCCCTTCTAACTTCATCTTCAATTCACCTAAAACCTTCCATCACAATTCATCACCAAACTTGAATCATCTTCATGTTTCATAGCCTTTGATTCATCTTCAAACCTTCAATTTCAAGCCTCACACAATTCAAATTCACTGCAAAAAATTCAAAACAACCACACAACAGTCATTCATGCAAGCTTCATAGAACATCAATAACAACCGCATCACTCACGCACAAACAGAACACGGAGATTCGCACACATCGCTGCAAAGTTCTCACAACCACCACAAGCAACAACAACACCAATTCGAGCACAGAAGAAGAGGAGAGGAAGATTTGAAGTGTTACTCACCTTGAATTGAAGGAAATTGGATTTTTTTGACGTAAACTTTGCGGTTTCGATTTGAATTATCAGAGCACAGTGACGCGAAATTAAACATATATTTGGAATCTACTTTGCATTTCGATTACAAACGTGTATGATTCGATTCCCGCTACTCCGATTCTGTTGAGTTGGGAATGCTAGCTATGGAGGGTGAAGCGCGGTGAATAGTTTTCTTGTTTCTGATTCATTTATTTGATTTTGTTTCCAAAAAAGAAGCATCAACTTATATCTTGGGTTGGGTCGTGTGGGCTTGGTTTTGCTATCATCACCTTCTATTGCTACATAAACCTCCCTCTCTCTTTTTAAATTTTCTTTTTATTTCTTTTAGTTCAAAATTCTTTTCACTATTTTCTTCTTCCTTTTTTTTCTTAATGATTTCTTAAAAATAGATTTTATTTTTTATGTTAATCTTTGTATTTTGAATTTATTTTAGGGAAATTTCTTGAAAAATTATTTGAAAATACTTTGTTCTTGATTTTCTTTTTTTATATTGTTTCTTGATTGTTGTTAGTTATTATTGAATCTTAGTGAATTTAATTATAAGTTTCATCAACATCATTGGAACTTGGGTGTTGATGGAGTTAAAACTCTAATCCACCATGATGGTTGAATGATGTTGATGATAATTTGATCCTTACTTTGATTCAATTTGGTTTTGGTCTTGTATTTTTTTTTTCCTCTTCTTCTTTTTTTTTTCTTTTGGTCAATGAAATCTATGGATCATGGATTGTTGGTTTTCAAGGATGTTTAATCTTCATTATTTAAAATCTATGATGAATGATCATTTGGATCATTCTCCATACTTAGGAATAATGATATATTACCTTTGATTAATCGATAAGAAATCTTGATTAAGATGAGACCGCTACCTCTTTTCTTTTAGTGTGGCAAGCTTTATGAGAGTGACTTACATGTTATATCTCTAGCTTGTATTAGTGCAAATATTATTATTGACCGCCCTCTCATAGTATGACCTTCTTCATAGGTTGTGCTACGATTGCTTAACATAGCGCTACATTTTGTCCCGAATCGGAAATCAAGTCATTTTTGTAAGTGAGATTGTCAACCTCCTACTCTCCATAGTGTGGTGTGAAATAGATTGTCTCTTTGTCATTAAGAGATCTAGTGGCATACTTGTCGATTTTATCCAAGTTGAAGCTCTTCTCTTAATGATATATAGATTCATGTTTCCATGCTTATGGTTGACTAGTCGAGTATTCTCCGAAAAATGACAAAATGTTTTTCATCACTAACACTAACCTATTAAATATATTGTTGCACTAACTTTAATTTGTGCCATTTTTTTCTCTTTAATTCTTGTCATTTATTTTATGCCTTTACTTTTAGCATTCCATATCATATTATCATCTTGTTTTTCTCTTTGTCCACTTGGACCTTTGTTTATGCTTATGCTCTTTTTGTTTAGTCCATTTGGACTTTCTCTTAAGACATTAATAAATATAAAAACACTTAAAAAACTTAGTTCTCTTAATCTCTGACTGTTGTGACCTTGTGATTGGACTTGAACTTTGGACTTAGATCTATGATCCTTGCCCTATACTCTTGGAGATTTGAGACCTTGGACCTTTGTGTTGCCTTTGTCTGTTTGTTGGGGAATTTCATGTGTGCAGGTGTTGATACTTTGACACTGTGAAAATCATCTAATGCATGACTCTCCTAATTGGCTCTTAACCCTTAGGAAGACCATACTTTGACTTTGTTATGGCTTAACTTGGGACTTCCTCGGATGCTTTAATTCATCTGGTTATTATGCTTATGGCTTAAATCCAAAAAGGAAAACGAATGCTTATGTTGGCTTTTTGTCCAGTGTTTGCTCCTTGTGTGGTTAGATCTTTCCTTATTTAGCTTTTATTTTATGTTTTAGGGTAGTCACTTCATCTTCTCCCCTTCTTCAATTTTCAAAATCTTCCCCCTTTTTCAAAACCTTCTTGTTTTCAAACTAAAACCTCTTTCACAATAAAACCTTGACTTTGTCAAGTGCTTTTTTTTTTTCAAACTTCATTTTCTTTAATAAATGCCAATCAACTTTAAGCATACTTTGACCCTTTCAAAAGACATAAAAAACACATAAACTCATTCAAATCATTTTGTGCCTTTGTGCACTTTTTTATTTAAAACTTTTCACAAAGTTTAGACATGAGTCATTTTCATAGTTGAGATGTAATTATCTTATTCCCCATAGTATTCAAGATGTTGACATTTTCCACTTAGATGTCGAGTGATAGACTTGTTGATTTTAATCCAAGCAAAATCCTCCATCTCAAGGTGATGCAAATGTTGTTTTCTTATACTTGTGGGTGACTAGTCGTAGTTTTCTCCTTAAAATGACGACTTGTCACTAGTAAAAAATACCTTTTTAGCAGAGGTTTTTAAGTCAGTTCACATGTCACCTGACTTAAGTGACGCGGTGGTAATTCCGTAAATATTTGTAACTTAGTTAGGTCGGGTGCATTTAAAACCGACCTAAAAAAAGATTAAATAAAAAATATATAATTTAAATTAAATTTTTTAAAAAAGCATGTGTTTACTAAATGACTTAAGAAATCTATTTTTTTATGTCAGATATTATCCACCTGACCTAAAAAGTTTTATATACTTCTAACAAGACACATGTTCGATTCCAACTTGGAACATTCTAGTGAAATTAAACAATAATATTAAAATTTATGGTTAATATGAGAATTCGAAAAGAAAACCAACTCCCCAAATTTTAAACTTGCCACTCGGCTAGCTAAGAAATATGATATTATAATTAAATATATATTATATATAATTTTAAACTGTATATTTTTAAGTGGATTATTTGTACACAACAAAATTTTCTCTTCCTCTTCGTTTCCAGATTTAGGTTTCGTGCTTCGTCAACAACGTCTCACTCTCTCTATCTCTCACTACAACTTTTGTCTCCTTCCTGGTGAGCCTTTGTGCTTCGTCAACAACGTCTCACTTTCTTCGCCGCTGCTACCACCGTCACCATACTCACTCTTTTCTCTCCAGGTTCTCTCTCTTCTCTTTGCATTTTGAAATGTTAAGTTTTGACCTTGTGTTACTAATGAAATTAAGCACATTTGGTTTAGGGTATGGGATTTGAAATGTACCATACAATTTAGAGGGAAACGTAAACCCTAGTTAAATGGATTGATGAGTAATGCAATTCAAATTTAGGTAAATGAAAATAGTGAACGCATTGTAGAGAGTGGTTGTCTATTTTTTAGAATTTGAAACATGCAATTTACTAGTTGTATGAGATTCGTGAGCTTGAAAGTGGAACTACACTTTTGGTTTTTCTGAAATTGAAGCTCCACTTATTGTAATGGAATCAGGAATTTGGATAATGATTGTGAATATTGGGAATGAGGGGGTTGGTATTGGAGAAATAGATTGATGGTGGTTTAGAGGATTTGGAGGCTTAATTTGGAGGAAGCAAGTTCATTTTATTCACTACAGGAGTCATCCTCGATTGGATAGGAAGTTATATGTTGTTGATTTTGTTGGAATGGGTAATTCTTCATTTTCAATTTCAAATATTTGAATTTGTTCAACAGAGTGAGTTATATTTTGTGTTTATGTTGATTTTGAATTTATTTGATATGATTTTGCTGCTAGTGAATGGAGTGAGATTATGTTTGTGGTTATCTTTATTTTTTTATTGGTTGAGTTTCTGGGTATTCTCTAGAATGGCAGTGGCTTAGTCATTATAATATGCTCAACTACTAGCTTCCAAATTATGTTTTCTCTAATATATGTAGGGCTTAGCTTCTTTTTAGTTTTTACTTATCATTTACAATACAGAAGGTAATTTATCATTCTTGAAAATCAGGGGTTGGAGCTACAACAGGAGCTGGAGGGTATATTCTCATTGGAACAGTTCCTAGGGAGCAGGGGGGACCAGCACTTATATTATCACTCTTATTTGCAAGAATAGTCGCACTATCAGCTTTGTATTATGCAGAACTTGCATGTCGATGTCCGTCAGCAGGAAGTGCTTATCATTATACCTACATATGCATTGGAGAAGGGTGAGTTATGTTTCTCCTTTTCTGGAATAAAAATTTGAAGAAATTTATGGTTAAAGATGATGACGTTTGAATGATTTTGTTACGTATTAATTTTTCATTGTTATTAATAAAATCCATGATTTAAACATTTCTATTTATCTCAAGGTTAGTTGGTTGGTAGGTTGGTCTCTGATTCTAGAACATACAATTGGTTATTTGAGTCTTCATTTTCAGCTCTTCATCTATATCATTAGTCTTGTTGATTGTAGCGAGCGATTTTTGTCAGTGACACGGCCACCTTATCGCTGGGTCTTCCTCACCACAATGGTAGGAGGGGGGTGCTACTTTCTAATTTCTTATTTATCTCATGAAGTTGGAAGGGAAAGGGAAGGTATCTAAAACTAACCTTGCACGTGAATGTTTAACTGAACAAATGCTTAAAAGAGACTGAGGAGTCCGGGGTCAGGTTATACAATGGGTAGTTGTCAACTACCTATCCTATATGTGGTTATCCATAGGATATTAGCTTTAGGTTTCGCTTCGTAATTGATAGTGTTTATCCGTTAATGGGTTGGGAAAGTATGAGAGAGTGAGTGAGTTTTTGGTTTGATGTCCGGGTTATTCCCGATGTTTTTGGTAAGGTACTGGACCTAAGGATTGATTGGTATGAAGGTACTGGACCTAGAGTTTTTGATTAGTATGCTCGCTAAGATTTCGCAATCTTATGCCTATGTATTCCCGTTTAAACGAAATAGGGAAATCAGAGCAATCGTAGTTCCTCCTATTCTAAGGGAGGAAAAAGATGTTTTGGTGTCTTGTTCAAAGCCTAAGACAGAGGCTAAAAGGTTTATTTGTGTCTTGTTCAAAGGCCAAGATTGAAGATAAAAGGTTTGACTAAGAGAGAACTTGTCATCTCTAAATAAGTATTGTTGATTTTTGTGTGCCTTGATCAAAGCCCAAGGTTGAAGCTAAGACGTTGATTGACTCTACTGGGGAAATCCTTACCCACAGCCTAAGAGGAGGCTGGATAAGACCAACTCAACAAGAGAGGGTATATATTGGTGTCTTGTACAAAGCCTAAGATTGAGACAAAAAAGAGACTGACTCTTTGGGGATATCATTATACAAAGCCTAAGAAGAGGCTGAAGGAGACTTTTTTGGGGAAAATGTTTTATCTGTCTTGTACAAAGCCCAAGATTGAGGCTAAAAGGGGTTTGACTCCGCTGGGGAGGTTTGTATGTATCTTGTACAAAGCCCGAGATAGAAGCTGAAAAGAAGACTGACTCTGATGAGGATATTTTAATGTGTCTTGTATAAAGCCCAAGATAAAGGCTGAAATGTCCTTGTTTAGATCCCTGTAGTCCACACACATTCTGACCTTTCCGTCCTTTTTCGGAACTGGTACTACGTTGGCTAACCATTGAGGATATTCTGACGTGGTGAGGAAACTCGAGTCAATCTTTTTCTGTACCTCCTCTTTGATTTTGATGGCCATGTCTGGGTGAGTTCTTCTCAACCTCTGCTTTACTGGTGGACATTCTGATCTTAACGGTAGATGATGTTCCAAGATGCTGGTATCCAACCCTGGCATATCCTGATAGGACCAAGCGAATACATCGAGAAACTCTTTGAGAAGCTTTATCAAACCTTCTTTAATAGTTGGACTGAGCAGTGCCCCAATCCTGACTTCTTTTCTCTCTTCTTATGAACCCAAGTTGACCATTTCCAACGGCTCTTTGTGAGGTTCAATGGACCTTTCGTCTTGTCTGAGTAATCGGGAGATCTCTTCTGGAATTTCTTCGTCATTTTCTTCTTCATCCTCAAATACCGGGAATTCAAAGTTGGGAGAAGGCATTGGATCGTATGTTTCAATGGGGTTTAAAACAAGCAATCTGCATGGCGTAATGATTGTTTTTAGAAGAGATAAAGAGAATGCAAGAATGTGTGCAGTGTATTTTTTTGATAACTGCTTGTTTTTATTATTTGAGTTGTTTGTTAGGATTACCATTTTCTGAAAATAGCGAAAAGAGAAAACAACAATAAAATACGGAAATTACAGAACGACGTTATTTTATTTATGATTTTGTCGATTCTTGAAATTACAGGCCTATAAAACAAAACTCTGTCGCTTTGGGCAAAGCGAAGAGGATACATTTACAAAAAGTGAGCCCTATCAAAGATCTGTTTCACTTGGACAGGGTGAAAGGTTAAGATAAAGACGACAATTACTTAGACTTATGGACGATTTTTGGGACATCGACAGCAACCCATTGGCGGCTAACTCCTCGGGGAATCACAAAGTCTGGTACCTTCTTTCTTGGCTTGTCTTCAGAAATAACGCTGATTTCTGGTGGAGCAGGACCATTGGAATCTGTTTCCCAGGCAGAGTTATCGTAGACGAACTCTTTTGTTGTATCTTGCATAGTATTTGTACTCTCAGGAAAATCTCCTCATCCAGTTAGTTAAACATGATCGAGAGAGAGTGCATGTTAAAATATGAAATAGAAAGAGTGAGGAAACTTTACCCCATAACAACAAGATAGTGGAACCTAGTAATGGCTAGGAATTGATAGAAACTCTAGATGGCAATGCTCGTGCATTCGATGTAGAAAGGTGCATCCTTGACGAGTAATGGTCTAGAGTAGAGAACCTAGACGACGATGCTCGTGCATTTGATGTAGAAAGGTACATCTTTGATGAGTAATGGTCTAGGAGAGAGTGAAACACTAGTATGGAACATCTGTGTGAACCTTGATTTCTTTGTGAAAGGCGAATGTGGCCTTAAGGCATTGTGGCCTTGTGATTGTCGAATACAATCACGTTTGTGTGTGAGATCATGTAATCGAAACCGTTTTTTATCCCTTAATAAATATTAGTTACCTGCGTCGATATCCTCTTGTGTGGGATGGCTGGGGAAAGTATTTATTATGTAAGTAGTCGTGACCCGTGTCGATATCCTCTTGTATGGGACGACCGGGGAAAGTTGCTTAGTGGGTGGTATGAGTGACCCGTGTCGAGATCCTCTTGTGTAGGATGGCTGGGGAAAGTACCAGTGTTTAGATAATCATGACCCGTGTCGAGATCCTCTTGTGTGGGATGGTCGGGGAAAGTTATCTATGTTAGCTTCTAGGACCCGTGTCGAGAACTCTTTGGAAGGGTTGGCCGGGAATGGATGTCTACGCTTTTAAGGATCCGTGACCCGAGTTGAACTCTCTTGTAGGGTTGGCCGGGGAAAGATGCCTTGGTTTATGTTACCGATTAGTGATAAATATCATTTTGAGTTGGTGAACGAATGACATGTTTCCATATAGTGTGAGATTGTGAACTCAAGATCATTTTCCCTTCCCCTTGACTTGAGTTAGGATTTGGCTAGAACCCTGTAAAGCCGAGAGAATCCATAAGACAGGGAACTCACTGAGATTTGATGCATCTCACCCCACTATTGTTGATTATTTTTAGGAGGTATTTGCAGGTATGATTTACAAGTGGAGCTATGCTTGGATGTTTCAAGAGAAGCTTAGTTGACCTTATTCTGCTGTGTATTTGTTGTATACAATTGAGGATATTGTATATTGATCTTAGTTTTTATTGTTTGGCTAATTTCCATGCCTTGTACCATAGATTGTATTATGTTTTTAAAATGGCCAAGTATATGAATTATGCCAATAGGCACTTATGATGGTGTCAGTACCAACAAAACACTTGTATGGTATTATTCTAGATAAATATTATACAGGGCGTTACACCTGTAGTATAGATTTTAGGAAAAAACTAAGTTCCGACTGCGCGAATGCGAGCAGTTCATTTAAAATAATTCTTTTTACTAAGAAAAAATATTATCCCTATTTAATTAATTAACATGACACCTTTGCGAGTACTGAATATTAATGCGAGCTATATTTCGGTATCCTCTTTAATCAATTCCTTTTTCTAAAATTAGCATATTTCTTTCCATATTCAAATCCAAAAATCATTCCTCATAGCCTGATCCAATGTCGTGCACGGGTAAAAAACGAGTAAATAAAGTGTAGAATAGGGAAGCGACACTTGAGATTCATATCACAAGAACTCTTAGATTGGTATTACCAACTGAAAACGATGGGGGGTTTAAGATTTAGGGTTCAGTTAATATAACAGTAAAAAGGATTTTATTACGAATAAGGTAAAATGACTAATCCTACTGATTTTGGTTCCGACTAATCACTGGTTATTGTAACTATAATCCCCTAAGCGGATTCGATCCTATTCGATTATGAAATCAATTAGAAAAGTGTTACCAATATCATGTTAATTATGTTTTTGTTTGCCGCATTAAGCATGACAGTTTAAATATTAGGCAAAGCTAATGAATAAGCTAAGTTAACACACGATTAAAATTAGGAACATGCATACAATAAAATTTAATCAATTATATCCTATGAGCAGCAATCAAATCAAGCAATCGAATTAAGCAATTGAATTCATAGGCATAATTGAATAGAAATTGAAATTGAATTGGAAATAAAATAACCTAAAAGCGGTGGAACCCGTAATCAGCAGAATTCGCCTTAGGGATTAGTTCTCCGTGAAAATCGTACAAAGAAAGAAATTTCATGAATAGTGAATAATGTCAATAGTAGAATCGGATGAATTAGGTTAAACAAAACAAGAATTTAGTTTATAATTCAAAACTGGTCGAAAAATAGGAAAATCGGCCCAAAACTGGCCAAAAACTAATTATTTTCTAAAGTCTGGTGCTAAAACGAATTATTCGAGTCTTCTGCACTTCGAATATTCTTCTGACTTTAACATGAACTTGTATCTTTTCCTTTCAACTTTCAAACACATATTAGAACACACCAATCTAATACTTGTAGCTCAAGTTATGATTTGTTCAATGAGAAGGTATCAAATAACTGTTTAAGCTTAAAATTAAATACAAATTTAAAATAAAGGTAAACACAAACTAAGTTTAGGAAACAAACTAAAATAGTAAAATAACACAAGACACTATAGAATAGTGAAAGAAAGTGCATGAAAGAATATGAAAATGCACTGATCATAGCCTTAGATTTACATAGCAACAATAGATAACGATACGCTTGAAATTTGGTCTCTGTGGGTTCAGTCTTTTTTTATTACTACAATATATCCATGCACTTGCGGAGCGTAACAAGTTTTTGGCACCGTTGCCGAGGATCAACAGTCAATATCATGATTCCATTGTGGCACCGTATAGACTAAGGAAATTTTTATTTTTCTTTCGGTTGTATGCCAAGTATCTGCTCAACCGGGGACGAGTTAGAACAACCGATCAACAAAGTATAACGTTTTATTCACCTAAGACGCAAAATTGAACAACTTCATGCCATATTCATCCTTATGGCTGCGCAAAATGATAATTTTCCTATTAAGAACTAAGTTCTCCCATCCTACGACGAGCCACATTCGAGCGTTATTCCCTTTGCCATCGAGACAAACAACTTCGAGTTAAAACTTTCTCTGCTGTAAATCATGCAGTAGAACTAGTTCTATGGTAACTGATCGGAAAAATAGCAAGTGTATTATTTTTACCGATGTAGTAATAGTTGGGGTTATCCCCAGAATCGATCTCTCGAGGACTGCGTATAATTTGTAAGTGCAGATGTTATTTCAATTAGACAAAAGTTCCTTTTGGGGGTTTTGATTTTCAAACTAATTCTAATGACAAAAAGAAATAAGCAGAATAATAAAATGACTTTAACAATTATGAGAAATTATGCTAGGAAAGGTGTATGAATTGCTCAGCAAGAACCCTAAATTATCCTCAAAGAGATATTCCTCCAAACCTTAATTTTACTGACCTCAAATATTTTTCTTAAATTCCTTAACCGAAAAACCTTTGATATTCCCCCCTGACCCTAATTCCTTAGCAGTCAAGAGAGGACATCAAGCAATAGTTCTGACAAGGTATTTTAGTCACTACGGGGTATCCCTATTCCTAGGCAATATCTACCGTAATGTATTATGCAAAAACAATAGATTAGTTTTTCAGGCCAAATCCGTAACCGTAAATCGTTCCCAATTTGTACGATCGAAAAAAGTATTATTTTATTTGCATAACAAAAGATTAAGGTAAGAAAGTATAAACTCATCAAATAATTCAACAACGGTTCATTACATCACAATTCAGGGACACCCCCCTAGCATTGGGGGGTTTAGCTACTCATAATATTCAAAGAAAACAAAATACAAAATAAAGACATTACAAGAATTGGTGATAAAAGTTGATCTTCAATTTCTTCCGATCATGAAAATCTCCTCTTTTCCCAATCCTCCAGAGCTCTATCTTTCTTCTGTAATTCTTTCGTACAATCAAAAGTGCCCCTTTTTCTCTCTCCACACAGCCTAAGTAGTTCCAAATCACTAAAACAGTATGAAATTCCCAGAATACCCCTCAGAGCACTACACTCAGACAATATGAAAAGAATATAAAAATTTCCTCTCCCAGGCTTGCTGACACGGGCTGTGTCAGCTGACACGGGCACCCGTGTCAGCCCTCTATTTCTTTTTGCGCAAACAAGTTTACCCTCAGGCCTGCTGACACGGGCACCCGTGTCAGCCCTCTGACTCTTGCCCCATTTCTTCATTTCCTTGCTTCTCCTGACATGGGCCGTGTCAGCTGACACGGGCACCCGTGTCAAGCTTCTGGCTTCCTACTTAAACTCTTCCGAAACATGCGATTTTTATCGTTCTTTCGCACCGATTCATCTTGAATGTTTGTATAAACCTGAGTACACTAAAGGACACAACCAAGGCATAAAATGTGGTAAAAGAGATGTAAAACAAATAAAAAATGACAAAATATTAACTAAAATAAATAGTGAAATAACGTATGAAAACGACCGATCAGTAACCCTACAAAGGACCCCAAATTGCATCTGTCAATGGTTGTGAAGTATGCAGACACTTAAAGCAATGGCATAAATATAGAAGCCATTCGACTACATCTTTTCCCGTTTTCCTTAAGGGATAGAGCGAGAGCCTGGCTACAGTCCCTATCATCAAACTCCATCACCACATGGAACGAATTGAATAAGTCATTCTTGGCACGCTATTTCCCACCGAGTAAAACTGCTATGCTAAGAAGCCAAATAAACAGTTTCAGACAGAAAGATGGCGAATCGTTTTTTGAAGCTTGGGAGAGATATAAAGATATGATGAGGCTCTGCCCCCATCATGGTTAAGAGCAGTTGTTGATTATCCATACCTTTTATAATGGCCTTTTGTGCAACACAAGACTGACAATAGACACCACAACTGGAGACCTACTAATGGACAAACCCTTCCAGGAAGCATATCAGCTCAGTGGGGAAGTGAGCATGCTTCTGTAGAGAGATCCCAACCTAAGGGAGGCATGTACAAAGTGAATGGCATTAACCACGTCAATGCTAAAGTAGACTTTGTCACCCAAAAGATCGATAATCTTACCATTACCTGCAGCTACCGTAGTCGTCGTAACTCCAAGCTGTGAGATATGTGGAGTACTTGGACACGTCACTGAATGTCAACTGTTGGCTGGAACCCCATCTGATCAAGTAAACTATGCCCAAGGGAATCCATATTCTAACACTTATAACCCTGGATGGAGAAATCATCCAAATTTCTCCTACAAGAATAACAATGCACTATTTTCTCCCAATCCACCACCTACCACACCTCCAAATTTCCAAAAAGGAGCACCTTCTACTCCTCTCACACCTAAAATGTCCAACCTGGAGCTGATGATGGAAAATTTTGTCCTGTCTCAAACCCAACAAAACAAGGAATTTCTGAACCAAAGCATTCATACAAAAGGATTGATCAAACAATTGGCAAATAAGGTTGACGCCATGCCTACCCATAATAAGATGCTTGAGATCCAGATCTCTTAAGTAGCCTAACAACAACTTAAAAAGAACAGAACTTATATTAGACTTAAGTGAACATTCATATTTTTATTAATTTCTCTGTGAAAGTAACTTTTATTTAAAAAGGAAAAAATTAATGTTTTCAAAAAAATAGATTTTAAAAGCACAAACGGGCACGCAAAAGCAAACGTTTGTGAGTTTAAAATCTGGTGTTAGACAAACGAAAGACTGTAACACCTTTAAACTTTCTTTGCCACCTTATGCAACTTTTTAATTATTAAGAAGTAATTCATTTTTCAAAAATAAGGTTTTTCACTTTAACAGGCTAAACACGCAAAACCATGCAGTATAGAATTTAGGCAAAAACTCAGTTCCGACTGCGCGAAAGCAAGCGGTACATTTAAATTAATTCTTTTTACTAAGAGAAAATATTATCCCTATTTAATTGATTAACATGTCACCTTTTCGAGTACTGAAGGTCAAAGCGAGCTACATTCTGGTCTCCTCTTTAATCAATTCCTTTTTCTAAAATTAGCATATTTCTTTCCGTCTACAAATCCAAAAATCATTCCCCATAGCCTTAGATTTACATAGAAACGATAGATAACGATACACTTGACACTTGGTCTCTAAGGGTTCAATCTTTTTATTATTACAATATATTCGTGCACTTGCGGAGCGTATCAGGCCTCAATTCCTATCTTAAGGTATAGAGTTTGGTTTGTTTGTTCAATTGTAAAACTTTGTTCCAAGATACTACATCAATAAGCTTGAGAACAAAGTATTTGTGTTAATTGTATACCACAATATTGCTTCAGTCACATGGCATAGTTGTTAGTTTGTTTAATTGAGTTATATTCAACATTCAACATTATGTATTGATGTTTATCAATTGAGATTTGTGATTTAGTGAAAGTGAGAGGGTTCTCATATTTAGGTGGAGATAAAATGAAGCTTTACTGGTAGTATTAGGAAAGTAACCTTGAATTGGCAGAATTCAGGGTATGTTCATTTGTCCTTCTGTCTATTGGGAGTGAAATAGTTCTATAGGGAGTCCTAAATAGAAAGTCACTAGGATTAGGAAGGGGCATTGAAAAATATGGGGTTGTTGTTTTATAAGACTAATTATACTAATTCAAAGTAGTGAATTTCCTTTCTTTGGTAGAGTGCCTCCCAGATGTATGTATGGTTTAGACCGAATAGGGTTAACAATTGTGTGTTCTTTGTTCCTTTTTTGCTTCATCATCTTGTATAAGTTAAGCTATTATATCTTGATTGCAAACTATTTTTGGTTATGGTATACAATGCCCTTGACATCGTGTCTAACATCTGTACCCAGAAGCTATCATCTGTCATAAACCAGGTATACTTATTTTCCTAGGCATCTGGTCAAACATATGTCCTCCTGAGAACAAAATTTCAACTTTGGACCTAAATGATATCTCCTCTCTTGATGAATATCAAGATGAAGCACTGAAGCCAGTTGATTCAATTATGTTCAAGTTGATGTGTTACTTTAAGGATGACAAGCAGGTTTATTATTATTTGGATAATGTTGCTAAATATGTCTATGAAGACAACATTGAAATTCCATAAGGTTTGGATATATAGAAGAAAAAGAAGTATGTAGCTGCCTCTGAGCACATTGTTTCATCTTCGTCTGCCCGTCTCGCTCGTCTGATTGGTTGTTATCTATTGATGCCAAGGTATACCTTGATGGTTTGGCAGGAACCCTGTTCTGTTTGGGTGAGTTCCAGGGTTCTTATTCTATTCAAGATGGAGGATTTCAATGAAGGGGAGTTGTTTATACATTAAAGATTCTTTATCCTCCAAATAATAGAGCCGGAGGAAGTTATAAAGATTATGAAGACCAAATATAATGTAATTCTGAAGAAAATCTCATGCTTGCTAAGATATTTAGTAAATTCATGAGAAAATTTAACAATAGATCTGGGAATAATGTCCCTACCAATGTCAAGAACATTCAGCATAAAGAAAAGGATGGTGAAAGAAAAAATCTTAATTATTCTTATAGGTGAAAAGGGATCCAATGTCTTAAATGCAGAGGTTTTGGACATATTTAAGCCAGATGCTCAAGTGTTTCAAGGAAACAAAGAAAAATATACCATGCCACTAAGAATAATATAGATGAAGAAGGTGGATTTAATCAAGGAAACAATTTACTTTCAAAGACATGAAAGAGGGTATACGTACTGATGAACAATTAAATTCAAAGGAAATGGATTGCAGAATGTTAGGTTACATGTCTCAACATCTGGTCAAACATGATTCTCAATACACCAATTGCGTCTCCTTCATCCCCTTGTACTATTGTAAGGTGTATGGTAGACAACAACACCAGCAACATTTGTATCCTTAGTGGAATGAGAAGTTTCAAAGGCATCATCAACAAGTTTGGCATGGCAAGCCTAATATTCTTGTTTATATTGCTTGTTCCTCCCACAAGATATTCTCTTGTGAAGGTTGTTTTCTCGAAAGTAGCTGCAATAGATAGTTGATAGGAGAAAGAAACTATGCTACATTTTGTGATAGCCATAAGAGAAAGAAATATGTAAAAATGAAAATGGTGGTTACCACTATAAGCAGAATGTTGAAGATCATATTGTAGACATCATGGAAGATATGTTAGAAATTGAAACTAAGTTATGGGGCATAAAGCCTGAGGTTGTTACAGAGAAAGTTATGATATGTGTACTGATCTCAATATTGAAGAAGGAAATATTTATGAAGTTTATCAACTAGAGAAACAAACCAAGATGTCGTACAAGATGTTCCAACATCTTACTCATGTTTCTAAATTACCACTTATGGACTTTATGAGACTCAAGCAATGAGGTTTCCCATTGAAGGGAAGGCTGATGGTCAGGCTGGAGGTCCTCTCGACTTTGAACAACCAACAAAGGTTCATAAGAAGAAGCTAAATAAGATTAGTGATGGAATAATTCTTCCTATCGGATTTCCTTCTCATATTTTGGAGTTTTGATACATGATATTGTGTGTAGTGAAGCTGATAATTGTGTTTCCCTTAGTCTGTTAAATCTTAGTTAGAAGATGTATGTATCAAACATTGCTCTCTACAATACTCCACACTTTGACAAGTATTAACTAGCTACTGGTGGAATTATGATTGATATCCCACTCTTGTATAACCCTATGAGAAATCATAATCTCTGTCAAAAGTATTTTGGTGAAGAGACCCAGGAAACCAATATGGGAAATCAAGATGTTGATAAAGATGTGCCAAACATCATGTCTGACATGTTGACAAAGTCTCAAGTTCAAAAGGAGGGTGATGTTGTGATCATTGATAATAGTTCTACGAGTGTTGATGTTCATAAAGATGTTGAAGATTATACTGTTGTAGCTCATGGTGGTGTTACTAATAACCATGATGAGAAAACAAAATCTGCATCAAAAGGAGAGAAGGATCAAGCAGTAGAATTTATGGAGAAAAATGTTTAGACATTGTGTGTATATGTGGTAAGACATTGTGTTTAGACATTGTGTGTATATGTTTAAACATTGTGTGTATATGTTTAGACCTTGTGTTTAGACATTGTGTGTATATGTTTAGACATTGTGTTTAGACATTGTTCTGATTTGTACTATTAACAACAAGGTGTATAGATTGTTTACCAAGGGCACACAAACTATAGATGATAAAGGAAAGTCTGTTAAATTTTCACCTTCAATTATTAATTAATTGGGAAAAATAAATGTCCCTCTATTGGCAAGATTATGACCAAGGAAATGGGAGTTAAGGAAGAAGAAGAAACTACAAATGAGGATGCAAAAGAAATTTTTGTTGAAAACATCGGGGTATAATGAGTTTATGAAGCTTCATAGTGATGCTCAGTTGTTGAAGACAGCGTTGAACGCTGGAGCTAGTTATCCTAGGTGATTGAGGTTAAGAATGATGAAATGTTAGAGCTTTTTTCACCTTAGTCTGTTGTTGTTGCCACTGCTATTTTAGTGTATAGGGTGGTATGTTCTGACTAATGACTCTACTAGGATGATATATGCTGCTGACTTTGGTGTGAACGGTAGTAACTATTTTGGTTTTGTTTGTGCACACATACTGAAACATCTGAACTAGCATCTAGCCCTCACCTGTGTGTGGTGATCTTTGTGTTAATAGTATTTAGTGTTGATTTTGACTTAACTACTAACTATGTACTCATGCATTACTAACATTGTGATTGCATGACAGACTGTTATGGAGCATTTATATGTGTAGCAAACCATTTGACTTCTAACTATGCTATTGATTTGTGTTGTTGCTACTATGATTGCTAGTCTGGTTGACTTCTATTCATGTCAACCGTTTGGTCTGGATCCTAAATCTTCTTGTTGTTTTTTTCATACCTTTGCCAAATTATGGAAAAAGAGGGAGTAATGACCATGTGGGACAAGAACATGATGGTCTGTGAAATTGTAGATTTGTATGTGTTGATTTGATCTCTTTATGTGTAGCAACCACCTTACGTATGCGCTACTTCTGCTGCTATTGTTTGCTTTGTTGATTGTATTGTGTGATATGTTGTGCTAATTGTGCTACTTCTTAAAGATCACATCTTGTAAGTTGTTTTAACCAAAATATGCAAAAGGGGGGAAATTGTTGTTCCTTTTAATTAGATGCATTAGGTAAAACAACATATGTACCAAATGTATTTTGTGTAGAGGAAATATGTGGAACAAGATGCTCCGGCATGTCTTCCAGCATCTAGCCTCAGTCTTTTAGCCAGTCTTCATGAAGAAATCTGATTGTGATTGTGTTTGTTTATAAGAAGATTTGTTCAGTCCAAGGTGTTGTTAAGTGCTTGACAGAAGAATTTGGGTTGTAAGCAAGATGTTCAACACATGTTGTGTGACATCTTAGCGTAAGGATTGTGTTTTGATTATCTTTATATTTCCTTCAGATTTGTTATGGTGTTAATTTCTTCAGAAGATGCAAAAGTTTTCTTTTGGTAGAAGATTGTTAATCCAGTCAATTTGGAAGACATTTTATTAAATCATGAATATGGATGATATGATTTAATTAAAAAAATTGGATTTAATTCAGTCAAAGAAGATTTGATTGGATTTGCTTTGAAGGAATATTTGTTTCATATTTAATCTAATATTTAATCTACAAAGAAGCTTTATTTGAAGAGTTATTTTGGATTTTTTTGGTGCAACATATGGAACACGATGTTCCAGCAAGCGTGTAGTGCAACATTTGCCCCTTGTCAGTATGTCATGATGGATGTTGTTAGGTGAAAATTTTCTGATTGGATTTCAATCAGATTTGTTACTGGTTGTTTAGCAATGTTTGTGAGATTTTTTGACAGTTGGTTGAAGATAATATCAATTTAAATGGAGATTTAAATTTGAATTTGAATTAATAACAAATATTATCTTTTGTTGGAGACTAGGTTAACAATTGTAGTTTTCTTTGTACTTTTTTGCTACATCATCTTGTATAATTTAAGCTAGTATATATTGCTTGCAAAATGGTTTTAGTTCTGGTATACAATATACTAGAATTCGTGTTTGACATGT